>CM024714.1:822914-5622914 GCA_014182895.1 Angophora floribunda
AATTTAGGTGTCAACAATAATCCTAACGGAAGAATATCCCATTCTAAGAATATGAGTCGCTATTTGGGTTAATTACTTTATCTCAGGAGTTCAAGAGCTCGCAAATCACATAATTTACCTTCATTTAGATGCAATTAGTACTAGGGAAACATTAGAGTCATGGTTCAATGTCAAAATGTCATCGTATGGGAAGAAGATCCAATTCTAATAATGTGAGTCGCCATCTGGGTTAATTACTTAATCTCAGGAACTCAAGAGATCTCAAATCACATAATTTACTTATAATTATCTTCATTTAGATGCTATTTGTTCTAGCGAAACGTTAGAGCGATGGTTCAATGCCATAAGATCATCCTAGGGGAAGCACATCTCATTCTAAGAATTTGAGTTGCCATTTGGGTTAATTACTTAATCTCAGGAGTTCAATAGCTCGCAAATCACATAATTTACATATAAGTATCTTCATTAAGGTGCTCTTAATACTTGAGAATGATAAGTATTTTGGTTTAATGCCATAAGTTCATCCTAATGGAAGAACTTTCCATTCTAAGAATATGTGTAGCCATTTGGGTTAATTGCATAATATTAGAACTTCAGGAGCTTTCTAATCATGTAATTTACCTATAATTAACTTCATTGAGATGCTCTTAATACTTGGGAATGAGAAGAGTAAGAGTTCAATGCCATAAGATCATCCTAAGGGAACAACTTCCCATTCTACGAATATGAGTCACCATTTGCGTTAATTACTTAATCCTAGGAGTTCAAGAGCTTGCTAATCCCCTAATTTACATATAATTATCTTCAATTAGATCCTCTTAATACTTGGGAAAGATTAGAGTAATGGTTCAATGCCATAAGATCATCCTAGGGGAAGAACATCCCATTCAAAGAATATGAGTCGCCATTTGGGTTAATTACTTTATCTCAGGGGTTCAAAAGCTCGCAAATCACATAATTTACTTATAATTATTTTCATTGAGATGCTCTTAATACCTGGGAATGATAAATGTTATGGTTCAATGCCATAGATCATCCAAAGGGAAGAACTTCTCATTCTAAGAATATGTGTAGCCATTTGGTTTAATTACTTAATGTCGGGAGTTCAAGAGCTCGCAAATCACATTATTTACTTATAATTATCTTCATTTAGTTGCTATTAATACTAGGAAACATTAGAGTGATGGTTCGATACCATAATATGAGTAGCCATTTGTGTTAATTACATTATCTTAGGAGTGCAAGATCTCGCTAATCACCTAATTTACTTATAATTATCTTCATTGAGATTCTCTTAACACTTGGGAAAGATTTGAGTAATGGTTCAATGCCATAAGATCATCCTAGGGGAAGTACTTCCCATTCTAAGAATATGTGTAGCCATTTAGGTTAATTACATAATATTAGGAGTTCGAGAGCAAGCAATGCACCAAATTTACTTATAATTATCTTCATTGGGATCCTCTTAATACTTAGGAAAGACTAGAGTAATGGTTCAATGCCGTAAGATCCTCCTAAGAGAAGAACTTCCAATTCTAAGAATATGTGTAGCCATTTGGGTTAATTACATAATATTAGGAGTTCGAGAGCAAGCAATGCACCTAATTTACTTATAATTATCTTCATTGAGATCCTCTTAATACTTGGGAAAGATTAGAGTAATGGTTCAATGCCATAACATCATCGTAAGTGTAGAACTTCCCATTCTAAAAATATGTGTACCCATTTGGGCTAATTACATAATATTAGGAGTTCAAGAGCTTGGAAATCACCTAATTTACTTATAATTATCTTCATTGAGGTCCTCTTAATACTTGGGAAATATTAGAGTAATGGTTCAATGACATAAGATTATCCTAAGGGAAGAACTTTCCATTCAAAGAATATGAGTAGCCATTTGTGTTAATAACATAATCTTAGGAGTTCAAGAGCTTGCTAATCACCTAATTTACTTATAATTATCTTCATTGAGATGCTCTTAATACTTGAGAAAGATTAGAGTAGTAGTTTAATGCGATAAGATCATTCTAATGGAAGAACTTCCCATTCTAAGAATATGTGTGGCCATTTGGGTTAATTACATAATATTAGGAGTTCAAGAGCTTGCAAATCACCTAATTTACTTATAATTATCTTCATTGAGATGCTCTTAATACTTGGAAAAGATTAGAGTAATGGTTTAATGCCATAATATCATCCTAAGGGAAGAACTTCCCATTCCAAGAATATGTGTAGCCATTTGGATTAATTACTTAACCTTGAGAGTTCAAGAGCTCACAAATCATATAATTTACTTATAATTATCTTCATTTAGATGCTATTAACACTAGGGAAACATTAGAGTGATGGTTCAATGCCACAAGATCATCCTAAGGGAAGAATTTCCCATTCTAAGAATATGAGTGGCCTTTTGGGTTAATTACATAATCTTAGGAGTTCAAAAGCTAGCTAATCACCTAATTTACTTATAATTGGAGGATTTTGTGGGACCACTGCCGACTATTTTAAAAGCTTACGCTGTTAGATAACGGCGTGGTTTATTTATATATTCTAACACTCCCCCTCATGCTTAATCTGGTCTTTTGCCTAGTACTAAGCGTGGAAATTTGATTAGGGAGGCAAATGGGCCTGGGTAAGATTTGAACTCAGGACCTCCTGCTCTGATACCATGTAAGATTTTGTAGGATCAATGCCGATTGTTCTAAAAGCTTAAGCTATTAGATAACAGCATGATTTATTTATATATTCTAACAATAATTATCTTCATTGAGATGCTTTTAATACTTAGAAAAGATTAGAGTCAAGGTTCGATGCCATAAGATCATCCTAAGGGAAGAACTTCTCATTCTAAGAATATGTGTAGCCATTTGGTTTAATTACTTAATCTCAGGAGTTGAAGAGCTCACAAATCACATAATTTACTTATAATTATCTTCATTGAGATGCTCTTAATACTTGGAAAAGATTAGAGTCAAGGTTCAATGCCATAAGATCATTCTAAGGGAAGAACTTCTCATTCTAAGAATATGTGTAGCCATTTGTGATAATTACATAATCTTAGTAGTTCCAGAGCTTGCAAATTACCTAATTTACTTAAAATAATCTTCATTTAGATGATATTATTACTGTGGAAAGATTAGAGTAATGGTTAAATGCCATAAGATCATCCTAAGGGAAGAACTTCCCATTCTAAGAATATGTGTAGCTATTTGGGTTAATTACTTAATCTAAGGAGTTCAAGTAGCTGCAAATCACCTAATTTACTTATAATTACCTTCATTTAGATGCTATTAGTACTAGGGAAACATTAGAGTGATGGTGCAATGCCATATGATCATCCCAAGGGAAGAACTTCCCATTCTAGGATTATGTGTGGCCATTTGGATTAATTACGTAATCTTAGAAGTTCCAGAGCTTGTAAATCACCTAATTTACTTATAATTACCTTCATTTATATGCTATATACAAGGGAAACATTAAAGTAATGTGTCAATGCCATAAGATCATCCTACGGGAAGAACTTCTCATTCCTAGAATTTTTGTGGCCATTTAGGTTAATTGCTTAATCTTAGGAGTTCAAGAGGTTGCAAATCCCCTAATTTAGTTATAATTATCTTCATTTACATGTTATTAATACTAGGGAAACATAGGGTAGTGGTTCAATGCCATAAGATCATCCTAAGGGAAGAACTTCCCATTCTAAGATTATGTATAGCCATTTAGGTTAATTACCTAATCTTAGGAGTTCAAGAGGTTGGAAATCACATAATTTACCTATAATTATCTTCATTTAGATGCTATTAATACTAGGGAAACATTAGAGTGGTGGTTCAATGCCATAAGATAATCCTAAGGGAAGAACTTACCACTCTTATAATTTTTGTGGCCATTTGGGTTAGTTACTTAATCTTTGGAGTTCAAGAGCTTGCAAATCACATAATTTACTTAAAATTATCTTCATTTATATGCTATTAATACAAAGCAAACATTAGTGTGATGGTTCAATACCATAAGATCATCTTAAGGGAAGAACTTCCCATTCTTAGAATTTTTGTGGCCATTTGGGTTTAGTACTTAATGTTTGGAGTTCTAGAGCTTGCATATAACCTAATATGGTTATAATTATCTTCATTTAGGTGCTATTAACTCTTGGGAAACAGTAGAGCAATATTTCAATGCCATAAGATCATCCTAAGGGAAGAACTTCCGATTCTTAGAATTTTTGTGGCCATTTGGGTTAATTACTCAATCTTAGGAGTTCAAGAGGTTGCAAATCACCTAATTTACTTAAAATTATCTTCATTTATATGCTATTAATACAAGAGAAACATTAGAGTAATGTTTCAATGCCATAAGATCATCCTAAGGGAAGAACTTCCCATTCTTAGAATTTTTGTGTTCATTTGGGATAATTACTTAATTTTAGGAGTTCAAGAGGTTGCAAATCACCTAATTTACTTATAATGATCTTCATTTACATGCTATTAATACTAGGTAAATGTTAGAGTGATGGTTCAATGCCATAAGATCATCCTAAATGAAGGACCTCCCATTCTAAGATAATGTGTTTTGGGTTAATTACTTAATGTTAGGAGTTCCAGAGCTTCCAAATCTCCTAATTTACTTATAATTATCTTCATTTATATTCTGTTAATACTTAGGAAAGATTAGGATAATGTTTCAATGCCATAAGATCATCCTAAGGGAAGAACTTCACATTCTAAGAATATGTGTAGCCATTTGGGTTAATTACTTAATTCAGGAGTTTGCAAATAACCTAATTTTCTTATAAATATCTTCATTTAGATGGTATTAATACTTGGGAAAGATTAGAGTAATGTTTCAATGCCAAAAATTTATCCTAAGGGAAGAACTTCCCATTCTAAGATTATGTGTAGCCATTTGGGTTAATTACTTAATTTTAGGTGTTCAAGAGTTTGCAAATAAACTAATTTACTTATAATTATCTTCATTTAGATAGTATTAATACTTGGGAAAGCTTAGAGTAATGTGATGATTTGAAAAAAGAAGAAATGTTTTCTTCTATTTTTTATTGCTTATCAAATTACAAAGAATATAACATATAAGTAGAGTCTAGGATTGCTAGAAAATAGAAAGAAATAAAAAAACAAATTTCCTACTTCTTGATCCTAGCGATTTATTTCCTAATTTATAAATGGAAACAAAATAATTTCATATTCCAAAATTATCTTCGAGATCTTTGAGATTTCCTTCTAATTCTTCGACACCCCCCTCAAGTTGGTGCATAAATGTCTTTCATGCCCAACTTGCTGACAAGGGACTCGAAGTTAGGTCTGAACAATCCCTTTGTAAGAATGTCAGCTATTTGTTGTGTTGTTGACACAAATGGCATACAAATAGCTCCCGCATCAATATTCTCCTTGATAAAGTGTCTATCAATCTCAACATGTTTAGTTCTATCATGTTGCACTGGATTATGAGCAATATTGATGGCAACCTTATTGTCACAATACAACTTCATAGGCATTTCCATCGATACTTGAAGTTCTTCTAGTACTCGTTTTAGCCACAACATTATGCAAATCCCATGGGCCATTGCTCGATATTCAGCTTCTGCACTACTTCGTGCCACCACATTTTTCTTCTTACTTCGCCAAGTAACCAAGTTCCCCCATACATATGTACAATATCCCGATGTCAACCTTCTGTCTGTAATGGACCCTGCCCAGTCTGCATCCGTGTATGCTTCAATCCCATGTTGAACAGATTTTTTGAATAGCAGACCTTTTCCAGGTGCGCTCTTTAGGTATCTTAGGATTCTATACACAGCGTCAAGTTTTCCATATAGAGAGTGCATAAATTGGCTTACCATACTCATAGCGAAGGCAATATCTGGTCGAGTATGTGACAAATAAATAAGTTTCCCCACTAACTTCTGGTATTTCGATGTATCGATAGGAGCCCCATTTTTGTCATCTCCAAGTTTCTGATTGGGATCTATCGAAGTTTCTGCTGATCTACAACCGCTCATTCCCGTTTCCTTTAAAAGGTCTAGGATATATTTCCTCTACAAGACCACAATTCCCTTTTTCGATCGAGCTACCTCCATTCCAAGGAAATACCTTAAAGTTCATAAATCTTTGATCTCAAACTCAAAAGCAAGGCATTCTTTCAACTTGTTCATCTCAACAATATTATTCCTAGTGAGAATGATATCGTCCATGTACACCATAAGAATTGCAACCTTACGATCACAAGAATGCTTTATAAACATGGTATGATCAGTTTGTCCTTGAATATATCCTTGTTTCTTCACAAATTGAGTGAACTTCTCAAACCATGCCCTCGGTGACTGTTTTAGTCCATATAGTGACTTCTTTAATTTACATACCTTTGATCCAAATCTTCCTTCAAAGCCGGGGGGGAAGTCCATGTATACTTCCCCTAAATCTCCATTCAAAAATGCATTCTTCACATCTAGTTGTTGCAAAGGCTAGTCAAGGTTAGCTACAAGTGATAGGAGCATTCTTATAGTATTTAGTTTTGCAACCAGAGCAAAGGTCTCAAAGTAATCGATCCCATAGGTTTGGGTGAATCCTTTGGCAACCAATCGAGCTTTATACCTTTCAAGAGATCCGTCGGATCTATGCTTGGTTGTAAATACCCATTTGCATCCAACTGTGGTCTTTCTCTTGGGTAGATCCACCATATCCCACATTCCATTTTTTTTTCTAGAGCTTTCATCTCCTCAAGAATCGCTTCCCTCCACTCGGGAACTTGTAGAGCATCTTGCACAGTTTTTGGAATCTCCACACAAGACAATGTTGAGGTAAAGGCACGGAAATTGGATGAGAGGTTTTTGTAAGACACATAATGAGCCATAGGATGTTTGGTACAAGACCTAACTCCTTTTCGAATAGCAATAGGTATGTCAAGTTCATTAATAGACTCATTTTTTTGACTAAAATCAAGCTGGACAGATTGAGTTGGAACATTACCTGAAGATTGTATGGAGTTATGATCATGCCTTGGTTCGGACTCATGGCACTTTAAAGGAGCAGGATACTCTATTTCTTGAGTTTTGTCTCTTCTCGTGTAGACTTCAGAAAATGATGGAAACTATGTATTCTTGGTACTTGTTTCACATATGTTATGCTCACAAGTAGGATGAGATGCCAATATAGGTGGATCCGAATTTTCATTATTTAAAACATATGGTTCAAAATCTGGTACAAGGGTTGTAGGAACTGGATTATTAGAATGAGGATATTTGGTATTGTGCGAATCTGCATTTTCTTTCCCCCCCTGAAGATGAGCTCCGAAAAAATATGTTAATTCAAAAAAAGTGACATCCATGGAAACAAACATTTTTCTAGAAATTGGATCAAAGCATTTATACCCTTTTTGATTAGGAGCATAACCAATAAATACACATCGTTTTGCTCTAGGGTCAAGTTTTCCACGATTTCTATCATGTATATGAACAAAGCAAGTGCATCCGAATAGTTTTAAGGGTAAGGCCGAAACAAGTCTAGAGGTTGGGTAGGTCTTTTGAAGGACTCTCAAAGGTGTTTGAAACCTTAACACTCTAGATGGCATCCTATTGATAAGATATGTAGATGTAAGAAGAGCTTCACCCCAAAGATACGTGGGAACTTTGGCTGTGAAAAGTAGAGCCCTAGTTACTTCTAGAAGGTGTTTATTCTTCCTTTCTGCCACCCCATTTTATTGAGGGGTGTCAGGACAGGAACTTTGATGCACAATCCCCTTTTCCAAGAAAAATTGTCCAAAAATTTTATTAAAATATTCTTTCCCATTGTCACTCCTAAAAATCTGGATATGCGCTTAGAATTGTGTTTGTATCATGGTGTAAAAATTTTTGAAAACAGTCCCAACTTCAAATTTCTCTTTAAACAAGTATACCCAACTCACCCTCATATGATCATCGATAAATGTAACACACCACATCTTTCATGATTGTGTAGGAATTCTAGATGAGCCTCAAACATCACTATGAACTAAGGAGAATGGTTTTGACAACTTGTAGTTTTGTAAGGGAAAGTTGGTACGATGATGTTTGGCTAATTCAAAGAATTCACACTGGAATGAAGATGGACTTTTATTAAAAAACAACTTTGGGAACAAGAACTTTAAATAATGAAAATTCGTAAGACCTAACCTATAATGCCATAACATAATATCATCATCCTTAATAACATAAATAGATTTGAAACAACTACCCTGAACATGTCTACTTGAGCTTGTTCCATCCTCAAAGAAATAGAGTCCTCTACTCTCTTTAGCATTGCCAATCATCCTCCCCGAGGTCAAGTCCTAAAACTCACAATGAAATGAGAAAAAATTAGCTCGACACTTTTGATCAAAGGTTATTTTACTGATGGACAGCAAATTACAAGATAAATTTGGGACATGAAGAACATTATGAAGTGTGAGAACTGGTGAGAGCTTGATAGATCCTGTTCCGACAATGGCTGAAAGAGAACCATCTGCAATTGTGATTTTTTTATATCCAGCACACGGACTATAGGTGCAAAAGAGTTTTGAACACCCTGTCATATGATCGGTTGCTCCTGAATTGAGAATCCATAGAGTAATTTGGTGTGGATTTTCTATGAGGAAGGCGGTAGGAAAAAAATTACCTTTTTGGGCTATAAAGAACAAGAAGGAATTAAGGAAGGTTGTGGAGATTGAAAAAGTTTGTACAGGTGCTCTAATTGTTCCTTTGATAATAGAATTGAATCTGACTTGATTTGCTCTTCCTCATTTGTTGCTTGGAATGCACGACCATCACTATTGCTCCTTCTCTTCCAACCTTCTTTCTTCCAATTTTGCGGTTTCCCATGAATTTTCCAACAGGTTTCTTTGGTGTGCCATGGTTTCTTGCAATGTTCACACCATGGTTTCTTCCTCCTATCTTCCTCGAAATTAGGCCCCCGAGATATAAGTGTAGAATTTTCTGATATAGAAATAGCACTTGTTTCCAAATCACGAAGCATGATTCGCCTCCGAGATTCCTCTCTTCTAACTTCAAAGAAAACCTCATGGATGGATGGCAGAGGCTTTCGGCCAAGGATTCTGCCTCTCACCTCATCCAAGTTTCGATCAAGGCCTGCTAAAAACATATATACTCTATCATTCTCTTCTCTCTTCATGTGTTTTCTGTGATCAGCCGAACTTTGCCATGTATCATCATAGCATTGATCTAATTCCTGCCACAAGGTCACCATTTCATTGTAGTAAATAGTGACCTCACGATCCCCTTGCTTTGATTGCCATAGTTTTGTCTTCAATTCAAAAATCTGGGAAGAATTTTCCAAATCAAAATATGTTTCTCTCACAGCATCCCATACATCTTTGGCAGTTGGAGGAAAAGGATATGGTTTTCCAATTGCTTGCTCCATAGAATTCAGCAACCAAGCAATCACTAAGGAGTTCTCGGATCTCCATATCTTCCAAAACAAATTGCTTTTTTCTGGTTCCTTCACCTCGCCTGTCAAGTGGCCTAGCTTCCCTCTACCATCAATTGCTAGTTTCATCGATTGAGCCCACTCCAAATAATTTTGGCCATTTAATCGGTGAACTGTTAATAGCAAGTTGGAATTTTAAGAGAATTGCTCTCCACCATTGCTCAATTGTGCAGAGAGATCAGTTGGGTTTTGAGCTCCGGTCATCGCCATTTTCACCATCATAAGAGCTAGATTCAAAACCAAAGCTCTGATACCATGATGATTTGAAAAAAGAAGAAATGTTTTCTTCTATTTTTTATTGCTTATCAAATTACAAAGAATATAACATATAAATAGAGTCTAGGATTGCTAGAAAATAGAAAGAAATAAAAAACAAATTTCCTACTTCCTGATTCTAGCGATTTATTTCCTAATTTATAAATGGAAACAAAATAATTTCATATTCCGAAATTATCTTCGAGATCTCTGAGATTTCCTTCTAATTCTTCGACAGTTTTAATGCCAAAAGATCATCCTAAGGGAAGAACTTCCCAGTCTAAGATTATGTGTAGCCATTTGCGTTAATTACCTAATCTTAGGAGTTCAAGAGGTTGCAAATCACCTAATTTCCTTATAATTATCTTCATTTAGATGGTATTAATACTTGGGAAGGATTAGAGTAATGTTTCAATGCCATAAGATCATCCTAAGGGAAGAACTTCCCATTCTAAGAATATGAGTAGCCATTTGCATTAATTACATAATCTTAGGAGTCCAAGAGCTTGCTAATCACCTAATTTACTTATAATTATCTTCATTGAGATCCTCTTAATACTTGGGAAAGATTAGAGTAATGGTTCAATGCCATAAGATTATCCTAAGGGAAGAACTTCCTATTCTAAGAATATGAGTAGCCATTTGGGTTAATAACATAATCTTAGGAGTTCAAGAGCTTGCTAATCACCTAATTTACTTATAATTATCTTCATTGAGATGCTCTTAGTACTTGGGAATGATAAGAGTAATGGTTCAATGCCATAAGATCATCCTAAGGAAAGAACTTCCCATTCTTAGAATTTTTGTGGCCAATTTGGGTTACTTACTTAATCTTAGGAGTTCATGAGCTTGCAAATCACCTAATTTACTAATAATTATCTTTATTTAGATGCTACTAAAACTTGGAAAAGATTAGAGTAATGTTTCAATTCCATAAGATTATCCTAAGGGACAAACTTCCCATTCTAAGATTATGTATAGCCATTTGGGTTAATTACTTAATCTTAGGTGTTCAAGAGATTGCAAATCACCTAATTTACTTATAATTATCTTCATTTAGATGCTATTAATACTTTAGAAAGATTAGGGTAATGTTTCAATGCCATAAGATCATCCTAAGGGAAGATCTCCCCATTCTAAGATTATGTGTAGCCATTTGGGTTAATTACTTAATCTTAGGATTTCCCGAGCAAGCAAATCACCTAATTTATCCACAAAGATCTTCATTTTGATTCTAATAGAACATGCTAGAGATTAGTATAATGGTTGCTAGCCATAAGATCATTCTAAGACAGGACATTGCCATTCTAAGAGCATTTGTCACCATTTGGGTTAATTGCCTAATATTTGGAGTTCATGAGGTTGCAAATCACCTAATTTACTTATAATTATCTTCATTTAGATGCTATTAATACTAAGGAAACATTAGAGTGGTGGTTCAATGCCATAAGACAATCCTAAGGGAAGAACTTACCATTCTTATAATTTTTGTGTCCATTTGGGTTAGTTACTTAATCTTTGGAGTTCAATAGCTTGCAAATCACCTAACTTACTTAAAATTATCTTCATTTATATGCTATTAATACAAAGGAAACATTAGTGTGATGGTTCAATACCATAAGATCATCTTAAGGGAAGAACTTCCCATTCTTAGAATTTTTGTGGCAATTTGGGATAATTACTTAATGTTTGGAGTTCAAGAGGTTGCAAATCACCCAATTTCCTTATAATTATCTTCATTTAGATGCTATGAATACTTGGGAAAGATTAGAGTGATGGTTCAATGCCATAAGATCATCCTAAGCGAAGAACTTCCCATTCTAAGAATATGTGTATCCATTTGGGTTAATTACTTAATCTTAGGAATTCAAGAGCATGCAAATCACCTAATTTACTTATAATTATCTTCATTTAGATGCTATTCATACTTGGAAAATATTATAGTAATGTTTCAATGCCATAAGATCATCCTAAGGGAAGAACTTCCCATTCTATGATTATGTGTAGCCATTTGGGTTAGCTACTTAATCTTAGGAGTTCAAGAGGTTGCAAATCACCTAATTTACTTATAGCTATCTTCATTTAGATGCTATTCATACTTGGAAAATATTATAGTAATGTTTCAATGCCATAAGATCATCCTAAGGGAAGAACTTCCCATTCTATGATTATGTGTATCCATTTGGGTTAGCTACTTAATCTTAGGAGTTCAAGAGGTTGCAAATCACCTAATTTACTTATAATTATCTTCATTTAGATGCTATGAATACTTGGAAAAGATTAGAGTGATGGTTTAATGCCATAAGATCATCCTATGCGAAGAACTTCTCATTCTAAGAATGTGTATCCATTTGGGTTAATACTTAAACTTAGGAGTTCAAGAGCATGCAAATCACCTAATTTACTTATAATTATCTTCATTTAGATGCTATTCATACTTGGGAAAGATTAGAGTAATGTTTCAATGCCATAAGATCATCCTAAGGGAAGAACTTCCCATTCTATGATTATGTGTAGCCATTTGGGTTAATTACCTAATCTTAGGAGTTCAAGAGCATGCAAATAACCTAATTTACTTATAATTATCTTTAGTTAGATGCTATTAGTACTTGGAAAGATTAGTGTAATGGTTCAATGACATAAGATAATCCTAAAGGAAGAACTTCCCATTCTAATATTATGTGTAGCCATTTGGTTTAATTACCTAATCTTAGGAGTTTAAGAGCATGCAAATCACCTAATTTACTTATAATGGTTGATAGCAAATCACCTAGTTTTGGTCTTGGAATGATCTTATGGCTCTCAATCATCACACTAATCTTTTCCAAGCACTAATAGCATAAAAATGGAGATAATCGTAAATAAATTAGATGATTTGCAAGCTAGTGAATTACTTAATCTTACGAGTTCAAGAGCTTGCAAATCACCTAATTTACTTATGATTATCTTCATTTAGATGCTATTAATACTTGGGAAAGATTAGAGTAATGGTTTAATGCCATAAGATCATCCTAAGGGAAAAACTTCCCATTCTAAGAATATGTGTAGCCATTTGGGTTAATTACTTAATCTTAGGAGTTCATGAGCAAGCAAATCACCTAATTATTCACCATCATCTTCCTTTTGATTCTAATAGAACATGTGAGATATTAGTATAATGGTGGATAGTCGTAGGATCATTCTAAGAGAAGACATTGCCATTCTAAGAGCATTTGTCTACATTTGGGTTAATTGCCTGATCTTTGGAGTTCATGAGGTTGCATATCACCTAATTTTCTTATAATTATCTTCATTTAGATGCTATTAATACTTAGGAAAGATTAGAGTAATGGTTTAATGACATAAGATCATCCTAAGAGAAGAACTTCCCATTTTAAGATTATGTGTAGCCATTTGGGTTAATTACCTAATCTTAGGAGTTCAAGAGCTTGCAACTCACCTAATTTACTTATAATTGTCTTCATTTAGATACTATTAATACTTGGAAAGGATTTGAGAGATGGTTCAATGCCACAAGATCATCCTAAGGGAAGAATGTCCCATTCTAAGAATATGTGTAGCCATTTGGCATTGAACCATTTCTCTAATCTTTCGCAAGTATTAATAGTATCTAAATGAATATAATTATAAGTAAATTAGGTGATTTGCCAACTCATGAACTTCAAAGATCAGGCAATTAACCCAAATTGTGACAAATGCTCTTAGAATGGCAATGTCTTCTCTTAAAATGATCGTATGGCTCTCAACGATTATACTAATCTCTCGCATGTACTATTAGCATCAAAATGAAGATGATTGTAAATAAATTAGATGATTTGCAAGCTCTTGAATCCTAGGATTAAGTAATTAAACCAAAAGGCAATAAATATTCTTAGAATTGGAAGTTCTTCCATTAGGATGATCTTATGGTGTTGAACCATTACTCTAATCCTTCCCAAGTATTAGTAGCATCTAAATGAAGATAATTATGAGTAAATTAGGTGATTTGCAAGCTCTTGAACTCCTAAGATTAAGTAATTAACCTAAATGGCTACACATATTCTTACAATGGGAAGTTATTCCCTTAGGATGATCTTATGGCATTGAACCATTACTCTAATCTTTCCCAAGTAATAATAGCATGTAAATGAAAATAATTATAAGTAAATTAAGTGATTTGCAAGCTCTTGAACTCATAAGATTAAGTAATTCACCAGCTTGCAAATCATCTAATTTATTTAGATTATCTCCATTTTTATGCTATTAGTGCTTGGAAAATATTAGTGTGATGATTGAGAGCCATAAGATCATTCCAAGAGCAAAACTTCTCATTCTAAGAACTTTCTCACCATTTGGGTTAATAACTTGATTTTCAGAGTTCATGAGCTTGTAAATCATTTAACTTATATATAAACACCTTCATTTTGATACTAATAGTACATGTAAGGGATTAGCTAATGCTTGAGAGCGATAAGATCATTCCAAGAGAAGACATTACCATTCTAAGAATATGTCACCATTTGGGTTAATTGCTTGGTCTTTGGAGTTCATGAGTTTGCAAATCACCTAATTCACTTATAAATATCTTCTTTTAGATTCTATTAATACTTTGGAAAGATTAGAGTAATGGTTTAGTGCCATAAGATCATTCTAAGGGTAGAACTTCCCATTCTTAGAATATCTATTGCCATTTGGGTTAATTACTTAATCTTAGGAGTTCACGAGCTTGCAAATCATCTAATTTACTTACAATCACCTTCATTTTGATGCTATCAGTACTCAAGAAACATTAGTGCAATGATTGGGACTCATAAGATTATTCTAAGTGAAAAACTTCCCATTCTAAGAATGTCGCAATTTAGGTTAGTTGGTTGATCTTGGAAGTTAACAATCTAGAATATCATCTAACCTACTTATAATTATCTCCGTTGATCCTATTAGTACTTTGAAAAGATTAGAGCAACTCTTGAGAGCAAGAAGATCATTCTACGTGAAGAACTTCCCGTTCTAAGAATATTTGTCACCATTTGGTTTAATCGCTTGATCTCCACAGCTCATGAGCTTGTAAATCATCTAATTTACATATATAAGCGTCTTCATTTTGGTGCTAATAGTACATGCGAGGGATTAGTATAATAGTTGAGAGCCACAACATCATTCTAAGAGAAGACATTGATATTCTAAGAATATTTGTCACCATTTGGGTTAATTGATTGATCTTTGGAGTTCATGAGCTTGCAAATCATCTAATTTACTTATAATTATCTTCATTTAGATGCTATTAATACTTGGGAATTATTAGAGTAATGGTTTAATGCCATAAGATCATTCTAAGGGAAAACTTCCCATTCTCAGAATATTTGATGCCATTTCGGTTAATTACTTAATCTTAGGAGTTCATAAACTTGCAAATCATCTGATTTATTTACAGTCAGCTTCATTTTGATGCTATCAGTACTCAAGAAACATTAGTGCAATGATTGGGACTCATAAGATTATTCTAAGTGAAGAACTTCCTATTCTAAGAACGTTTGTTGCAATTTAGGTTAGTTGGTTGATCTTGTAAGTTAACAATCTAGAAAATCATCTTTCCTACATATAATTATCTATGTTGATCCTATTAGTACTTTGAAGATATTAGAGCAACTCTTGAGAGTGAGTAGATCATTCTAAGTGAAGAACTTCCCATTCTAAGAATATTTGTCACCATTTGGTTTAATTGCTTGATCTCAATAGCTCATGAGCTTGTAAATCATCGAATTTATATATATAAGCGTCTTCATTTTGGTGCTAATAGTACATGCGGGGGATTAGTATAATAGTTGAGAGCCACAACATCATTCTAAGAGAAGACATTGATATTCTAAGAACATTTGTCACCATTTGGGTTAATTGATTTATCTTTGGAGTACATGAGCTTGCAAATCATCTAATTTACTTATAATTATCTTCATTTAGATGCTATTAATACTTGGGAATTATTAGAGTAATGGTTTAATGCCATAAGATCATTCTAAGGGAAGAACTTCCCATTCTCAGAATATTTGATGCCATTTCGGTTAATTACTTAATCTTAGGAGTTCATAAACTTGCAAATCATCCAATTTATTTGCAATCATCTTCATGTTGATGCTATAAGTACTCAAGAAATATTAGTGCAATGATTGGGACTCATAAAATTATTCTAAGTGAAGAACTTCTCATTCTAAGAATGTTTGTTGCAATTTGGGTTAATTGGTTGATCTTTGAAGTTAACGATCTAGAAAATCATCTAACTTACTCATAATTATCTTCAATGCTCCTATTAGTATTTTGAAAAGTTTAGGGCAACTCTTTAAAGTGAAAAGATCATTCTAAGTGAAGAACTTCCCATTCTATTAATATTTGTTTCCATTTGGGTTAATTACTTAATCTTAGGAGTTCACGAGTTTGCAAATCATCTAATTTACTTACAATTATCTTCATTTTGATGCTATTTATATTTGAGAAATATTTTTATAATGTCGGGAGCCATAAGATCATTCTAAGAGAAAAACTTCCCATCCTAAAAAAAAAAAATCACTATTCGGGCTTTAATTTCTTGATTTTTGGAGTTCATGAGCTTGCAAATTATCTAATTTACATATAAGTATCTTCATTTTGATGCTATTAGTACATGCAAAAGATTAATGTACTGGTTGAGCATTCTAAGAGAAGAAATTCATATTCTAATAATGTTTGTCACCATTCGGGTTAATTACTTGATCTCCTGAGTTCACAAGCTTGCAAATCATTTAATTTACTTATAATTATTTTTGTTTGGATGATATTTGTACTTGGGAACGATTATAGTAATGGTTGAGTTCCCCAATATCATTTTAACAGAAGAACTTTCCATTTAGAGAATGTTCGTCGCCATTTATATTGCTTGATCTTGGGAGTTCACGAGCTTGCAAATCAGCTAATTTATTTACAATCATCTTCATTTTGATGCTATTAGTACTCAAGAAAGATTAGTGCAATGATTGGGACTCATAAGATTATTCTAAGTGAAGAACTTCCTATTCTAAGAACGTTTGTTGTAATTTAGGTTAATTGGTTGATCTTGGAAGTTAACGATCTAGAAAATCTTCTAACTTACTTATAATTATCTTCATTGGTCCTATTAGTACTTCGAAAAGATTAGAGCAACTCTTGAGAGCGAGAAGATCATTCTAAGTGAAAAACTTCCCATTCTAAGAATATTTGTCACCATTTGGTTTAATCGCTTTCTCCATCACTTATGAGCTTGTAAATCATCTAATTTACTTATAGTTACCTTCATTTGGATGCTATTAGTACTCGGAAAAGATTAGACCAATGGTTGAGTGCCACATGACCATTTTAAGGAACAACTTCCCTTTCATTAATATTTGTCAGCATTTGGGTTAATTGCTTAATCTTAGGAGTTCACCAGCTTGCAAATCATCTAATTTATTTATAATTATTTTCATTTTTATGCTATTAGTACTTGGAAAAGATTAGTGTGATGATTGAGAGCCATAAGATCATTCTAAGAGAAAAACTTCGCATTCAAAGAACGTTTCTCACCATTTGGGTTAATAGCTTGATTTTCAAAGTTCATGACCTTGTAAATCATGTATTTTATATATAAGCATCATCATTTTGATGCTAATAGTAAATGCGAGAAAATAGTATAATGGTTGAGAGCCATAAGATCATTCTAAAAGAAGACATTGCCATTCTAAGAACATTTGTCACCATTTGGGTTAATTTCTTGATTTTTGGAGTTCATAAGTTTGCAAATCATCTAATTTACTTATAATTATCTTCATTTAGATGCTATTAATACTTGCAAAAGATTAGAGTAATGGTTCAATACCATAAGATCATTCTAAGGGAAGAACTTCCCATTCTAAGAATATTTGTTGCCATTTGGGTTAATTACTTAATCTTAGGAGTTCACGAGCTTGCAAATCATCTAATTTACTTACAATTATCTTCATTTTAATTCTATTAGTATTTGAGAAATATTTTTATAATGGTCGAGAGCCATAAGATCATTCTAAGTGAAAAACTTCCCATTCGAAGAATGTTTTTCACCATTCGGGTTTTAATTACTTGATTCTTGGAGTTCATGAGCTTATAAATTATCTAATTTATATACAAGTGTCTTCATTTTAATGCTATTAGTATTTGAGAAAGATTGTTATAATGGAGGAGAGTCATAAGATCATTCTAAGAGAAGAAATTCATATTCTAATAATGTTTGTCACCAATCGGTTTAATTACTTGATCTTCAAAGTTCACAAGCTTGTAAATCATCTAATTTACTTATAATTATTTTTATTTGGATGCTATTTGTACTTGGTTAGAGTAATGGTTGAGTGCCACAAGATCATTTTAAGGGAAGAACTTCCCATTTAAAGAATGTTTGTCGCCATTTATATTGCTTGATGTTTTGAGTTCACGAGCTTGCAAATCAGCTAATTTATTTACAATCATCTTCATTTTGATGCTGAGTACTCAAGAAACATTAGTGCAATGATTGGGACTCATAAGATTATTCTAAGTGAAGAACTTCCCATTCTAAGAACGTGTGTTGCAATTTAGGTTAATTGGTTGATCTTGGAAGTTAACGATCTAGAAAATCATCTAACTTACTTATAATTATCTTCATTGATCCTATTAGTACTTTGAAAAGATTAAAGCAACTCTTGAGAGCGAAAAGATCATTCTAAGTGAAGAACTTCACATTCTAAGAATATTTGTTACCATTTGGGTTAATTACTTAATCATAAGAGTTCACAAGCTTGCAAATCATCTAATTTACTTACAATTATCTTCATTTTAATGCTATTTGTATTTGAGAAAGATTGTTATAATGGTCGAGAGCCATAAGATCATTCTAAGAGGAAAACTTCCTATTCTAAAAATGTTTTTCACCATTCGGGTTTTAATTACTTGATTTTTGGAGTCATGAGCTTGCAAATTATCTAATTTACATATAAGTATCTTCATTTTGATGCTATTAGTACATGCAAAAGATTAGTGTACTGGTTGAGCATTCTAAGAGAAGATATTCATATTCTAATAATGTTTGTCACCATTTGGGTTAATTACTTGATCTCCTGAGTTCACAAGCTTGCAAATCATTTAATTTACTTATAATTACTTTTGTTTGGACGCTATTTGTACTTGGGAAAGATTAGAATAATGGTTGAGTGCCACAAGATCATTTTAAGGGAAGAACTTCCCATTTAATGAATGTTTGTCGCCATTTATATTGCTTGATCTTGGGAGTTCACGAGCTTGCAAATCGGCTAATTTATTTACAATCATCTTCATTTTGATGCTATTAGTACTCAAGAAACATTAGTGCAATGATTAGGACTCATAAGATTATTCTAAGTAAAGAACTTCCCATTCTAAGAAAGTTTGTTGCAATTTAGGTTAATTGATTGATCTTGGAAGTTAACGATCTAGAAAATCTTCTAACTTACTTATAATTATCTTCATTGATCTTATTAGTACTTTGAAAAGATTAGAGCAACTCTTGAGAGTGAGAAGATCATTCTAAGTGAAGAACTTCCCATTCTAAGAATATTTGTCACCATTTGGTTTAATCACTTGATCTCCATAGCTTATGAGCTTGTAAATCATCTAATTTACTTATAGTTACATTCATTTGGATGCTATTAGCACTCATGAAAAATTAGACCAATGGTTGAGTGCCACAAGACCATTTTGAGTTGTCAATCACAAGTCTACCCAATATTTTCTCCATTTTCAAAAGTCGTTCCTGCACATAGATACATCACATGATTGACTAGCACAATTACGATTGTAACACGCAAATAAAGTACAATAAACAAAGTAAAAATAACAACCTATGGGGAAACTATAGCCCAAAATATACATGCTTAGCGTTCAATTGGAGGCAAATCAATCATACAAGATTCTCTAACAAGGTCTCATTAACATTTGCACATCAGCATGGCTGCTTGTATTACACTTAGACCATCCCTCAAAAATCTAAGGTGTCGTTCCTGCATCAATGAAGACAGCCCACATGGTTGATTAACATGCTAACAAATGTAAACCCAAATTATGTAAAATATGCTTATTGAAAATAGTAGTCCATGGGGGACCTATAACCAAAAATATACATAATTGACCTTCAACATGAGAGTCAATCCCTTGGAATTAATCTGACAAATAGTCTTATCAATTTCCTCATCTTATGTAATCATGTTTATAATGAACAACAATTGTCCACCGATCACCTTCAATGATGCAAAAGTAATCAGCTTAGCTCCATTAATAAATTCAGCATCAACATTGTTGATATTGACCAAAGCTAAGATAAACTTTGGGTATAACGTGCTTCAATGGATCAAGGTTAAAGTTTTCAAATAAAACAGTTGATTTAGGTCCTCTTGTATTTCTAGATAAAATGATTGATTTTTTAGATTTGCTAAGATATTATAGGATATGATGAGATATAATTAGATATAGTGAGATATTTTGTTAGTTTCTAGAGATTTACTTTCCTAATATGTTTGCTGTATTTTTTAAAAGAGCTTAGCGTAAATTTATTTTCCTGATATGCTAATTGAATTTTAGAAAGAGCTTAGGTTATTATTTCTCTAATAAATCTAGGAAACCTTTCAGTTATAAGCTAGACAATTTTGGTGAATGAAAATTTGTGAGATTTCTTATGTGAAAGTGAATACCTTTTGGAGAGTGGATTAACTTTGGAGCAAGCACACAACGAAAGGCGAGATCATGCTATCCATATCTTCAACAACAAATGGAGCATGTGCTCAACCTTCTCTATGACCCAGCAAGGCAAGGACAACCTACAAGGTGTCCTAACAATCGTCATCAGTGTGATGATGCTAATTCTTGTCAAAGTTCGAGTGGTGATTCTGATTGAACTGGCGGCAACTCTAGTGATTTTGAATATTGAAACTGAAAACAAAGAGGGAGGCATAAGGAAAATGGACATGACATCAAAGTGGAGATACCTGAATTTGAGGGTAGTCTCAATCCTGATGACTTTGTTGATTGGCTACACACAATTGAACGAATATTCAACTTCAAGTCCCACTTAGACGGGAAGAAATGTAAGGTTGTTGTCTTGAAGTTAACAAAGTATGCTTCTCTATGGTGGGAAAATCTAAAGCATCAACAAACCCGAGATGGAAAAGAAGAGGAGATCATGGAACAAACAGATGATGAAAAGTTATTGGTCATCTGTAGAGCATTGCATGTTGAAGTTTCTCCTTATGAGAATGAGTAAAAGGAGAACATCTTTCACACTCATACTATTAAGGGGAAGATTTTTTCAGTCATTATCGACAGCGAGAGTTGTACCAACATCGCTTCAACGACCTTGGTTGACAAGCCGAAGCTTTCAACAACTAAACATCCTCAACCGTACAAGCTCCAATAGCTCAGTCAAGGAAATGATCTCGAGGTAACAAATGAGCTCTCATATCATTTTTTATTGGGAATAATTATTGAAATCAAGTTCTTTGTGATGTGATTCCTATGGATGCATATCACTTGTTATTGGGAAGACCATGGCAATATAATAGAAATGATGCGCATGATGGGCATAAAAACACATAGTCGTTTAACAAGGAACAAAAATGCATTACTTATGTATCCTTAAATCCTTCCATGATACAGAAAAATCAACCTGGGGAGGGAAACACAAGTAAGGAAAATCTTTTCTTGAGTAAAACACGAGTTGAGAAAGTCATTAGCAAATAGAATAATGTTTATGCTATGCTTATGATAGAAAAAAAGAGTGAAAAAGAGAGTCTTTTACATCCTAAAATGCATTCCTTGTTGAACGAATTTGCAAATGTGTTCCTAGAGGAATTGCCACCTAGATTACTTCCCATTAGAGGTATTGAGCATCACATCGATTTTCTACCCGGTACTCCTTTACTCAACAAACTAGTTGAAGGAAATGAAGGAGTTGCAAAGACAAGTCGATGAACTTATCGACGAAAGGTATGTCTAAGAAAGCATGAGCCTATGTTCCGTTCTGGCTCTACTCATGCCCAAGAAAGATGGTTCATTCATAATGTGTGTCAATAGCCGAGTCATCAACAACATGTCTATTAAGTATAAGTACCATATACCTAGACTTGACGGTATGCTAATGCAGAAGAAATCGGCTTATCTCCATTGACAAATTCGGCATCGGCACTATCGATATTGACCCAAGCTATTTTGGATATAACGTGCTTCAATGGGTCAAGGCTGGAGTTTTTGAATAAAACGATTTATTTGAAATAGATTCTCTTGAATTTATAGATAAAATGATTACTTTTCGAGATTTGCTAAAATATTGTGAGATATGATAATATATTATTAGATATAGTGAGATATTTTGTTAGTTTTTAGAGATTTACTTTCTTGATATATTAACTGTATTTTTAGAAAAAGCCTAGGGTAGATTTACTTTCCTGATATGCTACCTGTGTTTTTTAAAAGAGCCTAGGTTATTATTTCTCCTATAAATAGAGGAACCCTCTCAATTGTAAGACAAACAATTTGGTAAATGAAAATTTGTGAGATTTCCTCTATTTGAGTAAATACCTTTTGGAGAGTGGATTACTTCTTTCTCAATCTCTTTATCCTTGGAGCATGTATTACTCTTCGATGGTAAGCCAATAAGCCCTTTATCCTCAATTGGTAGGTTTTCCTTTAGGCCTTGGTAGTGAGCTTCTCCTATCCTGAAGTCCTTTATCCTTGGCGGGCGGTTCTTCCTTTAAGCCTCAGTAGTGAACTTCGTCAATCATGATCTTCATCCTCAGTTGGTGGCGCGACCTTTATACCTTGGTTGCGATCATAATCTATCTTTTACTTTTGTTTTCTTTAACCTTTGACATCTATCCCCATACACATCATTCTGATACACTTCACCCAAAATTCCCCTGTTTCGGAATCACTCGCTTAGCACGCATCATATGCTTGATGATTTATATGGCTCAACCATGTTCTTGAAGATATATTTGTAGAGTGGTTATAACCAAATCAAGATGCCAGAAGGTGATGAATGGTTGATGGCTTTCAAAACTAAATGAGGCATTTACGAGTGGTTGGTTATGCCATTCGAATTATCAAAAGCTTCAAATACCTTCATGAGGCTTATGAACGAGGTTTTGTGTTCCTTTATCAATCGATTTGTTGTCTATTTTGACGATATTCTTGTTTATAGTAGGAACAAGGAGGAGCATATTTCGCATTTGAAACAAGTTTTCAATGTCTTAAGAGAACAAAAACTCTATGCTAAAATAGAGAAATGTGAGTTCTTCTTGTGTTGTGCTCCTTGGATATGTAGTTTCTGAAAAAGGGATCTCCGTCAATCAATCCAAGGTAAAAGCTATTAAGACTTAGCCGGTTCCAATGTCCATTTCTAATGTAAGGAGTTTTCATGGACTTGTTTCTTTTTATCGGCAATTTGTGAAGGACTTCAACACCATTATGGCTCCTATAACTTAATGCATGAAGAAGGGTTATTTCGAATGGACAAAGGCTTCTCAAAATGCCTTTGAGGTAATCAAGTAGAAACTTTGTGAGTCCCCTATTGTTGCCCTACCTGATTTCAATAAAATATTTGATGTTGAGTGTGATGCAAATGGAGTTGGCATTGGTGTTGTTCTTGTGCAAGCCCAAAAACCTCTAGCGTATTTCAACGAGAAGTTGAGCGATTTAAAGAAGAACTATTCGACTTATGACAAGTTCTACACCATTGTTCAAGCTCTTGATTATTAGAGTCACTATTTGAGGCCAACACGACTTGTCCTTCATTCTGATCACGAGGCTCTCTAGTTTGTTAGCGGGCAACGCAAGTTCAATTCGAGACACGCAAAATGGGTAGAATTTCTATCTTTTTCTTTTGCCTCAAAATATAAACCCGGCCACACAAATGTTGGTGCGAATGCATTTTGAGAAGATATTCCATGCTTGCCGTTCTAAATTATCGGATCCTTGGCTTCCAATCAATGAAGGAGTTATATTCTGAAGACTCAGAATTCTAATCGATTATTGACAACTATAAGCAAGGAGTTCAAGGTACTTATACTTTGCAAGATGGGTTTCTTTTAAAAGGAAATCATTTATGAATGCCCAAGAGTTCTTTTTGAGAGTTGCTTATTCGAGAGGCACATGGTGGGGGATTGGTTGGGCACTACGGTATTAACAAAACTCTTGAGGTTCTTCAAGAGCATTTTTATTGGCCAAAAATGAATGGAGATGTGCATGCTATCATCTCGAGGTGTGCCGCTTGTCAAAAAGCAAAGAGTCAATTCCATCAGGGATTGTATACTTTGCTTCTGATTCCATTGTGGCATTGGGAAGATGTAAGTATTGATTTTATTATGGCTCTTCCAAGAACTCAAAGGGGAACATGGTGGTCGTTGATCGGTTCTCTAAAATGGCTCATTTTGTGCCATATCACAAGACCAATCATTTTTATTGATTGTATATGTCTCATGTCACTAAATTATATTTCAAGGAGATTATTTTCCTTCACGGAGTACCAAAAACCATTAGGTCATATCGTGATTCCAAGTTCTTGAGCTACTTCTAGAAAACACTATGGAGAATGCTCAGTACGCGGCTCTTATTCAGCACCACTTGTGACCAATGGCTAACCAATCGCACTCTCATTACTCTTCTTTGAAACATGGTGAGTAAGTCTTTAAAAGATTTGGGATTTGAAGTTTGCACATGCTAAGCTTGCTTACAATCGATCTCTAAGCTATACTACAGGCAAATCACCTTTTGAAGTTGTGTATGAAATTAACCCCCTCACACTGATTGATTTGATTCAATTTCCATCCAACTCACAATTGAACTTCGACAGCAAAGCAAAGGCTGAATCGATGAAGAAACTTCATAAGCAGATTCAAACCAAGATTGAGAAAGCCAATGAGTCTTACAAGAAGAAAAGCTAATCAGTATCGAAAGAATGCTTAATTTCAACTAGGAGATCTTGTATGGCTTCATCTGAGGAAGACAAGATTTCCATCTCGTCAAAAGAGTAAGCTCATGCCTAGAGTTGATGGCTTATTTAAAGTTATCGAGCGAATTGGTGACAATGCTTACAAGATTGATCTTCTTGGAAAATTTGGAGTTTTAGCAACTTTTAATGTGGGAGACATTTCTCCTTATTTGAAGGATGAAAATTTCTTATATTTGAGGACAAATCTCAAACAACCTAGGGAGGATAATGCGAAAGCAATTAGCTTAACTCCATCGACAAATTCGGCATCGACACTATTGATGTTAACCCAAGCCAAGATGAACTTTAGGTATAACGCGCTTCAATGGTTCAAGGTTGGAGTTTCCCAATAAATAGGTTTATTTTAAATAAATCCTCTCGTATTTCTAGATAGAATTATTGTTTTTCAAAATTTGCTGAAGATATTATGAGACACAATGAAATACGATTAGATATAGTGAGATATTGTGAGATATTTTGTTAGTTTCTAGAAATTTACTTTCTTGATATATATTAGTTGTATTTTTGGAAAGAGCCTGGGGCAGATTTACTGATATGCTAGCTGTATTTTTGAAAAGAACCTAGGTCATTATTTCTCTTATAAATAGAGGAAGCTTCTCAATTGTAAACCAGACAATTTTGGTAAATGAAAATTTGTGAGATTTCTTCTGTGAGAATGAACACCTTTTGGAGAGTGGATTATTTCTTTCTCAATCTCTTTATCCTTAGAGCATGAATTACCCCTAAGTGATGAGCCAAGAAGCCTTTTATCCTCAACTGGTGGGTTTTCCTTAAAGCCTTGGTAGTGAGCTTCTCCTATTTTGAAGTCCTTCATCCCTAGCAGGTGGTTCGTCCTTTAAACCTTAAGTGGTGAACTTCATTGATCCCAATCTTCATCCTCGGTTGATGGCACAGCCTTTATACCTTGGTGGTGATCATGATCTATCTTTTATTTTGTTTTCTTTAACGGTCGACATATATCTCCATACACATCATTCCGATACATTTCACCCAAAATTCCCCCATTTTGGAATCACTTAATTTGCACATAACGTAGAATCATATTATCCCTCGGCACAAGAAACGCCAGGACCCGTGGATGATCCAGATGAGGCAAGGAGCAAAAAAAAAATGCAAGCCGAGATAATTACATGCCAAGGAAAAACAAAAAACAATTACACACTGCTTAAATTAACACTTACAAACAAAGACGCACGCATAACATACAAATATCATCTATATTCGACCAAAAAAAAAAACCAAATATCATCTATCCAACAGCGCCATAAACATCCTTAAACGCTTTACATGAACTCACAGAAATCAGTATCCATAGGACGCACTAAACTACAACGATACAATATATAGAATATGACTAATCAATCCGATGGAAGGTGTGGCTGGGACTGGCTGGCGTCCAGGGTCACTTTTAGTGCGTGATGTTTTAGAAATCCTAAATAACTGACTAATCACCACTACAAATGTGTTTTTAAAAGCGCAGCGAGATCTCTTCTAAATAGAAGCTGTTTTAATTTTTTAGTTTTTCTACTAATATCCTTTTATAAGCGTGGTGAGATAAAAGGCGGGGGCGCTATCGCCATAGCCACGATGGCCAGAGCTCGTTGAATTGAATAAGGTACTATTTGACAATTCGCTCTTACGGGCTCAACTTTAATGGATAATTTCCGCTCGCGGTGGAGAAAACTTCTCCAACAAGAATCCATCCTCTCTTTGTTCTCTCTTCTTTGATCAAAAAGCACAACACGCCCTTTATGGATCTCCGAAATGACGTCCAGGCAGATTGAACTCGAATCGATTTTAAGCAAAAATTAAATATGAAATATGAAAGTGGCAATGTAGAGAGATCATCAGCAATGGACAAAATCAATCGAAGTTCGTTGCTAGAAATTTAACCAAATGGGATCATCCTGTTATTATAGAACCCATCACTAAAAATACCCCTAGAAAGGCATCAAGCTATGTGCGATGAAAAGGATTTTCCATGAGATATGAAATGAAAACTTCCCTTCACAAGATTTGCGAATAAGTGATTGTCCAATAATGATTAAAGATTATTCATATTTTTGTTAAACATATTGTCTTTAACTCATAATCATTAGGAATTTATAAATGTCAACTAAATCTCGTAAGAAAATTGCTCCTCTACTATTTGATTCATATATTCATTTTTTGAGCTTTTGCTAATTAGTATTTGTTAAATTGCCAAATTAGGAAACATTTTGAAGTTTGAATGAAATTTGAGTCTTCTTATAGTAAGGCACTTGTTAACATGGTGCACTTATTTTTATATCAGTTGCATCAATTGTAAAAAATAATTGCAGTTCTTTACTCATTTTGTTGCCACTAAACTCAAAAAAATCAATCTTTTGGCTTCACACTAAAAGCTTTTTAAGCATCGCACCTAGGATTTCTAAAACATCATGCATCATGCCTAAGATAAACAAAAAAAAAAAAAATAGAAGAGGGAGACACTATGTCCTACTTCAACTAAAAAGGAAACTTCTAATCCCCAATAACTCTTATTTGACCTTCACCAAATGAAATTCTCATAAGAATCAAATCCTAATAACTGCCATATCTGCGAGAAGGATTCTAATGCCTTTTGACTCTTATTTGATCTTCCCCGAAGCTTGGTCGAAACATCAATATTTGAACAAGTATCATCTTGCAAAATTTTGTTGGCTGTGTCATGCTTTGCTCCCAAGACAAATCAGGGAAAAACTCTGTTTTGGACATTTTTTTTAAGGTTCAAAACTGCAAAAACTGCACAAAACATGGAAAGATACAAAGAATAAATGTGCTAAAGATCCCATCATCTCACCAAGATACACCCTCACAAAGCAATCCTCATTGTGGTATTCACCAATATTGCTACCAGCTAAAAAGTTCCATCTCAGGCAGTGTCGTGACCCTAGTCATTAGCATTAGGAGAAGAGATATAACTAACAAAAAAGATTGAGATCCTTTATATAGCCCAGTACAAGCGTTCCACTACTTCTGCCGAAAGAATATATTACTACAATAAAGTACGTAAAATCATAAATGGGGCAAACCCTAGTGCTCTAAATTGCCTGCTACTGCTTTCCAGCTATCACTTGAGAAGAAAGTAAGGATCAAAACAATCCCACAGCAAATCATCAGTCCTATACTTAAGAATGGAGATATCAGCAGAGAGGTTGAACTTTCTCTCATGTAATTCAACCACTAAACAGAACAGGTTGAGAATCAAAGGGTTCCTAAGAAACAAAGAGAGAGCTTTCGCAAGTTTAACCACATCTGATACTAACTCCGGATCGCTAGTAATACCATCCTCACTTAAAAGGCACTTGGAGAGGGCATAAAAGCCAAGAAGATTAGCATACAGCGGTAGAAAGGCATCCTTGTGGTTACCGACCCCACCAATCCAGAAAACATCTTCCTCCGTCATATGATCCTCACCAAACGTCATCAACTGAGTGAAGAATCTTGTTCTCCAGGCATATAGATTCTTCTTGATACTGTCTTCTTCAGTCGAGTTCACCGCCAGGAAACTAGAGATGAACAGTTTCTCCATATGTAAGCAACAGATTTGACAAATCAGCAGTTTTTCTTCATGGTGGTTGTCAATTTCTTTGTCGAAAACACGTCTGACTAGATCCCCTGCTGACTTTTCATATTTTTCCATGTCATGCACACACTGGGCAAGATAATTAAAATATTCAATCCAGTGACCAAAAATAGATGAGAGATGCTCAAAGCTCAATATGAGTACTTTTTCCACTTGGGTAGGAACATTGAAAGCACCAGATCTTCCCAACAATTGTCTTGGCGTAAAACATTTTTGGACATTCAAAGCCAACTTCTGCCTGATCCCATCATCTTCATCCTCCAACAGTCTTACACAAGTAAACCACATCTTGAGTACTTGATGAGCAAACATAATGGCAATTTCTTTTGTATCAGAAAAGGAAGGCCTACTTTCTGCTGGCATTTTGTTGCAGAACAGAGGACCAATAACCTCAGCTTGTTCCAGCATACCAGATGCTATGATGGATTCAGCTGCTGCATTGCGCAGGTTTACAGGTTCAGAGGAGCCACTGTGCAGTTCAATTAGCTTGTTGTACATACAGATGCATCCATATAGTTGGTTCTGTCTCTCCAATTGAACCAAACGCTCATTTATGGTCTTCTCTATATCATCAAAAATTGAGTTTGCAAGTAGACCTCCCAACCGCTTTATACATACAGCCATGCAGCATATAAGGGTCCCCCGTGTTTTAGCATGCCTTACAATGTTGTACAAGGAAAGTAGTCTGCCCCAGATTTGCAACGTGGAATCAGAATCCATAACACCCACAAACTTAGTACCTACATTCGTTTCACTACCAACTTGGTTATATTGCTGCAAATTCCAACTGTAGAAAATTCGTAATATGTAACGTGTGCACTTGTGGTTCTTCTCCAAGGACAGAAGCTTCATTATTGTATCCTGGAGGTTAACATTTGTCCACTGTTGAACAGCTGCCATCTCGCTGCTAGAATTATAATGCCCATGACAGCCAGATTCCGCAATTCTCAGGAACTTCAGCAGCCACTTCAATGTTGCAAGCCGGACTTCATATAATGAATCTGACAGGCAGCAGACTAGCTTGTCCTGGAGCTGGCAAGGAGCACCAAGTGTTTCGGGTGCCAATAAATTGATGTCAGAAAGGCCATTTTTCTGGGACAAATGATTATTTTCTCCAGTCTTCTCATTTGATTCTTGGAAGAAACAGCTGAAATATGAAGAAGCTGATTGTTCACGCAATTCAGAAACAGCTGGATCATAGTAAGGAAGCACACAAGAACCGTCCAAAACTAAGCATTCTGCTGTCAGCTCCAAAAGAAGGTTGCGGATGTGAAAAATGGTTTTGCCTGATCGACATCCCCTGGCAAGACTGAGCATGTGATCCAGAACCCTAAAGAAAGTAGTGTTGACAGGAGGACAGGGACACCATCTAGGGCTTCCAATCCAAGAACATTTGGCCAGAAGTTGGATCAGATCACTAACAATTTGGTCCTTTGAGAAATCAACAAGGTTTCTACAATTTGTATCCAGAAGGCTACACAACTGCAATAACATTCCATGAATTAAATTGAACGGAGTGTGCTGTGCTTCATTGGTGGAGCTGAACTTATGGGGAATAGCAATTCCAGAGCAATGGTTCTCTAAACAAGACAACTCAGTGGCTATGTCCACAATGACACCAGGCAACTTCTCATTAGATACCAAGCCTGTTAAAGCTCTTGATGCAAGAACACGAATCCTCATATTTCGCTGGGTTGAGCACCTTCTAATAAACGGCATAAACAGGAAAGGATCCAGGACATCCCCAATCTCACTCGCTATGGCTGATGGCTTTAGCCTGGAAAGAAGGATCAGCACTGGACATAGGCTCGGGTGCACAACTTTGGCTAAACTGGATTCTGAAAGTCCGGTGGATCCATCGTCAAGCAATTCCGTTGCAACTTTAAGTTCCTCTAATAAAAAGAAATGCAAAGAGGGATACCTAGAGCATAAAGACTTATTATTAATGGCTATTCAAGAACTAATAAAATCAGCAAGCATGCATAATTAACATGAAGTTGCAACAATATAGCATGTAAACATGATGGATTTCATAGTTATGTTGATCAGAAAACTGATGAAGAATACCTTCTAGGAGAAAAAAAGACCTCCCAACTTCAATAAAGCTAAGTAAGTGGAAGATCAAAGGCACACTGGGTTGAAGTAGCTAGTGGAGAAAAAAAGGTTCAAATTAAAGGAACTAGAAAGCACGTCGGTTAAAGCATGTGTTAGGAATTCAATATTGTTGCCAACGATCAGCATTACTTTTCTGGAGTGACAAATCACATATATTTCGTTAAGGAACAAAATGTGCAACTACTCAATGTCATATTTACACAGAGCCTGCAATATATTCAATTATGCACCATTCTTACCATCCTGGAAGAATTCATTTGTTTTTGGCCAAAAGGCCCAAACTGACCAGAATTTATATTTAAATATTGTGACCTGACCCAAGCCAGCCTAAACACGAAGTATTTAAATTAGTCAAACTGCCAGTTTAGTTCTATTTTGGTTCACAGAATTTTCCTTACCTTATACATTTCACAATAGAGCAAAGGACTATGTGAGCAACAATCATCTTAAAGTAATAGAAAAATGAAAGACAAGAGAGAGCATATCGTCTGCTATAATATACTACACCTGTGAAAAAATTCTAGTCCTGTTAAGGAACGTCGGGCAGATTCTCGTTTGTTTACATTTAAGAATCCAATCATCCTTCGCACCAGAGCAGTATATGCTAGACAAGCACTGTTTCGAACCTCCCAATAGGGAGAAGAGAAAGCGCGGATGGACACAATCAACGCTTCAGCAGAAAAACCAGATGTATCAGTAGCAAGGTTGGTGTCATTGAAAGCAGTCCTGAGAACGTTGAAAGCATGAACAGTTGGGATAACACCCTCATCTCGAATTTTCGATGTCCTTTCATTAGCATTTGAATCAACGGGTAATGTTGACTCAGCCCTATGGTCTATTATTTCTTGCGGAAAGACAAAGAGGTCACCAATAGCAATGTTCGATGCATTGAGATCCTGCAGTGACTGGCTAGCTACATCAATTAGCCATCGCAGAGCACATGGGAGAAGCTTCTTCGGTGCTCCTTCCGGCTCTGAGAGGAACAGAGCAATAAATGCAGCAGGAATGCCTGCACTTCTCCTCAGCAAATCATCAACTACTTGTCCTTTCGCCACAGTCCTTTCCATAAGCAATTCCATCCAAGATTCAGTTAACCTGCAGAGTCTGACAAAGCAAGGAGCGTTTAGACTTCAGCTTTCAGAATATGCATCCGACTTCTCCTAAGGAAATGATAGCATAGTGCATTATAGAACAATGAATAAAGCTACAGTCTCTTCATAAAATTTTTAGATAAAAAGTTAACCAAAGACAAGCAGCTCTTAGACTTCAGCTTTTGGAATATGCATCAGACTATTCCCATATGATTAAACTGGTGCAGTAAAGGACACAGAAAAAGCTACAGTCTCTTCATACAATTTTTTGAAAAAAAGTTAACCAAAGACAAGCAGTGGTTAGACTTCAGCTTTTGGAATATGCATCGGACTTCTACGAAAATGATTAAACTGGTGCAATAAAGGACACAGAAAAAAGCTACAGTCACTTCATAGAATTTTTAAATAAAAATTGACAAAGACACCATCATTTATATTTTTGACTGCATTTAAAAGTTTTGTTTTCAAAGGCTTTAAAAAAAAAATTCCTTGGTTGAAAAAACATATAAAGATACGTACTCTGGATCATTGGAACAGAGCAAACGATTGCAAAGAGCAGTAAATCCAGCCCTTGTCTTGTCGATTGCACCATTATGCTTCATTTTCAAGAGGACTTCCAAAAAGTGATTGCCCATGGCTTCAAGTTGCTTCAAGTCAAGCACTGCCTCAGGTATTTTCACGGCTGAATTATCAGCGGCATCATTAGGCTCTAAAGAGTCTGAATATGTACTTGTTGGTAAAGGAATTTTCCTGATGATAGTACCTAGCAGAAGACTCACCTGAAAAAGAGGGGGCCATATGGTTGTCTTTGATCTAGGGATAGTCTTACCTAAATTAAGAAGGGACAGTCAGAGAAAGCAGAAGATTACCTCTTTCATAGCCAACCAGCAACCAACCATTACTACCTGCTCCAGACCTACTTTTGAGCATTTATCCGACTCTGATGAAGGTGCTGGATCATTCACTTCCACTGGAAAATCTAGGACAAAATTTTCGTCATCAGCCATCTCATCCATGTCTTCTGGCAGATGCCAAGCATCAGCAGAAACTACCCAAAGTGCCAAAGAAGTAATTTCCAAAACAAGGTCCAAGAGCTTGTTCAATGCACGTCTCATCTCTGACATACTAGACACGACAGCATCAGAATTCCAATCCAATTCCTCAAAAGTGTACCGGAGAGAAAGCAGTATGCCATGCACGAAGCTGTTCTTGCAAGCTTCAGAAAGATCCCTCTTGCCTTTCTCAACAGCCACTTCCAACCAATCGATGAGAGACCATACATATTCCATCACAGGATGCATCAACTTACTTGGTTGAGAATGCAAGTCACACATGACATTTATAGATGCTCTCACTATCCATCTTTGTTCTAATACATACTTTCTGAATATAAGTCGCAGTGTCAAAGCTCCAGCATCACTCTCCCTCACACGTGGACTGCAAACTAATCTTTTAGCCCATTCAATTATATTCACCACCATTTCTTCACTTGAAAGCCCAGGAAGGGGGGTGGGGAAATGTAGCAATATGCGGAATGAATTCTCTCTCAGCCGGTCCCAACTATCGATAATTGATCCAAGTAAGAGGAATGTTGAATCTGGCGATATAATTCCTCTACTGCAAGGATGAAGACTTTCAGGAGATAATAAATGGTTTTCTTGAGAAGAAGGAGCAACAGCCCAAACTTCCATCATTATCACTATGAGCTCCATTGCCATTATCTTTCTCTTGTATGGAGCGGATGGATAGCAGGAGAAGAACAGAAAAGCACTCAACCATCTCATAAAACAAAAAAGATCATCGGCTCTGCTGAATGAAGTGTCCCCACTCCTAATGGAAAGACAGATTTCTGTGCCTTTATGATGCAGTGGAGGTCGCCATGCCTGCTGCTTCAATTGCCTCTCCAGAGCTGTTCGAACCCGAGCAAAGAACTTTCTGAACAGACTGCACCATTTCATCTGAAAAGCTGTTGAGGAACACCTCATGTTCAATGGAATAGCTTCTTTCATCAAAGCCAGTTCCAAATGCGAAGGAAGGCTAGCTGTCTTGGGGTTTAAGAAAAGGAACTCTGCAGCATCAACACGCAGTGAATCATCAACATGGGTCAATGCCTGCACAAGCCATTTAACAAGGATTTTCATCTTTATTCCCTTTACACACACAAGAGCATAGTCACTGATATATTCTGCTTCAAGCCCATCCACTGTTGGATCGAGCAAGGTTTTTTCAAGCCAATCAATGTCCCCTTCAATCAAAGCAAGCAGACGAGATACTTTGAGCAAGGATACTGCAACTGCAACTTTTTGTTCAATTGACAAATCCCCTTGTGTGCCATTGAGTCCCAGATGCGAGAAGTCATTGTCCTCTCCAGTTGGTGTAACCGAAATAAAAGTGAGCATGGGAAAGATGCTATCTATATCAACTTCTAATAAAACAGGCAAAGCATAAGTGCTTAAATTTGACCGGAGTTTTGAGGCACCAGATGCAAGACCATACAAAAATGGGTGTAGGCAATGCTCTCTATACAGTAAATATCCCCTCTCAATACCGTCAGTCTTCCAACAATCATCCCGCAGATTCTCAAGAAAACACTTCAAAAATGATGTTGTGGCACAGCACACATCATCATCAATGTATGCCTGTACCGTTTCAGATAGCAGACCTGGACTCATGCCTAATAGAGCTCTCGCTCCCAGCCTCTTGGTCAGGGAAGCTAAAGGAACATACCTTCCCTTGCAGCGTGGCCCTAAACAGAGAAGATCTGAAGCAATCTTCCTCAAGAACAATTTTATTTTGTCACTATTATCTCCCCAGTGAAGGGTGGACCGGATGTCTAAGAAGAGATCAAAAATCAAGTGAACTTGTTTGACAGTTTGACTAAGTGGATCCTCCAAGTTTTTCCATATAAGTCTCAGTATCCTGGTCCCCATTTCCTCCCTCAGTGGATCATAATCCTCCGAAAAGATGGCAAGCTTAGCAAGCAACGACGTCTTTATCTGTTGCAAACAAATTTGCATAACCGTCAATGCATGAAAGTTGAAGTGGCTGTCGGTGGGATTCTCACAAAAGTTACAGAGCTCAGGCAAAATTCCATCATAAAGTATAGTTTTAACGGCATTATTGGCATCCTTAAAACCTTCAGATCCATTGGTCTTATCACTTGCCACAACAAAATGCATGTTAAGTACATTCCTGGAAACTGCAGTAAGAATTCCTCTGATCAAACAAAGTCTACTGAGAGCAGAAAAGCTACAAATTTCATTATACAAATTCCCTCTATACTGTATCTTCAGAATAATCTCTCTAATATCACTTCCACAAATAGTACCAGAACAACAAGGACTTCCATGAAAAATACCTTCTATGATAAACAACCCGAGTTCTTCAGCACTAAGACACACTTGCAAAGCCGCACAGAAGCTGACTCCAGCAGCCACAAAACAATCCCGCGAAAAAGAGGACAGCTTCAGTATGCTCAAGATGACATGAACAATCATCTCCATAACGCCTTTATCATCTATATCATTAAACTTAGATGGGAACTTTTGCAGCAAATAATACAAGCAGGACAAGGCCTCTTGGCATTGCTCCATCACAATGGGCGAAGGGCGCGCCCACCCACTAGTCTCCAAAACCACACTGCTCAACCCGTAAACTATATCGCGAGCCACCACAACCGCACAATCCTCCACAACACCCATCAAATATCCCAACTTGGGCATACCCATTATCGACAACGCAGCTCGCGACACGCAGAACCGCTTCCCTTTGCCCTGAGAGCCTCCATACTCCTCACAGAGAGCTCGAAAGCACCGGCAAATTAACCCCTGGTGATTGCGCGCCTTGACTAAAGCGGAGACAAGAGTCCTGTGCAAGGGCGTGGAGTTCTCGAAGAACATGATCTCCAGGTAGAGACGCGCCGCTTTGGAGAGAGATTGCTCGTCGGGGGCCGACGAGAGGACGCCGCCGAAAGAAGAAGCGACCCTCTTGACATGGTTGACCTGGGAATAGGTCGAGTTGAGGGAGGTCAGTTCTTGGAGTTGGGCGTAGAATCCAGGATGACTCGAGAACTGGTCGGCCAAGGAGTCAACGAAAGGCTGCGGGAAGACGACAGCGCTGTAAGTGTAGCGATGGCGGTGCTGCAGAGCGCGCCATTTCGCGGACATGGTAGGGGATCGAAGCGGACAACTCTGCTGGTGAGGTGGTGAAGAAAAGGTTTTCTGCGAGGGTTTAAGAATTGCGGCTGAGGGAAGGCTCTCTAGAAATATTTGGTTTTTAAGAAATAAAAATAAGTCTTTCACAAACAGTCAAGATGGCCGAGTTGGTCTAAGGCGCCAGTTTCAGGTACTGGTCCGAAAGGGCATGGGTTCAAATCCCATTCTTGACAAACCTAATGTCTTTTGCTGTTTCACATATTCCCCCTTCTTTTATCCTTTTGCCCCTCGTGCCATGTATTGTTTGTACTCGCATAGTCCTACACATGGCCCTCGGAGTTTCAATATTATTGCTAGTCCTCCCCCCAAAAAAAAAAAAAATATTTCAATTTTTACATTTAAGTCAATTTTATTTTGTTAACTTTCAGGCATTCTACAGTACTATGAAGAGATTTTGAAAGCTAGATGAGGTTAAATGTGAAGTGATTGAACCTAGTTATTATGTGTTCATATTTAAGATGGAAGAAGAACAAAAAAGAATATTGCATATCGGCCCTTGGTTGTTTGCCAGTAACCTGCAGTATTATATGAGGGCAACCCATAAATCCCTAAACATTGTTATGATTTTACACACTACTCCTTTTGGATGCATATGGTTGGACTACCACGAGCAGCTATAATAGAGGATTCAATTAGAATGATTGCTGGAAAACTGGGAGCAGTGGAGGCAATTTGAATCTAGGCGAGAAATAATAGCTCTCGTAAGACTGGGAAGGCAAGAATTAAACTAAATTTACTACATCCGCTAAAAACAGGCACTATTATTATGTGTTCATGTTTAAGACGGAAGAAGAACAAAAAAGAATATTGCATATCGGCCCTTGGTTGTTTGCCAGTAACCTGCAGTATTATATGAGGGCGACCCATAAATCCCTAAACATTGTTATGATTTTACGCACTACTCCTTTTGGATGCATATGGTTGGACTACCACGAGCAAATTATAATAGAGGATTCAATTAGAATCATTGCTGGAAAACTGGGAGCAGTGGAGACAGTTTGAATCTAGGCGAGAAATAATAGCTCTCGTAAGACTGGGAAGGCAAGAATTAAACTAAATTTACTACATCCACTGAAAACATGCACTATCATTGTGTTCATATTTAAGACGGAAGAAGAACAAAAAAGAATATTGCATATCGGCCCTTGGTTGTTTACCAGTAACCTGCAGTATTATATGAGGGTGACCCATAAATCCCTAAACATTGTTATGATTTTACGCACTACTCCTTTTGGATGCATATGGTTGGACTACCACGAGCGGCTATAATAGAGGATTCAATTAGAATGATTGCTGGAAAACTGGGAGCAGTGGAGACAGTTTGAATCGAGGCGAGAAATAATAGTTCTCGTAAGACTGGGAAGGCAAGAATTAAACTAAATTTACTAGATCCACTGAAAACAGGCACTATCATACAGGTTAGGCATAAAAAGTGGTGGATTGATTTTAAGTATGAGCAACTTCCGCATTTATGTTACTCATGTAGATATATGGGCCACTATGCCAATTATTGCCCCCAAAATACCTTACGAAGAGTTCAATTTATCGCAAGATAAAGCAGGAAAATGTGGATCCTAGGTTGAAAGTGAAGGTTAAAGAACCTAGTCCCTGCTTGCAAACATTTTATGGAGATTTAGATGTTACCTTGGAAATGGAGGAAATGGTGCTAGAAGAACCCACTCCACCTGCTAGGGATAACTTCAGCTGCCAAAATTGAATTGAAATAGTCAAGCTTTGGTGCTTTATAACCCATCAATAAAGCTGGATTCTGAAACTGCACTAACGGTAGACAACAGTCCTCCAAATAGAGGAAAGAGAATACGGCAAGATGATGGGGTCAAATAGACCAAATCAAACAAGTCCAAATTCAAAAACCAAGCTGTTAAAAAACTAAAGCGGTTTGCTCCATATGAAAAAAGAGACTCTCTAACATGTCTTGTGGATGTGGATAAGCTCATGGACACCCCAATTCAAGTGTGTGAATGGGCAATGGCAGGGACTTTGGTGGCTGGCCCTAATAAGCCACCAAAACAACCATGAAAATACTAAGTTGGAATTGTCAAGGTCTAGGCTCTCCCTTGACAATCCAACATCTAAGAGTCTTGATGGCTCATGAGAGACCTAACTTAGTTTTTCTCATGGAAACAAAAAATAAAGAGAGGGTAGTGGATCGAATCAAAAGGAGACTAAATTTCTCTTAATTGTATATTGTGAATCCGGTGGGGATTGTAGGCAGACTGGCTTTATTATGGGATGAGGATGTCCAAATTACTGTGGAATATTCTAGCGATGAGCTCATTGAGGTAGTATGCAGAGATAAGGATCGGAGGGTAAATATGTCAATTTCCTTTCTCCATGTGTCAACATGTTTCAATCAACGACTTACCTTATGGAATCTTCTTTGGAAAGACATGCTTCATCAGATGTTCCTTGGTTATGCATTGGCGACTTCAATGAGGTATTATACCAATGGGAAAAAGCTGGTAGAAGACAGGTTGAGAGGTCCAGGATTCTGGCGTTTAGGAGCTTTGTCGATAATTGTTCGCTTATGGATCTGGACAGCAAAGGATGTGCCTTCACCTAGACCAATCATAGAGAAGGGGATAATTTAGTTAAGGAAAGATTAGACCGTGCATTTTGTACTCTAAATTGGAGAGTGCTCTATCCCAATGCTGAGGGTTTTGCTCTTCTTGCTATAGGGTTTGACCATTGCCCCCATTCTGGTGTGTTTGAACCCAATACAAAGGAAAAAAACATAAACCATTTTGGTTTGAAGCTTACTAGTTAGATCATCCATATTGCAATATGGTAGCTAAAAATGCATGGAAGGATGCTACTGGATCTAATTTGGACATGGTACGGAAATCTCAAACAGTTGTTGTTGCGCTGAGGAGATGGAGCCGTATTACCTTCAAAAATACAGCACAACAGATTGAGAATATGAAAGGCATACTAACTAACCTTACAAACACACAAGGTACAACAGCCACTAAGGAGGAATATAGGAGAGTGTTGAACACAAAGAAACTTTATGGAGACAGGAGGAAATGTACTAAGGGACACGCTCACGGATTAATTGGTTGAAACATGGGGATCACAATACTAAATTTTTCCATGCTATGACTATATAGAGGAGGCACCGTAATAGAATATTTATGCTAAAGATAACTGAAAATTACTAGAGTAGAGATCCTTCCATGATCCAACAACACATCACAAGTTTTTACAAACAATTGTACACAACGGTTGGAGTTAGGAACTATTAACCAATCCTTGAGGATTGTCCATCGATTGTTTCTATAGAGATGAATGAGGCCCTAATGCAACATATCACAATGGAAGAAGTGCAACAAGCAATCTTTCAAATGGGGGCTACTAAAGGTCTAGGGTCATATGGTCTCAATGGACTATTCTATCAACACAATTGGTCAATAATTTAGGCGGAATGTTCAAACTAGGCGGAATGTTCAGACTAGTGAAGTCTTTCTTCCATCAAGGTACTTTTGACCCTGCTCTAAACAAAACGCATATTACCCTAGTTCCTAAAGTGGCAAACCCAAAAATATCATTGAATACAGGCCCATTAGTCTTTGCAAATTTAATTACAAAGTAATTGCAAAGGTTATGGCTAATCGGCTTAAGCCTTGGCTTATACAACTCATTCATCCAAAACAAAGTGCTTTGTGGGGGGTCGGCAAATACAAGATAACATATTTATGATTCAAGAAGTCCTACACCAGCTACGAGTTAGAAAATGAAAATGAAAATTTCAAGCTGTGTTGAAATTAGACATGCAAAAAGCGTACCATAAAGTGGAGTGGGACTTCCTTTGTGATTGTATGTTGAAGATGGGCTTTTTCTGAGAAATGGGTACAGCTAGTACATTTATGCATATCCTCTATTAGTTTTAGTAATAGTGTAAATGGGGAAGTAGGTGAAGAGTTTTATCCCACAAGAAGTATTCCACAATGTGATCATTTATCCCCCTATCTTTTCATATTGATGGCTAATGTCCTATCATCCCTTATGTACAAAGATGTGAATGACGGTATGCTCAAAGGAATCAAGCTAAACCCTAACTGTCCTGTCTTATCTCATCTTTTGTTTGCTGGTGATGCTATCTTTTCTTGGATGGTACGATCAGAAAAGCCCAAAACCTTGCGAACACCCTAAATTGCTACTACTTTGCTTCAAGTCAGTCTATTAATCTGAACAAATCGGGGATATATTTTGGAAATGGTTGTCCCTAGGAATTGAAAAGAAACATGACTGCAGAGTTAAGAGTCCCTATGATTGACAAGATAGGAAAATACTTGGGAATCCCCTCGGATCGGGGTCAAACTAAAAAACAAATGTTTAACTAGTTGCTAACTAGAGTTGACAGGAAGCTAGAGCATTGGAAAGAGAATCTAACCTCGAAGGCAAGTAAGGAGGTGCTCCTTAAAATGATAATTCAAGCCCTACAATAGTATGCTATGTCCATCTTCAAAATCCCTATCTTAGTATGTAGAGGATAAAAAATAGAATTGCATCTTTCTAGTGGAAACAAATTGGAAGGAGCAAAGGAATCCATTGGAAGAATTGGACTAGTTTGAAGACTCGAAAAATGAAGGGGGCCTAGGATTTAAAGACCTCGTGGACTTTAATAGGGCCTTGTTGGGAAAACAAGCTTAGAGGATGAGTCAAACCCCGAGGCCTTATGGAGTAGATTGTTTAGAGAACTCTATTTCCCGCATGGGAATTTCTAGACAACTAAAAAGGAACTCGACCATCATGGAGTTGGCAAAGCGTTCTAATGGGAAGATAAGCAATAGAATCCACGATACGATGGGAGGTCGGAGACGGGAGAAGTATAAATTTAAGAGAGGATAGATGGTTGCCTTATGGCCTAATAGGTGGTCTAGCGGGATGATCCTATACTAGTTGCTGATCTAATTTCTACAGAATCCCATGTATGGAATGTCTCATTGTTGCAGGAGAAATTTGCTAATCATATGGTTCAAAAGGTCTTAGCAATTCCCCTAAGTTTGCATACTAAGCCTAACAAATTAATGTGGACAGGGAGCAAATCAGGAGCATACATGGTTAAAAATAGCTATAACAAGTTGCGCAATATAGACAAGGCAAAACAGGAAAACTAGGCCTCATCATCGTATCAAGTTCCTAACCGATTATGGCATGAACTTTGGCATTTACACCCAAAATCAAACACTTTATGTGGAGTGTGTGCTGTGAAGGGCTACCTACAAAAACAAATCTACACAGAAGAGAAATTATACCCGACCCAATATGTCTTGTTTGCGGCTACTTCCCGGAGACAACAGAGCACTTGTTCTTACTCTGTGGATGGACGCAGTGATCTAGTCAGGTTCAAACTCGCCCATTAGTACTTCCCCAACAGCTATTTCAAGAATGGATAAGTGGGTTACCTGACCTCAGGAGTCTCACAACGGGAGTGGGCGATTATTGTGAATACCATGTGGCTGATTTGGAAAGCCAGGAATGCCCTAATATTCCAATGTAAATTGCCGCACTCGCGCTCCATCCCTTGTGAAGTCGAACTACTACATCAATTATTTGTTAAATGGAACCCACCACACAAAGAAACAGATTCTAGGCGAAAAAGGGTCAAACCTAGTCTCCACCAACTTGCGGCCATCTGAAATTGAACGTCAACGCCTCTTGGACAGTCTCAAAGATAAAGGGTTATGCAGCGGGAATCTGCAGAGGAAGCGATGGAACGATCATTGATGGCTTTGTGGTAGAGATCTTTGTGGAATCAACTTCTATTGTGGAAGCCCTAGCTGTGCATGAAGCGCTCCTCTAGTTGAAGCAACATCGAGAGTTCAATGAAGGGCGAGTACAGGGAGTTCAAAGTGATCTGCCCCTGCATGTGGTAACCGACAACTTATCAGTTGTTGAAGAGATCATGGGCCGGGAGGTCGTTTCCTAGGCTTACCGATCAATGCTACTAGATTACCTGACATTACTAGCCCACTTACCTAATGTCTTGCTCACATATGAACCGAGAGAAACAAATAGGGCCACAAATTGGATCGCCAAGGCCCATTGCTCTGGGCCCCTCCCACTCAATTGGATTTCTATGCCCCCACACCCTCTTTTACTTATTTTATGTTTGGACTACGAAAACGATTGTAATCGATCTATTTCATGAATGGTTAATGAATTACTTCTGACCAAAAAAATAAATTATTTTGTTCCACATTTTCCTTCCTTCTTTGGCCCCTCTTGGATGCATGTAGTTGGATAGTCTCGTTTGTACCGCTTCAAACTATTTTAAATGGGGAAATTACAAATAGCCCTGCAAGTTTTAGGATTATTGCAAATTACCCCTCAACATTTTGGCTTTTCCAATTTGTTCCTAAATTTTAGAAATCGGTAGCTATGTGTAGGGGTGTGCATGGTCCGGGTGGGCGGTTCCCACCCTAGAACCGGGAACCGCCGCCCACTAAGGACCGGTTCCAAAAAATTGGATCCGGGGACCGCATGTTGGTTCCATGGATCCACCCGAGAACCGGACCGCCAGTCTAGTCCGATTCCCGGGTGGATCTATGGAACCGGTCTCACAAGCGGGCAAAGAAAAGAAGCTCCACTAGACACATATTGAAAAGATGGTCTATTTAAAGATTTCGCAAATGTTCTCGTGTTTTTTTCTTTGCCTCTCTTAGTAGGTTGCCTCAAATAGAACAATAAAAATTATAAACATGGGGCTTCAAAATTTTAATTTTTTTCAACTAAAAAAATATTTTTATAATAAAATTAATATATATTATTATTATAATAATAATTCAGTCCGGATGGGTGGGCGGGTGGATCCACCCATGGAACCGGGAACCGGACTGGTACCCACCGGTTCCAAGTTCCAAAGAACCGGATCGGTACCTTTAGGAACCACCGGTTCCGGGCCGGTCCGGGTCCGGGCGGTTCCCGGTTCTTTTGCACACCCCTAGCTATGTGTCCCCAAATGGTGACTCCATCTATATTTTTCCTCAAATTCTAACAACGTGATTGAAGATGGACTCGTCGTACAAGTATATACACATAAAAAAGTATAATTAATTTTGAAATATACTACATGTGAGAGCATGTAACTAAAATTCTGTCTTTTTGTTATTTCATCTTTTCATCTATATTTTTGGCCAGTTTAAAGATAAATAGTCAAGATGGCCGAGTTGGTCTAAGGCGCCAGTTTCAGGTACTGGTCCGAAAGGGCATGGGTTCAAATCCCATTCTTGACAAAATCAACATCTTTTGTTGTTTTACATTTTCCTCCTTTTTTGGCCCCTCTCTCATGCTATGTATTGTTTGCAGTTGATATTTTCAATGAGGATAATACACATAGCCCCCCGAGTTTTAATATTGTTGCTAGTTGCCCCCCAACATTTCAATTTTTACACATAAGACAATGTTATTTTGTTCCACATTTTCCTCTCTTTTTTGGCCTCTCTCATATGCTTGTTGTTGATGGTGTTATTTGTACCACTTCAAACTATTTTCAATGGGGAAATTACAAATTCGCCCACAAGTTTTAAGTTTTCTTGCAAATTGTCCCTCAACATTTCGGCTTTTACAATTAGCCCCCTGAATTTTAGAAATTGGTAGCAATGTGGCCCTAGCTATATTTTGCTTGAAACTCCTACAACATGATTGAATATTGAAGACGAACTTGTCATATAAGTATATACACATAAAAAATAATAATTTAGAAACATATTGCATGTGAGAGCATGTAACAAAAATTCCGTATCTTCTACCATTTCACCTTTTCCTCCTTTTTTGGCCCCTTTTTTGTGCTATGTATTATTTGTAGTTGGATGGTTTTATTTGTGCCGTCTCAAAATGTTTTCAATGAGGATAATATCCCCAGGTTTTAATATGTTGCTAGTTGCCCCCAACATTTTAATTTTTGCATATAAGCCTATGTTATTAATGTTACTCTGTTTCCCATTTTCCTCTCTTTTTGGCCCCCCTTGGATGCTTGTAGTTGGATAGTCTTGTTTGTGCTGCTGCTTCAAACTATTTCAATGAGGAAGTTATACATACCCCCCCAAAAGGTTTAGGGTTGTTGCAAATTGCCCCTCAACATTTCGAATTTTGCAATTTGCCCCCTGAATCTTAGAAATTGGCTGCAATGTGTCCCCCAACATTCACTATATTATGCTTGAAGCTCTAACGGGCATGATTGAATATTAAAGGCAGACTCATCATATAAATATACACACATTAAAAATAGAATAATATTTCATAAATATATTACATGCAAGAGCATGTGACTCGAATTCCGGTAAAAACTTAACCGAAGTCAAGGTCAAATGCACCTCTATCTATATAAGCCAATATTATTCAGTTTCACATTTTCCTCCTTTTTTTGGCCTGCCTTTTATGCTATGTATTGTCTGCAGTTAGATAGTCTTGTTTGTCCTACTTCAAACTATTTCAATGGGAAAATTACAAATAGCCCCACAAGTTTTAGGATTGTTGCAAATTGCCCTTCGACATTTCGATTTTTGCAATTTGTCCCCTGAATTTTAGAAATTGGTGACAAAGTGTCCCCTATCATTGACTCTATCTATATTCAGCTTCAAGCTCTAACAACATGATTGATTATTAAAGACGGACTCGTCGTATAAGTATATACACATAAAAAAGTATTATAACAATTCATAAATTTATTGAATGTAAAAGCATGTAACTAAATTCTGATAAGAACTTAACCAAGGTCAAGGCCGAATGCACACCTATACAAGCCAATGTTATACAGTTTCACCTTTTCCTCTCTATTTTTGGTCCCTATTAAGTATTGTTTGTAGTTGGATATAATTGTTTGTGCCGCTTCAAACTATTTTCGGTGGGGAAAATTACACAAAGCCCCCCAAGTTGAAGATGGACTCATCGTATAAGCATACACATAAAAAAAAAGTATAATAATAATTCAGAAATGTATTGCATGCGAGAACATGTAACTAAAATGAGGGTAATAACTTAACCGAACTCAAAGTTAAATGCATATCTATCTATATTAGCTAATGTTATTCAGTTTCACATTTTCCTTCTTTTTTGGCCCCTCTTTCGTGCTGTGTATTGTATGAAGCTAGATGGTCTTGTCTATGCTGTTTCAAACTATTTTCAATGGGTAAATTACACATAATCACATAAGTTTTAGGATTGTTGCAAATTGACCCTCAACATTTTAATTTTTGCAATTTGCCCCTGAATATTAGAAATTAGTTGCAGAGTGTCCCCTAGCATTGGGTCTAGCTATATTATGCTTGAAGCTTTGACAACGTGATTGATTATTGAATATAGACTTATTGTATGATTATACACATAAAAAAGTAAAATAATTATTCAAAAATATATTGCATGCGAGAGAATGTAATTAAAATTACAATAAGAACTTAACCGAAGTCAAGACCAAATGCATATATCTATATAAGTCAATGTTATTTAGTTTCACATATTCTTCTCTCTGTTTTCTTTTATTTTTTTGGCTCCTCTTTCATGTTGAGTATTCCTTGTAGCTGTATAGAATGGTTTGTGCCGCTTCAAACTATTTTCAGTGGGGAAATTACACATAATCCCATAAGTTTTAGAATTGTTGCAAATTGCCCCTCAAAATTTTGATTTTTTCATTTTGCTCCCTGAATTTTAGAAATTGGTTGCAATGTGTCCCCCAACATTGACTTTAGTTATATTTTGCTTGAAGCCCTAATAGGCGTGATTGAATATTGAAGATGGACTCGTCAGATAAGTATATACACATAAAAATAGTGGAATAATACTTTAGAAATATATTGCATGAGAGAACATGTAACTAAAATTCTGATAAAAACTTAACTGCAGTTAAGACTAAATGCACATCTATCTAAATGTTATTTAGTTTCACCTTTTCCTTCTCTTTTTTTTTTCTTGGCAAATTTTTTGTGCTATGTATCGTTTTGTAGTTGGATAGTCTAGTTTATCCCCCTTCAAACTATTTTCAATGGGGGAAATCACACATAGCACCACAAGTTTTAGGATTATTGCAAATTGCCCCTCGACATTTCAATTTTTGCAATTTGCCCACTGAATTTTAGAAATTGGTTGCAAAGAGTCCCCCAACATTGACTCTAATGTGATTGATTATTGAAGACGGACTTGTCATATAAGTATATACACATAAAAAAGTAGAATAATATTTTAAAAATATGTTGCATGCAAAAGAGCATGTAACTAAAATTCTAGTAAGAATTTAACTGGAGTTGAGGTCAAATGCACATCTATATAAAGTTTTGAAACAATTTTTTTAGTATTCCTCATATTTATTCTTGTATTTATGGACAATATATATGACCAATTAGCCTTCCATAACTATTCATGTGTAATTGCATTGTCAAATATGTAACAAAGATTTGACTAGAGTCAATGCTAGGGGCACCTTGCCACAAATTTCATAAAAAAAATTAGGGGCAGATTGTAAAAATTGAAACGTCAAAAGCGAATACCCGCTATCCCAAAAACATGGAGGCAAAATGTAATTCTCCTTATCTTCACTCTAAGATCTTTTTTCCCCTCCAATTGGCGATGAACTACTTGCATGGTCCATAATCGATTAAATAGCATTAGTTTAGTGAATTACCATATTCAAACTTCCGTCGCTTAATAAAATTAAACTTGAAAATAGATGAAAAGAAAGTATATTCAATTTTATTCTTAAATATATTCAACCAACAAAATAGATAAACATAGAGGTGTCAAGCATATTTTGTTTTGGGATCACTTATCGAATTTAAGACAACTTTAAAGACTAGCTGTGTTTTTTTTGTCATTTTCATATATACACAAGACAAAACCGGGCGTGAACTAAAAACTAGAATACAAAAGATAAATCCAAGGTCCAAGGTCTCTAAAGTTGATAATTGGCAGTTTGGAAGTTCCTAAGTTTGGCAAAAAAACAAGAATAAAATTTTGGTACTTAACTTTTTTCTTGTGCAGATATGATCCTTCTTAAATAAACAAATACTTGATTAATAATAATTATTTCAGGAAATTGAAAAATTGTCCGCATGGCAACCTTAGAAGTTGTCATTTAGAAGAAATCAGAGGACTTGATGACAGAAGAACTTACTCGCACTTTCTCACAATGGTTTTCAAGTATTCCAGATTAAAATGATTTTGGCTTCCTGGTCTAGTTTTTTTTTATAAAAATTTAAGGATTAAGACCCCCATTTCCTTTGTGGCAGGTTTTAAACTGCAAACAAAATGTTTTCCCTCTAGGATCGTGGATGCAAATTTTCCAATATGAAAAATTGAATTATATATATAAGTCATGTTAACGAGTGCACATTATTTAATATTTAGAATTCTCCATTCGTTATAGCAGAGATTAACACATACACATGAGAATAGTTAGTGTATTTTGCAAAATTTTCTTAACTAGTTGTTTAACAAGTATTCGTTGGACTAAAATATTAACAAAACCATATATATTACACAAAGGATATTTATACCAAAGATTGGGTTGTCAATTAGTTTTGCTAGGAAAAGAGTCAATAAATTGGTTTGTCCATTAGTAATCCATTTTCATTAGGTAAAAGCCCCCATTCAAACATCAAGTTCTTAAACTTTGTCTATCTAATTAAGTCCATGAGCTTGCATAACTTTCAAGTCCTTTTAGTTCTAGATGTTGTGAGTTGGAATGCAAGAAAGGTGGAAAAGGATTTTTGGTACGGTGGACCATCAGCTAATCTACAGAAGTAAAAATTGCAAAGATAAAATGACAACCTGACCTTTAATGATGAGATTTCAAAACATAAACACTATAATTAGACAAATAAAAAATTCAAGAATTTGATTGAAAAATTCTGGTAAATTCAAAGAACAAAAAATTAATATTTTTGCATTCTATTAGGAATGTAAATGGTTCGGTTCGATTTGATTTTTCAAAAACCGAACCGATAAGGTGTGATCCCAAACCGTGAATCCAACTCAAACCAAATATGAACCGAACTAAAAACTTGGTTTGGTGCGGTTCAATTTGGTTATTCAGTTTTCCTATTTTTGCCTTGCTTATCGGTTTTTTAGTTCTCAATTTTTATTGAGAATTTTGGTTCTATTAATTGAACCAAAAACTAAATTGAATCATAAAAGTTAACGGTTATTTTTTGGTTAACTGAACCAAACCGAAAACACAAGAAATTTTGGTTTGATTTGGTTCGATTTCAATTTCGGTTCATTTTCAGTTCGATTCTTGACACCCGTTTAGGTAGGGGTGATCCTAGCCATGATTTAAATTTAATGTCAAAATAGATGACAAATTTAAAAATAAAAAGACCGAGTCCAGATCCATCTCCACCAGGCGTTGACTTTCGTTCTTGAAGGCTATCATGAATGGATGGAAATGGGTTTCTCACATCATACATAGAGAATCTTGCAAATCTCTCTTTCGATAGAGAAGAACAAAGGGCTGCAGAAGAAAAATAGGGAGGGAGAGAGACAATGAATCGGAATCTGAGTGCTCTTCTGATCGGAGCGGTTGGAGCAGTAATCACCTTGTCCGCATATTCTCAGACGCTGGTCTCCTCCACTCAGTGCATCGCCATCGGCTTCCTCATCCTTATGTTTGCTCTGCTTCTTAAAGAAGGTCTTATCTCACTTTGATCTTCGCCATTCGGATGAACGAAGAATCATCCACGGCTTGGTCTGTTGGTGCAACAGCTCTCGTTTTTTTTCTTTTCCCTTGAAAAGTTTTGCTCATGTCATGATTGTTGTTGCCTCAAACTCAGCTGTTTCCTGTTTGTTGTGTCTTTCCTTCATTAATTTGTATGTAAGAATCAAAGGGTTTTTAGCTTTCATTGTACTTGTTGCACTGAGCTGGTTTCGACTTTATCGGTAGTTCTTTGACTTATGGTGTGAAGCTGGGAGTGGCGATCCATGCTTTTTCTTCTTTTTCTTCAAATTTCAGACTTTGATATATGTGGAGAGTAGAGATGGCGATATGCATTCACCCCAAGCTGTAAGAGGACTCTGATTGGATGGATGAGATTGTGAGGAGTTGATTTATCCTATAGTGCTAGCACTTTTAGATGTTTCTGAGCCCAATGGCTTCAACTTTTTGACTAACTGACGATTAAGAGATGCCTGTGTCCATAAGAAAACGCGGAGCCAACCATTAATTGTGTCAACTGTGATTTAAGTAAATGACTATGAACAAGGGAATATCCCCTGTACAAGTTAATCTCCAGGGCCAAATGGTATTTCGATTCCTTGGAAGAACGACATTAGGAATTTCCTATAGACACCGAACGATCGAATGCTAGAATTTACAAATGTACATTAGCTCATTCCTCATGGGCAAATGGTGAGAGTCCTGCAAAAAAAACTTCTGGAGGAACATGCAACTTCAATGTTTAAACAAACTGGATGCACTCCGAATACTGTGATGTTGCTAGATAACTTCCACCTTAATTAATTCTAGTTTTCTATCCATCCTCGATAACGAGGCAAAGAATGTACTGCAGTATTAAACTATTTATAAAGCATGAAGTATGAATCTTGTATTCAGTCGATGTTCTTTGTCTTTTCGTCAAAAAGCCCCGCCCTGACATTAATCAAAACGTCATCTTTTCATGCCTAAAAACTCCACAAAGAACTGAAAAATATTAAGTTTTCCCAAACGAGTTGTCCTCGTTTATCCAGAGAGTAGAGCTCCATAAGCACAATTTATGAGTTTCTCAAACCAGTAGGTTTTGAAGTCTAATTATGATAATTGCACTTCAGTAATTTCTTCATCATAAAATATTAGTAGCAAAGAAAATAGCAAGCTACTAGAACTGACACTGAATCAACAATTGACTGAATAAAAAGAGAAGAAGGGGATTTTTTGCACAAACCTATTGATGCCACCGTCATTATTTGCCTTCTCATTCCCCACAAACGTGCGATACGCTCTCGGTTATCTTCATCATCATAAGCCTAGCATGAGAAAAGGAGATGGCAATGTAGCCAGAGACGACTTGCCGGCAAAGTATGATTGTCATATAATTAATATAAATATATCAACTATCTCCAATGTTTTTGAAATGGCAAATCGTTATAATAAATCTTAACACAAGCCACGTGCCGGCAAGTCATCCTTGGCTGCAATGCAAGACCTCATTCCCACATGCAAGACATGAGATGAATAAGTGCGACGAGCAAAATATGTACATCCTTCACGAAGTTAACAGGGCCTTTTCTTGAGCCCTATATTGCATGAACTAGGAATATTTCACGAGTCCCAACAGACATAAACATTCCAGAGCCTCATCCAATCAAACTGGAGGTGAAGCAGCAGAAATTCTTCCCACCAGGAATTAATTCAACGACCCTTCTACACCAATAAGGTATGGATTTAAACATTCCATTTTGATTGATCAGACAGTGCATGCCTATCTATTTACAAAACAAGCAGTTTTTGCCAGAAAACAGAGACAGTGGAGGAGAAGAAGAAAGAAAGAAGCCAATTGGACAGCAGAAACTTTACTTGACAGAAGATGGACGATTGGGTTTGAAGGAAAGACAGTGTTAAGGGAGTTCATATATATATATATACACGCCCACAAGGGTAAGAAGAGTATTTTTTTCTTCTTCTCTCATAGGGAAGTGAAACCTAAGCATTTAATGATGCCTACATAATTCACAGAGGAAATGGCAGGCCCTGTTGAACTGTCCAATCTGTGTCCTTATTAATCACTCACTCTAACACTTCACAGGACAGCAGGGTAGAGAAGAAGACCGGAGTTACTTGGGAGGATGGATTAGTGTTTGGATGTGACCTTTGCATGGCCTCAAACACCGAAAGAGAATTCAAAAAGCCTTCAAGGATCAATCCCCATCAACCGAACTCTGTCTCATTAGCCTTTTAAGACCAATCAACGCGTCTGTCTCTTTTACCTTTTACCCTTTTCCATCCTCCGTACTTGTAGTGAAGGATTTGCTTTTACCAGCCGGTGCTGTTCTTTTCTTTCACCTTTGAAACGAAGTGACTTGTGGTAGGTGAGGAAAATTAACTAGATTCAGCTTTTTGCCAGGATGACTTTCTGGTTGCAGCGTTTGCCTCATGTACTTAGTTGGGGTTGAAGAGACACATGGGGTATTGGAGCATGACAATCATTTTCCTCGCTGGTTTGCATTTCTGACGGATTTATGATATTCATCTATATTCCCATTGTCATCATCGACATAGAAATAGATGAAAGACTTTCATCTATGGATCGAATGTTTTCATTCTTCAGAATTATATGGAGGGGGTCAGCGATAGGAACCTAATTAAAGAAGCAATGTGAATGCATATTCATCACTTCCGTACCAATGTCATTATCATCCCATATGGTGTAAACATGCATAATAAACCCAACTTAAAAGATAATAATTTCTCAAACTTGTCAATTTTTGGGACCAACGGCCAATGTGTGAGGCAAATTGTCAGTCATGAGAGTAGGCTTTTTCTAGTGGAATTGATTTTCTTGGAAGACAGCATTTTCGACAGCTAAGCAAGAGTTTAGCGTACGCACGGTGCATCAAACTCAAATGCATAGTTGGCTTACTTTCCGGACTCGGATTCAACTGAATGCAAATCAAACGTGCACGAAGCGCTTTGATTGTCCTCCGGTAATTTTGGGGAGGTTCCGGTCTGCTTCGAAAGGTTAGCACAGGGGAGAACACAAATACTCTCCCTAAGCATCGTGATGACTAGCCGTTGTTCTTCGTTGGTGAATTCTTTGCTATAATCGCACGCCCATTTTGTTGATATTGGCTCCCAACCAAGGCATTCGTACGATGGAGCGATGTCTAGTCCGTTCACATAACACCTCAAACGAGAAGAGGACAGAAAAAAGAAAGCATCAACATTATAATGTGTCAAACAATATTCTAAAAAAAATATGATTTTTGAATTTTTTTGATCACTTCTTCAATTTCACTTTTGACCAAAAAAAAATCGATTTACTCGAGAATTTGCCATCTGGACCTGTAGACAAAGCCTCATTGACAATCAAACTTGCTATTGCTTGAACGTCCAATGATTTGGCGTGAGTTTGGCAGCATAGAGATAGTAGCGTGGTTTTGGGTTGATCCGAAGAGCCATTCAAATGATTAGCAGATGTTCTTCAAATATCATACGGACCCAAGAGCGTGGTCGAGATACTACGTTCTAATTCTAGGTTAAAAGAGCTCATGCAAATATAGTATCGGGTTTGCATTTATGGTAAGATTAATTCATCAAATTCCATCCCCCAACCGACCGGGTCTAACCACAGATGCCAGAAGGATAAACAAGCAGCTCAATAATGCTATTCAAACGTAATACCTACTGCTGTTAGGAAGTAGGATATGGTATCGGGTTTGCATTTATGGTAAGATTAATTCATCAAATTCCATCCCCCAACCACTAGTGGTTTAACCAGAGACGCCCGAAGGTTAAACAAGCAGCTCAACACGCTAATGCTATTCGGACGTAGTACCTACCGCTGTTAGGAAATTGGTAAGCTTCACTAGGTCAAACTAAACAGGATGTATTTTCCAGGAAACATATCCTCCGTTCCTTAATGTAAAATAGTTTAACGAACACTCTTTTTCAACCAATAGGATTCTTGGGATCCCAAAGCTGATTGGTTTCAACATAGATTAGGACTGACGCAAGCTGATCAATCAGTCTGAATACTAGATTAGAGTTTCTCACATTCACAATATATATCAAAATCTAGTCCAGAATTGCTATTGGAGATGGAAATCACAATCACTCTTGGAGATAGAAACCACGACTGGTTGTCAAATCGGTTAGCACTGCTCCAGATAATTCACTATACAAAAATGAATTCATTATCGAGATCCAACAATCTTTCTGCAAGACAAAAGTCCAAGACCTCTGATGACCTCTTTAATCAAGAAATTACATGAATCCACGAACATTTATACAATATCAGACAGAACCATTCACCATTAACATTCAACACGAACTTATGTGTTCAGTAATAAATACTTTAGTACCACACTGAGTACTGCGACAGTTTCACCACAATCTAAGCAATTCCAACTAACAATGCTCGAACTAAAGACCAGAGTAGTCCAAGTTGTGCTATCTAAATTTCTTGAGACTCTAGAGTAGAAAACTATACTCAACAAAATCTAAATTAATATAGATTTCTCACATCAGATAAAAATGACCATGGCAATCTCTACGTCCAACTTACTTTAGGTATCTCTATACAGAAGTTCACCACCGAAGCAAACATTACATATGGAATAGTGAATTGGCAAGCTAAGCTGCACCTCCAACAGAACCCGCTCCTTCCTTTCCACCGGGAAAAAAAAATCCTATCTCAATCTCCTTTCTTACCCCTAATGCTACCACAACCCACAGCGATCAGCAAAAGACAGAAGATAAGAAAATCTTCACTAACCAGACAACCCCCCCCCCAAAAAAAAAAAAAAAAAAAAAAAAAAAAACAACTAACCGTACCTCGGTGATTTCACGAGACCTGCCAATGTAATACAAATGCATGAGACAAAACATTAGAAACAGCCCCCAACCCAAATATACAATGTATCCGTATAAACTAAAGAGATAAACCAACCCTTCTTCAATAACTGTAAGCCAATACCTGGACAAGTCTCTGACATCTGAAGCACACTTGGTAGATGAACACTGCCTTATGGGCATTAGACAATTCATTCAATTGAAAACATCATCCACTACCCTCTGGAGAGAGAGAGAGAGAGAGAGAGAGAGAGAGAGAGAGAGAGACTGATCCTAAACATATCAGATGTCAATGAACTGATGAACCCCTATAAGAACCATAAACCTCAGTTTTCAAAGGCATTAAATCCAAGACCCAGAAATTGCCAAAAGCTTCCACCTGAGATGCTTCAATTCTAGAGTGTAAGAAAACTTGCAGAGCATGAGATTTTAAATCTCAACATAATATCAGGAAGCAAGCACCATTAGCAATCTGAAGAGCCTAAACCCTATTTCAGAATAGGCCATTGTGTGCTGATGCCACACACTAAAAACCATTTTGTTGGCCAGCATCAAGGAACTGGCAATTAGAAAAATAGAATGCAAAGGCAGTCACAACTTGAAACCATTCTTTTGTTCTCTACTTCTTTCTTCACAATGGCAACCCCCACTTTCCAACCATGAAAAGGGAAAACTCAAAAAATATAAGCAAAAACAACTGCTAACACCAAAAAGGCACTTGTGAGCAGTGACCAAAAGTTAAACTTTCCTATGAGATATTTTTAAACCATGGCAAAGTGAGAGTCAGGTTTATTGTTTCTGATTCAAATACTTTAAGATACCATATTGGAATAGCAATATCAATATGGCCAAGATCCATAATACCAATATTTTCTGGATTTGTGGCTGTACTTTTTTGTGTAAGGGAAGCAAAGTGGAGGCTGCAAGAGCCATCAGCATTATACTAAGTTTGAAGTAGGACCACATACGTGAAACCACCATAATCTTCACAAGCTGAGAATTATCTGATAAAACTTAACACTCCATACAACTACCACAGGACTGAAGCAACTTGGACTAAGTTTTAGATTAACAAGTGGAGGAAAAAACATTGGAAAAAGACATGCTGCTCATAGTGGTTGTTGGGATCACAAAGATCTTGGTCAATTCATTGTCACAGGCTTGGCAAATTTCAGAGGTACTATGGTCTTCATATAAAGTAGGTCCTCATTAACATAAGCATCAAGGTAGGCCATCAATTTGACAAATCCTTGTTCATCAGGTCTTCTGGTTAAGGCAGGGGGCTTCATCAATAAAAAGCGGTAGGTTGACTTCAGGCTTCGTGTATATCAGCTGTTTTGATGGGGCGGGAAAGGCAAGAACATCAGAACGACACACGGGCAAACTGGAAAGGTTAGGATGGCAAATTGTCAAATAGATGTGACTAGCCTATCTCAAAGGAAAGTCCCTTCAGAGAAGGAAACATGTTCTACCTGCAACTTTTCAGCATCAATTACTAGTAACCATAACTTTTCCGGCGGGAAACAGGGTTCTGCCCAGATACCCTGGAAATAGAAGCTAAAAATCAGGAGGAAGGTGCATAAACAGACCAGCAAGAAGTGTTCAGTAATTTGCATCCTGCGACAAGCACAGCAGACTATGGAGGCTAATTCTATTAGACTTCACAGAAAAAAGAGCCCTATTGATCAAATACTGTGTTTGAACAGTGTTCAGGTTCGACCATCATCCAAATTTTAGGCCCGACAATTTCAGAAGACAATCCTAATGACTAAGAACAGGTGTAAAAGTTAAAGCCTCAGACAATCCTAATTGAGAGTGCATGCTCATGATATCATTGAACACTGAGGAACCTAGGTGAGTTTTAATCTTCTTGTAGTGATAAAATGAAGATTACAGCATATATAAGTCTTCTAATTCATGTTTGAATCAAGACAGCCCATAACCCCAAATCAAGAAACCATGCCCAAGCAACAAAGAGCTGTCTCACATGAGCATTTCTGTCTGTCACAGAAAAATTCTGGCAGTAACACGTTAGAAATAGCATGAAACCTTCTAAAAAACCTAGAAAGATCATGAAAGGAGAATAGGAAATCATACCCAGAAGAGCCAGCACGTCCAGAAGAATAGCCACCATATACACCATATACACTGCCACCGCCGCCAATCTACAATTGAAATCAAAAGATTTCTCATAATTTTTATACAAGCATGAGTGAACAGCAAAACAAGTCCTAACTGCTACAATTATGAGAAGGGCACAAGTCTTTACAAAAAATCATTTAGCAATTTATCATCTAACTTTCAACAGATTTAATACCTGTGGACTACCATATCCTCCATAACTGTCAGCAACTCCTAGATCACTCGAGCCACCATATCCACTAGAATAGGAGTGACCCCGTGGATGTCTTTTGTTCTCTCTGCTATCGTAATTTAGACCATCCGAAGCATCAGCAGGCACAGGGAGGTACGGAAGAACAGGCACGAAAGTAGACAATGCACCTTCCCTGTCAAACACATTCGCTCTCAACCGTGTTGTTACTTGTACCAGGGCATCCTTTGCTATGTCAAGATCTCCAGAAATCTGATCAACAAAGCAAGTATTTATAGGTCCAGGTTTGATATAGTCACAAGATCAACCGATTAATGCCATAAGTAGGTCACTGCTCAAAAAATAGTAGGGCAGAAACACCTTAACTATATTACCTGCACCATCTCATCATCATCAGCAGCAATCTTTGGAAGGTTTTCCTTTGACAATATGCGAATATTAGCTTTTGTGAGTCTCCTTATCTCTGTTATAATAGCCCCTCCTTTACCAATAAGACAGCCAATCCTTGAGGTTGGCACAAGCAGTCGGGTTGTAAATGAGAGGAGCCCCGAATCTCTCTCAATTTTCTCACTGCACCTTGGTTGCAGACGCACCGCAGCTTCAATAGCAGGAGAGAATGCATCTTCGAAAATCTGAATCAACAAAGACAATTTAACCAATCGTTAGGTCTATTTAGTAACATCACCCATTAGATACAACAAACAATCTAAAAGATGCCAAATGTAGAAGTTCACCTCTTTTGCTGAGATAGTAATCAAGCAGTCATCTCCCTCAGTTGCCGAACTATCAACTTTGATTGCTGCCCCAGATTCCTGCCTTATCTGGTTGATTATGGTACCACCCTTGCCAATGACACCACCGATATTTCCAATTGGGCAAACCAAGCGAAGAGAGAATTCTTTTGGTGAAGTGTCATCCCTTGATGCTGAATATAAGGAGCGTGACCAATCACCAGTTTCACCTTTGTATCCTCCATAAGGACCGATCAAAGGAGCTACACCCACAATTGGGGCACCAGCAGTAGGCGCAATCAGTGAACCACCGGTGGAATACATGTTAGGAACAGCAGAAGTGAGTAAATGCTGAGATCGTGATGGGTTATCGTGCAGGCGAGATGCAATCTGATGGAGAGCCTTTCTCACAACTGCAGCTTCCCCAGAAATCTAAAAACCAACACCAGAAAACTTAATGAGCTTCAATCAGCTAATGAGACAAGACATATCAATACAATCACAACATCTGCTGCAAAGTAGCAGACACCAAAGAAGACAGCCAACAAAGGTCTATTGCTAAAGAAAACAGATTATAAGACAACAAGTTCTATGATATATAAACAAAGTTACTTTTAGAAAAGACTGCATATTCCATGCCTTTAATAATGAGATCAACATCTAACTAAAATTCTTCAGCAGGTAAATGATGTCATTACAATCCTAGGTCCAAATGAGGAAACATAAAAAACTTTCTGATGCATTGAAGTACTGAACAATCCCTAAAAGTATAAGCAGGCTGTATGAGCCAAAAACTTTGAAGTTGACCTTGTTTTCATAAGCTAATTACCATTATATCTGATTGCTTGACAAAGGCTAATATAAAATGAGTACAAAGGGTGCTATACAGAACAATAGGAAGAGAAAGTTTGTTTACTTGCACAAGCTCATCTGAATTTAATGCACATGAAGGTAAATGGTCATCCTTAAGAATCCGAATCTGTGCACCAGTGTCACTGCGTATATTTTGCACTATCTGCCCCCCTTTCCCAATGACACATCCAATCTGATCAGATGGTACAAGAAGCCGAGCAGTAACTTGCTGCCCTTCAGAATCGTCATCACCATTCAACTCTTCAGCAACTACTCTCTCATGAATCTTAAACAAAGCATGTTGAGCTGGGCACACGAAATTATTGCTATCTTCAAAAGCATTAGTCTCATCACTAGGGCTGTAAATGGTAACAATGCGCTCCTCACATCCAGGCACTGTCTCACCAATCCTAATCTTGGATTTAGTGTCTGCCCTTAGTTGCTTGACGATCTCCCCTCCCCTTCCAATAATACTTCCTATCTTTCTTCCTGGGCACAAATAACGATAGACAGTATCATCTGAGTTTATAACAAACTGGTCTCTATCATCACCAGCATTTCTCCTTTTACTTCCTCCATTCTCAGCATAGTCAGACTGAGAATGAGCCCGCTTCCCATAGCTATTCCTCTGACCAGCCATTTTTGTTAGGCGACAAATAGATTCCTAAGTCAGCATGAAAGAACAGAAGAACATTAGAAACGATCAAAAAAGCCAAAGATGTAACATCTCACATGAGGAGTTCAAATGTTTTCCACAAAATAAACACAAGCAAACACTAAAGAAAAACCCTTATCCTTAAGATAAAAAGCAACAAAAACGAAATCTAGTGGGCATGCTATAAAAGAGGTCACAGCAAACCACTTAAGTTTCTGTAAAAGATAAGAAAATTGCATTGACCACGTCATCCAATCAAGAACACATCAATAACACACATATCTAATTAACTCAACTTCAAGTGGTCATGAAGTGTAAGCTGGTAGATCAAAGGAAGGCTCCTAGACGTCTGACAACATGGCAGGATATTTCCAATGTCTGCCAGTTCATAATTTAATATTTACCAGACAGAATTTTCCTCTTTTTTGCAAATATAAAGGAGATAGAGTTGTCGTTTCACCAAATAAGACAGAAGGACCCAATCAAATTACTAGAAACAACAATTGCACAACAGCAAAAAACCTAGTAGAAACATCAATTATAACAGAGTCACCACAAAAACCATGCTTACTAGCTGCACAACATGAGAAAGAAAGTGATTTGCACTATTCGAACACAATTTCCCTAGTCATTGTCTTATACGAACGCTACACAGCTCAATTCGCACAAATTTACGAGTGCCAAAATCAACTAGTAAGAGCGAGATCATTCATGGAACAAAATTCCAACTACAATCAGAAAATAATAAAAATTCCAACCACTAATCAAACGCAAGTTAAAAAAAATAACTCTTGCCTCCATCATCAAGATAATTGAAACGGAAAATTTGACCAAAACATATGCATATAAAGCGTCGACACTTCATATTAAAGTAGAGAAAAAGAACACATCAACGCTACATCAATAATGAAAGTATCACGACAAGACATCAAATCTCCAAACTACAATCAGAAAATCAAAGACGGACCCCTTTCTACCATCGATTTTGTCCGCACTGCTTCTCCATCACATTACCACAGTCCTAACGACAAAAATGAAAGAACTTTTCATTTCCGGAGAGAACTTTCCGTTACCTGCGACCTCCGACGCGATGGAAAAGGCCGCGAACAAGAGCCCGCAGTTCCAGAGGACCGTTCCGAGAGAGACAAAGTGAGGCGAGATACGGAAGAAGCGCGAGAGACGCTTTCACAGGCCCTCCATAGCTTTTCTCGCACCGAGCGAAACGGGATGGATCAGCAGCTACAGATCTGCCAAGGACGAGGGCTTCATCGAGCAGGAGCGGAACAAAGCTTATAGCTTGGCGAGGTAGACCAGTCGCCTTCTCTAGATCTGTTTTAGGGTTTTGACGAGACCGGCTTTGGGCACGGAGACCAGACGCGATAGATACTCCACGGGAAATTCTACCGTTCCGTGATTTTAAGGAAAATTTACGGACGGAAGGGTCGGAAAAGGTTGTGGAATAGGTGGCAGCAAGTTTATGAAAGTCTAAAGAAAGGCTACAATTGATTAGATATATCAGTAACGATAGGATGAAAATTTTTACCATTAGATTAGATGAATTAGCACGCACATGATAATTTTTTTATTTCTCTATTTTTTTACAAAAATTCTTTTGGTAACACAATTTCATTTTTTTATTATGAAATAATTTTTTATTTTAGAAATTGATTTGGAACAAAAATCAAAAATAAAATTTCTACTTTTATATTCCTAAAATAAAAGTAAAAAATAAAAACTATTCTCATCACTTGCTATCATTGCCGCTCGCCGGCGGCCTCTCGCTTCCACTCGAGAATAAGAAATTTTGTGTCAGATAGATTAAATTGGTATCAATATAAAAAAGTTTATCACTAAATTGGTCTAATTGAATATTCAAAATTGAATTAGTATCAATGTAATAGATTTAGAACTTTTTTTGTTCTTTTTTTGGTTGGGAAGAATAGAGAACAAGCTGGCTCGAAATTTCCCTTTCAAAAAAACACGAATAGTTGTGTAGCGTCATTGTGGTCTCTATGCTTGATTCTCTATTCTTAGGTTTCAATCGGCTTCGAATTCATTTGTCTTTTATCTCTCTTAATCCCGAGATATTAATTAACGGAAGTTATATTGCTCATATATATAATTCGAATAACCGTTATAAAAATTAATTCCATTTCATGTATCCGATGTATAGTGATTGCTCACGGATGGGTTGTATTAAATACAATCAAGCATAAAGACAGAGAGGATAAGGGTGGATTATTTTGGATTATTTAAAAATTGTTTCCTTATATAATTGAAATACTCAATTATACTTAATAAAATCGATCATGTGCACATTTTCCGTACATATTTCAAAAGAACATAGAGGGGCATTTCTCAACCTGATTCATCACTTGTCTGAATGCAAATCTATCTTCAACATAAGGTCAATCGAAGTCCAAAATAAGGTGACTGTGACACAAAAGGACACAAGATCTAACAAATGGACAATGCTGAAATGCAATTGCATGGATTATAGAATGATAGACAACTTACAAATTAACGCAAATTTGTGGCTCCTCATGTCACTAGTGGGGACACTTCATATACTTCAAAGAACTAATTATCATTTTTGGATTTTTTATTTTGTTATTTAAAGAACTAATCATCATTTTTGGCTACAGTTAACATGCTTAGCTTAAATTCCTTTTTCTGTAAGTGAGAATATAATTTCAACTAATAAAGGAGCGAACGCTTGCGGGTGACGGGACACGAGTATGCATTCGCATTGGGTTATTGATGTCGAGTTGCCATGCTAACTTTGTGGTATTTGAAGTATTTTAAAAAGGGTCTTTGATAAAATATCATTGTGAAATTTGATAAACAAAAATGATTGCCAATTTTTTATGTCGGTAGTATGTGGATTCCGTCCTGCTACAAGTACGTGGATTTCAAACTGTCAAGTTAGTAATTTTTGGTGAAAATTAAATAGAGGGAGTACATTGAAATTTAGTGCAAATATTTAGGGTAAAGTGGAAAAATTAAAAAGTGATAATTGAATTAACATCTATATGATTAATAGATATAGAATCGATTGGCTAATTTTTCCATGCCTATTTATGCCTTCTATCTTCATGTATAACAAGAATACTTTTGTATTTTTTTTTTTTTGGGCATAATCAATGATAGGAAATTTGTGAATTCTTAGTTATCTCTAATGAATTTAATGTCTAACCTATTTATTTTAGGAAAAATGCCACCAACAATCTCAAATTATGCCACCTAGGACATTTTTACCCTAAATATTTTTGTGCCATAAAAACTCCAAACTATATCACTTGTCACAATCTTACCCTAAACTTTTTAATATTATCAAAAACCTCAAACTATGCCACTTGGAACAAATTTATTTTAAACTTATTCTTATACCATAAAAAATTTCAAACTATGCCAATTTGGACACATTTACCCCAAACTCTTTTGGTTGAAGGGTATTTTTGTCTTTTTCCTTTTTCTTTTTCTTTTTTTCTTCTCCTCTCTTCCCTTTGTCAATCATGGCAAAGGGAAGCCGGCCAAGGCTGACCCTTGCCTGGGCGTACATGGGCAGCCCTTGTCAGATCTAGTAAGGCGACCCTTGCCAACTTGGGTGAGGGTCGTCCACGCTTGCCCAGGGTGAGGGAGGGCACAGGTAGCCCTTGCCCGACTTTGGCTTGGGCGGCCCTTGCCTAAGTCGGACAAGGGTTGTGCACACTTGCCCAGGGCGAGGGCAACCCTCACTCAATGCCGATAAGGGTCACCTGTCCTTGCCCAAGGGAGGGCAACCCTCACTCGACGCTGGCAAGGGCGACCTTTGCTACTTCCCTTTGCCATGGCTGGAGAGGGAAGAGAGGAGAAGAAAAAAAAGGAAAAAGACAAAAAGTGCCCTTTAGCTAAAAGAATTTTGAGGTAAATATGTTTTAAGTGGCATAGTTTGTGATTTTTTGTAATACAATAAAAAGTTCAAGATAAATTCATTCCATGTAAAATAGTTTGGGATTTTTGGTAGTATGAAAAAAATTTAAGGTAAAATTATCCCAAGTAGCATAATTTGTGATTTTTAATTGTATTTTCCTTTTATTTTATTGCAAGATCTTCTTCACCAATTTTCAAAAAATCTTAAATTTGTTTTCGTTTGGCCTGAAGTATATTATCCTAAACAAGTAAAATAGTAAATTTAGGATTTACTACTCCAGCGTTATATGCAATTTTGTGATATCATTATTAACCGTTCTATAAACTTAAGTTAATAAATACAAATGTTTCGATTGTATTTAAATAAATAGTTATTGTTGACCAATGTATGGTTCTTAAACTTGTCATTGAGGGCATCTATTGAGATCATTTTGTTAAGAAAAAAGAAAAGTTGGAATTTCACTGTTGTTGAGAGGGAGAACATAGGTTGTCGTTTTGATCAAAGACACGTGGACCGCCACCTTCAAGTGTAACGAACTTCCATTCGTCCTCAAGGAATTCGACGTGGCAAAAACGCACCTGACCCTCAATGCTAATGTTGTGTGGGCTCAATTTGGTTTTGATCAATGTGATGTTTGTTTTGTGAAAAATAAATAAATGATTTAAAAAATATCTTCTTAAAAATAGTTTTTTGTTGTTTATAAAAATAAATCAATAAAAATGTTTTTATCATCTATGAAAAAATTTAGACTTAAATTATCGTCGTTAATGGAATCATTTTTCATCAATTAATTATTTCAAACGATATAAACTATTATTTAAAAAAATAATTTTTAAATTATTTATTTTTCATGAAATAAATAAATGCACCCTTTTTATTGATTCGTTTTGAATATTGGTCCTTATGACAATTTTCACCTCATCAGTAATGTTAGATTAGTGAAATTGACTGAAGTTACCCAAGTTAGTTTGATACACAAATCAAGCAAATTAAGGCATAAAAATTGGACATTATAAAAAGCAAATTAATCATTGTCATATATATTGCGCAATTTTAACTTTTTATAAGAGACAGGTTATCTTGTTATATCCTTAAATTAACTAAACTAATAAATAAATGAAAATTGGGAAGATTGTTTAAAAGATGGTTTATAAATTAGGTGTTTCATATAAAGAAATCCAAAAAATGTTGGTTCCTCCTCCTGTTGATTGGAAACGCGCGATCCTTCGGCCTCCAAACTCATTTCTTTATATGATACGAAACTCAATTTTCAATTTTCCCTAGCCCAAAAGTAAAACACACATAACTCCATTTTCTATTGTTCTTAATTCAAGTTGTCTTATTTAAAAAGCAAAAATCAATGGGCACACAGCGGTAACATTATAACTTAATATTCACCATCATCCTTAAAAGTTTTTATTTGATTTGAACAAGTTCGTAATTTTTTTTTTAAAAGTGCTTTGACATCGGTTCTTTCTTTGAAGCTACTCCATCAACATTACCAACACTACAAAATCGAAAATGTCCTATGACAAACCTAAAGTTGGAGTTGTTCAAAATCAATAAAAATTACAAGGGCAAGTAATGAGCAACATTGAACAGTAAGTAAGAATACAACGTGTGTAAGCATCGAATTTTTACTAAGCGCATTTGTTGATGCATCTAAATTGCATATGAAATCAAATTAGGCAAATTGAATTGAGCTAATCACTGATGGTTAGCTACTCTTTTTATATAAGAAAGGAAGATGGGGAGTTCGATTTCTTACATTCTTAAAGGGTTGGGGGTGGAAGTATTTAGTTTCAGATGTGGGATACGGCTTCCATATTTTACATAGAAAGAAATTAAAAATTTAGGGTATGTTGAAAGTTAGACTAAGATAGATAAAAAAAAAAATTTGTAATGGGCTCGCGATGTAGTACCGGTCCACGGGATCACGGAGAAAATAAGAAAGCCATTCACCATATAAAATAGAACGGCCCGTCGCTTCGTCGTCATGGTTTTGCGCCGCCAGTCACCTCCCGAGAACCCCCGTATCTGGTCCATCGGCCCTCAAATCCCTAGAAAATTCCTGAACTCGGGGTCTTCGCGGCGGTGGAGGAGAGAGAGAGAGAGAGAGAGAGAGAGAGAGAGAACCCTAATCGCCGCCGGTGAGATATGTCAACGTCGGGGCAACCTCAGTTTAGGTACACGCAGACTCCGTCCAAGGTCATCCACCTCCGCAACCTCCCGTGGGAGTGCGGCGAAGAGGAGCTCGTCGAGCTCTGCCAGCCCTTCGGCAAGGTCATCAACACCAAGTGCAATGTCGGCGCCAACAAGAACCAGGCCTTCGTCGAATTCGTCCGTCTCTCTCCCTCTCTCTCCATCTTTTGTCCGATTCATTCCCTGTCCTGCTTCGCGATTGCTCTTTCCGTCCTCGTCTGGGTGATTTTTGCGTTATGGCTAGTTTAACGACCCGATCGAGATAAGATTTGGTTGATCCGTTCGATCTATTTTTCGGCCTTATCTGCTCTTGTGTATGCCTCGTGTTGCTAGACTTTGGTTATTCTGCGGAAATGGCTGTATGTGTATGGCGATCGTCAGAATTGCATTTCATTGGTCTTGGATTTTTGATTTGTTCGTTCGCAGGCTGAGCTAAGTCAGGCTATTTCGATGGTGTCGTATTACGCGTCTTCCTCAGAGCCTGCACAGATTCGTGGCAAGACCGTGTATATCCAGTATTCCAATAGACATGAAATTGTGCACAATAAGAGTCCAGGGGATGTTCCTGGCAACGTTTTGCTGGTTACCATGGAGGGCGTTGAGGCTGGCGATGTGAGCATAGACGTTATCCACCTGGTGAGCATTTAATTACTTGAAACTTTGCCTTCATTTTTACAAAGGGTTACACGAGGAGAGACTGGAGTAGAGTGAAAAGGGAATATTTTTCTCTTTATTTTTTTATTTTATTTTATTAGAACCCAAGATGTGATGAAGGTGCTTGTCTCACCGCCTTTCAGGGCTACAGAGCCTTCTGGAGCCCCAATTAATGAAAGACCATACTTCAGTAGGCATTTTTAGTTACAAAAATTAATTTTGCATGTAGTTTATTTATGCCTACAACATTGAGAAGCCTTTCCTTATTTTATGTGAAAAAACTATCATATCTGTTTTTTGGCCTTTTTCTAGCCTTTTCTCTTCTAACTTGCCTAGTGTGAAGTTTGAAATTCACTTTTATTCTAGTTGTGTAATTTCACTGGGTGCGATGGTGCAATTACTGCTGTGGAAGGTCAAAGTGAAACAAAACTCGATGTAGCTTTTCTTATGAGGAAATTACTTTGCCTGTTGGACTTTTGTATCACTTTTCCCTTGGAGCTTCTTTTCTCACTCAGTCTGCCTGCGCTTATATAACCTGCATTGCCGAACAAGAGCATGCCACCTGTCAACTTTGGCTATTAATTGGTCACAAGTGAGTTTTGGCCAGAAATTGGCTATGTAAACTGACTTGCATGTCCCTATATTTGATAGCAAAAGTGGTAATTGAATTCAAAAGGCTAAAAGAAGAAGCACATACCTTTTGGATTCTCACTTATATAATCAATACAGCTTGACTTTAGAGCGGAAGTATCAAGATGCTCTATGGGTCCTGTTGATGATGTTTCTTGCGCTTTTACCTTTGGGGGGATTAATTATCTTCATAGGAAACATATCTAAACTTGCTTCTACTAGTGACTCTTCTAGTTTCATCAACTAAATATCAATCCTTTTCCTTTGGGCTGTAAGCCTTCTTCTGATATACAGTGTTCACTCCATTGCCAGATCCATTTCCTTCTTGAGCTCTTGGACTAAATCTGGAAGAATTCGTGATAGTTGAATTTCTAAGATGTCGTGTAGTGTTTAAACCCCTCCCAACCCCCCTCCCTCCCAAGAAAAAGATCTATTCCCCGTCTCCAAGTGGTGTCTGTTGTGCCCATTTGGAAAGACTCATTTGTGTTCCTGCTCTGGGACAACATGCTATTTCTTTTTTCCTTTTGCAATTCATTCCTCAAAGTTTCTACTTCAACATTTCAATTGTCTAAGAGTCTAACCAAATAGTTTCTAGAAGAAATCTCATACCATGTGTGAATCTGCTGTCAGTTCAAATATTAATAACCAAGACATGAACTATGTCTCATTTCTCTAAAGTGGGGTTGGCTATATGGATCTTTTTACGCTATTGCCTTGGTTCTATATCAAGGAGTAAAGTGATTCATACAATCGCGTAAAAGGATTCATATAACCGACTCCACTTAGTTGAATAAGGCTTAGTTATTGTCGTCACTGTTTTCTTCTATTAACTTTTAAATAGACAGCAACTTCATAAACCACAACTACTACTAAGCCTTATTGCACTTAGTGGGAGAAAAAATATCAAATAAAAATCATCTTGAAATTATCAAATTAAGCTCAGTAGAGAATCCAGATTCCATGTGTACTTGCATGTGCTTAAAACATATCTGCAATTGTAACAAAAGGAAAAATGCTTCTGAGAAACTAGGAAAATGTTAAAGTTTGGACTTTGGAGTTTCACTACTCAAAGTTTGATCATATGCAAGACTTGCAAACAATTTTTTGCCAAAAATCATTAGGTGGCAAGATTTGCAGGTAATGCATGTTGTATAAGGGAGCAAAGTCAGATAGTAAACAAGGTCCAGGGAACAAAGTGACACATGAGGCAAAGTTAGTGGACAAACTGTACTTTCCTTTCATTCGGATATTGCTGTCTTATTTCATTTGTAATATTGCGCATCCACTGGGGAGACTTCATATCTCTCCACATTGTTTCAAAGCAAAGCTTCTCTTTGTTGAATTGGACCAAAAACTTGTTATATTATTATCGTAATGGGTAGGAATCTAGTCACTTGTGGGTTTTTGTTTGATGGTTTGAGTGCCTAATGCTTTCTTTTTTTTTCTCTAATAGCAAATAGTGCACCTAATGCTTTACTCACCCCTTTTGTTTATACTTGGAAATTTTGTGTGATTGTCCTACGCGAGTACTATAACCTAATGTGCATCTCAATGCACAGGTTCACAGGTTTCATTCTGCCATAGAGCCTGCCAATTTGTGAATTTTATTTTGATCTGTCATGTCAAATTCCTTTATTCGTGTTTCTACATTGGTCTGAGTTTTCTTTATCCAACTCGTCTGTTTGCTATGTTCTATCGGTGATGCAATTCAGGTATTTTCTGCTTTTGGATTTGTACACAAAATTGCCACATTTGAGAAGGCTGCAGGCTTTCAGGTGAGATTATAACATGGTTTTGTTCGAATCACCTTATTTCTTTTTGTTGTTTCATTTGACGGACTAAAGGGACGTTGTCGCAGGCACTTATTCAATTTAGCGATGTTGAGACTGCTTCTGCAGCAAGGGGTCAATTAGATGGAAGAAGTATTCCCGGGTATGAACTGCCACTTTCTCTTCGCCCCTTCTCCCTCTCTCCCTCCCTCCTCTCCAATTATAAATGACTATATGCCTCAAAATCTTCTCATATGCAGTAAGTATACATGGTTCCCAGAACAACTATTTTATTCTTATTTTCCTAAAATTTTCTTTCTACCCAGATACCTGCTTCCAGGACATGTCAAGTCGTGTAATTTGCGAATTACGTATTCTGCCCACACAGATTTAAACATCAAGTTCCAGTCTCATAGAAGCAGGTATCAATCTCATGCTGATGGTTTTTTTTTTTTTTCCTAAGTATCCTTTGTTGCTTTCAGTATACCCCAACTTGAATAATATTTTTCATGCTCTTATGTTATTAGATTAGGCTTTTGAGGCTTTGCTGGTTGATGGGTATTCTTTTTGTCATCTAGGGGTAGTGAAGCCTGTCGCCAGATCATGGAGTTGTTTTCATGGCTGATTAGTAATTTCTTCTCTCATAATGATTACCTCCTTGAGTTTTTGCATAATTTCATGAACGTTGCACTCCCATTCTAAGTTCTTTTCAAGTAACTCGACAAAAAATTGCTCACTTATATGGAATTTGGCATTGTAGATCCATGTAAGCTCATTAGTTACAAGTAGCAAGGATGCAACTCAAAGCTAAAGAGACATTAGGAATGCATTGTTAATGAGTTGTTTGTGTGTTTTCTTTTTATTTGTGTTTTTTTTTGTTTCTTCAACTTTAACGATAACAAGCAATTTGGTAGCCTACCTTGTTTTTGGAAGTTCTGAAAACTGGAAAAGTAGTTTTCTTTAGAGGTAGAAAACAATTGATGGCATTATTAATTATTTCAGACTAGGAGCTGATATATGTGAAGGACTTGTCATGTTTTAATAAATTAAAAAAAGGATGGGAATGAAAAAAAGGAAAAGAAACTTTAAATTGGAAACAATTTGCCTCAATTGTTGTCAGTAAACTGCAAATTATTAAAACAGTTCCTTCAAATTTTCCTCTGAAAATTACGAAATATTCCTTCTGAGTGAACATTCCTTAGCTTTTGTTTGCTTCTACTTGTACTTCAGACTCTACCTAAAACCCTAACTCTAGGCTTACTCTTGATACCCACTTGTGGAAATTATACTGCTTTATCATTATATTTACAAACCTTACAAGATCATATGGTTAGTTTCCCCAAGATGTGTAACTTTATAACGAAGACATGTTCCTATGCAAATGCCCCAAATTGCAATTTCTGATCTAATTATTGCAAACACCATTTTGGGGTCTAGATGGGTTAGACATCTATAACTTCCTAATATTTGTACTGATTGTAGCTACATTTCTGATAATATAATGCATCACGTTCCTAGATAATCTTAGTGTGCTTTATTTAAATGTCTGTATTCTTTAGGTATATATTGCACAGTCTTCTTTTTTGGTAGTCTGTCACACTTACAATTATTGCTAATCTTGTTCATGTCAACGTGTGAAACGGATGTGTGGCCTCAAAATGAGTACTTGTTGGTTCTTTTCTATTGAATGAGAAGAAGTTACTTTCTAATTATCTGTGTCAACAATCTTGGTGATTGTGGTCTTTGTTTATAACTGCTTATTAAGTAAGAGTGGAGTCTAGCTGTTTTATGATGTGGGAGCTTTTATTGGTCAAAATGACAGGGACTACACCAATCCTTATCTTCCTGTTAATCCAACTGCAATTGAGGGAATTATGCAGGTAAGGTTCTTTATTTTTGTATATTCTTAGCTTAAAAATGGCTTATATTCCTTCACTGATGAGGTTTCTAAATCAGCCTGCCTTAGGTCCTGATGGAAAAAGGACCGAACCTGAGAGTAATGTGCTTCTTGCTTCAATAGAAAACATGCAGTATGCCGTAACAGTGGATGCACTTCACACGGTGGGCAGTGGTCCAGCATCTTTTTACTTTTTAAGATTATTCATTTGCTAAAAGATGAGGAATTTTACTTTATTGATTACAGGTGTTTTCTGCTTTTGGTCCTGTGCAAAAAATTGCTATATTTGAGAAGAATGGTGGAACTCAAGCATTGGTTCAGTACCCTGGTATCATTCTTTTCCTAACATTGATGATCTTTCTTTAGATGTAGTTTGTACTGTCTTTTTTCTCCTATGAACCTGCCTTGAATCATGGTGTTGCAGACCTCATTCATGTATTGGAGTTTGCCTAAAGGTTTGGTTTCTCAATTTTTTTTTTAATTCTCTATTTTATTCATTAATGATAGTGGTGGTTATACATAGTTTGAGGATGATTACATCTTTTTAGAATATAGGATCTCATACTCAAATAAGTCACTGGTTATCCCCAAGGGGATATTCTCTTTGCCTACTCATTTACTTTCTGATAAGTGAAAGCAATCCCTATGTAGCTAGCAGTCTCATTTGATAATTCTGTGTGGTCAATTGGTTGAGTTAAGTAGAGGTTTGGGAATTTCCTGAACGAGTTGTTTGCTCTATTTTTCTTTTTGAGGTCAAATGAGTTGTTTTATCTGACAACAGTTTTTGTCATTTTCCTGTTTCCGGAGTTGTAGAGAATGTATCTATCAGAACCATATTTATTTGGTGGTTTTAGATATCTCTTGATTTGTCTTGTTACTTCCCTCTGATTACATATTGGTTGATTTCCTATATTCATGAGTGATCGAATTTGTTTTTTCTTCTGCCAATTGATGTTTTGAAATTTTCTCTCTTAGACATAACGACTGCGGCAGTTGCCAAAGAGGCGTTAGAGGGCCATTGCATATATGATGGTGGTTATTGTAAGCTTCATCTATCATACTCTCGTCATACTGATCTCAATATAAAGGTATTATTTGAGTTATTGTTTAAATCATTGAGAGGAAAAAGATAATGATGTGAAAAGAAGAAAAAGTTGGACCTGTTTTGGCCAAAACAACCTTATGATGTATGCTTCTTAGAACACCGATGCTGCTCTTTTTTGTCAACTTTTTAAATTCTTAGACAAAGGTAACATCATTGAAGGGTCTGTTCTCTGAATCTGAAAAGAATTCTGTATCTCTCCCTGTAGGCTTACAGTGACAAAAGTAGAGATTACACAATCCCAGATCCTAGTTTGCTTGCAGCCCAGCCGACTTCTGGACATCCTGCTGCCCCACCAGTCTGGCAGAACCCTGCGATGAGTTCTGCAACTTCTGCGCAACCTCCAATGCCTGGGGGGCAAGTTCCCTCATGGGATCAGACAATGAATGCAAGACCAGGCTTTGTGTCTGTTCCTGGTTCTTTTCCTGGACAAAACTTTGCCCCATCCAGCTATCATCAGTATTCTTCTGCTGCCATGCCAGTTGGTTCTTCTCCCATGCCACAAACCGGCCAAATTTCTCCAAATGCAGCTTCCATGAGAATGCCTCATGTCAATCCTGGAGGAGCTTCACTACCTGGCCAACCACCTTATTATGGGCATTGAGCTGTGCCTGACTGCACAACGGCGAAATCTTTAGGTGGTTTTTTCTCTGGTTCCTTGTCAATCGAGTGTGGGAAGAGATGTTTGGATAAGGAAATTTAACTTTAATTCAAATGCAGTTGCTTCGGTGGCTCAGGTTTGTCTTGTTGCTTGGATGTATGATCTCTTCCGACATTGATGTGACTTTGGAGATTCAGGTGACTTTCACGCATCAGAATTGTTGTTACCAAATTGCTGACCCCATGTTGTCCAGCTATCTCCATTTGTAAGTTCACTAGAATTGTTATGAGCATGAGTTCGCCTGGCTGCTGCTTCAAAGAAAAGGTGGAATTTGCCTGTCAAGTCAACCGAGGCTATCCACTATCTGTTTTGTAATTTCTTTCATCCACTCATCCACTCAGTTTCTCCTACTCTAAATCTTATAGTGAAATGAACTAAACAGCAAGGGATTTTATTTTTATTTCTAACAATATGTGACCGATTTTATTTTTTATTTCCAACAACCAATTTCACTGAATATGTGAGCGATTTTATTTTTGTATTTCCAACAAAATCTTGAATAAGGTTACATTCTCTTCAAATGGATCTGATGAACTGATATTCTCATTTGAGGAGTTGTAGTCATGTTCATGGCGTCTCAAAGGAGCATCATTAGACCTTTTCAATGGGTCAAGTACAATTTTAGTTTTCTAATAGTCCTGTATTGTTTATACTATTTTGTCCTTTGATCTTTTATTCTTTGTTCAATCAAGACTTGGAAGGATCTTCTTTGTTTGCAATTCAATCCTATTGTCCTCTATTGCCATTAACATCTCCAGATGATTGACATGGCTGGCCCTGATTTTCACTTGTGAATGTTAGGAGCACTTAACAGTCTTTTCAGGTATTTTGGTTGCCCATGTGCGACTGAGGAGATCGAGTGTAGTGATGAGACAATAGTGACTGTCGTCTCCTAGTTGATTTTTCTGTTTCTAGACAGTCATCTTGGATATTGGTATTTGAGCAATTCTAATGACCATTGCCTTGGCTGGTTTTGTATGCTCCCCTTTAGAACTCAAAGGCTAGTCACGTGATCGGGCAGGAATGAAGTCGTTCCAAAGGGATAGTAGAGGAATGGAATGACTATTCTTTTGTTAGATTTACTTGCTCTTATTCCATAGCGAATAAGCTTAAAATAGTTATCAATTTTTTATATCAATGAGTGTCCGAAGCTTTTTGAATACATGAGTAATTCCCTTATTCCCTTTCCGTTGCGGTAGTCCCTCTATTTCATAAACATTGGGGGTAATTATTGGAGATACATACCTAATGCTCCTAAGAGTGGTCTCAAGAGAGTGCTCATGTATGGTGATTTGAACCCAAGTTTTTAAGTGAGGAGGATGGGCATGCTTGTGTCACAGATCGATCGATCTAGCGTTCCCTTCGAATTCATGTGGCTTTAAGTGAGGAGGATGGGCATGCTTGTGTCACGGACTGATCGATCTAGCGTTCCTTTCGAATTCGTGCGGCCTTAGGATTTCTCCCAAGTAGCCTTTCTCAACTCACAAGAATTCTAGAGAGAGAAACTCTAGAGAGAAACTCTAAATTCTATTATTCTTAGTATAGGGTGAACCGTATCCATAGATCTTTCATCGATCTAACGGTGGAGATTGTATCTCTCCAATCATCACTTAACTGCATTAATTATATAGTTGTATCCCCAATTATCACCTAGTCGCATTAATTACATAGGGGTACAATTATCGTATCACTTGCCCTTAATAATATTTTAGAAGACTCAAGAAAATCCTAGGATTTAGGAATATCGGTTGAGGGTCTTTCAAGGATTGGTCACGGCGTCGTTCAGGAACTCTCTTGGATCGTTTGTATCTTCGAGCTGTGTCACTTGCCTACTCAAACAGCTTTGATTTATTCATGGTCAAGTTTTGGATCAAATAAAAAGATGGTGGTTTTATTATAAATGAAGTGGGAATGGAATCTCTATTCCTGTGAACCAAACATGTCATTAGCATAACCAAGGTGCAATATATCTTACAGGGGATCAAGCTCGAGCGTCCAGCCAAACAGTCTCATGTTTGGTGCATCTTTTACTATATAGCTAACTTTAGTCACAATTAGAAACATTCAATCTTTCTCCCCATGTTTGGTGCATCTTTTACTATATAGCTAACTTTAGTCACAATTAGAAACATTCAATCTTTTTCCTTTCTGTTGCAGATGTAATCTCTAAATTTTTCATTCCATTCAATTTTGCCCGTGAACATCTTTTTCTTCCGTTTGGGTCGTTAGAGTGTATGTTTTGTTTGAGTCGGTCTTCCAATTAACGAAGTAAACTAGACTACTGACGTGACCTTGAAATTTTGGTTAAATGCTGATTAGTAAAAGCTTCTATAGTGGGCAGCACAAGGTTTTCCATATGGCCCATAGATTAGAGTGGGAACAGTTTGTTATGGTTTTTTTTTTTTGTCGGTACTGATATGAGATTTTACTTGGCAATAAGAAACATAACAAAAATTCAAAGAGAGAAATAAAAATCCAAAGAAAAACGAAATTCAAAACAGGGGTCGAGGGGGGACCCAGGAGGCATCGGGACTGACGTCCCTCGGGGGCTCAATTGAACCTGGCCCGGCCGCCGCTATTACCTCCACTCCCAGTCAAGGCGAGGTTGCTGCCTTCTTGCTTGGCCGTCTGCCTTCGCCGGCCTCGCCACTTGGCGGAGAGGGCAACTATCCTTCGCCGCAAATCTACAGCAAGGGGTGCAGGCCGCTGGGCCGGCAGTCCTTGCTGCTGAGTGTACGGCCGGCCTTGTAGGCGGCAGCGAGGGCCACAGTCTCCCGGGTTCTCCTTCCAGTAGAGAAACCCCAAAACACATGACGAACCGGCACATTAGAAGGTTGAATATACAACTCGAGGCAGAGGCTCGAATCACTTGAATTCAGAAGCTCCAATCAAACAGACGGACTTGGGGACATAGTCTTCGCGTCCATAGTTTTCACCGAAGGAATCCTTTCTGCTATTAAAAAAAACTGTGATGGAACCAAGTGATTCGTCGATTTTTCCCGAATTTGCATCCAAATCTTTGAAATGTAGAGATTCCCTTACGTAGTTTCTCTTTTTGGTTCTTCTTTTCTTGGCTCAATTTCAGTATACCGTAGTTTTTCTGATTTATATTGCTTCTTTTTTTCCCCTTCAATCCACACAATCTATGAATTGGTGGAGCATGTCGATATGGTATTGACATCAACTCAAAAAAAATTAAAGGATAGATGAATGACCCAATTCAACAAAAATAAGCTTACAAGCCATATCAAATAAATTAAAAAGTTTAGAAAGTATTAGTGCCTTTACAATTTTTCCTTTTCTCTTTGTAGCTTAGCTTAACCATTGTCACAATTCGCTACCGTGATCAAGTGATCTGAGGCCTTATAGTGTCACGGGTCCGAGGCTTCCGTGATCAATGGATCATGCTAGATTGAAGAAGAATGCCCATTTGCCCTTGGAATTCTCCAAAAACTTCCAAAACATTCTTAGGGACGAACGATATGGTAATTGTGTTGAAGTCTAGAGTTTTTTTTTTTGGCTTAAATGCTGATTGTTGATAGGTGTGGAGGTACAATCTCATCCACTAGATCGAATAGCGATCAATGGTTGTAATATGAGAGTCTTAAGTATAAGAAGGGGTGCCCTCCTCTCATTGTAACCATCCAACCATTCGGTAATCAATAAGTAATCAAAGTTTCATTCTCTCCCAAAGCTTTTCTTTAAATTTTCTCTCACTATGATCTAGGTATGACTATGATCCAGGTATGTTTGAGTGATCAATCAATCTGAAAAAGGCTTGGCTGAGGCACTTTAATGATCCCAAGTGATCCAAGAAAGCCTAAGTCGCTGATTCCAAATGATTGGCTCATGACAAGTGGTATCAGAGCAAGAAGAGACATCTGTTCCATGAGATCGAGGAGCACCAATAGAGAAGCTGTCATAGATGGAGAGGCCGTTCAAATTAAGGAGACTCACAATCGAAACAAAAGAAGAAAAGCCTTGTTAGAAGTCACACTGTGTTTGATGAAAAGTTTGCAAAGATGTGAAACACTGTGGCTGAGCTCATGGAAGGACTCGATGAAGTTTGAGACCGCATCATGGAGGTTGAGACCACACTCTATCAAGACTTCATGGATGGCATTAGCAAAGCAACAACCCCTCTACAAGCCAAGAATGATGCCCTTGACGCATTGATCAACTTTTGAGGGATCGTGTTTGAGTGTTTGAGGAGGAGAATCCCGAATGAGGTCAAAGCCATGAAGGTAGAGATCCAAAAGCTCAAGATCAAGCTCACCTATGCAAGCTAAGCATTGCGAATGAAACAATGTCTACTCAAGCAGTGCCCAAACTAGAGGTGTCGAAACTAGAGGAATTCAAAGACAATCGATCAGCCAAAAGATGGACAATTTTGTGTGCAGCTTGGAGCAATACTTTAGAGTCATCAAACATCCAAGATGAGGGTGCTTTCAATGTCTCTTACCGATACGACAATACTTTGGTGGTGCAATAGGTGCGATAAACCAAGTGTGGTGCCAATCCCATGGAAACATGGGACGATTTCATGAAGAAGTTTCAAGGTGCAAAGAAACACGGTTTGAGAGTACGTGAAGAAATTTATTGAGCTCAAACTCTATAGAATTTTAGGGGACAGAATAAGAAATGTGATATATGATTGGTCATATAATCGTGGTTACATAGATACTTTTTATACAATATCCTTAACTCAGGGTATAAGAGGACTAGCTGAACTAATTCATTTTTTGGATAGACGAGTAATTGATGGAATTACGAATGGTTTCGGTCTTACAAGTTTATTTTTCGGAGAAGGTATCAAATATGTAGGGGTCGGTCGCATCTCTTTTTATCTCTTATTGTATTTATTGTTTGTATTAATTTATTCCACAACATTAGAGAAGATGAGGCTTTAGAGCCTTCATGGATGGACTAAAGCCTTGGGCGCAACTCGAGCTTATGCGTTAGGATGTGAGAAGTCTCTCGAGGGCACTAACTGTGGCCAAGTCTCTCATTGACGTCACCAAGGCCGACCCAATGAGGAATCGAGCAAGGGATTGGAGGTTGGATTGGTCCTCTAAGGATAAAGGTGGAGACGTTCCCCACGGCCCCAAAGGTTAAGGCAACCGAGGTAAATCTTGGGGAGAAGGATCATCCAAGCCTCCTTTCCAAGGGAGTTGACCCAAGGGGACAATATAAGTAAGTTCGATCAACCTCCACCATCTCCTTTCTTCATTTGCTAAGGTCTCCATTGAATGCAAAAGTGTCCAAAAAAATCCAAGATCAATGCCATCCTCACCGTAGAAGAAGAGGATGAACCCAAAGAAGAGAAATGGCAAGTCCAACTCGGAGGCATGAAGCTCATCAACTCCATATAGACCCAACCATCGCACAGCCCCAAAGGTTAAGGCAACTGAGGTAAATCTTGGGAAGGAGGATCATCCAAGCCACCTTCCAAGGGAGTTGGCCCCAAGGGGACAATACAAGTAAGTTCGATCAACCTCCACCATCTCCTTCCTTCATTTGCCAAGGTTCCCATTGGACAAAAGTGTCCAAAGAAATCCAAGATCAATGCCATCATCACCGTAGAAGAAGAGGATGAACCCAAAGAAGAGAAATGGCAAGTCCGACTTGGAGGCATGAAGCTCATCAACTCCATATAGACCCAACCATTACACAAGAAGAAGGAACCTAAGCCAAAAATGGACATGTAGAGGTATGTGGCATAATTTTGTATGCGTTGGTATATACTAGTGTCTTGAATGTGTTCATGACTACCGAGATGGCAAAGAAATTAGGATTGAGCATGATGCCGAATAAGATTTCAAGACCATCAATTCGGAATGCCTCACGAGTGGAGGCACAACCCGGAGATGGATGTTTGAATTGACAGGTGGAAAGGCAAACTTCTCTTCGAAGTAGTCCCGCTCAACAAGTACAATCTCATTCTTGGCATGCAATTCTTTGATTGAGAGAGAGCCATGATCAACATGGGAACCAACTGTATCATGATGCTCAATCCTAAATATCTGTCCATGGTGCTGATGGTTAAGGGGTGATAAATGCCAAAACCATTGTTGTGATGCATCTTCTTGACAAGAGCTTTAAGGTAGCCAAGCTCATGATCAAGATGCTACGACCCTTGGAGGAGCCAAAGGTAGGGTTGGACCCTTTGGCTCCTCCTACTCCAACTTGCGACATGCCCATCCAAGTGCTCCTCCCCAAGGTGGAGTACTTGCCACGCGCCATGACTGAGTCGAAGAAGGAATCGTGTGTCCGACCGACCGTGGAGCCTAAGGCCAAGTGGAACAAGAAAAGGAGAGCTCGTGCCAAGAAGATGTGAGCGCCAAGGGTGTCACTCAAATGAATGGGGGAGAATGTCACAGAGCTGAGGTTTTTGTGACCTAGGGATTGTGTTGGATCAAGATCTTTGCCCCTAGAAATGTTCTTAGGAACAAATGGTACAATAATTGTGCCGAAGTCTAGAGTTTTCTCGGCTTAAATGCCGATAGTTGGTACGTAGGGAGGTACGATCTTGTCATTTGGATCGAATAGTGATCAATGGTTGTAATATAAAGGCTCAAGTATAAGAAGGGGTGCCTTCTCCTCATTGTAACCATTCAACCATTTAGTAATCGAAGTCCTATTTTCTCCCAAAGCTTCTCTCTAAACTTTATTTCTTTACTATCCGAGTAAGTTTGAGTGATTAATTGACCCGAAGAAGGTTTGGCATAGATGTTCCAATGAACCCAAGCGATCTAAGAAAGCCTAAATCGCCATATGTTCTCGATCTCAAATGATCGGCCGTGACGATCACCTATGTAAAACTCTTTCCAATCAATTTATGATCAATAAACAAGATAAGGTCATAATCTCATAACAAATTTTAGCCACGATCAGGAAATGTAAATTTTCTCTCAAACTCTTCAGCTTTACCCATTGCCACCGTTCATGACCATTGTCGACTCTCGTAACCAACATTATCTCCAGCGCAATTTCTGCTCCCTCCATCCATGAAAGGGCGACCACACCTGCGCACAGAACGATGGAAAGGAGGAAGGGACAAAAAATATATTTGATGAATCTAGATCATGTGAGACTAGTTTATATCAACCGTTCGATGAGGTGGGTCCCACTTGATCCGATGGCGCATGTGAACTGAGCTCATACATTTCGGATGGAGGGACAGAGAGATTTTGTTCGTTAAAATCCCATGTTAGTAGTAATTGAAACTCGAGATGACTGGCCATATCAATACTTGGAGGAAATATTCAGCCAACCTACGCGACCGACCTACGTATAAGATATTTCACCTCACGTCCTTGTAATTTCAGCCTTTAAAATGAAATTTCCACATCTTTATTTGCACCGTTGTTTTCTTAAATTATTTACTCTAGCCAAAACAAAAACCAAAAATAAAAATAAAACCTTGGAGGCTTGTCATCTCCGCAGTCATATACCACTTATATTTCATTAAGAAAATCACGACTAAATTATTAGGGTCGTCGTCTTCAGATAACAAAGCATGAATAATGTCGAGGGCTATCGAAAAAATAATCATCATCATCACCGATAGAGTGACTTTCAACAAGAAGAGCACTTCTCCACAAGCTTTGAAAACTCCTGGAAATCGATCCGCCCGTCCCCGTTCTCATCGAAGACTCTGATCATCCTCTCGCAATCCTCCTCCAACCCTCCTCCTTCTCCTCCTCTTTTATCAAACCCCAACGCACACAAAACTCTCTGCAACTCCTTGGCATCAATGAACTTGTCCCCGTTCACATCAAACACGTCGAAGGCCTCCCTCACTTCCTCCACGCTTGGCGCTTCCTCCTTGAACACCCGTGAAATCTCACCACAGCTCATTGGTCTGTCCCGACCAATGAGCTTCGGAGTCGCCGTCGCTGCTCTCATGGCTGCAAAAGAGCCCCAGCTTCCCCATCACCACCTCCACATCTTCTCTATACACGCTCACATCACCATCTTTATCGGCGTCCTTGTCCTCATCTTCGCCGTCCCATTTGCCTTGGAGACTGGAATGACAGGCCGTCGAGGGCTCGACGCAAGAGTCCTTTTCCTCGGCTTTTGGCTGGAGGAGGAAAGAGCGGAATCTCAAGAAGGATTCGGGTAGGTTGTTAGCAGCCCATGAATATATGGCGTGGCCTGAGAGAACTTTGATGAGTCCGGAAATGAGCTGAAGACATACCGGTCTCTTGCTCGTCACCGGAGTTCCCTCCGATGCATACTTTAAATGGCTCAGAGACATCTTCTGCTCTTCCAACCAACAAAAAAAATAAGAGATGTATCTATTGGTGTTGCCTGAAAAATGGTGCTAGGAATATATTTACGACCAGCAACAGAGGAACTCAAAATCAAGCTAGCGACGATAGAAAGAATATTAGGGTTTACTAGTTGAGAGGCACTTTGAAATTGGTTGGGTATGATCCGTGTGTATATATATATGTGTTAAGTTTGGAAGATTCAATGTTTGGTCAGCCATGTGAAGTGTCTGGAAGAAGAAGGGAAGGTTCCTGGAGAGAGAGAGAGAGAGAGAGAGAGAGAGAGTGGGGGAAACGTGAAGAGAAGGGCAGACTCAATGTGAGGGACACGTTAGAGGGGGAAGAAGAAATTTCCAGGCTCCTGCCTCTGATTTTCTGTGTCTTCTGCTTTGTCCACCTGCATAATTTTCATGGCTTGATTTTTTTAATGACAACAACGTAATTGACCGGCGTTTTTTCGTGTGGACGGGCCAGTCATTCGCGCAGAATATGCCCCGTTTTGCTGACTTCGTCGAGGGTTCTGGAGAATGACTCGTGGGTTTCTTGGAAGTGGGGTTGGTTTGGTTGGCGGCCCGCCAACGTCTCCACCTTTTTAGGACTTCTTCAAAAAGATTTAATTATCGTAATCTATGTTGTTTTCTTTTGACAACGTGTGGTCCCCGAACCCTTTTTTTTTACGCAATTACTATTTGATTTGTGAAAGGGTCATCTTTTTTATTTTTTTTTGGCGAGAAAAGGTAGTTAATACACAATTGCTTTGTGCGACAGGTGACTATTACTTTGTTCGTCGTTCAAGAAGTCATGCCAAGTGGAATTTAACAATTGTAGGACGATGGTGAGAGAATTATTTAAAAAAATTTTTTAAATCTATTTTTCTTTTATCAATTTATTTTTAAATTTTAAATTTTGTTAATTTAGTCTTAAATTTAATCCTAAACCTTCTTGCCAATTAAGTCCATCTAACTGATTCTAGCTAGAAATTATTGATGTGGGCGGAATAGAGCTGTCATGGCATTTTTATATAATATTTTAATAATATTTTAAATATTTCATGATCTTTCTCTCTCTCTCTCTTTTATTTTTTACTTTTTTTGCTTTTTATTTAGGAGGGGTTTGGGATTTGGTCGGCAAGGGTTATCGGCCAACCCTCGTCAATTCTAGTTGAGGGCCGTAACACCCTCGTTGGATCTAGCTAGGCAAGGGCGGCAACCTCACTCGGGGCCATCACCTAGAGCTTATGAGGGCTGCCAAGCCCTCACTTGGACAAATCTGGTCTCTCCTTAGGCTGGCGAGGTCATCGGCCCTTGCCTTTGGCCAGCAAGGCCAAATCCAAAATGGAAAAAAAAAGAAGAAAAATCATAAAATTTCAAAATATTATTAAAATAATATTTAAAAAGCACATCGGCACTGATCAGTCCACATTATTATTTTTCGGCCAAAATTGACCGAATGAATTCAATCGGCAAGAAGTGAAAATGTTTAGAATTGAATTGTCAAAATTAAAAGGTTTAGGATTGAATTAGCAAAAATGAAAAATGTTTATGATTGTTTGGATAACTTTCCTATGAAATTGATAAAGTAATTGCATGACTTTTAGGAAATTACCAAAAAGGTCCAGAACCTATTGCATCATTGCCAATTCGGTCTTTGAAAAATTGCTGAGGGACTTTGGAAATCGCAAGTCGAGCGAAGAATTGCTTCTGAAGAAGATTTTTCTCCCTCAATGATATGTTTCTGAAGTATTAAGATCGTTCCTTCTCTCCCCGGCGAAGGAATTTGAATTGGATACAATTTTTTCGGATCTCACCACCGCGGAACAGAGTAGAACAAAGGGAATTGGATTGCGATGCAAGGACGGCCGTCAACGAATCGAGTTGAATAAAAAATCGTTTCTCGAAATGAACTGTCACGAATTCACGCGTGTTATGTCTGCTCTGCTCTATGCGGAATGAGACATGGAAAGCAATCGACAGCCGATGCTGGTGATCAAAGATGGTCGATTCCTGCATCGATCAGTGTTCCAACTCTCTAATCCTAGGTTCCACCAGAGGAAGTTTTGTTTTCTTCCTTCATCTCCCCGTTTTGGTTGTGAAATTTCTTTCAATTTGCGATTTAGGGTTAATATTTTGGGGCAAATATTGTAATTTAAACCTGTGTCCCGACACTGAATGTTACACCAAAACCGCGTCCGATATCCATTCTCTACTCCACGTGAAGCAAGAAGGAACTCCCTCCGTTCCTTCCTAACCTCCTCCACGCACCGGTGCCACGTGAAGCTCTCATATCCTAGGAGATCCAGCCTGCCTCTTCAAGGAAATTTTGCAACCACCACTTTCCTTCGAATATGTTCATTTTCAACGGGAAAATTATTTTAAAAATTCTAAATTTATTGTACAGTTACCACTCAAGTCTTAAACTTTTGAATTATACCAATTTAGTTATAAACATTTTAATTGTGTTAATTTAATCTTAAACCTTTTGAAAAATTGTCAATTTAGTTATAAACATTTTAATGAGTTATCAATTTAATCCTTTCAGCCAGTATGACCAAAAATCGCTAAAGTAGACACCAATCCGCCACCAACCATCCTAAGTAATGTCATTGACGTAAACGTGGATAATTTATACATTTTTAAAATTTTTTATTTTTTCCCTTTTTTCTTTTCTTTTCCTTTCACTTGTGGTGAGCAACTAGCCACATTACGTCAACAATTTCTAGTCCAAATTGTCAATAAATTTAGGATTAAATTAACAAATCAGAAAACTAAATTAATCTTTGTATAATAAATTTAAAACTTTTTGGACAATTGTACTCGTTTTCGATAATTTTACCCCTTTCCCCATATGGAAAGGGAGAGGTATCCTTACCTCCTCAAGAGAGTTGAGATTATGACGATTTAGTTTCAAGTATGGGTTTCGACTATCACACCCTACCCTTATAAAGAGAGACAAGGCAAAAATCTGAGAGTGAGAGTCAAACTAGAACTAAAGTATAACTGACAAAAAAAAAAAAAACAATTAACTACTGTAGCCATTTGCCAAGAAGAGCTATGTTGAATAAAAAGATGGCTAAACCACCAAAGAGTCACTTGCATAGATTTCCAATTCATTTAGGGTATGTTTGTTTTTCAAAAAACTTATTGATAAAGGAAAATATTTGCTGTGAAAGCATTTTTCAAGAAAGTGATTAGTTTTCATTTATTTGGTAATGATGTTTTTTTGTTGTTTGGACCTCACTGGAAAATGATTTCAATTTCATGATTTTATCTCAGCAAAAAAATTCCAATTTTTTTAATATTTTATTTTTATTTCGATTTTTCAATTACTTTTATTTTTAAATTGCTTTTATGTTTTCTTTTATTCTTTTTCTTTTTTCCTTCTTCTCCTCCATTGCTCCTTTGCTTCCTCCATGCCCATTTGCTTCCTCTCGCAAGTCGAATTCCTCCTCGACTGTCTTGCTAGGGGCAAACTCAAGCTTGAGGTCACAAGCCTTGTTAGCTCACCACTAGAGGCCACAAGCTTGCTTGATCTAGTGAGGCTTGCCAACAAAGGTTGTAAGCTCAAGCCTCGTTGCCGAGGTCACGAGCTTGCCCAATTTGACAAGGCTAGAGCTTGTCGGCTATCACTGTGGCTGGCGATGAGCTAAGAAGTAGCAAAAAGAAAAAGAAAGACAAGGAAAAAAAAAGAAAAAGATACAAATTTTGATTTTTTTTTAAATTAAAATTTTAAAATAAATTTTTTTAAAAAGCAAGCACCTAAATCTAAGTTTTGGTTAAATTGAAAAACATTTTCCGGTTCTTTAAAAAAGGAAATCATTTTCCTAAATTTAAGCTTTACTAGGAAAACCTTTTCTATTGACTCATTTTATTAAATGCATCAAATGTCGAAAAAATGAGAAAAATGTTTTCTCAAAAAACATTTTCCGCAAAACAAACCACCTAAATAGAAGTTACAAGCCTCCTCGTAGAAAACTATTGCGAACTCTTCCAAATCTTTTTGCTACCGAGCAAGGGATAAATAAAAGAGTCGCGAAATAAATAGAAACATGGGAATAATACTTTTGATAATAGCAACTCTCCTCACTTTAAAGGGGGTAGATCTTTTTCCAGCCGGACAATCTTTAGTAGTTTCTCAAAAACAGCCTCCTAGATACACTTGCAATGCTTTTTGGAGGACCCACTAAGATGTCACATATCGTTCCATTTGAGATAAAACTCTTGTCCTAACTATTTTCCAAGCTTCAACAGAAGAAACTAACAACAATTAGACCTTGCACAAGAAACAATATCCTCACCGAATTTGGTTCCCAAATTCCTCCTTTTCATTCTTTCTTCCTTTCTTTGTTTCAATGTTCTATATACTATTTTGAATTAACACGTTGGCTAGTTACAAATTGATTGATATCGAATAGTATAAATATAGTACATACATTGTACTAACGTAGTCCTGCTGAAATTTGCCTTAATAGCCATGATGAGATGCGATAATTATCTGTCGAATCAAACAATTTCCTAAGATATGCACTATGACTTGGAGCATAGGCCTTTTCATGCCAGAATTCAATGAGAAACAACGAGAACTCAAAAATATAATGGACTTGGAGTCACACTTGGCAACTTATAGTGCAACAACTATTAAGTCCCAACTTCTGCTGCCTGTCAATTTTTAAAACTATGCACACCAGCTCCAACCAAGCCAAAAGAAGATATTACAAAAAAGAACAAAGTGATAACTGGAAAGACGAGATATTCGGACAGTCTACAATTGACAAAAAACCAAAACTATAACAAAAAGCGGCGTAGTGATTGGACTTTATACCACATGGATGCAACATCTGCTCAGGGCCTGAATCTCACAGCAGAAAAACAAGTATAATGAGGATATCGCAGTAAGTATACTCTTGAAATAGCTGTGGATTGCTCATACAGCCATAAGTTTTCTCAGAAATGAACATAAAAATGTGTAAACTATGAGAGCAGCAATTATCCATAATAAATGTGGAGTATCAAGTAAACCCATTACTATCTTTTTGGAAAAGCCATTTTGTTTCCAACATTTTGATTGTTTTCCCAGAAGTCAGGATCACAAGATTGCATAAACAATGAAGATATAGAAATAGTTGTTTTCATATCCATTGTTATCACTAGTATCAACAAGTAGAAAAAATTAAGTGAAAATCTTACCCTGCATTCTCCAGACACTCGAAAGCCTGTTTGGCAGCATAAATCATCATTTTCTTAATCTGCATCCCAAACAAATTTTATGAAAATAGAAGTGTTATACTTCCAAAAAAAACTTTGAATATTTCATTTACGACTCTAGGAAGTAATGCATGTTGAGATGAATTTTCACAGTAACATTTCCCTATGCGTGCACCTGGCTCTAAATTTAGTTCTTGCATACTAACATAAAAAGGTATCTTTTGCTATGGCGCTAAGAATCTTGTCAATAAGCTAACTGCAAATTCATCACAATTCCACCCAAATTAGAGAAGCCATGCAGTTAATTTACTGATTACAATCTGTAAAAATCAAATGCTGACATGTTGAAAAGATTGCAATAATAGAGAAAAAGACGATACCGTCTCAATAGGGATGTTAGCAGGAAATACTCAGATGGACTATCAACAATTTGAAAAATAAATAAAACAAAAACAGACTTCTCTAAATATGAGATTTAATTAACAATTATGTTAATGTCGAATGCACAACCCATCATGCAAGTAGAAGTGACAAACCTCCAACTTATCTTCCTTGGCTCGATGGTTTTTGGGAAGTAAACGGAATTCCTCTGTTAAGCGGATGCATTCACCCACGTTTTCAGCAGAAACAAAGTCTAGTGCAACCTTGATACACGACTGCAACAAAAGAAGAGCAGCGTAAGACATACTGGAAAGCTAAAATATCAATGCGCTAGAGAAGCCGAACCATTTACACACAGAGCATTTCATTCTCCACTTTTCAAACAGTGCTGCATCACCCACGGAGTTTTTACATTTTCTTAGTTATTATTATCTATGTCAAATTTTAGATAAATTCTAATTCAGCTAGTCTTCTCCTCCAGCTTATCAGCTCTTTCCTTAAAATTGCTTAATGATGAAGCATCACTTGTATTATTGAACATCCTACTTGCCATAACAGTGGAGATAGTAAAGCAGATTGCTAATTGCATCATCTACAAAATTTGTAGAGGATTACCAAACAACAATTACAGATTCATTACGTCACAGGTGACATTGTAAATGATCAAACTATACTAATAATCCCATTCATAAGATTGTTCTTTATGCAAACTATGAGAAAGGCTTTTTCTCTATTTCAAACATGCATGAGAGAAAGAAAATGATCAACCTCAATGCATTTAAAGCCATGTGACAATTATCAAAAGGTGCAAATTTTTAACCTAAAAAGTGACATCTCTTAGCTGAATTGGTATTTGCACAAATTAACAAAAAAATTTGTCCACCTTCACATTCCGGACTTGATGAGGACAGCCAGCAGGAATGAAGACAGCATCACCAAGCTTCTGCACAAATGTCCAGGGTTCTATTCCTAAAAACAGAAACATGAAAGTCAATAAGCAAAGAGTAGGATAATTAATGTGTAGACTGTGTGGACGCACTGTAATATACTAACCAAATTCCTCCTTTAGCTTCCTTAGGTGCTCCCTAGACAAATAAAAGGTTTGATCATGTATTGGATGAATAACCTGCACCGAACAAAGATGGATATTATTTCGCAAGTCAGGAAACGATTGCACAACAGCACAAAGAACCACATAAGTTTAACTTCTCCTGAATCAGTCAACAGTTGATATTATGGCACACAAGTCATGCACTCAGCCTGGAGTACTGATTAGTCACTGGACTTTAAAAGCACACCACTTGGACCTATCAATCAGCATGATTTATCGATCTCCCTATCAAGACAAGACTGAACTTTTCACCAAAGCTTTGATGTGGCTGACAATCCATCTACGACACCATCCCTCTCAAAGGGAATTCTCCATGCACTACAAGCTAGTGATAGTCAAGCACAACCTAAATGCCATTTGAAGCCCTTTACCATTCGAATGAAATGTAACATTCAATCTCTAGAATGATACAGGAAAAAAAATAACAGCAATAGATCTTTCTATTTAAGTTACCGCCGTGCATCAGAGCTCTAAGTCCAAAAGGAAGTCTTAGCTGAGTAATTACCTGAGGCAGAGGACAACAATAAGTGTGCCTGAATTCCCTGAAGTGTTTTTTCAGATAATCCTGAAGCTTAGGAACATCCTCTCTCCTGAAAATATCCCAGACAGCACCTCCCTCTGCTGCATCCAACACATGTCCATAAGTTCTTGAAGTTCCATAAGTCCCATTGATAGCTTGTGAACCGGCTTCTCCTTCTCCAGTCTTGGCCATATTTGCACTTAAAGGAATTCTCCCGTCCAATGTAACATGACCATTAGTATCACATCGTTCATCTGTCCTGCATACAAGATTGTTGCTGTATGTAGTATTGTCAATTGTTTTCTTAAGATCCTGACAAACTTCAATCCCTTCTCTTTGATCATGCTTTCGGTGTTTTTGTTTCAACTTGTCTATTATTTTCATCTGTTCCCTTGTATATCTCACCTCTGCAGTATGTGTAAGCACATTGACCTGAAACAGTTGTACAGCCAAACAGCAGCACAAGAATCAGTTCCATCCAAATCACTACATGCGCCACTCACGTCATATAGTTTAGCGATTAATCAATAAATGTAACTCTTGCTGTGAATTTCTGAGAAACCAAGATACTTTGAACACTTATGGCTGCTGCAGATGCCCATCTTCAAAAACATCTCTCAGTCCAAATCATTGCAACCATATAATGGCAGTCATTTCTAATACAAAAGCAGAATACCATGATAACAGGATATGTTCCAGATCACAAGTTGCCACTTCACCAACACAAGTAATTATCCTTAGGATATGTTCCAGATCACAAGTTGCCACTTCACCAACACAAGTAATTATCCTTAGGACTTTTAGATCATGTCCAACTCTACATGTCAACTCAAGCTCAATGCTAACAAAAACAGACTGATTTCTGAATCTTCCTAGAAAATTCTAGCAAGGTTGACTAGAAAAAGCAGGCCTCATTTTCTCTATACAGGTTCATAAGCAACTGCCAACTGAAGATAGGCTATTTAGAAAGTTAATGGAAAGCATCAGATACCTACTGATGTTACAGGCGACAGCTTGTATAAAGGCACTGGCAGTTAACAACTGAAAATCATATCTCCATGCTTTGAGAACAAATTGCTCATTATGAAATACAAAACAACCAAATTATAAATTAAAGATCCCCTGAATTTCAAGTCAACAACAGTAAAGAGAGTACTAGCTAAGTAGTTGCATTTCTTCAGAACAAGTATGCCTGACAAACACCATAAAGGCACTAAATCTGGAAAACAAATAGGACAATTTTCAACATAAATTCCCCAAGAAACCTCAAGTCAGGGTACGAATTTCACATTCCAGAACGAACTTTGCCTACTGTGTGTCTCATTTGAAAAGTATAATTTGCTTTAAGTTAACTCGTAATTCAAATGGGCAATTCTGGACAACTAAATAGGAGGATGTATATGTTTCTAGAGGGGCAAGAGATGATTAAGTATTTTCTCCAAACCTACATAGTAAGTGCATCTCTTAGAAAAGATTAGCTCATTTTCCATTTATGCTCACGCCATCCTTACTGACATACCAACAAATAATTAAGAAGCATTTCAGTTCATGTGCAGTCTGTCCTGTAAGTATTCAGTAAGGCAAACAAATGCAAGATCAAAGGTGTAACAATTTGAGGTTCATGCAGTTGAGAAGATACCGCATCAGACATGTCACAGTGAAGCTTGGTGACTGGATCTCCACGCCCTAGCTCTTCAGCAAATCCATAAGCAATGTAAGTTTTTGGACCCAAATCTGGTTTAAGTGAATTCTGAGGCAATTTCGCTGCAAGGTTTAAGAAACCACTGGAAGGATGCGTGTACTCCTTAAAAGGCAAGCAGCCAACAAACTCAGCACCATGACGTGGCAAACGTTCATCAAACAAATGAGAAGGAGGCCAGTCCTTCAACTTAAGCAATTGGGGCCAATATTTCTTATCAAATCTGCCATCGGTATATCCAGCAAAAAACTGGTGAATATTAATATCTCCCTGCTTTTCAAGAAAGAATTAAAATTGTAAGCATCAAATAAGAGCAGCACCAAAAGTGAAGCCAAGACCAAAGGTTTATTGGGATTAAATGAAAGAGATGGAAGAAGAGCTGGGATAGTTAAGAGCAGATGACAAAACCATCTGGTTTTCAACAGGTAAGGATAAATAGCTCCTATTGCCACCAATTATTACTAGAGAAGGATTGATTTTTTTTTAATTAAAAGTATCCTTATTTACGATAATAAGCTTCACAAAAATTTCAAAAACTCATGTAATTAATTCTCAATAATGAAGAGAAGTAAATAATGTATGTTAAATTATGATAGTTATTACTTTCATCAGTTGTAATTGACAGATTGGTTGCCATTTTTTTTTTTTTTTTTGTGAGATAAAACCAGAGCAAACAGTTTTAGCATAACTCAGGCAACCTACTGCAGTAGATATAAATTATCTACTATACTCTCAAAGAAGGAAGATGTTGAAGTTAGCTTTCAGTTTAAAAATAATTGCAACCTACGCGATTCTTTATATACCAGGAACACTATTTGAACATAACTGATTCCATCGGAAGCAGGATTCTCATCGTTGAGAGATCTTCATGACAAGCAATTCTGCAACTAATGTTGTCTCTTTATAGATTCTTCCAGCAAAACAAGTAGCCCATATATGAAAGGGTAGGAAAAAGGAAAGAATGTTCTTCCAAACTTAAGATTCAAAAGTAGGTCCAAAAATTTGCATGGAATCCATAAAAGCAGCATTGAGATCAATCCCCAACAATTAGAGATTTATCTAACCTCGCAGCAATCCAAACAATCAATCGCCTTCACGTCCATATGTTGGCCATGTTTTTTATGTGATATCTGACGGACTGCACGCCACATAACCATAGGGTCCCAGCTCAAACCAGTTCCAGTTTCGAGCACATTGCTGACAATTACAGGCTCTCCTCTGATCCAGTGGCTCTGGAAATGTATTAGATCCCCAGGTTGGATTTCTTTAGCCTTCGGACAGAACAAATGGTTGTCATTAGAATTACTTCGATTTGCAGCTTTCATTACAAGGTTACCACTTTTCTCTGCAGTGCTTTCTGGGTTAAGGCAAGGACATTGTGGAGGACCTTGTCCTGAACTCATAGGCATGAGCTCCCTAGCAATCACATCCGCCTTTTCCACCAATCTTAGAACAAAATTTTCTTCTAGTATACACTTCAACTCCAGAAGGCCATTGCCACACCCTCCAACGTTATTTGGCGGGCAAGGAACACTCCCATCTTCTGCCAATTTCCACCCAGTTTCTAATTTTACTTCTGATGGACTAGGTTCAACTGTAACATCAACACTGTCCACCTTCAGACCATGCAAATAATCTTCTCCTCTGTCAATGTACTCAACTATTACCTCCTCCTGACTACCCTGAAGTTGTCCTTCACGGATCTCCTGGCAACACGCTAGACAGAGATCATAAGAACACTTGGGACAGGATCTGTGCATGTCGGCAATAGATGTTCTACAGTGGTTGCTGAAAATTTTTCATTGTTATTAGATCAACTGGTAGAAATCATTTATGCGATAGGAAGTAGTGAGCAGTAAGCTCTTGAAGCAGAACTCTTACCAGTATACACGTTCATCTGCATGACATCCCACCTTCGCAATGTTGAGCTCTTGAATTGGTAGCCCTGCCAAGTCAAATAAACATAAGCAAGTTGAGAAAGGCATCACCTTATAAAAAGAATACAAAATAACCAAGATTGGCCACTTACAGACAACCTCAAGAATGAAGACTCAAAAAGAAGGAACGGCAATCTAGGGGGACATATTTTTCTGCTCGCAAATTGCAACACCATAAAGATATATTCTGATGTTATATTAGTTAAACTTTTGACCAGCATGCTCTCCCAAAAATATATTCTTCTGAACTAACATAAGATAGCCATTTCATGGTGAGTCCCTGCCCCATGAAATCTGCAGATGATTAACCTTTGACCCCAGAAAAGGATATCAAGAGAAAAAAGTGGACATTACAAGTCCAAATCAAAGAGCAAATGAATAAGTGAAGGGCATTTCATTTTGTTATCACCATGCATCAAATCAAAGTGTACATTCCTTCTTCTTTTTTCTTCATTGAATAAGCGAGGAGTACCTTTTCTTTTTGCCTCGAACTCCACCTCCATCATTTGGTGCTCGTGAAATTGTTTCACGAATGGGTACAGTGCTCGCAGCAAATATCGGGAATGCTTAGTAGCTTCTTCATTAGTCACTAACTCTATCTTCCTCAAATTCTACAACAAACATAATGAAGTAGATAAGCACATGCAATTGGCAGCTTGGCCTATGCATGTGTACATGAATGAAAACAGTTTGGCATATCAAAATAGAAGATGTGAGTGAAGATGGATGCCTTAACTGGTGCATCTAGACGTAAGCATGCCTTGCAGTTGCAGTTCCCACAACAAAATGGGCAAGCTTTGGCAATATCTTCCTCTTTTGTCATAGGATACCTACGCAACAAGCCAAAGAAAAGCTAGTTGTCCAATATCCCAATAAAAGATCAGGAAAATGAATGGGCATTAAGCACAGTGTTTACTTAAGGGAATTCCCCACTTATTTCAGGTGACAAATTACACCTCACCATTAAGGTGCAAAGATTTCAATCAATAAACTTCCAAAAGCAGCGGACCATGTTAAAAGCACAAGGTGCTCAAGCCAAGACACATTTTCCAGGATTTCACAGATTTAACTAACGTCTGCGCACCTTGGATCCAGCAACTTCACGATCATGGTAACAGAGCAAGATATGATCCATCAGACACACATTGTACCTCATTTGGATCTATTATAATTTTGAGGCAATTTTAAAAGATCCTATCTCTGCATTTAATTCTTCATGAGTAGCAATATGAGCTCACTAGAGCGTTAATGCAGAAAACCCAAAACCCTAATCATACTCCATATAAAGAATTCCTGTCATCAAAACACGTTGTCTAGTCTAGTGAAGCTCTGCGCACGTATAACAAGCACCAAAACCAGAGAAAAGAAGGTTGCATTGCATTGCATTCGAGCTCATCAAAATTAATTGTTAGATATTTATTTTAGCCAATCCATGCAAAGTCATCATAACAGCAAGATGAGGCACATCTTATATGAGCAAGCAAAAGACCAAAGGAAGACCAAAGGAGCAGAAACTTAATGTTTTACCAATTCTTAATGCAGGGCGCACAATATCGCTTCCTCTTGCAACTTTTACACCGAACAACGCGATCTTTATTGTTCTTCTGGCATTGATGGCACATTCGACACTCTTCTTCTAAACACTGTTGAATCAATACCAAGAACAAAGCGTCATCAGTCAGTAGCACCACGCACACACCCAAATAAAACACATGGAGAGACACTTGTGTTTACCTTAGGGTCTTGTCTTCTTGGTCTCATTTCTTTCGCCACTTTCTTCATCCCCGCATCGCTCTCGGTTTCCATCAGCTGGCCTTTTCTTTTCTTTTGCGATGAGCTTTTGCCAAATCCTAAACCTCTTTCCCTCTCAGTTTCTCCATCTTTGCCTTGTTTCCATGCCGAAGTTCTTTTCTCCTTCTCATCCCCTGTTTCGCGAAGTTCCTCAATTCCTTCCGTCGACATGCTCTTCCGTCTCCGCATCTTCTTCTTGGCAACACCTCCATCGTCTTCGCTGTCATCGCACGACATTTTTTTCCTCTCCCCGCCACGATCGCTCAATCTCAACTTCATCGGACTTCGGTACTCGACGCAATCTACAGTTCCCTCGGTCACTTTACTTTCCTCGCAAGCAACAACGGCTTCGTCCCCCTTTACCTCTTCCTCACCGGCGAAGCGTACTCTTCTATTCCCGAAACCGTCGCCACCTTCCCGCCTCCGCAGGCGACAATCTCCGGGGCCCCCTTTCGCGGAATCACCATTTCCAGCCCCAAGTTCGCGACTTTCCTCTTCCTCGCGGCTTCCTCCGCCATTTTCCGTCGTTTTCTTCTCCCGCACGCCCTTCGCGCGGGTCCGGCGTTTCGCCATGGAAAAAGCAGCTGCAGAGCGAACGCAAATGGCTCGAGACTCGAAAGGGTTTTCGGAGGCTCGGCTGATCAGGTTCTGCGAGGCCTAGAAGGCGAAGAGTGTCCATTTATAGGACATGCGAGGAGCGTGAAAAGTGCGTTGGCGGGTGGGGTTTGAAAAAGTCGTCGAGGAGCTTATATAGAAAAAAGCAAAGGGGAAATCGCGAGGGAAGAGTTTTTGCGTGATTGGACTGAAGGGGCTGAAAATGGAAAAAACGCAACGTCACAAAGGAAGGAAGGAAGGAAGGAAAGACAAAGCCCCAGCGATTTACAGGTTAGCTTCTCAGCTCATCGCGGTTTTGCAGACTCTTTACACGTTGCTTAGAGAGAGACACAGACAGATAGACGGTCAGAGATTTGAAAGGACCAAAACATAAATAATTAAAATTTTATTTTCATTTTATTCATCTAATTTTTTACATTCGATATTTTTGTCCTATCTATCTGTAAACCGTGAGAATAAAAATTAAATGTCCCTATTTTCAATATTTTGTAGAAAATAAGGAATCGAATTTTCCTATCTCTCTATTCTCATAGTAAAAAAAGTAGTCATTAAGACACTTTCTATGGTTTAAATAATTGAATTTGAATTACAAGGATTTTATTCGAGGTTAAAAAGTATGGGGAAAATATAAAAAAAAACAGTTTCGAGGGAAAGGAAACATTGATAAAATCATCCGACTGTTCCAACTAGGCATGGGATTCAATTAGAAACATGCCTTAAGCTTTTATAGCGTGCAACTGGAAGTTGTGACTGATAAATTTTCAGCTACCACCTTTTTTCTAGTACAAACAGGACAAATTCTCCATCATTATGATCCAGAGTTTAGCGAAAAATATTACCCTTTTACATTCGACTAGCAAAAATGCACATTCAATTTAAACTGACATTAATAAATTTTTGCTAAACTATCTCATTTTTGAGCTATTTATTAATAAAAATAAGTGATACACACATATATGTATCGAAAATAAAAAGTATCATAAGAATGAACTATTTTTTTGACAAGATTGTGTGTAGGATGTAAAAGATTCAAATTTCAAAATTGAAACAAGAGATAAAATAGACTTCTTTATTTACAGATTTTTTGGTTGATAAAATATTTAAAAGCAACGAATGGAGGATATTTTAGGAGAAAAAATGGATTGCGAAAGTACTATAAAAAGGGCACAAACCTATCCATACTTTTCTACTAAGCATATACAAACTTTTGAATTTGGTAATTTCCATATTTACAAAAATGTCCTTGATTTTCATTTCTTTTTTTTAAATTAAAAAACTATCATTATAATCAAACATTTATCAACCGCAAAAACAAACAAACAAACAAAGCGGATAGAGAAATACATGCTACTATCCACAATTCAAAATTCAAAATATGATAACCACCCATAAATATTGGCTCCACTACTTCGAACCACTAATCCACTAATCCACTAATCTACATGATGATATCTAACCATAATTTCGGTCAAATATATATTGTTGCCATCCTCTTACTTCATAATATCTATTTGTAAAATTTAAATTTCAACTTACTGTGCAAAAAATGTCTCGTCATTCAAGCATTGCGCAATTTGATCATTCTATATTCACATACACAATTTTCGAACATAGATGTTGATCGCAAATTTAAAGAGCATGAAACCAACGGTGCATGCACACGCCATGCATGTTTGTGCGATATAAGACTATAAAGGTAACTTTCAAAGATGAAAACACTCTTATCCTACCTTAATATATAAAAAGTAAAGAGAACATTTATATCATTACTAATTAAACTTTGAGCACATATCATCAACTTTGAAGTTTATATCCAAATTCTTTGCCAAAAATCATCCAAACCATCAATCATCAGGCACGCGTTTAGCGCTGGGAACTATTTTAATATAAAAATTTGAGAAATCACTCTTCCCTTTACAGCTTCTTGATTCGGTCAAACTTCATTAGCATTACAAAAATTACTCCTAAAAGATTTTGGTGTTAACTAGGGGTGATTGGGTCCAGGGTGGGTAGGGTCCAAACCTGGACCTTGTACTCGATCTGTTATAACATGTTCCTCTTTTTTGGATCATGTACCTTACCCTATTTTTATTGGACCATGTTTTGGACCTGATCCTTGTTTTTCCGATCTAAGAACATGGCCAATCATGTTTGCATTGGAACCTATTTTGCAATCATTCAATATCCTATATGGCTTTGAATTTTACATTAATTAGCGAAAAAACAACAACGTAATTCTCTTAACATTATAAGACAAAGCAAAAATCTTAAGAATGCATAAACATGAGCAACAAATATGGATTTAATATTAGTTTCATTCCCATGAATACTTCTAATATGACCTAATGTTCTTACTTGTGTGTATGCGACGAAGCTCTTATTAAGATGACACATTTCTTGAGTTGAACTGAGAATGCTTTAATTAGTGCTATAATAGTTAGTATAATTTGTCATGCGACTATAGTAATAGTTGAAAGTGGGATCATTAAAAAAGAAAAACAATGCATGAGAATAGTTCTTTTTAACAATTCTTTTAAAATAATTCTCTCTTAACTTGATTCAAAGAGAATCTTTCTTTTTTTAACATTTCTTCAAAGACAAAGAGACTCAAAAGCATCATATGGAGATACGATTTTTTTTATAGGATAAAAACTGGTTCCAAAATCGGTCCGGTTCTGAATGGATCTTTGCTTGGACCCTGTTCCCAGACTAGTTTCAATCGGTTCCCAAAAATTGGAACCGGTTCCCGGACCGGTTTAACCGGGAACCGGTTCCCGACCCTGTTTTTCGAGTGGTCTGGTTCGGATTCTGGGTAAACCCGGTCCGGTTGCACACCCCTAGTGTTAACAAAGCTTAATCTAGATATTTGATGAATGTTTTATGTGTGCAGAAACTCATTTAAAAAAGGACGGGATTCTCATTCCACAAGCGTACATGGCAATTTCACTAAGTCCGGAAGTTTGCAGAAGGAATGGTGAAAAATAAAATTTTGATTCCACAGAACAGTCAAACCATCAAAGAGCACTTTTCATATATAGATCTCACAGTTAACAACTGTCGAAGTTCCTAAATTGAAGGCCTAACTCATAGCAGTGAAGTATGATATTACAAGATTATCTATGCCAAAAATCATAGATTGGTTTGCTCAATAAATTAGTGAGATGGCGTGTCCAATCCGTTGTTAATGGAAGCTCTTAACCAAATTAACAAAGATTCTGCACGTGTTTTCTAAGAATTTTGCCTCGATATTTTATAAAGAATTAGATGGAAATAGCATATATGTGACTGAAGTGCACAATGTCCTCCATGTTAGGTTTTGTCACTTAAGGTGTCCGATACTCCATTTGAATGCTACTACTCAAGTCAACAAGAGTGACAAACCGAATTTCAAACACACATGAAAAGTGGCTATACTTAGAGCAGCATTTGTCTAATTAAGAGACAAAGTGTGTGAGGAACTCTTCATTAACCCTTAGAAATGTGGTCTATATTCTGTAGAGAAGATTTACTATACTTCGTGTACAAGGTTGAGAACGACTATTTGGATGGTCCAATATTTACTTAGTCTATAACGGACTTTCTATAGAAGGATGCTAGGTCCTACAAGACAGCAAGGTTTACACATGTAAAATGCAGTATTGGTAACATGCAGTATTGGTATTCTTGACATAACTAGTGGTATTCGTTTTATATGGGTTGCTAGAGTTGGAAGAGATTAGTAGACACATTTAGGGCAAACCACCATAAATCCCGTTTGCAATTTCTCTATCACTAACTCTTTAATTTTCATTGTTTATATTGGTAGTTCTCTTTGCACGTAGAAGCAAAATGTTTAATAGGGGTTGGTTATACTTTAAAAACCAATTGACCGGTACCAATTTTATATTAATACGAGTCAAGTTAGTTGTGTCATATCGTGTCAGGTTTGAATTTCTCTCCCTAATTTGTTTCTCTCAAATTGTGGCCGTGTCATGCAAAAAATAGTTCAGTCTCATGAACTCCATTCCATCTCTGACAAAGTAGCGTGCAAACTATTCGTAACTTTCTCATGCAAGTAAAACAAATAGTAGACATCGCATCTTATTTGTTTGTTAACTCAAGTGAAAAAACTCATCACTCGTAATTAGGTCAAATTTTCTAAAAAATGATTAGCTTGTAGGTCTGGCCCAATCTTGACACTGATTTCAAATTTTGCTTAAAAAGCACCAAATGGCAAATTCTAGTCCCCTTAAGCCACTGTCCACTTTTGATGTTATACAGCTGACAGGTCATTCAATGTGCATTATTGGGCTGGAGACGATCGTGGTTTCAAGAGACAACAATAAGCCAGAAGTTGGGAGGCAAAAATTTAGGGTTCTTCATTTGCAGCAATGGTTCTTGATCTGGAGAAAAACTAGGGGTCAAGGGGACAAAACTTAGGCTATTTGAAAAGGAAATTGGCAACTATGTCGATGATTTGATGCTGTAACTGAGGCAACTGGGCATTAAATAGCTTCATCTATAGCAAGTGTATCATCTCTTGGCTAGATCAATTGCAGGAAGAGCAAGGCATCACCAAAACCCTAATTTTTGCCCTAATGTCATTGGCCAGAGCTTGAAGAAGCTCACGCTAATTTCCAGGGAGGACTTGAAGAAATGGTTTCGTCTCCAGCCCAAGGGTCCACGTGAACAGCGTTTGTAAGGTGCGCAATGCAAGTCAGACAACAACATCAGCCATTTCTTTTCTTAGTATAAATATGTAAATGTCATTAATCACATGAAGTACAAAAACATAGGAGCATCCCTTGACATTACAAACACAGCTAATTATGCTAGAATATGGATGTTGGAAGCCTCCACATAGTTGCTTACAAAATATATATGTTTGGATGGGTCCATAGCTTTGAAAAAGTGAAGCCCTACCTCTAACAATTTTATGTATCATAGCCAAAAGAAGATGTATCTCAAGTGACTTATTTTGAAAATATCTACAATTGCGCTCCTTCCAAATACAATACACGGTTGCTAAGAAGGATACCTTGAGGAGCCGTGCTTCCAAATTCTTGCCCTTTGTAGCTCTTATCATCCAATGAAGTTCAAAATGCCATCCTCCCGAAGAATGCCACATACCATTTTGTGTGAGGATATTTTGCCATATACCTCTTGTCCAGTTACACTTGAAGAATAAATGAGTTATGCTTCTATAACGGACATATAGAAGTTATATTGAATATCAACTAGAGCCTTCTAATTAGGGATGAGCATATCGGATTGCCTAAACCAAGAATCGCCCAGACTAGATTGGCTAGTTTGGTTCAGTTCCTGGTTCCATAAAAATGGAACCGGTGATTTTTGGTCTAGTTAGATCGGACTAGACTAACCTTTCTTAAAATTTAATTTTATAAAAATAGAAATAAACCCCAAAATAGTAATAACTCTAGTATTTCTTTAATCATTTTCTACTAAGTGACTTGTTCCATTGGACTAGACTGGACTAGTTGGTTCTGTCCAGTTTATGGTCCTAGGACCGTCTGATCTAGTTCTCGATCCTAGAAAATGGGAACCGGTCTGGTTCCTAATATCTAGGTGGAATAGAACCAAATAGGGAACTGCTCACCCCTAATTTTAATGTCAAAAGGTTTTAGATCCAGAGTAGAAGTTGGTGCATTTTTTTTGCCACTTGGATATTCGTGCCGAGATTGAGACAAGCTTAGAAGTGTGTGGTTTTGTTAGGGAATTTGGCTTTATAATTACACAAAAACTAGTGGTGGATTGGTGTGGGCATGGTCAAGTGATGACCGTGATTTATTGATATTGAAGATGCTCGTGCAACCGTGTTTTACAATTTACAAAAATTGTAAAAGCAACTTATGTTTTGTAGTGAATTCCTCGTGATTACATATTGGTGATTTAATAATCTAAATAGATGATTCGAGAAAAGTATCTGTATCTAGCTGACATATTATCTATTAATTACATTATATATCGACGAGTGACCTCTTTTTTTGTATGAACTGAGAATCTCGAGCTTCCTCCACCTTTTTCCCATCGCTTTCTTCTTCCGCACGTCCTTCGCGCTGGTTTGGCGTTTTTCGCCCCGCCGCGGGGCTTCGCCATGGGAAACAGCAGAGCGACACAAATGGCTCGAAACTCCAAAAAGGTTTTTTTAGGGGTTTAGCTGATCAGATTGAGAGGGCCAGAAGGTGAAGGGAAGGTGAAGAGGGCCGATTTATCGGAAATGACAGAAGCGCGAAAAAAGTGCGTTGGGCCGTTGGCGGGCGGGTTTTGAAGATGGAAATCGGAACGTCAGAAAGGAAGGAAAGCCCAGCGATTGATTTGACAGGTTCGCTTCCTTGCTCCTTTTGTCACGGGACGATTCTTACATAGCAATTGCAATTTTCGAACTCTCTCTCTCTCTCTCTCATGGCACCAACCACTCAAGCACTATGCCCTATTCCTTTTCTTTTCGGTCAACAGTAACACACACCTCACACACGAGCACGCATTTTCCCTCTGGTGGCAACATTTGAATCAAAGCTCGGTTGGGTCAGCCCATCGTGGGCGGCCCAACTCAGTTCAAAGGCCCAAAAACCTGTTAGGGTTGCTACTTGCTACTCTATGATTTGTCTCCATTTGGGGTTCTCTATTTGCCATACCATATTCAATCAAAACGTGACCTACTTAGGAGGGAAAGTTGAGCTTGCCATATCGTGCCGCGCTGCAAGGGCACCATGCTGATTTGCTTAATGGGAATATATGAACAAGGATGTTGATTTTCTGTCTCACCAAATACTCCTCTTGGTGTGCCAATCAATCTCAACTGTCGACGCATATCTTATTTATACATATCAACGATTGAGATCAATTGTAATATCAAATGAAACACTTTAAAATTATGGGATCTTCATCCAATTGAACAGTTTGCTTTTGTTTTTTTTTGGCAACTAATACGATGATTATAAAGAGACGTCTTGAATTTCTTATCGCATGTTCCTCGAACTAATACTCAAATGCAACAACGTAATTCTTAGTACATAATAGAAATAAAAAGAAAAAGAAAAAAAGAAAACCCTCTCTCTCTCTCCTCCCCCCTCTAGCCCCATGGCCACCATTGAGCCAATCCACCTCATTGTCACGTTCACGTTGTCTCCGATTCTTGGCCCAAGCATGGCCACCACAACAAAGGCTTAAACTAAGGCCGATTTAAGGTCATACTTTAGGCGCAGGGGATCGAGGCCGCTCTATGGCCTTCAACCTCATGTGATGCAAGTCAGGCTTGATCCGTGCTCTCACGCGTGCAACCACATACACAGAGGCTTTTCGGATGTATTCGATCCGTGTGAAGCAAAGCGTAACATCTTTAAAGAAAATCTGTCAATTATGCCTATTGTTGGAGTAAATTTCTTACATTGAGAATCGGCAGATCCTTCTTTCCATGCCATTAATGATCCTTCGGGAGAGAGTTTTTCGGCCTCCCAATACAACTTTGACATAAAAATTCATCAGTACTGCCATTGTTAATCCTCTCGAGAAACGCTTCTTTCTAGCCAAATGCTCCCAAAACGATCGATCCGGTGTTGGACAAAGGATCCCCCATCACTCTCTTTAAATCAGACGTGGACAAGCCAGGCGTTGACTTAGGCCGGACAGAGACAAGCAGCTTCATAAAAAAGAAGAAGAAAAAACCCAAAAACCCGCCGCCAAATAGAACCTACGTGCGGGATGCAGAAGTCTAGCGTGGATTGCTATTCTGTGTAATACAATTAAAGAATACTCTATTAAGCACAGTGTAGGTCCAACACATAGTAGTTGACTAGCTAGTGTTAAAGTGTCCCGCCTGACGTGAATTTGATGATTAACAAATAGCTCATGCAATGCACGGTCACTAATTTATTAATATGATAAGGATGGTCGACTACTCTATAATCTCTAAGGGAATAATAAGGGCCTTCTATGGTCGCCTTTTAGAGGGAAAATTATTTTTTGCAACCAATACATCTTGTGATGATATAAAGCGGTGAATTTGAATAATCAGCCTTGCTCATATGTTACGGCGGTGTATCTGTCACATCTCCTTTTCTAGATAAATCTTTGTAAGGTAGCAAGTAAGACCAGATAAAATTGGAAGGATGTTATATAACTAGAGACCGAGTGAATACATAAATATCCAAAATTGATTTCTTTTCTCCATACGAAAGGAAAAGAAATGCTCAATCCCAAGTTTCTTCCTAATTGGAAAGAGGAACAAGTGAAACGCCATGCCCCATTCTGGGTCATCGAAACGTGATGGAACCCGTCAGCACTAAATGTGACAATGCAAATCCGGCGTGATCTTGCGAACCAGTTTGACCGAAAATTAGGCAACGAAGCTGATATTTAGGTATCGGCTTTGAAACTGCCTTAGCGTCATCTACTTGCAAAATACCAATTCAAAAACGAACGGACGAACAGACTGGATTATTCGATTAATTCCCACGGGAAAAGGACAGATTGATTTAATAGATTTTTTTTTTGTGAGATTTTGCTGCTAAAACAAAAGGGAAAAGGATGGTCTCTAATAGCTGAGATGGAACCAGTCTCCCCTCTGAAACAACACAACGCCTCGCCTCCTTCATATAATCATGTAACTTCGCAAGGGAAAAGAGCAGAGAACAGGACAGAACATGAACCATGTTTTTTGCAGACAAGCTCTGGGAATTCATGAACAGTTTAGAAAGAAAGCTTGAAACACGGAGAGACTAACAGCACTCAAAATGGGCAGACGGGAATTGAGAATCAGCCTCGTCCAGGACGAGGAGGAGGAGGGCCCAGGAGGTATCCAGTCCGAGGGTTGGTGTTCGGCTCAGGATCAGAGTAATCCATCACTTCCGCCATCTTCCTCGATTTCCCTCCACTTTCCTGGAAAGAAAAGATCGAGAAACTGAGAAAATTCAGAGTAATTCTGGGGAGGAAAAGAGAATGGGAATTATTGGAAAGTAGGCACCAACCTCGAGCTCGACCGGGAAATCTCTCTGCTTTGCGGTCTGCGTCACTTTCCTGTCAAATCCTGAAAATCCCAAGAGAGGGAAGTGAACGGGAGATTGATCTGATTTCGGGCATCTCTGAAGGGAAAAGAGGTAGAATACTAAATAAATTGTGAAACTGGTGAACCTGGGGATTCGGATCATACCATGAACGAGGGAGAGGAGGAGGAGAGAGGAGACGAGGAGCATCGCGAGAAAGCAAGACCGACCCATCATGAAAACCTCTGTCTGTGTTCGGAAGACTGGGAAAACGGGCTTTGCTGGTGTTCTGTTCTCTGGATTTTCTTTTATATATAAGTATCTTTCAGTTCGGATTTATTTTATGGATTTGAAAGAAAATAGCAAAAATAAAATAAAATAAAACAAAAAGATAACGTAACTTGTTTTTGGGTTCTTCTGGGAAAGCGCTCCGGGCCTCAGATCCGATGAACGGTGACATTTATTTATTGAGGCGAGGGTCAAAAGAGGAGGGGAAATAATGAAGGGAGGCACCTTTTTGTTGGCCTTATAAATAATATGAAGAGCGACCTTTAACATGCATTTCGTGATGATTGTAGGTGAAAAGTAAATGTGGGAGGTGCTCTTTCTTGGAAAGGTTATATTTTTGCTGGTTGGTTCCATTATAACAAAGCTGCTCCAAAATTGGCTTGGAGTTTGATCGTCCTATTTGATCCACCCATTCTCACTGAACTGATCTGAATAGATGAACTTTTTTTGATTTTTACGCTGCACAAATTAATTAGAAAATGAATGTCCATTTGAATCAAGAAGAATTTGTGATAGGTCTTGATAAAATGAAGCATAAGATCAACCGCTCTTTTAAAATTAAAACGATAACCTCTCAAATTAATTCAGAAGAATCTTTATTTCTGTAGAATACATTATTGTAGATTTAAAATTGAAGATTGATCTTTGAGGCTCTCTTAAGCACTTGAACTTAAAAGGGGTTGACAAGAGGAATAGTTTTTTAGGCTGTCCTAAAAAGGAAACTTAATAAAATTCGGATTAGAATTGACTTGACCTCAAATCAGAATTTTAGGCATTCAACTTGGAACTACTGTATAACTCGAAATGTCAACTCAAATTCAGTATTGCACTTGCACTTTTTAAGTAGATATAAAGCAATTCTATTAAAAACGGTATAGATAAATCGGATTTAAAAAAAATTTAGATTTAAATAAGGATAATCTTCTTTTGTTTGGTCAACTCATATATATATATATATATATTTGCAAACTACAATTCCCACAGGGCAGGATGCTTTCAATTTTTTCACATTGGGATTGAAATACAATAGATCTCGACCGTTTAACAAACTTCTACCTAGACATTCATGATTTTTGCTTTTCGATCCAATGATAAAAATCTTTAGAGGATAGTGCCCTTAAGAGATCATTGACTCATCCTAATTTTCTGGGCAAACTAGTCGACTTTAAAAATATCGCCGATATTTATCTAGCCAACCAGATTGTTAGGTTGGCTCTGACTTGTCTCTATAATCTCTACAGCAACTCCTTTCTTTTTTGGGATTTTATACATCTTCTTTGTTCTCTTGCTTCTCTATATTTCATCATTTGGATCCATTTAAAATAGTCAGAAGGCCAGATAACGATGAGCAATGGGGCCTAATATGTCCCCTGAATATCAGTTGCAGCTTGCAAGGACCATTCCATGTTGAATTTCCGTCCTTGATATGCCCGAAAGTTATTTAGTTACTTATGGAGCAGAAAGGGATCCTCTATTATTAGGAAAGCTAATATAAACATAATATTGAAAAATATATTAAATTATACAAGTTACGGACTTTGGTAAATGTTTTATCATCGAGTTTTACAGGAGTACTAGCTTCCTTGACAATGCCAAATACTTTTGTTGAAAATATCCCACTGCTCTTGACAGTGAGATCTATATACACCTAATATAATGTGGTTTTTTCTTCCTATAAATTTATACTTTTGGATTGGACTGCTAAGATCGGTTCCTAGGTTTAGGAATTGGCAACTGCCCTAGTCCCATTTTTTTTTTATCATATGCGACCCGCTACTTATTTAATTGAGTAGTTTTCTCTGCAAAAGATGGGCATTTTGTTCGGCAGTCATTGCAATTGGGCAAACCATGTAGTTTTCAATTTAGCCTCTTAATATAGACTCCGATAAAGCCTTGTCTCAATTGACTTATCAAGGCTAAAATAAGATTCATTAAATAAATGTTTTGAAAAGGAGTTCATGCATGTATGCATATTAAAAAGACAGATTAAAGGTTAAAATATAACTAAACAAAAAACATTTGAAGATATCGCTTCTGTCCTAGGGAGAGTCTTGAGGGGTTTTTATTATCTTTTAGTCTTTATAGATTTTCAAGAATATAAAAAAGAAGAAGACAATAGTCGATTTGGGTGGTTCAAATGTGCATTTCCACACATGAAACTAGGACTTGGATTGAAAATCACTGATTTTAATTTTTTTGGAACTGTGAACTAGACCAATGCCTTCAAGAACTGTCTACTCTTGCATGTGAGAGGGGTATGAAAAATATCTCACATCATTTAATAATGGGGTTTATATGTTTTTATTTATTTATATATATGCGGTCTTCCTCTATTGTAAATTTAAGCCTTTAAATAAATCTTACTACCAGAAAGATACTTAACTGTTTAAGTCTTTGTTTTTTTTTTTTTTTTTGGTAAGGTAAGTATTATAGACTTTCAACCAGGAAACTGTACAAGATGGTGAATCACAGCATCGATAGTCACTCAACTGGACAACATGTCGTTGGAGTGGAAGGGTACCACACTCACCAATATAAACCAGACAAACTAGGATAAGCAACAAGCAGAAACCAGGCAGTCCTAAGCTAGTCCAAGTGCGGCTCCACACCAAAAATACATGGGTCAATCCCCAGCTATGCTGCATCCTCATATTCTTGGGTCAATATAAACCATCCTCCTATTTAAGTCTTTGTTATTACTCAGCTAAAATCTAAAACTAACAAAAAGCACATTTATAAATTTCATCAAGTTGATAAATTTTGCTGCATTATTATCACATGCTAGAGTTCTTGCACGTGTCAAATTGCACATCTTTGCAGCCTCAATTAAAAGGTTGATGGTTATTAGTTGATTCCTGAATTTAAAATATGTTTTAAATAGTGTTCATAAAATCATATTAATATGAAATGAGAATGTGAAAATAAAAAGGAGAGATAGAAGTAATAATATCGGTGATTGTAATTGAGATATATATAAAATCTATTTGATTTTACTTTTTAAATTTTAAATTTTTTGTCCACCAATAAAATATATCTTAACTTGAATAAGATATCAAGGATAGTTAAGGGGAACAAGAGATATCTAATAACCTCACTTCCGCATTATAGATGGATAAACCAAAATACATAGAATAATCGTGTCTCTTTTCCAATGATGCATATTATTTTCAAATGAGTTCATTTTATTTCATATCGCTACTGAATTTCCATAGTAATAAAACATCAATTGAAGAATAGTCAGTGCATTTGATACGATCGGGTGATCTTAGAATTATCAATTTTTGGTTCACGTTTACTTTTAGTAAGGATTTTGTTTTGATGCTTTTTTGTACTTTATCAATATATCCTCGTGGACACCCATCGTAATTATTTAGTGATTAAGTCAATACTAAACTTGGCTTGTGACTTAGGCGTTGACTTTGCGTCAGTATAAAATTAACTAATCGTAGCATCGAATCTGGGTTGGCCCTGCTTTCTAGAAATCTGCGCAATGCTTTATGAACAGAAACAAAGAAAACGTAAGCAAGCAAGCGAGGGGAAAACATAAAATTACTCATGAGTCCAATATAGAAAATGGAAAAGTACTAAAGTCAATTATGTACTGTGTATGTTTATATAAATACATATGCATGCATTATGTAAAATAGTAATTTGAAAGCTCTCTTGCTTCTCATTGGAGTTTGCCCAATAGCAACTGGACTGAAGGGCAAGTTTTACGTATATCTGTTTCGTTGAAATTTGATCACAACGAACCAGCTTTCATTGGAATTTGAAAGAACATATATGTTTCAGTGGAATTAATTTACGATGAAGTGCGATGACATAAAAAGTTTTGCAAGAATTTAATTGATGATAAAGTCCGATGACGTTAAGATACAACACTTGAATTGAATTGATGGCAAAGACCTTAAAGCTACTACCAAAATACATGTTAGAATTTAATTAATGATGAGATATCTATAAACTATAACTACGATACATAAGTTGAAAGATATAGGTTTTTGTTGTTTGTTCACAGAGTGCCCAGAATCGGACCAGAGCTGATGGTTCCCAAGAAGCCAATATGGTTATTGGTTCCAGCTAGTGAGTATTGGTCCAGTTCCCGATTTTAGGTGTGGAACCGCCTACTTGCCCACCCGAACAAGATTAGTAATATATATTTAAGTTTTAAAAAAATTCTGATAAAAAAATAACAATAAGGAAATCCCTTAAATCCATAATTTGAAGCTCAACACCTATTAACTGAGTGCTCGTTTCATTTTACTCTCACCTTATTTGAGTCGTCTCTCTATCTTTCATTCACGACCTCCAATCTCAAGCTCAACGTTCATCGACTCATCGCCTTGACTTTTAACTTTTAATATATGAGTTCAATCTTTTTACTGATTTTACAAGTAAGAATAGGGAAGTTCTTTGTTTTTTGCTTTACTGTAGTTTGCTGGAAAATGTTGGACACACAGACCCTAGGAGTGCCAAAAGTTGGCACGAAGGGACTCAAGTATCAAAACAAATGGCCTTGAGTGCCAAAATTGGAACAAAATAGATCACTTAAGTGCCAAATGAGTTGCCATGTCCATTTTTAACTTCATTTTATGGAGCATTTTTTTCAAAATAAAAATTCCACGTGGCAATTTTTAAAAAAAAAAAATGTCCACGTTAGATTTTAAAGTCCACGTCAGATTTTAAAAAAAAAATAAAATCGATTTTATTAAAAAAAAAAAAAGGGGGGAGGGGAAATCGGCGAGGGCTATGCCGCCGCCACTGTCGCCGGGAAGGGCCGACGATGGTGGGCGAGGGTCGGCCGGGGACGCGGGGCCCGGCCGGCCTGCGGCGAGGGCTCGCAGCCCTCGCCCCCGCCGGGCCAAGGGCAGTTGGCCGCCCGGATCGCGTCGGATTTGGGCGGTGAACAACCCTTGGCCCGGCGGGTGAGGGCTGGCGACCTCGCCGGATTTGGGGTAGGGTTGCGACCCTCGCCGCAGGCCGGCTGGGGTCGCCGGCCACGGCCGGGGCTCGGCGTCCCCAACCGACCCTTGCCCACCGTCGCCAGCCCTTCCCGACGACGGTGGGGCAGCGACGGTGGCGGCGGCGAGGGTGCAGCCCTCGCCGATTTCCCCTCCATTTTTTTAAATTAATCAATTTTAAAATATTTTATTTTTAAAAATATTTTATATTATTTAATTAATAATTTTAAAAATCCACGTCGCGCAAAAACGATGTTGTTTTGCGCTGATTTTTCATCGTTTCAATTTCCAGCGAGCCATGTAGGCAAAAAATTAATAAAAAAAAATATTACGTAGGATTTCCGGCGGGGTTCGGCGACACGGCATTAAGTGATTCATTTTTTTGAAAAGTAGCACTTAAGTGTACCGTTTGTAAGTTTTGGCACTTAAGTGTCCCTCCGTGCCAACTTTTGGCACTCCGCCGTACTTTCCCCGAAAATGTTGTATTGAGTGTGTGAAGCTTAGTCCGGTTCCATGGACCCACCTGGGAATTGGACTGGACCGGTGGTTCGGTTTCCATGTGAATCCATGAAATCAACAGGCAGTTTTTGGTTTTAACTTTCTAAAACCATCCTTAGTGGGCGGTTCTTGGTTCTAGGATGAGATTGCTTATCTGAACCATACTCACCCCTGCTTGTTGGGCACCACTTTTTGCACAACAATTGTAATATTTTTTATTGTGGCCAAATTCATCCTTTGACTCATATTTTTCCATAAAGCCATGTGTTGTGTAAAGTATTCATGTGATCATTTATCTTTATCCTTAGGTAGCTCATACTTAGACACTCTTGTTGCTAATTGCAATAAATCAGTGAAATCTTTGCCTTGAATCTTTTTCAAAGATTGAAATTCAATCCAATGAGGCCAAAATTGATGATTCTTTCTCTGTAAGTGGGTAGGGCATCTATTTCTAACCTTTTTAAATTGAGCAACAAACTAATTGACCAACTCGTTATCGTATTAATAGAGTATGGCCAAATCAACAATTGAAACCTCATATATCGTCCTATAAAATTGGGAATGAAATTGCCTTTTCATCTCTAACCAATTACACACCGAATTTGGTTGTAAATTAGAGAACCACATAAAAGCTGATTTTAACAAAGATAAAGGAAAAAATATAAGTTTTAAAAATTTGTTTGTGCTTGTTTCTCTGCATTGATATATAAATTACTAATAAGTTGAATGATTGAATGTTCATCTTCGCTGGTAAAAATGGCAAATTCAGGGATTTTAAAGCATCCTGAAAATGGCTGGTTATCAATCCATACATGATGTTGTTTTCTGTAAACATGTATGATAAAGCCCTTGTCTAATCCCAATCGGTTTTGAACTTCTTCAACAAATCATGCAAGGTTCAATTGTGGATTGGTTGGCCATTTTACCCCTAGACAATGACGTTGGTCTTGCTTGATTATGAACGTTAATTGGCATTTATGGCTTAATAGGAGTATTCACATTGGGTATAATCAATGGAATCACTGGTCTTACATCTTCAACATTTGGCAATTGACTAGCTTGTTGACTAGTTTGATTTGCCAAATTATTGTCACCAATTTGGTTATTTTGTCCAACATTAGTCTGATTATTTTCATTATTATGACCTTGATTAGAAAAATAGGCCTCTGTATAATTCTTATAAAAGTTGACCATATTGACTAACATTATTGACATTAATAAATGGAGATGGATTAGAATCATATTTCGTTACTATTGGATTGGATAGTGGTTATTGATTTGGTGCTTTTGGCCTCGAGAGAACATCATTCATGGCATTGATGACGATTGACTTGATCACATCGAACATACGACTCACAATTTAATTGGCCATATTGTTTTGTTGCTCCTTGAGCAATCTCTTTAAGATGGCCAACATATGAGGCTTTGGTGCAACTTCCCTCTTTAGTGAGATGTTTGGAAAGGTCATCCCCCTCGCGTTGGCCTTCTTCGGTCTTTTGGTTAACGGTTGAAGATTCGAAGTGCACGGCCCTGTCATTGCCATTGGGATTGTTATAGGCGATATTGTTAGGCTTTGAATGATTCCTTGTTTTTGGCATTGTATTTCTTCAATCGAACCACAAGTTGTCCCACTGGACATCCCACAAATATGTTTCACTGGAATTTGATGGACAGCGAAATTTTTTTCACCCAAATTCATTCTTCACTTTTATAAGGAGTTGGAAATTCAAAACACGAGTCTTATCAATAGAGCACAAATAATAGATATGCGTCAACGAAATTTAATCTTCAATGAAGTGATGACTTAAAAAGCTTTGCTGGAATTTAATTAATGACAAAGTCTAATGATATAAAGATATAATGTTGGAATTTAATCGAATCGATGACAAAATATATTGAATATGCAATTAGTATACATGTATTGAAAGATAATGGATTTTTGTTGTTTGTTTGAGGGCTTAGAAAGAGTATGATGTGATTATTTAAAATCTATAATTGATGGTTATATACAATAGTTACAAATAGAGGTTACAAATGGTTACTAAAAAAGAAATAACTTTTGAGTGGTGATGACAAATTACATTATCCACAAGAAGGTCTCTTATTATCTAGAAACACTTATCTACGTGAATTATAAAATAGTGGCGATAAAATTAATCAACTAGTGGCTATCCTCGTGTCACTTGCTCACTACGGTATCTTCACATTGTGTGTCGTCGATGAGTTCACTGACTAGTTGTTGATTCTCTTCATATTACCAATAATTTTATTTATAAATGACCAAACTCTACTATTATTGATTAAATTTATTTCATGTCGATAATAATTGAAAGCTAGTTATTTTTGGGCGTGAACAATATCGGCAATGAAAACTTTCCAAGATTACAATCAGAGGCCATTTGTTTGCCAAAAGGAAAAAAATAATTTTAGCAAGAAAAATCAAATCCAAGATAAATACATATTTATAATATTTACTATTGTAATCACACGTAAAGTAAAAATTTCATTATTCGGTTGAGTGAAGTATATAATCAGTAGTTGGAATCATAAACTAATCAAAGTATTATGGAAATCAAAATAATTTTTGTTAAAGAAAATAAAAGGATTTAAAGCAATTGAAAGAAATATAAATAACATATATCTTGGGAATTGGACTACAGATAATTGTTGTGAGAAAACATTAATTGAAACTAAATATGAAAAATAAATGGTATTTTAATCCTAGTGAAAGAAACAGTTATTTCTTCAATTAAACTTAGCATTAAACAATGGTATCGAAATAAGAAGAAATAAATATAATAAGGAAAATCAATTTAGTTTATGTCCTGGCAATAAAACCACTATTAATGTGACAAAAAAAATTAAATAAATAAACCACTATTAAATAGAGTGAAAAATTACATTTTGCATCTATCTTTTAAATTGTAGTTAAGATTGCATGCTTAATTTGTATCTAACCTTATGAATGCAAGCCACTAAAATTGTTATTAAACTCGACAGACTAAATCTAATTCCGTCCAATTGCACGGGGGTTCACAGAACGTATATCCAATGGCTTGCTCTGAGACCAAGTGGCGTTCAACTCCATATTGACGTGCTTTTTGACCGTTTATTACGGGATGCTAAAGGTCAAACCTTATTCAAATATTGAGTTAGTCCTCTCTTCACCCAAAATAAAAATTTGGCCTTTTTCCACTTCAAGAAAAGGCCCAAGCACTTTGGATCGCTCTTTGTCTCTCTCTTATTCGTCTTTCTTGTTCTTGTTGGGATTTTGTTTCAAAAATATTGTTTTGACGTTTTTCAGTTTCAGCCCCTCAAATGTCGGGCCTTTAGTTTAGAGATATCACCAATCTCACATTGAATGGTAGAGAGAAATGGAGAGACCTCACCACCACAATTATGCTAGCAATTATTCTCATGTGTGAATTGATTGATCACTATCATCATTCTATCGTCAATCATCAATCATCCCATGATCCTCTCTCTCAATTGCCTTTTATAATTAGTCCCATATCACATTTAATTTGGTTCATTAACTCTAAGACCGTTTCAGATAATTAATTCGGCCATAACTTCTAAGCTCACTTTAGACTTGGAATCTAGAAGTAAGTTCTGAAACTATTTCAAATACTAATTTGAGCATTAATTCTGTAATTGCTACAAAGCATTATTCCATGCATTAATTTGTAACCATTATAAGACTTTATTTTGTGCATTATCTTTAAAACTATTACAAAATTTTAATTTGATCGTTAAGTCTAAAATTGTTTTGAAACATTTATTTGGTCATTTGAATCTAAAACTGTTTCAGATAATTAATGTAACGATTAAGTCTGAAACCATTTTGGATCCTTAATTTGGCTATTAATTTTGAACTCACTTCGTATCATAAATGCGATCATTGACTCATAATTCACTTTAGATCATTAATGCGTCCATTGATTCTGAACTCGTTTTAGATGAATAATTTGGTTGTTGAATCTAAACCCACTTTAGAACTTTGATTAGGCTACTAAGTTTGAAACCCTCTTCGAAACTTAGATTTTTAACCCGACTCAATTTGATTGCCTCAATTGCAAATGCATTTGCAATATTGTCTTTCTCGTTCAAAAGCCATTATGAATTGGTTATGTGTGTGATATCCCTAGGTTCATCATTGAGCTGGTAGGACTTGTTTTGACACATTATCATAACCAAAGAATTGATTGTCCTAATCAATCTCTAGTTCTTACAAACCATAAGTGACATTTAGCAATATGTCATGGCTACCGAGACATTGTGAATATTTTAAGAACATAATGAACTTATCAGCTTTGGTGACCATGTAATTCAATCCTTTTGTCTTTCTATGTCCTAATCGAACAAAGATCATGAAATTATTTGTTGAGTCACCAATTCAATGATATGCATAAATCTAATTAACATGTATTTCTACGAGACTCGAACCATTTATTCTTGGTGACAATCATAGCCAAGGATTTCAATACAATGTCATGATTAGATTGCATATGACATCAATATTCTATCTTGTCTATCTACATATGTAACAAGAAGATAGATTCTATATTGCACATGCATATGCCTCCACATGTAAATAAACAATGCCCATTAAGTACAAAGATGATTTGACGAGGTGTCAATTTACACATTAGTGAACCACAACCATCAAACATACAAGTCATCATCGTACCTTAGGTCTAAGGATTTTACATAAGACCAAAGTATGAACGATTAGTCATTGACCTTGCATAAAGTTTCCATGTTGCCAATCATTCTATGCATGTCATGTTCAGTAAGCTTGTTCGACACAAGCGCCTGTATTTCACCTCGGGTGTCATAGTACCTAATGACTTGTGACGCATCATTCTTTTTAGTATTCAATACTTAATGGTGAAGCTTGGTAACGCACTAGTCTCAGCAAGATCATCAATATCTTCTCAATAATCTATCGATTGGGAACTGTTTAAAGATTCAGGATAACTATAAACATGCCACACATATTCCTAACATCTAATAATATGTCCAGTCATAATTGATCTTGTGGATTCATTCATATAAATAGGACGATGAATGAATTCTTTGCCATTCAATAATGTCTAACAATGCATCATGTAAGGGATTGGACTACGTTTTAATGTAACATGGAAGAGTGGTTGTTTACGCGTCGACAATTAAGGTCTCATGAGTTGAACTATCTAATGCATGATTTGGAATTAGTAGCGACCATTTTCGCTCTCCAGATTTCGAGGCATTATTGAATGATAATTGGTGTATTAGGAATTGATTTTTGAAGTTGTAAGCTTGAATGGCCATGAGAGATAAATTTACTAGAGTGAATTGTTTTGGGAGACAATTAAGATTGGGATTTAAAGAGATGGATTATATCCTTGGTGGATTAATAGGTAATTATCCCACGGTGCTAGATGGACAAGTTGTGAAGTAGTGTTACGAAGGCCTTTTTCTCGGAGTATTACTAAGGACTTGAACAACTATGTGAGAATTTTGGTGCAATAAATAAGAGTTTATTGCACTAATCTTCAAATGGTTGAAGTGATATTCTTAGGCCAAGTATGTAATTGAAATGAATGGAATATTGAAAGGAGAATCGATGGCTTGTGAAAATTCAAATTGCCATTTGATGGAAATTCAGTGGATCATATTCCAAGTGTTAATGGGTGATCTCGAGGAAACAACCTTATGAATTGACAAGCTGGAAAAAGATTTTGCACTCTAAGGTACTCATATGAGGATAAAATCGTGATGCTCGGTATGGAATGGGCCAAAGCGGATAATACCTCTATGAGTTAATTCATATCAGAATGGGATCTTTTCTAGTATGTGGGTGGTTTGAGGATGCTTGTAACAACCCAGTCCGATGAGAGCAGGGAGTGGTTGTTGAGGCCAGAGGGCTTGAGTAAAGAGTGACTCCTAATAGGCTTCTAGAATTACGAAGGAGGCATGAATGAACTGAACTATGCATTGAACAAGAGGAGAACGATTCTAGGATAAAATTTTTATCAGAGTGTTGTAGCAAAAGTATGGTTTAGCTTATAAAACTCCAGTTTGTTGGAACAAGGTCAGAGAAAGGAGGACGTTGGTTTGGAGATTGTCTAGTAGTTAGTGGATGCGGTTAAGATTATTAGGAATAGGCTAACGAGAGTGCAAAACCATTGGAAAAGTTGTGCGGTTAAAAGTTGAAGGCCTTTGGAATTTCAAGTAGAGGATCATGTTTTTCTAAAGGCGTTGCCTATGAGAGGAATGCCTTGATTTTGTAAGAAAGAAAAGTTGAGCCCTCGATACATTGGACCTTTCGAGATTTTAGAACGGTTAGGGACTTTGGCATTAAATGAAAAAAAAAAAAAGCACGCATAAGCAGTACTGGCTCCTTGGCCTAGTGGTATGGAGGTGAAGTGTCCTAGGTCTAGCTAGAGTTTGATCCTCGAAAGTGGCAACAAGGTTGCCCTATAAATAAAAGAAATTTTTTTGTCTCTTACTTTTGCAAGAACGGGAAAGTGTTTAGCCTAATGAAATCAAAAGTGCATTGGAAGTGATTGGGTAGCATCATAAAATGGAAGGAATGGCCTGGGAAAGTGAGGATGCAATAAGACGTCAATATCCTTATCTGTTCAAGGAGGCGGATAATTCTACAAATTTTGAGGACGAAATTTCTTTAAGAATGGAAGAGTTGTGATGTCTTGAATTTCAACCAATTTTGGGATATATGAAATAGTTATTTTATCAATGTGCTGTTAGTTACAATTACTCCAAACTAGTCACTCATGAGTTGACTTATCTATTGTGAAATGCTATTAAGTATTGATATGCACATGATCAGAGAATTCAATTAGGGATAGATCATTTGACTATAAGGATCAAAGATGGACGATATTATGTTGTTACAAGCCAATTAACATATGGAAATAAATTGATTTGAGAGAAGTACGTGGTCGCATTACAAGTGATATTGCACGACTGCGATACTAGCTGTGAACGACGGTAAACCGATTTCCTTTTGGCTTATACTCAGTGTGAGCAATTGATCCCTCACGATTACTTGACAACTGAGGGTTGCTCATGATTTGAAGAGGCACAAACATAGAATAAAAATTTATTAACTACGGGTCAAACACACAAAAAATCCTAAAAGCCACATAATAGTTTAGGTTGTACGAAAGTTGCATTTGATCAAATTTAACCATGAATTTCAATCCGATTTTAGGTATTGAACTTTCAAAGATTTCAAGACTAATCTATTGGATGTCGCCTCATTTATCCATCTGTTTATCAGTAAGTACAAATTTTTGAAAAATGATTAAAGGGCCAAGAATTGGCACCCATGAAGGGGAGGGCTCCATTGGGCCTTGTGCCAAATGTGGTTCGGCCACATGGGCCCCAAGCAAGCCCATTAGGCCCAAGTGAGCTCATGTAGCCCGATTCAAGGCCAATGAGCAATCTAAGCCCATTTCTTTTCGATTGAGCCTATCAAGCCCATCAACCTAGTCCAAGGCCCATTTCAACAATTTGGCCCAAGGGCAAAATTGGAAATTTATGTCTTAAATGTGAAATTATCATTTTGCCCCTTCTAGAAAGACTTTGGTTTGTTGAGGAAGATTGCAAAATATCTTCCTTGGCTTCTCTTGCGAATCCCTCTCTCTTTCCCCTAGTGTGGCCCCCCTTCCTCCCTCACACTTCTCTTTCATTTTCCTGTTCTTTTCCTCTTGTTTTTTCCTTTGCCGCCCCTTGCCACTGCTTGTTGCTGCCATTGTTGTCACCTCGCGCCATTGGACCACCATGTACCGCCATCCTCCAAGCTGTCTGGACTGCCCTAGTGGCCGCTTGCCATCCGCCGTTTCCCCTTCCTCATGGAAGCCACCACCACAGTGACCCATCGTCGCCCCTTACCGTTTCCAAGATGGTCCGCTTGTTGCTAGCATCGTTGCCATCGTTCCCGTGTTGACGGAATCGTTAATTGGTGAGTTAATGTCTTAATCCCTTAATTAGGACATTAAACTTGATTAGTTAGTTTAGTTTATAGTTATTCTTGATTAGGGGTAGTTTAATTAAGTTAAGCTTGATTAGTTTAATTAATGATAGTTTAACTAATAAGCTATCGTGATAGACTATTAAGGAAAAGTTGATATGGATATTAGGTGTTTGTGATCTTCATCTGAAGAATGTCAAAAGCAGACTGTCGAGCACAATACAAGAATAATGTGATTAGCCACCTCTTTTCATTTCTACGTGTTTCTTATTAAAATGCATGAATAATTTTTTGGAGATACGTGTATGGGCATTTTTGTTTTCGCTGCACGTGCTCATGTTTTTTAGAACAAAATACCAACACCTTCTAATTCCTCAAGAAATATCTTAGCAACTCCGAACCACAATGACCCTGCATGCAAACTTGTCCTTGCTTATGAAGCTGCATAGAACAAAATGAAGATGAAAGTGACGTGCACGCCCATCTCTTCCTTGATTTGAACCTTGTTACAATAGGCTTGAGTCTCGACAATCCATTAAGCTTCAATAAAGTGACGATCATCAAGGAGTCCTCTTCATTGGAAAATAATGCCCATGACGAGCTATTCCGGGAGAAGAACACCACAAGTGCCAAAACTTGGCACGAGGGGATATTTAAGTGTCAAAAGTTTCAAAAGGTACATTTAAGTGCCAAAATGGAAGAAAAATAGATCACTTAAGTCCCAACGGTAAGAAATTTCGACCAAAATGCTGATGTGACATTTCTCCGGTGAGTTAAGCTCAAAACAAAGTCGTTTTGGGCATTGACGTGGTTAGATAAGTCCAAAACGATGTTGTTTTTCCTTGGCATGGCTTTTAATATAAAAATAACTTAATAAAAAAAAGGTGAAGTTGCAGATGGCGTTTGGCGAGGGCTGTGTCAGCCCTCGTTGCTACCACCCCACCATCGCCAAGAAGGGTTGGCGATGGTTGATGGAGGGTGAGCTGTGGTTGTCGGGCTTAGCCAACTGGCGGTGAGGGCCTATTGGCCCTCGCCTAGATCTGGGGTGAGGGTCGTCAACCTTCACCCAACTAAGCCAAGAGCCAACGATGGCTAGGGTGAACCTAGTGGGCAATGGCTCTTGGCTCGGTTGGGCAAGGGTTGGCGACCCTCGCTGCTAGTTGGCTAGGTTCACTAGCCCCTAGCCAAAGCCCGACCACCCTTGTCACGCCCCGATCCTCGACCACACAACAACCTTAGTTCACTTGAGGTCTAACTGTATGACATCCCAGCACTGTCGTTGACCAATTCATTTTATCTTATAATTAAGCACATGTGGAAGCAAACAAAACTCCCAAATTAGAAACAACAGGGATAGCAATAATAACAGTAGAAGAAAGACAAAACACTATTTTATTTATCTATAGGGTTATCCTGAACATCAGCAAATATATTCATAGCTAACTACAAGCAAAAAGCTAAGGCCTACTCAAAAAGGAACTGGCCTGGCTAACCTATCTCTACACAAGTGGGGAGGGCTCATAAAAAAGGGAATAGACCACAGCTGTCTACTCGTTATCCTCATAAGGATCAACCCTAAAAAATGGAGGGCTCGTTAAGAAGGGAATAGTTTGGAATATTTGTACTAACCAGGCAGTTGACTAACATCACAATTTTATAAAATCCTAAAATGGGGTCGATTTTTAGGATATTACAACTCTTCCCTCTTACAAAAATTTCGTCCTTGAAATTTGAATCATCACGCTACTCCTAAAAAAGATAGGGGTATTGATGCCTCATGATTTCTTTGCTTTCCCACGTGGCTCCCTCCATGCCATGATGCTGCCAAATGACTTTCCATTTTGTTTCTCAACACTTGTTCTTTCCGGTCCTCAATCCAAATCGGTCTCTCCATGTACGACATCCTGTTGTCCATCTCTATCTCTTTAAAATTCAACACGTGGGTTGGGTTTGGCTCATATTTCCTTAGCATTGACATGTGGAATACATCATGTACTTGAATAAGTCGAGGCAGTATTACAAGACGATAGGCCAAATTTCCAATCCTTTCCAGAATCTCGAATGGTTCGACATACCTCAGGCTCCGTTTTCCTTTCTTTCCAAATTGCGAAGTATCTCACATTGGCGATACCTTAAGGAACACATGATCGCCCACTTGAAATTCCAATGGCCTACGTCGTTGTCCCCATAGCTCTTCTGCCTTCTCTAAGCCATCTTTAATATTTCTCGAATCATCTTAACGGTGTCTAACGATTGTTGCACCAACTTTGGCCCTGTAATTTTCTGCTTGCCAACTTTGTCCCAGCTTCGAATGGTGCCATTCTAATACTCTGCTAATAACTATTATTGTACGCGAACCCTATGAGGTGAAGTTGTCCCTCCCAACTTCCTTTAAAATTTAGTACACAAGCTCGCATCATATCTTCCAAGGTTTGAATGGCTTTCTCTGATTGACCATCTGTCTGAGGATGGTAGGTTGTATTGAACTGCAGCTTTGTCCCTATCAAAGTCTATAGACTCTTCCAAAATGCAGTCGTGAACCTAAGGTCTTGATTCGAAGTAATCGTTACTAGTACCCTATGCAGATGAATTACTTGTCGGACATACAATTCTACATACTTTTCCAAAGTGAAGTCCTTACATACGGTGATGAAGTGTGCTGACTTCATCAATTGGTCCACTATGACCCAAATCGAATCATTACCATGCTAACTTCTTGGTAATCCCGTCACGAAGTGCATTGTGATGTGATCCCACTTCCATTCGAGGATTTCAAGAGGTTGCAGTAACCCACCTAGCTTGCAATGCTACGCTTTCGCTTGTTGGCAAGTTAAAAACTTCGCCACGTGCTTGGCGATATCTAGCTTCATGCCATTCCATCAATAATACTATCGCAGATTCTGATACATCTTCATACTGCTTGGATGCACATTGTAGTCGTTGCGATGAGCTTCGGATAGCAATTTCTCCTTAAGTTCGGCATCACTTAGCACACACAACTGTCCATGGAATTTCAAGATCCCGTCCTCGGACACTTGAAAATCCGACTTTCTCTTAGTTGCATCCATCTGTAGAATTTTTTTGGATCTCAGCATCCAAAGGTTGCATTGCTTTAATCTTGGCTTGAATTTTAGGTTCGATCCTAAGGGTAGCCATTAAATTGGAAAGATGGCATACCTCAAGCCTAAATTCTGAATCACGGATCCCTTCTAATATGATCCATTCTTGAACCGTCATACAAGCAACCGATGACTTATGACTTAATGCATATGCCACTTTGTTTGCTTTACCAGGATGGTACATAATATCACAGTCATAATCCTTGAGAAGTTCCATCCATCTACGTTGCCTCATATTCAGTTCCTTTTGGGAGAATAGGTACTTCAAACTTTGATTGTCCATAAAAATCTGGAATCTCTCTCCACATAAATAATGTCTCTATATTTTCAACGCAAATATAATGGCTATCAATTCTAAGTCATGCGTTGGATAATTAAGCTCATGAGGTCTCATTGTTTGGAAGTGTAAGCTATCACCTTACCATGTTGCATCAGAATGCAACCGAGTTCCTTATACGACTTGTTGTTATAAATCTCATATCCTTCTGAGTCGGACTGAATCGTTAAAACTAGTGTAGTAGTTAACTTATGCTTAAGCTCTTGGAAACTATGCTCGCACTTGTTCGTCCACTTATATTTCTTGTCCTTCTTCAGCAATTGCATCAATGGCATAGCTATCATAGAGAATCTTTTCACAAATCAGCTGTAATAACTAGCCAATCCTAGAAAACTACAAACCTCGGTCACTAAAGTCGGTCTCGGCCAATCTATGACCGCTTCAATCTTGGTCGGGTTTGTCGAAATCCTTTCATCTGAGATCATGTGGCCAAGGAAAGCTACTCGAGTAAACCAAAATTCACACTTGCTAAACTTCGCGTACAACTCGTGATTCCTTAGGGTTTGCAACATGGTCCTTAGGTGTTGCTTATGTTCATCTAGACTTTTTGAATACACCATGATGTGACTAGTATAAACACCTAGAGGGGGGGTGAATAGGTGTTAAGAAAGTTTACGCGCAAATAATATCAGTTTATTCTGATCCACAAACAGAAAGTAAATAGAGAGAGTTAGAGAAGATTGTAAATACTGTTTATAGTGGTTCGGCTTTAGACAAGCCTACGTCCACTCTCCGGTGACCAGCCAATCGGCTGTATTTCACTATATGATCAACGGTGATTACACACTCTCGAGTGTTTATACTTGGTGATAATCAGTCTCACTAAGTCACTCTTTTTTGTAATACACTGAGATCACTCAAATATGCACTATGAACAACAATTGAAGAACGGAATCAGCTTTGGAATAATGTTCATCTCCTCTACTCCCTAAGTCTCAACCTATCCTTAAATACTCTCTAAGCCACATTCGACCGTTGGCTCTTTCCTTGAGAGTTTTTGTCTTCCCTTTCTTGGACAGACTTTATAAGGCAAGTCTTTTTGACCGTTAAGGGTAGATCAGATCCCCTTAGATTCTGTTCGCCCATACAAACAGAATCTGGGCTTCCATAAGTGCTCTATTCTTCTTTTGGAAGTTGTCCACTAATTGATCCTGCCAATCGATTAACATAACGTAATCAACGAAATAAGGTAAGTGAAATACTCTACCGTTGGTGATCTTATCTTGTAGATACATCTTAAGTCCGACAGAGCTTAAGTTACAGTCCGCCTAGAATTTCGATGCAGTACGGTCGACTTAAATTCTCGATGCAGGTACGGTCGAGACTTAAATTCTCGATGCAGGGTACGGTCGACTCTAAGACATCCCATGCTTTATCTTCTCGCTACAAGCGACTTTAAAGCCTAAGTCTTTCTCGAGTTCTTTTCCTTCAAGAGTTTAGTAAGAATCTCATTCATAAAATGTTTTGTAAACATCAAAACTAGGAGTTTTCTCAACAATCTCCCTCTTTTTTATGATGACAAAACATTTCATTCATATGGCTTAATGTTCCTGCAAAATATGGTTAGATAGAGCCTACTTCCAACTATTCTGCACAAATTATAAGAATAGCTCATATCAACCCTGTATAGACAATACAAAGCAACATAACCACATTTCATCAGTGAATAAGCATATAAGAAAATATCATCAGACATTATAGTATCATGCATTAACATCATAATGAAGCCAACTGTGTCATGCATCCAACTATCAAATCATCAACAGTTAAAAATTTTAGAAATCACCATCAAAAGTCAAAAGCCATATTACTCTCCCCCTTTTTGTCAACCTCAAAAAGAATTAGTCAGTTCAAACGAAAACAAACCAGAAGATGTTTTTCTTGTTTGGGGTCCGAACAAGGGTGAAATCCTCCATATCTAATGCAGACTTCTCAATTCTGTCAATACATTTATTGACCGTCTTCTCAAGAGTTTCCAGTCTGTTAGTGAAGGAGGTTTCCATTGCTATCTGCCGATCCTTGATCTCGGTTAGAAGTGCCAAGATCTTCGATAATCAGCATTCTCGAGATGAAGCTTCGGTATTTGAATTTCAATATTTCCGAAAAGATGCTCCCCCGAATTGATGCTTCATTCTGTCCTTGTTGCCCTTCTTTTTCCCCTTCTTTTTCTCCTTCTTCTGTTTCCTCTTCTTCTTGATCTTCTTCTTCTGGATCTTCTTCTGGATCTTCCTCCAATTCAGATACATCATTCTTCTCATGTTCGTGCCGAGAATGTTTTCTGCATTTGTTTCGCTTCGGTTCGACATTCTCTCGAGAAGTTTGACGCATATTTGCCGAATTGCGGAGATGCTTTCTTCTTCTTCTTCTTCATCTACCGGTAGAAGTTGTCTTCTCCTTTTAGAACTTGGCTCGGCGGCGGCTAACTCTTTACCTTTTCTTTTTGCTGTCTCTGCTCTAGCCAATTCCTTTTCTTTTCGTCTCCAAGTCTCTGCAACATCCTTCAATCTCATCTTATTGATCATCTTCATGCCAATAGCCATTGTGGGAAGAGTTTTAGTGCTGAATCTTCTGGGTATGTCTATTTTAAGATGCTCAAAAATCCTTGTCACTAAAGCTCCATAGGGTAGCTGTCCTTTCTCCTTCGACACCGTCCGATACATATGCAATATTATTGTGTGAGGCAGTGAGAACAATACTCCCTTTTCAATAGCCCACATTAATTTGGCCTCAAATTTAGATACATCAGTCTTTGATGAGGCTTTTGGACGAATATAGCTGATAATAATCTTATGCAAAATAGTTATTGCAGAAGTTAGAAGAGGATAAGTGATAGTAGCCCTTACAGACTTTGTAAGAAACTTGCAAACTGTTTCATAGGAGACGTCTATTAGCTTGAATGCTCCTCTTTCAACTTTTATAATGTCAGCCAGAGTGTCTGTACTAACATCATAGAACCTGTCATTCACACTGAATTGCATTCTATCTGGAGAGAGAAATGTCAAATTTGAGTAAAAATATGCTGTTAATTCAGGATAAACAGCAGCAGAATTAGTGCAAAATTGGTCAATCTGCAATTTTTCAAAGCATTCTCGCAGATTTACTTCAGCAAAGATCCAAATAATCAAAATCCACAATTTCTGTGGTTCATGATTCCTCTTTCCATCAGTCTGTTGAAGAAGGTTTTATGTTCTCTGGATCGAAATAATTTCCCGGTTGTGTTTCGAACTACAACAGCTATTCCCATTCTAACCTCAAAATTTCTGTATATGTTCTCATCATCTTCCTTCATACTATCTTTGCTTCTCCCTTTATCACTCACTTGTTCTATACGAGTGGATGGTGAGTCTGTGGCCTGTACTGCTTGAATGAGACGGAGTTCATTCGCATATCCTTCCTCTCTCAAGAAGAACAATTTGACATCATCCCTAACATTTCTCTGGACTAATTTCTCATATCTCCTCATTACTACATGAGGGCTTTTAGTCGGTGTGGATAGAGTTAGTCCAGACGTACCTCTTCGTGAGAAATGTCTTTCTTCAGATTGTGATCTGATAGCTCTTGGAGATTCTTCAAGATCATTTTGAGAAGAAACTCTTGGAGAATGTCCTTGAGTATCTTCGGAAGTCTGAGTGAGATCGAAATGCGTCTGTCCTCTGTCGACTCTTCTTCCTCCTTGCCCAGCAATCCTGTTTGATCTCCTTCTTGGAGATGAAGATCTTGATCTGGATACGGAGGATCTCGAGGCCATGTTCGAAGAGATTTGGTTTTGGAGAAGATTGAGATTGATTTAGAAAGCGTTTTTCTCTCGTTAGGGTTTTCAAAACGTTCGAAGGGTTAAAAGAAATCCCGACTATTAGACGTTTTTATACCCCCTTTTGTTAGAAGAACAAATGAACAAATCGCAATTCAAAACAAATTAAAATGGCAGTTATCTTAAACTTAAAAATATTCAATAAACATATGCCAAAAATATACAAATCAATCATGCGGATTAAAAGCATTTACTAAAGATTGACCGATTGAATTAAGGAAATAACATACCTTCCCAAAATACCATTATTTCCTTTTTCAATAGTCTGTCCAGACGATTCCTTTTTCTCAGACTTTGTCCTGTTCTCATAGAATTTATAAAAAATGATTAATAATATTTAATCTCCCACATATTGAATCGAATGTACCTTTGTCCAGCGGTTTTGTGAAGATATCTGCTAATTGATTATTAGAATCAATAAATTCCACATATATATATCCATTTTGCACATGGTCTCTAATAAAGTGATGTTTGATTTCAATGTGCTTTGCTCTGGAATGTAGAATTGGATTCTTGGTGAGGTTTATAGCACTCGTATTATCACATCTTATTTCAGTGCAAGCTTCTTCTTTTCCATAATCCAATAGTTGCTGTTTCATCCATAAAATCTGTGAGCAGCAACTTCCAAGAGCAATATATTCTGCCTCTGCAGTTGATAGAGCCACAGTGTTCTGTTTTTTAGAAGACCATGATACCAACATTTGTCCAAGTAACTGGCATGTTCCAGATGTACTCTTCCTGTCTACTTTACATCCTGCTAAGTCAGCATCTGAGTAGCCAATGAGAGTAAAGTCTGTTTCTTTAGGGAACCACAAACCCAGAGATGGATAAGTTGCTATGTACTTAATAATACGCTTTACTGCTGTAAGATGAGATTCTCTTGGATCTGCTTGAAAACGAGCACATACACACACACTGTATATATAATGTCTGGTCTGGATGCAGTAAGATAGAGAAAAGACCCAATTATACTTCTATAAGATTTCTGATCAACTTTCTTTCTTGATACATCCTGATCGAGTTTAATGGAAGTTGACATTGGAGTTTCGGTCTTCTTGCAGTTTTCCATCCCAAACTTCTTAACTAAATCTTTGGAATATTTCTCTTGATGAATGAATGTTCCTCGTTTTGATTGGTTGATCTGAAGTCCTAGGAAGAAAGTAAGTTCTCCCATCATACTCATCTCGAATTCCTCCCGCATAGACTTTGAGAAGTTCTTGCACAAACTTTCATTAGAAGAACCAAAAATAATATCATCTACATAAATTTGTACTAAAAGGATGTCCTTACCTGCTTTCTTGATAAATAAAGTTGTATCAACCATACCTTTCTTGAAGTTGTTGTCTAATAAAAACTTACTAAATCGTTTACACCAGGCTCGAGGCGCTTGTTTTAGTCCATACAGAGCCTTTTTCAGTCTGAAAACATGATCTGGCTTTCTTGTTTCCTCAAACCCAGGTGGTTGTTCCACATAGACTTCTTCCTTGATAAACCCATTTAGAAAGGCGCTCTTTACATCCATTTGAAATAGTTTGAAATTCGATAACAAGCATAGGCAAGTAATAGTCGATTGCTTCTAATCTTGCAACCGGAGCATAGGTTTCATCATAATCTATTCCCTCAGATTGGGAATAACCTTTTGCCACGAGTCTTGCCTTATTTCTGGTGACTTTCCCAAGTTCATTTACTTTGTTTCTGAAGACCCATTTGGTACCAATAATTGTCCGTCCTTTTGGTTTAGGGACTAATTCCCATACATGATTTCTCTTGAACTGTTGAAGCTCCTCTTGCATTGCCTCTATCCAGCTTTCATTTTCCGAGCTTCATTAATACCTTTGGGTTCAATTTCAGAAATAAGTGCAACAATACCTATGTCCTTTTTGTTCCTTGATCTGGTTTGAATCCCTTCGTTGATGTTTCTGATCACGAGCTCTTTGGGATGACTAGACTTATGCTTCCAGTTTCTGTTTAGAACTTCAGCATTATCAGAGTTTGCTGTGGATGCAGAAATATTAGGCTGAGTTGATTCTTCTTCATGAATTCCTTCTTTGACTGTTTCCTGAGAAGATTCTGCTTTGTTGAAACATGATCTTTCAGGTACAGTATCTGGTACTGATTCTTCATGCACTGTAACACTTTGTTTTGGAACTTCAGTCTCCAGAAACTTTACATTCATGGATTCTTCCATTGTCTGAGTGTTTTTATTGAACACTATATGCTTTGCTAGAGTTTGAATAGCCTAGAAAAATACCTTTATCTGACCTTTCTTCAAACTTACTAGGTTGACGATTAACATTCTTAAGAATATAGCAAGGACAACAAAAAACTCGAAAGTATGAAACAATAGGTTTTCTTCCTTTCAAAATCTCATAGGGAGTTTTCTCAGGTATAAGTCTAAGAAAAATTCTATTAATAATATGACAAGAAGTAGAAACCGCCGCCCGTAACCGAGTTGCCACCTTGCTTTCTATAAGCAATGTTCGCTATTTCTGCAGAGATCTATTCTTTCTCTCCACAACTCCATTTTGTTCGAGTGTAGGGAGATGAAAAAGTATGCTGTATACCATTTTTATCACAAAAGTCTGAAAAGTCTTGATTCTCAAATTCTCTCCCATGATCTGTTTTGATACTAGAAATAGAGTATCATTTTTCATTTTGAACTTTCTTTGCAAATGTTGAGAAATATGAGAATGTATCTCCTTTATTGGCAAGAAAAAATACCTATGTAAATCGAGAGTAATCGTCTACAATCACAAGACAATACTTCTTACCTCCGATGCTATAAGTTCGGTAGGTCCAAACAAATCCATGTGAAGAAGTCGTAACACACGGTTAGTAGAAATATGCTTTATAGATTTAAAAGAACTTCTTACCTGTTTTCCCAGTGTGCATGTAGAGCAAAGTTATGTTTTCTTGTAATTTAGTGAAGGTAAGCCACGAACAAGCCTTTTATTGGCAAGCTTGGTAATTTGTTTCATGCTGATATGCCCAAGTTTGTGGTGCCACATATCTGCTTCATCTTGAACTGATAATAGACGTTTTGTAGTGTCTACATTTATATCCAGAAGATAAATGTTCCCATGTCTTCGTCCAGTAAAAGTCTGTGAAGAGTCAATGCTAGTTCCAGAACATAAGTTCTCTTTGAAATTTATTCTGAAACCAGCATCACATAGTTGGCTGATGCTCAGAAGATTGTAGTTTAATCCTTTGACTAGAGAAACATTGTTGATGATTAGGCTGCTAATCTTGACAGTTCCCAGTCCTATAATGCTTCCTTTAGTGTTTCCTCCAAAAGAAACTGTTCCTCCCTTGATTTTCTCAAATTCAATGAACATCTTTGAATCTCCAGTCATGTGTCTCGAGCATCCACTTTGTCCAAGTACTATTTCTTCTTTCTTTTGAAGCTTACCCGCAAAGTTTACAAGTACTCATTTTTTTCTTTGGTACCCAAATTTTCTTGGGTCCATTATAGTTAGTAGTATAAGCTTTTTCTATCCAATTCTTTTGAACAGTCTCCGACTTTAGGACATTTGTTTTCAAAATGTTCTTTTTCTCCACAATTAGAACATTTAAGATTATTTTTACCAATAGGTTTAACAAAATTACTTTTGAAATGATTTTTGTAAGCTTGTCGAGGAGGTCTTTGTCTTATTCTTTCCTTGACTTTAGGAAAATCAATCGGGGAATCATTTTCTTTATAAAAACCAAGTCCCGACTTGTCATAATAAGGAATTTGAATAGAAAGATTATGCTGAAGAGTTTTTGATCCTTTTGAAAACTTTGTGGTAATATCTAAAAATTCCTTTCTGAAAGAATCATTCTCTTTTTGCAAAGAATCTTGATTTTCCTTTGCTTTCAAAAGATCCTTTTTGATAGATTCATTTTCATTTAAAAGAACCTCTCGATTTTCCTTTATTTCCAAAAATTCCTTTTTGAAATCATCCAAATTTTCCTTCAAAAAAACGTTCGTTTAATCAACTTGCAATTTTCCGTTTTTTAATGTGGAGATCCTTTTCAAAGTAGTTTTTAGATTAGAACAAAGCTTATTTATATAATCTGAAACTTCTAAAGGAATATCGAATGATTTACCTCGATTTCTCTCAGTGGAGTTAAGTGCTTTTGAAATCTGAGTCCGAATGTGCCATAAGACAAATGTTTCCATATTCGTCTTCACTATCCTCAACTTCGTATCGCTCCATGTTTCAGCTTTGAGAGCCTTCTTGTATTTTTCAAATTTTCCTTTGTTCTTTTTGAGTCTCGGGACAATTCGTTTAATGTGCCCCTTTTTCTTACACTCAAAACAAATTACATCTTTGGCATAATCATCATCGTCATCGACTGCGTTGTCAGTTATGCTTTTGTTTTTTACATTGTTGAATTTCCTGCCTTTTCTGTTGAGTTTCTTTACCTTTTTGATCAGCAGTGCTAATTTCTCATCATCTAGCTCTTCTTCAGAGTCTATATCATCAGAGTCAGTATTAGACTTAAGAGCAATAGACTTTTTACATCTGGATTCCACTTCCTCGTTCATTTGTTCTGTCTCATAGGACTGCAGAGTGCCTACAAGCTCATCAACTGTTAGTGGTGAAATCCGCAGAGTTTCTCTGATAGATGTCTTCACATTGTTCCATTCTTTTGACAGTCCTCTCAGAAGTTTGTTGACTTTCATTGGTCCAGGAACAGGCTGTCCTTGATATGCCAAACCGTTTACAATTTCTGTAAAACGACTGAACATATCTCCTATTGACTCTCCCTGCTTCATCTTGAAGGACTCGTATTGACCAAGTAAAATATTTACTTTGGTCTCCTTGACACGATCAGTTCCTTCATATGTCACATGTAGTCTATCCCATACTTCCTTCGCTGTATCACAAGAAGATATACGATTATATTCATTAGGTGATAGAGCACAATATATGGAGTAAATAGCCTTTGCATCAATAGTTTGTCTCTTTGTTATCTCTTACGGAGAGAGTGGGCTGATGATTCTTCTTTCTTTCTCATCGGTACTCTTTGAAGTCTTTCGATGTTATCGGTGGGCTCGATTCCCCTCTCAACCACATCCCATTCCAAAGTGGATCTTTCGACCCGAGGAAAGCTTTCATTTTATTCTTCCGGATATTGTAATCCTTGCCATCGAAGTATGGTGGACGAGTGTTGCTCTGCCCTTCAATTAAACCTGGTGCAAGAATACTAGCCATAGAGGATCTTTAACTCAGAAGTAACAAACACTTCAAAAACTTGAGCACGAGGCTCTGATACCAATTGATGTGACTAGTATAAACACCTAGAGGGGGGGTGAATAGGTGTTAAGAAAGTTTACGCGCAAATAATATCAGTTTATTCTGATCCACAAACAGAAAGTAAATAGAGAGAGTTAGAGAAGATTGCAAACACTGTTTATAGTGGTTCGGCTTTAGACAAGCCTACGTCCACTCTCCTAAGTGACCAGCCAATCGGCTGTATTTCACTATATGATCAACGGTGATTACACACTCTCGAGTGTTTATACTTGGTGATAATTAGTCTCACTAAGTCACTCTTTTTTGTAATACACTGAGATCACTCAAATACGCACTATGAACAACAATTGAAGAATGGAATCAGCTTTGGAATAATGTTCATCTCCTCTACTCCCTAAGTCTCAACCTATCCTTAAATACTCTCTAAGCCACATTCGACCGTTGGCTCTTTCCTTGAGAGTTTTTGTCTTCCCTTTCTTGGACAGACTTTATAAGGCAAGTCTTTTTGACCGTTGAGGGTAGATCAGATCCCCTTAGATTCTGTTCGCCCATACAAACAGAATCTGGGCTTCCATAAGTGCTCTATTCTTCTTTTGGAAGTTGTCCACTAATTGATCCTGCCAATCAGATTAACATAACAGAATCAACAGAAATAAGGTAAGTGAAATACTCTACCGTTGGTGATCTTATCTTGTAGATACATCTTAAGTCCGACAGGCTTAAGTTCTGAGTCTGCCTAGAATTTCGATGCAGTACGGTCGACTTAAATTCTCGATGCAGGGTACGGTCAGACTCTAAGACATCCCATGCTTTATCTTCTGCTACAAGCAGACTTTAAAACCTAAGTCTTTTTGAGTTCTTTTCCTTCAAGAGTTTAGTAAGAATCTCATTCATAAAATGTTTTGTAAACATCAAAACTATGAGTTTTCTCAACACACCAGAATGTCGTTGATAAACAAAGGTGCCACATCATCATACTAAGGCCGATTCGAGGTCACATGCCTTAGGTGGCAACGGATTGAGGCTAACCTTTGGTCTCCGAATTCATGGCCCCAGATTAGGCTTGAATATCTCACCAAAGTGATCATTTTTCTTCGATTTTGGCACTTAAGTGAGTTAGTGAAAAGTTATGGCACTAAAATAAACATTGTATAGAAGTGTGCTTCATCCATCTATAAGTTTTCTTGTTCGAATTCATGAAAGTTATTTGCACCTCAAAAGATGCTTTGTTGCCTCCCTCGTCTTCAAGGCTTCTTGCTGCTCGTAAAATTACATCTCCCCAAGAGTCAAGAGGGGTTGTAGCCGCTCAAAGTTGCAATCTCTCACATCTAATAATCTATCACTCTTTCACAACTTCTCTCTTCATTGATGAAATCTATAGGAGAAGGACACTAGAAGTGTCATAAGTTGTGTATAGCGTTCACTTTAGTAAATTTTTTTTTTTTTCAGATCACTTAAGTGCCACTTTATAAAAAAAACGATTACTTAAGTTCCAACTCTGATTTGGGTTGCTAGAAATCTGACGTAACCATATTTTATTAATTTTTCGATCTTACATGGCTCATCGGCATGTCTAGTCGGCAATAACCCCTAAATAATGTCATGTAGCGTGTTAAAAAATGATCACTTTAGTATTAGTTGTTGTAAAAAAATGATCACTTTAATACCAATCACTGTTAAAAAGTGATTACTTTAGTGCCAATCTTAATGAAAAAGTGATTTCTTTAGTGAAAAAAATGCCACATCATATAAAAATTTTAGTTATAAAAGTCATGTAATTTTTCTAGTTGGAATTTCTCGTTGGAGGCACTTAAATGATCGTTTTTCTCCGATTTTGACACTTAATAGAGCCGACGAAAACTTTTGATACTAAATTGAGCACCATACATAATTTATGGCACTTTCGATTGTGGTGAAACTCCACTGATGTTGCCTTCCTTACTTGAAAGGCCGAAAGCAAGATACTCAACAATAAATTGACCTAGAGAATTGCTATGTCTTATAGTAAAGAAGGCTTAGACTATACTTGCGTATGTTGCATGATTGTACTTCGAAGGAATTTTTAGCTAGAAACATGGCCGTTCATGGACATGTAGTGAGAAAGGGAATGGGCCCTGATTCGCATCTATGGATTTCCTTGTTTTACTTTCATCTCCAATATATGTCGATTCCACCGGTTCCACTGGTTAGGTCCGTGACTGGGCCGGTACTCACCCCTATATCACATTTAGGCCCTCTCTATCCCTCACAACAAAGGTGCCACATCATCATACTAAGGCCGATTCGAGGTCACATGCCTTTGGTGGCAACGGATTGAGGCTGACCTTTGGTCTCCGAATTCGTGGCCCCAGATTAGGCTTGATCAGTGATCTCGTGCACTTGAGCACATAAAGTGAGAGTTAAGTTATCTAATGTGATATCTTTAAAGAAAATTCGTAAATTGTAAATATTGTTAGAGAAAATTTCTTTCGACAAATTCAAGAAAACTCTGTTCTTCTTCCGTGATCATTTGAGAGAGAGTTTTCCAGCCTATTGATATTAAGCTTTCACAACTCTCGTTCAAAGTATCATAAATTCATCAAAACTAATATTAATCCTCTCAAGAAACGCTTCTTCGAGTCTAATGCTCCCAAAGCGATCGATTTTGATGAACAAAGGATAGCCCTTTGACTCTCCCAAGATTTTTAATATAAGAATGGCAACGCCCCTCGCTGCACCGACACCGCTATAAACCAGACGTGGGTGTTGACTTAAGCCAGATAAAGACAAACTGCTTCTTAGAAAAGAGGGGAAAAAAGAAAAATTGAAGACCTGCGGGATGTAGAAGTCTAATACAAGACCATGGATTAAATAAACCTTGTACGGCATAAGATCAAATAAACTTGAAAACGGAGATCGAGTGAAACTAGAAAAATCCAAAAGAAGGCAAATCTGGTGTGATCTTCTTGAGGACCACCAATTTGACCGAGATAAAGGCAAAATGCTGATATTTAGCTCACGGCTTTGAGACTGCCTACTTTCATCTGCTTACAAATCGCAAAACAAAAAATAATCATTCTCGCAGACAACCTCTGCGTATCCATGAAAGATTTTTAGAGAGCTGAAACACTGAAAAACTAACAATGCTTAAAATTGGCGACAGGAATTGAGAGAATTAGCCTTGTCCAGGAGGAGCAGGAGGAGGGTTCAAGAGGAATCCACTCCGAGGATTCGTGTTCGGCTCAGGATCAGAGTAATCCATCACTTCCACCATCTGCCTCCGTTTTCCTCCACTTTCCTGGAAAAAAAAATAATCGAAAAAAATGGGAAAATTTAGAATGATTTTGGGAAAGGAAAAAAGTTGGGAAATTTAAAAAGAAACAAACCTCCAGTTCAACTGGGGAATCTCCCTGCTTTACAGTCTGCATAACTTTCCTGCCAAATCCTGAAAATCCCGAAAGAGGGAAGCGGACAAGATTGAATTGATTTCGTGGATCTTTGACGAAAAAGAGTAAATCCTGAATAAATTGCGAACTTGGGAACTAGGGGATTCGCATCATACCGTGAGAAGAGGAGAGGAGAAAGAGAGAGGAGACAAGGAGCATTGCGAGCAAGCGAGACCGACCCATCAAGCCTTTGCTTGGAAGACTCTGGGTAAATGGGCCTTGTTAGTGTTATGTTCTCTTTCTCTATATTCAGTTCGGATTTATTCAACGGATTTGGAGAAATAAAAGAAAATAAAAGAAAAAGATAACGTAACTGTTTTTGGGGCTCTTTTGGGAAGGCGCCGTGGCTTCAAATCTGATGACGGGAACTCTTTACTTACTAATAAACTTGTCAAATGTGCAGGTCAGGTCGGGTTTGGATCGGAATCAGTTTTGGTTCAGTCTAAATAAATCCATTTAGCACATTTTGATCAATTTCCATATAATAACAATATAGTAACTCATACTAGATTCGATCCATTTTCATAATTATATTGACTCGGCTCATATCTTTAATTAGGAAAATTCATACCCAACTTGAGGTGAAAGAGCAGAATGAGTGAGTTCAAGATCAAGCTGAGGGCAAGAGAGAATCAGGGGGAAATTATAGATTTATGATCAATTTATGATCCCTTTAACACCCTTATTATCTTTAAATTCATTCATAACCCATTTACTAAATATAAATAATATGTATAACAACCTAACTCATTATATATGAGTTAAGAAATGGATTTATGACTCATTTTGACAAATCAACTTATTGAGCTGACAAAAAAAAAGGAGGAAATTATAAAGAGAGACTTTTTGTTCAAAAGTGACTTTAACAAGAATTTTTTTTGCAATACTTGAACAAGAATTGCGTGATGATCGCATGTGAAAGTAGATGTGGGAGTTACTTCGTATGAGAAAGGTTCCATTCGTGTGATCTGTATAGCTGCACATTTTTCAATTTTGATCGGATCATTTAAATACATCCAGCACGAAGAGTGTTAGCTACATGAGTTGGTTTAAAGAGATGTGTTTATTTAAATGTAAAATCAGAACAAAAAGTTGTGATAGTTTTGATTCTGTGGATGTATAAAATGAATTGCACTTTTAAAAGATAACGTGATAACCTCTCAAAAAAATTCAAAAGAATCTCAATTTTCTATTTTCTTGATTGTTATCTCTAATTACAATTACATTATCGCAGATTTAAAATTGAAGATTGAGCTTTTGAGGCTCTCCTTTGTCGTTGACTTAAAAGGGGAGTAGGATATAATTAAATGCTAGTCTGTTCTAAAAGGAAACTTCTTTAGCAAAAACTGGAATTTCTTTAATAGATTTGGACTGGAGCTAGCTAGACATCAAATTAGGTTTTTATGTGCTCTCCTCGGAAATGCTATATGACTCGATATATCAACTCATGTGCAGTATTGTACTTCTACTTTTGAGTATTTTGAATTGTAGTTAAAGCAACTCTGTGACGTTCTGAAATTTGAGCCCTTTGAGGGAGGAATGAAAGTTAGTTTCGCTAGTGCATTGTTGGTTGATCTTACTCAGACCCAATCATTTATGAGATACTGACCTTGAGGGGAAATGCTACTGAGGACAGAACTCGTGCGACTAAAGAACTTGACCTGGGAAAATGACTCGACCGTGAGACTTGCGTAAGGAAGATCCTGTAGTCATGTAGGCCGATTTTAGGGACGAATAGAAGTCGATTCGCGGACAGAAATAATGGGACGACGGGTGATTCCATCTACTGTTATCGAACCCACGAACGACCCTATATCGATCCTTGATAATCGTGTACTTTGAAATAAGAATCTATCATTCGCAATTTCATGTCGTCAAGGACGTCCATGTGTCGAGAAGTCTTGAACGTGGTTTGGCACGAGTCGGTTATGCGCGAATCCTCGAAGCCGCCTGTCAGTCTGAATTATACCAAAATGACATTTGGGCGAAATTGACAAGGCATGAGAATCCAAAATTGGACTTCGAATTTTAGGGAACGTCCGGGATGGACTTTTGGACGATGCTTCCTTGACAGTCGACAGTGTCGGTTGAGCCGAGTTTTTGGGAAAGGGATTTTGGACCGAGAAACCGAGCCTACGAGGACGTGGGCCGAGGAAGAGTAGTGTGGGCCACACGCTCAAGGTGGGATGGCCACCGTGGAAGACCGAGACAAGCAAACGAGCCCGTTGGACCAAACCGAGCATTTACCCTCCCGAGCCCGTTGTCTAAATATGAGCCAATTCGAGCCCAACAAATTCCCGAGCCCGATCCTATTCATTTTCCGACCTGTTTCCTAGGCCCGCCTTTCACTTTCAGCCCAAGGGCGCATTGGGAAATGTGCAAAGTGAAAATGACCATTTTGCCCCTAGATATTTTGAAGAAAAGTCAAATGAAGAGAGAGAAGATGATGTCACTTACCTTGGGAATTGGAGAAGGCATTTAATGCCCTTAATGAAGTTGAATTGAAGCCCTCAAGGCACTCTCTCTCCTCCTTTAGCCCTCACAAATCGCAGCCCTCTCTCTCCTTGCTTCCATGGCCTTCCTGCAATTTCAGTTTCTGACCTTCCACTGAAAATCGAGTTGTTCATGGCATTCCCGTGTGAATCTCGGCCCGTGCCACCCGCCGTTGCGTTCACAGACGAAAAACGTTCAGATAGCATCGGCCGATCGGCGAAAGGAGTCTCCAGCCGATCCGTACGGCCGCCGGAAGCCGGTTGCTCGCCGATCGCCTACTGTTCACGTGGTATTGCACAATTTCGCATTTTGACCTGTTTTCCTCCATTTTCAACCTACCCACTGCCCACACCAGCCACCCACAACTCCCCCTCAACCCCCAGGAGCCACCGGTCATCGGCCACCAGGCTCGGCTGAGCTCTCGGCCCCGTTCAACTCCGTCGGCCACTTTCTCTTCAAGCGTCTTTGTTTTCGAGGTTGCAGTGGGAAGCAGAGGTTGTTGCTGTTGTTTTGACCCCGGGACCGCCTTGGATCGCTGTGGTGGAAGTCCCCGAGTGTCGGGTTCGTCGCCGTCGCCGCGCCCGTGTCGCCGGCCCGCTTAACGGGTGAGTTTAGCTCCTAAACCCTATTTAGTGCCTAAACTTGCTTAGGGTTGGGTTAATTAGAGCTAAGGGATGATTAAGGTGTTTAATTAAGTGTATTATCCCTAAGATAGGTGCTTAGATAGTGGATTAATATTAGCTTAGCTTAATCTTGCTTATTTGTGCTTAATTGTGCTTAATTAGGCCTAATTATGTGTTTTGTGCTAATTAATCATGTTTTTTCTTAATTGCTTGATTAATGTGATTAATTGATTAATTAATTGATTAAATTAATTTCTGCATTTAATTAAATAATTAAATAATTATTTAATTTTCGGAATTTATTTATTTAATTATTTTTAATTTCTGAATTTAATTATTTATTTATTAAATTCGGAAATTACTGTTCATCCAGAAATTAAATTGTACAATTTCATGTGTATTGATTTTATGGAGTGAATTGAATGTGTAATTGTATGAGCATCCGCATGAATTGTGTAATTTTTATAAAAATGGGAAAAAGATGAATTGTCCGAGGGACACCAGAAATGGACCGCCTTTATGAGAAAGAAAGTGATTTGTCTAAGGGACATTGGAAATTGACCGCTTTTATGAGAAAGAAAGTGTTTTGTCCGAGGGACACTAGAAATGGACCGCTTTTATGAGAAAGGTGGGGAAAATGGTTTGTCCGATGGACATTGAAAATGGACCGCTTTTGTGAGAAATGATTTGAGGTTTCATATGTAAGTATGTATGCATTGGCTAATGCTCAAAGATAATAAGTGGGTTGTGATTGTATGCTTGCGTGATCACTAAGTTGAAACCGCCGTCTCGGGAGAGTATCCCTTGACGTTCTATGGGCGTGCAGTCTTGGGAGAGTATCCCTTGACATCCTTTGGGCATGCAGTCTCGGGAGAGTATCTCTTGACATTTGTTGGGCATGCGGTCTTGGGAGAGTATCCCTTGACGTTCATTGGGCATGCGGTCTTGGGAGAGTATCCCTTGACATTCGTTGGGCATGCGGTCTCGGGAGAGTATCCCTTGACGTCTTTTGGGCACGTAAGGGCACGGTTGCGCCTCTACGGAGGAAGGACGCCGTAGCGCCGTTGCGCCTCGGTTGTAGCCCTGTGGGGTAGTAATAATCGGAACGCGTGTAGATGCAAGAGTACGTGAGAAACATGGCATCATTGGTTCCGATTATGCATGAGATGATCACATCATGATTTATGGCATGCACGCATGATTTTATAACGTGCAGGATGTGGCAATGGCCAATTGAGATTGCTTGTGGTGTGACTCGCATGTGATTGATGAACTGCATCATCTAACGGCCATGTGCATTGCGTGTATTGTATTGACTTATAACGTGCAGGGTATGGCATACCGGGTAAGGTTGCATACGAACCGACTATTTGATTGTTGGTTGCATTGCATGCATTGAATGAGGTTTAATGTGCAGGGTATGGCATACCGGGTAAGGTTGCATGCGAATCGACTAATTGTTTGTTGGTTGACCCTGGCTGTTGTTGCTTGTTTGTGGTTGGGTTGAGTGAGGGGTGGTTCTGGAGAGATGCCCGGGTTTAGTTGGTGTACTAACCGAGGCTTAGGGGAAGAACTCTCTGAGATTTTATCTCAACCTGTCGTGGTTAACAATTTTTAGGCCCCTAGAATGGCGCACCCGCAGTGGAGAATCCTGCCCCCGTTTCACCAGTGATCGACTTGGCGGGGCCGAGTCCGATGGGTCCAAGTGACTGTGGGTTGAACTCGAGGGTTTTTCACTTTGTATAGTTGGATTAGCCTAGCCTAGTTCCTTTTTGGTTTGGCTTAGAGGATGGATCGGCTCTTGTTGTCGGGCTTGTAAATCGGAAAAACGATCATCCGTTGGTTAATCTAGTAAATTGTATAAATGAGTAGTGATGGTTGTTCTTGTTGTTCATCCCTCTATCCCTGATTGATTGATTGATTGTTTGTTGGACTAGGGATGGTTTGTCTTCCGCTTGCGCATAACGAAAGATTAAAATGAATGGTTGTCGATGAGTCATGGGACGTCGCTTTCAATCGACCAAGAGAAGGGGTTGTCGCGTGCTTGGGGTTCGGGGCGTGACAAACTCTATGAAAAGAAAAAGTAGAGAAAGAGCTTATTAAAAAAACAAAAGATTTTAAATCTAAATAAGGAGGGGGTTCTTTTGATTTTGTCAGCTCTTATCTATTATTTTAATGGTCAAGCTACGGTGGTTATGGCTCACGGTGCCCTTATAATTTTTAACTGTTGGATTAGCCTGTACTATCGTGAATTTTTACTTTTAATCCAAAGATGAAAATCTATATAGGCACAGTATACACAAGAGACTGTTGACTCATCCTCTATTTTGGACTTACTAGTTGACTTTAAAAATATTGCCGAAATTTATCTAGCCAACCAGATTGCTATGTTGGCTCTGACTTTTTCTCTAGAATCTCTACAGTTACTCTTTATTTTTATTATTTTCTTTTGGCATTTTATTTATCTTCTCCGATCTCTTGCTTGTCTATATTTCATCATTTGGCTTCATTCAAAAAAGTCAGAAGACCAGATAAGGAGGGAAAATGTGACCTAATACGTCCATGAGCATCAATTGCAACTGGCAAGTACAATTCCGTGTTGAATTTTCGTCCTTAATATGCCCGGAAGGTGTTTAGCCACTTATGGAGCAGCGCAGGATAATCTATTCTTTGTAAAAATAATATTTACAAATGCTGTTACCAGTTATGGATTTGGTAAATGGTTTATTCTCTGAGTTTTACCATAGTTCTAGCTTCCCCGACAAGGCCAAATATTCTCGTGCCCTATAATCTAAAAGTTGGGAAATATAAATCTTGTTACCAGAAAGAGATATAATCGCATAAGTTTATTTTATTACTTAGTTAAAATTTAAAACTAACTAAACGTACAATAATAAATTTCGTTGAGTTGAAGAATTTTTGTTGTACTATTATTAACTATTAGAATTCTTGCATGAGTAAAATTGTGCGTCTTTTAGCTTTAGTTAAAATATTGATGGTTATTAGTTGAATCCTAAATTTTAAAATATGTTTTTGACCATGCATATAAAATGGAGAGATTATCAAAAAAGTTTAAACCTATTGCTTTTGTGTCAATTCAGTCTTATACCTTTAAATTGTGCCAATTTAATTCTAAACTTTTTGAAGACTTGCTAATTGAGCCTTAAACCTTTCAATTGTGCTAATTAACATATCTTTTGATGATTTGCCAATTTAGTCCTAAATCTTTTGAAGATTAGCCAATTTAGTCATTTGAACCAATTTTGGTTGAAAAATGGACAACTTTTTCCATTTTCTTAATATTTTTGATTTTTTAAATTATTTTTTTTCCTTGTTTTTTTCAACTCTTGGTCAACAAGGTTGCAAATTGACACTTGCTAGCCATAGTAGAGGGCTGATGACCTTTGCCCAGTTGGGGGGATAGTCTCTCAACCCTTGCTTGGATTTGGGCAAGGGTTGAGATGCCCTTGCTTGTGGTTGGCAAAGGCAGGAAGGCCCTCGCCTAGTCTAGGTGAGGGCCCTTAACCTCACCTATGGCTGACCAAGATCGATTGATGACCTCTACGCCTTGGCTAACCAAAGTAAAAAAAAAAAAAGAGAAAGAAAAGAAGGAAAAATGGATTTACAAAAAGTTTAAAAAATACCAAAAAGACAGTTATGTGAGCATTTTTCGGCCAAAATTGGCTAGAAGGCTTTAAATTTGGCAATTTTTCAAAAGGTGTAAGGTTGGATCGAAAAGTTATTAAAATGTTTAAAACTAAATTGGCCAAATTGAAAAGTTTATGATTGAATGACACATGTTTTATAATTTTTTGTAATTTCCTCATTTAAATTATATTGATAAGAAATGAAATGAGAAAAAAGAATAAGGAAATATAGCTTTTTTTTTATTTCACGGAAAATGAATAATTTGAAAAACATTTTGTTAAGAGCAATCACTTTTTTTTTTTGCTAGAACTAAGAATAATCACTTATATCACTTAAAATAATTAATCAATAATATATATTTATATATCTAAATGTTTTTGTGAATGATGAAAATATTTTTCATTCTTCCTTTTACTTTTGAAAGTGATGTAAGTGATTGTTTTTAGAAATTTTTTTAAATTATTTAATTTCCATGAAACAAATGGAGTCATGGAAGTAATAAATATAGTGATGATACACAAGATATAAAATACATACATACATCAAGAATCTCATCATATTTCTTTTTGAAGACAACAATTGAAGACGTTGTTGGTGTTGACCAAGCACATCACTTGACCCAATGGGCCAAAGCTAAAAAAAAGAAAATTATTGTTCACTTCATCCGAGCTTGCTTGAGTTTGCCTATAAAGGAAAGATGAGAAGAAGAGGTTCCACCCCCTAAGTTACCACATCTACCCCCAATTTACACTAAAAAGACAAAACTGTCCTTAAATTTTTAATTGTAGTTTAAAGTGGTGGTCCAACTCCTTTTTTTTTCCTATTTATATTAAATACCGTAATTAAGCATTTCTCATTTTTTTTTAGCATATTAAAGAAAGGTGCATTCTTAAATATTCTTGTAACGTTTTACATGTTTTGTGTAAAATCATCTTGCTAGTAACAAGAAAAAAAAAGACATATCAAAGAATTTATCTTTTTACCATATTATACTAGCAAGAAACTTTTATACAGATTAAGACGTCAGCTATATAGGTAGGAATACACTAAATACATTATGTACAATGAGATGTCTTGATATTTTTTTGTAAACAATTCATAGATGATAATGATTTTTGTCAATCCAAAATAATGACATTTCACTAGCATTTCCAAAAAACATTCTTACTTTATGCAATGTTTTGATTTAATTAAATTTAATCCACTTAATAATTTAAATATAATTGACAACATGGAAAAGAATTGGGACGCAGACTCTAGAGTGCAAAAACTTGTCACGGGAGGATACTTAAGTGCCAAAAATTCCGAAAGATACACTTAAGTGCCAAAATTGAAGCAAAATTGATAATTAAGTACAAATGACAAGAAAATCTAGCCAAAATGCACACATAGCATTTTCCAGCAACTTTATTTGCTGACGTGGCAATTTTAAAAAAAATTGTCCGCATGGAAAAAAAATGCCATATCAGCCAAAAAATCCCCAAAAATGATTTTATTAAATTTTAAGAAAAGGGGAAGGGTGTGCGAGCAAGGGCTATACATTCCTCACCACCATTGCTAACGTCGTAGGGCCAGTGATGATGGGGAAAGGGTTGGCTATGATCATCAGGCCTTAGCCAATGGCCGGCAACCTTGGCCAACTAGCAACGAGGGCCTGTGGGCCCTTGCCCAAACCTAGGGCAAGGGTCATGAGCCTCCCCCAAATCCGCCAAGGGTCATCGGCCCTCGCCCAAATAGGTTAAGGACCATTGGCCGCTGGTTGGGATCGCTTAACCACATCTATTAGCTAGCAACCCTTGGGAATCAGATTTGGGTAAGGGTCGCGACCCTCACCCTAGATCTGGCCAAAGGCCCACAAGCCCTTGCTCTCGGTTGGCTAGGGTCATTGATTGCTGGCTTGGGCCCAATGACCTTAGTCGACCCTTGCCCCACCGTCACTAGCCTTTGTTGGCAATGGTGGGGTGTGGCAACACACCTTTTCCCCTTTTTTTAAAAGTTTGTTATATTAATTAATTAATATTTATATTAAATGCCACATTAGCATTAAAACAACGTCATTTTGGTTAAGTTTTTGCTAACTCAGCTTTTTGGCGAGCCATGTAGGTGAATTATATTATTAAAATAAGCCACGTCAGATTTCTAGCGACCTTCGCCAAAATTAGCACTTAAGTGATTCAATCTTTTTTTAAAATGGCACTTAAGTGTACTTTTTGTAACTTTTGGCACTTAAGTATCCCAGCATGCCAAGTTTATGGAAGTAATTCTAGCAATAAAAAATAGGGAAAATTCCAAATAAGGATTTGAAGTGAGGTCATTTTTTCAAATGAGGGTCCGAAGTGGATTTTGTTTTAAATAAGGATATGAAGTGGCCCTTATCTCAAATAAGGGCCTCAACTCCCCAGTTGGCTAAATTTTCACCGACCAGCAAGCACTTGATTTTTCCAGCGACTGAAAAAAGGGTGTTTTCATCCATAACAAAATTTGGGCAAAAATTAAAAAGAAAAGGAATAAAAGAAATCTGAGATTGGCACAATTTCAACCAAACTCTCAAATTTCTTTGTTTCTTCATCCTTTTTGCAATGCCACGGAGATCCAATTAATCAAATTTGCAAAATAAGTTGTTCATATCGGTAGGGTTCTCTTCCTTCTTTTTCCCTTTTTTGTATTCTTACATGAAATTAGTTCTTGAATTTCTGCAGAAGCATGCCAAAATTGAAAAAGTTCATGCATAATCCTCTGAAACCATTCAAATTCAGCTCAGGCAAAAGTGAATGGAGAGACCCAGCTCTGTTTTTGGCATCATCCCATCTATTACTTTCTCTCCAACTTGATTGATATCGCCGAAAGGACACACATTCTCCCGGATAAATAAATGAAGATGGATTAAGAACAGAGAAAAAATGCAAGCTCAAGTTCCTCGACCTCTCGCTTTTGCTCCCCAGTCCCCACGATTACCCACGGCCATCTGACACCACAATCGTCTCCACACGAGCATGGGTAGTCGCCGCGTCATCTCCGGCGGACTGAAAAAGGACGCCGCTACGGGCAATACTGGAATGGCTTGGACAAAGGTAAAGATGAGCAGGAAGAAAGAAAAAAAAGGAAAAGAAAAGAAATAAATGTTTATGACAGTAATACCACTTATTTGGCCGTCGGAAAAATCAAGTGCTTGTTGGCCAGCGAACTCAGGCCCTTGTTTGAGACAAAGTGGCCACTTTAAGTCCTTATTTGAAACAAAGTCCACTTTGAATCCCTTTTTGAGAAAATGACCTCATTTAATGCCCTTCTTGGGAATTTTCCATAAAAAATATATAGTGCCTTTAACATATATGGAAAATGTACAATAAACAAAAACTAAACACATGAAATTCTTAATTTTGGTTAGTAGATCCTACATAGATATAGAAAAACTAAAAAGAAAATGAAAGTAAATAAATTTGAGACCACAAATCTAAATTGCAATCGAATGATAGAGGACAATTTTGTCTTTTTTGACAAAAACTAGGTGAATTTAGTTATATAAGGGGTGGAAATAGCACCATCCTATATATATATACCATACACGTCACAAGGATCTAGGTGTAATTAGAAAATCGATTAGTAATTTAAAACAAACTTAATTAAGCTTACTTAACAAATTAATTAAATCTATTAATTAATATTAATTAATATTTGGTAATGATGAATTCAATATACTAATTAAATCACCAATGACATGCGGTTAAACCGGTCGATTGTGGGGTATGAGTAATAATTTAAATAGACATGAAAGTTTAAATAAAATATTGCATTAACTCAAAGTCATAAATACAAATATTGAAAGTTGCAGTTTATGAAATACAAATGCAATATTCACAAGATCTTTTGATTCACAAACCATGAACAGGGTTTGTAACCATTAATCTAATAGGGGTTTATGAAGATAAAATGGTAAGATGAAAATATGAAAATCTTACCAAAGGCTGATCAGAACCAAGTATTTAGTTATTGATCTTGAAAGGGAATGAAAGAAGATTGGTTGTAGGAAGAACAAGGGAAGAACTCTTTTAGGATGAGGGATGTCTTCTCAAGATGAAGGGAAGAAGAAAGTGAAAGGGCTTTGGAAGTTCAAAGCCTACCTTCTTCTTCTTCCATGCAGTGGTCTATTTAAAGAATTGGCTAGTTACTACTGACAGATAAAAGGTGAACACGCGTTCACGAGAAATTACTATTGCTATATAGTAAAAAGTAAATAGTGAGCTGATTTGACCAAAAGTGCACAATGATATAGTGAGAATCTTTGTGCAAAATTTCAAAATATGAAATCTTTGAGCAGAATCTCATGATGAATTCTTGACTTTGGTTGTTCTACCATTGTTTTTTCAGTTTTCATCTTCTGCCAGATTAATGTCATAGAAGTCATCTTCGTTGGTGTTTCCACTATGGTGAGAATGGGAAGAACTTGATTCTTCCAGCTCACTTATGGTCTGTTTAAAAAGTCTTTTGAGTTGATTTTGGGACTGGGCTGACGCCAACTTAGATAAAACGAATCATTTATCATGGAGGAAATGGGTAACCCCTTTTGGTGGAATGATCTCTGTCTTGGGTTTCTTTTACTCAACCAGTCTATGACTGATTGTTCATTCATCCTATCAAAAAATTTAAAGCCATCCCACCACTTTACCTTGAATTTTCAAATCAAGATAAGAGTGTCTAATTAAATGGTCATTCTATATTCAAAGTTCCATGCCATAACCCAAGATACTCCGAAGTATATGAAAAAGAGCATCAAGTTTGAGAATCTATCTTTGAATTTGGCTTAAATTGGTTGGAGAAAAAATTATAACTGGATTACACCAAATGGTGCAAAATATCACTAATGAATCCAAAATGGTCCCACCATCGTATGAACTAGAAGGGTATCGTCCGAGTATCTAAATCTTCAAAAAAAAATCAACCATGTATGGGAGTTATTGGCATTTTTCATGAGGAAAGTATTCCACCAAACTTGTTGGTAATCAAAATATGAATAAGAGGTTCTGTGTGGTATATGTTCGGTGATTCTAGTATTGAACTTAACCGTGGTTATGGGAGTCGATTTTCACACGGTAGGATGAATGATTTTGTGTACCCTTGCCGTGGAGTGATTAATGTGATTTTTATCAGAAAAATGTTTAAAAGTGACAGATTTGGTATTTGTCAAAATCCTTTCATAAAATTCTACCATCTTGAATAGGTCAAAATCCTTTCATATAATTAAATTTCTCAAATAACATATTTTTTGTGAAGACAATATGGTCTTCATTATAAAAGCCGTTTTCAACAGTGCAAATATTTTGATAATATGTTTTACAAAAAAAACTTTGATTTTGGAGGGGTTGCCTTAGTAGGTTGAATCACTACCTCACTAAAAATCATTTTTCCCTTTGGTTTTCTAATACTCAAAGGGGAATGATTCAAGCTTACCTATGCCTGGTCAGAATTTTGATTATTGAAGGCTATTTCAAGAAGTTTTAGGGTGTCTTGATGGGATATGTTAGATATGGAAAATAGGGGATTTGAAGGTGGTGAGGCAAGTTCCTCTTTCGGAGATATGATAATCTAGTTGTTTGATGTATTCAAAGGTTGTTGGGCAGCTTGTAATCAGCTTCTGATGTTGGTCATATTTTGTGGTTGTCTCTGGAGACTGAGTAATTTCCTTGCATTCCGGTGGGTTTGGGAGGCATTTTTCCTATAAAAATTCTCGTGTGAGAAAATCTAGTAATGAATTTGAAGAACCATTTATGAAATTAATATCAAAATCAAAAACAGATAAAATGGTTTGCCATCTGGCAAATATTTGCTTTGAAACAATATTTTGAACATCTTTTTGCAAAACATCTTTTGCAGATTTGCAATCAATTCTTAATAGAAACTTTTGATTTAAGAGGTCTCATTGGAACTTGGAGATAGATAAAATTATAGCAAGAATTTCCTTATTTTTTTATAGTAAAGTAATTCTTTTGGCAGTCATTCTAGTGTTTGGAAACAAATTGGACAATTTGTTCCTTACCGTCTTTAGACTGTTTGAGAATTCCTCCATACCCAATTTCAGAAACATCAGTTTCAACGATTTTGAATGCGAATGGATTGGCAAGGTGTAAATAAGGAATTTCTTTTATACTTTTCTTGATCATTTTTACAACATCAATGTGGATATTGGTCCATGGAGGGGAATCTTTCTTGAGCTTTTGATGGAGAGGTTTGCAAATTATGTTGATATTATGAAAGAAATCTATGACATAATTCAAACTTCCAAGAAATCTCTATAATTGGTTTTTATCCCTTATTTCTTCAGAAAATTTTTCAACAAAAATTATTGATCTCTCAATTGGTATGATTGTTCAAATATGGATATGATGCCCTAGGAACTTAATTTTGGTTTGGAAGAGAGATATTTTGCTAGGAGATACGGCTAGACCATTATTTTTCACTATGTTAATGAAGTGGCCAATATGTTTGAAATGTTGATCAATATTTGAAGAAAATATAAGAACATCATCTATGTAGACTATTATGTAATCGAAGTATGGATTGAATATATTATTCATAATTCTTTGGAATTCATAAAGGTATTTTTCAAACCAAAGGGCATTATATTTCATTCATATTATCCGAAAGGGACAGTGAAAGCAATCTTATATCTGTTACCTTCATTGATTTGGATTTGCCAAAATCCAGATTTCATATCAAATTTGGAAAATATCTCTTATCCATTTTAAAGCATCATTCAAAGGTTTATAATTAATAACAAGACGAGGAACTCCTCTTTCTAATTAAGCATTTTTGTTGAAATAGAAAGCTAAGCAACTCCAAGGAGATTGGCTTTTCCTAATGAGATTCTTGCCAAGAAGTTCTTGAATTTCCTTTTGACAAAAATTCACGACTTTATGATTCATTTGGGAAGGCCATGCCTTGGTTGGGATGTTTTTTTCGGAGAAATTTGGTTCATAAGGTAAACCAACGACATTACTTTTTCTTGACCAAAAACCATGTGGAATGGTAGAACAAATGGAGTTTTCTATACAAGATTCAAGATTAGTAATCTTTTTCTGGATGTTAGGTTCATAAAGATTTTGCTCAATCCTTTTGTAACTGGGATTTTCTTTTAAGAATTGAAGATAGTTTTATTTGTTTTGGATTATACAATTTATCTCAGAAATAGAATGTTCATGGAGAGTATTTAAGTTGCGGGTTTTTGGTTTCCTATTAAATTCAAAAACAATTTTTCTATTTAAAAGTTGGGTTTGGATTAATTTTAATATTTTGAATTTCCAATTTTTGATTATTGATTTCATGATTGAGATCATTTATAAAAATGGGTCAAGAGATGGCATTTTTTCCCCTTTCCAAAATGGTAGAAAGGTTATAAGGAATATTAGATTGAGATATGGGTGTTATGGAAGGTTGAAGACTATTAAGATATTTTATCTTAGTTTCGGGGTCTTGGATTCTGTCAATTTTTTGCAAAACAATCTCTTCATCTTCGGTCAAAACATTTATTTCAAAAGAATCTTGATAGTCATCTTCATCGAATTCATCGAATTCATCGAATTCTGAAGAGGTTTCGATGTCATTAACCTGAAGACCATTTTCAGTAGTAGATTCATCAGAAAAACTATTTTATTCTACCATGATTTGGAGAAAATTGTTAAAAGTTTCTTCTTCGAAATGCAATTCATTTAGTTTTTTGTTAATTTTGCAAAATTTTGAAGTATGGCCCTTTTTACCACAATTGTAGCATTCAATATTTTTATAAAAATTCTTCTTTGTCTTATTGGAATTTTGTCTTTTGTTATCCTTTTTTGAAGTTGGGCTTGCTAGGCCTAATTGGGCCCACTTGGGCTAGCTTGGGGCCCATGTGGCCGACCCCTAATAGGCACAAGGCCCATTGGACCTTCGGTTGGCCCATCTCCTCTTGGTTCCAATTTTTCAGCCCATTAAATCATTTTCCGATAATTTCCGGGCTTACTAATAAATTCGAGAATCAATTAGGTAACGTTTAATATTTTAGTCTTAACATCCTTGAAAGTTTGATACCCGAAGTCGGATTGAAATTCGTGGTTAATATTAATCAATTGCGACTTTAGTACGACCTAACTATCAGGCAACGTTTAGGGGCTCTTGCGCATTTGATCTGTGGTTGATAGCTTTTCGATCCACAATCGTGTAGATTCAAATCAAGGTGATCCTCGATTATCATGTAATCATAAGGGGTTAATTGCTCACGCTAAGTACAGAGCCAAAAAGAAATTGATTTAATGTCATTCGTAGTCAATATCGAAGTCGTGCGGAATCATCTGCAATCCGACCTCATACTTCTATCGAATCGATTTATTTCCATTCACTAATAGGCCTGCAACAACATGGTATCATCCCTCTTTGATCCTTATGGTCAAGCGGCCTATCCCTGATTGAATTCACTAGTCGTATACGTATCGATTCTTAATTACCTTTTCGGCTAGTTAGTTAACTCATGAGGGGCCAACTCAGAGTAAATGTAACTAATAGCACATTGATAAAATAACAATTTCATATATCCCGAAATGGGTCGAAATTCAGGACGTCACATAGAGAGAGTAAAATAAGCATTAGACTTGGTTAATGATCATCATGTGATGTCCACCCTTATGGGGCATGTACATACACTTGCATAACTGCGGTTATAAATAGATTAATGGGAAATTAATTGCCGACCACTATTTCTATATTCATGGAGATAGGTGTTCTAGTTCAGTAAAGAACCTTTTACTCAACCCGAGCGCTTGTGCATTTGGTTTTGTGAATACGTACTTGGAAATCTTCTCGATGTAATAGTTGAACGTGATGCTAAGAGTTCAAACCTTCACCATAGTATTTTAAATTGCAGTATCCAAATTGTCAACTCAGATCATGGCCTGTGATCCATTCACGAGCCCCCAAAAAAAAAATGCTGACAAAGGGTGCTTTTTCTATTCTTGAAAGAGTTAAATTAAAAAAAATAGATGTCTATCGTTGATTAAGAATATGCATATATTGCAATACTTTGAATAAGAAGTACGACAAAACCTGATTAAGACGGGCTATGAATTATGATAAGGGCTTTGATCCCTCAAGGAACAAGAGAAGCGCCCCTATGTTCAGTGTTACGAATCACCTCAGAACTAGAGGAGCACCCCTAGGTACTGAATTTGATCGCTGGCACGGTTCATGTCTCTGTACCAACTATAACTAAAACCAAAACTAAATTTGGCTTTGGTTATTTTTGTACTTCTAAATTTATTAGAAGGTCATCACTGTTTTAGAGTTCCTGAACTTTATATTCTAAAAATTTCAAATGGTGCAATTAATCCAAAAATGTCATTCTTGTGCAATTAGTCCCCCTTTTGATTTGTATTAATTGCTCTCTTGAATAAAGTACTACGCAGTTGAATTTTTCCAAATTTCAGTACAGCATATCTATTCCAATCTCTATATTCCACATGTCACTCGAGGAAAAATAATCTCTAATGACCAAAAAATAGTGCGGCCAAACCATATTTAGTCGCTAAAAGCAATTTTTAGCGACCAAAGTCAATTTGGTTGCCATAAGACTGGTGGAGAAAACTCCCAACTATTTTTGAAGTTGACAAAATTATCCCGAACTTTATTTGTCTTGAAGAATATTAAGACACGTGCTTAGTTTGATAAATGGAAATATATCTTCAGACAGTATTTATTAAGACACACATACAATATCTCATTATTAATACATACGGAGAAGACAATCCTCATCCTGACATGCCCAAATTGAAGTTAGTCCAGAACCTGGATAGTTCATAACTAAATTGGACTAGATTGTATATCATCTAGAAGCAGACAAGTCCAGAGCAAGACTCATTAAGATTCTATCATGGCTAGTGATCTTGGTTGGATTTAACATTTAGACAAATTTGATTAATTCAATCAAAATAATTTATAATCAAATACTTTAGGCAAGTACTTTGTAAATCGAAGAAGCTCTACTTATGGAAACTCAGAATATGATTGCATGGGTGACTAGATTCAAGGAGGAGATTCAGTCTATTCACTCAAACATATACCAAATCTCTTTAGTATAATTTGTTCAATGGATGGCTTGAAAGACTATCCTCTGAAGATTTCCAATGGCTTATATAGAAGTAGATGAGTATTTAAGGAGACCAAGGTGTCAAGGAGCAATACAAGAGACAAGACCCATAATCTACAATTCCAAATTCTGATCAATATTCGGGCACACACTTATTTTTCTTGAGCCTCAATTCTGTGATCGTTGAGAGAAGTACAGGAAGAGTGGTTGAGTAAATAAGTGAGATTTTTCACTTAGTGTTACACTCAAAATTATAATCTCTTATTGATCATGTAATGAAATCTAGTCAATAGGCTATCAACGTGAGAGAGTGGACGTAGGTTGATCTGAGCTTAACCAATCTTGTGTGCAATTTCTCTCATCCTTAAGCTTTATATTTCATGTATATTGTCTATTGCACACTTGTTGGGTGCTTCTAAAAGTCTTTCTATTGCACAATAGATTCTGAACCACGTTCTAAAATCTGTTATTTACCCAAACTTTATTCTTAAATTATTTTATTTTGCATTAATTTGTTAAATTTTATATAATCACCTATTCGCTCCCTTTAAGTGATTATTACTAGTTATATCAAAGACAAGCTTTAGCAACCAAACAAAGAGTTTGGTCGAGATGACACAATTCTAGCGACTAAATCCTTGTTTGGTCGCCAAAAGGTTGCCAAGGTTGCCAAGGTTGCAAAGGTTGCCAGCTAGGGCACTTTTGGCGACCATATTTGGTCGCTACCAATCATAAAATGAGTGTAGCTTATTGCCGACATTTACATTCGCCTAACTCCTACTAGGCATCTAACCAGGAATGAGTGACAAGAACATTACATGTTTAAGGAACCACTCTTAAACATCAATCATGTTCTAAATGTTTCCAGAGAATTATTTCAGTCTGCATAAATCCACTATTTTCAACTCTTGAATCTTTGGCAGAGTCTGCAAAGTTGATGCCAACAACAGTTCAAAAAATAGAACCGGAATTTTTTTTTCTAGTCCTGAATCTTGCGAAAAACGACTATAGCTAACCTGGAAATAGAAAATCCTAACTTCCTTTTGTTTCTATACAACATGCCACGTGAAGGGGTAAATGAAAGACAACGACCGGAATTGTATCTTCTTTCAATTCAACAGGTCAAGTGAAGAAGAGCACTCTACCGTCCATCTTTTGATGAGTGCTAATGTTGACACCTAAATTTTAGTGACCCAATCATTTATTTATTGCATACAAATTCAAGAATTAATTTTAAACCTTAAACAAAAATATTTGAATTAAATTGCATAACATATAATTTTTTTATATTTTATTTCAATTAATTGCATTAGCATTAGACTAGCGGTAAATGGGTCTGAACTGGAAATTGAACAAATTAAGCTTGTGAAAGGGGAATAATTTTCAGCAACAATGAGGACATGCCTTAGCCAAAATTTATATAGCAGGCAAACTTAATTGAGTTCAATTTGATTATATTTCAGCCCGTTAAGGTTTGATTGTAAGTTGGCCTTAAGTTATTAGAGCCCATCACGTTGGAAAGGGATAAGTTAAGCCCATAATAGTGAAATTAACCTAGGTTAGCATTATAAAAAGGACATTATGCATCACAAATTAGTGGTCAGCAAATTGATACTCTCATAACACAATAGAAAGACAAACCTGAGGGGGGAGAGAGATCAATCTTAGTCAAGCTCTAGCTGAGACACCACTATGTCGCGCCCCGCCACTGCATTGCCCTCCTGCCCGTGACGCTACTTTGGTTCACCCACAATGCTGCTCACTGCCCTATCGTTAGCTGTGAGCCACCCCAAAGACAAGCTCAACCGAGACGTTGCTCCTCACTAGGAGTGTCAAATGGGTGGGTCGGGTCGGGTTTGGGTCGGGTCGAAAATGGTCCAACCCACATCGACCCATATAACCCATTTTGACCCATTTTCATGCAATGTAAATTCAATGACTCATATCTGACCTGACCCATACCTAACCCATACCCGATCCATATTATCAACACATTAATATTTAACTTAATTTAAGAAAATCTACTCCCACTTATTTAGTCCATTTTAAACTTTTCACATATAAATTATTTGAATAAAAATTTCACATCAAATTTATAAAGTAAATTAAATAATTAATAATTAATTAATAAAATTTTTTTTGATAACCCGGGAACCCCTTGTACAGCTGACAACTGGAGATGGTAAACTCGAGGCGAGCTGAGCCGCCTCCACAGACCCGGTCGTGGGTGAGTCGCGCGGAATGCGGACGCGGGGATCCGCGTGACTCGGGATTCAAACCCCTCCCCCAGCGATAAGGGCGAAGGAGCGAAACCACGCGACCACCGCAAGTGGAGGTGTAAATAAAAAAATGTTGATACCTCTAAATTGAAATAGTTTGAGGAAAATAATTTTAAAAAAAAAAATCACTTTTTTAATTATTTTTAAAAAATTGAATTTATTATTTATTATTTATTATTTATTATATATTATATTTTTCTTTCTTTTTATTTTTCTTTTCCCTTTATTTTCACTTTTCTTTCTTCTTCCCCCTTTTCCTCTACTAGTGCCGCTCGATGGCGACTGGCCAAGACGTAGGCCAGTGAGCCTGAACTCAACTAAAGCTGACGAACTTGAGGCTCGCTAATCTAGGCTCCGCTGAGATCACTGGCAGTGGTCAAGCTCGAGCTCACCTGAATTTGGCGAGCCATGAGCTCTATTGTAGTCACTGAGTTTGGGGCTTGCCTACCCAAATTCAGGCGAGTCATAGCTAGGCCAAAGTCGACAACCTTGCGACTTGCCTGTCCAGATCTAGGCCAAGCTCCGGCCAACGAGCTTAAGGCTCGCTACCCCAAGCTCTGTCGTGGCTCGCCTGCCCAAATCCAGGCTAAGCTCCAGTCGGTGACAGCAAACTCGGGATTGGCAATGGTGACGACGGTGTGATGGCGAGATCGGCAACGGAAGTCGGGAATGCATAGAGGAGAGGGATGGAAGGAGAGAGATGATGGGTCTATCTAAGAACTTACTCAACCCATATTTGATCCCTTAACCCATATGTGACCCATATTTAACTTTCACTTGACCTACATTTGACCCATTTAACTAAAAGTGGATCATGATATGGGTTTATGACCCACATTGACACCTCTACTCCTCACTACCAAAAATTGCCATTGGTGAAGTTATCTATGCGAGTTCTATTAACTAGTCCTGTCACTACACCTGAATTGTCGCTACCACCGTTATTCATCGAGCCTATTGGGCCGAGCCGCTGCCTTTCGCTACCCAAGCCATCGACATCCACTTCTGTGCCCACGATGACAAGTCGAGCCTGAGCTACTGCTAATGCCCAAGCTCGATCCCCATTGCTACCCCTGACCAAGGCACCCCCTGTCATGGTAAGCTTATCACCGATTGGCTGCTATCCAGTAGAGGCCCAACATCGCCATGCCGCGATGACCAAAGTCACAGTCCGTGCTGTTGCTCGCTGCATCGAGCTTGCCGATCAATTGTGAACATTGTTGTGACTAAGCTCGCTAACTACGTTGCCATCAAGCTCATCCTTGAACTGAGCTGATCCATTGAAGTTCTTTTTTGTAGGTTCGTTGGTTGCCGTCGACACTTGCACTGCTCGCCACCGCTGCGCACGCCACTGTTGCCGTTCACCATCACCATTGAATCCCCGATCACAATTCTGGTCCGATTGCATTAAGTTCAAATTTGGAAAGTAAATCCTCAAATTGGGTAATATTTTTTTCTTTAATTGATTAGATATATTTACTGCCTATTTTGAGTGATTTGCTATATTCTATTAAACATTCAGTTAAATAATGTATATCCAAGTAGCCCCAAGAAATCACCCTAAGTTAGGAAACCTTCCTAACTTAACAACGTGTTTGGATAGTTGCCCGATCTCTAACTACGAGATACAATGCCCGATAATGCGGAAAATCTTCCATCCTATTTATAACTATTTGTATACGATTATTGATTTACCTATTTCTAAATTTAACGGATAACCTTCCATCAATATCTATAATCAATTAAATATGATCGCTAGTTTATTCTGTTTTCAAATTTAAATAAGATAACATTTGTAGATTGTATTATTTAAACGAATAATTATCCATTGCTTGATTGTTTTCATGAAAAAGAAAATCCAGAAAATATATTAAATTTGATTTGATTTTTGTTAATTACATTGCCTGTTTTAGATTAGGTTGCATGTTCGAATTAGGTAATTTCTTTATTCCGAATTTTTAAAATAAAAAATGCAAAAACGTTAGATAGGATAAATTAGATTTCATTTTCTTAATTTAAATTCCATGTTTAAATATAAAATACAAAAAAATATCATGCGGATGTCATGCAAAATTAGTTCATCTATTGCATGTCATTTAGTAGTTGCATGTTTAGGCATTCAAATTAAAATGTGTGACATGTTAGAATAGTTACATTAATATTTGCAAATCATTAGAATTTGGTCATTTAATTAGAAATTATGACATATAGTTTGTACTAGGTTGCATGTTCTAGTATACACATATTTTGTACATCATTACATTTAGAATATTTGCATTGCATTGCAAATAGAATAAGAACCCAAAAAGTTGAGTGATCACGTGTTATTGAAAATCATATCTAGGATTGTTGATATGATTTTTACGATAACATTGCAGATGCTTTTGTTGCTTTGAGATAAGCCCTGCAATTTATTTACCATTTTATTGGGTGTAACATTAGTGGTTTGTGCAACTGTATGATGACTTCACATGTTAAGAAGTAATAAAATTAATCCAAGTTGCTTGTTGTAAATTGTTTTTTAATAAAAAGAATGATACCGAAAGGGCATTAGAGAAATTTAGTATAATCAAATCCCCGTTCCCAAAATCTCTAGTTAGCCAGAGCAAATCCATTACTTTGCTTAGGTTAACCCACGGTAAACAAACTAATGATGACACCTTATTGAAAATCATTTGTATGTTAAGAATTCGAATCTTAAGTTGCAAATTGGTATGAGCTTAGAAAAGCCTAAATTAAGTCTAAACTTACTAATTCATTAACCAAACCCTTAGGTGGTGCACCCCATGAGGGTATGTCGTGATAGCTAAGAACTTTAGTGGTATCAAAACATACAAAATACAGGTGCTTGGTTCATCTAGGCATCTCCATGTAATCCAAACAAAGACAGAAGAAACACAAGGAAAAAAGCAACCACCTCTGTAAAATCTAATGTAAATAGAAATCAACCACTACACATGCTAAATTGTAATTGTCACAAAGTGAATTAGAGAACCTGTAGCAAATAGCCAAGAGAGAAAAAGAAAAAGAAAAAGAAACAAATTGTAGAAGCCAACAAGGGCCTCTCGATTTTTGTGTTACTGAAACCCTACACCCATTGTAACATATTTATATTGGATATAAATTGTACATGGCCATAATGCCCTTATGTAAGTAAAAAAAAAAAAAAAACCCAGAAAACAAAACCAACACCACTCAAGTAATATATCACTTCCCTCAAGCTGGAGCATATAGGTCACCCCTGCCTACCTTGGAACCGCTAGTAACAAAGGTAGGATGAAACAATGCTTTAGAGAACAAATCAAAAAACTAATCTCTAGAGGCAGCATAAGGAGTAGCAACCAATTTTCACTTTACAACATTATGAACAAAGTGACAGTCAACTTTTATATAATTAGTTTGCTCATAAAAAATATGACTCCTAGAAATATAAAAAGATGCCTGATTATCACACATCAAATTAATAAGTTGATTAATCAAGCATCCAACCTCCTAGAGAAGGGATTTCAACCACAATAATTCAGCCACAATATGTGCCATAACACAATATTCAGCCTTCACACTAAACTAAACAATGATAATTTATTTCTTGCTTCTCCAAGTAACCAAATTACCACCAAGAAAAGTGCAATACCTAGTCATAAACCACTCATTACATGCGCCTAGCCTAGTAGCATTAGAATAGCCAATCAATGGAACAATCATTTGATTTATAAGTTAGTCCTTTACTAGGAGTGCCTTTGAAGTACTAAAGAAAGTGACAAACAATATCCTAATGAGCCTTCTAATTTCATAAACTAACTCATTGCACCAACAATAAAGGAAATATCGTGAAGTATAAAAGTAGGATAAATTAGTTTCCCAGCTAAAGGCCAATATTAATCCTTACCTTCAATATAATCTCCATCACCAAACTCCAAAATTTTGATTTGGATATGTCGAGTTTATTATTTATTATTCTATAATGTTAGCAAGTTGGTCTATTTATGCATAAGCCTATATATACTTCTTTTGATCTCAATAATAATGTATTCTCTCTTTTACCAATAACATGGTATTAGAGAAAGATAATCCTAAGTGAGAGAGAACATACAACAGCACCACCGCTGCTAAGGATCTTGCTCTTACTGCAAGCACCAACAAGAATCTCTTGCCCTCTCGTCTCTCTTGCCTTGCGCTGCCTTGTTGACAGGTTCTCTAGTCCTTAGTGTAGTGATTGTTGGAGTCTCTTTCCTCTAGAAATAGTTTCGAATTGATCTATAGCTAAGACGTTCATCAATGTGTGTTTTGATTGGTGTTGAGTTGTTTGTGGTGATTGGATCACAAGGTTGTGGCAGTTTGGGTGAGATTCATGTATGCTCATGGCATATTTTGTTGTTGTGGTTCCCGATTAGGATTGTTCAGGTAGCCGACCGTCGCGACCTCACCTCGGGTGCACCACCTAGGGTTTGGCTAATGGATTACTAAGTCTAAACTTAGTTCGGGCTCTCCCAAGCCCATACCAATTCGCAACTTAGGATTTAAGTTTTTAGCATGCAAATGATTTTTACTTGGAGTCGCCACTAATCTATTTTTTTGGTGGGTCGATTAGAAACCCAAGTAAAGTATGGAAGAGTTACTTCACTCCTATGAACCAGAGACTATAGAATCAGGGACTTGATTAGGTTAGATTTCTCTAACGCCTTTTCGGTACATTTTCTCTTTTATTTTGAAAAAAAAATGATTTGCAGGCAGCTTGCATTGATTTTAATTTACTCCCTAACATGCAATGCGATCATGCAATGCGATCATGCAAGTATGCAATCATTATTTAATACTCAATCATCAAAGTATTAAATAAATTGCAAGGAAAGGGAGGAAATTACTTACCTTGAAGCTACTAAAGCATCTGCAATATTAGTTAGAAAATCACATCGACCTAAAAGTGATTTAATTAATACGCGATCACTCGAATTTTGGATTTTCTCTTATTTAATGAGGCCTAAAACTAACGCGCAATGCATAAAGTGTCTAACTATAATGTCATGCAATGTGCAACCTAATATGCAAACTATATGTCACGTGACATTAATTATTTAACCTAATCTAATGCCAGAAAATATTTAATGCAACTATCCTAGTATGTCACGCATTCAAATGACCCTAAACATGTAATTGCTAGATGACATGCAATAGATGATATAATTCTATGCAATGCATAGATAATATGATGTGACCTAGACTACATGGCATGCAAGTGATATGTTTTTGTGTGTGTGTTTTTTCATGAAATAAACAAATAAATTTCCTAGTTCTAGAAATTATCCAATTCAATCTAAGGGATTAATCTAGCCCGAATCCTAGTTTATATTATCTCTAACTAAATGAACCCTATCCTAACATGCAATCTAAGTCAATTAAAACATATTCTATGTATAAAATCAATCACCCAAGAATAAAATCGACGAATCGTATCTCGAGCATGAGATCGAATTGGCCGACTTTCCGTGCAATCGCGAATCGTATCTTGGACGTGAGATCGGATTGATGATTATAGCACGTTAAGAAATTAGAGAATAATCTCTAATTCAAAAGGCTACTTGAAATTTGGGATACTATAGTATGGAGTCCAATCAAATATATCCGTAATATTTCAAATAAGGAAACTAAGTCTTCGGAAAAATCAAATCGAACGAGATTTTACCTAATCCGAATGTTAGCTTCAAAATTCAACAACTTGCGAACCACAGTCTATGAGCGGTAGATCGGCGGGAGGCAGGCTTGAACCGCTACAAAATTGTCGCAGGAGACTCCACTGGTGTCGGACAACGACTGACTTCGGATGAATGCCCTCAACAAATCATGCACGAGAGAGACAACTTCTTGTGCTTTTTATCATAAAATTACGTCCGCCCATAAAGGCCCCCCTTTTGTGCGCGTCTCCTCCTCTCCCTCCAGGTGGAAGTGCTTTACTTTGGGGACAAAAAAACTGCAGAGAGATTCCCCCTTTCCTTCGTGTCCTTTGTATCTCAAACGTGGCTGCTTCTTTGATGGCACCAGAGGATAACGATCTCAAGGCAGCAGATCGTGCATGGTCTCACGGCTTCGTCATTGACGAAGAGGCGCAGCTATAGGTCACCGTCTCATGGCGGCACGAACAGCGGTAAGTGATCTGAAGCTCAGCTGCGGGTTGGTAAGGTTGCAACCGCAAGAGGCTCGGCCACGTGATGTTTTGCCGAACACTCCTCGCTCTCACATGAGCTCTTTCTCTCTCTGTACTCTCTTGCTTTCTTATCTCTCGATTTTTCACTGATGGCTCTGTCTCACAATTTCGCTCTCCATCGGGGAACCCTCACAATTTCGCTCTCACTTTTGCATCTGTGTACTCCCCTTTTTCAGTGTGTCTGTCCCCCTTTTATAGGCAAGACAACACGGTGCCTTCAAAAAAACATGATAAGGATACGATGATCTGATTTTTTATTGCGGATATATCTTTTTGCTCTCTTCCTATCTTTAACCATGCAGATATACTTTACCTTTGAACCAACCACATCCCTTCCTTTTCTTGACCATGCAGATATACTTTACCTTTGAACCAGGCACATTCCTACAGATATGTTTTACTTTTTGAACCAGCCACATCCCTGCAGATATGTTTTACTTTTGAACCAGCCATATCCCTGTCTTTTCTTGACAATTCAAAAATCGGCCGCCGCAAATTTTTGAAAGATTATGCTCCTAAAATTATGTGTTATGCAATATTAAATTACGAATGATTAATCAAAATTTAGGTGTCAACATCGACTAACAGTAAGTCTAAAAAGAAGAAGTGTCTTTGAATCTCACCTCTAATGCTCTCATGGTGTTGGGGTAGCTTGTTGTGTTTTTATTTTTACTTCATGGATAAGTCTACTGATCTAATAAACTCTCCATCTGTTAGTTATGGGTGATTCCTCCTACTATTAGCTCTTCAACTAGATACTATTGTTATGTTGCATAGTCTTTAATGGGGAAGTATGATTGAATCTATCCACCATCTTTTCACAAATTGTGCAACAACCCATGAAGTGTGGACAAAATGTGCTTTATTCTAATTTGGATAGAATAAAAGGAGTTCGGTTTGCAATATGCAGGAGGCTTTATTTGAAGTTAAAATTAGTGATGCCAGGTTGGCATAGTATTATACTCCTTTTTTGTCTTCATATTAGTGTCTCAAATCCTTTTTTCAATCGACTACTGCAGTTACTCAAATGCAACAACGAGGGATGGACATTGTGGTAGTCTTCTTCCTCCAAGGTCTTGGTCTTGATCATAAAGTTCTTCGGCGACAATAGCTTACTTCTCTTGGCGCTCTATCTTCCCTGCGTGAAGTGCACTCTTGGGTTGCTCGTTACACACTTAATTTCAAACCTTTAGTCATATTAGCTAGTAGTACTATGGTGACTCATGATGGTCGAGGTACTCTTGGTCATGGAAATTGAAACTCTGATAGTCTTAACCGTGGTCATGGATGTGGTGTTTAGGGCCAAGGTGCCCCTCGTGGTGGTGGCAATAGTGGTTCTAGAGGAGCTCGTGGGGGTCACTTTTGTACTCATATTCTACTTGCTGGGCATGCTGATGCTATGACGTCCATCCCAAGCTGTGGGGTCTGCATACTTCTGTTAATACTAAACCTTGGTCTCCTTCATCTAGACCTCCTTCGAAGTATGGTGAATTTGTCACATGCAGAATATGATGAGTTGATTAAAGCACGACAACTTTATGTTCCTTATGGTCCTATTGCTATTTTGGCACACCAAAATGATTTTACCTATCTCGTGTCTATTACAGCTGCTCATCGTCATTAAGTAATTGATTCAAATGCCACTCATCGTATGACCGGTGATCCTTATCTTTTTACCTCCACCTCATCCATTGCATCCACTTTAATCACCTTAACAAATGGTTCTCAATCCAAGGTGATCAGTACAGGCTGTGTATCACTGAGTTCCTTCGTGTCCTTACCTTTGTTTACCATATGCTATGCCTCCTTTATAATCTATTATCTATCAATTCTATTATTTGTGACCTTACTGTGATGTTATCTTTGCTTCCTCTTCGTGTGTTTTTAAGGATTGGAACACTAGACGCCAAATAGGTGGTGGGCATGAGGCTAGTGGATTATACCTCCTAGACTTTGAGATTATTGCTGTAGTTGCTATCATTCAGAAGAAATTCGTGGATGACTCTTATTGACTATATTGTTGCCATAGTCACCACTTAGCAAACGTACACCAATATTTGCCCTTTTTGTCTAGTTCTGGTCTTCAGTTTGGTTGTGAAACATGTCAGTTGGGTAAGTACCATCATGTATCCCCCCCGTGGTCTTGAGTCATGCGTCCTTACCATTCGAGTTAGTCCACTCCAATGTTTGAGGTTCTAGTCAAGAGTCTTCATTTGGTTTTCATTATTCTGTTAGTTTTATTGGTGATTGTAATCGCATGACTTGGTTATATCTAATATAATTGTATTTGCGTTTCATTCTTTCCAGTAATTTTTTAATGAAGTTTGTACTCAGTATTTCTGCTAAGTGCTTGTGTAGAGACAATGCTCGTGAATATTTTTCTTCTTTTTCCTTGATTCCATTTCTTGAGTTTCATGGTATTTTACATCAGAATTCTTGCGCTTACGCTCCACAACAAAATATCGTTGCTGATCGTAAGAACTATCATTTGTTGGATGTTGCTTGTTACCTACTTCTCCAATGCCTAAGTCATTCTAGAGCTATGCACTTCTTACAATATGTCATCTTATTAATTGTCGTCTGTCCTTGGTGTTGAAATGAACTATCCTTTATGCTCTTCTTCATCCTGATCATCCTTTGTGGTCTATTCATCCTTATATATTTGGGTGTGTCTATTTTATCCATTCTCTATCTCCTAGGTTGGCAAATTATTATTTCATGCCAATAAATGTGCATTCGTTGGTTATTTCTGAACTCAAAAGGGATATATCTAATATAGTCCTCATCCTCGTTGAGAGTATATTCATGATAATGTGATTTTTTTTTATGATCAGGCATATTCTAGCAATATTTCTCCTCTGGCACCATCAATAATTGATCTTCAACCACCCTAGGCTCCTTGTTAGTCATTGTGGCTACTCTCCGACTGTACCTCCTAGTGCCTCTCAACTGATCCACCACCTATTCCTTCTATTAATACTCCATTGGATCTAGGATCACTTGCACGACTCTTCTTCAATTCTATACACATGATCCTTGCCCTATTTGCGGTCGTGCCTCTCCACTAGTGAACGGCCCACCACCACCACCTTCAACTCCGGCTTTTGATCCTCTTCCTCTAGTTCCTATTGATTATTCTATTGCTCATCATACTCAGTCTCAGTATTCTCTTTCTCATTTTGTGTCTTGCCATAACTTAACCCATCAAATGTTTGCCTTTATATCATCCCTTAACATCTATGCCTATGCCGAGTAGTGTGCAGGAGGCTATGGCCCATTCAGGTTGGGCTCGTGCTATAGAGGAGGAGATGACTGCATTACATCATAATCAAACTTGGGATCTAATCCCTTGGCCTCCTAATAGTTGCCTCCAGATAAACAATTAGCGGTAGATCTCGCTCAATCTTTTTTGTCAAGTACCTTCCATATGGTTTAGTTAAGCACTTAAAGGAGTATCTTGTTGCAAACGTTATACTTAGACTTGTGATATCAACTATGATGAGACATTTCTCCGATGGCCAAGATTCCCTCCATTTGTGTTGTTATTTCTTTGTCTACTCAGTTTCAATAGAATCTTGATCAGCTTAATATCAAAAATTCATTCCTTCTGGCAATCTGGAAGTCTATATAATCACCTCGGTTTATTGCTCAAGGAGAGAGGGAATACAAACTACAAAAACCTCTTTATGGATAATAACATGAACAAAATTGAGATGTGCCACAAGGGAGAATGTCTTAAAATTGTCCTAAGTAAAACTTTTAGCAACAAGCCAAGTCCTAAGATGCTCAACTAAGCCATCTAGGTTGTACATTAGTGTAGACCCACCGACACTTCACCACATCTTTCTCGAGGGGAAGATCAACCAAAGACCACATTTGGTGGGGGCACTAGAGCTTTCATTTCTACATCTATAACTCTCTTCCACTCAAGGTGAGACAAGGCCTCGGTGGTAGAGGTAGGAATTGTGAGTATGTAATAATAGAGAAAAGCCATTTAATGGGGAAATAAAATGAGAGAGAGACACATAATGCTCAATAGGGTAAGCAAATGTGATTTTTGTGTACAAGAACGAGCACCTTTGCAAATGGCAATCGAAAGATCGTCCAAACCAAGGAGGGAGATGGGATGGAGGGCATGGAAGAGCTAGAGACTAGTGGTGCTGTGAACTACTTTCGCCACTGTACACCTGCAAGGGAGGAGACACAAGAGAATCACTAATAGAGTCTGAGGGAGTAAGTTCTGGGGTAGGAAGATCAGCCACAATGTCAATCAAAGACTCTTTATCCCTGGTTGAATGGTATGGTGTACCCTCGAAGGAAGTAACATCATCAATGACATATTGGATACAACTCATAGGATCACAACACCGATATCTCCTTTAAGTACGTGAATACCTGAGAAAAACATATTTAGTGGCATGAGGAGATAGTTTGTCAACATTGGGACTTTAAGCTAAGGACAAAATAGACACCCCTAAAAACACTAAGGTAAAAGGGAATAATGGCTTTTTGGGGAGCACAACACTGACCGATGACTAATAATTGAGGATATCAGAAGGCATACGTTTTATGAGGTAACATGCAATAAAGACAACAACACTCCAAAATGATTTTGGGACATGCATACAAAATAAGAGTGAACAAGCAACTTCTAGAATGATGAGGGGTATAAACTTGTTTGATGTATAAGGTCAAGATTAGAACAGAATAAAGAAATTGATTTATATGAGTATTCTAGAGTGTTATTAGGGTGCATTTGGTTTGGTTTTGGGCAAATGCACTTGGGAAAATGCAAATATCTTTGGGCTAAAGGAGTTTCCTGAAATACAAATAGCGTTTGGTAAATCATAATTTTATATTGCATGTAGAAATAACTTTAGCCTAAATGCCATTTGGTAGATACAACATTTTGTAAAGGAATTTTGGTAAATTTTTTATTTAAAAAAATTGTAAATATTTTTTTTTGAATCCGCCCTCACGCAGCCAAAATTGGCCGCCAGCCACCTTTCGACGGCCAAATCTAGCCGCCGGTCACTGTCTGGCGGCTAGATTTGGCCGCTGGACAGCCTCGCTTGAGGTTGCGCGACCTCAAGCGGTGGTCGCCTGGATTCATGACCCAAGCAACAAAACCGTCGCCTCTATTGCCTGGGTTGGCGACTTAGGCGTGCGACCCAGGCAACCACCGCTTAAGGTCGTCACATCTCAAGCGACGCGAAAGTCACATAGGCGACCATCGCTTGGGTCACGCGACCCAGGCAACACTTGAGGTCTCACGACCAAAGGCGGCAGTTGCCCCCCTTAGGTGGCGGTCACTGGGGTCGAGTGACCCCTTAGGCAGCAGTCGCCGGCATCAAGGGCCCCTTGGCCAGTGGTCATCGGCTTCATTGGCTCACGGAGAAGATGAACAATACCAACTTGCATTTCGAAAATGCAACTCCCAAGGCACCTCCCGCCCTCCATTCACCCAAAGTCCTTTGAGGTGCCTTAGAAATGCAATTGCATCTTCCCAAAGTGAGTCCAAAATTTTAACCAAACGCATTTGCATTTGGCTAAGGGACTTTAGAGCCCTAAAGCCCATTTCAAATGCCGAACCAAATGCACCCTTAGTTCACACAATGGATAAAAATTCAAAATAGTTATGAAGTATATAGAGTCATGTTAGATAGGAATAATCATCATTTCTTCTACCAATACGCAAAGGTCCTCAAACATTCAAATTAACAAGTTCAAGTAAAATAGATGCACAAGAATCACTATGACTAGAACAAATAACTACAATGATATTTCCCAAGTTCATAAGCCTTACACTCAAGAATAGAAACCACTTTACACTCGGAAATTATTTGTTGTAACTTAAAGATAAATGTTCTAAATGGGAATGCAATAAGGGGGGGGAACTAGTAGCTAGACCATTGGTGGCTACAGTAGAGACATTACTTAGGTGGTAGAGTCCATCGCCTTCATGCCCTCCACTAATCATCTTCTTTGTCTGAAGGTCCTGAAAAATGCAAGAAGAGGGGTAAAATGTAACAAAACAACCAAGAGCTTTAGTTAACTAACCAACAAACAACAAATTCAAATGAAGTCGGGGAACATGTAAGACAGAGAACGAAAAGATAAGCAAGGTGTAAGTGACACAGCCTTTGATCCAACCACCTAAATTGAGGAACCATTAGCTAAAATAACTTGAGAAGAAGTACTAGAGTTATGGTGGGAAGAGAATAGTTCTTGCTTACTTGTCATATGACTAGAAGCTCCCAAGTTAATGACCCATGTGTTGAAAGACAAAGTAGAAAAAAAGACCATGTTACCTATATGTGCAAGAGTGGCAGTATGAGAAATTGGAAGGCTCTTGTTGTTGGACACGCTTGATAAGTTGTGTAACTAGATCATCCCGAGCCGTAGACTTAGAAGAACTAACCCCAATTGGGATAGATGGATTCGTGTTGCTTGAAGACACAACTCTAGCACTCCTTTTGAACACAACAACATTTGTGGTAACTAATCGCTAACCCCACTCAAGCTCGCCATGCTTCACCCAATAAGTGTCAACATTATGACTACATTTGCCGTGGTATGTTCACCAACGGCTATCTCAATTAGAACTCTATCCGCTACATCCACCACCACGGCCTCAACCTATCCTTGAACCACGGCCTCTTAGAAAATCCATTATGACCATGACCACCACTACTAGCCATAAGTATTGAACTATCTTTAAATGATGTAGAAGAGGGAGGGAAAATACTTATTTATAGAAGAAACTTTCTCTCTAACAAGAAGCTGGCTCTTCACAAGCTGCAAGTCAATATTCGACCTAGATAAAAACTTGGCCACTTGAAATTAAGCTAGTTGTGTCTTTAGTTTCTCAAGATTAGTAGTGATGGGCTGATAAAGATTGAGTTCTCCTCACACGCCTTTCCAAGCACTACAATACTCTCCAAGAGACTTGTCCCCCTATTTAAAATTAAAGATCTTATATAATTCATAGACTTTAGGCGTGATTTTATCTTGTGAGTAGCTCTCCATAAGATCATCCCACACTCTAGCTATTATGTGGAACATGACATTAGCAACAATGGATGGTTCAACATTGTTCCATAATCACACCAAAAGTGTACCATTCTCTCTCATCCGGTCACCATACTCTTTAGAATCTACAACAAGGAGTCTGTCGTAAGACACTTGAGTTCCTCTATAACATTAATATAGACCTTGACAGCTTGGTCCCTTAACAACTAATTGGAGGCCTATGTATTTAACAATGGTAATGTCATGCCCAAACCCCGAGCATGCAACAACCCCTTCCCTTGGTCAATAGAATGCGATGTCTCATGACGTGTCACCAACCACTCATTTTAATCTTTCATTATGCGTAAACAAAAAACGAATTATCCTCCATTCAATCAAACAATCAAGAAAGGATAGAGGGATGAACAATGGAACAACAACAAACTACTCATTTATTTATTTACTAGATTAACCAAACAAAAGAACGTTTCCGATTTACAAGCCAACCAGTGGGTTGGTTCCTTTTTTCTAAGCCAGACAAAAAGAGACTAAGGCTAGGTCAATTCGTTCTTTCCAAAAAAACCCTCGAGTTCAGTAAGTCCATCAGGGCTACCAAAGTTCATGGACCCATTAGATTTAGGCTCCGTCGAGTCATAATCGAAGGCGTGCGAGTCAACCACAGATGGAGCAGGAGTGGGATTTACCACTGCACCATCAGGAGGATCCAGCTTCATAGGATCCCAATTGGCATCTTTGGGGCCCCTACCAGGCGGCCCATCAAAACCATGCAGAGGACTGATCAAGAGATCGTCCTCCCTGATATACCACTCTAAGAATCGATGGGGAATCCATTGCTTCAATCCTTCATCCACCCAAATGGTGGAGGCGTATTCTCATACAAATGCACCCAGCCCGGGAAGCAGTGGTGCATCATGATGACCTCCCAATCCTTGGAGACCCTAAATTGCACCAAAGGGTGCGCCATTTTAAGGACTTGAAATGGTTAATACAACAATGAGATATAAATTCAACAAGTCCTCACCCTAAACCTCGATTAAGACACCAACTCAACCTGGGGTATCTCCCTAGAACCACCCCTAAAGCATATCAACAACAACAATACCATATATTATAGCCAAGACATGATTAACCCACATATCCAGGGCCGACAAATAAGCAAATAGTCAGCTCGCATGCAACCTTACCTGGTTATGTCATACCCTACACGATATATGTGAACACAACACAACCAATGCATACTACAATCAAGTAACGCATTCGATCAATCACATAGGAGTCGCATCACAGGCGATCTCACCTGGCCATTGCTACATCCTGCATGTTATCAATTCAAGTATGCCACAATTAGTGCAACCAGTACATGTATAATCAAAATCAATGATGCCATGTTTCTTATGCGTTTTTGCATCCACACGTGTTCCAATTATTAATGCCCCTTAAGGCCACAACCGAACTCCTGCCGGTGTCTACTGGCGTAGCCAGTCATCGCCCTCCCCCATGAGGTGCGGCGACATCGAGAGTTCTCTCCCAAGACAGCATTCCCGAAGGAGCATGGGTCCGACCTCCACCACGACTCAACATCCAGACTCCCGTCGGGATTTCCAACGAGTCGGACTATCATCCCTCCGAATTCCCGCCGGGGTGACATGTTCAATTTAGTGGCCACACAAGCATATCATAACAGCTCATTTTTATCTTAAACATTAGCCAATGCATACATGATACATGCTTGTAGAAATAGTCCATTAAGCATATGTAGTCCCAATTTCATCTCCAGAAAAATTAGTCAATTCTCATGTCTCACGAACAAAACATAAATCCCCTTTTTATAACCCCACACAATTCATGTAATTGTCCATGTATTTCACACTATCAATATATATCATATGATCAAAACATTTTCATTTAGACCAAATTTTGCTTCTGCATGAACAATGTCACGTGAACAGTCCGCGTAAACAGTACTGTGTGAACAGTGCGCATGACCATATGAAAGTACATAATGAATAGTGAAATTCCATAATTTAATAACTAATAAATTAAATAATTCAGAATTCAATAAAATAATAATTAAATTAAAGAAATCAATAAATTAAGACTAAACAAGCTTAACTCCGTTAATCTAAGATTAAGCCAACAAACCCCATTTAATAAGCATTAAACAAGATCAATTTAAACTAATCCTAGTCATCTAACTAACCACATATCTTAGCTCTAATATACCTTAATTAATCCTCTTAACTAAGATTAACTCTAACTAAACCAACACTAAGCAAGTTTATGCACTAATCAACGGATTAGGATGAAAACTCACCTGTTAAGCGGGCTAGAGACACGGGCGCGGCGGTGGCGGCAAAGGCTACGCACGGGAACCTCAACTACGACGATCCAAGGCAACCCCAAGAAAAAAACAGTAGCAACCAAATCTATCTCTCTCTGCAAAGCTGAAACTGAACTGTCCAGGAGGAAGGTTGCTGGTCAGACCGTTTAGCCCTCCGGTGACCTGCTGGCCGACGATCAACAGCTTCAAGGGGTCTAGGGGGATAGGTTGATGGCTAGTCTAAGTAGTGACAAGGTCAAAATAGGGTCGAAGGAGCTTTCTAGGCGATGCAGAACTGGAAACAGGCGGATAAGGGAGCGGCAACTTCTAGTCGGCTAACGTGCTAGCCGACAACTTGGATCGACGAACGATGGTGATAGGGGCACAAACTGAAGCTCCTAACCACGGCTGTAGGTGGCTCTAGCAGTGACAAAACCGAACCAATAATGAAAAACACAAGGAAGGAAGGAAAGGAAGAAGAAGAAAAAAGAAGAAAAAGAGGAAACAGGGGGAGTGGGCGGCTAAAATGGGGAGGAGAGAGATGGGAGTGAGGGTGGTCTACTCTCATTAAGGTTCGTCAATGCTTGCCCCTTCTCCATGCAATGACCTTATCTTCTCTCTCTTCTTTTGTCTCTTTCCCAATAATATCTAGAGGGGCAAAATGGTCTTTTCCACCTTTACATAATTACCACTTTGTCCTTGGGCTGAGGTGATGAGTGGGCCTAAGAAACGGGCTAGGAAATGAATAAGAATGGGCTCGGGAATTGATTGGGCTTAAAATGGCTCAAGGCTTGGCAATAGGCTAGGGAGGGTCAAGTGGGCTAGTTGGGTGCAATGGGCTTAAAGGCTAACTTGGGCCCACCATGGTGGCTACCCCTACTTGGGTCTTGCCCAGCCCACTTTTTCGTGGGCTCAATTCCTCGGTCCATTAATTCATTTTCAAACAATTCGAGCTCACCGACAATATTCAAGATCAAAGAAGCATCATCCAAAAGTTTGTCTTGGATGTTCCCAAAAATCTGTAGTCCAATTTGGATTTTCATGCATTGTCAATTTTGCTTGAATGCCATTTTGGTACGTCTCGGACTAACAAGCGACTCCGAGGATTTATGCATAACCGACTCGTGCTTGACTCAATATCAAACAATGTTCAAGTTTTCTCAACACATGGACATCCTTGACTAACATGAGATTGCGAATGATCAATTCTTATTTCAAAGTACACGATTACCGAGAATTGACATAGGGTTGTTCGTGGTCTCGATAACAGTAAACGGATTCACCCGTCGTTCCATTATACCTTGCTCGCGAATTGACTTCTAGTCATTTATGAAACCGGCCTATATAACCATAGCATTGTCCTTACGCATGTCTCACGGTCAAGTCGTTTTTCCCAGGTCAAGTTCTTTAGTCGCACGAGTTCCGTCCTCAATAGCCTTTCCCCTCAATGTTAGTATCTTGGGAGTGATCAATTCCAAGTGAGATTAACCAACAATAGATTGATAAAATTCACATTCCTACATCCCTCAAAAGGCTCAAATTTTAGGACGTCATAGATAATTTGAATATCGACACTATTTGTAGAAGAGTTAGCATCACTTATTTTGATAATCTCAATATAAATATATCCCACATATCATTAGGACTAAAATTTCAGTGGAAGAAATAAAACAGCCTTCGATTCCATATAATCAATACAATACATAATTTCTTATGTGTTTCCGCGCGCCTTTGAGACCCCGAAAAATGGACAAATTCCTTTCCTTTCTTAGGAACACATACAATATTTGTCACTACAAAAAGGACAATTGTAACCCCCTTCCCCCATTAACTACTTCATTTATGAATTTCATAGTAATAGAAATACATGTCCTACTGAAATAGAATTTGTAACTTGCTATCCCCTTGCCTAGCAAGCAAAGATTTACCTCCGCAAAAAGGATGATTCATTCGTATTAACACGAGAGTCCAACTCATTGCAGAATCCAAGTTGTATATTTATATTTGAAAGAAAGAGGTTGATCTCCTTGCTTCTCTCATGATACAATCCTCTTCCCACTGAGCCCCCTTTCTCCTCGGTCCATAGAAACAAAATGTAGGACTAGAGCCAAAAGTGAATCACGGAAGAAAGGACTCACTGAGCCGGGATCACCAACTAATGCTAATCTAACTTTAATAGAACAGAAAAAAACTGTCTTTTATGTATACTTTCCTCGGTTCCTTTGCCAACAACCTCTATTTATGAGATTTTAGCATCCTTTTTTTGATATTTATGAAACCAATTTGACAAGAAAAAAAAAATCCCCATCAGTCACCAAAACATTAATGAACTATAATGATAAATTACTCAAAACATTAATAAATGATAGTTAAAATTGATGAGATCATGAATGATGTCAAAGCTTCTAAGTTTAATGTCTCAAAATAAGAATGATTTTAAAAACTTTGATAGAGAAAAGATAAGTGACAAGTAAATTGAAAACATGTAGAGATTTAGGAAATTAATTTCATTCAGAACATTCTTGCATCTGAGTTTGAAAACATTTTCATTCTAAACATACGGTAATCTAAAAATATTTTCATTCTAAACATCTAATTTTGAACATTCATGAGTTTGAAAACATTTTGAATCCACTAAAATAATTTATGAAATATATCAAAATTAGGAAAATGTCAAGGTAATATATTTAAAACTTATATATATCTCCAAATATAAAATTTGGAACACACCAACCAAATTTTACCAATAGTTTAGCAGCAAGTAAAATATCACCATTCCACACCATTAAAGTACACATCAAAATATATTTACCAAATTCTATTGACTTAAACTCCTAGCGATCTAATCGTGGAAATTAGTCCAAAATATGGACATGGAAATTTCTAGATGTCACAAGCATGGAGGACCATTCAATCTCCATTTGCATTATGGAGCAAAATTTTAAAAAGGAATTTAATTTCCTAACATCGATTTTTGGCATGTGGGGAAAGGGACTAGATCATTCTAGGGCTGGCAAAGCTTGACAATGGGTAGGGATGTCATTTCAAAGTCGATTATGTGGTCTGTTGGTAATGGGGAATAAATTAGAGTTAGGGAGGACAATTGGGTACTGTAAGATTTTGTGGGATCATTACCAACCATTCTAAAAACTTAAGCTGTTAGATGAATGCATTGTTTATTATTTGATTATTCCAACATTCCCCCTCACACTTAATCTGATATTTTGTCTGGTACTAAGCATGGAAATTTAATTGGGAAGGTAAATAGGGCCTGATAAAATTTGAACTTAGGACCTCCAGCTCTGATACCATGTAAGATTTTGTGTGACCACTACCAACTATTCTAAAAGTCCATTACTAACTATTCTAAAAGTTTAAGCTGTTAGATGCAAATGCAGTTTATTATTTAAAAATTCCAACAAATAGGGGTTATTGGAAGGCTTGCTAATCGTGTTGATCAAATTTATGTTGGTGATCTTCTAGACAAAAATGGACCCAATCAGGATGAGCATACACTTAGACGAATGTTTGATGACGGGGTAGTGAAGGAGATTGCATCTATTCCTTTACGAGAGGATAATGAGGCAGATAAAATGGTTTGGATAGGGACTAAATTAGGGTTCTATTTAGTGAAAAATGGGTATAACCAACTTAGACGACGATTTATTAGCGTGCATACAACAACCCTCCTCCTCGCACAAGCCCCTACCATAACTATGGAGTAAACCATGGAAACTAAATGTCCCGCCCAAACTCATGATATTTTTATGGAATATTTGTCAAAATGCCTCGCCTACAAAGGATAATCTCCTCAAAAGGAACATTGTACCTGACACGACTTGCCCTCTTTGTCAGCAAAACCGAGAAAGCCTTGAGCAAATTTCTTCCTCTGTCCATGGACTCAAGACATTTGGTCAAACATGCGAGAACAAATCGGGATCTTGAGTCATGGACTTAAGCGAATTGAACAGCGGTTACTGAACTACCAAAGTACTAAAAGGGTTGCGCCAAACGTGGAGCTTATCACGGCTATTCTTTGGCAAATACGGACATCTCATAATAATTTCATCTTGAGGGGCACCAAACCAGATCCGAGGAGTATCGTCATGGACGCTTGTGCGATGAATGACAAGATTACTTGTTGGAGCCCGAAAACCACAGGAAAAAGGAAAGGAAGGATAACTCACCTCTCTCTTGGACACCACCACACTCGGGAACTCTGAAAATAAACGTCGACGGAGCGTTTTGGGAGGGAGAAGCCACTGACACGATGTCGTGGGAGTGTCGAGATTCCTCAGAGATGCTGATTGACAGATCTGCAAGCTCTATGCATGTTCGATCTCCCCTCCATGCCGAAACCCCAGCTCTCCTGGAAGCTTTGAAGTGGCTGAACTCACGTGGCTTTGAAGAGATAGAGTTGGAGTCAGACAATCTCTTTTTAGTCAGAATGCTTCAAGGCACAGATTTAGTCTGTTGGGGAGTCCGCGTGCTGATCAGAGAGTGCAACGATTTGCTTATCAAAGTAAAAGGCCTTCGACTAGCTCACTATGCACGGACACAAAACAAAGTCACGGAGTGGGTTGTTGTTAAGGCTCAAGTCCATAACACCCTTCCACTTAATTGGATTTTCAACCCACCTTAAGTCCCTTGGGATTTGTTGAGTTTAGAGGCCCACTTAGTGTGCTTATAAACTCTTTAATATGAATGAAATGGCTACTTTTTCTGGCAAAAAACTACTTTTTAGCCTAATTAGACTCCTAGCTCATCAATTTTCCGAAATTAACTATTTTCTAGTATTTTTTTAAGAAAAATTCTCTCAGGACTTTTGATCCGGAAGCCATTATTATGCATGCAATTGTCAAGCCGATTTCAAGATTCCAAGCCAGCAGTGAATTTTCAAATTTGGAGCCAATTAGGGGTTCCTATCAATTCTTCATAGTTAATGCAAATTAGCGAAAATTGAGTACAATCAAGTATAAGCAACTCAATTCCAATGTCAATTTTGACAAAATCACAATTATTGGACTCAATTTGGCCAACTTGATGATTCAATGATTGATTAGACCAAAAGAGATCAATCCATTAGCCTAATTAATTTGACTCATGGTAGACTAATATTCAATTTAACCAATTGGTGTCTAGTTTGGCCAATTAAACATCAATTATACACATTGGTCTAACTCAAGATGCTGTCTAAGAGGATTTTAGTAGAAATTAGAGAAATTGAGATGCCACGTGTCAATCTGATTGAACTAAGTTAACCCCGATCGAATAAGGCCAAGATTAAATCCAAGTTGACCCAAATCATTAGGATAATCTTCAATTCTGCCCAATTGGATAGAATGTCACATGATTAACAAAAGTGGAGCAAAGTTGAAAGAATCGTAGACCCCAAAACCTATCATGTATTGCAAGAAACATCTAAATGATGTAAATGTTTTTGTTTATGCAATGAGATTACCGAATATGCATGAGAAATATTGATGCGGGGGCAACAAAACGTAAATCTTCCAATGATCTTATGCCCAACCCAACTCAAGCTTCATCGACCCATCAAGCCAATTTATCAATCATGGAAGCACATGGCAAATTTGTCCTCAACATGGTCCAATGGATTCAGGGCACATAAGATAGCTTTTGCCTATGATTTATGGCTTAAATGCAAGGCTGAAGTAGCAATGGATGTGTTCTCTTTGTATGGTGTGCTATGTTTGTCTTCTTGTGTCTTAATTCCTTTAGTGTGTTATGTCTTCTTGAGTCTTTAATGCAAGACTAGAATGTCAAAGGGCTTTTATTGCAAGTTTGAAAGAATGGGGAGCTAGTCTACATTGATAGGCTGAAGAGTATAAGTAGAGTACACTCAACTTGTCTTCTTACATTAGAGGGTCTTTAATGCAAGTCAGAATTTCAGAGTCTTTCTTGTAAGTTTGAAAGAATAGGAGCCTAGTCTTCATTCCTAGGCTGAGATGTAAGAAGTAGAGTGTGCTGCATTTATTGTAAGAGTCTTAGTACAATGTCCTAGTATGGCTATAAAGAGATGTAATTCGTATGGAGGACACACCTGATATGCAATACATGAGATTTCCTCTTGAAGTGAGTCATTTCCTTCAAATTTCGGTTCTTTATCCATTTGTATGGTGGTGAGCCTTAAGTTCTTTATCCTTGGCTGGTGGATTGTTCCTTTAGGCCTTGGTGGTGACCTACATCTATCCTAGCTTCGTTTTCATCCATAATACACTTCATTTTGCCTTCATTCCACATTCCAGCTAGTTCCCACCTTAACAGAAATCACCAGCACGTTTTATCTTCCATTTATCCAAATATACGTTTATCAATTCACTCTTTCCATAAGACGCTACCCAAGAAACGAATTTCTCACCTCTTCGTTCCCGTCACGCATCAAATATAAACTAGAACTTTGTAAATTCAAATTTCTCAAAAAAAAAAAAAAAAAAAGATTACGGGAAAATCTTTTAGTCAAAAGATCAAGTCGTGAGGGGCAATTATTGGCACTCAAAATTCAACCATATCCATTGATTGAGCTAAGAAAGAGGTTTCATATCAAGCCAACTCCATGTGGATAGGGGGAGATCCATGTTTGTTTGAGCAGTTAAACGAAAGAGGGCAAAGTTACATGGACTGACAATTACAGAGGCCCATCGACCCCGCAGCACCATGAATGGATGAGATTAGTGGATGAAGGCAGACAGTTGTCGAGCTGGTCACCGAATGTTTTGGAACAGTTAAGGATCAAGGTTCAAAAAGGAGGATCTGACCTAGCACGCACCAAACTTCTTAAGAGAAAGACTCACTTGTCTGGATGCATTTTATTTCTATTTTCCCTCCTTCCTGCGATTAATCTCCTTTCATTCCCGCTATTTAATCTACCTTTGTCAATCAAACACTTACTCTTGTTCATTTAGTACGACTTATATTATGATTTCATTAGTTTTTCAAATTCAATCATTGAGTTCACGTTCCTTCCTTAGTGCACAGTAGTCGATTAGGTCGAAGCACAAAGGCTGCGATGTCTTATCAGGATTGTCGATTGGTTGAAGCGCAATAATTCTCATATTCAAACGGACAACCCAACGAGACCCATTTTTGGGCAAAACACATATTCGAAGAAATTTCTGGAAATATGGCCCCATGTTTACGCTCAGCTACCCGTGCATCGTGGTGTTGAAGTTTGGCATTTTGGAGTGGTTGACTTACATACAACGGGCAGACCCTTTTAAACGTTTTGAGAGTGCAATCCGCTGGATGCGTGGCACCATCTCTTCTTCATGGATCTGTTGCCTTGCTTAGATTGATCAGCATCCACTAACCTTTGACATGAGTCTTTTCAATTCCACCATTTTATGCCGTAACTTGGTGGGTCGATCGTGATTGTTCACTCCTCGTTTTCTTTCTTCTTCTTTTTCTCATGGAGTCTCTCACTACGTCAATTCCATTGGATGTTGACTTAAACCAACGTTTCGCTCTAAATTTCATCAAGGAGAAGGTTGACTGCGGCAATAGTTCATCCCACTTTCGAACTTGGACCTAAGTCAACGCGGCTTAGAGTCCATTTTGTCTTATTTTCTTCCACTTTCCCACTGAAACACTACAAGACTTGAGAGTTTCTATGGTCCCTTAAAAGGGACATGGAGACATCTAATTTTTTACTAAGGCTTTGACAAAATTTTGATCAAAACTCAATCTCGTCAATATTTTTGATCAAAGGGTTTAATTGGACCATGCTTGTGTGAGCTTTCCAATAGCACCTGATTTGCCTAGACCAGACGGCCCGATTGCTGGTAATCGCAACAATTTAGACATAGCCATCCAATTTCAATGTTGTTAAGTTAATTATGATAAATGTGTTGGAAATTTTCCGATAATGGGCTTACATTAATTAATTAATTTTCTATTTTATATAATTGGGTTAATGGATATTTCAATATATTTTAAACCCTAAAGTGATCTTATTGAGTTGGATTTTGGTATCTATTAATTACGGGTCTAGTTGAGCAGCAAAGTGTAGGTAATTGTGTTTAACTATAACCCATAATGGGAGGGGCCTAGTTGACACGCTGTTGATTAGGGTTTGCTAGGTCCCCTCTCTAGCCTATAAAAGGGTAGGTTATACCTATCAATTGCTTAATCCCATAAAAGCTGCTAAACCGAAATAGGTCATAGAAAGGAAGATCGGCATTCCGATAGATCACTGATCATATCAGATTGATCCGTTTTCAATCAAGTGAGGCCATGACTCAAACAGGTATGTGTTTAATTCCGCTGTACATATTTGGATTCTTGGTGTTTTATTATCACGTATGAATCGAATTCATTCTTAATTTAATGATTGTTCATATTAAGAAATTTTACAAAATGTTGATCAAATAATGAGATCATGACAACCTGATCTTAAGCTTTTCAACGCCTCAAGAATCACATCGATAGGAGTTTTGTGGAGAGAGAGATATTGTGACTTTTCATACTAGGTCATCAATTTGACTCACTTCATGAAGATCCACACTTCCGACACTTTTTCAGAAAATGGAACATACTTTTTTAAAGTTCGAATATTGGCTTTCTGTGCTAGTGAAAATCGAGCCGTCAAAACGTGCAAAGAGAAATGTGAGCGATCAAAGTTAGGTGGAAAGCCAAGATGAAAAATATTTGGTGACAGTCAGGCTAGCCACACACAATTGCCACATGGTGGTCACCGAAGCGGCCTACCCTCGCCCCTATGGGCGAGTTGGTGCTGAGTAGGGCGGGCCTCCCTGTGTGCATGGTAGCCAAGCCCCTTGAAAGATGTTTTCGGCCGTTCGAAAGGGCCATTCAGTCTTTGAAGGGACATTCTATACCTTTTATGGGCACCTTGCGCCCTTTTGAAGGGTTTGGCTGACCCTTTGAAGGGATTTTATGCTCTTTTAAAGGGGCGGTCTGGCCCTTGGAAAGGTTTCCCTTGAATTACAAATATCCTTGTAAATAGGGGCTAATTTTTTTTTCTCATTTTTCTTCTAGATATGTGAATTCCTCTCTTGATCATTCTTTGAAAGATTTATATTGATTTTTTACTAACTTGCTTTTACGTTATTCTGGAGGGCATCCTCTAGGGTGGGAGCTAACTAGAGGAGCAAGCGGAACCCAGGCGACTAGATATAAATCCCTTTTTACTTCAAATTAGTTGTTATAATGCCAAAATTAGCCTAAACATTTAAAGGATAATTACCCAATCAATCATACATATATTGCACAGATATCAATTTAATTATGAACTTCTAATTTTATCAATATAGTCCTAAGCTTTTGTATGAAATTCCAATTTAATCATTCCGATCAACTGCCTAAATAGGATTTGATTCGTCCCTGCTTTTGTGATTTTTTGAATATAGTACATGAAATGCATTGTCTCTTTTAATTTCTGAATGTTTAAGTCCCTACTATTTTAATTTATGAATTTAATACATGAGAGGTATTGTTAGTTTACATGGTGGACTGGATGTGTCTCCCTTGCTTGATTTAGAATCGTTTTGTTTGCAGGTTAAATTGGATTCGCCCCCAATATATAAACCATGTATTCATCTAATAATTTCAGTTTTTAGAATAGTTGGTGGTCCCACCAAAATCTATCATAGTATCAAAGGCAATTACCCCTTACACGAAGGTGTGTGGAAAATAAAAATTCCACGTTCCAAGTGAATGTGTAGTGTCCTAAATGCTCTTTAGTTTTCCTCCACCTGTTAGTTTAAGCTTTCGAGTTGGACTTTCTAACATAGTATCAAAGTTGGAGGTCCTGAATTCAAATTTTACCTAGCTTCATTTACCTCCCTAATTAAATTTTCACACTTAGTATTAAGCAAAAGACCAGACTAAGCATGAGAGGGATTATTAGAATATTTAAATAATAAATTACATCTTTATCTAATAATTTAAGTTTTTAGAATAGTTAATAGTGATCCCACCAAAATCTAACATGCTTCCACCCAAAACCACCATTAAAAATTTGTGTGGATTTAACGTAATATTATTAATATTTTTCGAGAAAAGGTGGCACTGATGTGGCATCATGGGAGCACCACATCAGAAAAAAAAAATTAAAAAGAAAATGGAGGATTGAAAAAACCAACCAAAAGAAAAAAAATTGAAAATTCGAACTAGAGGACCGAGAGATTGCTGACGATCAAGGGTGTTTAAGGGGCAACACCACCATTCTAACTTCGCCGGTGAGAGCTGTCGGCCCCTTTGGGCCATTGGTGAGGGTCAGCCAACGATTGCATGGATACCCTTGACACTTGTTGTCTATGGTTAAAGCAAAGCAGATGAAAAAGTTGGCACAGGAACAGGGGAGAGCAATATGTGCTGATGTTGAACAGAAAAACCGGTTTCTTACATTCGAACATGCTTTCAATTTGTGAAGAACGCAATATTTCTCTTTAGAAAGAGTAGATACAACTACATAGCGAGTGCATGTAGCATTACATTCGTTATAATGCCCTCAGACGCCACACCCCCAGAACTCTCCCATCCGTTGCCCTTGCCAATCCTGCCGCCCCCCTCGCCCGTTCCATTGCCGACCCACCCCCTCTTCGGTCAAAGGCAACCCCGATGATACTCGTCTCTTCCTCTTTGTTATTTGTTTTCTGTATCTCTGCAACTTGTTTCTCTGTTCTCTATTCTCCGTAGCCGTCAAGCTCAAGGACAGCGAATTTTGGTCATATAATGTTCTCAATCCATGTGATCAAAAAGAGTCTCTTTTCTGATAAAGTACCACCCTCTTTTGGAAGAATTACTTCTTTTCTATTCTAGCGTGAATTGATGCTTCAAAACATGTGTGTGAACCTGTCGCCCGGATTGAACTATGGAGTGTTTTCTTGATGGTGAACAATAACTTCCCACAAAATTGTCCCGGCTGCCCGTACTCCCCCACCCCCCTTCTCTCATTTGTCCCAAATTCGGCATCGTCCAGCGACAACAACATTTCGTGGTGGGATTCTCCGGGATCGGTCATCGTCCACATGGTAGTGGTCGTTGTAATCCGGGGTGTCCTTTTCCACAATTGTCGTGGTCCTGAGGACACGGGGCACTTTGTCGATAAAACCGCGAACCCCCTTTGGTACGGACAAAGTAAGCTTGGCGTTGTCAAAGGGATTTCCTCCGAAGGACAATAATGTGAAAGCTTATGTGCATGTTTTTGTGTGAAACTTGAATGATATATAATGACAGATCGTCTACTCTAGTGTCCAGCATCGAAGATTCGATGCAATAAATAGTTGCGTTGAAGGGAAAAAAACTGTGACGAAGGCTTTTTTAAATTGCGGCAGTTTTACGATCCATAAAAAAGAAAAAATAATGTTCGGATCATAACAAATTATAACTATTTGCATTTCTTTTCGTTACTCCTATACAAAATGTTGCGATATGCAAAACTTTTATAATTTTACAATCAAGTGACGAGACTCATTTTTGCCTTCTTTGACTGTCATCGAGAGATTGGAATTAGTTCTTGAAGATTCTTAGAAGCACCCCTTGTAACAGACTAGCAAAAAAATAAAAATAACTTGTGTTGGACAATGAGATCAATTGTTTCTCATAAGAACCAGCTAGCTCGATGGTTCATTAACCTGTGACCCAAGCCCAAGTGCCGGGCCATCAGGCACGGGCAATAGGACCTTGGGCCTAGCCTCGATGGATTTGTGTGCCGAGATCACGGGCCCAACCTTTATAGAGCCAGGCCTAGGTGCTAGAGACCCGCTCTTGAATGTCGGTGACCAAGGAACCAGCATTTGGTTCCTGTGTCCGAGCATAGAGTTTCTAGTTCAACTTATAATTTCTAGTGATATTTTGTAAAATGATTTCTGGTTTGTAAGAAAGGAAATCATTTTCCTCAATTTAAGCATATTGACTACAAAAACATTTTGTGTAGAATTATTTTCCTAAGTGATCCACCTAAACAGATGTTACTTTTCGTAAAAAATCTGGAGGGCAGGGAACCGTCTAGATCGGCCACCAAATTCCTGCAACCGTGCGCAGCCTTCACAATAAACATCAATTTTCGAACATCATCTTAGAAGCAATGGAGAATAAAAAGACAACTTCCAATCCAAGCTGATGGCAAAGTAAGTGCATGGGCATGAAAGACCACTCATCTGAATAACCTGGGCCCACTTATACGGTCTTGGAATCGGTGTTTTCTTCTCTTTTTACAGTTGACATTAAATTTTGAAAGAGACGAGAATCACTTATTTCCCTATAAATATAGAGAAATGATTGGATGACGATTTTTAATCCATTATGATAATAACAACTTATTATTAATCATAAAAATTAAATAATAAATAATTATAAATTGTGATAAGATCCATCCTTTCAAGAATTTGTTACTCATAATTAACTATTACTTTCATGATATTTCAAAGATTGTTATGTTAACAAAGTCAATATATTGTACATATTTATTTCCCATAGAAAGCTTTTCCTATAGGAAGTACGTCAATTTGTCACTTTGGATAAAAGTGATGATGGGCATTACACTCTTTTTTTTATTCTTTGGGGTAATGGAAAGGATTGATTTTTTACAATACATCGAGATGAAAACAAATCGAATGCTTTTATTTTTGGCTATACCTATATCAAACATCGGCCGACATCAAGTAAACAAGAAATTTTAGAAAGACTAGTAACTTCCTTTTTTTATTTTTTATGCGCATTACTTGCTTTGCCCAGTTGTTCCACGACATTTTATGTAATCAACCACTTTATATTCGCCAAACCAATAAACATGACAAACAAACAACGTGCACATTGCAACTTTTAAATTTGCCTTAAGCTTATGAGGAGCGAATAAGAAAAACTCATTCAGCTTCCTGTCCTAGGCCTAGACTATGATCATCATGCGAGCATGTGCTTTCCAGAACTGTGGCCAATGTGATTCTCTCAACATGGACTCTCTGACCCCGCGGAGAGAACTCTGAGCTGGGATGCCTTTCCCAGAAACATCCAAGGGCGTAATATCATTGAGTGGCTCTAATGCGTTTGTAGGTGAAAGGTGAATGTGTGGGGCAAATTTGACTTTGTATGCCTTCGAAGTTAGAGCAAACTAATGCAAGCATGTGCTAATACTTATTAGTATATAGCAATTGCACTCTTTTCACTAGCCTCTCCATCATTATGATCGGCTAAAGAAAGTGCTAAGTAACATGCTCTTGACTCTTCTTTCATAGGTGAAAGGTGAATGTATTGGCGAATGGACGGGAGGCACGTGGGAGCTGAATTTAACTTTATATGGCTGAGCAAGAGATAATGCACGCATCCGATAATATTTATAAGAAGTTTAAAGCACTTGCACTCTTTCACTAGAGTCGTCATGATTGATCCATGCACGTTTTAAAAAGGGGCGGCTAAAGAAGTTGCTAACAAACATGTTTTTAACTCTTCTTTCCTCGTACTTTCCCTTATTATCTTAATTAAATGGGATTTTTGAAATGGATACAAATTGGGATACTCTCGTAATAAGGTGAGATGGGACTCCAATGATGAGCATATTCGACTTCAGCAATGGTACGGGATCTTTTGCGCACTTCTATTGGTCTCCGAATGTGGAATAAGTGGTTGAATTTTTTTTTCCTTTCGTTCGCACAATTTAAAATTCATAAATAGTTGATAAAAGTAACAAGACTTTTAAGGAAATAATTACCTAAAAAGTCATAAGCTCATTGTATGACAGTCAATTCAGTCATGGACTTTTTAATTTTGCCAAATTAGTCATAAACGTTTTAACAACTCATCAATTTAGTCCTAAATCTTTGAACTAATTGCCAATATATCTTTCAACTGATTTCAATAAGAAATTGCCAACATAACGGCCATCGCCGGCTGTATCATATAGGACTAAATTGAGTGAAAAAACTATATTGGCAAATTATCAAAAAGTTTAGGACTAAATTGAAAAAATTGATAAATTTATAACTGAGCTGACAGTCATATAACAAATTTAGTACTTTTTAGATAATTATTCCGACTTTTAAATTGTGACTAATTCAAGATCTCTAACCGAACATCAACTTAATCTGCTAAAATAGCATTAAAAACAATGGCAACGCCTTGTAAACTAGGATTAAATGATGGCAGATATACGTTGATGGTATAGTAGAGAGAGATAGAGAAGTCAAAGCTCAAAGTTACCGGATTTAAAAGCCTTTAGGCCATATTCAGAAATATCATGGTTAACCTGGCTTAACAAGCAGCCTCCTTGTCCCTTGATTTTACAAGATACTTCCCTATATGTATTTCATCGAATAATTGCCGATATTCCCTTGCTTGGTTTATACTGTGAAAATGCAGCAACACCTTTGGCAAAAACATTTCATTCTAACGGTGGACCAACAATTCTGGTGATGATTGAAATAAATGTTAACCCTTCATCGAAAATCTGGAGGGCAGAGGGGGTGCCACCGCCTAGATACACCAAATTTCAGCAACCGTGTACTGTTTTACGTGATAAGCATTGATTTTCAAGGATTATCTTGGAAGCAATGGGGAACAGAAAAGAAAAATGGTTCCAATCTAAGCTAACAACAAACTAAGTGCATGGGCTCATTGACCAAACAACAAAGAGAAAAATAGGCCTATGGGCTTTTGTAAATTAAAAGGGGAAAAAAAATCAACTTTTTAATTATTATCTCTTTATTTGCTTGTGGTAGGATGTCACTCTCCCTCCTCCTAAGATGGTATTTTTGTATGCCTTTGAAGTTAGAGTAAAGACAATGCAAGTATATGTTGATATTTAAAAGGGGAAAACTGCCTCTCCATTATTGTGATGGGCTAAAGAAAAGTGCTAAATAATATGCTCTATACTCTTCTTTCCTTCAATTGATTCGTGTTATTTTTAATTAAGTGGGTTTTGGAATTAAAATTGGAATATGATACTTTCATAACAAGAAGAAGAAATGGGATTCTAATCTTGAGTATATTCAATTTCAGTAAAAGTATAGTATTTTTTCCGCATTTATATTGAACTATATGGATAAGTTGTTTCATTTTTTTCCCCTCGTATGATTTTAAATTTGATAAATTCGGCAAAAAGATTCAATACTAGCAAGATTTTTAGGTCATGACTAATTCAAGATCTCTAACCAGACATCAACTTATCTGCTGAAATGATAATGATAACAAGGGAAAAAAGTCAGCAAAAACTCTAATTATGCTAACTGTGACACATTTACCTAAACAAAATTTGTGACACAAAAGACCTTAAACTTACACTATGTGACACATTTACCTTAAACTCTTTTTGTGACTTAAAAAATCCAAACTCATCCGCATGACATAATTACCCCCAAATTATTTTTTTATGATATCAAAAACCCCAAAGTTATACGCATGCAACGTATTTACCTCAAATTATGAGGTAAACGTATTGCATGAGTACAAATTTAGGGTTTAGGTTTTTTGGTGTTTAAAAAAAAGCTTGGAGTAAATATGTCACATTTATACAAATTTGGGGTAACTATGTTACATAGGATAAGTTTAGAGATTTTTGTATGGCAAAAAAAAAAAATTTGAGGTAAACATGTTACAATGAGCATAATTTAAGGTTTTTTGCTTCTTCTTTTTTCTTTCCTAATAACAATGGTGATGCTTTGTAAACAAGGATTAGTGATGGCTGTTATTTTGAATGCTATCGCGGAGAGCGAAACCGAAGTCAAAATTCAAAGGCGCTGGATAGCCTTTAGGCCATTTTCCGAAATTTCATGGTTAGCCTGGATTGGCAAACAGTTGCGACTTGTAAAAGCTATAAGAATGGTGGTTTATTCAGGGAACCTCCCTTACTCTCTACTCTAACAAAATACTTTTTTCTAAGCAATACATATTATATATTTCACGAAATGATTGTTGACATTTCCTCGCTAGATTTATGCAAGGCTCGTGTTAATATTGTATTACCGACAACAAAAACACGGAACCAGAATGTCCCATGCCAATGGAGGAGGGAAGTATTGGAAACCTAGACAGTTTGATTGACAGTAGTCATTGCTCTCCATCAGGAAAAACCTTATGTTGTTCAATGCAAGTGGTGAGACCACAGACACTTTTTGAAGCATCATTCAAACAAAAAAAAGATCACAATTTTTGAAAAAGATAGTATCTTATTAGAAAAGAAACACTCTTTTTTTTTCTTTTATCATGATATATGATGCAAGCGTGAGATCAACATAAATTGAAAATGAAATTTAGTGAGATCTAATATTAATTGAAGAGTTGAAGAAGGTGATTGAACTGTACCTTTGACAAGAAGAGCTGAGAAAACTAGGGACTGATGTTATCGCTACAATCTTACATTTTTTTTTTGTCATGAAAATACTTCATTAATTGATCGTCATTTAGAGGAAGAAGTACATTCATTACGAAAGTCTAAGCATAAAAGTGAAAATAGCGGGTGAGGTGGCTGTTAGGGAAATCCCTTATAATGTTTTGAAGATGACAAAATAAATCAAAGGCTACTAATGTATACTTTTGAGTCTGGATGAAACAGACGGAGAAGCACAGAAAGCCTCTAAGTTTGGATGAAGCAGACGCAGAACTTCAGTCTGGCAGATTTTGAGTCTGTCCGTACTAGACACAAATTCTGAGTCTATCCGTACTAGACGAAAGACCCGAAGAGACGCAGATTCTAAGTCTGATCGTACCAGACGGAGAACTTGAGTCTGTCAGACTCAGAATGGAACTACAAAATCAAATCACCAACGATCATGATTTTTACTTACCATATTTATATTGATCAACAAGATCAATCATCAAAACAACTTCCAAATAAGGATGAAACACTTATGGAAGCCCGGATTCTGATTGTATGGGCGAGCAGAATCCAAGGGGATCAAATCTACCTCCAACGGTCAAAAGACTTACCTTATGAAGTTTGTCCAAGAAAGGAAAGGGAAGATTAATCTCTCACGGAAAGAGCCAACGGTCGAGTGTGGCTTGGAGAGTATATAAGGAGAGGATGCAACCAGAAGAGATAGAGAGAATAAATATATTTTAAGGCTGATTCAATTCTTCACTAGTTGTTTGAAAAAGAGCGAAACTGAGTGATCCTAGTGAATTACCAAGAAGAGTGATTTTGTGAGACATATCATCACCAAATGCTAACACTCAAGAGTGTGTAATCACTTTTGATCACATAGTGAAATCCAGCCCATTGCCTGATCGCCTGGAGAGTGAACGTAGGCTTAACAAAAGCAGAACCACTATAAATTGTGTTTGCAATCTTCTCTACTCTCTCTATTTAATTTTAGTTTATAGATTACAAAAACTTTATTTTAATTGTGCGTAAAATTCCTCTACACTTATTCACCCCCCTCTAGGTGTTAATACTAGTTCCAACAATTGGTATCAGAGCCTCGTGCTTAGTATCTTGAAGTGTTTATTACTTCAAAGCTAAAGATCTTTCATGGCTAGTATTTTTGCACCAGGTTTGATTGAGGGACGAAGTATCACCAAACCATTTTACTTTGATGGGAAAGAGTACAATGTCTAGAAAAACAATATGAAGGCATTCCTAAGATCTAAGGATATGTTGGAATGGGATGTTGTTGAGAAAGGAATTAATCCTAATGTTGCGTCAGCATCTACTAGAAAAGAGGATGGCGAAACGCTTCAATCATCTGTCACTCTATCTCAAAAGGAGATAACAAAAAGAGAAGCTTTAGATGCAAAGGCTATCTATTCTCTTTATTGTGCTTTGTCTCCAAATGAATATAACCGAATCTCTTCTTGTGAAAGAAGTGTGGGATAGGCTGCACGTTACATTTGAAGGGACTGATCGTGTAAAAGAGACCAAAGTTAATATTCTTTTCGGGCAATACAAATCATTCAAGATGAAGCTAGGAGAATCCATTGGGGACATGTTCAGTAGATTCACTGAAATAGTGAATGGACTTGCATATCAAGGACAACCAATCTCGAGACCCATGAAAGTGAATAAGCTTTTGAGAGGATTATCGAAGGATTGGAACAACGTCAAAACTTCCATCCGCAAAACATTGAGGATTTCACCTTTATCTGTTGATGAACTTATTGGAACTTTACAATCATATGAAGTAGAACATATAAATGACAAAGATCCGGAAGGTAAAAAGTTAATTACTTTAAAATCTAATGCTGATTTTGATGAGGCAAATTCTAAGGAAGATGAAAAAGATGACGATGAGGAGATGAAGTCGTTGATCAAAAAATTTGAACAAAAAAAGAAAGAATTCGAAAGGGAAGGAGTCCACAAATGAGCCCGATTGTCCTTTATTCAATAAAAGAAAAGGGAAATTCGAAAAGAAGAATAAAGCTTTGAAAGCTGAGACGTGGAGCGACATCGAGTGTGAATCCAGCGATGATGAGAATTTATGCTTAATGGCGGACATTGAATTTGAAGAAGATGAGGTAACATGTTCAAATCCCATTCTTGATGATGATGATCTTTTTGAAGAATTATGCATAGAACATAAGAAAGCGTTGAAGAAGATCTCTAAATTGGAGAAGGATAGTGAGATCCAGAATGATTTTCCGAAAGTAAAGAAGAGATTGCGGCGCAAACCTTCGATCCACCATTATCGAAATCATTTTGGTAAGCAATTTGTTAAGACTGTTGGATCTCAATATTTTAATTGCTTGAATTGTGGTGATCATAATCACTTTAAGCAACAATGTTCACTTGATTGGAAGAAATCCAAGTTAATCAATTGGAAATTTGATGCTTCCTTTAACCGAAATGGACCCAAATTCATTTGGGTACCAAAGAAAATATAAATTATTTTCTTGTAGGTAATAAAGGTAAGGAAGTGAGAATTTTTTTGTGCATAATGTTCTTTTTATGTTACGGTGAGTTAGAATTTGATTTAATATGATTTAATATCCTGCTTAGAGATAATCATGATTATTTGATCGGATTTTATGCTCTCTTATTTTGTTATATTTTTGCAAAACAAAAATTTGTTTTACGAGATATTATACAAGATATTCTCATTAAAATATTCTACTGAAATGAGTCAGCAAAGCATCGTTGAGTTTTTATGAAAATTTCCTATTTGTGCTCTGACGTGAAAGAATGATCCAAATTCATGGATACCAAAAGAAAAAGAGCTTGCTGCAGGAAATTTTACAAAAGAAGAATGATTGCAAATCTATGCAAATCATTGAGCAATTAAAAGAATATCTCAAGTGATAATTGATGAGGATCTTTTTCTAAATCAATGGTATATTTTAAATATATATACCTTGGGTAAGGAAATAAAGTATTTCATATTTATCATCCTGTCTTCCAAATTTCTACACAAATATTTATGATGCTTAATGATTTTTATGACTCACGTGTGATTTATATTGAAAAAAATCTCTTGTCAGATATTGCACATTTTTATTACTTGATTTGGCACGTGATAAAAATTTTACTTCGTTTTTACATATTGTATCAATAATATCTTTTTGAAATTTATGCTTAGGGAAATCCCTTTAATCTTGAAATATATTGTTGTATTTTGGGATTCACTTGCTATAATCTTAGAAGATATTTTATATCAGACAAGTTTGATCCGCAAATTGAAGGAAGTTATGTGCGTGATTTTTTTTTTTTTGTGCAAAGATTATTATCTATTTTACAAGGATTTGCAGGTGGAAAAATATCTTTCCATATGAGGTTGGGAAAGCTTGATCCGAAATTGTGGAGATTTTTGAAGGCTTAGAAATTCTACTCATTACACAAAATTTTCTGAAATTATTGAGCAGGCCACTAATGTGTCATATGTAAGGTTGAATAGCTTTAAATTGAAATTTTTTTATATTGTCATATATGTTATTCAATTTATTTCGCAAGAAAGGGCATTATATATTACGTGAAATATTATAACAATGCTTTTGTGCAGAAAGTTTGTTAAGTTTGTGCAGATTTAATTCGAGGCGAGCTTGATTGAAGAAAACAAACTTCTACCTCAAATTTCAAAAGCAAGAGAATAGTACAGTTGTTGTTGCTACAAAGGGAATAAAGGAAGTATTATTGCAAATACTGTCATGAGGACAAGGGGAGAAAGTGAATATAAAAAAGAAAGGGGGAGAATCGTGATCATTTCGAAAAGGCAACAAATTGAGGGGGAGCATTGATTAAGTATGACAGATCTTTTGAATTCATCTTGATCTTGATTAATATGGAAAGAAAAGGTAAATTGCATTCTACATAATTTGGTAAGTATATCATCCTTTTCTTTCCTTGGCAGATTTTTATTGATATATATGAGCTATATTGAATATTCGTTATGTTCGTATCAACATGATATCTTTAAAGTTTGTGTTTCATGCCTTATATATTTCTAGAGATATTATGTGAATTTATTTGAGCTTAATTATATTCTCCACATGACACCATTTTTCATTATTATCGCCTTTTGATTATGACAAAAAGGGGGAGAAAATATGTATATGCATATGTGCTAATTGGTTTATATTATTTAGTGCATAATATTAAGTAAAAATATGTATATGCATATGTGCTAATTGGTTTATATTATTTAATGCATAATATTGAGCTGCAATTATTTCTATATATTCTTTTGCTCAATTTATCAACTATCTTCTATTTTATAATCTCCTATTTTGAATGACATTCATTGAATATATAAAATTTTGGAGATTGCATAATATGCTTATGATGCTTTGATTTATCAATATATTTAAAAGTATAATTGCACATCTGCATATTCAGAGATTGTTTTGTCATCATCAAAAAATGGGAGATTGCTAGGGAAATCCCTTATAATGTTTTGAAGATGACAAAATAAATCAAATGCTACTAACTTATGCTTTTGAGTCTGGATGAAATAGACGGAGAAGCACAGAAAGCCTCTAAGTCTGGATGAAACAGACGCAGAACTTCAGTCTGGCAGATTCTGAGTCTGTTCGTACCAGACGCAAATTTTGAGTCTATCCGTACCAGATGGAAAACTCGAAGAGACGCAGATTCTGAGTCTGATCGTACCAGACGGAGAACTTGAGTCTGTCAGACTCAGAATGGAACTACAAGATCAAATTACCAACGATCATGATTTTCACTTACCATATTTATATTGATCAACAAAATCAATCATCAAAACAACTTCCAAATAAGGATGAAACACTTATGGAAGCCCGGATTCTGATTGTATGGGCGAGCAGAATCCAAGGGGATCAAATCTACCTCCAACGGTCAAAAGAAGTTTGTCCAAGAAAGGAAAGGGAAGATTAATCTCTCACGGAAAGAGCCAACGGTCGAGTGTGACTTGGAGAGTATATAATGAGAGGATGCGACCAGAAGAGATAGAGATGATAAATATATTTCAAGGCTGATTCAACTCTTCACTAGTTGTTTGAAAAAGAGCGAAACCAAGTGATTTTAATGAATTGCCAAGAAGAGTGACTTTGTGAGACATATCATCACCAAGTGCTAACACTCAAAAGTGTGTAATCACCTTTGATCACATAGTGAAATCCAGCCCATTGGCTGATCGCCTGGAGAGTGGACGTAGGCTTAACAAAAGCCGAACCACTATAAACTGTGTTTGCAATCCTCTCTACTCTCTCTATTTAATTTTAGTTTATAGATTGCAAAAGCTTTATTTTAATTGTGCGTAAAATTCCTCTACACTTATTCACTCTCCTCTAGGTGTTAATACTAGTTCCAACAGTGGCATCGACACCCAATTAAGGGGAAGGTTTCCGGCCTAGTGGGCTTTGGCCACCCAATCCGTGACTCTGTTAGTACCCCTTGGTTCGAAAATCAATTGGATCTGTGGGAGATAGCCCAATAGCCGGCAGCAATCATGAACCAGACTTTGCAAGGCCCATGATACTTCTGTTCAGCCCATCACCATATCCACCACCGACAAGTTGTTGCTAGAAAGTTGCACATGATGTGGGTCTTCTTTCAGTCGAAGACTTCCCGGAAGACTTCCCCAGTTCGAAGTGGAGTTCATAGCTTCTATCCACCATTCCAAAACCGTACGAACCGCTAGGGTTTTGGCCATTTCAGCCGATTGGACATAGATTTACATGACTAGCCAGAAAATGTCACTTTCAATAGGTGGTCCTCTCGTTATAATAGCTCTCAAGACATGACAATACAACGTGCTTTGGTCCCCTCTGTCAATAATTTTTTTTGTCTTTTGAAAAGTGAGGATGTACATAAGAAGGGATGATTGCAAAACCTACAGAAGAGTTGGAGACATTTCATATCATGTGTAAAAAAAAAATCATAAATACATTATAATTATGTCAATTTAATTTTAATTTATTTTTTATCAATCGAGTCTTAAATCTTTTGTAATTATGCTAATTCAAGTCATCTAGCCAAATTTAGCCGTCTGACGCTAAAGTGCCGTTAGGCAGCTTCGACAATAAATTTTTAATAATATTTTATTTTTTAAAATTATTTTATTAATTTTTATATTTTCTCTTTTTCTTTTTTCTTTTTCTTTTTTCCGCCTCCCTCCTCTTCCCTCCTTTGGCTCCGGCGACTGGCCAAAGAGGAGTGCTGGCCAGTTGCCGGACTGAGGCGGCCAAGCAAGCTCCCGTCGAATCTGGCGAGGGCTCACCTCACCAATCGTGGATCTGTCGCCAGCTCGAGACGTTAAGAATGGCTCCGCCTGTGTGCTTCAATTGCGGAAGGGTTGCGCTGGCTCATCTCTGCGTTGCTATCGTTTTCATGGGTTCCTTCATTTTCCTTTGTGTTGGTGCTAGCTCGGAGTGTCGGATTCGGAGCAAAGCATTCTCTGGGTGCTGCGAGGAGAAGATTGCTGGAGGTTCGACAAGTGGAGGGCGGCGATGATGAAATCATTGCACCCAAGAATAAAGCCAAGCCAATCGCGCTCGCCAAATCCAGTCTCTCCACCAAAAACCAGACCAAGCTGATGAAACCCAAATCAGACCTCTCCCCCAGGAACCAAACCAAGCTTCTCAAACCCACAAATTCGACCAAAAAAGCATCGCCGATATCCACCATTCTTGATAAATCCAAGCTCAAGAAGTTCGACTCCCGAGGCCGGTGAGTTCGCTGATTCACTACCAACGCAAGCCCTTGCCAGATCCAATGCCCCGCCGGTAGCTTGTCCTCGCCTAGTGATGGCAAGGCGAGCTCACCCGGCCGCCTCAATCTGGTGATTGGCCAGCCCTCCCCTCTGGTCAGGTCGTCGGAGCCAAAGGAGGGAGGGGAGGAGGAAAAAAGAAAAAGAGAGAAAGAATAAAAGAAAAAGAAAAGAAAATATAAAAAATTGATAAAATAATTTAAAAAATAAAATTTTATTAAAATTTTATCACTAGTGCCACCAATGATCAAGTCCGCATCGCCGGTCAAATTTGATTAAGATGGACTGAACTGACATAATTATAAAAGACTTAGAACTCAATTGATTAAAAAATAAATTTATAATTAAATTGACATATTTATAATAAATTTATAATTTTTTTGATAATTTTTTCATTAATAAGACATCACGATTATTTGTCAATTGATATGAAATGTCCCCAACTCTTTCATCATCTTTTGCAATCATCCCTGCTTACGTATGTCCTCACCTTTAAAAAGAGAAAAAAAAAATATTGACGGAGTGGACCAAAGCACACTGTAGAGAGCCATTATAAAAGGGGAGGGCCACCTACTGGAATTCAGATTTCTTGGCAAGTCGTGAAAGATTTGTAGTGATAACATCATTCCTGAGTTCGTTCAGTTCTTCTCATTAAGGTATAGTGCAAGCACCTCCTTCGACTCTTCCACCTATATTACATCTTGCTAAATTTTTGCTTTCAATTATCTTAATTTCGCGCTCGTATCATATGATCTTTCCGATCTTTCGTGATAAAAAGAAAAGAACTGCTTCTTTTCTAATAAGGTACCATCTTTTTCAAAAATTACAACCCTATTTTTTTTAATGATGGTTTGAAAAATGTCCGCAGACTCATCACTTGCGTTAAACGACAGAGGGGTTTTCCTGATGGAGAGCAATGACTGCTGTCCACCAAATTTTCCAGATTTCCAGTACTTCCCTCCTCCACGGCATGGGACGTTCCGGATTCTGTATCTTTGGAAAGCGATGACCCTTCGTCTGGAGCCGCTTTGAGGTGGATCATCATCAGCATAGTCATTGTTGTCATCGTCGTAGCCATCGGCATTATTATAAAAACTCTCTGTGGTCGTACCAAAGAAGCCATCGGAGACGCTAGGGCCGCCGCCAGAGACGCTAGGGCCGCCGCCGCAGACGCCAAGGCCGCTGCCAGAGTCGTCAAGGAAGCCGCCCGAGACGCCAAGGACGCCGCCCATTTCACTAGGGACGTTGCCAAAGTAATCCAAAACTATATACCATGATAATTGAATGATGCACAATGACATATGATCTCCTCTATTGTATGACATTTCAGATTTGATGCAATAGATAATTTTTGTTGTTGGAGTAAATAATGTTTATATTGGAGGGTTTATTGAATTCCGTAATGTTAGGCTGCATACATGGTAGTAACCATTCTATTTCTATTTCTAGAACAAATTTATATTCCAAACTTGTTTTTGGAATAAAAATCTATTTAGTAAAATAATTTCATTTTTCTATGATAAATCAATAAAAAATTCATGCACGAATACAATGATGAATCAACGTGTGTTTATTCAAACACGCAACTACATCAATTACTAATAAGTATGATGGAAATAGAAAACAAACAAAAAGGCCAATAGGAGGCTAAGCACTCAAAGAAAGGCAAGGCGACGACACATAAAAAGGATTGATAGTTTAAACCTTCTTGCGGACACAAATAATGATTAGCAGCGTACTCAATGGCTACCGAAAGCACGCTTAATCGATTCGTCGAGAGGAATCTTTACTTTAGGAAGGTTAGTGACTCAACATATGTTATGGGTCGATGATTACGGGGATTGGAGGTGGATCCCCCAAAAACCGCACGTTGGCGGCTGCTTTGGTCTCCCCTCCCTTATAAGTCGTTTAGCGGTAGTTGGCTGCCGTGACTTTTGCTCTTGTGGTTCGTCGTTTAATGGGTGAAGATAATTTCTCTGCTATACATTCCACTGCATAGTTTATCGGTGGGGCTTGAATGACCCTCATCTCAATAACTTGGGCCCACTTATATAGTCGTAGAATTAGTTTTTTCTAAGAGAAATTGTCTAAAAATCCTAAATATTTTGCACTTTTGTCAATTCAATCCTAAACTTTTCAATTTTACTAATTGAGTTTTAAATATTTTCACCTTTTGCCAATTGAGTTCGTACAACCAAAATTTTGGCCAAAATTTGCTCACGTCAATATCAACCATCCTATGGCACAGTCAAGACACGAGTAATTTATAATAATATTTTATTTTTTGTGAATTATTTATTTATTTATGTATCAACCATCCAATGAATAATTGGATAGATTCAATTGATAAAATATGAAAAATTTTAGAATTAAATTGGTAAAATTGAAAATTTTGAGGTTGAATTGGAAAATGTGCAAAAGATTTATAACTTTTTGGACAATGCTCCCCTTTTCTTCTTCTCTTCTTAGAATTTATGTCCAAAGAAGCACTTGCTACAGTTCTTTCTCTTTCCTTTTTCTTTTATTTTTTCAGTTCTCTCGTTCTTATGTGCAACTTTCACTACAAAGGTGCTCTTTTGTTTTTTGGCTATACTTATATTGAACATCGGCCAACCTCTATTAAACCTGAAATTTTAGAAAAAAGATGTCTCTTGTTTTGCTTTGTTTATGACCATTAATTTTTTAAAATTTTCCTTAAAGCTTATAAAAAAGGGTAAAAAAAAAAAAAGACTCAATTTTGCTTCCTGTCCTCGACCTGAAGAGTAGCTTCGTGCCCACCTAGTAGCGAAGGAAACTAAAGTAGTGGAGACTGAGATTTGCCTTGCGGTAATAGAGCATGTTCGCATGCACCCCAAAGGAGTAAGAATCTTTTGCATCCAATGAGTCGTAGGTCACATACTGGAGCTTTATTGTAAAAGAATCTCACCAACTAAAAAGAAAAGAATAGAAAAAAAGTACGTTGCTATAAATGTTAAATTATACTTGATGTAATACTAATATCCTAAACTTTCTTTATGTCATAGTAAAATCTTGAACTTGTAAATCTATAATATATATACCTTCAATCACGGTATTGTGCAAAACCTCCATTAAAAATCCGATGTGGATCAAAAGTGGCATTATTAATATGTTCCGAGGAAAAGTGGCACCGATGTAGTGCCATGCAAACACCACACGAGAAAAAGATTAAAAGGAAAATGGAGAACTAAAGAGGCCAATAAAAAAAAATCAAACCTTAGGGAAGAAAGAGACATATAACTTATATTCCAAGGCATTTAAGGAGTGCCCCGGCCATTCTGACTTTGCTACCAAGAGCCGTCAACCCTAGTGGGGCCATCAGCAAGGGGTGACCAACGCTCCCTTGGATACCCTCAGCACGCAATTACAAATACATTGTCCATATCAAGCAACGCCATTTAATTATACGTCTTAAATCCATGCATATTTCTTATTTCAGTTCCACATATAATATATTTATCAGATTAGTATAAGTTCGGAGATCTTTATAACAAAAAAAAAATTGAGGTACTCGTGTCACACGATGGACAAAATAAAGTTCGGGACATTTACGTCATTAACAATGATTTAGGGTTTGCGAATTTTTGTGAAATTAGACCTTATTTGTTGTATCCTCAAAGGACGTCATTAACATGACATCATGATTATTTGTCACGTGATGTAAAATTTCCCCACTCTTTTGTCCGGTTTTCCAATCATCCCTTCTTGCAGACATCCTAACTTTATGAAAAAATAAAAAATTATCGACAGAGGGGACCAAAGCACACTGTAGAGAGCCATTATAATGAAAGAAGAGCCACCTACTGGAATTCACATTTCTTGGCAAGTCGTGAAAGATTTGTAGAGATAAAATCAGTCCCTGGTTTGCTCAATTCTTCTTGTTAAGGTACAATTCAAGCACCCTCTTCGACTCTTCAACTTATTATATACATCTCGCTAAATTTCATTTTCAATTATCCCAATCTCGCTATCGTATAATCTTTCTGATCTACTAAGATAAAAAAAAAATTTGTTTCTTTTCTGATAAAGAACCATCTTTTTAAAAAATTACCACCCTTTTTTTTCTTTTTGGTATGAATGATGCTTTGAAAAAGTGTTGCAGGCTCACCGCTTGAGTTAAACTACAAGAGGGTTTTTCCGGATGGAAAGCAACGACTATTGTCCACAAAATTGTCCGGGTTTCCAATATTTCCCTCCTCCGGTGGCCGGGGATGTTCCGGTTTCTGTATCTTTGAAGAGCAAGATCGCTCTATGCCGGGAGGCTTCTATCACCGTTAGCATAGTCGTCGTTGTAGCCATTGGCGTTATTATAAAAACTCGCCGTGGTCCTAGAGCCAGAACCGCCACTTTGCAAAATTTGACATGGAAGATTGAGATTCCAAAAATAGAGTTAGTGCCACAGTTGAAGCCACCGTTGTCACCATCGAAGCCGCCGTCATCATCATCATCATCGCCATTGAAGCCGCCATCGTTGTCGTCGTCATCACCATTGAAGCCGCCATCGTCATCGTCACCGCTGAAGCCGCTGCCACCATTTCCACCACTGCCGTGCTGTCCATGTCATCCGTGTTGTCATCAAATAATAGAATTACCATGGATGGGAATTGAATGATGCACAATGACGGATGTTCTACTCTATTGTACAAAATTTCAGATTCGATGCAATAAATAATTTTTGTTGTTGGAGGAAATAATATTTCTGTTGGAGGGTTTATTGAATTCCGTAGTTTTATAATCCATCGAGAAATCCCGCATCATAATAAATTATGCCTCTCTGAATTTTCTCATAACTCCTATAAGAAGGCTGTGATACACAAAATCTTGAAGGTTTTACAGTCAACGGACGACATTTATTTTTTCTCTATACAACGGTCATAAAGGGATTCCGTAGCCGTTCTTAAGGGGTATACGTAGCATCCCTTCTCAAAAAATGACTAGAAAATTAATTAGAAAAAGAAGAAGAAGCCCAAAGCAGCTTTACATCTCCACCATTTGCAGGAAAACGACAGCAATAGTTGTGGTCACCTCCGAGGGCAAGTTAGAGTCGCGCGGAAATTGATGGGTTACCAAGCGGTCCCTCTCACTAAGGGGCATTTAAACTTAGCACGAACCCTTCCGAACCTTGTTGACTATCGATCACAATTTAATTTTTCAATTATGCCTACACATAGCGCGTAGGACAATCAAATTCCCTATCAAAGCCGATCAATCAATTTTGATTGAATGGACTGAATTGACACATATACAATAAATTTTAAGATTTAATTGGTAAAAAAAGTTTATAATTGAATTAGTACAGTTATAATAAAACTTTTTTGATACTTTTTTCAAATTAAAAGCCGCCCACCAATAAGTGGGGACGGAAGAGAACCATTATAATGAAAGGCCACCAAGTGGAAATCCTCACTTCTTTGCTGCGTAACACTACCCACCAGTTTGCCCAGTTCTTCTTGATAAGGTACACGCAAGCACCACCTACTTCATTACGTTTTCAATCATCTCATTCTCGCACTCAAGTCTTATAATCTTCTCGATTTACGTGATCAAAAAAAGTGTTTCTTGTCTAGTAAAGTAACACCCTCTTTTTGAAGAAGAAACTTATTTTCTTGTGTGAATCGATGCTTCAAAATATGTTCGTAAACTTACCGCTTTGCATTGAACTGCAAAGAATTTCTTCATGGAGAACAATAGCTGTCCACCAAATTGTCCGAGTTGCCCGTGCTTCCCCCCTTCATGGGTCCCAAATTCGGTATCATCTAACGACAACAACATTTCATGGTGGGATACTCCAGCATGGGTCATCGTCGGCCTAGTACGCTGTAATATGTGGTTTCCTTTTCTACAATGGTCGTGGTTCTAAAGACACATAGGGCACTCCCCAAGTAACACTGAAACCCAACATTGATCTGGCAAGGCTGATAGAGTTCTTCTCCAAAGGACAATAATCTGCAAGCTTCTGGGCATGTTTCTGCGCGAAACTCGAATGATATATGGTGACAAATCATCCATTCTAGTATCCAACATAGGAGATCTGTTTTAATAAATAATTGTGTTGGAGGGAAAAAAATTTGTGATGAAGGGTTTATTATGTTTCAGTAGTTTTATGGTCTATCAAGAAATAGATTTTTGGATTTGTCGCAACCTTTTCAGTGGTGAATCATTGAAAGAAAACTAATGAATCACTAAGAGATATTTAGAGTACACTCTCATAATGGCATATTTATTGCAACTTTAAGATTTTGATTTAATTAATTAAACAAGCAATCTAATTCATTCAACAGTTGCCGTCATGAAATGGGCTATCTTAAAAATGTTGAGACAAACTTTTAGAGTCTGGCTAAACTCTCATTTAGAATATAAGGCTTTCTGACCCCATTTTTTGATACATAAAATTCTCATGAAAGCAAGTGTAGAGTATACCATTGGGATAAGGTGCTATCTTACTATTATAAAATTTATAATACATGACAGAAACTTGAAGTGAAAGGGAGAAAACTAGCTTTGCATGGTCTAAGCATACAAACACATAATTGCTTAAGGCTAGTCAGTCTCTACACTATCGTCGTATGAAAATAATCAAGATAGGTTGAACAAACATAAATCTTACATGTGGAGGAGCAAATTTTCACGATTCAACGAGACGCCAAAACTCTTGCGATCATTATTAAAGCTAGAGATAGGGGAACCTATACATTAACAAAGCATAAGAGCATTGAATTCTCAAAAACATATTTATTAAACTCCTTTATTTAGATTAAAAGATGATATCACCCAAATCTAAAACTAAATCAAGAGAGTTCAAACTCTCAAATTGATAACTAAATCAAGAAAAGAGAATTCTCAAATCTAAATAGAGAGAGAGAAAAAAAAGACAAGAAATGAACAATAAAACACAAATAAGAAGAAAAAAGGAAGGCGAAGGTGAGACTAGCTCAAACTTGGAGGTTGAAGAAAACGATGAAAAGAAAAAGAAAGAAAAGAGAGAAAAGACGTTTCAACTTCCATCACAACATGACTTATCAACATGACATTTGTCACAATGTAATTCATCAATGTGACATCTATCATGACATAACTCTTGACTTGTTCCAAACGCTAATATGACATATTATTACACATTTTATAAAGGAAATGAGCATCCTGTCTTCGTTGTCTTGGTCCCACCCTCTTCCTCTTTCTTCTATCACAACATGACATTTCAACTCCCATCACAACATGACTTATCAACATGACATTTGTCACAATGTAATTCATCAACGTGACATCTATCATGACTTAACTCTTGACTTTGTTCCAAACACTAATATGACACGTTATTATTACACTTTTTATAAAGGAAATGAGCATCCTGTCTTCGTTGTCTTTTTTAAGAGGCGTATAGCAACTTCTTGGTCCCACCCTCTTCTTCTTTCTTCTATCCTTTTTTTCTGAGGTTGTAAAAATATATGGAAGGATCTCGAATGTTGGTTCTTCTTGTTAATTTTTTAGAAGAGACTAACTTAATGGGACATCACTTTATTTTAAAGGAATATTTCGTGGATCGACAGTAATAAAACCAAGAGATGAATTTGTTCCTGACATGACAAGGGCAGGGGCAATTGTCCACAATCATCGTTGACGAGGAGTCTCCAAGACTTAATACAATCCACAAGCAAAGGTCTTCAAAAGTGGTCCACCCCATGGTTCTTCTAATGATGATGATTGATTTAGATTGTCTTCCATTACCATGGGCGGCTAATGAAAGTGTTGAGTAGCATGTTTTCCCCTCTTCTTTCCTTTTGAATTGACTATTATTATTTTAATAAAATAGGATTTTGAATTGGATGAGTATTAGGTTGCTCTCGTAATAAGAAGAGACAGGATTTTGGGTATATTCGAGTTCAGCAAATGTTTGGTATTTTTTGTGCACTTCTATTGGACTCTGACTTCTTTCTTTTGGTCGGTGACTCTTGAGTTGAATCAGTAATTTAGTTTTGTTTTTTTCTTTTGGCTAGCACAATTTAAAATTAGTAAATAGCTTATTAAAGTAGCAAGACTTTTTGGGAAATAATTGTCTAAAAAGTCATAAACCTACTGTATAGCAACCAATTCAATCATAAAATTTTTAATTTTTCTCAATTTGGTCATAAGCATATGGACAATTTACCAATTGGACTAATTGCTAATATATCTTTCAGGCTAATTTTACTAGGGAATTGCTGAAAAAGTGTCACATAGAACGACGAATCTATGTCCATGTCAAACATTTTCAAATGAAAATTGATCGAATAATTATATCACCAATCGTCAAAAGATTTATTATTAAATTGGAAAAACTAAAAAGTTTATAATTGAATTGATAGTTATACAACAAGTTAAGGATTTTTTGGATAATTTTTTCCGACTTTTAGATCGCCACTTATTCAAGATCTCTAATCAAACATCAACTTAGTCACCTAAAATAGCATTAAAAACAATGGCAACGCATTGTAAATTAGGATTAAATGATGGCATTGAAACTTTGATGGTACCGCAGAGAGCGAAAGTGAAGTCAAAAGTCAAAGCTGCTAAATTTAAAAGCCCTTAGGCCATAATCAGAAATATCATGGTTAGCCTGGCTTAACAAGCAACCTCTTTATCCCCTGCTTTTATAGGACACTTTCGTATAGCCCTCGCCTAGCCAAATATGGCAAGGGTGCCATGGCTCTCGCCGTTTCTGGATGAGGGCTCGCATGCCCTCGCTTTCACTGGCGAGGGCATTACAACCCCCGCCCAGAGCCAATGAGCTTTTGTCGACCAGATCCCAACCTCCCCCCCGATGAAAAGTTTAGGACTGAATTGGCAAAAGTGCAAAAGGTTTAGGACTTTTTGGATAATTTTCTCGAGATTTGATGCGATAAATAATTGCATTGAAGGGAAAAAAAATAGTTGACGGCTTTTTAAAATTACGGCATTTCTATGATCCATTAAAAAAAAAGATCTTCGGATTATAAGGAACTATGAATATTTGCTTTTCTTTTCATCACTCCTATACATGTTGATATACAAAAAATTATTTTTATAATTTTATGATCAAGTGATGAGATTCATTTTTTTCTTCTTCAACTATTATTGAGAGATTGGAGATTAGTTCTCGAAGATTCTTAGAACTGCCCTTGTAACAGAGTAGCAAGAAATAAGAATAACTTGTGTTGGAAAATGACATCAATTGTTTTTTATAAGATCCCACTAGCTTGATAGGCCAAGGTGCCAAGGCATCAGGCAATGGGCACAAGAACTAAAACCTCAAGCCTAGCCTCGATGAATTTGTGTGCTGAGATCACGAGCCCAACCTCTATGGACTTAGACCCAGGTGCTGGAGACCCGCTCTTGAATGTCAGTAACCTAGGAACCAATACACAAGCGTAGAGTTTCTAGTTCAACTTTTAATTTCTAGTAATATTTTATAAAATGATTTCCGATTTGTTAAAAAGGAAATCATTTTCTTGAATTTAAGCATAAATTTTTCGTTGATTAGGAAAATATTTTCTCTAGACTTATTTTCCTAGGTGATCCAAATATCACAAAATGAGGAAAATGTTTTGCTAGAATATTTTTTGCGAAATTAATGGAATCTAAAGAAAGGTTACTCTATATAAAAAATATGTAGGGCAGGGGAACCGTCTAGATTGGCCACCAAAATGGGCAGTTTCACAATAAACATCGATTTTCAAAGATCATTTTAGAAGCTGTTGACACCCAAAATTTTATTTATTTTGTCTTAAATACCCATTTACTTTGCTTATATAAATACATATTAATTTCTAGAAAAGATAAAAAAATTAAAAATCGAAAAAAAAATCCGAACGGGCTGGCTTAGCCCAGCCCATCCTCTACTCGCCCATCTTTTTTTTCTTTTCCATTTAGCAGCCCATCTTCCCTCTATTTTTCTCTTCAGCCCAGCCCACCTTTTTCTCTCCATTTTATTTTCTTTTTCTTAAGGCCCACCTCCCTTTTTATTTCGGCCCGGCCCATCCTCCCTTCGATTCTCTCTTCTCCCACAGATACCGCATACAGGCGACAGAGAGGGGGGAGGACGCAAGGGGGGACGAAAAAAGAAAATCGACGACGCCGCTCGGACACGGATCCCCCCCATCGCGGAGGACGAGCATCGCCGAGGGAGCAGCAGGGAGGAACAAGGAGCTGTGGTTCTGGGTTATTGGGGAGGCTGAACAGAAAAACGGAGGGAGAAATCCGAGAGGATCGAAGGAAGAGAGAGAGCGAAAGCCAGAGAGAGAGATCTGGATCTGGAGACTCAGAGAGAGATCCCAGAACGTTGAAGCGAGAACCACGAGTGAGAAGACCTGTCCAGCGACCACTACGCCGGAGTTTGGGCCGGCGGCGCAACGTTCCCCTTCCTCGACATATCGTTCCAGAGACGAGAAAATGGGAGAAACCAACGCCAAACGGAGAGGAAAGGTGAGGAGCTGAAGCTCGAGCACAGTTTCAATAGCCGCCAACTTTCCTGTCCAGAAGAACACTCTCTAAGTAGGTGGATTGGCGGAGGAGGTGAAAGAGGCGATCCTGCACGCGGCCTTCATCCCGCTCGACCAGGCGACGCAGAAGCACCGGTCCCACCGCTAGGCGAACGAAAAAGAAAAGCAAAATCATTTTGTGACCAAAAAAAAAAAAACAAAAAAAAGAAAACCGGTTCCAATCCAAGCAGACAAGAAAATTCAGTGCATGGGCTCATGGACCAAACAAGAAAGAGAAAAACAGGTCTATGGGCTTTATGTAAAATAAAAACGAAAAAATTGTTTGTGGAGTAAAGCCCGTTTCAAAGAAAAGCCCAAAAGGCAGCAGAGCTGAGGGGACTAACGTCTTGGGTTTAAAAGGGTGAAACGCTTTCTCTGATAACCAGTCCATTACGTGGCCCATCCGTGGGCCTTCAAGACCCTCATCTGACTAACTCGGCCCACTCATATTATCCTTGAATCAATCTTGCTGTAACTCTCTCAGTCCCTATTGATATAATTAAACTGCTGCTATTTCCACCATAATTATTGTTAAAGAGCCATCCAATTATTTATATTTCACCAAAATGCCTTCAAATTAAAATTCAACTTTTTAACTGTTATCTCTTTATTTGCTCATGGTAGGGTGTCACTCTCCCTCCTTCTAAGATGATGTTTTTGTATGTCTCTGGAGTTAGAGTAAAGATAATGCACTCATTTGTTGATATTTAAAAGCATAGTTATTGAAGTCATCCTAATCCAATTGTTGCACAATGGAAATGGGGAAAGGAGCCTCTCCACTATGATCGGTGCTAAGTAGCATGCTCTTTTACTCTTCTTCTTTTTATATTGACTCTTATTATCTTAATTAAGTGGGATTTTACGTTGGAATTGGAATAAGATACTCTCGTAATAAGAAGAGATGAGATTCCAATCTTGAGCATATTTGACTTCAGTAGAAGTATGGTATTTTTTCTGCACTTATATTGGACTCTGAATTTTGGATGAGTGGTTTCATTTTTTGTCCCCTCACATAATTTAAAATTCATAAATTTGGCAGAAAAGGTCCAATAATAACAAGATTTTCAAGTCACAACTAATTCAAGATCTCTAACCGAACATCGACTTATCTCCTAAAATAGCAATAATAATAATAGAACAAGCCACCAAAAGTCTTAAATTACACTCATTGTGATATATTCATCCCAAATTTTCTTATAGCACAAAAAACCCTAAGCTTATAATCGTATGACACATTTACCCCAAATTATTTTTTATGACACCAAAAATCTCAAATTTATATTCATATGATATATTCACCCCAAATTCCGAGGTAAATTTGCTGCACGAATACAAGTTCAAAGCTTTTTGTATTGCAAAAAATATATTTTAAGTAAATGTGTTATACCGATACAAGTTTGGATTACATGTGTCACAATAAATAGAATTTAGAATTTTGAGTTTTGAGTTTTTTTTCCTCTAATAACAATGGCGATGCTTTGTAAACAAGGACTAGTGTTGGCAGAGAATCTTGGATGGCATAGCAGAGCGACACTAAAGGCAAAATTCAAAGGTGCTGGATAGTGCATAGCCTTTAGGCCATTTTCTGAAATTTCATGGTTAGCCGAACGGTTGCGACTCGTAAAAGCTACAAGAATGGTGGTTTATTTGAGGAACCTCTTTTACTCTCTACTTTTACAAAGTACTTCTTTCGAAGCATTATATATATATATTTCATGGAATGTTGACAACTCCAAGATTTATGCAAGGCCCGCGTTAACATTGTATTACCAACAACAAAAAAGGGAATTACAATTTTTTTGATGGAATGAAAAACCCATTAGCCTATGAGATTGAGACAATACTTTTGGCGAAAACATTTTATTTTAATGGTGGACTCAAATTTTGATAGAGGAAAAAGAACACATCAATCCATAAAACCAAGATGATTAAAATAAGTGTTATGCTTCATCAAAATTCCAGAAGGGAGGGGTGCCACCGCCTAGATCTGCCATCAAATTCCAGCACCTGCATGCAGTTTAAGCGTTTAATATTGAATTTTAAAGGTTCATCTTTGAAGTGATGGACACTAAAAGGAAGGGTTCCAATCCAAGCTGACAACAAAGTACAATGGGCTCATGGCCTAAACAAGGAAAAGAACCAGGTCTATGGGCTTTTGGTAAAGAGCAAAAAAAAAAAAAAATCATGTGCGTGGACTAAACCCATTTCAAAGCAAGCCCTAGAGGCAGCGAAGACATGGGGTCTAATGTGTTGGGTTTAATGGGTGGAGATAATTTCTCTGCTAAACATTCCACTCCATAGTTTATCGGTGGGCCTAAAAGACCCTCATCTCAATAACTTGAGCCCACTTATATCGTCCTAGAATTAGCTTTTTCTAAGAAAAATTGTCTAAAAATCCTAAACATTTTGCACTTTTATCAATTCAATCCTAAATTTTTCAATTTTACTAATTAAGTTTTATATCTTTTCACCTTCTATCAATTGAGTTAGTCCAGCCAAAATTTTGGCTAGAATTCGCTAATGTTGATGTCAGCCATCCTACATAGCACAATTAACACTGACATAAACAATTTATAATAATATTTTTATTTTTTGTGAATTATTTATTTATTTTCCTTTTTCTTTTCTTTTCTTTTCTTTTTTTAATTCCCTCCTTCCTTCTTCTTCCTCCAACTAGTAGCTAGGCCTCAGCAAGGTCCACCTCTATAGCTTAAGGTGAAGCTTGCCCCTACCAGCCACAAGCGAGGCTTGACCTTGCTGTCATTGGGAGAGGTCAAGCCTCACCATGCTTAGGTGAGGCTCTCGATGTCTGCAAGGTCAACCTTGCTAACCCTTGCCTTTGGCCAGTTGTCAGCTATTGTCAAGGCCTGCAAACTGGCTAGAGGAGAAAGAGAATGGAAGAAAAAATGAAAGAATAAAAATTTTAAAATTTTAGAAAATTTGTTTAAAAATTTTCACTACAACATCGGTTTTGCCACATAGGATGACTAGCATTCAAGTGATCAACTTTCAATCAAAATTGGTGGACAAATTCAATTGACAAAATGTGAAAAGGTTTAGAATTAAATTGATAAAATTGAAAGATTTAGGGTCGAATTGGAAAATGTGCAAAAAATTTGTGACTTTTTGGACAATTTTTCCTCATTTTCTACTTCTCTTCTTAGAACTTACGTCCAAAGAAGCACTTGATGCAGTTCTTTCTCTTTGTTCTTTTTTAGTTTTCTCATTCTTATGTGCAACTTTCGCTACAAAGGTGCTCCTTTGTTTTTTGGCTATATATATATTGAACATCGGCCGACCTCTATCGAACTTGAAATTTTAGAAAAAAGTTGTCTCTCCTTTTGCTTTGTTTATGACCATTGCTTTTTAAAAATTTCCTTAAAGCTAATCAAAAAGGATAAAAAAAAAAGACTCAATTTTGGTTCTTGTCCTTGACCGAGTAGCTTCATGCCCACCTAGCGGAAAAGGAAACCATAGTAGTGGAGACTGAGATTTGCCTCACGGCAAGAGAGCATGTTCAAAGGAATAAGAATCTTTTGCATCCAATGGGTCGTAGCTTTATTGTAAAAAGAAGAAGAAATGGGACTTCAGTAAAAGTATAGTATTTTTTCCGCACTTATATTGAACTATATGGATAAGTGAGTTCATTTTTTCCCCTTGTATGATTTTAAATTTGATAAATTGGGCAAAAAAGATTCAATACTAGCAAGGTTTTTAGGTCATGACTAATTCAAGATCTCTAACCGTACATCAACTTATCTACTGAAATGGCAATGATAACAAGGGAAAAAAGTCAGCAAAAACTCTAATTATGCTAACTGTGACACATTTACCTAAAAACATTTTATGACACATTTACCTTAAACTCTTTTTGTGACTTAAAAAATCCAAACTCATCTACATAACATATTTACCCCTAATTACTTTTTTATGATATCAAAAACCCCAAAGTTGTACTCATGCAACGTATTTACCTCAAATTATGAGGTAAATGTATCGCATGAGTACGAATTTAGGGTTTAGGTTTTTTGGTGTTTAAAAAAAAGCTTGGAGTAAATATGTTGCATTAATACAAATTTGGGGTAACTATGTTACATAGAATAAGTTTAGGGATTTTTGTATTGCCAAAAAAAAAAAAAAAAGGTAAACATGTTACAATGAGCATAATTTAAGGTTTTTTGCTTCTTTTTTCTTTCCTAATAACAATGGTGATGCTTTGTAAACAAGGATTAGTGATGGCTGAGAATTTGGATGGTATCGCGGAGAGCGAAACCGAAGTCAAAATTCAAAGGCGCTGGATAGCCTTTAGGCCGTTTTCCGAAATTTCATGGTTAGCCTAGATTGGCAAACAGTTGTGACTTGTAAAAGCTATAAGAATGGTGGTTTATTCAGGGAACCTCGCTTACTCTCTACTTTAACAAAATACTTTTTTTCTAAGCAATACATATTATATATTTCACGAAATGATTGTTGACATTTCCTAGCTAGATTTATGCAAGGCCCGTGTTAATATTGTATTACCGACAACAAAAACACGGAACCAAAATGTCCCATGCCGATGGAGGAGGGAAGTACTGGAAACCTAGTCAATTTGATTGACGGTAGTCATTGCTCTCCATCGGGAAAAACCCTCTGTCGCTCAATGCAAGCGGTGAGTCCACGGACACTTTTTGAAGCATCATCAAATGAAAAAAGATCGCAATTTTTGAAAAAGATAGTACCTTATTAGAAAAGAAATGCTCTTTTTTTCTTTCTTTTATCATGATATATGATGCGAGCGTGAGATTGACATAAATTGAAAATGAAATTTAGTGAGATCTAATATTAGTCGAAGAGTTGGAGAAGGTGCTTGAACTGTACCTTTGATAGGAAGGGCTGACCAAATTAGGGATTGATATTATCGCTGCGATCGTACACGACTAGCCAGGAAATGTCAATTTCAATAGGTGGTCCTCTCGTTATAATGGCTCTCAAGACATGACAATACAGTGTGCTTGGGTCCCCTATGTCAATAATTTTTTTTGTCTTTTTAAAAGTGAGGATGTACGTAAGAAGAATGATTCCAAAATCTACAGAAGAGTTGGAGACATTTCATATCACGTATAAAAAAAATCATAAATATGTTATAGTTATGTCAATTTCTTTTTTATTAATTAAATCTTAAATTTTTTGTAATTATGCTAATTCGACCCAACAACAATTTTTTAATAATATTTTATTTTTAAAAATCATTTTATTAATTTTTATCTTTTCATTTTTTCCTTTTCTTATGTTTTTTTTCCTCCTCCCTCCTCTTTCCTCCTCTGGCTCCAGCGCTGGCCAAAGGGGAGTGCTGGCCGGTCTCAGGACTGAGGCGGCCAAGCAAGCTCCCGTTGGAACTGGTGAGGGCTCGCCTCACCAATTGCTGATCTGTCGCCCTCTCGAAACATCGACAATGGCTCCGCCTGTGCGCTTCAATTGTGGAAGGGTTGGGCTGGCTCTTCTCTGCGTTGCTATCGTTTTCATGGGTTCCTTCATTTTCCTCTGTGCTGGTGCTAGATCAGAGTGTCGGATTCGGAGCAAGCATTCTCTAGGCACTGCGAGGAGAAGATCGCTGGAGGTTTGACAAGTGGGGGGTGGCGATGATGAATTCACTGCACCTAAGAATAAAGCCAAGCCAACCATGCTCGCCAAATCTAGTCTCTCCACCAAAAACCAGACCAAGCTGATGAAACCCAAATCGGACCTCTCCCCCAAGAACCAAACCAAGCTTCTCAAACCCACAAATTCGACCAAAAAGCATCGCCGATATCCACCATTCTTGATAAATCCAAGCTCAAGAAGTTCAACTCCCAATGCTGGTGAGTTCGCTGATCCACTAGCAACGCAAGCCCTTGCCAGATCCAATGCCCCGTCGGTAGCTCGTCCTCTCCCAGTGATGGCAAGGCGAGCTCGCCCAGCCGCCTCAATCTGGTGATCGGCCAGCCCTCCCCTATGGTCGGGTCGCCAGAGCCAAAGGAGGGAGGGGAGGAGGAAAAAAGAAAAATAAAAGAAAATATAAAATAATTGATAAAATAATTTGAAAAATAAAATTTTATTAAAATTTTATTGCTAGCGCCACCGACGATCAAGTCCGCATCGCCGGCCAAATTTGATTAGATGGACTGAACTGACATAATTAGAAAAGACTTAAGACTCAATCAATTAAAAAATAAATTTAAAACTAAATTGACATATTTATAAAAAAATTATAATTTTTTTTGATAATTTTTTCATTAATAAGACATCATGATTATTTGTCAATTGATATGAAATGTCCCCGACTCTTTTGTCATGTTTTGCAATCATCCCTGCTTACGTATGTCCTCACCTTTAAAAAGAGAAAAAAAAAAATTAACAGAGCGGACCAAAGCACACTATAGAGAGCCATTATAACAAGGGGAGGGCCAACTACTGGAATTCAGATTTCTTGGCAAGTCGTGAAAGATTTGTAGCGATAACATCAGTCTTGAGTTCGTTTAGTTCTTCTCATTAAGGTATGGTGCAAGCACCTCCTTCGACTCTTCCACCTATTTTACATCTTGCTAAATTTTCACTTTCAGTTATTGTAATTCCGTGCTCGCATCATATGATCTTTTTGATTTATCGTAATAAAAAGGAAAGAACTGTTTCTTTTCTAATAAGGTACCATCTTTTTCAAAAATTACAACCCCTTTTTTTTAATGATGGTTTGAAAAATGTCTGCAGGCTTATCGCTTGCATTAAACGACAAAGGGTTTTCCTGATGGAGAGCAATGACTACTGTCCACCAAATTGTCCAGATTTCCAATACTTCCCTCCTCCATCGGCATGGGACGTTCCGGCTTGTGTATCTTTGGAAAGCGATGACCCTTCGTGCTCAGCCACTTTGAGGTGGATCATCATCAGCATAGTCATCGTTGTCATCGTTGTAGCCATCGGCATTATTATAAAAACTCGCCGTGGTCTTACCAAAGAAGCCATTGAAGCCACTGTCTAAGATGCCAAGGCCGCCACCGAGGATGCCAAGTATGCCGCCAGAGATGCCAGGGTACACCGCCAAAGACGCTAGGGCCACCGCCAGAGACGCCTGGGCCGCCAATAGAGACACCTGGGCCACCACCAGAGAAGCCGAACGCAATACTCTATGGTAGTGAGAAATTTACCTTGGGTGGTAATTGAATGATGCACAATGACAGATGGTCTCCTCTATTGTATGACATTTCAAATTTGATGCAATAGATCATTTTTGTTGTTGGAGTAAATAATGTTTCTATTGAGGGGTTTATTGAATTTCGTAGTTTTAGACTGCACATGGTAACCATTATATTTTTATTTCTAAAACAGATTTATATTCCAAACCTGTTTTTGGAATAAAAATTCGTTTAGTAAAATAATTTCATTTTTTTATGACAAATCAATAAAAAATTCATGCACGAATACGATGATGAATCAACATGGGTTTATTCAAACACGCAACTGCATCGATTACTAATAAGTCTAATGGAAATAGAAAACAAACAAAAAGGCCAATAGGAGGCTAAGCACTCAAAGAAAGGCAGGGCAACGGCACATAAAAGGACTGATAGTTTAAACCTTCTTGCGGACACAAATAATGATTAGCAGCGTACTCAATGGCTACCGAAAGCACGCTTAATCGATTCGTCAAGAGGAATTTTTACTTTAGGAAGGTTAGTGACTTGACGTATGTTATGGGTCAATGATTACGGGGATTGGAGGTGGATCCCCCAAAAACCGCACGTTGGCGGCTGCTCCAGTCTCCCCCCTTATAAGTCGTCTAGCTATAGTTGGCCGCCGTGACTTTTGCTTTTGTGGTATGTCGTTTGGTTGCTTCCCGTATTAATTTGGGGTTGCGACTGAATTCAGATCTCGTTGGACATGATCCGTGAAATCTTCTGATGGACCAAGAAAATTTTTGCCTCCAATGTCCATCATCGTGGCTGTTCACGCCTCAGACTCCCAATTTAGGGGTGGATATAATTTCAAAGTAGAACCGAGAACATAACTAGTCCCACCGGTTCCAAAATCTAAAGTATGTAGGGTAGGTAGGTTTTAGATTCCAAAAATTGGAGAATTATCCTAACATGTAAGTTTCAGGTGGAACCTGATTTTTTATTCTATGTATTTGTAAGATCCTGTGACGTTTCATGGTATCCAATAATAAGTGCATAATCTGAAATTATAGTATGAGCTTCCATTTTCCGCTATATTAATACTTGAGATTTTTACTTTATTGATGTTTCATATTTTCAGGTGTCAAAATATGAGTTGTGATTAATGGATATTAGCAAATAATAATCATTATAGGTGATGATAATTCACTGTAATTATTCAATTAGATTACATGTAAAATCTTGGTAGACTATAAAACCTGTTACTGGACAAGTTTTAGATTTATGGATATGCAGGGTAGATTCTAAATTCGAAAAATTGAAAAACCCGTTTTGATATATAAGTTCCACGTTGCAAGTAAAATCTGGAACTGCACACTCCTATCTTAATCGACTCGAAAGCACATCCACTTTAAGCTTGGATTTTCTAAAATTCACTATGTAATTGTTTCAATTGATGAGAATTCTTTTTGTGGGACATTATTACTTTTCTAGGTGTAAATTAATTCTGGGTAGACTTTACTTTACAAAGACAGGGATCTATGGTCTCTAATCTCTTTAGTGAGATGGGGATCTGAAATTATCCTAATCACTTTTGCCTTTTCTCTCCTTTACGGAACGTTGCTTTAAATTTCTATTTCCTTGCAACAAGCAATAGTTGTACCACGTACCACCCTCTTGCTGTGTCCCCCAAAATGACCCCGGTGACGTGGGTTAGCCTCAGCACCGCTTGGTCATGCGCCGATGTCATTGATGTCCATCTACCTCGCGCCCAATTCTTAGCGAATATCCTCAACTTTGCTTGCTGTCCTCGACCTAGGGTGCAGCTTCAGGCCCACTAAAGAGAGCAGTTTCGCATGCAGTCCAAAGGAATAGAAGAAATTTGTGCATGCAATGGGCCGTAGGTCAGCCACGCGAGCATGATTATCAAGAATCTCACAAATTAAAAAAAAGACGTAAAAATACCATAAAAATCTCAAATTAGGATCATTATGATACCGATACCCTAAAATCTGAAATTACAAAAAAAATCCCAAAATTGTATTTATGTGACACATATAACTTTCATCATAGTTTGTTAGAATATTTAAATAATAAATTATGTATTCATCTAATAGTTTAAGTTTTTAAAATAGTTGGTGGTTCCACCAAAATCTATCATGGTATCACAGGTAGTTACCCCTTACGCGAAGGCGCGTGGAAAAAAAAATAATTCCACGTTCCAAGTGAATGTGAAGTGTCCTAAATGCTCTTTAGTTTTCCTCCACTTATTGGTTTAAGCCCTTGAGTTGACCTTTCCAACAAAGTATCAAAGTTGAAGGTCCTGAATTTGAATTTTACCGGGCTTCATTTACCTCTCTAATTAAATTTTCATGCTTAGTACTAAGCAAAAGACCAGACTAAACATGAGAGAAATTGTTAGAATATTTAAATAATAAATCACATCTTCATTTAATAACTTAAGCTTTTAGAATAGTTAACAATGATCCCACCAAAATTTAACATGCTTCCACCCAAAACCACCATTAAAAATTTGCGTGGATTTAACGTAATATTATTAATGTTTTTCAAGAAAAGGTGGTACTAATGTGGCACCACAGGAACACCACATCAGAAAAAAAATAAATAAAAAGAAAACGGAGGATTGAAAAGACCAACCAAAAGAAAAAAAAAATTGAAAACTCGAACTAGAGGACCGAGAGATTGCTGACGGTCAAGGGTGTTTAAGGGGCAACACCACCATTCTAACTTCCCCGGTGAGAGCTGTCGGCCCCTTTGGGCCATTGGTGAGGGTCAGCCAATGCTTGCATGGATACCCTTGAGACTTGTTGTCTATGGTTAAAGCAAAGCAGATGAAAAAGTTGGCACAGGAACAGGGGAGAGCAATATGTGCTGATGTTGAACAGAAAAACCGGTTTCTTACATCCGAACATGCTTTGAATTTGTGAAGAACGTAATATTTCTCCTTAGAGAGAGTAGATACAACTACATAGCGAGTGCATGTAGAATACATTCGCTATAATGCCCTCAGACGCCACACCCCCAGAACTCTCCCATCCGTTGCCCTTGCCATCCCGCGTCCCCCCAAGATCGCCCGTTCCATTGCCGACCCACCCCCTCTTCGGTCAAAGGCAACCCCGATGATAATCACCACTACGGTAGTAAGACTTGTACTAACACATTAGTACTCCCAAAAGAATTAATTGTCCCGATTAATCTTTGGGTCCTACAAGCCACGATTGACATCTAGCAATATGTCATGGCTACCCAGATAGTGTGAATGCTTTAAGAACATAATGAACCTGTCAGTTTTGGTTACGTGTAATTTAATCCTCCGTCTTACTATGTCCCGATCGAACAAAGACCATGGAATATTTGTCAAGTCACCAATTCGATCATATGAACAAATCTAATTGACATGTATTTTATTTGAGACATAAACAATTTATTCTCGGTTACAACCCCGGCCGAGGATTTCAATACATTGTCACAATTAGATTGCATAGGGCATCATTATAATACCTTGTATGTAACAAGGAGACAGATTCCATATTGCGTACACGTGCAACTTCGTATATGAACAAACTATGACCATCGGTATAAAGACGGATCAACGATCCGGCATTATGTGCACCCGTGAACCATAGTTGTTCGATACACAAGTTAACACTGTACCTCAAGTCTAAGGATTATTTACACAAGACCAAAGCATGAACAATTAGACATTGACCACGCTAAAAGCTTCCATGTTGCTAATCGTTCTATATACGTCACGTTCAGTGAATTTGTCTAATACAAACACTTGTGTTCTAACTCGGTATCATAATACCTAATGACTTGCGACTCATCATTCCTTAAGTATCCAATACTTAATGTTGAAGTTAAGAACACACCGGTCTCAACAGGATTATAAATATCCACTCAATAATCCATTGACCGAGAATGCAGTTTAAAGATTCGATCTAACTATGAACCCGTCACAATATTCTTGACGTCTCAAGAATAGGTCTAGTTACAACTGATCTTATGGAATCATTCATAAAATAATTAGACAAATGAATGAATACGTCATTGCCATTAATTAAATAATAATGATGATAGTACAACTGAAATCCCTAATATGTAACTATTACATAGTAGCTTTAGGGCATACATCCAACAATCTCCCACTTGCACTAAAGCCAACTTGTCTGGTACCTCAAACCCATTTTGTCAATATGCCTTTCAAAAGAAGACTGAGGTAAGGCCTTAGTAAAGGGATCTGCCACGTTTTCCGCTGAGGCAATTTTCTGCAAGGCGATATCACCTCTCCCAACAATTTCTCTGATGAGATGGAAGCGTCTCTCAATGTGCTTGGACTTTTGGTGAGACCTTGGTTCTTTAGCTTGAGCTATCGCCCCATTGTTGTCACAAAACAATGTAATTGGCTGCTCAATTGAAGGAACAACTCCAAGTTCAGAAATAAACTTCTTCATCCAAGCGGCTTCCTTTGCTGCTTCGAAGCCTACATACTGCCGGTGGTGGAATCAGCGCTTATGCTTTGTTTGGAACTTTTCCAACTAACCGCGCCACCATTGAATGTAAAGACAAACCCGACGTAGACTTATAATCATTAGGATCCGATTGAAAATCGGAATCTGTATAAGCTACAACTTTAAATTCTCCTTCTCCATATATCAAGAATAAATCCTTAGTTCTTCGCAAGTACTTAAGAATATTCTTGACTGCTATCCAGTGTTCTTGTCCTGGATCAGACTGATATCTGCTAGTAATACTTACAGCATGCGCAATATCGTGGTCTAGTACATAGCATAGCATACATTATGCTTCCAATAGCGGATGCATATGGTATCTTCGCCATCCGCTCTCTTTCTTCAGAAGTGTTGGGACACATCTCCTTAGAAAGACGGATCCCTTGCCTAAAAGGCAATAATCCTCTTTTGGAACATTGCATGTTAAAACGTGTTAACACCTTGTCTATGTACGTAGACTGTGAGAGACCAATCAATCGTCTCGATCTATCTCTATAGATCTTGATACCTAAGATGTAGGTTGCCTCTCCTAAGTCTTTCATGGAGAATTTCTGTGACAAGAATAGTTTTATCGATGATATCATTGGTACATCATTCCCAATCAAAAGTATATCATCGACATACAAAACTAAAAATGCAATTGCACTCCCACGATCTTCTTGTATACACAAGGTTCATCCGGATTTTTGATGAAGCCAAACGATTTGACTACCTCATCAAAACGGACGTTCCAACTTCGGAGGCTTGTTTGAGTCCATAAATGGATCTCTTAAGCTTACACACCTTCTGATTTTCACCATTGGATTCAAAACCCCGTGGCTGTTCCATATAGATATCCTCCTCGAGAAAACCATTTAGAAAAGCCGTTTTAACATCCATTTGGAATATTTCATAATCAAGGTGTGCAGCTATAGCCAACATAATCCGAATGGATTTTAACATGGCCACAGGTGAGAAAGTCTCGTCATAATCGATTCCTTCTTTCTGACGATATCCTTTCGCCACCAGCCGTGCTTTGTAAGTTCCAATTTGACCTTCAGCATTCATCTTCCTCTTGAAGATCCATTTACAGCCAATTGGTACAATACCATCGAGGCAGGTCAACTAAGGTCCAAACATCATTGGAATACATTGAATCCATTTCAGATTTCATGGCTTCTAGCCATTTACCGAATCGATGTCCAACATCGCCTCCTCATAGGTTTTAGGATCACCGGGTTGATCACTATCATCCACAATGAATAATGGTTCAATAAGATCAACCGAGTGTCTATAACGAGCAGGTGGGCGAGACGTTCTCGCACTTCTCCTAAGAGGTTGTGTATCAGAAGCTCCCACTGAATCAGAGATTGGTATTTGAACTCGATTGTTTGGTACTTCATTATTTTCTTCTTGTAAGACTATTTTCCGCCCAGCACCACCTTCTTGGATGAACTGATTCTCCAGAAAAGAAGCGTGCCTGCTCACCAAAATTCTTTGGTCTGAATGAAAATAGAAATAATATCCAAGAGATTCCTTTGGATATCCAATGAAGCGACCTTGTTCAGATCTTGCCTCCAATTTGTCCATTTTTAGCTTTTTAACGAAAGTTGGACAACCCCAAATCTTAATATGATTAAGACTTGGTTTCCTACTATGCCATATCTCATAGGGCGTAGTTGGAACAGATTTGGACGGCACTCGTTCAGTATATATGCAGCTGTCTCAAGGGCATATCCCCAAAAAGATATAGGTAAATCGGTGTAACTCATCATAGATCGAACCATATCTAATAAAGTACGATTTCTACGTTCGAGATACACCATTATGTTCTGGAGTTCCGAGGAGGTGTCCATTGTGATAAAATGCCATTCTCTTTTAGATAGTCCAAAAATTCAGTACTAAGGTATTCACCTCCTCGATCCGATCGAAGAGCCTTAATACATTTTCCTGTTTGTTTCTCAACTTCAGCCTTGAATTCCTTGAACTTTTCAAAGGATTCGGATTTATACTTCATTAGGTATAAATAACCATACCGTGACCGATCATCGGTGAAGGTAATGAAGTAAGAATAACCACCTCTAGCAGTTTCATTAATTGGTCCACATACATCTGTATGTATTAATCCCAATATGTCGGCTCGCGCACTATGTCCCACAAAGGGCGCTTTGGTCATTTTTCCCCGAAGACATGCTCGACAAGTCGAGTATGTCTCAAACATTGATGGATCAATGTACCCATCATTACTCAACTTGTTAATTCTATCTTCTCCAATATGACCTAACCGGAGATGCCAAACATACTTTTTATTTGGACCGTCTCTAGGGCGTTTTTAGTTATGGCATTTATATCAATTCTATTTTGCTTATTGACATCGGTAATCGCATTACCGGACATTGTAATGGTATAAAGATTATTGGTTAATAAACCATAACCAACACATCTTCTATTATGATAAATAGAACATACATCATCAGCAAAAAGAAAATTCATAATTCTCTTTACCTAAACGAGGTATAGAGATGATGTTCCTAACAGCATTCTTGTAATGCAAACAGTTCTTTAAAACCAATACATGTCCGAAGGCAAACATAAACGAAAAGTCCCTATAGCTAATGCAGCAACTCTTGCTCCATTGGCAAATGTCGAACAATCTCATTTCGCCCTAGCATCCTGCTTATTTCCAGATTCTCGCAAAGACATACAAATATGTGAAGTTGCAGCAGAATCTAGAACCCATAAGCTAGATTCAGCACTAACCATAAGATTAGTTTCAATAAGCATAGACACCATACCTTCACAAGGTTGGTCCTTGGGCTTGACCTTCAAGCTCGCGAGGTACTTCTTACGCTTCTTCCTCCAAAGGCCCCTTGACACCACAGTAATGACATTTCCCTTTTTCAATCTTGGGTTTTGGTTGCATAACAGGTTTGACAGCCTCTTCCAGTTTTTTTTCTTCAAAACAGTCTTACTCCTTGAAGAAGAAGCCTTAGCCATAGCCACTACATTTGGCCTCGTGTTATGCATTTCCTTCTCATAAACTACCAGCATGCTATGTAATTCAGCAAGAGTTTTATCCATCTTATGCATGTGAAAGTTTTGGACAAAACCAGAGAAGGAATCGGGCAAAGATTGGAGGATCAAATCCACAGCTAACTCGTTGTCCATAACGAGATTCAGCCTAGCCAATTCTTCAATGTGCCGATCATTTTCAAAGCATGATCATTAACTGATGATCCTTCAGCCATCCTCATACGGTACAATGCCTTAGATATCTCATATCTAGAGGTTCGACCATTCTCATCAAAGTATTCCTTTAAGTGCAAAATGATCGACCTAGCATCTTCCATAGATTCATACTTCTTCTGTAATTCATTATTCATCGAAGCAAGCATATATGACCTAACTTTTAAGTCATCGTCATGCCACTTGTCATAAGTGACACGTTCCTCTTGGGTCCCACCCTCAGGAAAGGACTTTGGCATCTCTTCATCAAGCACATACCCAATTTTTTCCGAATTGAGAACAATTCTCAAATTCCTCACCCGCCAGTGAAATTGGGTCCAGTCAAACAATTCTTGTCAAGTATAGAAGCGAGTGGGTTTGTAGTCACCATTTTCGAGTAATAATATATCTGTTGCAGAAAATAAATTGTTAGCCGTTGTACCTTTCAAAATAACTATTTCATTTTGGCCTTTAAATGAAATAGATCCTCCCACTAAATTTATATTCGAATCCCATACTCCTTAAGATGGGAAGCGGTAATCTTTGTTGGGTAAAGATTACTAGTGGGGATTGAGTCCCACCAGTCCAAAGCCCACCTCACCTAACGGTTATTGGTGTCCTGTGAACTTAGTGAGTGAACCAACTTGTTCAACGCATCATATGCGAGTCCCAATCATAACTTTAGCCTCTAGACCATGAAAGCCTCACCTAACAGTTATTGGCATCATGATCATAGTTAAGTCTAACCCATCGTCTCATGCAAGTATTGAAAAGCACAAAAGATTTCCTCACCCGACAGTTATTAGAAATCATTTGGCTCCAACCTCACAGCATCATATGCATAATGGAGTGGTCCAATATTATGAATGGTAATTAACCCCTATGTATCCATGGCCGATCAATTAACCACCATAATATTGGATCAAACCACGACGATGGTAGGCCACGAGTCCGAAACCCGTTTCGACTTAATATTATTAATAAGGAGATTTGGGTCGTTATTAACGGTCTCACTTTGCACATTAACCGGTTTAATATGCACAATAACATAAACACAAAAATAAATAGATGTCACATAATCATCTATCCTACGTGGTGATCATGGAATTATGGTTCAATGGGTCTCGAGCCAATGAGACCCATTTAGCCATTTTAATGTCTTAACAATAGGGATCTTCTCTTCACTTCTTCAATCTTTGAACTCTTCAAAGACCGGGCCCATAGAGCTCACCGGCTTAACGGCTCCTCCAATGGCTCCTCTTGAACTCGTAGCATTTACATCAACAATTGATATAATAAACTATACTAAAATTACATTTCATGAAAAATTAAAATAAAATAAAATAAAAGGAAGGACGCAGCCTTCATTTAATAATTACATCCCAAAAATGAATACCTGTAATCATCATACATTCATCCATACAACCATCATAATGATTAGGGATTTTTCCATGATCACCACCCTTCCTTACGAGCCATAAATTCAAAATTTAAAGCTCTGGAAGGCATAAATAAAATTCTGCATTTAAACAAATTTAAAGTTGAACAACACAAATTACGTTAAGGAATCAAATCGATGAAACAAATTTCATGAGTGCGATTCCAAACGGAGGTTGCGTCGTCATCTTTAAATTCACAATAACGAATCATATGCAGAACATAAACGCAAAATATAACAAATTATGGATTTTTGATTCAAAATTGATTTAGTTCCAATTTTGCATAGTTGATTAAATTTATCACATAAATTAATCAACATCTACGCAAAAATCTATGAACTATAAATCAATTAAACACACGAAAACGCCTAAGGTTGGCTCGATACCACTTGTTGGTATTTCATGAACCATGTATAGGCAAATTAACATAAACGCAGCGGAAACAAGATAGAATATTTCTATACATGAATCTCCAAAGGCGTTGTTCGTGCGTTTTAATCAAAAATCTGGTTATAAGAAGGGAGTTGAACGAATTACCTCTCGAAGCGCGCTTTAAACAAATCGGTCCAAATGTTCTTCAGTTCGAGCCCCACAAACGTCGGACCTCTAGTTCGGACACACCACCAATGGATATCGAACGAAGAGAGAACTTGCGGATAATCACCACTACGATTGTGCTAGCAACTTCGTGGAGATATTCCTTCGTATCCTTAGTATTATCAGCCACAGCCCAAAATGAGAGAAAAACCTTTCTTCTCTCTTTTTCCTTTCGTTTTTGTACGTACGCGCACAAAACCGCACACCCATGCTTTATATAGAACCGATCGTGGGTAACCACCCACGATCGGTAACCACCCATGATCCACGATCAGCAACCGTTGCTGATCGTGGGAAACTACCCCACGACCAGCAACCGTTGCTGGTCATGGGCCATGCATAATCCCACGACCAGCAACCGTTGCTGGTCGTGGGTTTATGCATGAGAATCATGCATGATGGTCAGCAACGGTTGCTGACCATCATGCCCCACATATATATCTTTTTTTTTTTTTTTTTTTTTTTTAAATAAAAAGAAACATTTCGCACATCAGTGCGTTGCATGCGGTCAGCAACAATTGCTGACCGCATGCATAATTTAATTAATTAATTAACTAACTAATTAATTAATCAATTCCTAAAATTAAATAAAAAGAACATAATCTTTGGGTGCGCATTTAGGTACATTAACATGTATCCACTTTGGGCATGCGTGTGCATCATATGCACGTAGGCTCGTGACTATAATACAAATTAAATTAAATCACATCTAATTTAATTTCATATCGACTCAATGCGATCAGTAGTAATTTGCAAACATGTTTGCAAAATTATATCTCTCTTGTTTTACGTTATCCTAATTGGTTATGGTGTGTGACATCCCTAGGTTCATCACTAAACTGGTAGTAAGACTTGTACTAACACATTAGTACTCCCAAAAGAATTAATTGTCCCGATTAATCTTTGGGTCCTACAAGCCACGATTGACATCTAGCAATATGTCATGGCTACCCAGATAGTGTGAATGCTTTAAGAACATAATGAACCCGTCAGTTTTGGTTACGGTGTAATTTAATCCCTCCGTCTTACTATGTCCCGATCGAACAAAGACCATGGAATATTTGTCAAGTCACCAATTCGATCATATGAACAAATCTAATTGACATGTATTTTATTTGAGACATAAACAATTTATTCTCGGTTACAACCCCGGCCGAGGATTTCAATACATTGTCACAATTAGATTGCATAGGGCATCATTATAATACCTTGTATGTAACAAGGAGACAGATTCCATATTGCGTACACGTGCAACTTCGTATATGAACAAACTATGACCATCGGGTATAAAGACGGATCAACGATCCGGCATTATGTGCACCCGTGAACCATAGTTGTTCGATACACAAGTTAACACTGTACCTCAAGTCTAAGGATTATTTACACAAGACCAAAGCATGAACAATTAGACATTGACCACGCTAAAAGCTTCCATGTTGCTAATCGTTCTATATACGTCACGTTCAGTGAATTTGTCTAATACAAACACTTGTGTTCTAACTCAGGTATCATAATACCTAATGACTTGCGACTCATCATTCCTTAAGTATCCAATACTTAATGTTGAAGTTAAGAACACACCGGTCTCAACAGATTATAAATATCCACTCAATAATCCATTGACCAGAACAGTTTAAAGATTCAGTCTAACTATGAACCCGTCACAATATTCTTGACGTCTCAAGAATAGGTCTAGTTACAACGATCTTATGGAATCATTCATAAAATAATTAGACAAATGAATGAATACGTCTCTTCCATTAATTAAATAATAATGATGATAGTTTGTAACTATTACATAGTAGCTTTAGGGCATACATCCAACACTTCGGTCAAAGCAACTTGTTTTCCTCTTTGTTATTTGTTTTCTCTATTCTCCATTCTCCATGGCCGTCAAGCTCAAGGACAGCGAATTTTGGTTATATAATCTTCTCGATCTATGTGATCAAAAAGAGTCTCTTTTCTGATAAAGTAGCACCCTCTTTTGGAAGAATTACTTCTTTTCTAGCGTGAATTGATGCTTCAAAACATGTGTGTGAACCTATCGCTCGGATTGAACTGAGTGTTTTCTTGATGGTGAACAATAACTGCCATCAAAATTGTCCCGGCTGCCGGTACCCCCCCCCTCATTTGTCCCAAATTCGGCATCGTCCAGCGACAACAACATTTCGTGGTAGGATTCTCCGGGATCGGTCATCATCCACATGGTAGTGGTCGTTGTAATCCGGGGTGTCCTTTTCTACAATTGTAGTGGTCCTGAGGACACAGGGCACTTTGTCGATAAAACCATGAATCCCCTTTGGTACGGACAAAGTAAGCTTGCCGTTGTCAAAGGGATTTCCTCCGAAGGACAATAATGTGAAAGCTTATGTGCATGTTTTTGTGTGAAACTTGAATGATATATAATGACAGATCGTCTACTCTAGTGTCCAGCATTGGAGATTTGATATAATAAATAGTTGCGTTGAAGGGAAAAAAACTGCGACGAAGGCTTTTTTAAATTGCGGCAGTTTTACGATCCATAAAAAAAAAATGTTCGGATTATAACGAATTATAACTATTTGCATTTCTTTTTGTTACTCCTATACAAAATGTTGCGATATGCAAAATTTTTATAATTTTACAATCAAGTGACTAAACTCATTTTTGCCTTCTTCGACTGTCATCAAGAGATTGAAATTAGTTCTTGAAGATTCTTAGAAGCACCCCTTGTAACATACTAGCAAAAAAATAAAAATAACTAATGTAGCTAGTATAAACACCTAGAGGGGGGGTGAATAGGTATTTAGGAAGTTTACGTGCAAGTAATATCAATTTATTTTGATCCACAAACAGAAAGTAAATAGAAAGAGTTAGAGAAGATTGCAAACACTGTTTATAGTGGTTCGGCTTTAGACAAGCCTACGTCCACTCTCCGGGCGACCAGCCAATTGGCTGTATTTCACTATATGATCAACGGTGACTACACACTCTCGAGTGTTTGTACTTGGTGATAATCAGTCTCACTAAGTCACTCTCTTTTGTAATACACTAAGATCACTCGAATACGCACTATGAACAACAATTGAAGAACGGAATCAGCTTTGGAATAATGTTCATCTACTCTACCCCCTAAGTCTCAATCTATCCTTAAATACTCTCCAAGCCACACTCGACCGTTGACTCTTTCCTTGAGAGTTTAGTCTTCCCTTTCTTGGACAGACTTTATAAGGCAAGTCTTTTTGACCGTTGAGGGTAGATCAGATCCCCTTAGATTTTGTTCGCCCATACAATCAGAATCTGGGCTTCCATAAGTGCTCTATTCTTCTTTGGAAGTTGTCCACTAATTGATCCTGTCAATCAGATTAACATAACAGAATCAACATAAATAAGGTAAGTGAAATACTCTACCGTTGGTGATTTTATCTTGTAAATACATCTTAAGTCTGACAGTCTTAAGTTCTGAGTCTACCTAGATTTTCAGTCTGGTACGGTCAGACTTAAAATCTCAATCTGGTACGGTCAGACTTAAAATCTCGATGGGTACGGCCGTCGGACTTAAAATCTCGATCGATCGAGTCTTCCGTCCAGTATGGACGACTCTAAGACATCTCATGCTTCATCTTCTCGCTACAAGCGATTTTTAAAGCCTATGTCTTTCTAAGTTATTTTCCTTCAAGAGATTAGTAAAAATATCATTCATAAAATATTTTGTAAGCATCAAAACTAGGAGTTTTCTCAACAATCTCCCCCTTTTTGATGATGACAAAACATTTCATACATATGGCTTAATGTCCCTGCAAAATATGGTTAGATAGAGCCTACTTCCAACTATTCTGCTCAACTCATAAGAATAGCTCATATCAACCCTGTATAGACAATACAGCAACAACATAACTTCATATCATCAATGTAATCAGCATATAAGAAAATATCATTAGACATCATAGTATTATGCATTAACACCATAATAAAGCCAACTATGTCATGCATCCAACCATCAAAAAGTTTAGAAATGTCAGAGAATTAACCATCAAAAGTCAAAAGCCATATTACTCTCCCCCTTTTTGTCAACTTCAAAAAAGAATTAGTCAGTTCAAACGAAAACAAACCAGTTTCTAAAGCATAAGATGTTTTTAAGAAGTTTTCTTGTTTGGGGTCCGAACAAGGGTAAAATCCTCCATATCTGATGCAGACTTCTCAATCTTGTCAATACATTTATTAACCGTCTTCTCGAGAGTCTCCAGTCTGTTAGTGAATGAGGTTTCCATTTCTATCTGCCGATCCATGATCTCGCTTAGAAGTGCTAAGATCTTCGATAATCGCATTCCCGCATGAAGCTTCAGGTACTTGATTTTCAATATGTTCAGAAAGATGCTCCCCCTGAATTGATGCTTCATTCTGTCCTTGTTTCCCTTCTTTTTCCCCATCCTTATCTCCTTCTTCTTCTTCTTCTGTTTCCTCTTCTTCTGGATCTTCTTCTTCTGGATCTTCTTCTAGATCTTCTTCCAATTCAGATACATCATTATTCTCATGTTCTGTGCTAAGAATGTTTTCTGCATTTGTTTCTGCTTCTGGTTCTGACATTCTCTGAGAAGTTTGACGCATATTTGCCAGAATTACGGAGATACTTTCTTCTTCTTCTTCTTCATCTACCAATAGAAGTTGTCTTCTCCTTTTAGAACTTGGCTCAGCAGCAGCTAACTCTTTACCTTTTCTTTTTGCTGTCTCTGCTCTAGCCAATTCCTTTTCTTTTCGTCTCCAAGTCTCTCGCAACATCCTTCGCCATCTTATTGATCATCTTCATGTCAATGACCATTGTGGGAAGAGTTTTAGTGTTGAATCTTCTAGGTATGTCTATTTTAAGATGCTCAAAGATCCTTGTCACTAAAGCTCCATAGGGTAGCTGTCCTTTGTCCTTCGACACTGTCCGATACATATGCAATATTATTGTGTGAGGCAGTGAGAACAGTACTCCCTTTTCAATAGCCCACATTAGTTTTGCCTCAAATTTAGATACATCAGTCTTTGATGAGGCTTTTGGACAAATACAACTGATTATTATCTTATGCAAAATAGTTCTTGCAGAAGTTAGAAGAGGATAAGTTATAGTGGCCCTTACAAACTTTGTAAGAAACTTACAAACTGTTTCATAGGAGACGTCTATTGGCCTGAATGCTCCTCTTTCAACTTTTATAATGTCGCCCGAGTGTGTCGTACTAACATCATATAACCTGTCATTCACACTGAATTGCATTCTGTCTGGAGATAGAAATGTCAAATTCGAGTAAAAATATGCTGTTAATTCAGGATAAACAGCAGTAGAATCAGTGCAAAATTGGTCCATCTGCAATTTTTCAAAGCATTCTCACAGATTTACTTCAGCAGCATCCAAATAATCAAAATCCACAATTATGTGGTTCATGATTCCTCGATCCATCAGTCTGTTAAATAAAGTCTTACGCTCTCTGGATCGAAATAATTTCCCGGTTGTGTTTCGGACTACAGCGGCTATTCCCATTCTAACTTCAAAATTTATGTATATGTTCTCATCATCTTCCTTCACATTATCTTTGCTTCTCCCTTTATCACTTACTCGTTCTGTACGAGTAGATGGTGAGTCTGTGGCTTGTACTGCTTGAATGAGACGGAGTGCATTCGCATACCCTTCCTTTCTCAAGAAGAACAGTTTGACATCATCCCTAACATTTCTTTGGACTAATTTCTCATATCTCCTCATTACTACATGAGGGCTTTCAGTCGGTGTGGGTAGAGTTAGTCCAGACGTACCTCTTCGTGAGAAATTTCTTTTTTCAGATTGTGATCGGATGGCTCTTGGAGATTCTTCAGGATCATTTTGAGAAGAAACTCTTGGAGAATGTCCTTGAGTATCTTCGGAAGTTTGTGTGAGGTCGAAATGCGTCTGCCCTCTGTCGACTCTTCTTCCTCCTCTCCCAGCAATCCTGCTTGATCTTCTTCTTGGAGATGAAGATCTTGATTTGGATACGGAGGATCTCGAGGCCATGTTCGAAGAAATTTGGTTTTGGAGAAGATTGATTTAGAAAGCGTTTTCTCTGTTAGGGTTTGTAAACAAAACGTTCTGAAGAGTTATGAGAAAAAGACCCGACTTTTAGACGTTTTATACCCCCCCCGTTAGAAGAACAAATGAACAGTCGCAATTCAAAACAAATTAAAATTGCAGTTATTCTAAACTTAAGAATATTCAATTATCATATGCCAAAAATATACAAATCAATCATGCAAATCAAAAGAACTTACTAAAGATTAACCAGATTGAATCAAGGAAATAACATACCTACCTAAAATACCATTATTTCCTTTTTCAATAGTCTGTCCAGACGATTCCTTTTCTCAGACTTTGTCATGTTCTCATAGAATTTATAAAAAAGGGTTAATAATATTTAATTTCCCACATATTGAATCGAATGTACCTTTGTCCAGCGGCTTTGTGAAGATATCTGCTAGTTGATTCTTAGAATCAATAAATTCCACATATATATCTCCAGTTTGCACATGGTCTCTAATAAAGTGATGTTTGATTTCAATGTGCTTTGCTCTAGAATGTAGAATTGGATTCTTGGTGAGGTTTATAGAACTCGTATTATCACATCTTATTTCAGTGCAGGCTTCTTCTTTTCCATAATCCAATAGTTGCTGTTTCATCCATAAAATCTGTGAGCAGCAACTTCCAAGAGCAACATATTCTGCTTCTGCAGTTGATAGAGCCACAGTGTTCTGCTTTTTAGAAGACCATGATACCAACATCTGTCCAAGTAACTGACATGTTCCAGATGTACTCTTCCTGTCTATTTTACATCCTGCTAAGTCAGCATCTGAGTAGCCAATAAGAGTAAAGTTTGTTTCTTTAGGAAACCATAGACCTAGAGATGGATAAGTTGATATGTACTTAATAATACGCTTTACTGCTGTAAGATGAGATTCTCTTGGATCTGCTTGAAAACGAGCACATACACACACACACTGTATATAATGTCTGGTCTAGATGCAGTAAGACTTCTATAAGATTTCTGATCAACTTTCTTTCCCGATACATCCTGATCGAGTTTAATGGAAGTTGACATTGGAGTTTCGGTCTTCTTGCAGTTTTCCATTCCAAACTTCTTAACTAAATCTTTGGTATATTTCTCTTGATGGATGAATGTTCCTCGTTTTGATTGGTTGATCTGAAGTCCCAGGAAGAAAGTAAGTTCTCCCTTCATACTTATCTCGAATTCCTCCTGCATAGACTTTGAGAAGTTCTTGCACAAACTTTCATTAGAAGAACCAAAAATAATATCATTTACATAAATTTGTACTAAAAGAATGTCCTTACCTGCTTTCTTGATAAATAAAGTTGTATCAACCATACCTTTCTTGAAATTGTTGTCTAATAAGAACTTACTGAGTCGTTCATACCAAGCTCGAGGTGCTTATTTCAGTCCATACGAGCCTTTTTCGCCCTGAAAACATGATCTGGCTTTCTTGTTTCCTCAAACCCAGGTGGTTGTTCCACATAGACTTCTTCCTTGATGAACCCATTTAGAAAGGCGCTCTTTACATCCATTTGAAATAGTTTGAAGTTCTGATAACAGGCATAGGCAAGTAATAGTCCGATTGCTTCTAGTCTTGCAACTGGAGCATAGGTTTCATCATAATCTATTCCTTCAGATTGAGAATAACCTTTTGCCACAAGCCTTGCCTTATTTCTGGTGATTTTTCCAAGTTCATTTACTTTGTTTCTAAAGACCCATTTGGTACCAATAATAGTCCGTCCTTTTGGTTTAGGGACCAATTCCCATACATCATTTCTCTTGAACTGTTGAAGCTCCTCTTGCATTGCCTCTATCCAGCTTTCATTTTCCAGAGCTTCATTAATGCCTTTGGGTTCAATTTCAGAAATAAGCGCAACAATACCTTTGTCCTTTTTGTTTCTTGATCTTGTTTGAATCCCTTCGTTGATGTTTCCAATCACGAGCTCTTTAGGATGACTAGACTTATGCTTCCAGTTTCTGTTTAGAACTTCATTATTATTAGAGTCTGCTGTAGATGCAGAAATATTAGGCTGAGTTGATTGTTTTTCATGAATTCCTTCTTTGACTGTTTCCTGGGAAGATTCTGCTTTGTTGAAACATGATCTTTCAGGTACTGCATCTGATTTTGATTCTTCATACACTGTAACGCTTTGTTTTGAAACTTCAGTCTCCAGAAACTTTACATTCATGGATTCTTCTACTATCTGAGTGTTTTTATTGAACACTCTATATGCTTTGCTAGAGTTTGAATAGCCCAGAAAAATACCTTCATCTGACCTTTCTTCAAACTTACTAGGTTGACGATTAACATTCTTAAGAATATAGCATAGACAACCAAAAATTCGAAAGTATGAAACAATAGGTTTTCTTCCTTTCAAAATCTCATAGGGAGTTTTCTCAAGAATAGGTCTAAGAAATACTCTATTAATAATATGACAAGAAGTAGAAACCGCCGCCTTAACCGAGTTGCCACCTTGCTTTCTATAAGCAATGTTCTGGCCATTTCCTACAAAGATCTATTCTTTCTTTCCACAACTCTATTTTGTTCTGGAGTGTAAGGAGATGAAAAAGTATGATGTATACCATTTTTATCACAAAAATTTGAAAAATCTTGATTCTCAAATTCTCTCCCATGATCTGTTTTGATACTAGAAATAGAGTACCCTTTTTCATTTTAGACCTTCTTTGCGAATGTTGAGAAATATGAGAATGTATCTCCTTTTTAGCAAGAAAAAATACCAATGTAAATCGAGAGTAATTGTCTATAATCACAAGATAGTACTTCTTACCTCCAATACTATAAGTTCTGGTTGGTCCAAACAAATCCATGTGAAGAAACTGTAACACACGGTTAGTAGAAATTTGCTTTATAGACTTAAAAGAACTTCTTACCTGTTTTCCCAATGTACATGCAGAGCAAAGCCCTGTTTTCTTGTAATTTAGTGAAGGCAAGCCACGAACAAGTCTTTTGTTGGCAAGCTTGGAAATTTGTTTCATGTTGACATGCCTAAGTTTGCGGTGCCACATATCCGCATCATCTTGGACTGATAATAGACATTTTGTAGTGTCTTCATTTATGTCCAGAAGATAAATGTTCTCATGTCTTCGTCCAGTAAAAGTCTGTGAAGAGTCAATGCTTTGAAGTTTATTCTGAAACCAACATCACATAACTGGCTGATGCTCAGAAGATTGTAGTTTAATCCTTTGACTAGAGAAACATTGTTGATGATTAGGCTACCAATTGACAGTTCCCTGTCCTATAATGTTTCCTTTAGTGTTTCCTCCAAACGAAACTGTTCCTCCCTTGATTTTCTCGAATCCAATGAACATCTTTGAGTCTCCCATCATGTGTCTCGAACATCCACTGTCCAAATACCATTTCTTCTTTCTTTTGAAGCTTACCTGCAATGTTTACAAGTACTCATTTTTTCTTTGGTACCCAAATTTTCTTGGGTTCATTATAGTTAGTAGTATAAGCTTTTTCTATCCATTTCTTTTGAACAGTCTCCGTAGACTTTAGGACATTTGTTTTCAAAATGTTCTTTTTCTCCACAATTAGAACATTTAAGATTGTTTTTACCAATAGGTTTAACAAAATTATTTTTGAAATGATTTTTGTAAGCTTGTCGAGGAGGTCTTTGTCTTATTCTTTCCTTGACTTTAGGAAAATCAATTAGGGAATCATTTTCCTTATAAAAACCAAGTCCTGACTTGTCATAATAAGGAATTTGAATAGAAAGAATATGCTGTAGAGTTTTTGATCCTTTTGAAAACTTTGTGGTAATATCTAAAAATTCCTTTTTGAAAAAATCATTATCTTTTTGCAAGGAATCTTGATTTTCCTTTGCTTTCAAAAGATCCTTTTTGATAGATTCATTTTCATTTAAAAGAACCTCTCGATTTTCCTTTATTTCCAAAAATTCCTTTTTGAAATCATCAAAATTTCCTTTCAAAAAATCGTTATGTTTATTCAACTTGTAATTTTCCTTTTTCAATGTGGAGATCCTTTTCAAAGTAGTTTTTAGATTAGAACAAAGCTCATTTATATAATCTGAAACTTCTAAAGGAATATCGAATGATTTACCTCGATTTCTTTGTCTCGAGTCCGAGCTCGAATCTGTTTGAAATCTGAGTCTGAATGTGCCATAAGACAAATGTTTCCATATTCGTCTTCACTATCCTCAACTTATGTATCGCTCCATGTTTTAACTTTGAGAGCCTTCTTGTATTTTTCAAATTTTCCTTTGTTCTTTTTGAGTTTAGGACAATTCTGTTTAATATGTCCCTTTTTCTTACACTCAAAACAAATTACCTCTTTGGCATAATCATCATCGTCATCGATCTGCGTTGTCCAGATTGTTTGTTTTGTTTTCTGTTGTTGAATTTCCTGCCTTTTCTATTTAGTTTCTTTACCTTTTTGATCAGCAGTGCTAGTTCCTCATCATCCAGCTCTTCCTCAGAATATGTATAATTAGAATCAGTATTAGACTTAAGAGCAATAGACTTTTTACCTCTGGATTCCACTTCCTCGTTCATTTGTTCTTCCTCATAGGACTGTAGAGTGCCTACGAGCTCATCGACTATTAGTGGTGAAATCCGCAGAGTTTCTCTGATAGATGTCTTCACATTATTCCATTCTTTTGACAATCCTCTCAGAAGTTTGTTGACCTTCATTGGTCCAAGAACAGGCTGTCCTTGATATGCCAAACCGTTTACAATTTCTGTAAAACGACTGAACATATCTCCTATTGACTCTCCCTGCTTCATCTTGAAGGACTCATATTGACCAAGTAAAATATTTACTTTGGTCTCCTTGACACGATCAGTTCCTTCATATGTCACATGTAGTCTATCCCATACTTCCTTTGCTATATCACAAGAAGATATACGATTATATTCATTAGGTGATAAAGCACAATATAGAGAGTAAATAGCCTTTGCATCAATAGTTTGTCTCTTTGTTATCTCTTTTGGAGAGAGAGTGGCTGATGATTCTGTTTCTTTCTCATCGGTACTCTTTGACGTCTTTCTGATGTTATCAATGGGCTCGATTCCCCTCTCAACCACATCCCATTCCAGTGGATCTTTCGACCTAAGGAAGGCCTTCATTTTATTCTTCCAGATATTGTAATCATTGCCATCGAAGTATGGTGGACGAGTGTTGCTCTGCCCCTCAATTAAACCTGGTGCAAGAATACTAGCCATAGAGGATCTTTAACTCAGAAGTAAAAAAACACTTCAAAAACTTGAGCAGGTGGGGTGAATAGGTATTTAGGAAGTTTACGTGCAAGTAATATCAATTTATTTTGATCCACAAACAGAAAGTAAATAGAAAGAGTTAGAGAAGATTGCAAACACTGTTTATAGTGGTTCGGCTTTAGACAAGCCTACGTCCACTCTCCGGGCGACCAGCCAATTGGCTGTATTTCACTATATGATCAACGGTGATTACACACTCTCGAGTGTTTGCACTTGGTGATAATCAGTCTCACTAAGTCACTCTCTTTTGTAATACACTAAGATCACTCGAATACGCACTATGAACAACAATTGAAGAACGGAATCAGCTTTGGAATAATGTTCATCTACTCTACCCCCTAAGTCTCAACCTATCCTTAAATACTCTCCAAGTCACACTCGACCGTTGGCTCTTTCCTTGAGAGTTTAGTCTTCCCTTTCTTGGACAGACTTTATAAGGCAAGTCTTTTTGACCGTTGAGGGTAGATTAGATCCCCTTAGATTCTGTTCGCCCATACAATCAAAATCTGGGCTTCCATAAGTGCTCTATTCTTCTTTGGAAGTTGTCCACTAATTGATCCTGTCAATCAGATTAACATAACAGAATCAACATAAATAAGGTAAGTGAAATACTCTACCGTTGGTGATCTTATCTTGTAGATACATCTTAAGTTTGACAGTCTTAAGTTCTGAGTCTGCCTAGATTTTCAGTCTGGTACGGTCAAACTTAAAATCTCAGTCTGGTACGGTCAGACTTAAAATCTCAGTCTGATCGAGTCTTCCGTCTGGTACGGACAAACTCTATGACATCTCATGCTTCATCTTCTGCTACAAGTAGACTTTAAAGCCTATGTCTTTCTGAGTTCTTTTCCTTCAAGAGATTAGTAAAAATATCATTCATAAAATGTTTTGTAAGCATCAAAACTAGGAGTTTTCTCAACAATAACTTGTGTTGGACAATGACATCAATTGTTTGTCATAAGAACCTTCTAGCTTGATGGTTTATTGACTTGTGACCCGAGCCTAGGTGCCGGGCCATCAGGCACAGGCACTAGGACCTTGGGCCTAGCCTCGATGGATTTGTGTGCTGAGATCACGGGCCCAACCTCTATGAAGCCAGGCCCAAGTGCTAGAGACCCGCTCTTGAATGTCGGTGACCAAGGAACCAGCATTTGATTCCTGTGTCCAAGCATAGAGTTTCTAGTTCAACTTATAATTTCTAGTGATATTTTATAAAATGATTTCCGATTTGTAAGAAAGGAAATCATTTTCCTCGATTTAAGCATAAATTTTCCATTGACTACAAAAACATTTTCTCTAGAATTATTTTCCTAAGTGATCCACCTAAACAGATGTTACTCTTTGTTAAAAAATCTGGAGGGCAATGAAACTGTCTAGATCGGCCACCAAATTCCTACAACCATGCGTAGCCTTCACAGTGAACATAGATTTTCGAACATCATCTTAGAAGCAATGGAGAATAAAAAGACAAGTTCCGATCCAAGTTGACGGCAAAGTAAATGCATGGGCCTGAAAGACTACTCATCTGAATAACCTAAGCCCACTTATATGGTCTTGGAATCGGTGTTTTCTTCTCTTTTTAGAGTTCACATTAAATTTTGCAAGAGACAAGAATCACTTATTTCCCTATAAATATAGATAAATGATTGGATGATGATTTTTAATCCATTATGATAATAACAACTTATTTTTAACTATAAAAATCAAATAATAAATAATTATAAATTGTGGTGGGATCCACTCTTTCAAGAATTTGTGACTCATAATTAATGGTTACTCTCATGATATTTCAAAGACTGTTACGTTAACAAAGTCAATAAATATAATTGTACACATTTATTGCCCATAGAAAGCTTTTCCTATAGGAGGTACACACAAAGAAGAAAAGGTACATCAATTTGTCGCTTTGGATAAAAGCGATGATGGGCATTACACTCTTTTTTAATTCTTTGGGGGAATGGAAAGGATTGATTTTTTACAATATATCGAGATGAAACCAAATTGAATAGCTTTTATTGTGGCTATACCTATATTGAACATTGGCCGACATCGAGTAAACAAGAGATTTTAGAAAGACTAGTACCTTCCTTTTTTAATTTTTTATGTGCATTACTTGCTTTGCCCAGTTGTTCTGCGACATTTTATGTAATCAACCACTTTATATTCGCCAAACGAATAAACATGACAAACAAACAACGTGCGCATTGCAACTTTTAAATTTGCCTTAAGCTTATGATGAGGGAATAAGAAAAACTAATTCTGCTTCCTGTCCTAGACCTAGAGTGTAGCTTCTGGCCCACTTAAAAGCGCACAACTCAGGAAGCATTGAAGACAACATTTGCTTCATAGTAAGAAAGCCATTTCTTAAAATTAACAGACAACAATAAAATGCATTTCCCCATTTCTTTAAATTGATTTGCTATGATCATCATGCGAGCATGTGCTTTCCAGAACTATGGCCAATGTGATTCTCTCAACATGGACTCTCTGACCCCGCGGAGAGAACTCTGAGTTGGGATGCCTTTACCAGAAACATTCAAAGGCGTAATTTCATTGAGCGGCTCTAATGCGTTTGTAGGGGAAAGGTGAATGTGTGTGAAGAATTTGACTTTCTATGCCTTCGAAGTTAGAGCAAACTAATGCACGCATGTGCTAATACTTATTAGTATGTAGCAATTGCACTCTTTTCACTAGCCTCTCCATCATTATGATCGGCTAAAGAAAGTGCTTAGTAACATGCTCTCTTCTCTTTTGAACAAGTGAAAAAAAAGCATGCTCTTGACTCTTCTTTCATAGGTGAAAGGTAAATGTATGGGCGAATGGACGGGAGGCACATGGGAGCTGAATTTAACTTTATATGGCTCAGCAAGAGATAATGCACGCATCCGCTAATATTTTTGAGTTTAAAGCACTCGCACTCTTTCATTAGAGTCGTCATGAATGATTCATGCACGTTTTAAAAAGGGGTGGCTAAAGAAGTTGCTAACAAACATGTTTTTAACTCTTCTTTCCTCGTACTTTCTCTTATTATCTTAATTAAATGGGATTTTTGAAGTGGATAAGGATTGGGATACACTCGTAATAAGGTGAGATGGGATTCCACTGATGAGTATATTCGACTTCAGCAATGGTACGGGATCTTTTGTGCACTTCTATTGGTCTCTGAATGTGGAATAAGTGGTTGAGTTTTCTTTTTCTTTTTATCCTTTCGCTTGCACAATTTATAATTCGTAAATAGTTGATAAAAGTAATAAGACTTTTAAGGAAATAATTATCTAAAAAATCATAAGCTCATTGTATAACAGTCAATTCGGTCATAGACTTTTTAATTTTGTCAAGTTAATTATAAACATTTTAACAACTTATGAATTTAGTCATAAATCTTTAGATTAATTGCCAATATATCCTTTCGGCTGATTTCAGTTAAAAATCGCTAACATAATGGCCATTGCTGGCTGTACCATATAGGACTAAATTTAAAAAATTGATAAATTTATAACTGAGTTGGCAATCGTATAATAGGTTTAGTAGTTTTAGATAATTATTCCGACTTTTAAATTGTGACTAATTCAAGATCTCTAATCGGACATCAACTTAATCTCCTAAAATAGCATTCAAAACAATGGCAACACCTTGTAAACTAGGATTAAATTAGGGTTGATTGGTTCCTGGTTCGATTCGGTTCCAAGGTGGAACTAGGAATCAGACCAGGAGGATTGGTTCCCAAAATTGGGAAGCGAGAACTAGACCGGGCCATCGGTCCCGATCTAATCCGGGTCGGTCCAACAAAACCACCGATTTGATTCGGTTCCAAGGTGGAACCAGGAATCGGACTGGGGGGACCGGTTCCCAAAATTGGGAAGCGATAACCGAACTGGGCTATCAATTCCGGTCCAATCTGAGTCGATCCAACGAAACTTGAAGTGGTTCAATTGCAAAGCCATCCCAATAGAACTAATCACATGTATGCTTACATGCAAAAAATTAAATTCCACTTGTGTGAGCTTGACTTGGGTTTTATAGACAATCTCTCTTAGGCTTTATGAGTATTTGGTTGATTTGGGACTCTTGGAGTGCCTTTTCTCTTGCAAGTGAGGGGAGCAATAGAGAAAGAGAGAGGGGGAGCGAGTGTGAGGAATGAGAGAGTAACTCTTGAAACTTTAGTCCCACATTGGGTGGAAGAAGAAACTACTAAGTAAGCTTCCTCTTTAAGTAGCAAGGAACAATGAGACTTTTTATTGGTCACAAAAGGTCACAAAATTAAAATAGTCTCTTTAAATTAAAATAGTTTAATTTAATTTATATATGTGTTAAAAATTAAAATAGTCTATTTTAAAAAGAAATTGGAAAAATAAAAACATATTTTAAAAAGTTCGGTTTGGTCCAGTTCGATTCTCCCTTGGAATCGAAAATCAGATCGAAAATCACTGGAATCGAGGTCCGGTCCAGTCCCGGGTTGGGCAGTCCATCATGCTCAGCCTAGATTAAATGATGGCAGAGATAAGTTAATGGCACAGCAGAGAGAGACAGAGAAGTCAAAACTCAAAGCTGCTGGATTTAAAAGCCTTTAGGCCATATTCAGAAATATCATGGTTAACCTGGCTTAACAAGCAACCTCCTTGTCCCCTGATTTTACAAGATACTTCCATATATGTATTTCGTTGAATAATTGTCAATATTCCCTTGCTTGGTTTACACTGTGAAAATGCGGCGACACCTTTGGCAAAAACATTTCATTATAACAGTGGACTGATAATTCTGGTGGTGATTAAAATAAATGTTAACCCTTCATCGAAAGTCTGGAGGGCAGGGGGTGCCGCCGCCTAGATACACCAAATTTCAACAACCGTGCACTGTTTTACGCGATAAGCATTGGTTTTCAAGGATTATCTTGGAAGTAATGGGGAACAGAAATGAAAAAGGGTTCCAATCCAAGCTGACAACAAACTAAGTGCATGGGCTCATGGACCAAACAAGAAAGAGAAAAACAGGCCTATGGGCTTTTGTAAATTAAAAGGGGAAAAATTTCAACTTTTTAATTATTATCTCTTTATTTGCTTGTGGTAGGATGTCACTCTCCCTCCTTCTAAGATGGTATTTTTGTATGCCTTTGAAGTTAGAGTAAAGACAATGCAAGCATATGTTGATATTTAAAAGGGGAAAACTGCCTCTCCATTATTATGATGGGCTAAAGAAAAGTGCTAAATAATATGCTCTAGACTCTTCTTTCCTTCAATTGACTCTTGTTGTTTTTAATTAAGTGGGTTTTGAATTGGGATTGGAATAGGATACTTTCATAACAAGAAGAAGAGATGGGATTCTAATCTTGAGTATATTCGACTTCAGTAAAAGTATACTATTTTTTCTGCACTTATATTGAACTATATGGATAAGTTATTTCATTTTTTCCCCTTGTACGATTTTAAATTTTATAAATTCAGCAAAAAAGATTCAATACTAGCAAGATTTTTAGGTCTTGACTAATTCAAGATCTCTAACCGTACATCAACTTATCTCTTGAAATGGCAATGATAACAAGGGAAAAAAGTTATCAAAAACTCTAATCATGTCCACTGTGACATATTTACCTAAAAAAATTTTGTGACACAAAAGACCTTAAACTTATACCATGTTACACATTTACCTTAAATTCTTTTTGCGACATAAAAAATCCAAACTTATATACGTATGACATATTTACCCCAAATTATTTTTTTATGATATCAAAAACCCCAAAGTTGTACTCAAGTGACTTATTTACCCCAAATTATGAGATAAACGTGTCGCATAAGTACAAGTTTAGGATTTAGGTTTCTTGGTGTTTAGAAAAAGCTTGGAGTAAATATGTCGCATCGATACAAATTTTGGGGTAACTATGTTACATTGGTTAAGTTTAGGGATTTTTGTATTGCAAAAAAAAATTGAGGTAAATATGTTACAATGAGCATAATTTAAGTTTTTTTCTTTTTTTTTTCCTAAACACAATGGTGATGCTTTGTAAACAAGGATTAGTGATGGCTGAGAATTTGGATGGTATCGCGGAGAGTGAAACCGAAGTCAAGGTGCTAGATAGCCTTTAGGCCATTTTCCGAAATTTCATGGTTAGTCTAGATTGGCAAACAGTTGCGACTTGTAAAAGCTACGAGGATGGTGGTTTATTCAAGGAACCTCCCTTACTCTCTACTTTAACAAAGTACATTTTTCTAAGCAATTTATATTATATATTTCACGGAATGATTGTTGACATTTCCTCGCTAGATTTATGCAAGGCCCGTGTTAATATTGTATTACCGACAACAAAAATACAGAACCGGAATGTCCCATGCCGATGGAGGAGGGAAGTACTGGAAACCTAGACAATTTGATTGATGGCAGTCATTGCTCTCTGTCGGGAAAAACCATCTGTCATTCAATGCAAGTGGTGAGACCACGGACACTTTTTGAAGTATCATTCAAACAAAAAAAAGATCACAATTTTTGAAAAAGATAGTATCTTATTAGAAAAGAAACGCTCTTTTTTTTTTTTCTTTTATCATGATATATGATGCAAGTGTGAGATCAATATAAATTGAAAATGAAATTTAGTGAGATCTAATATTAATTGAAGAGTCGAAGAAGGTGCTTGAACTATACCTTTGACAAGAAGAGCTAAGCAAACTAGGGATTGATGTTATTGATACGATCTTACATTTTTTTTTTTGTCATGAACATACTTCATCGATTGATCGTCATCCAGAGGAAGAAGTACATTCATTATGAAAGTCTAAGCATAAAAGTGAAAATTGCGGGTGTGGTGGCATCAACACCCAATTAAGGGGAAGGTTTCCGGCCCGGTGGGCTTTGGCCACCCAATCCGCGGCTCTGTTAGTACCCCTTGGTTCGAAAATCAATTGGATCTATGGGAGATGACCCAATAGCTAGCAGCAATCCTGAACTAGACTTTGTAAGGCCCACGATACTTCTGTTCGGCCCATCACCATATCCACCACCGACAGGTTGTCGCTGGAAAGTTGCACATGTTGTGGGTCTTCTTTCAGTCGAAGACTTCCCCGAAGACTTCCCCAGTTTGAAGTGGAGTGTCCACCATTCCAAAAATCGTATGAACCGCTAGGGTTTCGGCCATTTCAATCGATTGTGTGTGGATTTACATGATTAGCCATAAAATGTCAATTTCAATAGGTGGTCAAGACATGACAATACAACGTGCTTTGGTCCCCTCTGTCAATTTAATTTTAATTTATTTTTTATCAATCTAGTCTTAAATATTTTGTAATTATGCTAATTCAAGCCATCTAGCCAAATTTAGTTGTTTGACGCTGACGTGCTATCAAGCGACGCCAACAATAATTTTTTAATAATATTTTATTTTTTAAAATTATTTTATTAATTTTTATATTTTCTCTTCTTCTTTTTTCTCCTCTCTCCTCTTCCTCCTTTGGCTCCGGTGACTGGCCAAAGATGAGTGCTAGCCGGTCACCGGACTGAGGCAGCTAAGCAAGCTCCCATCGAATCCGGTGAGGGCTCACCTCACCAATCGTGGATCTATCGCCAGCTCGAGATGTCGAGAATGGCTCTGCCTGTGCACTTCAATTGCGGAAGGGTTGCGCTGGCTCATCTCTGCGTTGCTATCATTTTAATGGGTTCCTTCATTTTCCTCTGTGCTGGTGCTAGCTTGGAGTGTCGGATTCGGAGCAAGCATTCTCTAGGCACTGCAAGGAGAAGATCGTTGGAGGTTCGACAAGTGGAGGGCGGCGATGATGAAATCATTGCACCTAAGAATAAAGCCAAGCCCACCGCGCTCGCCAAATCCAGTCTCTCCACCAAAAACTAGACCAAGCTGTTGAAACCCAAATCGGACCTCTCCCCCAAGAACCAAACCAAGCTTCTCAAACCCACAAATTCGACCAAAAAGCATCACCGATATCCACCATTCTTGATAAATCCAAGCTCAAGAAGTTCAACTCCTGATGCCGGTGAGTTTGCTGATCCACTAGCAATGCAAGCCCTTGCCAGATCCAATGCCCCGCCAGTAGCTCGTCCTTGCCCAGTGATGGCAAGGCGAGCTCGCCTGGCCGCCTCAATCTGGTGATCGGCCAGCCCTCCCCTCTGGTCGGGTCGCCGAAGCCAAAGGGGGAGGGGAGGAGGAAAAAAGAAAACGAGAGAAAGGAAAAAAGAAAAAGAAAAGAAAATATAAAAAATTGATAAAATAATTTGAAAATTAAAATTTTATTAAAATTTTATCACTAGCGCCACTGACGATCAAGTCCGCATAGCCGGTCAAATTTGATCAGATGGACCGAACTAACATAATTATAAAAGACTTAAGACTTAATTGATTAAAAAATAAATTTAAAACTAAATTGACATATTTATAATAAATTTATAATTTTTTATTATAATTTTTCATTAATAAGACATCATGATTATTTGTCAATTGATATGAAATGTCCCCAACTCTTTTGTCATGTTTTGCAATCATCCCTTCTTACGTACGTCCTCACCTTTAAAAAGAGAAAAAAAAAACATATTGACGGACTGGACCAAAGCACACGGTAGAGAGCCCCAAAGCACACGGTGGAGAGCCCCAAAGCACACGGTGGAGAGCCATTATAACAAGGGGAGGGCCACCTACTGGAATTCAGATTTCTTGGCAAGTCGTGAAATATTTGTAGCGATAACATCAGTCTTGAGTTCATTTAGTTCTTCTCATTAAGGTACGGCGAAAGCACCTCCTTCGACTCTTTCACCTATATTACATCTCGCTAAATTTTTACTTTCAATTATCTTAATTTCGCGTTCGCATCATATGATATTTCCGATTTGTCATGATAAAAAGAAAATAACTGTTTCTTTTCTAATAAGGTACCATCTTTTTCAAAAATTACAACCCTATTTATTTTAATGATGGTTTGAAAAATGGCCGCAGGCTTAGCACTTGCGTTAAACGACAGAGGGGTTTTCCTGATGGAGAGCAATGACTGCTGTCCACCAAATTTTCCAGATTTCCAGTACTTCCCTCCTCCATCGGCATGGGACGTTCCGGATTCCGTACCTTTGGAAAGCGATGACCCTTCGTGCGGAGCCGCTTTGAGGTGGATCATCATCAGCATAGTCATCGTTGTTGTCATCGTTGTAGCCATCGTCATTATTATAAAAACTCGCTGTGCTCGTACCAAAGCAGCCATCAAAACCGCTGCCGAAGGCGCCCGGACCGCTGCCGAAGGTGCCCGGACCGCTGCTGAAGGCGCCCGGAACACCGCCGAACTCGCCCGGACCGCCGCCGAAGTCGCCAACGTAGGCATCTCGTACAACACCTATATCACCGAGAGAATCGCCGGGCGTTTGGGAATCTAGGCCACCGCCGGAGAAGCCGAACGCAATACTCTACAATAATGAGAAATTTACCTTGGGTGGTAATTGAATGATGCACAATGACAGATGGTCTCCTCTATTGTATGACATTTCATATTTGACGCAATAAATAATTTTTGTTGTTGGAGTAAATAATGTTTCTATTGGAGGGTTTATTGAATTCCGTAATTTTAGGCTATACATGGTAATCATTCTATTTCTATTTCTAGAATAGATTTATATTTCAAACCTGTTTTTGGAATAGAAATCCGTTTTGTAAAATAATTTCAATTTTCTATGGTGAATCAATAAAAAATTCATGCACGAATACGATGATGAATCAACATGGGTTTATTCAAACACACAAATGCATCGATTACTAGTAAGTATGATGGAAATAGAAAACAAACAAAAAGGCCAATAGGAGGCTAACCACTCAAAGAAAGGCAGGGCAACGACACATAAAAGGATTGATAGTTTAAACCTTCTCGCGGACACAAATAATGATTAGCAGCGTACTCAATGGCTACCGAAAGCACGCTTAATCGATTCGTCGAGAGGAATCTTTACTTTAGGAAGGTTAGTGACTCGACGTATGTTATGGGTCGATGATTACGGGGATTGGAGGTGGATCCCCCAAAAACCGCACATTGGCGGCTGCTCTGTCTCCCCTCCCTTATAAGACGTCTAGCTGTAGTTGGCTGCCGTGACTTTTGCTCGTGGTACGTGTTTAATGGGTGAAGATAATTTCTCTGATATACATTCCGCTGCATAGTTTATCGGTGGGCTTGAATGACCCTCGTCTTAATAACTTAGGCCCACTTATATCGTCGCAGAATTAGTTTTTTCTAAGAGAAATTGTCTAAAAATCCTAAATATTTTGTACTTTGTCAATTCAATTTTAAACTTTTCAATTTTACTAATTGAGTTTTAAATATTTTCACCTTCTGCCAATTGAATTCGTACAACCAAAATTTTGGCGAAAATTCGCTGACATCAATGTCAACCATCCTATGCGCGACAAGATCCGACATGAATAATTTATAATAATATTTTATTTTTTGTGAATTATTTATTTATTTATTTATTATTTCCTTTTTCTTTTCTTTTTAATTCCTTCATTTCTTTTTCTTCCTCCAACCAATAGCTAGGCCTTGGCAAGGTCCACCTCGCTAGCTTATGGTGAAGCTTGCCCCTACCAGCCACTAGCAAGGCTTGACCTTGCTATCGTTGGGAGAGGTCGAGCCTCACTGTGCTTGGGTGAGGCTCAAACCTCGCAACCTCGCTAGGGACAAGTGAGGTTTGCCCGATGTCTGCAAGATCAACCTCACCGACCCTTGCCATAGGTCAATTGTTAGCTATTGTCGAGGCCTACAACCCACTAGAGGAGAAAGAGAATGGAAGAAAAAAATGAAAGAAAAGAAAAATAGAATAAAAAAATTTTGTTTAAAAAATTTTCATGTCAACGTCGATTGCCACATAGGATAACTAGCATTCAAGCGAGCAACTTCTGATAAAAATTGGTTGGATAGATTCAATTGATAAAATGTGAAAAAGTTTAGAATTAAATTAGTAAAATTGAAAATTTTAAGTTTGAATTGGAAAATGTGCAAAAGATTTATAACTTTTTAGACAATGCTCCCCTTTTTCTTCTTCTCTTCTTAGGATTTATGTCCAAAGAAGCACTTGCTATAGTTCTCTCTCTTTCCTTTTTCTTTTTTTTTTCAATTCTCTCATTCTTATGTGCAGCTTTCACTACAAAGGTGCTCTTTTGTTTTTTGGCTATACTTATATTGAACATCAGCCGACCTCTATTAAACTCTCTTGTTTTGCTTTGTTTATGACCATTAATTTTTTAAAATTTTCCTTAAGGTTTATTGTAACATCCGAATTTCGACCTATTCCAGGATAGATGAAATGGTTATTTTATCAATGCACCGTTAATTACGTTACTCTGAATTGATCCCTCATTAGTTAACTAACTGTTCGGCAAGGCAATTAAGGATTGATACGCGTACGACTAGTGAATTTAATCAAGGATAGGCCGCTCAACCATAAGGATCAAAGAGGAATAATACTACACTGTTACAGGCCAGTTAGCAAACGGAAATAAATCGATTCGGCAAAAATACGAGGTCGGTTTGCGAGTGATTCCACACGACTGTGATATTAATTGCGAACGACGTTAAACCGATTTCCTTTTGGCCATGTATTCAATGTGAGCAATTAACCTCTCATGATTACATGACAATCGAGGATCGCCTTGATTTGAATACACGATCGTGGATTGAAAAGCTATCAATCACGGGTCAAACACGCGAGTACCCCTAAACGTTGTCCGAAAGTTAGGTCATAATAAAGTCGCGATTGATCGATGTTTACCATGAATTTCAATCCGATATCGGGTATCGAACTTTTAAAGATGTCAAGACTAAAATATTGAATATTATCTCATTAATTCTCGGATTTATCAGTAAGTCCAAAATATTGGAAAATGATTCAACGGGCTGAGTTTTGGAGCCAAATATTTGGGAGTTTGTGCTTTAGGAGCAAAAAGACCAAATTACCCTTTTTAGAAGCTTGTTTAGGTTTTGTCCTATTCTAATTTATTTTTCCTTTTCCTTTTGTTTTCCTTTTCTTTCACCCCACGTCGGCTCCCCTCCTTCCTCCGCACGTTTCCCTTTCTCCCTCCCTCTTTTCTCTCTCTTCCCCCTCACGTTTCCCCTTTCTGCGGCAGCTCCCCCACTTGCCCATCTTTTCTCATCTTTTCCCCCTTTTGAGCAAGTCTTCTCTCTTGTCTCTTTCTTCTTTTTCTCTTTCCTCTCTCCTCTCACCTGACACCCATGTGGGTCTCTCTCTCTTGCGCAGCACGTTCGACACCCTCCCCCTTCCAAGCAACTTCTTCTTCTTCCTTTCTTCTTCTTCTTTTCTGGCCAACGCTGGCTTGCTGCTGCCACCCATCACCACCGCAGCACCGCCATCCCGCCAGCTCGCCGCCGGTCGCCATCCGCCGGCCTTGAGCCAAACCAGCCCCGCTCAGCTGCACCGTTCTTCCTCCTACTCTGTCCGAGTCTTCTGCTGTTCCTGCTGTTTCTGCTTGTTGTTTGCTGCTGTCCGCTGCTGTTTCTTGCTGTTTCTGCTGCTGGAAGTTGCTGCTGGTTGCTGCTGGCCGCTGTCCGGGACACAGCCAGCTGCTGTCCAGCATCGCCAGCCGCTGTTCGGCTGCTGTTTTGTTGGAAAACGGCCACCGGTTGTCGCCTGTCGTTGTCCCTGAGCGAGCCGCTCATTGTCCTCGCCGTCGTCATCACGCCCGTGTCGTCGGATTCAACTAACCCGTGAGTTGATTTTCTAAACCTTGATTAGGGTGCTAAACTCCATTAGATATTACTAATTTAATTTTAATCTTGATTTGTGTTGCTAATGGCGAGTAATTAGTATTGGTTAACTATTAATCTTGATTAGTGATATTAATATATTATTTATCAATTTCGAAATAAGAATTAATTAAATATTATTTTCGGAATTAATTAATTATTAATTTTGAAATTGATTGTTATTATTTTGGAGTATTAATTAATTAATTATGGATGATTAATTATTCTTGGATGTTGGATATTGATTATTGGATAATTATTAATGGAATATTTTTGGAGTAAAGTATTATTTTTGGAAAGTACGTTATTAATTAATTGTGTTAGTATCGATTAATTTTGGTGGATTATTGTTTGTACTTTCCTCACGTGGATTATATATCGAGTGGATTATTGTTCGTACTTTCCTTAGTGGATTATATATATATATGCCCTCGATGCTATTGTTTAATATGTACTCAATGGAGTAAATTCATGGACTGCGAGGGTTATGTATTCAGCATATTCATGTGACTACATGTGAAAGGCATTTGTATTCGTGTGACCACGTGTGAAATATTATCGCATTATATGTAGAGATTGCGATGAATTAATATGTACAAGCATGAATCATGTATGCATTGGCTATCCTAAAAAATAATAAAATGAGCATGATTAATTGATATGCTTGTGTGGTCACGTAAGAGCCCGTCACCCAGTGGGGGATCTGTGGTGGACGAAGTCCGTATTATCGGAATGCCCAGGCGGGGTCCGGATGCGGTCGCAGTAGAGGCCGGACCTATGCTCCTTGTGAATGCCGTCTGGGCGCCAGATGTAGCCGTGCCCAATGAAGTGGGACGATGCCTGATTATGCCGGTTGACTACTAACTTGTGTGTTGGAAGGAAATTCCCCCAAAGGTGTTAATAAATGAAACATGATCAAGCGCGTGGTACATGAGACAATTTAAAAGGTGTCTGATTGTTTGATATAATTGCTGCATTGAGGTGAGCATATAATAAACTGTATCATGTAGGTTGTGTGTGGCAAAAGGATGCCTGTGATTGCAATTGTTAATTGTTAATAATTGCATATAAGCCTTGGCCTAAACGTGAGTCTATTAATGGTCAAGTGGGTGTTATTTTGTTGTTGCATTGCTGACGATAGAAAGATTGCACGTTTAGGGCGCACTTGAGGTGAGTAGGTCTCCTAACCGAGGCTTAGGATTTTGACTTACGGAGATTTTATCTCACTGGTTATTAAATAATCATTTTCAGGTCCATAGGATGGAGGATCGACGCGTGTTACGGCTCGTGGCCATTTTTGAAGGGAATAGATTAACCCCAACTTGTTGGTTTCACTAGCTCAATAGGAAGATGCCCGTGGTAAGGGCTTGTGCTTGTAAACTTTCTAGGGTTAATCAATAGATTAATAAAGTAGCATTTTAGAATGTGTTATTGTTGGGTTTTCCTGCTATCCCTGATTTTGTAATTGACCAGAGATTATGATTCAATTCCGCATGCGTTTAATTAAAAAATAAAAATAATGGTCGGCGATGGATCCTGGGGATTCACAAATCAAATGACCGCAAGAGAACAGTGATTGTCGTGAACTCGAGAGTCGGGTCGTGTCACTTATAAAAAAAGGTAAAAAAAGACACAATTTTGCTTCCTGTCCTCGACTAGAAGAGTAGCTTCATGCCCACCTAGCAGTGAAGGAAACCAAAGTAGTGGAGACTGAGATTTGCCTTGCAGTAAAAGAGCATGTTCGCATGTACCCCAAAGGAGTAAGAATCTTTTGCATCCAATGAGTCGTAGGTCACATACTAGAGCTTTATTGTAAAAGAATCTCACCAACTAAAAAGAAAAGAATAGAAAAAAAGTACGCCACTATAAATGTTAAATTATACTTGATGTAATACTAATATCCTAAACTTTCTTTATGTCACAGAAAAATCTTGAACTTGTAAATCTATAATATATATACCTTCAATCACGGTTTTGTGCAAAACCTCCATTAAAAATCTGATGTGGATCAAAAGTGGCATTATTAATATGTTCTGAGGAAAAGTGGCACTGATGTAGTGCCATGCAAACACCACACGAGAAAAAGATTAAAAGGAAAATGGAGAACTAAAGAGGCCAATAAAAAAAAAATCAAACCTTAGGGAAGAAAGAGACATATAACTTATATTCCAAGGCATTTAAGGAGTGCCCCGGCCATTCTGACTTTGCTACCGAGAGCCGTCAACCCTAGTGGGGCCATCAGCAAGGGGTGGCCAACGCTCCCTTGGATACCCTTAGCACGCAATTGCAAATACATTGTCCAGATCAAGCAACGCCATTTAATTATACGTCTTAAATCCATGTATATTTCTTATTTCAGTTTCATATATAATATATTTATCACATTAGTATAAGTTCAGAGATTTTTATAACATAAAAAAAATTGAGGTGTTCGTGTCACACAATGGACAAAATAAAGTTCAGGACATTTACATCATTAACAATGATTTAGGGTTTGCGAATTCTTGTGAAATTAGACCTTATTTGCTATATCCTCAAAGGACGTCATTAACATGACGTCATGATTATTTGTCACGTGATGTGAAATTTCCCCCACTCTTTTGTCCGGTTTTCTAATCATCCCTTCTTGCAGACATCCTAACTTTATGAAAAAATAAAAAAATTATCGACAGAGGGGACCAAAGCACACTGTAGAGAGAGCCATTATAACGAAAGAAGAGCCACCTACTGGAATTCACATTTCTTGGCAAGTTGTGAAAGATTTGTAGCGATAAAATCAGTCCCTGGCTTGCTCGGTTCTTATTGTTAAGGTACAATTCAAGCACCCTCTTCGACTCTTCAACTTATTATATACATCTCGCCAAATTCCATTTTCAATTATCTCAATCTCGCGCCCATATCGTATAATCTTTCTGATCTACTAAGATAAAAAAAATTATTTCTTTTCTGATAAAGAACCATCTTTTTAAAAAATTATCACCCTTTTTTTTCTTTTTGGCGTGAATGATGCTTTGAAAAAGTGTTTGCAGGCTCATCACTTGAGTTAAAATACAAGAGGGTTTTTCCGGATGGGGAGCAATGACTATTGTCCACAAAATTGTCCGGGTTTCCAATATTTCCCTCCTCTGGTGGCCGGGGATGTTCCGATTTCTGTATCTTTGAAGAGCAAGATCGCTCTATGCCGGGAGGCTTCGATCACCGTCAGCATAGTCATCGTTGTCGTCATTGTAGCCGTTGGCGTTATTATAAAACCTCGCCGTGGTCCTAGAGCTAGAACCACCACTTTGCGAAATTCGACATGAAAGATTGAGATTCCAAAAATAGAGTTAGTGCCACAGTTGAAGCCACCACTGTCACCATCAAAGCCATCGTCAAAGCTGCCATCATCATCATCATCGCCATCGCCATCGCCGCCATCTTCGTCATCGCCATCGAAGCCGCCATTGTCATTGTCACCGCTGCCGCCGTTGCCGCCATTTCCACCACTGCTGTGCTGTCCATGTCATCCGTGTTGTCATCAAATAATAGAATTACCATGGATGGGAATTGAATGATGCACAATGACGGATGTTCTACTCTATTGTACAAAATTTCAGAGTCGATGCAATAAATAATTTTTGTTGTTGGAGGAAATAATGTTTCTGTTGGAGGGTTTATTGAATTCCGTAGTTTTATAGTCTATCAAGAAACCCCACATCATAACAAATTATGCCACTCTGAATTTTCTCATAATTCCTATAAGAAGGCTGTGATACACAAAATCTTGAAGGTTTCACAGTCAACAGACGACATTTATTTTTTTCTCTATCCAACGGTCATAAAGGGATTACGTAGCCGTTATCAAGGGGTATACGTAACACCCCTTCTCAAAAAATGACTCGAAAATTAATTAGAAAAAGAAGAAGAAGCCCAAAGCAGCTTTACATCTCCACCATGCGCAAGGAAAACGACAGCAATGGTTGTGGTCACCTCCGAGGGCAAATTAGATTCGCACGGAAATTGATGGATTACCAAGCGGTCCCTCTCGCTAGGGGCGTTTAAACTTAGCACAAACCCTTCCAAGCCTTGTTGACTATCAATCACAATTTAATTTATCAATTATGCCTACACATAGCACGTGGGACAATCAAATTCCCTATCAATGCCAGTCAATCAATTTTTATTAGATGGACTAAATTGACACATATACAAAAAAGTTTAAGATTTAATTGACAAAAAAAACGTTAATTAATGAATTAGCACAATTACAATAAATTTATAATTTTTTCGATACTTTTTCTAGACTAAAAGCTGCCCACCAATAAGTGGGGACGGAAGAGAGCCTTATAATGAAAGGCCACCAAGTGGAAATCCTCACTTCTTTGCTGGTTGTGTAACACTCCCCACCGGTTTGCTCAGTTCTTCTTGATAAGGTACACGCAAGCACCACCTACTTCATTCCGTTTTCAATCATCTCGTTCTCGCACTCAAGTCTTATAATCTTCTCGATTTACGTGATCAAAAAAAGTGTTTCTTGTCTAGTAAAGTAGCACCCTCTTTTTGAAGAAGAAACTTCTTTTCTTGTGTGAATCGATGCTTCAAAATATGTTTGTAAACTTATCACTTTGCATTGAACTACAGATGGAGAACAATAGCTGTCCACCAAATTGTCCGAGTTGCCCGTGCTTCCCCCCTTCATGGGTCCCAAATTCAGTATCATCCAAAGACAACAACATTTTGTGGTGGGATACTCCAGCATGGGTCATCGTCGGCCTAGTAGTAGTCATCGCCGTAATATGTGGTTTCCTTTTCTACAATGGTCATGGTTCTAAAGACACAGAGGGCACTCCCCAAGTAACACTGAAACCCAGAATTGATCTGGCAGGGCTGATAGAGTTCTTCTCCAAAGGACAATAATCTGCAAGCTTCTGGGCATGTTTCTATGCGAAACTCGAATGATGTAGGGTGACATATCGTCTATTCTAGTATCAAAAATAGGAGATCCATTTTAATAAATAATTGTGTTAGAGGGAAAAAATTTGTGATGAAGGGTTTATTATGTTTCAGTAGTTTTATGGTCTATCAAGAAATAGATCTTTGGATTTGTCGCAACCTTTTAAGTGGTGAATCATTAAAAGAAAACTAATGAATCACTAAGAGATATTTAGAGTACATTCTTGTAACGGCATATTTATCACAACTTTAAGATTTTGATTTAATTAATTAAACACGCAATTTAATTCATTCAACAATTGCCACCATGAAATGGGCTATGTTAAAAATGTTGAGACAAACTTTTAGAGTCTGGCTAAACTCTCATTTCGAATATAAGGCTTTTTGACCCTATTTTTGGATACATCAAATCCTCATGAAAGCGAGTGTGGAGTATACTATCGGGATAAGGTGCTATCTTACTATTCTAAGATTTATAATACATGATAGAAACTTTGCATGGTCTAAGCATACAAATACACAATTGCTTAAGGCTAGTCGGCCTCTACACTATCATCGTACGAAAATAATCAAAATAGGTTGAACAAGCATAAATCTTACATGTGGAGGAGCAAAATTTCGTGATTCAATGAGATACCAAAACTCTTGCGATCATTATTGAAGCTAGAGGTAGGGGAACCTATACATGAACAAAGCATAAGAGCATTGAATTCGCAAAAACATATTTATTAAACTCGTTGATTTAGATTAAAAGATGATAGCACCCAAATCTAGAACTAAATTGGGAGAGTTCAAACTCTCAAATTGATAACTAAATCAAGAAAAGAGAACTCTCAAATTTAAATGGAGAGAGAGAGAGAGAGAAAAAAAGACAAGAAAAGAATAAGACGCAAACAAGAAAAAAAAAGAAAAGGGAAGAGACGGTGAGACTAGCTCAAACTTGGAGGTTGAAGAAAACGATGAAGAGAAAAGAAAGAGAGGTGAGAAAAGACTTTTCAACTCCCATCACAACATGACTTATCAACATGACATTTGTCACAATGTAATTCATCAACGTGACATCTATCATGAAGTAACTTTTGACTCATTCCAAACACTAATATGACACGTTGTTATTACACTTTTTATAAAGGAAATGAGCATCCAGTCTTCTTTGTCTTTTTTGAGGCGTATGGCAGCTTCTTGGTCCCACCCTCTTCCTCTTTCTTCTATCCTTTTTTCTGAGGTTGTAAAAATTCAGATGGAATGTTGGCTCTTGTGGTGACTTTTTTAGAAGAGACTAACTTAACGGGACATCACTATATCCTAAAAGAATATCATGTGGATCGACTGTAATATTACCAAGAGATGAATTTGTTCCTAACATGACAAGGCCAATTGTCCACATTCATCGTTGATGAGGAGTCTCCAAGACTTAATGATAATTCACAAGCAAAGGTCTTCAAAAGTGGTCCACCCCATGAGTCTTGTGATGATGATGATTGATTTAGATTTTCTTCCATCACCATGGGCGGCCAAAGTGCTGAGTAGCATGTTTTTCCCTCTTCTTTCCTCTTGAATTGACTCTTATTATCTTGATCAAATAGAATTTTGAATTGGATGAGGATTAGGATGCTCTCGTAATAAGAAGAGACGGGATTTCAATGTTGGGAATATTCAAGTTCAGCAAATGTCTGGTATTTTTTGTGCACTTCTATTGGACTTCGAATTCTTTCTTTTGGTCGGTGACTCTTGAGTTGAATCAGTAATTCAGTCTTTTTTTTTTTTTTTTTTTTCTTTTGGCTAGCACAATTTAAAATTAGTAAATAGCTTATTAAAGTAGCAAGACTTTTTGGGAAATAATTACCTAAAAAGTCATAAACCTATTGTATGGCAACCAATCCAATCATAAAATTTTTAATTTTTCTCAATTTAGTCATAAACATTTTGATAATTTACAAGTTAGTCCTAAACCTTTGGACTAATTGCTAATATATCTTTCGGGCTAATTTTATTAGGGAATTGCTGAAATAACAGCCATCGTCAATCGTGCCACGTAGAACAATGAATCTATGTCCATGTTAGCGATTTTCAGTGAAAATTGATTGGAAGAATTATATTGATCAATCATCAAAAGGTTTATAATTAAATTGGCAAAACTGAAAAGTTTATAACTGAATTGATAGTTATACAGCAAGTTTGCTATATTAAAAGCGGCACCAATGTAGCGCCAAAAACACCACATGAGAAAAAGATTAAAAGGAAAATGGAGAACTAAAAAGACCAATCAAAAAAAAAAATCGAACCTAAGGGAAGAAAGAGAGAGATTGCATATAATCCAAGGTGTTTAAGGGGTGCCCCGGCCATTCCAACTTTGCTACTGTGAGCCATCGACCCATCGGTAAGGGTTGGTCAACACTCCCGTGGATACCCTTAGCTCGCAATTGCAAATACATTGTCGAGATCAAGCAATAGCATTTAATTCTACATCTTAATTCATTGTACTCTCTATTTCAATTCTATCTATGATATATATATTATATTGATATAAGTACGGGGATTTTTATAACCCAAGAAAATTGAGGTATTCTTATCATGATGGATAAAAAAAAAGTTCTAGACATTTATGCTATTAACAAAAGTTTAGGATTTGTGAATTTTTGTGAAATTAAACCTTATTTGTTGGATCTGCAAAGGACGTCACTAACATGACATCATGACTATTTATCACGTGATTGAAAATTTCCCCTACTCTTTTGTCAGGTTTTCCAACCATCCCTTCTTACGTACATCCTAATAAAGAGAAACAATTATTGACAGAGGGGACCAAAGCACACTATAGAGAGCCATTATAACGAGAGGAGGGCCACCAACTGGAACTCGCATTTCTTGGCAAGTCGTGAATGATTTGTAGCGATAACATCAGTCTTTGGTTTGCTCAGTTCTTCTTGTTAAGGTACGATTCAAGCACCTTCTTCGACTCTTCGACTTATTATATACATCTCGCTAAATTTCATTTTCAATTATCTCAATCCCGTACTCACGTCATATAATCTTTCCAATCAACCATGATAAAAAAAAGTGTTTCTTTTCTGATGAGGAACCGTCTTTTTAAAAAATTACTGCCCTTTTTTTATTTTCTTTTTGGGATGAATGATTCTTCGAAAAAGTGTTCGCAGGCTCACTGCTTGAGTTAAACTACAAGAGGGTTTTTCTGGATGGGGGAGCAATGACTACTGTCCACAAAATTGTCCGGGTTTCCAATACTTCCCTCCTCTGGTGGCAGGGGACGTTCCGGTTTCTGTATCTTTGGAGAGCAAGATTGCTCGGTGCCGGGAAGCTTCGCAGTTGGATCACCATCAGCATAGTCATCGTTGTCGCCGTCGTAGCCGTTGGCGTTGTTATAAAAACTCGTCTTGGTCCTACGGACAGGACCCCCACTTCATCAAAATTGATGTTGAACCTTGAGAAATTAAAAATAATATTAGTGCCACCATTGAAGCCGCCAAAGTTGACATCACCGTCAAAGCCAGCATCATCGGCGGCATCCACACCTGCAGCGTCCACGCCAGCGGCATCCACACCTGCGGCATCCACACCATCATCGCCATCCAAGCCACAGCCGACGTGTCCGTCAAAGCTGCCGCCACTGTTGCTGCCGCTGCCCTGCTGTCCGCGTTATCCATGTTGTCATCAAATGATAGAGTTACCATTGGTGGTAATTGAATGATGCACAAGGACGGATGGTCTACTTTATTGTATAACATTTCAAATTCGATGCAATAAATAATTTTTGTTGTTGGAGGAAATAACGTTTCTGTTGGAGGGTTTATTGAAATCCGTAGTTTTATAGTCCATAGAGAATTCCAGTACCATAACAAATTATTCCTCTCTAAATTTTCTCCTAACTGCTGCAAGAAAGCTGTGATACACAAAAACCTTGAAGGTTTTACAGTCAACAGACGGCATTTATTTTTTCTCTTATCCAACGGTCATAAAGGGATTACGTATCCGTTCTCAAGGGGTATACGTAACACCCTTTCTCAAAAAGTGACTAGAAAAGTAATTAAAAGAAGAAGAAGTAGCCCACCTTGTGCAGGAAAACGACAGCAATAGCTGTGGTCACCCGCCGAGGGCAAATTAGATTCGGGCGGAAATTGGTGGATTACCAAGCGGTTCCTCTCGCGAGGGGGCGTCTAAACTTAGCACAAGTCCTTTCAAGTCCTATTGAGTATCAATCATGATTTAATTTTTTAATTATGCATACACGTAGCACGTAGGACAATCAACGTTCATGTCAGTGCCAGCCACTCAATTTTGATTGGATGGATTGAATTGGCACAAATACGAAAAGATTTAGGAATTAATTGGCCAAAAAAAAAATCATAACTGAATTAGCATAATTATAATAAATTTATGATTTTTTTGGGTAATTTTTTCTCACTAAAAGCTACCCACCAATAATTGGGGACGGAAGAGAGCCATTATAATGAGAGGCCACCAAGTGGAAATCTGCACTTCTTTGCTGGTTGTGTAACACCACCCAACGGTTTGCTGGGTTCTTCTTGAAAAGGTACACGCAAGCACTACCTCCTTCGACTCTTCGGCTTATACTATGTCCTACTTCCGTTTTTTATCATCTCGTTCTCGCACTCAGGTCGTATAATCTTCTCGATTTATGTGATCCAAAATCGTGTTTCTTTTCTAATAAAGTAGCAACCTCTTTTTGAAGAACTTGTTTTCTTACGTGAACTGATGCTTCGAATTATGTTTGTAAGCTCACTGCTTTGCATTGAACTGCAGAAAGTTTCTTGATGGAGAACAATAGCTGTCCACAAAATTGTCCGGGTTGCCCGTGCTTCCCTCCTTCATGTGTACCGAATTCAATATCGTCTGGCAACAATAACATTTCGTGGTGGGATACTCCGGCGTGAGTCATTGTCGTCATAGTAGTCGTCGTCGTCATAATCTGTGGTTTCCTTTTCTACAATGGTCGTGGTTCTGGAGACACGGAGAGCACTCTCACCATTAAAAAGAAATCAGCATTAATCTGTAAGATTCTGGGCATGTTTCCGTGTGAAACTCGAATGATGTATGGTGACAAATCGTCTATTCTAGTACCCAACATAGGAGATTCGATGCAATAATAATTGTGTTGGAGTAAAAAAAAAATTGTGATGAAGGGTTTATTAAATTTCAGTAGTTTTATGGTCTATTGAGAAATGGATCTTCAGATTTATGGCAATATTTTCAGAGGTGAACCATCAAAAGAAAACCAATGAATCACTAAGAAACATTGCGTAGACTCTCATAAGGTTATACCAATCGCAACTTTAAGATTTTGATTTAATTAATTAAGCATGCAATTTAATTTATTCTGGAGTTGCCACCATGGGAGGGGGAATGTTAAAAATGTTGAGACCAACTTTTAGTGTCCGGCTAAACCCTCATTCCAAGCATAAGGCTTTCTGGCCTCAGTTCCTGATGCGCAAAATCCTCATGAAAGTGAGTGCAAAGCATACCGTCCAAATAAGGTGCTATCTTACCATTCTTAAATTTATGGTACACAACGGAAATTTGAAGAGAAAAAGGGAAAATTAGCTTTGCATGATTCAAGCACACAAACACATGATTGCTTAAGGCTAGTCGGCTCTACACTAAAATAGGTTGAAACAACTAAAATAGGTTGAACAAACATAGATCTTACATGTGAAGGAGCAAAATTTTGTGATTCAACAAGACACCAAAACTCTTGTGATCATCATTGAAGCTAGAGGCAAAGAACCTATACATGAACAAAGCATAAGGGCATCAAATCCCCAAAAACATATTTATTAAACTCCCAAATCTAGATTGAAAGAAGATAGTACCTAAATCTAGATCTAAATCAAAAGAGTTCAAACTCTCAAATTGAGAATTAGACCAAGAGAAAAGAACTCTCAAATCTATATTGGGAGAGAAAAAAAAAGGCAAGAAAAGAACAATAAAATGCAAAAAAAATAAAGAAAACAAAGGAAGAGGAAGGTGAGACTAGCTCAAAACTTTCTTCACGACTAAAGGTCGAAGAAAACTACGAAGAGAAAAGAAAAAGAAGAGAGAGAAAAGACTTTTCAACTCCCATCACGGCATGACTTATCAATGTGACATTTATCACAAAGTAATTCATCAACGTGACATCTATCACTATATAATTCTTGACTCATCCCAAACCCTATGATGACACGTTATTAATACACTTTCTACGAAGGAGATGAGCATCCTGTCTTCATTACCTTTTCTGAGAGGCGTATTGCAGCTTCTTGGTCCCACCATCTTCCTCTTTCTTCCGTACTTTGTTCTGTAGGTGTAAAAATTTGGGGGGACGATCTCAAATGTTGGCTCTTTTTGTTACTTTTTAAGATGATACTAACTTAACAGGACATCATTGTATTCTAATTGATAGGTTTTTCATTAATAATGAGCCATCCTTATTGGGCTAAACCCAGCTCATTTGAAATGGCCCATGAAAGAAGTAAACTATCAAGGTAGTTATTTTTGTGGGAGAAAAACTGTAAAAAGAATAGAAAAGTTTTGGAAAGTTAACAGTTCTCTCTCACGTTTAGAAATCTCCCACACAAAAAAAAATAAAAGGGAAAAACTCTCTCAAGTACAGAATTTCACCCAAAATTAAGAACTCTCGTCGTTGCAAATGAAGCACTTAATCTGTGGCAAATAAGGTATGTCCATCTAAGTGATATATCTTCCGATCGGTGTTATATGTGTCCTTGGGCCGTTTCCGCATATTTTGTTAATTGATATTCGATTAGTTTGATATTCGTTTTTTTTTCGAAATCCATTTCCTTCACTAATAATGTGTTTGGTTATCTGAATTTCTAAATATGATAGAACTGGATAGGATATGATAAGAAATTATGTGATTTCTTCATATCTCATCCATTGTTTGGTGAACTATGAATTTGAAGTTAGATATTTTCAACGACACCATCATCAACGTCGCCCAAATCATCAATGTCGCACCACATTTGCTCTCCTCGACATCCTCACCTTGTCCAAGACCCTCCCTTTTCTCCTCTAAAGCCCCGCCGCACCCAAAAAGATTTGAAAATTTATCTGAGTTCTTCTTGAGCAGCCTCAATTCATGCCGCAAGCTCAACAAGAACGGCTGCGACCGGAGATCAATTTGCTGCCAAAGTTGCTCAATGTCAAAGTCGTCGACCAAGAGGCGGTCGAAGGGTGACTTGGGGGAGAAGGGTTCGAGGGAGGAGAAGAGGTGGAGGGCAACAACTGCGACATGGCGGCCTCGCAGCAGAGGCGGGGCGAGAGATTGGAGGAGAAGGGTTTGGTAGTGGCAGCGATGATGATGGCGAAGATGGAGAGAATCACAAATCTCGTCTTGAAGATGAGCAGCGATAGTGATGGTGGGAGTGAGCAAAGATGGAGAGAATCACGAATTCGTCCTGAAGATGAACGGCGATGGTGCACATGGGGCTGCCGACTCCATAACTGACATTGAGGATGTGGTCGTCGGGGAGGCAATGAAGGAAAAGAAACTGAGAAATTTTTTGGTGAAGGTGTGCAGGGTGTGGGGATGAAGATGATGGCAAGTGAAGCGTAAGGTTTCTAGAAAAATAGGCAATAGAAATTCTATCCGGATTTATCCCACCCCCCTCATATTTTTTTATCCGAGCTATATCCAGTTTATATCCGACCTTATCCTATCCCGGACTGCTACCAAACATGGGATAGGATAAAACATATCATATCCTGGCTTTTATCCAATCGACCAAACGTAGCCTAAAGGAATATCACGTGGATCTACTGTAATATTTAGGGGTGAGCACGGTTCCCGGGTAGAACCGGGAACCGAAGAACCAAACCGGAGGGCCCGGTTCGGTTCCGGTTCCCGGTTCCTCATTTTCCGGAATCGGAACCGTGGACTGGACCGGAACCGAAACTGGACCGGACATCGCGTCACTCTCCCCTTCTCCACTCGCAACTGCACTCTCTCACTTCTCTCTCTCTCTGCGATGAAAGAACCGTCGTCTCTCTCTCACCTCTGGAGGAAACCCTCCGCCGCCGCCGTCTTCCCGTCAAGAAAGCTCAAGCTCGTCTGCAGCTTCAATGGCGAGCTCCGGCCCCACCCGCCATCCGGCAACCTCCGCTACGTCGGAGGCGAGACCGGCATCGTCTCCGTCGATCGCGGCGTGTCCTACTCCCAGCTCGCGTCCAAGATCGTCGATCTCTGCCCCCGCATTCCGCCCCAGTTCTCCGTCAAGTACCAGCTCCTCCCCAACGCCGGCGGCGACGCGCCCCTGGTCTCGGTGGCCTCCGACGACAACGTCAGGTGCATGATCGAGGAGCACGACAGGCTCGAGGCGCACGGTAAGCACGCGAGGCTCTGGGTCTTTGTTTTTAGCGACGGTTGTGGTGGTAAACAAGGTCGCGAGGACGGTGGGCTCGGGATACATCGTGATGCGCGGGGTGTGCGTGTGTGGAGGGAATGAGTTTCCGGGTGGGAGAGGGTTGGAGGGTTTCGATGGTCGCGGATTCGAGGGCCAAAAAGATCAGGAGGCCCTATTTCGCGAATTTGATTGGGGCCTAAGCTTTACAGAATATACTCTTGTTAGCTAATGCTTAACTAAATGTTTATTTGCGGTACTACTGATGGAAAAAATTGCTCATGTGAGGTAGGACATGAATTTGATTGAATTATTTTCCATGATCATTAGATTCCATTGAAGTGGTTCTTCCCTGGAACTGCCACCTTACCATTTAGTGTCTCTTGTTTGAAACTTTTGCCACTTTAGTCATGCGTTTTATTGCGTCCTTGCTTGCTTAAGTATCGAAACCCATCGAATGTGTCAGTTTATAAAGCAACACATATAGGCAAGAAGGTATAGGTTATATGAATCACTTTTGCATGTCAGGATAGTAGATGATTCAACTTTCATAACTCAAGATTGACCAATGTAACCTGTTTAACTTTATGAGTTGTGGGGTGTAAACTTATCAGTGATTTTTGACTACACAACTTTCTAGTTGTGTAGTCTTATTTACTTGTTTTTCCTCATTTTTGACTAGTAGCAAAAGGTGAAACTGTATATATCATATAGGACATCTGCATATGGCTACTTTTGTGACCCTTGATAGGTTCACTATTTGTAAAGGTGCCTGTGTTTTCTGTGGTTGAGTTGGACTTCATCAGAAATGTCTTCATATGAAGTCTTCATTTGCAAAATGAGCACAATATTATTTATCTTAGAGTACAGATTTCAAAAGTAGGCATCATGTGAGAGCTAACTCATTTGCAAATGAATTGAAAGACTGTGGTTTCAATAGAATATCATTTCTTTACCTCTATTTTTATAGGCTTTTCTCATTTTGTCAGTCATTTTATCTGCTCTGGTCTTCTCTTATCTTATCGTGCATTAGAGACTTTGGGATTTGAGTGGTTGCATGCTTTATTTATCTCTATTATAAACTATGTTGGAAGGGATGATCACGGTTCCTGGTTCTAGGGAGGGAGGTTCCGGTTCCCGGTTCCTCTTTTTTCGGAACTGGAACCGGTTCCACTTAAATGAAAAAAAAAAAAAAAAAACCTGTTGGACCTTGGAACCGGAACCGGAACCTGTGAGAGGGTAGGTTCTAGGTTCTAGATTTCGACGGATAGGTTCCAGGTTCCAAAAAATGAGGAACCTGTACTCGAGGGTAGGTTCCAGGTTCCAAGCGGAACCTGTAAGGAACCTGGAACCGCTCACCCCTAGTAATATTACCGAGAGATGAATTTGTTCTTAACATGATAGGCTAGGCGAATTGTCCACATTCATTATTGATAGGAAGTCTCCAAGACTTAATGATAATCCACGAGCAAAGGTTGTCCACCCATGGGTCTTGTGATGATGATGATTGATTTAGATTGTCTTCCATTATTACGGGCGGCCAAAGAAAGTGTTGAGTAGTATGTTTTTCACTCTTCTTTCCTCTTGAATTGACTCTTACTAACTTAATCAAATAGGATTTTGAATTGGATAAGGATTAGGATGCTCTCGTTATAAGAAGAGACAGGAATCCAATGTTGGGTATATTCGAGTTCAGCAAATGTCCGATATTTTTTGTGCACTTCTATTGGACTCTTGACTTCTTTTTGCTGGTCAGTGACTCTAAGTGGAATCAGTGATTTAGTTTTCTTTTTTTCTTTTTTTTTGGCTTGCACAATTTAAAATTCGTAAATAGCTTATTAAAGTATCAAGACTTTTTGGGAAATAATTACCTAAAAAGTCATAAACATATTGTATGACAACCAATTTAATCATAAAATTTTAATTTTTGTCAATTTAATTATAAACATTTTGACGATTTACCAAGTTAGTCATAAACCTTTAGACTAATTGCCAATATTATCTTTCAGGCTAATTTTGGTTGGGGAATTACTGAAGTAACAACCGTCGTCGGCTGTGCCACATAGGTGCTCCTTTGTTTTTCAGCTATACTTATATTGAACATCAGCCGTCCTCTGTTAAATCTAAAATTTTAGAAAAAAGTTGTCTCTTCTTTTGCTTTGTTTATGACCATTATTTTTTTTTTAATTTCCTTAAAGCTTATAAAAAAGGGTAAAAAAAAAAAAGGCTCAATTTTGCTTCCTATCCTTGACCTGAAGAGTAGCTTCATGCCCACCTAGCGGCGAAGGAAACAAAAGTAGTGGAGACTAAGATTTTCCTTGCAATAAGAGAGCGTGTTCGCATGCACCCCAAAGGAAGAATCTTTTGCATCCAATGGGTCATAAGTCACAGATAGGAGCTTTATTGTAAAAGAATCACACCAACTAAAAAGAAAAGAATAGAAAAAAGTATGCCATAGTAAACGTTAAATTATACTTGGTGTGATACTAATACCCTAAACTTTCTTTATGTCACAGAAAAATCTCAAACTTATATATCTATGATATATATACCTTTAGTCATAATTTTGTGCAAAACCTCCATTAAAAATTTGATGTGGATCCAAAGTGGCATTATTAATATGTTCCGAGGAAAAGTGCATCCTCCACACAAACACCACATGAGAAAAAGATTAAAAGGAAAATGGAGAACTAAAAAGGCCAATAAAAAAAAAATCAAACCTTAGGGAAGAAAGAGAGACTGCATATAATCCCAGTGTTTAAGGGGGTGCCCCGGCCATTCCGACCTTTCTACCATGAGCCGTCCACCCTAGTGGGGCCATCAGTAAGGGGTGGCCAACACTCGCTTAGATAGCAATTGCAAATACATTGTCCAAATCAAGCAACGCCATTTAATTCTACATCATAAATCCATGTATACTTTTTATTTTAATTCCATTTATGATATATTTATAACAGTAATATAAGTTTGGATATTTTTAGTTCATCTCTTTGCTCTGTAACAATTTCTACTTATGCATTTTTCTCTTCGTTTTCATCTATTTCACGTCATGAAACACCTTTGCTTGGAAATTTCTTTTTTCAAACAAACGTGATTTGCTAGAATGATTACCCATTCCCCTATTCTTTTGATCAAGCATTTCATCAAAATGTTTTATGGCAAGAAATCAATTCTTCATTTGATTCTTTGACTTTTCTGCAATTCCATACGCTTTCTTCTTGGGTTTTCTTTTCTAACTTTTTTGTTACTTTTGCCACGTTGGAGAAGCAATTTTTCAAAATGGAATTGAATTATTTGTAAAAAGTCATGTATGATGAATTGTCAAAATAAGCGCTTAGATGAACGTTTTTAAACTAATGTCTCAAGTGATCAGGAAAAAAAGTTATGACATTCAAATGAGTGCTTATATGATACTTGCAATGTCTTTATCCCAGATTTTATATGAAGGGGATATTTAGGTCAATTTAGTAAGCAATCCTAGAGAGACATCTCTTTTTGCATCTTATCTGTTTATATGAAAAAAGAGGAAGGAAATGTTAACATACACATGTGAATTGTGTTAGAAGTCCCACATTGGAGAATTGATGTGGTATAAAGTAGTTAATATATATATATATATATATATATATCTTAATTGGCTCATAATTCATTGGTTTAAGCTTTTGAGGAAATGTGGGTCTAACTAGGTATATTAATAGGATTGGACTTGGGCTCTCTCTTGGCCATCTCTCTCGGTGCAGGTATTGGACTTTTGTTGCGCGCTCCCAATAAATGGTATCTGAACCAATGGTTGCGGTTTCCAAATAGGTGAGTATTGTGGTGTAGCAACATAGGCTTGTATGAATGAAATTGGGCCAAAAGAATACTTGAATAAAGGGGAATAGATCTAACACTAGAACTCACACGTGGGGAGAGATTGTTAGGATACATGTGTGAATTGTGTTAGTAATCACATATCGAAAAATTGATATGATGTAGAGCAATTAAGATATATCATAATTGTGCCATAACTCATTAGCTTAAACTTTTGAAGGAAGATGGGTATAATTGGATGTATTGATGAACTTAGACGTAGACTTCCTCTTAGAGACCTCCCCAGGTATAGATATTGAACTTCTGCTGCGCGCTCCCAACAAAACCCACTTTTACTTGACATTTGGTAGAAGAACTTCTTGAAAGTCTTTGGAACTTATTTCGATTTAATAATCTGAATTTTTAATTCGGTCAAAGCGATTCAACACTTGTGCAAGTTTTGCAAGCATAGAAGGGAGTAACCAATTCCCCAAATCACATCCGATATTTGAGCAGGCTCCAGGTTTTAAAGGCTCATTGTTTTTCTGGTTCCAAAATTCCAAGATGCTACAAGAAGAGAATCAACTTTTATCAAACCGGTTGCTCACACGTTTTCTCCCAAGTAGGATATCATACAAAAGGGGGCACCAAAGGTTCTTCATTTGCACGCTTTGACTACTAACTTTTCACATCATGATTTGGCATTGGCTATAAAGGGACCATAAGGTCAGAAACCTCAAATCAACAAAGGAGTATTCATCTTCAACTTGTGCAAATTTTATAGCAAGAATCTAACATGTTCTCTTTGGAAGGAAATGTCAAGATGGTTTGACAAGGAGGGTAGCATGCCTTTTGCACCTCGATGCGTACCTCCTCAAAGGAAAGGGATTCAAAGGAGAGATGGAGTGTCATCTTGAGATATTCTTCTCGATGGTTTCCCCTCAAAGGCTATTTATTGGAAATGGTCAAGGTCATGCATATCACTGAAGCGTTGAGAATCAAGAACGTGGTTTGTAGGGCTCACTCGGCATACCAGAAAGAATTCCTCCCGATGAAACCAATGGAGTCAAGATGACAACCATATCCACAACAGTGTGATTAAGCCAATTCTGGTAAGCTTGTACTATTCAAGAATTATTAGCTCATCAAATATTAAACGTTGCAAACCTAAATGTTGCCACCAAACCTTCATGGAGAAGTGAGGACTGATAGCCATATCACTAGTCATGCAACCCCAAGAAAAATTATCAGATGAAAGATTGAAAAAATAACCAAAGCTCTGGAGGTGCTGGATCACCCACATACCACAAGTGTCCTTTTGGTGACGATATTTTTTGACCTACCAATTTTTCTGTGGTGCCTTTTTCTTCCTAATTTTTCCATTTAAATGCACGCATAAATTTAGGAGTGATTCGTTTTAGGGTGGGTAGGCTCGAACCTAGAACCTACTCTGTTATAATTGCTTCATAGTTTTTGGACTCTGAAATCTACCATATGTGCCTAGAACTTGTTCTAGAACCTATCCTATTTTTCCAGTCTGATTCCAAAATCTACCTAAGGACCTAGTTTTCTTTTTGTTCTTTATGAGTTTTTGAGTAACAAAACTCTTCAAAGTAAATAATGAACAACAAATATCTCTATCTGTCAAAAACAACAATCCATAAGATGAACACACAGTCATGTACAATTATAAACAATAAAAATTTCAAACACATAACATAAAATATAAATTATAAATCTCCATTTCTCATTCATTCATAAAGATTTAGGGGAGGAGGAAAAACTTGTGAGGAGTTCCGAGGAAGGAAAAAGGATGAATGAGTATTGAGGATAGAATTTGAGGGAAAAAGAAATTAGGGTTTTCACTTTTTATCTTATAAACAAGTTTTGAAACATGTTCTAAAATAGGGGGTTTAGTTTAGTTTCCAGGTGGGTTTTCACTTAAAACCCATTCCCAGACTTGTTTTCTTGGTGGTCAAATTCGGTTCATAGGTAGAATTCATCTAGTTGCTCACCCTGACATAAGCTTATGGGTTTTTTTTTTGGTGCTAGTTATTAGAATAGATTTTGCATTACTCTTTTTTTTCGGCTAATCTAAGTAAATTTAACACTTATGTATTTTCTGCTATATGAGCAATATGCATGTGGGAGGCTCTATATAAATAAAAAAATAAATTAGCTTTAGAGGTTTCAATCATCTTACATTAAATAATTTCGAAAGGTAAAAGTTTGTACACAATAAGAATTCAGAAAAAGGAAACTATAAAATGTGAAAGGGTGCATAATCAAAAGCAAAGAACAACTTTCTACATTCCCACCGAAAACCAAAATAGTAGTCAAATCTTCAAGAATTGTGTGTGTGTGTGTGAATTAGGGTGTGTTTCTACCACAGAAAGCAGATATTTGGAAATTTTTTTAAAGAATTACAAAAATGAACAAATGAAAATATATTAATGAAAATGTTTAGACATAAATTGCTATTGATAATGAAAATATCTTTTATTAGTTAATTATTTCAAACGATATAAACGATTATTTTTTGGAAATTTTTTTGCAAACTATTCGTTTTTCGCGAAACAAACGAAGCCTTAAAATAAAATAAAAAAATATTATATTTGTGTAGATTTGAGACTTTTTTAGTTAAAAAAAATCAAATTGTGAATGCAACAAGATTTATTTTAATTTAAAAAGTAAAAAGTAAAAAGTAAAAATCCAAATAAGCTCAAAGCCACTTCATAAAGACTCCTTTGCTGGTCGGTAACTTACACAAAAGATTCACAATCTACCTTTGCCATATAGACTCACACCTCCTAACCATCAAGTAGTGCCATAACTTTTGCAAATTGGCATAGGAGGCCTAACGTCAAAAGTATTGAATTAATACACATTCTTAAAGTCGGTTAGCTAATACTACAATGACTCTACTTTTAATGGTTTAAGAAAATGACACAAATGGTCCTTGAAATTTAGTCAAATATTCAACGTAGTCTCTTAACTTTTAATTTGGTTAATATGATCCTAAAATGTAGCCCAATATGCACTATGATCTCCAAATTTTTAATTTGTTTAATATAGAGTCCTTGCGCTTTTGACACATGTTCAACTTTCTCTAAAATTTTATTCAATAAACAATGTGATCCATGAATTATAATCCAATATGATCCATGAAATTGTAATTTATTTAATGTGATCCCTACACTTTTAGTTTGTTTAAACCAAGTTTTGATACTAGAAGAGTAACTCTCTCCTCGTGGAAACATCAAAGTCAGCATCCTCAAATTCTCTTCCCATCTCTCTTACCTCTAGAGTTTCTCTTCAACATTCGCCTAAACTCTGGAAATCTACCTCTTCTAAGATAGATTACCTCTATGACGTTGCCTATTTCAATAAGAATAGTAAGATTTCAGAAACCCAGTTACCCATGATAAACCCCTACATTGCTTTTTGCTAAGCCACCTTCATTTTCCCCTCTCCGATCCATCAAACACTTGATTAAGCATACCCCTTGAAATGTCAAGGAATATGTTCAATCTTCCAGATTTGACCAGCACCTCATAACCAGATAGGAACAATTTGTTACTCTCCAAATCCCTCCTAAGTTCCCTTTCCAATGGACTTAGCAAGGGTACACTCATCTTCACTTTGGAGCTATGTGACTTGCTTTGATGTTCTATGGTCACAAAGATTTGCCAATTGCTGTAAGAATTGCTCCGCTCAACATGCATTTTCTTGAATATCAACAAGGTTGTGTTGGTACTATCCAGACCACCATGAATGTGGAAACTGTCTTCCTGAAACTCATTCTAAACTTCAAATTGCTCTTGCATATCCCAATTGTCTCATTACTCTTAAAGTCCAGTTATAGATTACTAGAACCTCTCAAACTCCCGGATCTATTATTGTCACTTTACTCTACCAAATGATTTACCAAGTCCAAAGTCATGCCATTGACCTTAACATTCCAAAATTGAAAGATGCTTTTGTTATCTTAGTTGACCATGACCAAACTTTTTGCATCCATGTACCTCAATAGATTCCCTGAGACCAGCTTGTCAAACTCCTTCCCGATAGTTAGGTCACCAACCATGAAAAACTCTACAAAAATTGTAAATCAATCTAGTCCATTAAACCTCAGTTCATTAAGAAAAAAGATGGCATGGTCACCATCAAATTTAGTGAAGAAAAGGAGGAACCATCCTCTATCTTCCACTTTACACCATGCCCGATTGATCTTGTTTCATGTGAGCTAGATACCAAGCAATCTGTCAAGTCATTGGGCCCACAGGGACAACCAATTCACTTCTTCAAGGATCCCACCGGACATTATTTCTAGGATCTTAATTGTGCTTGCCATCCTACACAAAAACCTGAAGAAGAAGAAGATGACAGGCCTTCTTCCAAAAAGAAGAAGAGGATAGACTTGCTCTACCAAAGGTATCTTGATGGGGATCTGACTGTATGACCTCTTGGCGAAGATGGTGGAAGATACCAGTTCATTGTCTCTTATGGACCACCAAAACCGCCAAAGATCTCATCTCCTCTGCCACCTTGTAACCTAGAGAATCCTCCTTTTTTACCACCAAAGCCCCCTATCACCTCACATTTTTATAAGCCGATCTAGAAATGGGAAAAGAAAAATCTTTTACCCAATTGACCTACCCAAACCAAGCACATGTATACCCAAACTTGAATCACCACCAATTTTGCCTAGCATATGCATGTTCTCACTTGATGATTTTTCCTCCACTTGAAACCAAAGAACTTGAATCAAGTGCAAGGAAGTTTCCCCCATTGAAAAGATTCTCTAACCCTCACTAGAGATATCAACACTCTCCCAAGATACCTAATCTCGCTAGTCTTGATGCATTTACCCAAAAAGAGATCCTCAGCACTATTGCAACACGCCTTGAACAAGTAGACCGGATCACTGAATTATCGTGCAAGATGTTGAAAGATTTCCATAAGAGACTTCATCTTCTAGAAACCAAGCAAATACCTCCTAATCATTACCCGGAAGACCAAACTCTTGAAATTGAGAAACTTAGGCGTCAGATCCAGATCCTCAAAGGACAAAAGCCATTTGTTCTCTTATAACCTACCTTCTTCCCATCTCTACCACTGTCACCAAAAATCGAATTGTCTCCTTTAGGATCATTCTCTTCATCTGTAGCTATCTTAAATTTAGCAACATTGCCTCCTCAAAATAATTTCTTAACTCTATGAGACAAGATCCGAAAGTTTCAAAAATAGAAATAAAAGCAAAAGAAGTCTGCAACTCCTAAGGACTTTTTGGTATCACTTCTTGGAACACAAGAACATCCTCCTGGTGAACAACCCCCTAGTACTTTGACTATTTCAAAACCGCTCAAAGCCTTCCTTTACAACTAGGTTCCTTCTATAGCTACCACAAAGCCTTCAAAAACCCAACTCGTTGAGATTTCTTCTAACTTTGATTCTGACTCCTTCGTTAAGCCATCCTCTTCATAAGAAAACTTATTAATGGCAAACAATGTACTTGAGGAAGAAATGGTTTCAAAACCAGAGATATTTCACCTTGAACAACTTGATGCAACCCATTCTTTTACAGCATCATTATCTAAAGTTTAGTTTACCCTGGATAATCTCCCATATAATAAGTGGCCTGAATGACTCTAGGAATTTCATACCTAGCTTACTACTAGGCATATTACAGAGCCTAGTACTTATGATATTCTTCTAGAATTCACCAACCGTTTCACTAGAGCACTAAAGGACTAGTGGCATGTTGTAGCAGAGCAAGATAAATTTTAACTACTGACCCAACCATTAGATAATGCTATCTAGATCATTCATATGTATTTTATTGACAAACCAAAAGATTTGAAGGAACTTAAGTGAAAAGAGTTCTTCAAAAGGAAATGTTGTTCCCTATAAATAAAAGATCTCAACTGACACTTCCAAGCAATGATCAAGCTCTTCTATATGTCGAGAGCCAACTGGAACGTGAAACCAATCTTCTTGGCATCCATTCCTAAGGAGGTCAGTCAAGCTGCAGAAAAGATTCTCCAAGTAAGGCAGAAAAATCTGACTGAAACCACTCTTGGGGAAATTCAACAAGCTGTCCATATTACCCTAGAAAAATGTTGTCTTCAACAAAAAGCTTTTCAAAGCTATCTCCAAGAAAATAAGCATCTTGACAAGCATGTTTGAAATCATAATTGAAGATCAAATGTCCCAAAGATTGCAATGATCTATCCTGTAGAGGCTGTAAGAAAAAGAGACACTTCAAATGGTTCTCTCTTAAAAAATTAATAAGAAGAAAAAGGAAGTGGAAATTTCTTTGTAAAATTGCCACCATTCATCAGAAAATTTCCAACACAAATAGATGGTATGTTTGTAACAAGAAATGACACTTTGTCAAAAATTGTCTGAAGGCCAAATGATATGGAAACCATTTCATCGATAAGATCATGAAAAGCACTGGAGTTTCCCTTAGCAATTCTGATGTTGAATCGGTCTTCTCCTTAGAGGATCAGCCCCCCTCTAGAGATACTCTTTGTGCTATTCAGACATATAACTCCGACTCAGCTTCAGACTCTGAAAATGAAATATTCACCTTCTTCCTAGACTTTCCTTTTTGGAAAATGAAATTCAAATCTCTAAACCAATCCATCATCCATATATACCCATCCAAATTCTCTTGTCAAAATACCACAAAACCATATCTCTTGTTGCTCTTATAGACATTAGAGCTAGTTCCTCCATTTTGGACATTAAGATTCTCCTAGAAGAATTTTGAAAGCCATATACTAGATATTTCAATTTTGCTTTTGGAGATAACTTTGCTACCAAATTCTGTAGCAAACCCATTACCATCCAGTTCTTTCTCAAGCTTCTATTATCATAAAGATCATTGGTTCCAATTCTCTAGATAAGGACATTATCATTAGTTGGGACATCTTGACCTAACTTCCCAAGCTCAGAATCTTGTCCAACGGTCTCCATTTCAAAAACCAGTTCAAAGAATTTGTTGACATCAAATGATTCTATGCTCTCCAGCCCAATAAGTTGGACCCAATAATCTAAACACTATTCTCTTGTTATGCTAATTCTCATTTCCAGTTTTCCCAAACTTGTGACCAACCCTTATGGAAAAGCTCTGCCTTTATGTCAAACTTCCTTTCAAGCATAATGAAGACATAAATCCAACAAAGGTCAACCATTCAGGAATGAGCCTCAAACACATTGCCCTTGCTCAACAAGAATGCTCGGAATTGTTGGCACAAGGTCTGATTGAACCTTCAAACTCCCAATGGGCATGTGAAGCATTCTATGTCAACAAACATGCTAAACTGAGCCATAGAAAGATGAGGTTAGTCATCAATTATCAACCTTTGAACTAATTCCTTCATGATGATAAATTCCCTTTGCCCCATAGGAATTCCATTTTCCATAGCCTTGCCCAAGAAAAAATTTATTCAAAATTTGACCTCAAGGTAGGATTTTTGCAATTAGGCATTGATCTTGAAGACAAACCCAAGACTGGATTTTATATCCTAAACCAACACTTTCAATGGACTGTTGTTCCTTTTGGACTCAAAACTACACCACCTCCGTTCCACAAAGCCATGTGCAAAATCTTTGAACCTATCGTGGCTAACTTCTAGATATACATTGATGATATCCTCCTATACAGTCTTAATGAGCAATCACATTGTAAACTTTTGGCTCAATTCGCTGAGATTGCCAAAAAGCATGGGATCGTGCTTTCTCAGAAGAAGATGATTCTTGCTCAAAAGGAAATAGAGTTCATCGGGATGCATTTGAAAGAATGAACCTATTGTCCATAAACTCACCTTGCTGATGAACTCCAAAAGTTCCCTAAAAAGGACTTTACAACCAAGCAAGTTCAGCAATTCCTTAGCATAGTCAATTATTTGTGGGATTTTGTCTCTCAGATCCCCAAAACACTTTGACTGCTCTAACAAATGCTCAAGAAGAATGCCCCTCCATAGGGACAAAAGCAGATTGAAGTAGTTGCCCATCTCAAGAAGGTTTTGCAACAACTTCCTTCTTTGAAGATTCCCTCTAGTAGGAAAAGAATACTTCAAACTAATACTAGTGATAAGTATTGGGCAGTTGTTCTCCTTGAAGAACTCAATGGAACCAGATACATTTGTGCCTACAAAATGGCAGATTCTCTCAGGTAAAGATACATTATCATTCCACCTTCAAGGAAATTCTTGTAGTCAAATATGGAATCAAAAATTTTGAGTTTCATCTCATAGGACACTATTTCCTCGTTGAGATGGACATGTCTTCTTTTCCACAAGTGTTAAAATTTGAGTAGAAATAAGTTCCCCATCCACAGTTCTTACGATGAGCAAAATGATTTTCAAAATACTCCTTTGAAGTCAAATTCATTCTTGGCCTAAAAAAACGTTTTTGCATATTTTTTGTCCAGACCAAAAGAACCCCTCAAAGCAATCAATATGTATATTAAGAAAGAACCTCTCTTGGAAACATATCGAACTATTGATATAAACAGAGGATGGCCAAGTCTCAAATATCCTCCTAAAGTTTTATATGCAATCAGAAACAATGTCCTGATAGAAAAACTCAAAAGAATTGATGTGGACATATGACGTTTGGATTTTCAAAGATTATAGAAGATTATTGCTCAAACCCAATAGTCTTCATCCCGAATATCCATTTATTCACCCTTTGCGATGGTCCCCTAATGATGAGTTCCCATAAGAACTTAAATGGTTATTTTGGTACATGTTTAACTTGTACACAATAGCCATAGAATTTCCTACTGAAAAGATTTTGCAAGTTCTTTACAAGGCACTTGCATGAGATGACTCCGATCAAGAGCAACTTATGGATGTCCTCACATGGTTCAAACCACAAAGCTACTAGAAGGAACTTTTCAAGATTCAAAATCGTCAAGGAAGACCCAAACCATATAGACACACAATTGTTTTGTTTTACAGGCCTTGGACATTCATCTATCCAATTGGGTAGCCCTCCGACAAACCTTCTCTTGCAGGTACCATGTCCTATAAGCCCTAAGTGTATCAAGAAGTTACATGCATCCACTAGACAATTCCAAGATCCATTACCTCCAACTAAAAGGAATATTGAGAGCTCTAGAGAATTCTCTGCCAAGAAAATCATGTTATCCCACCAAAAACATGGCCTTTAGAAAATGCCAACATGTCATGGGATCATGCTGATGCATGGGACATCACTAGAGACAAGGTCCAAGAAGCCCTAGAAGCTTTCAAACAAAACCATCCAGAGTCATCTACTCCTCATGACCCTTGGGGTAACCCACTCTCTCAAGACCAGTGGAGAGGACCCTTTAACCAAAATCTTGGCCTTTTCGCTAACCCCTTCGGGGCTAGTTGCTCCTATGAACCTCCCTTGTCGGTAGAAGAAATTAAGCGTCTTGTCCGATCCTTTAAAAGAGAAAAAGATAGAAGCTCTAGTCTAGATGAGGACGCACTGCTCATTAAAAGACAATTTGCTCATAGCTCAGATGACTTAGACTACAACTACAATTCTTAGGATGAGAGACAAAACCGCAACAAATCACTGTAGCACCGGTCAATGTTCACTATTCACTATAGCATGAGGCTACTGTTCATAAGGTAGCACAATATAGCTTAAAAGGCCGATCACGGAGTCCTATATGTTTATAGCCCATATAAGGCTAGTGTGCTTTTGTTGTCTGTTTGTAGATTATGTGTGGCTAATCTGCTTTTGTCATTTGTCGTTTGTATCCTCATTTGCCTATATAAGCAAGGAGCTCTGCATTGTAAAAACCATGACTAGAGGAGTATAAGAAGTGTGTTGTGTGTTGTATCAACATGATCTTCTAAAAACTTGTCCACTCTTTTGGTCAAGAACTATTTGAATAAACACTATGGTTGGAAAAAATCTTGGAGTATGCTCTGCACTTACCAAAATGGTATCATATGTATCAGGATTTCCAATATATTTGAGTTTTTTATAGTCTAAGTTCATGGCTTGAGAAGGAACTTAATGACTAACAGGTAATTCCTATTGAGGCAAGGAGCACCGTTGTGTGTGATAGCATATTTGTTATAAATTTCTGGCTCATAGTTAGATTATAGGCTCCTCATGATAATAATTAATCAACCATATTAAATAAATTAAAAATTAATAGATAATATTATATATTAAATTAAAGTTTATAGATCATTTATATCATCATCTCTAATTTTTTAAATAGTGAGTAATGGAGTTTCCAATCAACAATTAAAAAGCATTTTCGTAACTTATATATAAATAAATAAAATCCAAAAGCTTCCTTAACAAGGCAACACCTTTCACCAAAAGAAGAAGAAAAAAATAGAAGAGAAAAAAGCGACCACAATGTGGACGGACGAATCGAAAGCGCCAACGAGCGCGGTCCATCAAATCAAGCTCGCATCATTGCCCCCTCTTTTCGTCAAAAAGGCAGCTCCAAACTCCCACCAGCACGTTTCCCCCCAATATCAAATACGACGCCGTGTCGTCCCTCCTTGGGATCTCCTCTCCTTGCGTGCTTGCGTGACTCTCTCTCTGTGGCTCGGTCGCCGGCTTTATAAACCAGCCGTTACGCGAATCAGCACGCGTGGTTCAGCCGTTTTGAACCAGTAAAAGAAGCCTTTTAACCTTTTCTTCCTGTCCTCTCTGCCTCCGCAACCATCCCACGCCGGCCGGGGGACCAGCTTGATCTTCCCACGCCGCGCGCTCTTTAAGCAGTAGAGCCGCATCGAATCGATCGCGCTCCTCTCCGATTCGACCCAGATTTCGAGTTGGCCTTGCTGCTTTCGATTCAATCCACCCCCGATTTCACCGACGAGCTGCTGCTGCTGCTGTGCGACCGCGCTCTCTGATTCAATCCGATTAAGCTCTCCTCGATTGGTTGCCGCATCGGAATCCGATACTGTTATTCTTTTTTCTGTTTTTTCGCTTCTTCTTCTGTTTTTTGTGGTTGAAATGGTCGGTTCTGATCGATCGGTCTCGGTCTGTAATCCCGTTGACCACTTGAGAGCCATGGCGGTATCTTTCAATCCGACCAAGCCGAACCGGAGTCATCAATCCCACAGGAATCGGAGGGTGCCCAGTTCCGCGAATTGCGCGAGGACTCTCGCCTGCGATGGATCTCGGACCGCCGCCATGGACGTCGCTATCCTGGTCGCCGTCGTAGTGGCCTGCGGGTTCCTGCTGTTTCCTTACGTCGAGTTCGCGCGCTTCTGGTTGACCACGGCCGGCGGCGCGATCGCGAGTGCGTTCGCGGAGGAGGTTTCCGAGGCCCCATTGATCTACGGGTCCATCGGGCTGAGCCTGTCTTGCGCCGCGTTCGCTTGCTGGCTGCTCCTGATGTACTCGACCAGGAAATGCGGGAATCCCAAGTGCAAGGGCCTGAGGAAAGCGGCCGAATTCGATATCCAGCTGGAGACGGAGGAGTGCGTGAAGAGCGATCCGTCTTCCCTCATGAAAGGCGGCTTCAGGAGGGGGATATTCGAATTGCCTCGGGATCACCACCGCGAGCTGGAGGCGGAGCTCAAGAAGATGGCCCCGCCCAACGGAAGGGCCGTTCTCATGTTCCGAGCGCGATGCGGGTGCGTCATCGGGAGATTGGCAGTTCCCGGGCCGAAGAAGCAGCGAAAGATCAGGAAGTAGAAGTACTATTGTTGGGTATAAGGCAGCGAAGACTTGCTCCTTCGTGGAGTCCTCTGATAGGGGCATACTGATACGATCCCTAAATAAAGTTCATCGCGATATGGTGTTAGGATTATGTACAAATGGTTCTGATTAGACGATATTGCTGCTCGTTATATTGGTTTCCCTTGCTACTTTTTCAGTATTAATTTGGCCCAAGCAAAAAGATCAAAACTTTTGTTCCTGCTCTGTGCATCTCCACTCTCATCCTGCAAATGGTTGTGTGGATCCCAAAATCATGGTGAAGTTGGAAATTCATTCTGCCATGCGAGGGGTTGGACCCTTCGCATCCTTAAGTTTTGTTGCATATGGAGCTGGTATGTGATTTGGAAAGTAGCTTTTTTGCATCAATGGAAGCTTGTCTATTATGACATCTGTCTTGCAGAGTGGTTATTGGCTCATCGGAGTTTTTGAGTGTGAACTGATAGCGTGTGCTCTCGATAAGCTAATGTACCTTGAGATCAGCTAAATCGTAATCTGGTAAGCTCTGTAAACTCTATCGCTTAAGAAAATGAATGATGGTACTCCTTGCACAAATTGTGGGAAGATAGACGCAGGAGTGCGCCGTCTTGTGAAGATTGCTAACCTGGAGAGAATACTTCGTTAACAGATTTATCCTTATGTTTAAGCATGAGTTATGGCAATGCTGAGTATGATTTTGGAGAATCTTCATCTTTTATAGCCAGAGTTTACATGCTCCTGGAGTTCATATATCTGTGACCAATTCAGTTCTCTTTCTTGAGTATCTGTAGTGGCGGGTTCATTAGATGTCAGAATGTCTAGCTCTTGCGAGAATCATTTTGCTTAAGTTTAAGAAAAAGAAGAAGAAGAAGAAACCTCCATCTCCAGATCCTATCAGATATGATAACTGTATCCTCTTACCATCTGAAAGTCCTGACCTCTGGTGTACTCTGTTTGGAGTTGGATCCCTGCTTTCTATCCGGGCAACTCAGACTGGTCGGGACCATTCACATCTAAGATCTTAAGCAGAGCTGCAGTGGACGGCCATGGTGGAGATCTGCTTTGATTTTATTAATATGGTTACAAATCTTGTCCTTGGCCCCCACAAATACTTCGAATCCTGTGTCTGTACTATCCAATGTTTTTAACTTCGTAAATCTCTTGAAGGCTGTAGTCTTTGCTTTCTGAAAATTCTATCTGCAGCTTCTCTAGGTCCGTTCTGTTCCTTCCCTGTTAAGTATATTGTGGGGTAGCCCGTCCCGAGTTCTCAATACCACGTTCTAAGTACTGGGCTAGGACACTCGAGGAGCCCATGCGAGAGTCCTGGGAAGAGATTCGATCTTCACTGGTCCTTAGCGAGTTTCATGGACAATGTTAGCAGGATTAGCCTGCCAGGGTCTTTGCATACTTGGCGAGAATAGATCACGGTGACATGATCATCCTCATAAATTATTTACACCTGCCTTCAGGTAAAGCGTTTCCTCCATCAGCATTGGTAGAGTTCGTGGAATGGTTAAGACTTACATACTATCATCTGATGAATTCTCTGAGGCAAGATGAACCTAATCCACTGTACCAAAAACAAACCTAAAACAGAACCTGGAGCTGTAGGATGTAGATTTTTTTAAGGGCTGTCTTTTGATTTCATTAGTTTGGAAGGGTTGACGTTGCACTAACTATGAGACCAGGAATTTGGAGAAGAGCATTGCAATAACACGGAGTTGTGAAACGTAGTTGTACCATGTTTCTTCCATGGACATTTGGTACCCTGCAGCCATGTCCCCCCCCCGGGGCCCCACACGCTGTCATATCAAAAGACTTCTCTGGTTCACCAAGGTGACAAAAGCAAAAATTTCCACGGGCTGCCGTGTTCAGTACATTTGAAAATTGAAGTGAAAGACTATCCATGGTTTTAAATACGGGCTTTCGACGTGACATTTCGAGAATTCGTATAAAAATTGGTCGAAAAATGAAAATTTGCGTGCCCTTTTCAGATGTTTGGCTTCATTGTTCTGATACGACAACCTATAACCATCGACTATTTCACCGGGTTTAAGCAGGTAGATTTCCCGAACCAATGCTACTAGACCTCCCCACCAGAGAAAAGTCACCGTCTGTGGCGCCCATGACCTCGATTTAAGGTCGTCCATGGAGGCTAACAACCTCGGCGACCTTTCCAAGGTCGTTAGATTAGGACTTACGGTAATTTCCTTTGAACCGGTTTCTTTTGTCGCTCACGTAGGTTCTGTCCCGATCCTTCTTTTCTTAAATGCTTGATTTTTTTTTTAACGTACAGCCTTTTGTCATCGTCCCAAGGCTTTCAAGGACCGAGAAGACCCCTTTAAATATTAAATAGGTCATAAATGATCATACTTTCTTTTAATCTTTTTAGTTTTAAACACATCTAAAAGAAAGCATGACTCATTTATGACATTTAATAGGTCATAAATGGATTATGCACCCATTTCATATAATGGGTTTAAAATTAAAAAGACTAAAATACATTGGTCGTTAATATATCAAAGTTTAAACCTACTTAGAATCCAACTACTCCTTAGTCCTCAGAGATGACTCACTCATCTCCTCTCCGCTCTCAAATCAAAATGAATAAACATTCCTCATCACATGACACCGCATCATCTCGCTCCCACTGCTCATACAGCAGCTCCTCCTCTCGCTCACACGGCGGCGCTGTCGCATGTGGTCACCATCCGATAGCTTGATTGGCCATCAAAACCCAGGTGAGTCTCATTTTCCCATATGTGTGCGTGATTTTTAAAAAATAAAAAGTATTTAAAATATTTAAATAAAAATTATTAATAATTCAATTTTCTTAAAAAATAAACAATATTAAAGGAATATAATCTTTAAAAAAGATTATGAGAATAAGTTTTCCTAAGTTTAATTAGATAGAAAAGTATTTTAACAATATACGTCGGGTCGGGTATGGGTCAGGTATGGGTCAAAAATTTTATACTTTACTTAAATGAGTCATAAATGGGTTAATAGGTCAATTTGGATCGGACCATTTATGACCCGACCCGACCCACCCATTTAATAGGTCTACCTAGCACCCACGAGCCTCCCCACGTGACGTTTTCCCTGCTGGTTTCCCGGTGTATCCAACAGCTCTTAGCGGCGGTTTTTGGGTGCAACCCAGCGGTTCCTAGGCCCTTTTCGTTTGCCTTGGCTACCCTTCTCTCAGCCTCAACCCCTCACAGCTTGCGGCACCCCTTCGCCAGCCATTCATCGACTATACTTCCATCTCGTTTGAATCCTAGTCATTAAACCCTAAATCGAGGTAGGTCTAAAGGCTAGTTTAATTTAAGAGCGTATTTACATTGACTCTATAGTTTTAATGCATGTTAATAAATAAGGAAACCTTAGGTCATATCGTTAATATTTTGATTATCTCATTGCATTAATTAGGACTTGTTGGGGCATCAGATCTTTGAATTTTGAAGTCTTAACACCTAACATTGTCTCATGTGTGATTTTCATAAATGATTAAATGAATTTAGGTTGTGTTGAAATAACATGGTACTAAATAATATTGATGAATTTTAGATAAATCAATAAGATACAAAGACTATAAGATATGAAGATTGACTTCACATTTGGAATTGCGCAGTAAAGATTATTTATCTCAAAGAGATTTACAAAAAATTCGACGCGGCCCCCTCGTTCACTTGCGGTCATTTGATTTGCGACTCCCGGATCCGTCGCCGACCGTTATTTTTATCTTTTGATTAAACGCATGCGGAAGCGAAACACAATCCCCGGTCAATTACAAAAACAGAGATAGCAGGAAAACTCAATAAGAACACATCAAAAGTATCGCTTTATTAACTAACTGATTAACCCTAGGAAGTTTATAAATATAAGCCCTTACCACGGGCATCTTCCTATCGAGCCAGTGAAACTAGCGAGTCAAGGTTAATCTACTCCCTTCAAAGACGGCCACGAGCCATAACACGCGTCGATCCTCCATCCTATTAACCTGAAAAATGTTAACAACGACGGGTTGAGATAAACTCAGCCCTAGGTTAGGAACTTCACTCGCCTTGGGAGCAATCTAACCATGTAACCTAGTTCCGGCAAACAACACATACCACACCTCAAGCGGTATTATCATACGACAATTCAATAGCGATTTCATCACGACATTTCGAAAGCATCTCACACAACTTTCTCATGTCTCACACCCACACATGCTCCGATTATTACGATCCTTCCTCCGGGCCACTAGCACGGCCTTTATGGTTGACTGATTCACAAACCAACTTTGTCCTCTTTACCTCGAGGCACGACGGCGACGTCAAGGGCTCACTCCCAAGACGGCATTCCCGAAGGAGCACAAGACTCGCCCACAAAGGCGATCCCACATAGAACCCCCCCCATCGGGCTCCGATAAGATATGAAGATTGACTTCACATTTGGAATTGCGCAGTAAAGATTATTTATCTCAAAGAGATTTATGAAAAATCCTAAGAAAACGCCAATGACTACGGTCTTATTTGTCAAAGAAAAATAGATTACCTTATCAAGAATTAATTAGTTAGCTGGATATTTGGGAATCAAAAACTCATTAAGTGAAAAATGAATTTGAATTATTTGATTTTTTTATTAGATCTTGAATTTTAATGAACTTCTTTTCATTTTCAGCAATTCATGAAAAAATGAATCGAGGAGTAAACCATGAATGGAACAACTACAAGAAAAGACCTCATGATAGTCAATATAAGACCTCACCACCCATCAATGCATGGTGTTCTTCGGCTCATCCTTACTCTAGATTGTGAAGATGTTATTGATTGCGAACCAATATTGGGTTATTTGCATAGAGGAATGAAAAAAACTACAGAAAATCAAACAAATATACAATATCTACCTAACACGTTGTCAATTGCATATTTAGAATCCAATTGGGTTCATAATTAAGAGCTTTCCTATTTAGGACCATCCATTTGATTGAGAATTCGTATAAACTTATTAAAATTTATAGTTTTTATTAATAAAATAAAAGATGTCATTTAAGTCATATAAATTATAGGGAAAATTCCAAATAAACCTGAAATGTCATTATTTTCTTTAATAAATGCTTGAAATAAACATTATTTCAAATAAGGACCTAAGTGTCTTCATTTTCTTAAATAAGAGCTAGAAGTATATTTTGTTTCAAATAAGAGTCTGAAATGGTCATGTTCTTCCAAAGAAGGGTCTAACCTCACTAGATGGTCAAGAGCATTTCCATTCTTTAATTTTTATATTTTCTTTCTTTCCTTTCCTTTTTATTTGTTTTCTTTCCCAAAAAAGGCTAGAACTTAAAAAAAGAAGCAAACCCAAGCAGGAGGGTTAGTCAACCCATCATTGGTGCGTCGTTGGCCATGGTTAGTAGGGTCGTTGGCACCTCAGCAAGGAAAGAGTTTTTTTCTTCAATGACTTCAAACTATTCCCGATCAATATTTTTCTTTTGTTGCTCCGTTCTTGCTTCCTTGGGGCAAAAAAACAGAACAAGTGCCAAAATTAGATACGGATGGACACTTAAATGCCAAAAGTTACGAAAAGTACACTTAAGTCTGACTTTTTCTTAAAATTGAGACATTTAAGTGTCAAGTCTGGCGAAAGGTGTCAGAAATCCGACACGGCTTATTTTGATAATATAACTCGCTTATATGGCTTGTTGGAAAACTAAGTCAACAAGATTTAGCCAAAAAACATCATTTTAGTATTAATGTGGTTTTTAATATAAATATTAATTAAATAATATAAAATACAAATTTTTAAAAAAGTATATGGGATTTTTGAGTTGATATGACAATTTAAAAAAAAAAGTGCCACGCAGACAATTTATCAACACTACTTCCACTATCATCTAATCTCAGAGTCTGTTTGTGACCCATCGATCCGTGACCCGAACTCGTAATGCTTGCATCCGGCCATTAATCACGAGCATCACCACGACTGGTCTCTGGCTCTAAGCCTGATCCTTACCGTCTCCTTCCCTAGGAACCTTGGCTTCCTCCTCTGGTGGCATCGCGAACCACCAAACAGGGCAAAGTCTTAAACGAGTGATACTTCTGATGTGTACTAAGGAAGAAGACTCATGTGCTTAAACAATCAACAAAGTCTATCGATTATAGAAGTAGTCTCAACTAGACATAGAATCTCATTCTGTCAAGAATCCAAAATGAACCTCAAGAACCAGAACAAGGATGAGGACCATAATGGCTACGAATTCCACTTTCCTTACTTATATTGGTTTTGTTGATCAATTGATTAACAAAATCATTTATCAAGACAACTTCAAAATAAGGATGGAATACTTATAAAAACCTAGATTCTGCTTGTATGGGTGACCAAAATTCGAAAGAATTCAATTTGTCTTCAACGGCTAGGAAATCTTTCCTTATGAAGTCTGTCTAAGAAAGGAAATGGCAGATAATCCTTCATGGCGATGGCCAATGGCTAGTTTTGGTTTGAAGGGTATATAAAGAGGATATACGGTCAGTAGAAGATAGATGAGAATACACAATTCCAAAGTCTGATTTTGTCTTTCATTGAATTGTCTCAAAAAGTGCAAAAATAGAGTGATCTAGAGTGAATTGCAAATAAAAGTGACTTAGTGAGAGATTCTACCGCTAAGTGTTTGCACTCAAGAACGTGTAATCGTTTGTTGATCACATAGTGGATTTTAGCCTATTAGCTAACAGCGTGGGAAAGTGGACATACGTTTAACTAAAGTCGAACCACTATAAAACTGTTTGCAATTTTTTTCACCCTTACTCTTTTTATTTTTGATTGCTATAACAGAAGTCTATATCATCCAAACTAACCTTAATTCTTAAATTCTGCATCTATTACATCTAAACTTTATGCTTATTGATTTGGCGTAAAAATTTTATTTACACCTATTCACCCCCTCTAGGTATCGGCACTAGCAATATCAATTGGTATTAGAGCCTCGTGCTAAGTATCTTGAAGTGTTTTTACTTCAAAGCTAAAGATCTTCTATGGCTAGTATTATTGCACCAAGTCTAATTGAAGGTCAAAGCAATACTCAACCACCATACTTTGATGGAAAAGAGTACAACATATGGAAAAACAAGATGAAAGCTTTTCTCATATCAAAGGACCCTTTGGAATGGGACATTGTCGAGAAAGGAATTGACCCAAACACTAAATCTAGAGGCCACAAAGAAGGATGATGGAAAATCTACAGAATTTTCCACTACTCTCTTAAAAGAAGAGATGACAAAACGAGAAGCATTAGATGCAAAATAAATTTATTATATTTATTGTGCTTTATCACCAAATGAATATAACCAAATTTCATCTTGAGAAATAGCAAAAGAAGTCTAGGATAGGCTACACGTTACCTATGAAGGAATAGATCGAGTGAAAGAAACCAAAGTCAACATTTTGCTCAAGCAATATGAATCCTTCAAAATGAAACCAAGAGAGTTCATCAGAGATATGTTTAACAGGTTTATTGAAATAGTAAATGGGATTGCATATCAAGGACAACCAATCTCAGGACCGATGAAAGTAAACAAGCTTTTGAGAGGTTTATCAAAGGACTGGAACAACGTCATCCGGGAAACACTAAGGATCTCACCCTTATATGTTGATGAATTCATTGGAAGCTTACAATCTTATGAGGCAGAACAATTGAATGATGAAGTTGAAACAAGGAGTAAGAAATCAATTGCTCTTAAATCTAACATTGATTCTGATGACACAGATTTAGAAGATGAAATGGATGATGAGGAACTTGTCTTATTGATCAAGAAAGTTAGAAAATTAAACAAGAAAGGTAAGAAGTTCAATGGCAAGAAGCAATCTAGACAAACTGGACAAAGAAGAACTATGGATGAAGAAGACTCAGCCAAAGATGTGATCTGCTTTGAATGCAAGAAAAAGGGGGCATATAAAACCAAATTGCCCTTTACTGAAAAAGAATAAAGGCAAGTATGAGAAAAACAAGAAGGCCTTGAAAGCTTAAACATGGAGTGCCATAGAGTGCGAGGAAAGTGAAGATGAATATGGTAATATTTGTTTGATGGCATACTCAAACTCAAACTCAAATTTTGGAACAGACTTAGAATCCAATTCAGACTTAGACAAGGAAGTTGAGGTAAGTCATTCTAAAATACCTAGTAAAGTTTCTAATTATATTAATGAGCTTTGTTTAAATCTAAAATCCACTCTTAAAAGGATCTATGAACTTAAAAAGAAAAATTATTAGCTGAGACAATAGAATTTTTCTCAAAAAGAAAAGTTTGAAAGTCTGCAAAAAGAATTTTTGGAAACAAAGGAAAATAGAGATTCTCTTTTGAAAGAAAATGAATCTTTTAAAAAGGAACTTTTGGATATTACTACAAAATTTTCAAATGGCTCAAGAACTTTACAACATATACTTTCTATTCAAATTCCCTATTATAACAAGTCTGGACTTGGATATATTAAGGAAAGTGAGTCATTGATAAATTTTCCAAAGATTAAGGAGAGGCTCAAATAGAGACCTCCTCAACAAGCCTACAAGAATCATTTTCAAAAGAATTTTGTAAAACCTATTGGTCAAAGCAATCTCATATGTTTAAATTGTGGAGATTCAAAACATTTCGAGAATAAATGCCCAAAAGTATGGAGACCTATTTAGAGGAACTGGATAAACAAAGCTTATACTAACTCTCATGGACCCAAGAAAGTCTGGGTACCAAAGAAAGCTTGAGAATGTTTTTTGAATGCAGGCTAGCGTCAAAAGCAAAAGAAAATGGTACTTAGACGGTGGATGTTCGAGACATATGATAGGAGATTCAATTACCTTCATAAGATTAGAGAAGATAAAAGGAGAAACCGTCTCTTTTGGAGGCAATAGCAAAGGAAAGATAATAGGACTTGGAACAATATAGATTGGAAGCCTTGCTATCAGCAACGTCTCATTAGTCAAAGGACTTAACTACAATCTACTATGCATAAGTCAATTGTGTGATGCTGATTCAGAATAAATTTCAAGGAGAATATATATTTTGGAATTAATCAAAATTCTTCTCAGTCATTTACTAGTCGAAGGCATGGAAATATATATCTTTTGGACATAAATTCAGATACTGCTAAGTGTCTTATTTCAGTCTAAAATGAAGCTAGGCCATGTCGGTATGAAGCAGATTTCAAAATTGTCCACCAAGAAGCTCGTTCGTGGACTTCCTACCTTGAGCTACAAGAAGTCTGAACTATGCTCAGCATGCACCTTAAGGAAATAGGTGCGAAACTCTTTTAAACTAGTAAAACATGTTTCTACAAATCGTGTTTTGCAGCTTCTACATATGGACCTCTTTGGACCAACAAGGACTCAAAGCATAGAGGTAAGAAATATTGTCTGGTTATTGTAGTGATTATTCTCAATTTACCTAGGTGTTCTTCCTTGCTAATAAAGGGGAAACCTTCTCGTATTTTTCAAAATTTACAAAAAGAGTTTAGAACGAGAAGGGTTATACTATTACAAGCATTAAAATTGATAATGGAAGAGAGTTTGAAAATCAAGATTTTGTAGACTTTTGTGACAAAAATGATTCTCAACATATTTTCTTCTCACCTTACATTCTAGAACAAAATGGTGTTATAAAAAAGAAAAATAGATATTTACAAGAAATTGCCAGAACTCTGCTAATAGAAAGCAAGGTAGCAACTTGTTTCTGGACAAAAGCAGTTTCTACTACTTGCTATATTATTAACAGAGTGTTTCTAAGACTTATTCTTGAAAAAATTGCTTATGGAATTTATAAAGGAAGAAAACCAATTGTCTCTTATTTTCATATATTTGGTTGTAAATGTTTTATTATGAAAAACACAAATGATCATGGGTAAGTTCGAAGAAAGATCAAACCAATGAACATTTATGGGATACTCTATCACAAGCAAGGCATGTAGAGTATTCAACAAGGATACTCAAACTATGGAAGAATCTATGAATGTAAGATTTCTAGAACGAGATCAAACTCATCAAAATAAAACTTCATTTGAAGACCTAGAACTTGCTACAGATCTTGAAAATTCTGTATATAGTAGAAAATTTGATCCAGTTCAAAAAGAAGTCACAGAAAATCAGCAGGAACAAATTTCGACTCAAAAAGACTCAAATCAGATATCTGAAGGTTATGAAGGAAGTGAAAAATACAACAACTGGAAGCATAAATCCAATCATCCTCACAATCTAATAATTAGCAACATTGACAAAGGAATACGAACCAGATCAAGGAATAAGGAAGAAACAAATGTGCTAGCACTTATTTCTAAGATCGAGCCAAAAGGAGTAGACGAAGCTCTTGCAAATAAAAGCTAGATTGAAGCAATGCAAGAAGAGCTTCAACAGTTCAAAATCAATGATGTATGGGAGCTAGTACCCAGACCAAAGGAAAGAACTATCATTGGAATAAAGTGGGTATTTAGAAACAAATTAAATGACCAAGGAAGGGTAACCAAAAACAAAGCAAGGCTTGTAGCTAAAAGATACTCCTAAGCATAATGAATAGACTATGATGAGACCTATGCACTTGTGGTTAGATGGAAACCATAAGACTTTTGCTTGCTTATGCATGTTGTCACAACTTCAAGTTGTTTTAGATGGATGTCAAAAGTGCATTTTTAAATGGTCCCATACAAGAAGAAGTCTATGTCGAACAACCTCCAGGTTTTGAAGAACCCAAAAAGATGGATCATGTATACAAATTGAAGAAGGCATTATACATATTAAAATAGGCACCTCGCGCCTGGTATGAAAGACTCAGTAAGTTCCTGATGAGCAACGGTTTTAAAAAAGGTATGGTTGACACTACTCTTTTTATTAAAAGAGAAGGTAAGGATGTTCTACTTGTCCAAATTTATGCCGATGACATTATTTTTGGTTATTCTAATGAATTTTTGTGCAAACGAAAGAAGGAACATTTATTTTCCAAGAAAAATATGCAAGGGATTTGATCAAAAAGTTTGGGATGGAAAATTGCAAGAAGACTGAAACTCCAATGTCTAGCTCTACTAAACTAGACAAAGATGAAGGAGGAAAGAAAGTGGACCAGAAGACTTATAGAAGCATGATCGGTTCTCTACTTTACCTTACTGTTTCTAGACCTAATATTCTATTCGTGTGTACCAAATTTTAGGTTGACCCTAAAGAATCTCATCTTATTGCTGTGAAATGAATTATTAAGTATATTGCTACTAATCCAAAGCTAGGTTTGTGGTATCCTAATGGAATGGATTTTACACTTATTGGATACTTAGACACTGACTTAACTGGATACAGGGTAGATAGGAAGAGTACGTCCAGAAATTGTCAACTTTTGGGACATATGCTAGTTTCCTGGTTCTCCAAGAAGCAGAACACTGTAGCACTCTCCACTACAGAAGTAGAATATGTTGCCTTGGTAGTTATTGTTCACAGGTTCTATGGATCAAACAACAATTAAGAGATTATGGTAAGGAAGAATCTTGCACTAAAATATGATGTGACAACACAAGTGCTATAAATCTTACAAGGAACCATATCCTTCATTCAAGAGCAAAACATATAGAAATTAGACATCACATAAGAGATCATATACAAAGTGGTGAAATTGATATCAAATTTATTGATTCGAAGAATCAGTTGGCAGACATTTTCACTAAGCCATTAGAAAAAGGTACGTTTGAGCTTATTCATCATAAATTAAATATTACTCACCCATTTGTTTAAAGTCTATGTGAGACAGGTAAGTCAAATTGAGCATCTAGTAGCAAGAATCTTCTGGAACACCCTCATAATATTATACTCGCATTTTTGGAAGTTCAAATTTTGGCGTGTAAGTCATTTCCTTATATGACCAAACAAGTAAGTAAATATTCTGCAAGCTACTATGAATATTTTATGTGTTTGAGCCTATTATTATTTCCATTTTCATTTAAATATATTTTTGTTAGTTTTGAAATTTCAAAATTCTTAATTGCCATTTACAGTTTTATTTTCTAAATTTTGCGTCTCTTCATTGCATTGGTTTAGAAGGTATGAAGGAATTCAAGAATACTTTTCTCTTTCACCAGAAACATCTTTCTCTTGCTCAAACCCTCTAAGAAAACCGTAAAAGTTTTCATCTTTCTCTTGCTCAAACCCTCTAAGAAAACCGTAAAAGTTTTCATCTTTCTCTCGACTCTCAAAAGTTTGTCAATTTTTTTCAAAATGTCTTCGAAATCCTCCAAATCAATGTCGATCTCTTCACAACGAAGATCCTCACACATAGTAAGTGGAGAACCCAGGTCTATTGAAGGAGGACAAACTCATTTTGATTTAACTAAATCGTCTAAAGAAGAGTCTCCTAGGCATTATGCACAACAATATGAATCTAAAGGGATTGCCAAAGGTATTTCTTTAGCCGTTGTTACTCCTATTCAAGTAGGAGACCCAGAGAAAGTATTTCGGTGCTATGATTTTCTGAAGAAGGGAGGTGTGTCGAATGATTTTTTGCTTGAATATTTGAAAGATCATGGATATGGAAATGAGGTGAAGTTGATGGAGGTTGTGTTGGCCATTAGAAACCAAGATTGGGGCAAGTCGAAAGAAAAGGATGTTGCTAAACAAATAGACCAGATGCCTGACCCTAAAAGTGGTGTTGAGACTTTATGGGAAGGCAAAAGAGAAGAAGATGATGAGAGTGTTCAAAAATTTTCAAGTGAAAATGGGAGTGGCTACTGTAGTTGACAAGCCAAAAGGAAAACTATTTCGGTCAAAAGAACAGAAGGATTGCTATGCTCCTTTGTTGAATAGAAGTATAATGAATCATTGAATTGTAGATTTTGAATTTATGGATACTATAGGAGTAAAGATAAGGAAGAAGTTCGAAAAATTACAAATGGATGATTTCTACATGCAGACTTCTGAGGTTTAACCTGAACTCATTGCTTACTTTTATTCAAATTTATCATTCTCATCTCCTAGCAAAATGCAATTCAGTGTTTATGATGATGTTTATGACATTGATGTGGATGTTCTAGTTGATATCATGAAAGTGGAAAGGGGAGACTTTAGGCCAATTGAAGTGTCGTATGAAACAACCTATAAGTATCTCACCATAGGAAATATCCTGAAGGGTAACATCACCTACTCTAGCCTAACCTCTGCTAGAATCATTCTACATAAGATTGTGATCAATTGCATTAGGCCAAAAGCATCATCAAAGACTGATGTGGCGAAATTTGAAGCAAAAATGATGTGGGCTATTGAAAATAGTATTGTGTTCTCTCTCCCTCATATTGTGATGTTGCATATGTATAGAACTATTCTGAAAGAGAAGGGGCAATTACCATATAGAGCTCTTATGACAAGGATATTTCAACATTTTAAAATTCAATTATCCTCTAAGTTCTGCACTAGAACTTTGTCTGTAATGCCCATTGGAGAGAAGATGATAACTAAGATGCGTCAGAAGGATGTGGTTGAAGTTTGGAGAAGCAAGAAGGAGACACCCAAATCAGCAGCATTCACCACTGAGAAAAAGAGCAAAGGAAAAGAAGTAGTTTCTTCTTAGAAGCCAATAAAGAAAAAGAAGAAGTAGAGGAGACACAGAAAGAAGCATAAGAAGTGGGTGACAAGGTAGGGGAAGAAAAACAACTCGCGGATGTAGATGATGATGATGTGTCAGAAGGAGAGGACAAAGGAGAAAAGTCAAAAGACTTTGAAGCTGATCCTAAGGAGCAAGAGGAAGAACCAGAGGACCAAGAGGAAGGAGAACAACAAAAGGAAAGAATGATCATCGCAGGGGGAGAAACTGAAAAAACTCTTGACCAATCAAAAGCTGATGATCAACTAAGCAAGTCTCCGCCAGAGATCCAGAACAAGTTGTGGAAGAAATGGTAGAAGCTACATCTCAAGGGGGAGCATTATTCGGACAAGGCAACTTTTGAAGCAGGTTCACCAAACATGTTAATTGGAGAAACTAGTTCTCAATCTCCTGATCCTAATTATGCCAGGATAGTTGATATGCTTATGCAAATCAAAATTCAACAATACACCCTAGAGATTGATTTTCAAACTCTGAAAACCTCCTTGAACAACAAACTAGAGACTCTTACCCAATAGCATAAGCAAAACATGGCAAGAATGGAATCAATATTCACTCATTGCATCAGCAAAGTTGAGTAGTTTATCATAAACATGGAGGATTTTCAACTTGTCCGAGTTCCTCGCAAGCCTTGAATTCAGTTTTCAATAACAATTTCCCTTGATTTATCTTTGCTTTTGTACTTAGACTTGGTTTTGGTATGTTTGGTATGGTTTGTTTTACCTTTGCCGACTTTTAACCCTCTTGATGATGACAAAATGGGAGAATTTGTAGATACTATTTTTTTTTTTTTGCACGGTGTGGATGATGCTTATTATTTGCATGGCTTATTATATCATTTGCTATGCCTATGCATATATCTTGCATATCTACTTTGCCTAACATTTTTTCTGTAGGAATGGAGAAATATCTACGCAGGAAAGTTTTGTCACAATCAAAAAGAGGGAGATTGTTGAGAAAACTCCTAGTTCTGATGCTAACAAAACTTTCCGAAGTCTTAAACGAGTGATACTTCTTATGTGTACTAAGGAAGAAGACTCATGTGCTTAAAAAATCATCAAAGTCTATCGATTACAGAAGTAGTCTCAACAAGACACAGCATCTCATTCTGTCAAGAATCCAAAACAAACCTCAAGATCCAAAACGAGGATGAGGACCATAACAACTACGGATTCCACTTTCCTTACTTATATTGGTTTTGCTAATCAATCGATTGACAAAATCATTTATCAAGATAACTTCCAAATAAGGATGAAGCACTTATGAAAACCTAGATTTTACTTGTATGGGCGACCAAAATCCGAAGGAATTCAATCTATCATCAACGACTAGGAAATCTTTCCTTATGAAGTCTATCTAAGAAATGAAATGGAAGATAATCCTTCATGGTGATGGCCAACGGCTAGTTTTGGTTTGAAGGGTATATAAGGAGGTAGATGAGAATACGCAATTCCAAAGTTTGATTCTGTCTTTCATTGAATTGTCTCAAAAAGTGCAAAAATAGAGTGATCTAGAGTGAATAGCAAAGAAAAGTGACTTAGTGAGAGATCCTACCACTAAGTGTTTGCACTTAAGAATGTGTAATCATTTGTTGATCACATAGTAGATTTCAACCTATTGGCTTACAGCGTGGGAAAATGGACGTAGGCTTGACTAAAGCCAACCACTATAAAACTATTTGCAATCTTATTCACCCTTACTCTTTTAATTTTTGATTGCTATAACAAAAGTCTATCTCATTTAGACTAACCTTAATTCTTAAATTCTACATCTATTGCATCCAGACTTTGTGTTTATTGATTTAGCGTAAAAATTTTATTTACACATTTCCCCCCTCTAGGTGTCGATACTAGCAATATCAGGCAATGTGTCAATTGAGGCCCTCAACGTTGGGGGCAGGCCCAGTTTGGCCTCGAACAAGGGGTCGAGGTCGGGAGGGGCGCCGCAGAATACGATGAGGGTCCGAGTGGTGGGGTTGAAGATGGCGATTGCATGGCTCAGGGTCTCAAGGCTTGGCTCCTACTGGTACAGCAGGTCGAGGAACATGAATGCGAGGAGAAAGAGGGGCAGCAAGGGTTGGCCGGAGGCCGATTCCGCTTCGTCAGTCGACATCTCTGTCTAAAGAGACGGAGAGAGACGCGGCGATCGGCAAAGAGAATTTCAATCGAAAGGGTTATGATTGAGAAGAGGCGAGTTCTGTAGCGCGGGAGAATGTTCTGGAAGGCGGAAGAAGGGTGATGATGAGGCTTGGGATTTGCTTTTGGGGAGAAGTAGATGCAAATAGAGCCGCCATTATTTGCATCGGTTCATTTTCCTTTGCTGGAATGAATGTCAAAAGCTCAAAACGATTTGACGATTCTAGGGATTAGTGGGGTCTGCACTTTTCCTTTTCCTTTCTAATTTACGTACATTTCAATAGTAACACAAGTTTTTTTTAAAGAAAACCCACTAAAAAATCCTAAATTATATTTCCATAATTTTTTTGTGACATAGAAAATTTTATATTTATGCAGCAGAAAAAACCACTAAAATTTCTAAATTATGCTCCTCTAAACTTTTTTTTATGACACAAAAAATTTTAAACTTATATGTTGTAACTAAGCAGCACATTTAAATCAAAATTTGAGCTAAATATGTCACATGAGTACAAGTTTGGGTTTTTGGTGTTATAAAATAATAATTTGAGATAAATTTATCAAATGAGTATAAGCATTATAATAGATATAATTTAGAGTTCATGGTGATTTTTTTTCGATTTTTTTCATACCAAAGTTTTAACATATCATTAAAATTCTAAAAAAGATCATGAAAAATTATATGCAAATCTACTTGTCAATATTGATATGGGATTTATTAACAAGTACGCCAACCATATAAACGAGGAAACTTTGTTATTTTCAAAACGCTATTTTTCCTAGTTATACTTGAAATTGAAAACTTTGCTTGATTAAATATAGTTAATAAGTGCCATTAGACATTCTTATATATTATGAGAGTTATGGGTGTTTCCGCATAAAAAATTGAGATGTGTGAGCCACAAGATTTAAAAAAATAAAAGGTAAATGTTAATCTAGGTAAGCCCTAGAATTCACAAGTTCAAGTAAAAGATAGTATTTTTGATGTTTTTGAATCAAAATTTAAACTATTGATTAAACTTCACAGAATAATGAAAAAATTGTTTTTGAATATTTGGGTCGTTATTTGTATCTGTTGAATGTTTTAGTTGCTTCAAATTTGAAAAAAAAAAAGGAAAAGAAAAGACTAATGACAAACCAAAATTGTTGCAATAATAACAGTAATATGTCAAAAGCATTGGTTAATAACTAATGACTATATTGCAAGGAAGTTTACCAATGTTTAAATCTAATGAATTGCCAACACATATTTGTAGTTTACCACAAGATAGGTAAGATTAGGGGCAAATATGGTTTCATGGTAGAACTTGGAATCAAAGAACCAAATTGGTGGAAACCTATTTGATTTTAGGTTTCAAGATATGTAAATTAGGTTTCGGGTTCCAAAAATTTGAGAACTTATTTCCACAAATAGATTGAAGGTTTTAGGTAGATAGAACCTAGAAACTTGAGCAATAGTGTTTTCTTTGATTTATGTTTACGAGTGATCTTGTGGTATTTCATAGTTTTCGATAATAACTGTATAATATCAAACCATGAGTCTAAGTTTTCATTTTATGGTTGTAACTTTTACTTTGTTAATGTTTCATATTTTTTGTATGTCTAAATATAAATAATGATCATTAAATTGTAGCAATAAATGGTGATTATTAAATATGATGATTTTACTGCAATCGTTTAATTAATAATATAAATGGAACCTATGTATATTCTGAACTAACTCTCAAACCTATGGTAGGGTAGATTCTAGTTTCAAGGTATGTAGAGTAAGTTTCAGATTTCCAAAAATGTTAAACATGTTCCAACAAGTAGGTTATAGGTTTACAAAATCTGGAACCGCCTGCAGAGATGATTATTGAACAGGACCGTTTTAGGATAAATCGAGTGCTAAGGTCAAGCCTCTAGCCCTAATATATAATTTATATCCAAATTTTCGTTGGGGATGGGCCAAGGGAAAGTTGAGCGAGTGAGACTTTCTTTTGTAATTATATCTGCTCGATTCCACTCGTATATGTCTAGGTCTTGGGCATGCTTGTGCTAGCCGAGGGCACCGCTCGCCTGCCAATTGAAACCCTATACGAGTGGATATCAAATTAACGTATAAGGCTCCATAAAAATTATACTCACCACAGAAGTTGTAAAGTTATTTGCCCACATCAAAAGTACTAACTTCTAATAACTTCGGGCTTGTTTGTTTGGCATTAATCAACCAGACAAAATTTAAATATCATCTAAAATTAAAAAAAATATATGAAAATTTTGTATAGTAATCTTAATGTCAACATTTATATTGTCAAAGATTTATGTGTATTGAATTAAAAAAGAAAGTCAAATTTGATGAGCCATAAGAAAATGATTAACTAATAAATAGAAATAAAAAGTCAATTTAGACATGCATATATGCAAAGGCTGAACTTGCCTAAATTTATTTACGGGCCACGATTTTTCACTTATTATTTGGTTTATACACTTTTTTTTTAACCATACTATGTCTTACAATGCTCATCATTTCTATTGTAAATCTACAAAAGTGATCCATTTTTGTTTGTCAACTCTTTTTTATTTCGTTTCTTCTTTTCCCCTTGCGGGTCCCACTCTCTTTTTTCTTTTTTCCTTCTCCTTTAGCGTCTCAGCTTTTGGCTCTTGCAACTTGTCTCTTTGTTTCCTCTCTTGCATTCCATTCTCTTCTTTCCATACCTCCCTACTCCTCAAGTCGCGATAGGGTAATAGGAGAGTCGTGTTCTTCTTGGAAATATTGATGGAACTTGATTTTCCAAGTGAGAGACTTTCAAGGTTTGCCTATGAAATCCTCCATATTCATTCCACCATTATTAGCATCCTCCTAGTCTTCTTACAATTTGCATTCCTAATTCCATGCTTCCTTTGCTTTCAAATTGTCACCGCATGAGGTTGAAGTCCCCAGTTTGGCTCCTCAAGAGCACCGACTTGTCGTTCAACTTTAGGGAGAAGTCATGGTCCATCTTTGCCTCACCATTCCACAGCCACCCTTGTCGCCCACCGTTGCGTTTCAGAGCCGAACCAGGTCAATTTGTACCCTCTCAAAGCATCCTGTTTGAGTTCAAGGATGTGCTCCGCACTGTCAACTCCACCATCGATTGGTTGTCTAGCATTGCAGGGCATGAGGATCCGTGTAGTTGATGTAATCATTTTGGCCTGAGAAATTGCCAAACATGTCTAGCTCATCGTCTCGGGACAATTTGAAGATATGATGGTTGGACATCTGTCTTGAGAACTTGACAGCCTGAGGCCGTCGCTCCGTGGCCGACAACGGTGTGGAGGATGATCTTTTTCGTGGGGCTTGTTGGGGTTGCCAAATTTATGATTACATTATCTTTGTGAATTTGATTTTTATTAGTGTGAATGCAAGCCAACCTTGTCTCAAAGCCTTGCGACTTGAGGAGTCAAGAGGCATAGAAAGAAGAGAATGACCTGCAAGAGAGAAAACAGAAACAATTTGCAAGAGCCAAGAATTAAGACAGGCATGGAAAGAAAGAAGAGGGAAAGTGAGACTGCAAAGAGGAAGAAAAAAGAAATAATAGAAAGAGTTGACCAAATAAAAAGGAGATTGCTTTTGTAGAATTGTTATAAATAGTGGCCTTCATAAGAGATAGTGTGGTCAAAACATAAAAAGGAGTGTTTAAGCCAAATGAGATATGGAAAAAGCACGATCTTATATTTATTTATTCTTTTTGTTCGAGGGACTTGCTTAGATATTTTACATAAATAGAAAGATGTCGGTAGAAAAACTTAAAAAATTACAAAAATCCGATTAGAAAAGTGGTGAGAGTGTGTAGACGGAAAGTGGAATTTTCCCTAAACAATTCATCATTTATCTGGTATATATGGGGATTAGGCTAAGGCACTCTTTACTTAAATATTTCTTTTTAAAATTTTTTGAAGTGTTTTCCCTAATAAGCGGCGACAATTCTAAATTCCCATGCGCACAGCAAAATGAATAGTTTGCCGTTTTAAACATTAAATTCGAGGAGAACTATAATTCCCCTATTTTAGGAGGAACCTCTTTTAATCGGTCCTTAGCTTAACAAAACGAATGGTTTCCACAACCACCGGTCGCAATGACGGTAATGGCGATCCCCTCCCGCATTTCCCTCTCAAAAGTTAAACACGAGAAGATCATAAGCGAAGGCAGGAGAAAACATAATTCATCATCCATGGAGGAGGAACACGAGCTCGTCGCAGGTCTCAGAAATCAATTCAAACTCTCGGCAGCCTCCTTGGCCAAAGCCGAAGGTTCGATTTCCACGCGCTGGTTTAGTTCCCCTTGCATCATTCCCCTGTCGGGAGGATTTCATCATCTTTCGTTTCGTTTGATTTCAGCGGAAAGAAAAGACATGGAAATGTCCGGACCCGTATCAGAATGCATTGCCAATTTGACCCTGAGATATGCAGGTACAAGTCTCGATTTGTGTCACGGGAATTGTTCGATGAATTGATTCGAGGCCCTTGTAGACTAAATCCTTTTGCTGCGATGTGTGATGAACAGAACTGCTAGCGAAGGACCTCAAGTTATTCGCACAGCATGCGAGGCGGAAGTCCGTGAAACCAGAAGACGTCGTCATTTCCGGTGAGCCCTTTTGCGTTCTCGCTCGTCAGAAAATCTCATCTGCATAGCCGCACGGCGTCTCCATTACAAGTTTCGAATTTTGTCCGAATTTCGCAGCTCATAGGAACCGAGGTCTGACCGCCTCGTTGATGTCTTTCCATGACGAATTGAGAGCGAAAGAGTCCGAACGAGCCCACCATGATCGGAGGAAGGGGAAGAAGTCCTCTAGAGATGACGAAATGGTCGATCCAGATTATACGCCGGAGTCAGATTATACTCCCTAGTCCCGACTCAGGAATTTTTTTCCTTTGCATCGACCGGTACCTGTGAAGTTGTAATCTCAGTTAGTAAACATGAAGAAACAATTGAATGAAAGGTCGTATTAGCCTAATTTCCTGATGCTCTTTGCTTGAATTGGGGATTGCATGGAAAGGGCATAAAGTAGGTAGCGGTGGTGATCTTGCGCGCTGCCATCTTCTAGGATTTTTTTTTTTTGGGGGGTTTACAGGCTGTGTTGATGTTGACTTAAAAGAGTATATTATTAGATAGATCGATTTTAGCATGATTATTGGCATATGATATTTAGACATTAAATTGTATTTTCATCTAAAAACTTAAACTTTTAAAACAACTTATAGTGGTTCTATAAAATCTCATATGATATTAGAGTATGAAGTCCCGAGTTTATATCTTTCAAAACTTCATTTGCTTCTCCAATTAATTATATCCACGCTTAGTATTAAGCAAAAAAAAAAAAAACTAGACTAGGCATGGGAAAGTGATAGAATATTTAAATGTTAAGCCTCGCTTTAACTTAAAATTTAAGTTGTTAAAATAATTAGTAGTAGTCCCACAAATTTTGACAAATTCTCATAAAATCAACCCGAGTATGAAATGTTTATTAAATGGGATCGAACTCAAATATGAATTGAAAATCAAATGATGATTTTCATTTTGACTTGACCGAAGGAAAAAGGGTGCATTTGTTCATAATTGTCACCGTGCTTGAGTAAAGCCGCTGAGTGAACAAGTGACTCCTTACGGGGTATAGTCATGTCCCGTTATTGTCATGTCTCATTTTGGCATGTCATATTATATGTGATTATTGTTATGTCACTTCATATCTTTATCATATCTTGCATATGATTTGTGATTCATGTTACATGTGATTGTTATGATGTTGTGTTATCTCATTTTTATATTTTGCGTCTAATTTGATAGCTTATGTCACATATGATTATTGTTACGTCATATTATTATCATATATTATATCTAATTCGGCGTGTCATACTATATGTGATTATTATCGTGTTATGTGATTGTATTGTCATGTTTTGCATATAATTTGTCATGTCAAATGGTATATGATTATTGTCATATCATGTCATTTTATCTAGTTATTTTGTATCTAATTTGTCATATCATATTGTGTGTGATTATTGTAATGTCACGTCATTCTCACCTGTCATGATTGAATTATGAATTTCGATTAACACTTACATCCACACTTTCACTCACAAACGAAGTCACGTCACCGTATATAAGAAAACAACTTCATTTATCAATAATATTGTCAAATAAGAATTTTATATCATGCATAATTAGGAAATTGACTCATCCTATAATGTTAAGAGGATACATCCGAGGCGCGTTCAAACTTTAGGATCCCTCGGATGTAAACAAATCTTAGATGTAAAATGTTAAGAGGGTAGAGCTAGGGATAGTGTTTCTAAAAGATATTATACTAATGAGTAACGAGTAGGGCAAGGATGTGGACATAAGCACGTAAATATAAGAAACATAATTTGATAGCCAGCTACTTTTACATAAAGGCATAAATAACCCGTTGCCAGGTAACTACCTCAATCTTGGTGAGGTTACCTTCGACCACAACTAAATATCTAAACTTTTCACACTTTCATGATTCAATTAGGTATTTTGATTCACATTTACATCCACACTATCACTCACAAATGGAGTCATGTCACTGTACATAAGAAAATGACCTCATTTATCAATAAATTGATTTGTAACGTTAAGTTCTCGATCCCATAGCTTACCCGAATTTAGGATATAGAAAAGATCCTAGGAATCGAGATGTTGAAAAAAGAATTGAAAATAAAAAAGAAATAAATTAAAACATAAAATTAAAAGAATACAGAGATCAAAAGATTCAAAACCGTAATGAATTCTACCTTTAAAAAATTAAAAATTAAAAAAGAGCCCCCGCACGCAGGTGAAGTGACTGACGACCGAGGGAAAGGAAATCCCCGAAGGGAGCGAGAACTTGAATCAGACGTCAAAGCATAAGTAAGAGAGACGGATCGTCTGCTGGGGATCGAGTCCAATTCGAGTCGACTCGCCTTCTTCCGTAAATCCCCCCTCAAAAGATAAAAAAAAAGGAATTTAAAAAAAGAAGGATAAGAAAGGAAGGATATCCCGAACCGAAGGAAACCGAATTTTGCTTAGAGATTAAGCGTCGTCGTCATCGCGGTGAATTTCCCCTCTTCAGCTTTTAGGATTTCGATTCGCCTTCCTCCGATCGGAACCCTAAGAGCCGAAGCAAGACCGATAGTCCATCCCGCCGATGGATCCCTCTTCCGATCACCTGGACATATTCGACATCTACAGCCGATTCTGCGGTAACTTGAGACGTGTGCTGATCATTCAAATCTCTTTGTTTCTTTTTTTTTTTTTGGTTGGTTCTGGGCGAGTTCATGTCGGTCGTTTCTCGCGAGTTTTGCACCCGATCTTGTCGTTTCTTGTTGTTTCGTTGCTTTGCCGGGCTAGTGAGGGGTGGTTTCTTGATTTTGATTTTGGGGAGGGGGTTCTCGGTCGCTCCTTTAATTTGTCTGTGGTTCTTGGTGCGCTTTCATTACTTGAGTTCCAATTAGCTAAAGGGGTACGCGAGGTGTTTGATCGAATGCCGGGCTGAGTTAAGCTTGGTCATTTAGTCCATCGAGGTCTTGTGTTTTACAGACAACCCACTAACAGTTGATAGACCGTTGGGGTAGTTACCTTTTCTCTCTCTTCCACTTTCTGGATGCATTATTCGCCGCTGCATTATCTACCGTTGGCTTGTCTCGTGAGATCGATGCTGGGATGGGATCTACATGCTTGTCTCCTGTCTGCAAGCTGATCTAGCTTAATTTTGCTTACAGACATTAAATCTGGAATTGCTTGTGCACGCGTGGAAAAAGGTCTGAGAAGAGACGATGAGTCAGAAACGTCAAAATTTTCGAGGGAGGAATTGGCTCAGCTCTTAAAATATGTTGAATCAAGATTACCAATGAGGTATGCACTCTATGGCTTGGGCATGCTACTCGATGGAAGTGGCCCCTGGTAGATTTGTCAGTTTTGGGACATAAGATTGCTTACTGAACATTATTTTTTCTTATTTCCATCCACGTAAACCCGTAATTTGATTCAATGATAAGTCAAAATGTTGAGAATTATTGTGCCTTCTGTGCTCTCTTTTGCTTTTAATGTGTCATGGGCTGCCTGGTTAGTTGAAATATGTTAGCTAATTCTATTGAAGGATTTGTCTGTAAAGATGCATCTTAAAGTTTTAACAGTAGGTTGCTAGAAGACCCATCAGTTTGAGTTTAGAGGTTTTGGTATCTTTCTAAGCATCAGCTTTGAGCTTTTTCTTAAATATATTCTCTATGGTTTTTCTCAAGAAGTTTGGTTGCTTTTGTGATAGGGATTCGATTTTCAATGAGCTCTTGAAGCTTATGTCACGATTGAACTTGCTGGTGAGATTATGTCCATGGATTCTTGTCTTTTTGCCAATTTGAAATGAATAAATTATGATAAAAGCACCTTTCAAGCTCAGTGTAGGCAGTTGATTCAACTGTGTAGTTCATTTCATGCTTGATCAAATAGCAGCTTGACTGGCATTGCTAGTTTTGTATGTGGTTGATGGATTTTCTTGTTACTTGTACTCTGTTCTTGCAGGCAGATTTTGCAGAGTTTGCATGCTTCTATGAGTTTGTTTTCTTCATCTGCCGAGAAAATGGACAAAAGAACATCAGTAAGCTGCTTCTTTTTCTCTATATAATTTTCTGTTGACTCTCTTTTTGCTGAATTATTTTCCTGAAAGAACCTATTGCTTTAGCATTTGGTAGCCTTCATTTTATTAATGTGATCTTTCTTTCCTGCATGATTGGCAGCTGTGAGCAAGGCTATTACTGCCTGGAAACTAGTATTAGCTGGGAGGTTTCGACTGCTTAATCAGTGGTGCGAATTTGTTGAGGTACTGTTACTCCATTCTTTGTTTGGTGTTCTTTCAGTATGGTAAACCAAGTCAATATACTCAATGCCAACAACAGAACCATTCACTATGTTACCCTTATCACCAGCAGAAATAAATGAAGTTTTTGTATCATCTATCAATTGACTGTGTACTGCTATAGAACATCTGTTCCACTGACTTTGCAACATGGCTAAGAAGTCACCTAACCTGTATGAGTGTGTTATTTAATGAGTTGAGGAGAAATAGTCTTCATGTGTTTCATTCACAGCTGTAAAGTTATATTCACAATCAATTTTTGTTTTATCCTCTTTTTCATAGGTCTTCTCTTTTTTGATTCTTTCTCTTAACCAGTCCGTAATTTTGTAGTTGCTGTGTATTGTGTCTAAGCCCTGGTTTTTTCAGCATATGTTTGTACTTTTGGAGAATTCTCTTAAACATATTCTGGTTTATAACTTTTTCTTTTTTATATGGGCAGGTACAATTGTCCCTTTTTCTCTGTTCCAGTTTTCTGTTGATTGGGTCAAATTATGTAATATATGTGGAGATTCTCACTTTAACAAATCTTTGTTTTAGGGTGACCCTATTTCTGCAGCCATTTTAGTTGCATACCCAATTTTTTTCAGTGATTTGATGGAAATGCCCTAGGATGAAAACAGTGGAGCATGTTTAAATTGATGATGTCGAAAACTCTCTCTCTCTCTAAACTTTGTGTTGAAACAGTGCACTGCAAATGTGCCACTTGGTCTTATTCTTCTTGCTTATAACTTAGCCCCTCCAAGCCCTACCTCTAGAGTAAGTCGAGAGTACCCTTTTGACAGTCAAGACACTTGAAAAAATCTGAAAACTACCAAAGCAGCTGAATTAGAGCTCATTAACTCCACATGCTGGACCATCCATTATATCAAACACATTATTTATCAGGATCGGTTAATAAGGTGATCGCTGTTATGGGTCTGCGTGAAAAGAATGGAAGGGGTATTCGTTTCTGGACTTGGAGAATATGAAGTGGTTGCATTTTAATCTTTTTTTTTTATATATCACGGAGCCTTAGAAGTATTTTTTTTAATTGAAAATTGTTTTCAATGCTTTATTTTCATGATATGATTGCCAATCCTCATATAAAACCTCTAGATTGATCCCTCTTTTGCACTTTCTAGACCAACAATCAACATTATATCATGTCACAAAAAGGATGTGGTAAAATGGAGAAGAAAAAAATGCTCATTACTGATGGAATCTATCTTGGAGGAGGGAGGGAGGGAAAAGGTTGGGGGGGACTTGACTGTTAACTCATGTTGACTTGTTAACCATTGTGGCCTTTATTACCTTTAATTTGTTGTAAGTTGCTTTTAGTAAGATCTCTGTGCTTTGAATTCAAACTTGGAGTTTATTAGTGAGTGCCCTGGAGGCACTTGTTGAGTAACTAAATATGGGAATATTAGAGTTTCCAATGCATTTACTATCTTAAGTGTAATATGTTTCTTATAAAGTATGCTCGACAGATGATGCTGGGACACTTCATACTGGCTTGACTTCCGATCTGGTTCATATCATTGTCTGGTAGTAGTCAAAACTGGTTGACCTGGCTAAATTGGTGAGAAACGGATGAACCATTTCAACTTAGACTGGATTAGACCAGCTTAGTAGACCGATTTTGCACTTTGTAAAAAATAAGAGTTGTGATGACACGCATAAGAGTGGAATCATGACCTCTTTCCCTTTATCGCCTCTCAACCAACTGGGCTATGAACGTTGAAGGCTGTAGAGTTCTTTTAAACATATACTGTTCTCTAAAAACTTGGAAAAGGACCTTTGGAGATTTGAACCATGCCTTTTGGAACATGCTGAAATGACTTTGCCAACTCAGCTGTGTGATGCACTTTTGCTAATTCTCCATTTTTGAAGGTATAAAATTATATAATTTCGAACATTATGTTAAATAATCAAACTGCGTGGTTGGACTGGTTCAAACACTGATGATAATTGGAAATGATAGTTTTCTACCATCCTGTTATGCTGTGCTGAGTGTATACTTTTGGAGGCAAATTACATCTTCTATTTGCTTGAAGCAGTCATGTTTTGGGCATTTTTGGCAGCTAACCAAGTTCCATGATCGGATGGCAATTATTCAAACTTAATGAAGAGGAACACTATACCGAAGTGGAAATAGTGTTACTGTTGCTTCATCTTTTTTAAGTGACTTTTAGTAAAAGAGAGTTTGTGTGCTTTGAATTTAGAATTGAGTAATCTTATGGAAAATGCTTCTTAAGTTTTTCTAGGTCTGTGTTTGGCACTAGGTTTTCTGAAAGTAGTATAGATGTCAGTAGTACTGATCCCTGTGTTTAAGGAGAAGTGAGTGTAGTTATTGGATGATTGTGGTTAAGTCAGAGTGGTTTTTTCAAAAAACTTGCGGTGATTGGACATATGATAAATTGGGTACCCTTTTAGGGTAGTTGAGTGTTAACTATGCAAGTTAAGTACTTTATTTGCATGGAGCTGTCATGTTTAAGCATCTTTAAGTGTTTTTGAAGATGCTTCAGATGTTCATTGTCTCAAATACTGGTTTGGGATCAAGGAAAATTAGTTTCATTTCATTCTACATTTATGGTCCTGTTTCTGACATATTGATTGCATAAATTCTCTTTGGTTTCCCTGTTCTTCTACCTCCTTTAGTTTTTCTAGTGATTCTCTTTAAGGATATTGAAATGTTGGTTCCTACAGAAAAACCAGCGATATAACATCTCTGAAGATACTTGGCAGCAAGTTCTAGCATTTAGCCGTTGTGTACATGAAACTCTTGAAGGTTATGATCCTGCAGGTATTGAATCTTTATAGGTCCTACTATTGCACTGTCAAGATGGTCATTTCTATGATGTATTGTTGTTGAGCTACTTTTGGTCCACCAGTCCTGCTTTTCGATCACTTCAAAGATGTGGCAATAATGGTCGCTTTTGCAACTTGTCTTTCTATTGAAACAAGCAGCGACATTGTGGTCCAGGGCTTTCATATGATTTTTTTTCTTATAATCATACTAGAAATCAAATTTGGCATTTTCTTACCCCTAATAATATTTCCTGAAGGACTCCATCTTTGTGAAGTTTGTTCGAATATGGCACGTACACTTTGAGTTACACCTTTCATTTGAGTCTCTCTATTTATCTTTTCTGCTTACTTCATTTGGTGGACCCACTTGTTTCTGCTGGTCGCTGTAACCTGTAGGAATGAATTAGTTGGGTAAAGGATTATCATGATGTTGCTGTGAAAGATAACTTCTTCGATGACATATATTCTCTATCATTTTTCATGAAGCTTCATGCCATTAATTATCCCTGTTTACTGTTGTTTCTTTTCAGGTGCTTGGCCTGTCTTAATAGATGATTTCGTTGAGCATATGTACAGGTTCGTTAAATTACTCACTGATCTCCATAACCTTTTCAGGAGAGACCTGAATTGTTCAGGTTTTTTCACTAATCACAGTCTTTACTTTTGTAAAACCTCCTTGACAACTTCTTTGATAAAAACCTAACGAGATTGTTTTGTTAAAACTTGTTTCTGTTTGTGAAAAGTCATTTATTTAGCAATAATTTTTATTAGGCTTATTGGTGCCTTATGCTGCATATGCAGTTGTATGGTGACAGTATGAGGATCTGCTGATGAATATTTCCTTTTGTGCAGGGTGTCAGGATCCAGTAACAATACTAACTTCCATTGTACCTGTGACGAATCAGAATCTCATGATGACCCTCTCCCTAGTAAGCCTACTGCATGATTACTTAATTTTTTGCTCCAGTCTCTTCGGGTTAGTGTTCATTTCCTGTAACTGATGTTTATTGCAGGATTGAAGAGCTATCATGGTTTGAAGAGGAAGTTTAATGATGACTTCACAAGGGTGAGTGAGGGACTCTCAGAAACATGCATCTGGGACTCCGCTCACGATCATTGGTCTGTGATTTCCAAGAGAAGGCAAAAGGTGAATTTGTCTTCACCCTTCGAGGATAGCCCACTGGCTGATACCCCAGATGACTACATGGAAAATGTCAGGCACAGTAGTCCTCTTGGCTCTAAATCTCCATGTGCAGTTGAAGGTTGCTTATCGAAGGGCTTCGCTGGGCTCTTCTCTGGGCATTCCTATTTGCCATACAACCGGGAAAGAAGAGTTTCCTACACGTGAGAGCTGTTATTTTAGCTAAAAAGCGGGTTTTGGTAGATGACGTAGTTTTTCGATATACCGATTTGCTATGCTTGGGGTGACCATTCTTGCGCTCTCATGCCATCTATTTCTGTGTTCCCCTCTTTGAAGTACTTTCGCTTGTTACAGTTAAGAAGTGATCTGATTCATGGGTGATGATATGATTGTCAAATGCCAATATTACATTTACTTGGGGCAATTATTGAGTATATGTTCTTCTTCTACCTTTTTCTTGGCGTATACTGGGTTTCAAATCCAGTAAACGTCCCTGAACCAACATCTCCCCCGCTCTTCATTTCGTCATATGTCGTGCTCAATGTTGTCACTGAGTTTCTTCAGAATAGTTGCAAATGGGTGTTTTCATGGATTCCTTCTCTTTGGATGAAGCACAGAACTGATAATTCTTCGAGGCATCTGCAATCATAGGAGCGGGTGAAGTATTGTGTCGAGCCACATCTCGTACTAGGGCTGTGCAATGGAACTGGACTGGACCGTCCTGAAATCTGGTCTGGTTTCTGATTGCAAGTGAAGAACAACTCAAGAACCGGATCAAGTGCCACCGAATTTGGAATCAGTATCGTAAAGTTTAAAAATTCTAATTTCTCTCTTGGCATTTTTTCTCTCTCTATTCTCTAACCTCATTTAGATGCTTCATGATTTTTTCTCCTGCTCATGACTCACCCTCCTCATCGCTCGTGGTTTGTTATCGCTTGTTCCTTACTTGCCTCTATTTGCTCATCCTCTTTCTCTATTTGGTTATAATATAATAGGTTCCATGTTCTGAATTTGGAATCTGTTCACCCTAGAACTCATCACTTTTCTCTCGGGCAATCACAAGATTTTTTTCTACTATGATGCCCATATTTAGAGCTTGACCAGATCAGTTCAGATTAAAAGAAAAGACTCGTAATTTGTCCAGTCCCATTCAGATGATTCATATTTTATCTAGGAATGAAGCCTACAATGTTGATATGTATAGCTCAATCTACAAACCTACTATAACTGTAGAAATGCACTTTTGGTCCTTAAACTAGAGTGGTTTTGTTAATTATGTCATACATACTATTTATTTGTCTAATTAATTTTTTGAATGTGCATAACTTTTTAATCGACTTCTTTCGACTCCAAATCTAGTTAATTGGGGTTCTCGTGTCCTTTGGAGTCAACAAAAACTTTTACATGGAAAGCCGTGTTTAGAAATTTAATTAATCAAATCTGATTTGGGTTCTTGTGTTAGGGTTTTTAGTCCCATGTACTAGTTACAAGCCCGCGATTGCAAGAGATTTTACCATATGTCAGACTCTTGCCAGTTTCAAGAGACGTGTGAGCTCCAATTAATCTAATTTGGACCGGAAAAACTTAATTAGAAGATAATACAACTATAAAACTATGGGACCGGTCCAGTTCCATTTGAGCTGCCAGACTAAGATAGTAGATATCGACCATATGGTGGTTTTAGGAAAACAAATAACTTAAGAAATTTCAAGGAAAATTGCTACTCTAAAATTATCAATGTTACTATAAACTAATAAAAAAAATATTACGGCATACAAGGATGATTATTAACTGAAAGGGTCCTTAGATTTATGAACTGTAAAGAAATGTTACTATTATTGAGGTAAGTTATTAAGAATAGGGGAAAAATTTTACAATAAGTTCAAGTCATTTATGAAATTTCATGAAAGTAACAAAGCTAGGCGTTCCAACCTTAAGAAACTATGAGGTAACTTACTAGGTTTGAAGAATGATTGATAATTTCATTTACAAACACTTATAGTTCGTTTGTTTCACGAAAGATGTGGCGTTTCCCCATGAAGTCATTTTCAAGAAAATGACGATATTTTTTAGTATTCTAAAACTTGAAAATGACGTAGAAAGTATTTTCTGTTGTCTGGTAAAAGGAAATCTAGTTTGTTTTTCCTCCATGCATTCCTTTCAATAATTTTTTATTTTTTATTTAAAATTGGTTTTTTAATTATCTCTTTTCTTTTCTTTTCTCTTCTTCAAGCAGAGCTCAAACCTTACCATAGGCCAGCGATGCTTAGGCTCAATAGATTCCAACAAGCTTGTGACTCATGGTCAAGAGAGCTTGCTCGTTGTCAACTTGCAAGCTCGAGGCCTCACGAGTGACGGCAAGCTTGAGCCTCACTAGATCTAGTGAGCTCGCAGCCTCAAGTGAGCTTTGTCGGCCTTGGCCAATCTCGTTGCGACTTGTGGCCGGCTATCAATCATCATCATGGTCAAAGATCAGTTGAACAAGGGAAAAGAAGAAAGAAAAATAAAAAGAAAAATCAAAAAATCAATTTTTAAAAATAAAAATAAAAATATTATTGGTAGGAGTACGTGAAAAAAAAAAAAAAAAGAAAAAAGAAAAAATAAAAATAAAAGAAAAGGTATTTGATGAAAGAAAGTGCTTGGCCGAGAGGTGAAAGAAAGAGGATGGAAATATTTTCTGCTTTTTTTAAAAGCGGGAAACATTTCTTTTAATGGTGTCTCTTTTCATTGGTGGAAAGTATTTTCTTGAACTAGTTTATTTTTCATAAACCGAATGTCGAAAAATATTTTTCTGAAAGTTGTTTTTCATAATATGAACGGTAGCTTGTCGGACTTGTTGCTAAATGTTTTTCATAATATTTTTTTGAGGTCAGACTTGTTGCTAAATGTTTTAACTCAGAAAGAAGGCATTAACTATAAGTAAGTATTTTTACCGATCTTTAGGAAAGACTCACTTAGAATCATTATAGCTTTGGTGGCTCATTCAATTTAGAGTTACACCAAATATATGTCAAAACCGCATTTCTTAATGGAAATTTAGAGTAAGAAGTTTATATGGACCAACTTGAAGACTTTTTAGTTAAAGAAATGAAACATATAATGCGTAGATTAAAGAAGTCAATATATGAACTTAAATAAATTTTCTGACAATGGTATCTTAAGTTTAATAATATCATAACTTTATTGGGAATAAAGGAAAATACTATTGATCGGTGTATATATTTATATGAAGATTAGTGAGAGTAAGTTTATTTTTCTAATTTTATATATTGATGGCATTTTGCTTGCTGCTAATGATCTTGGTTTATTACATGAAATCAAGAAATTTATTTCTAAGAATTTTGAAATGAAGGATATGGGAGAGACAACATATGTGATAAGAATATAAATATTCCATGATAGATCACAATAATTGTTAGGGTTGTCTCAAAAAACCTATATTGAGAAAATTTTAGAGAGATTTAATATGGATAAATTTTCAGTGGGAATAGTTCCGCTTTAGAAAAGTAACAAATTTAATTATATGCAATGTTCGAAAAGTGAATTGAAACATGAACAAATGAAAAATATTCCTTATGCATCTATTGTTGGTAGCTTAATATATGCTTAAATTTGTACCATACCATATATCAGTTTTCCTATCAGAATGCTTGACAAATATCAAAGTAATCTAGAAATGGATCACTAAAAAGTTGCAATGAAAGTTCTTATATACTTCCATGGAATGATAATCATATGCTCATTTATAAAAGATCCATTCATCTTAAGGTAATTGGATATTCAAATTCAGACTTAACTAGATGTGCCGATACAAGAATATCAATGTTTGGTTACTTGTTTCTTCTGACTGGAGGGATAATTTCATGGAAAAGTGCGAGCAATTAGTCATTGCTGCATTCACTATGAAGGCTGAGTTTGTGGCATGCTTTGAGGTTACTATTTATGGATTATGGCTGCGGAACTTTATTTTAGGACTTGTAATTGTTGACAGTATTGCCAAATCGTTGAAAATTTATTGTGATAACTCTATATCAATTTTCTTCTCTAAGAACAACATATATTGTAAGGGTACTAAGCATATGGAAATCAAATACTCATCTATTAAAGAAGAAGTTCATAAATAGAGAGTATCAATTGATTACATTAGCACCAACCTTATAAGATCCCTTAACAAAAAGACTACCAACCAAAACATTTAATGAACATATTGAAATGATAGCATTATTGGACATCATTAATGATTGTATTATGGTTGCATTAAGTTTATGTATATGACAATTTGTGCTCAATAATGTATTTATGATATTTCCTATTTTCTATTTAGTGTACATTATAAAAATATATGAATGTTCATGGTTTCAAGAGGAGACATTATAGTTGGACTCTCATTTATGGATCATATTAAATGGAGAGCTATAGTTGTAGTATATAGAATGGACTATTATTGTTAATGACATATAACCACTATGACTCGCATTAGTTTTCTTTACTAAATTGTGATTATTATGTGATAGTCAATTTAAAGAAGATTATAGCATGTGCACATTGTGGTCTTTATTAAACTATGAAATAAAGGTCATATATGCCAAGTGGGAGAATGTAAGAATTATTGTGGCCCATATGATATTATTTATTAATGGTCTAATAATTATTGAATACTATAAAAGAAATATTGGTTATGAGAAGTTATGACTCTTAGGAAATGAAAAGATACAATCCTTGAAGAGATTATGATTCTTATGAAAATGCATGAAAGTAAAAAGGCGCTCTAATGGAAGACACCTATTGACGGTATGTATAAATAAAGTATGGTCCTGTCTCCACCCACAAGAGAACAAACGTTGTATTATATCATCCATCAAAAAGTACGTTAAAGAAAAGCGAGTTAAGGGAGAAAAATCAAATATTTTCGTTTCGTTTGATTTTTTGCAAAAATTATCTTTAATGGGATTGTTATAGATAAAGATATGTCTCCATCCCTCTTAGTGTGAAACATCATGAAGATCAAAGTTCCTCTCATTTCATTTTCCGCATTAAAAATTACATTATCACTTACATGTTTATTTAGACCAGTAAGTTCATTTTTGTAAGAAATCAAGTCCATTTTGGTTTTAGTTCTTTTGTTATTATAGTTTTGTGAGCATATACATTAGTATAAACATCTATAACAATTAATATATATCTATTTCTCATCAAGTAGGGTCGTTACTGAACTTTGAGTTAACTTTGAAGCTTACTAGTTTAAGCCTTCTTAAGAAGATGATTTCTCTACGTATTCCCCCAGAACCAACCTATATTTAATTAAGGCAAGTCGGCCTTTGAGGTTTCCTGTTGAGATATACTCATCTGAGTCTGAACCCACTTCGAGAACCAGATTTCATTGGGACGGAAAGGAAAATGAGTGAAACTACACTCCATCCATTAATTGAATTTTTGAGTATGGAATCAAAGGAGACCCGGTTCACCTCTGTGGCATCATCACTTATGCAACTTAGTTGGGACGGATGAGAGTCTCTTCTATCTATAACTGGGAAAGGAGCGGAATAGGAAGACTTGGAAAAGTATGGATTGTGAAAAGCCTTGACTTGATTGTTTTGGTGTCATTTTAATCCCAATTCAGTATCAATTTGGGTGTGAATTTGCAAGTGTAAATTTATTGAATGGCTAAATCAAAGGTAATTTTTCACTCATACCATGTGAAACATATTTTGCTTTCTTAAGTAACAAATGAGATGTTATTTTGCTTGTAAAAGCACTATGTTAATTACTTTTCATTCTTTTAATTGTAACATGGAACTTCCTATCTTGCACATGTAATTCGTTCTATGGTCAAAGATTACAAATTTGTAGTAGAAATGATTTTTTCTAATGAACTTGAAACATATCATAAGTATATGGCCTATGCAATTAGAAAAGGTTTGACATGGGGAAGAGTAATTTATTTAGAAATAGTGAAAGAGAAATAGCCCAACAGACATTTATGTGCAATTGCAAGGGACGTTCTGTCATATCATCTAATTATGAAAAGAAATTTGAAAGGTTTGAAATTTGATATGACAGTCTTGCTTGTATCAAATTTAAGGTTGACAATAGTATCTATGAAGTCATAGAGTATATTTCTAAGCATAATCATGCATTTATTCCAAAAGCTTAAAAGCATTTGATCAGATGTGGAAGAATTATGTTGATACTTGTATTAAAACTAGCATTGGGGGGACTACGACGTATACTATTAAAGTAGGATGAAGCAAAAACTTAGGTTTCAACTTGCGTGATTGTCAAAATTCTTTTGAGGGTTTGGTACTCTTAAGGCTTATTAGAGCTCTCTTCAATTTGCGATAGCATAAGTGGGGGAGATTGTTAAGGTCTTCTAAATTATTTTTGTTGCATACAAATGCAAAACCCAATGTTTTCCTACATTGTACAAGTTGATAAGATAATAGACTGATAAATTTATTTTGGAAAGATATATTATTTAAATTTGATTACGACCTTTTCGATGATGTGTTGGTGTTTGATATCACATTTTGTACCAACAAATATAATATAATATAATATAATATAACACAACATGTGCACCTTTTATTGGGGTTAATCACCACCAGAAGATGTCGCGGCCTACCCTTGTGATGCACCTACCACCAAGGGGTTCTACTAATGGATTATTAAGCTTAGACTTAACTCGTGATCTCCCAAGTCTATACCAATTCGCGACTTATAATTCAAGTTCTTAATATGCAAATAATTTTTAATAAGGAAACATTATTAATCAGTTTACAGTGAGTTGATTAGAAACCTAAGTAAAGTAATGTGATTTACTCCTATGAATTAGAGATTTTGGATATGGGCACTTGATTACACTAGATTTCTCTAATGCCCTTTTGATACCATTCTTTTATAAAGAAAAAAACAATTTATCAGACAACCTGAATTGATTTATTACTTCATAACATGTGAGATGATAAGATGATATATTGACAAATTTATTTTGGAAATATAGATTATTTAAATTTGATTACGACCTTTTCGATGATGTGTTGGTATTTGATATCACATATTGTACCAACAAATATAATATGTGCACCTTTTATTGGGTTAATCACCACTAGAAGATGACACAACCTACCCTCGCGGTGCATCTACCACCAAGGGGTTCTACTAATGGATTATTAAGCTTGGACTTAACTTGGGATTTTTCAAGCCTATAGCAATTCGCGACTTATAATTCAAGTTCTTAATATGCAAATAATTTTTAATGAGGAGACATTACTAATTAGTTTACAGTGAGTTGATTAGAAATCCAAATAAAGTAATGGAAGATTTATTTTACTCCTATGAATTAGAGATTTTGGATATGGTCACTTGGTTACTCTAGATTTCTCTAATGCCCTTTTGATACCGTTCTCTTATAAAGAAAAAAATCATTTATCAAACGGCCTAAATTGATTGATTACTTCATAACATGTGAGATGATCATGTAAGTGTGCAAACTATCAATGCAACACCTACCTAATAAAGTACTAAATAAATTGTAGGACTTACCTTAGATCGATGAAAGTATCTACTGTGTTAATTTAAAAATCACATAAACACCTTAAATATGATTTTTAATCAATACCCAATCATTCAATTTTTGGGGTTTTCATTTATTTAGTTCAATACAATGCAATTATTCTAAATGCAATGGCGCACAATATGCCTATACTAAAATAACACGTGGCATGCAACCTAACGTGCAAATTATGTCATGCAATCCTAATTAAATGACCTAATCTAATGATGGACAATAATTAATGCAACTATTTTACGTGACATGCACATAGTATTTTTTGTATTTTCTTTTTAATTAAAATTTGTAATTAAAAATACCTAGTATTTGACATGCGGCTTAAATTAAGAAAGAAATCTAATTTATTCTAAAGCAATGTTTTTTAATTTTTAATTTAAAAAAAATTGGAATAAAGAAACTATCTGGTTTAAATATTCAATCTAATTTAAAACAAGCAATGTTATTAACAAAAATCAAGTCCAATTCTATCAATTTTTTTGGATTTTCTTTTATGTAAACAATCAAGTAAATGATAACTATTCAATCAAATAATGCAACTCACAAAGCTTATCTTATCTATTTAATTAGGATACATAATAAACCATTGTTATCCATTTAAATTTGGAAATAGATAAATCAATAATCGTATCCAAAAAATTATGAATAGGATGGAAGATTCTCTATGTCACTAGGTATCGTGTCTCATAGTTAGAGATCGGATAGCCATCCAAGCACGTTGTTAAGTTAGGAAAGTTTCCTAACTTGAGATTTTTTTTTTTTTTTGCATTTTGTGGATATGCATTTTAATTGAATATTCTATGAAAGATAGCAATAATTCAAAACGTGCAATCAAATAATTTTAAATCAATTAATAATAAGATCATTACCTAATTTGAAGATTGACTTTCCAAATTCAAACTCAACGTAATCAGACCGAATCACGATGATGGGGCTCGATGGCGGCGGATGGCTCGCAGGCTAGGACATCGACGGCAGTGGTGGTGCTTGTGGTGGCTCAGTTTGGCTCGGAGCTCGGGGACTCGCAATGTTGCTGCTCGGATTAACCAAGCTCAGTGATTGACGTAAGCAAGCAAGAGTCGTCGGGATTGCAGGAAGTCGTCGGATTGAGCCGCTGTTGGTGCCACGCTAAGAAAGAGAGCGTGCCTCGCCCTGATGCTCCAATAAATTTGCGTACTATGGGACGTGAATTACTTCTCTGATCGTGTACGCAAGAATTCCCAGCCAAATTCTTTTCTTTGTCTTCACTTGATTTTTATTCCTCCTCATCAACGATTGGAATTGTCCACGCCTTGCTCCAATGGGACAGAAGATAACCAGAATGCTTGCGTGATGAAGAGGAAAAAGAATGCCAAGAGTGGGTTGGCTATGGAACACCTGCAATAAGAATAATTCCAGCGGGACAAGAATAGTAACTCGATGGGAGGTAAAATAGGGGGCGTCGCGTCAGGAGGCTGTCACGGGTGTCTCGGTCCAGTGTGGCAGCTCGTTCACGGAGGAGCGGTGGGCTCAGTCACGGGAGCGGCAGCAGGGTTGTCGAGTTTGGTGCGGGCAGTAAGGAGCTAGGACAGCCGAGGCACGGGTCAGCTTCATTGTCGCCGGAATTGGTAGCAAGTGGCGGCAGCGCTTGCAATGGTGGGATGGCTTGAGAAAGAGCAGGCTGGGGCAGCAGCTTGGGCGGTGGATTGGCAAGACGGTGCCGCCTGGAACGGAGACTGGTTGTGGTCAGGAACGGAGTCTGGTTAGCGACTAGGCGCGGCCAGGGATGGGGCCGACTCCTTCTCTCTTCTCTCGCTCACTATATCTCTATGTGTTTCGAAAGTATGATTTGCCATGAGGCATAACGTCCTAATTAAAATGCAAACCTAGGTTTAACCTTAATCTCATGGGCTTAACTTAGGCCTTTTCAATCTAATGGACCCAAAAACCTAAGGTTAGTCTCTAATTAGACTTTTAATGGGCTGAACTAAGTTCAAATTAAGCCAATTGAGCCCTCTCTCCCTTAGCCGAATTTTGCCCCCTATCGAATTTTTAAGCTCAAACCATTTGCCACCGGTCCAATGCTAATTTGATGAAATAAACTATATAATAAATTCTCTTAAAACTACATGCTATGAAATATTCTAGTATTTTTTTTATGGGTTAAAATTAACTATTAATTTTCAATGTTATAAATGAATGATTGGGTCGCTAAAATTTAAGTGTCAATAGAATAATATTCTATATGGCTGTGCATTTTTGTTGGATGAGATTGGAGAATCATTTATTTGGTTATTTGAGGCACTTTGAAGTTTATGGGAAATATAAAGTTTCGAAATCATGTTCACTCATCAAAACCAAGCCATGACAAAAGCCATTAGAGCGTTGTTTTCAAATACATTGTTTATGCACTTGGCACAAAAGAAAAAATGCAATCAAAACATTCCACATCTTTACCTCAAGCCAGGTTTTAAGGATAAACGTTTTTGGCACTTATGTGTAGATGCAGATCAGATGACGAATTTAAAACTTTTTGAAGGGAAATGGAAGAGAAGTCGAGTACTCAGAATTCGAAAATTATTCGCCCTTTATGATAACCCTACTAATATTTTCCAGTGTATGTCAACCAAGAGATTGAGCCTTGTAGAATTTGTTTGCCACTATGAAGAACAAGAGAGAAGCATACGAGAGAAATTGAAAGTCAAGATGATTGCAGTTGTTGTAGGAAGCAAAAATTGATGGTTTTGAATAATGACATCTTGATGCATGTTGTTCGAATGATGACGTCTTGATGCTATGAGGCCTTTCTTATTAACAAAATCAACCATAAGACCAAAAGTACCGAAATAAGCTTTTGTAGCCTTCATATGCAAGGTAGAAAGTTCCACGGCTAACTGTTTAATCACATACTGCCACTATCATTTTTTTTTTTTGGGTAAGGTAAATATATTAAGCTTTCAACCAAGAGATTCTGTACAGAAGAGAGACCCACGGCACCATCAATCACTCTACGGGACAACATGTCACCAAAGTGAGGGGGGTACCGTAGACACATGGAAAGGAGAAAATTACGGATTCACAAAGGGGCCTATGCGGCCCTACAAAAACCTCACTCAGGACCTGTACTAAAGATACAGTGGTTTATCCCCCAGCTTCGTTGCATTTTCCTATTACTAGGATTATCCTCCACCCGTTTAAAAGCAATCGCTTTATCCTTAACCGCCTTATAAAGGTACTGTTTCATGGCCGGGATATGAAGAGTATGCGCACGAAAGAGGATATCATTTCTAGTCTTCCATATTATATAACATAGTGCACCAAAGGAGAACCGAGCAATCTCCTTGGAGAACCCACTTCCTGATAGAGAATTGATGGCCCAACGAATATTGTTCATCCATGAAGAGTTATACCAAGGAAGATTGCATTTGGAAGCCCAAAACATGGCTAGAGAGTTGGAGGTACCACAGGCAAAAAATAAATGGTCAATCGAGTCGGGTTGAATATTACAAAAGGTGCATACCGCATTAGGAATCCTTCCAAAGGACATAAGGTATACCTGGGTTGTTTTTTGACAATCAGCCAAAGGCAAAATTGGTGACGAGGGACAATGGCCTTGTTCCATACAAAGGATGCCCACTGCACCAAGTGCGATTTCCTGCAAATAGCAACCCATGTCGATGCCACCGAAAATTTACCTGAGGGCTCCTTCTTCCAGGTGAAGAAGTCCAAGCCTTGGGATAAGGGGGGAATCATAATTTGCCAAGATAGAAGCTCTTCATGAAGCGTTTGACCAAAGGGAGTATATAGATCTGCCACTTTTGCTTGCCTATTGAGATCTTATTGGTAAATGAAGGAGTTCGAGAAGAAGGTAGAGAGCGGACCGATATTAAGCCACGGATCAAACCAAAGCGAAGTGATCAAGCCATCCCCTATCTTCCACTTGAAAAGGGGCAATGATTCACCTCTAAGGGCAAGGATTTTCCTCCAAGCCTAAGAACATTTAGTAGGAGGGTTAGAAGTCCAGAAATCCTTGCTTTTGAGATGGATGACATGGATCCATTTGCACCATAGAGACTCCGTGTCAGTAAAGAGATTCCATATGTGTTTCATCATGGCAGCTTTATTACTGTCTCGAATCCTGCGGATTCCTAAGCCTCCTTCCTTTTGGGGAGGCAAACATCTTCCTACGACACTTTTGAACCTCTCGATCCCATGGCCAGCCCCTTCCATAAGAACTGTCTACAGATTTGTTCTATTCTGAGCACTACTGATGATGGCAGCTAGAAGATGGATGCCCAATATATATGGATTGCATGCAAGACAGAATTAACTAGTTGTAATCTACCCGAAAAAGAGAGAAAGCGATGTGTCCATGATTGGACTCTAGCAGTTAAGAGATATACCAGGGCGTGGCAGTCCACTTTCTTCAGCCTCAAGGTAATGATGGGTACACCCAGATAGTGAACCGAAAATGAACCCAGTCTAAAGCCAAAGACTTGTAGTATTTGGTCTCTGACCTCCAGTGAACCCTCGGCAATAAAGACTTCACTTTTGCTGGCATTCGAAGTCAAGCCGCTCCAAGCAGAGAACATGTCAAGCCCATCGTTAATGCATGAGATAGAGTCTACACTCGCTTTACTAAATAGAAAGACATCATCAGCAAAGAAGAGATGAGATAGGCGAGACGCCCTACACCTCTAGTAGTAGCGGTATTTTGGATGCCGGGTATTGAAGTTTATAATCCCTGTGAATACCTCCATGGCCAGAGTAAAGAGATAAGGGGATATGGGATCGCATTGCCTCAAACCACGCTCACTAGCAAAAAAACCATGTGGTTCGCCATTCATAGCAATAGAGAATTTTGGAGTGCGAACATAGGTCATTATAAGATGTGTGAAGTGGTTTGGAAACCCAAAGGCCTGAAGAGTTGTTTCCAAGAAGTCCTAATTAAGCGTATCATAAGCCTTCCTGAAGTCAACTTTGATGGCACATTTCGGGACATATGGCTCAGTATGAAAACCACAAAAAAGCTCTTGAGCAAGGAGAATATTGTCAGTAATTCTCCTCCATTTTACAAAAGCAGTTTGTACTGGACTAATGAGGTCCAGAAGTATTGCTGCCATACATTTCGAAAGAAGCTTGGTGATGCACTTGTAGATAGTATTACAACATGCAATAGGTCGATAATCTGACACCAAGGTGGCATTAGGGATTTTAGGCACCAAGGCAATGATAGTGTTGTTGATCTCCTTTAGCATGCATCCAAAAACAAGGAAATTCAAGACAGCTTCAGTTACTGAGGGACCCACTATGTCCCGATTTTTTAAAAAAAAGTCCGCATTATACCCATCAAGGCCCGGAGCTTTGTTCCTAGCAATGGAGAACATAGCATCATGGACCTCCGATGGTAGGAAGGGTTAGGATAAGAAAGTAACCTAGTTCTCGTTGAGCAGAGACTGGATGACCTCTGTGAGCTCTTGAATGGATGGTCTTAGAGGCACCTCAATCGGAGCAAGGATCTCCTAGAAGTATGAGACAAAAACCCTTTGGACTGCCCCCATATCAGTTAGCAAAAGCCCAGAATTATCCCGAACTGAGATGATCCTATTACGCAGGTGCCGATGAGTGATTGATTGATGAAAAAATTTGGTGTTCAGGTCCCTTTCTTTGAGCCACCTAATTCTAGACTTTTGCCTGAATAACGATTCCTCCTGAGATATGAGATTATAGTAGTTCTTGATTTGTAGATGCTCTAAGTTCACCAGTTCCCTATTAAAAGGGTCTAGGAGCAGAGCTTCTTGAGAGGTGATAAGAGCCTGCTTAGCTTCAGATGTTCTTGTGGAGATAGTTGAAAAACCTTCTCTATTGAGAATCTTGAGACGGCCTTTGAGGAGCTTGAGCCGACCATAGAGCTTGAACATTGGAGAGCCCCTCAAATGAGTTTGCCAAACCTGGGAAACAATCATGGAGAAGTCCGGATGATTCATCCACATATTGAAGAACTTGAATGGCGATCGCCGAGGGTTGGGTGCTAGAATCCTCACTACCATTGGCGTGTGATCCGATATGCCCGGGGCAAGAAATGACGCTTCTGAGTAGGAGAACATAGTGCACTAAGTATTGTTAACAAGTACACGATCTATTTTCCGTTGTTTCCTATTAACACCTGAGAAGGACGACCAGATGAAACGGAAACCCACGTACCTTAAATCAATCAATTCCGCTTGTTCTAGACATTCCTTGAGCTCATCAAAAGCAGGGATCCAAATGTCAGGGCTGCCTATACGATCCGAGGAGTCTAGGATTGCATTGAAGTCACCTGCCACTATCCATGGACAGTCCTTAAGAGAAGAGCTTAATCAAATCAAATCATTCTAGAGAGGTCTCCTGGCAACAAAGGAGTGCTCCCCATACACCACTGAAAGGGATATACTAGCCCCAGAAGATAAAGTTATAAGAGAAACATGAATAATCTGATTAGTCATATAGAGAACGTTTATATCCACCAAAAGCGGGTTCCATCCAACCCAAATATGGCCATGGGTAGCATAATCATTATTAGCAATCCAAGTCCATCCAGGAAGGAGACCATAGGGGATAGTTCTAAATCTAGGAGGGGGGACTTTGGTCTCAATTAGTCCAACACAGCATATATGGTTGGATTTAACAAATTCTTGACTTCAGACTGCCTAACCGGGTCTATAAGACCTCGGATATTCCAAAAACCAAAATTCATATATATTATCTATTCCATTGTGAACCCGGAGACCTACCTCCTCCTCGGACATCCACGACGTCTAGTCGATATATTGTTAGTCGGGGAGAACAGAGACTTGGATATTGAGCTGTCGGGGGGCTCAAGCTGGAGGTTAGGGAGTTGATCTGGTAATAGCCTGACCCATGAGAGGGTTGAAGTGGCACTACATCATCATCCAAGTCATCCTCCGAAAAAAAGGAAGCTGAAGTGTAGGGGTCCGCCACTCCTTTTGCAGCCAAGGAAGAAGGAGGAGCAGCTCGGGGAATGGCCTTTTTTGTAGCATTTTTGACCAGCATAGAGAACATCGGCCTAGACGGAGTTGGCCGCATAACGACGGACGGGGAACTTCTCTTTTGCGACCTTTGACTTGTTGCCAACCCTCCGCCACCACAGGATCAGCAAAAGAGGGACCCCGAACAGCACATGGTGCAACAACCTGAGCATCTACCCGGGAACCTATACATACAAATCAATGGCAGCAACATCCATAGAGCGAGGTGAGGATTGAGTGACACAACAAGTGTCCACAATAGTCTCTACACGCAGGGGAGGGGGCCCCAAACAACAACAAGATCTTCAGTTATGGCAGGAGGGCAATCCATCAAGGGGGAGGCCTAGATGTCATCAACAATCACTAGGGAGGGACCAGATCTAGCAGCATCCGTGGAAGTCCTCGTTGGCCGTGCATCAACCCGAGCATCAGCCGCTTGATCGGAGATAAGAACTAAAGGGGGGCGAGTTGAACCAGCCAACGCTTTAGCTCCAACATCCGTCCTCACTCCAGTCACAATAGCAGGCGTCCTAGCTGCTTCAAGCTTCCAGTTCCAGCATGGAGGATAGTAACTTCAGCAGGAAAACCAACCAAACCAGAACACTCCTTGGCTACATAAGGCAGGTAGTCTGGGCATCCCCTTCAGCTGCAATCTCAGCGGCATTGCAGTCCACAGCAGTCAAGGGTTCCACCGTAGCTTGAGGAGCAATAATACATTCCACTTGTAATGGGCCTGCACGGGACATTTATGTCCAAAAGTACCACAAATTTTACATGATATCGGTTTCCACTCATACTCTACCTCCACCACACGGGGTTCCCCATTTAAGTCAATCTTCAAAGACTCACAATAGTCATTTGTCGCTGTAATTTCGATGCAAACTCGCGCATATGAGATCGGCTTCAATTGCTCCGTGCGTTGATCAACGTACAAGGGCTTCCCAACTCGACTAGCAACGGCACTAAGTCCTGGGGCTGACCAAAGAGCATATGGTAGATTTTTGAGCCTTATCCAAACTGGGACAGTGGAGTGGACTCCTTTACGCAACTCTAGCTTGGGTAGCCATTGCTGTAGAATTAATGGGACCCTTGCCATAGTCAGTGGTCCACCCTCAACTACCTTCCTCCAGAATTCATGATCCGGTATATGAAAGAAATAAAAGCCTTGATCATTAGCCTTTACCTCCTTCAACTGGTGACCCCATAGATGTATAAGTGCAATTTCTACTAATTTGAAGGGGAGTTTCTTACCAACAAAATACCCCACTAAGCTTTCCTTCCAAAGAGAATCTGCAGCTTCTAGAATTTCTTCCGAGAAGTGCACAACATCATCATCTATATCAGCAGGTGGAATATATGACAATGAATAACCTGTTGTGGCAGATTTAGCCACGTGTGCTCAAGAGCGAACTGTTGAGGACGAGGGTCCTCTTTGCTGGGGCAATGTCGACAGATTTCTATCTGCCATAGCCATGTCTTGGCCCCGCCGAGCTCCAGCTACACCCAGACCAGGAAAAGGGTCTTCCCGAACAGCAGAACCACCCCCCCAACACCATAATCCAAGCTAGCAGGACCCTGAGCTATCCTTTTGTCTTTCGCCAGACGTTCACGGGACTGAGGTCTAGCGTTCGGCGGTCTGCTCTGACTGCAGCTCAACCTCTACCCATCCTAGGGTGGCAAGTTAAAATCAAGATGGAGGAAGCGAATGTCCAAGTCTGCTCTACATCTTCTCCGATTCGCAGCCACAGTTGACGCTAGAGGCCGCTCGTACGAAGGTGCCTTGTGATTGGAGCTACAGTAACTAGGGGAGAAGCTCGGGAGCAGAGTTGGGAAAAGCTGAAAAAAAAAAACGTGGTCGTTCTTACGTGATTAAAACAGAATTGCCACTATCATTTTGTTCGTCGCTTAAAATGAAAATCAGCATGCCACAACCAATTGTCAATCCCATTGAATGCATATTTCTAATGTCTCGTGTTGCATCGAGTCATTTTATCATTTGGTAAAGCCATTAGCTTTCCTGGTTAAAACTCATGTTTATGATCCTTAAGAGACTGAGCCAATGTCAAAAAAATTGGGGGTACCGATGGGCAGTTTCTGGTGCAATGTGGTCTTTTTCTCATCATTATAACCAGATGAATTTACTGATGAGTTTTGGTTCTTTCCACTATTTCATGGAGAGCCTAGTTTCTACTAGTCTTGTGAGGACGTCAGTATGTTTACACTTAAATTTTAGCACTACACGCGTGTTGATGGTTTCTGCATTGGCGACTCACATGGAAAAGAAAAACCTTCCTGACCGATAAACTATGGAAAAAAACCATATGAGGAAGCAAAACTTCTCTTTTGTCAAATGTGCAAGATGTGTCTGTGCTAAAACCTCACAAAAGAACAGATGCGTTAGCAAAGAAAACACAAGCAATTCTTGCAAAACGTGCCCATAATTCACTCAATTAGCGGGGGAGAGAGGGGTGGCGGGGAGAGTAGAACGTCCTCGAATATACCTACATGTCTATCTCCATTTTCTCCTCTCTCCTCCACATTCAACCCCGACTACTAAGATTCTCTAAGAAAATTCAGGTTTTTTCTTCTTGTCGGTTCGTTGTGCAAAAACCTTTGGAGATGGGTCTGATCTTCTCAAGCAAGTCGGAAGGGGGAGAGAGAGACCAAAACAAGAAGATTTTAAAGAGAAGATGGAGGAGAGATGAGTGGTGATTTGGCAATGGTGGAGATAACGGATGATTCGGAGCCGGAGGCGGCACGATGGTTCATCGGATCGGACGAGAGGGCGGTCATGAGTCGAGGGGGGGAGTCCAACTCATTGCCAGAATCCATGTTGTATATTTATATTTGAAAGAAAGAGGTTGATGAGAGAGAGAGAAAGGGGCAGAATCGTTGCATGAGTCGAGAGAGGAGGGACATTGTGGAGTAGATATGGAGTAGAGAGAGATGCTTGCGAGAGTTCAAAATTTTCTCTGACAAGGTAGCCCACGAGTGACGTGTTGCAAATTGAAGCTCATATTTTGCTGAGTTGGCATCAAAATGCTATGCAATATATTCTCCAAAAATACAAATCTCTTCTATTTACCTTCTCTTTCTATCTAATTACCCAAGGACCCCACTTGCTTCCTTTTGTACAGCCAAAAGCAAGTCCAGCAAAGAAGGATATGACTTCGTCAAAATTTTTGATTTGCTTTGGGAATTCTTTCTCAGCAAATTTGATTCAACGAACATCGAATTCACAGTCGAAATATAAATTTAATAATTTCATCAAAATCTATAATCAGGATATGGTCTACTCATTAGGAGAAATTAAATATTTTGTCTCTTAACAGACCACTTCCTCTATGAAAGGGATTGTTGTTGCAATAGAAAGGGCAGGGCTCTGACAGTTTTTGAGTTTAGCAGAATTTTGCTACTCAAGCCTTTTTTAAAGTAAGAAATATTTAGCCACCTTTCTTTTCTTCCTAAAACCGATTGTTTATATCGTTTGAAATAATTAATCAATAAATATATTTTCATTAACAATAATTTTATTTAAACATTTTTGTATACGATGAAAATATCTTTCATTCATTCATTTTTATAAATTCTTGAAATCATCATTTTTTTTTTAAATAATATTAAACGAACCCACACTTAAAAAAAGCCAACAATAGATAGACATGGTTGGGGTTAGCTCCCTTGTCAAAAATTCTGTTTGGATAAGTACCTTTTAAGGGCCAAGCATACTTTAAAGATCTTTCAATGAAGTTAATAGGTCCCAAATGTGAAAGCTGAGAGACTCAATCCAACGCTTCGCAACACGTTAAGTTCTAAATTGACTAAAATAAGACATTAGATAATTAATTGACCAACGAACAGTACTTTAGGAATTAAATCATTTTATATATGCATGACTCGTTTTGATATAATTAGAGAACGATACATGAAAACTTGACCTAAGTGGAGACCTGCTTTCAGAGGGACAATTTCAGCGGGATCCTATAAATTTTCAGATGCATTTGAATCATATTAACTCTTAATTTATGTGCATTTAAGATTCTAAAAGTTGTTACTGTTGTCCGTTTCAGTCATTTCTTTAGGTTATAAAAAAAAGAAAATTTAAGATGCATTTTTTTTTGTTATTAGATCATGTACGATTGAAAAGATAAACAGCACAATCGCTTAGCATTTCTGTCCACTATAACTAACGGAGTAGACAGGAGGACTCAAAAGCATCAAAATTGCAAAATTTAAGAATTAAATGCACGAAAAGAGTTTTTTATTTTTATTTTTATTTTTATGGATCTTGATAAGTTTTAGGTATTGCTCTATAGACGTCTCTTCTTTCAAATTAAACCTAAATATAAACAAAACACTTCGGATCCAAAAGCTACCTTCAAAAGTGGTGGACTTCACAAAGGTGTCGTTGTGAACCGGAACGTTTTCCCTTTTTTTTTTCTGGTTTACCTAGCAAAACTTATCGTAATAACATCAGCCAGGAATAGATGACCCAAAAGAGAGATTAGATCACATAGGTTTATAGCATTTGGTTTTACAAGAATTTCTCCTTCCTTTTTTCTTCAGTTGGTGGATGATATCTTTAGAACTGACAATTACTCGGCCGTGAAAAAAAAAAAAACTGACGTTGATGAATTTATACAACAGTAAATTCCAAATGGTCCACTGGCCTACTAGTATTTACCGAGCATACGGCTAGCACGAATAGAAATTGGTCCAAAAACTCTCAAATTCAGGAGGACGACAACTGAGAAAGACATGAACCAGCACCGATCCCCTGAAACTAGAGCCCCCTGGATTTCACATGCGATGGATGTTCATTCCAGCATGTACAGGCCATGCTCAAGAGCAGGCCATATAAGTTATGTACTTAAAACACCTGAAAGACTCACCACTGATACTTTGCAGCAACAAGGACCTCCTCATAATTCCGAGCTGCATTGTCCCAACTGAGGTCCTGTGTCATCCCTCTTCTTTGGATTCCTTCCCAGCTCTCCTTGTACTGCCTATACGTCACCAAGCAGTAACCCAGCGCATTTATCAGCTTATTTGCTTCTGCACTATCAAACGTCCATCCCAGCCCCGTATTGTTGAAGGGATCAAATGGCTGTACTGTATCTCTCAGTCCACCCACAGCATGTACGACTGGTATTGTCCCATAGTTCATGGCATAGAGTTGGTTGAGCCCGCAAGGCTCAAATCTCGATGGCATAAGTAGAATGTCCGAACCGGCAGTTATCCTGTGAGCCATTTTTACGGAAAACCCAACCCATCCCCTGATTCTATCGCGGTGTTGTCCTTCAAACTGCCGAAGCATCTGTTCAAGATCTTGCCTTCCTGTTCCCAACATGACTAGCTGTACGTCCTGACCCATCAGCCACGGTACAGCCTCAGCTATTAGATCAACACCTTTCTGGTGATCCAACCTTCCAATGAAACCAAGCAGAGGAACATCGGGAGAGACAGGCAAACCGAGCTCCTTCTGTAATGCTTCCTTACACTGGGCCTTCCCCGTTTGGAGATTTTCCAAGGAATAGTTAGTATAACCATCCGATGTTAGGTGAACATCGTATTGTGGACTCCACACTTTTGTGTCAATCCCATTGACAATGCCTCTCAGTTTCCAGTCCATCTCATTGATGATGTTGTGCAAACCCCAACCGCCTTCAGAAGTTTTGAGTTCCCAAGCATATCCATGACTCACTGTTACCACACGATCTGCTGCTTTCAGACCTGCGGCAAATACGTTGAAGTGGTCCCCTCCAACAGGGTCATGCAATTTAAAGAGATCGATATAGTGTGGTGGAAGATCCACAGAGGAAAAATCATCCACTGGTCCCCGTCCCTAGAGAAACGCCATTGTATTAAGGATTATATTTTCAATGTCAAGAATAGAACACCAGTAAGTTCTTCTCAACCAATCAAATATGTTAATGCCTGATTGCTAAATATCTAGGCCGCATAAATTAAAGCAACACAAATAGAAATACACACTCATCTTTATCACCTATGAATGACACTGCTATTTTTAGATGCTGATTATTTTTGTCAAAAAGATACTGGAAGCTCTTTGAATACCTAAGTAAATCCTTGACCATGCAAAACTGCTCTATGTGACACTTGATTGAACCTGGCAGTATAAATCTATGACCGTGTTTCCTGATTCCCATTAACCTCAGTAAAATACTTTGCCTACCAAAAGACTTCATTGTTCACATGGGATGCTCAAGCCTCCACTACATATTCATTGCACAGACAACACAAAACAAATTAATGTTCTTTTGTTGAGGATTTCTAGGATCATGGTATGACACAGGTAGGGAATATGATCCTTTGGGCTCAAACCTCATACACATGGTATCACTCACTTGTGCTTGCAGACAGCAACTGATTTCCATTCATATAACTTGTATAGACATACTATGTTCTATCTTGGAACCCAAATGGAAAGCTACTGTGTTGGTCGATTCGCAAATAGAGAGCTACTGTAGAGACAAGGTGATACTACACATCAGACATTAAGAGTTCAGAGTACAACAATCATGAATTTGAAGACAGACAAGCTTCAGGAAGCTACCTGGTGAGCTATGTTGTGAATCACAAGAATTGACCTTGTAAATGACATCAAACCATTGTCCCTGTAATAAGCCTTGAGGTATACTGGCAACAATGCAGTATGCCAATCATTGGCAATGAAAACCAAATTCCCATCCCCATAGCAGATACCACCACATGGGACATGCCAGGGGACCTGCAGCCACCGACAAGTGTTGATAAGGTGTCAAGTGTGCTAGGTGGTTAAAAAACAAAGGCCATTACATCTGCTCATATGGGCTATTACTTTAGATCAACATATAAGATAATAACATGTTTTGACACCAAATCGGCATATGACATGATGCTTGCACCACTCCTTGACTATTAGGTGCCAAACCAACATGATCAACAGGCATCATGTAGAAACATGACCAGATTCTACAAATAATCATACCTCAACAGCTGCTTTACAAAACAGCGCCATTCTTTTCAAAATGTCCTGCACCATCAAAGCTACAGGATATCAGATTTCTAGGGAGCAAAGCAATGCTTGAAGATGATTTCTTAGCTGTTTTTGATTCACTGTCAGCATCTTATGATCAAGAACTATTTCAGACATAATAAGAAAAATATCCATAAGAGGTCATGCATTTTGCCGAAAGGACACAGAACCATTCCCCAATCCATCAGACCATAAGGAATCAATTGATATTGGTAAGACATGATCGGAATGCTTAATGAGTAATCTTATTGAAAAAATTAAGGAGAGAAAATCATAGCCAGCGTGTACTCAATTTAGTAACACGATTAGAGAACCCAGGGTAATGGTTATCCCTGGGAACACAGAATAGAGGTGCTAATGTTCTATCTTGTTTGGTTGTCAGTGTTATAAGCATTGTAGGGATATATGATCAATGCAAAACATATGCATCTGCAAAGACATAATGTTCTACTTATTTCTAACGAAATAAGAGAAAAAAAACTGACCACTCGATTCCCTCCATAGATGTTGTTCCCAATATGCTGAAACACAGGGCTGTCGATGAAAACAAAATCCACACCATCTATATAGGCCTGAAAATATGCTACCTCATGATCCTGTAAATTATGCGGAGCATTAAAAGTTTAAAAGACCATGGTACATAAGAAACAAAAATCATGAAAGATAAAATTCAGAAGCTGTACAAACCTGGCCATCAACCTTGTACCTTTTCCTCTCGCCTATTTGCTGGGCTTCAGCATAGTTGCCATATCGAGGTGCCACAACCTATTTAATAAAAAAAAAAAAAAAAGGTAAGTATGACTATAGTTTGATTTATTTAAGGTTAATTGAGTTGCTACAAAGTTTCAGTAAACATGGCATAAATCTCACAATGGTAGCCAGATTAATTTTTAGTTTACGTCAATACAAACAATTGTTTGGAATTCATGTCTCTTCTCTTTAGTCAGCGGGAAACAATAAGCCATTGAGAAATGTAGGCAGTTCATTTTATACACTATTAAAAAGACTAATATGTAGAAAAGTGTTCTGCATATACAACTATTATCTGCAACCGCTACTTAACAAAGAATGATGCACCTATTCCCAGTAACTTAGCCAAAACAGTTTTCTCATAGTTATCAAGTATTTCAAAGACATGGGAGGATTAGGGTATTGACATTACCATAACCCTATGCCCTCGATGAGCCAAAGCTTTTGGTAAAGATCCAGCCACATCTCCAAGGCCACCTACAAAATACTTTTGACATGTTAATCAAACTTTTAGCATTAGATAAACAGGAAAAAAGAAAAACCTGCAAAAAGCATTTTATCTGGTTGTACAAATTCATTATATAGCTACAGACACTCGAAAGTTCTCTGAAACAAACGATGCTGAAAACCAGCTTTTAAGCTCGGGAGGAGCTTTTCAAACTAATTGATACAGTATTTATATGTCAATTTAATATTTCATGCATACAGTTAGCTCATTAATCTTGGGAAGCCACAGGATTTATCAAATCAGACGATCTCTTGTGGACTACATTGTGCTAACCTAGACTGAAATATGAATTTGCAATGCTCCAGTAATTAACTTTTGTTTCTCAACACCATTAATAGTCTCCACTCTAAGAGTACCTGTTTTAGACCATGGAGCACATTCTGCAGCAACCAATATAATATTCATGACATTGGGTCCAGCCAAAGGAGGGGGCTCCATGTCCTCAGAGACTGGATCTGCTGTGTCATTATCAACATTCTGAAGGCTTGATTCCTTCAAACTTTCATCCTGCTCCACTTCTAAAGATTCAACCTCCAACGTACTCGAAAGAAATGATGGCATCTCTCTGGACCAAACTGAATCTGAACTGATGTTGTTCAAATGTTCTGAAGAATCATGACTGGAAGGTGTCACCTTAGAAGAAAACTGACTTTCAAGGCTTCTCTCTGCTTTATCAGGTTCTTTATTTAGTACTCTTTCAGGTACCTCCATTGTCGAATGCAGTGGGCTCCCTGAAAAATTTTGCCCATTCGTTTCTCCAAGAACATTATCTTCAAAAGTAGTATAATTGTCAGAAGTTGAGGCAACATCCTGATGTGAAGATGTGCTCGTCCCATCTTCATATGCAGTTTCAGCCTCTGTTGTGCTAATTGTGCTGTTTTTTATAGTAGAAACCAATTTTCTTCTCTCAGCAATCTTCAGTGGACAACAAAGTGAACAAAAAATACAGATAACAAGAAGAAAATTGGAAAAGTTAGATAAAGACCTCAAAGAAAGATCGACTCTATTTTAATATTACTCATCTGAAGTATCATGGTTTTCTTACCACCAAAAACAAAAAAATCCATTTACAGTAATTAAGTGGACCACCACCAGATTGATAACTCACTCCTTTCATAAAATCAATGCACAACAGTATGTCAAACGGAAACACCCCCTCCTCCCCCCCCAAACCACCAACAAAAAAACAGAAATGGAAACAAAAAAGGAGGAAAATAGGCTGACAAAAGAATACAATAGGAGAGTGAAGATAATGCAACAGACAACTGACAAGATAATGTGTTTAAAGGAAAAGGGATGCGTCTCCTAGTTGTTAGAAATTAGTAGTTGATGAAGAAGTTTGGAAGATTCAAAAGACAAGAAAAACTTAATTGTTCCTTTAGTAAATAGTCATCATTGATAGGTTTATAGGACTCGGAAAAATACAAAAAGATGAAAATATGCCCTTCAAGGTTCGAAAGAAGAAGTAATCGACCGTTACCATTTTTTAATAAAAAAAGGAGACAGTGGGGAATCATTATTTTTCTGCTACACTTGACGAAAGAGATTCCATTCAAAAAATGCCTGAAGGCACTCATTATATGACAAATCATCTGTGATTAACACCAAACTAGCAAATTTCTGCATGCAAATGGACAAGCCAAAGTTTCCACAGTGCATAGAAATCTGCTAGTTTGGTGTAAGAACTAGACCTAAGAGATTCTCTCCAATGAAGCAAGCCTACATTGAGATTACGTCGGTCCAAGAAAATGACTACCATATACAAATATGGAAATTATTTTCAACCATACCCCAGATGCGCTTAGCCATCGAACTAAAATTGTAGTAAAATAGAAGTATGATATTGCTTGAAAATGAAGCAAACAAGCCTATAATGCAGATGAGATCATAGCTTCTCAATGGATGGAATATCATGTTTCTTATAATTCAACTTTGATTCCTAGAAAGCAAGGACCATATAATGCCATCAAATTCTGCGTATCTGAAGCTAAATCATTGAATTGAGTGCTTTTTAACAGTGAGAATAATTAAGTAGGCCCTACAATGTAGCTCGAAACTTAGACATAACTTCAGCATATAATTAAAGGAAAACTACCAATAGGTCGCTCCTTTTTTCCTCTTTCTATTGAAAAATACTGCACTTTCCAGATTCACTTTACGTTTTAGAGTTTGAAAACTTCACAAAGCTGACTTTAATCATTGAAATTAAAGACGATTGGCATCCAGAACCTAAAAAGTTAACCAGTCTTCCGAGAAGAACTAGAAACTACAAAGCGAAAGTTTCCTTTCGACAAAATTACCTGATTGAGCAGCTCCCTCTGCATTGCAAGAACCCTCTTGCTCTTCTCAATGGTGGCCTGGAGCTTGTCCTCAGTTTCTACATTTTCACCGTCATCGCCGTCCGCAGACCCCCTCGCAGCCGCTCTCACGCTCAAGAACTGGCCTCTGTCATACAAACCTAACATTCTGCCACGGCGAGATGAACAACTGAGCGACCCATCTTCAGCAGCTCTCAATCCGGAACACCCACAAGCCAAACCCCTCAAATGAAGCAGAACCGGCGACTTCCTCGGCCGGTAGCCCAACGAACCCAATCTGGGTCGGCGCCGATTCGTACAGTAAAGAAGCAGAGAGCTCTCCGCCTTCGGCTCGATGAGAAACTGCAGAGACCCAAGACACGCCATCCGGGTGTTCGACGAAATTCCCCAAAGAAACTAACAGCTATTCATACACCCGAGAACACCGACGGTTCAGGCGCTCAGGAGACGGAAACAAGAGTGTGGCGATAGAGAGGAGGGAGGAGTGAGGATGTCGGGGAGACCATGGAGGTGGAAACGAAGGGAGAAAGATCGATGCTGGAGGTCGCTGGAGGGGGACCCATTGGATGATCCCGTCATTGAAATCGTGGAGGAATACCGTGAGGTTCAGAATAGCTGAGAGTTCGGGAACTAAAGATCGTCACCGGCGTGGATCTTTGCGCTCATATCGGCCGGCCACGTGTCATCGTCCTTTCTTATTTTGTTTTGTTCTGTTTTGGGTTTGCATTTCTGGTTCCTTCCAGTAATTCCTTCCGCCTCCGTCCGGTTGATTTGGACCTCGTTTTCCATGCCATCCGATGACTAAATCAGCCTCGAGAAGATTTTCATGACTATAGTCCCGATCATTCTTCGCAAGCCTTTTCTGTAAATTTAAGAATTTTTTCTTTAAGAAATGGAAGGATAATTTGAAGCGCCGTACATAATCATATACGTATCAAATATGATTTTGTCAATTAAATGCATGTGCGAAAGTCTTAATTGAACGAGTCAATGTAGATTGCACTTTTCCATGAATTTTTATTCAACAATTCAAGAACATACCATGTACGTTACATGAATTAAGGCGAGTGTATGTAATTACATGGTATTGTTGATTGAACCAGCCACATTTAAGCTTATTGGTTAAGCGGGCTCAAGATTCCCATCATGACAAGGGGCAAGAAACCGAGCTGATTTAATTCGAGAACCGAACCTTATCGATCTTAACTGACTAGTTGACACTAGGACCGAGCTCTCCAATAAATTTTTGGGACTAATATTGATTGGTTAAATTTTGACCTTGAACAAATCAGTTCTACTTGGGACAAGGCTAGTTATAAAATCATAAATGAATGTTTCGAACTTGTAATATAGTGATGAGAAAGAATATTATTTCACAAAGATTGATGATTAATAAATCAATTAAATATTAAAAATGGAAATCGGTGGGGTTTGCTCTAGTAGCCATTCTTTCCATATGAGAAAGGAGAGGTGGAGGATTTTAAATTCCCACATTTTCAAGTGATTAGGGTGGGAATGATTTCCTACAATGAGGTAAAGTAAAAATTTTAGAGTGAAAGTTAGAGTGAGAGTATAAGATGACCGACAAAAATATATTAAAAATGGACTAATTCTAAAATTTATTTAACAAATCGAAATAGAATTGAGAATAAATTAAAATTGAAAATCTTAAATGCAAAATTTTGGAACTAAATGTAGTTAATCAATTAAATAAATATATTAGAGCATTTGATTTCACCATAACTACTAGATATGAATTTCAGATTATTATACATATAAAAACATATTAAACATGTACTAGTGGAATTTCCTAATCTATTTACTATCTTATCTCTAGGTATAACAAATCTACTCAGTTTTCAATCCATCATATCCCTATATAAATTTAAATAAACATAAGTACATCAAAATATGTGAATATTCCCGATTTATAATGAATCTTTTGGACCATCTTACTACTAAAAGCTACACAAATAACATGGTATATCTTTATACACATTTAATTCATGATTATATATTATTAGGAGTAATTGCATATTATCATTTCTCAATCTTAAATATGCATGTTAGATCATTCAAATAGTGGTCAATTACTTAAAAGCATTATGCACAATAATATATAACTCATATAAGTGAAATCACTTGCAAAGCATAAAAATCATAAATTTCATATCATTATGGTCAAGCTATATCATAGCCATAACAAAATAAAATTAAAACATAATAGAAGAAAAAATGAAAATATAAATTAAACCCAACATTTTGAATCAAAGAACAAGAACTTTGTCACTATATTTGTCTCCTCTTCAAATTACTTGAAAAACTCACAGAATAATAAAAATAGATCTAAAAATAAAAACCTCTCTCCAAGCTCTCAATCTTATCCTATTTATAGGATACACCGAAGGCTCCAAAGTAATTTTATATTTCGATTAAAATTGGAGAATAAATCATAAAATCTTTGATTTAGCATCCACCTTCCAAAGCTTCTAGTTTGAATTCTTTAATTATAGAATTCTTCATTTTCTTCTTTTTGCCATTTTTTCCTTATTTTCTTCATGTCTCATTATGCTGTATAAATAAACAAAATTTGAGTAAATAGAAGAGAATCCAAATTTCTCACACATATTGCATTATTTATTGCCTAAAATAGATAAAATAACTCTATTTTTATACTTGTGAGTATAATCCATTATGAATCGGTTTTAAGGCCGACTCTAAGATAGAATTGGTTCAAAATTAAATCCTAAAAATCTCTTTAACTTTCTCTATTTATAAGATGAGCCCTCATAGTTTGCAATCTCTCGATCTCACAAATTCAACCCCCTCTCTTTTCTTTCGCACGGTACTCACTTGAGTTTGTCTTATCGGTGAAAAATTGTTCATTTGAATGCATATTATGACGATTTGTCTTACGTGGCCTTTTAAATAAATTTTGGGTATGATATGGCTTTTACAAAAGAATTTCACGTCTAAAGTGGAAAATGAAACAAATTTCAAGTCCAAATTTTGAGTTCGACGTGCCCCGCCTTCTCTTCTCCTTCTTCTTGTCTTCATGTTCACCTTCTTTGCTGGAGACTTGGAATGAAGAGGAAACCAAAACACGCAGCTCTCTCTCTCTCTGTCCCTCGATCCACTCACTACAAATCTGTAGCTTTCCTGATGGCAATGGAATGGCCGCAGTGATATTATAGTAACTAGTCCAAGGCAATCTGAGTGTTCAACTCGCTTGGCTTCGTCGTGTGCAGTCCAAGACATTTGGCGAAAAGCTTATTCTTCAGTTTGCCTTTGAGTGAGAAGACGAAGCAGTGTGCATGAAGAGAAGTAGCGGGGCCATTCTCCTTTGTTTGATCAAGTATTCGATTCTGGAAATAAAATTCACAGACAATGAGAAGACTTCGAACAAGAGAGCAAAATCATAATTTTTTTTTTTTGTTCCCTCTCTCGATTGAGCCAAAATGATGACATTTCTTATGATTTTTGCTGATTAGATTTTTCTGGTGAGTCATGTCGTCTAATTTATAATAAATTAATGCCATCCAAGGCTGCCCTCACCACACTAGCTCTACCTCCTGCGTAGTTTTCTCTCTACCCTTGTGGTAGCTTCCTTTAAACCCTAACCATGGCTTCCCCATAATACCCACTCATGGCAGGCTTGATTACACCTGGAGGAAGAGGAGTGGCTCTCCAACGCAGGCTCCCGAGCATCTTGCCCTAGCTTAGAACCCACTTCCCCTGCTTCACCACCCACGGAACCCTTTTTCCCTTCGTCCCTGCCTTGCCTTTCCACTCGCCCACACGTGCCTCTCCTGTTGGAAATTTCCTATAATGGGCTTACATTAATTAATCAATTTTCTATTTTATATAATCAGGTTAATGGATATTCCAATATATTTTGAACCCTCAAGTGATTTTATTAAATTGGGTTTTGGCATCTATTAATTACAGGCCTAGTTGAGCAGCAAAGTGTAGGCAATTTGTGTTTAACTGAAACCCGTAATGAGAGGGGCCCAGTTGACACACTGTTGATTAGGGTTTGCTAAGTCCCCTCTCTAGCCTATAAAAGGGTAGGTTATACCTATCAGTTGCTTGAATCCCATTAAAAGCTGCGTCATAGAAAGGAAGAACTGGCATACCGACAGATCATTGATCATATCAGCTTGATCTGTTTTCAATCAAGTGAGGCCATGGCTCAAATAAGTATGTGTTTAATTCCGCTGTACATATTTGGATTATTGGTGTTTTACAATCATGTATGAATCGAATTCGTTCTTAATTTAATGATTGTGCATATTAAGAAATTTCTACATGAATCCAAGACGAATTAATAGAAGAAAAGAAAAGAAAAAACAAACTAACCATATCCAAGTTTTAAGAAATTATTGTTCTTGTCTTGTAGCTTCAATCTACTACTACTCATCTTCAAAAAACTCAAACAATAATACATAATACTAGAACCTCTAAACCTCAAAAATCAGTAAGATACAATTGAAAAGAAGTGTCTCCAGTTTCACCCTATCTAGAGACTCTGTATTTGCATCGTTGAATTCGACAACTAATATTCAAAACAATGATAAACTCAATGTCCCAGCCATGACATTGCAATTAACCACAAGTGAGGAGATCATGAGAAAGAAAAGAAAAACAAGCTAGATTGCCGCATTTTTCTTTTACACGTATATAATCAAATAGAGCCTATTATTCAATCCAATAAAATCCATACTACTTTCCGGTAATCATTCCATATAATCAAACGAAAATTTTTTAATCATATCGGATTTGTTTAAAAAAAAAAATTTGAGTTCTACAATCATATATGATATGCTTTGATACCACATGTAGAAATTCTCTACATAAACAACTAATTAATCACGAATAATTAGATCCATATATGAATGTAAAACACCAAAATCAATACACATAGCAGAATTAAACACATACCTATTTGAGCCATGGCCTCACTTGATTGAAAACAGATCAAGCTGATATGATCAATGATTTGTCGGTATGTTAGTTCTTCCTCTCTATGACCTATTTCGGTTTAGCAGTTTTTAATGGGATTCAAGCAACTGATAGGTATAACCTACCCTTTTATAGGCTAGAGAGGGGACCTAGCAAACCCTAATCAACAGTGTGTCAACTGGACCCCTCCCATTACGAGCTTCAGTTAAATACAATTGCCTACACTTTGCTGTTCAACTAGGCCCGTAATTAATAGATGTCAAAACCCAATTCAATAAGATCACTTGAGGGTTTAAAATATATTGGAATATCCATTAACCCGATTATATAAAATAGAAAATTGATTAATTAATGTAAGCCCATTATAGGAAATTTTCAACATTCTCCCACTTGAGCTACATTAACTAATTTGTTTTATTTTTGAAAACGATTTTTATTTTGAAAACCACACTCTCGAGTTAATAACTGAAAATTTGTTTATGTGGCTACAATTTTAAAAAATAATATTCCAATAACGGTATCTCAAAACCAATCCAATTCTATATAACATCATTATAAGACTATGACGATCAACGTGTTAAGAAAATATCATAACACATGACCTTCCACAATCATATATAATAAACATTATATTTTCATGGATCATGGGCCTAGTAGTGTAGTAAGAAATAGTGCCGTCATGTGATCAAAGTATACACTATTTCTTATTGGTCCTCAATGCAATTTCTCAACGACATGAAACTGCATTAGCGCAATTTCTAAGCAACATGAAATTGCCTCAGTGCGATTTCTAAATAACATGAAATTGCACAACTATGTCACAATCCAACATAAGATTTCATAATCAGTGACATACAATCGTCTTTAAACTAAAATTTGTTTAAAGATATTGTTTCATATTTTCATTTCTCAGTCGACAAGAGAAATGATAACAATAAAATCAATAATGATGATCATCAAAAGTAAATGCTTTAATAGACATTAAAAAAGCATTATAAGTTTGTATATAACTATAATATCTAGAAATACAAACTATATAGCTCACACTAACAAAAGAGATCGAAAAACTCTAAAACACCCATATTCTTTACATGTTCTTTAAACAAAATGGGTCATAAGCCTTTTAGTTAACATCTCAACCGTGTCATTGTTGTTGTTCACAGCAAAGGTAACTGTTTGTCACACATAATGCAATATGATCAATTATGGGCAATAAGTAATTCCACAAAATAATCAGTACATTATAAACTCCCCTTTGGGCAGAGCGTATAATGCACCATTATTTTCCACAGCATGAAGTTTGTAAAACAACAATAAGGAGAATTACATATAATTGTCAATGATCGATCCTCTTTGGGCAGACAAACCATTTAAAGTATACATCTCCATTATATCAATATATAGAGATAGATAAGGAGAATTACATATAATTTTCAAAGATCCATCCCCTTTGGGCAGACAAATCCTTTAAATTATACATCCCATTATCTTAACACAAAGGGAAATCACATATAACTCTCAAAATTTATCCCATTTAGGCAGATAAACCTTTTGAGTCACACATCCCCATCATTCATCTCTAATATATCAATATAGAGGGGAATTACATATAACTTTAAAAAATTTATCCCATTTGGGTAGATAAATCTTTTTGAGTCATACATCCCCATCTTTTAATTTTAGAATTTATCTTCATGCAATTTTTAAATTAATATAGACAATAACCCCCTTTGGGCAGGTGATTGTATATACTAATTTTTATCAACAAGGAACTTCAATAATTTACAAACTTTAACAATTTGTAAATAATGTTCCATTTAATCAATGCCCAAAAATTCATCAAACAATATGAAGCACTTTACGACGTGTGCTTCCCAAGATCATATTGCATTTATTAAACAACAATTTTTGCCACAATTTTATGTGCATATTTCTACAATTAAGCATCTAAGATTATCTAGTTAAACTCAAGAAGAAAGTATAGATAATCTATGTTAAATTAGGGAAAGTAAATACCGATATTCTATCCATCATATACTATAATAAATTTCCATAAATTAAAAATTGAAAAATAGGCACAATAGGCACAAATTTTTTTATGGAATTAAATATGGATATCAATAAATAATTCCAAATAAATATTTAAATATGCCAAAATTAAAATTTACCATACCAAAAAATCATAAATTAAAAATTAGGCATATTAAAAAAAGTTGAAATAGGCCTTAAAGGACCCTACACTCACCCTACGCGTCATTTCGTGCACGTGGGGCTAACAGCTTGGCTGCACTACATCAATAAGCTTTGCTGATATCAAGACAAACTATTGGAGAATGTTATAATTCATTTAAGACCTCACACTTCACACATTATGGAGGCAAACACATGGAGAAACGCAATCCTACACTAGCTATAAGCACATGAGCATGACAACTGAAATTTCAGTGTCCAAAGGAGAAGTGAGGATAACTCAAAATCTATTATCTCAGATGCTTATTCAAATTAGTTGAATCTCATTAACACGAATCAATAAAGAGACTCGAAACCAAACTAATTTGATAGCGTGACAGAGAGATGATGGTAATAATAAAAGATAAAGGGAGCTCATCAATGCACATAAATTTATTAATGCAATATAACACTTATTAGCACTATATAACACTATTTTCTTTATGATATTATGTTATACTGATGTTTCAGGAAGTTGTGGGCAATTGACCACTTCTCATACATGGCTTTATATTAGGCATAGACAAAAGCTAAGTGAAAAAGTAAGTCCATCCCCACTGATGCAACCCAAGAAATTAATGAAGTCGATATTTGTTCAAATAGCGATAATGTTACCAATCCTTCATGAAAACTGTCATTTTTATCAAATACTTTATATTTTAATCACAACAAAACCACAAAGTAGGTCAACAATCCTGCTATAAGCTCATCATAGAACATCAACCGTGAGACTAAATGAACAAGTCCCAATAGCAAATCCATAACTCTAATTAGATTGCAAAATTTCCTCCATCAAATTATAGGAAACAATTTTAGCCAATTCAAGTACCAGTGATTTAGAAATCATCACACTAGATTAAACCAACATTGCCAAAATTAATATTTGCGAAGACCAACTACAACTTAGAGTAGGAAACCATATAATTTGGTCAACAAGTCCAACTTGGACTTTCCCTTTTCTTGATTGTGAGTTCAACAAAATCAAAAAAGTGAATTCATGTATAATTAAAACAATCTTGCATCCAATCAAAATCCAAGGCAAATTAATGGAAGAAAAATCGAACTAAATCATCCATATTCAAGCTTCAAAGTTTCGGATCTAACATCCATGGCCAAAAATTTGATTTTCTAAATTTTGAGCCAAAAAACTCAGTCTAATGCAACCAAGTTGTTCTAAAACATGTATATAACAATACACATATAGCAATTTCTAACATACATCATTCAATAAAAAAAAATTCAAAATTTTTAGAACCCTTTCAGAATTATGAATTCAAGAATTTCAAATTTCTCAATATATACTCAATGAAATTATACAAAATATATATGGTGGGAACATGTAGAACAAAAGCCCTAAAATTTCAAAATCGATTGATCTATGCAAAAGATTTTCATCCACTAATTATGCTCCAAAAAATCCAAAAAGATTATATGTCGAAGTTAAGACCTATATGGACATTTTTTATGAAGGAATCGACCTCCAGATCTCAACACAGAAATCGAAAAAAAAAATTGACAAAAGAAATAGGCGGACAACATGCATAACAAAACAACATTACAGATTGTTGAACTGATTTTGGATGACAATTTCGGATAGCAAACAACACTGGATCAGGGCATTCTATAGTTCATTGGAAAGCTCTTTAAGTCGACTTCAAATGTTATGAAGACATCAAATACTAAAAATCTTGTTTACTAGCTCGTTTCTAGACATATGCACAGAGAGGTCCATCGTAGATCCGGAATTGCAAAATAATGATCATCCAAGAAATCAAACGTATCATCATCATCATAGCTTATTTCTTCCATCTAATGCATTATTTTTACCTATTTAATAATTATTTTGATTTGATTCGACAAAAAAAAAATACTTTGATTGATCGAAATCGCATAAGAACTTGTAAAGCACAAACTGACAGAAGCTCAAAACCAAAAGGAACAAACACAATAAACACCATATCGGATTTGTTAAAAAAAAAAAAATTTGAGTTCTACAATCATATATGACCTGCTCTGATACCGCATGTAAAAATTCTCTACATAAACAACTAATTAATCACGAATAATTAGATCCATATATGAATGTAAAACATCAAAATCAATACACACAGCAGAATTAAACACATACTTATTTGAGCCATGGCCTCACTTGATTGAAAACAGATCAAGTTGATATGATCAATGATCTGTCGGTATGCCAGTTCTTCCTCTCTATGACATATTTCGGTTTAGCAGCTTTTAATGGGATTCAAGCAACTAATAGGTATAACCTACCATTTTATAGGCTAGAGAGGGGACCTAGCAAACCCTAATCAACAGTGTGTCAACTGAGCCCCTCCCATTACGGGTTTCAGTTAAACACAATTGCTTACACTTTGCTGCTCAACTAGGCTCGTAATTAATAGATGCCAAAACCCAATTCAATAAGATCACTTGAGGGTTTAAAATATATTGGAATATCCATTAACCCGATTATATAAAATAGAAAATTGATTAATTAATGTAAGCCCATTATAGGAAATTTCCAACATTAAGTATACATCTCCATATTCTCAATCACAATGTCTTCCTTTTTAACTAAGTCTTTATCAATATAATATTTGATCAAGTTAACAAAAGATTTACGACCCATTTTATTTAAAAACCACAAGTGAGGAGATCATGAGAAAGAAAAGAAAAACAAGCTAGATTGCCACATTTTTCTTTTACACGTATATAATCAAATAGAGCCTATTATTCAATCCAATAAAATCCATACTACTTTCCGGTAATCATTCCTTATAATCAAATGAATTTTTTTTTTTTTGATGTAGACCCTGTCTTACTAAAGAAAAAGGTCAAAAAAAAAAAAAGACTAGACAATAACCACAAAGAGAGAGAAGGAGACTTCCCCACTCCTCAAACATGCCAAGACTAATTGATTTACCCACGAGCACATTTGCTCGCTTAAAACACAAGGTGCCGAGGGATAATGATATCACAGATTTAACAACAAAGAGAAAAATTTCATAACCTTAAACTTTCAAATTAAGCTTTCAAGGATGGGTCCACAAATGAAACTCCGATTTATGATAAACATATAGGAGCACCTAATTCCACCCTTTATTTTTCAATCCAAGCACATTAGCATGTCCATTATAGTAGGTGGCAAGAACTTGGTAACTGGAGTAAATCTATGATAACCATTAAAAAGAGAAAATCAAGTTCTAGAAGACTACTAGACCCCAACACAGGTAATTCACTTATTCGAATGGAGTCACTTCTAACCCATAATTTAATCTCGATAGTGTTCTCTTTAGGCATGGAGATACTCCCTCTGCAAAGCATAGGTTCCCAAAACAGATCTCACAATTTCCTATACTAAGCCACTCCCCAAATCTGCAAATTGGCAAATACATGTGCCTTCGACCACCACAACATTGCTAGATCAAGGCTCTTGTGCAAGCAAGAATTTTCAAATAAAGACCAAAGATTTATGAAAGAAAGCAAACTATCTAGTGAAATAATAATAATAATAATAATAATAATAATAATAATAATAATAATAATAAAGAAAACATGGCGCCAGCATATAATTCGATTCAATCATAGTCCCACTTTCTCCAAAAACACAAGTGCCCTAAGCGAAAAAAAAAAATTCGCCAATTGACCGCACCCTCTGTAGACCCTCGATCTCGAACATACTAGGGTTTCAAACGACAAAACAGTCACCATAAAATAATCGAAAATCGAAGATCGCGAAATTGAAGATGGAAAAAAAGAAGCAAAAAGCTCGATGTACAAATCGCCAAACAAACACCCCTGTCAAATGTGGGGCCAAAAAAAAAAAACTCTGCAAAGCTTCTTGCAAACACAAAACCTTGAGGGTGGCCCGACTGGGATGGCGGTGTGTCCGCGCTAGTGCGGGGCCCAAAGAGGACAATATGTTGGCTTGGGAGAGGTGTGCCTCTACCCTTACAATATGCGTTTCACACTTGTGCCACTGCATAGCTCTGATGCGTATGTACAGGGGGTGAGAACAAAACCTTGAGGGTGGCCCGACCTGGGCGACGGTGTGCGAGGAGGAGGGATGGCGGTGTGTCCGTGTCTTGGTCCTCGAACGTGCGCAAGGGAGGGGGTCACATGTCTTGTCCCACATCGCTTAGGGAGGGAGTCCTGAGCTAGTATATAAGACTGGGATCCCTCTCCCCTGAGTAATGCGTTTTAAAGCCGTGCAGGCCTCGGCCCAAAGCGGACAATATTACTCAGCGAGCCCCAGGTCCTTACATCTCCGCCCCTGATCTGTGTCACCAGCTGTGTCAGCCACATTCCCCCCCCTTCTGAACTGCGAGGCCGTGATTCTCCTCGCATCTCCCTGTAGTCGCGAGTGCTTGACACTTCTTCCCCCCCATGTGACGCTCTAGCCTGTTCTGTAGATCAACCTGGCAATTGCGCCATTTCACTCCCTAGCTAAGATTGAGCCTCGCTGCTTCAAATCCCCGCTGTAGAAAGCCCATCCTCTTCCACTTTGCAACCAATGGCAGAGGAGAATGGCGCCTTTGAATGCTTGGAGAATCTATGCAACAAGCTTGGTAAGCTCCTGCACACACAAGAGTTAGAAATTAAAGACGATGACTTCTCGGAGGAGAAATTAGAGGAATGCCGATTCTCTCTAATGGGCAAAATGTTTCAAAACCCTAGCCTTAATCACCAAGCCCTACTTACTTCCATGAAAAATGTTCAAGCGGAGCTAACTGTAGGGCTCTCGACATCTCACGATGATAAGAAGTTATGGTTGGACTTTAAATATGAAAGGCTCCCCTTCTACTGCTACTCTTGTGGCAAGCTGGGCCACTATGCGAGCCTTTGCAAATCCATCATTTACAATGAAGCAAAGTTTGATACAAAAATGGGTAGTTGCTTTGGCAACTGGCTGCACGCGGAAGTCTATTTTGGGATGCTTTTTATGTTGGAAAATCCCCTAAGGCCAGCATGCATGACTCACCAATGGCTCAAGACACTCCTAACTGAAACCCACCCACTCTAATGATGCAGGATGTGGACAGAAGGGGCCCCTGCGGCATTGAAACCAACTCGGGCCAAGAAACTACTAGCACAACTGTAGAACCTAATGGTGAGAACCTATTCACAACCCAACCTCAAAGGGCTGGGAATGAGATTTTATTACTTCCAGCGCCTCCCCCACAACAGGCCCATGCTGCCCAACTCAAAAAGAAAGAGTGTAAGGGCCCAAAAACACTCTTGGGGAAGAAACAAAGGCGGTTCAGCCCGTACAGACACAAGCCTATTAGTGTTGACTAGTTGGATGAATCTCAACTTATGGAGACACCTATAGGAATAACTGATGACTCTTCTGACTGGGCTATGGTGGCTGGCCCTAAAATGCCACCCCGGGGAAGATGAAAATTCTAGGTTGGAACTGTCAAGGGGTGGATACACCTTTGACAATTCATAAGCTACAAGCCTTAGTGGCTCTGCATAAGCTCGCCTTGGTTTTCTTGATGGAGACCAAAAACCAAGAATTGCTACTTTAGAGGATTAAAAAGAGATTGAACTTTACTTACTGCAAAGTCGTCAACCCGAGGGGCATGGTCGGAGGCTTGGCAGTTTTTTGGGATGATCGAGTGGGCCTCCTGCGGAAGGAACTATTAGAGCATTTCATGAATATTACCTGCAAGAACCCAGAAGATGGTAGGGTTGTGCAAATCACCTTTCTCCATGCTCCATACAACATGAATAAAAGACTCGACTTTTAAAATGAAATTCGTCGCATTAGTTCCACTTCCAGGCTGCCCTAGATATGTATGGGGGACTTCAATGAAGTCCTATTTCACTGGGAGAATAAGGGGGCCTGTTTTGCTGATAACTCGCGAATGACAACTTTTAGGGAATTGTTAAATGACTGTTCTCTCTTGGATATGGAGAGCAAGAGATTGTTTTCACTTGGTCTAATAATCGAGGGGGGCATGCTAACATAAAAGAAAGGTTGGACAGGGTACTTTGTACGATGGAGTGGAGAGTCATGTACCCGGAGGCTGAAGCCTTTGCCTTACCAGCCATAGGCTCTGACTACAGCCCTCTCCTTCTGTCCTTGCAAGTTGAAAGGGTGAGAAGGAAAAAGAATCAGGTTTGAATCTTTTTGGCTCTAGAAGGTAGAATGCAAGGATATTATTAAGGGAGCTTAGGACTCGATCTTGTCACAGGATCGGGTACTCCCCCAAAGAATCCAAGCAATGGCAGCAGCTTTATTGACATGGAGTAAGATGACTTTTCCAAATGGGTAACGGAAAATTACCTAGCTAAAACAGGAAGTGTAGTCCCTCATTAATAGCGACAACTTTCCTAAGGAGAAATCAAGAGTGCAGGCCATCAAAGGAGAAATAGACACTCTATGGAGACAAGAGGAGCTGTATTGGGGGCTAAGATCGCAGATCCAATGGCTAAAATGGGGTGATCGGAACACCACTTTCTTCCATGCCACCACTATCCAAAGAAGACAACGAAATAGGATTTCCCAACTTAAGGTCACGGATGAGGGTTGGATCTCTACACCACACCAGATTAAACACAATGTTGTGACCTATTACCAAGATTTATATCGATCAGAGGGCTAGAGGAACTTTATGCCGGTCATTGAACAATGCCCCAACATGGTAACAAATCAAATGAATATGCTGCTGGTCGCAGATATTTTAGAAGAAGAAATAAAGACAGCTACATTCCAAATGGGGGCTGAAAAGGCCTCGGGACCTGATGGACTAAACATATTATTTTACCAAAAAAACCGGGACAATCCGAAGGGGACATAGTAATGGAAATCAAGGAATTCTTCCGAACAAGCCTTATGCTCCCAGAACTTAACAAAACCAGCATTGTCCTAATCCTAAAAACCCAGAATCTTGAGTCGCTAGACCAATACCGTACCATCAACTTATGCAATTTCGAGGATAAGATCATAGCAAAAGTGTTGGCCAATAGAATCAAACCAATGCTCCCACATATCATCGTAGAAGAACAAAGCGCATTTATAGGGGGAGATGCATCCAAGACAATATCTACATGGTCCAGAGGTCCTACATCAGATCCGCTCTAGGAATCGGCGAAGGAAATTTCAGGCCATCCTTAAGCTAGACATGAAGAAAGCCCATGACTGTGTCGAATGAGACTTTTTGGAAGCCTACTTACTTAAGACGAGCTTTCAAGAACGGTGGGTCACATGGGTGATGCAATGTGTTACAACCGTCTCCCTAAGTGTCAAGGTGAATGGCGAACCCTTACCTTTCTTCCGCCCATCCCATGGACTCAGACAAGGGAACCCTCTATCCCCCTACTTGTTTATTTTGGTGGCTAATGTATCATCGACACTTATTGGGAAGGCAGTGGAGGATTGAAGCATTAAAGGAATCAAGCTAAACAGGTGGTCCCCTACCCTTTCCCACCTCCTATTTACTGATGACTCAATCTTTTTACTAGATGGAACAGTCCTAGAAGGCCAAAACCCGACTCTAGTACTAAAACAATACTGTTCGGCCTCTAGACAGCAGATCAATTTGAACAAATCAGGCATCCATTGCAGTCGGGACTGTCCTCAGCCTTTAATGAGGAATTTAGCGTAGGAATTGAGGGTGCTGATCCCAGCTCACACAGGGAAGTACCTAGGTATACCGTCGAACTGGGGATCATCGAAAAAACACGTGTTTGCATGGATTTTGGGGCGAGTTAACATGAAACTGAAAGGCTAGAAAGAAAAATAATCTCCTGAGCGAGCAAAAAATTCCTTCTAAAATCAGTGGTCCAGGCCATACCCCAATATGCTATGTCAGTCTTTAAAATCCCTACAATGATTTGCAAGGCTATTGAGTGGAAGATAGCTAATTTCTAGTGGAAACAAGTGATCAACGAGCTGGCATACATTGGAAAAGCTGGGAGAAACTTAAGGAAAGGAAAGACAAGGGGGGTTTAGGCTTCTGTGACCTGATGAATTTCAACAAAGCTCTGTTGGCTAAACAGGCTTGGCGACTAAGCACAGAGCCAAACTCCTTATGGGGGTGTCTATGCAAAGGACTCTATTTTCTTTTTAAGGACATCTGGCACGCGGGGAAACGTTAGAGGAGTTCGTGGGGATGGCTTAGCATGCTTGTTGGCCGAGACGCCATATCCCCTAGAGTACGTTGGTCTGTTGGTGATGGAGCTAGTATCAAGACCAGAGAGGATAGGTGGCTCCCGAAAGGGCTTATCTATGGTCCGGCGACTAAGCATGAACCCCCCTGATGGTGGACCTCATACTCCCCACAGAAGGAACCTGGAACCTACAACTCCTATAAGATATCTATGAAGATCATACTATCCAGGAAATCCTAGCAATTCCCCTAAACCCATCTTTGGGATAGGATGTCCTTGTCTGGACAGGAACTCAAGCGGGTCAATATACTGTTCAAAGTGGCTATAGGCTTATCCAAGAAAATCAAGCACAACAGCAACATGTAGCAGCCTCCCTGTCTCCTTCCCCCTTGGTGAGCTATGGAAAATCATTTGGCGCACCCACACCCCACCTAAGATCAGATTTTTCCTATGGATGCTATGCCAGAACACCATACTAACCATAGAAAATTCTTTTTAGCGGACAATCGTACCTAACCCTCTTTGCCCGCAGTGTCGATCGAGCTGTGAAACGGTCAAGCACTTGTGCCTTCTCTACCCCTGGACGAAATCAGTGTGGGGACATCATAATCTTCGAATACAAACTCCAAATCTGGGTGTTAGTCGAATTGCTGATTAGATTATGGAAATCGTGCGGAAGGACGACTTACTGGCTCTTGAATAGATTGTGTTGGTTCTATAGGAGATTTGGAAGGCTTGGGATGTGGCCGTCTTCTAGTGCTAAAGGCCATGACCTGACGAGGTGCTGGAAACAACTCTCTCAACCCTCTAGAGTTTCTACGCCTGCTCACCAGAATCCCAAATACTCAGGGTCGGCAAAAATTACAATCAAAGATGGAACCCTCCCCTAGTACACGCTTTCAAAATCAACACAGACGGTGCTTACCTTCCCGGCAAAACCAAGGGCTTAGCGGTGTGGATCTATTGCAATTCCTTTGGCCGGCTGCTGCATGGAGGAGTGCACTCGATTCCAGCGACCTCCCCTCTACTGGCTGAAGCGTGGGCACTAGTCGATGCCCTAGATTTCTACAACGCCCAATCCAGATTTCCCCCAGCTGCGATGTGTTTTTCTCCCCCCCCCCTCCCCGAGTGACGTTGTTTTGGTGGAGATAGACAGCCAAATTTTTGCTGAAACAATTACCCAATAGCAGCACAGCACGTGGGAGGTGCGGGTCCCAACCTAAGAGTGCATAAAATTTCTGTTGCATTTGCCCAATATTAGGTTGTTTTTTCTCCTCACGAGACCAATGCCATTACAGATTGGGTAGCAAAAAACCATCGTGCTAAATGTTTACCTTTGAACCGGGTGCAATCCCCCCCGGTTTGTCTCTGGAATCTGCTTTGTACTGATGCCCATCTTTCAAGCTCCCCAAATTTTGGATGATATAATGAAAGCTTGCTATTTCGACAAAAAAAGAGAGGCTACCCTCGCCCTTGCCCAAGGATGGCTAAGGGAGAAAGGTAAAAAAGTGAAAGAAAAAGAAAAGGACAAAAGAGACTTATATGATTAAAGAAGTTTTAAAATTTATTTATGTTAACATTGGTTGCACCGTATAAAATAATTAGTGTTGACTAGATCACCATGGTTAGCAATTAAGGACTAAATTGGTAATTAATGAGATGGTTTAGGATTAAATTGATAAATTATTAAAAGATTTTGGATTAAAGTAACGTAATTAAGAGGTATAAGATTAAAATATGTTAGAACTTTTAGATAATTTTCCTAATGTACAAAGAGTGGGAAAAGGGGTTATAAAAATTGGAAACATAAAGGATTAAAAGAAATCTACTCAAATTTATTCTTTAATATTTAAGTTCGGCAAAAAGCCAACAATTTCAATTAACATTAAATGTAAAATAAAACTTTGGGAAAATGCCACGAAAAATTCTGAACTATGCCACTTATGACACATTTACCTAAACTTTTTTTAATGACACAAAAAACCCCAAACTTTGCCCCGTGTGACATATTTATCCTAAAAAAAATTTTGTGTCACCAAAAACCCTAAACTATGCCACTTGTGACAATTTTACATTGAACTATATTACTTATAACAAATTTACCTCGAAGTTTTTTTGGTTCAAGGGCATTTTCGTCATTTTTTTATTGAAAGGAGGAAGCCGGTGCCGGCGAGGATGGTCTCATCGGCATCGGGCGAGGGTGGCCTAGGCTTGGGCGACCCTCGTTGGCGTCGGGCGAGGGTCGTCCAGGCCAGATCCGGCGAGGGCGGCCCTTGCCGGACACTGGCGAGGGTTGCCCTCGCCCGATCTGGCCTGGGCGGCCCTCACCCGATGCCGGCGAGGGCCACTAGATCCGGCGAAAGGCCGCTCTCGCGCGGATTTGGCTTGGGCGGCCCTCGCCCTTGCCTGGGTCACCCTTGCCGGATCTGGCGAGGGCGACCTTCGCTTGAGTCAAGCAAGGGCGCCCTCACCCAGCAAGGCTCGGGCGGTCCTTGCCGACGTCGGGTGAGGGCCGCCCAGGCCAAATCAGGCGAGGGTGACCCTCCCCAGAGTCCAGCGAGGGCCGCCCGAGCCGACCGCCTAGGCGGCCCTCGCCTGATGCCGGGGAGGGTCGCCCAGGACTAGGCCGCCCTCGCCCGACGCCTGCGAGGGTCGCCCAGGACTGGCCCGCCCTCGCCTGACTTTGGCGCCGGCGAGGCCATCCTCGCCGGCGCCGACTTCCTCCATTCAATAAAAAAAAAATAGAAAATGATGAAATGTCCTTCAGCCCAAAAAACTTTGGGTAAATTTGTCATAAATAATATAATTCAAGGTATAATTGTCACAAGTGGTATAGTTTAGGGTTTTTGGTGGTACAAAAAAAAATTTAGGGTAAACGTGTCACAAGTGGCATAGTTCAGGATTTTTCGTGACATTTTCACTAAACTTTTATCCGAAATTTGAAAACCAGTCAGATGGAAATCTTAATAGGTTTTCTATTCTGCGTCAAGCACCTATTTTTATTAGGGGTCATCGGGTATTACCAATGCTTTGGATTATTCTTAATCAACTGGAATATTAACTTAAACCTATTGAGAATAAAGGGGTGAACATTTATGTTTGAAGTGTCCGATAGAAGAATAAATTTCTAGCAAGAATGACTAAATTGACATAATTAAAATGTTTTATAAATAAATTGACATCCGTATAATAGATTTTGGACAATTTTCCCTTCTAAAACAGTTCTACGTTATTTCTTTTGCTGCAAAGACATCAGGGGAGCTTAATAATATTTACGAAAAGGAGGGTTGCGTCGGACACAAAGGCGGGGGAGACATTTTCTCTCACTAACAAAAAGTTTACTTTAAATTTTTAACTCAAAATTGATTAGGTAGTATATCAATGTCACACAAGCTAGTACATTCATTTTGCAAAAAAAAAATTGATTGCTTATGTCTCTTAGAAAAATTAGTCAATGGAAAATATTTTCATTGTCAATGATAATTTATGGCTAACTTTTTTCGTGAGCGATGCATTTATTTTATTAATGATATAAATGATTGTTTTTTTGAATTTTTGAAATCACTTATTTTTCATGAAACACACGTTCTTTAAATTGACTTGTCTTATCCCGTTAGCCACAAAACCCATGTCAAAAAATTGTTTTTCTACATATGGGGATTCTCGTTTCTTTAGCCCGCTGGTGTTGCATATATTAATCTCTCTTACTGTTGTTTTTTCTTTTGTTGTTAATTTCTGAGAAGGTTATCCCTAGTCGTCATGCTCGTTTTACTATCATCGCTCGAGGAATTATTGAAGGAGCATCTTCCAAACTATTATTCATACGTTCCTTTTTATATATGTCTCGTCCAATGACGGTTTTTGTTAGATTGCAATCCCATTGACAGCACTAAATAATTGCTCAAAAATTAGGATTAATATTATGAAAGATCCCAAATTAGTAATATCCATGACAAATAAATTCCAAACTAATTTTTTGACCATAAAAAAGTCCAAGCTTGTACACATATGACAAATTTATTTTCGTTAGCTTTCATTTTAATTTTACCATCAAGTTGTTGAGTTAGATGAAATATGGCATTTGACGAATGCATCAATTTGGGGTTTCACCCTCCCTTTGGCACAAATGTACTATCTTGTAATTTTTTGCAGTATTAATACAATTTAATAAAAATTAATGGAGAGTAAAATATCATCATGTATCAACAAAATAATTAGTTTTGGGTGAATTTGTTACATGTATATCAATTTAGGATTTTTTATAGTCAAAAAATTATTTTGGAATAAAATTGTCACAAATATACCAGTTTGAGATTTTTCATGATATTAACCTTAAAAATCACTATCGAGTAATTCTTATATTTGATTTCAGATAATCTTCTATTAAACCTTTTATTTGCTAGAATTATTTTAAATGAAATTTATGTAAAAAAGAAAAAATAGGCGAGATGGTGATGGGTCTGGCTGTAAAGATCAGTCCGAGGGATAATTACTATAACATACCATACTATACTTCATGAAATGTATGAATCGATGATCCACGTGTCACTTAACCATTAAGCGTCAACCGAACTCATTCTTTCTGCGCGCCAAAAATAACTGTCAAAACAGATTCAACGACTCTGCCTCGCACTCCCTCCCTCCGAAAACCCCTTCTCCACAAGAAGCAAGATTTCACTCTGTTTTTTTCTTTCTTTTTTCAACTTTCATGTCTGGTGTTTTCTGAAAAACTCCACAGCGCGCGGTTTGTTCCATGAGAGGGGCGAGATTGTGAGGAGCGAACAAGGCTAGCGAAGAAGAGGGGGCGCAGTTTCAGAGCGGAGGAGATTGGATAGAAGAGAAGATGGCTATGAAGGAGTCTGATCTCGAACATCGCAGACAAGATGAGGGGCTTCGAAACCGGAACCAAGCCGACCCTCCTCCAATTCCAAAGGAGGTACTTGATTCTTGAAGTATGCATGATCGTTTTTTAGTTTTTATATTTTTATTTCGATGGTCAGAACTGGGTAAGGCTTTGACGAACATAGAAGTGAACGAGAGAAACAAAGGTCGAAGATGGGTTGGAAAATGGAGAGAGATTATGGTTATTCTCGTTTTCTTTAATTTTTTCGACATTGAATTTCATTTCCGTTTCTAGCAAATTTTCTTCGATGTCATCATAAGAGGTAATCAACTGCCTTTCGATCCATCCAAAAACTGATATCTGTAAAGACGTTTTAGTTATGATACAGTTGGTGCTGAATCTGCCCGTGCTGAGGATTTTACTATATCAGGTTCAGATCGGCAATTCTCTAGTGTACAGAGTAAAAAGAACGCTCGGAATGGGATCGTTTGGACAAGTTTGTGTCGGTGAACCTGTCGGTTCTTCAGCTGTGATCAGCCAAATTGGTCTGGGAACGGTAGAGGTACACCTCCGAGCTCTATCTTCTCATTTTCATACTCAAGTGCTATATTTGCGCCATCCCTTTCACAGTTGATGCACGCAATCTAGGTAGCCATAAAATTTGAGCTCAGAAAAGCCCTCAAAGGACGTGAAGATGGAATCCCTCCTGAGTGGAAAGCTTATGAGTGAGACGATTTGAATTGTTACATATTTAGTGTGTGCTATACTGTGAATGCCGGCTGTATATTACCATCTGTGTTTGGCATATTGAACAGTGAGCTGGGTAATGATCACGGCATTCCACTTCCCCGAGTACACTACAAGGGGCAGCAAGGGTACTATAATGTCATGGTATGTGCAGCCCCCTAAAATCGGAGAATTTTGCATGCTTGAAGATCAACGACAATGTGCTTATGGTTTCTAGGATCTGCTTTACGTATGCAGATCATGGATTTGCTTGGACAGAATATACATGTCCTGGTGCAAGACCGTCCAGCGTACGTTTCCTCATGAAGTGTATTCTATGCAGTTTCTTTTCAATGTTTGGACATTTTAACAGATTCTACGCCTTCCTAATTTTCTCTCTTCCATTCTTTGATTCAGGAATCTATTGGCAGTGGTTTCTTGTGTTGCTGTTGAAGCAATCTCTATACTCGAGAAACTGCACTCTAAAGGGTAATGGCTGATATTGGCTTCCAATTTCCTTTCCTGGTGTGACGTTGTTCTTTATTTAATGGTCAAACAGACATTGTCAAAGACCATGCTTTCTTACAGCTTCTCATGTTTGAGGAAGTTTTTCTGTGGCAGCTTTTGATGTTTTCATTTTGCTTGTAGCATCCCTGGTTCTGTCCATGTATTAACAGAATTCATATTCCAAATTCCCCTTATTGGGAACATTAAAATCCTTGAAAGCCTAATGATATGATCCTTTTGTTCTTAGGACAGGTTTATGAAAATTCAATGAGTGAAAAACAGTTATATTGGGACTGTACAATTCTATGATAACTGCTACAGATCATACTTGCGAGCACCATGTTTTATTATGTGTTTATTTATGCTTCTTTTCCTAACAGGTACATTCATGGGGATATCAAACCTGGTAACTTTTTGCTTGGTCCTCAGGGAACTCCGGAAGATAAAAAACTGTATCTGGCCGATCTTGGATTAGGTTATGGCAATTTGCATAATTGATTGAACAAGAGAAAAAGGAAAGATATGACCTTCTCATTATTTTTTGGTCATTTATGATCTTGCAGCTAGGAGATGGCTAGATAATTCGACTGGTTCACATGTCAAGTACAATCAAACTCCATTTGGTTTCAGGTGTGCTGGAAATGATCTTAACCTCTTCTATTAAAGCTCTCCTGCATGGAATTACTTGTGTTCACTAATTTACTGCTTACTGCAGAGGAACAACTTGGTTCGCAAGTGTACATACTCATCTTGGCAGAACAAGTAGCAGGAGAGACGACCTAGAGTCCCTGGCTTACATGCTTGTTAAGCTTATCTCCGGTCGTTTACCTTGGCAAGAATACAAGGTTTGCTATAACCAGAGAAGATTATGATGTTTCTTTAAAAGTCATGAGCCTGTCTGTCCTTTAACCGCCTGGCTGATTCAGGGTAAAGATAGCTCTCTCCTTGCTTGCAAGCAAAAGATGGCCACTCCTCCAGGAACTCTGTGTCGCAATTGTCCTGAGCCTTTCCTGCGATTCGCTGAGCTTGTGTGTAGCTTGAAATTCAACGAAGAACCAAACTATGCAAGATACATTTCTCTTTTCCATGGGGGCATCGGTCCAAATCTATACATCTGGCCCTTTAGTCTTCATGTTGCTCAGGAGGTAGTAGCCTATTCCTCGCAGAAACCATTAAAAATATCTGATAGGATTGATCTCCTCCTCTAATTGAGCCATGCGTTCTCTTTGCTGCAACATTCATTTGTCAGGTTGCAAATAAGGGAGTTACTTTAACTGAAGAAGATAAGCTACAAAAGGAAGTACGAATGGGGTGGAGTGAATCGCAATGGATTGTCAATTACGATGCACATCTACCCATGAAGCAAAGGTAAGGACTTAGAAGATGTCAGAATTTCTTCTGCTTTGGTACTCAATGACTTTGTTCTTCACTTACTTCATGGTAAATACAAACTCAATGACTTTGTTCTTCACTTACTTCATGGTAAATACAAATGGATGGTTAAGTGTTCATCTCATCTGCTCCTTTTCTTGTAGGTTTTGCACTGCTGTTCATGATTTGAACCTGCCCCTACAAGCTGAGATAATATGTGTAAATGGAATGTTCGTCAGTAGTGTGGCTTTTTGCTCAAATTTGTGGACCCTGATAATGGACGACTGCACTGGCTTCACTGCTCAAGCTCGTTATCTTTCACCTGAATTTCTTCCCCAGGTTGCATTTCAGCTGCTCTACTTAGGACATTCATGTACTTTGTAGATCCAATAGTTCCATTTAATTAGATAATGCATAATTCATTCAAACAATGCATAGTGCATTCGACCAATGCATCAACCCCTCAAAAATGGCATTCTCAATTAGGGGGCGACTTGACAGCTTTTTTCAATGTTTTAAGGAGTGGATTCGGGCACATTGGCTCAAGGGCTACCAGATCACTGCAATAGCTGGAGCAGACAATCACAAATCATTTGTTGTAATGTCCAAGGGTAGGCCGATGAATGCCTGATTTCAACTTCTGATGACATGGTAGCATACCGTTTTCACAAATTGTACTTAATACACCAAATGTAGGAACCCGCTATCTTCGGCAGCATCTTGAGGTCAGTGATACATTTCCTTTCAAGTGGATCAAGAGACATTGGGCAAAAGGTTTCCACGTCACTGCCATGGCCACTTCTGGGAGCAAATGGGCTGTTGTTATGTCCGATGAAACTGGATTTTCTGACCAGGTTCATAGATACTTCTGGCTTCAAGATTCCCTTTTAGCATTGTCTAAACCTGCAATTTCCTGATTTGTTTTCTTGCGCTGAAATTAAGGTTGTAGAGATGGACTTCCAGTTTCCGGCTGAAAGCATCCTTGAAAGGCGGAAGCAAGGCTATCATATCACTTCAGTCGCGGCTAGTTTGGATCTCATTGCTATTGTCTTCAGTGTTACTGGAGAAGCGCCATCAAGTGTAAAGCAAGAGACACACCTAATGTCCGATTTCTTCATTAGCGGAATTCAGGTGATTAATTCAGCTATTTTCAATGCCATCAATCTGGTTGAATTAGATTCGCTTCATGGAGCTCATATTCTCATCTTTTGCAGGAGATGTGGGCGAGGGATTACTATATTTCTTCCATGTGCTTTAGTCGAACCCCATCTTAAGATCCCAAGAATTCTATGTGCATCACTGTTGCTCCCGTGGGTGACTTGTGTGATAAAGTAAGCAGCATCTCGCTCTTTTTCCCCTTATTTTTAGGAGGCAAGGTTCGACAAGTTGCTGGACATGGATCAATCATGTATAGAATTGTATGAGTGAATGGTAGCCACCTTGTTTGATGCTTGATTGTGGAAAAGCTTTGGACATTGTGACATTGATCACTTTTTCTTTCTTCTTTCTCTTTTTCAACTTCCCAATCATAATAAGCAACAGAGCCCGGGCATCAAAATGACGGGTTATGCTTCATCACATACATCAGTTGTATCAAACAGGCAGCATCACAGCAAAGTTCATACATAAATGCATGTGCATATTCATTACACGTTCAAAATTAACATGACCGTGCGCACACACTGGCATCTTCAGTTCTTTATAGAGGGCAAATTTCAAACAAGCAGAAGCAGTGCATTGTTAGATTCCAAGAAGATTTTTAGATCTTGATCAGTGTTTATGTTGCGATAACTGGCTTGTTTCTTTTGTAAATATCCTCGCCAATTTTGGTTCAAAATATGGCTGCAGTTCCTATCAAATCTCTAGGAGCTTTAGGTAATTGTATTTCTACTTCGCTGCTAAAAAATGGCAAGGAATTTGCTAGACATAGACATGAAATATAGGTTCTCTCTTTAGAGAAAATCGGAAACCTGGTCATTTAACTACATCGCCCTTCTGATTGAATAGCCAATAAGTTCTCCAACTTTGTCAAAGATAAAAAAAGAAGAAGAAGAGAACTTCCTACTTTCACCTTCCACTTGCATTCGAATTGATCTTTCGGAGCAGTAAGACATTCACGTGTGAGAAACTAGACTTGTGTATTTATACAATCCTCTAGTCAGCGTACATATTTAAAATTCTTTTCACACTGCTTATGTACAACTATAATTGTGTTTCCTAGGCCTCAATCATCTCCTTAACAGGAGTCCTCATTATGTTGTTGATTGAAACATCTGTAAATTCTGACTGTATCGCTCTGAATTCATCTCCTGTAAGTGTCTCCTTCTCCAGAAGCAGATCCACTATCTTGTCCATGGCCTCCCGGTTATTCCTTATATGTGCCTTTGCGATCTCATATGCATTGTTGATGATGTTCTTGACACATGAGTCAATGTCCTCCGCGAGCTTCTCTGACATGGAATTCCTAGATAGCATCCTCAGGACTACGTCACTGCTTTGCACTGCTGGATCGATCAACGCCCATGGCCCAATTTCGGACATACCATACATTATTACCATCTGCATTTCAGAAAATAAAATAAAAAAGTTTATCATCTATGTTTCATAGATTAGTTCATGATTTATCTCGAGTCACTTGAAAGAATTTCATTTAAGCAAACCTGTCTTGCTATCTGAGTGATCTGTTGCAAGTCTCCAGCTGCACCAGTGGTGATTTCTGGTTCTCCGAATATGACTTCCTCAGCAGCTCGGCCACCCAGACCTCCGACAATTCTAGCAAATAACTGCTGTTTGGAGATAAGGGTAGGATCTTCACCGGGCAAAAACCATGTGAGACCGTGAGCTTGGCCTCTGGGGATTAGAGTGACTTTCTGTACCGGGTCATGTCCTGGCGTCAATGTCCTGTAAAGAGAGCACAAAAAAATTGTTAAGACAGACGACTAGTGAAAGGTTTAGTCCTTTACAAATAACAAGCTCTGTTGATGTACTTACGCGCAGATGGCATGCCCGACCTCGTGATATGCGACCAACATTTTGCTCTTTCCATCCACCATCTTGGTTCCTTCCATTCCAGCCACAATGCGGTCGATTGAGTCATCAACTTCCTTCAGCGTGATCTTGTCTTTGCCTCTCCTCCCGGCAAGTATGGCAGCCTCGTTCATCAGATTCGCCAAGTCAGCACCACTGAATCCCGGTGTTCGCATGGCAATCACACCGAGAGAGACATCCTTATCTAGCTTCTTATTTTTGCTGTGTACCTTCAGTATCTCTTCCCTTCCCCTTATATCTGGTAGTCCAACACTTACCTGCTCAGGCACAATGTAAGGTTTCAGCAGCCTTCAAATCAATCAAATTAATGTCAAAAGTGTTTCCAAAAGATTCACCCGTTTGATTTAAAATGTCGTGTCCGAGCCTTTTTTTTTTCTTTTCGGTTCATTAGGTTATCGTTGTCCAGTGCAACTTAGGATGACTCAAAACTGATGCGTGCGACTCAGAAACTGATATATCATAGACGATTCACCTGTCTATCAAACCTTCCTGGCCTGAGCAAGGCAGCATCGAGGATTTCGGGACGATTCGTCGCCGCAATGACGATCACTCCACTGTTCCCACTAAAACCATCCATCTCAGTGAGCAACTGATTCAGTGTTTGCTCTCTCTCGTCATTTCCTCCTCCAATGCCAGTCCCTCTCTGCCTCCCAACAGCATCAATCTCATCAATGAAGACCAAGCAAGGTGAATTTGCCTTCGCCTTGTTAAACAGGTCTCGTACCCTTGAAGCACCTACGCCGACAAACATCTCGATGAACTCTGACCCAGACAGTGAAAAGAAAGGGACCCCAGCTTCTCCTGCAATCGCCTTGGCCAACAAGGTCTTCCCTGTCCCAGGTGGCCCCACTAGAAGAACTCCTTTGGGGATCCTCGCTCCCACGGCCACGAACTTCTCTGGTGTCCTCAAGAACTCCACAATCTCCTGGAAGTCCTGCTTCGCCTCATCGACCCCCGCCACGTCGTCAAATGTGATTCCTGTGTTCGGTTCCATCTGAAACTTGGCCTTGCTTCTGTTTCAAAAACATGGAAGAATAACTTGGCTTTATAAAGATTTGTCTCAAGACATTTAAACTGATGAAGGGAGCTTAGAAAGTTCACATGAATCAATTTTCTCAGCAAACATCGCAGTAGGATTACTGACTTGACTCAATACATCTAGAGTTAGCTAGGATTTTGCTGATTTTTCACACCTTCCAAGTCCGAAGGGCAAATTGGGTCCTCCAGGATTGTTTGAAGACGAGCTCCTCAACAGCAGGGTCCCTAGGAGTATCAAGGGAAAAGCCAAGTTCCCCAACAGATCAAGGATTGCCGGCCACATGCTGACCTCCATAGGATGAGCCGCAAAGTCCACGTTCTTGTCCTTCATCTTCCTGAGCAGCTCCTGGGGTAGCCCCGGCAGCTGAACTTTCACCCTCTGGACCTTGTCCAGGGCGGGGTTGAAGATCTCCGCGATCGCGACAGTCCCATTCTCAAACAAGTCCACCTTCCTCACCGCACCTTCATCCAGGTACTGCAAGAACCTGGTGTAGGACATCCTGCTCGAGGCGGACTCGATCGGGCTCTGGGGCTCTGCTCTCACAGGCCCAAGAGCAGAAGTTCCTAGCCCCAGACCCGTCGAAGCTGCAGTCGCGAACAGCTTCCTCCTGCTGATCCTGGCGTCGGAAGAAGATATCCGACATGGGTTTTGGCTTGCGGAGCTGATCCTGGGATGTGGACTCTCCTTCGGGATGCTGTCCTGGGACTTGTACCGAGGCGGGTGAAAGAGAGACAGGGACAGAGCAGGCGACATTCTCTTCTATGGAACTTGAGATCAGCTTGAAGAGCAAGCGTTTCGTAATCTTGTCTGAATGATCACATGCAAATCGGTTCTGTATAAATAAGGTCGAGCAAGAATGGATGTTTCCAGCACTTGAAAATTGGATTCTTTCGTTATCGGTTCTGGAAGAGCCTGGAAGATGACTTAGCCTCTGGAAGTTGGTGAATGAAAAAGGCGTTTGACTCGACATCTTTCTTTTTCTCCTCACGACTCGAGCCATACACTTGGGAAAGCGCAAGTGGCGGATTGAAACTTATGTTTTGGATCTTTTTATCAGGTTCAAAGCGTATGCCACATGGTGGTGGGAAATGCCATTGAAGGCTGAATATTAGTTTTATTTTCCTCATTCCATATTATTTAAGGACCGCAAATATTTTGCCATTTTGTTTTTTTTTTTGTAAGAATAATGTATTTCAACTTTCTAAACTCAATTTATTTTTATTAGTATATGTAAATCGTGCGATCCACTTCCGTGACATGAGACTCTGACCCTAACTGGCCGGCGGATGTGGCCCTTAAAATTACTTTGGGTAGGACATTCATGATTTGAATATAAATTTGTAGTATCCTGATCAAATACTTAACCACTCAATTAAACTTTTGATATTTATTCTTTCTTTTTCCTAGTAAGGACCTTCATTAAATTTTGAAGCATGATATTTGTCTAATTGCAATGAATTTTTCATTTTCAAAAGATGTTTAAGGACTGCAAATATTTTGCCATTTTGTTTTTTTTTGTTAGAATAATGTATTTCAACTTTCTAAACTCAATTTATTTTTGTTAGTTCATGTAAATCATGTGATCCACTTCTGTGACATGAGACTCTAACCCCAACTGGCTGGCGGATGTGGCCCTTAAAATTACTTTGGGTAGTAGATTCAAGATTTGAATATAAATTTGTAGTATCCTTATCAAATAATTAACCACTCAATTAAACTTTTGTTATTTATTCTTTCTTTTTACTAGTAAGGATCTTCATTAAATTTTGAAGCATGATATTTGTCTAATTGCAATGAATTTTTCATTTCAAAAAATGTTTACTACACTAACAATGGAAAGATCTACTTTGGTATTATGCTCTAATCCTTTTTTCTTTTGTGGAGGGGGACACTGATGCAGATTATCATAAACGGTCCACACATCTGCTATGGAATGTTCATCGAAAGAGCATTAGGCCATTATTTCATTGAAACATCCTATGTATCGGTTGATTAACAAAATATAGTATGATATTAGAAGAGCGACAAAACATTATTGAGATAAAAACAAAGTAGAAAAAGAAATCTAATCATCCAACTAGGATATAATTAATGTTCAAGAATAGTACATGGATGTAAATTGCGTAAATTATTAATTTATTTACACTCTGATGTAATAGGTAACAAAATCAATTGGCCTATGAAATTGTTTTTCTGATTTTTCCTTTGGTAGGCAGCTATAATGGGAAATAAATTATTTTTATCAAGTGATAAACAATCGTAAAAGAAAATTCTAAAGGTCATATCTGTTTTCTCAAGTAAAAAGAGTAAAATGGGCAAAATGGAGTTCTATGATTGAGCCACACTCTAATATTAATGCACTTAAGACTTCACATTCCAACATTAAAAGAAAAAAAAATTGAATGTTATATAATAGCCAATAAAGCTGTTAGTATTAGATTTGTCAGCAAATATAATAGAAATATGACTATGTATCATTAGTCTACTGGCTAAATTAGGATATTGTGGTTAAGCCCCCCATCGCACAACCATAGGCTTTATCTCACTAACCCAAACATTTATTAAATTAAATAAAAGAAGAAAAGGTCTTAATTATACTTTTCTGTTACTTTACAGAAATTTTTTTCGTAATTTCGTCAATGGAAAAAGCAATATTAGCAAAACTAATAATAATTTGCAATTTAGTGTTAAAATGGGTCCCTAATGAGGGAGAGCAGCAAGCCAAACACACTCATGTGGTTGGATCACGTAGTGAAACATAATTCAAAAAATAATTTTCAAAAGGAAATAGTTTTTAATTTATCTAAATTTTTAATTTTAGAGTATGATAATATATTTTTGAAGAGATGTCTGGTAACTTATACATACGGCGCCGCATTAAAGCTAATGCATTTGAAAAGGCTAGGGACTCGACCAAAAAAAAAAAAAAGAAACGTCGCACTACATATCAGGGCTTCAACAATTATTTATATGACGAAACAAGTCATAATAAATCAAATAAGATAATTAAACTAGATATTCAATCACCCTAAAACAGATAAGAAATGAGTACTAAAAAAGCAATACATGCGTCAAACTGAAAAAGTGAAAAATTTAGGGGTGTTTGCATAAGTTCTATTTAGTTCTATATACAAAGTTATATTGGACATTATACTATAGGCAAAGGTGAAAAGGATGTCGTTCTAACATAGTAATTGAGAGAAGTTCAGTAAAAATTAATCAATGAAAAAATCACGATAAGTTAACCCATGGAAAGAACTATACTACAAGAATAACTACAAAAATTATTCAGTTTTGACCGACTATACAAAAATAAATGTTAGGTATACTTCTAACTAATGCTTTGAAGTAATTTATCATGTATACCACAAATTAAACAAACCTAATAGCTGCTTCACCCTAAAAAATTTCAAAGAATTTCCATGAAAAACTCAAGCTTATATCCAAAACATCTTTCCACCGCACATAACTATAGTTTTTTTTGGTCAGAACACATAACTATAGGTTGACATAACCATAATTCATGGTAATTGAGATAGTGGGCAAATAATGAATGAATGTCTCACCTTCCAAATTCTAATTAAATTTTTTTTTTTAAGATCTATCATCTTTCCTTTTAGAACAGTTGAAATTATATGAAAATAATGGATCAAAACCTTTATGTATCATTTTATACTTTAGCAACTTTTTCCCATTATTTCTTTGCATGCGCGCAAGTCATGTGCTTTTTAGTGAAGTATGAGAGAAATTAGAAACAATGCGGCGCAAAGGAATTCTTTTAATTTGTGTGAAAAGTGTATCTAGTCTAGCAAACAATTTTTTTATGATTTGCCTTCTATGCCAGCAAATTAAATGGATTTTTATTTTTGACTTTTTCATAATCTAAATTTTACGACATCTGAATCTCAGCATATTTTAAAGTAAAAGTATTTAAATTTGCATAAATAAATATCAATACATAAGTAAGTATCTTTCTTAATTTTTTGAGATTTGAATTATTAAACTGGGCGAAAAAGCACGATAGAGAGTTTTATGTGACAATTACCAATAGAAGCCCAAAGGATCCCCTTTTCGCTCTCTGTTAGGCCATTGCCCCGAATGCATGGTTCCCCTCCCAATCTCGACCGCCAGCACCATTTTCCCTGCAAAGATCCTCAACTACAATTCAAATTTCGTTTCCATAAAGCACAAGCTGATCACATTCTTGAAGCGCTCTTCCTCCACAAGGCACATCACTCAAATCCACGCCCAGGTACTAGTCTCTGGCCTCCTCGCCGACCCCTTTCTTGCCCGCGAACTCATCCGGCTCTGCTCCCTGTCTTCCTCCACGAAATGCTTGAGCTATGCTCGGTTGATGGTCGAGCACGCAGAGGTCTCGGCACCCTCTTCGTGGAACATTGTGATTAGAGGTTTGGCATCGAATGATTCGTGGAGAGATGCGTTGCGGGTCTATCTTGGAATGCGGCGTGGTGGGGTTAGCCCCAATGAGCACACTTTCCCTTTCGTCTTAAAGTCATGCGCGGCGTTATCGGTGCTGCGACAGGGCAGGCAAGTTCATGGAGAGGTTTGTAAGTTTGGGGTGGAGAGTAACGTTTATGTTCAGAATGCTTTGATTAGCTTTTACGGATCATGCAAGAAGATCTTGAACGCATGTAAGGTGTTTGATGGAATGTCCATGAGAACTGTTGTTTCTTGGAATGCTGTTCTGACTGCCTGCATTGAGAATTTGCGATTGGCTGATGGGATTGGATATTTTGTGGAGATGAGGAACTGTGGATTTGAGCCAGATGAGACCACAATGGTAGTTGTGCTCTCTGCTTGTGTCGAGCTGGGGAACCTGAGCTTGGGCCAATGGGTTCATTCCCAAGTGATTGAAAGAGGAATGGTTTTGAACTGCCAGTTGGGTACTGCCCTTGTTGACATGTATGCAAAGTGTGGTGCTGTTCGGTGTGCTAGTTTTGTTTTTCACCAAATGGGAGAGAGAAATGTGTGGACTTGGAGTGCAATGATCTCGGGGCTAGCCCAACATGGCTTTGCTAACGAAGCCCTTCGACTCTTTTCGAACATGATGGAGAGAACATCTGTACGCCCTAACTATGTGACCTTCCTTGGAGTTCTCTGTGCATGTAGCCATGCTGGATTAGTGGATGAGGGATATAAGTACTTCCATGAAATGCAGTATGTTCATGGGATTAAACCAATGATGGCACATTATGGTGCTATGACAGATATTCTGGGCCGTGCTGGGCGTCTCAGAGAGGCTTATTCTTTTATAACAAGAATGCCAATTGAGGCTGACTCAGTAGTATGGAGGACGTTGCTCAGTGCATGCAACATTCACGACGTGGAGGACAAAAGTGGGCTGGGTAGTGAAGTACAGAAGAGGCTGCTTGAACTGGAGCCGAGGAGGGGCGGGAATTTAATTATGGTTGCAAACATGTATGCTGAGGCTGGAATGTGGGAGAAAGCAGCAAAAACGAGGAGAGACATGAAAAACAAGGGGGTAAAGAAGATAGCAGGGGAGAGTTGTGTCGAATTAGGCGGTTCTATTTATAAGTTCTATTCTGGGAATGATTCTCGGGATGATTATAAAGATACTTTCCATATGCTTGATGATCTAAGCCTGCACATGAAAATGGTCAATGAATTGTAACTTTGGTTGCCTTCTTAGCTAGCCAATAAGAGTCATATATAAACTATTTCCTTTGTCCGGTTCTCTTCTAATTGATTACTTGTAAGTTTTTCTTTTCGTTCCTCATGGCTTCACTGATATGAAATCAAGTCTTTAGCGTCCCCCATGATTTTTGTAAAGTTGTTTTTGGATAGTTCATGAAATTTTTGCGGAGTAATGACTATAAACTTGAACTTCTACCGTTTTGCAATCTAAGTACCTATATGCTTTTTCTTTTGGGTTAATATGCTAAAGAATCCTAAATTGATACACTTATGATAAATTTACCCCAAAACTAATTTTTTTGCTATTAAAAACCTCAAACCGGTATACCTAAATCGATACATTTGTGACAAATTTATCATATGTTAGTTTCTATTTAATTTTACTGTTAAATTGTCAAGTTGGATGACACATGATAATTGACTAGTGTATCAGTTTAGAATTTTGCTTTCCGTTTGTCATAATTGTATCGATTTTTTGATTTTTTGTATTATTAATGCAATTTAACAGAAAATATATTTGTCACAAAATTATCAATTTGGGGCTTTTTATAATCATTCGAGACAAATTTGTCATAAGTATATTAATTTGGGATTTTTAATGACAAAAAAATTAACTTAAGGTAAATTTATTATATATGTATAAATTTAGAGTTTTTAAGGGTATTGACTCTTTTCTTTTTAACCAAATACTTCAATTTTTCAAATGGTGCTCAGTATGAGATCTCTGTTAAGTTGAACGTCATGTCAAATGATTTTTAAAATTTCACAGCCACAAGGTTGAAATAATGTCATGGGCAGCCACATCATTTTATCTTTCAAGTCAGAATATTATATTTTTGTTCCTTTTTCTTTCTTTCCCTATTCTCTTTGCTGTTCTGTTTCTTATTTTCTCCACTTCTTCCTTGGTAGACCCGTTACCATCGTCCTCTCTGTCCACGGACGTCGCCATGATTGTCATCATTTCAACAGCTAGGAGTGTCGAGTTGCAGGTTGGTTGCACGATGAATCCGGGCTGCATCATCTCTGGGCCATGGCACGACCTGTGCACATGCTGGAGTTCGCGTGACTACTCGATGGTCCTGGCTGGGTGTGATGGGGTTGGTGGGCGTTGTCGGCCTCAAACTCATTGGTTTGGAATGGTGCGGTCTTGATGACAAAACCATGGCTCCTTCCTTAAAACCCAAGGACTTCAAGACTGAATGGAAATACAGAGAGAGGAGGATTCGGGAGAAGAGAGACTCGGCAAAAACAGTGTGTGGTTGTTTCTGGAGGGAGGGAGGGAGGACAAATGAAATTTTTGAAAGAAAAAGTAAAATGATTTGGTAAACACGTGAACACGATGTCAGCATATTGGATGGTAATTTAATGGCGTTATTACAGTGCTGATATTTTCTGTCTATGAATTCAATGGAGGCGTCACATTAAGTGCAGTTTTAAAAGTTAAGGTATTCGATTGAATAAAGGAGCAGTTTAGATTATGGTTGTAGAACGGACTTAAATAAGGTAGTCATGGTGTCATCATGTCTTGTAAAGCTAATTGAAGCACATTGGAGAGAACTTTTCACACAAAGGAGAACCAGCAAACTGGAATTTTATAGTGAAATAAGCCACTGATTACCACAGCAACAGTGACACACAACCCTTCATCTGATATGAGTAGCCGAAAGGATAAGCACAGACAAATATAGAAAGGGACTGGAAGATTCAGCAATGGCCAAAGATGCTACAGGCTCATGAGTATCTTCATCAACCATGAGCGGTTCAACTGTTTCGCGCTCAAAAGAAAGATGTCAGATATATTAGAGGGCAAGCAGCCCTCGATGAATGGCAAATAGTGGCTGATTTCTTCTTCAAGAAAATCATCAAATATACAGATTGAGTATTTCATTCCCACTATCTCCATTCCCCATCATCTGTATTTTAAGTTATACCAAAAACTTCTATTAGTTAAGCTATTAAAACAGTAACAATGGCATGCCTTGAAGATAGAAGTACGAAATGAATTTATAAATGGCCTAAGATCTGTCCAAGGGATGTGTAAGTGCCGAGTACCACAATGACAATGTTCATCAATATGATTGTGCCTATCATGACAGTTTCGCATCCTAAGGTCCTGTAAGAGCCAGTAATCTTCAAGTAGCATATGCAAGGCAGCAAAATAGATGCGGTTATACTGAGGAAAGCTCCAACCAGTGACATCAGATACCCGAAGAAAGGGACGGTCAAGGCCACGACAACAGTGCTGATCACCAAGAGGGTGCTGATCAAAAGACTGAAAGGCCTCTTGTTGTAGTAGCAAGGAAAGCACTGCTTGGTTGCATTGACGATTGGTGTCACCATCAAAGCATATTTGCATATAGGGTTCACCAGGGTTGTGTAAATTGCCACTTTTGAGCTCAGTTTTCCTAGAGGGAGGTTTAATGTTATTTGCGATTGTACCCCATCTCCAAACATCAGGTATCCCATTACAGCCATTGATGCATAACCGATCGTACAGAGGATAAAGCACAACAGAAGAACCTGCAACGAAAATTACAAGTGATGAGTTTCACTAAAAAGCCTGAAACCTTTTGCTCAGTAGTTTCAACTTCTTAAAAGCAGAATTTGACAAAAAGAAAAACCAGACACCATGCTGATACTTACGTTAGAGAACTGATGTTTCTTCCTCATAGAGGTATAAAGCGTGGGAAAAACAGGATGAGCGCAATAACAGAATCCATATAAGCTGACAGCTGTAGGAACTCCACTCCAATTTATCAGTGTTCCGGTATGATGAAATCCAACTCCATCAGTTGCGGTCCATAGAATTGAGATGAGGATGATGCCAGAAGCTAAGACCCCACTTGCAGATACATAAGAAAGCAAACTCAGATTGTCCAACCAAACTGAGGGCAAAATTATTAGCGCGACGATCAGCACCCAGCTCTGTTTTCCACAGATGAACCCTCCAATGTTTAATTCCATGTCCGGGAATAAGTTATGCAGATTATCTCCCTCTAGAATCAGGAATCCCGTAGCAACCAAGAATAGCTCTATGTACATGAAAACTGATAGGAGGACCCGCCCCTTGTTACCAAATGCTAGCTCTCCAATGTCAGGGTAAGTTCTAATGCTTGAGTGGACATCCATGCACCTCTGAATGAGCAGGCCCGAGTAAAAGGCTGCTATAGATATGGCAAAGAGAAGAATTAAGCTCAACCAACCTCCGGATGCAAGTGCATATGGTGTCGACAAAATTCCCACTCCTGCGTAATGAAGTCACAGCCTTTTTTAGCATAAAAGAGATTCTCCATAAACTACATAGACCAGCCTTAACATCAAGAAAGTTAATTCATTAGCTGAGACACTTCGACATGGAGAATAACTTTGGAATCTACAAATTCTTTAAGGTCAAGATGCTCACTGAGGTCATCAAGACTTCGTCTTTCTAGGTTCCTCTTTGAAATTTCAAGCATGACTCTAAAAGAATATGTTTCAAGCATGACAAAACTTTTTAAGGTCAAGATGCTCATTAGCTGAGACAATTAGTTATCAAAAACACGAAGCTGTACAATGAACACCATCTGCACTGCATGGTTCTACAAAAAGAACGTGCGCTAAGCATCAACATTACGAGTCAAGCAGCTCGGTCTATAGTACGTACAGCAACAGCCTCCAACGATCAAAGGTGTGGTCAAATTAGAGGGCAAAAGAATTAGAGACCTGACAAAGCGTTGAGGCCATTGAAACAGGTTTTGAAGAAAGATGTGTTGCCTTCGCAGAGATTTTCACACTTCAACTCTCCTTCCTCTAGTTTGTGCGCCGATCCTTTTTGCTTCTCATTATACAAGAGAGGCTCGTTCAAGTACGACCCATCGCTTGAATTCGCCTCCATAGAGAGAGAGAGAGAATGGCGATTCCTTGGAGGAAAGACTTGGAAACCCTATCAAAAAAAAATCTTGGAGGTGGAATGGCGATTCCTTGGAAACCCTATCAAAAAATAAATGCTTGGAGGTGGCCTTTAAACTCAAAACCCTAGCTGCTTTTTGAATAGCAATGGCCCCTCTTTTTTAACACGCATTTTACAGGTGCCACATTTTTTTAAATAATTATGTTTCTTAATTTTGTATTTGTTTTTCCGTTACATTTTTGCGAACGTTGGGGTGTTTCTCGTGACTCTCCTTGTCGGGTTTTGTGATAAGTTTTCCCTTGTCCTTATGTAGCTATTTTGGACTATTGTCCATTATCATGAATTTTCAAGCTGACATAGCCTTCGAGCTAATACGGTAGCAAGAATGATTCTTATGTTCGTAACATTACCTCGCCAAGTGACGAAAACTAAAATAATAATCGTTTTTGCCTAGTACGACGAAGCTCAAAAGCATTGACAAGGAGAACACTCTTTCCTACCCCATCTTGTGATCAAAATTTGTAATCTTGATCTCACACCTTTTGAAAGAAGAAAGATGTTGCCCTATTTGCATAACTTATATTTTAGGGTCTTTAAGGGTCCCCAAATTGAAACTCAACATCTATGTATCTAGACATTTCATGTGATAAGCACGTTTTAAACATATCATGCCTTATAATACGTCTTATAATACAAGATCCAGTCCATTCTTAGTTAAAAGAATTCTAAATACATGTCGATATGGTATGGCATCATAAGCAAATAGCTACAAATAACACTTTCAGCCATGTGTTCAACATGAATAATGCAATATAGTGAAAGTACTTTTCTCTTTGGACCACAATTGTCCACATCACCTTAACCCTAAATATACCATAATATAATTATTGAAAGTTTTGATTAATTAGGTTTCCTAAACAATTATTTACCATCTCCTTAGATCAATTGCAATTAATAACTAAAAGTGGAATTTGTCTTTCCAATAGTCTAGTCGGTTGTTTTTTTTTCATTATTTGATGGCCAACATTGGATTGAAAAGTTATTATCTCAATAATGAGATTCGCCACTCCTAAAGTTTCTATATTTATATGAGAAAATTACATACATATTGAGATAATCACTATCATAGAATGTTCTTTCATGCTTCTTAGCACAAGATCATAGACCAATGCACTAAGTCTACTGATTGGACGTGACTAAGGAAGTTTTACATCTATTCCCTTGCTGAAAGCACAAGTAGAGGTTAACACCTGCAATCTTCAAGTAATCTTATTAATGAGGAGGAAGCCTGCTTTGGTAAGTAGATTAGGACTGCCCAAGATATCTAATTCGTCTCATAGCTCAATTAAGACAAATTCAAAATCAGGATAAGTAATGAAACAATTTGCACTTGATAGTACAAGGAATCAAACCTATGCCATTCATCTAATCCACATACAACAAGGCTGTCTTACAATTATACTGAGCTAGCTCTACGGGATTGTCTTCAAAAAAATTATATAAAAATGGAAAAACCGAAGTGAAGCATGAAAAGTGAATAGTGGAGGGTTGATTAGATGGGTATTGCTAGAAGTTGAAAGTGTACGTAAAATTGATGTATCGTTTACTAGAGAGGAAGGGGCTAAAGTGGTCCCAGGTCTTCTCGCGAGACCCTGTGGCATGAAAACGACTGTTCATGCATAAGGAGCAAAAATACAAGAAAACAAGGAAAGAAGATGGCGATGAAATCATTGTCATTTTCACCATGAATGCCTGCGTTTTCTCCACTTCACGGGAGAATTCGTCTACTGCCCCAGACCCCGAGGTCACACTCTAGCGTCTTCATTTTGATTCGCCACCTTTTTCTTGGGTCCCTAGACAAATTCAAATCATCACGTCCTAAAATCGATGGGTATCTCTCTATGAGAACGACAAATTGAGCATTTTGGATCGTAGCTGCGTCGATAACATTTTAGGTCTCGGAAATCCAGCGGATTCCGGGTTGCAGAATTAATTTTTGTTTTTCTTTCTCCCGAGGGAAGTGACACCCTGTCGAGTCAATCCCTTCAGGCCTCAAATTTATTTATTGACTCATCTTGTCCCGTCATCTCTTGTCATGAATATTTAAAGGACATAGGCCTCCATTTTTGAAGTCTCACTCTTTGCTTTCAATGCGACAAATAGATCTAGAATAAAAAAATTCTCTTGTGCTCCCCTAAAATTTCTCTTGTAGTTATTTGTACACACTTAAATCAATTTTGCATAATTATTGGTACTTAAATTTTTGGCCAAGAGATCTCTATCACGTGTTTCACGAGAAGGGTCGGGACAAGAGCAAGTTGTATTCATCATATTATTGCCTTTCAAAGCCACGGTACTTGATGACAAGTTTGGGTGGACAAGGCTCTTGGTTTTTCAGTGGACCTGGAACTCCTCATTTTTTGGGTTGGTACAAGGAATTGGTCCTGAATTGAAAATCAGGTCTACTAAATCCCTAGTTTTGAAGTGGCCGCCTTCCACGTGGGACACTCACCAAATTTCGCTTAGGTTCCTAATCTATGGGCTCAAGCTTCTGGGTTGATCTATCTTTCCTCTCATGTTACAAGTTGCACAAAACTAACAAGAACTCTAGACGACATCGAAAAGGCAAGACATGTCTGAGTAGATGGCCCACATGTGAGACAAAAAAATCCTAGGACTCTCTCTAAATCACACAAGTGTGCAATGACCATGAAAAGATTGTGTAATGGCAATTACAATCTGCAGATAAGGGCATTTTAAATCGTATGGAACAGTTTTATTAAGATTGAAGAGATGATACTAACAGGTATCAATCAGCGGCGTTATCCAATGGGGGTAGGTCAGCAGAGAGGGTTTAAAGAGCAAGAAGCCAAACCGGTTCAATGCATAAAGGGCGCACTACCTACTGTGAAGCCAAAATTTCCAGGCGACAAAAATTAGTGGACTATGCTTTGTTCAAATAATTAATCAAATTAGATAAAGACAAGACATCAGCCAAAAGACAAGCAAGAGAGGGACAACTTCCTTGCCCAATACGACATGCGTTCTGTGAGATCCTGAGAACCGAGCAACTAGCAAACATGACCACGGAATGGGAAGTTCAAAGTAGCAGAAGAAACCATAAAAAGAATGACGGACTTTTCTTGGCTTTCATTTGGGACATTAAGGGAAAGCTCGATGATGACGTAACAGAGAGGACTGAATCTATTTAGTTTAATGAGTTCTTTAACTCTATAGATGATGAGAGTGTGCGTTTTGAAAAGGAAAAATGAATATAGTTATACGAAAAGGGAATTGTTTTTCTTGATCATCTAGAACTTGGTTACTTCAACTAGGAAAGCCGTGCACGAGGGGACTCTGAATTTTCCTGATTGGACGCTGAGAACAGTCATTCCCTAGCCGCCTAATCTATGGTTTGCCCGGTTAGGCAAAAAGATACTGAAAGGAGAGAGATTATGTATGTGTGTGTGTGTGTGTATGTACATATACGTATATATATATATATATATATGTGTGTGTGTGTGTGTATATGTGTATATAAATTGATAGATATATATATTATATATATATATATATTTTCTTCTCTCAATTGGTAGATCCTAAACTACTTACTCTAGGAAAAGATTTTGGACCTAATTGAGAATTCTTAGACAAATAATTTAATTCAGAGGAAAACAAAGAAATCAGATAATGATTTTTTTCGTACATTTCATAATCAAGCTAAAGAAATTAAAGAAAAAATATTATGGTTACCTATATGAACATAAAACTCATATAGTTTCCTTTGACTGCTTTGAAGAATATTTTCTTCAACAAAAAGAAATCTACGTCCTAGATCACACTTATAATGGAAATTAGTTAATGGTTAGACCATAAGATCTAATCATCCTCATTTAAGGAAAATTAAAATTCAAAATAGGGATAGTGAAATAACAGTTACTTCTTTTAAAATAACAACTGAAAACTGATAAAAATCAAAATGTAAAATAATATAACAAAATATTTATACATATCAACACCTCCATATTATTGGCAACCAATTCAATAGGATAGAATCTTCAATTTTATCATATTCCTCTCATTTATTAATCTATAAACCTTCAAATCACCTATATATATTTATATATTTATCACTGTGTGGTTTTTCCATAGTGTGGGTTGTATTTCAGTAAAGTTAGAGTAAACTAATGATGCAACTCAACTGGATCCTCCACTACCTGATTGTGATGAGTCCATTGTTTAGAAGAGTCCATTTACCCTCTAAGCGGATAGGATCTCAATCAAATTATGAGATTTTCAGGGAGTTAGTTCAATATCGAGATAAGACATGAATTTCTCTTTGGACTCAGCTCGCCTATTATTCATTTCCTTATATATAATTTACAAAAAGAAAATCTTCACATGTAGATGGTAAGCAGTATAAAAATATTATTACATGGAAATGTTTTCAGAACTTTTCTTGACCTTTAGCTTAGCAATTGAAAAATTCCCAAAAAATGATGAGCTAGCTAGACTCTTGATCTCAAGCTTGGACTAGCACACAACAACTTGGCGGTTTCTAAACACGAAAATTGTCCAAAAAATCCTAAACCTATTGTATAGCGGTCAATATGGTCCTAAATCTTTGAACTGTATCAATTTTTTCAAAAGAGAATCTTCATGTGGAGATGGTAAGCAATGGAAGTATATTATTTCATGGAAACATTTCCAGAACTCTTTTTGACCTTTAGCTTAGCAATTGAAAAATTCCCAAAAAATGATGAGCCAGCTAGACTCTTGATGTCAAGCTTGGACTAGCACAAAAGGACTTGGCAGTTTCTAAAATAGGAAAATTGTTTACAAAACATTAAATCTAGAGTGTAGTGACCAATCTAGTTCTAATCTTTCAATTGTATCAATTTTGTCAAAAGAGAATCTTCACATGTAGATCATGAGCAGTGGAAAAATATTATTACATGGAAATGATTTTAGAACTCTTCTTGACCTTAAGCTTAGCAATTGCAAAAATTCCCAAATGATGATGAGAGACTCTTGATCTCAAGCTTGGACTGGCACACAAGGACTTGGTGGTTTCTATACAGGAAAATTGTCTAAACAATCCTAAGCCTATTGTATAGCAGTCAATCTAGTTCTAAATATTTCAATTGCGTCAATTTAGTCCTAAATATTTTGATGATTTGCCAATTTAGTCATAAACATTTCGATTGTGCATATTTAGTTTTGAATATTTTGATGGTTTGCCAATATAATCCTAAATTTTTGAAGATTTGTCAATATAATTGCTCCAGCCAAAGCTCCAAATAATAGTTTTATGACTAAATTGACAAATCTCTAAAAAAATTATGACTAAATTGGCACTATTAAAAGATTTGGAATTAGTTCTTTTTCTTTAGCTAAGTAGGTATTGTTTGCATTAGAAGTGCCAATGTTAGATGTATGAAAGGTGCGGACCGGCTTGGATTATTTATTTATTTTCCTTCTTTTTCTCAATGCTGAAGAGAGACTCTCACATCATAGGATTTCACTCATGCCTCGTTAAAAGCAACCGACCATCCACAATGGCCAACTTAAATCTACCCACCCTCTGATCAAATCACCGCCTATTCAAACTCTTACGAGTTACGACGACCATAATATCATTTGAGTGGGACGAGGCCGATGTCTGGAACAACGTTGCTGGAGTGCCCTAATTCGAAACAATGCACATCAACAAATCAATGATGCTCGATTCGCGCACATCGAGGAGGCTGACAGGAAGGACTGACATTTCGTTCAACCCGAAGCCAGTGGTGGCGGCGTCACCGTTGCCTGCAACGCGGCCACGCCGTCGTCAAGGAAGAGTCGAGAACGATGAAGGTAACGATGGGAGACAGTAGGGTTCCGCCGCATGAGTTGAGGAAAGGGACTTCCCCGTCAGTTCTTGAAGGCATTAGAAGGACGCTCATAGGCAGATCTGAGCAGGGTGAGAGATTGTAACCTATGGTGTTTAATTTCCTTCGGCCATACTAATTACATGTTTCGGATCCCACTGAACCATCATAAGTTTTTATTTATTACTGAAATCGAAAGGAAACACGATCCAAAGAAAATACATTTCAGTTCGAGCAATTTAGTTTGAATCTGTTTTATAATATAGAAACATTAGTCATGTTGGTAACATATGTTATGTGATTATAATTCTTTCTTTTTCTAAAGTCACATTCTCGATCTACTAAAAAATAATTAATCAATCGATGAGTTGTTACTAATAGTATTTAGAGACTATTTATCAACTTATAGGACAGCTTTGCTTGATGCTTATGTTAAGGATACTGATGCAAATCAAGGTGATCAAATCAAATCACACAAGTGCTAAGATCAAGGAATTTGATTGATTCTGAAATCAATTTGTTTGATTGTAACAGCTTATAATATCTTGTATAAATACATGTACTCAACTTATGAAAATGTATCAATCACAGAAAATCTTTTTTTCATAATTTTCTCAATTCTCTTAGATCTTTTAGTTTATTTGTAATTTGTTCAATGTTGCCACCAGATCACACCAAATAATAATCACTTCATTGTATGATGGACGTAGCAAATGTTGTGAGTCAATGACAACTTTGATGGAAAAGAAAGACGGTTGCCCTTTCAAGAATCCAACTCTTACGAAGAAAAATCATCATTTAAATTTTTTTTTTACTGTCTATATGTTAATTCGAGGAATATATGATCCAGGATTTCGGAGGACAAAGAAAAAAAGGAAAATTCACTTGTCAAGTTGCGCAGTAAAATCCAAATTCCTGGTGAAAGGTATGCCTCGCAGGTTGTCCTCGTTAGATGAGGCAACATTTAGCAACGATTCGACAGACAAATATATATTCTTGATATCCACGTTCCCAGAGAGAGAGAGAGAGAGAGAGAGAGAGAGAGAGAGAGAGAGAGAGAGAGAACCTGATAGAGCGTTGAGTGCATTGAAGCAGGTCCTGAAGAAAGTGATTTCGCCAGCGCCTTCGTCCACATTCAATGGCTGAATCTGATGCTTATTGAGAATCAGAGGAATCCTGATGGAGGAAAACCTTTGCTGATTCTCCTCATCCTCCATTTTAGACAATGCCCTTTCTTTTTCTTTCTTTGTTATCCTGGTGGGTGAGTGAAGAGAGACTCGAGAGATAAAGATGAGAGAGAGAGAGAGAGAGAGAGAGAGAGAGAGAGAGAGAGAGAGATGCTAACATGCAAGCTGGCGATTCAAGGCGTAGTTTTAGCAACATGTGGTAATGTAATACGCAAGGTTAGTTTGTGTATTAAATCGGAGATCTCGGGGTTACTTGGCACAAATTGATTATGAGTCATCATCATGGAGGGAGGGAGGGAGGGAGGGAGGGAGGAGAGAGAGAGAGAGAGAGAGAGAGAGAGAGAGAGAGAGAGAGAGAGAGAGAGAGAGATGAGAAGTTGTAACTGAGGCTAAATTTTCGTGACATGTGGACTCCTGATACGCAATGTTAGTGTGGGTTATAAGCCGGAGATCTCAGGATTAATTACACAAACTAATAACGAGTCATCCTCACGCATAGAGATAGAGAGAGTTATTAAAAGTTATTATAGAGATTTAGGGCTTGTTTGTTTGAGTGAATGAATTTTTCACTAGTTAATATTATGGATTTTCACAAGTTTGATTCACTGAAAATGGTCAACTAGAGGAAAACTATTTACAATTAAAGAATATACGCATGCTTAAATTTAGGAATATGAATCCCCTAACCTGAAAAGGGGAAAAGTATTTTTCTAAAAACATTTTCGTTGATCATGAAATTTTCTTCAAAATACACTTGTAATTTATGTGGACCAACATATTTATAGCCATTGATCATGTGATTCTCACTCTAGGGCTCACATAATCAATGGCTATGATCATATGCTCTACATAAATAAAGCACGTTTGTGTAATATTTTTAAAAGAGAGAAGGTGGATACCCTATATTTGATTGTTTAGATTTCTAATTAGAATAGGATTGAATATGAAATTCATGAGATTTTGCTATATCTTATCCACTGTTTAGTGATTACTATAATGAAGTCAGATATTGTATATATTATTTGGTATAAACGGCATATTAAAATAAATGAACACAAATTTTACAAACAGAGATGATAAAAATCTCTCGCGATACTCTTGTTTACTTTTTATTTATTTATTTTACTCTCTTTTTAAATTAATTTCTTCTTTATTTCTTTCTTTCGCTTCCATCATTCTCTAATAAAATTTTATTAAATAGAAAATTGTACCAATATACCTAAAATATCAAAATACCTAAAACATATAATAGGTATATATTTATAATGAATTTATATTATAAGATAGAATTAAATTCGAATATATAAATAAAAATAAGATTAAATTATAAAACCAAATTGTTAGTTTTTGTTATTTTGAGTTCTTTATATTAGAATTCACATATTATTTATATTGAAATATAATTTCAGATTTGTTAATTTAAGAAGTTTGTTTTTAGAAGAATAACTTTCCTATCATGAAATTATAAATTCTATTTACCTTTATCTCACCTCCCCCATGAAAGAATTTTATTCGGCTTATATCTCAATTATATCTGACTTTATCTTGTTTTGAGCAGGAACCGAATGTAGGAAATGATAAATTTTATCATATCTAAAATTTTATCTTGACTACAAAACACATCTTAAGAATTTAGGATTGGATTACCTAAACGTTGAGATCATTCAATTCAAATGAGATTATCTCACGCATTAGTCGCTATCAATATCAACCAAGTTTTGTATTCTCCGCTGTATTCACGTGGATGAATTATTTCTTTATTTCCCGATAAAAACCATAAATGGAAAGATCAGAAAAGAAATCCGCTCCCTCTCTACTCTAACGTAGAATAATGGGAAGTGCATTGATCCGTTTTAATTTACTAAGAAATTCCTAGACCTTAAACGTTATCCTCCGAATTTGCCTGTTCATTTAGTTGTTTATTATTGTTAAACCAGCATCGTCCTTTTCAATCAGCATAGGCCATGCACATGAATTTCTGGGATAATGTTACTTCTTCTTGAGTTTCGCATCAAAGATGCCCACATCAATTTGGGAAAATTATCTAAAAAGTTTTAAATCTAATACATAATAGTTAATTTAGTCTTAAAATTTTCAATTTGACCAATTTAGTTATAGCCCTTGTAATGATTTACCAATATAGTTCTTTCGACCAATTTTGACTGGAGATTGATCCCATGCAGCACAATCGACGCTAATATAGATGATTTTTATAATTTTTTTTAAATTTTATAAAATTTTCTTCACTTTTTATTTTATTATTATTTTTTTTAATCTTTTCTTCTCTCTCTTTTTTCCCCATTGCTTATCTTCTTAGAAGGGCCAATAGACATCGTTGGGGCCTCAGCAATGGTTGGTGATGCTCGGTGCTAGTGAGGGTATGTAGGCCCTTGCCCAAATTAGAGGCTCAATCCTTGCCTGCAGTTGACAAAGGTTGCCAACCATCGTTGAGGCCCTATGACACCTGCTGGCCCTTCCAAAAAGATGGACAATGAAAAAAATAGAAAATTCAAAATATTTATAAAAATTATAAAAATAGTCCACCTTAGCCTTAACCATGTCATGTAAGATGGTTGATTGCTACATTAGTAATTTTTGGTTAAAATTGGCTCGAATGATTACATTGATAAATCATTAAAAGATTTGAGAGTAAATTGACATTAAAAAGTTTAGAACTAAATTGATTGTTGTACAGTAGATTTATAACTTTTTGGACAATTATCTTGAGAAATTGAATACGAAATTTAAAAGAGAAAAAGTTACAATTTATGTGCTCAAAACATACTAAAAAAAGTTAAGAGGAGTTAATTAACGTAACCAAATGCTGGAGGTAATATATATTATTTTCGAAAATCAAGGTGTAATGTGTACCGATCTCAAGTTGATGAAATAAAGCAAAAGTTTTCCTGAAATTGGTAAACAGTTCACTTGGGAATGTTAATATGATTAAGATAGACACATAAATATGTATGTGCAAAATATTCATCTGCATTATTAAACGGACAAAATTTTAGCTCTTAAACTTTCATGAAAATTTCCTTTAAGAGTCCAGTTCTATTACAAGAAGGATTGCAATTGTCTATTACTATTATTATTATTTTTTTGGTTTGAAATGTAAGTATCATTTATAAGATGATGTACAAGAGCTTAGGAACATTCTCCATCATTACAAAGATAACTAAGAATGGAAAAAAATGGAGTGAGGGAGTCTTCATATAATAGCCAAAATTACATTTGTCTGGAAAGGTTTAAAAATTTTGTAAAATGATGCTCGGCTTCTAACAAGCTTACGAATTTTAGCCACAATGATGGGGACATTATTTGACTTGTTTTGGGAACATCTATAGTTACGTTTCATCCAAATGCAGTATATGGTTGCTAAAAAAGCTTACGAATTGTCTATTACTATTCAACAACCGACCAAGTGACGTATCTAAACTTTGGTGAATCTTTAACCCCGAGTCCAACTTATTTCCCCTAAATTAAATATTTAAGAGTGATAAGAAAAGTAAATCCGATAAATAAAATGAATTTTCGAAATTATATGATATGACCCTTTTTTTGTCTCCATCTTTTTCCCCCCAAATTAGATGTTATTTAAATTTTACGTACTCAAGAGAACCCTTGTATTCGTCCTAGGGAATACAAAACACACCTAATAGTACTATCTACATTTAACATAATTAGTGGTGTAAATTTTTCTTGAATTAATCATATCATGGTCTCAATCCATTAGTATTTTTTCTAAAACTTCGAGTTAGGTGTGTAATGTATGTTGGACATGGTCGACCCTATTTTTATATAAACTTTTGCAGATTAAAGATTGGACTACACGATTGGACTAAAAAAGGAATGTGGCCTCTCAATGGATATGTTAGAATATGTCTCGAGTTTGGATCAACTGGATAAAATCAGACTATAAGAGAATTATGGATGCTTGATGAATGTCAAGGAGTTGTGAGAAGAAATGCGATGGTGGCCTGTTAATGGGCGTTATAATACTCCATCTTGGTGTTGCTATTGCCCATGGAAATAAAGAAAGAGAGACCTTGATGGTCTTGACCGCACGAGCGACTACTTTGCTCCGCTTAAGAAAGGGAAAAAAGATTAATTATGGACACTCCTAATATGGAAAAAATAATTAATATTACAAAAAATTCCAAACTGGTATATTTTCAATACACCCATAATAAATTTATCTTAAATTATTTTTAGTCACCAAAAACTTTAAATTGGTATACCATAATAAATTTACTCTAAACTTATGATTGGGTTACCAAATATCTCAAATTGGTACATTCGCCATGTATTTACCTTCTGTTAGTTTCTATTAAATTTTACCGTGAAATTATTGAGTTAGATATCATATGATATGATAAGTTCATGCAAAAATTCACCTCTGTTTAGTATAGATTTGCTATAGATACGTTAGTTTGGGATTTTTTGAGGTTCAAAAATTAATTTGTGGCAAATTGGTCATAAGTGTGCTAGTTTAGAATTTTTGGTGGCCCAATAATTAATTTATGATATTATGATTTAAAAATTAATCTGAGGTAATTTATCATAAATACATTCATTTGGAGTTTTTTGTGATAATAAAAAAAAAGCGGCAATAATGGTGTCTTTATGAGTTGGCCAATCATTGTGTTTGTTTTTTTCCTTTTTCTCCTTCCATTAAACTTTCTATTTAAATAGGAAGAGGATAGCTCTTGACGTGTGGAGGGTCCTGAAGGCTGCATAGGGGATTTTGAACAGAGTGCCAAGATATCTTCTTGAGAGGTTTGATTCAGAGAGGTTTTTTCTTCGTGAAATTACGCCAAATATTCTTGGGTCGAAGCCAATTAGATCATGCATAAAAATTTCTATCGTTCTTTTGGTGGAATTTTCAGATTTTTTTTGAGAAATTTTGAGCGCTAAATATTATGAATTATTGGGTATAATTAAATGCTAAAAAATATTAAGAATGTTTGAGTGATTTGAGTGTGATAGTAATTTTCATTATATCATTTTATCTATAATGTAATTATGTGCTACTCTTCCCATGAATATATGTTACATCGGTCGAGTCATGTAAATTTGATGTCCAATTTATTTTCTTATTCTGTAAATTTTACTCAATTGTTTGTTTTATTTACTATTCTTCCTTTACCGTGCAAAGACGTACATGGGCCACATTCAAGTTAAGGGACAATGCAACGTGTATGAACCTCGCTATCTCAAATGACATTTCACGAAATGAGTGGAATCATGGCTTTCTTCTCTTCTGCTTTATTGATATCATTATTAGTTTCACTTCGCGATGGGTAAAAAAGAAAGAGTCAAGATGAAATCAACAACACCCCTCCCCCCCCCACCAAAAAAAGAAGAAGAGAAAAAGCAAAAGTGTTTCTCCAGGAAAACAAAGTTTTAGGACGTTCCATTGGATTGGGGTTCGAGTCTATGACCACACTCCATCTAAAGCATACAAGAAGTGATCAATGGATCATAAATCAAGTCGGTTCGAGAATCCGACAATACTCAAAGTACCAATAAACCTTGAAATCTTTTACTAGACTTTGATTTATGTGATTGAAAGCTCCACAGATGAGTGATAATTTTTATAAGCTTCCAGTAATGGTAAACCTAGGGCTGAATGTTCGGTATCATATATTTCTCTGATTTCACACCATTCAAGTATACAGGTAGATAATCTCGCCCAATCTTAAACTAAGTGGGCCCAGTGCGAGAGAGCCGCAAACGAAGCAAACATTATCTACTGGTGGAGGGCCCGAGTGGGGATGGTTTTAGTGGTATCAACGTGAGGGTAAGGATGTTGGATTTTAGATATATCTTAGGAAAATTATCAAAAAAATTCTAAATATATTATACTTTTATTAATTCAGTCTCAAATCTTTTGATTTATTAATTGAGTTCTAAACATTTTCATGTTTTGTCAATTAAGTTTATCTAGTTAATTTTAGCTAAAAATTATTGACATGGATGTCGACTATCATACATGATATGATTGGAGTTAACATGGATAATTTTAATAATATTTCAATACTTTTGAATTTATTTATTTATTTTTCTTTTCTTCTCTCTTTTTTTTTAAAACTGTGGCCAGAGGGTTACTGGGCCCTCCTTGGATGTAAGTTCTATTCTGGGAATGATTCTCGGGATGATTATGAAGATACTTTTCGTTTGCCTGATGATCTAAGCCTGCACATGAAAATGCCCGCCGTCACCATTGTTGCCATTTCAACAGCCGTGATTATCGAGTTGCAGTTGGGTCACACGACGAATCCGGGCCATGGTACGACCTCCGCACGACAGGTCCGAAGCTTGCGCGACTTCCGGTTGGTTGTGGTCGGTGGCCTCAAAATCCTTGGTTGGAAATGGTCCTTCATTAAGCCCAACAACTCCAAAATTTCATGGGAGTGGAGAGACTCAGCAAAACCACAGTGTGTGGCTGTGAGAGAGAGAGAGAGAGAGAGAGAGAGAGAGAGAGAGAGAGAGAGAGAGAGAGAGAGAGAGAGAGAGAGATTAAAAGTTAAAGTGGCCAAAAAGAAAAAGAAAACATTTGGCAAACACCTGCTAGCCGCCTGAGCATACCGAACGGTGATCTAATGCTGTGGTGTCAATGTTTTCCGTCCATGAATTTAATGGAGGTATCTCATTGAGCTTAATTCAAAAAATTGCGATACTCTATCGAATAAAATAAAGTCTGATATTTCATTGTAAAACGGAAGTAAAAATCTGTGAAACTAATCGGTAATTTCAGCCTAATATATGTCGGATAATGAGTAAGAAATAAGTTCTTTTTTCTTAGTAACAAAAAAGATGCACAAGATATGAGCGCAAAACTGAGAATTAGTTAAAGAAAGAATTTTTTTTTGTCTGAATGGTTTTATTTTTTCAAAAGGAATTTAAATTACTTTATAAATTATAAATATTGATTATGAAGTTTGGATTTGCGTGAGATAGGCTTTGTTTGGAATCTTCAGCATAGTTTTTGCAAGGTTTATAAACTTTTCCGTGTGTAGGACCAAGAGTAGCATTAATGACCAATGGAAAATAAACAATGGGAATATATCAATGTCAATATGACAGATGAGAAAAGGAAAATAATTTCTTAAACAAAAATAGTTTCTCCCATTCAAGAGAAAATGTTTTAAAAGGTAAGGCATCACTCTACCAATAGTGGAGGCATTCCCAAGTAAATATTTTATTGACTACTATATGGAGGCTTCTTTCCTTGATCTTCTCGCATAATTAGTCTCTTTGAAATGTTAGGAGATTCTCCTTAGCTTTTGTACCTTATATGATTAACGATATTCACATATTTACACCAAAAAAAATTCAAGAGGAAATTTAAAATAAACATTTAGCCAAAGATTAACATCAATTGAAAAAAGGGAAAATTAGAAAATTTCTCCAAGTTCTAAGAAAAATATCAGATAATGTTCTTAATTTGAAAATTTAATGCAAAAAAGTGAATGAAAATTACCAATATTACTTTCACAAATAAATGATTAATTACCTTGCACGCTTAACCTAACGTGAAATATGAAAGGAAGATTTTACCTTCAACAAAATTTATAAATATGACTTTTAAAGATTAATTAGAATTAACGTTTCAATTTTCAAAAGCTCAACTTCAGTTTCGATAATAGAACACAACATCATTTCATCAAAAATAAAATGTACAAAATGGGTGACAAAATTAAAGATAATTCCTAAATTTATTTTGAGTTTGATCGATTATCTTAATGCGTAGAAACATGACACCAATTTTTTATGTCTAATTTTACTAACAAGATAATTGATTTTTAAAGTTTGAGAAATTATTATCTATTTAATTAACTGTTGAATAGATAGTACTTTTTTCTTATGCACAACTAATGACCATTTTACCGCCAGCTGTCAAATAATGCACACTAATTATTGAATTAAAGTTAATGGAAAATATTTACTATGTAATCGCCCAAGTATCCAACCGTGCACGACTCGAATTGTAATGCTTTTTTGTGTGTAAAAATTTTACGTTGAACGATGCTTTATCTGGAAAAATAAATCATAAACCATCGGTGCTTAGGAAATTTTATACAAGCACCTTATTCGCCATTGATTTAAGAATTATAACTATTCACTCTCCCTAATCACTGATGTATAGACTCGCTTGTGATAGGGTTTCTATGGATCGGTTTGGTATGAATCTCCACCGGTATCTGACTCAACCTGAATATGAAGCATATAAGTTTTCTGTGACTGGATCTGCAAAAAAACCCGAATAGGAAAGAAAAAAGTTCGGATGGGGTTGGTTCCCGTCTCTCTCCATGCAAAGGACATATTTTGTTATCAAAGGATTTTACACATGCCTCGTTAAAAGCAATCGACCATCACCAACGGCTGCATCAAAAAGGACTTTTCCGATCAAACCACCGCCTATTCAAGTTCTTACGATGATATAACATTTGAGTTTGACAGGGTGATGTTTGGAACAACGTTACTCGAATCCCCTTGTTTGAAACAATCCACAATGATGGATCAACCATGCCCAATTTGCACACATCGAGAAGTTCGCCCAAAAGGACCAACATTTCTTCTTACCTGTGTTGGAAATTTCCTATAATATGGATTTACATTAATTAATTAATTTTTATTTTAAATAATTGGGTTATGGATATTCCAATATATGTTGAATCCTTGAGTGATCTTATTGAATTGGGTTTTAGCATTTATCAATAATGAGCCTAGTTAAGCAATAAAGTGTAGGCAATTATGTTTAACTGAAGCCCGTATTGAGAGGGGCCCAATTAACACACTATTGATTAAGGTTTGTTAGGTCCACTTTCTAACCTATAAAAGGTAGGTTATATCTACTAGTCGCTTGAATCACATTAAAAGCTGCTATATTGAAATATGTCATAGAGAGGAAGATCTAACATTTCAATAGATCGTTGATAACTATTAGTTTGATTTATTTTTCTTCAAGTAAAGCTATAGCTCAAACATGTACGTTTTTAATTCCGTTGTATGTAGAGGTTTTGGTATTTTACAGTCATATATGGATATGATTGTTCTTGATTAATTTAGTTGTTTATGTAGAAAATTTCTACATGTGGAATCAAAGCATGCCATATATAATTGTAGAACCCAATTTTTTTTATAACAAATCCGTTATGTTGTCAACTATGTTTGTTTCTTTTGGTTTTGAGCTTCTATTAGTTTGTGATTCACAATTTCTTATGCGACTTCAGTCAATCAAAGTATTTTTTTTTTTGGGTTGAATCAAATCAAAATACTTATTAAATAGTTATAAATAATGCATTAGAATGGAAGACATAAGCTATGATGATCATGATGATATGTTTGATTTCTTGGATTATCATTATTTTGCAATTTCGGATCTATGATGGACCTCTCTGTGCATATGTCTGGAAACGAGCTAGTAAAAAAGCTTTTTAGTGTTTGATGTCTTCACAACATTTGAAGTTTACTTGAAGAGCTTTCCAACGATCCATAGAATGCCCCAATCTGGTGTCAGTTGCTATCCAAAATCATCGTCCAAAGTCAGTTCAGTAATCTATAATAATGTTCTGTTTAGTTCTCATATGCATGTTGTCTGCCTGTTGCTTTTGTCGATTTTTTTTACAATTTCTGTGTTGAGATCTAGAGGTCGACTCCTCATGAAAGATGTTCATATAGGTATTAAATTCGACATATAATTTTTTGGAGTATGATTAGTGGATGAAAACCTTCAGCATAGATTAATCGATTCTGAAACTTTAGGGCTTTTGTTCTATATGTCGAGATCTTTCTCACTATATATAATTTGTATAGTTTTATTGAGTATTGAGTGAGAATTTCAAATTTCAAATTCTTGAATTCATAATTTTGAAAGGGTTCTAAAAATTTTGAATTTTATTTCGATTGAATGATATATGTTAGAAATTGGTATATGGGTATTATTAAATATACATGAATTCACTTTCTTGATTTTGTTAAATTCACCGTCAAGAAAAGGGAAATTCCAAGTTGGACTCGTTGACCAAATTTTATGGTTTCCTACTCCAAGTTGCAGGCGGTCTCTACAAGTATTATTTTTGGTAACAATGAATTATGTGTTGTTGCAACATGTTTGTTCAATGACTTTTTCTATGTTTTTTTTTTTTCTTCTTCATGATTGGTTGCATGAACTTGGAATCAAATCGGAGTTGGATTCCTAGAATTGTAGTAGAGAATTGTATGTTCTTGCTATTGGAATTTGCAATTTTTTTAAGACTTAGTAATTTTACGAATTGGAATCAAGTGGCATGGGCATTAACAAAAATGACAAAGGGAATTGGGCAGTCTCATACTAACCCATGACGATGATTGTCACTCTATAATGGTCAAATTTGGTCGATTGATGGTCTTGGAGGTGAAGTTTCAATATTGTGAAGACCGCATAACGGCTGGGGTTTTGGGTTTTCTAATTATCACACTATTTCATGCCAAACCATTGCTAAGGAATCAAACTTTGTTTAACTTCGTGATCTAGCCAAGAGGAAGAATCGTGATCGTACTTCTGGACTCTGTTGAAATCCTACTCCAAGTTGAAGTAGCAAATCCGAATAAAGATGAGATTATTAATTCAACTATGAAAATAATACTAATCAGAAATAGGACCTTCATAGGGACTATGGAGCAATGTGGCGCTTGATTTTCACGAAGGATTTTGTGTTGTAATTAAGACTCGTTCATTTTGTCTCACAGTTGATATTCTGTGATGAGCTTGTAGCAGGATTATTGACCTACTTTGTGGTTTGCTAAGATTAAAATATAAACTAATGATAAAAATGATAGTTTTCATAAAGATTGGTAACATCTTTGCTATTTGAACAAATATCGACTTCATTAATTTCTTGGGTTGCATTAGTGGGGATGGGCTTACTTTTCACTTGCTTTTGTCTATGCCTAATATAAAGCCATGTATGAGAAGTGGTCAATTGCCCACTGTTTCCTAAAACATTAGTGTAACCTAATATCGTAGAGAAAATAGTGTTATGTAGTGCTAATAAGTATTATAATATATCAATAAATTTATTCATGTGCATTGACGAGCTCCCTTTATCTTCGATTGTTATCGTCATCGCTCCATCATGCTATCAAATTAGTTTGGTATCGAGTCTCTCTATTGATTGGTGTTAATGAGATTAAGTTAATTTGAACAAGCACTTGAGACAACGGATTTTGAGTTGTCCTCACTTTTCATTTGGACATTGTAAATTTTAGTTGTCATGCTCATATGCCTACATTTAGTTTAGGATTGTGTTCCTCCATGTGTTTGCCTCCATCATTTGTGAAATGCAAGGTCTTGAATGAATTATAACGTTCTCCACTAACTTGCCTTGATATTAGCAAGGCTTATTGATGTAGTGCAGCTAAGTTGTTAGCCTCACATGCACGGAATGGCGCGTGGGGAGAAGTGTAGGGTCCTCGATGGCCTGTCTTGTTCCAAATTTTTTTAATATGTCTAATTTTTAATTGAATGAATATTTGTTATGGTTAATTTTAATTTTGGAATATTTAAATATTTATTTGGAATTATTTATTGTTATCCATATTTAATTCTATAAAAATAATCTTGTGCCTATTTTTCTAATTTTTAATTTATGAAAATTTATTATAGCATATGAGAGATAGTATGGCAATATCCACTTTATCTAATTTAACATAGATTATCTATATTCTCTGGCTTTAGTTTAACTAGATAATCTTAGGTGCTTATTTGTAGAAATAAGCATATAAAATTGTGGTAAAAATTGTTATTTGATAAATGTAATATGATCCTGGGAAGCATATGTTGTAAAGTGCTTCATATTATTTGATGAATTTTTGGGCAGAATTAAATGGAATAGTATTTTCAAATTGTCAAAGTTTGTAAATTGTTGAACTTCCTTATTGATAAAAATTAATATATACAATCACTTGCCCAAATGGGGTTATTGTGTATATTAATTTGAAAATTGCATGAAGATAAATTCCAAATTAAAAAGATGGGGATATATGACTCAAAAGATTTATCTACCCAAATGGGATAATTTTTTGAAAGTTATGTGTAATTTCCCTCTATATTGATATATTAGATATGATTGATGGGATGTGTGACTCAAAAGGTTTATCTACCCAAATGTGATAAACTTTGAAAGTTATATGTGATTTCTCTTTAAGATAATGGAGATGTATAACTTAAAGGATTTGTCTGTACAAAGGGGATGAATCATTGAGGATTATATGTAATTTTCCTTATCGTCTCTATATATTGATATCGTGGAGATGTATAATTTAAAGAATTTATCTACCCAAAGGAGATAGATTCTTGACAATTATATGTAATTCTCCTTATTGTCGTTTTATAATGTGCTAATTATTTTGTTGAATTGCTCATTGCCCATAATCAATCTTTTTGTATTATATGTGACAACACTACAGCTATGTTATAAGATAACAAGATCAGCAATGTGTCTATACACTTGGCATCAAATATTATATTGTTAAGGACTTGGTAAAAAATGGAGATATTATAATTGAAAATATTAGAACTAAGTCCATGTTAATTGATCCTCTAACAAAAGATTTACACCCCATTTTGTTTAAGGACAATGTATAAGAATATGGGTGTTTTAGACTTTTTTAATCTCTTTTGTTAGTAGGAGCTATGTATAGTTTGTCTTTTTGAATATTGTAGTTATATGCAAATTGATAATGCTTTTACAATCTTTATTAAAAAATTTATTTTTTAGATGATCATCATTGTTGATTCTATCGTTATCCTTTCTCCTGTTGATTGATAAATGGAAGTATAAAACAGTATTTTTAAACAAATAGTTTAAAGACGAATGCATGTCATTACTTATGAGATCTCATATTGGATGGTGATATAATTGTACAATTTCATGTTGTTTAGAAATTACGTTAATGCAGTTTCATGTCATTGAGAAATTGCATTGAGGATCGATAAAAGATAGTGTATATTTTTTTATCACATATTGGTTACACTATTAGGCCCATGATCCATGAAAGTATAATGCTTATTATATGTGATTATGGAAGGTCATGTGTTACGGTTTTTTCTAAACATATTGATCACTATAGTCCTATACTGAGGTTATATAGGATTGGTTTGGTTTTGAGATGCCATTATTGAATTATTATTTTTCAAAATTATGGTCACATAAAACAAATTTTCAATTATTAACATAAGAGTGTCGTTTTCAAAATAAAATCATTTTCAAAGTAAAAATAAATTAATTAATGTAGCCAAAATGGGAGAATGTTGGAAACTTTCTATAATATGGGTTTACATTAATTAATTAATTATTTTTTAAATAATTGGGTTAATGGACATTTCAATACATGTTAAACCCTTGAGTGATCTTATTGAATTGGGTTTTTGTATCTATCAATAAAGTACGTAATTGAGTAGGAAATTATAAGCAATTGTGTTTAATTGAAGCCCGTGATGAGAGGGGTCTAGTTAACACACTATTGATTAGGGTTTGCTAGGTCCCCTCTCTAGTTTATAAAATAGTAGGTTATACTTATCAGTTGCTTGAATCCCATTAAAAACTACTATCCAGAAATATGTCATAGAGAGAAAAATCTAGTATTCCAATAGATTGCTGATTACCATTAGTCTGATTTATTTTTCTTCAAGTGAAGTTATGGCTCAAACATGTATGTTTTTAATTATGCTGTACATATAAGTTTTGTTGCTTTACAGTCATATATGGATTTGATTGTTCTTGATTAATTAGTTGTTTATGTAGAATTTTTTTTCAACTTGAAGCCAATAGTGACGGTGTCATTGCCTGTCAACATATCGGAATGGTCGAACATTAATCTGAAACACGACCGCATAGATCGTCTAGGAAAAGTCAAAAGTGACGCTGAAGTGATGGAGACATTATGGTTTCGCCTCATGACTACTTGGCAAGGAGGAGAGGGACTTCCCTGTCAGTTCGTAAAGGCATTGGAAAGACACACGAAGGCACAGATCTAAGCAGAGTGAGAGGTGCTAGATTATTGGGTTTAATTTTGTTCAGCCTTACAAGTAATGTGTTTTGGATCCAAAACCAAATCCAACCCGTTCTTTTACTAACTATTCGAAAGGAAACCAACCTAAACAGACTAGAAATTTTTGCTTCGATTCGGATTTTATGTTGATAGTGTGAATTTTCTTGCGTAGCTAGAGCATGTTATAATTACTTTAATTTGGAGTTGATTTTACAATAGAGAGATATTAATCAAGTTGTATGACATGTTATGTGTGTTAGAAAGATATGCGGAAAACCCATGATCCCGATAATTGAGATTGAATGCGGAAATGTGTAGAATTTTATACTAATCTCCGGCCATTGATAAAACCAAGAACGGTTATGCAGACTTGAACAATCACGAATAGGCACTTTTAGCCAATTGCCCTCTTGACATCGATGGCGTGTTTTCCGATTCTCAAGTAATTAGAATAATTGGATGGATAGAGAGTTTGGTTTAGATTACCTATTTATAATATGCCCATACAAATTCTAGTATATAGTATTCCATCAAGACTAATCCTAGTAGATATGGATAATATCCATAATTATCACTAATTAGATTTGGATAATAAATCTTCAATAAAATCTAATATGGGTAATTTTAAATTAAATGTGGGATCACATTAATAAAATATTATAACATTCTCCCACTTCATTCTAACATTTCATTGAACCAAATCAACAAATCTTCATGCTGAAAATTAAACACATGATCATGGTGATAAGTCCGCTTAGAATGGGTATTCTCTTCCATGTATCAATGTGTTTCACTAGCCTATATGTGATAATATAACATAATGAATAAATCTTATGTTTATTCTAGGTCAAAAATAATTGTTAATTTTAGAATAAACAAAAGTGTGCACTAAAATTGAGAATAACATTATAATAAATAAGAGTTTCCTATATGTGATAATATAACATAATGAATAAATCTTATGTTTATTCTAGGTCAAAAATAATTGTTAATTTTAGAATAAACAAAAGTGTGCACTGAAATTGAGAATAACATTATAATAAATAAGAGTTTCATAAATTCATCTATATGAGGACAAATTCCCATCCTAATCACATGATCATTATAACTTATTGGTGGCATGCCTTTAGTTAAAGGATCAGCTATCATTAATTCAGTACTAACGTGTTCAATAACCACTTTCTTCTCTCTAACACGATCTTTTATGACTAAATACTTGATGTCAATATGCTTGCTTTAACTACCACTTTTATTGTTTTTAGCCATGAAAACTGAAGCTAAATTGTCACAAAACATCCTTAATGGCTTAGCAATAGAATCAACAATTCTAATGTCCAACATGAAACTCTTCAACCACATATCATGTGAGGTAGCTTCAAAATAAGAAATGAATTCAGTCTTCATAGTGGAAGTAGCAATGAAAGTCTACTTTGCACTCCTCTAGGATACAACTCCACCTGCAAATATAAAAATATATCCAGATATTGACTTTCGAGAATCAACTCAACCAGTGAAATCCGAATAGCCAACCACTTCTAGGTTGTCAGTTCGTCTATACATAAACATGTAATCTTTTGTACCTTGAAGGTAGCTCATCACCTTCTTTGCAACTCTCCAGTGGTTCATACTTGATTACTCTAATAACTTCCAAACATTCTCATAGCAAAAGTAATGTTAAGTCGAGTGCAAACCTGAAAATACATCAAACTTTCGACAGTAGAAGCGTATGAAATGTTTTTCATTTGTTCCCTTTCTAGATTGTTCTTCAGGCACTGATTCAAATTGAACTCGTCACTCTATACTTGGTAAGCAATTTTTCATCCGAAATCCCTCTAAGACTTTATTGATATAGGTTTCTTGAGACAGTCCGAATATGCTTTCAACTCTATCTTTATGGATCTTAATACCACTCATATATGGGTTAGAATACTAGGAGTACTATAACTTTCAAACGGCGCTCACTTTAGTGCCAAAACTTTTTTTTTCTCTCACTTAAGTGCCACAAGTTTGAAAAAAACGTTCACTTAAGTGTCACTTCTGATTTGCTCGCCAGAAAAGCTGATGTGGCACCGGAAAACTGATGTGGCTGCTAGTAAACAATATTTTAATATTTTAATTAATTTTTTTTGATTTTTTTTGCATTTATTTTTAGGGTCGGTGAGGGCCACTGTTGACCCTTGCTAGCCGCTGACTGGGCAAGGGCCCTTCGCCGTCGGCCACAAAGGCCCTAGGTGAGGTCGGCGAGGCAATCGTGGCCTTACCCAAGGCTTTTGCAGCCATATCTGGGTGAGGGCCGCCTGGCCCTCACCGTAGTTATTGCGGGTGAGGCTGTTGGGTCCTCGCCAACCATTAGTGAGGCCGTGACGGCCCTCGCTCACTCTGGGCGGTGGGTCGCGAGGGTTAATTAGAGCTGGTGAGGGCCGTCGTGGCCTTGCCAATAGTCGGCGAGGACCTGACGGCCTCACTTACGGTGGCTATGGCGAGGGACAAGTGGCTCTTGCCTAGATCTGGCCTGTAAAGGCCTTGGGTAAGGCCACAATAGCCCTCGACAGCCGTGGGGAGGCCATGACGGTCTCACCCAAGGCCTTCACGGTCAACAGTGAGGGGGCACTCGCCTTATTTAGGCGAGGGTTCTGCGACCGACAAGGGTCAATGGTGGCTCTTGCTAGCCCTAATAAAAAGAAAAAAAAAGAAAAGAAAATCAAAATCAAAAAAATCAAAAAAATCAAAAAAATTAATATAAAAATTTTAAAATATTAAAGTATTGTTCATTGGTGGCCATATTAGTTTTTTTGGTGGAGTGGCACTCAAGTGAACATTTTTTAAAACTTATGGCATTTAAGTGAGCGAAAAAAAAGTTTTGGCACCAAAGTGAGTGTCGTACGAAAGTTGTGGCATTTCTAGTGTTCTAACCCCACTCATATAAGATGCCTCACCCATATCCTTTATATCAAAACTCTTAGAGAGGAATTGTTTCACCTCATGTAGTAACCATTTATCATTGGGTGCAAGTAAATTATCATTTACATACTGGACAAGAAAACAAATTTTGGTGCCACTAACCTTTTGGTATATACATTGATCCATGACATTCTCTACAAATCCAAATGAAGAGATGACATTATGGAACCTTAAGTACCATTGGCACGATGTTTGTTTCAAGCCATATATAGATTTTTTAGGCTTGCATTCTAAATGCTCACCGTTACTAGAGGAGAATCTTTTAACTTGTTTCATGTAAACCTCATCCTCTAGTTCTTGATTGACGAATGCCGTTTTCACACCTATTTGATGTAATTCTATATTAAAATGGGCAACCAATGCCAAAATAATGCAAAGTGAATTTTTCTTAGATACATAAGTAAAAGTCTCCGTGTAATCAATTCCCTCCCTTTTAGTGAATCCTTCGGCAACAAACTTTGCTATATATCCTTTCAATATTACCTAATGAGTCTTTCTTACTCTTAGAGACCCATGGGTCCTTGCCCTATTGGGCAACTCTACTAAATCCGAAACTTCATTAGATGCCATAGAATTCATCTATTCTTTTATGGCATTGTACCACAATGTAGAATTATTACAACTCATGGTTTGTAAAAATGTTTTAGGATTATTCTCAATGCCAACATTATGGCCAAATTCTTGTAAATACACAATATAATCACTAGGAATTGCTGATTTCTTCATTCTAGTAGATCGTCTTAATGTTGCATCAACATTCTCTTTAGAAGTATGTTCAACATTTTTTGGTAATTGCTAAATAATTGGATCTACCGGATTAATATAAGTAATTTGTGGAATTTCAATGATTGGTTGTTCAATAGTTGGATAAATTGGATGGGCATTATAAAGAACAACCAATCGAGTGCTTGAAGTGGAAAGTTGAGCATTTGAATGATCTTTCTCAAGAACAAGATCCTTGAAGTGATCACTCCCATTAATCAAGTCATTCTCAAGAAATTTAGCGTTTCTTGATTCTACAAACATAATGGTGTGAGATGGACAATAAAATCTGTATCCCTTGGATTTTTTGGTATATCCATTGAAATACCAACTTATAGTCCTTGGGTCTAACTTCTGTTCTTGTGGATTGTAGACTCTTACTTCAAACGGGTATCCTCAAATGTGTACATGTCGTAAACTTGGTTTCTAATATTTAAATAACTCAAATGGTGTCTTTAAGATAGCCTAAGTCAGAACTCAGTTCAATATGTACACTACCATATTAAGAGCTTCAATCCACAAGAACTTAGGAAGTTTAGAGGTTCTAAGCATACTTTGCATCATGTCCAATAAAGTTTGATTTCTTCTTTCCACTACACCATTTTGGTCTAGAGAACCAGGCATAATGTATTGAGCTATTATCCTATGCTCTTGAAGAAACCTTCAAACGAACCAGGTGCTTGTCCATCGTTAGTGTATCTACCATAATATTCACCTCCTCTGTTTGATCTCACGGTCTTAATTTGCTTACCGCATTATTTCTCTACTTCAATTTTAAACACCTTAAAGGAATCTAATGCTTCGTTCTTATTATATAGCAAGTAGAGATACATAAAACGTTTGTAATTATCAATGAAAGAGATGAAATATTTCTGACCATAAGAGTTTATATCTGGTCTACAAATATTTGTATGTATGATTTCCAATATTTCCGTACTCCTCTTGACACTTTTCAATGACTTGTTGGTCTGCTTTTGTTTTATGCATTTCACACAAGTATCATTATCAGTAAAATCTAAAGTACTGAGTACTCTATCATTTACTAATCATTTTTTTCTATTCATGGAGATATGTCCTAATCTCCAGTACCACAATATAGAGGAATCTTCATTCACAAAAAATTATTTAATACCAAAGTTTTCATGAACATGCATCACATTGTAAAAGGAATTATCTTGTAAATTAATTTGAAAAAGACCATCAGATAAAATATCATTCCCAACAATTTCAGATTTAAATGATAAACTAAACATTGAATCTAAAAAGTTGAAGGAATAACCTAATGGTTATAGTTTTGAAACCGAAATCAAGTTTCTAGAGAAACTTGGAACATAAAAGGTCTTTTCCAAATTCAAAACAAAACCATTTTTGAGAATTAATCTACATATTTCAATAGCTTCTACAGGAAAATGCATTTTGTTTCCAAAATAGATGCATTGTTCACTTTTCACTAGTTTCTGGTGGTTTTGAAAACAATACAATGAATTTGAAATGTGGATTATAGATTTGGAGTCAATCTACCAAGTGTTGTGACTTACATCAACCATATTAGATTCATAACAAACACATGGGATTGTATTAACTTTCTTTTTGAGCCAAGCCTTAAAATTAACATAATCCTTTCTCATATACCCCTTCTTTTTATAAAAGGAGCATTTGGATTCTTACTTAATGTCAACTTAGGGAGGTATTTTATGTTTTCTCTTTTGCCTGCTATGCTCTTTAAACTTTTCTCATGTTGCCAAATGAGCTCTCTTTCACGATTACATCAACAAATTTTCTTCCTCTTGAGCACACATGGTCATGAGTTCATTAATTGAACATTTATTCTTATGTGTGTTATAAGAAATCTTGAAAGGTGCATACTGTTGTGGAAGAGTGTTCAAAATATAATATACAAGGAAAGATTCGTATATCTCAACGTGAAGGTTCTTTAGCTGAGTTGGAATGTCCCTCATCTTCATGATGTGCTCATGCATACCTCTGATACTAGTGAGTTTCAATGATGAAAACATCATATTTAGGGTCATTGCATGTGCCTTTTTAGAAGTTTCAAATTGCGCGCCAATAGCCTCCAATAATGCGTTGGCATTATTATGCTGAGTGATTGACCCACGAATACTAGTAGAAAGTTTAGTTCTTATGAACATTACACTAAGACGATTAGACCGCTCCCATTGTTCATAAAGAGCAACTTCAGCCGGAGTGCTAGTATCAATAGGGGTAGGTGGTTCATCTTTCCAAATAGCACAATCAATGTCCATGTATCCCAATTGAAGAAGGATCAATTCCTTCAAAGCCTTATAGTTCTCACCTTTCAACTTGGGAACATTATAATCAGAAAAATTTAGAGGTGGTGAAACTGCATAATATACAAACATGCTTTTATTAAAAATTTGAGGCAAATATACATAAATCATGCTTTACCAATGAAAACATGTCACAAGATATGAATCAAATAATATTAAAACTATAGGTGGGTCAAGTTTTTTAATTAAAAAAATTCATAATTACTTTATAAAGAAACTATCACATTATATTCCTTTTCTTAATCCCTGTGGTTAAATTAAGATAAATAATATAGTATTTCATCCTAATTAATCATATCAATATAATAAAAATTCCTATGGGAAAAAATTATTTTATTAATATGATTTATTATAATTAATGTCCTTTTGAATATGTGATCCAAAATCTCTTAATGTACATAATTTAAGATAATTAGAGATGCTGTGGCTAATCTCTAATTAAATAAGATTATATACATATCACTAGACATTTAATTTCTGCACAAAATGTTCACAAATTGCTTGCAAGGGCAAAACAGTAAAATATTTACAAGATGAGGGCAGAACAATAAATTAACAAGATAATACGGCATAATCGTACATTACCATATAAAGGGGAAAACAGTATATTAAAGAAGCCAAGGGTAGAATAGACAAATCGCAAAAGGACGCATGAACATGTCAAGCGCGACCACACAGGTCCAAGATTCGACAAAAGCAGCCATATAATTACTTGAAATTAGGCAAATTTCCATTAAAACACAAAACCCTAACTACCACAACTTTTGTCGCACAATTTGCCTTCGACGATCACCATAATGTCAAATAAACTTAAGACTTTTGATGATATGGTGATGCGACCACACTAGTTCGAATATGAGTGGAGGATTGCCCAAATTTTGTCAAAACCAGCAATTTTGTCTCAGTTAGATTTTGCCCCGAAAATTTTTATATTTAATAAAAAACCCCACAAAAATATCAAGACAAAGATATAAATAGGCTCTGATACCACCAAATAATCGAGATCGAATGCTTGATGTGTAGAATTTTATATTAACCTCCGGCCATTGATGAAAAGAAGAATGAGTACGCGGACTTGAATGATAATGAATAGACACTTCTAACCAATTACCATCTTGACGTCGATGGTGTGTTCTCCAATTCTCAAGTAATTAGAATAAATTGAAAAGCATAGAGGGTTTGGTTTAGATGACCTATTTGTAATATGCCCATACAAATCCTAGTAGATATAATCTTTCATCAAGACTAATCCTAGTAGATATGGGCAATATCCATAGTTACCACTAATTAGATTTGGATAATAAATCTTCAATGAAATCTAATGTGGGTAATTTTAAACTAAATGTGAGATGACATTAATTAAATATTATAACAATGCGATGACAATTCTTTCTTTTTCTAATTTCACATCTCGATCAAGTCAAAGATAAATTGTCGATTGGTGAGCTGTAGGTAATAATATATAGAGATGCTTGATTGTGAATTGATTAGCATTGCCTGAAAATTACATCAAGTAATAACTTTTTGAGTCATGGCATGACAATTTTGATGGAAAAGAAAGACAATTGTCGTTCTAAATATCCAAATGAAGAAAAATCATCGTTTTGGAATTTGGTACTATGGTAAAGTTTTTTTTTTTTTTTGGTAAGGTAAGTGTATTTATAAAGTCAACCAAAATAGTACAACAACGGGACTCGGTACCAACGACCACTCAGCTGGACAACATGTCGTTGGAGTGGATGAGTACCGCGAACCATAACATAAACAGTACAGACAAACTAGAGCTCCAAGGGAGCCCTGGAATTACTACCTCCTATCCTGAGGCCTAGGCAACTCCACATCAAAAATGCTAGGGTCTATCCCCCAACTGCGCTGCATTATTCTATTCCTGGGACTATCCTCAACTAGAGAGAAGGATAGGGCTTTGTCTTTTACTACCTTAAAAAGATATAGCTTCAAGGCCGGAACAAAGAGGTTATGACCTTGGAACAGATCCCATTTCTAGTCTTCCGGATGAGATGGCACAGAGAGCCGAATGAGAATCGCGCTATTTCCTGGAAGAACCCTTTTCCAGACAAAAACTTGATAGCCCATTGAAGATTGTCGGACTAGGTGGAGTTGCGCCAGGGAAGATTACATTTGGCTGCCCAAAATTTAGCCAGGGATTTGGGTACAGAGCAATCAAAAAATAGGTGATTGATTGAGTCTGGTCTGGAATTACAGAATGGGCACATCGAGCTCGGAATTCTGCCATAAGACATGAGATATTCCTGAGTTGGGAGACGATTCTTTGTAATGAGCCATAGGAGGAATTGATGCCTAGGAGTAAGGCCCTTGTCCCAGACAAAGGCCGACCATTGTACCGAGTTGTGCTTACGCCGAGTAACATTCCAAGCCGAAGTCATGGAGAATTTACTCCAAGGGGGTCATCAGTCCAAGTAAGAGAGTCTTGACAGATGGAAAGGCGGGGAATCGAAATTTGCCATACCGCCGCCCCGGAGAAGTTGGAGCCCATCTCGGGGAATATAGGTCTTTTACTTTTGCTTGTCTATGCGGTGTCCGACGGGAAATGTAGTCGTCTGAAAAAAATCAGGTTAAGGGGCCCGAGTCTAGCCAAGGATCAAACCAAAGTGAGGTCGATTCGCCATCTCCTATATGCCACTTGAAGTGGGGTTGAAATTCTTCCCTCAAGGAAAGAATCTTTCGCCAGGCCCAAGAACAAAGGGAAGGAGTCGGGGCGGTCCAAAAGTTCTTCCTTTTGAGATAAGTGGCGTGGATCCATTTACACCATAGCGATTCTTTATCGATGAAAAGAAGCCAGATGTGTTTAGCCATGGCTGTTTTATTGCCCCTGATTCTTCTCACTCCAAGGCCTCCTTCCGAGGTGGGGAGGTAAATATCGACCCAAGAGACCTTAGCACCCCCAGACCCCATGGAGGGGCCCTTCCAAAGGAATTGTCTGCAAATTTGCTCAATCTTGTCTACCACGAAGCGAGGGAGCCAAAATATGGAGGCCCAATAGGCTTGAATAGCATGCAATACCGACTTAATCAGTTGGAGACGTCCCGCAAAGGAGAGGAACCGATGTGTCCAAGATTGTACTCGAGAAGTGAGATGGCATATTAGTGCATTACAATCCTCCTTATTCAGACGAGATGTTATGATTGGAACCCCCAGGTATCGGACCGGAAGCGAACCTAGAGAGAAGCCAAAAGTTTGTAATATTTGATCCTTTACTGACTCAGAGCCACCCTATAAAAAGATCTCACTCTTGTTCGTATTTGGAGTCAAGCCACTCCAATTGGAGAATAAGGTGAGCCCATCTTTGATGCATTTGATAGAAGGAAGGCTAGCTTTACTAAAGATGAAAACATCATCCGCAAAGAAAAGATGAGAGAGACGCGTGGCCTTACACCGCCAGTGGTATCGGTAGTCCGAGTGCCGAGTGTGGGATTCTAAGATGCCAAAAAATACCTCCATGGCCAAAGTAAAAAGGTATGGGGACATGGGGTCGCCTTGTCTTAAGCCACGACCACTAGAGAAGAAGCCTTGTAATTCGCCATTTATAGAAATGGAATATTTAGGGGTACGTACACAAACCATAATGAGATTGGTGAAGTGATTGGGAAAGCCAAATGCTAGGAGAGTATGTTCAAGGAAATCCCAATCAAGGGTGTCATAGGCTTTTCTGAAATCAACCTTGACTGCACATTTGAGAATAGAGGGCCTGTTGAGAAATCCACTGAAGAGTTCTTGGTCCAGGAGAATGTTGTCACTAATTCTTTGGCCCTTCACAAAAGCAGTTTGGGCCGGATCTACCAATCTTGGAAGAGTCGCCGCAATTCTGGCAGAAAGTATCTTAGTAATACACGTGTAAATCGTATTGCAACAAGAAATTGGACGAAACTCTGATACCGACGTCGCATTGGGGACTTTAGGCACCAAAGCAATGATGGTATTGTTAATCTCCTTAAGCATGCACCCCGAAACTAAGAAGTCCAGATCGTTGAAGAATCGAAGGGCCAACCTTGTCCCAGTTCTTTTTGAAGAAGTCTGCATTATATCCATCAGGGCCAGGAGCTTTATTTCCATCCATGGAGAATATGGCATCCCTGACTTCAGATGGAAGAAAAGGCTGAGAAAGAGAATTAATCTGATCTTCCTGCAGAGGGGAACGAATAAATTCAATGATATCTTGTGCAGTTGGCCTCAATGGCATACTATCCTGGGCAAGCAAGTCTTGGAAATACGAGACAAACACCCGATGAACATCCACCGGCTCTGTAGTCAAATGGCCTGAGCTGTCCATGACTGAGATAATGCGGTTTCGGAGGTGACGGTGATTAACCGAGTGGTGGAAGAACTTAGTATTGCGATCGCCTTCCTTGAGCCAACGAATTCTGGATTTTTGTCTAAAGAATGACTCCTCCAGAGAACGAAGATCAGAGTAGGCCTTAAGTTGAGCATTCTCCATTTCTGCCAAGGAACTACTCCACGGGTCTTGTTGAAGCGCTTCTTAGGTAGCCGTAAGAGCCATCTTTGCTACATTCACCCGCAAAGAGATGTCATAAAAGTTATCTCTATTCAGGCATTTGAGACGAGCTTTTAGGATTTTAAGCCTAGTATAGAGTTTAAACATAGGGGTACCTGTTACATGGGCCTCCCATACCTGAGCCACTGTTGTGGAGAACTCCGGATGAGTCAGCCAAAAGTTGAAAAATTTGAAGGGGGTCCGATGGGAAACCGGTGCAAGTATCCTCACCACCATGGGAGTATGGTCTGATATACCCGGGGGTAGAAAAGTAGCTTCTGAAAACGAAAATGCCGTGCACCAATGATTGTTAACCAAAACTCGATCAATTTTCCTTTGCTTCCTATTGACACCCGAGGAGGTGAACCAAGTATAACGGAAGCCCACATAACAGAGATCAATCAGTTCTGCTTGGTCTAGACATTCCTTGAACTCGTCAAAGGCTGGGATCCATATGTTTGGGCTGCCCATTCGATCCAAGGAGTCCCGGATGGCATTGAAGTCTCCAGCCACCATCCATGGCTTTTCCTTAAGAGCCAAGCTCAAATTGATAAGATGATTCCAGAGGGGTCTTCTAGCAACATACGTATGCTCCCCATAGGCTACTAAAAGTGTTAGTAAAATTCCAGAATACAAGAACTTTAATTCCCCATGAATAAGTTGGTCAGTACACAGCAGAGCATTAAAATCCACCAAGGAGGGGTTCCAACCAACCCAAATACGGCCACGTGAAGAGAATTCATAATTAGACATCCACTTCCAACCTGGGATTAAACTAGAGGAGTGGTTATTGAAATTTGCAGCAGAGACTTTGGTTTCCAAAATGCCGACACAACAAATATTATTACGGCGAACAAACTGTCTCACTTCAGCTTGTTTGGCAGGATTCATTAGGCCCCTAATATTCCAACATCCAAAAATCATGTGAGAGGTATTAAAAAAAAACAAAAGGGAGAGGGGCAGGTAGCCTACTTCCTTTTAGAGCGCCTCTTGCTAGCTACTTGCTTGGCCTTGGCAGGACGGGACCCAGGAGAAGGCCGAGACCCACTAGCTAGCTCAGAGGGTATGGTCTTGTTGGGGGAGGGGTTGCAGCTGGTAAGCCCGGGCTGGTAATCTGATCTACTCTCACCTCGGTGAGCTGCATCTCCAGGGAAACATCCTCCTGCAGGGGATCCGCATGGTTCCTCAGCATGGCCTGGTTTTGCAGGGCAGCAGGCTCCTCCTCCAGGTCATCTATAGAGGTAAATGATGTAGGGGAAGAAGGTTCCACAGCATCTGAGTTCTGATCTGCACAGGGGCCACCAAAAGGATTAATCTGCAGGATTCTTGCTGCTGCAAACGCCGAAGGGCTGGAAGAAGCAGGCCGCACCACGCTTGACCGTGCAAGGATGGGGCTGGGCTGCTCAGCTGTTGTCCCCGTTTCAGCTTGCACTATCTCGTTGCTGCTGGTTGTTGCGGGTCTTCGCAATTGGTCTCGCTGTTTACTTGCATAGAGATGCTATACGACTGCATCGCATCTCGCTTTTCTGCGCAACCTGTCTTCATCTAGGCCTGCTGGTTGCTGCATTGAGGACTCCGCCAAGTGAGGGGACGCTGCAGGAGTTTGGCCAGTAAGACTTGCCCGAGATGCAGGGTCTTTAGCTCTCTGCTGTGTTGCCTCCTAGCCAGGCAGCTTCTGCTGTCTTCTATTGACCTGTTGCCAACCATCATCCGAAGCTGGTACTAATGGACAACAAAGTTCAGAACCTCTGCTGTCTTCCAAGACTATATTAGCAATCGATTTAGGGGGTAGGCCAACATGGGAGGTCTGACCAACCATGTCAGTAGGGGAGCAGACCTGCTCATCTGTCCTGATCGGGAGAGCTTTTGAAATGGGCTGGCTGACCATATTAGTAGGGTCATTTGCAGGGCACCTATGTCCAAAAACTCCACAGCTTGGACAAGATAAGGGTTTCCATTCATATTCCACCTCTACAATGCGCGTCTCATCATTAAGGAAGACAGTGATGGAGTCGTGGCAGGGCTTTGACGCCGATAATTTGACACATACGCGAGCAAAGGATATCATTTTCAGCTGCTCAGTGCGTTGATCTACATAAAGAGGTTTGCCTATAGCACTAGCTACTTTGCTAAGTCTAGTAGCCGACCATAATCCGTAGGGAAGGTTCTTCAGTCTTATCCATACCGGGATTGACGAGTGCTCTCCCTTTTTCAATTCTAACATGGGCTTCCATTGCTGGAGAATAAGAGGCACACGTGCCACCGTCAACGGACCACCCTCTAGGATCTCCCTTCTAAACTCAACGTCCAATATATGAAAGAAGTAAAAACCTTGGTCATTTGCCTTCACTTCTAATAACCGATGGCCCCAAAGATGTTTGAGAGCCGTCTCTACTAATCTAAAGGGAAGTTTTTTCCCAACAAAGTAACCGACCAAGCATTGATGCCAAATGGGATCAGCTGCTTCCAAGTCTTCCTCTGAACAATGCACTATATTATCCTCATTAGGGCGAGGAGGGAAAAAGGTAAGTGAATACCCCTGCATTGCAGCTTTTGCCACATTTACCCAGGAACGGGTAGCTTGGGGCGGGTTACCATTGCGCTGCAACCTCACTTCTGGGACTTGGTTAGCTATTGTGAGTTTCTTTGTAGTGGCGGACTGCATTTTCCATTTCAGTGAAGGAAGGATCTGTTCTTCCTTCTAATATGCGAGGGCTAGCTGCAATCTGAGGGCCAGAGTGTTTGCCCTTGCCTAACTGGTCTCGGGAGGGATTCCGCGAGCCCGGGGCCCTACTTCGACTACGGCTCCTACCAACACCCCGCCTAGACGGTAATTTCAACCTAAGCGATCCTCTATCCATCGATGAACTACAGAAGCCAGATTACCAGAAGACTACCAGCCCTAACATCGCAATCAATTCGCGAGGAGGGAGGGCTTACCCGAACAAGAGAGCTGCGGAGGTGAAGGTCGGCACCAGCAAGATTTCTATCCCAAGCCGCTGCTTGCTTGTAATTAGCGGCACAGAGGGTTTCCGAACCAGCTCCGAGCAAGAGAGCTACGAAGGTGGAGGCCGGCACCAGCACGATTCCTAGCCCAAATCGCTAAGCGCCGGAGTTGTAATCGGCGGCACGGAGGGCTTCCGAACCAGAGCTACGGGAGGGCAGTGAAAACAGAGAGGAGACGGTGAACAGTAATTCCCATTTTGGTCGACTCAGGATGTACTATGGTAAAGTTCTAGGTCGCTTCTGTTGCAAATTTGAGCGTGGCAAATTTGAAATTTTTAGGCAATTCGAGGAATATATGATACAAGATTGGGGAGGATAGGAAAAAAAAATCGCTTATTGAGTCGCGACCAAAAATTCAAGTTCTCGGTGGAAGGTACGCCTTACAGGTTTTTCTCATTAGATGAGACCACATTTAGCAATGATTTGACTGACATATAAATGTTTTCGCAATATCCACACACTCAGAGAGAGAGAGAGAGAGAGAGAGAGAGAGAGAGAGAGAGAGAGAGAGAGAGAGTCATTGAGTCCAACCTGATATAGCATTGAGTCCACCGAAGCAGGTCCATAAGAAAGTGATTTCGCCAGCATCTTCGTCCATGTTCAACTGCTCAATCTGCTGCTCATTGAGAGTCACAGGAATGCTGATGGAGGAAGACCCTTGCTGATTCTCTTCATTCTCCATTTTAAGACTATGCCCATTTTGCTTTCCTGGTGGGTGAGGGAAGAGAGACTTAATAGATAAAATATGAGAGAGAGAGAAGGTCCAGGAGGTTAGTATCCCACCACAAAAGTCTAGTAGAGGAACAAGTATCTTAGACACAAACCCCCCAATTCTAAATGATATCATGTTTATTTTGCTAGGTAAGAACAATATTAATAGTGAATTAGAAAAGTGAACCAAATAAAACATATGAATTTTTGAAATGTATGACACTTTTTTATCCATCTTCGTTACACTCAAAGAGAACTCTTGGGTTCCTTACATGTGTGAATACGAAACACACATCGTAGTGCTATCTATTTTAAACACAAGTACCGGTGTAATTTTTTTCTTGAACTCCTTCTAAAACTTCGAGTTAGGCTTGCGATGTATGTCAAGACATTGTTGACCTTGGTTTCTCATAAGACTCCTTTTGTCACGTCTCGAACCCTGAGCATGCAACAACTCCTTACCATGGTAAATTGAAAGTGATGTCCCAAGACTCATCAACGATCATTTATTTTAATCTTTCATTAAACACAAGCAGAAAACTAACCATCCCTAGTCCAAACAAACAATTAGACAATCAAACAGAGATAAATGGATGAACAACAAGATAACATCAACTACTCATTTATACATTTTACTAGATTAATCATCAGAGGATTGTTTTCGATTTATAAGCCCAACAAAGGGGCTGATCTATCCTCTAAGTCAAACTAAAAGGAAACTAGGCTAGGCTAATCCAGCCACACAAAAAGAACCCTCGAGTTCAGCACCACCATTACTCGAACCCATTGGACTCAGGCTCCGTAGGGTTGTAGCCGGAGGCATTCGGGTTGAATTGTTTTCCCAAGTCAAGTTCTTTAGTCACACGAGTTTTATCTTCATTAGCCTTTCCCCTCAAGGTTAGTTATCTCATGAATGATTAGTTTCGAGTGAAATCAACCAATAATGCATTGACGAAATTCACGTTCATTCATCCCTCAAAGAGCTCAAATTTCAAGACATCACAATTTTTCCCCTCTTACAAAAATTCCGTCATCAAAATTTGCAACTACTGACAATTCCTCAAAAAGATGGGGGTGCTGATGCTTCATCACTTCCTCACTTTCCCATGTAACTCCCTCTTTTCCGTGATGATACCAGATCACCTTAACTAAGGCAATAGTCTTGGTTCAAAGCACTTGCTCTTTGCGATTCTCTATTTGTATCAGTTTCTCCACGTACAACACCCTATTGCTTATGTCTAGTTCCTCAATTCAATACATGAGTCAAGTCCAGTTCATACTTTCTCAACATGGACATGTGGAAAACATCATATACTTGAGCAAGCTTCGGTGGCAACACAAGACAATACGCTAAAACCACCTCGATCCTTTCCAAAATTTCTAAGGGTCCAACGTACCTTGGACTTAACTTCCCTTTCTTGCCTAATCTGGAAGTACCCCTCATCGGCGATACTTTCAGAAACACATGATCGCTCACCTTAAACTCCAATGGCTTACGATGCTTGTTTGCATAGTCTTCTGATGACTCTAAGTTGTTTTTAGTCTGTCTTTGATAATCTGAACTGCATTCAAAGATTGTTGTACTAACTCTAGCCCTGTGATTTTTCACTCACCAACCTTGTCCCAATAAAGCGGAGTTCTACAGGGTCTTCCATACAAAGCCTCAAATGGTGCAATTTTAATGCTCTGTTGGTAACTATTATTGTAAGCAAACTCAACCAAGTGAAGCTACTCTTCCCAATTACCTTTAAAATCTATGACATAGGCTCATAACATGTCCTCAAGAGTTTGGATCATCCTTTTCGATTGACCGTTTGTCTGCGAATGGTATGCCGTACTATACTATAGTTTTGTTCCTGAGGCAGACTGTAAAATTTTCCAGAAAGTTGCCGTAAACTTAGGATCACGGTTAGATGTGATCATCATTGGAACTCCATGAATGCGTACAATTTGACGTACGTACAATTTTACATACCTATCCAATGTGAAATCCTTTTGTATTGCAATGAAGTAAGCTGACTTTGTCAATATGTTAACTACTACCTATTCAAGTCATTGGCAACCCTATCACAAAATCTATGGTAATGTGTTCCCACTTCCATTCGGGAATCTCAAGAGGTTGCAGCAATCCACCAGGTTTACAATGATGAGCCTTTACTTATTAGCACGTCAAACACTTAGCCGCGTTCTTTGCAATGTCCAACTTCATACCGTTCCACTAGAAGTGCTGTTTCAAATTCTGGTACATTTTCGTACTGACAGGGTGGATGCTATAGTTACTACAATGAGCTTCCGACAAGATTGCTTCCTTAAGTTCTGCATCTTTCAGAACGTATAATTGTCCTCAAAACCTTAATGTCCCATCCTCGGACACTTGAAAGTCTGCTATCCTCTTTGCTTGATCCATTTGCAGGATCTTAAGAATTTCTAGATCCGTCGCTTAGGCACTCTTAATCCTACTTTGCATCTCGGGTTCCACTCTGAGAGTGGCCATTAAACTAACAAAATGGCCGACCTCAAATTTAAAGTCTAAATCCTAGACTCTCTCCAAGAGAATCCATTCTCGTACTATCATTTGTGCAATTGACGACTTTCGATTGAGTGCATCTGCCACTTTGTTTGCTTTCCCCAGTTGATATAGAATTTCACAATCGTAGTCCTTAAGAAGTACCATCCATCGTCGTTGCCTCATGTTCAACTCCTTCTGAGAGAACAAATACTTCAAACTTTGAAAATCCATAAAATTCAAAAACTTTTCCCCACACAATTAATGTCTCCAATTCTTAAGTGCAAAGATTATCGTCGCTAATTCCAAATCATGCGTCGGGTAGTTAAGTTCATGAGGTCTTAACTGTCAGGATGCGTATGTAACCACCTTGCCATGTTGCATTAACACGTAACCTAGTCCTTTATATGATGCGCCACTATAGATTTTATACTCACCAGGAGTAGATGGTATTGTCAAGACATGTGCGGTAGTTAGTTTACTCTTGAGCTCTTGAAAACTACGCTCGCACTTGTCTGTTCAATCGAACTTCTCTTCTTTCTTTAACAACCTCGTTAAAGGCATGGCTATCGTAGAAAACTTCTCCACGAAACGTCGATAATACCCAGCCAATCCCAAGAAACTTTGAATCTTAGTTATGGTCGTAGGTCTTAGCCAGTTTATGATAGCTTGAATCTTAGTCAGGTCAATGGAGATCCCTTCTCCTGAAATCACATGACCTAAATATGCCGCGCAAGATAGCCAAAACTTGCACTTGCTAAACTTAGCATAAAATTCATGCTCCCTCAAGGTCTGCAATACTGATCTCAGGTGTCTCTCATGATCCTCTAAACTTCTCGAGTACACCAGAATATCATCAATGAACACAATCACGAATTGGTCCAAGCACTTATTGAACACCCGGTTCATTAAGTCCATGAAGGCTGTAGGGGCATTCGTCAATCCAAATGGCATTATTGTAAACTTGTAATAACCATAGCGCGTCCGAAATGTAGTCTTTGGTATATCCTCCCTTTTGATCCTCAATTGATGATAGCATGTCCTTAGGTCTATCTTGGAAAATACCGAGGCTCCTTGAAGTTGGTCAAACAAATCATCAATCATTGGCAACGAATACTTATTCTTGATAGTTACATGATTGAGTTGTTGGTAGTCAATGTAGAGACGCAAAGACCCGTCCTTTTTCCTTACGAATAATACCAGTGCTCTCCAAGGGGATGCACTAGGACGAATGAACCCTTTATCCAGTAACTCTTGCATTTGCACCTTCAGTTCTTTCAATTCTGACAAGGCCATCCTATAAGGCACATTGGAAATCAATTTAGTCTTAGGGGTCAACTCAATCACAAACTCAATTTCTCTCTCTAGAGGCAATCCCGACAATTCCTTGGGAAGCACATCTATGTACTCTTGTACTATTGCAATATTCTCTACCTTTTATCCTTCTACCGGTATATTTGCCACCAATGTGAAATATCCTTGGCATCCAGATTTGGTTGTTGGAATCCTTTTGTTGGGTGGTCGACTTTCCCACGTAATTCATTTTGTTGGGTGGGATAGGATTCCTTCACTCCATCATTGATCCCATCCTCAATTGACGATTATCTCTATTAGGCATGAACCGTGAGCCAGATGCGGTCGCCCTCTCGATCATATTCTTCTCGATCATCTGGGCCCTTTCGTACATCTCATCAAAATTCTTTAAGTTCAAGAGCACCAGTTAGGCTTTCAATTCTGGTTTCAAGCTATCTCTAAATTGTCTCATCCTGTCCAAAGGGTCCTCCACTAACCTCGGTGCATATTTGGCCAACTCAGCAAACTTCACCTCATACTGATCCACAGACATCTGATTCTGGTGAAGCTATTGGAACTCTTCTATCTTAGACTCTCTCGCACTATATGAAAAATACTTCCCATTGAACGCTTCACGAAAGGCACCCCATGTCTGAGCCATGCCTTCAGGGAACACTCTTCCTTGAGTGGTTTCCCACCATGTAATTGCATTGCCTTGTAAGCCCCCAGAAGTACCCGATCTTCCTTTGAATACCTCAACACTGAAAAAGTCCTCTTGAAATGCCTTATCCAAAGGGTTGCAGCTTCAAGGTCGCCCATGCCATTGAACCGCGCTGGTTTTAATCTCAGGAACTGCTTTACCAACTAAGGCATCGGTCTCTCATAGACCCCTTCTCTCACTAGGGGAACCACATGGACTACATTAGGAGCACTCAGCTTACTGTCCTATCAAAGTCTCTAACACTAGTAGGATCCCGTCTAACCTAGGATCCCATTATGCTCTACCTCTATCATTGGTTTGACTAGATGCTGCCCTACACCTAGGGGCTTTCTACTCAAGATTGCTCATCACTCTGGACACTCACTGGTCCTGCTTTCCAATTCCAATCGGGAATTAGAATTATGAGCAACCTGCCATAACACAAGACCACACAATCAATCACAAGCACATAATATAAAAGCCATCATTATCTCACTATCCCAAAAACCCCATGCACCTTATCACTCCAGGTCTCAACCTTGCTCTGATACCAAAATCGACGGGGATGTCACGCCCCGAACCCTGAGCACGCAACATACCATGGTCAATTGAAAGTGACGTCCAAAGATTCGTTGACGGCCATTCATTTTAATCTTTCATTAAGCACAAGCGGAAGACTAACCATCCCCAGTCCACACAAACAATCATACAATCAAACATGGATAGATGGATGAATAGCAAAATAACATCAACTACTCATTTATACATTTTACTGAATTAACAATCGGAGGATCGTTTCCAATTTATAAGCCCGACAAAGGAGCCGATCTATCCTCTAAGCCAAACCAAAAAGAAACTAGGCTAGGCTAATTCAGCTATACAAAAAGAACCCTTAGGTTTAGCACCACTATCACTCGGACCCATTTGACTCAAGCTCCATAGGGTCGTAGTCGAAGGCGTTCGGGTCGATCACTAGAGGAGCGGGGGTAGGATTCTCCATTGCACCGTTAGGAGGGTCTAGCTCCATGGGATCCCAATTGGCGTTTTTAGTTTCCCTACCAGGCGATCCATCAAAACCTCGAAGATGATCGATCAACAAATTGTCCTCCCAGATGTACCATGCTAGGAACCGATGGGGTATCCATTGTCTCGGTCCCTCATCCACACAGATGGTAGAGATGTACTTCTTATAGAAGTGCACCTGACCTAGGAACCGGTGGTGCGTCATGATGGTCTACCAATCTTGAAGGACCTCGAATCACACCAGTGGGTGCACCATTCTAAGGGCCTGAAAGTGGTTATACAATAACCAGTGAAATAAAATCTCAGTGAGTTCTCCCCCTAAGCCTCGGTTAGAACACCAACTCAATCTAGGGTATCTCTCTAGAACCACCCCTCACACAACCCAACAATAGAAAACCAATAATCAGCAACCAAACAACAGGTCAACCAACAATCAAAAGTCGGTTCGCATGCAACCTTACCCGGTATGCCTTACCCTGCACGTTATATGTCAACACAATACACGTAATGCACATGGCCCTTAGATGATGCAGTTCATCAATCACATGTGAGTCACATCATAAGAGATCTCACTTGGCCATTGTCACATCTTACACGTTATCAATTCATGCGTGTGTGACAAAAATAATGCGATAGTCTCATGTGTAATTGGAACCAATGATGCCATGTTTCTCATACGCTCTTGTATTTACATGTGTTATAATTATTACTACCCCTTAAGGCTACAACTTGGACCGAAGCGCTATGGCGCCCTTCCTTCGCACAGGTGCAATCATGCCATTCTATGCCCTTAAGGTGCTATGGTGCCTTTCCTTCGCAGATACGTAATCGTGCTCTTCCATGCCTTTTCTCTCTATAACCAGGCATTGTTGGGTTTCTGATAAATCGGATTATCACCCTCCGAACTATGGCCGGGGCAGCGGATTTAAGTTAGTGATCATGCAAGCATACCATCACAATCCACATATTATCTTTGAGCATTAGCCAATGCACACATGCTTTCATATACAACCTAAAAACATTTTCTCATAAAAGCGGTGTATTTTTGTATCCCTCGAACAAATCATTTTCCCATTTCTTTTATTAAAACCATATGATTCAAGTGGATATTCATGCAATGACACATCCAATTCACCTCATAAGATCAAGACACATGAAATTATGCACATTTTAGCTTCCATATGAACAGTGCCATGAACAGTAATCGTGAATAGTGCACTATGAATAGTGTAATTTTAGAATTTTTAATTAAAACATTAAATTCAGAAATTAGACAAATCATTAATTAAAATAATTAATCAATCAATTAAGCTAAACATGCTTAATTATCACATAAAACATAATTAGGCCACAATTAAGCATAATTAAGCACATAAAGCAAGATTAAGCTAAGCTAATCTTAACCATCTATCTAACCACCTGTCTTAGGGCTAATACAACTTAATTAAACTTCCTAAACCAACATTACCACTAATTAACCCAACCCTAAGTAAGTTTAGGCACTAACAAAAGGATTATGACCTAAACTTACTCGTTAAGTAGGCCGGCGACATAGACGCGGCGATGGCGGCAATGAAGGTGACACCCGGGGACCTTAACCACGACAGTCCAAGGTGGTCTCGGGGTTGAAATGATAGCAACAACCTTTGCTCACTCATTGAACTTTTGAAAACAACATTGTAGGAGGAGGAAAGGGGCTGACCGGAGGTTCGACGAGCAGTTGGCCGGTGACCGGCGGCACCTGGGGGTCGATGGGGAATGATTGGTAGTTAGGATGGGTGGAGATCGAGCTGCAATAGGAGGAAAAAGACTAAAATAGGCGGTACTAAGAAGGGTCAGGTAGGTTGGGGAGCAGGAACTTCTAGTTGGCCGATGGGTTGGCTGGCGACTTCGCCTAGCAATCGCCCGACGTAGGCCATATGGAATTTCTCTCTTGAGCACGGTGGTGAGTGGCACAAGGGATGATCAACATGGGAAGGCCATGAACAACTCAGGTTTTTGGAGGAAGGTCAAGAGTAGAAGTAGAAAGAAGGAAAGGAAAACAAAGGAGATAGGTGTGCGGTTTTGGAGGGGCTGAAGGGGAGGTGAGAGAGTGAAGTGATGGCTGCAAGTCAAGCCCCATTAAGGCCATTAAAAGCTTGCTTCAACTCCCCAAGCAAGTGACCTCATATTCTCTCTCTTCTTTTGTCTTTTTTTTCAAAATATCTAGGGGCAAAATGGTCAATTCCACCTTGCACATTTCCTAATTTGCCCTTGTGCTGAAAATGAAGGGCACGCCTAAGAAACAGGCTAGAAAATGAATAGGAATGGGCTTAGGAATTTGTTGGGCTCGAAACAGCTCAAGGTTAGAGAACGGGTTCAAAAAAGGTAAATTGGTCGGTTTGGTCCAACAGGTTCACTTGCTTATCTCGGGCCTACCATGGTGGCTATCCCACCTTGGGTGTGAGGCCCACATTGGTCTTGCTCAGCCCACATCCCCATAGGCTTACTTCCTCAGTTCGTAAATCCCTTTTCCAAAAACTCGGCTTAATTGACACTATCGACTGTCGAAGAAGCATTGTCCAAAAGTCCGTCCCGGACGTTCCCGAAAATTTGAAGTCCAATACTGGATTCTCATGCATTGTCAATTTCATCGAATGCCATTTTGGTACAACTCATACTGACGTGTGACCTTGAGGGTTCACACGTAACCAACTCGTGCTAAATCACATTCAAGACTTACCGACACATGGACATCCTTGACTACATTAATTTTTTTTTTATGAAGCCATTTCCAAAAACATGCATTCTAATTGGTCTGTTTATTTTTCTAACTCATTTACTTCATGTCTCAAAGCATCATCTTGGCTTGAGGAAAGAACATCTGAAAAAAAGGCACAACAAGTTGTAATAGACCCATTGGCTCGATTGTTATTCAATTGGGTCGAGAACACAACTCCAATGAGTTAATGTGGGGGCATGTCTTGTTGATACTTGAGATATCTATCCTAAAATCCAAACAAAGTGTCATGCATTTCTCATCTCCCAAAGAAAGTGAGGGATAGTTTGTTCTTTTCCTTGTAGGTGACGGATCAAGGGGATGATAGATTCCGGTAATGACCCAATTGAGATAAAATCTCAATCCAAGCCAAAATGGATGTTCGATTTGCATTCTCTTACATAGTGTCCTATTCATGCACATTCTCTTGTGCTGGGGCAAAAGCAAGAATGGAGCATTTATCGAATCAAAGATCGATTTCCAATCTCAATTAGTCACTTTATGTGTTCATTCCCTTTAGATAGGGGCAATCCAAGGACATTGATTGCTGAGATAGTCTCTTATTCGTTGAATGAATGCTCATATCATGTTTTTCATGCTTGTGAAAACATTTTTTGAGTATGGTAAATTATTTGTTTTGAAGTCACAAAGTTTTTCATGGTTAAAGTTGTTGAGCTCTTTTGGCAAGAGAATTTGCATGGTGATTTTACTTGCTTAACTTAGTAATTTCATGTGGAGATTTGTCAAGATGTGTAATTCAATGAATGACATCCAATTCTTAAGAATGCTAAGGGAGACGTGTGTTAGGATGATGAAAGGCAAAACATGCCCTATACACAATCCCTTACTTATACACTTGTGAGATGAGTGCATCAATTTCCATATACACAAGGTAAAGAGTTCTCTTGTGAAAAGTACAACGACCGAAATGATGAGGGGCAATTCATTTCTCTATCCCAAACACTATAAGTGATCCATTGCTTAACCCCTTTGAGCCCCATACACTTGTGGAGATTTCTTTCAAATTACCCCTATCAAGAATCACCCTACATCGGGGTATCTTATTGCAGATGAACTCAAGCAATAATCCAAGTGCCTTAGGATGATGAAGAGCATTTTTTTTCTTCTATCCTACACACTTATATCCATTGCATAGCCCTTTTGAGCCTACAAATTCATTTCTTTGAACCCAGTTGGTGATCATCCCCCACACTGGGGCAAGCAAAAAGTACTCATTCAAGAAATAGCATGGTCTAGAGTGCTAACAGAATGTGAAGACCTTCATATTGATGCATTGTAGACATTGTGTCAATGGTAAAAATAGAACTAGGGGGCATGAAAAAGCAGTGTGCCTAGTAAAAGCAAGGCCGATGCCTATAGACATAAGAGTAAAAAAATAGGAGCAAGAAAAAATAGTGTGCCTGGTAAAAGCAAGGCCAATGCCCATAGGAGAAAATGAAAAAGAGTCAAGATAGATGACTATCAATTGTGAAAAGCTGTATTCCCAATGGAGTGGTACTCAAAGAACTCAAATGCAAAACTTTTATGGTCAATAGAGCACATTTTGAAGACAATCCTTGATGGTGAAAATGAAGATTGGCGGTAATGCCAAGATGATTACCAACTCTCACCCATCTATACACATTTTGAGCCTGATAGTCCTTTCATTTCTCAACTTGTAAACCTAGCCTACGTTACAACCCTTACAAAGTCTCTTCAGATTAGGGTATTTGAATTAATGTAGGTGTTCACATGTCTAAAGCATTGCTTGAAGAAGTGCGAGCAAGATTGTTTCTATCTTATTTTGCAGGGTTCTTGACTTGTAAACCTAGAGATGATCGTGGAATATTATTTCTATTAATAGCCTTGACTCAAAGAGTCCCCGTTGTTAAGCCATTGACCAAGCCCACATCAAGGTCCCTATTAAAGACCTCTTAGATTGGTAAGGTTGTACCGCTTGCAAGAATACTTGGACCCTTTTCGATATGATGATAGTGAGATGGAGTGATTCTCATAAAATAGCCCTTCTAAATGAGAGTGAGTGAAAGTCCTTTCTAACTCAAAGTCTCTCATTTAACATTCTTAAGAAATTAATGTCATGAGTGAAAGTTGTTTTGCAAGATTCTTCTCCCTAGTGGCAATTTGGTTGTGCAAATATGGTAAAATCATTGTGCATAAACTTTGATTGAATTGATGAAAACCTCATGAACTTTGAAATGTGCATTCTAGAGTAGCTCAAATTGTCTACCTTTTTTTTATGAATGCATATCGGTTTTTACTCTAATCATGTCTAACAGATAATACTTTCTTGAAGACCAAATAATGCTTGACGTTCGAGTTGCTCTCTAAAGCCTCGAAATTCGTGCAAACATTCTTGAACTTTATTTCTACAAGAAATCGACATGGTGTGCTTTTGTAGCCCGATGTCCCTCTTAATCAAAATGGCATGCTTTTATAGACAAAGTCTTCTCATCAACTTGGCATGCTTATGTAGCCCAAAGTCACTTCACTCAACAGGGCGTGCGTGCTTTTGTAGCCAAAGTCTTCTCATCAACTTGGCATGCTTTTGTAGCCCAAAGTCACTTCTCTCAACACGGCTATGCTGTTGTAGCCAAAGTCTTCTCATCAACCTGGCGACTTCGTAGCCTAGAGTCCTTTCCATCGACACGGCATGCTTCTGTAGCCCGATGTCTCTCTTAATTGACACGGCGTGCTTCCATAGCTCGGAGTCTCTTCATTAGCCCGGTGTGCTCCTATAGCTTGGAGTTCCTCTTTATTGACTTGGTGTGCTGTTGTAGTTGGAAGTCTCCTCATCACCTTAGAGACGTTTTCTCCAAGGATCAAAAATGTTGCCAGGTGAGTATTAAATCTCTTCGAGTACCCAAAACAAAACTTGAGTAACTCATCCCCTTAATGAAATTCGAGTGCTTTAGGCAAAATTTGAGCATCTCCCCCAATTTTCAGAAATCGAGAGTCTGTGATTTGAATATCTCATCCGACATCTTTCAATCAATTGTTGACATCTTAGTAATGGATCTAAATGTCATGAACTCTTTTGGTTAAACATTCATTCTGGATATGAATGTTTTTGGATCTCTTTCATTATACCTTAGTCTAGATCTAGGTATTTTGAATAATCTAAATCCAATATTTGACTCACCTAACATTGAGCATCTATTGGCTAAGTTGTCTTAATCCAATATTAATCTCACTTAACATTGAGTATTTATTGGTTAAGCTCCTTAATTTCTGACATTTCAGTTTGGATCTGAATGTTACAAAATATTTTCATCAAACAATTCATTTTGGATATGATTGTTCATATCTTTTTCGTTATACCTTAGTCTGGATCTAGGTATTTCGAGTTATCTTAATCCAATATTTGACTCACCTAACATTAAACATCTATTGGTTAAGTTGTCTTAATCCAATATTTATCCAACCTAACATTGAGTGTTTATTGATTAAGTTCCCCAATTCTTGACATTTCAATATGGATCTAAATGTCTCGAATCTTTTCATCGAACATTTCATTATGGATATGAATATTCTTTGATTTTTCTCGTTATACTTTAGTTTGGATTTAGGTATTTCGAGACATCTTGTTCCAATGGTCGTCTCACCTAACATTGGGCGTCTGTTGATTAAATTCATTTGGTTGCATCAGTCTGGATCTAGGCAATTTGATAAACATTAGACTCTTCAAGAAATTTGGAATGAAAACCAGATGCTTATGGAGTAAAAATTCATTCCATACCTCAAGATGCTCTACTGTATTGATTGGTAAGTAACTACAGGTATGCTTTCTTTTTTTTCCTCTTTTCTTTTTCATACTTCGCATTAGCTTTTCCATGTATCATATCATATTGCATTTCAAAATGGGATCCATTTTCCCACAAAAAATAATATTATATTGCATATGCATGGTCAAAATTTAGGTCTCAATTTGTCTTTGAATGCAACCTCTGTGAGCTCATCTTCAAAGAGGGGCAGCTATTAATACCTAAAATTTGATTAATCATTAATAATTTAATGCACAAAATTTAGGGATTAATTTTAACCTCTAAACAAAAAAATTAGAATTAAATTGTATAGCATATAGTTTTAGGAGCATTTATTATTATTGCATTTGCATTGGACATGTGGCAATGGGCTCCAATTGATGATTCCAAGCTTTAATTTAACAAGTTGGACTAAGCCCACGGTGAAAAAGATTTGGCTAGGCCCATTAAGGGGTAACGAGTTGAAATATGAGCATATTCCCGAGAATATTCGCATTATTCTTTCAATATTCAGGGAAGGTGTTGGATGAGATATTGAAAAAAATATTGCACGTGATACAAAAGCTAAATAGACAACGTGCAAATTTATCATCTTTCCTTAAATAACATATTCCTCTCACTTATAAAAAGGGGGACACACAAACTGAAGGGACGGACACAAAAAATATAGGAAGCACACGGAAGGAGGGGGAAAGAGAGGAAGAGACACTCGTGAAAAATCGAAGTCCTTTGTGTCGTCTTCCTCCCTACAGCCACGTCTCCACCACACACCGTTTCACGGCCCCCGTGCCTCTCCAGCTTAGCGATGTAGCGCGCCACGGTTACGCCTAGTGGTCTTGTCGTGCTTTCCTTCAAGATTTGTCGCCGCAGCTCCTTGGCGTTCCTTCTCCCATCGCTAATCTGCTGCTCTTTCAACTGAGAATGCGCTAGTCTCTAGCCCAGTTGTTGCTGTCCAGAACGATCGCAACTGGTCGAACCCCCGACGAAGAGCTCGTCTTCACCTCGCTAAGCAACAATACCAGCGAAAGTTCTTTACATAGTTCCATTGCCTCCTGCCGCTCACCACTTCCCGACCCAGGTTTGGGGTGACTTCCCATAAATTTTTGTTCTTTTTCATTAAATTGTCAAGTGGGGTGCAGAGTCGGAGATAACACCAACAAAGGGAAAGTCAGAGAGAGCCAAGCGGTGGAAGATGGGTAAAGGACTTTGACCACCATTCAAAAGGAGAGCACATTCTGCGTTACAAGAAGACTCCGAGAAGTGCACGCCTCCACTATGGAGCCACGCTCCCGATAATTCCCAGCCGTGATCTCCCTCCAGCCGTGGCGATGCACGAGCCATTCCCATAGCTGCACACCCGCTGACGGCGTCTAAACCGAGCGCCACCACATCCCGCCAGTCCAGCTGACCGATGAGTCTCAATTTGGAAATTGTCATCCACGCAATATCAAGAGACTAGGTGAGAATCTTGATTAATACAATTTTCTCATATTTTATTGCCTAGTTCGTGGAATTGCAATCTTATTTGAATATTTGATCAATATTGCCATATCCAAAAGATCTCTTGACCTCTCGTGAACTAGGAAATTTTCCTTATTTCACAACGTGCATATGATTGATTTCATGCTCGAAATATAACTCTCAATCGCATGAAAAAAATCGTCAATCCAATCTTATGTCCGAGATACGATTTACAATTTTGTGAAAAATTGACCAATCCAATCTCATGCCTGAGATACGATTTGTCAAATTATTTTAAAAATTAGATGAAGATGGATACTATCTTGCCTGATTTGTTGCCATGCTTTCTTGATGCCTTTGCTCGAATTGATTTTGCTTATAAAAGAAAACTAAAAAAATATATATAGTTTAGTTGGATGTGATTTTTGTTAGAATATTTTCTTTTAGGATAGTTTGCATGTTTAAATATAGGTTATTTTTATTTTTGCTTATAAAGAAAAACACAATAAAATATCATTTGCATGTCATGTAGTCTAGGTCGCATCATATTGCTATATCATGTATGTGTCACATAGAATTACATCATCCATTGCATGTCATTTAGTTATTACATGTTTAGGATTTTTTTAAATGTTTGAAACATTAGGATAGTTACATTTAATATATTTCCTAGCATTAGATTAGGTCCAATAACTAATGTCGCGAGACATATAATTTGCATATTATGTTACACATTGCATGCTATTATAGTTAAACACTTTCGTACGTCATTGCATGCATTGCACGTAGTTTTATGCCTCATTAAATAAGTGAAAACCTTAAAAAATATTTGAATGATTGCATGTTAGTTAGAAATTATACCTAGGATCATTGATATAATTTTTTAACTAACATCGCAGATGCTTTCGTAGCTTCAAGGTAAATAACTTCCTCATTTTCCTTGTAATTTATTTATTGCTTTGCTTTATTGAGTGTTAGATTATGGTTGCGCACTTGCATGATCACATTACATATTAGGAAGTAAATTAAAATCAATACAAACTACCTGCAAATCATTTTTTTCAAATAAAAGAGAAAATGTACTAAAAGGGCATTAAAGAAATCTAATGTAATCAAGTCCCCGATCCCATAGTCTCTGATTTGTAGGAGTAAAGTAATTCTCCCGTTACTTTACTTGGGTTTCTAATTGACACACAAAAAAATAGATTAGTGGCGACTCCAAATAAAAATCATTTGCATACTAAAAACTTAAATCTTAAGTCGTGAATTGGTATGGGCTTGGGAGAGCCCGAGCTAAGTTTAGGCTTAGTAATCTATTAGCCAAACCCTAGGTGGTGTACCCGAGGTGAGGTCGCGACAGTAACTAGTAGCATATTTCAATTAATTGCATTTAATCAAGGAGGCGATTGATGATTCTGACCTTAAATTGAATATACTGAGCCCTTGAAGAGGGCGCAAAGTTCGGCCAGCCTATGCAAGGAGTGGTGGCCGATATTCACTGAGCGGGCCTTGATTGGCCTAAATTGAGCTTAATTTAGTACATTAAAAGTCTAACTAGGGAATGACCTTAGGTTATTAAAGCACATCAAGTTATAAGGCTGAAATTAATCCCACAAGAGTAAACCTAGGTTAACAATATATATATATATATTCAAAACTCAAGGTCAGGATTCATACTTTATGGAGCACATAGAAAGACAAACGAGTGAGAAAGAGAGGAAGTCCATGATCGAGAGCCCCCTCAAGGCCGCTCCTTTACAGAGCTGCGGTGTGGGGCCAATAATGTTGAATTTTATTTATGCCCACAGGATTAATGGCCCATATGTGGTTTGAGTTTAATAATTATGAAGTGCTAAATTCCTATTGGCCAATCGAGAGGTGTATCTTAATTACTATACACCCTAATGGATAGTGTGACTTTAAAAGACAATGTCTCTAATTAAAAACTAGGTCATCTTTTAACCCTAGAAAGAAAGACAATTTTATCTCTATCAAGAACATTAGAAAGTCTATAGGATCAAGAGAGAGAAATCAATATTTCTCATCTATAATTTATTTCTTCACAAGAAGACATCATGGATCAAGGTACACCTCTTGTCTATTATGATATTCACGTTGTTGTAAGATTTGGATATGATGTTTATGTAAATATTAGGGCTTGATTTGCATAGAATATGTTTTGCCTTTATATGTGATATCAGAGTCTAGCTTGAGAACTTGTGATATTTGGATTATTGGAACTTTATCGTTTATGGGTCAAGATTTGTTGAAACGGCATTGGCCTTTTCTTGGTTTTTTGCTTGTTTTTGTACTGTAATTATCAGAGGAAATTCGACTGATGGAAAACAGGTGGAAAAAACGGAGAATCTTGATGAATAGGACCAAAGGGAAGAAGGCCCGTGGAAATTGCGTGTCCTACGTGCATGCTGAATGCCACGCGCCTCCATGCCCACTAGAGTGTCAGGCGCGTGGGATCCATGTGCCATGCGCATCAGACGTGCCTTGCCTTGTCGAGCATGTGCACGACATGCGCCCACGGTTGGCCTAGGCGCATGTCCTGCACGCGCTCAGCGGCCTTTCTACTGTATTACTGCAATTATGATTAAAAAAAATGATTGATTGGTATACTATTTTCCGCTACAATTTGATTGATGAGGGAATTGATGTTGAATAAATTGCATATGTGTATATCTTTAGTATGGGCATATTATTGTATAAATTTACATATACATCACTTCAATTTTCTTAATTGTACAATTAATAGTATTTCATTCAATTGAAACAATTATTGTTATGATGATTTAATTTGACATTTATACTATGTATAATTCGTTAGTTACCGAATTGGCCCAATTAGAAAGTTTCTCATAGATGTCTAATTAAATAAAATTCAATTACTCATGTCTATGTGATGTTGCTAATAAGATGACATAATGTTATATATTTTGTTTGTCATGAGTAATCTGAAGTTCATTGATTATAATTCATTTAAGGATTACTCAAGGGTTAATTAGTTAATTTTATAATCATGAACATAATAGTGGTTAATCATATACTTTGTTAGATATGCTTAGTATATCCCAAGATAGCAATCATATCTAACTGGAATATATAATTACCAATTATGTGAAATTAAATTTAAGCATCAATTATGTTTTATGATTGTACATTGCTATATCACCCAAAGGAGAACTTCAATGTACATGTAATGTTGTGCGATTGTTTTCTGAATTTGGATTATGTGTTTACGTTATGACTCAAAGCATTAATATGTGAGCATTATATGAATTTTGCAACATATATTCTTGTTTTTCCTCATTCGCAAGCTTCATCTATTATGAAGTTCAACAGGCTTAAATTTTTTGAATGGAGTGAACAAGTCAAGTTTCAGTTTAGTGTTCTTGATCTTGATTTAGCACTCATGAATAATAAGCCCATTGCTCTTACTGCTTCCAACAACATTGAAGAAATGTCTTTCCTTAAGGCTTGGGAAAGATTAAACTGACTAAGCTTAATATTCATGCGGATAACGGTAGTAAATAACATTAAGTCAACCATTCCTGAAACTGATAATGCTAAGGAATTTATGAAATTTGTAGAAAGTCTTTTTCAATTTGATTCTGCTGAGAAGTCAGTTGTTGAGACATTAATGGGTATATTAACCACCATTTTGTTCAAGGGTTCTCATGCCATGCATGAGCATGTCACCAAAATGGCAAATATAGCAATAGGGTTAAGTGCTATGGAAATAACGGTGGATGAAGGTTTTCTTGTGCAGTTCATCATAAATTCATTGCTTCCTAATTATGGTTCATTTCAAATAAATTATAATACTATAAAAAATAAGTGGAATATCACTGAACTGCAAAGTATGCTCATTCAAGAAGAAGCAATGCTTAAGAAATAATGGTTCCACTCAATCAATCACATGGGTCAACCAAGAGCTAAAAGAAAATCATTAATGAAGAATTGAAAGGGCAATAAAGGACCACTAAAGATTAATGAGTCATCTGCTAAAATTCATAAAAAGGAATGGTTCGAAAAGAAAGGTGAGCCTAATGCTTTTGTATGTTTTGAATCATGCTTGATAGAAGTTCCTTATAATAAATCTAGATGAAAATTTTATTTTCATGGGTAATAGAGTCAAAGCTCTAGTTGAAGCCATTGGGATGTACCGTTTGATTTCAGACACTAGACATCATTTAGATCTTTTCCAAACTTTTTATGTTCATTCTGTTTTTAAAATTTAGTTTCATTATCGAAATTTGATATAGCCAGATACTCTTTTAAGTTTGGTGATGGATGTTTCAATTTATTTAAGAAAAATCATTTTATTGGTTCCGGTGTGCTTTGTGATGGTTTATACAAATTAAAACTTGATAATTTATTTGTTGAGACTATTGTCCTTGCATCATAATGTTGGCTCAAAACGTGGTTTAGTGGATGAAAGTTTAGCTTACTTGTGGCATAAACATTTGGATCATATATCCAAAAAAATAATACAAAGATTAGCAAAGAATAAAATCCTTAATGATTTGGATTTTGCTGATCTTGGAATTTGTGTGGATTGTATTAAAGGAAAACACATAAAACAACAATTAATGAAGCAGCCACAAGAAGCACATAGCTCCTTGAATTAATACACATTGAAATACGTGGAGCTTTTGCTCCATCGTTTGAAGGAGAAAAGTATATTATCACATTTATCGATAATTTTTCACGTTATGGTTATGTCTATCTATTGCATGAAATATCTCAATTGATAAACGTATTAGAGATGCTTATCAATGAGTATAAGGAAACTGGATAATGCCCTAGTCCTTTTGCTAAATTCCTTGAAAGGAATGGAATTTGTGCTCAATACACATTGCCAAGCACACAACAACAAAATGGTGTTGCAGAAAGGCGTAACCATATATTAATGAATATGGTTAGGAGTATCTTGTAATTCTTTTGTACTCTTATCATTGTGGATATATGCTTTGAAAACAACCATATATTTGTTAAATAGGATTCCTAGTAAGATAATTCCAAAAACTCCTTTTGAACTATGAATAGGAAAGAAGCCTAGTTTAAGGCACCTGCATGTTTGGGGTTGCCTGGTGGAAGTAAGGATTTATAATCCTCATGAAAAGAAAATGGACTCAAGAATAACCAGTGGCTTTTTCATTGGTTATCTAGAAAAATCCAAAAGGTATAGATTTTACCATCCTAATTATAATACAAGAATTATTGAAATTGGAAACGCCAGGTTCATTGAAAATGGTGGAATTAGGTGGAGTGTAGAACCACGAAAAGTGGATATTCAAGAAGTTAGGGTACAAGTACCTTTACCCATAACTCATTATGCTTTAGTTGTTCCCACCGTTGTCTAATGACTTGACAACATGCAAAACAATAAATAAATGACCAAACACTCCAAGATGAGGTTGCTATTAATGAACCTCGAGTAGATGAACCACATGTAGTGGCATTAAAAAGGTCTCAAATGAAAAAAAGATCTATTGTTTCTGATGATTATGTGGTTTATTTACACGAGTCTAAATTTGACTTAGAAATTGCTGAAGATCTAGTTTCACATTCACAAGCCATGGAAAGTGTTAATTCTGTTAAGTGGTTTGACATCATGAAAGAAGAGTTAAAATCAATGGATCACAATGAAGTTTGGGACCTTGTTGATTTGCTTGAAGGTTGTAAAAGAGTCGGTTGTAAATGGGTCTTTAAGACCAAACTCGACTCGAGTAACAATATTGAAAGATAAAAGGTTAGACTCGTTACTAAATGTTTTACTTAAAAGGATGGTATTTATTATACAAAAACCTTCTCTCCTGTGTCTAAGAAGGAGTCTCTAAGAATTATGATAACTTTGGTGGCTCATTATGATTTAGGATTACACCAAATGGACGTGAAAACTACCTTTTTGAATGGGAATTCAGATGAAGAAGTTATATGGACCAACCAAAGGAGTTTTTAGTTGAAGGAAAGGAATAAATGGTGTATAAACTTAAGACGTGAATATACAGACTTAAACAAACTTCCTAACAATGGTATTGTAAGTTTAATAATACTATCACTTCCTTTGGATTTAAGGAAAACACCGTTGATTGATGTATATATTTGAAGGTCCGTGGAAGCAAGTTTATAATTTTGATTTCGTACGTTGATGATATCTTGCTTGCTACTAATGATCCTAGTTTATCACATGAGATCGAGAAATTCCTCTCTAAGAACTTTGAAGTGAAAGATATGGGTGAGGCATTCTATGTAATTGGAATTGAAATATTCCATGATAGATTGCATGGATTGTTAGGATTGTCTCAGAAATCATATATTAATAAAGTTCTAGAGAGATTCGAGATGGAAAAGTGCTCTACAAGTGTTGTTCCAATTTAGAAAAGAGATAAATTTGGCCTATTGCAATGCCCAAAGAATGAATTGGAACTCAAACAATGGAACAAATTCCTTATGCATTTACTACTAGGGCCTTGATGTATGCTTAGACTTGTTCCAAGCCAGACATTAGTTTTGTTGTTAGAATGCTGGGCAGGTATCAAAGAAATCCAGGATTGGATTATTGGAAAGTTGCAAAGAAAGTATTGAGATAATTACAAGGGACAAAAAATTATATGCTTACTTTTAGGAGGTCTGATCATCTAAGGTGATAGAATATTCAGATTCAAATTTTGTTGGGTGTGTCGATGCTAGAAAATCCACATATGGATATTTGTTCCTTTTAGCTAGATGAGCAATTTCATGGAAAAGTGCAAAACAGTCTGTCATTGTTGCATCCATTATGGAAGCTGAGTTTGTGGTGTGCTTAGAGACCACTATTCATGGATTATGGTTGAACTTTATTTCAGGATTTGAAATTGTTGACAGTATTTCCAAGCCGCTGAGAATTTATTGTGATAATGCCGCAACAATCTTCTTATCTTAAAATGATAAGTATTCAAAGGGCACTAAATGTCACGTCCCGACTCTCGAGCTCGCGGCAACCCCTTCTCTTGGTCGATTGAAAGTGACATCCCAGAACCCATCCACGACCATTCATTTTAATCTTTGATTATGCGCAAGCGGAAGACGAACCATCCCCAGACAAACATACAATCAAACAGGGATAGAGGGATGAACAGCAAGAACAACAGCAACTACTCAATTATTCAATTTACTGGATTAACCAATGGAGGATCGTTTTCTGAATTACAAGCCCGACAGAAAGGGCCGATCCATCCTCTAAGCCAAATCAAATAAAAACTAGGCTAATCCAATTAAACAAGAAGAACCCTCAGGTTCAACACCACGGTCACTCGGACCCATCGGACTCAAGCTCCGTCGAGTCGATCACTGGAGAAGTGGGGGCAGGATTCTCCATTGCGAGTACGCCATTCTAAAGACCTGAAAATGGTTAACCACGACGGGTTGAGATAAAATCTCAGCGAGTTCTTCCCCTAAGCCCCGGTTAGTACGCCAACTCAACTCGGGGTATCTCTCCAGAACTACCCCTCACTCAACCCAACAACCCACAAACAACAACCAACAACAAACAGGGCAACCAACATAGCAATATTCGATTCGCATGCAACCTTACCCGGTATGCCATACCCTGCACGTTCAATCTCATACAATGCAAGCAAGGCACATGGCCGTTAGATAAAACATTTCATCAATCACATGCGAATCACATCACAAGCGATCTCACCTAGCCATTGCCACACCCTGCACGACTGTCAACTCATGCGTGCATACCATAAATAATGAAATCATCACGACATTAAGTGCATGCGAATAATCAGAGCATCTCACATAACTTTCTCATGTCTCACACTCACACATGCTCCGATTATTACGACCACTAAGGCCATAGCACAACCTTATGGTTGGCGGTCTACCAGTCGAAGACCAGGCATCGTCCTCCCCCATGAGGCACGGCGACGTCACGGGCTATCCCCCATCGACGGCATTCCCTAAGGAGCATGGGTCCGGCCTCTACCGCGACTCCGCAACCGACCACTGTTAGGCAATCGACCGAAGTCAGGACGACCAAAAGGCCACGGCACAACCCCAAGGGTTGGCGGTCTACCGGCAGCGCCGGGCTCTCCTCTTAATGTGATCATGCAACACCTCATCAAGCAATCCATTTATATCTTTGCTCGTCGTGAATGCAACATCGCTCATGCTCATGCGACATGCTATTGCAGCTTAACACACATATAATGTCATGCGGCAAGATTCAAAGAATCACGTACAACAGCGGTAGTCCAATCATTCACGAAAGTCTAACAATCAGCAGTTCAAGTCACGCTTTGACAATTAATTCCGACCAATCAACATCACAATACTTGCACACTTTTCCAAAATAATCACGTACCTCTATAATTACCGGTACCCAATCACGTGTCTCAATATTCAATCATAAATAAACACGCGTCCTCACAACTACGACAATCAACTATTCTCATTTAAGAAGCATGTAATACTATAGTCGATTGTTCCGATAAAAATAATTTAAGTCCGACAAAATACTTATAATTATTTTCCAATTCCATAATTAATAATCCAACCCGAATAATTCCATTTAATAAAACCATTCTTTAATAAACCAATGCCATTTAATAATATAGTATATAAATACTATGGACTTTAGAAAATTGGATCATAGTAATTTTCCCACAAAATTACTCAATTAAAGCCATTTTCCATAAATACTCAATTAATTATTTTCCCCAAAATAATTAATTTTCAGAAATATTAATAATTCGAAATTATAAAATAATTTAATTAATTAATACATTAAATTCAGAAATTAAATAAAAAAATAATTAAAATAATTAATCAAGCAATTTAAACTAAACATGCTTAATTATTCCACAAAAATCACATAATCCACCATTAAGCAATAATTGATCCCAATTAGGCTTAATAAATAAAATTAAGCTAATCTAATCTTAATCATCTATCTAACCACTTATCTTAGGGTTAATAAAAATTAATTAAACCATCTAAACCAATATTAACACTAACTAACCAACCCTAAGCAAGTTTAGGCACTAAATAGGGATTAGGACTAAACTCACCCGTTAAGCGGGCCGGCGGCGGCGACGAACCCGACACCCGGGGACCTCTACCACGACGATCCAAGGTGGTCCCGGGGCTGGAACAGCAGCAACAAACTCGGAATACCCACTGCAACTCTGAAAAACTGCACTGCTGGAGGAGGAAGAAGCTGATCGGAGTTGAACGGGCTGCCCGGAGCTCCGGCGAGCAGCGGGCCTGCGGCCGACGGCACCCAGGGGTCGAGGGGGACTACTTGTGGCTGGTATGGGCGGTGGTTTGGCTAGAATGGGAGAAAAACAGGTGAAAAGGCGGAACAAAGTTGCTCCAGGCGGAACAGTGACGGTCCGGCGAGCAGTAACTTCCGGCGGCCGTACGGATCGGTCGACGTCTCTTTCCGAAGATAGGCCGACGCTATCTGAATGGAAATTCTCTTCCGAACACAAAGGCAGGTGGCACGAGACGAGATTCCAACGGGAAGGGCATGAACAACTCAGGTTTCGGTGGAAGGTCAGAACTGAAAAACTGAAGGAAGGAAGGGAAACTAGGGAGAGAAGGGTGTGCGGTTTGGGGAAGATGAAGGGGAGAGAGAGAGTGAAGTGAGGCTGAATATAGGACTCAATTAAGACCATTAATGGCTTGGCTCAAGTTCCCAAAACATGACATCATCTTCTCTCTTTTCCTTTTTGACTTTTCTTCAAAATATCCAAGGGCATTTTGGTCATTTCCACCTTGCACATTTCCCAATGTGTCCTTGGGCTGAAAATGAAAGGCGGGCCTAGGAAACAGGCTGGAAAATGAATAGGAACAGGCTTGGGAATTTATTGGGCTCAAATCGGCTCAGGTTTGGATAACGGGCTAGGAAGGGTAAAGGGTCGGTTTGGTCCAATGGGTTCACTTGCTTGCCTCAGGCCTTCCACGACGGCTGTCCCACCTTGGGCGTGAGGCCCACACTGATCTTGCCCGGCCCACGTCCTCATAGGCTCGGGTTCTCGGTCCAAAAGTTCCTTTTTCCAAATACCCGGCTTAACTGGCACTGTCAACTATCGCAGAAGCATTGTCCAAAAGTCCTTCTCGAACATTCCCGAAAATTCGAAGTCCGATACTGGATTCACATGCCTTGTCAATTTCGCCCGAATGCCATTTTGGTACTACTCAGATTGACAGGCGGCTTTGAGGATTCACGCGTAACCGACTCGTGCCAATTCACGTTCAAGACTTCTCGACACATGGACGTCCTTGACTGCATGAAATTACGAAGGATCGATTCTTATTTCAAAGTACACGATTATCAAGGATCGACATAGGGCCATTCGCGGGTTCGATAACAGTAGACAGAATCACCCGTCGTCCCATTATTTTTGTCCGCGAATCGACTTCTATTCGTCCTTGGAATCGGCCTGCATATCTACAGGATCGTCCTTACGCAATTCTCACGGTCTAGTCGTTTTCCCAGGTCAAGTTCTTTAGTCGCACGAGTTCTGTCCTCATTAGCCTTTCCCCTCAAGGTCAGTATCTCAGGAGTGATCAGTTCCGAGTGAGATCAGCCAACAATGCATTGGCAAAATTCACGTTCATTCCTCCCTCAAAGAGCTCGAATTTCAGGATGTTACACTAAAGACATGGAATTGAAATACTTTACTGCTAAAGAAGAACTCATAAACAAAGAGTGTGAATTGAGCACATTAGTACCAATTTTATGGTTGTGGATCTGTTAACTAAAGGATTGCACCCAAAGACATTTAGTGAACATGTCGGAAGAATGTGCATTATTGGAAATCATTATTGACATTATGTTTAAGTTTATGCTCTTGTATGTACATGACACTCCAATATCACTTATGTATTGCTTCTGATACACTTATGCATCTCGCCCACTTATGTTGGTATATACATGACTACATTATGTAGTTATTAACATAATTTGTTTCTGAAAAGAAACATTATTGTTGGACCATAATGTTATCCCTTATTATTGATCATGTTAAGTATAGAATTGATATTGCAATACATGGAAGGAACTATGTTGAACTAATGACATACAACCGTCATGATTCTTTTAAGCAAACCAATTTGAGAAAGGATTTAGCTTACACTTAGCGCATCATGTTTTGCTGTTAAACCTTGATGTCGAATAATATCATATGGGCCAAGTGAGAGAATGTTGGATTTTATTTATGGCCTATGAGATTAATGACCCATATGTGGTTTGGGTTTAATAATTGTTAAGTGCTAAATTCCTATCGATCAATAGAGAGGTATATTCTAATTATGCACCATGATGGATGGTGTGATTATAAAAGACAATGTCCCTAATTAGAAACTAGGTCCTTTTCAATCTTAGAAAGAAAGACAGTTTTCTTTCCATCAAGAACATTAGAAAGCCTAAAATGGTCAAGAGAGAGAAATCGAGAGTTCTCATTTATAACTTATTTCTTCACAAGAAAACATGATGGATCAAAGTATGCCTCTCGTCTATTATGATATTGTGAAAATCATGTTGTTTTAAGAGTTTGGGTATGATATTTATGTAAATATTGGGGTTTGATTTGCATAAAATAGCTTGATGAGCCTATCGATCACTTTGTCGAGCCCCACAATGGAGCTTTAACTCCACGATCCGACTGATGCCGTGCTTCCCAGCCGAACTGGCTCCAACGATGCTGTCGTTGTCCCATCGACGAAAGGCTGCTGCTGGTTCGTGCCTTGTTGAGTTGCGGAGGTTGCCCTTGCCGTGAAGTTGCCTCCGATCGACACTGCTTCTGACCCTACTAAACCGTGGGTTGAGAGATGCGACCGCTTTGTTGCCCTGTTTGAGCTTCATCATTAGGATCGTTAAGAGCCAAACCAATAACTAATTGGAAACTGAAACTGAAACTGAATTGAATTGAAATTTTGTATATCTTTGGTTCGGTTCGATTTTGGTTTGGATAATTGAAAAAAATTAAATTTATTTTTCTCAGTTTGGGTTTTATTGGATTCAGTTTAGTTAACCGAATTGAACCGTTTATAAGCAAAAATTCCTTCCCTTCTTCGCTCCCTCTCTCTCTCCCCCTCTTTCTTGCGGAGTAGAGAAAGCTCGACTCCAGAGCACATCCGCCGTTCAATCTACGACGCCGCCGCCCGCTCGCTCATGAGAATCGCGCCTCGCTTCGTTTTCTCGTTTGTCCGTTTCTGTTTCAATAGGGTTCTGGGGTTCCGCCAATCGCTTCCTCCCCTCCACCTCCCCCCCGCGGTGAACTGTTTCGGAGCCTTTGATTCTGATTCGGATAGGGCTGGGGTTGGGGTTTTCCTAGGCACCTGTCGGAATGTTGAAAACTCGTCTTGGTATCTTCGTTAGGATTATGGTCGTCCAATGTATGGATTTACCGGGTTCCGCCTGGGTTTCCGCGGAAACGAGGGGGGTTTAAGTCGTGAAAGGAGGTTGTTTCTGCGGTTGCCTTTGGTGCGTGTCCAGAAATGGATGTCGTCGGGGCTAACGATTTATGTCGGATCGAGTGACTATTGTTTCAGGATTTCAAAATTCGTGACCTTCGAATGTACTGTGTTCTCCCGAGAGTTGATGAAGACTTTTGAATTCTGGGTTTTTGGGTCCTTAAAATGGCAGAGTGGTGAATGGGGGAGATGGAGACCACGAAAAATTGGAAAAAAGCGAAAAAAGAAAAGTGAAAACCAAAAGCCCAAATATTCAGTCTAGTCTGTATTTGGTTCGTGTCGGATTTCGGTTCGGCTTAGTAGATTTCCTTATCGATTCGGTACTACTGACACCCTAATTCACCATGACAGCTGCTGCTGCCCTACTTTGATTTATCTGTGCTTGCAGGTTTCCCGGTGAGACATCGTCTCCATCTCCCTATCAAGCCGAATCCCATCGCTGGTCACCTATTGCGTACCATCGGTTCCCAAGTCCCTTCTAAGTCGTAATCGGCCAGTCTCAAGTAACAGCGGCTAGCCTTGACATTGTCGTGCCCCATGAGTCCATCCTCGTCGGTCCTTGGTCGAATACAATAATCGGCTATCGCATATGAGCACTCCTTTTCTGGACACCATCGTGAGCCATTTAAAATTGGCAACTTTATCTCCAATTTAGGTAATAGTTCTTATCAGAATTAGATTTGAATCTTTCATTGCCTAATTTGTGCTTATCGATATCTAATCCGCAACCGCACATAATCTTTAATTCGAATCTTTAGGCCTTTAGATAGAATTATTGATTGCATGGATTTAAAATTGATATCTTGATTGTTAAGCCTTAAGCCTTAAGATATTGATTTTATTTGCGACAAATATTGAGTTGACGAGATAATGTTTCCAAATTTCGATTTACATGGATGCCTATATCATGCTTGATTTCCTTCCTATCTAAAAAATACACAAATGTTGCATGTAGATTAGGATAATATATATATTTGATAACATTGCATGTTTAAATAGGATTGCATGTTAGGATAGATTCTATTATAAATTAGAGTAGATTCTAAATAAAATTTTCCTTAATAGATTAGGATAATTTAGATAGCGTTGTGTGTTTAAATAATATTGAATGAAATAGTTTTTTTGGGATAAATAGGGTTTCGTTTAAATTCCTAACCTAGACTAGATAATTATTCATTTTCAATAGTCTAATTAGGTTATTTATTAATTTCGAATTTCAATAAAGAATACTGAAACTATCATATGCATGTTAGATGCATTTAATTAAAATTACATGTCATATAGGTTAGTCTTAATTTTAAGATAAAAGAAAACCCCAAAAATATTATATTGCTTTCGTGTGTTTATTTGCTTTTCTTTCTTGAAAGTCATTTACTTGTTTTGTCAATTGAATATTATCTTAATGGTTGCGAACCTACATGGTCACTCCCTATATGTTAGCATCTAGATTAAAATCAATTCAAGCTACTTGTCTAAATGTGTTGAGAAATAAAAGAAATGGTACTAAAATGGCGTTTTGAGTCCCCGCACTCATTAAATTTTGGGTTTGTAAAAGTAAAGTACTTCTCCTACACTAAGGTAAGGATACCCTAAGTGTCAAAACTTAGCACAAGTGGACATATAAGTAGCAAAATCTCTAAAAGGTACACTTAAAGTGCCAAAATCAAGAAAAAGAAACACTTAAGTATTAATAGTGAGCAACATTGGATTTTTTATGAACCACGTTAGACTTCTTGGGAGCCATGTTGGATTTCCAGCAAGACTTGTTGGAGTTGGCACTTAATTGTTTAATTTAAAAAAAAATGACACTTAAGTGTACCTTTTGGAAGTTTTGGCATTTATGTATCCACCCGTGCTAAGTTTTGGCATTTGGAGTACTTTTTTTCTCTTATACTTACTTGGGTATCTAATCGAACACCAAAAAAATTGATTAATGACAGCTTTTGAATGAAAATGATTTGCATGTTAAGAACTTGAGTTAAGTTGCAAATTGATATGATTTTGGGAGAGCCCGGACTAAATTTAGATTTAATAATCTATTAGCCAAACCTAGATAGTTCACTATTAGGGGAGATCTCAACAAGTGTAACGCCACAAAACTCTCCATGAAGTTTTAATTCATAATCAACTCATATAAAGACAAAACCAATGACCCATGGAAACACATATATCAACTTGAAGACCCTTTGCCAAATCCAATTGGAATTTCCGTATCTTCTATTTCACAATAAGTCCACACTTGGCCTTAGGACAAACAATCAATCTAAACAAATTGGGGGTTTTTTCAACAGGGACTATCCTCAAATCCTAAAAGAGAATATGGCGAGGGAATTGAGGGTGCCTGTTATAGAGGGGAGCTACTCAAGAGGAGAAAGGAAGATGGGGGCTTGGGCTTTTGAGATTTGCTAGACTTTAATAAGGCCATGTTGGCAAAGCAAGCATGGCATTTAAGCAAGAACCTAAACTCCCCATAGGGTCGACTATTTAAGGGTCGATATTTTCCATTTAAAGACTTTCAACATGTAGAGAAAGGACAACGCCCTTCTTGGGGCTAGCAAAGCTTGGTTCTAGGCAGAGAATATATTTCCCTTGCCACACCGTGGGCTGTAGGGAATGGAACCTCAACTCATCTCTTGCTTTATATCATCGGAAGAGGGAGTCTAGAAAGAAGCAGTATAACAAGAACATTTTATTGAGCAAACTATTTGGGAAATATTGACAATCCCTCTAAAACCACAACCAGAACAAGACCAGATTTTGTGGACGCGTACCCAAGTTGGACAATACATAGTCAAAAGTGGGTACCATTTTATCCGAGATACATAAGAAAAACAAACACAAATTGAGGCTTTAGCATCTTATACCCCCCTCCCCACACCTTATGGAAAAATATTTGGAAACTACAGGCTCCCCCAAAGATCAAACTATTCTTGTGGAATCTATGTCAAAATGAACTCCCAACTAAAGACAACTTGTTTCGAAGGAATATCATACCTGATCCTCTTTGCCCTTTACGCCACCAGTGCTACGAAACAATTGAGCACCTTTGCCTCCTTTGCCTATGGACCAAAACAGTTTGGGTAAATACTGCATTAAATGTCCAAATATCAAGTCACGGTTTAATTTGGATTGAGGAGTGGCTAATGAACATATCGAAGTGAAAGAACTTACCAAATTTGGCCACTATTGCTTTGGTCCTATGGAGAGTGTGGAAGGCCATAAATGCAGCTATCTTCAAAAATCAAGCATCGCAGGCTAGAGAGATGGTGGAAACGGCGCTCTATGCACTACATAGCTTCCAAAAATGGAATGCATCAAGGAGCAAAATCAAACCCAGAACAGACCTAACCAACAGTTGGAAACCATTGAGAGCTCATACCTTCAAACATTGATGGGGCCTTTATCTCTAGTTAAACAACAGGTTAGGTCGCATGGATTTGCCGTGACTCCATTGGCGATTGTTGAACGGAGACGCGAGATCGGTGTTGACAACATCTCCCCTTCTGATCGAAGCATTTGCCTTGGTCAAAGCCCTCATCTTTTTACTCTATCCACATAACGTAGCTGTTGGCCTTGCAAGTTGTATACCCCCTCTCCTAAACGACCCCGTCCAAGTAGAAACGGATTGTCTAGCTTTGGTTGAAGCAATTTCTAGCCCCCAACAGCTCACGCCGGAGGCTCATGTCCCAATCTAGTAGTGTAAGGATATTTTGTTGAGTCCGTCCAATGTTCGGGTTTCTTATTGTCATAGAGAGGCTAATGTGGTCATAGATTGGGTCGCTAAAACCCATAGAAAACAGGGCTTACCACTGAATTGGGTCTTTTCTCCACCCTTTTGTCTTTGGAACTTACTACATATGGAAGCCCATCTCTCGGATCCTTCCATTTTGGATTAGCTAAATGAAAAGCTTTTTCTTGACAAAATAATTTTAAAAAAAAAAAAATCCACACTGTCCTTTGAAATTCACTTTTCACGGTCAAAGTCCAACAGGAAATCTAAATCTCCACTGTGGACGTTTATATGTATTCAACTCAATTTTCGCTACTACTTTTTCTTGATTCTTAAATTTTGGCTATTTCATTTATCATTCACAACACATGACTGTAACTTTACCTATAAATGAAAATATCATTTGTATATTTTGGTTCGCATTACATTTTGGTTCTATATTACATTTCTTTACATTTTAGAACTAACACATGTTTCAAGGAGCCAGATGTCAAATTTGAAGAGTCACCATCAAAATGGAAATAAGTTCGAAATAATACATTCCAACGTTCTTGAAGCCCGAACTTAAGAAATAACTTCAAATTTTGAATTTTCAACATTCTTGAAGCTCAAACTTGAACCTAAAGGTGAGGCGGGCCTAGAATCAAATTTCCAACATTGTGGGAGCTTAAAAATAGTTCGATAGGCTAGACAACATGCTTTCCAAAGATGTGGGAGTTCTAGGATCCTGGACAGTAGGTTTAACAGTAATTGCAATATTATCATAATTGTATAAGTTTTGCACATAATGGATAATGTGACATCACTCAACCCTACATGACACGATCCTAGGCGTCCATGGCCCTTTTAATCCACGGCTACGAGTCCCAAGTCACAACCACGTGTTGTTCACATGCTTCATAGTTGTCCTAATCTCGTGTTGTCCACATGGCCGTCCCACTGCATTTCCATTGGCCTTTATGCCGAGAAAACCTTGACAAAGCAATCTATGAATACCTTACGAGTTAGATAATGCAAATTTTGTTTTTTTTTTTTTTTTTTTTTGGTAAGGTAAGAATTGTATTAAATCGACCATAGAACTGTACTACAGAGGGGGGGTACAACTCGGTACCGGCAGACACTCAACTGGACGACATGTCACTGGAGTCTAAGGGTACCTCGGTCACCCAGAAGAAAGGGAAGAGTACAAACTAGGAATACAGGAATTGGAAGGAGACCCAGATCATCCTTCATTAAGCCGAGGTCGGCTCCACTCCAAAAATCCGAGGGTCTATTCCCCAACTACGTTGCGTCCTTCTATTTCTAGGGGTGTCTTCCACCGACTTGAAAGTGAGGCCTTTGTCTTTAACCGCCTTATAGAGGTAAAGTTTCATGGAGGGTGCATAGAGGATATGCCCACGGAAGACGATGTCATTTCTAGTCTTCCAGATAATATAGCATAGGGCACCAAAGGAGAACCGAGCTATCTCTCGGTAAAAACCTTTACCAGACAAATGATTAATAGCCCAGAGGAGGTTATCCGACCACGAGGAGTTGCTCCAGGGAAGATTACACTTCGCAGCCCAAAAATTGGCCAGCGAGTTGGGTATACTGCAGTCAAAGAAAAGGTGATTGACTGAATCAGGTCTACTGTTGCAGAGGGCACATACCGAACTTTGAATCCTACCCATAGACATGAGGAAGGCCTGAGTAGGAAGTCGATTCTTGGTAATAAGCCAAAGAAGAAATTGATGTCTAGGTGCCAAATCCTACACAATCCGGGTTTGATTTACATCGGATTGTGGCCCACGCCGACGCCGTTGAAAAGTTTCCTCCGGTGTTCTCCATCCATGTGAATAAGTCTTGACTAGATGAGAGGAGGGGGATCGGTACTTGCCACGATAGCAGCTCTTGGAGTAACTCACACCCATCCGGAGAATATAATTCCTTGGCCTTTGCTTGTCTAAGTAGGTCTGATTGGTGTATGTAGCTATTTGAGAATACTGAGTTAAGGGGACCCAATTCTAGCCATGGATCATTCCAAAGCGATATAGATTCCCCGTCTCCCGCTTTCCATCCGAAATGGGGTTGAAATTCAACCCTTAAAGCAAGGATCTTCCGCCAAGCCCAAGAGCAAAGGGTAGGAGTTGAGGAGTCCCAAAAGTTCTCTCTTTTAAGATATGTAGCATGAATCCATTTGCACCATAGCGATTCTTTATCAGTGAATAGCAACCATATATGTTTAGCCATAGCTGCTTTGTTGCTGTCCCTGATTCTTCTTATACCAAGACCTCCTTCTTGAAAGGGGAGGCACACATCATCCTGCCACTTTTGCACCTCCCGGTCCCATGGTTGGGCCCTTCCAGAGGAATTGTCTACATGTTTGTTCAATCTTATCCACTACCGAAGAGGGGAGCCAAAAGATGGATGTCCAATAGGCTTAAATGGCATGTAACGCTGATTTGATAAGTTGCAATCAACCTGCAAAGGAAAGAAAACGGTGTGTCCATGATTGGACTCTAGCAGTGAGTCGGCATACCAGGGCATTGCAGTCCACTTTGCTTAGTCGCGAAGTAATGATGGGCACACCCAAATATCGCACAGGAAGGGAGCCAAGATTGAAGCCGAGAGCTTGTAAAATCTGGTTCTTAGTAGTCTCAGTGCCTCCTGAAATGAAGACTTCACTCTTATTACCATTAGGAACCAGCCCACTCCAAGAAGAGAATAAGGTGAGCCCGTTATGGATGCAGGAGATAGAGGCAAGTCTTGCCTCACTAAAGAGAAGAACATCATCCGCAAAAAATAAGTGGGATAGCCGTGTTGCTTTGCACCTCCAATGGTATCGAAAATCTGGATGCCGAGTATGTGTATCAAGTATCCCAGTGAAAACCTCCATGATTAGGGTGAAGAGGTATGGAGACATAGGGTCACCTTGTCTTATACCCCGTCCACTTGTAAAGAAACCATGGAGTTCCCCATTTATAGATAAGGAAAATTTTGGGGTCTGGATACACACCATAATAAGCCTTGTGAAGTGGGCAGGAAATCCAAACGCTTGGAGAGTTTTCTCTAGGAAATCCCGAGTCAAGTGTGTCATAAGCTTTCCTAAAGTCCACCTTGATAGCACACTTTGGAACATTGGGCTTGTTATGAAACCCACGAAAAAGCTCCCGAGCAAGAAGGATATTGTCACGATTCTCCCGCCTTTAACAAATGCAGTTTGGCTTTGGACTAATTAAAGAAGGAAGAACCGCAGCAATTATAGTTGAGAATATCTTAGTGATACACTTGTACATTGTATTACAACAAGCAATAGGACGAAAATCCGATACCAATGTTGCATTGGGGATTTTTGGCACCAGGGCAATGATAGTATTGTTGACTTCCTTGAGCAAGCACCCAGATTCAAAGAAATCCGAGATTGCTTCGATAACTGATGGGCCAACTATGTCCCAATTCTTCTTAAAGAAATCAAAGCATTATAGCCATCTCGGCCGGGGCTTTATTACCAGCCAATGAGAACATGGCCTCCCGTATCTCAGAAGGAAGAAAAGGCTGGGAGAGCATGTTGATTTGGTCTTCCTTGAGGGGGGAGTGGATAACATCTCTAATCTCTTGTATGGAAGGCCTCACAGTCATAACAACCGGAGCAAGGAGGTCCTGGAAATATGCGACAAATACCTTCTGTACTTCCTGCAACTCAGTTACCATTTGACCTGAACTGTCCATAACGGAAATGATACGATTACGGAGGTGCCAATGGTTGACAGATTGATGAAAGAACTTAGTATTATGATCCCCTTTCTTGAGCCGGCGAATTCTAGATTTTTGTCTCGAAAACGCCTCCTCAAGAGCTCGGAGTTCATAATAATCTTTGAGTTGAGCATGTTCCTCTCTGTCGCGCCAAGCTACTCCCGGGAGTGCGTGTAGTGCCTCTTGGGTAGTAAGGAGGATCCTTTTAGCTGTAGCCACCCTCATTGAGATTTCTGAATAAGCATCTCTATTTAAACACTTTAGCCTACCCTTTAGCAACTTGAGTCTAGAATAAAGCTTGTACATAAGTGAGCCTGAAACTGGGGTCTCCCAAGTCTGGGTGACTAGCAAGGAAAAGTTAGGGTGACTCATCCACATGTTAAAAAATTTAAAAGGAGTACGGCGAGGAACATGTGCCAGAATTCTCACAACCATAGGTGTATGATCTGATAGGCCCGGGGCCAAAAAGGATGCTTCAGAGAAGGAGAAGGTAGTACACCAACAGTTGTTGACCAAGACCCGATCAATCTTCCGTTGCTTCCTTTGAGGGCCGGATGAGGTGGACCAGTAAATCGGAAACCTACATAGCGAAGGTCAAATAGTTCAGCTTGGTCCATGCATTCCTTAAAATCATCAAAAGCGGGATCCAAACATCCGGGCTCCCACGCGATCCGAAGAGTCCCTGATGGCATTGAAGTCGCCTGCCACCATCCACGGGCATTCTTTGAGGGAGGAGCTCAAACTAACAAGTTTACTCCATAGGGTTCTCCGAGCAACAAAGGTATGTTCGCCATATACCACTGAGAGAGTAAGTAAGGACCTCGAACTCAAGAATTCTACTTCACCATGAATAATCTGGTCAGTACAAAAACTAGTGTTGAAGCATACCAAAAGCGGGTTCCAGCCAACCCAAATACGCCCTCTAGAAGAGTGATCGTAATTAGAAATCCATATCCAACCCGGGATAAGGCCAGAGGAATTTATAGGAAAACTAGCAGCTAGAACTTTTGTTTCCAAAAGGCCAACACAACAAAGTTTATTATGACGCACTAATTGTCTAACTTCAGCTTGCTTGATAGGGTTCATGAGACCCCTTACATTCCAAAATCCAAAAAACATAGCAGATTATTAAGAGAGTGGTCAAGAGGACTATTTCCTTCTTGGGCGTCCTCTACTAGCTGCTAGTTTTTTTATCATAGCTGTCCCAGGTGAAACTTTGGGTCTGCTATCTTGATCAGAAATTTTTCCCTTTGTGAGATGCGTAGAAGTGGGTACTTTCGCCTTACCAGCTTGCTCTATCTTTACCTCGGTTAGATGAAGGTCAAGTGAAGCCATTTCCACGAGCTTAGCATCTAGACTAGTTGCCCGGCCTGTGTTAGCACCCATCACAGGTGGGCTGATCACAGCAGGGAGTTCTGCAACAGCAGAACCCGACAATGCATGCTCAGGGTCATGCATGACAGCAGCAAGAGGAATTGGCATGGCAATGTTTGGTTCCACTTCAGCAGCCGTTGACTTCACACTTCCTGCGTTGGGGAGTACTTCTAGAGCAGAAACAGCAGCAGCGGGTCCAAAGCAACCAGGAGTTGAAGAAGACAAGATGGTCCCAGAACCCGAACCAGAGAGACCTACGGGCAGGAGGGGAAATTTGACAGCAAGGTCAGCTTGATAAGTATCAGCAGCCAAGACAAGTTCATCAACCTCAGCGGCTCCATGGTATCCCGGGGGCGGCGAACATCCAAGAACCATCCCGTTCGAGACAGGCAGCGAAGAACACCATCTTCCCGATCGGCCATCGCACGGGGTTCCGCCCCCCGTCCCCGCCCAAGCATTATCGAATGCATTTCCTTGCACCGAATGCAAAGAAATATCCCTTGAGTTGAAACGCCACATCCAACACCAACTTCGGATGCGGCCACGCTTCATTCTCCTCATCCAAATCATCATCCGAGTCAAAAGAGGGTGGGAAGCGGGTTCATGGGCTGGTTGTTTATCCTCAAAACAGCTCGTCGGTTATGTTTGTTTCTCACTTGTTTCCATTCCATAGCAACGCCAGTAGGTCGTTCCATCCATACCGGGCCGGGCGCCGAAACAAGCGGGGCGTAGGGGTCTTGCACGCCTTCCGGGGTGGTTCGGACTGGAGGGCAAGGTTCTTGTGAAGGGCAACGATGCCCAAAAGTACCACATCTATGGCATGATACCGGTTTCCACTCATATTCGACGTTCACTATACGAGTTGCCCCATTTATGTGAACCGTAATAGCATCACAACAGGTATTGAGGCCGCTAGCTCTACACGGACCTAGCAAACGAAATCATTTTCAGGTGCTCCGTTCGTTGGTCTACATAGAGCGGTCTACCCACAACGCCGGCAACTTTGCTAATCCCAAAGTGCGCACCATAAACCATAAGGTAAATTCTTAAGTCTAATCCATACGGGTATTGAAGAATGGTCTCCTTTTTCAGCTCCAACATGGGATGCCATTGTTGAAGTATTAGGGCACACGTGCCACTATCAAAGGGCCTCCTTCAACCACTTGTCGTCTGAAATCAGGGTCCGAGATGTGGAAAAAAAAGAATCCTTGGTCGTTAGTCTTGACCTCTAGCAGTCGTTGGCCCCAAAGATGTTTGAGGGCTGTCTCAACTAATTTAAACGGAAGTTTCTTCCCAACAAAATACCCTACTAGACATTCCCGCAAATAGGATCAGCGACATCAAAGTCTTTGTCGAGCAAAAAACTTCATGTCCCCCATTCGTACCAGGATCAACATAAGAGAGTGAGTACCCTTTCGAGCCGCTTTGGCTACATTGGCCCAGAGCGCGTGGATCGGGGCCGGAATTCCGCTACTTGAGGCAAAGAAAGTAGTTCCTTGCTCGCCGAATGGGGATTTGGGAAGTTCCAGCAACCACGGGGGTCGGACTTCTCTTCTATCGTCCCCCAACAAGCGGAATGTGGGCAAATTGTTTGCCTCTCTAGTGCCGGATCACCAGCTACATACCGAGCAACCGGAGCTCGCTCTCGCTACGTCGCCGACCGCCCCCATTCCGGACGGGGGATTCGGGACAGCGAGTTTCCTTCCATGGTTTCAACACGGTACCGGCCTAGCTAACCCAAAGAACATTCTTCCATTACACATCATAATCACAGGGGATTGAATCTTACCCGAGCATTCAGAGCAAAGCCGAAGGAGAATCGCTTCAAACGCTCCTCCGAAGTTAGGTTTTGGGATCTCCAATCCAAAGTCCGCCCAAGCAGAGGGAAGAAACAGAGCCGTAGTTCACTAGCAGCTCCACTTCACCTCTTGATTCCACCGGTGTTGGTGACCGCCTGAGCCGGAGCCCAACAGAAAACCACGCAGCTGTGGTCAGGAGCTCAGAGCACAGAGGGAGATGAACAGTAACTACCCTTTTTGGTCGATCGTAGCCCAACAGTAACCACGCAGCTGCAAATTTTGTTTATATTTCACATAATAAAGCATTGACTTTTAAGTTGACTTTTTGATCAACTTTTAAATAATGTATTAATTTCACTTCTGCATTGTCAATTTCGAGCAAAAAAGAATCAAAGTTTGACCCCGTAATTGACATTGTAGTGATGAGTCATTAATATGAACTTTTGGTCAACAATTTGTCCGAAAAAGTTAGAATAATCCAAAACCTCCAAATCATCTTCTTTTCACCTGAATTTGATTTTGGCATGATCAATTTTACAAAATTGATCAACATCCGACTTTTCTCCAGGTCGTGGATTTTGGTTCAGAATTAACCAAAAAAAAATTACTGCATTTTTTTGTGGAATTTCCTATCTAATATTTAATCTAGAGGTCTTTCGCATTTAATTTTCAGACCAATTCCAAAATTTCAAGTTTGACGAGGAAAAGCCCCAATGTTAGCCTTGATTATTCCGATCGATTCTTCATCAGTTGTGAGATTTAATCAAAATCTTCCAATTCATTAAAGGCAACATAATTCTAACATCAATTTTGATAAAATCACTCCGATTGGACTCAATTTGATCATTTAGTCGATCGATGATTAACAAAATCATGAAGGGTTGGTTCGATTAGTGCAATTTGACTTGGCTCATTTTAGACTAACATCCAATTTGAGTACTTGAGTTTCAATTTGGCCAATTGAACCCAACTAAAAACATTGGTCTAGTTAGTCATGCCATTTTAATAGAAATCAATGGGATCAAAACATTATATCCCCAATTAATCAAACTATGACAATCCAATTGCATCCATTTTAATCCAATTCATGTGGGAATTTTTAATTTTGCTCCAGTTGGACAAAATCATGGAAAATTAGATCAAAATTGAAGCCTAAAAGGCTCTATCAAGGTTCAGGTCAACGCGATCCAACCTGATTTGAGCTGGCCAACCTCATTAAGGTCCATTTTGACCAACCAAGCCATGGCCGGTGACCAGCTTCTTTCCCTTACTCAAAAATAACAAAAATGTCATATTGCAAAATTACTAAAATAGCCATGCCAAGTCACTAATCCAAGTGAAACTCAAATCTTAGCCATTTATTGACATATTGATCTTGGCCATTCAATTATACATGTCATTGATCCATGTGATGTTGATTGAGCCAATAAGGAGATATCTTAATCAAGAAAGGATCAATTCTGGGGTAGATTAATATAAGGACTATATAGTTCAAACTTGCATGAGGATATAATCAATTTTCCCTCCAAAATTTTGGGAGGAGGATTTTCAGAATTATTTTCTTTCTCCTCAAGAGAACTCTCTCTTGCGTGCGCATATGACGCATGGCTGGAGCTCTCTTGAGCTCGCGCGGGCAAGCTATTGCCTTCCCCCGGCGACCAACCACCACTCTAGCGTTCCTCAAGGTGTTCTCTCTCTGGTTGCCCCCCCACCGCCGATTCTTGCCGAAGTCCCTCGATCTGGCGACCTTTTTTCTTCAGACCCGAAGCCATGCCCCATGTTGGTGAGCAATCCGACGACTTTAGCTGGCTCATCCGACAATTGGTGACCTCTATTGGCGTCCCTAGCCTTGCGACACCACTTTCCAATGTGTTCTTGACCTTGTCGTAGCCGGAGTTCAACTGAATCTCCATCGGAGCTCTTCATCCTTTCTCAATTCTAATTTGAGCTTATTTCGAGTTTAATTGATTTGATCCTAACTTTGATTCTCATATGTTCGTTTTAGTTAGTCATCAAGCGATTCTTGGCCATTCCCTGACGTTGCTAAGGCAAAGACGATGGCCAAATAGCTTAATTCATCGTTGAATTGAGGATAACCAAGGTAGGCGCTCCAAAACCTTTTAAATAGTGTTCAATGAGGCAAGAGTCTTTCATGTCAATGTTATGATCAATTATAGAGGTTGGGGGCCAGGAAGCACTCTAGAAAATGGTTAGGATTCGTGATTATGTGATCTCGAATTGATTGTGCTATGATTTTGAGTTTCTGTGATTTTTGAGTTTGGAAGAGTATGTTTTTGTTAGGTCTGTTTTGAGTTATTAAATGTTGTTATGTGGCAAAATAATGTTCTAGACATTTAAAGTACACATTTCGTTCATTTCCAAATCACACTTATTCCCAAAATACCCAACCTAGAAAAGCTGGAACAATTTTGTCCCATTAGTCTATGCAATTTTGTCTACAAAGTGATTTCTAAAGTACTGACAAATAGACTAAAACCATTATTGTCAAATGTTATTTGCGTAGAACAAAGTGCCTTTGTTAGTGGCCATCAAATTCAAGACAATATACTCATTGTTTAGGAGGTGTTACACCATTTGAGAGTGCGGCCAAGTAAGAAGTTCTAAGTTGTGTTGAAGCTTGACATGCAAAAGTCATATGATAGAATAGAATGAGACTTGTTAGAAGCTTGTTTACTGAAGATGGGCTTTCATGCGAAATGGGTAGTTGGGTGATGCAATGTGTTACGACTGTTTCTTCAGTGTTAAATTTAATGGAGAGGCCCTCCCCTACTTCAAACCTTCAAGAGGTATTCGGCAAGGAGATTCAATGTCTCCTTATTTGTTCATCTTGGTGGCAAATGTACTTTCATTAATGATTAAAAGAGTTGTTGAAGAAGGCACACTCCAAGGGATTAAATTGACTAGATCATGTTCTATTCTATCCCACCTTCTTTTTTCGGATGATGCAATATTCTTCTTGGATGGAAAAATTAGTAAGTGTCAAAATATTGCTGGTATCTTGAATCAATATTGATTTGTTTCTGGTCAGGTGATAAACTTGAATAAGCCAGGAGTTTTCTTTAGTCAAGGGTGACCAATGAACTTGAGGAACAACATGCAGGTTGAGTTGAGGGTTTTGGAGATTGCGAAAATAGGGAAATACTTGGGGATTCCTTTTGATTGGGAGCATCCAAAAAAGATATGGTCACGTGGATTTTGGCTTAGGTAGGCATGAAACTTGAAGGTTGGAATGAAAATATATTGTCAAAAGTGGGAAACAATCTGTAATAGCTAGCCAATCCCAAAAAACTACAAACCTCGGTTACTATGGTAGGTCTCTGCTAATCCATGGCGGCTTCAATCTTGGTCGGGTCTACTAAAATCCCTTCACTAGAAATCATGTGGCCAAGGAAAGCCACTCGAGTCAACCAAAACTCACACTTGCTAAACTTTGCATATAGCTCGTGTTCTTGTAGGGTTTGCAACATAGTCCTCAAGTGCTGTTCATGTTCTTCCGGATTCTTTGAATACACCAAAATATCATCAATGAATATGATCACGAATCGATCCAAATATTTTGTGAATACACGGCTCATTAAATCCATAAATACAATAGAGGCATCTGTCAAGTCAAATGGCATCATTATACACTCATAATGACCATAACGCGTACCAAATGCCATCTTTAGTATATTCTCTTTTCTGATCCTCAATTGATGATAACCTATCCTTTGGTCTATCTTGGAGAATATCAAAACTTCTTGAAGTTGGTCAAACAAATCGTCTATCCTTAGCAGAGGGTACTTATTCTTGATTATCACTTGATTAAGTTGCCAATAATCGATGCACAACCACAACAACTTGTCCTTTTTCCTGACGACTAGAATTGTGCTCCCCAAGGAAATGCACTTGGGCAAATAAAACCCTTGTCCAACAACTCTTGCATTTGCACCTTCAATTCATTTAGTTCCGACAATGCCATTTTGTAGGGTGTTTTGGAAATTGGCTCCATCCCAAGGGCCAACTCAATCACAAACTCTATCTACCTTGTTGGGGGTAGTCCTAGTAATTCCTTAGGAAAAATATCGGAATAGTCTCGTACTACAACGATGTCTTTCATCCTTGGTTCCTTTGCCAATGTATGACTTACTGACGCTAAATAACTTTGGCAACCTTCCCCCAACAGCTTGGTCACTTCGAGCGAAGAAATCAAAATCGGTCCTCCTCGATTCCCGATAAATTCAAAACTACTAACCCCAATCGAGTTAAACTTGATTCTCTTTTCTTGACAATCTATCATGGCTTCTTGTTTGATCAACCAATCCATTCCAATGATGACATCCAAGTCATACATTGCTAAAATAATCAAATCCATCTTTCCTTCCTAACCACTATAATTAACTTGCAACTAGAATAACCTACCGTAGACAATACATAATCCTTTAATATAGTAGAAATGAGGAAAACCACTTCCAACGGTTCCGAACTTAACCCCACTAATTCCACAAATCGTTTAGCAATAAAGGAGTGTGAGGCTCTTGGAGCAAATAATGTATAAGCAGCATGGTCGTGCAAGGATACTATATACCTGTAATCACAGCAAGCACATCCTCCACCTCCTTCTTAGTAATAGCATAGACTTTTCTCTACACCTAGGGTATGCTCAGATTGCTCTATGGGGTGTTCCTTGCTGGTGGTCCTACTTGCTGTCATGGCACTAGTGGCATCATGATTATGTGTGGATAGTCCCTCACTCGGTGGACCATTTAATCGCACCCAAAATAAGCTCCCAATCGAGCACCCTTCGAAAATAAAAATAATATGTAGGTTTAATAGGTTTAGGGGTATTGTTAGTGGGCCCATGGTCCTATTTTTCAAATAGGAGTCGCACCAGTTTATTGGCATTAGGAGAACCAAGTGAGACATGGGAGCGCATCATGATTATGTGTGGATTACGTAGTCCGACTAACATACCTAACTTAATTGTGTGTTAACTAAAGACCATCAAAAAACCTATTGTAGAGCCCTAAAAAAGAAAGAAAGAAAAAAATAAAATAAAAATAAAATAAACTTTTAAAACCTTTCTGAAAATTAAAGAAAAAGAAGAAAAAAAACATTTCTTAATATTTGATGATTTTTCGAAATTAAAGAAAACAAGATTTCAAGATTTTTTAATATTTTTTTGAAAATTTTGATTTTCTAGATTTTTTTAATTTTAATTAATATAAAAAAAGTGATTCGGACCGGGTCGGGTGACCAGGCCCTACTAAGCCGACCCGAACCCTATCGGTCCGGGCTGGAGCAACGACCGGGCTGGCCGAACGGCCCGGTCGAAAATCCTTTTAAATGGCCCATTGACAATAAAATAAAACAGCCCATCAACAAAAGAGAATAAAAAAAGAAAGCCCATCTCCAGTTTCTAAAAATTCGGCCCAGACCCAGCCTAAGCCCGTTTCCCTTCTTTTTCTATTTTGTCTTTTTCCACCCCATCTTCTACCTCCAGCGTTCAATCTTCCCTCACCGAAGGCTCCTTTTCCCAGAAAATAAAACTCTCGACGTCAACACTTTCTGGCCACCGACTGCCATATTGTCGCCGACACCTGCCGTGCCGCCATACCAACACGAACCATTCGCCACCTACTCTAGCCAGCACCCACAACCCCAGCCACTCACTCCGGCAACCGCAAACTTAGCAAATAGAACCATACCGAACGAGCATTACTAAAACCGGGAATCACATCAAACCAATAAGCATAAACACATTAAAATGAGGAGGAATAGTCTAACTCGTGCAGCCTCGAACCACTGGATTCACCGACAACGGAAGAGCTTCCCAATGGATGAGAGATAACATGCAATCGGTGACAATACCAGGACAAATAGTGTATAACAAAGCTCCAACACATTGATTTTGCAAAGTCAAATTCGGAAGTTCTTTTACGAACAGCCGGAGGTGTGCATTCCATAATGAAATTTAATGTGGTTTTCAAGTCAAGGATGACGTATGAAGATCCAAATCAACATATTTCGTGTCGACCTTGTCCTACTTTGTCACGATTCACTAAAAATATTTTAGTCAAGTTCGGTGCTCTTAAGGGCTTCATACTTCATTTAGACAATATGTCGAACAGTTGGCATGCATTGAAGAACGCCAGTTTTAGGTCCAAATTTAAGCCATTCCTCGACCCAAACATGATGTATTAACCTCTAAAACATTACAATCTTCAAGAACTTGCTTCAGTTTATCAAGATTTCGTCGAAACATCAAACGAATCAAACATGCGTCTCCGGATTACCTGATTCGGATGCTCGCTGTGACGAACAACGACGAGGGAGTTGGCTTCCGACGAAGGTCGAGGACGGTTCAGGCGAGCCACCAGCAAACGGAATAAATTCCTTTCTCTCCGACTCTCTCTCTCTTCGTTTTTCTCTTCGTCTGAAAAATGGAAGAAGAAGACCCAGCTAAAGAAGAAGACCATTTTGCTCTCCCTTATGCTCTCTCGTTCCAGACAGAGTACGCATCCGGTGCCAGGCAACCAGCGCCGCCCGCGGCGGCGGGACTCAGCCGAGCGACTCTCTTTCTTTCTGTCTTCTCTCTCGGTTGCTTGGTCTCTGCTCTCAGATCTGCCTTCCTCGGAGCGCTCTCTCTCTCTCAGATCTGGATTTTTTTTCAGAACTTCCTCTCTTCTGCGCAGATCTCCCTGTATAAAAACCAGAAAACAGACCTCCCCGTCCCTCTTGTTCTCTCTTGCCATCGCTCTCTGCTGTCCAGAACCACTCTGCCCTTTTTCCAGAAAATCGTCGCCCTCCTCTCGCTCGAGCTGCCAGAATCTTCCTCTCCAGAACCGCCCCCTCGAGCCACCCAGGCTTCATATCAAGGTTGGCACAGAACCAACTCCAGTCCGGTGTTTCTCGAGTTGGCGGCGTTCGGGATGAGGAAGAGATTCCCCAGAGGTTGGACACCGCGCACCGGGCATTTCCAAACATTTTCCCACAAGTTCTTACTCGAGCTGGTGTGGTTGTATCACATTCCAAACAAGCTTGGTGTTGGTTATCACGTGTCGTTCTTCTTATTGGATGGGAGAGCATACTTTCCCTGCCTTACGTTCGTCCTCCCCCTTTTTTTTTTTTTTTTCTGCTGTGTCGCCTCAGCTTCTTCCCAAATTGACGATTATCCTTGTTAGGCACAAATTGTGATCCAGATGCGGTTGGTCCTCTCTACCAGGTGTTTCTTAATAATCCGAACTCTCTCATATAGCTCATTGTAATCCTTCAAGTTTAAGGATACTAGATGGTCCTTGATTTCCAACTTCAGTCTGTCCCTAAACCTCTTGGCTTTATCCACAAGATTCTCGACTAGCCTCGATGCATATTTGGATAGCTTCTCAAACTTGTCCCTTGTATTGATCCACCAACATCAAGCTCTAGTGTAGCTTCTGAAATTCAGCCATCTTTTGTTCCCTCGCTTAGTCAAAGTAGTACTTTCCTAGAAAAGCCTCCATAAGGTACCCCACACCCGTGTCGTACGTTTGGGAAATACCCTCTCTCGGGTAGCTTCCCACCATGTACCAACATTACCCTACAACTGGTAAACAACCAATATTACCTTGTCCTCCTCTAAACACTGTAGCAGTGTGAATGTATTTTCCAACTCCCTTATCCAATAAGTTTCTACCTCGAGATCGCCTGCCCTAGTGAACTCGAGCGGCTTTAGCTTCATGAGCTATTCCACCAATTGATGCTTAGGCCAATTACCATTCCCGGGCCTAGTTGCAGGAGGATCAACAGGAACAACGGCGATAGCAGCAGCTACAATAGCAGTGACAGCAGCTTGAGTTTGAGCCTTTTGTCCAATCAAGATCTCTAAGGCGTGCATGATCTCATTCATCATTGGATCTTTCGGTGCCCTTTCCCTTGCACCAGTTGGGACTTGCATTGTCTTTCTCCTTAGGGCCCTCTACCTAGGAGTTCTCAACTTAGTGGTATTCTAATCTGGATTGCTCATGACGCAAGATTCACCTAACCTACTTTCCAAATCCCAACGCAAAATTAAAAACTAAGATAACTCTACAATAACTATAGCTTCTACAAGCAATCACATGTAAGCAAAAGAAATATTGTTCCTACTAACTATCCTCAAGACCTATCGCACCTTATCACTCCATACATTAACTAGGCTTTGATGCCAAAATTGACGAGGATGTCACGCCCCGACCCTTGAGCTTGCGATAACCTCAATTCACTTGTGGTTTGAAACATGTGACGTCCGAGGTTCTATCATCGACTAGTTCATTTTATCTTATTAATAAGCACATGTAGAAACAAAACTAAACATGCCCAACCAACAACAAGTAGGGATAACATAATTATGCAACAGTAAAGTAACATCAACACTTCTTTTATTTATATGCAATGGTTAGCCCAGGGAAACAGTATATATACAACCATTTCTTCGAGTGACTTTCCAAGGCCAACACCAAAAGGGACTAGGCTAGGCTAACCTATCATAACAAAAATGAAGGGAGGGTCAGTCAAAAAGAGATTAGGCTATAGATGCCTAATCACTAGCCTCAAAAGGGTTAGACTCGCTCAATGAAGGGTCCATCACCACACTATCAGGGGAATCAAGGTCTATCAGATCCCATATCTCGTCGCCCAGCCCCTCGTGCGGTGTAGGCCCATCATAACCAGTTAGGGGATCGTATATGATGTCCCCATGCTTGACATATCATGCTTTGAAGATGTGTGGCATGTAATAGTCCCTCTCCCCCTCATCAACCCAAATGAACATCACGTGTTGCTCATATAAAAAATTGTGACCCAAGACAAGTCGCGTAGTGACAAAGGTACTCATGTCAACAGAGACATTTAACCTCACTGGGTACGGCATTATACTAGAGTCCTAAAAATGTTAACTATGACGGGATGAGATAAACTTAATAAGTTAAAATTCTAAACTTCGGTTAGAAAGTCCGCTCGCCTCAAGCGTAGTATAATCATGTAACCTAATATCGATGGTAGTTTAATTGCAAAGCAACCTCCGCTTTGCCTAATCTAACAACATGCTAGAAAACACAGCCGCGATACAATTAAATAGCAATTAGATACAACCATAGGCAATCTCACATTGTCTTGGCACACGTACCATATAGAAACAATACAGTTCAAGCCATAACAATTTAAGAAATCATTTCACATAATTAGAGCACTCAATGAACTTTCTCATGTCTTAGTACACACACATGCTTTGATTATAATGACCCCCTAGGCTATAGCACAACCTTATGGTTGGCGGTCTACTTGTCCAAAATCATGCATCATCTCCACCATAGGCATGACTACATCATGACCCTCCCCCTAGACGACATTCCCAAAGGATCATCAGTCTGGCCTTTATCGTACTGTTAGGCATCTGATCGAAATCGAGCGACCAAAAGGCCATGGCACAACCCCAAGGGTTGGTAGTCTTTCGGTAGTGCCGAGGATCCCTTTATGTGACCATACACCACAACCATCAATCATTTCATTCTTTTCTTTCTCTATCATCAATGCAATCATGGTTTGTACTCATGTAACATGTTATTGTAGTTAACACGCATATAATGCAATGCAACAATAGTCAATGGTCATATGAAATTGCATAATTCAACAATTCTAGATACAGCCATTAAACAACAATTCAAGTCATAATATACCAATCGGTCCCAACTAATTTACATCACAATACTTGCATGTTTTTCCAAAATAACCATCATCCTCGACTATTCCCATAATAGTCGTCACTTATCAAGAAACTCATCCACAATCGACACTTCGATAATTGGCCATTTGCCGCAGTCAATTATTGATAAACAATCACGTATCTCAACAATTAATAGTACTCAACCACGTGTCTCAATATTCAATAATAAATAAACATGCGTCTCCACAACTAATGACAATCAATTATTCTCATCAATAATTAATCTTCACACCTTGATCATAGACTAAGATTATCTCCAAAATATTCATTTATAAAGTATCTAATACTATAATTCATCATTCCGATAAATAATTTAACTCCCATAAAATACTTATAATTATTTACCAATCCCATAAATAATTACTCAACAAAATCAATTATATTTCATAAAACCCTCCTTAATTTACTCAAGGTCCATCAACATTATAGTATATAAATACAATCAATTTTAGAAAAATAGACCATAGTTAATTTTTCACAAATATTACTCAATTTAATAAATTTCCATAAAATGACCATAATTAATTACTTCCCCCCAAAATAATTAATATCCATAAATAGGCAATAATTCGAAATTAATTAATAATATAATTAGCTTATCATAAACTAACTTAAGCATAATCAAGTCATATAAACCATACTTTAATCATAAATAACCTTCATTAATCACTAATCACACTTAAACTAATTAAAATACTCCTAAAGTAAGATTAACCTCTAACTAAGGGATTAGAAAATCAACTTACGGTCTTTAAGATTCCGACAACACTGAAATGATGGCAAGGGTGAGGACTATACGGTGTTGGCTCGGGGATGGCAACGGACGACGAATAGTGGCTGGTTTCTAGCCAAACAGCACCAGTGGCTATTTTCATGTGGAAACAGTGGTGGCGGCTTTGGTGCTTGGATAGGCAGCCGATAGAGACAAGTGGTAGTTGATGGGTGGTGGTTGGACTCTGGACAACAATAGTTGTATAGTGGAAGTAGCTTTGGCAAATAGCAACAGGGGTGGTGGCAAGGGCGAACAACAAGGGGCAAAAATAGAGAGAGAAGTGGAGAAAAATGAAGAGAGAGAGAGAGAGAGAGAGAGAGAGAGAGAGAGAGAGAGAGAGAAGATGAGGAGAAAAATGGGCGGTGCTAGGGGTAAAGAGGAGAGAGAATGAGTTAGCAAGCTTATCCAAGAAGTCATGCCAACTTGTTCAACAAGAATCAACGTCAACCAAGGAAAAACAAAGCAATGAGGACCACACAAGCTAAGCTTCTAGAAGAGAAGGCCCATGGGCTTAAGAGAAGGGTGAAATAGGCTAGCTTGGGCCCTCTTGGGCCATCCTTGATGGGCTCAAGGCCCATTGGACCGTTGGTCTTAGGCCAGCCCACTTGCAGACCCAAATTCTCAATCCAAATTCTCATTTTTTGACACTTTACAACTCACCAGAAAACTCGAGAACAAATGTGGCGACGTCCAAATATTTAGTTGTGAAGTCCCTAAAAATTGATACCCAAAATTGAATTAAAAATCAGGGTTAAATTGAATCAATTGTGACCATAGTGAGGTTTAGATTATCGGGTGCCCCTTTAGGGTTTTCCTCACATTTAACCTGTGATCAATAGCTTTTCGATCCACGTTTGAGCAAATTCTCAAGCTAAAGATGACTCTCGATTGTCATGTAATCTTGGGGTTCAATTGATAATTCTAAGTACATGATAAATCGGAATCGGTTTAACGTCATTCGTAGTTCACATCGAAGTTGTGCGAATCACTCACAATCCGGTTTTGTACTTCTGCCGAATCAATTAATTTCTGTTCGCTAATGGTCTATTACAAGATGGTATTATTCCCCTCGGATCCTTATTGTCAAACGATCCATTCCTAATTGAAACTGTTGGTCGCATGTGTATCATTTTCCCTAACGGCGTTTCTAAAAGTCTATTATCTCACAAATGATCAGTGTGGAGTAATTATACTTATAGGGCATTGATCAATATCACCATTTCATATAATCCCAAAATAGGATCGAAATTTGGGACATTAGAGCATAACGTAATGGCAACTTTCATAGAATTTTTTAAGTAGTAAATGGAGTTCGATTGGGATGTTTTATAGCTCATTGGAAAGCTCACCAAGTTGACTTCGAATATCGTGATGAGATCAACACAATTGAGCATATTTTCAAGCTCAAATGAAGATATGTTTCAAATCACTCATTCGGACCACGAATTGCAAAACATGAATAATCATCACATCAAACATGATTAAGTCACAAACAACCAATCAAATCCATCCTCAAGCATCATAAAAATGTCATAGCACCTATGAACATTATAGAATTAATCCTATATGCGAACTCTTTCTCCAATTTCCTAGTGCAATCTTGCTTCATCAAGCTTGAGTTCAAGAAACCTACCATTATTGAATTTTTGTCATCGAATCGAGCTTAAACAACATGAGATCTAAATGTAGCAACACTAGAACTACAAGGAGGATGCCAGAGGGGAACATGATTGCTGGAGGGGAGGAGATCTATGTTGGAAAGGCATTGAACTGGTGTTGGATAGAATCGGTCCGATCGGACTAGTCTTCAATGTTGCGGGGTAGATTGAGCAAGGCGGCTCGATTGAAGGAGCTCCGAGGGAGGTGGCTGCCACCAAATCATGGGGAGGAGGGAGAGGATCACTTGAGGGGCTAGCATTGACGGAGTCGGCATCAAGGAGTAGTCGTATACCAGTGAAGAGTGGCGGTGGTTTAGGTGGTTAGAGAGAGGGGGGGGAACTATAGAGATGAGAGGGAATTTTTTATTTTAGAGAGAGTTTAGCTGCAAAAATTATTCCCCCTCAAAATTTTGGAAGGAAAAAAGCTTATATAATCCTCCATGAGATTAAATCCTAGCCCTTGGATTAAACTAAGGGCTAAGGTCTAATCTCACTCTTAAATTTAATTGCATCCCTTGAATTAAGCCCAGGCTAAATATTTTTAAAGGTTAAGGTGTAATCCTAATGAATGGATGAAATTTAATAGTGAGATTGGAGACTTTTTTTGCAAATTTCTTGGATTGTTGTGCAATTTTGAAAATATTCCAAAATTTTGGGTCAAGTATGCAATTTTGGAAAATTTAGGGCATAGAGGCTAGACCATGAGGTGAGCCACCTCGTGGTGGTCACCAATGTTAGAGAATCAGCTGGAGGAGGGCCAAACTGGTCTCTTCCATCGGTGGCCGATCAGACCGATTAGAGTGGTTCGATCGATTTGGGCCCTCATAGAGTGGTTCGGTCCTATTTTCTCTCAAATATATGCAATTTGGTCCTTAGGGGACTAAATTTTGAAGGAATCTTGCTATTCATGATCTAATTACAAAAGAAATGGTCCAATTTTGATCAATTAGGCCAATTATATCTTGAAAATCTAAATCTATGATTTTTTTTATTAATCTAATTTTCTAATTGTTAGGGAAATTATTGGACCCATGCCATGGGTACACCAAATTGGACTTTCCTAACCTAAATTGGGCAATTTCACCTAATTATTGATCAAAATTTACAAATAAATCAAAATTTGATTCAATTAAAATTGCAAGACGCTTATTAGCCTAATTGCCCATGCCTAGAGGAACCTATTGCATTCAAATTGATCTTAAATGGATGGCATGACCTTTACATCGAAATTAAATTGAGGGACAATATCAAAATTGCACCCCAATTCGTCAAATTAAATCTTAGTCATGAATGAGTCAATTTGAATTTTATGAATTGGAACTTAATAACCCTCTTTTCTTAAAGTCAAGTGAGCTAAACCTCCCAAATTGACAAGTTAGCAAATGATTTTCTCAAAATTAACCCCAAATTTGGACTAAACTCACAAAATTGAGTAGAAAGGAAGTATTCATTGGTAAATCATGTTGAATAAATCCGGACCTTTAATTAGGGACAAAAATGTCAATTCACATTTCATCTTGCTCGATCTTGAAATTGATTGAACGAGTGAATTGGTAATTGTCTCTAGATCAAAGGTCATAAGTAAACTAAGCCTAATTATGACTAGAACAAAGGTAATTATATTTTTAGTCGATTTGGAACCTAAAACCGAAAAATTTGCAAAATGAAGTTTTAATTGATTTTCACAAAATTATCAATGCAAAAAATCAAATTGTAGATAGAATGAAGTGATTTGGTGATTTTTATATTTTTCAAGTTTTTGGTTAAAGACTTTACCAAAAGTCAAAGTCTAGTTGACATTTCACTAGGAATTCAATTTTATAATCAAATCTTTGGATTTTTCCAAAATTTTCACTTCTAAAGTGAAATTAAACTTGAAAGAAATCTTTTTGTGTATTAGACTTGAGGTTGACTTTCGATCAGGGTTGACTTTTGATCAAATGGTTGATCAAAAGTCAACTTGAAAATCAACCAATTGACTTTTTAGGTTTTCATATAATATGGATAGGAAATCACCATCTAAAGCTAGGCCAAAAAACAAACCAAAAAACCGACACATTTTGTTCAAAAAAGGGGTTTAGTCGAGATCGAAAACCCCAATTTCGATTTTTCTACTTTTATCGATGTGTCAATTGAAAATCATGTGTTAACACTTTCAAATACTTGTGGCAACTCCTATAGTACAAATAATTTCCAATTAATCAAAGAAATCAAGTCTTGTGCTCTTGTCGACTTGGCAATCTATCATAATTCCTTGGGGTTCACCTCGGGTGTGTTGCCACATTCTTCCAAATAAAGGCTAAAAAACTTTATCTACTATATGGTTGTGATAGAAAATCCCGATATGAAAAGTTGAAAAAAGTGAAAGCAATTTTTTTGAATACCTCCACATGAATTTTCCATAATTGACATAATTGGTTAGGACATCGGGAATTTCCATTTTAGAAATTGAAGGTAAATTGTCAAATCCCACGAATTACATGGGAATTGTTCTGAATTAGGCCTTTGGCTTAACTGGTTCATCGATTTATAGGGTGCTCCATATGCCTCCATGTACGTGCCCCTGAAGTACCGATTAAGAAAAAGGAATACTTGAGCTAGGATGACTAAGGGATTCTTAAAGCCTGAATGGAGAGAAGTGAAAAATAAAGAAAAGGAAAATCCCCTAACAACCCAAATGATAAGCTTCTTCTGACTTCAACCAACTGTCACTATTCATCCTCCTCTCTCTACTGGAAATCCGATTCACTATAGCTTTGGCTCTGGTTCCACCTCGTGCGCACACTTCATGGCCTCTTTTGACGCCAAGTTTTGTAGAATAGGGAGAAGAAGCTACTCTACAAACCCCTCTTCGTTGTATGCCTTGGTAAGGCCGATCTTTTGCAATTTCTGAAGTGCGATGTTAGGGTTTAAGCTTTAGTAGCTACTATGGAATCCTCTGGTAATGCTGATAACCCTGGCCGATTAGTTGAGACGGACGTGGTAGCCCTAAAAAACCAACCCGATTTAGCTGGAGGAAGGAACCGTAGCCGCAGCAGACCACCGGCAACTCGTTCCCTACTCGTGCTCCGGCTATGAACGGGAAGCATGCTCCCCTGTTTCATGAAACTGGGAGACAGAGTTCTGATGTAATTGTTGAACCATCCACCCTTGGTGGGGGTGCTATTGGACCTAGCCGAAGTTAGGTCCCCCTTCCTCTACTGAGATACAATCTGCCCAGCTGCAACATCAAGCTGGGAAATCAGTTCCCCTTGCTCGATCCTGGGCTTTTGTTGCCAAAGCTACTGCTCAAGGCTACACCTTATCTTACATACCGCCTACCTTGCTTGAGGATAATATAGTTAGATTCTCAGAGGAAGAGCTTGATGCTACGCGACCATTTTTGGAATGAATGCCTTGTGGGCTACTTTGTGGGGAAGAGACTCCCATTCAAGCTTGTTGAATCAGCAATGAAACATGTTTGGGGCCACCAGTTGCTGGAAGTTAAAGCCAATGACCAGGGGTTTTATTTTTTCCACATACCGGACCACGAATTTAGAAGAAAGGTTCTTGAAGGAGGACCGTTAACAGTTGCGAGGGTGCCGCTAATTCTCCAACAATGGCACTCCTTGTTAGAGTTGAAAAAGGGCAAACATACTTCGATTTCGGTTTGGGTTAGACTGAAAAATCTACCTTATGGAGTTTTGGTCAGCCCAGGGACTTAGCAAGGTTGCTAGCTTGGTGGGAAAACCACTATATGTCGATCAACGCATAGAGCAATTGACAATGATCTCTTATGCTAGAGTTTGTGTTGAGCTTTTTGCATCCAAGCCCTGCTATGATTCTATTCAGGTTGTCTTGAATGGGCAAACACGTCTTATGGAAGTGGAGTATGAATGGAAGCTGGTCTCTTGCAAAACCTGCGGCACTTTTGGCCATAGATGCCTTGGCGATGACAACCGGCTTCCACGGGAGGTGAACCTTGTCACCGTGCAAGATGCATCACCCCATCTAGCTGCAAATGGATAGGGATCCCCTCGACAAGGATTTGCAAACTCTACCCCTATAGAGGAGTCAACCTAACCCCCCTTGGAAGAATGGTAGCAGGTGTGTGGCGGAAGATCTCCCTCTGGCTCGAGACCAGCCTGTTGTGTGGCCTATTCCAAGAAGACCCTTGCTGTTCAGGTCTAAAGAAAATCATGTTGGAAAAGAACCCACTGTGTGAGAAGTCCCCTGCAACCTTGATGGAGGATAGAAACTTACCAAAACCTTCATCCCTAAACTCCTTTGTCTCTGTAGATGACCTGGATGATGCTATTGGAGTTGCCGTTTATTCTGATTAGGTTCAGATATCGGGATCCCCTGCTACTGTTAGTTGCCCTTCACTGGAATAGAAAATAGCACCTGCTATTATGCCTTCCTTTGACCAAGAGCCGAAGAAGCGGGTTGAAAATTCTCCTGAGATGCTGAGTTCCCCAACTACTCATCACCCCATTTAGAAAATTGACTAGGCTAGCTATTCGGGGCCCAAACCCCGGTCACTTGCGGTCAAAATGAAGCCGTCAACTAGCTGAAGACGTACAAAACAAAAGTAGACTTCCTTGTTATTTTTTGCTCTACTAAGTTAATATGTTTTTTGGATTATGGAATATTAGGGGCCTTTTGAACCCGGTCAGGCAAGCTGAAATTAGGAATTTTGTGCGCCATAATAATATCTGCTGTGTTAGCTTGGTGGAAACCAAAGTTCCAGCTACTTCTTTTAGTTCCATCTCTTATGGCTTGCTTCCTAGTTGGACTTGGCTTGCTAACTATGAACACTCTCCTAGGGGCCGTATTTGGGTTGGATGGAACCCACTTTTGATATCATTTAGTGTGTTGTATACTTTGAGCCAGATTATACATGGAGATGTGAATGTTTTGTACTCAGGGGCTGTTCTTACCCTTTCAGTGGCTTATGGGGAGCACACCTTCGACTCCCGAGACCCTTTTGGAATGACCTGGTTAGACTGAGCTCAACCCTCAAGGAAAAGCCTTGGATGGTGGCCGGCGACTTTAACGCCATTCGGTATCCCTCGGAACCGTATGGGGAGCCCTAACATCTGGATCCCCGCTTTTGATGAGTTTAAAGATTCCATGGATCAAGCTGAACTATTTGATCTTCGGTATGTAGGCTTCGGGTTTACTTGGTCTTCCTCTTTAGGCACTCATCGGAAATAAGGGAAAATTGACCGCGTGTTGGTTAATAATTTTTGGTGCTCGGCTTTCTCCTTTTCGGAAGCATCATTCTTGCCCTAAGTATTTTAAACCACACACCAATGGTGGTGAAAATCCTTGCTCCTAGTTCTCACTAGATACCCTTTCAATTTTTTAATCTATGGATGACCCACCCGAACTTTACTATGTTGGTCCAATAGGTTTGGGAGACTAATGTTATAGGATCTCCTATGTTTAAACTCTATGCTAGACTTAAGCTCTTGAAAGGTCGTCTTAAAGATCTAAATAAAGAGGCTTATTATGACATTTCTATGAGGTGGTAGCAGAAAAGAGAGTCCTCCAAATTTCTCAAGAAGCTCTCCTACATGACTTGTGGAATAGTTCTCTAGTGGAAGAGGAACGTGCTCAAGTCAAGGCTTACTACGACCTTCAATCCCTTGAAGAATCATTCTTCAAACAAAAATCTAGAGTTTGGTGGCTCAAGGAGGGTGACCAAAATACTAAGTTCTTTCATCACTTGGTGAACCATCGGCACCTTCACAATTGGATAATCTCGATCATGGACAGTGCTGGCCATATGGTCACAGACCCTGTGGAAGTTCCACGTGTCTTTGTTACGTATTTTCAAGAGCTTCTTGCTCCGGCCGGTGCTACATTGAGGCCGACCATTCAGGAGATTTCAAAGGTCATTTGCTCTTCTCTCAAAGAGGACCAGGTCTCCTTTTTATCCCAACCTTTCCTTTCTTCAGAAATACGTGATGCCATGTTTTCAATTGCTAGCACCAAAGCTCTAGGGCCTAATGGCTTCAACTCGGATTTTTTAAAAAAGAATTGGGATAAGATTGGTCTTTCAGTTACTGATGCGGTTATCGATTTTCTTACATCGGGCCACATGCTTAAGGAGATCAATAACACAATCATTGCCCTGGTGTCTAAAGTCCCCAATGCTTCGTCGGTCTTTGACTTCCAACCAATTGCATGTTGCAATACTATATATAAGTGCATCACTAAAATTCTTTCTTCTTGTATTGCCGCGGTGCTTCCTAATCTTATTAGTCCTATTCAGATTGGCTTTGTGAAAGGCAAGAGAATAACTAATAATATCCTCCTAGCCCAAGAGTTATTCAATGGGTTCCACACCAAGCCTTATATTCCCAAATGTGCAATCAAGGTGGACTTCAGGAAAGCCTTGATATTCTCAATTGGGATTTTTTAGAACTTACTCTTCTTGCTTTTGGGTTTCCCAATCACTTTATAAAACTGATCATGGTTTGTGTTCGCTCACCAAAATTTTCTATATCCATCAATGAAGAATTCCATAGCTTCTTTAATAGTGGTAGAGGCATTAGACAAGGAGATCCCATGTCCCCATACCTCTTTACAATGGCGATGGAAATATTTTCAGGGGTCATTGACTCTTATACTTGGCTATTGGATTTTTGGCATTATTAGAGATGTAAGGACTCCCGCTTGTCCCACCTTTTCTTTGCAGATGATGTCTTTATCTTCAGCAAAGCGAGCCTCGCGTCTATTACTTGCATCAAAGAGGCGCTTGTTCTATTTTCCTCTTGGAGTGGCTTGGCCCCAAACTCCAGTAAAAATGAGGTCTTTATTTCGGGAGGATCCAAAGCGAATCGGGATCAGTTACTACATGCTCTTGGTTTCTCCTTGGGATCTCTTCCAATTTGGTACCTGGGCGTCCCTATTATTACATCACAATTAAGCAAAGTAGATTGCAATATCTTGGTAAACATCCTCACTGCTAGAGTCCAATCTTGGACCCACCAATTCCTCTCCTTCACGGGCCAATTACAACTCATTAAGTCAATATTGCATGCTATTCAAGCCTACTGAGCTTTCATATTTTGGCTCCCGGCTTCAGTGGTTCAAAAAATTGAACAAATATGCAGACAATTTTATGGAAGGGACCATCCATGGGCCCGTGTGGTGGGAAAGTTTCCTGGGATGATGTTTGTCTCCCTTTCTCGGAGGGTGGCCTCGGTTTGAGGAGAATCCAAGACAGTAATAAAGCAGCCATGGTGAAGCACATTTGGCTTCTCTTCATAGACAAAGAATCCCTATGGTGTAAGTGGATTCATGCCACTCATCTCAAAAGGAGGAATTTCTGGATCACTTTTGCCCCAACTCTCTGCTCCTAGGCTTGGCGAAAAATCCTTGCACTCTAGGGTGAAATCCTACCTCACTTTAGATGGAAGATAGACAATGGTGAGTCTGTATCACTTTGGTTTGAGCCATGGCTTGACATCGATTCCCTTAATTCGGTATTTTCAGATATCTCAAATTATCAATCTGATCTACCTAGACAAGTGAAGGTGAAGGACCTACATTCTCCAGATGGACTCCTGGTTTTCCAAGAGCTGGTATCATGGGGAATCATGGTCCCCCCCTTTCTCAAGGCCAAGACAGATTTATATGGGTGGAGGATCTCTCGGAGGATTTTTCTGTGGCTTTGGCATGGGCCACTTTAAGGTGGAAATCCATTATGGTCTCATGGTATTTATTTGTGTGGAGCAAGGCTATTGTTCCTAGACACCAATTCTTACAATGGCTTATTGCCAAGAATCGCCTCCCAACCCAGATATTCCTCATGGCCAATGGCAGGATCCTCAATTCGATGTGTGCTTTTTGTAATTCTCGGCTTGACTGGGTTGACCACTTATTTTTTGAGTGTTGTGCCCCTTAACCCTTGCCAATTTTTGGGCCGCCAAATGCAACCTTCCATGGTTTAATTCCTCATGTTTGGACAATCTTTGTTGGGCTATTACTTCTCTATTTGGCAAGGGGTTCTACTGGGAAATAACTAGATTTTCTTTCGGTGCTCTTTGCTATATTATTTGGAAAACCAAAAATGATATCATCTTTAGGGGTTGCAATGTTTATGTACCTGCCATGAAGCAACTCCTTTCTAAGGCAGTGAAAGACAAAGCCCTTGCCTTCAAATGTGTTGAAGACACTCTAGGAACAGGAGGACATAGTGTAGCTGGGGGATTGGCCCCGGTATTTTTGTTGTGGAGCCGCTTGCGGCCTAGCTTAGGACTGTAAGAGTCCGTTCCTTCGCTCATTAAACTTATCTGTTTGTTTCAGTGTGTGAACAGGGTACCTTTCCATTCCAGTGACATGTTGTCCAGTTGAGTGTGGGTTGGTGTTGTGTTTCACCCTTGTCGTACTATTATTCCAGTTGAAAGTCTCTAATACTTACCTTACCAAAAAAAAAAAAAACTGCCCAATGATCATACTCCCCATCGCAAGTTCGTGACCTGCAACCCTTCGAAAGGGCCTCTCTAAGCCCCATCCTTTTTATTCTCTTGTCCCTCAGCCCCACGATCCCTGGACCGACGAACATATTGTTAAATCGCTCGATGGCTATTTTAATATGCCCTATCCTTATCGTCCATAGCAGAACTTTTGTACCCACTGAAGCCGTGGTGGATGGGGGACCTTCTCCTGTCATCACCATGATCAGGTCCCCCAATATTTTGATAAAAGTTCCCTTTTTTTACAACCATATTTCACCACAACCTGCACAACACGTTCTTACAATTAGGGGGCCGTGTAGCAAAAGCTGATAGACTGCAGAACAACAGTTAATACTTGGATGAGTTGGAGGTTCTCTTCTACATGTCCAAAGATGTCTATGTCAGTGTCCCAAAATGAAAAGAGATGGAAAAAAAATGTCTGTATAATAGTTACGTCTGTACAAGCCTTTCTCTGTCTCAAATATCAGAGGATGGTATGGTCTTCGAAATTGCAAAAGGCGAAGGCGTACCTGCCAAACCTGAAAAATGATTAATGTGCCTACTGCATGTTCACTTTTTCTAGAACTTAAGAAACTTTTTTCCTAACACGCACTCGGACCATAACAACGTACACCTAACTCCAATATCCAAAAACTCCATCATATATGCAAAGGACTTGATAAAGTCTTTGTTTCTTTTATTGGAGAGATAGTCACTCGGTCGGAATTGAGTATACTAAATACTATACCAGAGACAGAATTGCTTTTAAGTAGTTGAATGAAATTTACATTACTCTCACAAATGAGTACTTGTCTTTGATGTGTTTAGCAATGTTTGTCGCTTTTAGACAAGTAAAAGCTGCTTTTTTTCTTTTTTTAAGTAAAACGTGTAGTGGCACGTCCACCCAACTCTATCAAGAAGAATCTTAAAAAGATTCGGAGAAAAAAGAGGAGGCTGCTTCAAGAAAGGGAGGGCTCGTTTGTCATTATAAATTGACAAGAGCTCTAGCTACACGTTTATCACTCACAAGTACCCTACAATAATTGCGCCGTCGCTGCTATGGCGCCTTCGTCACTTAGTTCCGTCCGACAGCACTCCGTTTCGCCATAAACCTCGTCTTGAATTCGTCTGGCCACTCCTCGGACAAAAGAATGGCGGCGACGCAAGATCCGGAGCTCAACATCTCGAATAACGAGCCGCCCTTGTTTCAGAACCCGAGGTCGGCTCTTGAACGAAGCGTTCTTCCCTTGAAGAGATTGTATGGGAAACATTACCCTCCAGGTTTCCACAGAAAGGTAAAGTATTTATCTTCCACTTCTGCTTCTTTTCTGCGGTTGTCCCGTGTCGTCTTGATTAGTGGACACTAATTGCCCAAAAATCTATAGTTAGAGATAACATTTGGCTCCTGACGAAACTTGCAATGGACACGTATGTACTGCAGGTGGTGGCCGAGATAATAGCGACGTATCTGCTGGTGTTCGTGACCTGCGGGTCAGCGGCGCTGAGCGCGAGTGATGAGAGCAGGGTGTCGAGGCTGGGGGCGTCGGTGGCAGGAGGGTTGGTGGTGACCGTCATGATCTATGCGGTGGGCCACATCTCCGGCGCCCACATGAACCCTGCCGTCACCCTTGCATTCGCCGCCGTCCGACATTTCCCATGGAACCAGGTAAAAAGGCGACGGAAAGGGGGACGCTTTAACAAAAGTCGATCCTTCTGTAATTCCTATGCCTTGCATATTTCTCATCGTCGCGCTCTTTGGCTTTTGCCTAACTCAAAGAAAACAATCCCTATTGCTTTTCTTGAGTTTGGACGCATTTCAAACTCATGGATTCATGCCGTCCGGCTCTTTCGAGCTTTTCGGCCCAAAGAGTCTTTTCTTTTCTTTTTTCCTCCTCAGAAGGGTGTGAAAAGTCATAATATTTGCATTAAATCTTTAAAAGGAATATTTAATTAAGCAGTGACCTTGCAAATGCACGTTGCCTCACTATAAATTTGCATCACAAGCTTTTCTTACTTAGGATTGATTGCTGCACATCTTCCAATTTAGAGAATTGACTTCACCGTTATCTTTGAGACATGTGATTTTAAAGCTAGTATGCTCCAATTGAAATGGCCGTGAAACAGGAATTAAGTGCAGCGGAAAAATTACATATGAAAATTATTATTTTATAAGATTTCATTTGTTCAATGGAAAATGAACTTTGTTGAGATTCTATTTTAAGGGATATGGTTTTTTGTGCATTGAGTTATTTTTTGCGAATGAGATAGATGTGATATTATTGGAAGAACATGAAAGGTAACACAACTTTAAGGGAAAACATCGAGTATGGCATTGGGGATCTAGGTTTGGATGTTAGGACTCATGCCTGGGCTGTTAGGAAATTAGGTTTATCACCAGGGTCCTTGGGACCTATATCAAGGCAATGGAGATTAGGGATGAGCATAGTTCTAAGGTATAACGGAAAACCTAAGAAGTGGATGGTGGGAATCAATCTGATTCCAAGTTCTAGGATATACATAGCTGGTTCTAGGTTCCAAAAATTAAGAAATCTATTCTGATAGGTAGGTTTCAGGATGCAGGTAAAACTTAGACAGAGCTTAAAATTGTGCACTCTTAATAAACTCAAGATTGAGTGTTAGGATTAACACTCTAAGCCATCGAAATCTAAGTTCAGGTGCCATAGAGACGGTCCTCACTTGGTTTTCACTCAGAAAAGCAAGTAAGGTCCTGCTAATTCTAATCTTAGATTTAGAGGCGAGTCATCACTTGGTCTCCACTCAAAATAGCCCGAATTAATTTTGGGAAAGTATTCGGACCAAATAGAAAATGTGGGAAAAGTATAAACGATGACGCCCATCTGTCGGGTTTTGCCCGATGTTGATCTTTGGATTGAATGCAGGTGTGTATTTCCTGTCACTTTGGAACATAATTGAGATAATTGGTGAAAGGGAAATTAACAATATGTGGCAGAGAAATGATAAGCTGTGCGGCACAAATTATTGTTAGGAGAGGACACGAAGTTGCTGTCGCCAGGCACGACCTACCGACCGGAAAGCTATAAGGCCTCATGGGTTGGGTCCATTCCTGTTAATTACAAAGGAGTTGGCATTGTCAATATATCTGATGACATCGAGCTCCACTTCTGGGCATTCTCCTCCACTTCCCAAGCGAAGGGGGTGATGTACATTTCTCGGCTTATCTGGCTTATCCTGGTCAATTTCCAATGAGTTTTAAACCATTTCAGGAGTGAGATAACTTGAAGAGATGATTGATTATCTTCCATTTATCTTCTATGCTAATCAACCCTCCCACCTGATGATGAAGTCAATCCATTCTCTCCTTTCCTCTTCCGTAAATACCAAAATTTGTTTTCTTTCTTTCAATCACTCTACAATACATGGAAAGAATATGAACATGGGTACTCTACTTAGCATTTGGTGCCCATCGAAAAGGAAAGTTATCGCGCCTCATGGGAGAGGTGTAGTGTTCTGAGATTCTCAAGAAAATCCCAGTTTAGGAATAGAAAAACAAAACGTGTGATCCTCCATTCCAGTTGGTTCTGTGCATAAAAGGCATTTCTTTCCTTTGTGGGTGAAAATCCTTCTCCAATCTAAATTGAAAATGTAAAATTTTGCCTTTTCTTTTATTGTTTGAGGCAATTTTTCTCACACGTGAGTACAAGAAGTCAGAAAGATAGTTAAGTTCCAGACTATTGGAAAAAGCAATTTACGGTTTGATGATTATTTAATTACAAAATAATAAACTCTGAAAGCTTTCCGATATTTCCATTTGATAAAATTTCAAATTGTGGATACCGCAAGACATTCAAAAGCCAAACGGCAGAAATGAAAAGTCAGAAAAACGGGTAGAATTTGATTTGTACAGGGAAGAACAATAGGTAATTTTGGACTTTATATAACATTGGGGGTGACCTCTGGTCTTGCCCGGTTCAACTCAGAACCGGACCAATTGGGCGGTTCTGAACAGTTCTTGAATTCAAAATTTGGAATCGTTAATGACCCATTCAGTTCCCGGTTTTTGCGCGGAACTGCACCAATAGACCGAACGGGTGGATTCTCTTTCTTGTTCTGATGCTTTCTCTGTCTTGTCTTAGTCAAACTGAAAAGCAGTGTGATTCATCGATAGTTTGAATTCGGTTTATTCTTTTCTCTTGGGAAGAAGGTGGTGTGACTACTGTCTGTAGAGAGAATTTCTTTCGTCAATGGAGTTATAAGATGGAGCTTCACTGGGCCGTTCTTTATGTTGGCTCTAAGAACATGGGCAAAATATAAGAATTAGTCCGAGACCATGGGCTGTTTTTAGGGCTGTGTTCTTGAATACCCTTTTGACATAGCTTCGTCGTATAATCTCCAACCTAGCACTTTGTATTAATGCCATCTGCTTTCCGCCATTCTGAACGCGATTTAATTCACTTTGGCCGTGCTTAATCACCATTTGTTTCCTGAGTAGCATTCAGTGGTTGTCCACTTGACATGTTAATGTTTTTGAGCGTGGATATTTTCTTATTATTGATTCTTAATCCAAGTGATGTCACTAAAAAAAAAACATCGATCCAATCTTGGGTTGACCCCATAAAAGGCCAATCCGATCCTGTCCGGTTTTAGTGTCAAAAAGGTCAGTTCCTGTTTTCAACTGGGAACCAATCCTGATTGGATAGATTCTGGGCTCTGGAAATGATAACCGACGACATCATTCTTTTTGTTTGAGAAAAAGGATTTGAGAATAAGGAAAAAGATCAGTAATGAAACCCCATGTCGAATGCCATAAGCAGTAGAGACAAGGTGGCCCAATTGTAGTTCAAAACCATTACAAATCCAATTCTAATTTCGAGTAAGAGAAAGGAACCGACTTCTCAAACAACTGGTTTGGCACTTTCATGAGTTGCAGGTCCCACTTTATGCTGCTGCTCAACTAACAGGAGCAGTCTCTGCTGCATTCACGCTGCGCATACTCCTGGATCCTATCAAAAACATCGGTACCTCTTCGCCTTCGGGATCGGATGCCCAGGCCTTGACCATGGAGATTGTGGTCACATTTTGCATGATGTTCGTCACTTCGGCCGTGGCCACCGACACCAAAGCTGTAAGTATCACAACACTGCTTTATTTGCCGCTAAATTAATAACTGTAAAGCTTTTCTTATTAATTTATTTCCTTCGCAGATTGGAGAGCTCGCAGGTATAGCAGTTGGCTCCGCAGTATGCATAACATCAATACTGGCAGGGTAAGAAACAATATCACTATCTGTACTAAGTCTATTAATTGCATTTTCGAAGTAACCAACGGATACTAGATAAGTGTTGCTAAGTAAAACCAGAACAAAGAATAATTAGTCTTGAATGGGCAATCACAACAGCAACTGTGCTCTGGTGGGTTAAATCTTATTGAAGGGACTCAATAACAACAACTTGGTCTGCAAAAAATTGAAATTTTGCGTTGTAATTGGTTGACCGTAGTACATAAATTAGTCATGACACAGCTAAAGTTTAACTCACATTGTAATCCACCTCTACTTTCCTGTAATACTTCTGGAATTCTGCCCATCTTATGCTCTCTCTAACATGGAATGGAAATTAAGCAAAACAATCCAATTTCACCGGGAAAACATGCTCCTAAAGATTCGAACAAAAGGATGTGTCGCTAAGCTGTGATGTGCAGACCGATATCAGGTGGATCTATGAACCCAGCAAGGACAATAGGACCAGCACTTGCCAGTTCATACTTCAAGGCTTTATGGGTGTATGTGGTCGGGCCGGTGACAGGGACGCTTCTTGGGGCCTGGTCTTACAGTCTTATCCGGATCTCCGATAAGCCAGTAAATGTGATTGCACCTTCATTTTCATTCAAACTTCGACGAACAAGGAGCTGTGATGGCCAGGAGAACAATTAACTCTCTTGATGCTCTGTTAGAAAAGGTAAAAGGTTGCATTGGTTTTTAGGAAAGCCAGTGTCATACTTCTGCTTGTACCTTTAGATGGCTGTATATCTCCTCATGACATATATACATAGCAATGTCAATGGATGCACTAGTTTCTGACATCTAATGTTCTGGTATATCTGTATATTTCTCTCTTTATGTTAATATGAAATGCAAGGTTCTAGTTTGCTTAGTTAGGCGATAGTCCATCTTTTGATCCCTTAACTTCCGCTTTTTTTTTCCTATCAAGTTCTTAAACTATGTCTAATCGAGCTCTTTGGTGTGCATGACTTTTCTAATCGAATCCCTCCAGCTCTAAATTTGATCAATTGGAGTTGCATATCCATTAGAACTAAAGGTGTCAAGATGGGTCATAAACCCATATTATGACTCACTTTTAGTTAAATGGGTCAAATATGGATCAAGTGAAAGTTGAATATGGGTTAAGTGAAAATTAAATATTGGTCAAATATGAGTTAAGTAAAAGTTAAATATATGTCAAATATGGGTTGAATGAGTCATTTAATATAGAGTTTCGAGTAAGTTTAGGTTTCTCTATAATAATAATGACTTTTAGAAATACGGGTCGGGTTGGGTATGGGTCATTAAATTTGTATTACATGAATTTGGGTCAAAACGGGTTAAGTGGATCAATATGGGTCAGACCATTTTCGACCCGACCCAAACCCGACCTGACCCATCCATTTGACGGGTCTAATTAGAACTGATGAGATGCTGACATCGAAAAACACTTTTTCTGATCCTGGACTATCAGCTAAAACATATGAACGAAGATCAGGAAGATGAAGACTACAACCTGACCTTGAGAAATGAGGTTTCTCAAAACGAATTGTACAAATTGAGCTATTAATGTCGGCTCACAGCGGGCTCTTTTTTGGTGCGACAAACAAGTCAACTCCAATTCACGAGATTCGGTGTTTGAGGGATTTGATTGAAAAAGTTATGCAAGGTTAAGGGCTTGATTGGACAAATCCAACTTGCAAGAATAGTTGGAAAATCACAAATCTAGGAATATTTATAATGAAAAACATGTGAAGCGCTTTGTTTTAAATGACACATTTTTCGTCAGACTACGCTAATGACACGTGGTATAAATGAACAGAATGAGTTGAACAGAACCGGGAAAGGATGCAATGGCACAATCGATAAGATAGAATCGATCGTTTAACTTGTATTTGATTTTCATAATAAGTAGTATATAATTAGTTATATAAAGCGTGTTTGATTTTGATAAAGGAACGACCAAGGAGTCAGAATTTGCATTTCAATATTTGTTCTATTTCTTTCAATAAAATATGGCTTTGATGAATTAAATATTTTATGAACGATTAAATATTTCCTCCTTAAGTTTGTCTATGCATCAATTTGCTCTCTAATGCTAATTTTCTTGACACTTATATTTAGAAAATTCCAAATAAGGATCTAAAATGAGATCATTTTTTTCAAAAGAATATCCAAATTGGACTTTATTTCAAATATAGATTTGTTATGCATTAAATTGTTTATGGAATCCACGTGCATATCTATTGCGGAACAACGCTAAAAGATGCATCAATCGAAGCACAAGTTGCAAAAAAATGAAAGCAAAATCAAAATCACATGAGACGCAAAATTTATGTAGAAACCCAAAATGGAAAAAATCATGAGGATAGAGAAGGGTTTCACTATCTTCAACAATGAGTATGAGACTACAATCCAAAAGGCTCAAAAATCACTTGGTGAGCAACCAATCTAAAGATCCAACAAGAAGATAGAAAAAACAAAGAAGGGAGAAAGTGTAGAGGCTAGGGTTAGAGATTTGTTGTTAAACACATTCCTTTTATAGTTTCCCTTTAAAATACCTAAAAAAATGTAAATGGTGCAAAATACCCTTATCACTAAATTTGAAAGTCAAAAATTAACAAATCTCCACATTGACTTCAAATCTCCAAGAGGGCATGCCGTAAGACATCTCTCCCTCACCACCAAAATAGACCACATAAGGCCACCCCCAAAATGGCGGAATCAACAATGCACACCCCTAAGCCTACATGCGTGTACTCAATGTAGGGAACAAGGGATCAAACGCCACAAATTCCGTCTAGACAAATCAAATTGCGAAAATGCCAATCAAGTCCAAGCAATGCTTAAACTTGATCAAAGGAACTAGTTTGATTAACATATCTTTTGGATTATTCCCTGTAGATACTTTCTTCATTGTAACTATACCCTTAGTAACATCATCACGCACAAAGTGATATCAAATGTTGATATGTTTTGTCCTTTCATGATATATTGCGTTCTTGGTCAATTGTGTTGCACTTTGGTGATCGCAAAAGATAACGGAAGCTACTTCTTGCTTCACCTCAAGTTCTATAACCCAACACTTCGACTAAAGAACTTCCTTTCCTACTTCGGCTGTTGCCATGTACTCTACTTCGGTAGTAAACAAAGCAATTGTGCTCTGCAAAATTACTCTCCAACTAACTACGGAACTACCAAGCATAAAAACATAATATGTCAAAGATCTCCTGTTATCGAGATTGCTTGCATAGTTAGAATCAACAAAACCAACAACCAAATGTTCTATATCATAATCTTTGTTAAAGACCAAACCCACATCTAAGGTACCCTGGATGTACCAAAAATTCATTTCAAGGCTTGCTAGTGAGCTTTACCTGGATGTGCCATATAAATGCTCACAACCCTAACAACCTAGAAAATATCTAGATAAGTGCATGCCATAGTATACATGAGAGTACCTACAAAACTAGAATATGGAACTTGAGACATCTCATCTTTCTCTTCATTTTTAGGTGACAAAGAAGCCGAAAGTGTAAAATGGGACGCCAAAGGAGTACTTACCAATTTGGCATTCTTCATGCCAAAACACTCAAACACTTTCTCAATATACTTATTCTATGAGAGGTATAACTTCCTAACATGTCTATCTTTACGAATCTGCATACCAAGAATTTTCTTGACAAATCTAAGATCCTTCATCTCAAATTCCCTGCTAAGTTGCCTTTTCAAATGCTACATTCTTAACATTTTAATTGTTGTAATAAGTATGTCATCCACATATAGCAACAAATAAACAAAAAAACTATCATGAAATCTCTTATAGTACACACAACTATCATGCACTTCTTGAGTGGCCTCAACTCAACATAAAGCTATCAAACCTCTTGTTCCATTGTTGCAGAGATTGCTTGAGACCATACAAAGAACGCTTCAACTTGCAAACGTGATCTTCTTTACCCTCCACAACAAATCCCTAAAGTTTATACATATAGATTGTCTCCTCAAGCTCGCCCTGTTGAAAAGTAGTCTTGACTAGTTGCTCAAGTTTTAGATCATAAAGGTCACTAACGCGAGCAACACACAAAGGGAACTATATTTCACAATTGGAGAGAACACTTCATTGAAGCCAATCCCCTCCTTCTGACTAAAACTCTTCGCTACCAAATGTGTCTTGAATCTTTCATCTTGAACCTCAGGAATTAACTATTTTCTTTTAAAGACCCACTTACACCCAATAGCTCTTTTAGCCTTGGGTAATTTCACAAGATCCAAATTTGTTTCTTATGAAGAGACTCCATCTCTTCATTCATCGCAACAAAGGCACTTTTCAAATTTAGAACAAATAGTAGCTTCACGAAATGTAGAAGGTTTTTCAATATCAAGCTCTTCAGCAACTATAAAAGCATATGCTACCGAATCATAGCAACCATATCTTTGAGGAGGCTAAATTTGTTTTTTAGCCCTCCTTGTAGCCAAACTCTAAGATTACTCAATTTCTTCTACATCCTCTTTGATTGAATTTGAGTCTTGTTGCTCATTATAACTTTTTGGCTGAATAGGAATATCTTCATATTTTCTCCATGGATGCTCCATATGAAGCTTCGCTTCTTTCTTGACATTCTCCTCTCGAATACCTATAGACTTAGTAACAACCTCTCTCTTCAAGCATGGAGATTTTATCAAAAGGAATATCCCAACTAATTATAAACTTTGATGATTAAGGGTCAAAACACCATAGCCTATATCCTTTAACCTTGTCTGCATAACCAACAAAAAAACATTTTTTTGCCCTAGGTTCAAGCTTACCCTCTTTTACATGATAATAAACAGGACATCTAGATATTTTTAAATCAGAAAATTAGAAGGTTTACCTGATCATGTATCAATGAGAGTCTTACATTCAATTGCGATTGAAGGAAAAAAAATTCTGCAAATAACATGTCGTGCTAACAGTTTTAGCCCAAAAATCTTTCCCAAATCTAACACTAGAGAGCACACATCTAGCTCTCTCTAAAATGTTCGTTTCATGTGCTCTACCATTCTATTCTGTTGAGGTGTATGCCTAATTGCTTGATATTGAACAATCCTTGAATCTTCACAATACTAGCTGAAATCACCTCTGCAAAACTCACGACTATTGTCTATTCTAAGATGCTTTATCTTCTTCCCAGTTTCATTTTCTATCAACATCTTCCACTTCTCAAACATATCAAAAACATCATTTTACGATTCAAGAAATAAACCCATACTTTCTTGGAATCATCAATAAATGTTAAAAGATAAACTACACTACCCTTAGATGTTACCTATTCCAGTCCCCATAAATTGAAGTGAATATAGTCAATTGTGCCCTTCATCGAATGCACCCCAGTACTAAAACTAACTCAGCGTTGTTTCGTAAAAACACAATGTTCACAAAAGTCAAGTGGGACGTTATGATCCATACAAAGTAAATCACGTTTACTCAAGATAGTCATTCCTCCTTCACTTATGTGGCCCAACCGCATATGCCACAATCTTGACTTTTCAAAATCTAAGGAGGATGATATATTTAAAGAACTCACAATGGTACTTCCTTAAAAAACATAAAGTCCTACAAATTGCATTGTTGTTCATCAAAATTGAACCACCACTAAAATTCTCATATGTGTGGAACCAATCTCTATGTAGACACATGTGGTAAGAACGTGCTAAATCTAAAACCCATTCATCATCGACATGAAAATTTGAAGACAAAACAATAAGAACATTGTTTACATTAACTAATTCATTATTCTTCACTAGACTAGCCGAATTGGAGCTCTCTACTAATTTCTTCCCCTTAGCTTTGAGCACTAGACACTCATTTTTATAGTGTCCAAATCTATGACAATAGTAAGACTCTACCTTACTTTTACCCTAGCCTAATCTAGACTTTGAATATCCTTTATTATTATTGTGCCTATCAAGATGATTTGACTTTTCCCTAACAATTAAATCATCATCTTTATCGGTACTACATTCTCAAGAGTTATGGATTCTCTTCCATATAGAATAGAATTCACAAAATTCTCATACAAGCTCGGTAGTAAACATACCACAATTAGGGGTTGATCTTGATCAATAATTTCAAATTCTAGATTTTTCATATCCATAACGATCTTATTAAATTCATTTAGATGTTCTTGGATAGGAGTACCTTCTTAAATCTTTAGCGTGTAAAGACAATTAAGAATAATTTTGTTGTAAAAGATTTCTTTATTTAGAGACTCAAGCTTATTCCACAATCTCGAAGTCATTTCTTCAAAAGAAACCTTGTGAAGCACCTTGTTGGACAACGACAATTGGATAGCTCTATGCGCCCTCTCTTCCATCTCTCAATCTTAGTCATAGTCATGTCGTCAAGATACTTCCTGTCCAAGGCTCTAACTAAACCTTTGAGACGCAACAAAGCCTTCATCTTGATCCTCCATAGCCTGAAATTGTTTTGGCCACTGAAGGATGCCACTTTGAACTTAATAGATGTCATCTCGAACAAAAAAATTGAAACTCCTCGCTTTGATACCAGTTTGTTGCGGAGCAATGCCAAAAGATGTACCAATTGAAGCATAAGTTGCAAAGGATAAAAGCAAAAATAAAAATTACATGAGATGTAAAATTTATATGGAAACTCAAAACGGGAAAAACTATGGGAAGAGAGAAGTTTCACTATCTTCAACAATGAGTACGAGAGTACAATTCAAAAGGCTCAAGAACCCCTTAGTGAGCAACCAGATCTAAAGATCCAACAAGAAGATAGAAAAAACAAAGAAGGGAGAAAGTATGGAGGTTTGGGTTAGAGATGTGTTTATTCAAAAAACTCTAAAACAGACATGAATGGTCTAAAATATCCTTATCACTAAATTTGAAGTCAAAACTTAACAATATCCTTCATTTTGTATGACATTTAATTTATATTTGTATGCAAAACATGAATGTCTTCCAAAGAAAGTCAGTATTAAAACCAAATGGATTATCGAGTTTATGGTCCTAGAGCTTCCCGTCTTCCACAAATCTATTTGTGCATTAACTTAAAGAAATCATCAAATACTTTGATCAGGTTTTCTGGTGATCTAAAGTAGTCGAGAATTTTCTCGAAAGACGCTGATCAGGGGTGCAGATCAACCTGCGCAATCCATCGAGCAGAGTACATAAATTACTTGGGATGAATGACTTCTACCCGAGCTTGCAGTAGTCCTGGATCTCTCTTCCGGAAAGGGCTAATGAGTGAAAGAGAACCATATCGTGGTAGCCCAATTTTACTTTATAGGATAAGTCGACGACAAATTCGTCCATATCAATGGCTAATAAAGTTAAATAGGTTTATTCCTTCTCGCATTGCCATGAACTCATATAGGAAGTGAGCTCGCACACAACAATTGAAGATTGAGAGAAATAAAATTCTTAAGTATAGATCTTGTCCGTGTGGAGGTCACGTGCAACCAAGAAAGAAAATAAATTTCTGTATAAAAAACGTTGCTTTGATTTTGCGTTGCCATTAAATGTACATAGATAACAAAATTTTGACCAAGAGATCTACCAAATTTCTAACGAAAGTCAAACTTGTTATAATTATGATTGAAGAAAATAATTGGGTTGTGATCTGTGAGAGCTTTCCAATGACATCCCACTTACAAAATCGGATGGTCGGATTGCACGATATCTCGATTATTAATTGTAGCCGTTTGATCTCAAGAGGGTTAGGAAAATCATGATTTGCACAAATTGAGTGATGAGGTTTCGAGGATTTGGTCATCGGCTTTCAAACGTCTCGACAATCACGTCAATCAAAGTTTCTAATGGAAGAAATCCCAACATTTTACCTCGATGGTCCATTCGCCTCGATTGTGGAAATTCATCATGATCCCAACATTTTCTTGGGAAATTGGACGACATTTTGGGAGGACTCGTTGGCAAACTTTCTGTGGGCACAAGAATTAGGTCGATCAGGCGGCAGATGAGAGAGAAGTGAGCGGTCAAAGTTGGGTCAAATGTCCAACAAAATTCATATTTGAATTTCCAATTAAAAAGGCGGCAATTAGCTACGCCTACATGCGACTGCCACGTGAGAGTTGCAAGGGAGGCCTAGCCCTGTGCCAACCCAAGATCGTGCTGCGCTAGGCCGAGCTAGCTATTCAAAGAGCCATCGGCTCTTCGAAAGGCCATTTTGGCCCTTCAGGAGGCCTGAATAGCCCCGTCCAAATAGCCCGTTGAAAGGCTATTACGACTCCAAAGGACTGGGCAAGCCTTTCGCAAGGCTATTTTAACTCTTAAGTAGGTCGCACCTATGAAGTATCGACACTCTTTTGAAAGCTTCCGTATCATACCAAATACTTTGATATATGTCCAATACTCTATGATACTTGATTAACATGTGTTGAAAAGTCTAATACCTAATCAACTCTCCCCACACTCTCTGACACTTGAGTCCGAAATTCAAATACGTGAGTTCGGAATTCCGACATGTGATTCCGACATGCATGGGTTAATTTTAGAAATTATTAATAAATAAGAGGTCAAAATGTAAATACGTAAAAAATAAAAATATAATAGATATAATAAAGGGGGAAAGAAAAAAATCTAGTCTATTTTTTTTTTTTTGACTCTCACTTCACATGACATACAGTTCATCTTCCCAAATTTTTCTCTTATCTTCTGACACACTCTGACATGAGAATCCAGAAAGTGGATTGCTTATTTTTTTCTCTAAATTTTATGGATTATTGAAATTGAGTTGAATTTGTCAAATTGAAAAAATGAATGATATTAATAAATGGTGAATTAATGTTTTTAGTGTAAATTTATTGTATGCTTTTTTTTATTATTTATTTAATTATGAATTTGAATCAAATTAATTTGATTGAAATAATTATAAAAATGATAATTTATCATGTATTTATATAAAAATATACATTTAACATATAACATGTCCCAACATATCGATATTCTCTATTTTTTGAAAAACAACGTGTTAGCATGTCGTATCATGTTGTGTTATGTGTAGTTTGTTAGTGTCGGTGCTACTTAGGGTTGCTCTTGTCCTTTGAAGGGTTCCCCTTGGGGCTTTCATTTCACATTTTTCCCAAGGTAAGCTTAATCTACTCTCTTGTTCTTGAGATTTTACTCTCGAAAGTTTGGGTTTTGCTCTCACTTGAGGTTCCCTCGTGTTTTGTTGGTGATTATTTTATAGATACGAAGAACCCATTGATGATTCATACATTGAAACTACGTTTGGTGACCAGGAAAAAGTTAGGATCGTATCTTATGTTTGGTTCCCGTCAATATATGTAAAGTTGGATATAAGTTACTTATAGCGAGGATAAAATTATCCAATAGAAGAGATCGAATCAAAAGTGGATAGCATTTTTTATATTCATGATATAAAAGCTACTTTCTCACATAATAGGTGTCTTAAATAATAAAATTAAAATAATAATTAAATATCAAAATTGAAATTAAATATCAAAAAGAAAATTCAAAATAACAAAAAATAATTTTCATTTTTATTTATTCCTATTTTTATTTATATATTTCAATTTCTTTCTAATTTGTAATACACATTTTGTATATATATATATATATATATATATCTATGTATATATATTTAGTATCTATATTATTACATTAGGTATAATAGTATGTTTTAATATTTGATAATTTTTTTGTTGAGGACTAATGGAAGGGAGTGAAAAAAATAAAAAAGAAGATGGAAAAATAATAAAATAAAAATGAAGTAGAAGAACTCAGATTTTAAATGAACAAATTCAAACTTGAACATGATCTTTATAATTCTTGAAACATCATGGGCAATTAAAATTTTAAAATAAAACTTGCTCTCTCCATCTCGTTCTCATCTATGTCTCTAGTTCATGTTGAAGTTGCACAACTTCTCCCTAATTTTTTAGTTCACATCAAAGTTCCACAAAAATGGTGAAAGCTTCTCGTCTTTTGTAACTTTCCGATTCATGTCAAAAGTCCACGAATATAATAAGAGAGTCAAAAATCCTTTTGCTCTATAGCTTTGTGGTTCATGTTGAAGTTTTTAATGAAAATGACAAGATAGTCAAAGAACCATACTTTTTGTAATCCCAAATGTCACGCCTCGAACCCTAAGCACGCAACAACCCCCTACCATGGTCAATTGAAAATGACGTCCCAAGACTCGTCGACGACCATTCATTTTCATTTTTCATTATGTGCAAGCGGAAGACAAATCATCCCCGGTCAAAATAGACAATTAAGCAATTAATCAGGGATAGAGGAATGAATGGCAATATAACATCAACTACTCATTTATACATTCTTATTGGATTAACCAATGGAGGATAAGTTTTTCGATTAACAAGCCCAATAAAAGGGGCTGATCCATCCTCTAAGCTAGACAAAAAAGAAACTAGGCTTGGCTAATCCATCTATACAAAAAGAACCCTCCAGTTCAGCACCACTATCACTCGGATCCATCGGACTTAGGCTCCGTCGGTTGTAGTCGAAGGCGTTTGGGTCGATCACTGGTGGAGCGAGGGCAAGATTCTCCACAATGCCATTATAAGGGCCTGAAAGTGGTTATACAATAGCTAGCGAGATAAAATCTTAGCGAGTTATCCCCCTAAGTCCCGGTTAGTACACCAATTCAACCAAATGTATCTCTTCAGAACCATCCCTCACACAACCCAACAACAAATAACCAGTAGCCATCAACCAAACAATAGACAGGGTCAACCAATAATCAAATAGTCGGTTTACATGTAACTGTACCCAGTATGCCATATCTTGTACATTAAATCTGAACACAATACATGCAATGCACCTGGCCTTTAGATGAGGCAAATCATCAATCACGTGTGAGTCGCGTCACAAGCGATCTCATCTGGCCGTTACCACACCCTACACATTATTAATTCATGCGTGCGTGCCATAAATAATGTGTTTAACTCATGCATAATCAGAACCAATGATGTCATATTTCTCATACGCTTTTGCATCTACACGTGTTTCAATTATTACTACCCCTCAGGGCTACAACCAGGCATCGCCCTCCCCCTTGAGGCACGACAATGTCACAGGATGCTATCTTAAGACAGCATTCCCGAAGAGCATGGGCCTGACCTCTACTGTGACTCCCCATCCGGACCCCAGCCAAGTTTCCAAAAATCGGACTATCACCCCCCAAACTACAGCCAGAGGGACGGTTCAACTTAATGATCACGCAAGCATATCACCATAACCCACTTTTTATCCTTAAGCATTAACCAATGCACACATGCTTGCATATACCACTTCAAATCAGTTTATCATAAAAGCGGTCAATTTCCAATGTTCCTTAAATAAATCATTTTCCCCTTTTTTTGTGAAAACCATACGATTCATGCAGATGTCCATGCATTTACACATCTAATTTACCTCATAAGATCAAGACACATGAAATTATGCACATTTTCACTTTCGGATGAACAGTGCATGTGAACAATAATTTGTGAATAGTGTAATTTCATATTTAATTAATTAATTAAAAAATTAATTAAAAATAATTAATCAATTAAGTTAAACATGCTTAATTAACACATAAAACACAATTGAGCAACAATTAAGCACATAAAGCAAGATTAAGCTAAGTTAATCTTAACCATCTATCTAACCACCTATCTTAGGGCTAATACAACTTAATTAAACTACTTAAATCATCATTACCACTAATTAACCCAACCTTAAGCAAGTTTAGACACTAACAAATGATTATGAGCTAAACTCACTTGTTAAGTGGGTTAGCGACACATATGTGAAGGCAATGATGAATGTGTCACCCGGGACCTCTACCATAGTGATCTAAGGTGGTCTCGAGGTTGAAACAATGGCAACAAACTATGCTCTCTCATTGTAAGTTGGAAACCGGATTGCCTAAAGGAGAAAAAGGGCTGAACAGAGTTGACTGAAGCGCCAGCCGAGTGGCGGCACCTGGGGGTTAAGGGGGAATGACTGGTAGCTAGGCTAAGTGGAGATCGGATTGGAATAGGGGGAAAACAACTGAAAAAGGGTGAAGCAGTGCTACAGTAGGCGGATTGCCCAACGGTGGCTTTTGGTTGCAGGCGGGTCGGTTAGGCGGCTTTGTCCGACAAACGGCTATCATGGGGCATACAGACTGGACCTCCTTAGCACGATGGTGGGTGGAATAAGTGGTGATCAGCACAGGAAAGCCATGAACAACTCAGGTTTTTGGAGGAAGGTCAGAAGGAGAAGTAGAAGGAAGAAAAGGGAAACAAGAGAGAGTGTGTGTGTGCGATTTTGTGAGGGCTGAAGGGGAGAGAGAGAGTGAAGTGAGGACTACTAGACAAGCCTCATTAAGGCCATTAAATGTTTCTTCAACTTCCTATGCAAGATGACATCATCTTCTCTCTCTTCTTTTGTCTTTTCTACATAATATCTAGGGGCAAAATGGTTATGTCGACCTTGCACATTTCCTAATCTGCCCTTGGGTTGAAAATGAAGGGTGGACCTAAGAAGCGGGTTGGAAAATGAATAGGAATGGGCTCGGGAATCGGTTGGGCTCGAAACAGCTTAAGGTTAAACAACGGGCTCGTAAGGATAAATTGGTTGGTTAGGTCCAACGGGTTCACTTGCTTACCTCGGGCCTACCATGGTGACCGTCCCACCTTGGGCGTGAGGCCCACACTGGTCTTGCTCGGCCCACATCCTTGCAAGCTCGTTTTATCGGTCCATAAACCCATTTTCTAATTACTTGGCTTAACTGACACTGTCGACTATCTAAGAAGTGTTGTCTAAAAGTCCATCCTAAACGTTCTCAAAAATTCAAAGTCTAATATTGGATTCTCAAGTTTTGCCAATTTCGCCCGAATGCCATTTTGGTACATCTTAGACTAGTAGGTGGCATCGAGGATTTACGCATAACTGACTTGTGCCAAACCATGTTCAACATATCTCGACACATGGACATTCTTGACTACACGAAATTGTGAAGAGTAGATTCTTATTTAAAAGTACACGATTACCGAGAATCGACATAGAGTCGTTTGGGAGCTTAATAACAATAAATGGAATTACTCGTTGTCCCATTATGTTTTGTTTGCAAATCGACTTCTAGTCATCCCCAAAATCGGCCTGCATATCTACAGGATCGTCCTCATAGAAGTCTCACTGTCAAGTCATTTTCCCATGTCAAGTTCTTTGATCGCATGAGTTATGTCCTCATTAACCTTTCCCCTTCAAGATCAATATCTCAAGAGTGATCAATTCCGAGTGAGATCAATCAACAATGTATTGACGAAATTCATGTTTATTCATCCCTCAAAGGGCTCGAATTTCAAGACGTCACACCAAAAGTAAATGATCACATTTCTTTCTCTTAATAGATTTGGCAATGAATTATGAGAGATTCTTACAATCTCTGTTTGGGCATTTTCAACTTCATCTACACTAATCTGTTGAAAATACCTAACAATTGATATGTTAGGATATCAAAATATATGGCTTTATTATTGCGATTTACCAAACAATGGATAGCATATAGTAAAATCCCTAGATTTCATATACTTTCCTAACTAGAAATTGAAATAACCAAATGTAGCTTGAGGGGATTGGTCCAAATGGACCGGAAGGGTTGAGTTCTCAAAGGCCATCAGTCCATGAATCGAAACCTATGCATATAACTATTTTCCACTATTTTGTAAATTATGACAATATTTGAAAAGTTCTTAAAAAAAAAACCAACTCCGTCTTTCCTTGATGAATTTGGCATTCATGCAGTGAATATGATTGATCGAATTCTTGAAATATTGATTGACACTATACACCGTAGATTTGAGATATAGAATTAGATGATTGCACATCATTGCATTATGAACCAAAATATTGCATATGACTCCAATATGCCATATATTGCAAATCTACAGTAAAATTATATGATGCATCAATGTATGGAATACACGTTGTGAATGAAAGCGCTGTCATGAAATTGCCTACTTGCTTTGAATTGCATGTTGCTTATGAAGATTGCATATGCTAGTTTGAATTTGCACATTGCTCTGAAATCAAACACTGATCAAATGAAATATCTTACAGTTAAACACTATGGTGAAATTATAACATAGTATATATGTCATTTAGATTTTATGTTAGTTCTTCTATGCATATTAAGTTAGAGTTCATATAATCATAACAATTAAATTAAACCTCACTCATTATAAACAATAAAAACCTAAAAAAGAATTAATTAGCATTACATGTTAATGCAGTTTTAATAATTATTATCATCATAAAGACAAAGAAATAAAACTTAGATTAGCATGCATATTAGTCTGCATCATGGTGATTAATTGTTCTTGCATAATCACATTTAGAAATCATGTCTAAGTCATGCATACATCACATCATTGTTTGGTTTTGGTTTGGAGTTTAACAATTTGCAAAATCTCATTGCATTGGACGATGATGGAGCTCTATTTTCGATTTGTTAGCGCATCAAGATTCTTTTTTTCAAAGCAATTTGTTTACTGCTTTGATTATTGAGTGTTATATTATTTGCTTGTACACCCGAATGATTATATGTTAGTGGGTTAGGATTATAATTGATCAAGATTGCTGGCAAATGTTTTTTTTTTTGAAATAAAGAGAAAAGTTCTTGAAAGGGAGATAGATTGCTTAAAGTCGTCGTATTCATGATTTTCTCTTTCACAAAAATAAAATGTACTCCTACATTTTAGTTGAATTTCTAGTTCACTCATAATAGAATAGTTATGACTACTCTATGATTTGAATTGCATGTCTAAATGATTTAACTAAAACTCTAAAGTTGTGATTATTTTAGACTTGGGAGAGTCTGCAATAGGCAATGGTACTATCTCTCTAATGAGTAGCTATTTGTATCTGCCTAGTAATCAATTAGCTTTTTCTATGTGGTTCACCTCGAGGAAAGTTGCGGCAACTTTGTTCTTATATTTATTTGATAAATGGAGATGTCCGTCATGAAGAAGTGATAATACTATCAAGAAGGCTATGAAAATATCACCGCTCTCCCTAGCTACAATGGAAAGACGTTTATAAGAACAAGGAACTTGACAAGAGTAGAATAAGTCTAATGGGACTAACTGCTCATAAGTACTTGGAGGTATTAAAATCATGTGGACATCTAAGCGAAGTCTTTTGGTACTAACATACTCATGAAGACTAGTGGATAATAGATCACAAGCCATTTTGAAAAGGAAAACCCTGGACAACGCTAACAAATTGTTGATAGAAGTATGCATTATTATCCCATATCCTGAAGGTGTTGGTTAATCATTCATCTCAGGATGACCATTGAACAGAACCAAAATAATCGTTGAACAAACTTGGAATTCATCGCAAGAGGATTGGAGTTGAGTCAAAACAACTCTATCAGTTTTGGTCAAATAGTTAGAGGAACATTTGTTGTAACATTATGACAGACTCTAATTTGAGAAACCTTGCTTTTTCCATTAGGAACAAAGTGTATGGTTGATGTAGACTTACGATTGCTCCAATCAACTCCCAATGGCTCTTTATATAGACTTTCCTCCCAAAAGCTAGCTCAAAAGATGAAGTTTTCTCTTATACTTATAACCAAAGCATTACCCCTTCCACAACTAATCTGGGATAACTCTAACAAGTTACCCTTCATACCTTAGGCCTTGAGTTGGAGCAACAACAACCCGTATCTCCCGTGTGATTGTTAGGTTCAAACTTGTTGATAACCTACATTATGATATTAGTGCTGGGTGGTCTTGGATCTCACTTACTCCAAAAGTTAGGACAAATTGTGACATCCAAGAATTTAGCTCAGTGCACTTAGCCATGAGCTTGGCCCTTGATCCCTGATCACGAGGAAGCACATGAGGCCATGGGTAATCGCAAATGACCTTGCCCATTGACATTAGTGCTTAATCAAGTGCTTACTTCATTTCCCACATTAAAGCCTCAATCATGAGCCAGACATTAATAATGGAATGATTCACCATCTTATTTGGTAAGTGAAGAGTGGTACAAATCTCATGCCTTCAAGACCATATCTTTAGGCCATAATTACCAAGATGACTTAGAGGGTTACTTGGCAATAGGAGAAATGTTCTTTCAAAGTGGCCACCCTTTGTCCCACAATGATTTTACTAAAACTATACATCACCATTTAGGCATGCCACACTCTCCTCTTAGCCTAACCAAGTAAGCCCACATCATTGGACCACATAACCCTCAATTATGAAGCTAGCCAATGGTGGCCACCCTAGGGGACACATATCTACTTAGGTGAGCCACCTCTTTCCTTTAAGTTAGCTAAGTGGTCCAATAAGCTAAGACCACTTGGGAAACTATTGGCCAAGTCAATAATATCATTATGAGCCTAGATGAACACATAAGTAAGTTAGACTGCTACTTCTTACCATTAGCTAGGAAATGTGTAAAAATTTCATTAGATCACTTAGTATACACTACAGGAATGGGTATAAATAGGCCATCTCCCTCCATTTTCTACCACCACTCACTAACACATAATCTCTCTCTCTCTCTCTCTCTCCCTCCTAGCCTCACGCTGCTCTCACTTTCCCATCATCTTGGCTGTTCGCTCACTCACCCCTCTTGCTGCTGACCATAGTGAAATCCCTAGAACAAAGTTTGGTAGCTTAGTTGTCATTCAAAGCTTGGTTGTTTGCTTGATAATGTTTTGGTGTGCACAAGTCACTTCACATCTCAGGCCACAGGTAGGATGCATACCAATTGGCCATGAATCGACCTTGGTCATGAGCCATGTCGCATGCTTAGTCATGTGATGGTCGCATGTTTATTACGACACTTGTTACATACCACGCCTTCAAGTCATGTGTATGCTAGCTAAGTTGAAGAGTAAGAACTGGTGAATGCGGGAATTATTATGTAGATTGGCGTCACTTGATGGTGGTGTCGATGTCCCGGTTGAGTCGAGATGTCTCTTGACAACGAGATGCCATGAGGAGAGTTTTGAGATGCCACCAAAGAAGGCGATGCCTCGATTGAGCCAGGAGGACCCAAAGTTTGATGTTTTTAGGATGCCCGTCATTGATCCCTTGGTTGAGATAAGATGCTTCAGTTGAATTGGGATACCCGTTTGATGACGGATGGATAATGATGAAAGAAATCTTGCACATGTTCATGTTTCTTGTATGGTTGCATGGCAAGACATAAATTATTGACATGCATGTAGTTGAATAGTTACTTTAACTTTGCTATTGATTTGCCATCAATACATAGTAGCAGTCTATGTCTGTCTCACACGTCTTCATGCCAAGTTAGAGAGTAAATCGATCCCCTACCTTTGGGTTAGTGATTTTATTTACTGTACTTGTTTGACTCATTTCTTTCACAGACATGTAGGTATGGCTGTACACACCTTTCCTCCCCTTGCATTCGGAGTCTTGTTGAACATAGAATTTTCCTTTCATGACATGATAGATGTGGAGAATGAAATAACTTTTTGTAGGTGTAACTTAACTATTTGGATTAAAGTCGGGATCAGCAAAATGGTCTCCCATCGTCATTTTGCTTGGTTTGTCATAATAGATGAGGACCTTGTGGGGCCACTCTTGGGCTTCAATAGCCTATTGGGACCCAATGGTAAATGCCTCTTCCTCTTGTAGACAACCACGAATGGAAGGAGGACGATGGGAATAGAATTTGGTAGTGGTGGATAAGATCCCCTGGCTTACCCCGGGTATAAGTATGTAATGTAATCTAGAAGGGTTGTTGAATGCCCTAACATGCAAAATATATCGATTCCTAATAATATGAATGTTTGATGTATCTTTGTGTTGTGTGTGTTCTTGGCATGCTTCTGCATGCCAATAGAAAACCAAGAAAAGAAATGGGTTGTGATGAGGGTGACATGCCTAGGGCATCACATAAAGAGTGAAAGTTTCCCTTACACTTATAAAGTGACTTCCAACCTCTTTCACAACCGATATAAAATAAGCCCAATAATCTCTCCCTTATACATGGGGTCCTAGGTAGGAGCAACAACTACCCTCACTTTTTGTGACTTTTGGGTTTAGACTTATTAGTAATTTGAGCTCTTATTTCACTTTGTTGGGAGAACTGTGATAACATGAACAATATTAGATTGGCGCATGGAACAAAATAAGCTCCCATCTTCTATAAACTTAATAGGAAAAAATATGATATACAACACAAATATTAAGCACCCATAAACACAAGGAGATTTTTCACGTGGAAGACCTCCTCGATGTGAGAAGATAAAAAAACCTCTAGATTTGTGTCTGTCCAAAATCTTCACTATCAATAGAATTGGATGAACAAAATTCTTTTCTAGTAAATACTAGGGGTACATAGCAACAACACATCAAGAACACCATAAGTGATTAAGGACAAATCTCACTAAAAATGCAATTTCATTCAACTCACGAAAAACTTGATGTAGGGAGTTTCAAGTGGAATCAAATCATTCAAATTCGAAAAGAATGTACCATGAGTGTGTAGACAAAATTTTAGCTTAATTGGATCATGAATTGACCTTCGACATCAACTTTATTTCCATTTTACCCGACTTTTTTGCTTTCTCTTTCTCTCTTGCTAATGCATTTCAACGAACTTTCTTTGCAACTACCAAATAAAAATAGTGACAAGCCATTTTTCTCCATATGGATTACCATATTGGCTCAAACCTTTAAGCTTGCAATTCATGTGGCTATGGGCTTCCTTCATTGGCTTGCAATTTATATTGCTCTATCATATAGTTTCTAATTAGGTTTTTACAAGAGGGAAGATTATTTTGTTCCACTACACTAATTTAATGTTGTTCTGGTCATCATTGTTCTTCCAATAAAGTGATATCAGAGCCCAAATTACCAATAATTCTAGACATGAAAGTCACATAGGATTGTAGGTTATTGCTGCTCTAACCCAAGATCTAGTGTGTGAGGGGACATTAGTGAAATCATCCCACATCAGTTATCATAGAAGAGGGTGGTGATTGCTTTATAAGTGTGAGAAAAAGTTTTACCATTTGAGCTAGTTTTTGAGATGAAAGGGGCTCAAGACCACTCAACATTTCTGTCTTGAGCAAACTATGCTATTGTTTGTTTGATATTTTCTCTATTATAGAGTTAATGTTATTTTGGAATCAGTGATAAGAGAAGTATACAGATGTGATAGGAGCATTTGCGTTTTGATATTGTGATTTATCATGTGATAGAAGCAATACTTGCTAATTATAACATCTCTTGAAAATTATTAGTAGATTTTAGTCGTGGTTAGGTTGTTAGTTATGGAGTGAACATAGGCTTAGTTAAAATTTAAATCACCATAAATTGGTGTGCGTTATTTTCTACCTACTCATTATTATCTCAATCCATTTCATGCTAGCAAATTTACTTTATATTATCAATTTGTTTTTTAACTGTTGAAGTATAATTTGCTATCTTCCACAAAAATTATGAAAATTTTTAATCAATATATTTACCCCCCTCTAGATCGCATTGTAAGCACTAGAAGTACTAGTTTTGCATATTAATCTCGTAGATAGATGGAATAAGACTAAAGCTCCGTTCATTTTGTGGAAAATAATTTTCAATAAAACATTTTCTGAATTTTCTAGTGTTTGTTTCATCGAAAATGAATTGATTGGGAAAAATATTTTCCATGAAAAGAAAAAAAAATTCTAAAATAGGGGAAAATGTTTTCCACTTTTCAAATATGGGAAAACATTTTCCTCACTTACTTTTTCTCTTGTTTCACACTCCAACTAGTTCCTATTTCTTCTTCTTCTTCTTCTTCTTTATTTTAATTCTATTTTTTTTTAAAAAAATTATTTTCAAATTTCGAATTTTTTATTAATTTTCTTTTTCTTTTTTCTTTCTTGCTTGTATTTTTTTCCTCCTTCTTTTTCCTTGCCAATCGTTGGTCATGCGACGATTGACAACTGACCAAAGGCAACCTCTAGCTCGATTTCTAGCGAGCTCAAGCTTGCTCACCGATCTAGCGAGGCTCGATGCCAACAAGCTCGGCGCTTGCTATCTAGTGAGCTCAAGCTCACTCTAGATAGCTCGTCGTCCTCGAGCCTTGCCAAATCAGTGAGCTAGAAGCTCTTGTCCGTAGATGGAGTGACCACAAAGTTTGCTGGCCTTTGGCCTCTCCAAATTGGTCGCCAATCAAGAAACTGTTGAGCTCGATGCTCGTGCTCACTAATTTGACAAGTGGCGAGCGAGCTAGAGGTCACCTTTGGCTGGTCATTAGCCGTTGCATGGCAAGTGACCATCGAGGAAGAAGAAGTAGCAAAAGAAAAAATAAAACAAATAAAAAGAAAGATAATTTAAAAATCATTTTTTTTTTAAAAAAAAAAATGATTAAAAGATATTTCTTAATAATAAAATAATTAAAAATGTATTTTAAAAGTAAAAAAAATATTGATAAAGAGTATAATATGAAAGAAAATATTTTCATTATCGAATAGAAGAAAATATTTTCTGCTTTATTTTTAGATTTTAGCATAACACAAAAAATAAGGGAAAATTCCAAAAAAAAAAAAAAAAAAAAAACCCTAAGTGCCCATATTTTTTCAAATAAGGGCTCGAAGTAAACCTTATTTCAAATACAAACCTAAAGTGCCATCACTTTCTCAAATAAGGGCATAAATTGAATCTTATATCAAATAAAAGCTTGAAATAGCTATATCTATTTCAAATAATGACCTAATTTTCCGGCGATCAAGGGTATTTTTGTAATTTAATGTTTTCTCTTTTTCCTTTTCCTTTTTTTTTTCTTCTAGTTCATCTTCTTCTTCATTGCTAATGGCCAACTGACCACCGACGAAGCCCATAGAGGGCTGGGCGAGGGTCACTCTTGCCTGATCCAACGAGGGCCACCTCATCGGCTATAGGCGAGGGATGGTCTCGCCCTAGCTGAGATTGCCCTCACAGCCACACTTGAGGCCAACCCTCGCCAACCGTGGGCGAGGCCAACCTCGCCAGATCTGGTGAGGGTCGGCCTCACCTAAGGCTGATGAGGGAGGGATGACCCTCGCCTCGCGGCCACTTGTGAGGTTGGCCCTCACCGGTTGCGGGTTTGCGGGTGGCCACGAGGCAAGGATTATCCTACCCTTACTGGTGTCACCCGTGGTTGGCAAGGGCCGGCCTCCCCTAGGGTGAGGCCAACAAGAGCCAACCTCACGAGTTGTCATGAGGCGACGGTCATCTTGCCCTCGCCAACCCCAGGTGAGGCTAACCCTCACCAAATCTAGCGAGGTTGGCCTCACCCGCGGTCGGCGAGGGCCAGCTTCCCCTAGGGCGAAGGTCTTTTTGCCTATTGTCAATGAGGGTGGCCTTTGTCAGATCGGATGAGAGCGACCCTCGCCCAACCCTCTATGGGCTTCGCCAGTGGTCGGCTGGCCATCAACAACGAAGAAGTTGAACTAGAAAAAAAAAACTAGCAAATGACGAATATGCCCTTAGTTGGCCAGTGATTGATGAGGTTAGGCCCTTATTTGAAACAATCATAATCATTTTAGGCCATTCGTTGAAACAATCATAATCATTTTAGGCTCTTAGTTGAAACACCATAGCCACTTTGAGCCTCTATTTGAAACATAGTCCATTTTGGGCCCTTATTTGAAAAATTTAGAGTACTTGAGGCCCTTTTTTGAAATTTTCCAAAAAAATAATTACATTTTCGAGAAAAATGGCTTCCTAAAAAATATTTTCCTGAAACGACATATTTTCCGCAAAATGAATGGAACCTAAGTGGTAAAAAGTCTTGAGTTAAGGATATAATCCTTTCAATAGCTCAAGTAGTCCTGATTCTCGCATTTTAATCACCTGCTAAACGAAGATGGGTGTGCTTAAGGGGAGAGGCAATATCATCTAAAATTTATTATGATATAAATATTATATAAATTTTCCATTAATACTTTTCAAATTAAAAGAGAGCAATATCATTTTTCTTTATTGGATCTCATATCCCTAAATTTACGTACTTTAATTACTGCAGCACTCCGACACAAAATTCAAAGGAAGGTGCTATGTTATATTCGGATGTTCTTTTCTATTAAGAAAAAAAACCAAACAGTGCTTTATTTTTTTGCAATTTTTTTCTTTTCAATTAGACTTAATACTAAAAGTATATTACCGGCGAATTGGGACTTGACCCGGATATAGTCATGAAGATAATGACTTCCCCTTTTTGTAATTATGTTAGACCAGAGGACCAATCCATGACGTGAGATCACTGGCTTAGAAGATCAGATTTGAGTGGTGACTGATACGCAATCACAGGACTGCAAAATGTTTTAATTATCATCATATTTACAAAATTGTTATATTATTTTGGGTTGCATCCCCTCCCCCAAAACTTGTGTACAAATAAAAAAAGAATAATACCGTGATATCTTATCTTACATTGTTCATCTATAGAATTCATGATGATTTTATACGTATTTGATCTTCTTCCACCTAACAATTTATTTAAGTTTTATCGTCGAGTACATCCAATCACAATTTTAGTTTTTTGGGTGATTTAAGTCTCCACACATCTTTTTAGATGACAATCCGATCAGTGTTGTGAACCAATTTCTGCTTACATCACACATGACTAAATTAACCTTTTCGGGTCTACCAAAGTCTGAATATCAAGGTAGAGCAGGCAGATTCGCCATTTTACATCTTGACCAATATTTGGATTAGTTTCACAAAATATCTGCAGGAACACCTTGGAGAGAGGGTTCTCTCCGTACGGGGTTTGGCGAACTATGTTATCAAGCTCACGCTTTTAGGGTCAACATTAGAGACAGGAATTGTTAATGGCTTTCGTGTAAATGCGCCCCACGAGGACATGCCCCCCTCCATCTCTAAGACTCTCTAAAGGGGGCCACAAGTTTCCAGTTTAAAACCTGCTTAGCTGGTGATTCTATAATAACCCAATCAATACCCCATTCCCGAATCCTATAGACATCTCATCCTGCTAGGGTTTTCTTCCTTTATTTATTAGAGAATCTTTCTGTTTCTTCCTTCCTTCCTTTCTTTTTTTTTTAAAAAATGCCCCAGTTGAGTTGTAAAGCAGATATGAATATATCTCAGCATCGTCATTTTAATTAGCCATTTAAGTGGGACAGAGTATACAACTCCACATGTACACACACTCCTGATCATATACGAGAATCGATATAAATTCCTCTCTGTCCCTCGACTGAGTTTTGTCTCACTGATTTTCTAAACTTTATGTCCGGTTAATCAAATTATAGAAAACGAGCACAAGTAGACAAAGGAAAAACAATTGTCAGAATGGTGATTGTGATAATGTTTTATTTACTCCTAATAAAGGTCAATTAAGTCAGTGTGAAGGAAGAACTTTTACAGGCTATAAATACCCCCCTAGGGTTAGCTCCCTCTCTGTGCCTTTATCTCTCTCTCTCTAAGTAAAAAGTCATATCACCTCAATATCACTTGAAAGGGAGGAATAGGAGTCCGACTGAAAGATGAAGAAGGTTGTGCTGGTGAGTAGAGAAGAGTCCTCAAGAAGCTCAAACACTTCTTCTTCTTCCATGATGACCAGCACAAGATATGCAGAGTGCCAGAAGAATCACGCTGCCTCCACCGGAGGTCACAACGTCGATGGATGCACTGAGTTCAGGCCACGAGGTGTGGAGGGCTCGAGCTTGGCTCTCACATGTGCCAATTGTGGCTGCCACAGGAGCTTCCACAGGAAGGTGGTTGAGAATCGGTAGTCATTAAATAGGGCACAAAATTTAACGGCGAATATCATCGGGTTTGCACTGCCGGACCGATTAATCCAGCATTTACTTTATGTTATGTGGGGTGGGTATGATTTTCCCTTTTATTGATTTTTCTGTTTCTTTTCGTTATTAAGAAGTTGGACGCTTCGACTGAGGGAATTAAACTCTTCGGTCATTATTATTATAATTAATATGGGTAAACGATTGGAAATAGTTCCTGGTTCTCGGAAATATGGTAATGGGTAGTCATGCTCATTTCCTTTCCTTTGATTTGAGGACTGAACTATGTATTTCATTTATGTGAAACTGAAAAATATAAGCAATATATTTTCAGAAAGTATTGGCAAGCTGCGTGCATATCATTCTGGGAAGGTTTCATGGAATTTATGTGACAAGGAATCGCAAACAGGTGGATATAAACAGCATGTGTGACTGCAAAATAGATAGCAGACACTAAAAGGAAGTTATGGTGAAAGCTAAGTCCCTTACCCAGAAAAAAGCTGTGGACTGAGTTACAAGACTGTTGACACTCAAGCACATACTAGACATTTACACCAGGAAAAGATAACATTGTTGGCTGAAAATAAAGAAAACACAGAAAAAGAAAAGATTGCTGGATTCAAGGGTATGTCTTCAAAAATGTTCCTCCAGATAGAATTTTCTATCTGGACAAATAAATCACTTGTCTTTGAGTTTTTGTTTAATTGATCAAAGCATAAAGCGTTATAACAGGTGATATATTGTTTAAGTAGCTTTTTGTTAGTGCTTAGTCCTTAGAAAGGCCCACATATCTAATCATGCTGGTTGTTAAGTGGGAGGATTTTCTTTGGAGCTGTACTTAAAAGTTGATTAAAGCGAAGCTCAGAAAACATACTTCCGCTGTTGGTGGTCAAAGTTTGGCTAAGGGTGCCCATTATAAGTTTGGAAAAGAAAGTTGCCAAGTGAGACAATGCCTAATCTGGGTTAATTTGTCAATTGCTCTTATCATATCATTTATCTTTATGCATAGCTTAACATACAGTAGTTGCAACGTTAACAAGAGTTATCTGCATAGACACTAATGTTTCAGTTTAATGCATGAGCAGGTATTCACAAAGAGCAATCCATAAGTAAATCAAATGAACATTTACTCCATTCTCTAACATGCTTAATAAAATTACGAGTTAACCACCTGTATGTTCTATCATATTACCATCTGCTAAATATTTCTATTGAGATGGAGATGTCCATTTGGTATATAGCTTCACACTTGTCTTCGAATGAATCTGTAGATATTTGCCATGTGAGTTGTAGAGACAAAAGATGAGGAAGTTTGGTGTTTTTTGGCAGAGTATGGGGGTGAACAAACTTCAGGTAAGGTGTTGCATTGTCTGGTAGAAGTCAATTCGGTGAAATATCTGCAAAAATCACAGGTTTATACACGATCTTTTTGTTACAAACATGAGTGTAAACTTTGACAGAATTGAAAGAATCGATGTTCATCTTTCAAGCAGAGAAGGCACACATATGCTGAATGGTTGAATCCTTAATTGGTATCGAAATGTGTAAATACAGACGATCAATCTCCTATTCTCATTGGCTTGGCAAAGTGACAAATTCAATCAAGTTATCCACTAACCAATTCATGCTATTTTTAAGTTGGTCATTTCAAAAGTCACCAAATTAGCCGATGGTGATGGCGTCTCGCTTTGTCTAGATACTTTTATTGGTGTGAATTGGAAGGCGCATACCATAACTCAAAGCTCTCATTTTCTGTTTTCTCAGTGAATTAATTCATATATTAGAGAGAAACCATATGAACTTTGGAGCTGCGGTTTCTATTAGGTGACAAAGTGCTTGTAGTCATACAAATATTTTCCATCAATAACAGGTTGTACACCTATATATAATCCTTAGTTTTAGGACTATAATCAGAAACTTTTAGAAATTTCCTCTCTATACTTCTCCACCCTTTGAAGTTGGTCTCATTTCCTAATCATTACAATTAAAACTCGCAACAATTAGCCCTAATCTGTTACTGGTGAATTTTCCACAGAGATTGACTTCCCACTGAAGCATGAGACATGCAATGTTGCAGATACGTGTGTAAAATGGATAAACAGATAATTTCATGCCAATCTATGCATTGTAATGTTTCCAATCTTCGCACTGGAAACCACCATTGTTTCTTGACTGGCCAGCACTAACCCGAATTTGGAGTTGGAGAGATTGATTAAAAAAGATACAAAAGATCAAGGACTTGGTTGAAAATAAATGCAAGTGGAAAGGCCGAGAGTGTAATTTCAACTTATTTTTTTTATGTTAGAATAGAAATGTTCATTAAATAAGTACACTAAACAAATAAACATGCTCAACTAATCAGAAAATCAATCAAGTTCTATGCTCAAATAATTAGCAAATCAATCAAGTTCGTAAGTACTGATAGTACTATGTAAATCGATTTGGTAAATTACTCTCAAGCCGGAAAAGGAAAAGACAAGAGTCAGCAGATGAAGTTCTTTGGTTATTTGATATCTCCGAACATATTTGATGCTGTTAGATTTTGACTTTTCTTCTCCTAATAAAATCAAATGTCACGATTCACCATGAACTGGCTTTATGGCATGGGTGAGCCTGCACTAACAGTTCATGCTCAACGTGCGTTGTTTGGCGGCGCATGGAGTTTGTTCCTGCATGTGCAAGGACTTATGGCTCAGTTTGCCCGAAAAAGAACTTCGTTAGGCCTTTTGGCAAGATATTTTCTTCCTTGGCATGTTGGCAAAGATTCAAAGAGCTGAACCAACGAAACCGAACCCCAATGGGAACTAGCAAATTTGGAAATTGAACCTAGCTGAAATTGCCATATCAGATCGTGTTTTGCTGATGAACTAGTTACGGGGTTCGTACTTTTCTACGAGCATATGTTGGCAAATGTATTTCTACATATGTTTGGTAGCGTTGGAGTTGTTATCTATTGTGTAGAATATGTTGGAAATACAAATATTTGTCCAGTTGGACATACAAATCACAACTTGAAAACAAATCCGTAGTTTTACGTGTTTATGCTCCATTTATAACATGTGCTGATCACACATGCGAAATGAAGTGCCACATGGGGAGTGCACTTAAATGACATGGATGGATAAAGTATTTCAGGATATTTTAATCTTTATGTACGTTTTACAATTCAAAATCAAAGAAAGTCCAAGTCGAAAGAGATAAATATTGAAGAATATATTTGAGATGGTTTACCCCAAAGTGGGGCTTATTTGGAGAACTAATTCCTAACTGTCACGGACAACCCTATAGCCATTAGGCAATCATAAAACACCCGACCATGCTTAGACAGTAATGGAAAAGTCGGCTGCCTAATTGTACATGTGAAGGAAAATCGACAAAAAGAAAACTAGACATCATAGGTCGGGGATTTGATTAGGTGTGGGATGGACATCTCATGATGTCCTTTTAGTATCAAAGCTCTATTTTCGGTTAAATCCTAAATCTATTTATGATCTAATTTCCTAAGCATGGATCATTTCAAAACACTTATTCAAGGTCGTTATTGATTATGAGGCAGTATTCTCTTTTATAGTGGCATGACTGAATTGTGTCTGACGCTGTGTATGTATGACGTCCAAACCCTAGGGTACGTGACAACCCTTGTTCATTGTGGTCAAATAAGTGCAACGTCCCAAGATGTGTCGCCGACTATTCTTTTCATCTTTTAATTATGTGCATGCAGAAACAAAACATGAAACACCCGATCAACCAACAGCAGTAAGGATAGCTAAAAAGGCAAACAACACAAAAGTGACCTCACTATTTTATTTATTTACTAGATTAACCCTTAAGAACAAGTATATGTACAACCCAATAGATGGGCATTGTTCCGACTACCATAAAAAGATATAAAGTGCAAAATCTACTCCATCTTAAATAAGGCTAGGTTCTGGTTAGTCCAAAAGAAGGCATATAGTGTCCACCTGACGCATTACCCTACAAGTTCTTCATAGGGTCCAAACAGGCTGCCATTGAACTAGACAAACTAGGCCACAAAAAAAGATGTGGAGCCAATTCACTCTATCACTCGTCTACCCAAATAGTGGTGGTAAACTTGAATAAGATTGTCTCAGTCTCTCTTGCAATAAATGCTGATATGTGCAGTTTGATAGCGAGAGGGAGTCCAAAATGTTCAAGGTGGAAAGCCATACCTTAGGGCCTGAAAAATGTTTAAGAACGATAAATGAGATATAATCTCAATGAGTCAATTCCCCAAGTCTCGATTAGGATGCCAATTCACTTTAGGGTACCTAACATGTGCATTCATCATAGCTAAGCAACTGTACATACCCTATACGATACAACTCACGTGTGCAAGAAATAATGCAAATAGATATTCACATAATTAGAAAATATTTCATAACATCTCAAGCAATAAGCATTCAGGCATATTCCAATTATTATGACCCCTAGGACCATGATACAACCCGAAAGTTGGCGGTCTTCCAACCTAGCTAGGTATCATCCCGCCCATTAGGCACAACATTATTTGGATTTCCTACCACAGATGGCATTATTTTATGGAGCATCAATTTGGTCTCAACCTCAACTTGGCATCTAGACACTCGCCAAGCATCTAATAAATTAGGCATCGTCTCCCTAAACTCTTGCTGGGTGACAAGTTCATTTAATGTGTCTACACAAGCATCTCAGATTGCTCAATCATTTTATTTCTCAAGGCATACATGCTTCAACCAATATGGGACATGCATAAAATCAGCATATGAACTAATTGATAACCCACATAATGTCCACTTATTGCCATATTCCAATAATCTAACAATTAATTATAAATAGTTAACACAAATCAGATTTAACCATAATTAATTATTATTATTAAAAAAATTATTAATTAACACAAAAGGAATTTATCATAATTAATTATTACTAAAATAATTAATTAACAATAAAAATAATTGATCGTAATTATTTATTACAAACAATAATTAACTAGCACTAAAAATAATTAATTATAATTAATTATCGCTAAATTAGAATTAACTATTTAAGTAGCACAAATTGCAGTTAAACTATAGTTAATTAATGCTAAGCATGATTAGTGAAATTAATCAAAACTAATCGCAATTAATTATAACTAACCACCTAATCCATATTAGTCCTAAATTAATCTACTTCGAATCAAGATTAACACACTAATCAAGAGATTAGGGCATTAACTCATTGGTTTACGGTGGTGATGGCACGGCACCGCGGCGGTGGCAACACGTGGATACCACCAATGCATCGAGATGAGGCGATGTGAGGATGGGTCTTGCCTAGGGTGGCTTCAATTAGGAGGAACTAAGAAGGAAAGAGGGATGGCAACACCCCGGGCTGCTTGAATGGGTATCAATAGCTCATAGCGGTCGAACGGAGGTGGGAGATGGCTCTGGATAGTAGCTAGTGAGGTGGTGGTTCAACTCGGTGACAAGGGAAGTAGCTAACTTTGTCTTAGTGAGAAGACTCAAGAGAGAAAGATAAAGAAGGAGAGTGAGATGGCAAACGGTGGTGGTTCAAGTGACATGACTACCTAATCGGAGGTGAGATGCGGCTCCGATGGTGAGTGAGGGGAAGCAAGTGGTTGTTGTGGTGGTGCAATGGCTAGCTTAATGAAGAATATAGAGAGAGGGGCCACCAGGTGAGAGACTGAGAGGAAGGGAGGAGTAGTGGCATAGCGAGCGGATAGGCAAAATTCGCAAGTAGAAGACAGTGGCTCATGAGTGGTTTGGCATCTTACAATGGCTCCATTGTGCAAGCAGAGCTACATGGCAACTGAAGACAAGAGAGAGAGAGAGAGAGAGAGAGAGAGAGAGAGAGAGTGCTAGTTCGGATGATGGTGGTTAAAGCGTGGTTCGACTTGCAGGTAGTAGACGAGCGAGATGTAATTGCTTGGCAATGGCATGAGGTAACGATGGTGGTTGTTGATGTCAGTGTGGCCATGGCTGGAGCAAGGCAATGAGAGAATAGAAGAAAACCATAGGTGAGAAAAAGGGAAGAAGAGAAGAAAAGGGAGAAGAGGGGGTGGTGAAGGCGTGTGGGTAAGGGGAGAAGTCGAATGGGAGAGAGAGATGAAGTGACATGCATGAGAATTAGGGCCACCATCATCATCATGCATGTTTTTTTCCCTAAACCTTGTCTCTTGTGCATTAATGCATATGGGGCATTTTGGTCTTTTGTGCATAATTGAAAGGAGGACATTTTTCCATTTCACCTCTTTTGGACACAAATTTCCAAATTTCCCTTGGGTCATAAATCAAGAAGCATGCCTAGGATTTGGGTTCAATGAATAGTAATAGGTTCGTAAGATCAATGGGCTCGATTTGGGCTAAAATCAAAATTAGGCTTGGAAATGGGTTTAGAATTTGTTTTGGGCTTGGTGGGCCTAAATGGGCCCACTTTGGGCTTGCTTGCCCTTGTAGTCATTCCCTTAGGCATGGGGCCCATAGGGCCATTTCCTGGCTCGCTTCCTCATGAGCTCAAATTTTGGCTTGCAGATCATTTTTCTGACGTTTCTATGTGAATTGAAAATTTTGAAGATTAATAAGGCAATATACAATCTTATAGTTGTGTAGTCCTTAGAAGTTCGATACCAAAAATTGGATTAAAATTCATAGCTAAATTCAATCAATTGTAGTTTTAGTACGTCTTAGACTAACATACGGCTTTTACGAGTTACACATATTTCACCCGTAGTTAAAAAAACATCAATCCACATTTAAGTCTTCTTGATTTAGGGATGACTTCGATTGTCATGTAATTGCAAGGAATTGATTGCTCAACCTTTGTCAATCCTTATGGTCAAATCGTCATCTATGGTCGAGTTTTCTAGTTGTGCACGCACTTAATTCCTTAATAGCATTTCCTCTTGAGTTAGTATCTCATGAGTGATCAATTCAGAGTGAGATTTAACTAATAACCCATTGATGAAATTATTCATTCATATAATACAAAATGGGTCGAAAATTCCTAACCTCACAACTCTTTCCTCATAGAAATTTCGTCCTTGCAATTTACATCACTACTTAATTCCTCAAAAAGATAGAGGTATTGACGCCTCATTATCTTTCTTGTTTTCCCACATGGCTCTTTCTATACCATGATGTTACCAAATCACTTTGACTAAGGGAATCGCCTTGTTCTGCAGCACTTGGTCTTTTTTATCTACTATATGAATTGGTCTTTCCACATATGACACCCTATCATCCACATCTATTTCCTCAAAATTTAGCACGTGGGTTGAATCTAGTTCGTACATCCTTAACATTGACACATGAAAGACATTATATACTTGAGTAAATCTCAGTGGCAACGTGAAGATAGGTCAAGGTCCCAATTCTTTCCAAAATTTCAAAGGGTCTCACGTACTTCCGACTTAGCTTTTCCTTCTTGCCGACTCAAAGTACCCCATACCAGCATCTTTATGGTCGCCTTCTTGACCGAATGTCAATAACTTTTCTAGCTACTTTGAGCTATCCTTAGTATTTCTCGAATTACCTTGATGGCACATCTTCAAGAACATATTCCATTCACCAACTTCGTTCTAGCAAAGTAGAGTTTTGCATGGCCCGTCATACAACGCTTCAAATGGTACCATCTTAATGCTTTCTTGGTAGTTATTGCTGGAGGCAAATTCAACCACTTGAAGTTGTTCCTCCCAACTTCATTTAAAATCCAAAATGTAAGCTCGCAGCATATCCTCAAATGTTTGAATTGTCCTTTCCATTTGACCAGCCATCTATGGATGATAGGCCATGCTATACTGAACTTCATCCCCATGGCATCTTGCAAAATTTTCCAAAACACGGCCATGAACTTCAAGTCTTGATCTGACATGATTGTTATTGGCACTCCGTGAAGACGTATAATCTACCGCACGTACAATTCCATATATCTTTCCAAGGAAAAATCATTTTCATATGCCGATAAAGTGTGCAGACTTTGTTAACTGATCAACAACAACCCAAATCAAATCATTATCTCGTTAACTCCTTGATGATCCCATCACAAGGTCCATTATGATATGTTCCCATTCCATTTGAGAATCTTGAGGAGTCGCAAGAATCTACCGAGCTTATAATGATGCTCTTTCACTTGTTGGCACGTTAAGCACTTAGTTACATGCTTGTCAATGTCCAACTTCATGATATTCCACTAGTAATGTTGTCGTAGGTTTTGGTACATCTTACTACTATATGGATGTATGCTATAACCACTACAATGGACTTCCAATAAAATTTATTCCTTAAGCTCCGCATCATTGGGCATGCACAATTGTCCATGGAATTTCAAGATCCCATCATTGGATGCTTGAAAATCGACTTTCCTCTTGATTGCATCCATTTACAGTATCTTTTGGATTGCAAGTTCCATTACTTATATTGTTTTAATCCTGATTTGCATTTTTAGCTCAATTCTAATGGTAGCCATTAAACAAGAAAGGTGGCTTACCTCAAGCTTAAACTCTGAGTCTTAAACTCCCTATAGTAGGATCCATTCTTGAATCATCATGTACGTGGTCGATAACTTTCAACTGAGCGCATCTATAACCTTATTAGCCTTGTCGGGATGGTATAAAATATCACAGCCATAATCCTTAAGAAACTCCATCCATCGATGTTGTTTCATGTTCAATTCCTTTTAGGAAAACAAGTACTTTAGGCTCTGATAGTTGGTATAAATTTTATTTTTCTCCACATAGATAATGCCTCTAAATCTTTAGCGCAAAGATAATTGCTGCTAATTCCAAATCATGCGTCCAATAATTCATCTCATGAGGCCTTAATTGATGGGACACGTGTGCAACCACTCTCTCATATTGCATTAAAATGCACCATAATCCTTTGTATGACACATCACTACAAATCTCATATCCTTCGGGACCAGATGGTATCATAGTAGAGGTGCGATACTCAATTTGTGCTTAAGCTCTTGAAAACTATGTTCGCATTTATCTTTCCATTCAAATTTTTCTCCTTTCTTCAACAATCGAGTCAAAGGCATAACTATTATAGAAAACCTTTCCACAAACCATTTGTAATATCTAGTCAATCCCAAGAAACTCCTAACTTCGGTCACCATCGTTGGTCTTGGCCAATTCATAACCGCTTCAATCTTAGCCAGATCATTAGAAATTCCTTCACCATAAATTATGTGACCAAGGAAGGCCACTTGAGTTAACCAAAACTCCTACTTACTGAATTTGGCATACAGATGATGCTCTCGAAGGGTCTACAACATTGTCCTAAGGTGCTATTCATGTTTGTCTAGACTCCTTGAGTACAGTAGGATATCATTGATGAACACAATCACAAACCAATTCAAATACATCCTAAACGGTTAGTTCATTAAGTCCATAAAAGCTGCAAGGGTATTAGTTAGACCAAACATCATTACGGTAAACTCATAATGAGCATAAAGCATATGAAATGCCATCTTCAATATATCTTTCTATCTTAATCCTCAATTGGTGATAGTCTACCCTTAGGTCTATCTTGAAAAATACTTAAACTCCTTATTGTTGGTCAAATAGGTCATTTATCCTTAGCAATGGACACTTGTTTTTAATTGTCACAAGGTTGAGTTGTCGATAGTCGATGCAAAGATGTAGTCATCCATCCTTTTTCCTCACGAACAAGACTGACACTCCCTATGGAGATGCACTAGGATGAATGAATCATTTGTCTAGTAGCTTTTGCATTTGCACCTTTAGTTTCTTCAATTTCGACAATGCCATTCGGTAAGGTGCCTTAAAAATTGGCTCTATTCTAAGGACTAACTCAATCACAAATTATATTTCCCTTTCAAGGGGCAATCCAGACAATTCCTTTAGAAAGACATTAGAAAACTCTTGCACCACAGCAATGTTTTCCGTCTTGGTTCCTCAACCAACATATTCACCATGGTCGCCAAATAACCTTGGCAACCTTCATCTAGCAAGTGAGTCACTTCAAGTGATGAAATCAAAAAGATTGAGGGTCCTTCTTGATTTCCAATGAACTCCAAACTACTACTCCTGATTGGATTAAAATTATCTTTCCATGACACGTAGCTTGTTGCTTAGTGAACCAGTCCATGCCAATGATAAAATCAAAGTCATACATTTCTAACACAACCAAATTTATGCTTAAAAGCTAGCTTACAACCGGGACATCCCTCAACAAATAAAATTTTATCCTTAAATGGGGTAGAAACACATAAACCACTCTCAACGGTTTCAAACTTAAACCCTACTAACTTAATAAATTGTTCAGCCACAAAAGAGTGTGCAACACTAGGATCAAACAATGCATGAACGGTATGGCTGTATAAGGATACCGTACCTATAATCACCGTGGGCGAATTCTCCACTTCCTTTCTAGTGACAACACACACCCTTCCTTACATCTTGGGTCTATTTAGGTTGCTTTGTGGCATTTTCTACAAGTTGTCCTACCTGCATCGGCGGCACTTGTGCTCCCATGGACCTATGAGGGCAATTCTTCACTTGATGGCCCTATTGGCCATACCTAAAATAAGCTCCCATTCTAGCAGGACACAAGGCATTTCCATGCTTTTGACCATAGAGTTGATATACTCCATTTAAATTGGTTGCTGGTTTTTCTATATTGTTCATCTGGTTTGGCGGGGTGAGATGCTTTCTTCTAGTCATTAGCTTTTTTTCTAAACCAATGATTATCTCTATTCGGCACAAAATGCAATCCAATTACAATTGCTCTTTTAGACTAATGCTTTTAGATCATTTGGGCCCTCTCAAACAGCTCATCATAGCTCTTCAAATTCAAGGGTATCAGTTGATCCTTAATTTCCAACTTCAGTTGATCATTAATTTCCAACTTCAATCCATCCCTAAATCTCTTAACCTTATCCACCGGATCCTCAATCAATCTCGGCGCATACTTTGACATGTTAGTGAACTTCGCTTCGTACTAATCCACCAACAATTGGTTTTGCCAAAGCTACTGAAACTTAGTCATCTTTTGCTCTCGGGCACATTCCAAAAAGTACTTGCAGTTGAAAGCTTCTATGACGACACCCCACACCAGGGCCATACTTTCAGGAAATACCTTTCTTTGGGTAGCTTCCCACCATGTACTAGTGTTGTCTTGCAAATGGTAGATAGCTAGTGTCACTTTATCCTCCTTCGAACACTTCAATAGGGTAAAAGTATTTTCCATCTCTTTGACACAAAGGGTTGCAGCCTTAAGGTCACCCACACCAGTAAACTTGGGTGGCTTCAGCTTTAGGAACTGTTTGACCAACTTGTGCATAGGTCGCTCGCAAGGCTAATTTCTCACCATAGGAACCTCAATAGGAGCGGCTGCACTAAAAAATAGTAGTAGTAGCAACAACTTGGGTTTGAGTTTGTTGCCCAATCATGATACGCAAGTTTTCTAATGCCTGCAAGATCTCATCTAGCTTGGATCCCTTGGTGCCCTTCCCTTAGCACTAGCCTCCCTACAACTACCCACCTCCTGAGAGTTCTTTGTTTAGGATTGTTCATCTCGCAATGTTTTTAGTGAACCTACTTTCCAATTCCAACAAGGAATTAAAAACTATGGACAATCCATTTGCAACAATAGATTCTATAAACAATCACAAGCACATGAAAGAAAGTGTCTTCCCTGGCTAACTATCCCAAACTTCCATCACACCTTATCATTCCAGATATTGGTCGGCTTTAATACCAAGTTTGATAGATATGTGACACCTCAAGCCTAGAGTATGTGACAACCCCTGTTCACTTTGATTAAAAGAGTGCGACATTCCAGGACGCATGACCAACCATTCTTTTTATCTTTAGTTATGCACACATAGAAATGAAACATTAAACATCCGATCAACCAATAGAAGCAAGGATAACTAGAAAGACATACGACATAAATGCGATTTCGCCATTTTATTTGTTTACTAGATTAACCCATGGGAACAAGTATGTGTACAACCCTACAAATGGGTACCATTTCAACTACCATAAAAAAGATATAAAGGGCAAAAGGGTCAATCTACTCTATCTTAAATGGCTCAGGGTTTAGTTAGTCTAAAAGAAGGCATCTAATGTCCACCCGACATATTACCCCATAAGTCCTTTATAGGGCCAAAATAGGCCAACATTGATCCAAACAAACCAGGCCACAAAAGGATGTGAAGCCAATTCACCCCATCCTTTTTCCACCCAAATAGTGGTGGTAAACTTAAAGAAGATTGCCTCACTTCCTACTACGATAAACACTGATATGTGCAGCTTAGTGGCAAGAGGGATTCCAAAACGTTCAGGGCAGAAAGTTATGCCTAAGGGCTTGAAAAATGGTTAACAACGACAAATGAGATAAAATCTTAGTGAGTCAATGCCCTGAGCCTCAATTAGGATGCCAACTTGCTTCGAGGTACCTAACATGTGCATCTATCATAACTAACAACTGACAATCAAATCAATTCACAAGCAAAGTCACCTCACAACTACATGTACCCCGTACAATACAAATCATGCGTACCAAAAAAATACAAGTGTATATTTACATTATTAGAACATATTTCATCACATCTTAGGTAATAAGCATTCAAGTGTGTTCCAATTATTATGGCTCCTAGGGCCATGGCACAATCCGAAAACTGGCGGTCTTTTGGCTTGCTCGAGCACTGTCCAACCCCATCAAGCACGGCATCATTTGGATCTCTTGCCACATATGACATTCCTTTTTGGAGTATCAATTTGGCCTCAACTGCGACTTGGCATCTGTACACTTGCTAGGCATTTGGTAAATCAAGCATCATCTCCATAAACACCTACTAGGCGATAGGTTCATTTAATGTGTACACACAAGTATCACAGATTGCTCAATCATTTTATTTCTCAAGGCATACATGCTTCAATCAATATGGGACATGCTTAAAATTAGCATATGAACTAACTGATAACCCGCATAATGTCCACTTATTACCCTATTGCGATAATCTAATTGTTAACTATAAAAAATTAACATAATTCAAATTTAACCATAATTAATTATTATTAAAAATAATTAATTAACACTAAAAATAATTGATTGTAACTATTTCTTACAAACAATAATTAATTAGCACTAAAAATAATTAATCATAATTTATTATTGCTAAAATATTTAATTATGATTAATTATCGCTAAATCAGAATTAACTATTAATTAACACAAATTGTAATTAAACTATAGTTAATTTACACTAAGCAAGATTAGTGAAATTAATCAACACTAATTGCAATTAACTATAATTGATCTATAAATATAGATTAGTCATAAACTAATCTACCCCTAATCAAAATTAATATACTAATCAAGGGATTAGGGCGTTAACTCACCGATTTGTGGTGGCAACAGCACGAACACGATGGTGTCGGCGAGGGCAATGCATAGCTATCATCAACGCATTGAGGCGAGGCAACATGGGGATGGGTCTCACCAGAGGTTGCTCGAGCTAAGAAGAATTGAGATGGAGAGAGGGACGATGACCACCCGAGTTGCTTGGATGGGTGTCAATGACTCATAGTGGTCAGACAAGACGTGTGAGATGGCTTTGGATGGAAGCTAGTGAGGCAATGATTCAGCTCGACGTTGAGGGAGGGCAGCCGACTCCAATCTTGATGAGAAGACCTGAAAGAGAAAGACATTGAGAGGAAGAGTGAGATGGCGAATAGTGGTGGTTCGGGCAACACGGTTGTCTAATTGTAGGTGTGAGGCGGCTTTGGTAGCAAGTAAAAGGAAGCAGCTGGTTGTTGTGGTGGTGTAGTAGCCGACTCGGTGAAGAAAATAAAAAGGGGGGACACTAGGCAAGCGATTGAGAGAAAGGGAGGAGTAGCGGCATGACAGGCAGACATGTGAGACTCGTAAGTAGAGGATGGTGACTTGCGAGTGGTTTAATGTCTTATGATGGCTTCAGTGTGTAAGTCAAGCTTCAGGGCAACTAAAGATAGTGCCGAGAGAGAGAGAAAGGGAGCAACTAGTTTGGGTGGTGGTGGTGGTTTGGGCATAGTTTGACTCATAGATGGTGGACGGGCGAGATGTAGCTACTTGGCGGTGGTATGAGATGACGGTGGTGGTTGGTGATGGTGATGTGGGTACAACCGAATCAAGGTAGTGAGAGAACAAAAGAAAACTAGAAAAATCAGAGGAGAGGAAGAAAAGAAGAGAAAAAGAAGAGGGAGAAGAAGGGGTAGTGTAGGCATGTAGATGAAGAGAGAAGCCAAGCAGGAGAGGGAGAGAGAGAAAGATGAAGTGACATGCATGAGAATTACGGCCACCATCATCATCATGCATGTTTTTCCCCTAAACCTTTTTTCTTGTGCATTAATGCACAAGGGGCATTTTGGTCTTTTGTGCATAATTGGAAGGAGGGCATTTTTGTCATTTCACCCATTTTGGACACAAATTCCCAATTTGACCTTGGGTCAAAAATAAGAAGCTAGCTTAGCAATTAGGCTCAATGAATAATAGCTTGCAAGATTAGTAGGCTCGGTTTGGGCTAAAATCAAATTTGGGCTTAGAATTTGTTTTGGACTTAGTGGGCCTAAATGGGCCTACTTTGGGCTTGCTTGCCCATGTGGCCATCCCCTTGGGCATAGGGCCTATTGCGCCCTTGCCCGACCCACTTCCTTGTGGGTTCAAAGTTTCGGCCTATCTATCCTTTCCAACATTTCCAAGTGATTTGAAAATTTTGGGGATTAACAAAGTGAGGTCCAATCTTATAGTCGTGTTGTCTTTGAAAGTTCGATACCCAAAATCAAAATAAATTCATGGCTAAATTTGATCAATTACAATTTTAGTACGTCTTAGACTAACAGATGGCTTTTAGGAATTACACGTGTTCGACCCGTGGTTGAAATAATATCAATTCACATTTCAGTCTCCTCTGTCTAGGGATGACCTTAGTTGTTATGTAATTGCAAGGAAGCGACTGCTCGACCTTTGTCAATCCTTATGGTCGAATTGTCATCTACGATCGAGTTCTCTAGTTGCATGTGCATTTAGTCCTTTAAAAGCCTTTCTCATTTGGTTAGTATCTTATGAGTAATTAGTTCAGAGCGAGATTTAACTAGTAGTGCATTGATGAAATATTCATTCATATAATTCAAATTGGATCGAAAATTTAGAATGTTACAATATGCAAAAAAAAATGTCAATTCAAATGCAACATAGAAATGCCATCTAAATTTGTCAGGATGTGGCAATGACATACCATATTCAGATTCAATATATGAGAAAAACTAACATGGGCTTAATTATAAAAAGAAGCACCAACTTTAGGTCTATTGTCAAATATAGCCCAAACTTTTTTTTGTATCGAAAAAAAAGTATCAACTTTCACTAAAATCCCAAATCTAACTCCCTTAACTTAGACTCATTGATTGTCCTAAGCAATAAATCCATGTGCACTTGTTGGCTAGATTTTTTTTTTAGTCGATAGTTGGCTGGATTTAAAGTACTATTCATTATCTTCTTGTTTGACTCGTAGCTTTGAGAATAATGGTAAAATTGTTCATCGTCTCCTACATTTTACTAACAAGTCCAAACGATATGCATATTGAATTTCTCTAGCCAAACTTCGTTGTTTTGTCATGAAATGAAGCTATAAACCATTGCCTATCGAGAGACACCATGGACAAGATTCACCAAGCTCATGACTAGCACATTTTTTTTCCGAAACAAAGTTGGCTTCAAATAGAGAGTTAATGGTAGGAGTCAAATTTGGGATAGTGATGAAAGTTTGTGATTTTTTTTACGTGCCAAAAAAAAAAGTTGAGGCTAGAATTATCATTCAACCTAAAGTTGGTGCCTTTTTTACAAGATAAAAAAAAAAATTGGTTAGATTTGGTACTCAACCTAAAGTTGGTGTTTTTTTACGAGATAAAAAAAGTTTTGGGCTAGATTTGGTACTTCACCTAAATTTGGTGTTTCTTTTGTTTTTGCAATTAGCCCAAATAACATGACATTGAAATGGCATGGCAAGATTGAAGGAATTCACACATAATGAGAAAATGACATAACGAATTCAAAATTCAATGACAAATAACATGACGTGGCGACAATATGGCAAATACCAAATTCAAATAGAATAGGTAAGTAACATGGCATGGCAATGACATGACAAGTTTAGCATTTAGGCAGAATAAGGAAATGGCGTGACACGTCAAAATTCAATACTCGAGAAAATGGCATCACATGTGAAAAGCATGGTAAATTTGGAATTTAAACATACTGAGAAAATAACATTACATGGCAAATTTTTGATTTGGACATAATGCCAAAATGACTTGGCATGGCAATGACGACATGGCAAATGCAATATTAAAAACATAATGACAACATGACATGATAAAAATCATATGTACCATTATATGAAAAATCAAACTAAAAAATATGGTGATGAAATGACATGGGACGACAATATCCATATGCTAAATGGCATGGAAAATACCACATTTAAAACATAAAATGACATGCCACTAATCACATGCAACTGTGACATGGCTATACAAATTCAAAACATAATAACAAGATGATATAGTATGAGAATAATCATTTGTGAAATGACATGGTAAATCAGATTCAAAACATGATAACAAAATGCCATGATGGTAATGACATGCAATATGATGTGGCAAAAATTATGGTGAAATTTTGTCATAATGTTAATGCAATTTAACATGGCAATCACAATGACGAAATAACATGACAATAATTACATGCAAAGTGACATGACAAATATGATGAAGAAATAACGTGACAAAAAATCACATCAATGCGACATGGTAAATCAAATGAAGAAACAACTTGATAATAATCACATGCAACAGTGCCTGGTAAAAATGATAACAGAATAATGTGACAAATAATTACATGCAACGTGACATGGCAATCAAATTCAAAACATGATAATGATGTGAAGTATGTAGTTTACACTGAGTAATGAGTCGTTTTCATTCAATTTGTGCTTTACTCGAAAGTGATAATGTATAAATAGAAAGGCACCTTTTTCTTTCAGCTAGGTCAAAACAAAATTATAGTTCAATTCAATATCATGAAATGAATGATCACATGCATGGAGCCTCAGTTCTAGGGTTCAAACTGCGATGGCTATTACTCCCTTATCTCTGGTCATTCCCGTATTCTACTCTACACACGAACCCAATCCCTTCAATATATGATCTATGGGTTAGGGAGATTAAACATGTGTATTCTAGTGCAGTATCTCTACATATCGATCACCTTATATCCCCTCTAGACTGCACAATGTTGAGGCTGACGGTTTAACATTGAGGTGGGGAAAGGGGGGTAGTTGAACAAGTTGCTTTAGAAATTTTAATAAACCTTCATGGAATATTTGATGTTAAGCTTTTGCAAAAGCAAAATTAGTTTAGCAATATCAGGTGCAAGTGCTTCCACCAAACATATAATAGGATGAGTAATACGACTCTCAAACATATATATATAATTGTTTGGCCTCTAAGTAAGCATACATCCACTCTTGTAAACCAACATTCATAAACAAGGCTATGGGTTAAGGATACTACAAGTGCTGTAACTTTTGTGAAGTGCTCACTTGAGAGCCATAATTTTTTAATCAATCACTTAAATGTTGTAACTTTCATACAATGTTCATTTGAATGTCATAACTTTTTCTCTAATTACTTAAGTGTCATATAACTTTTAATTGATCACTCGAATATCATAACTTTTTAAAAACGTTCACCTCAAGTTCTATGCCACATTAGATTCTTAGCATTTGATTGAACATTAAAAAAAATGTTATGGCATTTAAGTGATTGATTGAAAGTTATGCAGCTTAGTGAACATTCTTTTTAGAAGTTATGACACTTAAGTAATCGAAAAAAAAAGTAATGATACTCAAGTGGGTGCTATAAGAAAGTTATAGCACATGTGATATCCTTATCCAAAATCCACTAGTAATCTTAAGAGATGTTACAAAGTAGTATGTTCTACTTCTACTCGAAGTTGATAGATTAATATATTAATATACAAGCACTCTATTACACTATACATTTCTTAATTCGCAGATTATAATAACCAACAAGGCCCTTGATAGAATGAATCACAAGCGAGCAATAACTCATTTAAAGCTTTCTCAATTTTTGTGAAGTTTTTCAACATACTATGAATCCCTTATATAGATTTCCACTCCTAACTTAGCTGTTGAGAGTTCTTAAGGACGTCAAAAACCGCGGGACTCAAAGAGCATAATTGTTAGAAAACAAGGCGCCCATACAGAATGCCTTTGCTGACGAGAGTGAAACTACTCTGATTCAACTCTATGTCTTTTATTTTGAATTCTAGTCCCTAACAATGGCTGTTCACCTTTTGTTTGAATTCATAATCATATGAAAAGCGGTCATGGTATCATGTATAGGTGACCTTTGAATAGCCAAATTGAGCTGTTGGGATTTTAAGGCTATGCATGACAAAATTTATGTTTCTCTGTTTCTCTATTTCTCTATTTTTCTATTATTAGGAACAAGTTTAGAACATAATTCAGTTTGGTGTCACAATTTCATTTTTCTATTTCTAGAATAAATTTCTACTCTAAAATAGATTTGGAATAGAAATCACTTACTTCTTTATTTCTAGAACAAAAGTGAGAAATAAAAACTCTTCTCATTGCTTACTTTCATCACCACTCACCCCTTGCCACACTGGTCACCCGTCGCCCGCCACCGCCTCCACCCCCTCCACCCCCCGCCACTTGCTACCATTCCGAAATAAGAAATTTTCTATTGTTATCAAACGTATTTCTATTTTAAAAATAGAAATTTTATAGTATTATCAAATGCCTATTTTGTCCTTGAAACTCGTCCGGAAAATAGAAATAGAAAAATCAATTTTTGATCAAAAATTGATTTCTAGAACATAAATTGTATCATGTGCGCCCTAAAATTCCAAACTTTACTAAGGATCATTGCCCAACATTGGGGTATTCATTTTAAAAAGGTTTAATTATTGTTATGTCATGTCATTTCATTATCACGTCTTGCATTCAATTTGCAATCATGTCATGTCATCTTATCATTATGCCTTGTATTTGATTTGCAATGTTATGTTGTATGTGTTTATTGCTATATCATATGATCTCACTACTAGGCCTTGCATCTACTTAGCATATCATGTTGCATTTGATATTGTCATGTCACATTATTTTGGCATTATGTCTTGCATTTGATTTGTCAATAATGGTTAGTGATATATCCTAGAGGGGGTAAATAGGTTATATAATAAAACTTGAAAGATTTGGCGGAATTATTTAAAATCAAGTATGGTCATGAAGGGATAATTTAATATGTAAGGGTAAGCTGATAATGTCAAGTACACTATGCTTCTATTATACAAATATGAAAATGAATGAAGAGATATACAAAAAATTGCATGTCGATCTTTATAATAGGTCAGCTTATGTTGCGACCTACTCATCAAGAGGTTTGCCTCGGCATATGGGCTTAGAGGTATTTGTTTTATGAGACGGTATGAATTGTACATATAAATGATGGTCTCGAATAAATCATCATTTAACAACACCACAAACAACCTATCAATCACAAATGTGGGCTCTTCCAAATCCATACATCTATGACATATGATTATTTTTAAATTATTTATAGCCTAATCAATTCTAGGGGTCATCACTAGCCATTATTGGTGGGTTGGCTGGAACCCTATCGAGATATGAGGGGACTATCTTGATTCTACTTGACTAGAAATTTTAAGTTCGGCAACTTGCTTACGCTAATATTTATAATAGTGCCATTTTGGTATCTAATAAGTTGATTGCTTTTCTAAGTGTTCATACAATTTTGATTTACCATTTTTAGCCAAAAAGTCTTAAAGCCACCAAATGTCCATGCAAATGGTTTTGTAAGTAAGTTCATTGAAAGTCTAAAGTATTTCTAACTCCAATTTAGAAAGAAAAATTAACAAATAATTTATTGAAGTGTGGTGCCATAAGTAAGCAACCATTGAAATAAAAAGGCAAGCTATTATAATCGCGACAAAAAGAAAAACCCATAGCTTGTCACGTGTTGTAAAAAATAAAAACCAGATACAATGTCGGGCAAAGAATAGGCATGGCTTTGTAATTGAGCCTTCGAGAGATGATCCATCGGAAGCTTGCTAAAGAAAACTAAGGCCAGCTTAATTCTATACAATTTGATTAAGTTAAGCCCAAACTATTTATCTAAAAATGAGGCTAGGTTTAGATTGATTTATTACTCGAGGGCATGAGTTAAAATCGAAACTAATCCTTTAGTGATAAAACTAAACTACTAAAAACTTAGACCGAAATGGAAATCGGTCTTCGCCATCCTCAAGAGCTTCAACCACCTCCTCTATAAGCTGCCTCACTTGGCAACCATCAATGGTATTGGTTTCCAATTGTTCCATTCATTCATTCACATCATATGTAATCATTCAAATTAAATAATCAACAAAGTTCATTCAATTAGACACTGGAATGGCCTCGGGGTCAGCCTTTGATTCTCCTACGTTTCGACCATCCCCAACCCCCTATCGACTAGGGTTCATTGATTAATGGTTAAGATCACTGGCCACTGTTCGCATTCACATAATGATTGTCAATGTTGATTAACCCCTAATCTGGTTTAAATCAATCCTCAGTAGGTTATCCATCAAGCATGCATTGCACATATCCATTCATCTAGCAAACACATGCATAAGCATCAAATTAAGCATGCATGTAGGTCATTCAACCTTTATTTACACTCACCTAAACAAGAGGAAGTGAACCATGAAGGGTCACTTGTTCAGTTTCATCTTATAATGCAGACTGATTATGTTTTGACTCAGTTAACGTATCAATCGGAGTCCAATTGAGATATTTTAGATATCAATGGAAAGCTTGAGATGTGTAGATCAAAGTTCATGAAGACCATTTGATCCGATTCTAAGCCAAAAAATTAGCTAGTACTAGATATCCTTAAAACTTTCATGTTTTATATTCTGCTAAATTTTATAGTTAGCTAGTATTAGATATCCTTAAAACTTTCATGTTTTATGCTTTTGCAAATAAGCCCTTGAAACTATGTGATATTTGCAAGTTTTCCTCGAGGACTCAGTTAAAACTATTTTAGAGGCTGAGACCGACCTTGTCCCGTTTTTTGCACATAAGGACCTTCAGACCTTGCTATTAAGTCCAAAAAAAATTCAGTATGTTGAGGAAACTCCTAGTTTTGATGTTTACAAAACATTTTATGAATGAGATTCTTACTAAACTCTTGAAGGAAAAGGACTCGTAAAGACTTAGGCTTTAAAGTCTCGCTTGTAGCGAGAAGATAAAGCTTGGGGTGCCTTAGAGCCGACCGTACCCAGGACGGAGACCGGATCGAGAATTTAAGTCTGACCGTACCAGACTGAAATTCTAGGCAGACTCAGAACTTAAAGTCTGACAGACTTAAGTTGTATCTACAAGATAAGATCACCAACGGTAGAGTATTTCACTTACCTTATTCATGTTGATTCTTTATGTTAATCGATTTACAGGATCAATTAGTGGACAACTTCCAAAGAAGAATAGAGCACTTATGGAAGCCCCAGTTCGATTGTATGGGCGAACAGAATCTAAGGGGATTTGATCTACCCTCAACGGTCAAAAAGACTTGCCTTATAAAGTCTGTCCAGGAAAGGGAAGATGGAACTCTCGCGGAAAGAGCCAACGGTCGAATGTGGCTTGGAGAGTATTTAAGGATAGGTTGAGACTTAGGGGGTAGAGGAGATGAACATTATTCCAAAGCTGATTCCGTTCTTCAATTGTTGTTCATAGTGCGTATTTGAGTGATCTTAGTGTATTACAAAAGAGAGTGACTTAGTGAGACTGATTATCACCAAGTATAAACACTCGAGAGTGTGTAATCACCGTTGATCATATAGTGAAATACAGCCTATTGGCTGGTCACCCGAAGAGTGGACGTAGGCTTGTCTAAAGCCGAACCACTATAAACAGTGTTTGCAATCTTCTCTAACTCTCTCTATTTACTTTCTGTTTGTGGATTGCAATAAACTGATATTAGTTGCGCGTAAACTCCCTCAACACCTATTCACCCCCCCTCTAGGTGCTTATACTATTTACATCAATTGGTATCAGAGCCTCGTGCTCAAGTTTTGAAGTGTTTGTTACTTCTGAGTTAAAGATCCTCTATGGCTAGTATTCTTGCACTAGGTTTAATTGAAGGGCAGAGCAACACTCGTCCACCATACTTCGATGGCAAGGATTACAATATCGGAAGAACAAAATGAAAGCTTTCCTCGGGTCGAAAGATCCACCGGAATGGGATGTGGTTGAGAGGGGAATCGAGCCCACTGATAACATCAAAAAGACGTCAAAGAATACCGATGAGAAAGAAACAGAATCATCAGCCACTCTCTCTCCAGAAGAAATAACAAAGAGACAAACTATTGATGCAAAGGCTATTTACTCCCTATATTGTGCTTTATCACCTAATGAATATAATCGTATATCTTCTTGTGATACAGCGAAGGAAGTATGGGATAGACTACATGTGACATATGAAGGAACTGATCGTGTCAAGGAGACCAAAGTAAATATTTTACTTGGTCAATACGAGTCCTTCAAGATGAAGCGAGGGAGAGTCAATAGGAGATATGTTCGGTCGCTTTACGAAATTGTAAATGGTTTGGCATATCAAGGACAGCTGTTCTGGACCAATGAAAGTCAACAAACTTCCGAGAGGATCAAAAGAATGGAACAACGTGAAGACATCTATCAGAGAAACTCTGCGGATTTCACCACTAACAGTTGATGAGTTTGTAGGCACTCTGCAGTCCTATGAGGCAAAACAAATGAACGAGGAAGTGGAATCCAGAGGTAAAAAGTTTATTGCTCTTAAGTCTAATACTGATTCTGATGATACAGATTCTGAAGAAGAGCTGGATGATGAGGAACTAGCACTGCTGATCAAAAAGGTAAAGAAACTAAATAGAAAAGGCAGGAAATTCAACAACAGAAAGCAAAGCAGACAGTTTGGACAACGCAGGTCTGATGATGATGATGATTATGCCAAAGAAGTAATTTGTTTGAGTGTAAGAAAAAGGGGCACATTAAACAGAATTGTCACAGACTCAAAAAGAACAAAGGAAAATTTGAAAAATACAAGAAGGCTCTCAAAGCTGAAACATGGAGCGATACAAAAGTTGAGGATAGTGAAGACGAATATGGAAATATTTGTCTTATGGCACATTCGGGTCAGATTCCGAAAAGATTCGAGCTCGAGACTCGAGAGAAAATCGAGGTAAATCATTCGATATTCCTTTAGAAGTTTCAGATTATATAAATGAGCTTTGTTCTAATCTAAAAACTACTTTGAAAAGGATCTCCACATTAAAAAAGGAAAATTTCAAGTTGATTAAACGAACGATTTTTTGAAGGGAAATTTGGATGATTTCAAAAAGGAATTTTTGGAAATAAAGGAAAATCGAGAGGTTCTTTTAAATGAAAATGAATCTATCAAAAAGGATCTTTTGAAAGCAAAGGAAAATCAAGATTCTTTGCAAAAAGAGAATGATTTTTTCAAAAGGAATTTTTAGATATTACCACAAAGTTTTCAAAAGGATCAAAAACCCTTCAGCATATTCTTTCTATTCAAATTCCTTATTATGATAAGTCGGGACTTGGTTTTTATAAAGAAAATGATTCCCGATTGATTTTCCTAAAGTCAAGGAAAGAATAAGACAAAGACCTCCTCGACAAGCTTACAAAAATCATTTCAAAAATAATTTTGTTAAACCTATTGGTAAAAATAATCTTAAATGTTCTAATTGTGGAGAAAAAGAACACTTTGAAAACAAATGTCCTAAAGTCTGGAGACCTGTTCAAAAGAATTGGATAGAAAAAGCTTATACTACTAACTATAATGGACCCAAGAAAATTTGGGTACCAAAGAAAAAAATGAGTTCTTGTAAACATTGCGGGTAAGCTTCAAAAGAAAGAAGAAATGGTACTTGGACAAAGGATGCTCGAGACACATGACTAGAGATTCAAAGATGTTCGTTGAATTTGAGAAAATCAAGGGAGGAACAGTCTCTTTTGGAGGAAACACTAAAGGAAACATTATAGGACTGGGAACTATCAAGATTGGCAGCCTAATCATAAACAATGTTTCTCTAGTCAAAGGATTAAACTACAATCTTCTGAGCATTAGCCAGTTATGTGATGCTGGTTTCAGAATAAACTTCAAAGAGAACTTATGTTCTGGAACAAGCATTGACTCTTCACAGACTTTTACTGGACGAAGACATGGGAACATTTATCTTACGGATATAAATGTAGACACTACAAAATGTCTATTATCAGTCCAAGATGAAGCAGATATGTGGCACCGCAAACTTGGGCATGTCGGCATGAAACAAATTACCAAGCTTGCAAATAAAAGGCTTGTTCGTGGCTTACCTTCACTAAATTACAAGAAAATGAACTCGCTTCCGCATGCACACTAGGAAAACAGGTAAGAAGTTCTTTTAAATCTATAAAGCATATTACTACTAATCGTGTGTTACAGACTTCTTCACATGGATTTGTTTGGACCTACCGAGAACTTATAGCATCGGAGGTAAGAAGTACTTGTCTTGTGATTGTAGACGACTATTCTCGATTTACATGGGTATTTTTCTTGCCAATAAAGGAGATACATTTTCATATTTCTCAACATTTGCAAAGAAGATTCAAAATGAAAAAGGATACTCTATTTCTAGTATCAAAACAGATCATGGGAGAGAATTTGAGAATCAAGACTTTTCGGACTTTTGTGATAAAAATGGTATACAGCATACTTTTTCATCTCCTTACACTCCCGAACAAAATGGAGTTGTGGAGAGAAAGAATAGATCTCTGCAGGGAAATGGCGAACATTGCTTATAGAAAGCAATGTGGCAACTCGGTTACAGGCGGAAAGGTTTTCTACTTCTTGTCATATTATTAATAGAATTTTTCTTAGACCTATTCTTGAGAAAACTCCCTATGAGATTTTGAAAGGAAGAAAACCTATTGTTTCATACTTTCGAGTTTTTGGTTGTCCTTGCTATATTCTTAAGAGTGTTAATCGTCAACCTAGTAAGTTTGAAGAAAGGTCAGATGAAGGTACTTTTCTGGGCTATTCAAACTCTAGCAAAGCATATAGAGTGTTCAATAAAAACACTCAGATAGTGGAAGAATCCATGAATGTAAAGTTTCTGGAGACTGAAGTTCCAAAACAAAGTGTTACAGTGCATGAAGAACCAGAACCAGATGTTCTACCTGAAAGATCATGTTTCAACAAAGCAGAATCTTCTCAGGAAATAGTCAAAGAAGGAATTCATGAAGAAGAATCAACTCAGCCTAATATTTCTGCATCCACGAAGATTCGATAATGCTGAAGTTCTCGAACAAACTGGAAGCATAAGTCTAGTCATCCTAAAGAGCTCGTGATCGGAAACATCAACGAAGGGATTCAAACCAGATCAAGGAACAAAAAGGAGACAGGTATTGTTGCACTTATTTCTGAAATTGAACCCAAAGGTATCAATGAAGCTCTGGAAAATGAAAGTTGGATAGAGGCAATGCAAGAGGAGCTTCAACAGTTCAAGAGAAATGATGTATGGGAATTAGTACCTAAACCAAAAGGACGGACAATTATTAGTACCAAATGGGTCTTCAGAAACAAAGTAAATGAACTTGGAAAAGTCACCAGAAATAAGGCAAGACTTGTGGCAAAAGGTTATTCCCAATCTGAGGGAATAGATTATGATGAAACCTATGCTCCGAGTTGCAAGATTAGAAGCAATCGACTATTACTTGCCTATGCTTGTTATCGAATTTCAAACTATTTCAAATGGATGTAAAGAGCGCCTTTCTAAATAGGTTCATCAAGGAAGAAGTCTATGTGGAACAACCACCTGGGTTTGAGGAAACAAGAAAGCTAGATCATGTTTTCAGACTGAAAAAGGCTCTGTATGGACTGAAACAAGCACCTCGAGCTTGGTATGAACGACTCAGTAAGTTTTTATTAGATAACAACTTCAAGAAAGGTATGGTTGATACAACTTTATTTATCAAGAAAGCAGGTAAGGACATCCTTTTAGTACAAATTTATGTAGATGATATTATTTTTTGTTCTTCTAATGAAAGTTTGTGCAAGAACTTCTCAAAGTCTATGCAGGAGGAATTCGAGATGAGTATGATGGGAGAACTTACTTTCTTCCTAGGACTTCGATCAACCAATCAAAACAAGGAACATTTATTCATCAAGAGAAATATTCCAAAGATTTGGTTAAGAAGTTTGGGATGGAAAACTGCAAGAAGACCGAAACTCCAATGTCAACTTCCATTAAACTCGATCAGGATGAATCAGGAAAGAAAGTTGATCAAAAATCTTATAGAAGTATGATTGGGTCTCTTCTCTATCTTACTGCATCCAGATCATACATTATATACAGTGTGTGTGTATGTGCTCGTTTTCAAGCAGATCCAAGAGAATCTCATCTTACAAAGCGGTAAAAGCGTATTATTAAGTACATAGCAACTTATCCATCTCTGGGTCTGTGGTTCCCTAAAGAAACAGACTTTACTCTCATTGGCTACTCAGATGCTGACTTAGCAGGATGTAAAGTAGACAGGAAGAGTACATTTGGAATATGCCAGTTACTTGGACAAATGTTGGTATCATGGTCTTCTAAAAAGCGAACACAACGTGGCTCTATCAACCGCTGCAGAGGCGAGAATATGTTGCTCTTGGAAGCTGCTGCTCACGATTTTATGGATGAAACAGAACTATTGGATTATGGAAAGGAAGAAGCACTCGCACCTTTGAAATAAGATGTGATAATACGAGTGCTATAAACCTCACCAAGAATCCAATTCTACATTCCAGAGCAAAGCACATTGAAATCAAACATCACTTTATTAGAGACCATGTGCAAAATGAAGATATATATGTGGAATTTATTGATTCTAAGAATCAATTAGCGATATCTTCACAAAGCCGCTGGACAAAGGTACATTCGATTCAATATGTGAGAGATTAAATATTATTAACCCTTTTTTATAAATTCTATGAGAACAGGACAAAGTCGAGAAAAAGGAATCGTGCAGACCCCAGACTATTGAAAAAGGAAATAATGGTATTTTGGGAATGTATGTTATTTCCTTAATTCAATCTGGTCAATATTTGGTAAGTGCCTTTAATCTACATGATTGATTTGTATATTTTTGGCATATGTTTATTGAATATTTTTGAGGTTAAATAACTGCCATTTTGATTTGAATTACGACTGTTCATTTGTTCCTCTAACGGGGGGTATAAAAACGTCTAAAGTCGGGATTTCTTTTAACCCCTCAGAACGTCTTAAAAACCCTAACAGAGAAAAACTCTTTCTAAATCGATCTCAATCTTCTCCAAAACCAAATCTCTTCGAACATGGCCTCGAGATCCTCCGTATCCAGATCAAGATCTCCATCTCCAAGAAGGAGATCAAACGGATTGCCGGGCAGGAGGAAGAAGAGTCGACAGAGGACGACGCATTTCGATCTCACACGAGACTTCCGAAGATACTCAAGGACATTCTCCAAGAGTCTCTTCTCAAAATGATCCTGAAGAATCTTCAAGAGCCATCATATCACAATCTGAAGAACGACATTTCTCACGAAGAGGTACGTCTGGACTAACTCTACCCACACCGACTGAAAGCCCTCATGTAGTAATGAGGAGATATGAGAAATTAGTCCAGAGAAATGTTAGGGATGATGTCAAATTGTTCTTCTTGAGAGAGGAAGGATATGCAAATGAACTACGGCTTATTCAAGCAGTACAAGCCACAGACTCACCAGCCACTCGTACAGAACAAGTGAGTGATAAAGGGAGAAGCAAAGATAGTATGAAGGATGATGATGAGAACATATACAGAAATTTTGAAGTTAGAATGGAAATAGCTGCTGTAGTTCGAAACACAACCGGGAAATTATTTCGATCCAGAGAACATAAAACCTTCTTCAACAGACTGATGGATCGAGGAATCATGAACCACAGAATTGTGGATTTTGATTATTTGGATGTTGCTGAAGTAAATCTGCAAGAATGCTTTGAAAAATTGCAGATTGACCAATTTTGCACTGATTCTGCTGCTGTTTATCCTGAATTAACAGCATATTTTTACTCGAATTTGACATTTCTCTCTCCAGATAGAATGCAATTCAGTGTGAATGACAGGTTCTATGATGTTAGTACGTACACTCGGGCGACATTATAAAAGTTGAAAGAGGAACATTCGGCCAATAGACGTCTCCTATGAAACAGTTTGTAAGTTTCTCACAAAGTCGTAAGGGCCACTATCACTTATCCTCTTCTAACTTCTGCAAGAACTATTTTGCATAAGATTATTATCAGCTGTATTCGTCCAAAAGCCTCATCAAAGACTGATGTATCTAAATTTGAGGCCAAATTAATGTGGGCTATTGAAAAAGGAGTACTGTTCTCACTGCCTCACACAATAATACTGCATATGTATCAGACGGTGTCGAAGGAGAAAGGACAGCTACCCTATGGAGCTTTAGTGACAAGGATTTTTGAGCATCTTAACATAGACATACCCAGAAGATTCAGCACTAAAACTCTTCCCACAATGGCTATTGACATGAAGATGATCAATAAAATGAGATTGAAGGACATTGCGAGAGACTTGGAGACGAAAAGAAAAGGAATTGGCTAGAGCAGAGACAAAGAAAAAGAAAAGGTAAAGAGTTACCGGCCGAGCTGAGCCAAGTTCTAAAAGGAGAAGACAACTTCTACTTGGTAGATGAAGAAGAAGAAGAAGAAAGCATCTCTGCAATTTTGGCAAATATGCGTCAAACTTCTCAGAGAATGTCAGAACCAGAAGCAGAAACAAATGCAGAAAACATTCTCAACACAGAACATGAGAAGAATGATGTATCTCGAATTGGCGGGAAATCCAAAGAAGATCCGAAGAAGATCCGGAAGAAGAAGATCAAGAAGAAGAGGAAACAGAAGAAGGAGAAGAAGAAGGAGATAAATAGGGGGAAAAGGAAGGGCAACAAGGACAGAATGAAGCATCAATTCAGGGGGAACATCTTTCTGAAAATATTGAAATTCAAATACCTGAAGCTTCATCTGGGAATGCTGATTATCAAAAGATCTTGGCACTTCTAACTGAGATCAAGAATCGGCAAATAGAAATGGAAACCTCCTTCACAAACAGACTGGAAACTCTTGAGAAGACGGTCAATCAATGTATTGGACGAGGTGAGAAGTGATCGGATATGGAGGATTTCACCCTTGTTCGGACCCCAAACAAGAAAACTTCTTAAAAACGTCTTCTGTCTTAGAAACTGTTTTGAACTGACTAATTCTTTTTGAGGTTGACAAAAAGGGGGAGAGTAATGGCTTTTGACTTTTGATGGTGATTTCTAAACTTTTTAACTGTTGATGATTTGATAGTTGGATGCATAACACAGTTGGCATGGTACTATAATGTCTGATGATATTTTCTTATATGCTTATTCACTGATGAAATGTGGTTATGTTGCTGCTGTATTGTCTATACAAGGTTGATATGAGCTATTCTTATAAGTTGTGCAGAATAATTGGAAGTAGGCTCTATCTAACCATTTTTTGCAGGAACATTAAGCCATATGAATGAAATGTTTTGTCATCATCAAAAAGGGGGAGATTGTTGAGGAAACTCCTAGTTTTGATGTTTACAAAACATTTTATGAATGAGATTCTTACTAAACTCTTGAAGGAAAAGGACTCAGAAAGACTTAGGCTTTAAAGTCTGCTTGCAGCGAGAAGATAAAGCTTGGGGTGCCTTAGAGTCGACCGTACCCAGACGGAGGAGTCTACCGGATCGAGAATTTAAGTCCTCGACCGTACTGCACGAAATTCTAAAGTGGCGGACTCGAACTTAAAGTCGACGTAGACTTAAGTTGTATCTACAAGATAAGATCACCAACGGTAGAGTATTTCACTTACCTTATTCATGTTGATTCTGTTATGTTAATCGATTTACAGGATCAATTAGTGGACAACTTCCAAAGAAGAATAGAGCACTTATGGAAGCCTAGATTCGATTGTATGGGCGAACGAGAATCTAAGGGGATCGATCTACCCTCAACGGTCAAAAAGACTTGCCTTATAAAGTCTGTCCGGGAAAGGGAAGACGGAACTCTCACGGAAAGAGCCAACAGTCGAGTGTGGCTTGGAGAGTATTTAAGGATAGGTTGAGACTTAGGGGTAGATGAGACGAACATAATTCCAAAGCTGATTCCGTTCTTCAATTGTTGTTCATAGTACGTATTTGAGTGATTTTAGTGTATTACAAAAGAGAGTGACTTAGTGAGACAGATCATCACCAAGTACAAACACTCGAGAGTGTGTAATCACCGTTGATCATATAGTGAAATACAGCCTATTGGCTGGTCACCCGGAGAGTGGACGTAGGCTTGTCTAAAGCCGAACCACTATAAACAGTGTTTGCAATCTTCTCTAGCTCTCTCTATTTACTTTCTGTTTGTGGATTGCAATAAACTGATATTAGTTGCGCGTAAACTCCCTCAACACCTATTCACCCCCCCCTCTAGGTGCTTATACTATTTACATCACAGTATACTAATTAAGACCATAACAAACAACTTTTCAGTTTTGAATCTTTGCAAAAAAGGACCTCAAATACCTCAAAATTGAAAAGCACATTTGATAATTGTAGAAGTAATTTTTCTAGATTCGAGTGTAGAGTTTAATGGGCACATTGATCAAATCTTTGGCTGACTAAACGAGATTTGATTTTGAGTTCAATTCTTAATTTTTCAAATTTTGACTTCAGATTATGAATTGATTTTGATATAGCAAGTGATATTCAATTTTGATATGGGACCTATCGAATCAAAGCTTAGGAATCAAGATTATTTCTCTAGCTAACCAATTTTCCTAAATTCGATGTTTATTAAATCAATTCAGTAAATTAAACATACTGACTCATTGAATCCAAAATCCCAAAACATATCAACAGGAAATTATTAATCATACACCTAACTGCTATTGATTTTTATACAGTACCTATATGCAATCCACCTCAACATTCATCCATACACTTCATAATCTAAGTTCCACCAACCCTTCTATTGGACTTCACAACGCTCAGTCGAGCTATTTGGTCACCATATAACCTCAATGAACTTCACTGATTAGCCAAGGGACCTTGTCACAGATCTAAAATGAGCGAAGTAATATAAGTAAGCATCTGACAATTAAACTTCAATTGAACAATCGAGAAACAAGAGCAAATACAGTATCGTCAGGCGGCAATTTCAACAAACTCCGGCCATGAAAAAGTTGTGAATAGACTGAAAATTGTCATCATGATAGTTGGGACACCAAAGGAAGTCATCGGATTGTTGGATCGGAATGCTAGAATCAGCGTTGAAGCAGGCCGAATTGATCACCAGCATGGAGCACGGGGATGGAGTCTGAGAAAAAAATTGGCTTGACCGGTGGCCTATGGCGATCTTTGGGTGGAGCTGTTGCTCCAACCAGCAAGGGACATGGCTTAGGGGTGTTGGCAGGCTAGTGGTTCATCGGAAAATCGCCGGTAGGTGGCCAGGGAGGGAGGGATGGAGAGAGAGAGAAGTGAATAATCCAAAAAATGGCTGAACCCCTCTCCCTCGCCACCAAAAATTTTTGGAGGGAAAATTTATTGTATATTTCCTTAGATTTGAATTCTAGCCCTTGGATTGATCCAGTGGCTCAAATTGAATGCATAATGACTAAGATTGCTCCTTATTGGTCCACTTTAAGTTACATGGATTGGTGGCTTGGCAAAATGAGTGGTTAGGTTGTAAGGGTAATGAATGGCTAGGATTGTATCCTTAATGATTTAGGAATCGCATATTGGTTGATTTAAATTAACATGGATCAAAGGCATTTTGGTAATTTTGCAAAGGGGGTATTTTTGTAAATTTGCCCACAAGGGGAGAGGTTGGTCAGCTGTTTATGTATGCTAGTTGGAATAGGTTGCCAATCACAAGAAAATAGCCACAAAAATTACTGAAAGTTGGCTGGATCAATCTCGATCAAATTGTGTAAACCTAGGCGGACCAAGTTGAATTATATTGATTTTTTTGTATTTTGTGCCTATGTGTAACCAATTATCCTAATTGAATTGAATTTGATTAAATTGGGCTGAACTAATTTGAAATGTGTGCACAATTTAACCAATTTTTGGATTTTTTGGTTAAATTCTTCTTCATATTGGGTTAAATTGCTTTACCAAATTAGACACCAGCGAATATCATTGAAGTTTAATTGGTCAAATTGAACTTCAGTTCGTAAATTAGTAGCTAGTCTAGAATAGGTCAAAATGGAATGTGCTAATTGGATCAATTCTCCTCTAATTTCTCAATCATTGGATTACAAAATTAACCAAATTGAGTTCAACCGGCATGGCTTTGTCAAAATTAATATTGAAATTGCATTGTGCCTAAAGGATTGGACTCAATTTTGGTCAAATCACACAACTCACGAAGAATCAACCGGAATCCCCAATTAGGTTTCAACATGGGGTTTTTTAACATACAACTTGGAATTTTGAAGTTGGCTTGACCATTTAATGCAAAACGACCTCCTAATCAAATATCGTGAAGGAAATTTTCCTAAAAAATGACTAAAAATGAAGTAATTTTGAATATGGCTGATTAGAAGTCGAAATTCCTAATTTGTGGCTGATTATGCAAAAATCAAATTGAAGTAAAAATAACATGATTTGTGAGTTTTTCATTTTTCAATTTATTTTCGAAAAGTTTGACCAAAAGTTCACTTCTTAATGGGTTAAACTTTGATTTATTTATTTTATATTGAAAATGTATAAGTGAAATTGACAATATTCTTTGGCTTTTTATGAAAAAAAAAAAGTAAATAAATGTTGACTAAGGTTTGACAAAAAAAAGTCAATTCTAAAATGAACTTTTTTACTTTTTGAAACCAAAGTGCAAATGACATGCAAATAAAGTACCTATGCTAATTCAAATTTTTAATGACTCTTTGAGATTAAGAAATAGGTCCTATCACAATTAAATATCAAATTTCAAGAATATACTTTTGTATGAAACATTGATTAAAAATCAAGTGTCAACAGTTGTTTCCCTTTGAGAGGGGGTTAAAAGAGGTTCATCTCAAAGATGAAATAATACCTACAATTTCTAGTTGACTCTATTAGAATAAAAAGGAATGAAAAAATGACACTTGATCCGGGACGTACCTTGATTGCATACCTCAAGCCTTACAACATTTTAGAGTATAGTTGTTCAACTATGTTCTTATCTTTTGATGTCTCTCTCTCTCTCTCTCTCTCTCTTAAAGTATAGTTGTTCAACTAATTTCTTATCTTTTGATATCTTGCTCTCCCTCCCTCATGTTGTTTTGCTAGCTATATACCCTAAAGCAACTACATAATAGTTACATGTTAGGAATTATTTAATGGCAAAGAAATTTTCATTCATCATCCTATCTATGTAAATAAGTCCATAAGATCAATTATGACTGAACCTACTCTTAAAGTGTTAAGAATTTGTATGATAGGTTTATAGTTATACTGAATTTTTAAGTAGTTCCTGCTCGATGGATCATTTAAAGGATTTGAATAATGCTATTATGTCACACCCCAACCCTTGGGCATGTGAGAATCCATTGGTCATTTAATTGCCAAGTCCTCGGACAAGTCACCAATCCTTTCATTTTATCTTTCAATTAAACACAAGTGGAAGCAAATCATTTCCATCCAATCAATCACATCAATAGGGATAGTAAGGAAAACTCACGAAATATCAAATCAATACACCTTTTATTTATCAACCGTTAACCCTAAGAAGTTCAACATATACAAGCCATTTCAATGGGCAACTTCCAACACAACCAAACAAAAAATTGACAAGGGTCGGGTTAACTTAACTCTACCACCAAGGCTATCCAAAAGCAATTTTCCCACATTCCATTGAGACACTACCTCATGAGCCCTCAAAAAGGACCCAATAGTTCTTTGTCAAACCAAATGAACTAGGCCATGAAAATGTGGAGAACCGATTCATCAAAACCCTCGTCCACCCACATCGTAGTGGTGTACTTCTAGAAAACAGCCTTGCACCCCTCAACTACGAACTCCGTAACTATCGATACAAAGGTTACAAGAAGCCCAAAATGCATGTAGCAAGAATCCATAACTATGGGCCTAAAAATATTTAAACAACGACGGGTGAGAAAACTCAATAAGTGAACTCCCTAAACCTCGCTTAGGAAGATACTTCATATCAGATACGTCTTAAATATGCAACTCGTTGTTGATAGCAAATTGATAATAAAGCCTTTGCCTCACTATATCTATAAACACAATTAGGCACCTCAGCCTTCCACTAAGCCAGAAATACAACCAATAATCACATGCATAATCTTACCTCGCTTGGCACATAAAATTCAGGTAATTAAATCACACATGTCAAATTACCTCCTATCAATGAGGTGTAACATTTAGATGACACATGCAATTCTCAAATAATGAAGAACACGATTATTTCCCACAACCTATATGAATGCATCCACAATCTTTCACACGTATTTCAATTATCATGACCACTCAGGGCACACTGTTTTAGTACAGGGTCTTCCAGCATAATCGGGTATTGTCCTACCCTATCGGGGATGGCATCATCTTAGCCTCCTCCAAAGATGGTATCAATTTAGGGCATCAATCAGGTCTCAATCATGACATCACATCCAAAATCTATTGAGAATCATGGCCACTCAGGGCACATCCGCAATCATATGGAGACAATAGGCTCTCATTAGGTGATCACACAAACACATCAACCACTCAAGCCAATTTTTATCTTTCTCAATAGCCAATACAAGAGTGTTTAGTGCTAACACATCAAACTATTGCAAATTTTGCACACAAAAATGTAATTAAATATTCCCATGATCACCCACCTTCGATTAACCCATCAAATTATACATGCTTCAATTTCAATCCTTCCTTAACAATGTACACATGTACATCCAATCTCGACACCTCATGATTTACCAACAACATGCCCTTAAATGCACTCTTTCAAACCCATAATTCAAGGTTCTTAGTTATATAACCAAAGCTCATGGCAATACATGCTTTAAACCACATAAACCAAGCATAAGCCTATCACTTATCTCATATGAAAAGCACATATCACAAGCACTTGTTGCATACAACGATAACATATCACCTATTTAACAATAGATAATCATATTTCTAACAATAGCTTATCACAAAAACTTATCACCTTTTCTAATAGCCTATCACGGACACTTATTGACTATAATGATAACTTATCACATATGAAAAGGCACTTATCATATAAACCTCCCATTAACTTAATATAACTATCATTAACTCTAATCTAATCCTAATCATAAATGTAATTATCACCCTAATCAAGGATTAGGAAGAATACCTACACTTTCTAAGGGTTAAGTTAAGGGTAAGGTGGTGTTGGCGCTAGCGATGAGATGACTAAGATTTACAGTGATAAATATCATAAGGAACGACGATGGTTCAATGAGGGCGAGGTAGTTCAATGATAGTGAGACACGACAGAGGCAACTTAGCATAGTGGTGTGGTTAGGCGGATGAGCAACATCATGGCATGGCAACAACGGCAGTGAGACAATGGCAAGGCGGTGGTAGTGTTTTGGTGCAATAGCAAGAGAGAGAGACATAGACAGAGATAGAGACAGAGCACAATAGAGGTGGTGGCCGAATGTGAGAGAGAGATAGTGAGGAAGAGAGAGAGTGAGCTGAAGGGAAATGAGAGACCAAGTGTGTTTTTCCTTCTTGCAACCTTTGATTTCCATCATTGCAAGTATTAATTGCCATGCAACAAATCCCCTTGAAGCCCTCTTGTCCATGCATTTGTTTTTGGCTTCTTCCTCTTCAAATCTTCCTATCAAGTTTCCATTTAATGTTTGATTTCAAGCCATGTTTTCCCCTTGAAGTAGAACTAAAAAAGCCAACGATTATCCTTTTCTAATTTCCCCTTAAAGATGATGCCTACTCCCCCTCCAACTAGACTCCATTTTGTCCCATTAAACCAACAATTCTTCTAGAATGAGCATTTTAGGGATTCAAACAAAATACAGTATAAAATACTATATATGTACATGGGCCAAATTAATGTACAAGCTTGCAAAAATCAATTATGGGTTGAATTGGTCTATGTGGGCTTGAATTGGCCTCCTTAGCCCCCATGGCCGAACTTCATTAGCGTGAGGCCCATTGGGCCTACCTGTGGGCTCGAGTCCTCGTGGCTCCTCGTTTGCAACCCATTTACACTTTTACGATAATTAAGGAAATTAATGAGGCAACATCCAATAGGATTGTCTCTAAATCCTCAAAAGTTCGATACCCATAATTTGATGAGAATTGATGGCAAAAATTGTTCAAATTTGAATTTAGTACGGTGGAAAAGTATAGCACAAGTGCCAAAACTTGGCATGAGGAAACACTTAAATACCAAAAGTCATCAAACTCCTCCCGGAAATCCTATGTGGCAATTTTTTTTTTAATTTTTTTTGCCTATGTGGCTCGCTAGAGATCCACCTCAGCTAACCCTCACCCAAAACAATGCCATTTCCATAGATCGACAAAGCAAAGGCCCTAAATCGGCCAAAATGGTGTCGTCTCCCCATTTTCGATTTGCCCCAAAAATCCCTCAAGCACTCAAATTATTTCAATTTACCACAGATCCCACCACTAAATATTGGAGATAGAAAGTAGAATTTTAAGCAATAGCTTGAATTAATCTCACCGAAGTGAAGGAGAAGGCAAGTGCGGACATTTCTATTATTGTGGGTTACCGAGTCCAAGAAGAACATCATGGACTCGAATGAATCCTGAGAAAAGATTCTATGGATGCGCTTGACAAATACTTCAAATGGTTCAATGCGAAGTTCTCTAACCGAGCGACATAAGTGAAGCATCTCCATCTACGTTCTAATCTTTGGCTATTTTTGAAGAATGAAGTGTCAAAGCAGCTAAAGTATCTTTAGTTAATTATTTAAAGAATGAAGTTTTAAGAATGAAAATTGAACAAAAGTGTTATCAAATGTTTATTATAGTGTTGTTTTGTTATATAGCCTACTTAACGATCAAATGTAAAGCACTTAAAGATAAGAAGAAGTTTCTTCAGCTTCCATAGTAGAAAATGAGTTGATAAATGTAATTGTTTTGAATTTAATGTAGACTATTTTATTTGTGTTTGTGTTGTCCACACCATCGACTGGCTTTTAGGGAGGTCAAGAAAAGGGAATGGTGAAATGATACACACATTTTTGCTTGTTCTTTAATATAAAGCAGCAAGGATGTGCACTTGGTCTTGTTGTGGTGGCTTGTTCACTTGAAGTGAATGTTAACCTAGTAAACATTAAACTGGAGTTGGTTTTGGTTTACTGCAAATTAGCTATATCATAGGACAGACACGAGCTATTACTTGAGTGCCCTAAGTTGATTTTAGTGATCACCTTAGTGCTAATTAGATTTAAAAAAAAAAATCACTTAAGTGTCAAGTTATTGTTGAAAAGTGATCATTTAAGTGTCACCCGTGCTTAAAAGTGAACACTTAAGTGTCAACTTCTCCAGAAAATGAGCACTTAAATGTCAAATTTTGTCACTTCTTCCTAAATTAACACCATCCACCAATTACGACCAGGCACCAACCATGACCACTAGGCATCACCACAGACCCACAAACAACCACCACATGTGCATGAACTGCCAGTCAATACCCCCATTAGCTAACCACCAAAGCACGAACCACCATCAACCTTATTAGGGCTATGGTGTGTTGCTGCTACAAAAATGTTGGTGTAAGCACTTTGCACCAGCTTGCACCAAGCACCACTTGGTGCAAGATGTGTAGATTGCACACTTGCACCAAGTGTTGCAGGGGCCTCCAACCATCACCATACACCCACCACCAACAATCCCCAACCACTAGTAGAGCATGAACCACCAACCCCAACCACCAACCAAGACAAGTAGCAAGTAAAGTAGAATCTAAATAAAAACCAAAAAAATTGATAAGCAGCAAGATCATTCCATTGATATTGATTTCAAGTCTCACCAACTCAATACAAACCAAAAAAATAAATAAAAACCATCCATAGCAAGTTGTAATAAAACTGGCACTCCTTATCAATCAATATTAATATGCATAAGCCTCCCTGTTCGTACTCCTTTTGATGGACCTCAATTCATTATCCTTACACTCTTTCTAGCTAGATGTGCAACTTCCTCTTCAACTATCTCATCATGCACTGATTCAGATGGAAAACTTAACAACAAAAATTGATAAATGGCAAGATCATTCCATTAATATTGATTTCAAGTCTCACTGACGCAGTACAAACCAAAAATAAATAAATAAATAAAACCATCCATAGCAAGTTGTAACAAAACCGGCACTCCTTATCAATCAATATCAATATGCACAAGCCTCCCTATTCATGCTCATTTTGATGGACCTCAATTCATTATCCTTACACTCTTTCTAACTAGACGTGCAACTGCCTCTTCAACTATCTCATCATGCATTGATTCCAATGGAGCTGCAATTGTCCTAGGATGAACTAATTCAAATGGAGCTAGTGCTGAGTTGTTATTTTTTCTTGTCGGCGTAATCGATGTCATCTTCTTTTTTTGGCACAATCGATATCATCTTCTTTTTTGGTGCAGCCGTTGATTTGAGTATGGCCTTAAGAGATAAGAACCTCCGAACTTCTCCCAAGCTACAAAAACATAAGTAAAAGTTTCACATAATTAATTAAATGCAACCAATAAAACTTACATTAAGAATGATTGTTCCAGTAAAATCATTTGTATAAAAGCTATAACCATATTGTCTTAGCCTCTTCCTAAGAGCCCCTCTTGTTTGAATTGGAGCATCATGTTCAACATCTTGTGATTTATTAGCCATTCTTCTACCTTGTGATTTCTTGGGCCCTTCTTTTTGCTCTTTAGTTGGCCATTCATGTGGCTCTTCTAATGGCTATTTAGCTTCAATTACATTTGGCCCTTTAGGTGTAATAGGGGTTTCTATGACCAATTTCTCAGCTAGACATCTTCTGAGTGGCCTTCTTGTAGGTAGCCATTCAACTAGCCTTCTTCTAGTTGTCCTTCTCGTATCTAGTCCTTCGACTTCACCGACACCTTCACCTAGCCCGTGTGGTAGCCCTTTTATTGGCCTTTCCGTTGTTGGCCCTTATGTTAGCCTTTTCATTGTTGGCTCTTGAGCTCGAGCTTGCCCTCTTTGAACCTAATAAAGACATTATAAATATAACATCAGCCATATAATAACATAATGGAAAACTAAACAAGTTATTGAACTTACTGAGTATTTTTTCCTCAACTAAGGAACATCGACTAAATTGGCCCTAGTGTAGTTTTAGCCAATCCTTTAGGTGTCCTATTTGTCACCTAACAAACACATTAAAAATACCTAGTAAATATGCTATGTACAAATAAGTAATAAACCAAAAAACAACATAAACAAAAATATCATAACTTATGGGGTTTCTTGTCATTGACTGATGAATAGTGGATTCACTTTGCCCTTCTGTTTTGCCTTCAGTTGGCGCTCTAGCTGTCCCTTCACTAAGCCCTTCAACTAGCCTCTCACCTGACTGTTCTTGTTGCTATCCCAATCGACAACGTTTAGTATTGTGCCTTGCTACATGGCAATAATAGCATGCCATCTTCACACTTGTCCTACTCATTCTTTGCTAACCCAAGATCTCTCCCTCTAACATTCTTTGTCTTCGTTTTGGCCTTCCCATTTGCTTCTTTAGCGGCAAAGATTAAGGTGCTTCATGATTTGTTGGCTCCCAAAACTTGCTACTTTTGATTAGCTACATCATGAAATGGTATGAAGAATGATATTTCATTTTCTTGTAACAATCACCAAGGTAATTGTCCACGTTATGGCCTTTTAATTGGATGTCACATATGGCATGTACACAAGAAATTCCACATAGTTGCCATGCTCAACATGAACATTTTCATGTACCTAGATAGACAACATACTTATCGGAATCCTTCATCCCCATTCCAAATGGGATGACAATATCTACTTGTAGCCAAGTTCTCATCAAATTTCTTGACAATCCTAGAACCACATTGCTTAGTCCACTTTGCAGCCTCATCTCTTTATTTGTGGAGCCAAGTCATGACTATTACTCATATATCTTCAAGTATTGAGATGATTGGTTTGCATCTCGCAACAATTATTTTCCCATTAAATGCTTCACATATGTTCTTGTCAACGTAATCGCACTTGAATTGCTCGCTGAAGAAGGCCTTGCACTAATGCTTCGGTTCTATCTTGAATAGTGCATCAAAGCCTTTCTTGGTCAACTGAACCATCCTTCTTTAGCCATCCTAGAGTCATTCGTGCTCTTTGCTAGTTGACAAAATTGCAATTGCAGCTTATCCCCTTTATAGGCATTTGCCCAATTTGCATATATGCACCATGCACACATTCGATGTTCGGCATAAAGCATCAACTCAGCTAATGCCAGAACCAGTCTCTATAATAATATGAAAAAAGAAATGTAAGAAAATAACCTGTTAATATCAAAAAGCAAACAAATTACTATGACATTACATTTTGTTGGTCGCTCATAAATGCCCACCCTTCCCCATTTATTATCTCCAAGTCAGCCATGAGACTTTTTAAGAACTAGGACCAATTGCCCTTGTTCTCTATCTTCACAACAACCCAAGCCAGTGGAAACATTTGGTTGTTTGCATCTCTTCCGATTGTAGCCAACAATTCTCCCTTGCACAAGCCATTTAAGAAACAATCATCCAATCCTATCTATCTACACCCGGCTAAAAATCCTAGTTTGCATGCATCGAAGCACACGTAGAACTTATCGAACTTAGTCCCATTATCAAGAAGTTGCCTCTCCACGACTTTGACAAATACTCTACTTGAAGGATTTTGCACTCTACACTCCCAAGCATAATCTTATACTTGTCCATATTCCTTACCATACTAACCAATTAGTACTTTCATCACCTTTTGCTTTGTTCTTTTGCACCGATTCTTAAAAACATTAATGCTGACATGCTCCTTCACAAATTATTTGAATTGTGTACTCTTTATTTTGGGAATCAACTTGATCACATCGAAGAAGTGCTAACCCACGTAATATGTCATTCTCACTGAAAACATTAATGCTAACATGCTCCTTCACCAATTATTTGAACTATGTACTCTTCATTTTGGGAATCAACTTGATCACATCAAATCAATCTAACCACCTATCTTAGGGCTAATACAACTTAATTAAACCCCTTAAACCAAGATTAACACTAACTAATCAACCCTAAGCAAGTTTAGGCACTAAATAGGGATTAGGAGCTAAACTCACCCGTTAAGCGGGCCGGCGACACGGACGCGGCGGCAGCGACGAACCCGACACCCGGGGACCTCTACCACGATGATCCAAGGCGGTCCCAGGCTCAACACAGCAGCAACAAACTCGGATACCCACGGCAACACTGAAAACTGCACTGCACAGGAGGAAAGTGGCTGACCGGAGGAAAACAGACTGCCCGAAGCTCGAGATAGGCTTCATTAAAGCCATTAATGCTTGGCTCAAGTTCATCCATGCACTTGTTTACCCTTTTGTTTTGAAAATTAATGGAACAAGTGTGTTTTCTCTTGGAAAGACCTAATTTGGAGGGATCCACTCCTCCTAACAAATGCGTTGCAGATCTTCCATAAACAATTTTGTTGTGACCACCTAGCTTTTACAAAGGCCTTAATGTTTCTAATGAAGTCAATATTCATTTACTCAACAATAGAATGCTTCTGTATAGCTTTCCTAAATTGTTTGGCATATTGGAATTTCATACAAACTGATAAATAAGGAGAAGCAACAGACGTATCATAAGAAGGAAACTTACTTTTTCGTCTATGCACAACTTGTTTATCTTCTTCAAACTCATCCTCAAAAGTAGCATTTTCGATGCTTTCTTCATAATTAGTTTCTTGACTAGCAACACCAGCATCTACAAGACTTTCAGCCCCGTTTAGAGCTTTTTCATATACTAGCAAAGCTGCAAACTTATTGGTCAAAAAGTCACTTTGCTTTCTCCTTGACTGTACAACCTTCTTGACGTCATTATCATTTAAGAAATTTTTAACGGCCAACCCTTTATCGTCATCATCATTGGATTGAGTTACTTCCCAATCTAATCCAATGATTGTGACATCATCTTATTATCACCACTTTCCTATCTATCCTACTATCCTTCATCCTTACCAGCTCCCCTTTCTCCTACTTTGGTGCTCTCTTCATCATTATTTTCTTCCTTAGACTCACTATTGTACTAAATGTATACTTTCGCTTCTTTTCCATGAATATAATGGTACGAAACATCTCTAAATCCATTATTATCTTTTAAACTTCTCAAACCATCTTTTAAACCCTTCCTAGGAACACAATACAACAACTTCTATATTTTGCAAGGCAAACATCTATATCCCTAAAAAATCGAATATAATATGCCTTATGTATTTCGACAAAAGTAGTGCCATCATTTCCCCCTCATACTCCCACTTGTCCTCCCTAATGACAAAATTCCCTTCGTAGTAAACAATGATAGCAACATAATCCTGATCACAAGCCATTTTTGTAAGCAAGGAAAAAAAGAAAACAATTAACTTTTTGGGACCACATCGACAAGAGATAATTGTAATTGCATATAGAGATCCCCACACTCTCATACACTTTATTAAAGAAAATAGAAGAGCATTCCATGATAGTCACTTTGATTATAAAATGACTAACAAATAAAGGTCCCCACAATAAGGACAACTCCCCCACTATACCCATTTTAATATTTTGATTACAAAATTACCAAAGGTCTCTACAACAACCACTCCTAGCCCTAGAAATTGCTCTCACACATCACAAAATATCCATCAAAACCTTAAAAATACTCACACATCATAATATCCAACAAAGCCCTAAAAATACTAATGCATATCACAATACCATAGCCAAGCCATAAATCACACTTCATAGTAGTATACCAAACCTAATTTTTCTTGAACCGAGCCCTAAATTGCCAATGCAAATCCTTGAATTACTATAGCACACATCTTAGCCTAAATTGTCCATCACAGTACCATCCGAGCCCTATATTTCCTAGTTGAACCCCATATTTCACAGCAAGCCCCAAATTTTCCATTGGAGCCTTAATTTGGGCTGTAATTTCAAACCATAGGGAGAGAAAAGGATAAACCTCAGCGAGCAAATGACAACCTCCTTGATTTGAGGGTAACTCTCAATTGTCATGTAATCATAAGGGGTCCATCACTTGTTCCTAAATACATGACAATTTGGAATCAATTTAGGGTCATTTGCAATTAGTATATTTATCATGCGGAATTACCCGTTATTCGATTATACACTATCGTTGAATCGATCTATAACCATTATTAGATCAACCTATAGTGGTGTAAGATTATCCCTCATTGATCCTTATTTGTTGTGCGCATCTACGTCCTTAATTTTCTTTCTTAATTGGTTAGATAACTCATGAATGATCCTTGAATCAATTCCGAGTCTAATCCTACTAACCGCACATTGATAACTAAACCATTCATTGTACCCTAAATAGGGATCAAAGTTTAGATGTCACATGTTGAGACCGATGTATTTTCAAACTTCACCTTGGGGATGATGAGTCATAAGTCTTGGGCATTATCATACTTGAGCTAGAACACAGGTGGTTGTCTTGGATAAGCTCATTGAACATGACATGTATAGAATGATTAGCAACATAGAAGCTTTTAGTGAGGTAAATGAATAATCGTTCATGTTTTGATTTGGTATAAAATCTTCCGACTTAAGGTATAGTGTTGACTTATATGTTGGATGGCTATAGTTTACAAGTGTACATATTGACTCTTCATCAAAATGTATTTGTACTTAATAGTCATAATTTGTTCATATATGAAGATGCATGCATGCACAACATGGAATATGTCTTCCTGTTATATATGTGTTGATATATAGGATAAAATATTAATGTCTTATATAATCTAATTATGACATTGTATTGAAATCCTCGGTCGGGTTTGTAACCGAGAATGAATGGTTCATGTCTCAAAAACTACAAGTAAATTGGATTTGGACATATGATCATATTGGTGTCTTGATCAACATTTCTATGGCATTTATTCGATCTGGACATGATGAGACAGAATGATCAAATTACATGGTCGCCAAAATTGACAGGTCAATATGTTCTTGAAATATTTCATACTATTTGGATAACCATGATATCTTGTTAGACGTCACTCATGATTTGTAAGAACTGAAGATTGATTAGGACAATTGGTTTTCTTGGTTATGCTAATGTGTTAGTAAAAATCTTATTGTCAGCTCAGTGATGAATCTAGAGATGTCACACATAATTACCAATTCAAAATAACGTTTAAACATGGGAGACAATTGCAAATGTATTTGCACTTAAAGCAAAAGTCAAGCTAAAAATATAAGCTCTAAAAGGGGTTTTAGACTTTAAAGATATAACAAGGGTTTTAGAATTTACGGCTAAATTGAAGGTTTGAAGCAGGTTTAGAATCAATGGTTGAATCAAAGATCTAAAGTGAATTCAAACACAACAGCCAAATTAAATATCTGAAGTGAGTTCAGAATTAATGGCCGCATTAATGATCTGAAGTGAGTTCATAATCAATTGTTGCATTTATGATCTAAAGTGAGTTTAGAATCAATGGACACATTAATGATCCCAAGTGAGTTTGGAATTAATAACCAAATTAAAGATCTAAAATGATTTCTAGATTAAAGTTCTAAAATGGTTTTAGACTTAATAGCTATATTTTAGAATGATTTCATACTTAACGGCCACATTAATAATCTGGAATGTTTTAGAATAAATGGGTAGTTTAATAATCTAAAATGATTTCAGATTCAAATGACCACGTTAATGTTATGAAAAATATTTGTAACAGTTACAAAGTTAATGCCCAAGTTAAAATCTTGTAATAGTTACAAATTAATGTCTAGAATAATGTTTTATACTATTTATAGAATAATGTCTAAAACAATTTCAAAACTTAAGTCTAGATCCAACATCTAAAGCAAGCTTAGACATTATAGCCGAATTAATTCCTTGAAACGGTTTTGTAGTCAATAAACCAAATTAAATGTGATATGGGACTAGTTATTAAGAGAGCAAATCATAAGATAATTGATAATTGAGTGTTGATAGTGATCAACCAAGTCATTCACAAACAAGAGCAATTGCTAGCATAATTGCAGTAGCATTTGTGGGGTTCGATCTAAAGAATGTTAAAACTTGCATTACGAGGAGATTAGATGTTCGTGGTCTGGATTTGAAGAGCATCAGAACCAGTATTACTAGAAGATACCAGATTATATTGTGCATGCATGCATCTTCATATACGAACATACACAGTCAGAATTTGAAAAACTTCAAAATCAACGTTGTGATGACATCAAGCCTTCATGGTTAGAATATGAGAAACATCATAACCAAAACTTCTAAGTAAGGTACAAGGGTAATGTGCTTAGACCCTTTATCACTTTTATGTGCTTTTATTAAAATGCATGAACAATGTCATGAAAATACATGTATGGGCACTTTTACTTTTGCTACAAATCAGATTTTGATCCTATCTTACCTATGCACGTGCTGTTGTTTTTTGAAACAAATCCCAACAATACTCACCTAGTTGTGATGGTATTTCCATTGGGAAATCATTTTCATTTGAGAATTGCGGTGGTGACTCACAATGATGGTGCTCACGGGGACCATCGATGGAGGTTCAGGGGATGCCTACGTAGTGGTCTATGACTTGATGGATGTTGTGGTGCTCAACAATTGTCATCATCAAGGATGACTACTCGATAATGGTTCAGTCTCATCGATAATCCTACAAAAATAGAAAAAATGTAGTAGCAACGTGGTGTGGGGACATCGTCAAGCGGGCTCGTAACTAGTCTGCGGTACTATAGCCAAAGAAGAATGCAGTTGGGCTCACGTTGGATTAGGAACAATAGACAACTTCGTGTTTGGTGTAATAGTTTTGGTGGTTTATTGTTGTCCGGTGAGATTGCGACTTGGTTGAGAGGTGCCGTGGTTATGAGTCTCATGGAGCAATGGGTAATCATGATGGAGACAATAACCTAGTGTCATCATGGATGGAGTAGTAGCCGTTAATTAGTAAGGAAAGGCACCTATCTTTGGTTGAGAGAGGAGACATGGAGAAGAGACCTTTCTCATTATCTCTTTTGTTTTTCTCCTTATGTGTTCTCTAATTTCTAATTACCGACCTTGAGTTATGAAGACCAAATGTGTTTATATAATGGAAAATATAGGTTTAATTATATTTTTATGGGTTTAATTTTTTCATTATTAAGATAATGGACTCTAATTCAACATCTTAGGGGCTAGATTTCACTCAATTAAAGCTCACTAAGAGGGCCCCCTCCACGTGGCACCCTTCTTTAGTGATTTCAGCCAATCTTAGTGTACATAGACTTGGCTGAATCTCACTCACTTATGGGCTCTATCCAAATAATAAATATAGTAAATTAAGTTAATAAAATTTATTTAAATTCATCTACCGCTAGTCCAAATTTTAAGGCAATTTATGAGCATATCACTAATGCAATATGTTCCTGATGATAACTATATGAAAATAATTTTTTGCTAGGGCTTAGGGTTAATCTCCAATTTCCTATGCAATAAATTCCTAAATAATTAGTCAATAGGTATTAACACAACTTAGCTAATACAGGAACAAGTCCTAACAATAATTTTAACTAATAAATAAATGTAAGCTAAAATATGTGATTAACATTAAAAAGCCAATAGTTGACAATAACATTATTGTTTGTTCATTATTTCCCAACTTCCCCAATTAGTTATTTCAAGGTTAGCCATTATATTTTTAGGAACCAAGACCTGTTATCATTGTTTTTACCCTTACTACAACCAAAGCTATCAAAAATATTTGATTATTTGCATCTCTCCAAATGACAACCAACAACTTTCATTCGCATAAACCCTTTAAAAAACATCCATCCAACCCTATTACTTTTTCTACAATTAGCCAAAATCCCAGTCTACTACATTAAAACAAGTGTAAATCCCATCAAACTTAGTCCCATAGTTAGGCAGTGGTCTCTCCACAACCTATACTAATACTTTACTTAATGGGTTCTAAAGCCTACATTTGCTAGCATAATCCTAAATATGTGCACATTCTTCCTAAATATTTGTTATAGTTGATCTTTGGTAATCTATAAACAAGGCCTTTTGATGAGATCTTGTGAATCTACTTGGCATTTATGGGTACCAATTTCTTGTGCCAAAGATCACACTCTTCCTCAATCGGCATCAAGTAGTAGGCTTCTTCAAAGTTGTTATCAAACAAGTAGATGTCGACATACCTATTTCCAATGAAAGATTGGGAATTGTCTTCGCTAATACCAATACAATTACCATCTTCAAAGATTCTTCTTTTTTTTTTATGCAGGGACAACAAAATATAAATCTTCCAATGATCATATGCCCAACCCAACTCAAGCTTCATCAATCTATCAAGCCAATTTGTCAATCATGAAAGCACATGGCAAATTCATCCTCAACATGATCCAATGGATTCAAGACACATAAGATATCATTTGCTAATGATTTGTGGCTTTAATGCAAGGTTGAAGTAGTAATGGATATGTTTCCTTTGTATGGTGTGTTATATTTGTCTTATTATGTCTTAATTCATTTAGTATGCTATGTTTGTCTTCTTGAGTCTTTAATGCAAGACTAGAATATCAAAGAGTTTTATTGTAAGTTTGAAAGAATGGGGAGCTAGTCTTCATATCTAGGCTAAGATGTAAGAAAGTAGAGTATGCTGACATTTATTATAAGAGTCTTAGTACAATGTCCTAGTATGACTATAAATAGAGATGTAACTCATATGGAGGACAGACCTAATATGCGATCGATGATATTTCCTCTTGAAGTGAGTCATTTCCTTCAAATTTTAGTTCTTTATCCATTTGTATGGTGGTGAGCTTTCAATTCTTTATCTTTGACTGGTGGATTGTTCATTTAAACCTTGGTGGTGAGCTACATCTATCTCGGCTTCATTTTTATCCATAATACACTCCATTTTGCCTCCACTCCACCATTCCAACAAGTTCTCATTTTAATAGAAATCACTAGCAGATTCCATCTTCTATATCCAAATAAATGTTTACCCCTTCACTCTTTCCGTAAGACACTATCCAAGAAATGAATTTCTCATCGCTTTGTTCCCATCATGCATCAAGTTGGTATTAGAGCTTCTAGGTTGAAGTAGTTGGGTGAATTATTCCATTCTCTATTTGATCCTTCCATTCTCAAAAGGATGAATCGGCTTCCGAGAGGCTTGACCTTGGAGCAAGCCCACAATAAAAGGTGTGATCGTGCCATAAACCAACTCTAGCAACATATGGAGCAAGTTTTCGACCTCTTGGAGAATCAAACAAGATCGGAAGCTTCATTGCAAGGACCTCCCATTAATCATCCATGCCGTAACAATCCTCATCCAAGTTATGGTGATGAATCCAACAACACAGGGAGTGATTCTAGTGAGTCAAACTATCGAGCTAGAAGAAGAAGAGGAAGGCACAACGACAAAAATCGTAACATTAAGATGGAGGTACTTGAATTTGTAGGTAGCCTCAACCCCGATAATTTTATTGATTGGGTGCATGCTATAGAACAAGTGTTTGAGTTCAAATCTTACTCGAATGAAAAGAAATGTAAGGTTACTGTGTTCAAGTTTAAAAAGGACATAAATATAGCCAGAGTGCCAAAACTTGACACGAATGGATACTTAAGTACTAAAAGTTACAAAAGGTACAATTAAGTGCCAAAATCGGAGCAAAAATGATCATTTAAGTGCCAACGACGACAAAATCCAGCCAAAATGCTAACATGGCATTTTTCCGGCAATCTAGAGTCGAAATGGCATCGTTTTTTGTGTTAATGTGGCCAAATGAGCCCAAAACGATGCCGTTTTGGTCAAAAATTTTTTTAATATAAATATTAATTAAATAATTTTAAAAGAGAAAATTGAAAAAAACTGGGTAAGGGCAGTAGCCCGCTTGTGGCCGCCGCCCCATCGTTAGTGGGGCGACGGCGACGGATGGTGAGGGTTGCCGATGCTTGGGCACGGGTCAACAACCCTCGCTGCCCGGCAGGGAGGGTCGGACAGCCCTCACTAGAAATGCCGAGAGAGGGCGGTGACCCTCTCCCAAATCTGGGCGAGGTTCGGCCACCCTCGCCCCGACTTAGGCAAGGGCCAACGACCCTCTCCCAAATCTAGGCAAAGGTGGCCGGCGCCGGGGCGAGGGTCGGCAACCCTCCCCTAGATCAGAGAGAGGGTAGTGACCCTCTCCCAGTTATGGGCGAGGGTCGCCAACACCTACGCAAGGGTCGCCGCCCTCTCCCGGCGTCTAGTGAGGGTCGCCGACCCTCCATGGCCGTCGCCGCCACCCCACGCCGATGGGGCGGCAACCACAAGCGAGTTAATGCCCCATATTCTTTTTTTTTTTTTTTTTTTTTAAATTTTCACTTTTAATATTATTTAATTAATATTTATATTAAAAAATAAAATTAGGCCAAAACGACATTGTTTTGGGCTCATTTGGCCACATTAGCACAAAAACGATGCCATTTCGATCCTAGATCGCCGAAAAAATGTCATGTTATTATTTTAGCTAGATTTTCTCGTTGTTGGCACTCAAGTGATCATTTTTCTCCAATTTTGGCACTTAAATGTACCTTTTATAACTTTTGGCACTTAAATATCCAAGGGTCCTTATGTCGTTTAAAAAGTATGCTTTACTTTGGTGGGAAAACTTAAAAAATCAAAGAATCCGAGAAGGAAAAAGTAGAGTCAATTCTTGGAAAAAAACTCAAGAAACTTATGAAAAATAGGTTCTTGCCTATTAACTATAAGCAAGACCTATTTCTAAAGCTAAACTCTCTTAAGCAACAAAGGAAGAGCATGGAAGAGTATATTAGGGAGTTCAAACAACTTCTTATACGGTGTGATATACCGGAAGCATAAGAGCAAACCATTGCTTGTTTTCTTAGAGAATTAAACTAGGAAGTCCAAGATTTGATTGAGCTTAAGCCACATTAGACTTTTGAAGATATTTGCAAGCTAGATGTAAAGGTGAAGAAACAACTAAAAGGAGGCAGAAGGTTCTCGACAAAATCTTCAACTAGGGGAGCATCTTTTTTTAAGGGTTCTTCTTCTAGTAAGGTGGAGAATACCCCGAAACATGAGAAAGGAAAGGAAAAGTTGGCTAAGTTTGGCAAAGATCTCCCTAAGAGACCAGAAAGTGGAGGTAGAAAGTGTTTCAAGTGTCATGGCTATAAGCACTTGCAAGCTGATTGCCTTAACTGGAGGGTTATAACCCTTCAAGAAATTGAAAAATTAACTTTGAGCTTCAAGAGGTTGAACAAGCCCAAATTGATTTCAAATCAGAGAAGGAAGACGAGATTGTAGCACAACCCGATCAAGGTGAGTTGCTAGTCATCCAGAGGGATTTACACACCATGATTGCAGCAAATGCGGAAGAACAAAAGGAGAACATATTCCAAACATGTTACACAATTAATGGGAAGGTGTGTATATTGATCATCGATAGCGAGAGTTGGACCAATGTGGCTTCCACAACAATAGTGGAGAAATTGAAGCTAACAACTTAATCATCCCCAACCTTACAAGCTTCAATGGCTTAACAAGGGAAATGATCTCCAGGTAACCAAACAAGCTCTTGTATCATTTTCTATTAGCAAAAGTTACCAAGAGCAGGTCCTATGTGATGTTATTCCTATGGATGCATGCCATTTATTGTTGGGAAGGCCTTGGCAATTTGATAGGAAAGTTGTGCATGATGGCCATAGAAACACTTACTCATTCCACAAGAACAAAAACACATCACTCTTGCACCATTAAGCCTATCTTTAATCCACAAAAATCAACCTGGGGTGGGAAACACAAGTAAGGAAAACCTATTCTTGAGTGAAACATTGGTTGAGAGAGCTATCAACAAACAAAAGAATGTATTTGATTTGCTTATTGTAGAGAAAAAGAGTGAGATAGAGCAACCCACACATCCAAAAATGTATTTCTTGTTAAACAAATTTACATATCTGTTCTCGGAGGAATTACCACTTGATTATCTCCCTTGAGAGGTATTAAACATCAAATCGACTTGCTTCCCGGTGATCCACTCCCTAACATGGTTGCCTGTCGATGCAATCCATAAGAAACCAAGGAATTACAAAGGCAAGTAGATGAGCTTATTGCTAGAGGATATGTGAGAGAAATCATGAGCCCTTGCTTAGCAACAGCCCTACTTGTGTCAAAGAAGGATGATTCTTTTTGAATGTGTGTGGATAGTTGAGCTATCAATAACATAACCATTAAGTATAGATATCCCATACCTAGACTTGATGACATGCTTGATGAGTTGTATGGCTCTATAGTACTTCCAAGATTGATTTTTCGAGTGGCTACCATCAAATCAAAATGAGGGAAGGAGATGAATGGAAGACATCCTTCAAAACCAAAAGAAGCCTTTATGAGTGGTTAGTTATGCATTCGGCCTTTCTAATGCTCCAAGCACTTTCATGAGGCTCATGAATGAGGTACTTCGTCCATTTATCAGCCACTTTGTGGTTGTCTATTTTGATGATATTCTTGTGTATAGAAAGAGTGAGGATGAGCTTTCGTCTCACTTAAAACAAGTTTTTGAAGTCTTGAGAAAACAAAAGCTCTATGCCAAGAAGGAAAAGTGTGAGTTCTTCTCTCCAAGTGTCATATTCCTTGGTTATGTAATTTCCAAGGATGGGATTTCCATAGATCAATCCAAAGTAGACACAATGAAGACGTGGCTGACTCCAAAGTCCATTTCCGATGTGAGGAGTTTTCATGGTCTTGCATCTTTTTACCGACAATTTGTGAAGAACTTTAGCACCATTATGGCACCCATTTCTAAATGCATGAAGAAGGGATCATTTGAGTGGACCAAGGCTACCCACAATGCCTTTGAAGTTGTCAAACAAAAGCTTTGTGAGTCTCCTATTCTTGCTCTTCAAGATTTTGATAAAGTATTTGAAGTTGAATGCAATGCTAGTAGAGTTGGCACTGGTGTTGTTCTTGTCCAAGCCCAAAAACTTTTGGTTTATATTAGTGAAAAGTTGGCGGAATCAAGAAGGAACTACTCTACTTATGATAAAGAGTTATATGCCATTGTAAGAGCTCTTGATCACTAGAGTAACTATTTGAGGCCCAAAAAATTTGTTCTTCATTCTAATCATAAGGCTCTCTAATATATTAGCAGCTAACACAAAATCAATTCGAGGCATGCAAGTGGGTAGAATTTCTTTGATCATTTTCCTTTGTCTCAAACTACAAACCTAGCCACACTAATGTTGTAGTGGATACTTTATCAAGAAGATATTCAATGCTTACTGTTCTGGATTCTAGGCCCCTTGGCTTCCAATCAATGAAAGAACTTTATTCTAAATATCCTAAATTCTCATCCATCATCTCTAATTGCAAGCATGGCACTCATGGTGTTTATTCGATCCAAGATGGAGTCCTTTTTAAAGGTAACAAACTCTATGTGCCAAAAAGTTTGTTTAAAGAACTATTGATCAAAGAAGTACATAGTGGAGGGTTGGCTGGTCACTTCGGAGGGTTGGCTGGTCACTTCGGCATTAACAAAACTCTTGAGGTTCTACAAGAGCATTTTTATTGGTCAAAGATGAATGGAGATGTGCATGCTATCATCTCGAGATGTGCAACTTGTCAAAGGGAAAAGAGCCATTTCCATTAGGGATTGTATACTCCACTTTCGGTTCCATTATAGCCTTAGGAAGATGTTAGTATGGATTTTATTGTGGCTCTTCCAAGAACTCAAAGGGGAAAAGATTCCATCATGGTAGTTATTGATCATTCTCTAAAATGGCTCATTTTGTGCCATGTCACAAGATAGATGATGCATCTCATATTGCTGAATTATATTTCAAAGAGATTATTCGCCTTCATGGAGTATCAAAGACTATTGTGTCGGACCATGATTCCAACTTCTTGAGCTATTTCTAGAAGACACTATGGAGAATGCTTGGTACATGGCTCTTATTCAGCACCACTTGTCATCCCCAAACTAATGGCCAAACGGAGATAACAAATCATACCCTTTCCACTCTTCTTTGTAGTATGGTGAGAAAATCTTTAAAAATTGGGATTTGAAGCTTGCGCACGTTGAGTTTGCCCATAATTGATCACCGAGTTACACTACTAGTCAATCACCTTTTGTAGTTGTATATGGAATCTATCCTCTCACACCAATTAATTTGATTCCAATTCCATTCAACTCACAAGTGAACTTTGGTGGCAAATAAAAAGTTGAATCAATGAAGAAACTTCATGAGCATATTCGATCCAAAATCGAAATGGCCAATGAGCCTTATAAGAAGAAAGCTAATCAACATCACAAGAATGCTCAATTCTAATTAGGCAATCTTGTATGGGTTCATTTGAGGAAAGAAAGATTTCCATCTCAACGAAAGAACAAATTGATGCCTAGAGCTGATAACCCATTTAAAGTTATCGAGTGAATCGGTGACAATGCTTAGAAGATTGATCTTCCTAGAGAGTTTGAGTTTCAATGACTTTTAATGTGGGAGACATTTTTCCTTACTTGGAGGATGAAGATTTTTCTAATTTGAGGACAAATTTCAAACAACCCGAAAAGGATGATGTAGAGGTAGCAAAACATAAATCTTACATTGATCATATACCCAACCCAACTCAAACTTCATCAATTTGTCAAGTTGATTTGTCAATCATGGAAGCACATGGCAAATACATCCTCAACATGGTCCAATGGATTTAGGATACAAAATATAGCATTTGCTGATGATTTGTGGCTTAAATGCAAGGCTGAAGTGGTAACGAATGTGTTCCCTTTGTATTATGTGCTATATTTGTCTTTTTGTACCTTAGTTCCTTTAATGTACTATGTTTGTCTTCTTGAGTCTTTAATACAATATTAGAATGTCAAAGAGTTTTTATTGTAAGTTTGAAAGAATAGGGAGCTAGTATTCATTACTAGGCCGAGATGTAAGAAAGTAAAGTATGCTGACATTCATTGTAAGAGTCTTAGCACAATGTCCTAGTATAGCTATAAATAGAGATATGATTTGTATGGAGGACATACCTGATATGCAATCTATGATATTTCCTCTTGAAGTAAGTCATTTCCTTCAAATTTTGATTCTTTAACCATTTGTATGGTGGTGAGCCTTAAGTTATTTATCCTTGGCTAGTGGATTGTTCCTTTAGGCCTTGGTGGTGAGCTACATCTATCCCAGCTTCATTTTCATCCATAATACACTCCATTTTGCCTCCATTCCACCATTCCAACAAGTTCCCATTTCAATAGAAATCACTAACAAATTCCATCATCTATATCCAAATAAACGTTTATCCCTTTACTCTTTCAGTAATACACTATCTAAGAAATGAATTTCTCACCTCTTCATTCCCGTCACACATCATTTTGTATCCTTTGTCACATATCTGATTGATACTTATGAGATAGTATTTCAGTCCTTTGACAAGTGAAATATCTTCAACGATCAGTTTTCCCAACCTAATATTTCCTTTACCAATGATTCTTCATTTTTCTTTGTCGCCAAACGTAATAGTTTCTCTATCTATAATGGTGAGACTTATAAATTTGGAAGTGTCTCCAGTCATGTGACTAGAACACCTGCTATCTAAATACCACTTGTTCTTCTTTAAGATCACCTGCAATCAAAGATATCCTTATCTTTTCTTTGGTACCCACATAAACTTGGGTCCCTTCTTGTTAGGCTTTGATTAAATATCAAATATCTTGTAAATCTTTTTGGGCTTCATTTGCTCATTTTGACAATCCATCTTAAAATGACCATACTCATTGCCAATAGAGCAATCCAAAATTGCTTGCTAGTAAATCATGTGAATTGTTTTGCATAATGAGACTTAAGATGTACAGGAGGTTTGTATTTCAATTTATCATTGGGTTTTGGAAAAGGAGTCTTTCATCTTCATTTCCCTCACGTCCCAAACCACTTTTGTTATAGCAAGGAATTTGAATTGAAAGAATGTGCTTCAAAGTTGAATCGAGAGAATACTTGGTGCTAATGTTTGAAATACCTTCCTTGAAATTCTCACTCCTGACTTGAAGAAGTTTTACTTCACTCACTTAGAGATCATATTCCTTCTTTAGTTTGTCAATGAAAGCTTTTCCAGCAAGGTTTTTAGCGGTAATATCATAAACTTCTTTTTTCAAAACAGAAATTTCTTTTTGAAGCTTTTTTGTGCTCTTCAAATATTTCCCTAAAATATCTTGTAATTTTCGTAAGTTAGTTAGAATCATTTACCTCATCTTTTTCCTCATGTTCTAAGTTAGCCATTAGGTAAAAATTTGCTTCCTCTTCACTGATTGACTCACATTTGGTGCCACACCATGTTTCTACTTTCAATGTCTTTTTCTTCTTTTTGAACTTTCCTTTATTTTTCTTGAGAGATGGACATTATGGCTTTATGTGACTTGTTTTAATACATTCATAGCACACAATATCCTTACCTTTGGATTCTTCCTTGTTCTTGTAGGGCTTTCTATCATCTAAATACCTGGTTAATCTTTTTCCCTTTGTAGTTTCTTCTTTCCTCATGAAGTTCTTGAATCTTTTTGTCAACAACGCCAATCACTATTTTCACCTTCTAAAAATATTTGCTGACCTACATCATCATGATCAGCTTTAAATATAATAACTTTCTTATCTTTTGAGTTGCTTTCTTCATTTAGGTGTTCAACTTCATAAGACATGAATGTTCCTATCAGCTCATCCATTGTGATTAATTGAATCCTCATTATTTTACACAATGAAGTCTTCACCATGCTCTACTCTTTGGTAGGGTTCGCAATAGCTTGTTCACCTTTTTAGCATTAGTGTGCATTTTTCCTTGAATAGTAAGATCATTCACTATCTTAGTGAATCGAGTGAACATTTGTATCATTGTCTTATCAAGTTTCATCTTGAACAACTCATAGTTTCCAAGTAGGATGTTCATCTTTGTTTCCATCACCTTGTCTATTCCTTCAAATGTCCATAGGAGACGATCCTAGATTTCCTTGGCTATAACATAGGAAGAGATTCCATTAAACTCAAATGGTGATAAAGCATAGTATAATAGATGTTTGGCTTTAGCATTAAGAGCAGCTCTTTTTCGAGCTTCTTATGTATTGTTAGTCACAACAACTTTAGCTTAACCGTCTTAGCAAGCTCGCACAAGAGTGGGTACTTCTATACCACTTTCAACCACACTCCACATATCCAGATCTATGGCTTTGATGTATGATTGCATTCTTTGCTTCCATCAAAGTAAGGTGGTTTGTCAGGAGCTTGAGCATCATTGGTAAAGAAGCTACTAAGGTTAGCCATAAAAAAATATCTTTATACTCAGAAAAGATATGCTTCAATAATGAGCAACATAGCTCCAATACCAATTGTTAGGGGGCTAACAATACAACTTAGAGGGGTGAATTGGTTGTTTTATAAAACTTGACAATCTTTCACAGAAATTAGATAACATTAAGTAAATATTGGGTCAAGATGATGTTTCAACACTCATGATGAAAATTTGTGCAAATGGAAGTAGAGAAATAGAAACAGCAAACTAACAAATGGCTAACCCTGATCCTTTCACAAGATAGATCACACTATCAAGACTTAGCTACTTCTCTTACTTTTGTACACTTAATTCTTAGTGTAGTTACTAAAACAGAACATTTACAAGTCTCAAAGAAATAGTAGAAAGAGAACGTATTGCTAAGAACACAGCAAGAAGCTAATCTCTTGATCTTGGTATGTTGCTCTCTCTTACATTTGACTTCTAAGGTTTTCTTTTTTATAACCATATTCATATTATTTGTTAGAGGTGGATTGGAGAAGTAGAGAGCCATTAGAGTTATCGTTGAATTGTTGTCCAGAGATGGAATTGCCCATACAATCTTTTTCTTTGAACATTTACAAATTGCTTAGAAATAACAATTGTTGCTATCCCTTTGTTGTAGTCTCTGACAGACCTATCAAATGACCTGGTTGCTTGACTATTGGTTTCATTTGGAATCTATTGTTGTGCAAACCCTTAGCCACAATGGCTTATTTGCTAATCCAATGAACTTCATCCAATGTACGTGGTTGGTACGATACCAACGATGCAATCTTTACAACTCCAACATAAACATCGTCAACAGTTGATCTTTAAGTCCATTAGTACTGCTTATGGAAAAACCATATCAAGACTTATTGCGAACTTCCTTCTACTGGATCACATTATGAGTATTGTTCGGTTCTTTGGTACAAAAATCTGCATATCATGGTAAATATTATACTAAGGATAGTTTAGATATCATCAAAATCAATTGGAGATGTTTCTCCAACAATCATCACATGTGCAATTTACATTTGGCAAAACTTTATCATTTGATTCACTGGATAGCGCAACTTCCCAATATATTATAATCAATTCTTCATCACTTATGTCTTCATCAAAGACTGTAGGACATGCCCTCATTCGTTGGCCTCTCTCTAACACATGAGCTTATATGTTACCTCTCTCTTGCCTCTCCCATTCTCCTTTATCTAAAATAGATTCATCTCCAACTTGATTACTCAGTTCAATACAATCTCTTACTTCTCCTACCAAAGTGTTCTCATCACCTTCTTAATCGTCATACTAAACATATACTTTAACTTCCTCACCATGAAGACAATGGTAAAAAATATCTCTAATACCATTATCATCATGGAAATATCTCGAAACATCCTTCAAGCTCTTCTTAGGAATGAAATAATGCAATTTTTCTGTTTTGCATTGTAAAGATTGCATACTTGCATCAACAAGGATAGTACCAACATTTCCACCACCATACTCCCGTTCAATGCTACCAATAACAAATTTCCCATTTTAGCAAACGGTGATGGATGTAGTAGTCTCCCCTCATGCTGATACTGCACCCAAGATTAAAATAAATAAATAAATAGTTTTTGGGACCATAACATAGAAAGGGCGAAAACTTGTTATAAAAGGTCCCCACAATCATAACTAGTTTATTTAACAATGATTTAGTGGATGTCTTTCAATGGATAGAAAATAGTAAAGACAAATTGAGGTCCCCAAAATCGCAACTTCACTGTTGCACAATTTCTCTTCTAGCACCATCTCCCCATAGTTGCACTAAGAACTAAACCCTAATTTTTCCTTCTAAGTCCTAATTTTTCCAGCCAATTAAGCAAGAGGGGACGACGAACTTGACTGAGTGAGTGGGCGATGGCCACTGCAAGCGAACGAGTGTGATAGGAAGTCTTTTCTTAGCCTAGGAATTGAGCGTTGAATGACGGTGGAGCATCTGGCACCCTTTTTTGAGAGTGCAAGTGCGATGTCGGTTTTGGCCTGTGAGTGGTGTGACATCATTTTGAGACAACACAGCCACGTCGACTTGTGTGATGTTCTTTAGGATGTCCACTTGGACTGATTTTCTTCTTTTTTTAAAGGCCAACTCATTTAATTAAAAGTCACGTAATATTTTTATTAAAATTTCTCGCTCAAGACACTTAAGTGATTGTTTTTTCTTCAATTTCATACTTAAATGAGCCAGTAAAAACTTTTGGCATTAAAGTGAGCGCCATATGAAGCTTTTGATGCTTTTAGTGTCCTCAAACCAAGACCTATGCATTTTGTCTAAACAACAGTCTAAATATGGCTTTAGCTTAATGGGGCTTCGCTATACCATATTCCACATAAATCCTTAAAAGAGGTTTGCATTCATCATTGTGAGCTTTTCTCTGTAAAATTGGGATCGGGATAAAAGAGCATAAGGATTGATCACTACAATTCATTGTAAAAGGAAGGAGACGCAATCAAGCAAAAGAGTAATTAACAAGTCAGATGGGGACTTAAGCACGACACGTTTCGATGGAGGAAGAGGGCTTTGTTTTTCACCAACACAGCTTTGCTACTTGTACCCACTGGCTGATAAGTTTGACGATTAAAGCATCTATGGATTTTGGAAGGTGATCGCCCCATAATGTCACGTATAAATTTATAAGTGTTGGAACAGATTAGGAAACTAATTATCGATTGATGCAACTTTCTTCTTTTTTGCTCGAACGATTGATGCAACTTGACGAGCGAGAGATTTATCTTTACGCTTAATAATGACAGTGCACAAATATGTCATTATGTCATTGAGAGGAACTTGTAGTTGTCAACTTCATTCCATGACAATTCTTGTTCCAATGAGTGGAAGGCGCCCTTCCTCGCTTGGACCACAGAATATGTTCCAACTTCTTTTCTCTCTCCCCATTTTACGTTCACATTATTTTCTTGGCTAAACATGTGAATGCCCATGTTAATCATATGATAGCCCTTGAAAATTACGGTCATTGGCACTTATTTATATACTCACCTCCACATTCTTTTAACACAAAAGCTAGTACGTGTAGTTGCTTGTTTTCTCATGAAGAAATTAAGGTCTATTTCTCATTTCTGATTTTTTTTTTAACCAAGTAATTCGTTGAGAGATTTAAATTATGTAGAAAACAATAAAATAGAGTCAAATAAATGGATATTGTATCTATTTTATCTTAACATATTAGGAGCCATATAAACTTTTACAATAGGCTGCATGCACCTAATGATGCCAAATTTTACAGAAACAATGGTCATAGCCATTAAGAAATATGTTATAAATGTATTTTTGGCGTGTTACCTAATAATCAAATTTTATTTTTTTAACAAAACGGTTTGTCTAACTTGGTGCCGAAGATTTTCCGATCCTGAGCAATTATGCGTGCACAGAGGGCACTTTGCACTCAATGTACGGTTGACAATCATGAATATTTTCATATAAGTTCACTCTACTACCTCATTCTCTTCAACAAGCGCCAATTCGGAGGCCTTCACGAACGGTCTTACTATGTACGTTATCAACCTTCTCGCATTAGTCACAGTACCACCGTTAATCAGCACCAACCTCGTAGGTGTCGCCATGAGATGCCCTTTATTACATACTTTCAATCAGCGTTTCACAATATCAAATTGTCTAGCTAAATGCTAATTTGAATCACATTCTCTCTCAAAAGGTGTTATTGTCCTTTAACCTATTTTAGCCTGAAGCAAATTTTACTGATGCTGGATTTCAAACAGTTACTTACATTTCCGCATTGTCTACTAGAAAGCTTTTTCGCACAATTCTCACATTTTCAATCGGTGTAATTTCGTCTCGACATCATCTACTAGCTCTCAGACGAGTTAATGGCACTGTCTACCCAATTTGTTTTGCTTGCTTTGGTAATTCCCTGCTCATATTTGCAAATTAAAAGTTGATGTCTAGGATGGGGGGGGAGATAAATTCTCCCGTTGTGCCTAAAAAAGAACTTGCAGATTGACGTATCATTGCCTAATCGTGGACGTTCCTACGAGGGGGGTGGGGGGCATTTTAAAGATGTAGAATATTGAATTTATCTTGAGCCTAGTCAAGTTATTTTATAAAGTCGTGATATGCATTTGGGGTTTTTCTTCTTTGCCATGGCACCTATAAATAGATCACAGATTGTAGCATTGCAGCTAAGTAATTCAATCATTCCCCATCACTATTCATATTTCTGGCTATACCCGATTTTCCAAAGCAAGCCTCGAGAATCGGTCGCATACGATGTCATTGTCAATCCATGATTCGAAGATTGATGCAACAAACAGCTACACCAAAGAATTAATGTGACGAAAGATAAGGAATCATAGAGAAAAGCAGAATGAGACCTGCTTTTAACACCAGGAATCATAGATTAACACGTAAGCTATCGGCTATAAATTTGTGATAATTATTGGAGGGCCTTAGACAATTTTAGTATTGATTGGGACATATTCAGCCTCTCAACACAACATTAATGGTCATGACAGAGACTTGACATCATGGAATTTAATCTTACGGCAATGAGCTGGAGGACCACCTAATCCCAAAAGATTTGCTTATGTAAATCAAGAAAGATGCTGATTCGTCATGAGCTTTGCTCAATTTCATGCACAAATTAATCATCATGATTTTTGCAAGTGCCAAAAGAAATAGTTGAACATTGGCCCACTTTGAGCTCATTATCTAAAGAATTCTGAACCATTTGAAGATCGACTGTTTATACGCAATTTTTTCGTACGAGCGAGAATTTTATTAACTATCTTCAAATACATAAAGTAGGATACCAAAAGCCAAACACAATGAAATTGCATTCCGATTCTGCATGCGAGGTTTAGTGCTTTGCTCGTCTGCTGTTGCTTAGGCAGATTTATTAGAAAGGTAAAGAAACATGAGATGGCCCAGCTCCCTTTGAGGCCCAATACGCGTCCTCAAAGCACGGATTCGAGGTGCCTGCTGCTTGACTTTTATTTCATTTTATTTTTAAAGAAGTGGCTCCCATTGTATAGCACTCTGTCCCAAATGGGTTCAAGAGGTGGCTCTCGCTGCAAAACACTTTGTCCTAAATTGGTTCGACCGTGGGCTCTCACCACGTAGCCCCTCGTTCTTAATATGTTGAAGACCTTACTCTCATGACGCAGCAATTTTCCCTGTGTAGCACTTACTTCCTACACTTTTGGCTTGCATATTAATAATACTATTGGTAACACTCCAAATTCAAAAACTCGAATATGAGTACATAAGATACCCTCAAATAATATAAGATACACTCAGATAATCACTGAACCATCATAAGTAAGGTACATAGCCCTTAAATACTCAAATTAACAGCATAATTAATTAGCAATAACAAAATAACTGAAATAATCAATCTTTTGTTGCGCTCTGATATTTTGAGTTCACGATCAAACTATTGAAAATCAGTCTTACTGCTATGGAAGTGGATTGTTGATTAAGTAATTGAACACCTCAACTAGCTACCATCAAATTATGGTTATGCACGAAACGTAAATTACATGTTTGATCCAATTCTGGTCAGGAAATGTGATGTATGATTATGCCACTTTCCAAACAAGTGAAAAGGTCAAAAACTATCCGACCAAAAAAAAAAAAAAGGCGAAAAACTACATAATTTGGTGGACTCACGACGAAGAATTACTTTCATATTAAATTCTCAAACGTCAAAATGATCTAAAGAAAGTTTCAGTAAGAAGTTTCAATAGCTGCAATATCATTAATTCCAACTAAATAACTACTACAAAACCTTTTTTTAAGTATTATTGCTCTCAAAATTTTAGAAAAACCTTTTTTCATTTTACACGTTAAAATTTTTATTGGACACAAACAATTATTTCCTTAATACATCCCTCGCATGAAATTTCGAGAAATTGCAATGAATCAGTCGAAGACATGAAAAGAGATAAGTAATCCCTGAAAGTGTCGAATAAATTGTCATTTCTAGAAGAAGTTGAATGGTAAAGCCCTGTTCTCACCTTCCACAAGCTAAACATGGGCTTTTTTCTAATCTATCTCTTAAGGCTTAGAAGTCTTTCAGCCCTTAACTCGATCCTATGGACTGCGAGTTTGGGCTCTGTTGCTTTTGAAAATCGGAGCCCCATTTTATTTAGATCAAGGACGATAAAAGAAGCTAGGATATCGTAACATCGGGAGCCCCATTTTATTTAAACTTCGTGCACACAAGTTAATCTAGTTATAATTGCACAATCTCTTATTTTCTAATGAAAGACGAAATAATAAGTAAAGACAGATTCATGTCAGGTATGAAGTAGATTAGAGAGGAAATATAATCAGGACAGGATAGTAAAAAAACTAGAATCCCAAAGATCGATGTTCTTTCGATAAAATTTTTTTGAGAAAGTCTAGGAAAAACCTCAATATCACAGTATTCATAATATGAAACAATAACGAAATAATGATAACATGAAAAATAAGTTCTTATTTATAAACACTGATAAAATAAGTAAACTAAGCAACATATATTATCATCTACAATGATTGAAATAACTATGAGAAAGCTAATTAAATAACGATCCAAGTGGGATTTCCATCCTAGATCATTCATTTCTTTAGCATCAAATTCATGTTTTTAAGCAGCAGATGCTATCCATAGAGTTTAAGTGAATTGTTTGACCTACAAGGTATAGTTATATTGATTTGAAAACACTGTTCTCCACGCTGCTATGATAAACTACAAATAAACATTAAAAAAAGTGTGTCATGTCAAATAGCCGTTACCTCAGAACTTTGTAAACCATCTTGTTTGCCAGCATTATGCTTTGTCATTGGTGCATAGTTGGGCTAAGCCAGGTCCGATGTCTTTGAAAGCTTGAAATGGTTTTACTGTTGTGAAGAAGTAGCGTTAAAGCTATAGGGTGCTATTGTAACATTTGAAATCTTGTATGTTTGGTAATAATATTTAAGTTATAAAGTTGAGTATTATTTAGCTTGGAGTTTTAGATGACTGATAGAGAATCTCAATTATGTCGTTAATTTTGGGAAGTGCGGAAGGTACGAAAGATGATTTCCATGACTGCAATCGCCTGGAGTCTAATGCTTTAGGATTGCATTGATAGATGTGGACGTGTCGTTAATTTACCACTATATTAGTTGTAGGAAGGACTGATATGCTCCAAATTAGATATCTTATGATTTTCAAGTTTTAAATTTGGATTGAGATTTCCTAACATCCGATATTGTTCACTATCGATTTTAGTGGGTTCAACATATTTTCAGACTTATTAGTGTTTAGAGTAGACAGTGGTTTCCTTGTTATGTAATGAATTACTAAATATCTTGATAACTAGACAAAATATCTACTTTGGATTCATGTACTTGAGTCACTTGTCACTTTCTAATTTGAACACTTCTTACTTAATTTCAACCAAGGGCTTTTGACCTCAAGTCATCATAAAGTTCGTAATTTATCACTATCTCTTGGTAAATCTTAGTCTTCTAAATTCATCCGCCTTAGCCATATAATTGAATGAAATCATTTAATTATGCCACTTTTAACTTTCTAACTTGAACACATCTCTTGTACTTTCCACCAAGCTTTTTTAACCTCAAGTAATCGTTTCTTTTCACCTTGGATGCTTGTTCTTATCTCTTCGTAACTCTTGAGTAGTCTTCTATTCATTTCCCTTGGCCATGGGATCGTATCTTCTTATATCTTCAAGTTCAAAAAGAATTCTAATTTCTTTGCAAAGAAAAAAAGACATCAACCATCACTTTTTCTCCAACTACCTATTGCGACTCGCCCTCAGCAATGGTCGATGTCGAAAGGGATGGAGTTTAGGATTATTTGCTTGCAAGCTCGCACTTGAGCATGTCAATCAAAAGCGTCATCACCTCGCATTTTGATCTCAACCTATTGAGCTTGAGGTCTACACGAATGCAGGTTCTCCTAAACCTATACCCCGCACAATAGCGAGAAGGTGTCGTGACTCACTTCCACAATTACAGTACACCTTTAAAGAAAGGAGATTGGATGTGAAAGATGAATTTAAGATTATTTTTTACTATGATAGCCCTCTCGATGCTACATTGGTCAAAAAGGATGACATCTCTTCATCCGCTTCTACTACACTACATCGAGTGTGCTAAATCGTGGTGAGTACAAAATGAGACCCATACCCTGCATGACGGATTGATTTTATCATCTAAGTTGATTAAACGAACTAAGATAAGACTTTAGGAGACACCACTAGCCTTAGTTTTAGGGGTCGGCTAGAAAGCCTAATTAAGGGTTGAAGATGTTCCATTGATTTTTATGCAACCAAAGATAGAGTTTGGGAACTTGGGTTACGTTAATATTTCTATTAACACCATTTCAGTACCTAATAGTCATTGTATTTACCTAAAGTGATCATGCATGTTTTTTTACTTTTTCATGCTATTTGAAATAGAAGGTAATCATGCATGGATGTCAGTTTCATACCATTCTAATTTTACTTAGAAGAAAAGGAGAAAGGCATACAATTTGAATTGAAATTGTGGTGCAGCAATTAAACATCCAGGGAAAGCCATAAATCTAACCATGCAATCCTAAAACTGTAAAGAAGGAAAGAAAACAAAGCAAGAAAAAGAAACCTGCACCTTGTCAAGTTTTTATACAACACGAGAAAAAACCCAAGATATATGTCGGGTATTGAATGAATGACACAAAAAATTAGGCTTGAAAGGATATCGACCATTGCCGTTTTACAAAAACAGAAAGGTTGGAAGGAACATCAACCGCTGTCATCTTTGAAATCACCTTCTTTACCTATTCTAAACTTAGCCTAAAGCTAAAACAAATGGATTGCATTTGAAACAAACATCGAATCATGCAAAAGACATCCAATTCATGTCAAAGAATCAAACAAACAAAAAACAATCAATTGGTTCAAATTGGCCTCAAGGTTGGCCTTTGAGATTGCAAATGCGACGTGCCACTAGACCTCTTCCCTATTCATTATTAGACACCGCTTATGGTGATAAGCCATCATTAGCATTCACTTACAATGACTAACATCTTAAGTCCCTAAGTAGGGTTTTAATGTATAAACCCAAGCTTAACCCACGAGCATGCATCGGGTTTATGCAATTATCTAGAAATCATATGTATAGAGCTTGAAATTAAACATGCAAGCAAGTCCGAGGACTTTGGTTCTCATTCAATCAAACAATTAGTGAGCCAACATCAGATCACTTCATATATTCATCATGCAGCAAACACAAGTCACATGCTTCAAATGATCGTCGAATGGTCTTTTTATTTATTGAAAATTTTTGTATTTAAATTTCAAGAAACAAGGATCAAAATTCATGAGACACTGAAGGTTGGTTTTGCATATATAAATTTCTAAAAATCCTAGAACATGATGGGGTCACAATGGGCAAAATAGGGGAAGATGTACCACAACATCAAAGGATGGGCAATTGAAGATAGACCCATTCCTAATCAATCTTACAAAAATTATGGCACATCAATCACTCAATATTGAACAATTTTTTTTTGAAAAAATACACATGAATTTATAAAAATCAAAGAAAACAATGCAAATGCATCATAACAAAATAGGGTTGCGGGGTTCTAAAGCAAATTCACGGTGATTTGGTCATGTTAATGACATCCAAAAATTTTCAAATTTGGTCACAAGATAGTCCTAAAGATGACAATAAAATTCCTTGAAAGACTTGACCTTTGAATCATTACCCAAAAATTTATACAAAAATGACAAAATGTTGGTACAAATTTGGTTAATCATGCATTCCGAATTTGCCTATCTGTTAGGTTTCAAAGCAGTTTCACAAACAATGAAAAAATGGGTTTATTGACATGCAAATGGACCAAACTTGGCATCATTAGAAAGCCCAAGGAATGCTCTAACACTTCCTAAGAAGAGACCTCAGTTCAATTAAGATTTATTTTATGTCCAATTTTAGCATTTGCACAAACACACTAGATTGCAATATACAGGGCAAAAACAAGTTTCAAAAGATGCATGGCCTTCAACTCCTATATGACATGACAAAAATGGGAGAAAAATCATGTAGATGATGTATGAAATCATGAACATTTTTCATCAAGGGACTTAGACCTTAATGTGATCACAATGCATGGCATGAAATTAACAAAGGCAAAGCAAACATTATCAACATGCATAGTGGCAAAACCGAAATCACACTAAGGCATATGACTATGTGAGCTAATGATGTCCCTTTGGAATGATTTAAACCTTATTAGCAAGGCAATGTGATGTACTATGACTTTCATGAAGACATAATCGAATTGCACAATCAATTCCACACAATTACAATTTAGGTTACAATAGGGGCAGTCCAAACCTATGGACGATTTTATCAGTTTTCCCCTAATGAATGTTATCCAAAAATCTGAAAAAAAGATATGATATGAGAAAATTCTAGAAGGAATTATCTTCAAATCAATAAAATTGACAAATAGAGAACTTTGGCTCAGGAATGAATTATTAGAATGACTGAAGGATGATTTTTTAGGGTTTTGACCTGGGAACATTTATCCAAAATTTATGAGAAAAAATTATGTCATGAACACATTTATACGGACAACTTCATGAGACTCCAAAGGTTGAATCCAAACACAAAAATCTGAAAAAATTCGAGAAGCAGCATCATGTAATCAGGAACCATAAATTACAATACTAAGCACAGACGTTTAAAGGCTGATTGACCTGCCGAAATGAACTCCAAATATTCTAGAAAACTTATATGATATAGAGAAATGTATTAGATCGACTTTCATGAAGGAATTGACTTAAAAATTGAACCACAAAAATCGGAAAAAAATCAATAAACCGCAAAGGTTAGAGAACCACATAACACACTGAATACAGTTCAACATTGCAGAACGTATCATTGAATTTGATAAAGGTTTTTAGGTAGAAAATGACATCGGATTGGAACATTCTATACATCATTGGAAAGCTTTTCGAGTTGATTTCGAATGTCAAGAAGACATCAAACACAAAAAAGCGTGTTTACAAGCTATATTAAGTCACTTATCAGATCCATCATCTAAGCACACGAAAATTGCAAATCAAGTTCAAACACTCAATCAAACAAGTTCAAGCCATCATTAATCATCCAAATCCATTTCATAGCATCTAAAACACCTTATAGCAGATGTGATCATCATCAAACCAAACCTAGGTGCGAGCTCTAGCCCCAATTGCCTAACGCAATCTCACCTCATCAAGCTCAAGAACAACAATAATACCTTTTGTGTGATTTCTCGACAATTCGAGCTCAAACAATGTAAACTGAAGCATGATTGCACCAAGAGGTGTCGAGATCCTCCAAGGAGTGTTGTGATTGTTGGAGGGGGTTGGATTGGCGCAGGTTTACCACCAGTTCACTGCAGGAAGAAGATCCGGTCCGAGCAGACCGGTTCGGCGCACCAAGGAGAAAAACTGCCTCTCTAGGGGAGATCGAGGCAGTGATGGAGGAGCTACTAGCCACCGGAGGTTCACTTAAGAGAAGAGGGATGCCGTGAGGGGCAGCGCAACACAAGAGGACGCCGTCAGGGAGCCATAAACCAGCGACCAAGCGGTGGTTCAATCGAACTATGTAAGGTAGTTATGGAGGGAGAGAGAAATGACAAGAAAAGAGAGAGGGAAGAGAGAGAAAGGAGAGAGAATGCAGATTAGAGAGAGAGATTTTGCTGCACAAATAGCCCCCAAATTTTGGTAGAAAAAATGCTTATATACTACCACTCTAGATCAAATCCTAACCCTTGGTTTGATCCAAAAACTAAGATCTAATCCTATCCCTAGATCTAATCCCAACCATTAGATTAATCACATGTTGAAATTTTTAAGGGCTAAGATGCATTCCTAATGAATGGTTGAGATTTAATTATGAGGTTAGGGCATTTTTTGCAAATTTCATGGATTTGAGGGTTAATTTTAGAAAAATTAAAAAATCTTGGGGCAAAATCGCAAACTTTAAAAACTAAGGACATGGAAGGCTTGACCATGAGGTGGCCTGTTCAAAGAAGGGCCAAACTAGCCTCCTCTGATTGGTCAGACTAGTTCACACCAATTCAATCGGTTTGAGCTTCTTTAGGGTAGTTCGGTCCATATTTTTCTTAAATCTTTGCAAAATTGTAAAGAAATTTTATTAATCTTGATGAAACATGGTTCAATTACAAGAGAAATGGTCCAATTTTGATCTAATCAGGCCAATTTAATCTTGAAAAATTCAATTAATGATTTTTTTAATTAGCCTAATTATCTAATTATTATGAAAATTATTGGACCTATGTCATGAGTGCACCAAATTGGACTTTCTAGGCTTTAAATGAGTAATTTCATTTCATTGTTTGCCAAAATTTGTAAATTAATTGAAATTGGATTCATTTAAAATTGCAAGACATCTATTGGCATAATTACCCACGCCTAGAGGAACCTATTGCATTCAAATTGACATTGAACAAATGGCACAACCTTTACATCTAAATTAAATTGAGGGCCAATATCGAAATTGAACCTCAATTCATCAAATTAAACCTTAGTTATGCATGGGTTAACTTGAAGTTTATTAATTGAAGCTCAACAATCCTATTTTATTAAAGTCAAATAAGCTAAAGTCCCCAAATCGATAAGTTCACAAATGAATTTCCCAAAATTGTCCTCAAATTCGGACTTAACTCACAAAATTGAAAAGGATGGAAGTATTCATTTGCAAATCATGCTCAAGTGATTCAAACCCCTAACTAGGGGCAAAAATGTCAATTCACATTCCGACTTATCCAATCTTGAAATTGATCAAAAAAGTGAATGGGTAATTATCTCTAGATCAAATGCCGTAAAAGGGACTAGGCCTACTTATGACTTGAATAAAAGTAATTTTATTTTTGGACAATTTCAAACCTAAAACCAAAACTTTGGAAAATGAGGTTATTAATCGATTTTCGCAAAATTTTTGATACTAAAATCAAATTGAAACTAAAATAAAATGATTTTATGATTTTATGATTTTTATATTTTTGTTTTTTTTGGTTAAAGATAGAAGTGTCAAAATGGGTTATAAACTCATATTATGACTAACTTTAATTATATTGGTCAAATATGGTTCACAAATGGGTTTAAGCAAAAATAAAAATGGGTCTTAATGGATTATTAGGGAAATCCACTTTGAACCCATAGTCCCAAGGCCTTCCTCCTCTCTCCTTCCATCCCCCTCCTCCTCTCTGCATCCCCAATCATCACACCACCATCTCCATCGCCAATCCCACCATCATGTCGCCATCTCTATTGCCGATCTGGACAACGTTGACCTTGGCCGAACTTTGACTCATCTAGATTTAGGCAAGCGACCCCGAGCTCACTAGATGGAGCTCAACCTAGATCTAGGTAGGTGAGTTGCAAGTTTACTGGCCTTGGCCGAGCTCTAGCTCCCCTAAATTTGGGTAGGCGAGTCCTAAGCTCGCTAGCCGGAGCTTGGCTTGGATCAAGGCAAGTGAGCCCCAAGCTCACTAGCTGGAGCTCGGCTTGGATCATAGCCAACTCCGACTCACCCAAATCTAGGTAGACAAGCCGCAAACTCGCCAACCATGCCCATGATTTGGCTGGCTTGGCTCTAGCGAGGTCTTAGCCTTGGCCGAGCTCCTGCCCACCTGAATTGGCAAGCCACAAGCTCATTGGCCATGAAGGAGCTTAGGCTCACTTGGATCGACTAAGCTTTGAGTTCGCCGGCACTAGTTGAGCTCAAGCTCATCGACCTGCATCTTGGTCAATCAATGCCAGCGAAGGAAAAAGGGAAAAGAAGAAGAAGAAGAAGAAGAAAGAAAAGAGAAAAGAAGGGAAAAAAAGGGAAAAGAAAAAGAAAAGAAAAGAAATTATAATAATAAAATTATTTCAATTTAAAGATATTCATTTTTTAAAATTTTATTTATTAATTTTTTATTATTTAATTTACTTTTTAAATTTTATGTGAAATTTTTATTCAAGTAACTTATATGTGAAAAGTATAAAGTTGATTAAATGGGTGAAAGTGGATTTTTCTAAATTTAATTAAATATTAATGTGTTCTATAATATGGGTCGAGTTGGGTCGGGTAGGGTATAAGTCATTAAATTTATATTGTATGAAAATTGGTCAAAATGGATCAATATGGGTCGGATCATTTTTTACCCAACTCACCCATTTGACAATCCTAGTTACAAATTTGACTTTTCACAAGAAGTTTGATTTTATGGTCAAATCTTTGATTTTTTTCAAAATTTTCACTTCTAAAGTGAAATTAAACTTGAAATTAATGTTTTTGCTCAAAAAGCCATATTTTTATTTGGATTAATTTTGGTCAATGGTTTGACTAAAAAGTCAACCCAAAAGTTAACCGTTTGACTTTTTGGGTTTTTATGTGACGTGAATAGGAATTTATTGATTAAAGATAAGTCAACAAACAGAATTGAAAAATGACATTTTTTGTTCGAAAAAGAGCTCCTTCACGATCAGAAGCCCCAATTTCGACTTTTTTACCTTTGTCGACATGTCGATTAAAAATCAAATGTCAATAACAACCTCTCTTTAAGTGGGAGTTCGGAGAGATTCCACTCAAAGATAAATTGATACCAGCAATTTTTAGTCGACTCCATTTAGGAAAATATAGAACAAATGAAAGAAATGATATTTGATTAGAGACATACCCGAATACTTATGGTTGTTCGTTGAAAAGGTTTGACTCATTCTCAAAGGTCTCTACTCTCTCATGAAATGGAGTGAAGGAAAGAAGAATGGAAATTGTAGGAAAATGTATGATTTAAGGATGACCAATAACCTAAAAACAAGATTTAAGGATGACATAAAACCTAAGGGCAAGGTTTAAGGATGACCTAAAATTCAAGAACATGTTTTAAGGATGACCACTAACCTTGGGTTGGTTTAAGGATGACCTAAAACCTAGGACATGGTTTAAGGATAAGCACTAACCTAAGATGATGTTTCAACTAACTAGGAACCAAAGATGAGGTTTAGGCTAACCAAGAACTAAAGACAAGATTTAGGCTCACCATGAATCAAAGATGAGCTTTAGACTAAATAGGAACCGACTCAGTGGGGACATAACATTTTCAAAAGGGAATTTGAGATTACTTGATAATAATCATCAATTTCCTTAAAAGGAAGTTTTAACAAAATTATTTTTGATTAACCATATAAGGCATAAATCAAATAGGCCAAATTGGAAATAGTCTAATCAAAAAGGTCTTTCACATCAACTCTCATAAAAAGCTTTTAGTTCCCATTCATTGATGTGGGAAACATGCTTATTCTCACTCTTGAAGTTTTGCATGACCTATGTTAGAGGTTTTAAGAAATGTTCACAATGAATACAAATTGATTGATCAAAAAGGTCATTTGCTATGACCGTAATGTAAACTTGGTTATGAGCTTACACAAAGTATATTCACTTTGGGGCCAAGAAAAAAAGATTCAATTGGTATTTTCATTGAGTCTATAAGTCAAGAACCATGAAAATAAGACAAGATAGGATTGCTTCCACTCTTAGTGGTAACTCCTCTATGAAATTTTAACTTCGACTCGAATTATCCCAATCAGAAAAGGTTTTAGATATGGATTGTAATGTTGGTTCGGGTAAGGCTCAAAAGACTTGAAATATATCAGACAAAAAGGGTTTAAAGAGTTGGTCATTATCTTGGTGAATCATTTTTTATTCAATTTATCTATGCATGTGTTCTTGTCTTCTAAATAAAATACCAACAGTTTTATGCTAACCGCCACGGAAGTTGCACCTCCACTAACTCCTTTACCTGCCTTAATCTGATGACCAGATCTAATGCGACAAGCATTTTGATGACATTGCAGCAAATTAGCTTCCATTTAGTACGAAAGTATGAGAAACACAGGCTGAAGGAGCATCCTCCATAAATTCTCGATTACAACTTGGTTGATGGTTCTTCGTTTGCTATGTATAACCCACAAACATGCCTGTGACGAGATGAACGAGAAAGAGTTTCCTTTTTTTGCCAAAAGTAGGAGTTTGATGTTGAATTAGAGTTTAATCGCGTCCCTAAAGACCCAAGGAAAATGAGCCATTAAGAGGTTGTAAGGCAGTTCCCTAAGTCACTTTAAAGTTGGCCAGGCACATTGTGTTGGCTTTGACGTAGTCTTCGTGACAATCTCCTGCGCCACCAATTTACGCAAAAGTTACTCAAGCAATCTAGACACCATTAATTGCCATATTTCTGAGCCTTGTTTCCTAGTCAAAGATGAAACAGATCCTGGGCATTGTTGGTCAATAGGTGGAAGGAAAGTTTTACTTTAATTTCTACATCTGTGTTTACAAGAACTCGTAATTTCATAATGGATCACAAAACTAATCAATGAAAATTGTAATTCTTGTTTGAATAATATAAAATGACCAAACCAATATTAAATAATATTTTTGAAAAATATATAAAAACCTGAGACCCAACCTAATTGTTCGGGTTATTTGACATTTGGGTCTCAGGTCGGGTGGTGTCAAACACACTCCTATAGTGTTTCGGGTTGGGTGTTATTGAAACTCGCCCGACCCATTGACACCCCTAAAATTAAAACATGTATTTACAAACAGTTACCAAAAGACCCAATGCTCGATGATCTTGATCTCAACACACACCCCACGTTAGCAATTACTTATGGTGCTTGCAGCTCCTTTTCTTGGCAGTTACAACAGCCCATGTTCCTCAGTCATTTTCATTTGTGGCTATTGAGATTTACAACTCCATGAACTCATGACCGTGCTAGCTTCATGATTGAATGGGTCGTTATGCTTGTAGTTGAAATTGTGGCCTTCATGACTTGAACGTTCGCCGATCTTCACTTTAGCTCTTGTTCCTTTGTCAATTAAACTAAGTCTCACTTACCCACTCTCGTGACTAAACACTTACTAATTTTTCCCTTGTATCACCTATCGGCAACTTCTCATCACCTTTGCCAATTACCTATAGTTGCCGACCAAAAGGACTTAGTAAATTTTACCTTAACCATGTCTTGCTCGGTCTTCTTTTAGTCTGAGTCGACAGTCCAAGGCTTGGGCTTTTTTTGTGTCAACAAATGGCTTAGGGTTTTTTTCTTATTTTAGCTATATTACTTTAACTTAGAGTTTTTTATGAACACATGAATCGCCATCACCTATGACCATGTGCGCTCATGGCAAAACCTTCACGGAATGCAGTTACGACCACTTTGTCTTTTTGCAACGGTAGAAAAGCTGGTAACTCGTTAACTTTCTTTTCCGTGATGATCTCGACTTCAATCCTTTTGGCCTGGCTACAGTCTTCCACGTCTCAAATCTATCTCAATCACGTGGACTTTTTTTGTGCAAGGGGGCCAAGTATTAAAGAAGGAGGCCACAGGTATTAATTAGCCGGACTCAATCACGTGGCACGAGATAAAAGGGATGATACCAACGGGCATGTTACAGGTGCTTGTTGAGCATATCAAGGAGTGAACACAAAATACTATCAACTTTTTAAGCTTACATGATGCATAAAACACGAAAAAAACTTAAAATTTGCATGGTCCTTTTCTTCGGTTACTTAACAAGTATCCTCAAAACACTCATCATAACAAAATTCCTATACAATTTCCTCGCAAGTCAATTACGTGACATTTGGAAGAAATATAACGGGAATTAAAGAACTACATGTATGATTCTCGTACAGCTTACAAATGATATTGTGGCCCTTTCTCTTTCATTTCTATTTCTAGGGTTGCATGGTCTTATTTGCTATCCAGATTCCAATTCTTTTTTATTTTATTTTTGCCCCCTTAGTTCGCTATGAACGCAAATAGTTCGCCCCTGAGTTGACAGATCAGTCCATTTCCACAAAGGGTTGGTATGAAGATTATAGTCCATAATAGCTCCAGCTGTAGAAGCGAAGAAAATTTGAAGTCGCATCACATGCGCATTAAAGACCAAATCTGCCGATTCCCAATACATTTTCTGCCCATGGGATTTCATTTGATGCCTCAGGTTCAGTCGTTCAGATAGTCGATTGGTGGTCCATTTTCTCTTTCCCTACCTTTTCTTGTTTGTTGCCTCCAAGTTCGAGCGGGACACCTAAACTTCTAAAGCCCTTGGAAATGCCACCAAATTCACACCGGTTAGCTTGGGATACACTTATCCCAATAAAAGTAACATATATTAAGGAGTGGCCTCAAAACCGTTATCAAACAAACTTTACAGAACATTTAAATTTTTAGAGGATAGTACCGTCACTATCTACAAAGTGATGGTACCATCCTCCCGACCACACATCCCCAAGTGTGCGGTCTAGAAATAGATGTTGTATGGTCTAGCAGTGGATTTTGCCAATTGTCAATTTGGAAATGTGTGGTCAGAAGAACGATACCATTACTTTGTGGAAAGTGACAATACCGTCCTCTAAGTATTACTCTTTTCAAATCATTTTGTATATGATATAAGATAAGTAATGTAATTGATTTTTTTAAAACATGTAATGAGAACACTTGTTAACAAAATCCACATGAAAAAAGTTTGATCTTCTTGACTTGAACTCCAAACTAGAATTATAGTCCTTGGGTTAGATTGTCTTCCGAGAAGCCCACCAAATAAGTCAATCAAGTGATGATGACAAGTTACTTGCATAATTTTGAATCAAGTGTTCAATTTTTATGAGTGGAATATCGCCTTAAGATTACTTGAGAAATATATAATTGTAATTGGGACGGTGGACAAATGATCGAGAAAAGTTCATTCTTTTATTTTATCAATGATGTGATAAATTTATTTACCAAAAAAAAATGATGTGATAAATTTAATCAATCTTAAATATATGAAACACTTGAAAATATGCATTGTTATAGTAGGACCTACTATAATCAGATCGATCCAATGCTAACCTTTCAAAATGTGGTGAGTTTTCTCCCTTTTTAATATGTCCAACTAATTTGGTCTTGTTACAAGATCAACTCTTGTAGTGAATCTTAAAGGTAATTTTTCATGGAAGCATACATATAGCACGTACACGAATGTCTGAATGAGTCTCATCTTTTGATCAAACCATTGCCAAAATTTGTTCGAAGAATCAAGAACATGAATGACATCATCAAAGATTTACACTCTGGATTTAGCACCAAATATTAGATACCCGAAGAATGGAATAATAGTAATCACTAAAGTCCAAAACGAACAAGGGAAAAAATCATGAATCAAGTCATAATCATGAAGCTGGAAAAAGACTAAAGCACGTCAGAAAGAATCCGCATTATCAGCCAGTGGGAGATCACAAAGCTGCTCTTTCCCTGCTTCATCAAACAGCCAATTGAAAAGCAATGACAATTGCTCCTGATCGTCGCCGCTAAACCTCAGCTTACTCTCATTTTGGAGATGGCTAATCTCTGGTGACATGGATCGGGAGAAATTGGAAGTCGAAGAATCCAATGACTCCAATGACTCCAATTTGATCAGTGACTCGAACACATTATATGACAACTCAGTCCCATTGCTCAGCGTCCCTCCTCCTGAAGATGTCGAATCAGTCATGCTTAAATCTGCCGCTACCATTCTCTGAGCCTGCTTCGCCGGATCTTTTGTCCACCCCTTGAGCAACTTAGCTATGTTCTCAGTGCTCGAAGGGTAATTAGTCATCAGTGTTTGGACAGGTTTTGATGAACCAGAAGATCCAGGAAAAGGCTTGTGTTTAGCTTCAGAGAGTTCGGATGAAGCAAACGGCTTTTCAGGAGACAAGGCATCACATAGAGCTTGTCTGGCCAATTGAATGTCGGTTTGGAGCCTTTTTTCCCACTGACCTCTAGACATTGGAATTGGATCTTCGCAAGGGCTTAGTTCTAGTTTCTTGAGCTTCTTCTTGAGATGTGTATTCCAGTAGTTTTTAATGTCATTGTCTGTTCTCTGAGGAAGGTATGATGCTATGGCAGCCCATCTGCGCCAGAAGTAAATGGGCCATCAATATATATATGTACTACTATCAAGGGTCTAATAAATATATTTTTCAAATAGACATCGTACTAATTTTTAATATATATTATCCTCCCTATAAATGTCTGTGAAAGATGTTCTCACACTGCTAAGGTGAATGGCATTGTATAGATTTTACAGTCAAATGTGGCACAATTTCGAGAAAAGTAGTCACAAGGAAAATGGCAACTGAAATATTTTCTAGAAGATAACTCATAAAAGTTACCAATCTACTGGGTCACTCGTTATAAATGAAGGTATTTGCTTTAGCATCTTTCCCATAATTTTCTCCAGAACTTGTGGGTAGAATGAGAAAGAGAGGGGGGTTGGGTTGGTAATCACCTATTGCCCAGAAGAGCTTGAAGGTGGATGATCATCTTCTCCTCCTGATCTGTGAAGTTGCCTCTTTTGATTCCTGGCCTTAGGTAATTAGTCCACCTAAGCCTGCAACTCTTGCTGCATCTGAGCAACCCTGAAATGCGTCCACATGGAACAATAAGATATGAGACCCCAATCAAAGTTTATGCTCCTAAAGACAACAAAAGGAACTCGGTGCTTAATTACATTAAAGAAAAATCAAAAGAGAGAAACACTAAACCTGTTTTGGTAGGAATAGATCTCCAATTCCCAGGTCCATGTTCCTGAATGTAAGTCACCAGTATGATATCCTCTTCAGGAGTCCAAGGACCTTTTTTTACCCCATTTTGATCACAGCATGGTGGTCTACCCATTCCAAAACCAGTGAACCCACTTTTCACTTCTCAGCAAGTAATGTCTTTCCGTTTGCTTCAACTAGGCTTCTACTTCTTTTCTTTTTCTCCTTCTCTTTCTGTTTGTGCAATTTTTCCCTTCGTGAATACAAGAATCAGAGACGGCAAGGGTCCGAGTCCAAGTGGTAATCCTGAGACCCTTTTGCTTTATATAATGGAGAGAGACAGAGAGAGAAGCAAGGGATCATAGAGGGATGGACAGTAAGATTTGTTTCATGGAGCTGACCAAGAAAAGAAGGCCAAGAGTCAAAAGAGATGACAGCAAAGAGAAACATTTAAGACACCGCCAGAAGGAGCATGAGTCAGCTACAATGCAAATGTGGGCAAATAATCTCGCACTACGGTCTCACAAAACCGCGTGGGGCATTCAATACAACGTGGAGAAACCCTAACGCTGCACTAAATGTCTTAAAGCCCCATATGTCCGGAGTACGCAAGGGGTTTACACTTTCCGGAGCGAGCTTTACCCTAGTAAAAGCTAATATTACCCAATCCAATAGTATATTGGCATTGCCTTCTCATGGGTTTTGTACATAAATATTTTTGAAAATTTATGTTTACTGAAACTGCTTTTGTACTCTTGCACATTCAACCTATATGAAAAATGGTATTTTTGGACTTATAGCAGTGAAAGTAGACATGAATTGTAACTGAAAATGTCACTTAACAAGAATTATTTCTATTTAATACGAAAACCGTTTAATGGTTTCTTTTTTAGTACTTATTACTTAATTTTATGTTGTATTTTACCACCTGTTGTATTGAGTAGAGTCAAAGTAATTTAACTCTCTATATAAGCACGTAAAAATCATTTTTTCTCCATATTATTCTATAGATATATGATTAGATACTTTCTATAAATGTATGTAACATCACTTATTATACATAATAAAGTCAATATTAGGTGAAATTATAAATGAATTTATTTTCTTATTCTCGTAGAGTTAATTTTACTAGTTATCCTTTTAGATATTACTAAATCGACATATTATATATATAACCATGTTAATAATTAAAAAATGCTCTTAATTTTCTTAAATAAATTTTCTCATTCTCATAGGTCAATTTTACTAGTTATTGTCAAGAGATTTCCCTCCTATCCTTCACATTTCCTTGGAAGAAATTTCGAATTTTCTTTTGGAAAAGAAAGGGACTCCTTTCAGTACAATTTAATGCATCGTATGACTCCCCCAGATAGTGCTGGTGATAAAAGTTGTGACAGAGACGCTGCAGCATGGTAAAAAGGAACAATAATTACCATTAACTAAGGGCTGCGCAAGTTTAAAACACACAACACCCCCTCATTTGCCGACATGGAAAAAGAAAAACTGGCAGAGATATATTAAATTAAATTTTTGTCCCCACTTTCTTTATAAAAAGTTAATTTGATTAATTAGTAGATCAATCGGCAAGTTTGATATTTCACTTTTTAATTACTATTAATAATTCTGTGCACACTACCCCGCTTATATCTATTTCTTTTCTTTTCCACATAGCATGCGTCGACAATATAAGTTTCTAAAAATTATTAAGGCCAACATGTGAGTGTGTTAGAGATAAAGGAAAGCCCAAATTGGCCAATTGTGAACAATCAAGCAATTAATCTATCGAATCCACTAATATTTCAATAGATTTCGCTTTTATTGAAGATAGGCAATCCCAATATGTCACCAAACTGGAACTTAAACACACCCTATAATCTAAATATAGCGATATTGGACTTCTCTTGAGCATCCCAACTAAGATAAATATTAGATGCTCCATACCATTGTGATGTAGTGTAGGCTAAGACATTACCATATGTGTATATAGGATATCCAACTTAAAGTCTAAAACTACTAGTATAGAGAGTGTACGTGTATCAAGCCTACATTAACCCATGCCAGAGCAATGCGAGCGTAACACTGGCTTTTGCCATGGCCAAGCTAGTGAACAGAAATAGTACGGCAAGGGAAAGGATAAAGACGGGTCGCAACTCACAATGCGCACAAAGCGCAAGGTTCACAAGCCCTATAAAAAGGAATGTTCTATGAAAAAGAGGCAAACGAGTGTTTCCACTGCAATAACAAATAGATATTGGTGCAACCAGGATAATTCTAGTAAATTCTGAACAATTCAGAAATAAAACAAGGATAAAACAGTAAAAATAACTAGGAAATCAGCAAAGGGAAAAAATAGCTCTGAAAAAGGCTCAAAATTTGAAAATTGCTCTGAAACACGTCTAAATAACTGATTTTGAGACCCTGGACCTCAACTTGACTACAGCGTAGTACGTGGGATAAGCTTTCCGGATTGATAATGAGTCATGTAACTCCCCTTGAACGAAAAGTTGTAGTTGTTTTATCTCATGCTAAGTGAATTCTTGCCGTTAGCCCCCCTTTGGGATTCTACTACTCTGAATGCTCCAAATTATCTTCAGCAGCCACATCCACATCAAAGAGAAGGAAAAAAAAAAATGTTGCATGTGTTGTAATGCAAAAATGCGCTACTAGGGAATACATGCATTGATTTACAAGATAAGAAGGCGACCAGTTGAACAATAAGTTGGGGGCCTGGCTCGAGGCTTTCTTTGGGAGAATAAGGAAAAGGAGGGGAACGAAAGTGGGTTTAGAGAATAGGGGAAGTTCAAATTTTTGTGAGAAGGTAAGGAAAAGGACGGAAATCTATGAATTTGTAGCATTTTCCTTCCACATTTTCTTTGCCTAGCTCTCCCAAACAGGGCATAGGTATACATAGCTTGTTTAGTCCAAGCCATCGTTTGGAGAAGATGTGTATGGGTGATAATTGATAAATAAAAGAAAACTTACGTTGACCTAAAGCTTAAATCAATTGCAGACTCCTAACGTGTTGCCCATGTTACTCCTACATGAGGGTATACATCAGACAAATCCACATGGCAACTCCAATTTCGGTGACAAATTATTTAAGGACGTAATTGGAGTCAAATTCCATTCCTTCTCGTAGCAGTCGATCAGTTTTTTCCATCGAAGTTTTCAGGCATCGGTAGGACGCATATCAAATGAAATGTTGACTGCAGTCTCACGCTTCAATCATGTAGAAGTAGAATGTCTAATAGGAAAAAATAATGCTAGATTTATTAATCTGACATATGAAATTGATTCTTTAGATAATGTGTTCAAATAAAATGACTTGAATGAGCCACTTTTAAGAACCGATAACCGCAATATAGCACACACTAAAAATAATTTTCGCTCCAATTTGATGCGAATTTTCATGTGAACTAATCATGTCAATTAAATTATTGTCTTTTGTCATTTAGCTCAATAAATTCACCATAAATTTGACGGAAGATAACAGAGGTAAAATATATCACGAGCATATCAGTTTGGAAATTTTTTGTGACTCAAAAATTAATATGAGATAAATTTATTACGACTGTACTCATTTGAAATAATATAATTTAAAGTAAATTTATTACAAAGATATTAATTTAGGATTTTTTGTGATATTAAAAATACTATGAATGCTGAAACGCGCATTTGGGTAGATGGGCCAATTAGTTGCCTCGTCAACTGCTTATCCGATGCCTCAAAATTGCGTGCACTGAGAATAATGGGGTCCACCGGGACTTCTGATTTCATGTGCATTTAGTGTGGTAGACCCTAATGTGCATCATCGCTTTCATAATTTGTCAGATTTGCCAGGTTGGAGATGGTAGATCAGTATCCGCGCATGCATAGTTAAAAGAGGGGTTCATGAAGATAAGTGAATGAAATTAGGAGTGATGACCGCGAAAGTCTAACTTTGCCCGCCCGAGATTAACTCGCACGACACTTTCGCGCGTACAAACTGTATCTAGTAGTTCACTTTCATGGCCATGTTAAGATTGAGCCGCGTGGAATGCTAATTTGCAACTTTTCCGAAGTAGTTTACTTTTCATAGTCATTTTAACGAATTCTTATCCTAGTGAATCTCTATTTTTCATTCTATAATTCTTCTGCGTATTTTGGTATTAAATCTATAATCGTATGTACACATAGATTGCGGTGGCTAACACAAAGACAGAAAAAAGACTTCAAACAAATTCTTTTCATAGAATGAAAACAAGGGAGCAATTGCAAAAGTTTCTACAAAACAGATGACATAAGAGTTTAGGCGTTAGAAGAATTAGCAAACAGACATATAGTGGTCCAATTAACCCTTTTGACCTAAGTCCACTCCTCCAAATTAATAGCCTCAAATCAAACTAAAATCTACTAATTATCTCAAGAGATTATAGATAGTGGCAGGTAGTGTTTTTACTCAAAACTTAATAGATAACTTTACAATACACGAGCACCTCTTTCACCATAAACACACTCTATTGACAAATAACAAAGTCCACACAACTATTTCAGAGAGTACAAATCAAAATACAAGCAATACATCACAAATGAGAGCATGAGAGTATTCAAGACATAGAGAAGAGTAGATTTCTAATTTTCGTTACCTTCCTCAGCAATCCTTAAGCCCTTTAAATAATCTTCCAAACTTTATCTTAGCCATTGGAAGTCTTCTCGGGGTCAAAGGATTCATGGGGCCCATATTTTTGCTCAACAAACCTACCAACTATCCAGGGTTATCAATTCAAAGATAGAAGCCCAGCCTGAAATTAGGAACTGCCCATTTACTCTATGGAACCACCTGCGAACTGAATCGTCCTGGTTCGATTCTCAAGGGGTGCATGGAACTAATCAAAATGTTCCTAACAAATTCATCCAATGTTTTCCATTAACCCTGCACCACCGTGCATTCCTGCCATTGACAAGCTCCAGCTTTACTGAGACCTCATGTGGCCAAGCATCACACCATCGTCACCTCATCGACGACACCAGCCTTTTGCTATGACAACTTCAAGCCAACAATGAGCTTTGCCAAGCCACGAAGCAGCAGCCCCGTGCCAAACTTTGCCGAGATCTCCATCAACGAAGACGCTAGTCCTTCACTCAACTTGCTCTCTCTCGTTGCTCGCACCGCCTCCTCCATACAACGCCGATTCAACCGGCAATACATGATTTGCTTCTAGACCCTTCTGTTGGTCCTTGTGCACTTTCAGTTTGTCCTTTACAATTCCTAGAGTTCACTTAGGGCGCGAATGATAACATTTCTGGCCTAGAAGAAAAATATATTTCTCTATTTCTATTCTTGGATGAGTTTCTGAGAAAAAAACGCATTTAATAATGACACAAAATTTCTATTCTTAGAATAGAAATTCGTTTGATAATGAAAAAAATTTCACTTTTCCGATCGACGGTAGCAACAAGGGGAGGGGGCAGTAGTGGCAGCCGACAATCGGCGACCAGCAACCGGTGGCGTCCGGCAAGGGTGACCGGCGGCCAATGGGCAGGGGTGGCAGTGACCAGCAGACAACAAGAAACTCTTTCGAGTGAGAAGTTAAAAAGAGAAAACAATTTCTGATTTCTATTCCATAATTAAAAAAAGTAAAAAAAAATTGTTTCTAATTCTATTCCATACCTATTACTGTAATAAAATATGTTCTAGAAATAGAAAAATAAAATTATTTTACCAAATAGATTTCTATTCCAAAAACGTATCTGAAATAAATAAAAATAGTTTCCAAAAATACAATAGTTACCATGCGCCTTATCACTACTCGCTATTCATGATCTTTGCTGTCTATTTCGTAGTCAAACTCAATGGTCTTCACTGTCTAGGTGTCATCACTCTTGCTGCCAAACTGACCAATGTGACTATGGGTTCATAGTTGTTGCCCTATTTTCTCAGGTGAGAGTGACATAGGGAGCAACAAGGCCGAAGGCAATTGAGAGTGAGCATGAGAGTGGACTGACCAAGTGAGAGGTCATTGAGAGTGAGAGTGAGTGAGAGGGAGATGAAGCCGCAAGATGAATGAGGCGGGAGACAAAGAGACAAAGTAGAAACTAGGGTTTTGATCTGAAAACAAAAAATTAAGAAAAAAATGTATATATGTATTGGTCAAATCCAAGTGGGCGGATTAAGGTTCCACATTTGGATCCGAGAACCGGACCAATCCCATGGGAAGAGCCAATTCCAAGCTGGTCCAATCCACTTGCAAACTGTTCAAGCGATTCCCAATTCTTTTGCACACATCTACCAACTATGACATAGGTCCAACTACCATGGGCCGATCTTAGGCAAACACCCCTCCAAAGTGCAATGGAGTTCACTAACCTAAGCCATGGACCTTCTTTGATCACCCATCCAACCCATCTATGACATAGGTCCAACTACTATGGGCCGACCTTAGGCAAACGCCCCTCCAGAGTGCAATGGAGTTCACTAACCTAAGCCATGGACTTCTTTGATCACCCATTCAACCCATCCGAATAAGTACCCACTACATGTTTAGACTGCTTTTTCTTGAGCAAAAAGAATCTAACAAAAGTACAAGCTTTTGATTATGTTGCTTGTCTAATTGTCTGAATGCTTACACAAAGAAGGAAAAAATACTCCGGTTTTTCTCCAAGCTGCTTTTTGTTGATCCAGAACTCGAAACTGGATATTAGAAACAATGAACTCAAATCAAATAAGAAGAAGATCTGGGTCTTCTTAATCAAATGTGCACGTCAACATGCCTTCCACTTCGCAGATAGCAAGCTACTTCCATCACATTCCTTTCGATCCTTCGCTAAAAGTTACCGTTCACCTTCTACTCTATAATTCTTCCAAATGTACCGACATCTCTTGGTTCTACGCAACTGTTCACCTTTTACAATGCATCCAAGCCTTCACTAACTCCTCATTCGACAGTTTATTCACCTTCTACTCAGATCCATCTGGCTTTTAGACATTGTTTGCACACAATTCCTTGTTCACCCTAATGGAGACAGAGGACTCCTTTTTCTTTTTTTTGGGATAATCATATTGTGCATCTATCGCTTGGTTCTACATAACCAATGCTTGCATTCATAGCCCTTCATTATATCGTCATTTTCAAAATAAAATGGTCAGTTTTCCTAACATAGATTCTGATATGAAATATTTATAGGCCGACTTTTTAAGTTGATGGAACAAATTACATTATCAAAGTTATAAAATGAAAATTTAAATGTTTTGAAAGTTATATCCCATGATCTAAGTAGCATCAATACCAACATGCTACACACAACACAACATGACACGACACGCCAACACGTTAATTTTTTAAAAAATAGAGAATTTCAACATGTTAGAACACATGGTATATTAAATGTATTTTTTATATGCATTGTAAATTATCAATTTTATAATTATTTCAATCAAATTAATTTGATTCAAATTAATAAATAAATAAATAATAACAAAGAAGCCTATAATGAATTTATACTAAAAAATTAATCCCCATTTGTTAATATCATTCATTATTTCAATTTGACAAATTCAACTCCATTCCAATAATCCATAAAACTTGGAAGAAGAAAAGCAATCTACATTATGGACTTGCATGAGCATGTTGGAAAAGAAGAAAAAAAACAAACTTGAGAGGGAAATGTATATCACTGGAAATGAGTCAAAAGGAAAGAAAAGACTAGGTTTTTTTTTTCTTTCCTCCTTTTTATTTTTATTTTCATATATTTATATTTTGACCCTTCATTTATTGAAAAATTTTAAAATTGATTCTACATGTGTCAAACATGTGGCGAAATTTTTATTGACACCTAAATTTTGATTGATCATTCGAAATTTAATGCACAAAAATTTAGGGATTAATTTTAACCCCTAAACAAAAAATATTTGGATTAAATTGCATAACATATAGTTTTAGGAGCATTTATTGCATTTGCATTGGACATGTGGCAGATGGGCTTCAATTGATGGTTTTAAGTTTTAATTTAACAAGTTGGACTAAGCCCACAAGGAAAAAGAATTTGGCTAGGCCCGTTAAGGGGTGACGAGTTGGAATATAAGAATATTTCCGGGAATATGAGAATGTTTGCAAGAATATGAGAATGTTCCCGAGAATATTCGCATTATTCTTTTAATACTCAAGGAAAGTATCGGATGAAATATTGAAAGAATATTGCACGTGCGATACAAGAGCTAAATATACAACGTGCAAATTTATCATATTTTCTTAAATAACATAGTCCTCTCACCTATAAAAAGGAGGCCATACACATTGAAGGACACAGAAAAAATACAGAGCATATTTGAGAGAGATACACGTGAGAATTAAGAGAGGAGAGCGAGCTCCGCCGAGAATTCTTCACGGCCACGACGTTCTTTAGCCGACGCCTCTCGCTACCTCACGCTGCTGAACAATGCTGCTATGATCTCTACCCGCGCTGCTACTTCCCGACGAGTTTGCTACCGAAATCCTGACGTAAACTAGCATCAACGAGGCACCAGACGTTGCTAAAACTCAAAAAATCTAGTGTTGGCGAGTCTCAAAATCTGGTCTTCGTTCCCTCGACGTGCGTGACGTCCACTGAAGATACAAAGAGAAAGATAGCCCCCAATAGAGAGAGAAACATGGGTGATCCAGCGTTGATGTTTGTGGTCTTTCTTGTGAGTGAGGTTTGACTTGGTCAAACATCCCCTCTGCGGTCATATTCAAGAGGCCCACTTGGAGGATTTTCACATCCCTTGCGCGACACGGGTGAAGAACGGACGCTCCCTACGTGCTCGCAGCTTTCACCTTGTCGTTGGCTATAACTGCACCTTGTACTCCCGCGACTACGGCGTCAAGTCTCAGCCATGCAACTCCAACGACACCGAGGCTCGCTGCCTTATACGATTCATCACCGGAGCTGCCGTCTCGGTTTGGCCAATGAACGCAGAAGCTGCCGTCTCGCAACATGAGATTCCTTGTGCCTTGAGCACAATGCCACCGAGCATCACCGCAAGACACTACTGCTGGTATCGAGCCATTAGTACGATTCCCGCAATCCGTTACCATTTGAACTTGGAAAGGAGGTAGGTAAAGTTCCTATCTAAATTAATTTTTGAATATTTTGTTTACTCGTTTGAAGTATTGCATGCTTGATTGAATTCCGATTAAGTGAGGTGGTCATGTCATGTTAAAAAAATCTCAATAATAAAAAATATTGAGCCACGAGATGTCGAATAAGGTTTTTGATTGTTTTGATTTTCTATCTTGGGTCAGGGCTAAATTGCGTGCTTTACATGCTCGGTTGCATTATGTGTTGATTTTTTTAATAAACTTACAAGAAAAATGCATAAAAAAATATTTTGCATAATAGGGTAGATTAATGCACTTCATGTCAAACTAGTCTTATAGTCTACATTGCATATGACGTAGAAGCTTGGGAAATTTCATTAGTTAAAAAAAGAAAACATAAAAATTGCTATGCTCATGTCATGTAGAATTAGGCCATCTCCCGTGTGTCATCTAGTCATTGCATGTTTAGGGTCATTTGAATGCGTGACATACTAGGGTAGTTGCATTAAATATTTTCTAGCATTATATTAAGTTAAATAATTAAAGTAGCGTGATATATAGTTTGCATATTAGGTTGGATATTGCATGCTATCATAGTTAGACACTTTTGTATGTAATTTCATGCATTGCACGTAGTTTTAGCCCTCATTAAATAAGTGAAAACCTTAAAAAATATTTGAATGAGTGCATGTTAATTAGAAATTATATCTAGGATCATTGATGTAATTTTTAAGTTAACATCGCAAGCGCTTTCGTAGTTTCAAGGTAAGTAACTTCCTCCTTTTCTTTGCAATTTATTTATTGCTCTACTTTATTGAGTGTTAGATAATGGTTGCACACTCACATGATCACATTGCACGTTAGGGAGTAAATTAAAATCAACAAAAACTGTCTGCAAATCATTTTTTTAAATAAAAGAGAAAAGGTACCGAAAGGACATTAGAGAAATCTAACATAATCAAGTCCCCGATCCCATAGTCTCTGGTTCATAGGAGTGGAGTAATTCTTCCGTTACTTTACTTGGGTTTTTAATCGACCCACCAAAAAAATAGATTAGTGGTGATTCAAAGTAAAAATCATTTGCATAGTAAAAACTTAAACCCTAAGTTGCGAATTGGTATGGGCTTGGGAGAGCTCGAGCTAAGTTTAGGCTTAGTAATCCATTAGCCAAACCCTAGGTGGTGCACCCGATGTGAGATCGCAACAATTTCTTATTTTTCCTCCAAACTCGAGTGTCGAAAATTGACCAAGTGTGAAGAATTTTGATTTTTGCCGAAGGGTCAACGATTATGCATATTTTCCCCCTAAAATTATTGTGATTTTTCAAGTTGATGAGGACAAAGTCTTGCATCGAACTTACATAGGCTGAATTTTTAAGTTGATGAAAGAAAATTTTGATAAACAAATTCATACATATAAGTTATAGAAATAAAAATTAAATGCTTATAAAATATTATACTATGATTGCGGACATTCTACATCTAAGATTCTTAGCCAATGTTAGACGAGCAGAAGATATGAAAGGATTATTGGAAAAATGACATAATTTTTTTAAAATGAATGAATGTTGAAATATAAATAAAATTAATTTTAGCAAATATAAAAACCATGATTACATAATTATTATAGAGGAAAACTTATTTTTAATCTATATACGGTTTCCCATATGTCATAAGGTTTCTAAGTGAATATGACTAAATGCATAATTAGTGATGACTGTTATGATAAATGCATAATAAGTGATTACTCTAAATGAGATAATTTTCTAACTTTTTATCTGAAATTTACACGTCAACAAGCATGTAAAACAAAATTAAGGGCATATTACCATAAACTTTTAAATTATTTAAATATGAGTAAATGCATAATTAATGATAATTGCTATCACTTCATAATTAGTGAAAATAAACTTTGAATTAAAGATGGCAATAAGTTTTTGAATGAGCTTTCAAGGATTTTCAATATTATATGAATTTTTATAAATTCTTCAAGGAAATCTCACAATAAGATATAACAGTATTTTTACCAATACAAAAATATTATAGAATGATGAAAATCAGTAGATGATCAAAAGCTACATATGATATCAAAAAATTTATATATATAAAAGAAATAATCTAGCCGTCTCTTCTAGCAAAAGATCTCTCTTTCAAACCAAAATGTGGATTCCTAGGAAATCATATCCATCTAGGAACTATTATACCCATTGAAAGATCAATACTTTTTGCTGAAAAGTTCCCTATGAAATTAGAGACAAAAATCAATTATAGAGATTTTTGAAGTTGAATTATGTCATAGATTTCTTTCTATATATATATGGCTAGGTTTTGCTTCACCAAAAAGATGAGATACATAATTACTTGGGTGGCATCCAATCAACCTAACTACCTTTGGTGATGACAACTAAGACTGCTCTCACATGGTATGTCTTTAGACTCATTGAAGAAAAAAAAAGGCAATTTGATGAACTTTGTAAAGCGATCATGACTATACCGAACAATATTAGGGTATCCAATAGAGTCCATCAACATATAAAAATACTTTTTTATCATCTATTGGAACTCTGGTCGATATTATAGTATTTACAATCGTATTTGGTTTTATCTAATTTACTATATACAAGAATGTTCTCTCTACCTGGCATGAAATTCGATTAATTCATGCCCTCTTCATTACCTTAGAAGCATGTCAAAGCTACACTTTGTTTAGGCACTCTCGCCCTAATTATCACTTTTTGCCCGCGTCAGATCGGATCCTTTCAAAGCCTATCAAATTTTGTATGGTTTGTCCTGCAACAATACCATAGTTTGATACCGTATTCTAACACCCTTGGACTAACTTACTTGAAATATGGTTTGTTTTTACATGTCTTATACCGAGTCTCATGATTTTATTCTTTAGCATACAAGTAACAATTTTCCTAGAAGATCACCCAACATGGTAATTTGTTGGGGCTAATAATACAACCTAAAGGGGATGAATAGGTTGAATGAGAAATATGAAATACTTTTGTGGAATATAACAAGTTAAAACTTCACCGGCAGCAAAAATAGATTCTACTACTAATGAACAAATATTAATAATCATGTTGATAAGCAAGTGATCTGACAATAAAGAGATAAAAGATAGCACAATGAGATCTATTGTGATTCATTTTTTTCTAAAAGCATACGTCTACTCTTCAAACTAATTGTCACAACAAAACTGAAATCCACTAGTAATGAGCATAATAAGTTACAACTAGCCAATGTTTCTCCTTTTCACACAACATATCATATTATTAGGACCCACCCACTACTATTATACTTATATACTTGACTCTACTATGATTACATCTCAGTAGCACCTCACAAAGACATGATTAGCAACACAATTACTATCGAAAAAAACAAAACAAAGAAGAACACTCAAAAGTTATAGACTCAAGTTGTTCATTTATGTTGCGACTTACCCTCATGGGGCCACCCTTGTAGGGATAGGTTTATAGGTACTTGCATGTGAAGTGCGAATTATCCCTAAGTCCGTACCTCATGTGACATTGGTTTTCCTAGTCTATGTGTTCAAAAGGAGCCAAACCATCCATTATTGAGGGTTGGTAGAGACCCTAATCAAGACGCAGGAGTGAAGTCTTGATTACATGCACAAACAAAAATTTCAAGATCAACAACTCGATCACCCTAGCTATTTAACTAGAGCTCTTTTGGTACCTAAACTTGACCATTTGCTAACCAAAGTGTCATGGTAGCCTATCGAAAATTTTAAGATTTATCCTAACTATTCTTAAAATGAAAATGACAATCAATATATAAAAATTGCACAATCGAGTATAATCGAATTGAAATGCACAAACAACAACCTAGCATCATCTTTAAAAGAAAGTAACACAAAACAACCCCTAATGTAAAGCCTTAAAGGCTTGTCAATTTTTTATTCATTTTTTATGAAGGGATTTTCATATTTTTTTATAGCAAATTAGTTTTAAACTAGAATTAACACACAAAAATCTAATGAAATTTGTCAAATCTAATTTCAGAACATTTTCTAAAGTTTTGAATTTTTGGAAAAATTTTCATATTTAAAAAAAAAATTAACATTTTTAATTCTGGAAAATGGATTGCAGACCAAGTCAAGGAACCAGGTCCAGATATTGGTCTGACCAGAACCCTAAGGTCCAGGTTAGTTCTAGAATTCAGACCAATCCCTAGGCCTAGTCCGAATATAACTAATGTTTTTGCTCAACCCACAACTCTTGACCTTTTAAGCCCATGACAACTAACTCATATCTAATCCTAAACCAACCCATTCTCTATTAAATCCATGAATTTTTGTGTTCTCCTTTTTCAGTTTCTTTTATTTTATTTTCTACTTTTTATTTTTTCACTTTCTCTTTTTTTCTTTTTACTTTTTCTCTTCCCTGGACGTCGCCTTCTTCCTTGTGAAGCCATCTCTTCTTCCCACCTTCTTCGTCACTGGTGCTCGAGCCACCATCTGGCGTCAGCTGTCCAGTCCAACTGACGTCAGTGACCGCCAAGCACCTACTCCGTCGACAATCACTAAAAGAATCCCCCATCAGTCACTACTCCAGCCGTAATTGAACCATTCCAATGAGGAAGTTTTTGAGCACCAAAATCATACAACACAACATAGAAAGAATACTCAAATGCATATTAAAACAGAAAGGAATGAATTGACTAGGGCCTTTAAGTGGCGGGCTTCGCTGATGTGGAATGAGTTCCCGGGTGAGATGTATATTCACAACTGACTCGATGATGTGCAAATCACAACATAAAAATGAAACGACGCATGGTGATTAGTCCCGATTCAATTATTTTCGAACAAACAAAGTCTAAATATAACATTTCCAAAGCTAATTTCACAAGATGAACTTAGTTCTTCATTCGAGCATTTTATCGAACAATTGGCATGCACTAGAGAAATGAGAGATTTCCAGCTCAACCAAGACTCTCAACAAGCTTACCAAAACACACAGCAACCTCAACGGCAATGAGCTTCGGCCCGTGTGTAACGTCTTGAAATTTTCAATCCTAGCATTATGAATAGACTAATTTGGGCTCAAAGGATTGGAATCTAGGCCAGGCAATAAGCCCAGTGGGCCACGCAAGAGCCATGAGAGTGGACTTGATGGGCCAAGTAATGGACCGAGAATTTGGGCCACGAGTTGGGCCCAATGGGTGATAACAGGTATGAAGGCCTGGGCTTGAGATGAAAATGGGTCGTGAATTGTGTCCAATGGGTTGGACGCATGCGTATGGCCCAGATATGAAAATATTCTAATTTATTTGAAAGGGTCTTAGATTAGTCCATTAGTAGTCAATATTTTAGAGTTAAACATTATTACCATCATTGTAATACTAATGTGACCTCAAGGGAAAAATGAGCAAAACAGACACCTAGTTTTCTTCGGTGGTAGAAAATTGTGAGGGTAGATTGGGGAAAATGACATTGTAAATTGGGCGAGTGATTCCACAATGGGGGATTTTGGACTAAGTGTATTGGAAGAATGTGTATGGGGATAGTTTGTCGAAGGTTAAAAGAAAACAAAATTAAGGATAGATTATGATCGTCACAAAGATATAAAGGCCGCGCCACCAATCGAGGATGAAGATCGGAATCGACGAAGTTCACAACCAAAGCTTAAAGGAAGAACCACTTGCCAAGGATAAAGGACTTTAGGATAGAAGAAGCTCACTACTAAGGTCTAAAGGAAAACCCATCAGTCGAGGATAAATGGCTTATTGGCTTACCATCAAAGAGTAATCTACGCTTCAAGAATAAAGAGATCAATGAAAGAGTAATCCACTCTCTAAAAAGTGTTCACTCTCATAGAGGAAATCTCACAAATTTTCATTCATCAAATCGTCTACATTACAATTGAGAAGCTTTCTCTATTTATAGGAAAAATCTACCTAGGCTCTTTCCAAAAATACAGCTAGCATATTAGAAAAAATAATCTTTAGAATCTAACAAAACAATCATCAAATCTTACTATATCTAATCATATCATATCGATCTCACAATATCTTAGTGAATCTCTAAAAGCAATATCTCACAATATCTCACTATATTTAACATATCACTTCGTATCTCACAATATCTCAATAAATCTTGAAAAGCAATCATTCCATCTAGAAATACGAAAGTTATTTCAAATAAACTATTTTATTCGAAAACCCCAATCTTGATTCATTGAAGCACATTATACCCAAATTTATCTTGGCTTGGGTTAACATCGATAATGTCGATGCCGAATTTGTCAATGGAGTTAAGCCGGATGCTTCCGCATCATCCTCTCTAGGTTGTTTGAGATTTATCCTCAAATTTGAGAAATATTTATCCTCTAAATAAGGACAAAGGTCTCCTACATTAAAAGTTACCAAAACTCCAAACTCTCCAGGAAGATCAATCTTGTAAGCATTGTCACAATTCGCTTAATAACTTTAAAATGGGTCATCAGTTCTTGGTATGAGCTTACTCTTTCGACGAGATGGAGATTTCTCCTTCCTCAAATGAAGCAATACAAGATCTCTCGATTGAAATTGAGCCTTCTTCCGATACAAATTAGTTTTCTTCTTGGCTTTCTCAATCATGGTGCGAATCTCCATTTGGTAATAAGTTTGGGATGACAAGTGGTGCTGAATAAGAGCCGCATTCCAAGTATTCTCCATAGTGTTTTCCAAAAGTAGCTCAAGAACTTGGAATCACGATTTGACACAATGGTTTTTGGTACTCCATAAAGGCAAATAATCTCCTTGAAATATAATTAAGCAACATGAAATGCATCATCAGTCTTGTGACATGGCACGAAATGAGCCTTTTTGGAGGATCGATCAAGAGCTGTCATAATAGCATCTTTTCCCCTTTGAGTTCTTGGAAGAGCCACAATAAAATCCATACTCACATCTTCCCAAGGTTGCAATGGAACCGGAAGTAGAGTATACAATTCCTAATGGAATTGATTTTTCGCTCTTCAACAAGTTGCACACCTCAAAATGATAGCATGTACATCTCCATTCATTTTTGGCCTCTAAAAATGCTTTTGAAGAAGCTCAAGAGTTTTGTTAATACCAAAGTGTCCGGCCAATCCCCCACCATGTATCTCTTGAATCAACAACTCTTGAAATGAACTCTTGGGCACACATAAATGATTTCCTTTAAAAAGAAACCCATCTTGCAAAAAACAAGTACCATGAACTCTTGCTTATGGTTGCCAATTATTGATGAGAATTCTGGGTCTTTAGAATATAATTCCTCCATCAATTGGAAGCTAAGGACCTAAGAATCTAGAACGGCAAGCATGGAATATTTTCTCGATAATGCATCCACAACAACATTTGTGGCCAGGTTTATATTTTGAGGCAAAAGAAAGGGATTGAAGAAATTTTACCCATTTTGCATGTCTCGAATTGAGCTTGCATTACCTACTAACAAACTTGAGAACCTCATGATCAAAATGAAGGAAAAATTGTTTTGGCCTCAAATAATGACTCCAATGATTGAGAGCTCGAACAATGGCATAGAACTCCTTGTCATAAGTTGAATAGTTCTTCTTCGAATCGGTCAACTTCTCGCTAAAATACGCTAAAGGTTTTTGGGCTTGCACAAGAACAACACCAATGCCAACTCCACTTGCATCACACTCAACTTCAAATCCTTTATCGAAATCAATAAAGGCAAGAATAGGGGACTCACAAAGTTTCTACTTGATTACCTCAGAAGTGTTTTGAGCAACATTTGTTCATTCAAAAGAACCCTTTTTTATGCATTCGGTTATAGGAGCTACGATGGTACTAAAGTCCTTCACAAATTACCGATAAAAAGAAACAAGTCCATGAAAACTCCTTACATCAGAAATGGACATTAGAACTAGCCAAGTTTTCATAGCTTCTATCTTGAATTGATTGATAGAAATCCCATCTTTAGAAACCAAGTATCTAAGGAATACAACACTTGGAGAGAAAAACTCACATTTCTCTATTTTAGCATAGACATTTTTGTAAATGAAAACTTATTTCAAATGAGAGATATGCTCCTCCTTGTTCCTACTATAAATAAAAATATCGTCGAAATAAACAACAACAAATTGACCAATAAAGGAACAAGAAACTCATTCATAAGTCTCATAAAGGTACTTAGAGCATTTGATAATCCGAATGATATAACCAACCACTTATAAATGCCTCCTTTAGTTTTGAAAGCCGCCTTCCATTCATCACCTTCTCACATCTTGATTTGGTGATACCCACTATGCAAATCTATCTTCAAGAACATGATTGAGCCATATAATTCAACAAGCATATCATGAAGTCTAGGTATAGGTTATCTATACTTAATAGTGATGTTATTAATGGCTTGGCTATCATCACACATTCTGAATAAACCATCTTTTTTGGGCACAAGTAGAGCCGAAATGGAACATGGGCTCATGCTTTCTCAAACATACCTTCTATCGATAAGTTCATCAACTTGTCTTTACAACTCATTTGTTTCCTCCGGATTGAATTGATATGCTAGTTTGTTGGGTATAGAAGCACCAAGTAGAAAATCAATGTGATTCTCAATACCTCTAATGGGAGGTAATTTGAGTGGTAATTCCTCCGAGAAACACATCTGCAAATTATTTTAATAAGGAATGCATTTTGAGATATAGATGACTCTCTTTCTCACTATTTTTCTCTATCATAAGCAAAGTACAAACATTCTTATGTTTGCTAATGGCTCTCTTAACTTGTGTCTCACTCAAAAAAGATTTTCCTTATTTATATTTCCCTCCCTGGGTTGATTTTTATGTATCTTAGAAGGATTCAAGGGTACAAGAGTAATACATTTTTATTCCTTGTTAAATGAGTATGTGTTCTTACGCCCATCATGCACAATATTTCTATCATATTGCCATGGTCTTCTCAATAAAAAGTAACATGCGTCCATAGGAATCATATCACAAAGAACTTGATCTCGATAATTCTTCCCAATCAAAATGATATGAGAGCTCGTTTGTTTACCTTGAGATCATTTCATTGACTGAGCTATTGTAGCTTTTACAGTTGAGGATTGTAACATCCTGAAAATCGACATCATTTTGGGATTTTATAAAATGGCAATGTTAGTCGAAAGCTTGGTTAGTACAAATATTCCGAACTGTGTGTTCATGGGATAACGGATTACAGGGAGGTGCCGATAGGAATTGATATGCATATGACTTGCGATTTCGATCAAGAATGAGCCCTTCGACCATGAGGACTTGGGAGGAAACGATATCCTCTAAATATTAGACTATTAAGGAAATGGAAATAAATCAATTTGGCATAAGTATGAAGCCAAACTGTGGGTGATTTCAACACAATTTCGATACGAACTACAAACGACGTTAAATCAAATCATTTTTATCTAGTACTTGGGATTATCAATTGAGTCCCGGATCCCACAACACTCGAGGGACATCCTTGACTCAAGAATTAGCATAAACGTGGATCAAAGAATGGTTGACCACGGGTCAAATGTAAGGAAAAGTCCTAAATAGGCTCGATAATCCAAATTGTACTACGGTCATAGTTAACTCAATTTAGCCCCGATTTTTAATCCGATTTTGGGAACCGACTTCTCAGTGATATTAGGACTAAATATTAGGACGTCACCTCATTGATTCTTCGATTTTCTATTGGACGTGGAAGTATCAGAAAAGGGAAAATTTGAACAAGGTTTTGGCCCCGTGGGTGGGCCGGCCCAAGACCGGTGGCACAATGGGCCTAGCGCCCATCCAGCTCAGCCTAATGGGGCCTAAGCTGGCCCATTCTTCTCTCCCTCCTCAGCCCATGGGCTTCTCTCTCTTGGCTTTTCCTTTTTGCCCAAGTAGGCATTATTTATGCTTGTTTTGCTTTGTTTTGATTGACTCTTGATCAAGTGGCAAGCCCACTTGCCTTGGTTCTTATCCTAGTCTTCAGCATCTCCTTTCTCTCTCCTCTAAGCCCCCTTCTAGCCGCATAAACCCAGCAACTCTCTCTCCCTTTTCTCTTCCTTTCTCTTCCTTTCTTCCTGTCTTTACTATTTTCCAGTCGAAAAACAACCTTACCGCCATCGCCAAAACCACCACCACCGCCAAACATGTAGCCATTGAAGTCAAGGAGCCAGCCGCACACCGCTAGCCACCCCTGGTCGCCGCCGGCCACCTGTACGGCCATTTTCGTACTATTGCCCCCTTCCATGTGAACAATAATCCAAGGCTGTTTTGGCTTGTTTCAACCACCGTTTGTCATCCATTGTCGCCCCCGAGCTTACCCCTCATAACCCTCATCCCCCTTTACATGCTAGTGTCGCTAGATTCCCGACCCAAGTAAGTTAATTTCCTAATCCTTGTTTAGGGGTTAATTAGTGTATTTGTGTGTTTGTGATTAATTAAGGTTCATTGGTTGATTATGCTGGTTAATTAAGACTGATTAGGATTAGTTAATTGACAATGGTTAGTGTAAAGTAACTAGGGTTAATTAATTAAAGTAACTAAGGTTAGTTTTAAAAGTAATCAAGGTTAAAAGTTAATCATGGTTAGGTTAGATTAACTGGGGTTGAGTTAATTGATTAACCATGATTAGATTTAAATTTTTTTACTATTCACATTTACTGTTTACAGCACTGTTCATGCAAAAGCTAAAAATTGTTAGAAATTGATGTGTTCTTGGTTGCATTGTTTCCTTGAAGTGCCAATTGTTATATATACTCATGTATAATGAGGAAATGCATGATCGAAGACCGATTGGAATCGAAAGTGCTTAGTTTATTGAATTATTCCCGAGAATTAGGGAATATATGTGATTGTTGATTGGTTGGAATTGAATTTTGGAATTGTCGATTGATACCGCATGACATATTACGTAGGTTATCTGAAATGGCATGTCACATGAGCACGAGAGATATTGCATTCACAACCAAGCAAAGAATGAATGAATTGATTGATGATGTGTTGTATGGTCACATTAAGAGGAGAGCCCAGCGCTGTTGGTAGACCACCAACCCTTAGGATTGTGCCATGGCCTTTTGGTCATCCTTGACACTTTGGTTGAACCCATTGTAACATTGACCCCATACAATCACAATTGACTTAATTTAGCCTCAATTTTTAATCCAATTTTGGAAACCGACTTCTCAGTAATATCAAGATTAAATATTTGGACGTCGCCTCATTTATTTTTGGATTTTCCGTTAGACGCGGAAGTGTTGGAAAAAGGAAAATTTGGACCGGGTTTCGGGCCCGTTGGTGGGCCGGCCCAAGACCGGCGGCCCAATGGGGCTTGCACCCATCCAGCCCAGCCCAAAGGGAGCCCAAGCTGGCCCATTCTCCTCTCCTCCCCCAGACGCTCTTTTGGTCTTTTCCTTTTGGGCCCATGTGGGCATTGTTTTTGTTTGTTTGTGCTTGTTTTTTATTGGTTCTTGAAGCAAGTGGCAAGCCCACTTGCCTTGGCTTCTCCCTCAAGTTTCCAGTAGCTTTCTCTCTCCTCCTTTCTCCCCAAATTCGTTCAGCATAGCAGCCCCTCTCTCTCTCCCCTTTTCTCTTCCTTTTCCCTTCCATTTCTGCTGTTTCTTGCTGCCCTTGCTGTTTTCCAGCCGGAAAACGGCCTTACCGCCGTCACCGGAGCCGTCACCACTGCCCATAGTGTAGTCACGGAAGTTAGGAAGCCAGCCACACACCCCCGGTCACCCCTGGTTATCCCGGACCGCCCGTTTCGACCCTTTTCGCGCAGCTGCACCAGTTCCGCGTGAACAGTAAATCCGGACTATTTTGGCCCGTTTCGTCCACCGTTCGTCATCCATTGCCATCCCCGAGCTTACCCCTCATAGCCCTCGTTCCCCTTTATGCGCCGATGTCGCCGGATTTCCGATCTAAGTAAGTTGATTCCCTAATCCTTGTTTAGGGGTAATTAGTGCATTTGTATGTTTGTGTTTAATTAGAGTTAATTAGTGGATTAGTATGGTTAATTATGTTGATTGAGATTAGTATGTTGACTAGAGTTAGTGTTAAAGTAATTAGAGTTAGTGTTAAAGTAACTATAGTTAGTTGATTAAAGTAACTATAGTTAGTTTTAAAGTAATCAAGGTTAAAAGTTAATCATTGTTAGGTTAAATTAACTAAGGTTGAGTTAATTTTGTAACCATGGTTAGTATTAATAATAATTATTAATTTTGGATTAAATAATAATTATATATTATTTTCGGAATTATTAATTAATTAAATTAATTTATAATTTCGAATTATTAATTAATTAAATTAAATTATAATTTCGAATTATTATTATTATTATTATTATTACTATTCATTTCTGAAAATTAATTATTTTTGGGGAAAATAATTAATTGTGATTATTTATGGGAAATGTTTTTAATTGAGTAATTTTGTGGGAAAATTTCTATGGTCTAATTTTCTAATGTCAATAGTAATTATATACTACTTTGTTAAATGACATTAGTTTAAAGAAGGGTTTTATTAAATGAAATTAATTGGGTCGGGCAATTAATTATGGGAATGGTTGATTGTCGTAGTCGTGAGGACACGGGTTTATTTATTGTTGAACATTGAGTCACGTGAGGTAATTATTGAGGTACATGATTATTTTGGACAAGTATGCAAGTGTCATGATGTTGATTGGTCAGAATTGATTGTCAGACTATGACTTGAACTGCTGATTGTTGCAACTTTCGTGAATGATTGGACTGCTGGATATTGTTACATGACATTATACGTGTGTTAACTGCAATAGCATGTTGCATGAGCACGAACAGTATGTGCATTCACGACAGAGCAAAGAAATGAACAAATTGTTTGATGATGTGTTGCATGGTCACATTAAGAGGAGAGCCCGGCGTTGCTGGTAGACCGCCAACCCTTGGGGTTGTGCCGTGGTCTTTTGGTCGTCCCGACAATGGTCAGTTGTGGAGTCAACAATAGAGGTTGAACCTATGCTCCTTAGGGAATGCCGTCAGTGAGGGAGAGCTCTTGACGTCACCGTGTCTCATGGGGGAGGACAATGCCTGGTCTACGACCAGTTGACCGCCAACCATAAGGTTGTGCCGTGGCCCTAGGGGAATGCCGTCGAGGAGAGCTCTTAATGTCACCGTATTTCACGGGGGAGGACAATGCCTAGTCTACGACCAGTTGACGTGGCCCTGGGGGTCGTAATAATCGGAGCATGTGTAGATGTGAGACATGAGAAAATTGTGTGCAATTCTCTAATTATTTGCATGCCTCTTAATGTCGTGATGATTTAACCGACAGTTTCTACGCAGGTCGCGTGTGTCAAGGCCGGGTAGGGTCTCTTGTGATTGCACATGTTTAATAAACTATCTTTTGCTGTCATTTTCTCTGAGATGGTGTTAGTTGATTTGATGGATTAGGTTGTATGTTAAGCTCTCAATGCGAGTGAAGTTCTTAATCGGGACTTAGGACTTTAACTTTCTAATTTTATCTTAACTCGTCATGGTTATTCTTTTCAAGGTCCTAGATGACTTGAGGATCGAGGAGAGCGATTCCTCTAGGCTAGTGAGTAGGCTACTATGGCATATTCTCTTTTTGACGAGCCCTCCCCCACTTTTAACACATAGGTTAGCTTGGCCGGTCCCTTTTTTAGTAGGCCTTAGCTTATCACCTATAATAAGGCGTGTTTTCATGTACTGTAGTTCAACTAAGCTTCAAATATATAAAATGGGGTTGTCTTTCCTTTGCTGCTATTGTTGCTATCCTTATTGTTTTTGTTTTGGGAGTTATTCGTTTCCGCATGTGCTTAACTATCAGATAAAATAAATTGGTCAATGACAGTGCTTGAGATGTCGTATAGTTAGACCTCAAGTGAAATAGGGTTGCCATGAGCTCGAAAGTTGTGGCGTGACAAGGATGTTTAGTTGTCAAAAGCTTCAGCTTGTTGACCAAGGTCATTGAAGTGATGTTGGTACAACTCCCACTATTGATAATGACTGAACAAACCTTCCTGATAATAGTACAATGAGTGTGAAAGATGTTCTCCCTTTGCTCATTTTCATCTGGAGAAATTTCAGCATGCAATGCTCTACAGATGACCAATAACTCCCCCTCATTAGCTTTCTCCACAATTTCCTCTTCTTTTTCAAAATCGGAACCATTTTGGTTGAGATGGTTCTTAGCTTCTCAAAGTGCCAAATTGATCTCCTCAATTTCTTGAAGAGTCATAACTCTCCAGTTTTGACAATTAGCTTATAAATGACCATAGCCTTGACATTTAAAGCATTTCCTTGCATCACCATGAGGTTTCTTTTGGAGTTCTTTGGTAGAATCTGCAAACTTCTCTTTGCCTTTGTCTTTTGTCGATGCACTCTTGACATTGCTTGAGGAAGCACCCTTAAAATAAGATGTCTTTTTTGTCGACGTTCTGGAAGAAAACCTCTTGCTACCCTTCAATTGTTTCTCAACTTTTACGGCCAGTTTGCATACATCTTTAAAGGACCAATAAGGTTGAAGTTCAACCAAATCAGCAATTTTCCAATTCATTTCATCAAGAAATCAAGTGATGATTTGCTCTGGAACATTTGGAACTTACACCTCATCTTGAGTTGCTCAAATTCTCGGATGTACTCTTTAATACTCATCCCTTGTTGTCTTAGGGAATTCAGCTTGAGGAATGAATCTTGCTTGTAATTGTCAGGCAAGAACCTCTTCTTCATCAACTTCTTGAGTTTTTCCCAAGACTTGATTTGACCTTTTCCTTCTCGGGTTTGTTGATGCTTCAAATTTTCCATCATATAAAAGCATATTTTGTTAACTTCACGACAGTAACCTTACATCTCTTCTCATCTAAGTGGGACTTGAAGTTGAGTATTCGTTTGGTTGTGTGTAACCAATCAACAAATTTATTGAGATTGAGATTACCCTCAAATTCAGGTTGCTCCACTTTGATGTCATGTTCATTCTTCTTATACCTTCGTCTTCGTCTTCAATTTCAATATTCAGAATCACTAGAGTTGTTACTAGTGGAATCAAAATCATTGCTGGGACTTTGACAAGAATCAGCATCATCATGTCGACAACAATCATTAAGATGCCTTACAAGTTGTCCCTACCTTGTTAGATCCTTAAAAAGGTTGAGGACATGCTCCATTTGTTGTTGAAGATACTAGATATCACAATTTTGCCTTTCATTGTGTGCTTACTCCAAAGTTAAACCTCTTGAACCGGATCATCCATTCTCTCTCTTTTTTCGACAAAAATAAGATGCAAGATAGGAATGAGGTAATAGAAAGAATCACTCAAAACCGAGTTCAACCATGGGCTTTGGTACCACTTGATACATGCGTAGGTGAGTGTTTCCACAATGGGAGATTTTGGGCTGAGTGTATCAAAATGATGTGCATGGGGATGGTCTATTGAATGTTAAAGAAAACAAAATAAATGATAGATTACGATTGTCACCACTTATAAAGACAACGCCACCAATCGAGAATGAAGATCGGGATTAACAAAGTTCACCACCAAGGCTTAAAAGATGAACCACCCACCAAGGATAAAGGACTTTAGATAGGAGAAACTCACCACTAGAGCCTAAAGGAAAATCCATTAGCTTATTAGGTAGCACTGACATAGACATACGATACGTGACATGCAACATGACACGCCAACACGTCATTTCTCAAAAAATAAAGAATTTTGACACGTTAGGACACATTGTATATTAAATTAATATTTTAAATATACATGATAAATTATCATTTTTATAATTATTTTAATCAAATAATAAAAAAGATCTTGAAATCATCATTATTCAATATTTAATGCTTTTATTTTCCAAAATCACTTTTCAGCCCCACCTATTTATTTCACCTTCTTGTTTCTTCCCCAACACTACCCGTCAGTCATTTCCTTTCTTGAAATCACCCTCCACTCTTTCTAGAAAAGAAAAAACAATTCTAGTCAAGTTGGACTAGCATCCCCATTTTTAATTTATTTTTATGCTCTTCTTTCCAAAACTAAAAGAGGAAGCATCCAAAAACCTAGCCACCGCCTCCTTCTCCCATGATCCTCTCTTTGTGCTCTCTCTCAATTGTTGCAGTCACTCAACAACCTACAACCCTCCTCCTCATCTTCTTCAAGATCGCTGACCTCAACTGTCACGCCCGAATCCCAAGCACGTGACAACCCCTTACCATGGTCAATTGAAAGCAACATCCTAGGATTTGTCGACGACCATTCATTTTAATCTTTTATTAAGCGCAAGCGGAAGACAAACCATCCTTAGTTCAAATAGACAATCACACAATCAAACAAGGATAGAGAGATGAACAACAAAAATCTCAACTACTCATTTTTACAATTTACTAGATTAACCAACGGATGATCGTTTGACAATACAAGCCCAAAAAGGGGCTGATCCATCCTCTGAGCCAATCCAAAAAAAAAAACTAGGTTAGGCTAATCTAGTTATACAAAATGAACCATCGGGTTCAGCACCACTACCACTTGGACCCATCGGACTCGGCTCCGTCGGCCGATCACTAGTGGAGCGGGAGTAGGATTATCCACTATAGGTGCGCCATTCTAGGGGCCTGAAAGTGGTTATATAATAACCAGTGAGATAAAAGTTCAACGGGTTCTTCCCCTAAGCCCCGATTAGTACACCAACTCAACTTGGGGTATCTCTTGAGAACCACCTTTCACACAACCCAATCACAAACAACCAGTAATTAGCAATGAAATAATAAACAGGGTCAACTAACAATCAAAAGTTGGTTCACATGCACCCTCACCCGATATGTCATACCCTACACGTTATATATCAACACAATACACGCAATGCACATGATCGTTAGATGATGCAATTCACCAATCACATGCGAGTCACGTCACAAGTGATCTCACCTGGCTATTGCCACACTCAACACGTTATTAATTTATGTGTGCATGCTATAAAAGATGTGATCAGCTCATGCATAATCGGAACCAATGATACCATGCTTTTCTCATGCACTCTTGCATCCACATGTGTTCCAACTATTACTGCCCCACAATGCTACAACTTGGGACCGAGGTGCTACGGCGCCCTTCCTCCGCAAAGCGCAACCGTGCCATTTCGTGCAAGTCGAGGCACTACGGCACCTTTCCTCCGCAAAGGTGCAACCGTGCCCTTCTGTGCCCTCCTTTCGGTAATTCAAACTATCGTAGTCAATGCACACATACTTGCATATATAAAATCTCAATTCCTTTCTCATCAAAGCGGTCCGTTTTCGATGTCGCTCGGACAATTCATCTTTTTCCCATTTTTAAGAAAATCACACAATTCATGCGGATGCTCATACAATTACACATTCAATTCACTTCATAAAATCAAGACACATGAAATTATACACATTTTTAATTTTCGGATGAACAGTGCAGGAATAGTGAAATTTAATAATTTAATAATTAAATAATTAAATTTAGAAATAAAAAAATAATTAAATAATTAAATACATAAATTAAATAAATCATTAATTAAAACAAGTAATCAAGCAATTAAGGCAAAACATGCTTAATTAACACATAATATTCAATTAAGCCTAATTAAACACAATTAAGCATAAATAAGCAAGATTAAGCTAAGCTAATTTTAACCATTTATCTAACAACCTATCTTAAGGCTAATACACTTAATAAAACACCCTAAACAACCATTAACACTAATTAACCTAACCCTAAGCAAGTTTAGGCACTAACTAAGGGATTAGAGGTTAAACTCACCCATTAAGCGGGCCGCGACATGAACGCAACGACGGCGACGAACTCGACACCCAGGGACCTCTACCATGACGATCCAAGGTATTCCTAAGGCTGAGAATAGCAGCAACAAACTCAGACTCCCACTGAGCTTCTGAAAAATTGCACTGCGGGAGGAGGACAAGGGCTGGTCGGAGCAAACGGCTTGGCCGGAGCTCCGGTGAGTGGTTGGCCAGTGATTGGCAGCACTAGGGGGCTAAAGGAGCACTGCTAGGAAAAGGCTAAAGGACAACTGGTATGGGCGGTGGTTTGGTCGAAATGGAAGAGAAACAAGGGAAAAGGCGGAACTAGGCAAGTTGGTCACTACAATGGGCGGTCAGCGAGCAACCGGCGACTCCATTCGACAAACGGCCGATGTCATCTGAACGGATTTTGTCTCCTGAACACAACGATGGGTTACACGGGCCGTGATTCACACGGGAATGTCATGAACAACTCGATTTTCGAAGGAATGTTAGAAGTTGAAACTACAACAAGGAAAGGGAAACCAATGGAAGAGAGTGTGTGGTTTGTGAAATCTAAAGGAAAGAGAGAGTGAGTGAAATGAATGCTAAAGGATAAGATCATTAAGGCCATTAACAGCTTGGTTCAAGTCCTTAAGAAACATGAATAGGAACGGGCTTAGGAATTTGTTGGGCTCAAATCGGTTCAAGTTTATACAATAGGTTCGAGAGGGTAAATGGTTGGTTTGGCCCCACGGGCTCACTTACTTGCCTTGGGTCTACCACGGTGGTTATCCCACCTTGGGCGTGAGGCCCATACTGATCTTGCCCTGCCCACGTCGGGCCCGTTTGGTTCGGCTTTGGGCAAATGCCCTTAGGAAATATCTTTAGGCTAAAGGGGTTTTCCAAAATGCAAATACCGTTTGGTAAAATGAAAATTTTCATTGCAGTGCAAAGCAATTTTGGCATAAATGCCGTTTAGTAAATATTACATTTTGTAAAACACTTTGACTAAATTTCTTTTTTAATAAAAAATTTGTAATTTTTTTAATCTATTCACCGGCAACCAAAATTGGCCGCCAGATAACCACGCCCGAGGTCACCCGATCTCAGGCGATGGTCAGTCGTCGCCGTCACCTAGGTTTGCGACCCAAGCGATGGTCACCTTTGTCACCTGGGCACACGACCCAAGCGAACATCGCCGGGGCCGCATGAACCTAGGTGATAGTGATGGCGTCTAGGTCGCACTAGGGTCGCACAAGAGACCATCGCCTGGGTCACGCAACCTTGGGTGGTGGTCATGGGGTTAGGTGACCCCTCAGTGGCATTCACCGGCGTCGGGACCCCTTGGTCGGCAGTCATCGGCCTCGTCGGCTCATCGGAGAAGATGAACAATAATTTTATGAACAGTGCCATTTGCATTTGGAAGATGCAACTTCCCAAAGTGGTTCTAGACCTCCATTGGACTAAAGGCCTTTAGAACCCTTTGGAGATGCAATTGTATTTGGCTAAAGTCCTCCAAAAAACTAACCAAACAGGTTCGCATTTGGCCAAGGGGCTTTTAGGGCTGAAAACCCCTTGGCAAAGCTGAACCAAATCGGTCCGTCCTCGTAGGCTTGTTTCTTTGGTTCCGTAAACCCTTTCTCCAAATACTTAGCTCATTTGACATTGTTGATTGTCGAAGAAACATTGTTCAAAAGTTTGTCCCGATGTTTCCCAAAATTCGAAGTCCAATCTTGGATTCTCATGCCTTGTCAATTTCACCCGAATGCCATTTTGGTACTACTCAAACTAATAGGTGGCTTTCGAGGATTCATGCATAATCAACTCGTGTCAATTCACGTTCAAGACTTCTCGACACATGAACATCATTGACTACATGAAATTGCAAATGATTGATTCTTATTTCAAAGTACATGATTATCGACATAGGGTTGTTCGTGGGTTCGATAATAGTAAACGGAATCACCCGTCGTCCCATTATTTTTGTCCACAAATCGATTTCTAGTCGTCCTTGAAATTGGCTTGCATGACTACAGGATCGTCCTTACGCAAATCTCACGGTCGAGTCATTTTCCTAGGTCAAGTTCTTTAGTCGCACAAGTTATATCCTTATTAGTATTTCCCCTCAAGGTCAGTATCTCAGGAGTGATCAACTTCGAGTGAGATTAACCAACAATGCATTGGCGAAATTAACGTTCATTCCTCCCTCAAAGGGTTCAAATTTTAAGATGTCACATCAACACCCTCGTTCTTTGCTCCTCCATCTACAAACACTTATGCCTCATAATCCCCCAAATCAATGCTGTCTCCCTCCCCGATAGGTGAGCAACAACATGACCTCGGTCCTCAACTTCATGGCCTTCCTCTGCTCTTTCCTATCATCTCCACCAGCATCTGGCTAGCCTCCAAGGACAGCAACGAGTACACCCACTACTTCCGGTGGCCGATCGCCATCCTCGACACCCTAGTCCTCCTCATCTCCCTCACCAGCTTTGCAAGGCATACTGGAACAAGCAAGGGCTCTTGGACTTCTATGACTACTTCCGCCCGTGCCTTGAAGTAGATCTTTAAGAGCTTCTATGCTAGGCTAATGGGGCCAGGGTCATTTGCTTCAGTTTGTTGCTCCAACAACCACGTCACCCCGTATGACATAACGACAAGCTCTCTCACCTCAAGTACTAGTTTCGCGAGCTCAAACACCTTTGAGTTGAGTTCCTGAACTCTACGAGATCGACGATGGTGGTGATGCAATCCGCAATTTCCTCGCCCTCACCTCCATCCTCCATCACTCCATTGCCTTCTTCAACACAAATGTGTCAGAATTGCATGTTGGGTTTTCGGATTCGCATGTCAGAGCATGTCAAGGAAAGTTGACCGCATGTCGGAAAATCCGACACATATTGATTGCTTGCCCAAGCGTGTTGAAATGTGACAAACATGTATCGAAGTGTCCAATACAAAACGGTAGCCTCTCCAGCGTGTCCGTACTTCATAGCTAGCCGATGATAAAGGGCTTCTTGGCTCACCATCGAGGAGTGATCCATGCTTCAAGGATAAGAGGACCAGTGATGGAGTAATCTACTCTCCAAAAGATGTTCACTCTCATAAAGGAAATCTCACAAATTTTCATCCACCAAATCGTCTACATTACAATTAAGAGGCTTCCTCTATTTATAGGAGAAATTTATCTAGGCTCTTTCCAAAAATACAATTAGCATATCAGGAAAGCAAATTTCTAGAATCTAACAAAATAATTATCAAATCTTACTATATCTAATCATATATCATCATATTTTACAATATCTCAGCAAATCTCTAAAAGCAATATCTCGCAGTATCTCACTATATTTAATCATATCACATTGTATCTCATAATATCTTAGCAAATCTTGAAAAGCAATCATTCCATAGAAATACGAGAGGACTTATTTTCAATAAACCATTTTATTCAGAAACTTTAGCCTTGATCTATTGAAACATGTTATATCCAAAGTTTATCTTGACTTGGGTCAACATGGATAATGCTAATGCTGAATTTGTTGATGGAGCTAAGTCGAATACTTCCGCATCATAATTAACCTAAATTAATTCCTCTCAAAAGATATTAGTTAAACAAAATTTAAAATCTAGGAAATTACATGCAAATGGGATGAAAGTCCCTTCAGCTTCCCTTTCCCCCTACAACTGTTGACTCTAGCCCCCCATCATCACCACTTCGCCTATCAGCCAATCCTTTTTCTTGCATGGTTGCCTCAAGCCCCTCCAACATCATCATTAGAATGAGATCTTCACTCTTCCTCCCCCTCTTTTCCTTCCGTTTCATCTCCTCCTCATCGTCTCCCTCCCGACGTCTCTCCCTCTCCCTCAAACTTCCTCTTTAGCTCTCTTTGTTCCTCAAGAAAACTAACAAGCTTAGGAGCCTCTAAGCCATCGCAAAGCACCGCTTTTAAGCGCCGAAATAATGCAAGGAAGAAGCGAGGTGTTAAATCTCATTATCCTCGCAATGCTTGCAACGATCGGTTTAGATGAGTAGATTCCTGGCTATGGATGATGGTTTTGGGTGGAACATTGACATGCATGTGATGTAAAGGGGTTATGGGATCGTGCGAGTGCGCTGTGATTGTAGGACTGTGAAGTGGAGGTGCTGCGATGGTGTGTTTTTGGAAAAAAGAATTGAGTTGCATGCTGATTTTGCGAGGTCCGAAAGTCTTCATATGATTTCTAATTGTGTTAGTTTGTAGGAGCTTTTCTTGTGATTTATACTTGGATACACGTCATGCATGTGTTCTATGATGCCTAGAATGAGCATGCATGTGAACCCAAGATATGTAGAATGCATCAGTTGCAAGTAATTTGAGTTTGTCTACTGTTTTCTAGAACCTATGTTCACCTAACCTTTGATAATTGTTGATTTTGTATCTTATAATGTAGTGCAATTTTGAAATAACTTTCTTCATGAAAAACACTCAAAAAGTTTTAACCTATAACATATATTTTACTTAGAATTTTCTGGATTAAGATAATCAACTTACAGACCCATTTGTTCCATAGAGGGTATTTTGTTTGAGCTGGAAAACAGTGTGACTTTTGAAGCTTGTTAAATTTTCATAAATTTTTGTGGTTTTATTTTTGAAATATTTTCTTCATGAAAATTTTTCATCACATCTTAAGTTATAACATATACAAATTTTAGGGTAAATGGTGGAGTTGTAGATTTCGAAGCAACCTCACATTTCGGGATGAACATTCTGACTGTCGAAGCAGTTTTGCCGGTTATTTAGTGTGATTTAATGCTTTTAATACAGAAAGAGCAGGACCTGACTTTCTTCACAAAATATGTAGATTTAGATCTTGGATATAACATATTAAAATTTGAGAATTTTTTAGATTAGTTTAGTGTGCTCTCAGGATTTATTCCTAAAACTATGCAAATGAACTCGATTTTACCCGATGGTTAAAGTTAAGTGTTTCGATGGATATGTGTGTGATTTTCTTGCTGGAAACTATATAATTCATGGTTGTGGATGACATGACATGCTATGGACATGGGGTTTGATGACTACGAGTGAGTTGTGAATCACGTGTATGGGCAATTATGTGGATTTAGCATGTACCGAATTTATTTGAGACATATGTGCATTCGAGCGTGTATTGTGGGGGGTGATTTGTGCAAATGGCACGTGAAAATGCTATGCGGAAGAGCATATGTGTACTGGTTGTGGTGTTATTGTGCACAAATCAAGATCTTTGGTGTGGCAATGTATGAAAAGAATTAAATGAAGAGATGTTCCATCGGCCAGCTACCCGATGATGCCCTTAGGGAATGGGGATGCTCCTATTATATGTCTAGAATGCCTTGGTTTAAATCACAAGGCCAGCGACCCTTGGATACCAGGATGCCTCGGAGTGAGATGCCTAAGACTAGCAGCCCTTAGAAGTTCGGCTAATAACCTGGAAATGACTCGAGCGAACCAGCCAATGACACAATGTAAATCCAACTCGAAGGTGGAACTAAAATAATTACACATTAAATTAATTCCACAAGGCACTTGAGTATATGTGCATAGGTAAAGTTGCGTGCCTCTATTGCATGTTTGGGACAATGTGCCCTGTTTAGAATGTGTCAATACTTCTTGATTGCCACTGCAATGTTATTGTGGGTTTGGCATCTGGAGATTTGTATGCTACTTGCACTAGATTGTTTTGTGTGCCTCGAATTGCCTATTTGTACTGACTTATTGCTTGGTGGTATTTGGATCACATGGCTTAAAACCTGACTACTTCCTTTATTTGGCAAACTGCTCACTCCTTTATTTCCTTTTTAGATCATTAGCATGGATGTATGCCCAGTTGCAACCTATAGAGCACCCGTCCCCGCGGAGGGCGTGTTCCATGATCCTGTGGACCCAAAGTTGGGTCTAACTTTTACTCGCTATATGTGCAAGGTGTGGTTAGACAATGAGGCCTCGTTTGGTTCCCTATGGAGAGCTGGATGGAGAGTTGTTCGACCCCCTACGTTTTGGGGATGATAGACCAGTAAATGCAGTTGTAGGCACCTAGATGTGGGAGCGTCCGGTAGGAATATTATGGAGTAGATGGGGATAATTGCCAGGTAAAGGAGTGAGGGCCTTTTTTTGGCCTCTCCCAGGTGTTGTGATTCTGGTCATCTTGATATATGTTTTGTTTTGGCTATGACTGTCAAGATGTAAGTTTTTTTCCCACGTAAGTATGTTGCGCAGGAATGAAATGAAAAGAATTCTACAGAGTTTTCTCTAGCACGCGCTGCATTCATGTTATAAATGCTAACCTATATAAAGGCTTCCGCTCGTGTGATGACCTAAATAACCAAGGTTAGGGTCTAGTAAGTGACAGAATAGGATGTCACACCACGTATCTAAAATAGGGTTAGAACGGAGCAAAATAGAAAACCTACCAGGTTCATCTTGAGAATGTTGTCGCAACCTGGCCTCAACCTCAGGGCGCCCTCAATCATGGAGCATTGAGGAAGATGAGTTTAGGGATATTTGATTGCAAGTTCACATTTGAGATCATGTCTACCAACGATGTCTTCACCTCACTTTTGGTTTCAAACCATTGATTTTGAAATCTATATGAACATGGGCTCTCCTAAACTCATACCCCCACGTGATAGTAAAAAGGTGTCAGGATTCATCTTATGAAAAGGAAACTAGGTGTAAAAAGCAAATTTATGGGTACTTTCATCATGATAACCCTCTTGAATGTACTTTCATCCCAAAAGATGGCATCACTTCATCTTTTTGGACTATTGCCCAAAGTTTGTTAAATCACGGTGAGTCTCCTTGAGACCCATATCTCACACGACGGGTTCATTTTAGCTATTATTTAGACAACCTAAAATATGATTCTAGAAGTCACCACTAGCCTCATCTTTGAGGACTAACTAGAAAACCCAATCAAGGATCTGGAGTGATTCTTCGATCTCTACGCAACCAAAGATCTAAGGTTTAGGAACTTGGGTTACGCTAATAAGTCTATTAACACCCTTTTGGTACCTAATAGTTGTTTTACCTAACATTTCCAAGCACGCCTTTTTACTTTTTCATGCATTAGGTCAAAAGAAAGGCAATCATACGTGGATAGCTCATTTCATGCAATTCTACTCTAAAGAAGGAGAAAAAAGAACACAATTAAAATTAAAATGACGATACGGTAAGTAAACATCCAAGGCAGTTTATGAAAAGCGACAAAAGCCTAAGCATGCATGCCTAAAACGAAAGTAACAAAAGCAAAGAAGAACCCGCACATTGTCGAGCTTTTATACAACACGTAAGAAAACCCGAGAGATATGGCGAGTAATGAATATTACAAAGAAATTGATTTGATTGGACAATGACCATCCGTCATTGGATAATGATTATTACAATGAAATGGGTCATATTGGATATTGACCAACCATTGTCTTCATGTCTTGAGATCGTCCTCTTGTACCTATTCTAATCCTAGCCTAGTGCTAAAACTAGGAATAAAATGATATGAAACAAATAGGCAATTCATGACAATTGTAAAATCATGGCATTCAATTGAAAAATATCAAACAAGGCAATTAAAAAGAAACATCAAGAATGGTCTCAGGTTCAACATTTGAAGTTATTCAAGCAACGTGTCATGCTAAGATGTCTATTTCATTCATTTTAGATATGGCTTATGGTCATTAGTTATCATTGGCATTCCACCACGGTGATTAACACCATAAGCCCCTAAGTTCAATGCTATATGACATCCCAAGCTAACCCACGGGTTCATGCATCATAACTATGCATTCATCTAAAAATAACATGCATAAGGAAAGTAAACATGCATTCAAGCCATCGGTCTTGGTTCTCAAACAATCAAATAATTTAGTAAGTCAACACCGGATTACTTACTCAATCATCATACGCCAATCATAATCACATGTATTAGGTAAGTAAAATTAAAGGTATCGGAAGGTTCGTATGACACCCAAAAGAAATTTAAGGATCAATCGGAACATATATTTGAAAAGGTTTAGTGAAGACATGGCATAAGTGCATCAAGGTTATGGAACACATTTAATTAACAAGGCTAATCCCAACGCATCCTATCAACTACTGATCAGGCTTCGTAAACATTTTAAATATGGTCCAAACCAAGATGAGATTAATGTCAAGTCAAAACATGAGAATGAAAAGGGAAACATAATTTGTCAAAGCTATGGGACACATTTAATTGCCAAAACTAACCTGGGTGCATCCTGTGCACTATTGGTCGGGCTTTGCAGGCATTTTAAATATGACCAAAACTATAGATGGAATTAGCATCAAATCATAGTTCAATGCATGCTAAAACATTTTGATGAAGGAAATTTATGAAATTATGCATCATATGAATGAAAACCAAAATTGAGTCAAGTGGTTATGCGAAATTTCATATTGTCCTGTAACTTTGAGAGACTTGGCAAATACATCAAAACATATTTTTATTTTCTGAATTTTTTTAGCAATAAATATCAAGATATGTACAACAAATCTTATGAATACATCAAGAACCAGTTCAACATACATAATTTCCTAAAATTGTTAAAACTGAGACATGTCATAAAAGGAAAAACAAAACATCACAGGTAGGGGATAAAAGATTCATGTAATTGGGGCATAATCCATGGTCAATTGACCCTGGAAAATTTATGGTACATCAAGCATTTAGTGGGAAACAATTTTCATGAAAATCTCCCTTAAGATTTCCTACACATGAATTTCTAAAAATTCAAGAACAGAGAACAATTATCAAAAGTTAGAACAGGGTAGCCCAGTGTTTATGTACACTAATGATAATTTTTCCTAGCAAATGATGTCAAAAAATTCTCAAATTTTAATATATCATATATACGCAAGTCATGAAAAATTTATGTTAATGATCTATCTTCAGAATCCTTTCAAAAAAAAAAATTCATATAAAAACAACAAGGGTTTGGATTCATGGGGGCCAAAGCATGCGATCCGAGTTTAGAACATGGCAGATTTCAGCGAAAAATTTGCAAAAATGGAAAGTAGGGAAAATGTTATTCAAATGGGATAAGATTGGTGTCATTAGAAAGCTGCAAATGTGTTCTGCGACTTTGCAGAAGACATCAAATCTTTATTTTGCACCCCAAAATTACAGAAATTCATAGAAGCATACGAGGTCATTCAGCCGTGGAGAGGACAGAACATAACATGCAAAGATAGGTTCATTGACTAACCTATATAATGCATGAAAATTATGAGATTTTAACATGATATAGGGCCAAATGTGAGGGAATAAAGTGATGAAGACACTCAATCATAAACCAATGCATAAAAAATCATGAAAATTCATGAATGCAGATAGGTTACCTAAAACTATCTATCACTAGAAGTTGTAAAATTTCAGAAATGCAGCAGTAACTTCACGAATGGCTTTCATATAGTAAACAACCTTCAAATAATGCATGCCATATGCCATTTTGAAGCTTAAGAAATCTCTTAACTATATCTAGAAGGCATCATACACCAATTATGCTCTTAAGGAGCTCAATCGAAGATATCTTTACAGAAACGCAAAGCAACCACAATCACAACAGAATTTTCACTAAATAGAGGCAGTTTTCCCTAATTTTGTGTCATGATAAAAATCCATGAAAATTCGTGCAAACAGATTGAAAAGTCCCGATCATTTTTCATGAAGACCCCCAAACTTAATTTGGATCACAAAATTGTACAACATAATTTGGATCCTGATTATTTTTCATGAAACAGAAGTGACCATATGGGTCGACTAGCGAACTGGTTGAACCGTGTGATGAGAAATGAAACGTATGATGCACCCAATGCATGGTAGCATTATTCATGTAATAGTATAAGATGCATGATGCACTAAATGTATGCCGGCATTACACATGTGATTGTGTATGGTATCCGAGGTGTGTCGAGTGCTCATGCTTGTTTGCTTGGATGTTAGCTCATGTCTTAGGAATCAAGTGTTGATTAGATCGAGTGATTTATGAGTTTACTATTTCTCTTATTGAGCATTAGTTCACTCCTATTCTTTTTTACATATTGATAGCTATGCCTCCTATTCCTACATCCCCATTGCCCGATATGACGCACCTGTCGTACTTGAGGGTGAACATCATGAGTTTGTGGACCCGGCCTTTCTGGGTGTGATGTTTGTGAAGTTCACTACGATCCTTCTGGTGGACATAGTTTCACCTGATTTGATTTATTATTGTTTTATCGCCATCTTTGTGCTGGTGGATGGTGGCTTGGTAGGATCGATTCCATATCCCGATGATCATAACGGTGGTGGCAAGGGAAATGAAATGGCGAAGTAGGAGCTGGAGGTGACGTGGCGTGGAGTGAAAATGCTTGTGTCTTGCACAATCGTAACTTTTTGGCATAGAATCGTGTAGGTTGAGTAGGGAGGATGGATGGATGGTCGCAAGGAATGCCCACTGGAGAATAGGGAGATGAGTACCTTTTTGATTTCTCCCAGTTTTAAGTCATTTCCTTTTGTTATGTAATACATCACCTGATGTATATGTATAAGTATAATAAGTAATGGAAGCATGTCTCCCCTTTGCTATTAGTGTTCTTGTATTCATGTGTGCATAGTTCATTTTATAAATGCTATTAAAAGATTGATGTATTCCACTTGCGTGATAACTTAAAGTGAATTAAGACAAGTCTTAGTAAGTGATGTATTAGGATGTCACACTGGTAACCCCACCGGCCATCACCGCCACCCCACTGGCAATGGGGCTACTATGTTTTTCTTTATTTTTATTTTTTTTAAAAAAAAAAATTATAATCTAATTTGATTTAAATTTAAATTTAAATTGTGTTTGGACAAAAATATCCATAATTTGTCAAAAAAATTTTGCTGGCCTGCAAGGTTAGATCATTATTTGAAATGGTCATAAGCACTTTAAACCTTTCTTTGAGACTAATATAGTCATTTCAGGCTCTTATTTAAATTAAAGTCCACTTTAGACTCTTATTTAGAATTTTCTCAAATTTTTTTTGAAAACCATTTCTAATATCGTTTGAAATAATTAATCGATGAAAAATTTATCATTATTGATGATAATTTATATCTATTTATTTTTAAGGACAACAAAAATGTTTTTTTACATTCATTTTTTAAGTAATACAAGCAATCATTCATTTTCTATGAAACAAATGAAAATCATTCATAAGAGAAACTACAAAACTCCTCTAAACTTCTAGGGATTACACATTTATCTCTATGTATTCAAGTGTTACATACTAATCCCTTATATGTCATTTTGCTATCACCCTCCCCAATCAAATATTATGTTAGCATGTGTAATGCACATAATATTGAATGGGTGACTCTATATTTTTATCATATTTTTCAAAAGAGATTTATGTTTTAACCTTAAATTATGTAAAAGAATAAAAAAATAAAATAACTAAAATATTCTATCTTAAGAATAGTATAAATAATAACATTAAAAATACAAAAAAAAGTTATTTTTATATTAATAGAACTAATAAGATATTTTAAGAAAAATTAAATAAAGAGAAACCTCAATAACAAAAGGTTGAATAATAAAAATTGGATACTCATTATGCCTTTTAAATTGTTAATCAATGAAAAGAAATGATTTATCACCTTAATTTAGGTTAATTATTTCCTTCCACGAGATGAAACATCATTTTATTTATAATTTTTATAAATGTTTTTATTAATTAATCGTTTTTAACATTGATTAAACCTTTGAAAAAACATAATGAGTTAGTAATTTTTGTTATTTGGCCCTTTTACAGTCAAAGCTGTTTCCCTTTCTTTTTAATTGGTGTTATTATTTTTCTTAGAAAAAAAATACTTTTTTTATTAAACTGCTAACTTATCAAATTTTACTGTTGATGTTTAATTTTTATACTATTGGCATTTTAATTATTTTATTTTCTCTCATTTTCTATTTTGTTTTCATGTTTTGCATAAACCAATAGTAAAAGGGAGATTTCCTTCAAAAAAATGAAACTAAAAGCACATTTTTGCCCCCTTAAAATTCATGTGCACTGCAAGTGCTAATGGAAAAATTATCAGAGAGCTAATGACTGTAACAAAATGAAACTTTAAGGGATATTGTGTAACATTTGAAAGTTCGAGGGCAAATGAGTAAATGCCCCAAAGTTCAAGAGCAAACTATACAATTTCTCCAACAAATTAATAGTTGTAGAAAAAGCAAAAATAAAAGAGCTTCACATTAGAGGATGTCAAACTCAGTTGGTTCATAGATAATTTGATTTAATGTCTAGATATATTACAAAGAAATATGGAGAAAACAAAAAAAATATTTGCTTAAAGCAAAATTTGTGAATTTAGTTCCAAAAGGTAGATTTTCATAAACATGCCCTTATGATCTCAAGATAGAGATTTTTCTATCACATGATTGCATTCCATTAATCTATCAAAGTACTTAATGTCGAAATTGAAAAGATATCCAATCTCCCACTTCCTCTAATGCCTCTTGATCCTTGAAAAAGTATCTTGTGAGATGGTTATAGCACTTGACGTTGATAATGTGCAGTAGCGAGCCAATGAAATGTTGATGATTCCTACATTCAAGCGCCATGGAATAACAAGCATATCAAGCACAAGCAATCAATCGGTTAGTTAGACCATATTGATCGAGTGACTAACATATTAAATACTTCTACTTGATTGTCATAATGCTTTTTTCATTGCTTCTTCTTTGGAGATGACTTATTAAATCTTCTTTGCTCTCGAGAAACACACGCAGCCGACGTGCACGCTCTTCCTTTCGTCGTCCATAACAAGCAGTTCGTGTCCGCCCATGTCCCCAATGTCTTTTAGGCCAAGATAGAAGTTCTCTCTTCTATCGACTATTCCCACCAAGGAACAATTTTTAGTTTAATGGGTTGGATCTGGGTCAGCCCATGAGAAGCGGCCCAACTCAGTCCAAAGACCAAGACACATAAAATCATCCTCCGAACAATCTTAATTTACTAACCGTGATGGAGAAGAGATTGCAACCTTCACCGTAGTCTCAAAGAAGAAGCTGAATTCAAGCCTTGGAAGATTTACTAACCTGAATTCAAACGATACTGTAGTCTGAAAAGAAGGGGAAGCAAAAATTCTATATGCATTGAAAAACTCTTTGGATGCCTACTTTTTATATGAGCTTGCGCCATGTAAAATAAGTTTATCTGAAAATAAAATAATTAGAGAGAATATTTACTCCAAAATTCCTCTACTTCTTACCTTTAAGAAGAGATTCTTCCAGTTTCCCATGGTGAATTTATAGATAGTTGGCATATCGAGCTGGGAATAATTCAGTAACTCCACAGATGTCGTTTTCTAAAAATGATTTGAATTAGTAAGCAGGACTGAATTCGTGGTTATAAATAGCAGTATAGTCTTTAAGCTAGAATATGTGATCTCTTAACAACCCCCCCCCCCCCAAACAACAACAAAAAAAGAAAAAGGAAGAGAGTTGCCCAACGGCCTTTTCCTATTATCAGTACTAAACTCTCATGCATAAAGTTCAAGATACCTTTGACCCAAAAAAAAAAAAAAAGTTTGAGATATCATTGAGACTAAACTTACATGCTTGAGGGATATGGGGTATAAGAAAATTGGCTAGATTTGTAAGGAAACTGAAAGGAGTGCTAAAGACGTGTTCAATCACAAATTTAAAATAGTTGCCAGATGAAATAAGAAAAAGTGTTTTCACTTCTATAACTACAGCTCAAAAATTAGAGAAAAATAGTTTCCAATATTTTTATTCGAAGGAGAATGCAGTTGACTTATAAGATGAAAACACACTTCTTAATATTAAAAGCAATACAACCAAGTATATCTTAAAAAAAGTTATTCTTATTGACATTTTCATTTTCATGAACCAGATACCTTTGTTTGAGAAATCACATCACTGGACAAAGAAAATAGATTTTCATTTTCATTTTCATTTTCACTGAAAATGGAAAAATGCGAAAGTCTTTTACGAACTAAACGGACTCTGAACTGTGATGTATTCAATAATTAGAGATCGTACAATGGCATGAAGCCCATCCAGCCACCGCTATCAGATTTAAGAACCACTTATGAGTATGCATCAAGTAGTCCACATGGGAAAAGGCCAACCTAATTCTGTCCCAAAGATCGTTCTTTTAGCCGAAATGGCAAAAAGAATAATAAGATCTGTAGGTTTAATAAAAAGCAAGCGATGAATGATAACCTCTATGTGGCTGCATAATGAGGATCGTGACTTGGATGGGCCCGTTTGCCTAAACGCACCTTTTCCCCCTCTATTCCGCAGCTGATGGACCCCTTGCTCTATTCAACAAACATTATGTAAAAATAATTAAGGGCTAAACGTATAAAAGATTTAGAACTTATCACAAAAGTATAATTGAGTTATAAAATTTTTAAAATGTGCAATTCAATTCGAAAACTTGTCAAATTAGTGCAATCAAATCCCTTCAGTTATTTCGTCCAATTGGGCTATTAGATAAGGTCGGTGACTTTTCTGAAAAAGAAAATATGTGACCAATTTCAATATGAGTCCACATTCTCACAATTTTTGGACCATTACAGGCATGTCTTGGTGCACTCCTTTTTCTCTTCGTAATAATGACACTGCGAAAGACGCAGAAGATGGGTCACATTCTCTAATCTCAAATTGGATCGGGCTAATGACAATCATTTCATGTTGACCTTTGAGTTGCTGTCTAAGGCAGCTTTTAGCTTAGCTGAGCTTATAAACATCAAGCTGTATAAAGCTAAGTGTTGATAGTTAACAAATACATAAACAAGTAAAAGCAAGTGCTCATGGATTCGGGGGAGCTGGCTCACGCACATGCTTGTTTTATAATTGGAAAAATGATATTGATAATCCATCAATTTTTATTTGATATATAATGTCATTCTTGAATTTTTAATTAGTTACATTAGTTTAATCTTGAATGTTCAATTCAGTCTCTCTTTTTTTATCAAATAAGAGAGAAAGTCACCACATGTCTCTAAGCTATCGTGAAATGTGTAATCTAATTCTTAAGTTGTTGTGGAATGTGTAATCTATTCCCTAAAAGTTCAACTTCTTCAATTTAGTTCCTCAATTTTCCATACAAAAATCAAATTAGTCCTTCGGTACAATTATCATGGTAATCCCGGACAAGCTATTCTGTCCATTTTTGGGCAAACATGGGTATAAAGTCTCGCAAAACTAGAATTGTTGACCACCAATTACAATTTGCGACACCTGAGGAGAGAAGTGGCTCCATCATGGATCCTAGAATTTGTAGTGGTAGTACACTCAAATCCTAAAATTTCCATTTCATTTTTTTAAGAAATTACAAATTGGAAAGTATTACGAAAAATGCAAAAAGTTTTTTTGAGGCTTAAACTATATAATGCATCTGCAATGATGATGACAACACCTGTGATGACATCATCAGTTTAGACTTTAGAAGGTCAGTGTTCTTATGTTTCGATTAAATATGAAATTACTAACATCTATATCTCATCATTGGATAAAAATCAATAGTTTGTCGAATCAGTTAATACAATTAATGAAAGGCATCATCGTAATCTTCGAAAAGTTGATAAGGGTGAAGTGTGTAATATCAAGCTAGCAGATTGACCTTCATATACAAGTTTTACTATTATAAGGATGAATGTCTGCCACAATGTCCCACCATGATAATGAAAAATAAAGGTTTGCCATCAAAACATCATCACCTCTCATTAAAACTCATGCTAAACAGCACGCTTTGTAGCTAAGTAAGTGAAAAACACGCAAGATGTTTTACTATAAGTATTTAACTGTTATACGATGGGGAAATAATACAAAATCCCGTAACTTTGATGGTAGCACCGAACTTTTAATTGCTATGCAATACCCTCGGAACTTTCATTTTGTTTTGGCTATTGACCTCTAAGCCCACTCGATGCACATGATTTTATATGAGGTAAAAGTGCATTTTCACCTCAATTCCTTCTATGGAATCTCTCTTTTACGCTTATTTGCTGGAAAAAATGAAAATAAAAAATTGAGAAGGGAGAAAAATTAATTAACATACATATATATATATATATATTAACATGGAAAAGTAAATGTCAACAATTACATTAAAAGATAAGATTTTTGTTGAAATTTGATGAATACACAAACACAGTTAAATAAGATAAACTTAAGAAGAAGGAACATAATTAAGTAAAAAGGCAAAAGGTCCCAATAACGAAATGAAAAAATGAAAAAGAATTGGTTACTCACTGTAGATTTTCAAATGGTTAAATAATGTGAAAAATGATTGATTGATAAAAATATTTAGCAAGAATTATTAAGCAAACTGACGTCCTCAACTCATAGAAAAAATGATTAACTGAAACTAAAGTGATTTTTTTATTGATCATTTTTTAACGTTAATCCACCATTTGAAACTGCATAGTGATTAAACAATTTATGTTATTTTACTATTGTGTTATTAGCCTTTTCCTTTTTTACTTAAGTTGTGAAATTATTCTTTCTTATTAAAATATCTGGTTTAGCTCCACTGAAGTGTTTATGTTTATAAAAAATTCAATAAATTTTTATTTTTCAAATATTATCATTGTTTTTTATTTACAATATCATCAGTAATTTACTCAATTTAGTTCTTTTCCGTATTCTTTAATTTTTTTTCATTTTTCAATTAAGAGTAAAAGCGCAATTTCCTTCAAAAAGTAAGATGAAAATTATACTTTTACCCCTTAAAAGCCATCTATGGAAAAACCAACGAGGGTTAATAGCCATAAGAAAATGAAAATTTGGAGGTGATAATCCATCAGTTAAAGTTCGGAGAAATGTGTACTACCTCCAAAATTCATAGGGTTTTTGTCTAATTTCCCCATAAAAAATGATCAATTATGCAATTATATATCAACAATAAGTAGCTTACATTAATTATACCTTATTACTAGAGTTAGTGAACAATGTAGTTCCATTAGTATTTCTATGATATTATCTGTGTGTGTGTGTAGAGAGAGAGAGAGAGAGAGAGAGAGATCTTACATGATATTATAACATATTAAGCTAGCTAACTAACTAACAAGTATGTTACTTGTTGCATGATGAATAGTATCATAATCAACATACGACATTATGTCATTGCATGATTATACTACTATATAACATGTCGATATAAATAGATAAAATATTACTGAAGCTAAACAACGTCATGATAATTATTAATTAAATTAATAACTATTAGATGAAACTTCTTTTAACTTAAATTGATTGGAAATGGCAAACAATGTATGTATGACACAATACAAACATGCATGCTCTAGCGCTTGCTGCTCCTCACACGCGATGCAAAATGTGGACATCATATAGAGCACTAGAGAGAGAAAAACAGGCAAGATGACAATAAGACAAAAGATGAAAGAAAATATCAGTGCATAATAATACAATAAATTGCATCTTGTCCAAATTGTTTACATTGATGCCCATGTAAATAAATAGCTATAATAGTTTTGAGCGTCATGGTTTAAGTCATTCCTTAGAGCAAACACTACACAAAATGGATTTGTAACACAGTGAACATTATTCTGATAAAATGTGCCATTAGTATATGATATTCTTCATAGATAAGATCCATGATCCATCGCTTTCAATCATACATCACTTATTGAGTTTATACAGTAGATTGCAAGATACTCCTGATGAGAAAAAAAAATCTTTACACCAAAGGAATTCCAAAGATAACCAAAAGCTCCACCAATCGGCAAGAAGAACATCACATGCTAACTACTAGCCTAAGAGGCTTCCTCTACTTCACCAAAGCGGATCTGTTGTTCGCAAAAGTGGCTACAACACAACCAGTGCCACTTAATTAGTGATTTCTTAACCCAAATATATTAATCTAATAGCTCTCGTGTAATCTAAAATATTATTGCTCAAACTTTGAAAACTCATGAGCGGGGCCTATAACTATGCGATTACAACTTAATGTCAATAAACTAGCAGACCGTTCTCCTCCCTCCTGGAGACATTGATCTGGCTTTAATGACCAGATTTTCTGCTTAACATTTTATAATTAATGGCTTTTATCATGTTATCAACACTAGACTTCGTCGCACAAGTGGCTAGGGTTTGTCGGCATGTGCGGCGATTCTTTGTACTTGCTCTTGATTCTAATCAAATGGATTTAGACATTCGAAAACAATGTGCTCATTTTTCATATTAATGGATTAGATGTGATTGTTGACTCATATTATATCAGAATGTCTAACAAGATATTAGGGTTTAGACTCTTTGCCATCACAGTCACAGAGTGTTTTAGGGTTTTAATTAAGTAAATTATATCTATGGTCCAACTATCTTCCAAGAAGGTGCTTGGCTCCTTTAGTGGTCCCCCAAGTCAAAGAACACGGTACTACTAATAAATTCTAAAAGTTGGGAAGAATAATTCACCTGCTCCGAAAACTTAATCAAATGCTTCAAGATTTGTTAATAAAATGCATACAACAAGAGAATATTAACAAGAAGAGACATTAACAATCTTCACATAGCATAGCAGAGTACATGCTATTATATGTCAAATTTCATCAAATAACTAAGAACTCCATCCAAATTGAAAATCACAATTTATTATTGCAATTGACATTTTATTTTTTCTATCTCCTTTGATTTTCCCATACATATGTCCATTTCTATCCTGATATTGCCCAAACTGAAGCGTTAGGGTTTGACACAAAATGCCACAGGCTCAGAACATTTTGAGAAGTAGCAGCTCACGTAGTATAAGAACTGTTGAAACATTTGAAGCATCAATATGAAGTGTGTGTATGTAACATATATATGGTGATGGGGGTTCCTTTGAACTCTCTTTTTGGCTTTCTTCCTTGTTTTCTCTGATGTATAAGAATCTCAAAACAGTTGGGGACAGTCAACAGTCAAGGTAGCTTTGAATAGCAGCCAAACAGACTAGTGGTTATCTGAACAGAAAGAAAAGCTGATAGGGTTTACTGTGTGGTATGGCAGCGATGGGCCTAAAACATGTTTTGATTTAAGTATTTTTTTTCCCTTTTTCTTTTGACATATCATGGAGGAGAAATGGACCGCCAGGATCGGCCCACTTGAGGATCGCCTCAAAGTGTCACGTTTATGTTGATTATGGCCGACATAGAGAAAGAGAAAATTCTTGGTTCTTTGAATGAAAGGATGATGAGAAAGTTAGGTTTGATAAGATAAATTTCAGCACTGGAAATATTTTAAAATGTCGATATCTATGGTATTTAAATTGAAGGGTTCCAATTGATTATTCATTGCTAAATTTTTGATTTTATAAATGAGCGTTGCATGGATATTGCTTTAACTATAATTGAGTTTTCATTCTTAGAAAGCATTAGTTATCATTGGGTCCTGTGCAGTCTTCTTTTTTTTTTTTTTTTGAAAATTAAGTTATTTTGACTTGAGAGTACATAATAAGTATTTCGGGGATATTTGTTATCTTGACAATTAAATTATATATAGATTGGATGAGATTGAACTTATCCGAAGTAATATTATATTTCAAGAATCACGTGCAAATGGGCCTCGGGGAGTCCTTGAGAAGGATAGATAATTGGGATTGATGTGACTAAAAATGCATAGCCGGTTGGGTTGGAGGGGCTATAATTGGGAGGCTAATTCTTGGAGGATAATGTCGATAGGATATAACCTTGTATAGACAAACCTGGACAGGGATTGCTTGAGATGACCGGATGATTTTGCCATCTCACCTACCTAACCACCCTCACGTTATGGCAAGTTTGCGAAGGCTTAGTGATCGCAAAAGAGTCCTTTAGATCTGGAGAGACCTAACCAAAATAGGGCAAACTACTTTGCAAGTGTGGTGGAACGTAGGGACTAACCATTTTCCTTTCATACAAGTAAGAAAAGTGGGAAAAGGCGATCGGCATTGAAAGAGTCTTACACCCACAATAGAGTGTTCCAATTAAGACATGACTTTAAGTGAAATTATTATGATGGCCCCCGCATGGTACTAGTAGAGTCCAAGTTATTTTATTCGTAAAATGACCAAACCTATATTGCAGATGAATTAAGACTTCTAACGCCGATGAGAGTTTAAAGGATTCAAATTTGTGGCCAGGGGTCCCAAACCACTTGGGAGTAAGCCCTGCTACCAAGCCAACCATCCTGATGGTGGAGGGGCTAACCAATTTCATAGAATTGCTCAAATGCCTTTTAAGAGAACTGGACATGCAAAAAAAAATTAAAAATAAAATAGAAGGGATTTCTCAAATAATTAATAGCCTCATTAAATGCTAAAATCTAAACGGTCTTATTAACAATTGCCCTTGGGACACCAATTTAGATCACTAATACTAGAAAAAACACACATCAATATTCCTAGAAAATTGAATGAAAACATATTTTGAGAGAGCAGCATCCTTTAAATAGAAATGTTTAAATTTCCCAGGTAAAAATAAGTGCCCTCGAGGCACTCTTTAACCTTTTTTCAAATCTAAAATGTAATACTTAATAAGACTAGTGTTTGTTTTCCATGATTGTGATTGTGTTGGATAAGTAGCTCTGAAGAATTGCAATATGTTTTTTGGCAATACATCCTTTAAGGTCGCAAGGCTTCCAAATCGGATGAAATAGTTTCCCAAAAGCTGTTATAAAGTGCTGTAATTGTGAGGGCGTTGTACCGACAAGACTTTGCCAAATATCGTATAAAATCTGTTCCGCCCATTTTCACAATCATGCTACAAGAAGTGGAAAGTTGGGAAATAGATGCAAGGGGTATTTATCTCATTGTAAATGATAGAAAAAAATTTATTAATTTTTCTTAAAATAATTACCACATCAAACATATTAAACTATTTAAAACATACAATTATTAAAATATAAAAAATATAATTATGCTAATTTCAATTTATACATATTTGAGAATCATTAAAAGTTCTATATTCCCTCAAGTTTTTTCTGCTTGTTTAATTTTGACTTGTTTGTAATTTTTTGGATTATTCACGCGATGGTTTTCCTTTTAACTTGATTTTATATAAGAGCGTCAATTATATATGGTTAAAATCAAAGTTAAAAAATGTTGGCTCCTATACTTGCCATGTGACATTTCACTTTGTCTCAATGACTAACACTAACAAACCACATGCCCTATATACAACCGATTAGCATTAGTTTAGCAATTTATCAGCCTCATCTATCACTTATTCAATAAAAGACATTATCACATATGTAATCTCAAATTTGTTCAACTATTGAAATAGATGAAGATAGAGATAAAAAAATGTTGAAATAGAATTTTATTATCTTTTCCAAACATTTATCTCTTTTGAGTTATTTCATTGATTTTACGTTTGAAGATAATAATAAAAAAGAAGGCAAAGCATCCAATCTATAATTTATCCATTTGAAATAATAAGAATAAATATTTTTTGACTACGTGAATTTCATTTTGTATTTAATAAATTTAAAACTACGATAAATAATAATAATAATGTCAACTTACTGGCAATATGTTCATGTATGCTTATATTTGATTTAGTTTTTTTTTTAAATTGTGCATATTTAAACATGGCTTAAATCATTTTGAGCAAATTTTATTAGCCAAAAATGAAAATATAAATCATTTTCTTCCAAAATCCATTTAACCACGGATTGAAAATCTTGAATGAATCAATCTGGTTCATCAAAATTCCAAATAGTGAAAAGGATTTGAAATGAGTGGTATTGGATTGGATATCATGTCAACAAAGCCCTCAAGTTGTGTTCAAGAGAGAAAAAAATTAAAGAATTTTTGCGATTCAATATAGTGATGAGAAATTGTAATACATATTTCGTAATTAATACTATTTGGTATACATTTTATCATCCTGAACTCGAATGAGAAGTTTTGTTTGTTTACAAACACATGTAACGTAATTTTTGCACAAATATACATATGCCTACAAAGTGCAGGCTATATAACTAGTTATTTATTAAAATGATTTAATTTTCATAATAATCTATATATGAATATATTCCTTGTGACAAGTATATAATAAATTTATACAATATGTATATATATATATATATATTTATTTATTTATTTATTTATTAAAAGTACAAACAGAGCGGTCTTACGAGGCGGGGCGGGGCCACGTTGAAATGTGCTTTTGCTCTTACCTAAATACCAATGCCGGAACTTTTTTCAAACATAGCCTAATCACTATGAGATATAAGTCAAAAACAAAATCTTTAGAAACCTCTTTACACGGAGAATTTGAGGAATATTTTCAAAAATCTTTAACCTTGATTGGCTTGAGCAATTAATGGTGCGCATGATTTTTTTTTCTTTTCTTTTTTCATAGAAACAGGTTTTGAATATAAATCCGTATAGTGACACAATTTCTATTTTCTATTTTTAAAGCAAATTTTTACTCTAAAAATAGATTTAGGAAAGAAGTCAGAAGTAAAAAATTGTTACTTTTCTAATTTTAAAACAAAAATGAGAAATAAAAACTATTCAGATTATTTGTTGTCACTACTAGCTAACTACTCACCCATCGTAGTCGTCCATTGGCACATGATATCCATTGCCACCTGCTTGGCAACCATTCACCGCCACCCGACAACCGCTCAAGTGTGAGAAAATTTATGTTTTTATCAAATGAATTTTTATTTCAACAAAAAAAATTATTTCAAAAATTTATTTAATTATTTCAAACATAATGATTATCATTGTTTTTTTAGTTCAAATCTTGTTGTCCAAATCGGCAGAAATTGATTTTTGAAACATAATGATTATTATTTCTCCCTAAGTGTTTAGTTCAAAACGGGAGAATCCATGCCCAGATCGCAGCATCTCTCGCCCATGTTAACGTTGGACCTCAATCATAAAATAAACACTCGCCTATGAGATGATTTGGGCGTATTGACATATAGATTAATCGAGCCCAACAGTTGTCAGATCGAAAGAAAGAAAGATGGAAGGAAGAAGGAAAAGAACACCAGACAGATTGCCTGCACAGCTCCAGCATGTCTCAGCCCCACAGCCACGACCTAAATATTGGGTCAAACGTATTGAAATGGGCCATGATGCTTGTCATTTTTCACGCAAGATCCAAAAGGAGATAATTACTTATGGAGTGTAAAAATCATTAAGCAGCAATAATAGCTGTCAGAATGCTCCCATGATTACTCATTCTCAAACACAAACCTAAATAAAAAAAGTAAAAAAAAAAGAGAAATACCAGAAAAATCCTTATATATTGCTTCTATTTAGACCAAATCACAACATAAATTCAAGCATCTTTATTAGTTTTTAAATTTATCCCCACCTTTTAATCCTATTAAAAAAATACTTAACTTTGAAATGTGTTTCAAATATGCCATAGGCTCTTTAGCACCATTTCTAAGAGGGAACATTCTGTTATAGTACTTCCCACATTCCAATTTTCGCCCCAACTTTTACTTTTATATTTTTTGTATTTTTTTCCCACCCCTTTCACTTTTTTTATCTTTTAAGTTGGAAAATATTTCTATGGCTTTATATCAGCAATTTTTACTTAGTATAATTTTTTCGAATTCTTTTGGTAAGTAAGAAGATTAATAAATTAGGCTCTTTTACAGAAAAAAGTGACCTTAATGGGAACCTTGTAAATATATATAATGCTAAAAATGAGCAAACATCTGATTTTGGGATAGATTTGGTACGAGTTTAAAACATAATGATTTAGCTTGATATTTTGGAAAGAAGGGGATAGGATTGAAAATCGAAATAAAGGGAGAATTTGGATTGCGATCTGACCTCTCATTCATGCCGAAAGGGCTGATGGGTCCACCACTACTGTAGCTATATTCCTTTCACTGCACAGAGAGAGAGAGAGAGAGAGAGAGAGTATTAAATTGTTTTCAGTACTAAATACAGTCAGAAATTGAATGCCCCCGGCACCTTTAATTAAGTTCATAACGGAAAGATGATATAAAATTCATCCGGCTGTAAAAGTGAAAGGGGCAGACTGTAACTTACGTGCAGGCATAGCCACAAATGTCCAAAGAAGTCCTTCAAGAGAAAAATGCTCATTGTCAGGTCTTTTTCATCTTGTGCTCTTCTCCGTTTGATTTCGATCGATAATATATTTCCATCTGAATTCAACTTTATCAATTTGAAAAGAGAATCAACACTAGAAAATTTAACTTAAATCATTAAGTTCAAAATCGCAAGCAGATGGTGATTTTGGTCCGTTTATTTCATAGAAAATTCATGTTTTGAAATATATCACTTGTATCACCTACAAAATATATTAAGTAAAAAATATTTTCATTATTAACAAAAAATTTCGACATAAATAATTATTGATAATAAAAAAATTTGTTTGTTAATAATTTCAAACGATATAAACAATCATTTTAAAAATATATTTTTAAATTATTCTATTTTCGTGAAACAAATGAATCATTTATCTTCAACAAAATTAGGCGCGTCATCGTTGTAGCACCTTAAAGGCGCTACATTCCATTGTTATGATTTATGGTGACTAATCTATCTTACTTGCCATAGCATAGACAAAATTATTTTCATCACGTTTGAATTTTTTTTTTCATCAGCTTTGACTATCTCTAGATTGTAATTTTTTATTTCAGCAATTTAATTTGTTTATTTAATTGCTTTTGAATTGATGATAAAATACATAGAGACGTGTAGAACCATCGCGTTTATATCCTAATAAATGATCCACATGATTACGGTTTAAACAAAAAACAAAAATTTGGTATCACATAGATGATACGATACACATACAAGGAAAAACATAATAACTCCATACGCACGAGGTGCCTCATCCCCTTGTCCGACCTACCCTTCTTCTAAGTCCAATGCACATCTGATCGGCAACCGTGCTTCGTCTTGCATCAACTCCAGAAAATGGCACAAATAGAGATTATTGTGATATTGTTTAATTTCTTTTAATATTGTTGTGCGATTCTCTTGTCATAAGAAAGTAGATTGTTGAATTTGATGATTAGCAAACCATTATTTACTAACAACCTTTGTTATTGTGTTCAAGTTAAAATTATATTTGAAAGAAGGACCGAGGAATCAGTCGACCGGAACATGGCCATTAGCAAAATTCACATTCAGTGCAAGCAAACGGGCGATTGAACCTCTTTACCAAAAACAAAAACGGGCGATTGAACCTCCATGTTCGGGCCCCCAGTCAAGCATTTTTTTGGCCACTCCTTTTGAACACCGACTAGGTGACTAGAATTCAAAGAGCGGGCGCTCAAAAGTCGCAAGGTCGAAAAATCAGCCCTCTAGGGTTTGTCCTACTAATCTTGTTTGGTTCTAGCATAAATAAGATGTCAAGGGTCTTTGCGGGTTAGAACAGACATTGTATTGCTTAATTAAGGGCAAGAAATCTCTTGTACACAAACTTGCTATTGTAAATCACGAGATCCGCAACCTCTAGGCATAGATCCGCTCGGTCCTCTAGACATGATTATGAAAAATGTCCATCTCTTGATCTTCACAATCTGCAACTTCTTGATAATCATGATATTTAGTTCTTTGTATGGTGGATCTTCACATTGTGAGCTTTTTGGAATGAATTTGGCATTGCTTGACCTAATCTACAATCAAAAGTAAAGAATTCACATAATTTATGGGTTATATTTAAATTGGAAAAAGTGTCAAAAAAGTTATAAATCTATTGCATTTGTGTCAATTTAATCTTAAACATTTTAATGGTACCAATTTAGTCATAAACCTTTTAACTTATGCCAATTTAGTCATAAACATTTTCAATTAATGTCAATTTAGTCTTTAAACATGTTAACTTGATGTTAATTTAGTTCTTCCAGCTAATTTTGGTCTGATTTATTGACATGGATGTGACTGGCTGATGTGGCATTGTTGATGCCGACGTGGATAATTTTTAATAATATTTTAATAAATTTCCCTTTTTCATTATTTTTCCAATTTTTCCTTCTTCTTTTTTCTCTCCTTCCTCTTTCTTCTTCCTTTGGGCAATGACAAGTTGATAGGGAGATGGCTAGGCGAGCTAGCTTGGCTTGGCCAGGTGAGGCCAGCCTCGGCAAGGACCAACCTCCTAGCAAGAGCTAACCTTGCCAGATTTGGCCTAGGCGAGGGCTAGCCTAGCCCTAGCTTAGGTGAGGGTCAACTTGTCTTGGTTGGCTAGCCTGCTCAACCATGGCCAATGGCCGACCATTGCCAATCAGTTGGTCACTACCAAAGGAAGAAGAGGGAGGAAGGAGAGAAAGAAAGAAAGAAAAAAATCAGAAAAAAATCAGTAAAAATAATTAAAAATAAAAAAAATTAGTAAAATTAGAATCATTCACATCAACACTAGTGATGCCCATTAGCCAACATCCACATTAGTAAAATCTGACCAAAATTAGTTGGAATGGCTGAATTTGTATCAAGTCAAAATGTTAAATACTAAGTTAACACTAATTAAAAATGTTTAAGACTAAATTGGCACAAATATAATAGATTTAGAACTTTTATGACACTTTTTCCTACTTACATTTGTCTTACAATCTAAAATAAGTAATTATATAGGGGCACAAAAACAAAAACAAATCTACATTTCTTTTTTTTTTGGGGGGGGAGCACATGAGTATATTGACTTCACAATGTAACTACCTGAATGAAAAGAATAAAAAACCTTTTCAATTTACTTATGCTATTTGCACAAAGAAAATAATACCCATTTAAATAGCAATTATCAGAACACAAATATTTTGTAGGATAAATGGTATGCTGCCATTTTGCTGATGCACATAGTTATTTTTTCTTTTGACAAGAGGATAAAATTTATATTGGTATGCAGGGTTTTCTTTCATTTTTCTTTATTCTATGTTTGGATACATCTATTTTTTTAGAGGGGATAAATTTAATGGATGCACATAGTTAAAGAGAAAAGAAGACAAACAAGATAACTTGTTCTCTCTCCTATATTTTTTTTGGGAAAAGTACAAAAAAATTGTAAATCTATTGTATTTGTATCATTTAGTTCTAAACTTTTTCACATTAATACCAATTCAATCCATTCAGCAAATTTAGGTTAAAATCAATGATGTGGACACCAGCCATTCTCATAGTATGGTCAATGCTAACATGGACATTTATGATAATATTTTAAATTTTTATTTTTGAATTTTTTATTTTTCTCTTTTGGTGATTGACCATTGGCAAAAAGAAAGGGAAAGGGAAAAAATGGAAAAAAAATTATTTAAAAAAAATAAAAAGAATCATTAAAATATTATTAAAAATGTAAATGTTAGTGTTGGCAGTGTTATGTAAGATAACCAATGTCCCTATCAATGATTTCTGGCCTAAATTGACTAGATGAATTGAATAATACCAATGTGAAAAAGTTTAGAACTAAATAGATCAAATTGAAAGATTTATGATTAAATTAATGTAAATGCAATATTTAAGAAAATTTTTAGCACTTTTCCCTTCTTTTATGAAATATGCCTAAATACAAACTTTTACAAGATGACAAAACTAATATCATAAATATGCATAGTAAAATATAATTTTTTTTTGTTTACTCATTTTTTAACCTATGTACATATGATGATACAGTGGGACCCAGACGGCACATTGGAGAGATCGAAATGATCCAAAATTTATTGATTTCGTTGCCACCAAAGTGAACGTCCTCTATGGCAGTCTCATGGAGTTCACTGACTTCCATGGAAACTACGGTACAGAAAGAAGCTTCCCTTCGCAAGCTTACACTTCTACATTCAAACTAAAGGTTCTTGTTCTTAAAAGATCCTCATCACCTTGTGCTATATATTCAATGGCATCCTCCGGAGAGAGATTCATCACCAGCGAAAGAAAGTTGCTACAAATCCTAGTACAACAAGCAAGACACCCAGATCTTTCTTGTCTGATAAACTGGCTTTCTCTTCTCCTCCCATGGCCTTGATTCTTCTCTTCGTTGCCTTCTCGCTCTTCGTCCAAGGAGCTCTGGGTATCACCGTGGTTCTTCTTCGCCAAAATGCGATTGTCCCAAGCTATTTGATTTCTCGAATATCCATAGACTGAACCGATCTTTTGTCCCTTATCTTTTTCGGCGTTAGGCAATATCGTGTGCGAGCAGTTGCCTACAGAACTCTGCTCGTTCTCCATCGCCTCTAATGGAAAGCGGTGCGTCCTGGAGAACTACGTAAGCCCGACGGATCGGAAGATGGAGTACGAATGCAAGACCTCTCAAGTGGATGTGGACATCATGCACGAGTGGATCGAGACCGATGATTGCATCAGTGCCTGTGGAGTGGATAGGGAGTCTGTGGGCATATCTTCGGATGCTCTCCTTCAGCCTCCCTTCACTGCTAAGCTTTGCTCCCCGGCATGTTACTAAAACTGCCCCAACATTGTCGATCTTTACTTTAACTTGGCCTTGGAGAAGGTAATTCCCAAATGTGAATCAATCCACACCATAGCTCTAAATGGATTTACCTATATCAATATGGAATAAATATCGTCATTTCAATATCTTCACTATCACTGACTTTACAATTGATTTTTAATAAGTGTTTATTTGTTAAATCTTTGTGAAGTGCAATACAGTAATCCGAAGCCGGTCATGAGAGAGGTTCAAAGTTGTGGCGCAGCACCCATTCCCATTTGCGCCATGCCTATGGGGAGTCCTTCTGGTGGATATTATGAGATTGGATACCCTCCTGCTCAAGCTCCCATGTATTAGTAGTTTTCATAGTTATCCACGTTTGTGTGTGTGGTTGTATCTGTCAATTGCCTTAGGATGGGATGGGCATGCCATGTATTTGCCTATAAATATCAGAATTATAAGGTGCTATGCGTCATCTAATTTTTATGGTGCTATGCTATTCTTCTATGCATCAATATTCTCTGGAGATTGTCTTTCACAAAGTGGTTAGGCAAATGAAAAAGGAGCAAAACAGTGATATTATCATCAGAATACATTTAATGATACATGAAACAACCTAAATTTCGGATATTGAAATTAAAAATAGTTCAATAATTAGTGATCAACGTAGACATTGACCACAAAACATGCCTCTTAGTCGTAGGCCGCCATCATGGTCCTGATAATAGTCACCTGTCTCTTTAACCATTACCTCGTCAACGGTGGCCACCCTTCGTTGCTTTGAAAACTGCCCCTACATCGTTAATAGTAACGTTAGGCAGGGATTCTCTTGATCCTTAAAGCATGTGGTGCCAACATGACATAAAAGGGTGATTCGGCGACCACATCAACATCTTCGTTTGTCTATCTAACAGAAGGATCGAGTACAATAAGGGTCCATTTTTTCCGTAAAAAACTCATATTTTGAAAAATATTTCCTAAAAATTATGGTTTATATCACTTATAAAAATATTTAAATGAAAATATTTTCATCATTCACAAAAAAGGTAGACACAAATTGTTGATGATGAAAACATTTTTTGTTAACTAATTATTCCAAACGATATAACAATCATTTGTAAGAAAATATTTTTCACATCGTTCATTTTTTGTGAAAGTTTCATGGAAAATATAACATTTCTATGAAATGTTTTTCAATAAATCATTTTTCATGAAAAATGTCGATATTTTTTGACATTTGGCTAAAATTGAAAATGAACCAAAAAATATTTTTCATCATTTGGTTAGTAAAATATAATATAATTTTCCTAAATAGGCATATCTTAGCAGTTGGAAAATTGAGTACAAGTACTAAGGTCTCCAATTCTAGTATTATTCTTGCTGAACCCAATTAAAGAAATTCAGACCAAAGTTTAGTATAGTACATAAACAAAAGGTGAAACAATGCATGAAATTGACCAAAGCGCCTCCATCCACGTTCTGAATTTTTTCTACTACCTTTGCCTTTCATCATGAATCGGGCGCAACCCTAGCAAAGTCCTTGTACAAAGTAATCATGGATGCATGAAGCGCGTGCTAAAGGCTGGTTTACGAAAAAAAACTCAATAAACTTTCAAAAGGGCAAAAGAAAAAGAAAAAATCAAACTTTGGAGGGACTAACAGCAATAAAAAAAAATAAAAAATCTGGGGCCTCGATTGAAAAATTCTGCAGGGGCAGAGCTGGTCAAAATCGCAAACGTGCCCAAGTTGCACGGAACAGGTTAGTCAAATGGGTCGATTCCCTAGAATAGTTTCAGGACTGAAACGAAAGTCACCAAAGAGTGAAGGGCAATAAAAGCGCAATGGGAGCAAACTCCCTTGAAGAGCAAATCACAAAGAGAGAACACCTTCACAGCAAAAACCGTTCCTTTCTACTCACAGTGTATCAACATTCATGAATTTGGTTTTCTTTTTCTTTTTTTCTATTCTTTTTATCCTATTTTAGTTTATTATTTTCTTTTTGTGATTTTTATTGGGGTTCATGAATATGGTTTGACACTAGAGACTAGGCATGAGAATGACTTTCCTAAGCAATCATGCAAAGCCATCATCCATTGCTCCACTGTTCCTCTCTTTTCACCGTCGAATCCGATTAGTCCTTCGCTTACAAACAGAAACCAGCCTGTGTCGAGTTATTATTATCTTCCCCTTCCTTTCTTTATTTATTAAATTATTAATAGATGTACATGCTTCGAAATTCCAACATGTAGTTTTCGCACATAAAGAAAAGGTTCTGGCCGCTCAGACCTCGAGGCATAACTCAAAAGCAAGTCGGGCACTAAAACCCAGTTACTAGATTCCTCTTAACCTGGATAATCATTTTTTTATTCTCAAAATAATTATCATAATTGATCACAGAATAATTAATAATAATAAAATTAATATGACGAAAACTATAAATTTACACAGTTATTAACTAATTTTTTAATTTAAAATTTTCGAATCAATATATCTATGATAAATTTACCATTTATTAGGTTATATTAAATTTTATTGTTAAATTATTGAGTTGAATAATACATGATATTAATTGGTATATTTATTTGAAGTTTTAATGAATTTATGATTTTTCGCACTGTTAACCCAACTTAACGGAAACAATGTAGGGTAAATTTTTCATAAATATATCAATTTAGAATTTTTGATGAATTTATCATAAATGTATCGATTTGAATTTTTGATAACGAAAAATTATTTTAGGGTAAATTTATTATAAATGTATCAATTTATGATTTTATGGTATTAATCCAAATAATAACAATAATTTGTTCTTTAATAGATGCAACAGTTCAATAGATCACGAAATGAATTTTCACTTTATTATCGGCCCGATGATTTCCGCCCTCAAAAAGCTTTTACGGTTTTAAAATTTGGATATAAGAAAAGGAAAGATAATGAATAAATTTTTTGTATTAAAAAAAAAGTGGAGAAAGTTTTGTGTTTCTACTTCGCTTTTGCATACGCAGTAATGAGACTCCCCTTCTATAAAAAGTAGCTAACGCAATTCGTTCTTCGAACTCATTTTCTCCACTATCTTTGACCGCTTGGCGTCAAGAGTCTCAGCACGCATCCACTGTCGCTCTCATTCCATCTCCCTCTCTCTCTCTCTCTCTCTCTCTCTCTCTCTACTCATGGTCTCGGCCCTTTTTCTCTCCGGCAGAGGCAAGCTGATGAACGAAACTGCTGCACTGTCAGTGCCCCTGTAGAGAGAGGAGGGAGAAGGGGGGAGAGAGAGAGAGAGAGAGAGAGAGAGAGCACTTGCAAGAGAGGAAAGGGTGGTCATCAGATCTTTCCTTCAATGGCGAAAATCCAGCGACGCCATCCCCATTCTTGAACTCTTCCTGAATAGTTTCTTCATCCCGAGTCAACCGACCAGCTGATCCCTTCTCAATCTCTCCGACTTATCTCGAGACAAGCGAAAGAGAGAGAGAGAGAGAGAGACACACACATACACAGACAGGAAAGATGGCAGAGAGTGGAGATGGAAAAGCATTGCCCGATGCAGAGAAGAAGAAGGAGCAGAGCTTGCCCTTTTACCAGCTCTTCTCGTTCGCCGACAAGTACGATTGGCTGCTCATGATCTCTGGCAGCATAGGAGCTATTATCCACGGATCTTCAATGCCCGTCTTCTTCCTCCTGTTCGGCGAAATGGTTAACGGGTTTGGCAAGAACCAGTCCGATTTGAAGAAGATGACCCAAGAAGTGTCGAAGGTTCAAATTTTCTTTCTTGTCAATTTTCTGCTCGAATGAACTCTCCGTTTCTCATTATTCTTCCGCCTCAGACTTAGATCTTGAATCTGGTTCAAGTTTCTGATTTCTGGTTTTCTTCATAAATTCTTTATGCAGTATGCACTCTACTTCGTGTATCTCGGGCTGGTCGTTTGCTTCTCTTCCTATGCAGGTGAGCTATTCCTACTTTCATTGTTCTCTTCTGCTCATTAATTAGAACTGCTCGCATTTATTCGCAAATGGGTCTTTCTGGGACCGATCAAGCCCCGTGTCATCATCTCTCTGTTCACGTGTCGTCGTCCTCACTGCGTTCGACTCTCTATCCAACCATGGATTGATCAAGTCGGTGGACTCACTATTTTGAACGGTTCGAAAAGCAGAGATTGCTTGTTGGATGTACACCGGAGAAAGGCAAGCGAGCACGTTGAGGAAGAAGTACTTGGAGGCCGTGTTGAGGCAAGACGTGGGGTTCTTCGACACCGATGCTCGAACCGGAGACATCGTCTTCAGCGTCTCGACGGACACTCTGCTCGTCCAAGACGCCATTAGCGAGAAGGTCAGAGAACTCCCTCCCCTCCCCCCCACCAACCCCCCTGCGGGCTCTCGTTCTCCTCCCACTTATTATGTTTTATCCTCTGGTTTAGCCATGTCGGGACTGCAAAATCTAGCGTTGGAATGGCGTTTAATCGTGAAATGCTCGTCTGTGTGGTTGGTACTTCTTTATGGCTATGGCGGGTCCCATGATCTGAACCCTGGAGCATGACGGCGCAAGTTAGCCAGCCTGAGTTAACGTGCGCCGAGCTCCTTCGTTCTTTTCCTTGGCTGATGGCTCTCTCTTCTTCTTATTGTTTGTTTTAACATGGCAGTACTTCGGTTCTTTGGTCATCAGTGATTTTCTGTCTTTATTTTCTGATTTGTTAATGTCCCTCTGAAAGGTTGGCAACTTCATACACTATCTCTCGACGTTCCTGGCTGGGCTGGTGGTCGGTTTCGTGGCCGCATGGAGGCTTGCGCTGCTGAGCGTGGCTGTGATTCCTGGAATCGCTTTCGCCGGAGGCTTGTATGCTTATACACTCACTGGTCTCACGTCCAAGAGCCGCGAATCTTATGCAAATGCCGGCATAATCGCCGAGCAGGTGTGTGGGTTTTTTTCCTTTTTTTGCAGAAAGTGAAAGAACAGTGACTTTGAAGTGAGTTTGAATTCTATTGGAGCATGGTAGGATAACCTGAGTCTAGATGCTGTGCTTTGTTGTAGCTCTTTTATCTTCTGGTTCCAAAGGAGACTTAAGGACATAGTATTTGATCTATGTATGTTACAATATCCATGAGTTTTACCAGACTCCTAAATTCTGATCCTGATTTCTGCACTAGGCGATTGCGCAAGTCCGGACCGTGTACTCTTACGCTGGCGAGTGCAAGGCCCTGAATTCCTACTCAGACGCAATACAGAACACGCTGAAGCTTGGGTACAAGGCCGGCATGGCCAAGGGCTTGGGGCTGGGATGCACATACGGGATCGCGTGCATGTCATGGGCGCTCGTCTTCTGGTATGCCGGTGTTTTCATCAGGAATGGACAGACAGACGGAGGGAAGGCGTTCACGGCTATTTTCTCTGCCATTGTTGGTGGCATGTAAGCCCTAAAGCTGATTGATTTAATCTATTTTGATTTTAGCGATTGATGATGATCTCATGATCTTCTTTTCTTTTTTAGGAGCTTGGGCCAATCATTTTCGAACCTCGGAGCATTCAGCAAAGGCAAAGCAGCGGGATACAAGCTGATGGAAGTGATCAAGCAGAAGCCTTCCATAGCTCACGATCCTTCCAATGGGAAAACCTTGCCTGAGATCAATGGGAACATCGAGTTCAAGGATGTGACATTCAGCTACCCATCGAGGCCAGATGTCATCATCTTCCGCAATTTCTCCATTTTCTTCCCAGCAGGAAAAACCGTTGCCGTTGTCGGCGGGAGTGGCTCTGGAAAGAGCACTGTTGTGTCCTTGATTGAGAGATTCTACGATCCTAATCAAGGTGACAGAATATTCCTCGTTAAGAATGATGGATTGATTTGTGAAACGGCTTGGTTGGACCATAACTTATGTTACAATGATTGAACAGGGCAAGTTTTGCTGGACAATGTCGACCTGAAGGCGCTGCAGCTAAAATGGCTGCGTGATCAGATCGGCCTTGTCAACCAAGAGCCCGCTCTCTTTGCCACCACCATACTCGAGAACATACATTATGGTAAGCCGGATGCCACAATGGCCGAAGTGGAAGCAGCCGCTTCTGCGGCAAATGCTCATAGCTTCATCACCTTGCTTCCTAAAGGTTACAATACTCAGGTCAGCCTCTCTCTCTAATATATACACTGCAATCTAACTGAATTACAGTTGAATCTGTCTTGAGCTTACTTCTGAATTTGAAAGCAGGTCGGGGAGCGAGGAGTCCAGTTATCGGGAGGTCAGAAACAAAGAATTGCAATTGCGCGGGCCATGTTGAAAAACCCTAAAGTCCTCCTACTCGATGAGGCTACCAGCGCGCTTGATGCCGGCTCGGAGAGCATAGTCCAGGAGGCACTTGACCGCCTCATGGTAGGCCGGACAACCGTGGTCGTTGCACACCGTCTCTCCACCATCAGGAACGTCGACAGCATTGCGGTCATACAGCAAGGGCAGGTCGTTGAGACCGGGACCCACGAGGAGCTGATTGCCAAGGCTGGGGCCTATGCTTCGCTGATCAGGTTCCAGGAGATGGTTGGGAACAGAGACTTTCGAATCCATCGACCCGCAGGTGTCGCTCGTCGCGGCTAAGCCACTCACTTTCGACCAAGTCCCTGAGCCTCCGGTCTGGCAGCCTGAGGAACCTGAGCTACTCATACAGCACTGGTGCTGATGGCCGCATTGAGATGGTCTCAAATGCCGAGACCGAGAGGAGGAACCCCGCCCCTGATGGTTACTTCTGCAGGCTCCTCAAGCTGAATGCCCCCGAGTGGCCCTACTCCATAATGGGCGCCGCAGGGTCTGTGCTCTCGGGGTTCATCGGGCCAACCTTCGCGATCGTCATGAGCAACATGATCGAGGTGTTCTACTACAGGAACCCGGCCTCCATGGAGAGGAAGACGAAGGAGTACGTGTTTATCTACATAGGGGCTGGCCTCTATGCTGTCGGTGCGTACCTGATCCAACATTACTTCTTCAGCATCATGGGAGAGAACCTCACCACCAGAGTGAGGAGGATGATGCTTGCAGGTATTGATCTTGAATCATGATCCTTTGCTTTTGTCACACGAGTTATTTATTCGTGCGATCTAGACTTAATTCATGGTTCATCGTCCAGCAATCCTGAGGAATGAAGTCGGATGGTTCGACGAGGAGGAGCACAACTCCAGCCTGGTGGCGGCTCGGCTAGCAACCGATGCCGCCGACGTGAAGTCAGCAATCGCCGAGAGGATATCGGTGATATTGCAGAACATGACCTCGCTGCTCACTTCCTTCATCGTGGCTTTCATTATTGAGTGGAGGGTGTCTCTCCTGATCCTGGCCACCTTCCCTCTTCTGGTCCTTGCCAACTTCGCTCAGGTAAAAAGCTGCACTTCACCCTACGAATTTCTCATTGATTTGTCTGAGCCTAAATCAGAGATGCTCTTCTCTTATTCTAAGGAAACGAAAAGATAACATAATAAGAAAACTCCGAGTCGACTAATAGTGATAACATACCCTAACTCCATTGGCCGATTTATGGGACTGGACTTGTGCGTGAATCACATGCATTGCACATGATTGGTTTTCCGAGTTGTCGAGTGCAAACAATTTCATGTTTTGGTAATCTATCCATGCTTTTGGCTTGTGTTTTTCTAAGGATAGGGTTTTGGGTAATTTTTTAGACATAGATGCTAATTAAAAAAGATCAATTTATGTTAAGATGGAATCAAAATTGAAGCTTTCAATCAACAAAAACATGAATGATTGGATGATGGTAAAAATGGTGAATAACATCTAAAAAATCTAGGGGAGGGGAAAAAGAGGGAAACGACGAACAGTACCAGGGCCAGATAGATTCCTGTGATGCCTCCAGGAATCTAACTAGACACTGGACTTGTCCCACTACACGACAAAGCACTGCACCAAAAAACAAAACAAAAAAAGACAAAATAAAAGAAGAAAAAAAGAAATCAAGAAAATGTGTCAGCCCCTGCACGTGCTGGTCCATCCATCCTCCCCAATTCCCGAAGTCCCAACCATTGACCCATCAAAGTATTCATTTTCACCATACTTTTCTAAACCCCATGCGTTGCAACACCCAAAAAAAAAAAAAAAAAAATTACAAAGATATTTCCGTGTTCAAGTTTTAAAATTCGATTTACGGGTCTTAGTGGAAGTCTTGCGAGATGATTTTTTTTTTTTTTTGTGTCGAACTGAAGAAACGAAAATCGGTAATGATGTCGTTGCTAAATTTCGAAATGAAAAAAAGAAAAAAGAGAGGAAGAAAAAAGAAGAAGATAATTTAGGAAAAGCATACAAAGATTCCAATCACCCAGAGCCGATCGAGGAAAAGGAGATCTCTCCTCGCTCTGTTTCTCGAGGCCACGATCTAATTTTCTTTCTCTTTCGTTGTTTTTTTTTTTTTTTTAAAGGGTTTTCAAATTTGAGCTTTCTGTTTTTTTTTTCTCAAATAATTTGTTTTGGGTTTCGCAGCTTCTCGAGTTTGCAAACGAGACTTTTTGGAAAGTGTTTAAAAAGATCGTTAGATTTTATTAAATTTGGTAGGAAATTTCGAGATTTGTTATTTTAAAAATGAATGATTCGCATCGCCACCGCTCACATAATAATTATCAGTTTTTGTGGCAACGGTCGGATCTACCGTTGGATTGGATCATTGTTTCTTTTTCGCCCAGCCTCTTTCTAGTATAAACCCTAGGATGTACTGATGAAGGAGCATATGGAGCTCCTTGTAATCATATGGACATCTGCACGTCCACGAGGCCCTTTCCGGGGCATTGTCGTCTCGTGGCTTGTAATTTGTACGCATCCGGTTCATGGGTTCTCAAGAATCAACACAGCAAACGCCTAGGAATTTACTGTTTGATTATAACGTAGTGCGACAGAAGATGGGTGCTGGAAAAAAGGCCGTGGCTCTCTCTTCGATTATTTTAAAAAGCTTCTTTTCGTGATGATAGTTGCACTGGAGTCCTTTGTCTACTGTAGGAGGTAAACCCTACGTCTTTCCTGGTTGGTTGGTCCTTTGACATGTAAGTAGGCTTGTCTTTGGCAGTTTCTTGGTGGGGACTCCCTACAGTAGTGAAAATTCAGTTGGATTAGTTGTCACTGTCAGTCATGTACCCAAAGCTCCGGAGCCTAAATTCTACAAGCATGGGAAAAAGATTTGCACGAGTCAAAAGCTTTTTGATTTCACATGGGTATAACGAAACTGAAGAGGCTAGGACACCTAAAGCTAAATTAAGGCCAATTGTTTTCTATGTTGCTTTGACTTTTTGGGTAGGAGAAATTATTGGGCAAGCAAGTTTTTCACTCTACTATAATTTTTTCTCTTCCATATGGTTATGAAGAACGATTCTTTCACGTTTCAAGATGATATAAAAGATTTGGTCTCTCTAATAATGAGATTCAAACAATGAGATCAGCATGAAAATGGAAGGAGATGAGCAAGAAGCACGATCTCAGCTATCGTGGAATGATTTGAAGCCATGGAGATTAGAACATATCATTTGAACTCATACCTATCATAATCTCAAAAGCATCGTTTGCTATATGCAGTTTCCTGATAATTACGATATAATCATGTTGTTGGTTTTGATTTGGCAGCAACTCTCTCTCAAAGGCTTTGCTGGAGACACAGCCAAGGCGCATGCCAAGACTAGCATGATTGCGGGAGAGGGAGTGAGCAACATCAGAACTGTCGCAGCATTCAATGCCCAAAACAAGATCCTCTCCTTGTTCTGCCACGAGCTCCATGTCCCGCAGATGAGGAGCCTCGGCCGCAGCCAAACTGCTGGCCTCCTCTTTGGTGTCTCTCAACTTGCTCTATATGCCTCTGAGGCCCTGATTCTGTGGTACGGTGCCCATCTTGTGAGCAGGGGCATGTCCACCTTCTCCAAGGTGATCAAAGTTTTCGTTGTCCTTGTGATCACTGCCAATTCCGTTGCGGAGACCGTGAGCCTTGCCCCAGAGATCATCAGGGGTGGTGAGGCGGTGGGATCCGTCTTTTCCATTTTGGACCGTCAGACAAGGATTGACCCTGATGATCCTGAGGCTGAGCAGGTTGTTGGCTCATTACGCGGAGAGATCGAACTCAGGCATGTTGACTTTGCTTATCCATCCCGACCTGATGTGATTGTATTCAAGGACCTCAACCTTAGGATCCGTGCTGGCCAGAGCCAAGCTCTTGTTGGAGCCAGTGGGTCGGGCAAGAGCTCGGTCATTGCGCTTATCGAGCGCTTCTATGACCCGATCGTTGGGAAAGTCATGATCGATGGCAAGGATATAAGGAGGCTGAACTTGAAGTCTCTTAGGCTTAAGATTGGACTGGTACAACAAGAGCCAGCCCTCTTTGCTGCGAGCATTTTTGATAACATTGCATATGGGAAAGAGGATGCGACCGAAGCCGAAGTGATTGAAGCGGCCCGTAAAGCTAATGTGCATGGATTCGTGAGCGCATTGCCCGACAGTTACAAAACCCCTGTCGGGGAGAGAGGGGTCCAGCTCTCTGGAGGGCAAAAGCAAAGGATCGCGATAGCCAGGGCCGTCCTCAAGGATCCAGCGATCCTCCTGTTGGATGAGGCAACGAGCGCACTCGATCCCGAATCAGAGTGCGTGCTGCAAGAAGCTCTGGAGAGGCTGATGCGGAACCGCACGACTGTGCTGGTGGCTCACCGGCTCTCGACCATAAGAGGGGTGGACAACATTGGTGTGGTCCAGGATGGGCGCATTGTGGAGCAAGGAAGCCACGCCGAGCTTGTGAGCCGACCGGAAGGGGCCTACTCAAGACTGTTGCAGCTACAGCTTCATCGCATATGAAAAAGCGGTTCCCTTTTTTTCCTAGAATCGTAGGGAGCCTTATTGCACTTGTGGGATGGTGACTATGCTGGGGTCCAATCAATCTTGTACTCATTTCTGATAAAAGTTGTAGATATGGGCATGTGAAGGTTGATATGTTCTGAAACTACAGATCTACTATTATTTCCTATCTATGATTAATGAGATATATTTTATCGAAATGATATGTCTTCGAGGAAAGCTTGTTATCTATCTGGTTGTGCGGTGATTGCAGAAACGCCTTTAACTTTTGTAAGCCAAGCTGTTCCATACATGGAAGGCTCGTGCAGGATCTTTTTTCTTTTCCCCACTGTTCCTCTTTTTCTCCTTGAGCATGTGTGATCTTTTCAGGGCTAGATAAAGGTCACCCTTTCGAAGGGCAGGTGAAAAGGCCGGCGGGACCCGGGTTCGAAGCTGGTATTATTGAAAGGAAGATGCACTCTCATTTGGATCAGAGGAGTCTGCTTTATTGTAATTGTAAAAGCTAAAAAGAGATGAGGGAAGCTCTGATTGTTGGGTGTGGGAAAAAGCTTAAAGAGTGTGTTGGAGGGGTGGGTGTCATGATCCATGTTGGGCAAAAGCTTCATAATTCATCCAAGTGTCCTAAACCCTCTTTAATATTTTGCCATTGAATGTAAGGCAGTGGGCTTCCAGAGCGACCTCACCTCTCACAAATTGTACTTGATAATCTAAAGTGACCCTCTTCCCTGTCGCTCGGTGAACTTGTCAAAGAAGGCTGGCTGGCGGGGTGAGTGAGCGAGGCTGATTTCCTCTTTTTTTAGGGGGCCAAAGAGAGAACAGAAAGTGAAGAGGGTCTAGTAAAATGAACCAGTGCAACGGGGAAAAAGGAGAGAGTGATGGTGCTCCTCCTCAGAAGGGGCAAGCATGAAGAACTTTTGTCATGGAGGCATCAAATCAGTTCTCCCTATATCTAACAAGTTACGCGGGATTCAGACTCAAACAGGGTCTCGTTCTGCAATCAGCTAGGGGCTAGGCTCTAGGGCTGTTTGGGTTTCTTCCTCTAGAGAAATGTTACATCCGCCAGGCAGAAACTACACCTGATTTTTAGCTAGACAAGCCGAGGAAGGATTGATTGTCTATACCGGCTTTTGTATAGCTAATTTAAGCGGTAAACAGGATAAGGGGGTCTTAGCAACCCATGTGCTTGCAGGGTCTTAGTAAAAGCTTCCTGAATGACATAATAATGAAAGCCTTACTTTGCGACGTTTGAGAGTTTAATCAGGGATCAAAATGGAGATCGGAAGATAGATCGGGATATTACACACCAAAAAAATGAAAGGAAGGTAACTTTCTCTTTCAGTTATAGATATCGGGTGATATCATCAATCGGCTTTCACTCACCATACTAAATCACAATACAATCAAAGCTAAAACCTCATCATCAAAGATGCCCATTGTTTTGATCAATCATTACTTGACCTAACCCGTGGGCTAGAAGGGAAGGAATTTTCTACCATCTCGAGGATTTGAACCGGCGAATGATTCGAGCACCTGCAGTACCAGTTAAAATTTGCTACAAGATGATGATCACACTGTAAAAGAGGTTAGATATTTTAAGTTCATCAAGCTCGAAGCATTGACATCCTTGGCCATGATCAATGTATATGTCAGTTTACCACTATTGCTCTACAGATGGTGGTGCCTCCCAGAAAGGGCCGTCACCTCCATTCATTTCATACATTTTCATTTGTCATGTAGGGACATCTGCAGACACGCTCACCCACAATAATTCGTGACTTGTTTGGTGGTGGTGCTGCAGAAAAAATTCGGGGGCCTAAAGGCGAAACGCCATGCGTGGGCGTGGGAGAATACACCACGGATGATGGGATCCAGAAAAGGACATGAATCACATGTGTGAAACGAACTTAATTAAGAAATGTAAAAGAGAAAAAAAAAGGAGAAAATTAAATTGTCAGAAGCAGATGCAGATGCACAGTAGCACAGCTGGCAATTAGTGCTAGCCATTCTTGCTGTTAGATCTTGGAGGGTTCCTCTGACCAGTTTCTGTCATGTTAGAGTGAGAAAGACAGGGAGAGTCCGCAATTGTTGACTCATGCAAGTCACGGGAGACCTTCAAAGGAGTCCTTTGCAGTACCTGAAGACTTCAAGAGATCCTTCTAGGCCGTACCCGTTTTGTTTCTTTTACCAGCTGCGTTGTTACTGCTAGACTTATCTATGATTCTGAAAATTGAGAAATTTTCCTTCTTTATATAACTTAAATTGGTACATCTATCTAGATCAGCAATTTTAGTTTATTTTTGCCTCTTGAAGAATCTCATTGAGAGTTCATTCTACGCTCCCTCTCCCTGAGTCCGGACATGCTACAATGACTTCAAATTGTTAATTCATGTTAAAACTATTTCCAGTGCATCGATAGGTACAGGAGAGGTAGATCATCAATTGACAACATTCGAAAGCAATAATGATGACAAAATTAAAGTGGACAAAAGTTATTTATGCCTCAATTGGTTTCTAAAGCAAGAATTCAAGCAAGCACAACCGAGTTTGGATGCACCGGCATATTGAATGAATGCTCCCAACCAGTTGAGGTGGGTCGGAGGATCATCCTTACGGTGAATGGTTTTGGGAACCATTGGTTGTAATGGAAAATATACTCAAAGATTGTTGTGACGATCCTTATAGGGTAGGTTTGCCGTGAACACTGATGAAGTGACAATCGCAATTGAGTATGTTGTGATCATCACATTGAGCATGATCATAGACATAATAAGATTGGTGTAAATTGCAATCATAAGCGATGAGATAATTTAATTTAGCTATCGATTGTTATAATGAAATGAGTTACACTGAGGATATTAGAAATGGGGACATACTAAGGCAAAAGCCTCTCTCTTTTTTTATTTGTTATAATTCAAGCTAGACATTTGCCTTTTAATATGAATGATAACTAGTATAATGGACCGATCATAGTGAGCCACAACTTCATCATATTGTAATAAATTATAAATATTGGGAATAAAAGCAACCTATTGAGAAGCTATGAGCCAACAACGAGAATTAAAAAATAAACCCAAAAGACTTCTACAGGGAGAATGACGTAAAATATAGTTAACATTTAATACAAGGAATGAGAGAAGCTCCAATAGAAAAATATTGAAATGGAAACTAATATATTTTCCCTTTTAATATTGAAAATCGCAAATTCACGCACAACGAAGATAATTTTATTTGCAATTCTTCATCAATGATATCTAACAATATGCTGAAGATCTAATTAAAAATCTCATTGCACATAGATATATATGTATGTTCCTATCAATATATATATGAAAAATTTCAAATAAAAACTTAAAATACCATCATTTTCTCAAATAATAACTTAAAGTAACCATAGCAGTTTCAATTAAGAACTTGACTCGTCGATTAGCTAAATAATTCTAGCCGGCCAATGGCATTTTTGTGCAATATATTTTTTAATTTTAAATATTATTTAAATTATATTAAAACAAAATTTTTTATTAAAGAAAATCAGATGAGCTAAGCTCTCACCATTATCGCTACCCCACAATCGCCGAAAGGGCTAATGGTGGTGGGGGATGGTCGACGAAGGGTTGTCGCTCCCTAGCCAGTGGCACTACAAGCTAGGGTTGTGGCTAGATTTGGTTGAGGGCTGCATCTCGCAATCAACCCCCGCTAGTGGTAGCCCTTGCTTGCAGTCGGCCAAGATTGCCAGCCACTAGCTGGAGCTTAGTGACCCTTAGTGACCCTTGGCTGGCCATCCCCCACTATGGTGGGCCCTTCCCGGCAATGGGCCCTTCCCGGCAATGGTGAGGTGGCATTGAGGGCTTGTAGAGCCCTCGCCATTTTCCTTCACTTCCATTTTTTTAAATTTTATTTTTTATCTAATATAGAAAAAAAGGAAAACATTCAAAAATATAAAAATGCTCTTATCAATCAGTGAGTTACGCCTTTCTTTTCGACCGACATTGCCCTTTCAGGCATTTATTTAAAATAAGATTCACTTTAAATCATTATTTGAGAAAATAATAGCACTTTAAGCCTCTGTTTGAAACAAACTTTACTTCAAACCCTTATTTGAGAAAAAAGACGGTATTTGAAACTATTATTTGGAATTTTCATATACATACATACATACATACATACATACATATACATATATAAAGGACGACTATATATCTAGTACATTTCATGATATCGTAATATTTTATTTCCCTTATTACTTTAATTTGATTTAAATAATTTATGTCAAGCAACAATTTGAAAATAAATATTGAAAGAAATTATATTGATAAAAGAAGAAAATTTCTCCATTAGCAAAATTTGTAATAAAATTGAGTTATTACCACGAAAAATTTTAAGCTGGTACATTTATATTTTTTTTTATCCCAAACTAAAATTTTTGTCACAAAAAACACTAAACTAGTATACCCACGGCAAGTTTATCTTTCATTAATTTCCGTTAAATTTTGTTATTGAATAACTGAGTTAGATAACACGTGTCAGTTGATAGGTATACTAGTTAATGTTTTACCCTCCGTTGTTGCAGGTGTACTAGTTTGTGATTTTTTGTGGTATTAGTCAAATTTAATGGAAACTAACGGGGGGGTAAATTTGTCTCGTATATATAATTTTGTCGCTTTTGGTGATTAAAAAAATTAGTTTATGATAAATTTATCACAGATATACTAATTTGGGGGGTTTTTTGTGATTAAAAAACTAGTTCGAGATAAATTTGTTACAAATATATCAATTTAAGAGTTTTTGTGATATTAGCTCAATAAAATTCCATTTAAAATTATTATTTTCCCTATATAAAATTGTATCCAAAGCTACTTCCCACTTAACATTGATACTATAGACCAGAAATTCAGGAATACGGACCAATGAAAATCTAGGGCTTTTAGTTTGCTAAACCAAAAACTGAAAGACCAATTCTTGCATAGATTAGCGTGATAAGAAATAATTGGACAAGTACCATTCCCACCGGAGCTTTTCACCGACGAAACCACAATAGCTTTTGAGGAGTTGGGCTTGGAAACCCAGGTAGGCTCAATTTATCCTTTTGGACAGTCAGTATTGGGCCTGACCTCTGCTGAACCGGAAATTGACCTGCTAAAGCAATGGGACAAATTAAAAGTAATAGGGACGGTGGCGAGACGGACCTGGGACTGCTTAATCTCGTCTCAAACCCATCCCATTAACTTTTGAGTATTTTCCAAACCCACTCCAAGAACTCTCTATAGAGTTTTGTAAATGGAATTCCCGACCAATCTCAATTAAGTTATTAGGTAACTATTGGGTTACCAATAGGTTCTCGCACTCCTACAATACTATGCTTATCATTTTCAATATAGATTGTGAATCATCTTGATTACCCATCCAACATCAGAGAAATTCCTGCAGAAAATGTAGCGCGTTTGGAAATTTTTTTTCGAGAAGCCATTTTTCAAGAAATTGTAATTATTTTGTGGTGTTCGGCTCAAACTTGAAAATGAAGTGTTTGCTGCTAGGTAAGGAAAATATTTTCCTTCATATATTATTTTTAATAAATTTTTATTTTATCTTCAAAAATCGATTTTTATTTTTTAAATTATTTTTTATTTTTTTTCTTTTTCTTTTCATCTTCTTCTTTGGCATGACCCCCCTGCCACCTACGTCTTTTCCCTTTGCTACCACATCGTCCCCCGCCGCCTCTCCATTGCCGACTTCTTCTGCATCTGCTACACCATCGTTGTCCCCACCTTGCTCCCCTTGCAGTCCCTTCACGTGACCGCAAGCCAACATTCCATTGTGATTGTCATGAATGGCGTTGAAGTGGCGATTCTCGAGTTTTCTATGGTCGTGATGTAGCAATGCATGGCTCCATGGCACTTTGAGCTTTTGACCTTAGTCAATTGACGGCAGTGCTCTTCCTCTAATGCTTTGGCAAAGTCGAGCCTTAGCCTGATCAGGTTAGGCCGAGCTCGTTTGACATTGGTGAGCTTAGGCCTTGCCACATCTAGCGACCTAGATAGGGCTCGAGCTTCGCTCAACATTGTTGAAGGTTTGTAGGCCTCTGTCGACCTCGAGCAAATCGACCTGGAGCAAGGTTGGAGGTTAGCCCTAGGTCGTCAGAAGTGGCGAGGCCCAAGCTTGCCAGCTCGACAAGCTCGACTTTGCCAAATCTGGCGAGGTGGAGCCTCACATCAGGCCGGTGAGGCTCAACCACGCCAGTATTTGGCGAGCTCGAGCCTTGCTAACTTGTGGTAAGGCTCAAGTAGGGGTGAGTATAGTTCCCAAGTAGAACTAAGAACGGAGGGTTCGGTTTGGTTCTTGGTTCTAAGGAGGTCAGTTCCAATTCCTGATTCCTTTTTTTTTTTTTTTTTTTTTTATCGAAATTGGCAATTCCCGGTTCCTATAGGAGCTGAAATTGAAACTGAAATCAGGTTAAACCTAAAAATCCTAAAAAGCCCAAATTCAATTTGTTTCTTCATTTTAGACCACCCTTATTTGTTTTTTCATTCTCTCCCCCGACTCCTTGACCTTAATAGTCTATCATCTTGGCGAGCGACACGCATCATGCACCTCACCAACTCACCTCATTGCCCTCAATGTTGCCATCACGACCCACGACATCGCCCCCAATGTACCTTGTCGCCTTCATTGATGCTCTGTTCATCGCTGTCAACGTCGTCGTTACTGCTTCTGCTTGTCTCACCACTGGCCGTCTCCTCCAACTTGCGTGATCCTTAGGTATACTCTCTCTCTTGCCATCTCACGGATTTTGCTTGGTTGGTTGGTGTCATAATAGCAGTTGCGTCCATCTTCTGCAAAAGCTTAGATGGAAAGAAAACATCAACTACAGCTGCACAGGAATATTCTCCCATGACAGACAAAGCATAAGGATGGATAGAAACAAAAAAGCTATCAGGTCGGGGAACTTTATCCCTATTCACAGGGAAAAATCACTACAAGGATGGATGTCTTGTTTCTCAATTAACTAAGAGATATCATTTGCTATAACAGCTGCCGTTATAGAGGCTTTTGTAGCATATCATCAAGCACAGGGGTTGTTTCAGCCATCTATTTGGTTGAGGTACAGAGCAACACTAGGATATGAAATGGTTAATTGTGTAATGACTAGCTATTGAATCATTGACTTCATTTAATTGAAAATTGATAACTAAGTTTCTTGTAATTACTATTTCTTCAATCTATAGGAGAATGTAGGAGTCTACTTTGCTATGGACTTCAAGAAAGAAGAAAAAAACTACTAAGGAGTTGGTTTCTTTGTCAAGGAAAAGTATCAATTCATCCAAGACGATATCTTTTTCTTACTCTAGGAGAGATTAGAATTGTCCACTTCAATTTTTGAGTAGATTCCCATACCTTCCTATTTCATGTCCAAGAATAGTGGATGCATGTCTTGCTCCAAACACTTCAAAGCATGGACCAAAAGTCCCTTTCTTCCTTACAGTATTCCCAGCTTTCATCACATCCCCGGATATGATCACATTGATCATCTTTATAGGAAGTTCAATCAAAATCGCATGTCAATATTTGTCTAGATTTCAGTCCGGTTTCACTTGCAACAGAAATATTTGGTGTGTTCACTACTTCACTTTGTTCACCAATCTAGTATGTGTTCAAAGAATAGGCAGATGAGAGCAACCTCTAGAATTTCAATTTTGTTTTTATTTCTCTATGCTTTCTCGAATGTGTTGCATGGAGTTAATGTTGTTGAGTTATAATCCAGTGAAGAACTTCTTGCATGGGAAATATTCTGCTTAAATTGCTGATTTTAGTGTGATAATAGGTGACTATGTAGTTGTAATTTTAGATCTAGGAATTGTTTGAAGGTGCTAATCTTGATCTATTCTGATTTGGATTTTGTGATCATAATGTGTGTTTCTATTGTGCTAGGCTTATTGGTAGATGTTTTGCTTCAAAATTTAATTGTTGGACATTTAAATATTAAGTTGAGGTTATTTTGTAACTATAAAAAATTTCAGATTGATGATGTTGTGGGTTTTGGTATAGAGAAGTACGTCTTGGAAGTGAAAGTGTTGTGATAAGCTTGTGCAGCCATTTCTTGAGGTTAGTATTGTGAAAGTTTTGTTTAATTAAAGATGAAAAAAAGAAGAACCTGTTAGAATCTGGAATCGATTTTGGAACCGACCCCCGAACCTGTGACAGGGTAGGTTTTAGGTTCTAGATTATGACTGGTAGAATCTAGGTTCCTAAAAATGAGGAACTTGTATCCAATGGTAGATTCTAGGTTCCATGTAGAATTTGTAAGGAACTTGGAACCACTCACCCCTAGGCTCAAGCTCGCCTTTGGCTGACGACCGGCCAAGGACAAAGAAGATGAAAAAGAAAGAAAAGGGAAAAAAAGAAAAAAAGAAATTAAAAGGAAAAAAAATAAAAGAAAAGGGTATTTGGTGAAAGAAAGTGAGATGAAAGAAGACATGGAAAATGTTTTCCCAACTTGAGTAGTGGAAAACATTTTCTCCAATTTTAGAAGATTTTTTTCCCTTTATGGAAAATATTTTTCCCAATCAATGTATTTTCCATGAAACAAATATCAGAAAATTTCGAAAATATTTTCCTAAAAGTTATTTTTCGTGAAATGAAAGAACCTTAATGAATGTCAAATGACCAAAGATGGGGCCATTATTGATGAATGTTATTCTAGGATGCAAAAGTTATACTTTTAAAGATAGAGGACACAACATTACAAGATGCAAAATGTGAGGAGAAAGTAATTGGAATATTCTTCTTTATGTTCTGCTTATATCTTCTTCTTTTTTTTTTTGGTAAAGTTGTTCTGCTTATATCTTGTGATCCACACAATTCAATTAACAAGTTAAAAGTGATAGTTGATGTAATTCACGCCTATTATCAATATTTCGAAAGCTCCCACAAAAAAATAATAATCATGTGAATATAAATTTCATGCTAATCTCTGGTACAACTTAATATTTTAGCAATGCTTTAAGCAACTAGTTATAATATTTCTGTCATATATAATAGAACTGAATAATCATTCGTTGTTGCAACAAGAAGGTCCCGAGAAATCGACTTGCGGTGGGACATTCCTTGGGCGGCCCAATGCTGAAATTCAGCTCGCGTTCAAATCCTTGGAGAACAATAATCCAGCAAATCGGTGTAAATGGTGTCATGCCTAAACCCCTTTTACGGTTAGATACATGTCAACCCACGTTTTTAGTTTCTTATTTAAGCATCGGAAGTGCTTTGAACGTACAATCAAGAAAGTGCTCTCTTCGTGATGTGCAGATTCGAATCAAGCGAGGTCGAGCTAGCTTGGAGTCTCGCATCATTAGGCACTGAGAATGCTATACTTTTCATAGCATTGTCTTTTGTATGTCCCAAAATTTAGTCCTTGAGAAGGAAGCAAGATGTGACAATTCAAGATCCAGGAATCCATCTATATTATCACATTAACGAGCTGGCTTTGCATGTAGGCAGATGAATGAGCATTAATTAATTAGCAAGAAAAGTACCAAAAAAGTCATAAAACTATTACATTAGTACAAACTTAATCTTAAACCTCGGAATTGAATCAATTTAATTATAGATCTTTTCACATTGGTACCAATTAAGTCAATCTCATCAATTTTGATTAAAAATTGCTAATGTGAACGGCGATTGTCCTATATAGCATAACCAGCGCTAATAAAGATATTTTTAAAAATATTTTTTAATAATTTTTTATGTAATTCTTTTTCTTGTTTCCTTTTTATTTTCTTTTCATTCCTTTTTCTTATTTTCTTTTTTTTCCTCCGCCAATGGCTACCCTCCATGATGATTAGCGAGCACGAGGGCCATGATGCCCTCATGACCTTCGCTAGAGGCTGGTATGGCAAGGGCTGGGTAGGGTCCCTTGCCGGATTTGGGCCGGGGGGGGTGAGGCCCGTTTCCTTCGCTAGTGGCTGACGCTTCTTCTTGCACTCCATTTTCGAACTTCTCCGTCGCGATTCTTTTGATGGTGAAAGCACAAAAGTAAACGTAGAAGCCGAATGCGGAGACGAAATTGGTAACGCCTCGAAATTGGACAGGCCCTTGCGAGCGCCACAAATGCATCTAGGACTTCAGAGATTTTGAAGAACGTAGGGAGATGGGAGCGTAGCCTGATGTGTCATGCTCACGTCATGGCCTCTGTGGGAGTTAGTAACCCGTCGATTCCTCTCTCTCTCTCTCTCTCGCTCTCTCTACTGTGAATTCTCTTGAAAAAATGAAGAGTCTCTCGCCACCGGCACTGATTACTCGGAAAAGGAAAATTTGAAATTTGAGGAAAACGAAAGAGAACGGAGATAGTAAGAAGGAAGCAAATTTGCTTGTGGCCTTCGAGGGCATCCCACGTGACATCCAAAAAAATTCTATATTTATTAAAATGTAGAAATTTAGTTGAGATTGATGTTATGCGTAAGAAATTTTATGCGACCGATTATTATGATTGTTATGTTTGAGCGATAGTTTAGAAATTTACTGAGTTAATTATTAACTAATGTTTAAAAAGTTTTGTTTAATATTTTGATGGGTTCAAGATATTTTTCGGATTTATCAATATTTAAAATGGACTCTAGTTTTCATATTTACGTACTAATTCTACTGATATTTTAGTAATTCTGAAAAAGTAACTTTGTGAAATTATTCTTTTGGCTCCCTTTTCCATCAGCATGTCTCACTTTGAACTTATATTTCTAGCTTTCTTCCTTTGGAAAAGTGAGATATTGAACTTGCCTCATTGATGTCACGCCTATTTCATCAAAATCAACTTTTAGTTCATTAATGCAATGGATGACTCACTCCTTTACTTGGCCAAGAAGAAGCCATCTTTCATTTGAATCCGAATATCTCCTCTTAGCTAATTAGAATGTGCCACATGCACAAACTATTTACTTAGGGGCCACATGAAGAAATTCTATTAGAATACTTACCCTCTCTAGTCTTTGATTCAATATTTTCAACCTATGAGCTTTAAATTCACTAACAATGGCTAACCCACCCTCTTTCATTTTTTGAATTGGCCATGTATAAATTGGAAAGAGAGAATTCCCAAGAGAAGGCCCCATTCCACTTCATCAGTTACTCTCCACTTCCTTTTCAACATACGCTTTCAATTTTGATAGTAAAAGCACAAGATTACATGTGCTTATTTTATTATAATCTCGGGTTCGTTTCTGAGTTTGAACGAAGTAAACTCATTAATTCCTTCTACTCGTCATAAATGGGTTGTTGTTTTCAATGCAAAAATCATTGAATTTGGTTATGTCTTACTTTGAAGGAAAATTAAAGTTTTGATTTTACGCAAACTATTTTCAAGGTAAGTGAAAACTATAAGTGCTAAGTTAGGTTGTTTTAATAACTACTGGACTTGGTTGCTTGATAGGTGTTTACTTCGAGTGAATTGTATGAACATGTGTGGTAATAACATGTTGGATTCCTCACTTGTGTGAACTTTAATGATGTTATGTTGAGTTGTTTATTGATGATTTTATTTGTTATGATAAGAAGTATAAGTTATTTCTTTAATGATTGGTGGTATTTTGGTGAAAAGAGTGTAAAAAGGGTAAGAAATGATAAAGTTACTGATTATAATGAGTTACCAAGTCGGGAAAGTTATTGAATGTGGATATACTAATTTAGCAAGTAAGTGAATATCCTCAAAGTGATAACTCTTTGTGTAAACTCATAACCAAACCTACATTACGGTCTTTTTTAGAAGACCTTCTTAGTTGATCAAATTGTACTCACTATAAATATTTCCGAAAGCCTTTGACATAGGTTATGTGAGACATCTCCAATGAGAGAAATAAATCTCCCAAATTAATGGATGGGAATAAAATCCTTTTGAAAGTTGTTGAGAGAAGACCTTCCTGATTATGGTACTTCAACTTGGCATGTTTGATGAACCTTTTGAAGTTTCGTCAAAATCATTTTATCAAAGTTTCTGTCTTAAGGAATTTGATAGTTTATGACATTTACCAAAAATGTTTGAATGGCATTTTCCATGTCATGATTAGCTTTACACAATCTTCAGATCTTCTTCTCAAAGATTAAATTTCCCTAGTGAATCGATTTTTAGTTTTCCTTAACCATGATTTTTCAAACGGTTATTGATTGTCCTTAGACCATGCCTTTAGAATCAAAATCTGTTTTTATACAGTGAGACTATTTCCAATTGAGTTGAAGATCGTTTTTACATGACAAGACTCTTTCCAATCGAGTCGAAGATCATTTGTACATGACAAGAGTCTTCGCAAGAGTCTTCTTCCAATCAAGTTGAATATCGTTTTTACTCGACAAGACTCTTGTTTTATCCCCTTAGAGTTAGAGTTCATTTTTACACAGCAAGACCCCAAATTTTCCCAAAAATTCAAAATTCATTTTCCTTCATTCCATACCATGAGAGAAGAGAGAAGAGCGTGTGCAAATAAGCTAACGGGGTAAGTACACTATTGGTGTCAAAACTTTTGTACAACGTTCATTATAATGTCAACAAATTTTTTTGTTTACTTGAATGTCACAACTTTGAAAAATCAATCATTTGAATGTCACTACTGATTTACTTTCTAGAAAAGCTAACATGCTGCCAGAAAGTTGATGTGGCTGCCGGTAGATAATATTTTAATATTTTTTTATATTATAACATTATTTTTTAATTTTTAAAATTTTAAAATTTAAAATTTTTTTTCTTTAGGGTCAGCGATGGTTACCAGCAACCCTTGCCAATTGTGGAACGCTTAACCAAATTAGGCAAGGGCCATTTTTGTGACGTCCTAAAATTCAAGTCCTTTAAGGGATGTATGAATTGAATTTCGTCAATACATTGTTGATTAATCTCACTTGGAATTGATCACTCTTGAGATACTAACCTTGAGGGGAAATGCTAATGAGGATAGAACTCATGCGACTAAAGAACTTGACCTAAGAAAACAACTTGACCGTGAAACTTGCGTAAGGACGATCCTATGGATATGCAGGCCGATTTTAGGAATAACTAGAAATCAATTCGAGGACAAAGTATAATGGAACAATGGGTGAATCCATTTACTGTTATCGAGCTCGCGAACGACCTTCTATCGATGCTCGGTAATCGTGTATTTTGAAATAAGAATACATCCTTCGCAATTTCATGTTAGTCAAGGATGTCCATGTGTTGAGCAATCTTGAACATGATTTGATACTGAGTTAGGCACGAGTTGGTTATGCATGAATCTCGAAGCCGCTTGTTAGTCCGAGACGTACTAAAATGGCATTTGGGTGAAATTGACAATGCTTGAGAATCCAATATTGGACAACGAATTTTCGAGAATGTTTGGGACGAACTTTTGGATAATGCTTCTTTAACCTTCGACATTACTGGTAAAGTCGAATTGTTGGAAAAGGGGTTTACGGACCAAGGAAACGAGTCTATGAGGAAGTGGGCTAGGCAAGACTAACGTGGGCCTCACGACCAAGGAGGGGTGGCCACCATGGTGGGCCCAAGGCAAGCAAGTGAGCCCATTGGACCAAACCAACCACTTAACCCTTCTAAGCCCATTGCTAGCTTTAAGCCATTTCGAGCCCAACCAATTCCCGAGCCCGTTCCTATTAATTTCCTAGCTTGATTCTTAGGCCCTCTCATCATCTCAGCTCAAGGGCAAATTGGTAATTGTGCAAAAGTGGAAATGACCATTTTGCCCCTCTATATATTATGGAGAATAAGACAAAAGAAGAGAGAGAAGATGATGTCATTGCATGGAGATGGGGGCAAGCATTTATGGACTTTAATGTGGATGGACAGCCAGCCCTCCCATCCCTCTCTCTCTCCCTATTTAACTGCCCATCTCTTTTTCCCCTTCTTCTACTTTTCCTCCATTCCTTGAGTTGTTCATTGTTGGTTTGGCTTGTTCATCGCCCGCACCACCTGCCACTGTGACCAGGAGACCCCATCCGTGCCCTTTATTTTTGCTACTCGCCGGTCCAAGCCGTCGCGTCCCTGTTCGCTTGTTCTAGCATTGTATCGCCTAGAAAAGCTTTTCTGCCCCTGTTTCAACCCAGCCGTTGCCCAAACTAGCCACCAACTAGTCCCCCTTGAACCTCTGGAGTTGTCTATCACCGGCCAGCCAATCGCCGGAGCGCCGATCAGTCTAGCCAGCTCTCATTTCACCTGAATAGTTCAGTTTCTAGAGTTGTAAAGAGAGAGTCGGAGTTAGTCGCCGAGACCTACGACGGTAACTGAGATTCGAAATTTCTTGGGATTGGCAGGATATTACAGACGTTTTGTGGAGAAGTTTTCTACGATAGCCATGCCTTTGACAATGTTGTTAAAGAAAGAAGAGAAATTCAATTGGACGGATAAGTGTGAGTGTAGTTTTCAAGAGCTCAAGAGTAAATTGACTACCGCACCTGTCTTAACAATACCGTCTGGTTCTGGTGGGTACAAAATCTATAGTGATGTGTCATATAGAGGACTAAGCTGCGTGTTAATGCAACATGGTAAGGTGGTTGCATACGCATCCCGATAGTTAAGGTCTCACGAGCTTAACTATTCGGCACATGATTTGGAATTAGCAGCGATAATCTTTGCACTCAAGATTTGGAGGCACTACTTGTGTGGGGGAAAGGTTTCCAATTTCATGGACCATCAGAGTCTAAAGTATTTGTTCTCTTAGAAGAAGTTGAACATGAAGCAACGGCGATGGATGAAACTTCTTAAAGACTACGATTGCAAGATTCTGTATCATCTTGGGAAAGTGAACAAAATGACAGATGCGTTTAGTTGAAAATCGTCAATTGCACATGTGATAATACAAGAATGGATCCTTTTGGAAGGAATTAGGGACTAATACTTCAAAATTGAGGTTGGCCATCTTGCTAGTTTAATAGCCACTCTTAGGATGGAACCTGAGATGCAAAGTAGGATAAAAAGTGCCCAAGCGACGGATCCTAAAGTTAAGATCTTGCAGATGGATTAGGCAAAGAGGAAAGCTAACTTTCAAGTGTCTGATGATGGGACATTGAAGTTTCGGGGACAATTGTGCATTCCTAATGATGTAGAGCTTAAGGAAACGGTCTTATCGGAAACTCATCGTAGTAAAGATAGCATCCATCTTGACAGTACAAAAATGTATCAAAATTTGAAGCAATACTTTTGGTGGAATGGTATGAAGTTAGACATCGTAAAGCACATGGCTAAGTGTTTAACGTGCTAACAAGTAAAGGCTTAGTACTGTAAGCCTGGTAGATTACTGTAACCTCTTGAGATTCTCGAATGGAAGTGGGAACACATTACAATGGATTTTGTGATAGGACTGTCGAGTAGTGGTTGACAGATTGACAAAGTCAGCTCACTTTATTGCCGTGCGGAAGGATTTCGCGTTGGACAAGTATGCATAGTTGTATGTGCATCAGATTGTGTGCATTCATGGTGTTCCAATGACGATCACCTCTGACTATGATCCTAAGTTTACAGTAACTTTCTGGACAATTTTGCAATTAACCTTGGGGACGAAACTGCAATATAGTATGGTGTATCATCCGTAAACGCATGGTCAATCGGAGAGGACGATTCAAACTCTTGAGGATATGCTATGAGCTTGTGTTATAGATTTTAAAGGGAGTTGGGAAAAGCAGCTTCACTTAGTTGAATTTGCCTATTATAATAGCTATCAACAGAGTATTAAGATGGCACCATTCGAGGCTTTGTATGGGAGTCCTTACAAAACTCTACTTCATTGGGATGAGATTGGTGAGCAAAAGATCATGGGGCCAAAGTTGGTACAACAATCTTTGGATGCCGTCTAGATTATTCGAGACAGACTAAAGATAGCTCAGAGTCATCAAAAGAGCTATGCAGACAAATGTTATAGACTGTTGGAGTTTAAGGTGGGCGATCATGTATTTTTGAAAGTATTGCCAATGAGGGGTACTTCTAAATTTGGCAAGAAAGGAAAGTTAAGTTCGAGGTACATTTGACCATTTGAAATTTTGGAAATGATCGGGGTTTTAGCGTATCGTCTTGCGTTGCCACCGAAGCTTGCATAAGTACATGATGTTTTCCACGTGTCCATGTTGAGAAAGTATGAACCAGACCTGACTCACGTATTGAATTTTGAAGAATTGGACATAGACGACAATGTGTTGTACATGAAAATACCGATACAAATAGAGGACCGTAAGGAACAAGTGCTTCGAAACAAGACTATCGCCTTAGTTAAGGTGATCCAGCAACATCACAAAATAGATGGAGCTATATGGGAAAGCGAGGAAGTGATGAAGCATCGGCACCCCCATCTATTTGAGGATTTTTTTGTGACTGTAAATTTCGAGAACAAAATTTTTGTAAGGAGGGAAGAATTGTGACATCCTGAAATTTGAGCCCTTTAAGGAATGTATGAATGTGAATTTCATCAATGCATTGTTGGTTAATCTCACTCGGAATTGATCATTCTCGAGATACTAACATTATAGGGAAAGGCTAATGAGGACAGAACTTGTGCAACTAAAAAACTTGACCTAGGAAAACGACTTGACCATGAGACTTGCGTAAGGACAATCCTATGGATATGTAGGCCGATTTTAGGGATGACTAGAAGTCAATTTGTGGACGGAGTATAATGGAATAACAGGTGAATCCGTTTATTATTATTGAGCCCGCGAATGTCCCTTTGTCAATTCTTGGTAATTATGTATTTTGAAATAAGAATCTATCCTCCACAATTTCATGTTAGTCAAGGACGTCCATGTGTCGAGAAATCTTGAACGTGGTTTAATACTAAGTCAAGCATGAGTCGGTTATGCGTGATCCTCAAAGCTGTCTGTTAGTTCAAGACGTACCAAAATGGCATTCAGATGAAATTGACAATGCATGAGAATTCAATATTGGACAACGAATTTTCGGGAACATTTGGGACGAACTTTTGGACAATGCTTTTTTGACCTTTGACATTGCCTGTAAAGCCGAATTGTTGGAAAAAGGGGTTTACGGATCGAGGAAACGAGCTTACAAGGAAGTGGGCTGGGCATGACTGGCGTGGGCCTCATGCTCAAGGAGGGGTGGCCACCATGGTGGGCCTAAGGCAAGCGAGTGAGCCCATTGGACCTAACCAACCACTTAACCCTTCCAAGCCCATTGTCTAGCTTTGAGCCATTTCGAGCCCAATCAATTCCCGAGCCTATTCCTATTCATTTCCTAGCCTGTTTCTTAGGCCTGCTCGTCATCTCAGCCCAAGGGCAGATTGGTAATTGTGCAAAGGTGGAAATGACCATTTTGCCCTTCTAGATATTATGCAGAATGAGTACAAAAGAAGAGAGGGAAGATGATGTCATTGCATGGAGATGGGGGCAAGCATTTATGGGCTTTAATGTGGATAGACAACCAGCCTTTCCATTCCTCACTCTCTCCCCATTCAGCCGCCCATCTCTTTCCCCTAGTTTCTCTTCTTCTCTTTTTCTCCTTCTTATACTTTTCCTCCATTCCCTGAGTTGTTCATTGCTGGTTTGGCTTATTCATTTCTCACACCACTTGCCATCGTGACTAGGAGACCCCATTTATGCCCCCTATTGTCGCTGCTCGTCGGTCCAAGCTATCGGCTAGCTCGCCTGTCAACCATAAGCCATCACGTCCTAATCCACCCATTCTAGCGTTATACCACTTGAAAAAGCCTTTTTGACCCAATCGCTAGAGCGCCAGTTAGTCCAGCCAACTCTCCTTCTACTTGAACAGTTTAGTTTCCAGAGTTGCAGAGAGAGAGTCGGAGTTGGTTACTGCTGTTTTGACCTCGGGACTGCCTTGGATCATCGTAGCCAAGGTTCCCGTGCGTAGCCTCCGTCATCGCCGCCACGCCTGTGTCTCTGGCCCACTTATTGGGTGAGTTTTGTCCTAATCCTTTGTTTAGCACATAAACTTGCTTAGGATTAGTTTAGTTAGGGTTAATCCTAGTTTAGGGGATTAATTAAGTTGTATTAGAACTAAGATAAGTGGTTGGTTAGATGGTTAGGATTAGTTTAGATTAACCTTGCTTAGTGTTTATTAAATGTGGTTTAAGGGAATTAAACTTGTTTAGCCTTAATTGATTGATTGTTTGCTTTAATTAATGTTTGATTGATTTCTAAATTTAATTTATTAATTGTTTAATTTTGAAATTTCACTATTCACATTTTACTGTTCACGTAACACTGCTCATCTAGAAGCAAAAAATTGCCTTATTGCATGTATTTTGATCATATGATGTGAATGGATTGTGTGAATGCATGGACATTTGCATGAATCGCATGGTTTTCATAAAATGGGGAAAGTGGTTTGTCTGAGGGACATGGAAATGGACCGATTTTCTTAGGAGGAATTTGAGACTGCATATGCAAGCATGTGTGCATTGGCTAATGTTCAAGGTAAAAATGGATTGTGGTTGTATTCTTGCATGATCACTAAGTTGAACTCGTTGCCCTAGCCGAAGTTCGAGGGATGATAGTTTGATTGTTGGAATCTTGGTGGAAGTTCGGATGCAGAGTCACGGTAGAGGCTGGGTCTATGCTTCTTCGGGAATGTTGTCTTAGGAGAGAACCCTCAACGTTGCCGCGCCTTACAAGGGAGGGCAATGCCTGACTATGCTAGTAGACACTAGTGGGGGTTTGGTTATAGCCCTAAGAGGCAATAATAATTAGAATACGTGTGGATGCAAGAATGCATGAGAAACATAGCATCATTGGTTCTAATTATGCATGAGCTAATCACGCTATTTGTGGCATGCATGAATTGATAATGTGCAGGGTGTAGCAATGGCCAGGTGAGGTCACCTGTGACGTGACTCGTATGTGTTGCTTGCATTGTGTATTATGTTGGAGTATATCGTGCAGGGTATGGCATGCCGGGTAAGATTGCATGCGAATTGATTATTTGATTGCTTGTTGACCCTGGGTATGGGAGCTAGTTGGGTATTGGCTGTAGTATATGTGGTTGTTGTTAGTTTAGTTGAGGGGTGGTTCTGGAAAGATACCCCGAGTTGAGTTGGTTTTTTAACCGGGGCTTAAGGCAAGGACTTGCTAATATTTTATCTCACTAGTTATTGTATAACAATTTTCAAGCCTTAGAATGGTGTGTCCATTGGTGCGATTTGGGATCCCTAAGGACTAGGAGACCGTCGTGACACACCACTGCTTCCCGAGTCGAGTGCAGTTGTATGAAAAATACATCTCCACTATCTGGGTGGATGAGGGACTGGGGCAATGGATTCCTCATCGGTTCTTGGCGTGGTACATTCGGGAGGATGATCTTTTGATCGATCCTCTGTGTGGTTTTGACGGGCCGCTCGGTAGAGGCCCCGAAGATACCGATTGGGATCCTATGGAGCTAGACTCTCTTGACGGCGTAGTGGAGAATCTTGCCCCCCGCTCCATCGGTGATCGACTCAAATGCCTCCAACTACAACTCGATTGAGTTTGAGTTCGATGGGTTTTTGTGATGGTAGTGCCGAACCCGAGGGTTCTTTTTGTAAAGGTGGATTAGCCTAGCCTTAGTCTCTTTTTGGTTTGGCTTAGGGAAAGGAACTAACCCTTTGATGGGCTTGTATATCGGAAATGTTCATTTGTTGGTTAATCTAGTAAATAAATAAATGAGTAGTTTGCTGTGATTCTGCTGTTTATCATTCTATCCCTACTTAATTGATTGATTGTCTAATTGACTAGCGGATGGTTAATCTTCTACTTGCATATAATGAAAGAATAAAATGAATGGTCGATGATGCATCTTGGGACGTTGCATTCAATTAGCCAAGGGAAGAGGTTGTTGCGTACTTAGGATTCGGGGCATGATAATTTCACCCTTAGCTGTGAAGACCATGGGTGAGGCCATCGAAGCCTTGCTAGTTGCTAGTGAGGGTCATCGCATTCTTGCTCGTAGCTAGTGAGGTCATGATAGCCTCACTTAGGGCCTTTGTGGGCATATTTGGGCGAGTGCCGCCTCGCTTTTGTCCTAGGTGCCCTAAGCGAGGTTGTTGAGGCCTCACTGACCGTTGATCACTAGTTTAAGGCAGCCGTAGTCGAGGCCACAAGGGCCCTCGTCAACTTTGGGTGACGTCGCCCGCGGTTGCTTAGAGTTGCAAAGAGCCGTAAATGCCTCACCAATGGCTAGCATGGCCTTGATTAGGGCCTTTGCAACCTAAGGCAAGGTGGCCCTTGCCTAATTGGGGAACCTCATCAACTCTAGGTAGCGTCGCCCGTAGTTGCCTAGAGTTGGGGAGAGCTGTCAAGGCCTCACTAATGGTCGGCATGGCCTTGACTAGGGCCTTTGCGACGAAAGGCAAGGTGGCCCTTGGGTTCCACAACTAGTGATCCTCATCGGCCCTAAAAAAAAATAAAAGCAAAAAAATAAAAAGAAAAAATTCAAAAAAATATTAAAAATATTAAAAAATTAAAATATTATCCACCGATGGCCATATTAGCTTTTGGGTGGGAAAATTGGAAGTAACACTCAAATGATTGATTTTTCAAAATTATGACACGAAAGTGAATGAAAAAAATGTTTTGACATTAAATTGAACGTCATACGAAAATTTCGGCACCAATAGTGTACTTGTCTCTAGACCAAAAGTGCAAAGGTTAACAGTAAGCATTCAAGGTAAATCTCTATTGAAATCACATTTCTTTCATTTCCCAAGCGAAATTGACTAAAAATTATAGGTATCAATTAATCTTTGAGCAAAATTTTATTGAACTCCCACTCAAAGAGGGGCAGCTTTTGACACTTGATTTTTAGTTGATGTATCAAAAAAGGTAAAAACTTGAGGTTAGAGTTTCTGATTGCGATAGAGCTCGTTTCTCAAACCAAAAGTATCATTTTTCATTTCTTTTTCTTGCCCTATCATTATAGGCAATTTCCTAATCATTTTGATTGAAAAACAAAAGATTCAAATGATTAACTTTTGAGTTGTCTCTTTGGTCAATTCTTTGACCAAAAGTCATTCTTGGGTCAAAATTTGATTTTTTTAAACCAAAAGACCATAAATAGTCTTAGTAACACTTTGGCCACGAAAATCTTTAAAAAATTCAATTTTTTTTATCACAAAATCAACATTTTAATAGAAAGTCAACCAAAGCAACCCTTTGAGCAAAATAAAAAATAAAAAAAATAAAAAAATCCACAAATGATCTCATTTTAGCTCCAATTTGACTTTGGCATTGAAATTTTTGCAAAAATCGATTAAGAACTTCATTTTTTGAATTTTTCGATCTTATGTTCAAAATCAACAAAAAAATAAAAATACTTTCATTTTGTTCATATTTTGGCTTAGCTTTCTTTAAGACATGATCTAGAAGCCATCATACATTTACTCATTCAACCAAGTTTTGGTTTGACATGTCGAGATAAAAATTGCCATTTTTAGCCCTAATCAAGGGTCCAATTTGATTCTTCATGACATATGTGTTCACACTTTGAATCAAGACATTTTCTTAAATTGAATCCCAATCCGGGGTCAGTTTTGAGAAGTTCACTTAGTAACATTCCAATTTGGTCAGTTTAGCTTACTTGAATCTTAAAAATTCAAGTTGATGTGCTCCGATTAAGCTAATTTGACTTGACCCATTTCCAATTGAAGTTGTTAAGCTTCAAATTGTTCGAATGGATTCCAACTTAAATGTTAGTCTGGCTCGTGATAAGGATTTAATAGAAATCGATCCAATCTAAGACATTTCTTGCACAATTAGGTACCCGAGTGACCCAATTTCGTCCAATTTGATCCAAATTTCACGTATCAATTTTAATTTAACTTTAATTTAACTTTAATTGGACAAGATCAAGATAATCAAGATGGAATTGGAGGGAGGACCAAATTGGATCAACCCGGTTTTGACCAGCGTTGACTATCGGTGGCCTAGGCATGTTTTCCGATAATCTTCGGTGGCCGGCGTCCAGCTCCAACCAGCTAGGACCCTGGCTGACACCCTCTCATCCTTGTTTAAACGAAATTACAAGATTGCTCTTGGGTTTGGGAAATTATGAAAATACCCCTCTAATTAGTCTTTAATTTCAAAGTTGATCACAACCGTTAATTAACAATTCATCATAGCCATCTAAATAGATATGTGCAGATTAGTTGTCTCTTCTTAAGCATGCTGAAGGTTTAAGCAAGTTAGTTAGCTAGGGACATCATTTCTAAGCCCTTAGATTAATCCAAAGGCTAAGATTTGATCTCGTCCAAGGGATATGTAACAAAATTTCCCTCCAAAAGTGGGGTCTCTCATTTTTCAAATCTGGTTTCTCACTCTAAAATAGACATCTCTCTCTCTAACCAGCTCTCTCCTTCTCGCCAATGCTCTCTTTACCATGCCGGACCGCTGCTCGCTGGACTATTTCTAGCGGCGAGCCACCCCATCCAGCCACTACCACAATCCCCCGAAGCCAGCCATCACATCAACCCCCCCCCCCCACCATCTGAAAATTCACTGGAGTCTCCCGTCCACCTTGATCTTCCGATCGGGTTCAAAATTGGCAATCTCACTAGTGATCTCCGCCGGTTGTTCAGCCGCTGATCCAGGAAGTTTGGCAAGATTCTAAGCCACCACGACTAGCTCAATGATGTCCCTCGGCGAGACTTCAATGTGTTGGTGGTTGGTGCCTAGTCGAACAACCACTGTTGGTCCCTAAGCCGATGATCTCTTCCGCCAGTGTCCCTAGGTGAACCAAAACCCATCTGGCAGTCCTCAGGGTGATCTGGCATCCATCCGTCCTTGTCCGGCAGTCCTTAGCTCACTTCAACAATGGCGTAGATTGATTCTAGCTCGATTGAGCTTATTTCACAAAGATATACAAAGTAAACTACCTCTCGATCTTAAACTTGATGAAGCGAGATTGCTTTAGGCAATTGGGACTAGAACTCAACCCTAGGATGATATTCTATGATTGAATGAATGATTTTTATGGCTATAGATGACGGATGATAGCCTAGGATGGCCTGCATTTGATTGATTGCTTGGTTGATGCATAATCTGTAATTCGGATGAACTGATTGGAGTAGTTGTCTTATCGTCTTCGTTTGAGCTAGATAATGATATCATTTGGCTTCGAGGTCTTCATGAGATTTGAAGTCGGTCTCAAGAGGTTTTCATAGACGTATGATATGCATAAGGACTTCATTTGCTATGCCAAACCTCTTCGAAAATAGGGTGATATGTCCTGTTGTTGTGGCCGACTGACCTACTCGGTTTTCGTTGTGATATTTTGTGCTGATTTAGGAATAGGTCTCTTCATGAAATTTGGTCTTAAATCTAGTTCTAAAACATACAAAAATTGCACAAAATTCTCTGGTCGTTTAGCTAGGTAAACGGCTTATCAAACATGCATGATCTGTAATACTTCTTTCAGATTACACCTTCTGTATGAACATCTTCATTTGAGCTAGAAAATGACCCTAATTGAACTTGATACCTTCTAGAGATTCATAGTATACTTCAAACTCTTTCCAGTGATACCAAAATCACATGATTTGACAATCGCGTGCTATGTATAATGTTTTTTGCCAAACCAAGCTCAAATTCTAGAAACCATGTTAACCTGAACATGCCCTGCTTCTGTGAACCCGATTGTTTGCCAATTTTGTGCGAATTCTTGTGTGCTGATTCCAGGGTCGTGTCCTTAATGAAAGTTTCTCACATGACTTAGGAGTTTGACACATAAAAACATTAAAATGGTTAGACATCATTTAGGCCTGTTAATTACCTTCGGATTATGCATGTTCCCTTCTTCCCTGTTCTGTTTTTGACTGACTTCTTGTTGTTCTGGAATTTTTACAAATTCGTATGGTTGAAATATTGATATGCTTCCTTCATCAAAGTTTCTCCTCACGTGTCGTTCTACATGCCGTAAAATTTCCATGCTAAATTGTCCACTAGTTTTGGTTCGGTTAGACCTACAATGTGAAATTGAATTCTGTGCAACTTGTCTGGACAGATTGACCTGTCTTTTGGATGATTTTTAGAAAATCATGCATGCTAAATTTGATGAAGTGATCTTCTTGTGATTTGATATTTAGATGATGTACTTGTTCATAAAATAAAAAAAATTAGTTTTTTTTATTTTTACCAACTCTCCCAAAGTTGCAGGATTGCTGGAATTCTGATTTTCAGATCTGATGTTCGATTCTCGTCAAATTTCTATAAATTCATGCTATGCCAATCTTGAAAAAATTTATTCATAAAATTTGTTTGGCATATCCAAAGCTTTGATTTGACACTAATTTCATTAAAATCAGAAATAATTTGGATGCTCTAAATGGCCTGACCAGAGTGCACTGTTTCCAGTCTGCGTCCCGGTTCTTTTGGACGTCTGAAGTGTTTCCGTGAATTTGATGAAATTGTGGTCCTTCCCTGCAAATTTTCAGAACTTAAAAGTTTTAGATAATTGTCTCATATTTATTTTGACACTAATTTCGTTAAAATTGATGTATGTTTAAACCAGAATCCAAAATTAAAATGATATCTTCCACGAACTCAATGTCATCTCTATCACTATTTCCCATGGTGAGTTTAATTCTTACTGATTTGGCTTCCTTTAATTTATGAATCCACATATGGTAAATACAACAAAATTTGTCGTATTGCTATCTAGCTAACATGAATTGGACGGGACTTCTGATAGGATGTTTTCATAAACAAATGCCAAATAATCATTACCTGTAGGCTCGTGCTTGGACAATCAAGTTTCATTTTTGTCGTAGTCTTTTTTAACGTGACCTTTTTTCTTAAAAGGAAACAACGGTCACCATCCTTCTTGAAGGGTGTTTTATTAGGACCCAGATTGTCAGAATGAAATGGGACGCTTAAAAAACAGACGTGTTTCCCACGGCAATTCAAACATGCCCATGTGAGGGCGTGAATTCACCTTCTCACGCGTGCATTTGCCGTCTCCTCACGGGATGGTGGCATGCGTCTGTTTTACTTTGGCCCTCAGTGCTGATGTAATCCCTACCATGCTCTAAATCGAAACATTCCCTTTCTCTCCGTCACAAAATTTTGGCTCGTGAAAGAAGATACGAAGCTCGATGAAGACAGGGACAATTCGATGGAAAGAGGGAAAATATTTAGGGATTTTTTTTGTATTCTGTTTTTCAAACCTTCTCAAATGTACAATGGCGTGTAAATATAATACAAGATGTATACAAAAGAAAGGAAAACATATTTTATGAATCAAATCTAAATATTGTCGCGACCTAATTTTTCTAAATAGGTTTAGGGGTTTGTTAATTTCGGGCCGATGGCCTTTAATTAACTCGGGCTCTCCAAGCCTATACCCCGCGCGACGTTGGATATAAAAATTTTCAATTAAGGAGTTGCCGCTAGTCTATTGAGGTCGACTAGGAACCAAGCGAGACATGGGAGCGTGTCTCACTATTTATGCAATCAGAGGGTCTAAGGTCGGAGACTTGATTACGTTAGTCACGCGACTAATGTTCTTTCGGTACCTAACTTGATCATGCATTAGTAAGATCTTAGCAATGTATTCGAAGAAACTAAGGTCTGTCCTAACCGTTCTAAGGTAAGGAAATAATATTCAAAATATCATTGCAAAACAAAGTGCAGGAATAACCTAATATTGTAAACCATGAAAACCTATTGTAGAGCCCTAAAGGCTTATTCAATTTTGGTCCTTTTCTTTTTAAAGGGTTTTCTAATTTTTTTGCAATTTTTTTCTGATTTTTCTAAAATTTTCTGAATTTTTAATATTTTTTAATATTCTTAATATTTTCGAATTTTCCGAAATTAAAGAAAACAAGTTTTCAAGATTTTTTGATATTTTCTGACTTTTCTGAAAATTTAAGAAAAACATTTATTAATGTTTTTTGGTATTTTCTAATTTTTCTAAATTTTTTGGAATTTTTGAATATTCAAAAAAAGAAAGAAAAATAGAATAAAATTTTAAAAATTTTCTGAAAATTAAAGGAAAAGAATTTTCAAAATTTTTTAAAGATTTTTTTGTAAGACTTTTAAGATTTATTTTTTGAATTTTCTAAATTTTTGAATTTTTAAAGATTTTTTGAATTTTTTTAAAAGGGTAATTTGGACCGGGTTAGGAGACTCGGCCCTACTAAATTGACCCAGACCCTAATGGTCTGGGCCGGGCTAGTGACTGGGCTGGCCGAACGGCTCGGTCGAATTTTTTTAAAATGGCCCATTATGAAAAGAAAAGAAAAGAAATCAGCCCATCTCCCTCTTTTTTACAAAATCCAGCCCAACCACCTTAGAATATTTCAGCCCGCCAGACAACCCATTCACAATTTCTCAGCCCAACCCCTTTTCAATTTTCGGCCTCTCATGTTTTTCCTATTTTTATATTTTTTATTACCTTTTTTGCACTTTTTGTCTTTTTCTGCATGCATTTTTCTCTCTCCTCCCTGCGCGTCTTCAACCTCGTGACGCCCTCTTCGCCTGCAACTTCATCGAAGCCTCACTAGGATTGCCTCCGTCAACGCCACACCTTCAGCCGCTGACCATCGCCGACGTTGCCATGAGCCCGCACCGATCCTAAAAGTGTTGCTGTGTTGTCTAGGGTCGGCCGGATAGCGCCGAACGTTGCCGACAATGACCTCCGGCGACCCGGAAGTTTACCCTCGTTGAAAAACCAAAAACGCCTCCTTTCGACTAAAAAATGCATAGAAATCTCGCAGAAATAGGTATAATACTGAGAAACACGAATGTAAACAATATAGGCCAAAAATCTATGAAACCAAGTTGTCTAGGATAGATTCAACCATGAAACTTTTTGGGTTTCGTTTGGGCATTTCATCAAACATCTGGCATGCATGAACAAAACAAGACATTTTTTACCTGAGCCGACCTTGGACGGAAACCCAGCTTCTAAACAAACACTATGGCTTGCGGAACAACGTTAATGAAGGAACGTCGAGGGCCGAGGCTCGCGCGAACTAGTCGGTGCGAGCTCTGGCCCACCTTCTTATCAAAACAATACAAAAATAGATGGGGGGAGACCTACTTGGTTTAGAGGGGCGAGCCATGGCGGATGACAGTGGACGGACAGCCTCCGGTAGTGGTTAAGTGTCCTTTCGAGCCTCCCTCTTCCTTCTGGTTCTCTCTCTCACACGCTAGTTTCTTTCTTTTCCTTCTGTTCTTTCTCTCCTGGTGCTAGAGTTGAGGTGCGGTGGAGGGCTGTCAGCCGCGGGTTAGGCACGGCTGTCGCCCATTTCCTGTCCTCCATTTTCTCTCCTCCTCTCCTCAGATCCCGCTCCCTCTTCTTCTTCTTTTTTTCTTGCTCCTTTTCTCTCTTCTCCCCTCAAAACCAGAAATAGGCTCCTCCTCCCTCCTCTTTTTTTTTTTCCAAAGAAGACCCCCTTGCTCAAAATCTCCCTCTTGTCTCTCCTTCAAGCTCGCCTCAGCCTTCTCTCTCTTGTACGACGCTAGTTGTCGCTCACCAGGTTATAGCAGCTGTGTCACGTGCGACATTCCTTGTCGTACCATTCTTCGTCCTTTGACTATCATTCGCAAGCGTCTAAAGATAGAAGCAAATGAGGAAGAAGATAAGTGGGGCTGGGTCGAAAAAGAGAAGAAATAGAGGGAGATGGGTTGGGCTTGAATAGAAGGGAAAATAGGTTGAGTGAGTAAAGGTGTGAACTAGGCCAGGCCAGCCCATCTGCAAATTTTCTTTTCTTTTTTTCTTCTTTTCTTTTGATTTTTAAAATTTTTTTCTAGAAATTAATATGTATTTATATATGCAAAGTAAATGGGCATTCAAAACAAAAATGAACCGAAAAATTCGGGTGTCAACAAATATTTGATTGATTATGCTTGCTCATTGATTGATTCAATGTATCAAACTCATTGATAGATAAATATTTGTTTTTATCAACCTAAATCGATTTTGTCTAGCTCGAGCATATCTTCTAATACTCCCCCTCAAGCTAGTGGCTTGTAGATGTCTAGGACGCCTTACTTGTTCAATAGATATATGTGTTGTCTTTGACATAGAGGCTTGGTGAAAACATCCGCCGATTGTTATGTGGTTCCAATCTCCCTTGTTCCAATTATCCCTTCTTATATCTTGTCTTGGGTGAAATGGCAATCCACTTCTATATGCGTTGTTCTTTCATGTACTATGAGATTTGTTGCAAGTTTGAGAGTTGCATCATTGTCACAAAATAACTTTGTTGGTCCTTTCATTTGTATCCCAAGATCCTGAAGTAAGGCTTGCAACCGTACTATCTCGCAAGTGGTCTTCACCATAGCGCGGTATTCTGGTTCGACTGAAGATAGTAGATAGTTGCTTGTTTTCTTTGTCTCCATGAAAGTAGAGACTCCCCTAGCTTGATGCAGAAACCAATGATGAATCTTTGACTCATGGGACAAGTTGCATAGTTTGTATCACAATAAGTCGTCATCTCCATGTTGCATTTTCTAGATAGAAGTATACCAAGCCTTAGGCTTTCCATCAAATATTTTATGACCTTTAGAACAACATTAATATGAAATTGCTTGGGATTATGCATAAATTGACTCAAGGTCTGTACTGCACAGCATATATCAGGCCTGGTCATGGTTAAATATATAAGCTTCCCAACAAGTTTCTAATAACTTGATAGATCTCTGAGTATAGGGTCTTCATTTTGAGATGATTCACTATCATGATCTACTATAGTTAATTTGATATTTTGTTCAATTGAGATGATAGTCGGTTTGCACTCTGATAGCCCTGCTTCTGATATAATTTCTAGCACAAATTTCTATTGGTTGAGAGAGATTCCTTGATCAGATCTAGCAATCTCAATCCCAAGGAAATATTTTGGTGATCCCATATCCTTGATATGGAAAGTGGACTTCAAATATTCCTTAAGGCTTTGCATAGTGGATTTGTCATTCCCCATAATAAGGATGTCATCAATATATATCATCAAATAGATAGACGACATACCTTTTATCCATGTGAACAAGGCATAATCATATCTGGATTGCTTGAATCTAGCTGTCGTGAGAGATTGAGCAAATTTGGCATACCATTGCTTGAAAGCTTGTTTGAGACTATATAGGAATATGCAGAGATGACACACTCTATTCTCCCCCTGTCTCCATATTCCCTAAGGAATATCCATATAAATTTCTTTATTCAAGTCCCCATGAAGAAAGGCATTGTGCATGTCCATTTGATGTGATGGCCAATCACGGAGAGCTACAATTGATAAGAAAGAGCGAATTGTCACATCCTTAGCTACTGAAAAAAAGGTTTTGTGGTAATCAAACCCTTCCCGTTGTGTGAAGCCTTTAGCCACTAATCGAGCGTTGTACTGTTAAATGGACCCATTGCTCGATACTTAATTTTATACACCCATTCGCATCCTATCGGTTTTCAATTTGGAGGCAATGTCACAAGCTCCCATGTCTGATTCTCGATTAAGGCCTTCAATTCAGCTTCCATGGCCTTCTGCCATCTTGGATCGATGGACACCTCATCATAGCTAGATGGTTCTCGTTCTTCTGATATGCGGCTAATATAGCATCTATGTCTTGGAGATAATTGATTGAAAGAAACATAAGATGAGATTGGATAATGAATATTTTGTTGAGTGCTGCACACACATCATCCTTAGTCCATGTTTATGGATGGGTGATTTGACTTGAATGATGTAGAGGATCTTGTTTCGATGAAGATGACGATAATTCCTCAATAGTGGGACCCGGTGAAGGATTGGGAGCTTCTTCAAGGTGTACATTATTGTCAGAGGACTATTCCTCAATTGCTGCTAGGGTGAGCTTCTCATCCAAAGCTAGAGTTGGCATCAGAGGAGATTGATGTTCAGGATTATCCAGAGGTGCAACAAGTATATATTCAGGATCTGGAGATAGTGCTTCTTCATATAAGAAGGAATGATGATTACTCTTTACCCTTGAATCTTCCATTGATGATCCTTTCTCATGAAATGGAAATATTTCTTCAGGAAATGTGACATCTCTACTTACCAAGAATTCACTTGTAGAGTTGTTGAGAAGACGATATCCTTTTTGCAAACTTGGATAACCCATGAATACACAATGCTGGGCATGGGGACCCATTTTGTCCCAAGGGCCTATTGTGGTGGCATAACATAAACAACCAAAAACTCTCAAGTGATCCAATTTTAGTTTCTTCTCATAAAATAGTTCAAATGGAGTTTGTCTGCTAAGAACTCAAGTGGGCATAGATTGATCAAGTAAGCTACCGTGAGTACACAGTCTCCCCAAAAATTTTCTAGAATGGACGCTTGGAATTTTAATGTACGTGCCACTTCTAAAAGGTGACGGTGCTTATGTTCTACTCCCCCATATTGTTGCGGAGTATAGATGCAAGAACTCTCATGTAATATGCCATGAGATGAGATGAAAGAAGCACGTTCATTGTTGAAAAATCCTTTTCCGTTATTGGTGTGAATGCATTGGATATTTTTCCTAAACTAATTTTTTGACATGGTAAGGAATAGTTTTGAATGGAGATGGCTTGGCCTTTGGATTGCATTAGGAAAATCCACGTGGAATGTGAATAATCGTCCACAATTGTGAGAAAGAACCGGGATCCATCATGATGTGCTATATGATAGGGATCCCAAATATCCACATGAATTAATGAAAAAAATACTATTGGTACGATTTTTACTAAAAGGAAAAGGTGTTCATGATTGCTTTGCAAGGGGACAAATGTGACATTGAGGGTGTGGAAAAAAAAGCACTATGACCCATCCTTGAATGTAAGATGATTTTTTTGTCATTGGTAGCCACATTACACAATGATCTTTTATTTAATGGAATGCAAGATATATCAAAGCTATTTGGAAAAGTTGGTCGAAAAAAAAAAATCCTGTGGAGAGTTTACCCAAGCACATTAGCTTGCTAGACGAAAGAACTTGAAAGAAACAAGTATCATAATCAAATGGACTTGGCAAGAATTTTCTTCGCAAACTCTAGACACAGTAATGAGATTAAACTCTAGGACATGAACAATGATAACTCTATTTTTAATAGAGTATTTTTACTAATTTAATCTTGATATTTGCTAAATTTTGATGAATTTTGGATGAATTTAATTGCTACTCATGTAATTTTATTACATTTTGGAGGAAATATTTTCAAATCTTCTTGAATATTGAATATTGTAATATCTTTCAGAACATTTTATCTCGAAGAAAAAGCTAGCCCATATTAGAAATTTGGAGAATTTGACCACAATCAAGGATAAGGTTCAAAGAAAATCAAGGAGATAAGGTGGAAATTTTTTCAAATCTTAATGGGAGTTGACCTAAGGTAGATTTTTGGAGGCTATATAATCTGCTCTTGTGTCGCATATAAGGGGAGAAGAGAATCTTTAGAAATGCCATCTTTGCAGAAGATTTCGGATTTTCTTAGTTAGTTTTTATTATTCTATTTTATTAGTGGAGTTGGCACATGTCAAGGAAAGAAGGAGGAGTCAAGCCCGAAGCTCCTTGTATCTCAAATTGGTGAATTTGTTTTAATTTAGTATTATGTTTTCTTTAATGTTTGTTAGTTTAGTTTTTACTAGGTTCTAAATTTCTTTTGTTAGAGTTACAATAGATCTTAATCATGATTTATTGATTTTCAAGACTTTCTTATGCAATAGAATTGTTTTGATTGTGATGTTCTCTATCACGATTTTAATGCTTTTAGAAGTTTGGTCAACTTTTGAATGGCTTTTGATGTATGCATGATACCGGGGGAGATTGTGTGCATGTGCATTAGTGATATTGAACCATAAATTAAATCTAAGTTAAGGTACACTAGGTTATTTGTATGGTTGCAGCAATAGATCTAAGTTGAGACTACTTAGATTGACTTCGGAAATTTCCACAAGAACTTAATGCTTTTAGGTAGTTTAAATTCACCTAAGGTTAGTATGAGTTAACATACCTGATTAGCAATTATTAGACTGAGGTTGGCTTGCAATCCAAGTTAAGGAAATTTTGTCAACACAATTGGAAATTAATTTATTACATGACAAGTTAAGAAAATTGATTATGAATTGTTAAATGAAGTGTGATTTGGTTAAAATCTTGATAATTAGCCTTCTTAATTTTCAGTTTGCTTTAGATTAGTTTTACTTTGCAATTTTAATTAGCTTTTGAATCCTTTAAGTTTTGGATCTTTTATATTTTAGTCTTTTAATTGGTTTAATTCACTTTCTACTCGTCTTTTCGATCTTGTTAGCTAGATTTTTGGATTGATCAATTTTGGTAAGTAATTGGATAATTAAAAAACAATATTGGTGGGAATGACACTCACTCATCACTTTATTACTTGTCAATATTGTGCACTTGCAATTCTCTTAACAAGTTTTTAGCATCGTTGCCAGGGATTGCTTTTACAATTTTCCAATTACTGTTGATATCGAGCAATTCTTAGTTTAAACTAGCCTTCATTTTATTTTTAATTTTTTTTCGCAAGCCAAACTTACTTCTCCATAAAAGGTGGAGGAGCATTGAATAACCCGAAGCTAATAAGGAGACCTTGAAGTGTTTGATCCCGCGATTGAAAGAACCTTTCTTAGGAGAAAAAGAGCACAAGCACAAGCAATTCACATTGCAATGACTAAAGATCAAAAAGTTGCACCTCCAAGGAGGACTTTGAAAGATTATGCTACACTAACAATTCAAGGAGCACAATCAAGTATAAGGTGGCCGGCAATGCAAGCCAACAATTTTGAGATCAAGCCATCTTTAATTCAAATGCTTCAAAATGTAGGGCAATTAGTGGATCGCCTAATGATGATCCAAATGTACACTTAGAAGCATTCCATGAAATTTGTGACACTGTTAAATTCAATGGCGTTACTAATGATGCTCTTAAATTAAGATTGTTCCCATTTTCTCTTTGTGATAAAGCTAAGATTTGGTTGACTTCTCTTCCTGCAGGCTCTATCACTACTTGGGAAGACTTGGCTCAAAACTTCCCAAGTAAGTATTTTCCTCCTGAAAAATTTGCCAAAATGCGTAATGATATTATTACATTTATGCAGATGGATCGTGGGCCCTTTTATGAAGCATGTGAGAGGTTTAAGGAGCTGCTAAGGAGATGCCTGCACCACGGACTACCGGTTAGGATGCAAGTACATACATTCTATAATGGAGCGCATCCTACCATTCAACCTAGTCTAGATGCGGCAATTGGAGGCATTTTGCAAAACAAGTCACTCAAAGAAGCTTTTCATCTACTTGAGGAGATGGCAAGTAATAGCTACCAATGGCCACTGAGAAATACCAACCTTGGAAGCAAAGTGGAGCTCATGAAATTGACACCGATAGGACTTTGAATGCAAAACTTGATGCATTAAGCAAGATGATTGCTTCTTTAAAAACTCAAGGAGTATCTTATGAATTTTGTGGCGGAAATCATATTAACACTGATTGTTAAGTAGGTAACCCTTATGCTAGTTCTTCTGAACATACTAACTTTTTTTCAAATTTTTATTGGGGTCCTCAAAACAATCCTTACTCTAACACTTACAACTTAGGATGGAGGAATCACCATCATCTATCTTGGGGAGGTCAAAATCAACAAGGACTGAGAGCACCACCACCATCCATGGAGAAAAAGAATTCCAACTTGGAGGATTTGGTTGCCAAGCTAGCCCAAATTGTGGAAAGACAAGCCCAAGTCGCGGAAAAACAAGCTCAAACTACTCAAGATTTTATGAGAAGTACTGATGTAAGACTCCGCAAATAAGAAGCATCAATTCGAAACATAGAAAAGCAAGTGTTTAAGGATACGCCCACTAACTGTGTGGTTTAAGGATAAACCCACAAACCATGTGGTTTAAGGATAGACCCACCAGCTGCGTTGTTTAAGGATACACCCACGAACTATGTGGTTTAAGGATACGCCCACCAATCACATGGTTTAAGGATAAGTCCACGAACCATGTAGTTTAAGAATAGACCCGTGAATCATGTGGTTTAAGATACGCCCACCAACCTTGTGGTTTAAGGATACGCACACCAACCTTGTATTTAAGGATACGCTCACCAATCGCGTGGTTTAAGGATAATCCCACAAGCCATGTAGTTTAAGGATATGCCCACCAACCTTGTGGTTTAAAGATACACCCACCAACCACGGGGTTTAAGGATAAGCCCATGAACCGTGTGGTTTAAGGATAAACCCACCAACCTTGTGATTTAAGGATAAACCCATGAACCGAGTGGTTTAAGGATACACCCACGAACCCTTTGGACACGACATTATTTTAGGTTGATCATGAACCCTTGGAAATTGCATGGTTTTATTGAGGAAAAATGTATGGGCAATATTATAGCATTAATTGCATAAGTAAATCAAGCTAAGTCCGATTTCATTGAAAACATTTGATGTCATTTGGTATCATGTATCGCAAAATTATCATCAAGCTTGTAAGGTATCATTAATCATCAAATTCCATTAAGAGAAAAATTATGGCATAATGATCTTACTCATGAAAAAGGTTTATTAAGCATGCCAAGCAATAGCTCCTTAGTTAGAAATGGCTTATCACATGCTCTCGAGAAGGGCTATTTGATCCCATCCATTCTATGGGAAGTAATTTGATCACTCAATATACCTCATATTTCCAATGTCAAAGGATTTGAGAATCATTCGCAATAAGTACATTTTGACCAATCCAAAAGGTCTTTTAGAATGATCGTAATGTAGGTTTGACCATGGTCTTAACAATGGATAAGCATCATTGGTCATGAAATGAAACAATTATTTGTCAACACCTTCGCCAGGTTTACAAGTCAGGCAACCTTAAGATGAGATAAGACAACCTTGTCCTCACTTCTTTGAGCAGTAGCTTCATTGGAAAATCCTTATTCTCACTTGAATCATCCCAATCTGAAGAGACTTCGAGAAGGGTTGTAATGTTGGTTTGGTTAAGGCTCAAAATGTTTAGAACTTTTCACAAAAAAGGATTTGAAAGTTGGTGATTATCATGGCATCATTATCATATCACTCAATCTTTTCGAAGGCACTCGACTTTTAAAATTTGATTTATCTCAAAAGTCCTTTGACTAATCAAATAAGAGTTTTGCCCTTCTCAGTTTTTTCTTTTTGCATTTGCAATGATTTTCTTTTCGATGCAAGAATTTTGAATTTGAAAATTTTCTTTTTACATAGGAGTTTTTTGCCCCTTGATGCAAATCTCCTCGTTTTTTTGTATGGGCATTAGCTTTGCTTTACCAGGCACACTGCTTTTTCACGCCCCTTAATTTTCATTGGACTTTTGCTCTTTTGAACTTTTTGAGCTTTTAGGACTTTCGAGATGCTTTTCACATTTTCACGTAAATACCAATGGCCTTGATAAATCATGTGCCCTACCCTAATGTGGGCAGATAATCATCACTTGGGTTTTAGAAATGAACAATCAGGCTCAACTTGGTTTAAGCAACGGGTATTGGTGTTTGGGTAGAGAAAGGAATGTTCTTCTTCACCTTGGGATGTTTCAAGCTTTCATAAGAATTCATCTGAAGTTACCATAAAAAGATCAATGCAAGTGGAAGCAAAGAAGTCTTTCTCATATTTTCACCATACGATATCAACCAAAATCTCCAAATTTGCCCCACTGTGGGGTGGTTCTTGACAGGGGTATTTCTGATTTATTCGCATTTAAAGGCTCAAATGGGCTGACTATAGTCACCTGTAATGTGTAAGATAGAGCAAGGAAACACCTCTTTTCATTTTGGTCCATGTACCAATTTCAAATGACCCTTATGTTCTTAAACGACATAGGTTTTCTCTTTCGCTCAATTCTCACAATATTTGAAAGACGTGTTTGGAAATTGATTGCCTTTCCTCATCCTAAGCATTTCTTGCTTGACATGATTAACATCTCAATTTCATTTGGTCGAGATCATCTAAGTAGGTTAATCTCCATGGGGAATTTTAATTCAAAATGAGTGATCCATCAAGCATACATACAATTTTGAGATGAACAAAAATGTTTAAAAACTTTGTGAAAAATTCGTTTTCTCAATTTCTATCTTTTTCTTTTTCTTCGTTTTTTTTTACTTGCTCCTAGTAAAATACTGATTTTTTTTTGGGGAGGGATGAAAATTCTCAAATTTGTCTATCTTTTGATTTTGAGAAGAAGGGTACCTACCTGCAACAGTGCAACTTAGTAACCTTATAAAGAATAGGAAATGAAAAATTAAAAACTATACACCATTACCCATCACTTGCATTTATTTTTTGCATGTTTGATGTTTCCTTGTCAAAGAAAAAGAGAATCATGTTAGAGACAATATCAAAATGAGCAATTGGAATCGATACAATTTACCCTTCACGTGCTTCTATTCTTTAGGTATGAGCATTTATGCTTCAACATTTAAGGGCATTGTTTCTTGAATGCTTTGCCCCATTTATTGCCTATGAAGAAAATGATTGGGCATGTTATTTCCACATTCAATTGGAAATCATTTAGGAAAGATATACATCCTTTACTCCAAAATGGACGATTGAGCTTCAACATGCTTCTTTGGTGGAAGGCATTGCTCCTGCGGTCAATGTGCATTTTTTCCTACAAGAGACGGAGCATGTTACTTGCATTCTAACATTGAATTGGATTAATTTGAGAATGATACACCCTTTTTGTGTCAGATAATTGACTCCATTTCATCATGCTTCATGAGTGTGAATTATTATGCTTTGGGTGACCTGTGTCGGTTATCGCCCTATGATGAAAGAAGATGAATCGTGTTATCTCTTTGGCTCAATTTGGGAATGATACATCCTTTTGTGATGAATTTTTGCCCCAACACGTGTCATTGGTGGGGAAGGAGAGATATTGTCCAAAGTCAAATGCTGCTCCAATGTCTTTTACATTAAGATGAGTTATTAAGCTTCATCATATCTTGTTCCGACACATGTTGAAACCTTGTGCCCTGTCATGCTTGTTTGATTAGCCTTTGTTTCATTTGAATCTATCATGCATCAAAGAAAATGACATGTTATTTCTTTATGCTAAAGAGAATTGAATCAGGAATGAAATACACCCTTTTTCAAAGCCAAACGGTTTAGCATCCCAAGGCATCTTTTGTAGAGGAAGGGGAAACATTGCCCCTATGATCAAATGTGTGCCTCACGAAGTTAGAATAATTTTGCCACACATAGCTCCATTATGTTGGATTAATGAATCTCTGCCTCATTTGAATTTTTCATCACTCGTGATAAACTAAGCTTAAGAATGCTCCATTGCTTTGTTCAAACGTAATAAAACTCAGTGCCCCAAAATGTCTCCTTGGCAATGGAAAAGAAAGTTGTGTTAGAACCAATAGCAGAAATGGACAATTGGAATCAATAAAATTTACTCTTCCTTTGAATTAGTCTTTTTGCATGTTTGGTAGTTCCTTTCCTTTGTTTCATTATGCCATGTGATCAATAGACTATTTTGATATTTGAAGCTTTTGCCTCATTTCCTTGCGAAAAAGCAGATAACAAAATTGCATTTTGCATCACAAATCATGAGGGCTGCATTGATGGTCAACACTGAAGGAGTTTAAAACCCAAGTTAACCATTACGTACAGCAAAGCCGTATAAGGGACACTTCAAGTCTTTGAGGCTGGAAATTGGGATAACCACATCCAGTGCATTTTCAAAACTAAGACTAGCGCGGTCTATGGATGGTGGACAACCTTTGATGTCTCTTAGTGAATCAACTTCGTATGGTTCAACTTCTCTATAACTCAATTTGAAGCAACACAAATCCGATAAATGCATTAATAATGCCAATCCACGAGCAGGTGAGTTATCCATGGATAAAGCTCATTGAAAATCTAGTGATAGTGGCACTTGACCTCTAGATAAAAGAATTTCCTAGGACAAAACTCATCTTCATTTAGCCTCTGTGGAAGATTGGCACCGGCAAAGCTTCAACACATGCTTGAGGCACTTCAAGTTCTCATCAAGGATAGATTTTTAGTTTCGATGAGTGAGGAATCATGGACCTCCTATGTAATGTGTTCTTCAATGGTCGTTTTTCGACTTATAGCACTAATCTGAGTATATTCATTTCCGTTTATGAAAAGATCACTCTGTGCATTAAACCTTCAAAAGTGGATGTCATTGTTGGTAACTACCATTCAAGAGGACACCGGATTTGTAGTTGTACTGATCTCCTCCCGACCATGGAAACTAGCAAGGTAGCATTTGCATGAGTGAAATATCACGACCGATAGATAAAAATATACACTTGTGCTGACTTGAGTAGTCTAGTAAAGTTGAACATCCCAATGCATTTCTAATTTCACGTCCATGAAGATTGCAATTCACATCTTGCTCTAAACTTGCATCTATTGGTGTATGCCATGAAGTTCATAAATGTTGCAAGTTAGGCAGAAAGTTCTCCGATGAGAGCCGGAGATGAAGCACTTTGACTTTTTAATGCTGCTTGTGCTCATACAGATTCAAATGAGAAGAGGCGTGCACATAACATCTTCCATTGACAATAACCTATGTTTTCCAGCAACCACGTGTAAGATGATCAAGATAAAAGTCCAGAAATCCAACAAGTCCATACCGAGCATATTAGCATGCAATGACTTTATTCAAAGTCCAAATAGAACCACTAAGAAAAAATATTCTCTCATCGGGGACATTAACGTTGGACCGTATCTCACGGGATCCATTCTTTAATGAGGGATGATATTTTCTTGAAGCTTGAACAAACTGTGAGTCTTTAAGGCAATGAACTCCTATCACAAGAAGTTGATCAAATGCAATCTAGCCAGTGATTTTTCCGACTCTTAATGCTATATCTAATAACTTCAAACGTTTGGAACATTATGGAAGGTGATATGTTAGATGTGTTGTTTGAATTAATGGGTACGAGGCTTTGGAGAGTCCAATGTTAAAGCTAGACTCTCATCTCTTTGAATTCCAAGATCAAGACTTGTGAGAGTTTTTGCTTGTGATCTAATTCAAATGCCAATGTCAAAATTGCTTATTTCTCTCATGCAGGAAAATGTATGAACAAATCAATTTTAGAATAAATTGATTCCATTGGAACAATCACGATTTTACCATCCTAAATTATCCTTCCCAAGATTTCCTGCAAAGGACAAATACGTGAGATAAACAAAATGCATTGACTTTCAGAAACTCATGGGAATTCAATAGAATATACTAATTTCGGATTGCCCTCGAAGCCAAAGGATGTTTATAAATTTAAATTTCTTTACCCAAAAAATGAGTCACTTATTTGTAAAACATCACTTGGGTTTATGGTTAGTGCGGAATTGAAAACATAATCCTTAAAAAGAATAAAGACAAAAATGAAATACACTACACTCTTATGAGTAACAATTCTCATCCCAAATTTAAAATCCACTTCTTGGCACGGTCAAGTAAGAAAAGTTCGAAGAATGGCCATCACGCATTCAGCAAGAAGAAGAAATAATGTCAATATGTGAATGAGAAAATGATCTTCCAATGAAGTCACCTCTTAAATGAAATCGAGGCAATGGTACATGCCCTAGAGCTCCTATTATAGGATTTCGGTATTTCACCAAGATTTGATCATAAGAGGAGACATCATTAAAAGATCAATCCACGATTATCAATCGAATGCCCATTCTATTCCCAAAAGTTTCATATGCAAAATGTGGCATTAATTTTGAAAGACTGATTTGTGCTTTCACTCTTGCCAAAATGAGGTGATTTTTATTTTGAGAAATCTATACACAAAATGTGATTTGAATTTTCAATCCCAAAATGTGATGAGGAAAGAATTTGATCAAAAATGTGATTTCAATTTTTTGTGCACCAAAACATAATCATGAATTGGAAGAACTTTTAGACGAGATGTGATTGTAAGCCCATGATTGGAAACTTTAACAAAATCATCTATTGTACAGATGCTAATTAGAGATGTTTGAAATTGATACTCAATGTTCACTTATGAAGAGTAATTGCCGATTTTTTTTCAATTAGAAGCCTATGGCCCCAAGGGAAATTGATTTCCACAAATTTTTAAAAATGAAAGTTTCAATAATAATAAAAAAAAGAACAAGTAAAAGGAGAAATCATACTTATAGAGTGGGTGGTGATTTTTTTTTAATCACATAGACATGCACATGAGATGTGAATCGATTTCTACTCTAGATAGCTCAAAATGGAGCCACAGGATTACTAGACTGAACCAACATGATCGCGGTTAGGTCGAGGTTCCCATGACTCCAATTTCGTCAAAGAGTGGACCCGTGTTGCATGGTTACAAACCGGGGTGGAAACTCTCGACATCACGAAAGAATCTTAGAATTGAGATGGACGACTCGTACTACATGGATGTAGTCAGAGTGGTATCCACCTGAACACCATCCTAACTGTGCGGCCCAAGTCTGGTGGCAGATTGTGTGTGCTAAAGTGTAGTGCAATGCAAAAAAAACACGCACAACAGTTTATATAGCAAACAACATTTCAAAAATCCAAACATATAATCATTCATTCCCATTCACCGACCTACAAAATAAAGTGTTAGGAAAAACTCCACCTCTTACTACTCCCACCCTGCACCAACATTTAACATAAGGTTAATAGACTTACCTCTCCTTCTCAAATGCACTACCATAAAAACATATTAAATAACACACAATCGAGCTAATTAGACCTAAGTCCTCTAAGGTTTGGAATCAGTCCCCAGCAAAGTTGCCAAGTTGTCGCAATCTAATTCTCTTTTGTTTTGTTTTGGGTGGGTATTGTTAACTTTGGACCGACTGCCCTTCATTAACTCAGGCTTTCCCAAACCCATACCCCGTTCGACATTGGGTATTCAAAATTTTAACCAGTTTAGCCTATGCAAATTTAGACAAAAGAGTCACCACTAACTTTTTTAGAGTCAGCTAGACACCTAGTAAGATACGGGAGAATACCTTACTATTTGCGTAACCAGAGATTCTAAATTCGGGGACTTGGTTACGTTAATCATGTGACTAACACTCTTTCGGTATCTAACTCAATTGTGTATTAATTAAGGCCATGGCAACTTATTCAAGAAATCTAAGGCTTATTCTAACCATTCTAAAGCAATAAAATAACATCCAAAATATTTAAATGCGCAATTAATTATCATCACAAAATAAAGGAAGAGAGCATCCTAATATTGTCCTTAAAAAGAAAAATATAAAGTAAACAAAGAACCCTATTATAGAGCCCTAAGGGCTTGTCCAATTTTGGGTTTTTTCTTTTTTAAGGTTTTTCTAATTTCTTTTTTGCAATTAAAAAATTTTAAAATTTTAATAAAATTTTTATATATTTTGTATTTTTAATATTTTTCATATTTTCCGAAATAAAAAAAGAGCTTTCCAAAATTTTGATATTTTAAGGCTTTGCTGAAAATATATATATTTAAAAATTATTAATATTTTTTGAATTTTCTAATTTCCCTATTTTTTTGGAATTTTGGAATATTTCGGATTTTTTTGTATCTTTTTAGTGAATTCTGAACATTTTTGATTTTTTATGATTTTCACAATTTTTCTAAAAATTATTAATATATTTTTTTTCCAGATTTTAAAAAATTTTAATATATTTTTTTGAATTTTTTAATGATTTGTTTTTAGGAATTATGACCGGGTCAAGACCCAACTCAAATAAACTAACCCCGACCCTAATGGTCTGAATTGGGCTAAAAAAAAACTATGCTAAGGCCCATCTTGAATTAATCCTAATTGGCCCACGAAATTTTTTTTTTTAAAGCCCATTCTAATTTTAGTCTCAACCCAACCATATTCGGCCTATGCCTAGCGTAGGCCCACTCGACACATTCTCAGCCTAGCCCTTATTTATTTTCAGCCCCCTTTTTATTTGTGGTTTTCTTTTCTTTTTTTTTCTCTTTTTCTCTTTTCTAATCTTTCTTTATTGTCTTTTTTCTGCTAGTCTTTCTTCCCCATCCATCGTCGTCTTTAACCTTCGCCGAACATCTCCCTTCTGCATTTCTTCTTCTTCCCTGAAGCAAACTCCAACCCAAAGCCACACTTTTGCAACCTCAACCTTCACCGAAACACCATCCTTTAACAGTCACCTTTTCCCATCCCTCGTTAGTGTCGGCCACCGCTGGCGATGACCTCCGGTGACCCTTGATGCTCTCCATCATCAGAACTAAAAATACCCTCACCGACTCGATGAGGACCTCTCACATAAATCGTCATAACACTTAGATAAGCAAGAAAGCAAATACAAATTCACAATAGATGAACAAATACCCATGACTAAGCTACCGAGCACAGATTCGACGATGAAGATTTATGGACTTCATTTAGGCATTTTAACAAACAGGTGGTATGCATTGTCCAAACGAATGATTTCTAACTCGAACAAGAATCGACTCGAGCCTAAGCTTCTAAACGAGTATACCAGCACTGTGGCGTCTTGAAATTCGAGCCTTTTGAGGAAGGAATGAACGTTAATTTCACCAATGCATTGTTGGTTGGTCTCACTCGGAACTGATCGCTCCTGAGATACTAGATATTCGTGCAAGCTCAATGCATGTATTGTTAGATATTCATGCAAGCTCAATGCATGCTTGTGGGTTAGACTCGGGGTTGTATATTAGAACCTGACTTAGGGGACTCATGGAGTTAGCCACAGTTAGTGAACACTAATAATAACTAATTACCATAAGTCGTGTCTAATAATGAATGGAGAAATAATGTAATGGCATGTTGTGTGAGCAACCTCGAAAGCCAATCCCGAGGCTAATATGAACCGATTGATTTTTGCTTATTTGATTTCTTGATGTGCTTCAGCTACCTTTTTGTATGCCTTGATGTTTGTTTCAACTATAATGTGTCTACATAACCTTAGATTAGGTTTATAATAGATCCAAGAATGTGACCCCTTGAAGATGGAGTTCCAAAGGCAATGACGGTTGATATCCATTCTCATATTTTCTTGTATCATTCATTCAATACCTGACATATGTCTCGGGTTTTCTCTACAAGCCTGACAAGATGTGGGTTTCCTTCATTTCGTTTCCTTTACTTGTCCATATTAGGACTGCATATTTAGATTTACCATTTTTCATTGGGTGTTTACTTACCGTACTGCAGTTTCTATTCAAATTGTTTGCCTTTTTTTTTCATTTTATAGAATTAAAATGGCAAGAAACAGATATCCACACATAGTCACCTTCTTGTTTTAAATGGTACAAAAAAGTAAAAGACAAGCATGATCACCTTAGGTAAACATGATAGTTGTTAGGTACCAGAGGGACGTTAACAGAAATATTAGCGTAACCCAAATCCCTGAATCCTAGATCTTTAGTTGTGTAGAAATTGAGAGGACACTCCTAACCCTCGATTGGGCTTTCTAGCCTGTCCCTAAAATTGAGCCTAGTGGCGACTTCTAACACTTTTATCATAGGTCATTTAATCAACTTAGATAATAAAATGATCATGCAGGGTATGAATTCTCAATCAAAGGCCATTGTGGTTCAGCATACTTGTCGTTATGACTATAGATGGGACGAGGTGATGATGTCTGTCTATGGAAGTACCTTCATATGAGCGACCGTGGAACATGGATCTTGGTTAGGGTTCATCGAGATTTAGCATACTTGTTGCTATGACCATGACTGGGACAAGGTAATAACGTCCGTTTATGGAAGTACTTTCATAAAAGTGGCCGAGGTAAAGATACCTCTAAATTCAACTTTGCTTTCATTTGCAATGCAAGGTTGGGTCAGGACATCTTCCCGTTGTTGTACGAGGTAAGGGCTTGGGTGAGTCCACACTTACGATTGATGAAGCTCTTGAGGGTGTGATCTGTTGGGATTTCATGAATTATGTATAGGCAATTTAATATAAACGCAGCGGAAACAAGATAAAATATTTCTACACATGAATCTCCAAAGGCGTTGTTCGTGCGTTTCAATCAAAAATCCGATTATAAGAAGGGGTTAAACGAATTACCTCTCGAAGCGCTTTTTAAACGAATTGGTCCAAATGTTCTTCAGTTCGAGCCCCACAAACGTCGGACCTCTAGTTCGACACACCACCAATGGACGTCGAACGAAGAGAGAACTTGCGGATAATCACCACTACGATTGTGCTAGCAACTTCGTGGAGATAATCATTCGTATCTTTGATATTTTAGCCACAGCCCAAAATGAGAGAATCCTTCTTTTCTCTTTTTCGTTTGCGTTTTCATACGTACGCGCACAAAAACGAACACACAAGTTTCTTATATAAGAACCGTGGGTAACCGCCCATGATCCCACGAGCGGTTACGATCGGCAACCGTAGCCGATCGTGGGAGAACATCCCACGATCCCACGACCAGCAACGGTTGCTGATCGTGGGAAACTACCCCCACGACCACCACCCACGACCAGCAACCGTTGCTGGTCATGGGTCATGCATGATCCCACGACCAGCAACCGTCGCTGGTCGTGGATTCATGCATGAAGATCATGCATGATGGTCATGCTTGTTGACCATCATGCCCCACAATTAAAACGTGCACATGAGTGCAATGCACGCGGTCAGCAATTGACCGTGTGCATAATTTAATTGATTAACAAATTAACCAATTCCAAAAATAAATAAAAAGACATAATCTGTGTGTGCGCATTTAAGGTACATTAACATGTATCCATTTGGGCATGCGTGTGCATCATATGCACGTAGGCTTGTGACTATAATACAAATTAAATTAAATCACATTTAATTTAATTTCATGTCGACTCAATGCGACTGTAGTAATTTGCAAACACATTTGCAAAATTATTTCTCTCTCGTTCCACGTTATCTAAATTGGTTATGGTGTGTGACATCCCTAGGTTCATCACTAAGCTGGTAGTAAGACTTGTACTAACACATTAGTACTCCCAAAATAATTAATTGTCCCGATTAATCTTTGGGTCTTACAAGCCATGATTGACATCTAGCAATATGTCATGGCTACCCGGTAGTGTGAATACTTTAAGAACATAATGAACCTGTCGTTTTGGCTACGGTGTAATTTAATCCCTCTGTCTTACTATGTCCCGATCGAACAAAGACCATGGAATATTTGTCAAGTCACCAATTCGATCATATGCACAAATCTAATTGACATGTATTTTATTCGAGACATAAACAATTTATTCTCGGTTACAACCCCGGCCGAGGATTTCAATACATTGTCACAATTAGATTGCATAGGACATCATTATAATACCTTGTATGTAACAAGGAGACAGATTCCATATTGCGTACACGTGCAACTTCGTATATGAACAAACTATGACCATCAGGTATAAAGACGGATCAACGATCCGGCATTATGTGCACCCGTGAACCATAGTTGTTCGATACACAAGTTAACACTGTACCTCAGGTCTAAGGATTATTTACACAAGACCAAAACATGAACAATTAGACATTGACCACGCTAAAAGCTTCCATGTTGCTAATGGTTCTATATACGTCACGTTCAGTGAATTTGTCTAATACAAACACTTGTGTTCTAACTCAGGCATCGCAATACCTAATGACTTGTGACTCATCATTCCCTCAAGTATCCAATACTTAATGGTGAAGTTAAGAACTCACTGGTCTCAACAGGGATTATAAATATCCACTCAATAATCCATTGACCAGAACAGTTTAAAGATTCAGTCTAACTATGAACCCGTCACAATATTCTTGACGTCTCAAGAATGGGTCTAGTCACAACTGATCTTATGGAATCATTTATAAAATAATTGGACAAATGAATGAATACGTCATTGCCATTAATTAAATAATAATAATGATAGTACAACTGAAATCCCTAATATGTAACTATTACATAGTAGCTTTAGGGCATACATCCAACAATCTCCCACTTGCACTAAAGCCAACTTGTCTGGTACCTCAAACCCATTTTGTCAATATGCCTTTCAAAAGAAGACTGAGGTAAGGCCTTAGTGAAGGGATCAGCCACGTTTTCCGCTGAGGCAATTTTCTGCAAGGCGATATCACCTCTCCCAACAATTTCTCTGATGAGATGGAAGCGTCTCTCAATGTGCTTGGACTTCTGGTGAGACCTTGGTTCCTTAGCTTGAGCTATCGCCCCATTGTTGTCACAAAACAATGTAATTGGCTGCTCAATTGAAGGAACAACTCCAAGTTCAGAAATAAACTTCTTCATCCAAGCGGCTTCCTTTGCTACTTCAGAAGCAGCTACATACTCGCTTGGTGGTGGAATCGCGGTTATGCTTTGTTTGGAACTTTTCCAACTAACTGCGCCACCATTGAATGTAAAGACAAACCCAGATGTAGACTTATAATCATTAGGATCCGATTGAAAATCGGAATCTGTATAAGCTATAACTTTAAATTCTCCTTCTCCATATATCAAGAATAAATCCTTAGTCCTTCGTAAGTACTTAAGAATATTCTTGACTGCTATCCAGTGCTCTTGTCCTGGATCAGACTAATATCTGCTAGTAATACTTACAGCATGTGCAATATCAGGTCTAGTACATAGCATAGCATACATTATGCTTCCAATAGCGGATGCATATGGTATCTTCGCCATCCGCTCTCTTTCTTCAGAAGTGTTGGGACACATCTCCTTAGAAAGACGGATCCCTTGCCTAAAAGGCAATAATCCTCTTTTGGAACATTGCATGTTAAAACGTGTTAACACCTTGTCTATGTACGTAGACCGTGAGAGGCCAATCAATCGTCTCGATCTATCTCTATAGATCTTGATACCTAAAATGTAGGTTGCCTCTCCTAAGTCTTTCATGGAGAATTTCTGTGACAAGAATAGTTTTATCGATGATATCATTGGTACATCATTTCCAATCAAAAGTATATCATCGACATACAAAACTAGAAATGCAATTGCACTCCCACTGATCTTCTTGTATACACAAGGTTCATCCGGATTTTTGATGAAGCCAAACGATTTGACTACCTCATCAAAACGGACGTTCCAACTTCTAGAGGCTTGTTTGAGTCCATAAATGGATCTCTTAAGCTTACACACCTTCTGATTTTCACCATTGGATTCAAAACCCCGTGGCTGTTCCATATAGATATCCTCCTCGAGAAAACCATTTAGAAAAGCCGTTTTAACATCCATTTGGAATATTTCATAATCAAGGTGTGCAGCTATAGCCAACATAATCCGAATGGATTTTAACATGGCCACAGGTGAGAAAGTCTCGTCATAATCGATTCCTTCTTTCTGACGATATCCTTTCGCCACCAGCCATGCTTTGTAAGTTCCAATTTGACCTTCAGCATTCATCTTCCTCTTGAAGATCCATTTACAGCCAATTGGTACAATACCATCAGGCAGATCAACTAAGGTCCAAACATCATTGGAATACATTGAATCCATTTCAGATTTCATGGCTTCTAGCCATTTACCAGAATCGATGTCCGACATCGCCTCCTCATAGGTTTTGGGATCACCGGGTTGATCACTATCATCCACAATGAATAATGGTTCAATAAGATCAACCGAGTGTCTATAACGAGCAGGTGGGCGAGACGTTCTCGCACTTCTCTTAAGAGGTTGTGTATCAGAAGCTCCCACTGAATCGAGATTGGTATCTCGAACTCGATTGTTTGGTACTTCATTATTTTCTTCTTGTAAGACTATTTTCCGCCCAAAGACCACCTTCTTGGATGAACCGATTCTCCGTAAAAGAAGCGTGCCTGCTCACCAAAATTCTTTGGTCTGAATGAAAATAGAAATAATATCCAAGAGATTCCTTTGGATATCCAATGAAGCGACCTTGTTCAGATCTTGCCTCTAATTTGTCCATTTTTAGCTTTTTAACGAAAGCTGGACAACCCCAAATCTTAATATGATTAAGACTTGGTTTCCTACTATGCCATATCTCATAGGGTGTAGTTGGAACAGATTTAGAAGGCACTCTGTTCAGTATATATGCAGCTGTCTCAAGGGCATATCCCCAAAAGGATATAGACAAATCGGTGTAACTCATCATAGATCGAACCATATCTAATAAAGTACGATTTCTTCGTTCAGATACACCATTATGTTCTGGAGTTCCAGGAGGTGTCCATTGTGATAAAATGCCATTCTCTTTTAGGTAGTCCAAAAATTCAATACTAAGGTATTCACCTCCTCAATCGGATCGAAGAGCCTTAATACATTTTCCTGTTTGTTTCTCAACTTCAGCCTTGAATTCTTTGAACTTTTCAAAGGATTCGGATTTATACTTCATTAGGTATAAATAACCATACCGTGACGATCATCGGTGAAGGTAATGAAGTAAGAATAACCACCTCTAGCAGTTTCATTAATTGGTCCACATACATCCGTATGTGTTAATCCCAATATGTCAGCAGCTCGCGCACTATGTCCCACAAAGGGCGCTTTGGTCATTTTTCCCAGAAGACATGCCTGACAAGTCGAGTATGACTCAAACATTGATGGATCAATGTACCCATCATTACTCAACTTGTTAATTCTATCTTCTCCAATATGACCTAACCGGAGATGCCAAACATACTTTTTATTTGGACCGTCTCTAGGGCGTTTTTTAGTTATGGCATTTATATCAATTCTATTTTGCTTATTGACATCGGTAATCGCATTACCGGACATTGTAATGGTATAAAGATTATTGGTTAATAAGCCAAAACCAACACATCTTCTATTTTGATAAATAGAACATACATCATCAGCAAAAGAAAATTCATAATTCTCTTTACCTAAACGAGGTATAGAGATGATGTTCCTAACGTCATTCTTGTAATGCAAACAGTTCTTCAAAACCAATACATGTCCAGAAGGCAAACATAAACGAAAAGTCCCTATAGCTAATGCAGCAACTCTTGCTCCATTGGCAAATGTCGACAATCTCATTTCGCCCTAGCATCCCGCTTATTTCCAGATTCTCGCAAAGACATACAAATATGTGAAGTTGCAGCAGAATCTAGAACCCATAAGCTAGATTCAGCATTAACCATAAGATTAGTTTCAATAAGCATAGACACCATACCTTCACAAGGTTGATCCTTGGGCTTGACCTTCAAGCTCGCGAGGTACTTCTTACGTTCCTCCTCCGGTGCCCCTTGACACCACAAGGTAATGACATTTTCCTTTTTCAATCTTGGGTTTTGGTTGCATAACAGGGTTTGACAGGCCTCTTCCGGTTCTTTTTTTCAAAACAGTCTTACTCCTTGAAGAAGAAGCCTTAGCCATAGCCACTACATTTGGCCTCGTGTTATGCATTTCCTTCTCATAGACTACCAGCATGCTATGTAATTCAGCAAGAGTTTTATCCATCTTATGCATATGAAAGTTTTGGACAAAACCAGAGAAGGAATCGGGCAAAGATTGGAGGATCAAATCCACAGCTAACTCGTTGTCCATAACGAGATTCAGCCTAGCCAATTCTTCAATGTGCCAGATCATTTTCAAAGCATGATCATTAACTAATGATCCTTCAGCCATCCTCATACGGTACAATGCCTTAGATATCTCATATCTAGAGGTTCGACCATTCTCATCAAAGTATTCCTTTAAGTGCAAAATGATCGACCTAGCATCTTCCATAGATTCATACTTCTTTGTAATTCATTATTCATCGAAGCAAGCATATATGACCTAACTTTTAAGTCATCGTCATGCCATTTGTCATAAGTGACACGTTCCTCTTGGGTCCCACCCTCGGAAAGGACTTTGGCATCTCTTCATCAAGCACATACCCAATTTTTTTCCGAATTGAGAACAATTCTCAAATTCCTCACCCAGTCGGTGAAATTGGGTCCAGTCAAACAATTCTTGTCAAGAATAGAAGCGAGTGGGTTTGTAGTCACCATTTTCAGAGTAATAATATATCTGTTGCAGAAAATAAATTGTTAGCCGTTGTACTTCAAAATAACTATTTCATTTTGGCCTTTAAATGAAATAGATCCTCCCACTAAATTTATATTCGAATCCCATACTCCTTAAGATGGGAAGCGGTAATCTTTGTCGGGTAAAGATTACTAGTGGGGATTGAGTCTCACCAGCTCAAAGCCCACCTCACCTAACAGTTATTGGTGTTCTATGAACTTAGTGAGTGAACCAGCTTGTTCAACGCATCATATGCGAGTCCCAATCATAACTTTGGCCTCTAGACCATGAAAGCCTCACCTAACAGTTATTGGCATCATGATCATAGTTAAGTCTAACCCATCGTCTCATGCAAGTATTGAAAAGCACAAAAGATTTCCTCACCTGACAGTTATTAGAAATCATTTGGCTCCAACCTTACAATATCATATGTATAATGGAGTGGTCCAATATTATGAATGGTAATTAACCCATATGTATCCATAGCTGATCAATTAACCACCATAATATTGGATCAAACCATGACGATGGTAGGCCACGAGTCCGAAACCCGTTTCGACTTAATATTATTAATAAGGAGATTTTGGTCGTTATTAACGGTCTCACTTTGCACATTAACCAGTTTAATATGCACAATAACATAAACACAAAAATAAATAGATGTCACATAATCATCTATCCTACGTGGTGATCATGGAATTATGGTTCAATGGGTCTCGAGCCAATGAGACCCATTTAGCCATTTTAATGTTTTAACAATAAGGACCTGCTCTTCACTTCTTTTTCAATCTTTGAACTCTTCAAAGACCGGGCCCATAGAGCTCTCCGGCTTAACGGCTCCTCCAATGGCTCCTCTTGAACTTGTAGTGTTTACATCAACAATTGATATAATAAACTATGCTAAAATTACATTTGATGAAAATAAAATAAAAGGAAGGACGCAGCCTCCATTTAATAATTACATCCCAAAAATGAATACCTGTAATCATCATACATTCATCCATACAACCATCATAATAATTAGGGATTTTTCCATGATCACCATCCTTCCTTACGAGCCATAAATTCAAAATTTAAAGCTCTGGAAGGCATAAATAAAATTCTGCATTTAAACAAATTTAAAGTTGAACAACGCAAATTACGTTAAGGAATCAAATCGATGAAACAAATTTCATGAATGCAATTCCAAACGGAAGTTGCGTCGTCATCTTTAAATTCACAATTGCGAATCATATGCAGAACATAAACGCAAAATATAACAAATTATGGATTTTTGATTCAAAATTGATTTAGTTCCAATTTTGCATAGTTGATTAAATTTATCACATAAATTAATCAACATCTACGCAAAAATCTATGAACTATAAATCAATTAAACGCACGAAAAACGCCTAAGGTTGGCTCTGATACCACTGTTGGGATTTCATGAATCATGTATAGGCAATTTAATATAAACGCAGCAGAAACAAGATAAAATATTTCTACACATGAATCTCCAAAGGCGTTGTTCGTGCGTTTCAATCAAAAATCCGATTATAAGAAGGGGGTTAAACGAATTACCTCTCGAAGTGCGCTTTAAACGAATTGGTCCAAATGTTCTTCAGTTCGAGCCCCACAAACGTCGGACCTCTAGTTCAGACACACCACCAATGGACGTCGAACGAAGAGAGAACTTGCGGATAATCACCACTACGATTGTGCTAGCAACTTCGTGGAGATAATCCTTCGTATCTTTGATATTTTAGCCACAGCCCAAAATGAGAGAATCCTTCTTTTCTCTTTTTTTTTCGTTTGCGTTTTCATACGTACGCGCACAAAAACGAACACACAAGTTTCTTATATAAGAACCGTGGGTAACCGCCCATGATCCCACGAGCGGTTACGATCGGCAACCGTAGCCGATCGTGGGAGAACATCCCACGATCCCACGACCAGCAACGGTTGCTGATCGTGGGAACTACCCCACGACCACCACCCACGACCAGCAACCGTTGCTGGTCATGGGTCATGCATGATCCCACGACCAGCAACCGTCGCTGGTCGTGGATTCATGCATGAAGATCATGCATGATGGTCATGCTTGTTGACCATCATGCCCCACAATTAAAACGTGCACATGAGTGCAATGCACGCGGTCAGCAATTGACCGTGTGCATAATTTAATTGATTAACAAATTAACCAATTCCAAAAATAAATAAAAAGACATAATCTGTGTGTGCGCATTTAAGGTACATTAACATGTATCCATTTGGGCATGCGTGTGCATCATATGCACGTAGGCTTGTGACTATAATACAAATTAAATTAAATCACATTTAATTTAATTTCATGTCGACTCAATGCGATCAGTAGTAATTTGCAAACACATTTGCAAAATTATTTCTCTCTCGTTCCACGTTATCTAAATTGGTTATGGTGTGTGACATCCCTAGGTTCATCACTAAGCTGGTAGTAAGACTTGTACTAACACATTAGTACTCCCAAAATAATTAATTGTCCCGATTAATCTTTGGGTCTTACAAGCCATGATTGACATCTAGCAATATGTCATGGCTACCCAGGTAGTGTGAATACTTTAAGAACATAATGAACCTGTCAGTTTTGGCTACAATGTAATTTAATCCCTCTGTCTTACTATGTCCCGATCGAACAAAGACCATGGAATATTTGTCAAGTCACCAATTCGATCATATGCACAAATCTAATTGACATGTATTTTATTCGAGACATAAACAATTTATTCTCGGTTACAACCCCGGCCGAGGATTTCAATACATTGTCACAATTAGATTGCATAGGACATCATTATAATACCTTGTATGTAACAAGGAGACAGATTCCATATTGCGTACACGTGCAACTTCGTATATGAACAAACTATGACCATCGGGTATAAAGACGGATCAACGATCCGGCATTATGTGCACCCGTGAACCATAGTTGTTCGATACACAAGTTAACACTGTACCTCAGGTCTAAGTATTATTTACACAAGACCAAAACATGAACAATTAGACATTGACCACGCTAAAAGCTTCCATGTTGCTAATGGTTCTATATACGTCACGTTCAGTGAATTTGTCTAATACAAACACTTGTGTTCTAACTCAGGCATCGCAATACCTAATGACTTGTGACTCATCATTCCCTCAAGTATCCAATACTTAATGGTGAAGTTAAGAACTCACTGGTCTCAACAGGATTATAAATATCCACTCAATAATCCATTGACCAGGAACAGTTTAAAGATTCAGTCTAACTATGAACCCGTCACAATATTCTTGACGTCTCAAGAATGGGTCTAGTCACAACTGATCTTATGGAATCATTCATAAAATAATTGGACAAATGAATGAATACGTCATTGCCATTAATTAAATAATAATAATGATAGTACAACTGAAATCCCTAATATGTAACTATTACATAGTAGCTTTAGGGCATACATCCAACATGATCATCATCAATAATATGTCCGAGCCGTCTTTAACGTGATTTCCCTTTTGAGGACTGTCTTGTGAGTAAATCCCCCTAGACTCCATTCCTCCCAATGACAAACAACTATCACCAAGGGCAAGTTGCGACACCCCTAAATCTCTTTAATCTTATCTTGGAAGATCAAATCCTAGCCTTTAGATCAAACCAAGGGCTAGGATTTCATCTTGAGAGAAACTTTATAAGGTTTTTCCTCCAAAATTAAGAGGGGAGTTCATTTTGATGAGTAAATTCGCTCTCTCTCTCTCCCTCCTGAGCTCTTTCACCACCTCTTGTCATCATTCGCTAGCCTTATTCGAATGAATTGCTTCATCACCGATCACTACTAACTTTCTCCTAAGTCGGTGGCAATAGTCACCATCGAAGATTACTGCTAGTGAGCCTCCGATCAGCCTTCGTTTCCTTAGTTATCAATATTATGCTTAGTGCTGATAAAGTGATATGGTGACTTTGGCAACCAATCCGACCACTGGCGATCATCTAATTGCATCCTTGAGCTTGTTATGGCAATTTTCAAGCCATCCTCGAGCTGATCGTGATTAGAGTTCGATCAAATGATTAGAAGAGCACTTCGAGTTGATAATTTCCTCTGATCGGGTCATTGACCATGCTTGGTGTTGGTCCTTCCTCCGGCAACTTTAGCAGTCAAATTCAATGGCCAATGACGATCCTTAGTGTTCCACAGCTCACTACCTTTATCCTTGACCTGTTCTAGTGCTTGTAACGATGATTGCCTAGCTTAATTGAACTTGAAGTTGAAGATAACAAGATAAAAGTCTCTTATAACTCGAATCTAATAGTGAGATCACTCTAGGTGATTAGGGCTAGGATTCAATCCCTAGGCGACCATTATTTGTCTAGAATAATAATTTGGATGAGTTGGGATGATTGATGACTAATCACCTGCTTGATATTGCATTATCACCTATTTTGCAAATTTGTATATCGAGTTAGACTACTTTGCTTCACATCTTGATATGAGTTGGCAAATAACCCTATTTGACTTCAACGTGTTTTAGATTGTAGTAGATTCTTTAATCATTTCACAGACATACTATATGCCTAATTTGGTCGTTTTTTACCCTATCATATGCATCTTGCAATGTTGAGGTCCGATTTGAAATTGTTAATGCTTTGTATAGTTACTATGTTTTTCACTGATGTATATTGCTTGATGACTTTTTAGGAATTTTTGTTCTAGGATTTTTAAGTCGGTGCCTTGACAAAAGTTGCTCGTAACATCTAGATCTAAAACATATAAAATTTTCATGAAATTTGAAATTCATTTGGTAGGGTCGATGGTGCATAAATCGTCCATGCTTATTGTTGGAATTATGTGTTCTTGATTGACATGCATCGGTTCTCCGATTTTTGTAAAATCATGCATTTAGAATCTGTGGTTGGCATCTTCATAAGTTTTGTTCTTACTTCATGATCTATGTTGTGTAAAATTTTCAAAATGAATGAAGTTCATTAGGTTGACATGATTTGTCTTGCATCATACATATTTGTTTCTATAAACTGTTTGTTCCAAAATGACCTTTGCATGCTCACTGATTTTTATAAAATCATGTGCACTGAATTTGATGATGATGTCTAATGAGAAATTCGAGTGACATATTGAACCTCGATGAAAATTTCAGAAAATGAAAACTTTATTTGCTTTTTTTTTTTTTTAGCATCACAATGCTGCAGGGAATTTTGAAATTCGCTTTTACAAAACTGACCATTAGTCATTCTAAATATTTTATTGATTTTTTATGATCAAAATTTCAAAAAAAGTTCTCCATTAAAGTTTCTAAGGACATTTCAATCTTCATTTTGACATTAATTGCTTCAAATCCGAAGCTCATTAGGACGTTCAAAAAGATCTGCTCATAGTGCATTAATTCAATCTGCACCTAAGTTCTTTTCAGATATCTGAGTGTGTTTTTGTAATTTTGATTAAGTTAACACCCTTTTTTGAAAATCTTCAAAACAAAAAAGTTGTAGACAATAATCTTAACTTTTTTTTACACTAATTTTGTTGAATTTGATGCACATTTGGATAGTTTATAGAACCCAATTAGTGTGTTTGATGATTTCATGGCCAAATTCTGGATTTCTACTATAAGGATACCCAAATTTGTTTCATAATCTCAATAAAGTTGAGGTCCTTGTTTGCAAAATGTTCTTTGAAAATATTTTCCTTAAAGACTTTTTGCAATTATGCAAAACTTGTATGGTTACTTACAAATTCTCTAAGTTTGACATTTGAATTGCTTTATTTGTATTCAATTTGATTAGCCATATTGCTTGGTTTCTATTTTAATTGCTTGGCCACCTTGTTTGAACTCTTAAACAACCTTAATTGACATGCATAAATAAATGGCTATTTTTGGTTCACTTTCTTTGTTTGATTGTTTTAGAACCAAGGCTTTATAACCTAAATGCTTATCTTTACCTTTCATGCATGTGATTTCTAGATGAATGTTATCAGTACATGTTCATGGGAAATCCAAAGGAATAAAATCTAGACCCTAAATTAGGGATCATTAGATTTTTTATCACCATTTACAAATGTAAATGATGTCCAAATGAATTAATCAATTAAATGGTCATAAGTTGGCATGATATGCATGAATCTGAAAGGCCGACCCCAAGACCCGTGTTTTGCATCATGAATTGTTTTAAGTTGCTTGAACTTATTTGGATTCATATGGTTGTAATTGCTTGTAGTGTGTGCATTGTGATTTTAAATGTCAGTTTAGCATTAGCTTAGGTTTAAATTAGATTTAGTTCATCAAGGCAACCCTTGGAGGAGGCGGCCAAGAGAGCTTGAAGACAATGGTGTGGCCAATGTCCAGTCCAGTCCTTGTTCATTTGTATCATTCATTTCCCAACATATGTCTCGAGTTTCCTTTTGTGTTACAATATATACCCAACGAGTTGTGAGTTTTCTTTTCTTGCACTTAGAATTTCTTGCTTATATTTTTCATATCTTGCTATTAATTGGCTTGGGTATTTACTTTTTGCACCACAATCTCAATTTTTTGTGTGATTTACTTTAATGCCTTAGATAGTGTAAAATGGCATGACTGAACCATGTGATCACCTCTCTTGATTCTTAAACTTGCACAAAATTGTAAAAAATGAACACATGATCATGTTAGATAACAACCGAACCATTTAGGTATTGAAGGGCACTAATAGAATCATTAACATAACCCAAGTCCCTAAACTCATGAGCTCTGGTTCCATAGGGATCAAGGGAATACTCTCTACTCTTGATTGGGCAGTCTAACCAGCCCCAAAAACGAGGTTAGTGGCAACTCATAGATCCATATTTTAGGTTGTCTAAAAACCTTAAAAATAATCTCGCTATCACGCAAAATATGAGCTTGGGAGAGCTCATGTTCTTGATTGATGAACCTCTTATGATGAATGTTAAGGATGATGTGTTCGAGCATTCCTTGGCATGATGCGCTTTTTGATGATTGTTACTTAAAATGATATTTCTAAACTTGCCTTTATGCTCAATTTTCCTTTATTAGACATGTTGTGGCGCCGAAGTTAGGTCCCAACAATTAATAGCTAACACTCATGTAACATCCTCGAAAACCGACCTCATGAGATTGGCAATAAGGTCCTGAATGAGTCGACTATGGGCCGTTGGCCATGGATCGATTGGTTCGATTGGCAAGGATCAAGGATCGGTCATGGTCTGATTGACCAACCAGTCATGAATTGGTCGAGACGTCGACCATGAAAAGTATACCGACCACACCAATGGGAATGGAATACCAGCTCATAAGATGACTTTTGGTCACGAGAATTGGTCATGGGACGATTTTGGATTGGCGGATGGTCATGGGTCGATCCGACCGGTCATAGCGCCTGGCCGCGGGTGATTCCGCCCGGCTATGCACCGATTCACGGATGATCCGACTTGATCAAAAGCGATCGTCCGACCAAAAATGCATCATTCCCTATTTAATTCTTAGTGACTGGAAATGAATCTTGGATTGGTGATGTCCGATCATGGATCGGTAATGCACCGCCATGAACCATGCGGATGGATCGGGCGCTGATCAGAATGAGCCTCGGGATAGACCCAGCTATTCTGTCATAATTCCTAAGGTCCATAAGTGCCTTGGCTTAGTGCTAGACCATGGGTAGCCTTGGAATTGGCCTTGAACCAATCTGAGGACTAAGGACCGAATTATGAGGGAAAGTTGCACTCGATTCGGCAGGAGGCCTAGGGACCGGCCCGAGGGCTAATTCCAGAGCTGCCCAGAGCCGACTGTGCCGACCCAAGGGCCGGCCATTGTGCCGACCATAGGGCCGACCCTCAAGGTCGACCCACCGCCCAAGGAAGCGGTTTGGACAAATTTGGGGTATGTGGCCCGGACCCCGGGCACGTGTAAATTGGTTTTTTGAGACATGTCATATGATCCCTTTTCTGGCCCCGAAACCGACTCAGATGGTGGAATTCTCCGGACCGCCTTCTTGATTAAGAAAAGGACAAAAGAAGAAGAATTTTCTAGAAACCCTCATTAATGTTATTGGATAAGGCTTATCCTTTACTTTTCAAAGGTCATGATGGTAGTCAAAAATATCTTGGGGGCTATGATGGAGATGGATTACACATGGCCCAATCGGAAGGCGACACCCGAACCCTCATCATGAGCCTATAGAATTTTAGAGACTTAGTTGGCAAGTTAGACATTTTTCTAGTCAAACTTCCATAAATGCCAATAAATGAGGGGAAACAAGTAGACCAATAGGAAAGTGAAAGGTGGGCCGTCGTCGATGATGTCTACTTACTTGACCATCAAGTAGAACCTTTAGCCTTGTCTAGTCATCCCTTAGGTCCAATTATTGAAGAAATAGGCTTGCCACTTAAGGATTCTAGGCGGGCCACTTGGAAAGAGAGGATTGGACGGTTAGAAATGCAATGATGAGCTCGGGGACTATAAATAGGAGAAGCCTCTCCTCCTCCCTCACCATTTGCACCATTTTCCTCATTCCTCCTCTCTTGGTCGCCCTCTCCTCATTCTCACGTTTCTCTATCTTTTCGGCCACAAGCAAGCCGCTCTCCTTCTCAAGTCGATTTCTCTAGTTTCGTGAGGTTCGTCCAGGTAAGTAGAATCTCTTACTTCTCCCTAGTACGATCATTTCTATCATGATGACTAGACGGTCTTCTATTGTTGAACCGTGATTGTATGGAAGATTATGTGTACATTGGTTCATACGTGAATCTTATGCATGCGCGTTGATTATTTCACGACCGAGATAATGCCGTGGTTCGTCATTGGTGTTCAACGCAAGTTGGGAACGCCCAAAGCCATAAAGCTTGAGTCGGTAATGAAGTGTCGGAACTCAAGTCTTGCGCGGTACGAGGATCGCCCAAGGCCACGAAGTCTTGGATCGGCATCAAGACGTGCCGACTCCTAGTCTCGTTTGGTACGGGGATTGCTCAAGCCCACAAGGTCTTGGTTGGCATTGAAGTATGGTGAGCTCATGTCTTGGATTGGTGCGGGGTCCCTCCATACTTGCTACTCGAGCAAAATCTTGGGCTTAGGCTCGTTCGTGTTATTATTGTCAAGAGAATTCATGATTTTATGACACATGCAACATGTTTGAGCACGAGATGCATATTTCATGGCACGTGCATTATTTGAACTCGAGAAGCATAATTCATGACACGTGCATTATATTTAAGCATGAGAAGCATGATCCATGGCACATGCATGAGGCTCAAGTCCACCCTCGCAAAGGAATGGGTACAAGAGCAAAGATAAGAAAACTTAAGAAAATCTAGCTAGAGACTTGGGTTCGAGTCCTGAGCAAAGAGGCTGGTAAGAGACTTGGGTTCGAGTCCCGAGCATATTAACTGGGTTTGAATCCCAGAGGCCGCCAACTAGCCAAGAGCCCGGTTAGAAAGTCCGTAATGAATTGGGTTTGAGTCCCAAGACAGCACCGGGAAGACTTGGGTTCGAGTCCCGAGCACAAGAGAAAAGATGAATACATATGACATGCATGAGTAAGAAAGAAAAGCTAGAGAGGCATAAGCTCATGGCATGCATCATGTTCATGAATCATAGCAAGAGTTGCCATTTCATGTGCAAGAAGCATGTTTGCATCTTTGCAATTGATCTACCATCGACACTGTCCGCATGAGTTGCTTTGGCTAGTTGTTAATGAGGGGATGTCACGCTGGCCAAAGGTCGAGGTTTTACTTACTGAGTTTCCCCAAAATTCACCCCTTTACCTTTACAGGTTGATAAGATGGCTAATCCTCCTCCTGTATGTTTTGGTCTACCGATGAGAATAGAAGGGTCGACCGTAGACATCATACACGTTGAAGCAGGGATAACGTACCGGAGATATACCTAAACCGTGTGGGTTCACGAGGGACAGGATGAATTGGTCCCTCACCGTTACGAGGCATGGTATGTCTGGTCGGACGGTGAAATGATCGGGCCTATTCGTGGCTTTAGAGGCCCGATGAACCCAAGTGGAGGGTCCACGTCCGATGGGACAAATTCTAATCATTGATATTGGTCCGTAACGGAAAAGGGTTCCCAATTTGGAAATCATGGTGGTAGCAGAGATAGGGATACCCGAGCCCTTTTATATTATGTAATATGAAAGTTAGTTGTACATGAGCTACTAATGAAAATAGTAGTATTATATACTTGCGTCCCATGTTCTTCCAGTGATGTTTGTCGGGGATGTGGTTATTGTGTTTATGCTTCCGCACGTGCATATAAACAAGATAAAATGAATCGGGACGGCAACAAGCCTGAGATGTTGCGAAAATAACCTGCAGCTCGGACCTTGGAAGGGGGTCGTGACAACTCAAGTACCTAGCTCCTCACCCCCAAGTCACTGGCACCCGTGCTCGAGTTGCTAGTTGCTAGGCTTAAGAAACCCCTGCTCCTACAACTAGGACCTTGGTGGGTGGGTATCACTTATATCTTTTGAATAATGCATGTCCCTTTAAGAAAATCAAATCAAAATTTTTTTTCCAAAAGATGTAAAATAATTTCCATTTGATTTTTATATATAAGCCAAACATCATAAAATATTGTCATTTTTCCTAAAAAAAACTTCTTGAAAAAATTCTCTAAAAATATTAAATTTTTCGCGAAACAAAGGTGATGACACTTAAATTTTGGCAACTCATTTAAATATTCATTGCATAGAAAAGTTAGAGATCAATCATAACCCTAAAATTAATTAAATTGTATATAAATATTAGGAACATTTTTATTAGCCCATATAAATGTATTGGACCGGAGTTAATGGACTTAAGCGATAGAGGTTTTGAGCTTAATTGAGTTAATTGAACTAAGCCCATAATGTGAAAAATCAAACTGAGTCCATTAGTCCCTTTTTCTCTTTTTTTTGGGTCGGTCATTAGTCCCTTAAGTGGCCGAAATATATAAGGCAAGGGTGTCAAGTTGGAAGATTGATTTATTAAAAGCAAATTTGGGGAATAATTGAGCTTGATATTATTAAATTCTGATCATGGAGAAATAAGAAAGAGGATGGCCTTGATTTCTTATCTTGAATATGTCGCGCATATCTTTGATTCAAATGAGGAAACAAAGATATCATTTGTTCTTGAAGGAAGCCCTGATTACTTGCCTATATAAATTCTATTATGCTCATAAATCAAGAGGAGGTTCACAAAGGGGGTTGCCAATACACAATAGAAATGAAAAAAAGACACAGGAGAGCCGAAAAGAAAAAAACACAGACGACCTCTATCTCCCACGCTCCCTACAAAATTCCAATGCACTGTCTCATGAAATCAACAAGTACGCATTCGGTAACAGTTGGATCGTGATGAAATTTTATGTATAGTACAGTAAGACATTGTTCTCTAATTTGTCTGATGGGATTGGTGAGAAAAAGTATGTTTTTCATGGAGAAAACCAAGTCGATCAGACTTATGGATCAAGACCTGGAGAGATCAAAGTGCGACCTCGTGGATAGTCCTTCAACTTCATGAAAGGAATCAAGCATCAAAGATCCAGAGATCCCCTTGCGATGTTCACACTCATTGACGTTGCTATTCCTATCTCTTGCCATTCCTTGCCGATTACCGTCATCATGAATCTTCCTCGCAACCCCCTCGCTATCGATCATGATTTTAGTGAATAATCCAATTTAGGTAAGTTCCAATTTTACTTGTTCACTTTGAATATCTACTTACCTCATTTGGATTATTTCGATTTTAACTCAATTTGGTGCGATATGTTAGGTGCCCCCTGAATAGGAAGTTTCATAGTTCGATATATTGCATTATATGCTTGATAATTGATAGGGGTGAGCGGTTCTAATTTTCCAGTTCTAAGTTCCATCTAGGTCCTAATGGAACCTGAAATCTACTTGTCATAACATGTTTCCTAATTTTTGAAATCTAGAACCTATCACGCCCCAAAGCCCGGGCACACAACAACCCCTTCCGTTGGTGGAAAGCGACGTCCCAGGACTCGTCAACGACTAGTCATTTTCATCTTTCATTATGCGTAAGTGGAAGACGAATCATCCCCAGTCAAACAGACAATCAAGCAATTAATCTCATTGGATTAACCAACGAAGGATCGTTTCTGATTTACAAGCCCATTAGAGGGACCGATCTATCCTCTAAGCCAGACCAAAAAAAAACTAGGCTTGGCTAATCCATCTATACAAAAAGAACCATCAGATTCTGAACCACCATCACACGGACCCATCAGACTCAGGCTCCCTTTCAGGTCGTAGTTGGAGGCGTGCGGGTCAATCATTGGTGGAGTAAGGGCATGATTCTCCATTATGCTATTAGGAGGGTCCAACTCCATGGGATCCCAGTCAGTGTCTTCAGGGCCCCTACCGTGCGGCCTATCAAAATCTCGTAGAAGACCGATTAGCATATCGTCCTCCCGAATGTACCATGCCAGGAACTGATATGGTATCTATTGCCCCGGTCCCTCGTCAACCCAAATGGTGGAGAGATACTTCTCACACAAGTGCACCTGACCCGAGAACTGATGGTGCGTCACGACAGTCTCCCAATCCTTAGGGATCCCAAATTGCATCGGCAGGTGCACCATTCTAAGAGCCTAAAAGTGGTTATATAATAACCAATGAGATAAAATCTCAATGAGTTATCCCTCTAAGCCCCGGTTAGTACACCAACTCAACTCGGGGTATCTTTTCAGAACCACCCCTCACATAACCCAACAATAAACAACCAGCAATTAGCAACAAAACAATAGACAGGGTCAACCAACAATCATATAGTCGGTTCGCATGTAACCTTAACCTATATGACATACCCTAAATGTTAAATCTTAGCACAATACACGCAATGCACATGGCCGTTAGATTATGCAGTTCATCAATCACATGCGAGTCGTATCACAAGCGATCTCACTTGATCATTGCCACACCTTGCACATTATCAATTCATGCGTGCATGCCATAAATAATATAATCAGTTCATGCATAATTGGAACCAATGATGCCATGTTTCTCATACGCTCTTGCATCCACACATGTTCCGATTGTTACTACCTTAAGGGCTACAACTGAATCCCCACCGGTGTTTACTGGCATAACCAAGTATCGCTCTTCCCCGTGAGGCACGGCGTCACCAAGGGAAGCTCTCCCAAGACAGCATTCCTAAAAGAGCATGGACTCGGCCTCTACCGCGACTTCGCATCCGAACCCTCACCGGGTTTTCGATAAATCGGACTATCACCCCTCGAACTACAGCCGGGGCGACAGGTTCAACTTAATGATCAGGCAAGCATACCACCACAATCCACTTTTTATCTTTGAGTATTAGCCAATGAACACATGCTTGTATATACAACCTCAAATCATTTTTTCATAAAAGCAGTCCATTTCTAGTGTCCCTCGGATAAATTATTTTTCCTTTTTTTGTAAAAACCATATGATTCATGCAGATATCCATGCATTTACATATCCAATTCATCTCATAAGATTAAGACACATGCAATTATACAAATTTTCACTTCCTGATGAACAGTGCATGTTAACAGTAATTTGTGAACAATGCATTATGAACAGTGTAATTTCAGAATTAAATAATTCAGAAATTAAGAAAAATATTAATTAAACAAACAATCAATCAATTAAACTAAACATGCTTAATTAACACATAAAACACATAAACCACAATTAAGCAACATAAAGCAAGATTAAATTAATATAATTTAACCATATATCTAACCACCTATCTTAGGGCTAATACCACTTAAGTAAACTCCCTAAACTAACAGTACCACTAATTAACCCAACCCTAAATAAGTTTAGGCACTAATAAAGGATTAGGGCTAAACACACCCATTAAGTGGGCTGGTGATACAAATGCGGCGGCAATGGCGACGAAGGCGACACTCGGGACCTCTACCACAACGATCCAAGGCAATCCCGAGGTTGAAACAATAGCAACAAACTTTGCTCTCTCATTACAAGTTGGAAACCGAATTGCCTAAAGGAGAATAAGGATGAACGGAGTTAACCAAAGCTCCGGCAACTGGTGGCACCTGGGGGTCAAGGAGGAACAGTTGGTGGCTAGGCTAGGCGGAGGTTGGGTTAGAATAGGGGGAAGACATCTAAAAAAGGCGAAGCAGGGATGTAGTAGCCGGACAACGAACGGCTGGTTTCTGACCGGCAGGCAGGTCGGCCAACGGCTCCATCCGACAAACGACCACCGTGGGGCATACGGTTTGGGCCTCCTAAGCATAGTGGTGGGTGGCATGGGCGGTGATCAACATGGGAAAGCCATGAAGAACTCAGGTGTTTGGAGGAAGGTCAAAAGGAGAAGTAGAATGAAGGAAATTAAACAAGGGAGAGAGAGGGTGTGCAGTTTTGAGGGGCTAAAGGGGAGAGAGAGAGCGAAGTGAGGGCTAAAAGATAAGCCTCATTAAGGCCAATAAATGTTGCTTCAACTTTTCATGCAACATGACATCATCTTCTCTCTCTTCTTTTGTCTTCTCTCTATAATATCTAAGGGCAAAATGGTCATTTCAACCTTGCACATTTTCTAAACTACCATTGGACTGAAAATGAAGGGTGGGCCTATGAAACGGGCTAGGAAATGAATAGGAACTGGCTTGGAAATTTGTTGAGCTCGAAACGGTTCAAGGTTAGATAATGGACTCGGAAGGGTAAAATGGTTGATTTGGTCCAACGGGCTCATTTGCTTGCCTCGAGCCTACTATGGTGGCCATCTCACCTTAGGCGTGAGGCCCACACTGGTTTTGCCAAGCCCACGTCCTCTTAGGCTCATTTCCTCGATCCGAAAACCTATTTTCCAAATACTTGACTTAACTGGCACTGCCGACTGTCAAATAAGCATTGTCCAAAAGTTGTCCCGAACGTTCCCAAAAATTCAATATCCAATAATGGATTCTCATGCCTTGTCAATTTTTCCTGAATGCCATTTTGGTACAACTTAGACTGACAAGCGACTTTGAGGATTCACACATAATCGACTCATGCCAAATTACGTTCAAGATATCTCGACACATGGACGTCCTTAACTACATGAAATTGCGAAGGATGGATTCTTATTTCAAAGTACACGATTACTAAGGATCGACATAGGGTTGTTCGCGAACTCAATAACAATAAATGGAATCACCCGTCGTCCCATTATGTTCTGTCCATAAATCGACTTCTGGTCGTCCCTGAAATCGGCCTACATATCTATAAGATTGTTCTCACACAAGTCTCACGGCCAAGTCATTTTCCCATATTAAGTTCTTTAGTCACACGAGTTCCTTTCTCATTAGCTTTTCCCTTCAAGGTCAGTATCTCGGGAGTGATTAATTCCGAGTGAAATTAACCAACAATGCTTTGACAAAATTCACATTCATTCATCCATCAAAAGCTCGAATTTCAGGACGTCACAATTCTTTTTCCCTTACAAAAATTTCATCCTTGAAATTCGCAAATACAGGTAAATTCTCAAAAAGATCACCTTAACTAAGGCCTCTCACTTTTGATGGCAAATACGGCTAATGTTTCATCACTTCTTCACTTTCCCACATAACTCCCTCTGTTTCGTGACGTTGCCAGATCACCTTAACTAAGGCGATAGTTTTGTTTTGAAACACTTGCTCTTTACGGTCCTCTATTTGTATTGGCCTCTCCACGTACAACACTCTGTCATTTACATCCATTTCCTCAAAGTTCAATACGTGAGTCGGGTCCGATTCATACTTTCTCAACATGGACACTTGAAAAACATCATGTACTTAAGCAAGCTTCGTTGGTAACGCAAGACAATACGCTAAAACCCCGATTCTTTCCAAAATTTCAAAGGGTCCAGCTTACCTTAGACTTAACTTTCCTTTCTTGCCGAACCTGAAAGTACCCCTCATTGGCAATACTTTTAAAAACAAATGATCGCCCACCTCAAACTCCAACAATCTACAACGTTTGTCTACATAGCTCTTTTGATGACTCTGAGCGGTCTTTAGTCTGTTTCGGATAATCCGAATGCATTCAGAGATTGTTGAAACAACTTTAGCCCCATGATTTTTTGCTCACCAACTGCGTCCCAACAAAGTGGAGTTCTACAGGGTCTCCCACACAAAGTCTCGAATGGTGCCATCTTAATGTTCTACTGATAACTGTTGTTGTAGGCAAACTCAACCAAGTGAAGCTGGTCTTCCCAACTGCCTTTGAAATCTATGACACAGGCTCGTAGATGTCCTCAAGAGTTTGAATCGTCCTTTCCAATTGATCGTCCATTTGCGGATGATACGTTGTGCTATACTGTAGTTTCATTCCCAAGGCTGACTGCAAACTTTTCTAGAAAGTTGCCATAAACATAGGATCACAGTCAGAAGTGATCGTCACTGGAACTCCATGAATGTGCACAATCAACACACATACAACTCTGCATACCTATCCAACGTGAACTCCTTCCGTACGGCAATAAAGTGAGCAAACTTTGTCAATCTGTCAACCACTACCCAAATCGAGTCATTTCCTTGCTAACTCCTTGGCAACCCCATCACAAAATCCATTGTAATGTATTCCCACTTCCATTCGAGAATCTCAAGAGGCTGCAGCAGTCCACTAGGCTTACAATGTTGAGCCTTTACTTGTTGGCACGTCAAACACTTAGCCATATGCTTTGCAATGTCCAACTTCATACTATTCCACTGGAAGTGTTGTTTTAGATTCTGATACATTTTCATATTGCTAGGGTGGATGCTATAGTTACTACAGTGAGCTTTTGACAAGATTGCTTCCTTAAGTTCTGCATTCTTTGAAACGATCGTCCTTGAAACCTCAATGTCCCATCCTCGGACACTTGGAAATCTACTTTCCTCTTTGCCTGATACATCTGTAGGATCTTAAGAATTTCAGAATCTGTTGCTTGGGCACTCTTAATCATACTTTGCATCTCGGGTTCCACCCTGAGAGTGGCCATTAGACTAGCAAGATGGCCGTCCTCAATTTTAAAATCTGAGTCCCTGACTCCCTCCAAAAGAATCTATTCTCGTACCATCATCTGTGCAATCGATGACTTTCGACTGAGCGCATCTTCCACTTTATTCGCTTTCCCTAAATGATACAGAATTTCGCCATCATAGTCCTTAGGAAGTTCCATCCATTGTCGTTGCCTCATGTTCAACTCTTTTTGAGAAAATAAATACTTCGAACTCTAATGATCCGTAAATATCGGAAAAATTTCCCCACACAAGTAATGCCTCCAAATCTTAAGTGCAAAGATTATTGTCGCTAATTCTAAATCATGCGTCGGGTAGTTAAGCTTGTGAGGTCTTAACTATTGAGATATGTATGCAACCACCTTGTTATTTTGCATTAACACGCAGCCTAGTCCTTTATACGACGCGTCACTACAGATTTTGTACCCACCAGGACCAAACGGTATTGTTAAAACAAGTGTAGTAGTTAGTTTGCTCTTGAGCTCTTGGAAACTACGCTTGCATTTGTCTATCCAATCGAACTCCTCTTCTTTCTTTAACAACCTTGTCAAGGGCATGGCTATCACAAAAAAATTCTCTACGAAATGTCTATAATATCTAGCCAATCCCAAGAAACTTCGAATCTCGGTTACCGTTATAGGTCTCGGCCAATTTATGACAACTTCAATCTTAGTCGGGTCAACAAAGATCCCTTTGCCTGAAATCACATGACCCAAAAATGCTATGCAAGATAGCCAAAACTTACACTTGCTAAACTTAGCATAGAGTTCATGCTCCCTCAAGGTTTGCAATACTGATCTCGGGTGTTTCTCATGATTCTTGAGACTCCTCAAGTACACCAAAATATCGTCAATGAACATAATCACGAATTGGTCCAAACACTTATTGAACACCTGGTTTATCAAGTCCATAAATGCTGTAGGGGCATTTGTCAATCCAAACGACATTATCGTGAACTCGTAATGACTATAACGTGTCCTAAATGCTGTTTTTAGTATATCCTCTTTTTTGATCCTCAACTGATGATAGCCTGTCCTTAGGTCTATCTTGGAAAATACCGAGGCTCCTTGAAGTTGGTCTAACAAATCATCAATCCTTGGCAACGGATACTTGTTCTTGATAGTCACTTGATTGAGCTGCCGATAGTCGATGCAGAGATGCAAAGACCCGTCATTTTTCTTTACAAATAGTACCAATGCTCTCCAAGGAGACGCACTAGGACGAATGAATCATTTATCCAATAGCTCTTGCATCTGCACATTCAATTCTTTCAATTCTGACAAGACCATCCTATAAGGCGCCTTGGAAATCGGTTCAGTCCCAAGGGCTAACTCAATCACAAACTCGATTTCCCTCTCAAGAGGTAATCCTGGCAATTCCTCGGGAAACACATCCATGTACTCTTATACCACTGCAATATCCTCCACCTTTGACCCTTCTACCAATGTATATGCCACCAATGCCAAATACCCTTGGCATTTAGATTCCAACAACTGAGTCACCTCAAGTGACGAAATCAAAGGAATAGAGGGTCCCCCTTGATTTCCCACAAACTCAAAACTATCACCCACTACTGGGTTAAACTGAATTGTCTTTCTATGATAATCCACACAGCTCATTGCTTGGTGAGTCAATCCATACCAACTATTACATCAAAGTCATACATTGCTATTGCAACCAAATCAATGACTTCCTCGCGACTACCTACAACTAACTTATAGCCAGAACAACCTAACTCGAACAATATCTTTTCCTTAAACAGAGTAGAAATACTATAAACCACTCCTAATGGTTTGAGACTTAACCCCACTAGCTTAACAAAACGATCAACAACAAAAGAATGCGTAGCATCAAGATCAAATAACGCATGAGTAGCATGATCGTGTAAAGATACTGTACTTGTAACAACGGTGGGTGACTCATCTGCCTCCACTTAGATAACAGCATAAACTCGTCCTTGCGCTGAGGGTCTACCTTGGTTGTTCGGCGGCACGTTCCCTATAGGTCATCCTCCCTGTGGCGGTGGTAAGATCGTTCTCACAAGCCTACTTGGACAATTCGCCACTCGGTGGCCCTACTGACCAAGGGAGATTCTCATTTCTTCTCCCACACACCCGACAAACTCCCATGGCATTGGGTGTCGGTTTTCCCACGAAATTCTTACTATTGGGTGGGATGGGATTCCTTCGCCCCATCATCGATCCCTTCCCAAACCGACGGTTATCTCTATTAGGCATGAACCATGAGCCAAATGCGGTTGCCCTCTCGATTATATTCTTCTCGATTATCTGGGCCCTTTCATACATCTCATCAAAACTCTTTAAATTCAAAGGCACCAGCTGGGCTTTCAATTCCGGTTTCAAGCCATCTCTAAAATGTCTCGCCTTATCCACGGGGTCCTTTACCAACCTCAACGCATACTTGGCCAACTCAGTGAACTTCACCTTATATTGATCCACTGCCATCCGATTCTGACGAAGCCATTGAAACTCTTCCATCTTGGATTCCCAGGCATAGTCTGAAAAGTACTTCCCATCGAAAGATTTGCGAAAAGCACCCTAAGTCTGAGTCATGCCTTCAAAGAACACTCTTCCTTGAGTAGCTTCCCACCACGTAATGGCATTACCTTGGAGTTGGTAAGCCACCAGAAACACTCTATCTTCCTCTAAACACCTCAAGACAGTGAAAATCGTCTATATGTCCCTTATCCAAAGGGTTGTAGCCTCAGAGTCGCCCACGCCACTAAACCTCGATTGCTTCAGCCTTAAGAATTGCTCTACCAGCTTGTGCATCAGTCTCTCATAGACCTCACCTCTCACTACAAAAAGAATAGGAACCATATCAAGAGTAATAGGAACAGAGACGACAGCGGCGACAATAACAACAATAGAGGCGGCAGCAGTATAGCAGTAGCATATTGTCCTATTAAAGTTTCTAGTGCCAGTAGGATCCTGTTTAACCTAGGATCTCCTTACGCTTTATCTCTAGCACTAGTCTAACCAGACGCTATCCTATGCCTATGGGCTCTTTGCTCAGAATTGCTCATCTCTCTAAACACTCATTGGTCTTGTTTTCCAATTCCAATTAGGAATTAGAAACTATGATCAACCCACCACAAAACAAGAACACCAAGCAATCACAAGCGCATAAAATAGAAGCCATCCCTATCTCACTATCCCAAAAACCCTACGCAATTGATCACTCCAAGTCTCAACCTTACTCTAATACCAAAACCGAAGGGGATGTCACGCGCCGAACCCCGGGCACACAACAACTCCTTCCCTTAGTCAAAAGAAAGCGACGTCCCAGGACTCGTCAACGACCATTCATTTTAATCTTTCATTATGTGCAAGCAGAAGACGAATCATGCACAGTCAAACAGACAATCAAACAATTAATCGAGGATAGAGAGATGAACAGCAAGAACAACAGCAACTACTAATATATATATATACATCTTCATTGGATTAACCAACAGAGGATCGTTTCTGATTTACAAGCCCATCAAAGGGACCGATACATCCTCTAAGCCAGACCAAAAAGAAACTAGGCTTGGCTAATCCATCTATACAAAAAGAACCCTCGGGTTCTGAACCACCATACCTCGGACCCATTGGACTCAGGCTTCATTAAGTCGTAGTCAGAGGCTTTCGAGTTGATCACTAGTGGAGCGAGGGCAGGATTCTCCACTGCACCGTTTAGAGGGTTTAACTCCTTGGGATCCAAGTCGGCGTCTTTAAGGCCCTTACCAGGTGGCTCGTTAAAACCTCGTAGAGGACCGATCAACATATCATCCTCACGGATGTACCATGCTAAGAACCGATGGGGGTATCCATTGCCCTAGTCCCTCGTCCACCCAAATGATGGAGAGATACTTCTCATATAAGTGCACCCGACCCAAGAACCGATGGTGCATCATGACGGTCTCACAATCATTAGGGATCCCGAATCACACCGGTGGGTGTGCCATTCTAAGGGCCTGAAAGTGGTTGTACAATAACTAGTGAGATAAAATTTCAGCAAGTTCTCTCTCTAAGCCCCGGTTAGTACACCAACTCAATCCAGGGTATCTCTCCAAAACCACCCCTCACACAACTCAACAACAAATAACCAACAATCAGCAACCAAACAATAGATAGGGTCAACTAACAATCATTTAGCTGATTCGCATGGAACCTTACCCGATATGTCATACCCTACATATTAAATACCAACATAATACATGCAATGCACATGGCCGTTAGATAATTTAATTCATCAATCACATGTGAGTCGTGTCACAAGCGATCTCAACTAGCCATTGCCACACCCTGCATATTATCAATTCATGCGTGCGTACCATAAATAATGTAATCAGCTCATGCATAATTGAAACCAATGATGCCATGTTTCTCATATGCTCTTGCATCTACACATGTTCTGATTATTACTGCCCATCAAGGCTACAACCAAACCCGCGCCAATGTCTACTGGCATAACCAGGCATCGCCCTCTCCCGTGAGACACGGCGACGTCAAGGGATACTCTCCCAAGACGGCATTCCCAAAGGAGCATGGGTCTAGCCTCTACCACGACTCTACAACCGAACCCCCGCCAGGTTTTCGATAAATCGAATTATCACCCCTGAACTATGGCCAGGGCGGCAGGTTCAACTAAGTGATCACGCAAGCATATCACCACAAGTATTAGCCAATGCACACATGCTTGTATATACAACATCAAATCATTTTCTCATAAAAGCGGTCCATTTCTGACGTCCCTCGAACAAATCATTTTTCCCTTTTTGTGAAAACCATATGATTCATGTTGATGTCCATGCATTTATACATCAAATTCACCTCATAAGATCAAGACATGAAATTAGACAAATTTTCACTTCCGAATGAACAGTGTGCGTGAACAGTACACTATGAACAGTGTAATTTCAAAATTAAATAATTAAAAAATTAAACAAAACACTAATTAAACAAACAATCATTCAATTAAGCTAAACATGCTTAATTAACACATAAACCACAATTAAGCAACATAAAGTAAAATTAAATTAATCTAATCTTAACCATTTGTCTAACCACCTATTTTAGGGCTAAAACCACGTAATTAAACTCTATAAACTAATATTACCACTAATTAATCCAACCCTAAGAAAATTTAGGCACTAACAAAGGATTCAAGCTAAACTCACTCGTTAAGCGGGCTAGCGACACGAATGCGGCAACAATGATGAAGGTGACACCCGGGGACCTTTACCATAGTGGTCCAAGGCGGTCATAGGGTTGACATAACGGCAACAAACTCTGCTCTCTCACTACAAGCTAGAAACTGGACTACCTGAAGGAGAAAAGAGCTGAACGGACCTCCGGCAAGCAGCTAGCCGGCGACCGACGGCACTTGAGGGTCAAGGGGGAATGGCTGGTGGCTAGGCTAGGTAGAGGTTGGATCAGAATAGGGAGAAAACAGTTGAAAAATGCAAAGCAGTGCTACAGTAGACGGACAAGCAACAACTGGCTTTCGGCTAACAAGCGGGTCGGCCGACGACTCCGTCCGATAAACGGCCGCCATGGGGCGTACTATTTGGGCCTCTTGAGCATGGTAGTGGGTGGCATGGGCGGTGATCAACACGAGAAAGCCATGAACAACTCAAATTTTTGGAGAAAGGTCAGAAAGAGAAGTAGAATGAAAGAAATGAAACAAATGAGAGAGGGTATACGGTTTTGAGGGGCTAAAGGGAGAGAGAGAGTGTGAAGTGAGGGCTGAAAGATAAGCCTCATTAAGGCCATTAAATGTTGCTTCAACTTCCCATGCAACATGACATCATCTTCTATCTTCTCTTTTGTCTTTTATCCATAATATCTAGGGGCAAAATGGTCATTTCCACCTTGTACATTTCCCAAATTGCTTTTGGGCTGAAAATGAAGGGCGGGCCTAAGAAATAGGCTAGGAAATTATTAGGAATAGGTTCGGGAATTGGTTGGGCTCGAAACGGCTCAAGGTTAGACAACTGGCTTAAAAAGGTAAAATAGTTGGTTTGGTCTAATGGGCTCACTTGCTTGCCTTGAGCCTATCATGGTGGTCGTCCCCACCTTGGGCATGAGGCCCACACTGGTCTTGCTCGGCCCACGTCTTCGTAGGCTCATTTCCTCGGTCTGAAAACCCATTTTCCAAATACTTGGTTTAACTGGTACTTTCAATTGTCGAAAAAGAATTGTTCAAAAGTCCATCCTGAACGTTCCCGAAAATTCGTAGTCCAATAATGGATTCTCATGTCTTTATGGTATCGGAGCCAAGGATTTCTTTGAATCATCTTCGTTTTGATACTAGAAGAGTACCTCATTTCCCATGGATACATCAGACTCTTCCACTTCTCTTCCTATTTCCCTTACCTCAAATCTTTCACTCCAGCCTCCCCCAGAACTTCAAAAATCTTCATGTTCGAAAATAGACTATCTTTATGAGGTTGCCTACCTCATTGAGGATAGTAAAATCTGAGAAACTCAGCTACTTATGATGAATCCCTACATTGCTTTTGCTAAACCACCTTCTTTCTCTCCACTTCAATCCATCAAATACCTAATCAAACATACTCCTCATATAGTCAAGGAATATGTCCAATCCTCCCGATTTGATCAACACCCCATCCAAGCAACTAAACAACACTAGTTTGTCACTCTTCAGATTCCACCCAAGTTTCTAGCTCAATGGATTCACTAAAGCAATACTCACCTCCATTTCAGAGCCATTCGCTTTGCTCTAACCTTTCATGGCCGAAAGGGCTTACTAATTGCTACAAGGATTGCCCTTTTAGACATTAGATTTTTGGAATACCAGCAAGTTTGTGTTGGCACTATCCAAACAACAATGAATTCGAAAATTGTCTTTGTTACACTCTTCCCAAATTTCAACATTTCTCTTGCGGATCCCAACCTACTTTCAACTTTTAAGGTCCAATTGTAGATCACTGGAGCCCCCTCAGACTCTTGGATCAATTGCTACTACCTTACACTACCAAATGATCTACCGTGTCCAAAACCATGCCATTGATCTCAATATTCCAAACTCCAAAGATGCTCTTGTTATCTCGATCAATCATGACCAAACCTTCTATATCTATGTTCCCTACCAAATTCCACAAAATGAGCTTGTTAAACTCCTCCCTAATAGTTGGGTGACCAATTATGAAAAACTCCACCAGAGTTGCAAACCTGTCCAATCAAGTGAACCTTAGTTCACCTGAAAAAAAGATGGTACTATTGCCATTAAGTTAGTAAGGCCAAAGAGGAACCCTCATCTATTTTCCCTACTATTCTTCATTTCACACCTTGCCTTACTGATCCAATTTCATGTGAACCAGACAACAAACAATTTGTCCAATCTTTTGGTTCCTAATAACAACCAATCCACTTCTTCAAAGATCCTGCTAGACACTGCTTCTGGGATCCTGATTGTGCATGCCATTCCTACATAAAATTTGAAGATGAAGATGACAAGCCTTCCTCCAAAAAAAAAGAAAAGAAAAGATACCATTTACCAAAGGTATCTTGATGAAGATTCTATTGTTGGACCCCTTGGAGAAGAAAATGGAAAATACCAGTTCATTGTCTCTTACGGACCACCCAAACCTTCTAAGATTTCATCTCCTCCATCCACTTACAAGCCAGAAAATCCTCATGTACCACCACCAGACAAACCTTTGACCACTTCCCCATTTTATAAGCCAATCCAGAAATGGGTAAAGAAAAATCATTCCTATCCTATAAACTTACCTAGGCCAGGTCTCTGTGTACCTAAGCCCGAACCTCCCTCTGTCCTACCCTACATATGCATGTTTCGCCAAATGATTTTCCTCCACTTGACGCCAAAGAACCTAAATCCAATGCTAGTACACGGAAATTCCCTCCGTTAGAGAAATTCTCTAACCTACACCAGCAGTACCAGTAAGCTCCCAAGATACCCAACCCCATCGGCCTTGATGCATAAGGACAGCACAAGCAACCCTCTGCTGCCGAAACTATCTTGAACTGGCAAACTGAAAATGCTCTGGCTTAGAACAAGATACTTGGAACTGTTGCTACACGTCTTGAACGTGTAGATCAAAATACTAAATTATCCTGCAAAATGCTTAAAGACTTCCAGAAAAGGCTTCATCTACTAGAAACCAAGCAGACACCCCTTAGCCATTACTTGGAATATTAGAGACTAGAAATTGAAAAGCTCAAAAGATAGATCCAAATTCTCAAAAGCTAACAATCATTTACTCTTGCCGATCAATCATTTTCCCCCTCTCCTTCCTTACCATCAAAACCAAAATCTTCTCCTTTTAGGGCATCCTCCTCATTTGTTGCTGTCTTAAGCTCAGCTACCCCTCCTCCTCAGAATAATTTCTTGGTTCTTCGAGAAAAGCTTCGCAAGCTTAAGCAAAAGCAAAAGAAATCCCTAACTCCCACTGAGTCTTCGGTGTCACCTCCTGATACACCAGAACATCCTCCTGGTGACCAACCACCTAGTACTTTAACCATTTCTAATCCACTTGAAAACTCCCTCCGACACTAGGTCCCCTCCATTTCTGCCATTAAGCCATCCAAACTCAGCATGTTGAAACTTCCTCCGATTCCAATTCAGATATTTTCATAGGATCATCTTCTTTGGAAGAAACTTTGTTCATGGCAGATAATGTAGCTAAGGAAGAAGAAATTTTTTCCAAACCAGAAGTACCCCATCCAGACCAACCAAATGCCACTCAGACCTTTACTGCATCATCATACAAAGTTTACTTTACTCTGGATAATAGCCCATACTATAAGTGTCCTGAACGACTTCAAGAATTCAATGCTTGGCTCACCACTAGGCATATCTTTGAACCTAGCACTTATGATATCATTTTGGAATTCGCTAGCCGCTTCACAGGTCCACTCAAAGACTGGTGGCACACTGCCTCAGAACAAGACCAATTGTACCTCTTGACATAGCCTTTGGATAACGCTATCCAGATTATCCACATGTACTTCATAAGAAAGCCAAAAGATTCAAAGGAGCTTAAACGAAAGGAATTCTTTGAACGAAAATGTTGCTCGTTGAGACGAAAAGATCTTGACCGACATTTCCAAGCTATGATCAAGCTCTTCTATTTGCTTGGAGCAGATTGGAATCTCAAACCAATCTTCTTAGCGTCCATCCCAAAAGAAGATAGCCAAGCTGCAGAAAAAACCCTCTAGCAAAGGCAGAAAAGTCTGGCCAAAGCCACCCTTGGTGAAATCCAGCAAGCCATCCACATTGCCATCGAAGAACTTTGCCTTCGCCGAGAGGCTTTTCGAAGCTATCTCAAAGAAAATAGGCATCTTGACAAAGCATGCTTGAAGCTGGAATTAAAGATCAAATGTCCCAAGGATTATTCAAACCCTTCTTACAAAGGATGAAAAAAAAAGAGGCACTTTAAACGATTCTCTTTCAAAAAAACACGCAAAGGGAAAAGCAAAGGTAATTGACCCAACTCCTGAAGCTTAGAATCTTTTCACACGATCTCCGTTTCAAAAATCAATTCCGTAAATTCATGGTTATCAAAAGATTCTATGCTCTCCAACTAGCCCAGCTGGATCCAATCATCCAAAGTTTACTCTCCTCTTGTGCTGAGTCACACTTCTAGTTCTCCCAAATTTGAAATAAGCCCTTGTGGAAAAATCCCCTCTTTTATATCAAACTCCCTTTCAAAAGAAATGAAGACATCAATCCTACAAGAGCTAGTCATTCTGGGATGAGTCCGAAACACCTTGCACTTGCCCAACAAGAATGCGCAAAATTACTAGCCCAAGGTCTCATTGAACCATCTGACTCCCAATGGGTATGTGAAGCATTCTATGTCAACAAGCGAGCCAAATAGAATCATGGGAAAATGAGGCTAGTCATCAACTACCAACCTTTGAATCAATTTCTCCAAAATGATAAATTCTCATTGCCCCATTGAAACTCTCTCTTTCTTAGTCTTGCTCAAGCAAAAATCTATTCCAAATTCGATCTCAATGTAGGATTTTGGCAATTGGGTATTGACTTAGTAGACAGACCTAAAACCGGGTTTTGTATCCCAAACCAACATTTCCAATGGACAATTGTCCCTTTTAGTCTCAAAACTGCACCTTCCCTTTTCCAAAAAGCTACATGTAAGATTTTTGAAACCATTATGTCCAATTCACAGATCTATATTGATGATATCCTTCTTTTCAGTTCTAATGAAGAATCTCATTGTCACATTTTGTCCAAATTTGTTGATATCATCAAAAAGCATTGCATTATGCTTTCCCAAAAAAAAAAAATGATTCTTGCCCAAAGGAAATTGAATTCATTGGCATGCGCCTTAAAGAATGAACCTATTGCCCCGAATCTCATATTGCTAATGAACTTCAGAAATTTCTTGAGAAAGATCTCACCACTAAGCAAGTTCAGCAATTCCTTAGCATTGTCAATTATTTGCAGGATTTTGTTCCCCAAATTTCCAAAACTCTCCGCCCACTCCAAAGAATGCTCAAGAAAGACTCAAGCTGTTTCTCAGCTTAAACAAATTCTGCAACACCTTCCTCCTTTATAAATCCCTTCCACTAGCAAATGGATTCTCCAAACTGATGCTAGTGACAAATATTGGGCAGCTATTCTCTTTGAAGAAATTGATGGAACCAGGCATATTTGTGCCTACAAAAGTGGTCGATTTTCTCAAACAGAAATCCATTACGATTCCACTTTTAAGGAGATACTTACAGTAAAGTATGGAATCAAAAAGTTCGAATTCCACCTCATCGAACATCATTTCCTCGTCGAAATGGATATGTCATATTTCCCTCAGATGTTAAAATTCAAATAGAAGCAGGTTCCCCATCCGCAATTGCTCCAATGGGCTGAACGGTTTTCAAAATATTCCTTTAAAGTCAAATACATCGCATGAACTAAAAATTTTATTATCGACTTCCTGTCCAAACCCAAAGAACCATTAGAGACGATCAACATGTATGTTAAAAAGGAACCTCTCCTGGAGACATATCGGACTACTGACATAAATGGTGCATGGCCGAGTCTTAAATATCCTCTTGATGTTCCACTTACAATCAGAGATGATGTTCTCACAAAGAAACTACAAGAATTCATGTGGGAATATCACCTCAGGATCTTTCATGATTACAAAGGATTATTGCTTAAGCCTGAAGGACTACATCCTGGATACCCATTCATTCATCCACTTCAATGGTCTCCTGATGATGAATTTCCAAAAGACCTAAAATGGTTATTTTGGTACATGTTCAATCTATAGACAATAGCCATTAAATTTCCCACTGATAAAATCTTGCAGGTTCTTACAAAGGCCTTAGCCAAGCGAAACACCACCCACAAATATCTCATAGATGTCTTCACATGGTTCAAACCGCTTAGTTATTGGAAGGAACTCTTCAAGATCCAGAACTGTCAAGGAAGACCTGAACCGGAAAGACATACTGTTGTCCTATTTCATCGACCATGGACATTTTGCCATCACCATGGACATTTTGCCATCTCACCGGATGGATTTCTAACAAACCCTCTCTTGCAAGAACTTTAACCTACAAGCCCCAAGTCTTTCAAGAAGTTGCATGAATTTACCAAACATTTCCATATTCCATCACCACCGGCAGACTTGCATCTCGAGAACTCTAAATGATCCTATGTCAAGAAAATTGAGTCATTCCACCAGAAGCATGGCCACCCGCACATGCCCCCGTGTCCTGGGATCACCTTGAAGCCTGGGACCCTGTAAGAGAATAAATTCAAGAAGCTCTCAATGTTTTCAGACAAAACAATCCAAATTCATCCGCCCCCTATGACCTTTAAGGGGGACCACTCTCACAAGACCCTTTGGGAGATACCTAAAATCACGACCCTCTCCATGGTCCTTTTTCCAATCCTTTCGGTGCTAGCTCTTCTCGTCAACCCAAGCTGTCAGCAAAAGAGATTGAGAATCTCATTCGCTCTTTCAAACGAGAAAAAGACGGAAGCTCCAGTCCATTTGATATCGATGAAGATGAAATAATGCTCAAAGCATAGCTAGCTCATAGCTCTGATGATTTGGACTATGACTACAACTCTAGGGATGGAAAAGACAAATAAAAGCCGCTCCGAAATCATTATAGCACCGGTCACTGTTCACTATTCACTATTCATCTAGCCAATTGTTCACTGTAGCATGCAGCACAAAATTACTATTTATAACTTATCACGGGATTTCCTGAGGATTCCCTATGTTTGTAGTTCATAAGTGGCTAGTATGTTCCCATAGTTATGTCCGAGCAAGGCCAACTTGCCTACTCTTGTCATTTGTATCCTCCTCTGCCTATATAAGCAAGGAGTCTCCATTGTAAAAACTAGAGAGTGAAATAGAAAGTGTGTTGTGTACTCTACTATCAACATGATCTTCTAAACACTCACATTCTCTTCTAGTTCAGAACATTGGTTTTGAACAAACACTATGATTGAGAAAAATCCTGAAGTATGCTCTGCACTTGACCTCTTGGGATCTTGTGCATCAGAATTTCTGATATTCTAGAGATTACTATGATCTAAGTTCAAGACTTGAGAAGGAATTCGGTGGCTAACAGACAGTCTTTATTAAGGCCAGGAGAGCCGTGTGTGTGGGATAGCATATTTGCCATAAGTTTCCAACTCAAGTTGGTGAGCCTCGTTCATAGGAACCCTTTATGGTTTTGGTACAACTCAGACAAACAAGCAGCTTCGAGGATTCACCCGTAACCGACTCGTGTCAAATCACGTTCAAGATATCTTAACACATGAATGTCCTTGACTATATCAAATTGCAAATGATGAATTCTTATTTCAAAGTACACGATTACTGAGGATCATAGGGTCGTTTGCGGGCTTGATAACAATAAACGGAATCACCTGTCATCCCATTATGTTCTGTCCGCGAATTAACTTCTAGTTGACCCTAAAATCGGCATGTATATCTACATGATCATTTTCACGCAAGTCTCACGATCAAGTCATTTTCCCATATCAAGTTCTTTAGTCACATGAGTTATGTTCTCATTAGCATTTTCCTTCAAGGTCAGTATCTCGAAAGTGATCGATTCCGAGTGAGATCAACCAACAATGCATTAACAAAATTCATGTTCATTCCTCCCCGAAGAGCTTGAATTTCAAATGTCTCAGAACCTATCCTACATACCCAGTAACCCAGAACTTATCTTATCACAATTTCCAGGGTCAGCGTCAAAGTCTACCCAAATTTCGCATTTATACTTAATTGAACAATTGTATTGACTTATCACATCTATGATGATCATTTGCTACACAACCCACTTATCACAACTCATATTTAGACATATAAATATTATGAAATATTTACAAAGTAAAAGTCTCAGTCAAGAATATTGCTAGAAATGGAAGTCTAAACTAGTGATTTCAAATTACACACTCATCATTAGATGCCATGGAATGCCATAGAATTGTGCAAAAGTATAAAACAAGAAAAACACAAAAACTTGTTTTAAGTTCCACCAGAAACTTACTTATCGAAACAAATTCCCCAATTTTTGAAACTTGGAACCTAGTATGCATATCCTGGAATCACACTCACCCCCCTAATAATTGAGGTTTCATTCTTTGAGACCTAAGATCAGATCCCCAATTATGCTTGTTTCCTATTTAAAATGTGGTCAATATTTAATTATGTTGGTTTATATAATACATGTTATTAATTATTGCTTTTTTGAAAAACACAAAAACTGCATTGCAATTAGAATAGATTACATTCATATTAATTTCTAGATTGCATATCTAGGAACCATGTAGTTAATTACGAAACTATCTAATTTAAAATATGATTTAATATAAATTATTTCCTAGTTAAATTAGAAAATCACATGTTTAGGTATTTTTTCTACTTTAGCCTTAGAAGAAAATCACACAAAAAAAATGTAATATCATCAACTTGCCATGTCATTACCATGTCATCATTGTTATGTCATTATTGTCATGCCATCAATTCCACATTCGAGTCACTCAAACACTCTCAATGTTTCCCAAGCCTCAATCACACCCAATAACTCACACAGTGTTTAGCCCCACGATCCCTCGTGAAATAATCTCTCAATCTCATAAAGGAATTATACACAAATTCTTACCACAAGAATTTAATTGACTACAAACACTTGAATCTTCTTGGTGTAATTGCACGAATGAAATCAACGGAGAAAACTCCTCCTAAGCACTCAATGACGAATCGGCACTTCAAGACCTCTTGCATCAACAACGGCCCACTTCTTCTCCACACATGGCTGTATATATATTGTGGGCTTGAGGACTTTCTAATTCTTGAAAGTCACTCCTACTTGGAGTAGGAAAGACTAAATTAAGAAACACACATCTACTAGAATTAGGAAACAAATCAAACTTTTGCTTTGGGTTCAAACTCGAGACATATTTTCAACAACAAACATGCGACAAGTCGTGCAATGTGTGGTTGGGAAGAGTTGTGTGACAAATCTACCAATTGCTCATGAGGAAGAACTATGTTATGAAAACAAATTCTAATGGTTTACAATAGTGATATTGAATAATATGTGGTAGACTCTTGCCGCTTGATTGAAAAAAGACATTTGTCATGTCATATTACAACTAATGTTAAATCAGCTTTGTATCCTCTAAAGTTAAAAGAGGACAAATTTAACATGTAAATTTTCTCGCTGTACCTCATCACATGGAATATTTTAATGGGCGAGAGGTACCATCATCTCAATATTTTCTTTTATATCGTTTTTTCTTTTAATTTTCCCCTCTGTTACTCTTTCCCTCCTCTGTCTTCTTCCTCCCTTCCACCAAGTTCAACGATTGCACAGAAGAACCCACTTCTCCGTCGCCACCCTCCCACCCAACCTTCACGTCGTAGCCGTCGCTAGCCGTCAACCTCTCTCTCTCTCTCTCTCTCTCTCTCTGTGTGAAGGTGAGGCAGGCAATTCTCCATGTGAGTGACCGCCAGGGTCGCTAGGTGGTGGTGAGCGGTGCGATGGAGGAGGACGGAGCTGAGCCACAAAGAAAAAGAGGGGGCAAGTAGCTGGTTGACAATAACTATGTTAAAGATTTACTGCACAATCACTAAGAAATAGAGAATAAAAGCAAGAAATAAAATTCGAGACATAATGTTTTATCATGATTCACATTTAAATTAGGATTACATCAAGCGGAGAATTTCACTATAATTAGTACCTCACACATTTCTATTATATTTCTTAATTACAAGAGAAAATGATTATATATGCTTATATCATCCCCACGATGGGTGTATGAACCATACCCTCTCTTTTTATATCAGAGCTAGTTTGATGTTCCCTCCTTCACTCACTTTTCGCACTGAGATGATCCCCCAGCATTCAGAGATGAAACAGACGGGAGAGAAAATTTGTGGTTTAGTTAGTTTGATCGTTGTGGTTTTTCAACAAACGCAGGGCCATATCTGCAAAGCCATAGTATTTTGGTTGATGTGGATGCATCTGAACCCTCCATTTAAGATCTTAATATGTTACGCATCGAACAGGATTAAAAATTTGAGATATAAATTTATCGCCCTAATTTTGGAGTATTTCAATCCATCATATTTCTTGGCCCAAGGATCAATTGCTGTTTTTTTATTTTTTAAATCATTTTATTGCTATAATAATTATTGTCGGTCGAAGATATATTGAGATATAACAGCAGCGGTACAAGGAATAACTTCATTCTATGTTCACCCGAACGATGTCTCAAACGATCCTCGCACCACGACCAATCGGGACGCGACACATCAGCATCCACAGCTCTTATGCGGGTGCTCTTTATTCCGCAACTTTCAGAGCTTGATCGAGAGTGGCAACCCGCGATTTTTGCTGATGAGACTTGATGCAGAGAAGCAGAACTTGGGAGAGAAATCATCAGCGTTCGATCACGTGGACGTGTTTATTGAGGTAGATACAAGAAGGCCCCACCATGTTAGCTTATAAACACGCATATCCCAAACCCCACCCTTGACTCCGACCCAACCTTGGGAATTCACAGATCTCTGTCTCCAAAATTTGTATGGTTTCCATTGGAAATACAGTTCATCATGGTTTTCATAAGAGATGTTTGATTAAGATTGAGATTCCCTTTGTCGTACAAAACAAATGATTTAAAAATTATATTTTCTTTAAAATGATCGATTATATCGTTTGAAAATTAGTCAATAGAAAGTATTTAATTATTGACAACAATTTATGTCTATACATTTTCGTGAGCGATTAAAGTTTTCTCTTCATTCATCCAATTTTATAAGTGAAAGGCGGTCATTTTTAGAAAAATATATTTCAAATCATTTATTTTTTGCGAAACAAACACGCTATAAGATCTATTTGTATCTCAAATATGAATTATTTGAAGAATATTTTCTTAAAAATAATCGCTTCTGTTGCTTAAAATAATTAATCAATAAAAATATATTCATTATTTGCAATAATTTATCTTTAAATATTTTTGTGGATAATGAAAATAGTTTATTGTTTATTTAATTTTTCAAGCGATATAAAGATAATTTTAAGAAAATATTTTTATTTAAATCATTCATTTGTCACGAAAGAAACACTCCCTAAAGCAACTCTCTTAAGGGGTTGAAGTGATAAAATTTGGTATATATCGCCGGTCCAATAACATGTTATGAAAAACGTTTGAGTGATTACAAAAATGACCCAAAAAATCATCACTAAAGCAACTTTCTCAAGGTTTTAAAAGAGTATGTTATACAAAATGGTGTAATAAATTTTAGATAAGACCTATGAATACAATGGCTTGCGTGTCTAACTTTAAGAGTGATAATAATCACACTAAAATCTTACTAAACTCTCATGCTAAGTGATATGGTGCTATTTTATTGGATGTTAAGCAAGTAAATTATTTAAAACATGGGTCTCGTTTTAACATCCAAAAAAAAAAAATTTGGTCGGAATTTTAACGTCCAATTGAATATGTCCACATAAATTGGGGACAGAATTTTAGTAAGATTTATTAATAAGCTCAATGTCAATTTTGTAAATAACTTCGTGCATACTTCATGTGAGAGCACTTTCAATGTCATTTAATAACTCTTCGACTCTCTCTCGCTAGCGTACACACACAATTAAGGACCAAGGATTGACCACTGCTTCCAATGAATTTGTCTTCATCAAATCCAACATGGCTGTCTTTGTTAATGTACTCTCTCTCTCTCTCTCTCTCTCTCTCTCTCTCTCTCTCTCTCTCTCTCTCTCTCTCTCTCTCGGGGGTTTCTTTTTTATTCATCTTTGTGGTCCTTCCCCTTCCTTTCATCACTTTCTACTCCAGTGCATTCATAGGCTATATAATAACAATTGAACTTACCCTCTTCTTCACCTCCTTCCTCTCTCCTTCCTCTCCTCGAATCCAAAACCCTTGCATCTTCTCTTTTCAACATTGTCCATCAGGGTTGGTTTCTCATACTTTTTCTGCCAAGAATGTCTAACCGAAGGTCGTCAAGGACGCAGTCAGGTACTTCCTCGAGAATCACTGACGATCAGATGATTGAACTCGTCTCCAAGCTCCGCCAGCACCTTCCCGAGATTCGCAATGGCCGCTCCGACAAGGTACTTTCATGCCCTATCTTTATGTCTGACCCAACTGTAATATGGCAAGCTAATACCAAATTATCATGTTGCAACTGGCAAGAAAGGTTTGGACAACGATGGGTTTTTTTTTTTTTTTTTTTTGGGGGGGGGAGGTTGGTTGGGAAAATTGATAAAATTCAGGGTCTTTTTGTCAAGGAAAAAATTATCTTGGAATTTGAGAAACGCCAAGCATAAATGCATGCAAATTAAGTTTTTCAACTCGCTGAACATTTTTAACTCACGGAACACATTCCTAGGGCTGCTTAAAATATCAGTCGGTCCAAATTCCAAGGAAATGTATTTCCCCACGGAATCTAACCACCCCACGTTTGACTTAAACAGTGGAGACTTGTGGTTGTATATGATACACACACACACAGATTTCCTAGTGTGGACGTGAGTAAACAAATTCCATGAGCACTAGGAGATGAAAGACCCAAGACTCGTCCAAGTCGTCGAAAATGGCTCAGTTGGGAGTTTAGGTTTCTGTCAGAAATGGTCGCAAAAGGTGCCATGTGCAGCCGTACAATAATTAGATTACCGAAGAATGACGGTGATGGTGATGGTAATGGTGCTTTCCCACTGTTACGCAGGTTTCAGCCTCGAAGGTGTTGCAAGAGACGTGTAGCTACATCAGAAGCTTGCATAGAGAGGTGGACGACCTCAGCGAGCGACTGTCGCAGCTATTGTCCACCGTTGATGCCGATAGTGCAGAAGCTGCCATTATCAGGAGCTTAATCGCGTGATCAATAGCTTTCTCAGGGTTGGGATCAATTGTTAAATTGCTTTTATATTAATCTATATTTCTCTCACTGGGGTCCTGGTCTATCTTTCTATCTAGATGAAACCCAGTCAGGAAAATTTAGTTTGATTTCGATTATTTAAGTCAAGATATATATGCGTAGTCAGTGTAATTTCGTAGGTAGTTATGCATAATCAATGTAACAATGATGTTGTGAGAGCACTTTGTTTTTTTTTCTTTTTTAAGCTCTGTCTATTGTATGGGAGTACTGATTAGTTGTCATTAAGCGTTCGCCACTAACAAGCGATGCAGACATGTTTTTGCGGTGATTTAGATAGAGCATTGCTTGTATCTTCTCATACGAATGACAAATGCCAAGACAACTGATAGAAATCTTAATAAAATGATCGATGTGCCAAGCTATAAGTGAATGTTTAAATCAGTGGCCCGATCAAACACCCACCAAGAATTTCTGACATTATTTTGTGAACCATTCATAATACTATTGTTCCTATGAACTCCAGCGATGTTGCTAGCTTTGTTAAATCATCGGGGTTAGCATAGTTAGTTGGGCGTCCGTGGATCTCTTGATCTTTAACTAGAGGTTAACTTAAAAAAAAAACCTAGAGGTTACTTACTCAAACTTCACTAATTGTGTGTAAATTCTTCTTGGATAAGGCCAAGTCTATAAGTGAAACACCACTTAGAGCGTGTTTGGTTTAACTTTACTAAATGACTTTAGGCATCTGAAATCCCTTAGGAAAAAATTAGGGTATTTGTTAAATTTTTGGGACCACGTTAGGGAAATATCCCCATTGCAGAGTTGAAAGCTCAAAGAAAGTGGGACCGCCTTGAGTTTTGGGCATTTTCAAGAGGATGTTCCAAGATTAATGAAATTTTTTCTTCTAAAATTGCTCCACTTATATTTAATTACTCTTGCCCTCGAGATTGTCCTTCGTAAACCTGTAAATTTGAGATCAACAGACACCAACATCGCTCAAAGGAGCTGGGCAGACACCAACGTGGGGTCGCATGACACCATCATCACGTCGCCTAAGGTTGCAGAGCCTTGCAAGCTCATGTAATACTGAAGCCCAAATCTGATTTGCTTGAGGTTGCACGACCTTGATGTTGCTTTGCATAGGGTCTCAAGACTTCGATGGCCCTCTTTTAGGGTCTCATGACCATCAAAGGCCAAATCTAGGAAGCTCAACCATTGAAAAGGATAGACCTAGGAAGTTCAAGATCACGCAAGCTTGACATTGCCTTGCCTAAGGTCTCTTGACCCTGGCGACTCGTCCCTTAGGGTCACTTGACCTCAACGGTCCTCACTTGGGTCACAACCTCAGCAACATGCCTCACTTAAGTTTCACCGACTTGCATAGCCTATTGCTTTCACTAAGCTTCAACATGGGTTGCGACGTGATTTGCTGTGAGGGTCACCAATCAACACTTGCTAGGCTAACCATTGCCTTTGGTCACTGTTGATGCTTGCCCATTCCTAACCCCCCCCCCCTTCTCTCTCTCTGGTGTTACTTCAAACTTTCTTTTTACAAAGTATACATCAATAAAAACCCTATTTGCTTTCAGCAAATCCACCTTCATTCAAAGATCCTAATAGAAATGACTTTACATCTCCCAAAGCTGAATCAAACACGGTCTTAATCGGTTCATGAGACTTACAAGGTATTCCATAGACTTCCAATTAACCAGACCTCTATGCTTATGGCCATGGATTAATAAAAAACCAAGTCAAACAATATGATAGGTTTTTAAGTTGCTAATCACGTTCCAATCAAAACATATAGTGATCAAACTATTGCGCGCAGTGATTAACAAATGCAGCACATCTCACAATAAATCAACTCACTTTCGTCTAGGACTTGTGAAAACATTGGTAATAGCATGATTTCTTTTAAGAGTTTTCCAATTTAAGAAAAGCGGTTATGCCCTTCAAGAGAAAATAGTTATATGCTTAGTGCCGAGGTTTATCGGTAAGGAGGGTTGAAGTGGGCATACTATGTCACCTCGTGAGTCGCATAGATTATAAAATCATCATGCAGATTAAATCTAGCGAATTAACAATCATTTCGTGAATTACTTTTGATCCTGATATGTAACACTGTAGATTTAATGTCAACATAGTTTTCTTGTTTGGTACGTTTATGAAGTGAACTTCCATTGAAGATCGATGTCATTATTTGTGAAAAAGAATAGAATGGGATGATCAAACTGGCTTTAATAGTTAAAGACTAAAGTTATCTGCATATATTAATTAAGCACACGATACATGATGTTGCATATTACAAAGTGTGAAAAACTCCATACTTTAGCTCCTCATCTGGTCGTTGGCTCGTGGCTGAAGCATGAGTTTTCTTGAGATTGACCCACCTATAACTGAGTCTCCAAATGAATGTTCCCTACATGAAAGTTAGAGATCATTTTTCCACAATACTTTTCGTGTTCCTTCAATCAAATTTGCTGTCCAGCCAACCGGTATGTGGTCTCCACACAACTAGATCCAGAAAGCAAAAATGACAAAAACGTGTTCGTAAGAACCAGTCCTACAATGTTAATATAAAATAATTGGTTTGACTTGCGAACCAAAAGTGTCGGAGCCAAAGAGAGGCACCGATCTATATGCATCCGCATACACAGGTAATATCGATCTTTAGCATACGGGAGTGATTCGAGGGTTGAGGAACGGAAAAGTGTGTATCGATTAGGTATACCGCCCTGTATTCGATTCTTCATGCCACAAAGTATAAATAATCTCTCGTTTAAGCCACCTGCTAGGATTACGCACGTATCTTACCCAGTCCAATAGATTAGTGATCAGTGTTCTACGAATCTAGCGCTTACCCACATGAAGTAGGCTTGCGAGCCATAAGACAAGACGTGTTTAGGGACACATTTTTCTGCTGGTGGGTCCCCAGTTCATTGCGCCAGGGCTGAATAGCATTAAATAAGCCCAATCTTGTTTACGAAATTGACATACTAAAGGAAACAGAATGTTATTTGAGCATTAAAATATAGACTCGCTTGCATAAACAACCAATTACAGTCTAATAAGCATGCCAGTTTCCAAAGACACGGGCGTTGGTCATTTTTGGGGCGTGCATTCAAAACGACCTTCGTTTCGACTAGGAACTGCATCGAGTTTGAAGGGCTGGCCCTTGTTCTGCTGCCTTTTCCACGGGGGTTCTTGCCTTATCTTTATGGTCGGCAAAATGGTCCTTCGGACTCCAGAGGTCGATTCGAATCTTGAAGGGACCTTCCCTCTGCCTCTGCAGACATTGACTTTGAAGTTTTGTGGGCACCGTCATCATGTTTGAATGATGAGGAGTGGCTATACGTTCTTCATACTCAGGCGCGGAATTTTTTATGCTGCTCTGGTCCTTCTTGTACTAAATTTGATATGGAATTCATGGAAATTACTTACTTGCCCCGGTTTCTGTAATTATCGGGACTAAAGACGAACGCTAAGTACAATAAGACCGATTTATAGAATTGGTACACTAAAAGATAGTGTGACAATTTCAATGTCCAATTTTTAAATGCTCACTTGCACTCTACCACATTACCTTTGAAGACTGATCTCGGTATGCCTAGAAATTGTCCTGTGCTAAATTATCAGCCTAAGAACTCAGGTGTTGCACCACCAATGTAATTATTCCCTTGAAGAATGCATAGTTGAGATCAAAATACGAGGAAAATTGTTATTAAAATTCTAAATCTATTGCGCTTTTACCAATTCAGTTATAAATTATTTGATTGTATCAATTGAACTCTAAACATTTTAATATTTTGCAAATTGAGTACATTCAACCAACTTTGACTGAAAATTGCTAATGTGGATGCCGGTCGTCTTACAAAACATGGTCAATTTTAATGTAGACAATTGTTAATAATATTTTTAGTATTTTTTCGATTTTTTTATTTATTGTCAAGGCTGATAGGGGGCGGCTAACCATCGATGGAGGCCCAACAACCCCATCGGCCGCTAGCTAAGTAGCACCAACACCGACACTAACACTGATACGTGACATGCGACACGCCAACATGTTGCTTTTCAAAAAAATAGAGAATTCTAACACATTAAGACACATTGCATATTAAATATATATTTATATATGCATGATAAATTATCATTTTTATGATTATTTTTAATCAAATTAATTGGATTCAAATTCATAAATAATAATAATAATAATATAATAATAATAATAATAAAATAATAATAATAACCATTTAATTAAAGTATAATTTTTAAAAATATTAAATTTGTTAATTTTTTTAATTTAATAAATTCAACTCTATTTCAATAATCCATGAAACTTTGAGGAAAAAAAATAAGCAATCCACATTCTCAACAAGAGTCAGAAGAGAAGAGAAGACTACATTTTTCTTATTTTCCCATTTATTATTTTCATTATTTTTTATATATTTACATTTTGACTACTCATTTATTGAAAAATTTTAAAATTGACTTGTGCATGTTAGAATCACGTTTCAAAATTCCAAACTTGTATGTCGGAATTCTGAACTCAAGTGTTGAAGAGTGTCCGGAGAATTGATTAAGTGTCAAATTTTGCGACATATGTTGGTTGAGTGTTAAAAGTGCCAAACACATATCAAAGTGTCTAGCATGACACAAAGCTCTCAAAAAGTTTTGGTGCTTCCTAAGCCATTGAGCAATGGCTGGTGATTGAGTGATGGCTTGTGACCCTCACCAGCCACTAGGCTAAGGCTTGTGGCCCTCGCTCATATCAATGTGAGGGCCTCACTAGCCAAAGAGGGCACTCTACCCTCGTATGCAGCTAGGGAGGGTAGTAAGCCTTCACCTAGATCTTAGAGAGGCTTGCCAATAGCATGGGAGGGCAGTAAGCGCACCCTAGCCACTAGGTGAGGGTCATAGCCTTCACTCACCCTCGCATAGCTATGAGCGAAGGCCGCATGAACAAGGGTTGCAACCCTCATCTAGTGGTTGGTGGGGGTTGTCAAGCCTTGGCCAATGGTCGATGGCCCCCTATCGGCCTTAACAATAAAAATAAATAAAGAAAGAAGGAAAAAGAAAGAGAAAAAAAAAAAAAAAAAATATTGAAATATTATTAAAATTTGTCAACTTCAGCACCAATTGTATCATGTAGGTTGGCCAGCAAATAATTAGTAATGATCAGATGTAGAAAGGTTTACCATTCAATTGTCACAATTAAAATGGTTATGATTAAATTAACAAATGTGTAATAAATTTAGAACTTTTTAGACAATTTTCTATCAAGATATGCATCCACTACCTATTAAGTAGCCACATGTTGTAGTGTTTAGTTGTAATGAAGTTTCTAGATGTCATCCGAAAAGGAAAATCCACGCATATCATACAACTTGTCCTTCTAATGTCTATCCCAAATGTGCCCTTAGAAATCAATGGCATTCACATGAGGATGTGTTTCAACAAGATCGAAAAGAGATCACGAAACTCCCGACAACGTGACACACATGAGCTCATGAAAACATATAATCAAACATCGGTACTAGTTTCACATCGATACTAGCCGAACGACACGCATTGTCCGAGGGACAACGGTAGTTGGGCATGCATAACGAGATCTATCTGAAAGTGGGAAGATCATCACGTGCAACTATCCCAAGAGGAAGGTTCTCGGCTATTTCATTCTCTCCTTCTGAACCACGACTAGAAAAGTTAGAGGAAACTATGTAAGTTGTCATCATTATATTTTGCAAGCAGAGATGTCCATGTTGCTCCTAGTATGATCTTACCTAATAAGTAAAGAGATATTACGCATATAAAGAGTATACAAATCTCGTAAACAAGCACCTCTTTTGGGTGTAAATGAAATCAGAAACAACATATGAAATCTAAATGAACAGGGAGACTACAAACATGGAATAATGTTTGACAGAAAGCTTAAGCTAATAGCTTAGATAAGACCGCGCATGCATTTCTCTTTCAAATAAGATTCCCGACAGGGATTTTCTACAGTCAAATGAATAACAGTTTGGGGAAAATTGGTGGCTTTCGATGTGGCCAATGGATGCGAGCGAGGAAGTTTGAAAATATTGCCATATTCTTTTGGCATGTTTTACCTGTTTACTTATTTATTAATTTAAATATTAATTTATTTATTTTTGGTGGCAGTTATTTATCCAGGGCAACTTGCAAAAACAAGGCAGGGTTGCTGTCGGTACGGTATCAATGAAAGAAAAGGTGGGCGGGGGTGAAAACAAGCATCGTTGTGGGCCCTACTTGGACACAAGCGAAGAAGATGGGGTTAATCGGAATCACATGCATCGGAGATTATTTAGGGGACCCCCTTCACACTTGCCGTACATCCCGAGTTAATTTCTACTTAATTAAGCTTTTCAGGATGTTAGTAAGGGTTTGGAACCGACAAAACTACCATTTCTCTTTTTCTTTTTATAAATAGTTTCCAAAAACTTATTTGGTTATATCATAATTTTTTTGAGATGAATCACAAAAAATAAGCTAATAAATTGCTAAATGGGAATGATGATTCGTCTCATGAGCGACCATCACGCTTAGTGAGCTTTCCCAAGCCCAATCCAATTGCAACTTAAGTTCTCAATTTTCAAACGTGCAATTCAATTTATTTAAGAGCCACCACTAATTAATTATAAGTCAATTAGATGTCCAATTAACATGGATGGAAGTTTGCCTTACTTAGACGAACTTGATATTCATGAATATGAGGATTGGGTTTCCCATATTATTTTTAATGCATTTTTTGGTATCTTTTTCCTTCATTTAAAAAATATTTTGCATGCAATTTTTGTCAATTTTATTTATGCCACTAACATGTAACAATAATCATGCGAGTGCTTAAACAATAAGAATAACACTGAATAATAAAAATAGTAAATAAATTGCGAAAAGGACGGAGAACCTGGAATCCATGAGCAAGCAAAAGCAAAGCCTCGTTGTGTCCATTGGAATGGGTCTTTGCGAACTATGACTCAACTCAAAATACAAATGGTATTATGGAATGATGCATATGCCAAAACATGTGAAATGCAACGCATGATTATGTATGAACTCAAAAATCCATTTATCGCTAGGATGCAAAACTAATCAATACGCAACCCATATTAAAATTTTTCATATTTTATTGTTTTATTAATATGACACCCTCTCGACACGATCAAGGAAAAGACAAGTTTAGAAATAATGCATAAAAGGTGAGCCAACAGCCTTGAATTTGGCATTGGCTCTCCCAAGCCTTTGTGTCGTCCAAAATTGGATTCATTAAGCATATGAATATTCTATGTGAAAGTCAACGCTACCTATTTAAGGTTGATTAGAAACTAAGTAAAGTACAGGAGGATGCCTTCCTTCCTATGAAACCAAAGTAGGTTTGGGGACTTCATTACCCTAATAGTTTTTATTTGTGCCATGTTAGTACTTTTAACTTTATTGAATTGCTTGTCTGGGTGATCAAATGTTTTTTGTTACCATTTATGAGTCTTAAAGGTCATTTGATTCATCAAGTGTTCGTGCAATGATTTTTAGTAATTTATTGTGGTCCTAAAAATAACTAAAAGCGTGAAAAATAACTAAAGTCTTGTTTACCTAACAGCGTACAAAACATTTGTAATCTTTTTTTTTTTCAAAAAAATTTCTATTTGTTTAGACCAAACTATAATCTCATTAGTTTCGCTAGCTTCTCTCGCCCTGTTTCTCCGTTGCTACAAAGTATCCGATATTCCCTTATGGAAAGCTCAAGAAGATGAATTGAGAAAAGTTGTGTTCAACGGTGGAACAGTTTCAGTCAACAACATCGTTTATCGAATTTTAAATATATCTAGCTCGGTGACCCACGTTTGCACGGGATATTGAATATAATCTTATTAATCAATCTATTAGACCTTCTATAAGTTAGTTATACTAGTCAATCTATTAAAATTTAATGCTATTAATCAATCTATTAGACTATGTATACAAACTCGGTGGCACCTAGAACTTTGCAAACTGGGGTTGTCAGATAGCAGCTCCTCGATTTGACAAATCCTAGGTTTGGGTAATCTAACAAATGCACATTATAAATCTAATACCAAACTAGAGTCATCACCAATTGATTTGAAAAACCGAAATCGATTGGAACCCAAACAGTTGGCAGTGATGGAAATCTAGGTAAGGCCCAAAGAAACTTGTCTACGAGAAGTAGATATCTAAGATTCAACGGCTCGGTTACATGTGGATGGATAGATAGCATCCCAAGCTGTCCTTCACAACGTGTTTTTTTTTTTTTTTTTTTGTTAAGTCCTCAATCATTCATCATTTAATAAACGATACAAATGAGATGTTTGACAAGTATAAAGTGAATTTATATATAAGACAAGCGAACCTACATAATTCAATCAAATAATAAAAGATGCATATCATTATTGCATCGTATTTTCTCTGATTTTTTAAATTCCAATTATTAATATCCTTTATATAGCTCCACAAATTAAATTTCCCTACAAAATGAATGTTAAAAAAATGTAGAAGGTGTTGCAGTAAACATGAATTTTCGATAACTTTGAAATATGAAACCCATACGAAACATAAACAAATACTTTACTAAAATTGAAAATTGACTCATAAATTTGAAAGTTAGATATACCAAGTCTTTTGACCTTACCTATACATAATCTGCCCGAGAAATATCTAAGATTTATAAATTGACATAGATTACACTGAACCAGTTATAATACTCATTTTGATTCACAAAATAAACGTTATAATTTAGATAGATACTCTTAGGTCTTGAGCTTTTTATAAAGAATTTCTTTTTCGCTTTTTTCTAATTAATATATGTAAGATCCATCAATATAATTATATTAGCATATAATGTTGCTAAGATCAACTTAGTTTCTTGGGGTCATCAACATGACATATTAACTTGTCTATAAAATAACTACGCGAACTTCACCACATAAATCAAGTTAACTTGCAGGTTCCATAATTTATATGTAAGGCCCATCTCATTATCCAATTATCAACGTCCATCATCAATGCATTGCACGAGAATTATCGCTGTTTATAGATTTACTTCTTGAAAATTAGACAAAATGCCTGAGGTCAATGTCATTAAGATTAATATTACAAAAAATCTCAAACTATGCTCATCGTGACATAAATACCCTAAAGTTTTTTGTATTACCAAAAACTACAAATTTGTCCATTGTGACACAAATAGAAAAAAAAATTGTCATAAAAAATTCTGAACTTATACCACTATGACAAATATATTGTGAACATAATTAAAAAAGTTACCCACTGTGACAAAAAAAAATAGTTGTGGTGTTTATCCTTTATATGTACATGATAAAGGATCTAACGTTGCACCATCCCGTCCAAGGTTGCCCTCGTTGCAATGACCCGAAGATGATTTTGGGTGCACGCTTGAGCAGAGGCATTTTAGCTACAACGCTCTTTCAAACTAGGTTGGTTTCGAATGAAATTTAGTATATTCATACATTTTTGAATTACAAAATGAACTATTTGGAAAGTACATAATTTCAATTCTTATGAAATGATGACAATTTGTTATTTATCTTTATGGATGTTCCTTTGACATTTGAATTAGATTTGTCAATTCTTGATACATTGATAATTATCATATTAATGAATCCCTTTAAGGAAACTTCAAGATTTCTTTATTTTTCAAAATCAAACAATATTATAATAAATAGGCTTATTTAATAACCTTATGCAAGTTTATAATATTAAATGTAGATAGATAGTCGATGGAGGGACTTGGGTAACAATTAGCCCTGAATTGAGACCATATCCCGGCCCGGCCCCCTGCCTACCCCGCTATCGTTCAACTTGAATGCATTCTAATATATATACTAAGCAGAAGCTCCTGGGAGGTGTGCACGAGTATACGACGGGTTGAGGTGGATTGTAGTCCTATATCATATAGGCGTCAGATGAGTCAAGTGGCTTATAACCTGGTTTTATTACTCTCAAATAGACCCTTTTGGAATTGGCGTGCTGGTTTATATTCTACTAATATACTTAAGTAGAGCTCCTAAGACGTGTACAAGCATATGATAGGTTGAGGTTAATTAAAATCCTACATTGTATACGCATTGATAAGTTGAGTGGCTTATAACCTGGTGTATTATGCTTTATAAGCTTGGACAATATGTGCTCCTATGCAAGCCGCGTTAATTTACTTTGTCTTCGCTACTTGTCACGTGGCAAAACATAACATAGTTTTGTCACATGGTGCGGTGAATTTGATGGTTATTGATTTTTCATTTCACATTTTTACTTGTTCTTTTTGTTCTGAGTTGGAACAAAATGATGGAGATATAGTTTTAAATTTTTATCTGTTAAGATGATGTTTCAAAAATGGATAGAGCGAAAGTTTATGTATGTTCCAATGATTAATGAACTTAAAGGTTTTTAAGTATGGTTTCAAAAAATTTAATAGATGGATAAAGATATAGTTGATTTAAATTGACAAAAAATGTATTAATTAAAAAATCAAATTCTATACAGTTTATGCCACGTACTTTATGTTCTATTTAACTTAATTAAAATGAAAAAATTACCAAAAAAATCATAAAAATATTTTCTAATTTAGTTTCAAACCTTTCGATTTAGCCGATCTAATCCTAAACACTTTGTCAATTTAGTAATTTTGACTAGAAATTACTGACATAAATGCCAATGGTTATATGTGTCACGATCCAACGCTGACATTTTGTGATTTTTAAATTTTTTTATTTTCTTTTTATTTTTTATTTTTTCCACTTTTTCCTCCACCATTCACTGGGCACTAGATCTAGCGAAGTTGACCCTTAGGTTCTTCACTAATCTTTGCCTGTGTCCAATCACTGGCTATCACTGAGGTTCGGCAACCAACAAAGAAAGAATGGAGAAAAAAAAAAGAAAATAAAGTAAAATAAAATAATTATTAAAAAATTAAAAAAATTAAAAACATAAAAATTACACATATCAACGCTAGCCATTCTACGTAAGATGGTCAACGTCCATGTTAATTATTTCCAACCAAAATTGGTTGGAATAAATTAGCAATTTATCAAAAAATTTAGGATTAAATTAGCTAATTGAAAAGTTTAAGATTAAATTGACACAAGTGGAATAGCTTTAGGAATTTTTTGGTAATTTTCCTCGACAAAAGCTGTCTAACTAACATACTAAATTTGATTAACATGTCTCCTTATTATCTATATAGATGTTTGCTATAGATTCATAACATTTAGCAGAAGAAATTGAAGGTGTTGAGAAAGAAAAGTGGACCTTGTAAAAAATAAAAAAAAAAACCTCCATGAGAGATGAAAAATTAGTTTAAAATTTACTTTTTCTATTCATACTCTATTTATTTCATGAAAAATAACTTCCATGAAAAAAATTTCTGGATTTTTCAAAATTTGGTTCACAAAAAATAAACTAGGCAAGGAAAACATTTTCTGTCGATGGAAAAAAAAACACCTTTAAAAATGGAGAAAATGATTTCCTTTTCCATCATGTCTCTTCCATATACTCCTCCTTCCTCTTCTTGCTTGTGTACTCTTTTGGAGAAATATCTCCAAGTGATTTTGATGATGTTCAAACTATCCTTAGTACAATGTTTACTATGGTATGTGCAGATGAAATTGAAGGTATTGAGAAAGAAATTGAAGGTGTTGAGAAAGAAAAGTGGACCTAGAAAAACTTGAGAAAGAAAGCAACCTCCATGAGAGATGAAAACTTAGTTTAGAATTTACTTTTGCTATTTATGCTCCATTTATTTCACTGAAAACAACTTCCATGAAAAAGTTTTCTGGATTTTTCAAAGTTTGGTTCACAAAAAATAAACTAGGCAAGGAAAACATTTTCAGTCAGTGGAAAAAAAAAGAACAACTTTAAATGTGGAGAAAATGATTTCCTTTTCCATCACGTCTCTTCCATATACTCCTCCTTCCTCTTCTTGCTTGTGTACTCTATTGGAGAAACATCTCCAAGTGATTTTGATAATGTTCAAACTATCCTTAGAATGATATTTACTATGATATACACAAATATTTGTAACAAAGGACTAGATATAACCTTGGTGTGATCTAGTAGATAGAAGAATGCAATACGTCATGACACAAGTTTTCCATAAACAATATCAATAGACCTAAAAGATCAGCAACAACAAATGTCGATGTCTATGTCAACGTTGTAAATCTTGGGTCATTGACACTACGGCAACAACATACATTTGGTATTGTTTGTTGGTTTAGTAAACTAACCATTGTGGTTGTGGATTCACACAACTACAAAAGCAAAATGGAAATAGTAATCAAGAAGTTAGATGATCTAACAGGTTTGTTAGAGACTATAGCGAAGGGACAACAACTAATGCTATTTTCAGGTAGCCTGCAAATGTTTAAGAAAAGTATTGTATGGGCAATTATATCTTTAAACAGCAACTCAACGGTAACTCTAATGGCTCTTTGCTTCTCCAGTCCACCTCCAACAGATGGATTAATAATAATTATAATAGACAAAATCTCAAAAGCCAAATGTTAGAGAGAGTAGCATACCAAAATCTAAAGATTTGCTTCTAGTTGTATTCTAAGTAATATGCTCTATTTTGATTGTTTCTCTGAAGTATTATATTCGTGCGGTTTGAGTAATTGCACAAGAGTAAGAGCAGCAGCCAATTCCTAATTGTGTGATTTATCTATAATAAGATCAATACTTACCAATTGTAACTTTCTGGGCAAATTACTAGTGCAATCAAACTCTATTTGTGGCTATTAGTCTAAAGAGTGAATGTACGCTAGGGGATAAAGTCGAATCACTATACATTGTTGTGTGCAATTATTTTGCTCTCTTTATGTACACGAGCACACATTACAATTACAAGCTTTAAAATATCACATTGACCTTATCTTTACTTAGCACCAGCTATTTTTTGCAAAAGATTGTCAAGTTTATGTTATTCATCCCCCTCTAGGTTGTATTGTTAGTCCCCACCGTACTCCTCTTCTCTCTTCGGCTTTAGAGTTACTCCCCCCCGGCGCCTTTCCATCTTCAAACTTCCTCCTCCATCAACACATCCCTGCCTTTGTCCAAATGCTGGGACTTCATCAGTGATCCAACAGCTCCTCTCCAAGTAAGGATGGCTGCTAGCAAGTCCCCTTACTCCCCCGATTGCCCTAAACCCCATGTCTCTCTTCCATCGCCTCCTTGCTGCGAGAACTCATCTAGAGAGGGTCGATGATGTTAGGGTTAACAATACAATCTAGAGGGAGGTAAATAGGTTCTTTCAAAAAAATTCCATGATCTTTTTTTGTGGAAATTAGCAGTTTGTAAAGATTAGGTCAAGCAAATATTTCAGTCAAGGTGAAATAGGTTATTTCCAAATGCAAGTAAGAGCAAGATAAACAAGTGCATACAACAAATGGTTTGGATTTATCCTCAAGCCTACGTTCACTCTCCTAACTAATAGTCGCAAGTCGATGTGGATTGCACTAGTAATATGCTTAGTAAGTTACAAATGGCAAGTACTGATTCTTTTCAACCAATAGATCATATTATCAAGATTCAATTACTACATTTACTCTTGTACACTTGATTTGTTAAATGATTACAAAATAGCAAGAATACAACACATGAATTAATAGATGAATAAGAGCTTTTAGCTTTGAACTCAGCTTCTAGCAAATCTCAGAGTTTTCTAATGCACGTGTCTCTAACATTTTGGCTACAAGATCATCTCTTATATAACAATCTTCAATCTTCCCATTGAAGATGTATTGGAGAAGCAAAGAGCCATTAGATAATGGTTGGAGCTACTGTCCAACGATGGAATTGCCCATACAATTTTTTTTTCAGAACATTTGTGGGCTACCAGAAATAGCTACTATTGTTGTCCTATCGCTATGACTCTAATTGGTCTGTTAGACAGCCCATTTTCCTATTCTCTATTTGATTTCTTATTCTTCTACTATGCATATGCACCTTACAATGGCTATATTTGAGAGTTAACAAACATCATCAATTGACTAATGTTGTAACATCACCCTTGATATATTTAGTACAAACACAGACATTGTCTTCAGCTGACCTTCAAAACCATTGGTGTTATTTTATGAGCAAAACATACTTCTGGTCTTTCTCCTTTATGGATATTATCTCCATTATTTGCACATTGTCACAAACATTTGCACAATACCATAGTAACTATTATAGTAAGGATAGTTCAGAAATCATCAAAATCACTTAGAGATGTTTCTCCAATAGACGATGGCCATATTTTATGCTCGACCTTGAAACAATCAAGATCTAAGATCTACAGCTCTCTCAAGTTTAAATTCAAAATCTAAGGCTTGAGTGTACTGGTCAAGCTTGAGATCGACACCGGCGAAGACAAGGCACGGGTGGGCTAGTAGAAAACGGAGGGGAGGGACCATAGACAGAGAGCATACCTCTCTAATTTTTCTCTTCTCAATACAATTAAGTCAAATTAAAAAATTCCCAATTGAATTGAATTAAATTGAATGCAATTAGATTGAACTGAATTGACTCAGTTTGATTAATTTGATACAAAATGCTTTAATTCCCCTAATTTCTATTAAAATAGCACCATGTACTAGACCAATGTATAATTGAGGTTCAAATGGCCAACTTGAAATTCAATTAATTAAATTAAATGCTAGTCTAGAATGGTTTCTGTTGAATTGAATTGATTGGACCAAATTCTCATAATTTTGCTAATCATTGATTGGCTAAATCAATCTAGTTGAGTGCAACTAGCATTATTTTGTCAAAACTAACATTGGAATTGAGTGGTATTTAATGAATTGAACTCAATTTTAGCTTAACCTTGCAATTCATGAAGAATGAATTGAAATTGAAATTACTAACTAGGGCTAAAATTAGGGGTTTTTAGTTGCAGCTTGGAATTCTGAATTGGCTTGAAAATTATATGTAAAACGACCTCTTGATCAAAACTCGTGAAGAAAATTTCCCTAGAAATAAGTGGAATTGAACTAATTTTGTTTTTAGTCAATTTTGAACCAAAATTCATGAATTGGGGAAAAGTTGGTTCTTGATTGATTTTTGTTAAATCGACAATGCCAAAGTCAAATTAATGTAAAAAGATTGGAGATTTTTTTAATTTTTTTACCTAAAATTGCTTTAGTGATTTGACCAAAAGTCAACTTTAAAGATTTTCTTAGATTATTGATGAAATCGGTGTTTCAACTTAAACAAAGCACAGTAGAACTTGAAATTGGACTAAAAACACTAATAATTCTCTTTTTGGATGTGAAATCGGTCATGTCGCAATCAAACTCTAATCTCAAGTTTTTACCTTCATTTGGATGTATCAATTAAAAATCAGGTATCAACAACTACCTCTCTTTGAGAGAAAGCTCAAAAAGGTTCTCTCAAAGACTAAATGATTCGTAATTTTAGTTGATTCTACTGGGGATAAAATAAAAATGAAATGAAAAAGGACTTTTGATCAAGAACCTACCTCTCATGTTTATGACACGGCCCAAGAGATTGGCAAGTCCCAAACGAGTCCCAAATTCAGCCATGGCCCATCCCAAGGCTTGGCCTCCCACTCTTGAGTCCAGAGACCGTTTGGCTCCAACAACTTGTCCTGTCCTACTCATCTCATTTTGCTCGTCCTCTTGTAGCCAAAAGATCATGCGGGTTTCCAAGGACTGGCCATGCAGACTAACTATGGCAGGTGGCCTTGAGTTTCCCAATGTTCTAGACCTTACTGTAGCCTTGTAATAATTGTATAGATTTGAACCTGACCGTCAAATTGATAAGGGGATTAACAAATCGGATCAGTCCGGCCATTGTTTAAATAGGGGACCCTCACCCCACTTGTGGATGCTTAATCAAAAGTGAATCAAACGCTCATTTACTCTCAAACAACCCTTCCGGTCAAGTGAGTGAGTGAAAGCTGACTTAGGATCATTCTTAAGGCTGCATGGGCGTGAATTGATCAGTGTGAATCGACCAGCCCGTGACAAGTGGTATCAAAGCCTCGTGTGTGCCTTGTTCGTACCTCAGTTGTGCCTTCATTCATGTCTCTATTCGTGTCTTCATCAAGTGCAATGGTTGATCCACATTCTAGTGTCACAAATGCCCAAAGTGAGGATCGTGAGTATTGTGGAAGGACGACCGAGTGGGTCGGCGTCCAGACCAAGCGTAGCCATGCTACGTCCCATTCGAGGGAGTCGATAGAAGATTGGGAGCATCGCATGATGATCTTGGAGGAGAACGTCTTGGATGTTTGCAAGCTAGTGAACGACTTGAACCAAACTATTGACGAAGTGGAAGCTGATCGAGAGAGGTTCCTGGCCAAGATGCAGGAGCTCAAAGGCGGCATGGGAGAACTCCGCAACGAATTGTTAATGTCATTGGTCCGAGAGTTATAGCAGCAGGACGAGACATGGGAGGCTACAGTAGCGGCCATGCATGCTAAGATTAGCGAGTTCAAGGAGAAGCTCGCCAAAGTTGAAGCTAAACACGTGAATGGGGCAACCACCGTGCAACCATGCATGGACACCCCGAAGCTAAAAGAGTTCAAGGGCTCGCGAGTGGCCTGAGACATGGACAACTTATTATGGTACATAGAACGGTATTTCCAAGCCATGGGCATGAACGACTAGGGGTGATCGGGTCCAAGGTGGGTATGGTCCAGACCTTGACCCTGTACCCGACCCTATTATAATAGGTTCCCCTTTTTTGGACCTTGTACCCGACCATATTTTTCCAGTCTGGGAACATGGTCTACCCTATTTTCATTAGAACCTGCTCTTTAACCACTTGATATCCTATACGATTTCAAATTTTACATTAATTCGCGAGAAAACAATAACATAATCCTCCTAATTTGACCGACAAGAAAGTGCAAAAATCATAACATTGAATAAACATTATCAACAAACATGGTCTAACATTAGCCTCATTCCCACAACTACTAATTTAACTTTGCATTACATTCAATATTCTACCAAACATAGCTAATTTGTGTCAAAATAAGCAATTTAATTTTCTTGGACAGCGAGGTGGCGACGTGGTTAACTTGAATATACTTGGACATAGAACCATTTTTCTCCTCCTTTGCTCTAACACCCACTCCAACTCCTTTCCTCCATTTGGCAAGCAAATCAATCGCCCACAACACTTGTGCAAAATCTCTAACAAAGACCTACAATTCATGCACAAAGAAAAATCAACAAGAAACCATGCTCTAGAGACATGTGCAAAGTTATAATTTAATGAAGTCTATTTACTTACCACAAAATCGGAGTTTCCACAAAATGGTTTATTTTCCAATGACAATGTCCTCGGTAAGACAATCCAAATCTAAAAACCAAAAAAGAGATCAAACAAAGCATCTACTCAATAAATACTTATGTGAATGAATTACAAGATAAAAAGAAATATATGCGACTTACTCGTCTCAAACTTTTCTGCATTCTCAATGCACTATTCAACATTAATCGGCATGAGAACAGCTCTCAACCAATCTTAAGTACAAATCAAACTTTCCACCACTCTAGGAGTTAAAGAACTTTGAAAGCTGTTAAGTACACATCCTGATGTACTAAAAGTCGACTCCGAAGCAACGGTAGTTACGAGAATAGACAAAACATCCCGGGCCATCAAAGATAAGATTTTATACTTTGACCCACTACTCTTCCACCACATCAAAATGTCAAGTTTAAGGACATCTTCACTTTTGGCTTCAAGATACCGATCAAGCTTAGATTTGTTGTCATCGACCACTCTTTTCTTCGCATGGATAAAGCTTTTATGCCAAGCTTCGATTTCACACTCATTGTCATCAGTATTGGCATTAGAAGCAGTACTACTAGTACTTACATTTGAATCACCATCATTTTTTTTAGTAGAAGAACCAACAAAATATTGCTCATAAAATTTATACAACCGCTTCAAGGCAACCTTGACCTTATCATGCATCTCATCAACTATCGATTCATCATCATAAATTTGTTCAAAACAGAACCTCACATAAGTTAACTTCTTTGTAGGATCCAATACAACTGCAATCAACACCATCATATTTATTTTATCCAAACTCCCATAATACTTGTCAAACTTCTCTTTCATTTTTATACCTATGGCTTGAAGATTTGAGTCTAAAGAATTCACTGCATTATTCAAATATTTATACAACATAGCCATCCCCTCAAAATATTCATTTGAAGTTACATATGAGCTCCCCGACATCCTTTTAGTGACGTCATAAAACCATTTTAGAAATTTACAAAGAATGGTTGCATTTTTCCAATCTTCATCTTGAGGAGCATCATGGTCAATTTCTCTTAAAAAAAAATAAATCATCTTCTTCCATTCTTTGAAAAGCTTTCTTGAACTTTATGGCGGTCTAACATCATGTAAGTGGAGTTCGATCAAGTGGCAACATCAAGACAGACTGAACCTTTATATGTAATCATCACACTTTCAATACAAGATTGAAATGTTTTTGCTCTCATGGGAGAGCTCCTCACATACCTAACTACATTTCGGATACATGCAATAGAATCACGCATCTCATTCAATCCATCTCTTACTATTAAGTTAAGTATATGAGTAGTACACCTCATTTGTAAAACCACCCTCATTTTCACCTTTGCGATCCATTAAACACCTCATCAAACATACCCCTCGCACTATAAAGGAGTATGTTCAGTCTTCTCGTTTTGATCAGCATCCCATCCAAGCAACTGAACAAGAATAGTTTGTCACTCTCCAGATACCACCAGAGTTTCTAGCTCAATGAATTCAACAAGGCTATACTCATCTCCATTTTGGAGCCATTCGCCTGGCTTTAACCTTTCATGGTCGGAAAGGCCTGCCGGTTACTGCCCGAATAGCCCTGCTAGACACCAGATTTTTGGAATATCAGCAAGCTTGTGTTGGCACCATCCAGACAACCATGAATGCGGGAACTATCTTTATTACACTTTTCCCAAATTTCAACATTGCTCTTGCGGATCCCAACCCGCTTACTGCTCTTAAGGTTCAGCTACAAATCACTGGAGCCCCACAACTCCTGGATCTATTGCTGCTACCTTACATTACCAAATGATCTATCGTGTCCAAAACCATGCCATTGATCTTAATATTCCAAACTCTGAAGATGCTCTTATTATATCAGTTGATCATGACCAGACATCTTGCATCCATGTTCCTCGATAGATCCCACGAAACGAGCTTGTAAAGCTCGTCCATGATAGTTGGGTAACCAACTATGAAAAACTCCACCAGAGTTGTAAACCGGTCCAGTCCAGTGAACCACAGTTCACCAGAAAGAAAGATGGTACTATTGCCATCAGATTTAGTAAAACTAGAGAGGAACCTTCCTCTATTTTCCCCACCATCCTCCATTTTACACCCTGCCCTACTGACCCCATTTCAAATGAATCAGATGACAAACGATTTGTCCACTCTTTTGATTCTTAGGGACAACCAATCCATCTTTTTAAAGACCCTGCTGGGCATTGCTTTTGGGATCCAGGTTGTGCTTGCTCATCCTGTACCAAATTTGAAGATGAAGATGACAAACCTTCTTCCACAAAGAAGAAAAATAATAAAGATACCCTTTACCAAAGGTATCTTGACGGAGATCCAACTATTAGATCTCTAGGAGAAGACGGTGGCAAATACTAGTTTATTGTCTCTTATGGACCACCCAAACCTCCTACGGTAACCTCATCTCCACTTCCCTGTAAGACAATCCCTTCTCCTCAACTCCCAACTAAACCCATGATCGCTTCCCCTTTTTACAAATCAATTCAGAAATGGGTGAAAAGAAATCCTTCCTGTCCCTTGAACTTACCAGGACCAAGCATATGTACACCCAAACCAGTTCCACCCCCTTGTTTTACCCAGAATATGTATGTTTCACCCTGATGACTTCCCTCCACTCGAGAAACCAGCACCCGTCCCCGAAAATTTCCTCCATTGGAAAAATTCTCTAATCCTCACCAAAGGTTTCAGCACTCGCCCAAGATACCAAACCCCACTGGCCTTGATGCACAGGGACAACGAAAGCAGCCCTCTGCTGCCGAAACTATTTTAAACTGGCAAACTGAAAATGTTTTGGCCCAAAATGAGCTTCTTGGCACTGTTACTACACGTTCAAGACTACTGACTTATCATGCCATATGCTGAAAGACTTCCAGAAAAGGCTTCATCTGTTAGAGACCAAGCAGACACCTCCTAGCCATTATTTGGAAGATTAGAAGCCAGAAATTGAGAAGCTCAAAAGGTAAATTCAAATTCTTAAAAGCCAGCAGTCATTCACTCCGATTGATCCACCCTTTTTCCCCTCTCCTTCTCTACCACCTAAACCAGAATCATCTCTGGGATCATCATCCTCATTTGCTACTGTTCTCAGCTCAGCTACCCCTCCACCTCAGAACAATTTTTTGATTCTTCGTGAAAAACTTCGCAAGCTTAAACAAAAGCAAAAGGAATCTCTCACTCTTACAGGATCACCATCCCCTCCCGGTACACCTGAACACCTTCCCGGTGATCATCCTCCCAGGAATCCACCTGCTACCCTGACCATTTCTAATCCACTCGAGAACTTTCTTCGACAACAAATTCCTTCAATTGATGTCATCAAACCATCCACAACCGGGCAGGTTGAAACTTCGTTTGAATCTTATTATGACATTCTTATCGAATCATCTTCTTCGAAAGAAACCTTGTTTATGGCAGACAGTGTCAAAGACGAAGAAATATTTTCTGAACCTGAAATACACCACCAGGATCAACCTGATACAACCCAGACTTTCACAGCCTCGTCCTCCAAGGTTTACTTCACCTTAGATGACATTGTGTATCATAAGTGGCCTGATAGACTTCAAGAATTCCAGCTTGGCTCACCACTAGACATATATCTGAACCCAGCACCTATGATATTCTCCTGGAATTTACCAGCCGTTTTATAGGAGCACTTAAAGATTAGTGGCATACTGCCTCCGAACAAGACCAGATGTACTTCTTAACTCAGCCTCTGGATAATGCCATCCAGATTATCCACATGTATTTCATTGACAAACTTGAAGACTCCAAAGAGCTCAAAAGAAAGGAGTTCTTCGACCGAAAATGTTGTTCATTAAGGCGCAAAGATCTTGACCGACACTTCCAAACTATGATCAAATTATTTTATTTACTTGGTACAGATTGGAACCTCAAGCCTATTTTCTTGGCATCTATCCCAAGAGAACTGAGTCAAGCTACAGAAAAAACTCTCCAACAATGACAAAAAAGCCTCACAGAAGCCACTCTTGGTGAAATCCAACAGGCCGTTCATATCGCCATAGAAGAACTTTGCCTCCGCAGAGAAGCCTTCCGAAGCTTCCTCAAACAAAATAGACATCTTGACAAGGCATGCTTCAAACCCGATTTGAAGATCAAATGTCCTAAAGATTGCACCGATCCTTCCTGCATAGGCTGCAAAAAGAAAAGACACTTTAAAAAGTTTTCCTTCAAAAAGACACGCAAAGGGAAAAGCAAAGGCAAATGGAAATTTTTGCGAAAAAGCCACCATCGCTCCTCTAAGAAGCGAAGCAAGGATAGATGTTATGTTTGCAACAAAAAAGGACATTTTGCCAAAAATTGTCCAAAGGCAAAGAGTCGTGGAAGCCATCTGATTGATAAAATCGCTAAGAGCACTGGCATCCAACTTGATGATTCTGACATTGAGTCTGTCTTCTCCTTAGATGACCAACCATCAAAAAACACTCTCTGTGCTATTCAAACATATAGTTCAGACTCAACCTCAGATTCTGAAAATAATGTGTTCACCTTCTTCCCTGACACTCCTAATGACATCCACATCACTGAACCAGTACACCATCCATATATTCCCATTCATATCTTCTTGTCTAAATACCACAAACCAATCCCTTTGGTGGTACTCATTGATACTGGAGCAAGTTCTTCCATCTTAGATACTAAGATTCTCCCAGAAGAATTTTAGAAACCCTACACCAGGTATTTCAATTCAGCTTCTGGCGACACCTTTGCTACCAAGTATCGTAGTAAGCCCATCACTATTCAATTATTTCCCCAATGTTCTATTACCACCAGGGTCCTTGGTTCCAGATCTCCAGACAAAGATATCATCATTGGTTGGGACATCTTGACCCAACTCCCCAAGCTTAGAATACTTTCCTGTGGCTTACGTTTCAAAAATCAATTCAGGGAATTTGTAGAAATCAAACGATTCTATGCACTCGAACCCGTCATATTTGACCCAATCACCCAGAGTCTACTTTCTTCTTGTGCCGAGTCACATTCCCAGTTTTCTCAAACCTGCACCCAACCCTTATGGAAAAACTATCTTTTTATGTCAAACTTCCTTTCAAGAAGAATGAAGACATTAATCCTACGAGAGCCAGTCATTCTGGAATGAGCCCAGAACACCTTGCACTTGCCCAGCAAGAATGTGCAAAACTATTGGCACAAGGTCTCATTGAACACTCTGACTCTCAATGGGCATGTGAAGCATTTATGTCAACAAGCGAGCCGAACAAAACCATGGAAAAATGAGGTTAGTAATTAATTATCAACCTCTGAATCAATTCCTTCAGGATGATAAATTCCCATTGCCCCATCGAAATTATCTCTTTCTCAGCCTTCCTCAAGCAAAGATCTACTCAAAATTTGATCTCAAGCAAAGATCTACTCAAAATTTGATCTTAAAGCAGGATTCTGGCAGTTGGGCATTGATCCATCAGACAGACCCAAGACAGTGTTCTGTATCCCAAACCAACACTTTCAATGGACAGTTGTCCCTTTTGGCCTCAAAACCGCACCTTCCCTTTTCCAAAAGGCTATGTGCAAAATCTTTGAACTAATTCTTCCAAACTCTCAAATCTATATTGATGACATTCTTTTGTTCAGTCCTGATGAACAATCTCATTGCCAACTTTTGACACAATTTGCTGATATTGTTAAAAAGCATGGCATTATGCTTTCTCAGAAAAAAATGATTATTGCCCAAAAGGAAATTGAATTCCTTGGCATGCACTTGAAAGAAGGAACCTATTGCCCTGAACCCCATATTGCTGAGGAACTCCAAAAATTTCCTGAGAAGGATTTGAATGCCAGACAAGTCCAGCAATTCATTGGCATTGTAAATTACTTGCGAGACTTTATTCCCCATATTTCTAAATATGTCAGACCTCTCCACAAGATGCTCAAGAAGAATCCTCCCGCATGGGGACCCAAGCAAACTCAAGTCGTTTCTTAGCTTAAACAGCTCTTACAGCACCTTCCTCCCTTAAAAATCCCATCTACTGGCAAAAGGATTCTCCAAACTAATGCCAGTGACAAATATTGGGCAGACATTCTTTTCGAAGAAATTAATGGGACCGGGCATATTTGTGCCTACAAAAGTGATCGGTTCTCTCAAACAGAAATCCATTACCATTCCACTTTCAAGGAAATACTTGCAGTCAAATACGGCATCAAGAAGTTTGAGTTCCACCTCATTGGACACCATTTTCTTGTTGAAATGGATATGTCCTCATTTCCCCAGATGCTCAAGTTTAGACAAAAGCAAGTCCCTCATCCACAATTGCTCTGGTGGGCTGAATGGTTTCCTAAATACTCCTTCGAAGTCAAACACATTCCAGGGACTAAGAATGTCCTGGCCGACTTCTTGTCCAGGCCAAAAGAACCAATTCAATCAATTCACATGTATGTCAAGAAGGAACCTCTCTCAAAAACATACCGCACCACTGACATGCAGTGTGGTTGGCCAAGTCTTAAATACCCTCCTGAGATTCCATTAGCCATTCGACATAATGTTTTGAAAGAAAGACTTCCAGAATTAATGTGGGAATATCATTTCCGAAATTTTCGTGAGCATGTCGGCTTAATGCTCAGACTAGACGGACTCCATCCACAATATCGATTCATCCATCCCCTCCGATGGTCTCCTAATGATGAATTTCCCGAAGACCTGAAATGGTTACTTTGGTACATGTTCAACCTGTACACAATAGCCATTGAATTTCCTACTGAACAAATTTTGCAGGTTTTTATCAAGGATGCAGCTGGACGTGATCATAACCAGAAATATCTCTTGGATATTTTTGCATGGTTCAAACCACTCCAGTACTGGAACGAACTTTTCAAAATCCAGAATCGTCAGGGAAGGCCTGAACCAGAATGCCATACTATTGTCCTGTTCCACCAACCATGGACATATTGCCATCCCACTGGATGGATCTCTGACAAACCTTCTGTTGCAGGAACGTCAAGTTACAAGCCTCAAGTTTTTCACGAATATGCACAAATTCACCAGACGCTACCTTACTCCATCACCACCGGCAGATCTTCATCAAGAGAACTCCAGAGAATCCTATGTCAGGAAAATCGCACCATCCCGCCAGAAGCATGGCCATCCGCCCAGGTCCCTATCTCTTGGGACCACCTCGACGCTTGGGATCCGACGAGAGAAAAGATCCAAGAAGCCCTCCAGATCTTTCGACAAAACAATCCAGACTCTTCCACCCCTTATAATCCCTGGGGGGGCCACTTTCCCAAGATCCATGGGGAGACACCCCAAATTACGCCCCTTTTCCTGGCTCTTTCGGTGCTAGCTCCTCCCGTCCGCCAGACTTGTCAGCAGAAGAAATCGAGAATCTCATCCGTGCTTTGAAAAGAGAAAAAGACGGAAGCTCCAGTCCATCTGATATGGATGAGGACGCACTACTCAAGGAACAAATAGCTCATCATAGCTCCAATGATTTAGACTATGACTACAATGCTAGAGACGGAAGAGACAAATAAAAGCCGCTTCGAAATCACTGTTCACCGGTCACTATTCACTTTTACTGTTCATCTAACTCCCAGTTACTATAGCACCAAGCGAGAATAATCACTGTTCATAGACCGTCACGGGATTTCTTTAGGACTCCCTATGTGTGTAGCCCATAAGTGGCTAGTTTGCTCCCATAATTATGTCCGAGCAAGGCCAGTCTGCCTGCTCTTATCTCTTGTGTCCTTCTCTGCCTATATAAGAGCAAGGAGCTCCCATTGTAAAAACCAGGGAGTGAAATAAGAAGTGTGTTGTGTACTCTACTTTCAACATGATCTTCTAAACACTCACATTCTCTTCTAGCCCAGAACGATGGTTCTGAACAAACACTATGATTGAGAAAAATCCTGGAGTATGCTCTGCACTTGCCCTCAGGGGATCCTGTGCATCAGAATTTCCGATATTCTAAAAGATTACTATGATCTAAGCTCATAACTTGAGAAGCAACTTGGTGGCTAACAGGCAGTCCCTTTTAAGGCCAGGAGAGCCGTGTGTGGGATAGCATATCTGCCATAAGTTTACAACTCAAGTTTATGAATTAAGTTTCATAGGAAACCTTTCGCCATCCAGAATCAAAAACCATTCTTTTGAAAAAATTTCCTTCAAATAACCAATAGCCACATCATTTAAATTAGCATTATCTATGGTTATTGTGGACACCTTCTTTTCTATTCCCCAGTCATAAATGCATTTCTCAGCCATTTTCCCAATCTCCATACCCTTGTGACTATTCATCACCACAAAATTAATGATTCTTTTATGCAACTTCCAGTTTTCATCAATAAAATGTGCAGTGAGACATAAATATTTCAAATTTTGAATGGAACTCCACATGTCAGTCGTCAATGCAATCCTAGAATTAAGTTTATCAAAGTAAGCTTTCAAACAAGTTCTTTCACTCATATACAATTTCATACAATCTCTAGCCACTGTAAATCGTGAAAGATATTGGAAAAGTGGTTATAATTCAGTAATAAAATCACAAAAGCCAACTCGCTCAACCATAGAAAAGGGTTGTTCATCAATAATAATCATTCAAGCAAGCATATATCTACAACGTTCTTAATCAAACTTCCACATTGTTAAGATGTTACCATCACTAGTAGTATTTTCCCCCACCTCACCAACCACATCTTTGTTTCATGGTGCAAACAACATTTGCTTCTTGTCGGTATGAGGATACTTTATACACTTTTTCAAGTGCTTCCACATAGTAGACGTTCCATGATCAACATTATATCCATACTCAATCCCACAATGGAATACAGTTCACTTTACTTATTTTCTGTGTTTTCTCATCTATGATTCTTGAATAATTATCCCAAACCTCTGATTGATTAGCTCGCTTTTTACCTAGAGAAGGACGAGAGTTAGGTACGTTCACCTTGTTTGTCGCACTCATAGTCGTGGATTCCACTTCATTAACTCCATGGAATGGCAATTCCATGAGTGGACTCATTTCATTTTGTCCATCCACTTCCATTGATATGTTTTTTTCTTGATCCATCGACTGAAAACAAATTATAAAACAATGTCAAGATTCTACTAAATCAAAAATATAAATTTGTACCAATTTACAAACAAACTGCATTGCAATATGGCAAGATGAACCTGCCTAGTATTCTAACTTGTTATGGTAATTAACAAGAAACATTATGCCAAATAATAGCTTTGATAGGCACAATTAGGTTAATAAGATGCAAAGCACTCTCTCTAAAGTAGGATGTTCAAATGCATCATCTCCAGCATAACAAAGAAGGTACCGAAAAGTTCAAAGAGTTTAATTTTTCAAAAGAAACAACACCCATCTAGAAAGTTTAAGCATTCAAAGAATAATAAGAAAAGTCAGCACTTTGTCTATCTATCTAGACTAATCAAACTTACACACCGAATCATTCTAAGGCAAATTAATTTTTTGTAAGAGCAAAAGCAATTGACAAAGTTTAAACTTCCATAGAAAATTATCCAAAGTCACACTTTGTCTCTCCATCTCCCTCTATCTAACCCATCAAACTTCCAAGAAGAATGAAGGCATGTTCATTTCAAAGTCCTGTTCGCTACTAAAATGATCGCAAAAAGACAACACCACTATATTCTTAGGTAAAGTGTCAATTTCTGCAACAAGATAATCTTCTTATCATTCTTCATTAGCTATCATTATCAGTTCAAGTGAAAGTGATGACCTTCAATAGATATAATAGACGATGCACTTATGTCAGGACAAGGATCCTATCACTAAGCCGTACATCTATTTCATCCTTCCATATTACTCGACATTAGAATTCCAAACAGTGCAATATTCACTAATGAAAATTGTTTCTCGATTGCATAAGTATTAAAATATCATTTCTTACTTATAAAAAGACTATTGTCAAATTTTTGAGACTACTAAATGTATCAAAAAATGAAGTGTCTCAAGGATGGCAAATAGCTATGCAATACCTGAGCTACAAGAAGAGCGCTATCAAACTTGTTGGACGAGACCTCAACCTCATCCACACCCGTCAAAATTTCCTAAAGATGTGCAATGAGCTCCGAAAGCCGTTCACTATTGAAAATGATTAAACCAGTTAAACCCGTTGCACAATGAGGGAGACAGAAAACCAAAGGTTATTGAAACTGCCTAAATCGATCAGATGACCGACAAGTGAACGAAAATCCAATCCCGACTCAACAAAACAAAACACTTAGTAGCAAAGAGAGTTAATTGTCTAGATTCAGAGCTAAACCTTCTAACCATTGAACCAAACATGACATTTTCTGGCAATAAAAGCTCCAGTTCTCTCCTTTCTTTGTGTCCACAAGGCATGCCTCATCGACTCATCAACAGTAAGAACCACACAGGACCTTAACTAATAAATAGAATCCTACAACCAGAAACCAACGACTCAAGAGCAATCAAAATCACCACGCCGCAAATGAAAATTAACCGAGGGAGGCGTTCGGAAACTTCAATGCGAATCCTGAATAAAATCCGTTCGGCAAGCAAGTGGCAGCCCAATCGGATCGCCAGCGACTGCGATTGAACAAACAGAAGCGGAACAGAGGAGGTTATTACCTGCACCGACGAGAATCAGGACCTTGGAGCTGGAAACTCGAAACCAGCCCCGGAGGTCAAAAACCTCCCGCTCCAGAGGTGGACCACCTTCCCAACGCCCTCGACCCGAATCTGGTTTGGCAAGAAGCAACCAGCAATCGTCGCCTCGTCGGTTGAGTAACAGCGGAGCAAGTAGATCGGGGAAGAAGAAGCGAGCAGTAATGGGAGAAGAGCAACGATAGGAGAGAAGAAGCTAGGGTTCCGTCAATTTGTTCATCTGCAAATTCTGTTCTTTCTTTTTTTTTTAAAAAGAAACCAATCTAGGCCGGGTGGGTTTTCCAGTGGAATTAGTTCCCGGACCGATTTTGTCGGGTGGTCCGATCCGGTTCTCAGGTCAACCCGGTCTGGTTGCACACCCCTATGAACGACAACATGACCTAAGTAAACACATGGCCATGTACTTGAGTGAGAACAACATGCTCTAGTGGAGCCATAAGTTCGACGATAGGAGTGGCGACTTTATCACGACATGGGCCAAGTTTGTGACAGACTAGGCGACGGTGCGCGAAGCGGAGTCCTCAGACTTGTGTTGGGAGAAGCATGTCTCTTATCCCACATCGCCTAGGGAGGAGTCATGTGCTAGTTGATAAGGCTTGGGTTTTGTATCCTGTGTCACGCGTTTCACAGCAGAATGGTTTTCGCTGCATGCTTTGAAAAACAAAGCCTTGAGGGGCCCAGGTGGGGGATGGCCATGGAGGTGGGTCCCGACATGCCTGTGGTCACCAAAGAGGAAATATTGTGCTGGGCCCCTTTCCCTAGACAACGTGTTTTTAGGTGAAGCCTAGAGAACAAAGTTGTGCAGACCTTGGCCCAAAGTGGACAATATTACATAATGATAGGCATGGGTTTTTACAAATGGTATTAGAGTCGACTCACGATCACATGTGGGACCACAACGCATACACTATGCTTGAAGGGGGAGATTGTGATGGCCTAAGTGGCGATGCGTGGGGCAAAATCCCCAAACTGCACGGGGAGAAGCGCATCTCTTATCCCACATCACCTAGGAGGGGAGTCCTAGGCTTATTGATAAGGCTTGGGTTCTGTATCTTGTGTAATGCGTTTCACAGCAAAATGGTTTCCACTACACTGCTCTGAAAACAAAGCCTTGAGGGCTCTAGGTGGGGGATGGCCATAGAGGTGGATCCCAACATGCCTGTGTTGCCAAAGATGACAATATTGTGCTATGTCCCTTTCCCCAGATAACGCGTTTGTGGGCGAAGCCTAGAGAACAAAGCCTTATGGGCCTTAGCCCAAAGCAAACAATATTACACAGTGATAAGCTCAAGTCCTTACAAAGTTCGTCGAAGAATTTAGACAAAACTACTACCCTATATATGCTGAGAAGGAAGCTTGTGGTGAGTTAAGCGCATCGAACAGAGAGGCACTATTCGAGACTATGTAAACCATCTCTCAGAGCTGCTGATCCAAATCCCGTCAATAAATGATACAGAGACCTACCATCAATTAATGAGTGGCCTCAAATCATGGGCTAAGCAAGAGCTCAAATGGCACAATGTAAGAAATCTCATAATAACCACGACCATAGCTGAGTCCCTAAATGAGCCTAAAGCAGTGTCCTCAGCCAAGCCCGACTACAAGCTGAGGGAAAGGGTTACTAGTAAGGGAGACCAAAACTAGTACAAGCATCCCAATGGAGGAAGACCCCCAGCAGCACCACCTAAGGCCCAACCAGAGTCGAGTGGCTGGAGACAACATAAGAATCGCATGTACAAGTACTTCTCCTATGACGGGCTACATATGGCTCGGGATTCTCTTAAGAGGGGCAAGTTGGCAGCCCTATGTCGAGATGATGAATCGCGAAAAGAGGCGTGATTGGTATCGCTGAGGATCCTAAGCTCCATCAAGGCCAAGGAACCAAAAGGGTTGATGTTCGTTGATGTGAAGATCGGAAGTGCCACAATTAGTGCACTCACGGCCACAGAAGCGTCCAATCTTTTTATCTCCCAAGAGGCCGTAAAGAAGCTGAATCTTTGAGTCAAAGTAGGAGTCGGCTAGCTCAAAACGGTGAACTCAAAGGAAGTCCCAACTAACGGTGTGGCTAAGGACATGGAGATTCACCTTGGACAAGTAGGGAAAACATTGAGGTAATCCCCATTAACAATTATGATTTTTTACTAGGTTGGGGATTTCTTGATTATATCAATGTGGGCGTGATGCCCTTTATGGATTGTATTTGTATACTAGACAAACGGTGCCAATATATGGTACTAATCCATCGCGTATTGAGACACAATCAAAAAATTCTCTCCAACATGCAGCTCTCAAAAGAAGTACGTAAGGGTGAGGCGACCTTCTTGGTAACGTTGAAGGTTGAGGACATGAAAGGTGAAGAGGAAGATGTTCTAGCTAAAGTGATCCAAATCCTCGACACATTCCAAGATGCGATGCTGCCTGAGCTGCCCAAGAAGCTGCCACCTCGCGGGGAGGTCAACCATAAGATCAAGTTGGTGCCTAATGCTCGACCTCAGCCATGGTGCTTTACCGTATGGCCCCACCAGAGCTGGAGGAGCTGAGAAGACAACTCAAAGAGTTGCTAGACGTGGGATACATTCGACCGTCTAAAACCCCATTTGGTGCCCATGTGTTGTTCCAAAAGAAGCACAACGAGTCCCTTCAAATGTGCATCAACTACCAAGCTTTAAACAAGCTCACTATAAAGAACAAGTATCCGATCCCCCTCATTGCAGACCTGTTCGATCAGCTCGGGGAAGCCCGATGGTTCTCCAAACTCGATCTTCGATCAAGATATTACCATGTTCGGATTGCCAAAGAGGACGAGCAAAAGACTGCGTGCATAACCCGCTATGGATCATATGAGTTCCTCGTCATGCCGTTCGGCCTAACCAATGCACCGACAACGTTCTATACTCTAATGAAAAAGATGCTCCACCCGTTCCTTAATCAGTTCATGGTAGTCTATCTCAATGATATTGTGGTGTATAGTCGGATGCTCGAGAAGCATATCGAGCACTTGAGATAGGTCTTCAAAGTTCTATGAGAGAACAACCTATATGTGAAGCGGGAGAAATGCACATTTGCATGGGAATAAGTTCCCTTCCTTGGGCACATCATCGGGGGTGCACAAGTGCGAATGGATGTGGCCAAAGTCCGTGCCATCATTGAATGGGAGCCACCAACCAAGGTAACGAAATTGAGATCGTTCATTTGATTGACAAATTACTACCGACGGTTCATTCGGGGCTATTCAAGCATTATCATTCCTCTCATGGATATGCTGAAAAAAGAAAGACCATGGAAATGGACAAATCGGTGTCAAGAGGCTTTCGGGCAATTGAAGCGGGCCATAACCGAAGAACCTGTCCTAGTGCTGCCCGACCATTCTAAACCGTACAAGGTAGAAATCGATGCCTCTGATTTTGCAATAGGTGGGGTTCTCATACAAAAAGGACACCAAGTGGCCTATGAGTCTCGAAAGCTAAACGACACCGAACAGCGATATACGGTCCAAGAGAAAGAGATGATCGCAGTGGTGCATTGCCTTCAGACATGGAGGCACTACCTATTGGGATCAAAGTTTGTAGTGCGAATGGACAACGTGGCCACGAGCTACTTCCAGACCCAATGGAAGCTAAGCCCAAAGCAAGCTTGTTAGCAAGATTTCTTCCTTGCTGAATTCAACTACATGCTGGAGTACAAACTGGGAATGGCCAACTCGGTAGTTGATGCCTTGAGTAGGAAGATAGAGCTAGCTAGCATGGTGAGTTGTTCCAATTGTCCCTTAATTAATTGCATTAAAGAAGGGCTCTGGCACGATCAAATAGCCCAACAATTTCTTGAGTACGCTTGAGAAAGAAACACAAGATGGTTTTGGTGTGAAGACAGTTTTCTCTACACCAAGGGGCGGAGAATCTATGTGCCACTCCATGGGAAGCTACGAAAGGAAGTGCTTCAAGAGTGCCATGACTCCAAATGGGCGGGACACCCGGGAATCCACCGCACCATAGTGCTGGTTGAAGATCAACAATATTGGCCACACCTGAGGGATGATGTCGAAGCGTACGTGAAAACATGTCTCGTGTGCCAACAAGACAATATTGACCAATAGCTACTGTTGAGGCTCCTTGAGCCATTTTCTATGCCGAAACCTCCATGGGAGAGCGTCTCCATGGACTTCATTGTTAATCTCCCCAAGTCCGAAGGTTATCAGACACTCATGGTCATGGTGGATTGTTTCTCCAAGTACGCGACTTTTGTGCCCGCAACCAAAAATTGTCCAGCCAGGAGGCGGCCAAATTGTTCGTTAGGCACATCGTCAAGTACTGGGGCATTCCATGGACGATTGTGAGTGATCGCAACCCTCAATTCACGAGGTGATTATGGACCGAGCTTGCATCTTCAAACTGATGGACAAACAAAAAGAGTGAACTTGCTCATTGAAATCTATCTCCGGCACTCTGTGAGCGCAACACAAGAAAATTGGGCGAAGTTGATCGATGTGGCTCAAATCTCGTTCAACTTGCAACGAAATGAGTCCACAAACTAGAGCCCGCTCGAGATCGCGACTAGGCAACAACCGCTTACTCCAAGTGTAGTTGCCACAGGCTACAAGGGGAGTAGCCCTTCCATGTACAAGTTTGCTAAAGAATGGCAAGAGCAGACCAACTTGGTGCGGACATGTCTTCACAAGGCCTCCAAGCAGGCCAAGAAGTGGGCTGACAAAAAGCGAGAGCATGTGGAGTCCCAAGTTGGAGATCTTATGCTGGCTAAGTTGCATGCGGTCCTTCGGTATTGGGACGTGCACAAAGGCCTAATCCGTTGCTATGAATGCCCCTTTCGTGTGATCCAACGGGTTGGCAAGGTGGCGTACAAACTAGACTTACCGTCCAAGCTGAAGATGCACCCGGTGTTCCACATGAGTATGTTGAAGCCTTACCATGCGGACGAGGATGATCCGAGCCAAGGCGAATCATAGCGAGCGCCCCTCAAAGCGAAAACTTCCTATGATCGTCATGTTGAATGCATTATGGCTAACCAAATCATACGGAAGAAGTATCGTGTGCCTAGATGGGAGTACCTGGTTCGATGGAAAGGTCTTCCGAAGAGTGAAGCAAGCTGGGACCCTCCAAGGCTCTTTAGCAATTCAAGAAGCACATCGATGCGTTCCACGCTAAAGATGCAATGAGAGTGTTGCTGGATTATGTGGGGGAGAATGACACAGCCCAAGAGATTGGCGAGCCCCGAACGAGTCCTAAATTCGGCCATGGCCCATCCCAAGGCCCAACCAAGTCCCTCTCCAGTGATCGTTCGGTTCCAGCAACTTATCCTGTTCCACTCGTCCTATTTTGCTCATCCTCTTGTGGCTAGAAGATCATGTGGGTTTCCAAGGCCTGGCCTTAGAAACTAACCATGGCAGGTGGCCTTGAGCTTCCCCATGTCCTAGACCCTACTATAGCCTTCTAATGATTCTATAGATTTGAACCTGACCATCAAATCGATGAGAGGATCAATGAGAGGATCGATGGATCGAATCAATCCGACCATTGTATAAATAGAGGACCCTCACCTCCACTTGGAAATGCTTGATTAGAAGTGAATGAAATACTCATTTACTCTCAAACAACCCTTTCTTGTCGAGTGAGTGAGCGAAAAGCTGATTTAGGATCATTCTTAAGGCTGCACGAGCATGAATTGATTGGTGTGAATTGACCGGCCTGTGACATTTACCTCAAGCCTTTGCATTGTTTGTTATGCACTTACCCATCCACATTCTCATCTCTTCTCTCTTTGCTTTGTGTGCTCACTCTCTTCTTTTGATCTTTTAGGATGGAAGAAAAAATCAACTAAGGGCAAGGGATACTTACCTGACAGTAATGGAGTTGATATCTTCATGGGGTAATCATTTTCATTTTGGGAGGTCTTACCATGTAGAATGGTCTTGAGCGAAGAAAGATAGCTTGGATTACGACAGGTGCGCTAGGTGTGTGATGGTGCCACTACGGATGATGAATAAATTGCTCCACTTGGGGGTGTTGAAAAAGAAACCACTTTGCCTGTGGGTTGATTAAAAAAGGCGCCTTCCAAGGCTATATGCTACCAACACTTGGATGGAAAAAGCCCAAAGTTACAAACTCAAGTACACTTGGAGAGATTATCAAAATCACCAATGAAATGGGGATTATGCAAAACTACAAGCTGCAATCATGTGTCAATAGTTGCCCCTCTTTGAGATGGTGTTTGGAGAAGTTCCTCTCAAAGACTAAATGATATTTGAATTTTTAGCCAACTCCACTAGAGATAGATGGGAATGAAATGAAAATGAAAAACGACATTTGATCAAGGACAAATCTTGAATCCTTACCTCAAGCCTTTGCTTCATTTAGAGCATACGTGCCAATCCATGTTCTTACCATTTGATGTCTCCATCTCTCTCTTTCTTGTATGTTGTTTTTGGAAGGAAGAAAATTGTTTGTTTTTTTCTTGGGATAAGTGTATTGGAAGCCTTAAAACTTGTCATGAAAATGCAATTCAATCCTAAAAATTTCAAAATGTACAATTAAGTCCTAAAACTAATTATAAAAATGCAAGCAAGTCCTAAAACTTGTTAAATTGGTCAAATCAAGTCCTTCTATTGATAACACTTTTTTAAAGTTTTAGAACTTGATTGCATTTTTGTGACAAGTTTTAGGACTTTACTTTACTTTTTGAAAGTTTTAGAACCCGTTGCACTTTTGTGACAAGTTTTAGAACTTCATTGCATTTTTTTAAAGTTTCATGACTCAATTGCACCTTGGTGACAAGTTTTAAGACTTCTAATGCACTTATCATTTTTGTCTTTTTAGGATAGAGATGAAGTTACGTGATGGTCCATAAGGAAATCATTTTCATTTTGAGGAAGCCTTATCGTAGAAATGGTTTTGACCGAAGAAAGAAAACCTAGGTTGCAACAAGCACACCAAGTGTGTGATAGCTCCACTAAGATTGATGAAAGATCCACTCCATTTGGGAGAATGAAGAAGAAACCACTCCACTCCGGGGGGGAAATCGAAAAGGTGTCTGCCGAGGCTACAGACTGCGATCACATAGATGGCAAGTTACAAACATGCGTACACTTGGAAAGACTATTAGAATCGCCAATAAAAGGGAAGTCATCTAAATTGTCAAGCTGCAACCTCTTGGAGGGTGAATTTTCCAAGGCTACACACTTGCATATACTTGGAAAGACTAATCACCATATTTAATGCCAAAAGACGCGATTCCTTGCAGATGGTGAAGTTACGATGGTACCAACTTGTGTATTGCCTTAAAATATCATTTTTGAAATCACCGTATTCAAAGTTACAAGCTGCGTCCACGTGGAAGATTAGAGTCCAGTGCTACAAGCATGTAATTTACTTTGAAATACCTATTTGCGATATCTAATAATCACCATTTCCAAGAGGTTCGGAGATTGCAAAAGAAAATCAAATGGAAATTTGTAAATGCTCCATTTGGGGATAGATTTTGAAAAGGATTCCGAGATTGCGTGAACAAATCAAGCGAAAATTTCAATTAATTTCGAAGAGAGCATGAAGACTTTAAATATTATTCAAACAATTTTGGTATATTTCATCAATTATCAAATTCCTTAGCAGGAAAGATTCAATAAAATGATTTTGATGCACTTTAAAGAGTTTATTAAAAATGCCAAGTTTGAGTACCTGAATCAGAAAGGTCTTCTCAAAATAGTTCTCAAAAGGTTTCTTGTTCCCATCCATTGGTGTGTGGAATTCTGCTTTAATCACTTAGATATTTCACACAATGTATGTCAAAGTCTTTTGGTAATATTAGTTAATATAATTTTATCAATCGAAAAAGGTCTTTTCAAAGAACTGTAATATAGACTTGGTCATGAATTTAAGCAAAGAATTGTCATTTTGAGACCAAGAAAGGAATATTCAATCAATATTTTCATCGGATTTACAAGTCAAAAACCTTGAAGATAAGAGGAGATAGAATTGTTCTCACTCCTTTAAGTAGCAACTTCTTTTGTGAAGTCCTCATTTAGAGTCAAACCATCCTAATCAAAAGAGACTTTGGATAAGATTGTAATGTTGGTTGGGGGTGAGGCTTAGAAAGGCTCAAAATTTTCCTTTAAAGGGGTTTGAAAAGTTAATGATTATCTCGGCATTATTACCAATTCATCCAACCTCACAGTCATCCTGAAGTTTCTTCTATCTCAAGAGTCTATTGGCTACTTAATTCATTTGTAAAATAAGAGTTTTGCTCTTTTTTCTAAGGGTTTTTGCAATTGCATCGATAATTTTGTTTTCATCTAAGCTTTTACTTGCTTTTAATGCATTCTTCCTTTTTCATGGGCATTGGTCTTTAGCCAACCTCACAATCATCTGACTTTTGAGAATTCATCTATCTTGAGATTCCATTGGTTAATTATTTCATTTTTAACATAAGAGTTTCACTCTTTTTCTAAGGATTTTGCATTTGCATGGAGAATTTTGTTTTCATCCAAGCATTTTGGTTGATTAACGCATTCTTTCCTTATCATAGGCATTGGTCTTACTTTTATCAAGCACACTGTTTTTTCATGCTCCCTAATTAATTTTCTTTTGATCTTTTGAGCTCTTAGAACTCTTGAGATGTTTTTGCATATATTACCAATTTTCTTACAACTTTTCTTAGTAAATCATATGCATTGCCTCAGGGTGGAGAGATAATCACCACTTGAGCTTTTGAAATAAATGCTAAGGCTTAAATTGGCTAAGCAATTGGTAATTGTGTTTGGGTAGAGAAAGGAATGATTTTCTTCACCTCAGGATTCTTTTCTTCACCTCGGGATGCTTTGAGCTTCTATGAAGATTCATCAAAAGTTACCACAAAAAGGTTGATGCAAGTGAAAGCAATAAAATCTCATTTAATTTTTTGCTCCAAAATGATCAACCAAAACCTCCTTACCAACCATGGTGTGTGTGGTTCTTAACAAGATAGAAAATGCATTTTTTTCATTTTGATCCATGTATCCGGTGCGAATGAATGACACGTCCTAAGACAAGATTTTCTCCTTTACTCGTCTCTCAAAATGTGTTTAGGGACGTGTTCGGTCATAATTTGCCTTTTGTCATCTTAAGTGTTCCTAGTCGGCATGCTTAACATTCCCTTTTTGTTTTCAAAATAATTTGATCAAACTGCCTTTGTGGGTGTTTTTTATGCATGATGCATGTACCAATTCACGAGTGAATAGCTTAAAGAATGCCATTTGACAAGTCTATATTTTTAAATAACTATGCTTATCTTTCCACATTTCCAATGATCATTTTGAGATTCCGAATTTGGGAAAAGCATCAAAAAGCTTTCTTTTTATACTTACCTACACCATGATGAGTAGTCCATCCTACAAAACATTAAAGAGATTGTCTCTGTGAATATCTCTTATTGATGACAAGTTAGGGACAACACAGCATCACCCTTAAATTAGTTATTTAAGTGTTGATGTTTGCCTTAGCAAAAGAAAGGAAATCATATAAAAATGAATATTGACAAGAGAGAATTGGAATCAATACAATTTACCCTTCATTCGAATTCATGTCGGAAACTGCCTCAATATTCTTGAAGGTCAACAATTTCTTTCTTCCGTTCTATCATTTGCAAGCTTGTCCTTGAAAGTTCTTTGGTACCTTCAAAATGAACACACGTGTATCTACGTGATGTATGCATGATATGCGTAATGCAAGTGACGTAAAGTGACTTGGATTTGCATGAAAAAAATGGCTTCAAGACCTTTCATTTCCTTCATGAAAAGTACTTTTGAGTGAGCATTTACCGGATTTGGTAACTCACAACTATCATTTCTACAAGAATTAGGGCTCCGCCAGGTAAGAATTTCTTGACAACATATAATAGGCCTTCATAATTCTGAATGAATTTTTCTTGGGGATCCATAATGATTGATAAAACCTTCCTTAGCACAAGATCATTAATCCAGAAGTGCCTAGGTTGAACCTTACAGTTGAATGATTTTGCTACTTGCTTCTAGTGACTTTGTCCATGACATAAAGCTTGTAATCTTTTCTCATCGATCACATTTAATTGTTCATATCTTTGTTGAATTAATTCAATTTTAAATAGTTTTCAATTGTGAAAGTACTCATAGTGAAGGAATTTCTACTTACATGGGTAAAACCGCTTCCATACCATTTATTAATGAGAATGGAGTTGCCCGAGTTAAAGTGCAAATTAAAGTTCAATGTGCCATCAAATTATGTATAACAATCATTTATGCCAATATTGGTAATGATCGACGGTCTTGAATAAGATCTTTTTGATATTTTTGTTAGTTGATTCCACAATTCCATTCATTTGTGGGCGATAATTAAATAAATTTAAGTGGCGAGTAGAAAACTCATTGAGTAGTTCGTCCACATCTTGTTGTTGAGATTGATCCATTTTCAGTGATGATTGCTTCTAGAACTCTATATCAAGCGATAATATCACAACATATGTTCTTGGCTATAAAATTGGCATATGAATTGGCTTCGATCCATTTTGTGAAGTAATCAATGGCACCAAGATTAATGATGTCCATTAGATGCTTTTGGATTGATTGATCCAATGATTTTGATCCCCCACATAGAGAACAGGCATGCTTCAGACATTTGATGAAGTTCGCTTAGAGGAGCATTGATCTTGTCTCCATAAAGTTAGCAATCACAACAACAACTTACATGTTGTATGCAATATGATTTCATAGTGAGCTAGTAATAATCTAGTCTCATGATTTTTCTCACTAAGAGATGACCATTCATGTGTGGACCACACTCTCCTTCAAGTATTTACTTGCTTGTGAAAAACAGGTAAAAACTGCTCTGACTCAACTCCAGTACACTTTTCGCGTATTCCAAGCGTTGTTAACGGTTATATCCATCTTGTCCGACATCAAAATGAGACGAAAAGTACTCAAGGTCTTCTTGGTCAAGTAATAGAGGCACAACAAGCGTCTCCTGATCAGCTGATAGAAGGGAATGCCTTTATCAGCGGCCCGAAGAATCTATCCAAGCCACTCGTTGCAAATTATTTTGTGCTAAATTATCCAATGGTCTTCTCAGGTATATCAACAGTCGAGACTGTACCAAAATGCTCATCTTTTTATGGCCCTACCAAGTCTTCATGACCATTTTGTTCTATCAAACTTGATCTCCTTTGTAAAGATCCACCTGTTTGTATATGTGTTTCCGCTGTAAGCCTAGAACACCACTAATATTAGCAAAGAGTTCCTTATATTTACGACACCCGATTATAATAACACCTACATTTATCAAATAACAATTAAATAGATAATTTCGTTATCTTTAAAATATCATTTGGAGTTTTCCAACATTATAATGAAAAGTACATGAGGCAGATTCAAAATGTGGTAATAAAATGATATGACATATTAATGATGACATGCATTTAACATGGCAAATCAACCTCAAAACATATATATATATATATATATATATATATATATATATATATATATATATGGCGCCTCTTAGGCGAGGGTTTACTGGAAGAGTAGCAGCAATGATGAAAGAAATGAAAGGATATTTTGGAGAATTGGAGGGAACTTAGGGTTTCATAACAAAAGAAAAAATGGAATTGCTACCAATCGATTTTAAAAAAAATTAGCAATTGGACACCTAGGTGCGTGTGTAGAGTACTAGTTACTTGCCAAAAATCGATGAACTTCGGTCCAGGGTTTGTTTACGTGTGGAGAGAGACCAGCTCCCCCATAACGTTCTCTCAATACCACATTTTTTATTAAATCCTTAAAGTGCAATTATCAGGTTTTTTTTATAAAATTGAATGCAATTTGACTTTTTGGGGACGTAATTACGAATATTTTCCTCGTCATTTTACGCCTCGACATGATTCTGTGTTTGTTATGTGCATTTGCATTTTGAAAACATAGTTAATGATGTGAATATGCGTGAGCCTAATGTATGATGTGTAGTGTATGCGGGTGCAATTGACTAAGTGGCGTTTATTCAATGATGCATGCTTGGTAGGAGCCATGATACTCTTTGCCCTTCTTAGACATGGGTATTTTCTCGTCCTTTCAGCCATATAATAAGGGTTTTCAGGGCTAAAAATAATTTACGAGAAAATAACTATAATATTTAAAGTATTTTGGAATATTAATGACACGCGGGAGCTCTCTTTCAAGGGCCCTCAGCTCCTAGCCTTCAGGGTAGGTTCGACCGTTCCCTCGGAATTTGAACTTATAAGCTGGCTTTTCTTTTCTTTTTTTGGTCGGAACCTATAAGTTGGCTCTATGCGATGGATTTCCTAATGCAAATATTGAAAGCAATTGAGCTTTAAATAAGAATAAATCAAGTTTTTATATGCTAAACGTTGTTGTAGCACCTCAAATTTCGTAGGCAAGGGGTTGCCACGTAGTAGTGTTGGGAAAATTTCAATATAATGTAATTAGATTTTGAAGTGTGATAATATTTTTTAAGGAATTATTTGCCCCACAATATTACTAATGATTATTAGCAAAAACCCTCTAAAAGACAATAAAGTCTCGATTGAAAATGATAGTTGTAATTTTGAAAGAATATTTGGAAAGATTTAATGATGATTGCTACCAAAAACTGATATACTTATCTAGTATTTCGAAGGCAACCCTTAAAAAAATGTTACAAAATAAACAAATACGTTTTCAAAATTTACATTGATAAGACATATGAAAAATTCGGAATTAAATAAATTATAAATAAAAAATAACTATAACTCTATTGTCAACAGTTGTAATGCTTTCAACAGGACACTATAATTAATTTTTATTATTATAAATCCTTTTTTTAATAAATAAAAAAATAATTATAGTTAATTAGTGCCAAATCCCATCCACATACGCACTCGCATTTTTCCAACGTGGGAAAGGCACCTCTTAATTTGTTCCGCAATTAAACTACTAATAAGTGGCACATTGGTCCCAAGGATCTTCCCAAATCCTAAGTTTGTGTAATCTACGAGCCATGGATATTGTCATGATTTAAGTAATTGAATGAGAGTCATCACCAATCAATTTAGGTGAACATAGGTTGATTGAACACCTAAGGGCCTAGATAATATGGGAAAATCAACTACATCGGTGTACATTTGAAGGAATTGGTCGAATGAAAACCTAAGATGTTAAGTCTGATGGCTTAGTTATTATGAGACAAATTAACATCTCATGACCCCATTTCAATAATGCAACCCTATTTTTCTTTAAGACCTAAATAATTCGTCAATTATTTTCCAAGGCATTCATGATGTTTGTTTTAAATTTTTGAAACGTCACCAAAACACTTATTGGAGTTCATTATTGATTACGATATCATTTTATCATGTGAATTAGCATGATTCTATTTGTGTGTGAAAGTGTGTACGCCAATGCTAATTAAAATACGAAATTCAATCATAATTTAAAGAAATGAAGTAACACCGTTTTCAACCAAAAAAATAAAAGAAGTAACACGGTTACCACACGGCAAATTCAATAAAGTACATGATATTCTTATCTAGCTAATAATATATTGTACTTGTCCCTTATGTATAATTATAGTGATAACTAAACGTGCTATCATAAATCATTCCCCTTGTTATTAGCCCCCCAAATATTTTTATTATAAAAAAACACGATCGTAGATTTTATTTAAATAATTAAAGCTATTAGTAAATTAATATGAATTTTTATTTATCATTTTTTATTTTTGAATGAATACTTGATAATTTTTTTTTTTAAAATCCAATTAAAATCGTTGTGCTAAAGAAATAAGATTTTAATTAAATGCAAGTCTTTTAATGAATGGAAAAAAAAATTTAATTTATCTATAAACTGATTGAGATATCCAGCAAAGCCCATTGTATTGGCTCGTCACACGCGCTAAACCACACGTGGCTCTTTGTCGTTGTTCTACGCGCGAAATCTCGCGTTCTGTTAGCCAATCGCCTAGTCCTTTCCCCTCTCTCTCTCTCTCTCTCTCTCTCTCTCTCTCTCTCGGAAAAGACGAGGTATGCATCATTTGCTCTGCTGCTGCTGCTGCTTCTTCTTCTTCTAGCGTTGATGAATGGTGAATCCGTTCAATCCACTGGTTCTGTTTCTGTTCTGGGTTTTTCGGGTCTTCTCTGCTTTTTCTTTTCTGTACTAGAATTATGTCGATTCGCTTCAAGAAACCTAGTGGTTCAGACCATTTTCATGTTTGACTTGGACTGATTGAGATTCTTCGGATAAAGCGAGTTGAGTGATTCCCCCCCTCACTTGCATATCTGAATCATGGGATTCGCAGATTGGTTTTACTGGTTTGCGTCTGTTGCGGATTGAGTTCGCCTGACTGTTTGGCCCGTTCTTGCTTAACTCGAAAATGGCTCTTCTATGTCGATTTTGATGCTTTGACCGTAGTAATCCTTTACTCGTTCTGCTTGGTTGACTTGAGAACAGAGAAATTCAGTATATGGAATAATGTGGTGCACTCTGATTGGGCGTTGCGTATGGTGAACGCTGTCGATTGTTGTGATATCAAAAAATTTTAATTACACGGAGGGACGCTTTCTTGATGCTCCTTGCTCATGGAAGACATCTTCATGAGCGGGATGAAGGGAGAGGAAACTTTCCGTGATACATCCAATACCCCCTGCTTTCTTACAGAAGGTAGAAAAGAACAACTTTTATAACTGTGAATAATGCCGGAAGGAAAGAAGGAGTTTTCTTAAGATTGTTTGTATTTAAAGACAAGTATAAGAAGACATTAAATTTTCTTAAATGCGATCTGTGTGCTCTTGGAGCTTTTCTAGTTTCATTTATTTTTAAGTATTTGGACATAGATGACTAGCACTTTTGAAATAATAGTGGAATTCTTCTGGAATCTTTGTCACGAATTTTTTCATTTTATTCTTCCAAATAATTAAGAGGAACTTCATCATCATTAGATGAAGAATGAGCATTTGATTTCATTAATTGTGGTATTGGTAGCTTATAACTATTAACATTGTTCAAAGCTTATAGTTTGCGAGTGCTAGTCAAAGTCTTTTTCCAGTGCCCCCTACAATCTCTACATGAGCGCAGGGACACTTGCATGGTATTAGTTTACTCAATCAAGCTACATTATAAAACCACCAAGTACCACAGTGAAAATAGACCTCCTTGATCTCTACACTGCTATTAGTCTATCCTGGATAGACTAAGAACATACAGCTATTTATGTTTCTTATGACCGATGAGTTGAGTATTTACAGTTTCTGCATTCATCTGGTGCATACCAACAAAGGATGGGAATTTCGGGAAGCACCACTGAGCATTAACCTTATGTTCATTGGTCACATCTCGATATGCTAAAACCATGTACCACCGCTCGTCTAGAATAAGCAAATCTTGCCAGTACCAGTGCACATTGCATGCCTGCATGTCTCTTGTCATGGGTTTGCTTACCATGCCTATTTATGGGAAATGTAGTGTTAAACTGAATTAGCATTCCTAGAAGGACCTGATAGTTGTGTATATGAAGGCTCATGAGCTTATTTGACTTTGTCCAGGTTCATTCTAACCTGCTGCCGGCCTTTTTCAAGATTCCACAGCCATGTATCCGGGTGGTTATACTGCTGAAATCACAAACTTATCTCCGAGATCTACAGAAAAGGATGTTTATGATTTTTTTGCTCATTGCGGTGCAGTTGAATACATTGAAATAATAAGGTTCCTTTCCATCATATTTCATCCTCACAGCTGATTTAATACACTCATTCATCACAGAAATTTTTTAACTGGTTTCAGTCCTTATAACCTTTCAACATAAGAACGGACTCTTGAGTAATTGTTTCTTACTGATGTATGTGGCTTGGATGAAACATACATGGAAACAGTGCTTTTTACTCATATTTTCCCGTGTGTTATATTGACAGGACAGATTAAATATTTCTGGATGTCATTGACTTGATTTGTAGGGGGTTTGGGACATTTAGAGTGTCAAAACTTTCGTACGGTACTCACTTTAATATCAAAAAAAATTTTACTCATTTGAGTGTCACAAATTTGAAAAATCGATCACTTGAGTGCCACTTTTGACATGGCTGCCGATCATGCGATGTGGACCACGTCAGCTTTTCTCGACGGTCATGTCAGCTTTCTCCGCAGCCACGTCAGGAGTAGCACTTAGGTGATCGATTTTTCAAATTTATGGCACTCAATTGAGCAGAAAAAAAAGTTTTTGCACTAAAGTGAGCACCGTATGAAAGTTTTGACACCAATAGTGTACTTACCCCATTTTTAAGATATCAGCTTTGTTTATCTAAATAATGGATGAAATATTATGTTTTCTCCAGCCTGCTTGACTTGATAAATCTGTTAGTTTGACATCATGGAGGATTCCATGGCCTTAACTTGGGTCCCAAAGAGCAGGCATCATCTCATTTTGGATGTTTAGTGCTACTAGTTATGAGTAATCAGTGAAAAAGGGCTGAATTTTGGTCCCCATTTGATCTTCACATTACTATTCATTATCTTTTGCGTCTTATATCAAAAAGAAAGATAAAACATCTGTGGATGTCGTTGACTTGATTTCTAAGATAAGCTCTGTTTACGTGAATAATGGATGTTATGCTGCACATTTCGGCCAGTCTACTTGACTTGATAAATCTGTTAGTTTGATATGATGGAGTATCCATAAGCATTGTCTCATTTTCGATGCTCCGTGTTTAATTTCAATCCCCATTTGATCTTCACATTACTATTCATTATCTTTTGCGTCTTATATGAAACAGAAAGATGAAACATCTGTGAATGTCATTGACTTGATATCTAAGACAAGCTCTGTTTATGTGAATAATGGATGTTATTCTGCACATTTCCCCCAGTTTACTTGACTTGATAAATCTGTTAGTTTGACATCATGGGGGATCCATGGTTCTAATAAGAGTCAAACAGAGTTGGCATTGTGTCTTTCAGATGCTCAGTACCACCAGTTATCAGTAATCAGTGAAAAAGGGCTGGATTAGTATTTCGTTATCTCTAGCCTATTATAGATGGGCGCTCAAAAGTGACATATTTTAATCAGTCGTGTCTAATGAGTCCACCAAGAAGGCTAGCTTCAATATCCTCAATTGTGTGTCCAACGAGCCCAGACATTCACCTGATAGAAAGTACTTTTATGAAATATGTCAGGATTCATAGTAATTTTTGGTATTACAATTCCGAATGACAAGATATTCCCAAAGGATCACATTCTATTTATCTCAACATGTGAACATACTTGTTCAGATTCTTGCTTTTTAAAGGTTGCAACTTGCAAGACTTAAAACTTGATGATGGATTGATTAATTCTTTTTTTCCCCATTAGAGAGCAATTTAGCGTTCCACTTTATGTGGTCGAGAATTTTAATAGCAGGCCACTCTGTGATTTGCATCTCACTGATAGTGAGACAATATCTATGACTCTCAGGTCTTCCTTTAGGTTTTTGCTAGAGTGACAATGCATCTTCATTTTGATAAGTTATGTTTGATTTAAAATCTAGGTCTGGTGAATATGCTCGTACAGCTTACGTGACTTTCAAGGATGCTTATGCTCTGGAGACTGCTCTATTGCTCAGTGTGAGTGACCCCTCTCACTTGAAGAAAGAAAACAAACTGGGGTTTCTTTTCTCTTTTGAAATTAGTGTTGGAAAGCCCCTGGTCTTAAGTGTCATGGTGCTTGACCCACTCCATTCTTATTCTTCTAGAGGTTTGATACTGGTGTTGCATGTAGTACATTAGTTCTTTGCAGTTCCATGGGAAATTCTGGAAGTAAATTGAGTAGCTTTACCTGTGGGGTGAACTTTGAAAATTCTTGTTTCTTGATATAAAACATTGCTTTCACCCAACCTGCTAAGCACCTTCACTAATATGATATGTCAGGGAGCTACAATTGGAGACAGACGCGTAGGCATTTCACGCTGGGGAGCATTTATAGATGAGTCAGATCCTTGGACTGGTCCTTCGCAGAAGTCTGATGATGTCACTGGTGTTGTGGTACTTGAAGCATTTGACTTTACCAGTAATGGTGATTTGCTGGTTCAGTTTACGAAATGAAAATTAGTAAAATTCTGCAGGCTTGGACTCATGATCATATGAAGATGCATAGTTTGGTTGAAGTTTAATGTTGTTTACTAGTCAGAGATGTATACATGTGGCTGAAAAAGAAAAATGATGTATCTGCTTGCGTGCACAACTATGCGAAAGTGCTTCATGCAACAAGTTGAGGAGCTTATGCTTGTCCAACGGACAGAATGCCAAAAGCTGTCATTTTGAATTTTGGAATGTTTCTGAAGTGATGGCATAGGACATCAAATCGATTTAATCAAGGCTAATTAGTCCATGATGAGTTGAAAAGTGTTGTCTCACAGGAAATTCAAGAACAATTGCCAAAATGAAATTGAAACTTACTTCCTAGCCTGCTTCTTTAGCCAACATCATTTGACTGTAATGTTTAAGAAGGTTGTATAGTTGTATTTTATGCTGTAGTCAGGTCAGGGCATAACTCATTCGTCTTGTGAAATCAGATTGTGAATAGAGTGCACATCTCTAGGCGAAGCTGATGATTTTGCATGATAAGAAAAACTTAATGGCTTCTTTTCTCTAGGTCCTGAACTTACGCTCTCACTCAGATATCTCTAAACATCTTCTTATTCATGGACAGGCTACTCATGCAATGCCTTTGGTTTCCTCCCCGAGTGAAGCTGTGACACTTGCACAGGAAGTTGTTGTGACAATGATCGCCAAGGGATACGATCTGGGGAAGGATGCATTGACAAAAGCCCAGGCTTTTGACGAGTCGCATCAGGTGTCATCCACGGCAGCTGCAAAGGTCGCAGAGCTGAGCAATAGAATCGGCCTCACCGATAAGATAACAGCAAGCAGGGAAGTCGTGAGATCCGTCGACGAGAAGTACCACATCTCAGATATCACCAAATCAGCAGTCCTTGCAACAGGAACTGCTGCCGTTGTTGCGGCAACAGTCGCAGGAGAAGCAGCTGTATCAGCCACTCATGCAGTTGTTAACAGCAGCTACTTCTCCAGGGGAGCTCTTTGGGTTTCGGATGTCCTGAATCAAGCTGCTAAAGCTGCATCTGACTTGGCTAACCATGGTAGTAAATAAGATAAGAATCTTTATTGTCCATAAAACATATTGACCTATCACGGTGATGCAGATAAACGAATAAGTAATGGTGGTTGTTCTCTCAGCAGCGTTATGTATGCCCTTCTGATAGCAATTGAATTGGAGACATTTTAATCTGGTTGTGCATAGTTCACCCTTTTGTGTTCATGAAACTCAATAAGAACTTGGTGATTATGGATCACTACTTTGAGCCGGACATTGTCTCCAATATGGTGTCTAAACCATGCCTAATGCCTTGCATATCGGAACTTGTGGGTGTCATGTATGACGATGCTTTATGAAGAATAAAGTTGTAAGAGGAAGAGCTGGAGATTTTCCTTGTTTTTTTTTTGAGAAAGAGCTGGAGATTGACCAGGTGATTGCAATGACATATGAAAGTAAGCAGCTGACTGGTCTTAGGGCAATTGCAGTGGACATGAGACCCCTTGAGGAGACTGCCACTCCTTGAGATGCTCTGATGGCTAAACTTTATACAATGACATTTTCCCCCTTTTCTCCCTGTTTTTTTTTATTTTTTCTCTCCCCAATCGAGCATCTCTATCTTCCAACTGTGGCTTCAAAGTGGTCTCTTTCATATTTAAGGGACGGCAATATTCTTTTGTTTAACTGATATCTGAAAACCAGTTTCTTCCCTGAATGATCCTGCACGTTCCAAGGTCAAATGGTCTGTTGAAGTGCTCTGCCACTAATTGACTTTGCATTGCTTCCTTCTTTGTTCTCCTATAATCCACTATAGTTTTCTAGTTTTGGAGCACCATTGATCGCACGATGTTTTCACATATGGAAGGTCTAGTTGGTAGGAATAGCAAGTTAGTCATGGAATTGTGCATCTCCGATTGGAGCACTGCCTGCTTAACAACTCTTAGAAACATGCGATCATCAATCATTGATCGTTCTATTTGGCAAGAAGCTAGCAGCATGAAGACATGACATGCTCATATACTTTGAAATGTGCTAGACTGCACTAACTCATTTGGCTAAGGTGCCTACATAGAGACAGGACAAGAGAACCTTACACTTGCATAGACATCTCTCATCTAATAGGGTCACGACCATTTGTGCTACAGCTATTGTTCTAAGCAGAGGCATCCAATCTCTATCTCGGGGCTGAATGTTGGTGAGTGATGACCACTAGATTGGAAAAGTATCTAATGGTAGGCGCTAATTCTTTTCGTCTGTCAATTCTTGCTCATCATGAATGCGGTAGGAGGGAGTGGTCCAGCACTAGAAATTGCTGTTGGACAATTCTCGACTTTTTTCTACCATCTGAACGAGATATGATGAGATTGCTAACTGTCCTTTAGCAGCTTGTGTTATTATGTGTTTCAGGCCAAAATGAACATGCACAGACATGCTTCAACGAATTATTATCAGACATGAGGTCCGAGAAGGTTGAGCAATGTGTTCATACACAAAAGAAAGGAAGAGAAGAAGATAAAGAGAAAAGGTAAAAGGAGATCGTTCACATCTTGGCACAGCTCAGTTGGTAGTATTAATATGAGGGACCCCAGTAGCTTCACCTTTTTCTGAGTGGCATCATATGAAAATGCAATGCCTTTACTCATTGCATTTTTTAGTGGCTAACAAGACTATACCCGCCGACCTATATTCTCGTATTGGAGTTACAAATTCAAATCAATATCGATTTCGACCGCGGCCACTAGTGGCGGAGCCCGAAATATCGTGGGTCAAATTCGTCAGTTTGCGTTCCCCTTTTTTTATTTTTCCAACATTAAAGGTCCTTTTTCTTTCTGGGACCAGCTTGAACGTGAAGCTTGAGAATTTAATAATTTCCCAAATGGCATGATTTCATAGAAAGCTTAACAAAAGAGAAACCTCAAGGGTAATATTTAATGGATGTTAGTGAATACCCACTTTTCAGTTTTTTGGTTGAGGAGGCGCATGAGTATTGAATTGAGCGTTGGGTGGCTTTTGCATATTCAATGGAGAATTGTATTCTCATCCGCTAAACAGAGACCAGCAATGGAGGCAACTACTCGTTCAACCTCTCCATCTTTTGTTGCCTCATGAACCGAGTCCAAAGAAACTGGGATTGACCGTGTCTCTTTAGTTTGTAGTCCCCGCCAAGGCTGACCCGAGATTGCATTGCTCACCTAATCTGCTTGTCCAATCTGTTCTCGATGCTTTCTTCTGCAGAATAAGACTGGTTCTGGATTGAATTTCGGTGCAAGCAAAGAAGTCAAACAGTCCAAAACATTAAATATTGAGACCTGAACAACTCCAACATAATCAAAAAAAACATCACTTTAGGAACAATCAACAAAGTGGAATTTGGTGTCTCCTAAGTCCTATTTCTTTTTTCTTTTTCCTTTTTTTTTCCTATCTTCCATGAGACAATCAGAGTTGTGGAATCTGTCACCGTTCTTTTGTTGTGCCCCTTTTGTGGGCTGTGCCGACTCTTCAGATATATGACTAATTCACCACGTTAAAAAGGCCATTTTCCCACACATTTGAAGAGACTCCAATGGAGAGTTGGCAAAAAAGTTAAATTCAACAGACAACCAACGCCAGTCATCAGAGTGGCATGCATTTAACCACTGCAATTTCCTTGTACGAATTTCATCAAATTTCACCGTTTGTGTCGGAACCGCACCATCTCATCCAAACTTTTTATGCATTATTAGCTGGAAATTCTTGGGTAAACAAAGAAAGTGTACAACTCTCCTTTTGGTAAAGACATAAAGCAAGTGTGCAATCTCTGCCACACAAAACAGAAAAGCAAAATTGAACTGATCATATATGCTTAGAAGATCATCAACTTACTATAACAATTTTTTCCTTGTGTAATCTCCCTTCAAAAAAACTATCTTCTTCTCTCTGTACAAAAATTCACTCAAACAAAGAACACCCAAAATTTGCAAATACGCGTGGGGCAATACATTGTCATCGCCACCGGAAGCTAATAGCAACATATCGGACAGCGTATAAGACCGTTCTCATTACAATCTGGGCAACGTTGGAACCCGTACTCGTCTCCCTCTTCTTCCGCATCTTCTTCACTAGCGCCATCGTAATATATCTTGCAACTTCCGGAACACCTCTCACAAGGCACAAACCTAACATCACCGCACGCCTCACAGGCACCGTTGTTTCCATTGCCACCGCTGCCATCATCCACCATTTCGCACTTCTCGAGGAATTTCTCGAGCTGTCCTTCTTCGTGCATGCGCCGAATTTCCTCGGCTCCGCCAATGTACTTGCTTCCCACGAACACCCTCGGCAATCCACCCCCACAAGCCCCATCGCCCAACAGCTCTCTCAACTCTTCCTTGAACCCGGAATGCATCGACACGTCTCGCTCGTCAATACGGACACCGATGCTTTTCAAGATGACTCTAACATGACAGCAATCCTCATATGTCTTCCTAACACCTCGAAGGCTCGTAAAGTAGACGATCAACTTCTCCTTTCCACACGGAAAACGCTTGGGGTCAATCCCATTGGCCATTTTAGTTTCAGTGGCTTCCATAGGCAATGAATCGTGGCCGGCCATGGACGGTCGTTCCTGATTATTCAATGACTGAATATGAAATCGATGATCAGGTGAGAGCTCTTCAAGTGACTTCCTGAAAGTGGAAATGACTTCAGGATCGAAACTCGCCACAACAGCCTCGGAGTCCAATCCGTTGCCATCAGCCAGTTGCAGCCACATGGGCTTTGGGGAAACCGCGCCGTTCTCTTGAAACCTGGATTTAGGACGATCCGCCGGGGCATGAACTGGACTCCTGACCACATCAAAAGAAAAGCTCCTTACGTGATTCGGCGACCGAAAAGGGCTCGTGTCCTCCAGGCCTTCCATCAGCTCCCACGTATTGATCGTCTCCGGCTCGCCAGGCGGTGTCCTAATCGGCGTTTTCGGGACGACTTTTGGGATTTTCTCTTCGATCATGTTCGACCAAGTCTTGGCCTCGATCAGTCCCACAGCGAACTCCTTCACACCGTTTTCAATGACGCCATTGCTCCCATTGCAAATCTTGCGATCACCTCCATCGGCCACCATCACCTTCTCCATGTGGTTGGTGATTTGATAAGAAGGGTCAAGCTTGAGAGAACCGAGCGTGCTGGATTTGAGAGCAACGAGATGGTAGCTATCATCTCTGCTCTGAGGCAGATGATCGCCGTGGATCGAATAGCTCCGACGCACGGGCGAGTAGGGCGAGTAGGGCGCGTTGCAGTGCCGGCATCGCTTCTTTTGCTTCGAGCTCGCGCAACCCATCACGCAAACCCAGAAAAACAGGAGAAAAATCGAACTGAAAAGCAATGGAACAGAGGTTACAAGTGAGTCGTATAAAAAGAACGGGGGTTATACATAGAAGGTGCAATAAATAAAGGGGGTCGTTTCTTGTGTAATTTACTCATAAAACAGACATTCCCAGCTGAATGAGCTGGAAGAGGAAGGTTCCGCGGCAGACTCCATTAAAAAAAAAAAAAAAAAAAAACACAGCACTTCCTCAAGGAAATAATAAAAAGCATTATCAAAAAAACAAGAAAGTGATCAAGCTGTAGAGCAGATTGAAAGCTTCAAATAAAAACCTCAGCCGACAGAAGGGGAGACCAAAAACAAAAACAGATCTTGGGTTGATTCAAACTGAACCCACCTTCAAAGCTTGGTTCCGTCGAATGATCTCCGTGATCCTGACACACCACAGCCAATCAGAATCGACACGATCCTACCCAATTCAGCACTCTGTTTCTCCGCACTGAATTACTCATCAGAAAGACAATGCTCGCGAGAGGGGGAGAAAAAAACAAGAACTTGGACGGATCATCGGCCTCTGGCAGGCGACGAGAACAGAGGAATTCGTCTTTTTTGACTTTCGGAGATCTGGGGAAAGTTCTTTTGAAGACCCCCACCCCAACCGTGGAATGATAGCGAGGGGAAGAAACTTCGAGCGCGGCGAGGGCCTACAGTGGAGGGGCTGAAAGTGGGCCTCCCCTTGGACAATTCAAGAGAGGAAAAGCAGGGGAAAAGCACAGAGAGAGAGAGAGAGAGAGATGTGAACTGCGAATTCACGAACTCTAAAGTCAAGGAACGAGGGCGAAGAAGACTCGTTCTATCCCGAGAGATATGGGCTCCAGCCTTGCGGGGTCACTCGCTCTTCTTTTTGAACCGGATTCGAGAGATTTCCCATTTTGCTACATAGCATTAGCCTCCCTCTTGATGCATCCCCACAGTCAGGGACTCAGAGAACTGGTGAATTCGAAATTCTTACATACTAAATAAAAGGAGATGACCGACCAAAAAAAATAAAAGGAAATGATTTAATGAGGAGGAAGAATTTATCATGAATTATACCAAATATAAGTGGTTCCGCATTTAAAAAAGCCATTATATATGTTTGGTCGTCTAGATTTTTAACAAAAATATAAGGATATAATAGGACATAAAAATCTAGGGGTTTTATTGTATTCTATCCACTATTTAGTAAATTTTAATAATAAAATCGGATATATTTATATTATATCATGTACATTGTTTAATATAAACAATTTATCAATGTAAATGAACATAAAAGCTCACAAATGGAGAGAGTAAAAATTTCACGCGACGCTTTTGCCAACTTTATTTTCATTTGTGTTTTTTCAAAAAAAAATTCTCTCTTTTAATTATTTTTTTTACTTTTTTTCCTTCCATCATTCTCTAATAAAATTTTGTGAAATAGTAAATCGTACTTATATATCTAAAATACTAAAATATCTAAATTATGTAATAAATATAAATATATATTTATGTTATAAGACAGAATTAAATTCGAATATATAAATAAAAATAAGATTAAATTAAAAAACTAAATGTTAATTTTTTTTTTATTTTAAAATTTTTATATTAGAATTCAATTATTATTACATTGAAATACAATGTTAATTGTATTGATTTAAGAATTTTGTTATTTGAAAAAATAACTTTATTTGAATATTAGAAATCATGTCTACATTTATCCCACATCTTCCATAAGATAATTATTCAGATTTTACCATTTTATATCCAACTTTATCCTATCTTGAGCATGCATCAAATATATGATAGAATAAATTTGTCCTAACTACCAAACACAACCGATGTTTTGCCACGTCATCATCCAATTTGTAAGAATGGTCAATCTCCCTTACCCATTTTGTTTTATTTGGTTAATACTACAATGTGACAAATTTACCTCAGACTATTTTTTTGCCACAAAAATCCCAAACTAGTGCACATATGACGATTTTACCCTTTGTAAGATTTCATTAAATTTAATCATCAAATTGCCAAGTTGGATGATATGTGGCAATTGACGGGTATACTAGTTAATGGTAATTTACTAGTGTACTAGTTTATGATTTTTTATGGTATTAATCTAATTTAACGAAAACTTACGAATGGTAAATTTATCACAAATATATCAATTTAGGGTTTTTGGTAATCAAAAATTAATTTTTAGTTAATTTATCATAAGTGTATCAATTTTGAGTTTTTCAAGATATCGACCCTATTTTATTTTTCTCTCGTTTTTGTTGACATGGACAATCAGAAATTCTCGTAGAACCAACAAATCACTCAACCGAGTTGCCCATATGCTCACTACAAAGCGAATCCCCTCTTTTTTCTTCCTTGTCAAAGCTAGAAAATACGTCGAAGAGCCCAAAAACTGATTTGAGAACATTGTAGTCAAACGACACAAATGCATTTTTTTTTCACAAAGAGAAAAATGAATTCAAGTCGATGGGTCGATTCCATTCTCCCGCGAAATTGTCATTAGGGTTTTGGTAATATGCACTCTCGGGTGTCTAGAAGACGGGGAGAAAAGGACGTGAGAGCGAAAAAGGAGGAGGGAAAATGGAAGCAGATGCTATTGTCATGAAGCGCCAATTATTGCGAGAGTGGCTGTGGAATGAAAGATGTATGGAAAGGAACGTAATTTGCCACCGCGGAACGCGTCGGTGACTATGACGAGGGGGAGAACGACGCTTGCTTCCTTCCAAAGGATCAGTCCACACTCCCACGTCTTCTCATCTTTATTAGTAGTGCAAAAGCAAATCAATTATCCTACTTTACACATTTATAACAAAGTCCGATTTATCTTTTGGTCACAGTAGATTTAAACATGGGTTTCCATAAAAAATCCAAAATCAATATACTTTTGATAAGTTTACTCTAAATTAATTTTTGCACTACTGAAAATTCTAAACTAGAATGTTTGTGACGATTTGTTTTTTTGGAGGAACGTTTGTGACAAATTTACCTTTTGTTAATTTCCATTAAATTATATTAATATCACGAAAAATCACAAATTGATACACTTACGACAAATAGAGGGTAAAATCCCATACCAATACATTTGTCAATGACATCCAACTCACCAATTTGATGGTAAAAGTAGGCCATGAATTTTACTCCAATCATCGTTTGATATGAAAACACAAGTACACGTATAATTTTTGTGTTAGAATGATACATATATATCTCACGTAATAAATATAGCCACAAACCAATAGAGAGAAAATTTACAAATTATTCGCATACAATAACTTCTAAATAATCTAGGTACTAATTTGCTTGCACATAATAATAACAAAAAAAAAAAAAGATATTTGGAAACTTTCCCAATCGCTACGATCAAGTACCTTAGCAATATCAACTAAATTACAAGTATCTTTACATAACAAGCTTGAAATTTTTGTAATGTTGACTAGTACAAATTTCTATCTATGATACAAGTAAAAAAATATTATATCCATACGAGTTAAATCAGACTGATCGGACCAAACATGTAAATTATTTGAGCAATGGTAGATCTGCTAGGGTTGGTTAACTAAAAAAACTTACTAGGTGATTTGATAGTTTGCAAATAGTTATTTAAGCTAGTAGCCCTTTAAGCACCCAACGGAAAATCTATTACATCGTTTAGTAAGCAAATTTAATAGACAAATCTCCGTATGTCTATCATTATTTAAATTATTTTAGTTCACCCATTAAATGTTCGGAATTACATAAATTATTTATTTCTCGAGGACATTCTCCGTATCATAGCTAAAAGACAGAATATTCTAGTATTCAAGACGAAAAAGGAGTTTTCACATCTTGAGTTAAATCGCATTAAATCAAGTCGGCCCGACCCTAATAGAAAATCTCCATCTCGGATCGGGTTGACTCGATATTTTTGCATAAAAAGTCCACTGGTATACGGCATATCCTATTCTTTGTGTGGCTTATTGAATCCGAATTCATTTTTGTCCAACCTTGGTTCATGCACCCCATTCGAATAAACCAAGTAATGGAATCGAGATGAGCTTCAAGTAGAGATGATCAATTCTATGATCAATAAATTCCAAACCAATAACTAATATCTATTCTATGAGAGTCAATTTCTAATTTTTAGATCAGGAATCAAACCAATCATCCTTAGAACTAGCATAGACTAAACAAACCATCTGGTTTTGAACCAGTTCCAAGGTCGACTTGAGAACTGGCCTACCTTTCTTATTTCTTTTTTTTTTTATCTAATTGCTCTATTATATGTATTATTTTATTTTTTTAAGTTCTCAATCTAGAGACCACAATGACCCACTTATGTGACATAAAAATTAGTTTAGGACAAATGTAATGCTAATGTACAAGTTTTGGATTTCCTATAACATGATAAATTAGTTTGAGTAAATATGTTATTGAAGTACCAATTTAGAAATTTATATGACATGAAAAAAAAATTGATATAAAAGTGGCATGAGTGTAATAGTATGGAATTTATTGTAGTTTTTTTTCTTTTAGGAAAAGCTCTCAATTAAAAGACTTGCAAGGTTTGATTTTGAATTAGTTCAAAACCGATTGTTCTTGAGAACCGACCTTGAAACTAGTTCAATACTAATTCAAGGCTAAGAACTAGGAATCAAACCAATTTCGTTGTGAACTGACTTGAAACTAGTATGGTGAAGCAATGCGGTTTAGTTTAGTTCTCTATTCGATTCAACCTATTGCTTACTACTAGGTTTAAAAATTTGTAGGGAAAAATGAGACTTGCCATTTCCATGATATTCATGGTGGAAAAAAATCAAGGAAAAGGCAACAAAAGAAAAAAAAAAATGTGTGGAAATTAAGTTTTGACGATTTCATGATTATGATTTTGATGGTTTTAAATTAATTTTTCCCAACAGGTAGCAATAAAATTGTCGTCCTACATTTATTTTAATAAGGTGTTTCATGAAATTTTCAGGGAGAAAAAAAAGATCAAAAGTGAAATAATTTGCTTTACTATGCTAAATGCTTGCCCAGACGCTCCTCCACCACTAGGCGAGGGTCATGCAACTTCACCCACCAACACAAGTGTTCAAGTGTTCGCGGCATCACACAAACCCTGACCTTGACTGGGTAAAGGCCATGCGGACCTTCCTGAATACATGCAATTTTCTGAGTCAGATTAAGCTTCTTAACTCAGGAAATCAGCCATAGCTCCAACGTACCGCCTCGGACGATTAAGATTTCTTCTTGGAACATCACTTTCATTATCTCTCCAAATCCACCGCGAACTTACAGCCCTTTTGTATAAAACTCACGCAACGATCGATGTTAGCTGGGGGAGACCTAAGCTTTCTCTCGAATGCGCCTCAAGACAATGGCATTGATGGAGGAAGGAGAAGAAGTCGAGGGCGTTAGTTCGAGGCAGTACCTCAGGTGGGTGGATTGGACATGGACAGTGCTGGCTACGAGTGCAGAGAAGACGCTACGGACAGGGACAACGCTAATCGAATCGAATCCCGAGTGCGGCAATCTCGTAATCAATCAGTTGGGTTGTCGACTGTCGAGTCACACGGTGTGTTCAAGAAGTTGCCTTGTGATTGGAATTCCTGACGCCACACTTCAACGTCTTTAGCTATTGGCCGTATGTCCTGTTTCTGCCAATTTCTCAGACGGACCGAGGTGGGAATTCCAATTTAAAGCCCATCCCCCCATGAATTTACTCCATTTTTCTCGGTTAGTTCTTAGTTGGAAATTGGATACGAAATGGGTCTAAAGTAAATCCAAAACTTATGGATGGGACAGAGGAACCTCTAAGAAGTAGATCCAGCGTCGGTCGTCAAGACAATTATGCCATCCAATGGTACACACTCCTCCTCTCGGCCTTTCAAAAGGATTGATTTTTAGTTTCCAAAAAATATCAATCTATATTGTAAGGCATTTGGATCTCAAAAACTTTATGATCAACATCATTTATGGAATAGCGAGTTGAGAGAATACTCAAGAAACCAACCCATCGCGTTAAATTAATAGTCTAACTCTAAACTTGTAACGACATCAAAATATATATATTATTTTCCCTTGATGTATATCATTATCAATAGGTATCTCTAGTTTAGGAGTTTATCATGAAACCTAACAATTGCTTTTATAATGATTACGTGTCTTCATTTCTTTTCTTCCTTTGTAGTCCTCGATGTACAAATGGAAGGTAATGGAGAATTGATGGAATGATGGTTGATTCTTTTTGAAGCATACTTTGATTTCAGGGGGGTACTCTTCCTAGATCAACTTTTGCCATGTAGACTACCCAACCTCAATCATTGCACGAATCAATCAAACCTCGGGATCAATCTCGATGAGTTATCTTCTCTGAACATAATTTTTTTTTTCCCATAGTACTTTAAGATCTTTATAAGGATCATTGATTGGAAAAAGAAATAATTAGGGTCACCATTGGATTTGTGGTGATTAATCTAAATACTTGTTAGGAAAGGTTTACACTTCTGGCACCAAGTAATATAAACGTAAAAGTCCACCTTTATTTCCCGAATTTGCATGAGCGCGCATATATATAACAATTAGGTCCTTAAACTTTAAATTTATCTAATCAAGTTCTTGAACTTGCATAATTTTTCTAACAAGTTCCTCTAAGTCTAAACCTGTTTGATTGGAGCTAACGTGTCTATTGGAATCGGCAAGAATTTGACTTCAAAAGCTCGAACTCTTCATTTGTTGTTCATGTTAAAGAAACCTCACTACTCAAGGTTTGGTCGTGGTCATCATTTTCAAAACCTTTAATCTCACACATTGGCTAATGATCCCTAGTGACGCAACGTTTTCCCTATACCATGCTCCTATTACTTCCGATGAACAAGTCGGTTTTAATTCATAAAATCCGGAAAGTGGGAGGATGGACTCGATTAGAAATGGTGTTCGAGCTTAAGGACTCGATTAATAAAATTATAAAGTTCAACGACTTGATTTCAAATAATGCGGAAATCCATGGACTAAAAGTGGACTTTAACTATACAAAGGAAAAATGACACAAATGATCTTTGAACTTTGACCCAATATGCAATATGTCTCTTGAACTTTAACTCAATATACAATGTGGTCTGTGAACTTTTAATTTGTTCAATATAATCCGTAAACTTTTGGTACATGTTTAATTTAATCATTAAAGTATATGAAAATGTCAAATGTCCTAATCTTGAATTAAAGAAAAGAATACATTGAACATTTTTATACAGTCCAGAGATTATATTAAATATGTACCAAAAATCTAAGACTATATTAAATAAATTAAAAGTTTAGAAATCATATTGAACATTAAGCTAAAGTTTAGGGATTACATTAAATAAATTAAAAACTCATGGATTACATTGCACATTGGATCAGAATTTATAAATTGTTTATGTTATTATCCCTAATACAAAAGCATAAAAATGGAAAAAACAGAGGCCTAGTTGTGGAAGGGTCTTGTAAAAAAGAACAAGTTGATGGAAGCATCGTCCCCAGAATGACCCCATGGCTGTCGAGTTGCTTCCCTTGATTTCACCACTCCCTACGGCCAATCCACTTTATGAATTCACTAAAAACCCACCATGGAATTTAGCTCCCAACAGCATGGACCAACACATGGATTCGTGCTGCGATTTGGGGATTGTTAAATTAAACCTTCTGACTTCTTGCCCAGCCATTCATTCCGCTTTTATGTGCACCATTTGTTGGTCCACATGACGGCTCGTGCGCCATCCTTTACGGTTGCCTCCTTTACCACCTTATTGCAATTTTAATGATTGCGTCCAATGGTGTTTTCCCCCTTCGTTTGGCACTAAGATCGCGCCCGAGCCGATTTTCATACACCTCAACTGATTTACATACTCCAGGCAATCTTAAGAGTAGCTCCTCTACGTTAATCCGATGTATTCAGAAGTTTACTCTAAAGTGCTTTCGACAATCCTCAAATTCAAGATTACCTGCATAAGTAGATGAGAGAACCCCCTTGCTATCTAAGTCACAGGGTCGTTAGGAATAGCTAAATTTCCTCAATTACTTGCCTAATATAAGTGGCTTATAAGGTGCTCAACGACTAAATCCTTTACAAAGTAACCCATATTAATTAATGGAGGCAATGAAGCGAAAATCATGTTTCTCTGCCTTGTTTGTTCACGATAACTTAGAAGTAAAGGTAGCCACTTGACAATTGACATGACCTTTATTTTTTTCACTAGCTGTGTAATCCGCATAATTTACTTAGATTATCATGAAAAAAAAAGAAGAAAAAACTTTGAATTTGAGTTTTAAAATGTCTTAAATTAAAGAAAGGTGGATTATAATGTTATGAAGGGTGAAACTTGGCAAGCTTTAGGAGTAATGTAGGGACGAGGGTCTAATACAAGAAATAGTTTGGGAAGTAGTATTTTATGAAAATTTATTTTCAAAAGAAACTTATTATTCAAAGGCAAAAGTGCATAAGTTAAATCCACAACCCTATCTCCAGGAGCAATATAAATAAATTGCGCATCATTAATCAATATTGATAGTAGTTATTATTGTTAGTAGCAAATTGAGAATTTCGATTGGACCAAAAAAGAAAAGGATTAGTTGTCTTTCCATCATGATAAAATGTGCTTCTTTTATTGTAGTACGTTGCAATTTCCACGTAGCATGTGGTCCAAGTTCCATTGAGCGAGAATTAACTAGTATTGACATCTATTTGTGGTCCTAACAAGACATAGTGATTAGTTGCATTAGACTCTTGCTCCCAAACCCTAGAATTCTTCATCTCTATCAAATTGGATACATTTATCAATACTAAACTAAAAATAGATATAACGGCACAAGAAAATGAGCTAAAAATAGAAATGCCTAACGTCCTCATACATCTATGATAGATTCACTTCATAGGCTATACATGGCCTAGTAGTGGTGGTTGGACGAGGCAAGTAGTCTACCTAAGATGGCATAACAGTGAAAATGGAACCATCCATGCTATTTTCACGAATCCTTCCGCAAGCCCATTTTCCCATTTTTGTACCCAATCTTGGCAAAAGCTTAAAATCCATTTAGAACGCTAACCACCCATGCTAGACTAAGTAATTCACAGAACTTTACTTCCTCCTAAACTAATCTAAGAAGCGATAATCTTGCATGAATTTCCATTATCGTAAGCTAGATCACAATTTACGAATGATTCTAGACATAGCAGTCGATGCATTGTCCATACAAAGACTGAGTTTACAAAAAATACCTATTCATACTCAGATTCACATAGACCGAGTTTGCTACAGCTGCTAATTAGGTGGATTTCACATAAGCTCCAGACGTGGTACCCCCATAATCATCGTATTGGAGTATATATGATCCATGAACCTGAATCCGCTCTAGTAGTTTTCCCTTGCCCATGATGCAAATGCCGTTGCACCATTTTCTTTTGGTGTGGCCCCCTGAAATGCCTGCGCACAGAAGCGTGCTTGCATACCGCGCCCCCCCACCCCCGCAACAATCAACCCTTATATACTGGAAAAGGAATGTCCCTCAAAAGGTTCATGGCCTCCACTAACTCATTTTCTTGGCTTAAACAAGTCTGAGTTCGTGCGTAATCTTGCGTTTTGATGGAGAGTGGAGAGACATTATGTTTGCAAATGAAGCACTACCTAAAAGTTCAAGCAGGAAGCAGCTTCATGTGTATATATAATCGTAGGAAGACGAAGAAGTGGCGGAAGTTGTTTCCTTCCCATCACGTATGACGTTTAGATTAGACCTGTCAGAACATGTTGCTTCAAGTTTGATTTATGAAGATAATAATTAGATGACATTCCTGACGTGGGTCGTTTGAGTTTGTGGGTTAAGGCTTGAATGGGAATGAGGACTGCACGCCTGCACTTTCGGCCCATCACCACGCTTACATTTAGTTTCGAGACCAAAAGACCAAGAATGGAAAGATCTATAGATGAAAAGGTTTGAACACTGAGACGAGCAACAGTCCAGAAAATGCATGCTTCGTCCATTCCACAATTCTTTTCCGTTCAATGATTTGTCGATGTAAGGCTTCTCTGCGACGCAATTATCCTCATGAATTGGAAATTCCTCGCAATTCTTACAGCATGTTCCTTAGAGTAGCATCACCAGTGAAGCTTTCCACTTGGGAAAGCATTGTTCTCAAGCATGTCTTGAATTCTAATGTGAGAGTTACAATGTCTACCATCAAATTCGGAGACCATCTACATCTACTCAGCTATTTACCAGACAGACTGTGGCTACTCCAGCTTCAATCTGCTATCAAATTCAAGCTCGCCATGAATGGTTGAACCACTTTTACTAATGACAAACAGTGATGACTTTATCCAAGAATGCACAAACTCCTTTAGCTTCCCTCTCGCAGCACAATACAAATGGATTTTTTACCATGGTCCAGTGAGAATTTGCAGACCATTTTCTTTCTCACAATACACCCTCCTCCGTTCATCTCTCCACGATAAATTCTTGGATTTCAATCCCTGTATGCCGGGCACCTCCCTGTGTTCTCAATACCACTTCATCCCCAACCTTCAGAGAAGTCACAGGAATTGCTGCTGGGCTGTTGAGCCCATCTCCTGCAAGAAAGAGCATCATTCGTGTTATATTATGCACAAGCCAACCAAGGAATAGTAAAATGACAGTTTCCGGAGTCTGCATGGTGATGAGGGAAAAGACCTGGATGAGGACTGACTAGGGCAACTGTTTCTGCATTTTGTAGTAAAATGGTGTAATGAATTTCACTGTCTAGGTCAATCTGCAATTACAAGGCAACATCTTCAACATGAGTAATTAGGAAATGACTGTCCACATGCACACTTAAAGTCATAAGACAAAATGATAGAATTTCTATCAAGGAAGACAAGCATGTTGAATGTGTTCCAGAATAACGTCAGGATCATCAACACTTGATATGCACTGTGTGAGTATGGACCACTTGTTCAGAGTAACAGACATACAACTTGTTTTATTATTCTCTCAGCAGCCAAAGAGTGATGACTCAAGGACAAACCTTTGCCTCCACAAGAATTAGGGGTCTAGACTCTATCTTCACACGTCCAACAACTGCTGTTCTTTGACGTCCTCTCTGGTCAACGACAATTACTTCTGTGCCTGTTTTTAGCTCAGACAAATAGCAAGTTCTACCCCCTGGAACAGCAACATAGGCATGAACAGGTCCCTATTCATTCAAAAGAAATTTTCCATAGCTAAGACTTCGGATGTATAGTTATGTCACAATCAGACCGTCTCACTAGAAAGAAATCACCATTTTCATTCATGGCAAAATTGAACAGACAGAATATAATGTTGCAGCAAAATGAAAAGGGATTGTTTCAACTCTTACAGAACTTAGAAATTCAATTATTGAAGGGAAATCAGAACTGAACTTTAGAAAATTTTAACTCCCTAATGAAGTACATGCTGAAAACAATTACAAATATTTTAATGAAATAAGGAAATAGCTCAACTCTCATAATGTAGCTCAATTTTTACATGAAATCGCCATAATTAACCAGAAGAAACAAATATAATGGTCTGCCAAACTGGACTGAGATCCTCAGATGCAGTGTTAGTAGCAAATTATGCAATGACAACTTTCCAATAAACTTATGTATGGCCCAGTAAAAAGAAGGCTCACTTAAGGAACTCAGTCCTAACTACAGAAGAATCATCAGGTAACTGCCAAACTCACAGCATTGACTCTGAATGGTCTGCTGGAAATATAATCTGATTCCATGCATTCAGAATGAGCAAGGAAGAGCCCCCTAGCAAATGATCCAACCTATAAAGAAACACATTTTGTTGGGAACATATTTTAAGAAAAACAATACACAGCAAACCAGGTCTCGCCAGAGTGCTCAAAAGGAACAAACCAGAAGCCCTTCACCAGGTTTCATGAGACAACACAGATCAACACACACTCGATCACCCATTCCTGCTGTATAAACTCCAGTAATAACTGCCTTCTCTAAGCTCAACACACTTTTGACCTCATCTCTTCTATCAAAGTAGGCCTGGCATTCCAAATCAAGGTCAGAAGCATTTCATGAATATTAAGTGATGCCTGTTGAAGCATATTACTTTTAGATCAAGTACAGAATTGACATCCTCGACTTTGAGAACAACTCCACCCAGACCATGTTCCAAGGCCTATAGAACCACAAAATAATTAGGCAACATAAGTAAAAATGCATATATAGAACCAGTAACAGAAAGAATAATGACGATGTGCCAAAGCATTTGGGTTGGTGGTGCTTCAAAAATAAGATTGTGGGAGAAAGACAGACCATAGCACAACATCTCCTATTGGATGTACCTCAAGGAAAATCTGTGCTTCGGACAGATTTCTTGAGATGGCAAATACAGTCTTTCGGCTTCCTTGGAATGTTGCAATGATATTTTCTGCTGGTATTACCTGATGAGGGCAAAACTCAAAATTGGAGTCCCATCATAACTAGCTTCTTCTCTTGAGGTGTGAGTGAATTTGAAAAAGTCTGCTAGAAATTAAAAATATAGAATACATAGTTCCCAATTCTTTAAAGAGCATCAACTCGGCAAATGGCACAACAGCTGCAATCAAATGTTTAGTGAACTGGAAAAGAAATTGTCAATAGCATCCAGAAGCAATAAAAGAATCTCTGAGCAAGGCAATGTCCTGAAAGATAGAAGATAGGTGGAAGCATGATGACACCAGAAGGAAGTACTGCAATCTCATGGATCACGAGATCTTGAGTGTCATTTTATAGCTCCACACCAGCTCACAGATTAAAATCTGTTTGTTGCATGTTATACCATGATTAGCTAGGTCCCTTGTCAGTGGACTATCCTAAGTAAGCTTACACATCCATGATAGTAATCTTCTCAGTCAAATTCTACACATAATGTACTACTATGACTTCTTCTCACAAGTGCTCTTGAGAATAATATTTCTCATGTCAGCAGATAGTCCCCACAATTCATCAAGAAACAATTACAGACAATTAATTATCTGAGCACAGATAACACACAGATGAGTTACAAAAAGTATAAAACAAGAAGAGAGTACATTCGGAGACAAGATTTTCTTCAAATTGCATCACTGATGTACCTGCCAATCCGCAAAATCTATAACAACAATCTGAGCCTGCTCATTCTCAGGTTGAAGCTTCTTTACATCTTCTGGAGATACAACTTTCTTCACCATGGCAACCCTGGTCTTCTCAGCATCCAAAATATCTCCCTCTTCAACAAAGAGAGGATTTATCAAAGCAAGTGCTGTATTCTCCATTTAGAAAGATAGAAAACAAGAAGTTGCAAATTATCAGCTTTTCCCAACCATTTGAGTCATAAGCTAATTTAAAAGCTAGTGATAATGAAACATGGCTCCTAGGCATATGCACTTCATTTGACTGTTCCCTCCTTGCCCAAACATGTATGGAGGACGAACGCCCGCTATGAGAAAATAATTGATGCAGTAATCCGCATCATATGTTTATGCTTACCTGGTGTCGCCAACCGATCAAGCAGCACAGTGGTTGACTACCCCTGAGCCACATATAGAGTTACTTTCTCCCAATCTACTTGCTCACTCGATGATCAACTAACGAGACAACATTATTGATCTCTCTCTAGTTCCAATCTTTTATCCCCTCGATCCCATTCACTCACCCAATTGATAAGACAACACAACAATCAATTAAGGGGAAGAAAAACAGAAATATCAAAAAGACGCTTACACGACCACTCATTGGCGAGGCCCTGATTCTGAGACGAGAACAAGAACGTGTTCCATCCTCTCTCCACCGCAGCCGTCATTACTTGCTTGTTCTCCGTCCAAATCCAAACCTCCTTCGCTCGCTCAGAATCGCCCGAGGCGACCAACGACGACGAAGCAGCACGAGGCTTCATCGTCTCCCGACAACAACCAGCGAGCAACTTCACCTCGCTATGAACGTGCCCAATTCTTTCAAGCGAGGAAGCTTTCCGAGTCACGAATCTGCATCTATCCCAGTTCACTGCATTACTCACCAGTTCAAGAAAGCACAATCAAATGGGACTTCGACTTGGGCCCAGAAGTCGAACTTGGGTAAGGAAGCACGTGAAAGCAAGAAAGAGAAAGCGAGATCGAACGAACCCGTTTCAGGCGCAAGACAGGTGATGCGTGCACCCACTGCGACCGAGGGAGCAGAAGAGAGCACGACATTCATCATCACCATCATCGTCTTCTTCGCATGCACTCGGTCCGTAAATTCGTCCCATTTGCATGTTATTCGGCCGGGGCCCGTGAATTCAAGACCCGCCATTTCATAGTGACTGGGCTTCGACAAGAATGTTGGACTTCAAGACTCGAGTGGGAATCGAGAGTTTGTTCATAAAGGGTTGGCAGAACTAGTTTTAGCCATAAATGTTACTTATACTATGAGTGAGAAAAAGAATTTACCATTTTATGGAGTTAGTTTGGATTGAATTACCCCAAATCTTGTGTAGACTTTAGTTTATGGATTATTGTTAGGTCCATCGTGAGAGTAAATGATTCTTACATAATCGCCTTAGGATAAGTAACATTTGTGGCTAAAACTAGTTCTTTAACCAAATTCTTCAAGATGTTGATCATTTAATGGTGGATGTGTAATCTATCTTTTTCTCCTGTAGTAGAATTCAGAAAGATGTTTAATTTATTGCTTTCTTGTTGGGTTTATGCTCATCTGATCAGATGCTACTAACCTATGTTGATCATGTGCTGCAAATCATATAAGTTGTGTGCAACTCCTTGAAATTGTATGAGGTTCTGCGATAGACAAAATTGATAACTTAATATATTTTTATCTACTAGCATGAATTGTCATTAGTAAGACACATTAAAACCTCACTAACCCTTGTGTCATGGGTCATTCCCTTATACGTGCGACCTTAGAAATTTCTTTCCGAGTCAATCGCACATACTCATAAGGATTTTAGAGAGAAAAACTTTAGTACTTGGGAGATAGTTAAGCATCACATGTTCATGAATCCATAACGGTCCTTCATACAGAAACCCTCTGGATCATGCCACTTCCTTGGACTGTGACACTTGCGTCAAGGAAGACACGATACAAATCCTGGTAGATGGCCTACATAATAAGATTATTTGCATTTGGTAGCGTAGCCAATCGCCCGGGCCTAGTCCACGCTTCCTCTCAACCAACAAATCAACCGCAAGTTTGAGCACATAAACACCAAGTTCAAGCATCCGCATTAATGAGCAATTTTCTGAACAGAAGATCCTTGAGTTCACCCTTGACATCATTTCTTGGTTTTGCAAAGAGTACCTTTAAACGCAAAAAAGACGTGTTCCGGAACAGAATTTTCCTGGTAGCTCCTAGGAAACAAGCTGCTAGAGAACACACCGAGAATAAAACCGTTGAGCCAGGTTAGACTCGAATTATTCACCTCTTCTGATCCCAGTGCACCAAATGCAGAAGCTCTGAAACTGCCAGAAAACTGAATAAGCAGAAAACAATTGTAAGTTCTAACCTGTGGCTGGATCGCGATTGAAACAGCACACCAACCGTGTTATTTCAAAGTCCCAACGATCTATGTCGTTCAAGTATCTACGACTCTACTGTGAACTTGAAGAGCATGACATGCTCATATGACTTCCCAGGATACAAAATCTCCGAGGGGAAGTTGGGGTGATGCACCGAATCAGGGTATTTCTGAGTCTCCAGGCAAAGCGCGGCGTGTTCCTTGTAAACGAACCCGCCCTTGCCCTTGGTCTCCTGTAACATGTTACTCGTGTAGAACTGCACGCCTGGCTGGTTCGTCACTAACTCCATAACTCTCCCTGACTTCTTGTCCCTTACTATCGCCGCCCTGTGCAGTTTCATACTCGGAGCACCGTCGAGCACGTAGTTGATATCATAACCAGTGGGGAGCTTGTTTATTTGGCTTCCTACGGTGCACGGTTTGAGAAAGTCGTAAGGGGTTCCTTTCACGGGAATGATCTTTCCGGTGGGGATGAGGTGGCTATCGCAAGGTGTGATATGGGAGGCGAAGATCTGCACTTCTTCTGATAGGATGTCGCCACTGTTTTGGCCGCCGAGGTTCCAGTAGGTGTGTTGCGCAAGATTCACGGGAGTGGCCTTGTTCAGAGCTTTTGCTTTCATCGATATGCTCAAGTGGTTATCACCCAAGATCGTGTAGGTGACAGAGACTTGGAGGTCACCGGGAAATCCTGCAGATTTGGATGGACTAAAATGGGTGAAACAGTTTTCTCCGTTTACAACAGGGACGAGAAGTCATTGATGCAGAGAACACGTAATCTTATTCAATTGATTATGCGAACCTTCTTCACCATTATGACTGAAATAACTGAAGACGATCCGAGGAGTGTGACCACCTTTCTGATATCTCGTGACTTTCCATACAACGTCGCTGAATCCTTTTGGACCACCTAGAATTTTCATGAGTTGATGCAGGACAAGAGATTATATCTCTGAACTGAAAATGCTTTGCCGATCAAGTAACATGAAAGAGCAGTTGCCAGAAAAACTGAGAATAGACGAACTTCATACCATGGAGCATGTTCTTTCCTTCGTTGGGAATAAGTTTGTAGAGGGTGCCGTTCAGAGTGAACTGAGCATTCGCTATTCGGTTAGCAACCCGACCGACCACGGAGCCAAAGTAGGACGAATCATTCTGCAGATGAGAGAGAGAAGAGAGGGAGATAGAACAGCAACCCAAACTATGTCAAATTTAGACCTATGCTCCCTCTTTGCTTGCTGTCATAATAATAAGGGATATCTGGCATTGAGTTTCTCTTAGAAGAAAAGTATCATTGAAATTCACCAATTCTTTGAATTCGTATGCCATTGTAGTAAGTAGGTAGAAATTTCCTCTCTCTCATTATTTTGTTTGAAATCTTTGCCGGAAGATCTTAGCCCAATTATCATATTGGCGAATTAATGATGAGCAGGGGCGTGCACACAAGGCGAACATGTGCAGTTGGTAGATTTGTTTTGAAGGTCATAACACTCATGATTTAACTTCTCAAAATAACAACCTGTTATTGTAACATGATTTTCTTACGAGATTGGATTTGATTATTCAAAGAAGTCTCAGATCATCGAAACCAACCCAAAAAGACGAAGAGCTACCAACATATGACCAGTTATGCAATGGTCGAAACAGAGAGGAACTACATGCAGAGTTCTTGAGCTGTCACAGCTGTCACAGCTCATTCCTCGTGTGAACAAGTTAAGGTTTCTTTTCTTGTTAAGGTTTGAGCAGATGCATCGGATGGCCACATCACTATCTAGGCAGACCATTAAAATGTTTGTTATTGGAAGATACCTACTCTAGGACAAAAGTTACAGCTATTTTAGCTCTTAGAATATGGCAAAGAGCAGATCTTGTTGGGCGATTTTGTCTTCTAATTGTATAATTTATATTCAAATCTCCCCTCCCTCCCTCTCTCTCTCTCTCTCTCTCTCTCTCACGCACGCACGCACGCACGCACACGCACGCACACGCAGAGTCAACAATGAGGACTGGAAGTAGCAATGATGGGGAATACAGTCAACAATGAGAACTTGAAGAAGCAACGATGGAGAATACGGCATAGCGTTCCATAGGGAGAGAAAGAGAGCGAGAGCGAGCGAGAGAGACAGAGAGATAAAGGAGAAGCTCACCTTGTAATCATTGACAGAATCAAACCCCAGAACAACATCATCAAGTTTTCCTGAGGTACATTGAAGAAAGAAGACCAACAAGAAGTAAAGTCGATGAGCAAGATCAAAACAAAATGGACCCTGTTAAAGCAAGTAGAGAGAGAGTTAATCGACTGACCATTTTTGTCAGGGAGAAGAAGAGACATGATAGTTGCACCCCAGTTAGTGAGCCTCAAAGAGATATTCCCTTTCTTAAGCTCATAGATTCCAACCTCTCCATCTCCCGCAATCCTGCGGCCGTGAACTATCCCCAAGACTCCATTGTCAAACAGAAGAGCAAGCACAACAACAGCAGAGAGCAGCACAGAAACCTTGGTCATCTTTTTGCGGAGAATCGTCCAAGTGTTTGATGAGACGCTCATTCACTTGAGCACTGAAGCCACTTGGGGCTATAATGGGTCTCTTGTTTTGAGAGAGAGAGAGAGAGAGAGAGAGAGACCAAAAGTTGTGAATAAAGATAGTACAAAATGGGTCAGGGCTGAAATGGGGATAAGTCAGTAGTTTATTCCGACTTCGGCGGCCACATGGTCCCAAGAGTTCTTTTTCTGAAAGTTTCAATTTTGGACTCATTGATACAGTACGAAAGGACGAAGAACGACGACGGCCGGTTCTCATCTCGGATTTCTTGATTCATTGTCCACTTGCAATCGCACAACAAAACTCAAACTCGAGGTTGCAGTCTTGCAGTGTTGCGGAGAGTCCGAGAATCCTGTCTACAGACACTTTTTCAAATGCTGAGTTTAAAAAACAGATTTTGGTGATACACCCAAAATAATAATAATAATAATAATAATGCAAAAGAATAAGAGATAATAACACAAATAGTTTATAAATTTTGATCTAATGTGTAACATGATACATAAACTTTTAACTTATTGAATAAGATCAGTAATGTGATCTCTAAACTTTTATTAAATGTTTAAGTTAGTCATTAAACTATATAAAAATATTCAACATAATCATTCTATTAATTCAAGTTCAAAGATAATAAATAACTCAAGGATTGTAGTAAATATGTATCAAAAGTTCTTATGCCAACTAAGGGTCCCGTCCCAAAAGAGCTATGATGAGATGAGGGTTGGCTTCTCTTAAGCAATGTGGAACTCCCTTCCACAAGGGACCTTAACATATACATGAAAGTTTAAGAGTTACACTGCACATTAAGTTAAAGTTCATAGAATCAAATACATATTGTGTTAAATTTCAAAGATTATTTATGTCATTTTCCTAAAGAATAATCACTATTCAATAGGAAAGTTTTCATAACCTGCTTCAGAAATGGATCAAATTGGACGGGTAGAACATAGCCTTCTAGGATGACTTCAATGCTTGCTCTCCCTCGGTTAATTGATCGTCTATGAGAGTTATAGACCGAGTTCGATTCATAGATAACAAAGCTATTTAGGATCAACATGTTTTCATGAAAACTAAACCTATTAAATGGGTGGGTCAAGTCGGGTCGGGTTGAGTCAAGTGGGGTCGAGTCATAAATGATCCAACCCAAATTAACTCATTAATCCATTTATGATATATTTAAGAATAAGATAAAAATTTTAACTCATATCTGACCCGATCCATATTGCTAACACTTCTATATTTAACCAAGTCTAGGAAATTTTATTCTTTTTAAAAATAATTGTATTGTTAAAATATTTACAAATTTAGAAAAGCTTGTTTCTTTTTCTTTTTTTTTTTTAAATGGCATTACTAAAACACTCTCATTTAATACAAATTTAGTAAACAATTTTATAATTCTTTTTTAAAATTGAAGCTCCGCTTTTTTCTTGAAAATGCTTTTAGGAATTCATTTCATAGAAAAATAACAATATTTTTTTGTGCTTACCTAAAATTTAAGAATAAATTAAAAATTAAAAAAAAAAATTATTCAATTTTCCTCCATGTATCTTTTATTATTTTTAATTTTTTAAATCGAAAATTTAATTATTTTTATTTTTTAAAATCAATTTTTATTTTTTTTATAAAATAGTATTTTTATTTCTTTTTCTTTTTTCCTTCTCCTTCGGCCGGTCGCCGGCCACGATGACGATTAGCGACTAGCCTCAGGCGAGCTGGTCTTGTCTAATTCCGACAGGATCAAGCTCACCTGAGGCCGACGAGCTCAAGTCTCGCTAGCCTCACGCAAGGCCTCGACCTCATAGATTAACGAGCTCAAGCCCATCAATAAGGCCTCAACCTCCCTAATCGACGAGCTCGAGCTTGCCTAAGGTCCTTGCCCTGCCAATTGCCGGCCGTCACCGTGGCTGGCAACCGACTAATGAAGAAGGAAAAACAAAAAGGAAAAAAAGAAATAATTGTAATTATATTTTCGATTTTTATAATAAATATTTTTATAAAGCTAAAAAGGAAAAGTAAGAGTGTGAGCTACTTAAATAGGTTTAGAAGTGGGTAAGCTTTCAATTTTTAAACCCATTTAAGTAGCCTCATTGAGATTCAATTAATCATAAATGGATTTAAGACCCATTTTGACACATCTAGTGAAAACATCATCTACTTGCAAAAAGGATGTGACATGGCGAGTGATGATAGAAGGGATGACAATCAAGTCCCCTTCATTTGTTTCATAGAAAATAAATGATTTGAAAAATATTTAAAAAAATAATTTATTTTCTTGCTTGAAATAAGTAGTTAATGAAAATTGATTTAATTATCAACAATAATTTATGTCTAAACAATAAAAATATCTTTTTATTTATTTATTTTTGAAGCAATACAAGCGATCTTTTTGATAACAAAATAAATTGAGTTAACAGTGTAGATTTCTTCCTGAGGTTTCTATTTTTCTTATTTGCCGCTTGATGTTTTTAAATCGGTTGTAATGTGCCCTCTCATTGACCCAACCAAAGTTCACTACGTGTCACGCCCCGACTTTCGAGCTCGCGGCAACCCCATTTCACTTAAGGTCTAATTGTACGACGTCCCAAGTACTGTCATTGACCAATTCATTTTATCTTGTAATTAAGCATACACGGAAACGAACAACTCCCAAACCAAACAACAAGGATAGCAACAACAACAATAGAGGAAAGACAAACCCAATTTTATATATCTGAAGGTTAGCTAGCATACCAGCAAATACAAACACGCCTTACTACAGGCGACAAGTTAAGGCCTACTCAAAAAGGGACCGGCCTAGCTAACCTAACATTGTACAAGTGCCTACTCGCTGGCCTCGGAGGGATCGCTCTCTTCGATCCTCAGTACTGCATCATCTAGGTCCTGAAAAGGTTAACCACGACGGGTTGAGATAAACTCAGCAAGTTAAAATCCTAAGCCCCGGTTAGGAACTTCGCTCGCCTCAGGAGTTTAACATACAACCTAATTTATCAAATCATCCAACACCACCTCAGAGAAATAACCACGTAAGACGCTTTAATATACAAAAAATCACAAAGCGACCCTACCTGGCCTTGGCACACGCGACCTGCAGAAACGGTCATTTAATCCATCACGACGTTAAGAGGCATGCGAATAATCAGAGCATTACACACAGCTTTCTCATATCTCACACCCACACATGCTCCGATTATTACGACCTTCTAGGCCACAGCACAACCTTATGGTTGGCGGTCAACTGGACGTAAACCAGGCATCGTCCTCCCCCGTGAGGCACTGCGACGTCATGGGCTCTCCCCCACCGATGGCATTCCATAAGGAGCATGGGCTCGGCCTCAACCGTGACTCCGCATCTTACCACTGTCAAGCGACCCAATGGTCACGGCACAACCCCGAAGGATTGGCGGTCATCCGGCTCAACCGGGCTATCAACTTTAATCTGACCATGCAACACATCAGCAAACAGTTCATTCTTGTCTTTGCTTTTGCTTGGTCGTGAATGCAACTTCGCTCATGCACTAATGCTCATGCAACATGCCATTTCAAATAACCCACGTAATATGTCATGCGGTATCACTCGACAATTCCAAAATCCAATTTCCAATAAGCATTTGATCACGCATTTCATCAATATTCACAAGTATAATTAACAATCAGCATTTCAATAAATCATAACAACCAAGAACACATCAAAATAAGCCAAAATTTGCTTCTGCATGAACAGTGCCATGAACAGTAATCCGTGAACAGTGATTAGTGAACAGTAGATTCGTCCGAAATTAAATAAATAAATAAACTTAACCATGGTTAACAAATTAACCTAACCATGGTCAAATTAACCTAACCATAGTTAAATTCTAACCTTGGTTACTTTAATACTAACTATGGTCAATTAACTAACCCTAGTCAGAATTAATTAATCAGACTAATTAACCCATCAACCTTAATTAATCACAAACACACAAATACACTAATTAACCCCTAAGCAAGATTAACCCCTAAACAAGGATTAGGAAGTTAACTTACTTGGATCGGAAATCCAGCGACACCGGCGCATAGAAGGGAACGAGGACTACGAGGGGTAAGCTCGGGGACGGCAACGGATGACAAACGGTGGCCGAAACGGGCCAAAAACACTACTGGTTACTGTTCACGTGGAACTGACCAGCAGTGCAGAAAAGGCCGAAACGGGCGGTCCGGGGCGACCAAGGGTGACCAGGGGTGCGCGACTGGCTTCCTAACTTCCAGGACTACACTTTGGACGGTGGTGGCGGCTCCGGTGACGGCGGCAAGGCTGTTTTTCGGCTGGAAAACAGTAAAGACAGTAAGGGACACTAGAAATGGAAGAGAAAAGGAAGAGAAAAAGGGAGAGAGAGTGTGGCTGGGCTGGTGCACGAATTTTGGGGGAGAAAGAGAAGAGAGAAGAGGCTGAAAACTTGAAGGAGAAGCCAAGGCAAGTGGGCTTGCCACTTGCTTGAAGGACCAATCAAAAACAAGCAATAAACAAGCAAAAACAATGCCCACTTGGGCACAAAAGCAAAAGGCCTAAGAGAGAAGCCCAAGGGCTGGAAATGGAGGGAAACTTCGGCCAACTTGGGCCCCTCTTGGGCTGGGCAGAATGGGTGCAAGGCCCATTGGGCCGCCGGTCTTGGGCTGGCCCCACCCGCGGGCCCGAACCCGATCCAATTTCTTTTTCTTTTTCCAACGCTTCCGTGTCCAATGGAAAATCCCAAAATAAATGAGGTGACGTCCAAGCATTTAGTCCTGATATCATCGAGAAATCGGTTCCTAAAATCGGGCTAAATTGAGTCAATTTTCAAGATGTTACACTGTGAGCTTCAACCACATGATAAGTCATGATTGATTTTAGAGAGTGAATTGATCAAATAAGTGATGCATATATGCAATGGGATAGTTCAGAAACGTATTGCATGTAAAAGCATGTGAAAAAAGTTCTAATCAGAATGTAATTGTAACTCATTTGAAACAGGAGAAGAAAGGCTTTTGAAATATATCATCTATCGGTTGAAAGAACTAGATTCGTGGAGGATGATATATTTCAAATCCCAAAAGCCACTACCCTTGGAGGATGTAACTTACTGCTCTTGGAGTTTTTTTTTTTCTTTGACATACTACTCTTAAGATCCGTTTGGTAACATTTTTATTCTTGAGAACAATTTCTTTTGAGGAATTGTACTTTTCTATTTCTACTCTCTAGAACAATTTTTGAGTAAAATAAGGCATTTGATAACTACAAAAATTTCTTATTCTTAGAATAAAAAATGAATAGAAATGCGTTTGATATCGACATAAAAATTTTATTTCTTTTTTCTCTTATGGTGGCAGAGACCAACGAGTGGTAGGTGGTGGCGAGAGGCCAGCGGACGGGGGTGGCCAGCGACCAGCGACCGACAGCTGCCCGCCATCACCATCGGTCGCCATTGTTGCCTCCGCCGTCGATCACCGTTGTTGTCACCACCGCCGGTCGCGCCAGGTCGCCGGCCACACGGCGAAGGGCGGAAACAAGAGGCCGACAACGAGCAGGGTAAGAATGGCGGCCGGCGAGCAAGGGCGGCGGTAGGCGGTGGTGGGTAGACGACAATGTGCTATGGATAGTGAGTAGTCCCCAAAAAATTGTTTCTAGAAATTGTTTCCGAGAATAAGAAACTATTTTTTTCTACTTTTCATTTCTACTCCAAATCTATTATCGGGAATAAAAAAATTAGCTAACGTCTATTCTAGGAAATAAAAGAATAGAAAAATAGAGAAATATGAATGTTAGCAAATGGAGCCCTAGAGTTAAAGAGCATATCTTTTTCTATTAGTGGTATTTTTCTATCTCGGAGTGGACTTAGGCATCAATTTAAACTCCAACCGCTATTATCTTGCCGAGAGAAATTTGAAGCCTTAGAAATTGTAAATCCATCCCTCCAAGCAGATAAAGGCTTCAACCCATTCATTTATCCTATCCCTCACTTTACTCTTCTCAAAAAGATCATTCCATTATCTCCGAACTTTGATGGCATTTAATCAAATTGCTACTCTGGTTTGAGAAGCTTTTAAATTTTCCTTATCTCTCATGCCTTTCTTTGAATTGTCATGAAAAGAATTCAAAACATATCTAAGGCTCCGTTCATTTCACGGAAAATATTACTTTTCTGGAAAATATTTTCCAAGAAGTTATTTTCCAGGAAAACGTAATTATTTTATGGTGTTCGGGTAAAACTTGATTTTGAAGTGGAAAATATTTTCCGCTGTTCGCTTGGGAAAATATTTTCTTTTATAAACTCTTTTTTAATAATTTTTTTATTTTATTTTTTAATATTGTTACTTATTATTTTTTAAAATAGATTATTAATTTTTTTTTCTTTATTTTGTGTTCTCTCCTTCCTTGGCCGGTTCCTGGCCATGCCTCAAGCTCACCTTGCTAGCAAGGTTGCATGATTAGCTCACCGGCAAGGTGAGCTCAAGGCAATGAGGCTTGAGCCTCGCAGATCGGCATCGCAAGTTATGCAGCTTCAATTCGGAAAGTAGTTGAACTACCATGAGGAAGAAGAAGCACAACGCCATGCAAAAGCTGAGTGAGGGAGATCGACCAATTAGGGCAAGTGATTGACTTTGTTCTACTTTAAAAAGGAGGGATTCGATTGTTTTGAAGGGAGCAAAGAGAGGCAAGTACGAGGGCATCGGGTTCGTGAAGCGAGGGAAGAGAGGATGACAATTTTTTATTTTGAAAAGGGGTAAATTTGGAAATAATTTTTCGTCTTGTGACGCTCAGGCGTTGCCGATCCGCGCGAGCTCGCGGCTCGCCGTCGTCGGGCCACCAATCATTGCCGTGGCCGACAACCGGCCAAAAAAGAAAAATAGCAAAAGGAAAGACAGAAAAATAAAAATAAAAAATCGATTTTATTAAAAATAACAAAAATAATAACAAAAAATTCGAATTTATGTAAAAAATAAAAAATCTAAAAATAAAAGAAAGAAGTGAGGACTAATGGAGAGTGTAAGATAAGAGAGCGAATGTGGAAAATGTTTTCCACTTTTAAAAAGTGAAAAACATTTTCCCTCACTTTAGAAGATTTTTTTTTTTCTTCATGGAAAATGTTTTCTTCAATGAATTTATTTTCCGTAAACGAACGTCGGAAAATCCGGAAAACGTTAGTTATTTTCCATTTAAACGAACGGAGCTAAATATGGTTTTCAAACATATTTTAAGCTCTCTATCTCCATATATATTCACATGTATTTATATAATCGATCCGCCATCCATGAAGAGTCATGTGTTTAGAGCTACGAGAAAAATTAGACTTGATTCAATGCTAGGGTTACATTGTGGATGATTCCAAAAGGGACAAATTGCCAAAATTGAAACATTAGGGAAAGCTTGTCAAAACCCCAAATCCCCAAAATCTTGAGGGTCAAAATGTAATTCGCTTGAGAAAATCCTTTTTTTCCGTCAAAACGATACTGACTTTTAATCTGAATATGAAAAAATCGGATTGATCGTAATTTTGAGAGTATCTAAGGAAAGCAATGATTGCTAAGGTGGGGAGATGCTGGAGTCACACAACGCACATGAAATCTAAGCGGGGTTTGACTGTCTTTGATGCAAGGACCGTATGCTTAGCTTCAACCATGGATCAAGCCACGCTGAGTTGTTCATTGACGCACAAGGAAAAGTGCAACATAGAGTAGCAGTCGTTTCGCACTCCCCCGGTCTACATTGGCAGAGGCAAAACAAATCAAAGAGAATTGTGCATCCACATGCGAAGGCCAAGTCATGACCCTGTAAGGTTTATGTCGACACTTTAAATTTTGTCTTATTCTTTAAAAAAGTGAAAGAATTGGCAAAATGTTAAAAAAGTCCGATGACCCTCACCGGTGGCTAAGCACACTGCCTATAAACCCTACTCGATCTCTCGCCGTGTGTGTGTAAAGGGAATTTTGATGTGGAACAAGTTGCAAGTGATTTTCGGGATTAAATCAATTATTTGAAGCTTGACCAAGTAATTTTTAGATTGCACTTAAATTGTTTGTATGTAGGGAATTTTCTAGACTGAATTGATCATCAGAAGCCTAAATGAGCAAATTTCAGAGTACCCCTTAATTGAGAATTCAAGATTTGCGTCTTGATAAACTTCACTACTGATATTTATTTAGGTAGAATATTTCAATTTACATATCTTAGTGATGTTCAGTTTCCTTTGTATCGTGAACATTTTTAACACGGGTATACTTGTACACAAAGAGTCTCATGACTATATAAAATAGGTGGTGTAGCCTTGTAGGCCAGTAGTGGTCGGTTCTCATTCATTCGGTCATATTTCAATACAATTTGAGAGAGAGCTCTTTTGATTTTTCCTTCAGCTTTACCTTGAGTTTGCAAGGCTTTGGACTCAAGTCATGTCTTTATTTCCTTCTCGTTTCTTTCCCCTCACCTTCCCCACCAAATCTCTCTCTCTCGTATACATTTTTTTTTTGGCTGCATTTATCTAGCTCTAACATGAACTTCAGCAATTGGACCAAACATTCGACGGAAAGACTAAAGTGAACAGACAAAGATACAATTAAAACTATCCGATTTCACAAAGAAACAAGTCCAGGAACGATGTCATCACCTCTAAAAATAACGAAAATCGAGAATCATACCTTAAGTCCACTCTTCAAATACCCATTGATTTCTTCAATTAGTATCGGAAACCAGGTCTCCTAGAGCGGGACAGTAACCTCCGTCCAGCCATGCACACGGATTCGAGAGCAAACCACATGGGCTGGTTGGCCGTGAATAGTGTCAACAGATTTCACCACCCGACCACCATCGATAACGACGGCCTCTATGCAGCAGTCACTATACCAGCAGACGGTCTTTCATCTTAAGTTTGCTCCGCAGGATATGATAATGCAAGAACCCATAAAAGTGTTGACCTCTGTGGACACTTTGTAATGTAACGAGGAAACTTAAATTGGTGACCGACGAGTCACGTCCAATTAACATGGCTCCTTGACCCTGTAAATTCATAGTAAAACTCATTTCAAATATGGTGCCTCATGGGTAGCATATGTAAGGTTTTACCATTCATTCCATTTCCAGAAGAAAGGGACCAGGGTTTGATAATGAAACAAACTCTGTTGGCTAACTGCGACGTACCTCATGTGAAGAAACTTCCTAACTTTTTAGCATCTTGATGGAGCTGCGATGACAAATTCACTAACCTTGGACTTCGGGTCGCGGGTGGTGCAGAGTATCTATGACTCAAACTGAACGATTCATTGCAGGTGCCAAGACCAGTATGGTGGAGACAGGATGACATAAAAGGAGAGAGAGGATTTTGAATACATAAGTTTTCAATTGTTCCATGAACTGTGTACAGGACCTCTGACGCAAATAAACAGAATAAAACAAGTTCCCCACTGGGCCACAAACCTTAAGATCTTCACCTCTCAACTTCTATCAAGAACCTTAAAGCAGAAGACAACTCACATGATCAGTACACACAAACATGACATGCTAGAACCTACGTATGGCTATACATCAACAGAAAGAAATGACAAAGGAAGAGGAAGCGCTCCACATATAACCATTTTAATCTGCCAGTTATCCCTTTGACGATTTGAGGAAGAGTCCTGTCACCTTCTCCAACCGGGTTTCTCTGAAATTTGGCATAATGCACAACAATCAGAGACCAGACTCAACAGACAAGATGAACAGAGAAATGGGTAGTGCATGAAACAGCTACTATTGTATGAAACTGATGATTCTAGCAACGGCAAAGAAAGTGTTGCCCCAACACAAGCAAAAATTGCCCAAACAAAAACAGAAAAACAAAGAGGCGACTAAGAGTCAAGCTAAGATGGATTACACATTAAGCCAGCTTCTTTTTCATGGGCAGAACAATGCTTTGACCCAAATGTCACCAGAAAGAAAAGTTTCACATAATTAGACCCCAAACAAATGATGCAAATGCACCTGTGATAGGTAATTGGAAGCACAGCTAACTCATTATCCCAGAATGAGCATGGGCCGCACGGGTAGGAGGGCAGGCTTTTGCATCCCATCCTGACCATTTTTGGGCATGGGCCTTTCAGGCCCCAGATTCTGGCCTGGACCGAATGGAACCCAGCCATTTCAGGCCAGTCAGTCGACTCAGTCCAAGCTAAAGCCCGAAATCTATAAAAGACACATTTCTGGAAAACCCAAAATCCTGATGCCATCTGTTCTGAAACAGGAATTATGTGTTCCCACTACTTTTTCAGAAAAAGATCTGAGTAAAAGGACCCTAACTATGTGCTCATATATCTTCCACAATAGACAGAAATTAAAAAGCAGATGTATAAACAACAATGACCCAAGTATGCTAACAGAAGGGGGAAGAGACCGGATCTATACATTTTATTGCACAGCAAACCCATTAAAGAGTGTCCGTGCACAACAAGAGAGAGTGACAAGTCTTAGGATATTGACAGAGGCGACGATTAGAGTCATTGTGCCATAGCTTGTGGTACCACTAGACGAAATAGTGGCTCAGACTCCCACGGTGGATGCTCAATGATTCATGGGCGAGTCACAAGCAAGTTAGGGCAGAGAGAGGCAAAGTGTTAAGGAGACCAAGAGGTCGGGAACATAAGGGTGTGAGGGGGAAAAAAGTCGAGGGGAGCGTTGTACTAGGGTTTTCTAAACTTAAAAGTAACTATATGTATTCTACATGTAGTTAAGGCTGGTCCGGGCAAATCGTTAAGTACCTAAAGCCTGAAAGATTGGACCAGCCTGAATTAAAAGAAATAAAAATTTATTTCATATCCGGTGGACTGGCTCAAGCCTAATCAGAGCCATAAAAAGACTAAGCTAGTCCGGGCAGTCCGATCCAGGTTTTTGGGCCACCAGGCATTTTTGCTCAGCTATCAAATCATTGTAATCAAAACATACCTGTGTTGTCCACCCAGATAGAAGTTAACAACAGTCAACAGTTACTAAGAGAAAAAATGGTTCGCCATTTTAGTAAGAATATTCAAAATGCAAGCAATAAGTAGCATCAAAATAAATTTCTTACCAGTACTATCTCTAGACAACAACAATGATCTGTCGGTTCTGCTTCCACCTTTTCCATTTACTTGGACTTGCTTCTGCATGCGTGGTGACGTTGAGGTCGACTTTCCATTGTTCAAAGATGGCAAAGAATGCCTCCTGACAAAACCATTTTCCACCCCATCTTGACTGATCCTTGCAGCTCCCTGTGCTCTCAGCTTTGCCTTTGCAGATTGAGTTGCTGCCATGTAGCTAGGCAATGTAGAATTATTCAATGAAATGTTCTCTGAGAATTCCTGTTTCACTGGGAAAGACATCCTCCTCTTGGTCTTCTGGCTCATCTTGGTAGTATTATCTTCCTTCGGAGTGGACCCCTCATGTAATGCCGAAGTTTCATCACCCTTTTCATCATTTATGGATAAATGGGCTTCAATGACAGGGCATTCCTCAAGAAGCTCATCAACGGACTCAACAACAGACACAGGTTTTGGAGGAGTTTCAGACTGAATTAGTGAGGAATCTTCAACAATTTGTAGTTCAGCACCATCTTCTACAACTTTCTCATCTGCATCGGGAGACTGGAAGGTTGAATCCGAGAGAGTTGACTTTGGCTTCTCTGGCAGAGCTTCAGAATTTTCATGAGCCTCTTTACTGGCTGCAGCAACTTTCCTTAAATTCCCTTTTACCCTCTCAAGCTCATTTTGAGGCTGCTCTTGTGCCTGTTCTGGTTTATGATGTATTGTTTTCCTTGGTTTACGGATAGGCTTCTGAATATCAGGTGCAGGCTTCACTGAATTATTGTCACCATTTGAAATGGGGACTCTTCGGCTAACACGCTTTGTCCTGTTTCGCTCAGTTTCTCCAGATGGAGTGCTGCTCTGGTGCTTCTGAAACCTCGACCCAGTAGCTTTCTTTTGTTGTGGAAGAGGTTCCCAAAAGCGGGTTGATGACCAGCGTTCCAACCAGTTCTCACTTGAGTTTGGTTCAACCGGATCATAATGGATATTCAGGGGCATAGCAGTAGTTGATGAAAGAAGCTAAAGCAGCAACATGACATAAGCTTTAGTACAAATTCAAAAATTGAAACAAACATGTGTAGAACTCTAATAGATGCCAAGCATAGACTTTAGTTGACACAACTGTTATATGATTCTTACATTCACCACATGTGTGAGCATGCTAAACTGAACCTACTTAGCTGAGCATTTCATTTTCGGAAATAACAGACATTGAAACAGCTTGAGCCATATACATCCTGGGACTAAGAGCTTCACACAGTTATATGTAGGAAAAGTCATGGCCCCCACAAATTTCTGTGCTACTTTAAGGCAAAGCATATTTTCAAATTGTATTAGGCCTGCATTTGGATACGTACTTGATCTGACATTCAATGGACGATGTACAACTCTCTGTCATAAAGTGCCAGTTTAATGCCTTAATCTGTGCCCTTAGATTGATTATCATAAATATGTCAAGTTCAATACTCAGATGGCAAAAAACTTTCACTGGATCTTGTTCAGTCGGTCAAAAGATATGCAGGAAAAGGTACAATTAATGCTTTTATATAAGTAACGAGGGAATTTCACAGTACCTTACAGATGAAAGAATTCTTCAGTAGCTTCTCTGGCTTGAAGTTATTACTTATATCATGTGACTTCACATGAGGCATATCCTGAAGGAAAACAATGGAAGCATGACATGGAGAACTGGAGATACAAAAGCAAAACTATGAGCCGCACATCATGTCTCTTGCACTCTGAAATCAACGTTTATGTGATTGCAAAATATCATTCCCATAGTATAGCATCCTCAACTTTAATAAGACATGCAGGTTCATGGCAAGCAAAGCTTCTAATAACTTCTAAGAAAAGAGAGAGAAAACAAGAGACACAAGGCGTTTGCAGCTGTAACATTTGCAATGGCACAAAACCAAGATGATAATCTATAATAAGGTTGCCTGTTTTCTTGCTTGTTCTCTTTGATTTGGAGATATTTGTGCACTGAACTCCTGAATTAATAATCAGACAGACTACTTTACATACAGAAACAATCTAACAATTCTTGCTATCCACAGATAAGATATCCAGCAAACTGCATGCTTCAACCCACAAATCCCCTATTCCTGATAAAGAAGAATCAGGAGCAAAATTCCACATCAAAGTGTATCAAGAATATCTACCGGACATCTTTAAATGCATTTGAAGCCCTCAGAGGAGCATTCTTACCTTTCGACTACGAATCAGCCTTTGGAGATTGACAATGCCCCGCATGCAGACTAGAGTAGCAATAGCTTGTCGCCTAACTAGGTGTCCACGAATAAGCGCCTGCAGTCTTATTATGCCCTTTAGAACACGAAATGCACGACGTGCCTGCACAAGTTATAGCTAAATCGTTTAAGCAAAATGTTGAGATAACTTCACAAGGACGGACTAAGAGTAGAGAGAGCATCACCAAGTAGCCCCTAAAAGTTGCCTGCACTTTTGAAGCAGCCTTTCCTTGTCTAATTATCTCAGCAGAGCTCATGTTTAATTGTTCAAAACCCACATTATCCGCACCAGACAATAAGGGAGCCGTATTCTGTCCTACATCATGATTACCTCCCTTTTCTAACTCCGAGCTTTCTTCCATCCTTTTGCCAGTGAAAGGCAATTCATCTGGAAGAGTGCGAGATTGTGGAGCCAAATCTTCAGCTGCCGCATCAAAAGCTGTGACTGGCTCTTTTTCTTTCACGGTTTTCTTCACAAAAAATTGTGTTTGCATATTAGGACTTGATCGCACTTTGTAGGTAACACTAACTAAATTGCAGCAGTGTTAACCCACATCTGCATTCAGAGTTCAGACTACACAAGAGCAGCTGAGCAACAGTGACATAAAGAAGAAACAGGAACCACCAAATGCCATGTACAATTTTATTAAATTGAGTTATAAAATTGAATAATTACCACTGATTGATAATGTTTCAAGGAAGGCAAACTACAAAAACAGAGTGACAGATGCTACACACTTATACCAAGGCTAGCAGACAATTTTACTTCAACCAGAAGGACAATTTCTTTGCTGTTGTGAAATAGGCTACTTCACCAAAAACTCAGTTGAATTAAGGACTGTGCATTGTAATTGAGTCGGAAGCTGATGGTTTTATTTCTATTAGATGGAGATTTCCTTTCTATTGTGAAACATGTCAACTCAACTAAGAACACAGTTGCGATAAATAGAATACATTGTAGTAGACTAAACAACCAGGCCAAACTCGGTAGCATGACAGTCTACCTCGTTCAAATGCTGAATGCAAAAATTTCCATATTGTCAAAATGCATTCACAAATCAAAATGCAGAGGAGTGTTTGAAGGGCAAAGAATTTTATCAGACAAGAAGTCTGTTTCTTGCAAATCTGTAAAGTGGATGGATATATGTCTGGTCAAATCAATTTTTCCCTGAGTTACTAATTTAGAATCATAAGTTTCCTTTTTGCTTTGGGGAGTTCTTTTTGCCTACAGTAGAAATTGCAAAAAGCAAAACTTACCTTGCGACAGTGGGAAGTACAGATATAGCCAAAAGATTGAGTTAATAAATTCTTACCTTGACCAACCTAGATTTGGAGGATTTCTTCCCAAAAAGCACTTGCCTGATCCATTTGCCTCCTGATTTACCCATTGAATACAAGACCTACTGACTACCAAAGTAGAAGCCTGCAAAATTCGACAGATGTAGAGAGCTATGAGAATGAAACAGCAAGAAGACTAAACAGACTTAAGTGCTTCACCAGATATTGAAAGCACAGCCACATTATGAAGTCTCCACTCAATAGTGATATCCAAAATAAAAGTTGGACGAATTGAAACTATTAGTGCTCTGCAACAAAAACAATAATATTTCTTTAACACTCTAATCGGTTAATAGCTACTTGATATTGCACTATTAAAAAGGGAGACAAGAGAAATTGCAACCTCTGTGAGTTTACATCATACAGTCTATTCTCACTAAGCACCAAATGTCTCGAGGGCGAGGCTCACCCTCACCGGTGGCCAGCAGGGGCAAGCTCCGCCCAGCCATAGCAAAGGCTGTGCCAATTAACCAAGCAGAATTGAAATATCACATTCGGTACAAGTCCAGAGGACAGATCCAACGAGCACCACCTCCCAGAACAACAGCTTCGACAGGCAGAAACCCTCAATCGTTACCACGAAAGGACCCTAATGCAGAGCAGAAAACTAAAAATGCACCTCACCCTCAAACCCAAGCACAGTTTCACAGACCCAAGAAAGCAAACGACGCAGGAATTCAAGCAAACAACAGCCACCCTCCACCAGAATCAAGAATCGAGCAACGGCGCACATAAAAAAAAACAAAAACAAAAAAAACCCAATGGGCCAATTCGCAGAAGAGTCGACGAATGCCAACAACAAAAGCGAAGGCGAAAGCCACCCATCAAGATCCGAACTCATTGGGTGAATGCAGACAAGTTTTTGGCAGTACCCACAAGCCATGCTAGGTAGATCTGAGACAAACCTGCGAGGAGAAAGAGAGAGAGAGAGGGGAGCGAGCTACTGGTGATATACAGTGAAGAATGAAGATGGAGAGTGAGAAGTGAAGTGGGTACGAGAGAGAGAGGGGCAGGATAAAACGAAGGAACCGGCTCCGCTCACCGTGGATGTGGATTGTCTCTTGCGCTTTGATGTTAGATTTGGACGAAAGATTCCTCTTTCATGGGAAATTACTTAAAGCTCCATGGAATCCCATCCTTACAAAACAACGACAAAATTATTAGAATATTGCAAAACGAGGAATTTGGAGATGCTGCTGTGGGGGTTTAAAGAAAGAGGAGGGTGGTTGGGAATGGTGGGAAAGTCTACAACACTAGGATAGGTATCTTTCAATCTAAATGAAATTTGATAATGATGAATTCTGCCCACGATAGAAAATAACTAACTTTTTTATATACTTTTCTCATAGTGATGTATAAACCTTTTAGTTAAAACAAAAACCAACAAGGTAAGAAAGTTTTGCTCCTCTCGTTATAGTCTTAAATTCAGACACTCAAGAAATAAGATCCTAAATTTACCAAATAGGAGAGACTTTGCTATTAAGATCGTCCTGGAAGTGTGCAAAAAGCTCACCCGAACATTGCATTACTACTAATACCAGAAAGATCATTGGTTCTTTTGCATTAGCAAAGACGAAAATCAAGGCTACATCCATTTAAGCGAACAAGCACCAATGAGAATGGTTGCTTGGAGGTATTTCTATTGAGGCAAGTGTCCTTGGAAGTCTTTCCTAAACCTAGAACTAGTTTTTGTATTTTTCTTGGTTAATGTCTTCACACAATCCTACGGTGTTTCGTGACATCCAATGATGAGCATAAAATATGGAATCACTAATTTAAGCTTCCATTTTATGATTAAAATTTCTATTTTGTTAATGTTTCATATATTTCATGTGTCTAAATATGAGTTATAGTTAATGAATTAGTAATGAGTGGTGATTAGTAAATATGATAATTTACTACAACCATTCGATTAATAATACAAATGGGACCTAGGTAAACCCTAGAACCTATGATAGAGTAGGTTCTAGGTTTCAAAAATTGAGAAATATGTTCCAACGGGTAGGTTCTAGATGAAACTTGTATATAACCTAAAACTATTCATCCCTAGCTAATTGTCCTTGAAAGTTTCCAAAAGATAGATTAGACTTCTATATATAAGGAGCAGTGAAGCTATGAGGAGGATTAGACACTAGTAATACCGTTATTGCACTCTGAGCTTTAACATCATTTTTGTTCTTGTTCTGAATGTCTCTCTCAAGTATTGTAATAGCATCTAGATGAGTCTACAAGCTTAAGTGCAATTGTGTATATCCTAATAGTATGATTTATCGTGTAAAAGAGCAACACTAGCCAATTTTAACTCGGTTTGCTGATTATTAGTAGAATCCAATCGCTATTAATGATGTTAGTTGGATAGTAGAGGTAGGCTTGGGCATAAAGCTGAACCATGCCAATATGTTTCGATTACCATTTTCAGTGTTGATTCTTTGATATTTTGCAAAATTTTTGAAATCCTTACTCAACCTAACCATCTCCCCCTTCTAAGTTGCCTTGTTAGCCTTAACTATTTTTAATTGCATTTGATTCTGCGGAGAGTCGAATCGAGTAGTAATTATTAGCATTGGTCAGCATGACATGGTACTTTGTTGCTATTTTCTTCCTCAATAAACTAGTCTCTTCTCTTCATTGTTTAAAGGAATTATTTGTTTGAAAGATGCAAGGTGAAAGCACATTATGAAACTTTTATACCTCGTCAATACTCTCACTAGCAAATTAACTTGAGTATCAATTATTCATTCCATAGTCAGTTATTTAAAAATAGAATTATGTAGAGGCCAAGTATCATTAATTTGTCACATGCCAACATGATGAAAAAATCTTGTAAATGGTAATTTTCAACTACTGAATGGCTAAGTTGCACTGGAAAATTTAACCAATCAATCCTAAATATATCATGTAAATAGATTATTCAATTTTAAATTTTTAAATTTTATCAATTTAGTTTTAAGTTTTTGTGCGAACTAAATTGATAAATTTAAAAAGTTCAAGATTGAATATATATTTTTATAATAAATTTAAAACTGAATGAAAATTTTCCAAAATGAAACTCCATGCATAGAGCTCGTTAGTTATGTCCTTGATCCATTTAGGTATGAGCATTGAAGCTAGGCTTTGGTATTCTGATCGATGTCGCAATCAAGGGAAGCCATTATTAGTCGACCTTTTGTCTATTAGTCATTATTTGTCGGCATCATTAAAGATACCATCGTTGTCTGCTTTTTCTATCCACTTTGAAAAGCCCCAAGCAACCAAACGTTTTGATACTTAAAAAGAGTGTCTAAACCATCCTTAAAATCAGGGGCTAACCTTGGATCCTCGGCGTCCGTTTGAGAGAGTACCACAACCCTACGAGGACTTTTAGTGCATGTTGTTTGCATTGCAGGAAAGGCAGGTTGCTTTGATACGGTTTTTTTTATTTTTATATATCGATATCCACATATCTCATATATCTGATTTGAGCCGGTATGTTTTTCGAGCCCTGATCCCGACTCTACCCTCTACTTACTTTACATCTTGAGATTCCGAGATCTGAATAAGGTCTAGGATGAGTCCTTTTAACAACTTGCTTAAGTTGGTAACGATTTGACACTTTAAAAGAGTGAAGTGCGATGGGAGAGTCGGCTTGAATTAGGACATGTTTGTGGTTCAGTGTTAGCAAAAAAATAAATAATAATTAGGGTTCAATAGGTACCTTTTTCGAAACATAGTGCATCTTAAAAAGATCCACATGAAATTCCCTATAGAATCCCGGTGGCTAGTGGAGGGGATGGGGGCCATATCTAACTTTTAGCAACCAAAACCGAAACATGATTTAGTGCAACGCGTGTATTCATGTAAAATCTTAAAAGATATATGTTTTGACTAGTAGGAAGTGTTGTTTAATGGAACGATAAGATTGGAAGAGAAAGTACCAAAAATGTCATAACTTTATTATATTGATAACAATTTAGTCATTGATCTTTTAATTCAATTAATTCAATCATAAAATTTTTATATTTATGTCAATTCAATTCATTTAATAATTGGTATAATCGGTGTTGACGTGGCTGATTAGTGCCGCTGGTCCACACCGGCGAGGAATGCGACTCTTGCCAACAAAAAGGTTTAGTTGATACTTTTTCCTAAGATTATATTCCGACGAAAAGGATTTGTTTTCTTCTTGCCAAGACTCTGTTTTCTTTTTGGGGCTCTTCTTCTTTGATGATTTAAGGGAATAGTTAGAAGGATGGCCCTCATTTCACCTCGGTGACCCAACCGACAAATGTGTCAGCACTCAATGCCAACCCAGATGGGGACTGATGTGAGCACTTGAACGTCAAATTAATAAAAGAAAACAAATTAGTTGAGAATGATAAATATGAATAATGTATTTAGTTTTGATCACTAAATTTATGGATAGATAATTCATGTGCTTCAGAAATAGGCATGGCATAACTTGTTTATTTGGTGAAAAATCAAATGCATTATTTTTATTTTTCCTATTCTGGCATCACTTGATAAAATAAAATCACGAGCAAATAATTCCAAAATCAGCAAAAAAATCAATGTTCGAATTTCATTTATCGCAATGATTTCTGGCGTCACCAAGAACGTCCACGCCGTTTGGATCCAAGATCTTAGGGGCGAAACTTGAGACCCAAGGAACCGGGCCAAGAGCCCCACGGCTGAACCTTGGACCATGGGACAACTCCAGAGACCCTTTGCCTAAGAAGCTGACAACCAAACATGTTGCCTCGAGGGTCATACCCACGACCAAGGGGCCCTGGACTGCGGCCCTGGCACCCAAGATGCCGGCGGGCGAACTCAAGATCCAGATGCTCCGAGTCGGGATGCTGATGCCCGACCCTGGGACACAAGCACCGCGACGGGAGACTCTTGGGACTGAACTTGTGGTTCAAGTCCTCGTTCCAAGGTCCCGAGTCAAGCCACCGGGCTCTTGGGTCTAACCGCAAGATTGCACCTCCAGCCTATGAGGTCCTGGACCAAGTGTCGAAGTCCGAAGAGTAGGCCCTGTAGCCCCAACTTTAGGAGAAAATTATTGGGTACTCTCGAATCATTTCAGTCCATTTCACATATACCATTAAATCACATGAGATTTTAAGTGGGAATAACATGATTTAGCGGTACATGTAACGTGGGCTAATATAAACTGAAAGTACACAAGAAGAAGCTAATTCAGGGGACTAAGGTTCGAAGTCTGCACATCGAGATATCCAATTTAAGCGTCATGGTCCATGCTCCAACCCTCAAATGGGGATGGTAATTTCCAACGTGAACTAACACGAATTTAATAGACATTCGCTTCATGATATAATTGACAATATCATAGTACTTGACAATTATTACTTGTGAACAAGAATTACTAACCCCACCCTCTAAATCACCGTCAAGGGGTCTAGTCCCGGTTCGACCGCCCCAAGGGCCCAGGGTCTAGCGCCTCCCAAGTCCAAAGCTTCTGAGGTCGTGCACCAATAATAGGTCTAACTCTCAAAAATGTGTAGTATTTTGACAATAAATATCTGCAAATGACTTGCTAGTTTCAAAAGTACACCAAACACCATAGAAAGGTAACCCATATTCCCTAAAAATAACGAATTTGAAGACTGTCTCCAACCATGTCCAATCTCCTTAAACAGGCCTACCCAAGTTCATTTTCTGAAACTAAAAAGCTGAAAAAATTTCCTCCAATTCGTATAGTTTTTCCACTGTCTAGAATTTAAATGAACCATGAGTTTCTTAAAGGCATCCATGTAATGAAAGTAATCAGTGAAGATTTACTCAAAGTTATCAGGGTAACAAGAATATATTCTGAAACCAGTGGACATAGGTCACTGCATATCACATAATCTACTACAACTATCTAAAAGTACAGTGCTATGTAAGAGATAATCATAATGCATTGCGTTCGATCCTTAGTTTGCAAAAATCAGAACTGAACAGAGATCTGGCCATTCAACAGCGATGCTTCTTTCACACTCTTCAATGGGCAAGCAAATATCAGGTAATGCCAAAGTAGACCGTTTAGCACAACACCACAATTCCTCAAGAAAGACTGTGGGACCCACGCAGACGATGACGTTGATGTTTCTGATCGATCCTAGAGCTGAGAAAAATTTAACTCCCAGAGTACCTGAAATATTTTTGTGCCGTAGAACTGCAACTGCAGCAGTTCAATCTATACAGTGGCTAAAGGCCTGTCCAGCAGTAAGAAAGATTAAGAAAACGCTTTCCAACAACTGTATTATCAGAAAATAGAACCAACAAAAAGATGCTAAAACATAATATTGATGATGCATTCAGGTAGCAAAAATGGTTATGGCAATGGATCAAGTACTGGAGGTGTCCCTTGTTTGTAGATAAGGAAACTTAGAAGGGTTTCTCCTAAAGAACTTGCTAGTGTCAAAGTTGATTCCAAATCTGATTTAGCAGAATCAGTTCATTTTTTGTAGGAAAATGGAAACACTTTGGAAATCTCTCTGGAACATCTACAGAAAATTTCTATGGGCTCAATCCAAAATTTTGAAGCCAGAAGAAGAAGAAGAATAAGGGGAAGGAAATTTGGGTCCCTAAAATGACGTCGAAGTCTCTATACATTGAGCCATCCTCAGTAGTGCCACCATGAATGATGTAGGGTTATTCTTCATCCTCAGATTCTAGGATGAGCAGTAGCTTTACCAAAAAGCAAGATAATGCTGTCGGTGGTAATTCTGAATGGAAGAATATGGCAATGGTGAATGACGATGCAATTCTTTTATATAATGCTTTCACTGTGCTTAACTCTAGTGATATTGACTTTGATTCTCTTATGAAGAAGGTTAATAAGCAGGATGTTCTTCCTGCTGTGAATTCTATTGATGTTGATGAAATGCTTAAATGCATGTTGTGAATGCAGAAAAGATCAAGGAAGACAGCAACCGTTGGTAAGAATAGCACTCCACACCTTTTTCATCACCAAAATTTCTGAATGCGATACAACGACTTTCCAAGCCCCATAAATGAAGGGAGGAACAGAAATTGGTTTCTCATTGGCAGATTACGTCATTATTTAGTGGAAACTAGAGTCGAGGAGATCAGCATGGAGCTTGTCACTTCTCTTTTTTCACATAGATGGTAAATGGTGCGTAACTATGAGTCACATATGCTGGGTAAAATATCTATGAATAATTTTGTGGTAACAATCATTGCCAGAGGTTACAATGTTATCCTTCTTAAAGAATCCAGCAATGGTGAAGAAACTTTTGGTTTGTTTGGTCACTTTTATCTGGAAACTTCTTTACTAGGATGAATTATAGGAGTGATGGACATGTGAAGAGGAAACTTAACATGGCTCTCTTGTTTCTGGTAATTGGTTTTTCTTATTTCCTCCATCATAGTTCAAGTTGCATGCCATTTAAGTCTGAAATGGTCTCTTGTAAGAAGCCTTTAAGATACTTTCAATTTCTCTAGCAATAGTCCGGATTTTCTTGCAGCTGTGAAGGAATCTTGGAATCAACCTGTTGGATAGGCTATGTTGCAATTGCTCAACCTTGTACTGGACAATCCTACTTTGCAGTTGTTCTCTAAACATAAATGATTAAAGTAGGTGCTTAAGGAATTTGACTAGAAGCATTTCATTGCATTTCCTAGAAAGTGCAGACGTAGGAAGACCAACAGTTGTCTTTGCAGCTATCTAATTCAGCTCATTCTCCTGATTCCCCCATTCTCGAGTCAGAAAAGAAGATCTAAACAGAATTGAATCAGTTAAAACAAGCAGAGGTGTTTTATAAATAAAAGTGAAGAGATGCTTGGTGACCACAACACTTTTTTCTCAACAAAGTTGTCAAGGCCAGTATTTCGAAGAATACTCTACACAGAATTGTCTATGAAGCAGTATCTTTCTATCAGGATTTACTTGGTAAAAATGACTCTGTAACTTCAGGAAGGTCTATTTCTCATCTGCAATCTATTTGTAGTTTTCAACTTGATGAAGCTTCTTGTGATCATATGGTTTGTCCAATAACTAAAGATGAGAAAGACTAACTTAAAGGGTATGAATGCAGAAAAGGCGCTTGGCGTGACAGATATACAGCTCAGTTCTTTAAGGTGACTTGGTCCATTGATGTTGAAGATTTTCTGAATGCTATCCAAGACTTCTTCAGCTCTAGTAAATTGCTTGCTGCCATTAATACTACTGTCATTGCTTCAGTCCTTAAGACTGCTAATGCTTCCAAAATGAGTGACTTCAGGCCTGTTTCCTGCTATAATGTCATTTGATACATCACGACAATTTTACTCAATAGATTGAAGAAAACTCTGCCTGGCTTCGTTCATTGAAGGAAGAAATACTGTTGAAAAACATTCTATTAGTTCACGAACTTGTTCAGAGTCATCATCTACAACAAATTTCTTCAAGGTATTCTTGAAAGTGAATCTCATGAAGGCCTTCGATTTCATGAACTGGGAACTTACATTGAATTTTCTTTGTGCCATTAATGTTACTCAAGTGTTTATTGCTTGGATTGTAGCTTGCATGTTTTCACTCAGCTCTTTTGTGATGATTAATGGAAGTCTTGAAGCTTTTTGGAGAGGAAAAGGGCATAAGATAGAGACATCCTTTGTCTCCTTATGTCTTTGTTTTCTTTATTAATGTCTTGTCTAAGATGCATGGTAAATCGTCATCCTCTTTGTCAGAAAGTTAAACTCACTCATTTGGCTTTTGCTGATGATATTGTGTTTTTGACAAAAGGAAGGATTGAGGACCTTACAGAAATCCTGACGATTTACAGAAGTCCAACACTATGTTTGGTTTGAAGGTTGATCCTTGAGAAGTTGAGAGTTGAAATTGTTAATTGCTGGTATTTCAGAAATATAAACTGCAACTGTTGTCTCAGCTCAGTGGAATTAGAAAGGGAAAATTCCGGTTCAGCTAGGTATCTTGGTTTGCTCTCCTTCCTGGAAAGCTGTCTCCCAAGGATTATTGGGCTTTACGTGGTAAAATTACGATCAGAATACGCAGCTAGACTTGTAAAATACTTACTTATGCTGGGAGATTGAAATTGATTAAATCTGTCATTCAGAGTATTGCTAGCTATTCAAATAATGTTTTCATCCTCCCAAAGAAAGTAATGCACATGGTTAAACAACAGTGCAGTGCTTTTTTTTTTTTTTTCCTTTGGCATGGCTCTAATCCTTACTACAGGAGCTAAGTTCAAATGGGAGGATGTTTGTCTTCCAAATAGAGAGGGTAGTCTAGGTGACAAGACTCTATCTCGCTGGCCCTCTACTTGCATTACAAGGTTTCTATGGTTGAATCAATGGTTATAGGCTGAAAGATGACAACTTATGGATCGTCAAAAGCACCTGCTACTTCTTAATATGCTTGGGATGAACTCTGGTGTAGATCACTTGGGATGGCTCCACTACCTTTTTATAAGTTTGAACTTGAATGCTGCAGTTTCAGTTGTAATAAAAAATGATACTTGGCACTGGCCTAGAGTCAGAACTTAATATATGTTGAGGATTCGAATGAGGTGACTGATTAGGAACGAGATGACTGCATTAAGTATTTAGCACAAGAAACTCAAAAATAGTTCAGAGTTGTAGTACTCAAGTAAGGTTTCTTCTACTAACCACAATTTTTCTTCGGCAGGGGAATGAAATTTATATCCTTGGTGGTGGAATTTGCAAAATAAAGTAAGCACCCATTCTTTTGCTTCAAGTTTAAAAGTATTGTTCCCAATATATCGGTAATTTTTTTCTTATACAATGATATTATCGACTGTGGAAATTTAATGCATGCATTCCATAAAGTGCATATATTAAGTCTATTTGACAAATCTTCAATGATACTCATGTACCACTTAGTTCTTTGCATTTTGTCCTTTTATGTTTTAAGACGTATTGCACGCCTCATTTTCTAAAATCAGTTCACATGGTCACTGTTAAGCCCAAGATATTAAGTTTTGACATGAACAGAATGCATAAGAGTAAAAAGAAATGTTTTCCTCACAGCACAAACTGTTGAACTTATACCTTTTTACTGAAGAAAGCCCATGTGAAGCATCAAAAGAGCATTAGTTCTACTATAAATTCAGAAAAATCTAGAGATGACTTTCTCAGGTACATGACATTGGCTCCAATGTGCCAGTGTTAAAGCAGATACCAATCCTCAGGAATCACATGTACAAAAAGCAAACATGTATCTAATGGAAGGGACAAACATAATTCAGGTTTAGTTTCTACACACAAGTGGTGCGTGAATTGATGTACAAGCATATTTTATTTTTGGTAATAATTGTGGAGTGAACTTAACTATGGTTACTTGTATGGTGGCAAAATCTTAATCAGGAAAATTTCAAAGTTGAAATATTAAGTATAGAGTGTCAAAATTGAAAGTTCATTGCATTTTTTTAATTTGTGTTGCTGCTGTAATACCTGAGGAAATACATGTACCATTGCAATTGAACTCTTTTAGCACCAAAAACCGATGTCTTCCGATTTCAAAATAAAAAAGAAAAGCATTTTGAAGTCTTCTTCCACATTAGATCGATTTTAACCCACAAAGTACTTTTGAACTATATTCTCAACTATTCTCTGCTAATTAGACAATAAACTTTTCACACAAGTCTAAAGAAAAATAATGGGATTAATGATATTAATTAGACCAGATGCTCAACAATGAAACATTAGTTGTTTAGTAATCAAATGTGAATGAATTGTTCATGCAAGGCATTACCTTTGTACCCGCATTTTGGCTATAAAAGAAAAAAATCAACATACTCACTAATGTAAAAGGTGCAAGTAGAAAAAATTGAAAAATGCACTTTGCTATATTGCAAATAATTTATTTGTGTAGGAAATTTTTTTAAAACAATATGATTTCGAATACATATAAAACTCGACTTTATTGTGATTGAATAGACAGATATGAGTCATAGAAAAGAAGAGATCTGTATGATTTTTGTGCAGTGAAAGTCCAAAAATTGCCAATGGTCCACCTTCTTTTAAAAACAATTAGTATTTTAATTAATGTGCTGACAATAACTATGATTAATGAAAAAAGGTTAAAAAGTGTGCTTAAGTGGGCCCACTTGTGGATAAGTACGGACATCATTTGTGTGCTGAAGATTTTCGCATATGATGATCTACGTATTTGGTATATCTCATGGGAAAAGCAGAATTGTATACTAGAAACACAGCATACCTGGATTTACATGTTAAAACTATTCCAACTCAAAGGCCTCCTCTGAATCTGACAGAGGCAAGAGGATGCAATTTCCAAGCATATGTCCATTCAGGCACACATAGAAGTCAGTCGAGTCCGAATAAGCACCTAGCCTACAGCTGGCACTCTGAGGTATCATTTTTGCTTCCCGCATGCTCCATAGCTTAGCTTTGCAATAAGGACACAACTCTGACGGGTGAAGCTGGGCTCCCCTCTGAATCAGCATTCTCTTAGCCATTGTCATTGAGAATGACTTGAAAACCCCACGAAAAAATCCCACATCCCCCTCATCCCCTTGATCTAGATGTTCACAAGGATCAGACACATAGAGAACATCATTTTTGCATTGTGGCATGAGAAAGCTTTTCCCCGATGTCCTAGAAAACCGGGTACGGTAAACAAAGTGACCAGGCACTTGGACATTATTAAAGAGGCCATCCTTACTGCACCCTGAACAGTAGATTAGCAGCTTCGCCAAAGCTCTCCAGTTCCCATCAATACTGTGGCTACCGCTAGATTGCAAATCGAGCATCATTTTAGGGCTCTCGTTCGACAAAATTCTTTCCATAAGACTCTTTTAGCAAGATCATCAAACCACTTGCACACAAGAGACAGGGTGGCAATTGCTTTAGGATTCCAATTCATCTGTTGGAATACTAAGAAAATCACATCCTCGCTTAGATGTCCCTTTGTGCACTTACAACTTGATGAGTGAATGCAGCGATATTGCTTCGCAAGAATCATCTTGTTGACCTAATAAGATGAACAAAGTAAAGACTCTTCATTCTAATCATACACCGAAAATTTTCAACAAATCCCTCCTACAGACCGACAAAGTAACTCACAACCATGACATAACCACAACCACAATGCATTCACCACGGGGGCAGATCACTATTTCAGGCGTTCCCAATTTGAGCTCATAAAAAGGAGCTCGACAACAGTGGACGCGATCTACTCCCAATTCCCCCAGATGTAAACTAAAAACAGCTCAAGCTATCAAACCGACTAAAACCCAACACATACAGATAAGAAATGAGGTGACCCATACCGTTTACCTTCCCTCCGGCTGCGAGATCGGCGAGTTTAGGGTTTGCAAGCTTGAACAAACGACCTCGAAATCTGGGGATAGAGCCGAATCAGAGCGGCCGAGCAGAGAGGCAAAGAATACCCGGGTTGTGCGTAAAGGGCGAACCCAAGCGCGACATACGATGCGAGACCAAGGTGAAGAAGACGAACCCAGATTTTATATGGGGGCGGGCTTCTCTCTGCGCATCACATGGCGGATGAAGCCTGGCGGAACCTGCAAGATTCGTACAAATTCGAACGAAACCGATGGTGAGTGGGTGGATGTGTTCGCCTTGGGAAGAAGAAGATGGAGGAGGAGGAGGAGGAGGAGGAGGAGGAGGAGAAGCTGAAGGGAGAGAGGGAAGCGACGAAGCTGCGCAAGGAGAGGACGAGTCAAATCAGAGGTTGCAGCAGAAGGAGATGATCTCGATATCTCACCCAGGAGGAAGATGATTGTCCTCTAGCTTGAAGTGTACTTTGAAGGGGACAAAAGAAGCGCATTATTTAAATAAAAGATCTGAAGAGCTTACGGCCAAAAGATAATATCTGGGCTTTTCTTTTCTTTTCTTTCCTTTTTAACTTTTTTTTTTTTCGTCCTCTTTCTCCAATACAGTAATTCTATAAAGTCTTTAATTATATTTAATCACAGATAGTCTCCAGTTCAATTTTGATCATTTAATGTGGTTTCTTTTAATGCAAGTAAAAACTATCCTACAACGGTGGACCGATCAATCCAATCAAATTTAAAATTTATCACAACCATATATATTGAAGTTAAGTATGTCATCTAATAGGTTTTGATTTATTATAGGTTGGGCTTCGTGGACTAGACATGTATTATAGTGGAGGAATGATGATGATCAATTTTTAAAAAGGGCTCCAAATATCTCGATGAATTTTGACGTTCACAAAGACAATGATAGCAACAATAGAAACCAAACTTGTCACGTTAAGTAGGGTTGATTATATGAATTTTATAACGTTATTGCACTCTATTATATATTCTTTTTTTGAGTTGGCATTACCCTCGAGTAAATGTAAATATACAAGGTTTTCTTTTGAGATGGTGAAGGGTTCCATTTCAACCATAGAAATTCTATGCTGCTGTATGATAGAATTAAACTCAATTTTGTGATTTTTTTTATAGTAAAATGAAGGGTCAATCTTAGTATTTGTTGATAGATATATCCCCTCAATTTTGTTCAATGTTAGAGTAAGAACAATAAATAAGGTTTATTGATTTCATGGAAAAATAGATGATTAGAAAAATGTCAAAAAATGATGGCTTATATTGCTTAAAATAATTAATTAATAAAAATATTTTTATTATCAACAAAATTTAATGTCTAAATATTTTCCTAAACAATGAAAATATTTTTATTTATTTAGTTTTATCAATGAATAAGTGATCACTTTTTTAAAAAAATGATTTTCAAATTATTCATTTTGTGTGAAATAAGTAAAATCTAAAAGGAATGATATATTTCTCTTTTTTTTTTTTGTAATTTTGGCTGATAGTCTCTAATTAAACATCATAACATATCAACCAAGGGTTTGAATCCTCATATTTTACGGCGGGGATTGAGATATGGATAATTAGTTTTAAATGTAGGTTTTAATTCCCACGTCTTGTAAAATGTTAAAGTAAAAATTTAAGAATAAGTTGAGAATTAAAATAAAAAAAGATAAAAAATAATAAAATCTGAACATAAAAATGGCACGTGCAGTGCACGTGCCAACAAAACTGGTCTCCGAAAGAATACCCCGTTCGTCCTCCTCCTTCTCCTCCGCCTCCACCTCCAGCTCGTCGCCGCCGTCGTCTTCTTCCTCCTCCGCTTCCTTTTCGATGGGCTACTACAGGCGAGTTTCTTCGCACGCCCTGAGATCACTGAAGTGCCCCTACCTCTTGTCCAGGCTCTCTCCAGCTCCCGCCAAGTTCGGCTCGCTCTGCCGCCGATCAGGCGGCGGCGGCGCCTTCTCCTCCCCTAGTTTCGGCTTCGGCTACGCCTACGGCTTCTGTTCTCACACTCGCTCGAACCTCAAGGAGAGCGCCATTGACTTGAGCCAGTACCCGCCGGAAAGGATAAGGAACTTCTCCATAATCGCGCACGTCGACCATGGGAAGTCCACGCTCGCCGACCGGCTCTTGGAGCTCACGGGGACCATCAAGAAAGGCCATGGTCAGCCTCAGTACCTCGACAAGCTGCAGGTGCTTTTATTGCTTTCTAAAGATTGTTGCTTTCCCGAGTTTGCGGGATCCTCTCCTTTCTCCTGTCGAAGAATTTAGTGGTCGAGTTTGTCTTTCGTTGCTGAAAAGAAAGGAATTGGAGATGACTGAAGGTTTTTAATATGCTTGCATTTCTTTCGGGTGGTAGAATTCGATGGAGGCGATCGGCTATTATCGTTGCATCCATTTACTATTGAGGCCTAATTCACACGCGTTGCAATTGTTTTAGGTAGAGAGGGAAAGGGGAATAACGGTGAAAGCTCAGACGGCGACAATGTTTTATAATTACAACCTTGATGGCCTTGAAGCAGATGAGAGACATGAAACTCAAGCCTTCCTACTTAATCTCGTTGACACGCCCGGTCATGTGGATTTTAGCTATGAAGTGTCGAGATCACTTGCGGCTTGCCAGGGTGCTCTTTTGGTTGTGGATGCTGCCCAAGGCGTTCAGGCGCAAACTGTTGCTAATTTTTATCTCGCGTTCGAGTCTGGCCTCACGATAATACCTGTAATAAACAAAATAGACCAGCCAACGGCTGACCCTGAACGCGTTAAAGCGCAATTGATGTCAATGTTTGATCTTGACCCAAGTGATGCTCTTCTGACTTCTGCCAAGACTGGACAAGGTCTTGAGCAAGTGCTTCCAGCTGTCATTCGCCGCATAGCTCCTCCTCCTGGGACGAGTGATTCACCTTTGCGAATGCTTCTATTAGATTCCTACTATGATGAATATAAAGGAGTGATCTGCCATGTGGCTGTAGTTGATGGTGCTGTGCGGAAGGGGGATAAAATTTCTTCGGCTGGAACTGGTCAGTCTTATGAAGTACTGGATATCGGCGTTATGCATCCTGAACTCACCCCTACTGGAGTCCTTTTAACTGGACAAGTGGGGTATATTGTTAGTGGAATGCGGTCAACCAAGGAAGCGCGGATAGGAGACACTCTGTATCACAGCCGAAACACTGTGGAGCCCCTTCCAGGTAGATCTCTTTGGCTTTAACTTGCAACAGCTTTGTATCTTGATTTGTTTTTTCTATCTAGAGAGCCATGCCAGCATCCATTGAAGTCTTAAACTCCACCAGTTCTACACCACACTTATTTTTATCAGAATATTTTCTGTGGCTCTTAAGTGGTTATAAAACATGACCTATAGTGCTGCAGTACTCATTGTATCAAGGGTGAGTGGAACATTTTAATGTGGATGCAAGTGGGCTGTTTGGTCCTTGACTTTGGGAGAATTAATTCGTTAAAGAATATTTTATAATTACATTACATATATCGACATAAATGGTCTGTTAATTGCACGATGTGTTGCAATGCCATGCTTGTCAAAGAGAAGATTTCATATTGTGGAGAACTGAGGCTGTAATATTTATCGGAGGAATATGTACAGAGCTTTGGTGGAATTTTCTTCTATTTAAAGATTTCTGCATGTCATCTTTGAATAGCACTTCTTCTGTGGGGACTGTTTCCATGGTAAATGATTAGATTGCTAAATCCATCAATTGAGAACTTGAGATCACAATTTGAACTTGTTATGTACCTTTCTTCATCTTTGGGATTACTAAGCAAATTTTATAAAAGCTTTGCAATTCTTTGTCCTAGGGACAAATGGTCTTTTGAAAACCAGACCAATCTGGCTAGTTTACCAGTTTGGCAGGAAATTGGCTTGAGGTTTGGTGTCACTAGGGCTTTGAACCAACAATGGTTGAAAGTCAGATTGAACCCACATCGACAGAGTCAAAATGGTGCAGTTTAACTGTGTTAAGAATCTGTTTGAACAGGTTCTGTTGAGAAAGAATAAAATGTGATGATGGCTACATATTTTGTGATTTGAACCAAGAATTTACCCTTTGGGTTACTCCAACATGCCAGCTAGGCTTTTTCCCCCTCAATTTCAGTACATTGTTCTTAAAATATTTGATGTAGAGCACCTATTAAATCAGAGAATGCTTCTGTGAAGATTTAAACACCAGACCCGGGAACTCATAAATTTGTTGGATGCCTACGATCCACATTGAGCCACCTGTTTCTATGTGTTGTAGTGAAAAAATCCATGAGTAGGAGGTTGGTCAGAGCGCAGAAATGAAGTGCATAATTTGATAGACTAATATCTCAATATAACAGTTGCATTGCCGTTGTTTCCCCTCATATAAACTGTAATCAGGCCATTTTCCATGGAATAGTCTTTCTTCTGGTGTAATTTGCGCTGTCTTAATGAATGTGAATGAAGCTGATATAAGTGTTATGTAATTGGTTACTGGAGTATTGGACTCAGTTTGGTGGCTTAGTTGTAATTGGTCTATTGCTTTCCTTATCAATAGATAGTCATGTTGCATGCTCCTATCCAACTTTGTTTGGATTTAGAGTTTCTTATCCTTGCAGTTTGCCTTTATTAACAGTTTCAGTTGGTCCTAAATTCAGGTTTCAAGCCCGTAAAGCATATGGTTTTCTCTGGTCTTTATCCAGCTGATGGTTCCGATTTTGAGGCACTTAATCATGCTATAGAAAGGCTTACATGCAACGATGCCAGTGTCTCAATTAGCAAAGAGAGTAGCACAGCCCTTGGCCTTGGTTTCAGGTATGGAATCAACCCCTACATGACAACATGTTCTTCTGATTGCCAATGAAGCAGAGAGAGTAGTACAGCCCTTGGCCTTGGTTCTACTATTATCTAATGTTACTGATTCCAATCCAGCCGGAGTATGAATGATGATTCTTTGTTTTTCTTGCAGGTGTGGTTTCCTAGGTTTGCTTCACATGGATGTTTTTCATCAGCGGCTTGAACAGGTATTCTCCCTTGTTTTTGTTATTCTATGCCAAAGGTATATTTGGCAATTTATTACAGTAAACTTGCTGGAAGAACATGTAAACTTTGTACTTTAGTGAGGTCTGTGAAGTTTATCTCTTGATGGGTCAATATAGTGCTGCTATGTTCATGGAGAAGCCTGAACATCTTCACCTGTAATCAGATGGGCTGATGAGAAAACACTTCCAAGAATGTTTTGGTCAGTATACCAGGGATTCATTGCTTGTGAATGGAATTCTGCATTAATGGCTTTAATGTGATTAAAATGGGTGTTTTCTCAATGAAGCAATCATTTCAGGAGAATAGCCTTGTAATAGTTGTTGATGCCCCAGGAAGTTTGTAAACCAACATGAGCATGATGCTTCTTGTGCACTTGATAATTAGATGTTAATCATCTTATAGTACATGAAAGTGGGCTTTTTAAGGGGTCTATGCTCATCACTATTTGATTGGCTTATTTTCTTTGTTTAATCCACTTTTTCTTTTCTGTCAATTGATGTTTTGCATTCTTGTTTGTGTTAACAATTCACGTCACTTTGTCTATTGCTAAAATAACCTATATCCTGACAAGATAAAAATTAATTTTTATTGTTGAAACATTCCAAATCTTGTCATTTTCCAGTTAGTTGTGCTTGTGTTCTGCTGATAAATATCTCGTGTCATGTTGTTTTCTCATTACCTATCAGAAAATGTTCCCTTTGGCACAGATCCACTCTTGTTCATGTTGGTATTTCCCTCAAACATGTATTTCATGGTCATAAGTTCAGATAACTTCTCTTTCTTTCCTTTCATTCTTCATTAAAAAACTTAATAATTACTCCAATGTCGATTATTTCTTCCAGTTGCATTCCTCTCCATTTTCTTGTTAACATTTATTATTTAAAAAGGAAAATTGCTTATTATATATGATGTGCCCTAACTAAATACAAATATTGGAGGCTAGAATACACTTAGGAAACGAAACATATGATTTCTTCCGCGTGACTCAAGAATTTCATTAAATTGACTTTTTTTTCCTCCCATTAGTTTGTAGACAAAATTAATTTTTTATTTTATTTTATTGTAAGTCTGTGCATTTCTTAGATAGGCCATGTTGAAGCCAAGCCGATAACTAAGGCCTGATGAATATGAAATTTTCTTTTTAAAACTGAAACACAAATTAAATCTCATTTTCCTAGAAAGAAAACTTAACAAACTCGAAGAATGATAAAACTTGTTTAAAAAGTAGAAGGATCATTCATATATAATAATATGCAACATTTACACAATTAAATACAGATACCCTTGGTCATTTAAAACAAAAATTACAGATACTCTATGATTTCTGCAAGTTAGATGGTTTATCATGCAAATCTTTATATAGATATTTTAAAACCATGTCTCCCTTTCAAGAATATACAATCGCAATAAACTTATCATGCTCTACATATCAACCTGTGATGACTTCTTTTTCTCTTCTTTTACTTATTAGTAATGATAGTTACCAAATATCGGTGTGTATTTTATGAGGGAACTACATTATATACACTGCCAGTGGATATATTTAGAAGGAGATGGGTGTGATTGGTATGTAATGCTGGAATCAGTTATGATTATTGTTGATTTGGTAGATTTGTCATTCGGAAAAGACTACCTGTTGAATTCCAGATTTTCATTGGCAGTTGATAGAATAGGAGTAAAAAATGGGCAGCCCGGTGCATGAAGCTCCTGTGATGCGTGGTTCTGGGGAAGGGTCAGACCACTTTGGGTCTAAAGTGTGCAGCCTTGCAATGGTACTTATGGCAAGAGGCTGTTTCCATGACTTGATACCGAGATCTTCAGGTCACATGGTGACAGCTTTAGCATTGTGCCAATGCTCCCCTTCAGTGGATAGAATGGGGGTCTTAAAAATTACTTTTTCTCTACAACAATGCTGGGGCATTTAATAGTGCTTCCGTTAATTTTTTGACTCTTGTGTCATGCTGTTCATGGCTCTAAGATTTTAGTCAGAATTATTTGAGGTTGATCAACTTTTTTTTCTCAAAGTTAATCCCTCTTATTATTATTTCTCCTTTTTCATATCGTTTCTTAAATTTGTCATTCCAGGAGTATGGAGCTCATGTCATTTCAACTGTTCCAACTGTGCCATATATTTTCGAGTATTCTGATGGAAGGTATAAGACTATACTGTATTGTGCCTCTTTCTGTTGTGTTGCTTTGCATTTAGCTAACATTTTGGTTGACTCATCTCTCTCTCTCTATAGCAAATTAGAAGTTCAGAATCCTGCCTTGTTGCCGTCAAATCCCAAAAGTCGGGTGACAGCCTGCTGGGAACCTACAGTTATAGCTACCATTATTATTCCTAGTGAGTAAGCTCTCATACTCCCCTTAAAGCATAATCAATAGTTCTTTCAACATTGGGAAGTGCAAAATCATTTGTACTTGATTTTTGTCTGCTATCTGCCTGAAGGTATGTTGGATCAGTTATCACACTTTGCTCTGAGAGGAGAGGTCAGCAGCTGGAATACTCATTTATTGACAGGTAAATACCCTGCCAAGCCATTGCCTTTTGGCTGGATCATGAGGGGGAAGAAGGCTCTTTGTTGTAACATTATTGATATCTGTTGTTTAAACTGCTGTCGGCTGTGTGTGCTGAACTATTTTGGTTAAGTGAAAAAATTGAACCTAGATAATAGAATCTTTCTGTTCCACAGATAAAGAAAGCCATTCTTCCTAGAGAAATCCACACTGATTGACCTATAATACCCTGCCTTTAATTTGGACTTTATGGGGAAAATAGTGATAGCTCAGAGAATGATCTTCTGTGTAACTTTGATTTTCCATGTGCATGCATTGAGCTGAAAGTAGGAGCAAATTCTTCCACCTCTCTCTCTCTCTCTCTCTCTCTCTCTCTCTCTCTCTCTCTCTCGTGCTGGTATGTTATTTTCAGTTCACATCCTCTCCTTTTTGGGGAAGGTGGTGAATCACTATTATATGTTGTAAATGACTGTTTTTAGCACTACTTACCCTTTTGTTCATTCTGGAAGATGGTTTCTAGTGCACGTGTTTTCTGTTTCTTGTTTTTTCTCACTTTTGCATGAGATTGATCTTTTTGAGTTTGACATATGCAGCCAACGGGTCTTTATGAAGTACCGCTTACCTTTGAGAGAGATTGTTGTCGACTTTTATAATGAACTCAAGAGTTTAACATCTGGATATGCTTCATTTGACTATGAGGATGCAGAGTAAGTGAAATCTCCATGTCTTGGGTCTGTTACATGAACGATTGAACTTGTGATGATAATGATTCAAATATTCTACTCACTTTTATTCTGTTAATATTAACTGACATAATAGAAGTTGTGTGATGGCCCCATGGCTCTCTTTTGGTGCTTGGTTCTTGTCCATTTCTTAGCAAAACATTAAGTTATAACTGCTCGAGATAATCCCTTTGTGCTGCGGCTGTTACTATCCCCAATAAGAATTTCAGTGGCATTATGCACTTCTCAATTGTTTGGAGTTGGGCAGGGGAAGTAGTGAAGGAAGGAAAGAAAGAAAAGAAATGAGGAAGGAGATGGAGAGTAGGGGTGTTTTAGAAAGAGAGCGATGGGGTTGGGGAGAGCTTTTTTTTTTTTTTTTTTTTTTTCGGGGGGTGTTATGAGGTGCTTGGTGAGCTATTGTACTGTTCTCCCATGTGAAGTGCTGTGATATGGGAAATGGTTGCTTGTTAGTGAATTTTGAAAGATCTGCAGCTTGTAGCACAATTACCTCTGAAGTGTACAGTGTTGCTTAAACTTGGCTGCTTTCCATCATAAAAGGAACATATGGCTAGTTGTACGCTTTAAGGTTAAAATGCTAGAGATATATTAGCTGAAGGAAAAGGTCAAGTACTAGAGTCTTGGATATGTTTATCACTTTGAGGGTTTGACCTGTTTGATGTACTTGTTCAGCTATCAGCAATCTGATTTAGTGAAGCTCGATATTCTCTTGAATGGACAAACTGTCGATGCCATGGCAACAATAGTTCATACCTTGAAGGCACAGCGTGTTGGCCGTGAATTGGTCGAGAAGCTGAGGAAATTTATAGACAGGTATATGATTTAGTTTTCTTGATGTGCCTTCTATTTTGTTTAGTGGTATTATTTTGGCGGCAGTCTCTTATTATCTCAGTTTTGATCAGACAAATGTTTGAGATAATTATACAAGCTGCGATTGGATCAAAGGTCGTTGCAAGGGAGACGTAAGTATTGAAATCTCTTATTACTTCTGATATAGTCGCAGGCTTCCAGCCAAAGGGACTAACCTGGGTGTGTGAAACGGGCTTCCAATGAGTAAAATTATATGTGCTTCATTATACTTAATTATTGCCTTTGTCCCCATAATGTGACCAGAGACACAGTTTGCCCCCGTAAGGAACTTGCCAAAATTTTACTGGTGAGAACCATGTTTACCTTCTGAAGAACATTGAAACTTGCCCCACAGTAATCACGTATAATAGTTGGTCCTCCCAATAGTTAGAAATAATTGATCAAAACCAAAAGAGACCCAAAAAGTAATGCCGGGAGAAGAGCTTCAAGCTGTTAAGTGCAAAACCAAAAATGCTATTATTTTGTGACTCCATGGTCTCCATACCAGGTACACATTGTTGTCTACAGCCTAAAGCTCTCTTTTATTGTTTGCTCACTTTGATGGATGAGTAGAGAAACTTCAAATCCCTCAATTGACTATGAGATGCTTTAATGTTCAATCCCACTTGACCCTTCTCGGGATTCTTGCCATGTGTGAATAATAATGCAATTGCCAATTTTTTGTTGTGCATGTCTGTGAGGTGGGTCTTTCAAGTGAATGATAATTCGGTGTGGGATCATGTTGTTTTAGTTAAAGTTGGTTGTGTCTCAGTTGGGGAATTTTGTGCTTGGAATTAGAAACATGGCAGTTGGTAATGCAATGCTGGGAGTTCAAATTATCTCTTAAGATATGCATTCATTCTGTCACTTTTTAGAATGTTAATGCTACATTACTTTGTTGGAGGAAAGTGCATCCCTATTTGGAATGTGAATTTGAAAACCATAGCATTTATATTACCATTCTATTAGGTCTACTTTTCAGATGATAATAAGCCTACCTTTTAGATGGTAATTATGCAGACAAAAGGTAGTTTTCCTGTTACAGTAGATAAATTATGCATCAAGTGCATGAAGCTAAAATTTTTGTACTTTGCCCCCATTAAGATTTTATTGCCGGTCTGTCCCTGCCATGCCTCCAGCTAAAGCTGTCTGACTTTTCTAGCTCTTACTAAATTTTGATGTCGCAAGTAGTTAAAAGACATTGTTCTTGAGTGGTCTTTGATTAATGTAGTGCCTGTGTGTTTGTGTATAGGATATCTGCCATGAGAAAAAATGTTCTAGCCAAGTGTTATGGAGGGGATGTTACGCGCAAGAGAAAGCTTTTGGAGAAGCAAAAGGAAGGAAAGAAGAGAATGAAACGTGTTGGTTCTGTTGATATACCTCAAGAGGCCTTCAATGAAATCTTGAAGGTGACATAGAGAACCATTGAAGTTATCTAGAGGTAGCAGCTCCCTTGCCATGCTAATAGTTTCATTCAGTATGCATTAATATTTCTGTTCTCCACCGAAAGGTTTTGGGTTTTTCTCAATAAATTTACTATGTTTGATTTGGTGAACTGCTTTCAGTCTTTGGTCGCCGTTGTGTGAGCACTCCTTGTTTGCCAGATTGTGGCGTGACGAAAACAAAATGCATGCAATTTCAACAGCTTCTCTGAGAAGGAAACTGACTAGGCAAGTCTGATTTTGTTTGCTGACAAACATTATTCCTGACATCTCAGAAGGTTCTAACATGTCCTGGAAGGCAGCCACTCTTCTATCCGGTGTTTCTACAGCAAGTTCATTTCTTTGACAGTTATCTAGCGAGTTTGGTCAGGCCTACTGCAAGGTCAAGTCTTGAATCACCACCTCTGAGGTGGACAGGCAATTTTGCTATTAAGTATTTTCTCTCATTCTTGCATCAATTGTAATTGTGATTGGGTTCTTTCTACCTCCGTGGGTGGGCAATGGTGAAGTCAATTTGTTATTTATGCTGTCCCTGTGATACACTGTACATTTACATAAATCTTTGTCATGTAGCAGGAATAGACTAACGATATCTGGGCTGTATTGTATTGTTGGGAATCCAGTAATGCCCATCAACAGTAGAAACGATCGTGTAATCAAATGATGATGCCTTATTGTACAAAACTTGTGGGCGGAATTTTTTAATATGATACTTGTTAATGAGAATAAACTGTCACCTAGAGGTGATTTTCCGTAAAATATGGATAGTTATTGCTTGCGCTGTCACTAGAAGGAAAATTTTCTACGGGCGGCCTTCTCTATCTCCGATTTGATGGCGATGTTTACATATTAAGGAATGCCAATAATATGCGTCTAGGCTATAAGGATGTGTTGGCACATTTAGATTTACGCACTGAGAGCTTTACTTCTATTAACGTTCTTGAGTTCTCATTTTCGAGAGAAGCTATGATGCTCGGTGACATGACTTTTTCTTCAAGCTAAGTGCGGAATCTTTTCACCTCCAAGTTGCAAGGTTTATATGAAGAACTAGAGTGACTTGGATGGATTGGGACTTGAATTGTCAAATAAGAGGGTCGGGTAAAAAATAGCTTGATTTAAAATGACTCATTTAAATCATTTTGATGCATTTTTATACAATACAAATCTAATGACGTATTCCCAACTCATATTCGACCCAATTTGTATTATTAAATAAATTCCATTTTGGAATAGTAATTTCACATAACAGAAAATTGTGCAATGCACAACAATTCTCATTGATCTAATGAACTTCATTTTATCCAAAAATTTTACACAATATAGATCATGACGTGAGGAACAAAACTCATGAAGGCATTGACTTTACAAAATCACAAAACACTCGAGGCCATTCAATAAAATGAGTTTTCCAGAGACAAAAGCACATGATACAAGGTCAATCATACCTACCATATGGCTTTTTTTTTTCATGAAAATTTTAAAGCATCTAAATTTGGGAAAATTTCAAAAAAGGACTTGAAGTGATCCTATTTTCTCAAATAAAAATCCAAAGTAACAATTGTTTCAAATAAGGATCCGAAGTGGCTAAACCAGTCTCAAATAAAGACCTCAACTCGCCGGGTAGCCAAATGTTCACCGGTCGGTAAGCGTGTGGCATTTCTAGTGGCTAGAATAAAGGTAATTTTGTCAAAAAAATTGATAGAATTTAACAAACCCTAAAAACAAAACTCCCAAACTCTTCACGTTCTCATGTTTTCTTCTTTCCATTCATGTTGTAAAGCCTGTTGCGGTTGGCGAAGCTGAGCTTGCATGTCGTGGAGGCCAAGCTTGTCGCCGCCGGCGACGCCACGGTGTAGCTCAATATTGCTGTGAGGAGAAGAAGAAGAAGCAGTGGTGTTGCTAGCAGCGAGCCGCCGCCACTGCGGCGAATCGTCTCCATTGCCTCTGGGCAAAGAGATCTTTAGGCGAGCTTAGCCGCTCAATTCCGTCATTGGAGTTTTGCGGAGGATTGCGAGAGAGGAAACCCTGAGAGCCGAGAGAGTGAGATGGAATGCGAATCCACTTTCACGAACCCAACCGAGAGACACATAACATCTCAATCTCAAGGACCCACATCTTGGGTACAATGCAAATCCCCTTCCACGGAGAGAGAGAGAGAGCGGCAGATGAGGGGGGTTGTTGGCATGTACCTTTAGAACTCAGGAGTCAATGATCTTACTCTATTAATAAAGAATTTGGGTTCTCCGAATAAGAGGGGACAAAGAGTCTAGAAGATGAAGTGTAGAAGAAGAAGAGCGTGAAGAGTTTGAGCCTTCTGTTTTTAGGGTTTGTTAATTTCTATCAATTTTTTTGATAAAATTGCCCTTATTCCGGCCACTAGAAATGCCACATGCTTGCCAGCCGCGAACATTTGGTTGCTCGGCTATTTAAGGTTCTTATTTGAGACTTGTTTAGCCACTTCGGGTCCTCATTTGAGATAATGGCCACTTTGAAAACTTATTTGAGAAAATAGGCTCACTTTGGGTCCTTTTTTGAAATTTTCCCTCTAAATTTTAAAGAGACATACAACTTTCATGAAGAACTGGCTTCAGATTCTCATTACACGATTTTAAAAAATCTTAGTATAAGAGAAGATGAGTCTAGAGCACAACTTCATGGAGGCTAGCATAGACGATTTATAAGTGATCAACCCTACCAAATGAACTTCAATTTTCATGAAAATTTTATATGTTCTAGATCTAAATGTTATGAACAACTTTCTTGAAGATGCTAACTCAAAATTCATAACACAAAAAATCCTATAAAATATCAACACGTAGTAAATGTCGGTGAAAACAGAACATCTAAATAGAACAATTGCTATTATAGATCAGACCTTGACGTTGCAACAGGCATATGATAGGGCAAACAACGTCCAAGTCAAGTATATAATATTTTTATGGAAAGCTCAAAGAGTCCACTACAAATATCTAGAACACACTAAAATCAACAGACATACCTCTAGAGTGTCAAAACTTGGCATGATGGGACACTTAAGTGCAAAAAGTTCGAAAATGTACACTTAAGTATCAAAATCGGAGCAAAAAGTATCAGTTAAGTACTAACAGCGAAAAAATCCGGCCAAACTGCCACGTGTCCATTTTTTAACAAATTTATTTGCTGACAGAGTATTTTTTTTCAAAATAAAATATCCACGTGGCAATTTTAAGAAATTTTTTTTCCAAGTCATACTAAAAAAATAATTTAAAATTGATTTTATTTAAAAAAAAAAGGGAAGGGGAGAGGGTTCGAGCGAGGGCTGTGTAGCCTTCGCTGCCGCCGCCGTTGCTGCCCCACCATCGCGGGAAGGGCTGGCGACGGGGGGGCGAGGGTCGGTCGGGTCGTCGGGTCCTGGCCAGTGGGCCCTTGCCGTAGGTCGACCGAGATCACTGGCTATTAGTCAGGGCCTGGCGACCCTGGTCGATCTTTGCCTCACCATCTCGGCCCTTTCCCGGCAATGGTGGGGTGATGGCGGCGGTGAGGGCTGCACAACCCTCGCCTCATCCTCCCCTTCCTCCTCCTCTTTTTTTATTTATTTAAATCAATCAATTTTATAATAATATATTTTTAAAGTTATTTAATATTATTTAATTAATACATTTTTAAAATGCCACGTCAACACAAAATGACGTCTTTTGGTTGAGTTTTACTGACTTAGTTTTCGGCGAGTCACATAAGTGACTTATATTATTAAAATAAGCCATATTGGATTTCTGGTAGCTTTTGCCGGAGTTGACACTTATGTGATCCAATTTTTAAAAAAATTGCACTTATGTGTACATTTTGTAATTTTTGGCACTTAAGTGTCCCCTTGTACAAAGTTTGTGCACTTGGGTTGTACTTTTGCCCACTAAAATCAAATAAGGTTGTCAATCAACTCCTATCAATATGTGAAACAAATCAATCTAAATAGGCCTACGAATTTCCAAGATGTGTGGCTATTCATCATCAAGCAATTGATCATTCATCAACTATTGTAGCTCGTTCGAATCAATCAGTCCTAAGCACACAATCACCTAGAAGTTGAATCATAGTCTTGATCACCTAGAGTGATCTTGCTTCATTGGATTCGAGTTTTAGAAATAATACCTTGTTATCTTTAAGCTTGGAGCTCAAACGAGCTAGGCAACCACCTCCATGAACTCAAGGATACATCAAAGACGATTATCGTTAGCTTTGGATCAACTAAAAACAATGTCTAATTGCCAGACAGAACTTGTGATGTGTAGCACGTGATCAAGACCGAAAGAAAGAGATTTCCAATCGAAGGCTTGCTTGAGTTGAACGATGGCGGTTAAGCTTGCGATCACACCTAAGGGAGCTCGAAGATGATTGTCACAATAATAGGATGGTCGTCCAACATCAAATGATCACTGGATCGAGCCGTCAAAGTCGTTGAAGGGATCGGTGTGAATCGCATCTTTGGCACTAAGGAGAAATGTTGCCAATCAAAGTTCTCCAGAGATGGCTTTGTCAGTCGATGGTCATGACTAGTCAGGGGAAAGATTGATGGTGGTTGGCATAGTGATAGCTTGCCGATGGAGATGTTGGCAGGTGGCGGTTAGTGGCCAAGAAGCAATCATTGATTAAGAGAAAGAGAGAGAATAGAGAAAGGGACTTTTTTGCACAAATGAGCTCCCCCTTTAAATTTTGGAGGAAAAAGCTATATACCTAGCCAAGATTGAATCCTAGCCATTGGTTTAATCAATGGCTAGGATTTGATCTCCCAAGAAAAGATCAAAGAGACTTATTTGTAATCTTGCCAATTTCTTTATTTTTTTATTCTTTTGTTCATCGGAATAGAAAAAGAATAGAAATTCGTTGGGTAACGCTAATTGATTTTTCTATTCCCCAGAATAAAAAGTTGTTGTCGAGAATAGATTTGGAGTAGAAATAAGAAGTAGAAAAATTTTTTTACTTCTTATTCCAGGGAACAAAAACAAGAAACGATTTCTTCACTAGTGAAACCCTAACTTGCATCTCCTCTATTCAGTCGACCCCAACCTGCACCTCAACAAAAACAAGAAACAATTTTTCGCTTGTGAAACCCTAACCAACACCTCTTATGTTCAATCGACCGCAATTTGCACCTCCTTTGTTCTTCGCTCACCTCCACCTTCCTCCAGTTGCATCACCTTTGGCCACCCGCCTCCAGTTGCATCACCTCCGGTGTGTCGCCTTTGGTCGCATTGCCTCCGATCCCTCGTCTTTGATTGCGTTGCCTTTAGTCACTCACCTCTAGTCACGTTGCCTTCATTCACCTCGCTTCTCTTCGGTTGCCTTTGGTCACGTCGCTTCCGCTCGCCTCTCTCTAGTCACATCGCCTTCGGTCACTCGTCTCCAGTCACTCGCCTCCAGTTGTGTCGCCTCCGGTCACTCGTCTCCAATTGCGTTGGTTCCACTCACGTTGGCTTCGCTTGCATTGCCTCTGCTAAGCTCTCTTCAGTGGCCTTTCTCCAGTTGCGTTCTTACTTCTCTTTGGTTGCATCACCTTTGGTTGCCTCTCTCTAGTCGCTCGCCTTTGGTCGCGTCTCTCCGTCTTTGTTCGTGCGTGCCTTTCTATTTGTTTCTTCTCTCATGCTCATCTCACCTTGAATCCAGGTATTTTGCTTTGATTCATTCTCGTTGTACATGTTCTAGTTGTGATTCTCACTTCAAGAAGTTAAATCTTTGTCTAGTAGCCTCTCTCTATTCTTGTTCCCTTAATTCGTGCTTGCTTCTGTTCGTGCTTGTCTCGCCCTTAATCCAGGTTTGTGGCTTTGATCTCTTCTCATTGTACACTTTTTAGTTGTCATTCTTGCTTCTTGAAGTTGAATGGCTGCGTTTTGCAAATAGATTTGGTCTGCTCTTTGGGAAATTGAAACTCTAACATTGCTTGTGTTTAGATTAATTCTTTAGCGCCGATTGTGTTATTTCCTCATCTTTAGAGCACGAGTGGGTTTGATCAAATCGCTTGAGCCTGATTGCTACCTAATCTTACTTTACTAGCACTAAGGGCAAGAGGGATTCGGGAATTTAGTATTGGGCTTGTAGTTTTAGAATAACTTGGGAATTGGTTGTGCATTTCAAGATGAAAACCAAGAATCGGTATTTGAGCATTTCCTTGCTGTACCTCTCTTTTCAATACTAAATGGGTATAATTTGTAATGTCTGTAGTCATCTTGAATTTACTTCCACTAAAAAGTTCCACTTCCTTTATATTTCCCACTTTCTCTCATAGACATTTGAACCCCTTCTTTTCTTTTTTAAATCACCCCTACCAAACATACAATTAAGCTACTTGCCAAGTTAAGCTGATCAAGAGATTTCAACGTATTGGAAGGTGTTGGTGACCTGAAGCAGAACGCGCCTCATATTTTATTTTAATGCACAATTCATCTTTTAAAAAAAATATAGATCTAAACATAATCTGCCATTGACTCTTCATGCAGGTTATATGAATCAACAAGTAACAAAAAGGGACTAGATCATTAAAAGAAAGAAAACCAAAAGTCTAAGGATGAAATAGTAAAGAAAACCTAGTTATTTTCACTCTGCTGCAAGTTCTTGAATAGAAATGCCAACCCTTGCGTAATGCATTCATGCTTGTTTTGAAGTCTAAAACCAAGTGCCAAGTTAATTAGAGCAATTCCCGCACAAGAAAAATGATTAAATGTTGCATGACCGGCAAAAGCAATGAGGGGAAAAAATTGACAACCTACAAAATAAAAAGAAAGACAATTTGTATAACATGTTACCAACACAGGGGTTGATCAAGGGGTTGTCAAGGAGCAGCTTATAGGCCTTTAGGTATTCCCTTGTAGCATCTTGGTAGTGGCATTTGTGAATTTATCTCTTTTGAGTTAGAACAAATCAATGTAACACGTGATAGTTGATGATGAAACATAGGCCATTCTTCAATAGATTGCAAAATCTCAAATCCCTAAGTGTTTTTTCTTTCTCTAGTGTGGATATGAAAGGTACATGTTTAGGCAAGGTGGCTTGGTAGAATTGTAGGTCTCCCAGCCTTTTAACTTGATTTGCCCATTCAGTCTATTGTTCAACATCATGAGTAAGAAAAGAAATGTCTGTCTCGGTGCTTTCAACTCTTGAATAAAATAATAAAGTTCATTCAATAGATTTGCAAAGTTGCATATATTAGAGATTGATGTTCTACTAAATAACATCGACAAGTTTGTCCATGTCTGAGTTGTGGTTTTTTTCTTCGGCTATCTCAATTATATTATTATCCCAAACTTGCATAATCTACAAGTTCAATCACAATTTTTCCCTAGCATTAAACTTTAGCGTATGTTGAGTTGCATACTTGGTGGAGGTTTTGTTTCTGGGTGTACTAGTAGACATCAATGGTGTTGGCCCTCTGTTTATGGTCCCTTTGTTTGTAGTGAAGCCTACATGCAAAGGCTGCACATAACATGGCATAACAATAACCTTAGATGATGGTGTGTTTCATGATATATAATACATGCTTATATGTCCATACATTGCCACATTTTGTTTTAGGAAGCTGAGTACTTGAATGTCTCCCATGAAATGAGAGAGAAACATGAGTCCTGACAATTTGCATGGTGATAAGTTGTGAATATAAGAGAGATAATGCGAAGCTTTAGTATTATCTTGATTACTTTTCCATAATAAACTGGATATGTCGTCTTTTGTATGTAATTTTCAAATGATAACTTTCACATTGAGATGTAAGTTTTGTATTTAGCATTTGACCACTAATATAAGTTTATGTGATTCTTAAGAGTTTGGCCTTCATTTCCCATTGTCTGCAAGTATTTTGATGGAATTAATATTACTTTTGGATGTGGATGGTGGGTGACCTCCTCTTTGGCTCTTTACTTGGATTTTGATGATATAAAACAAAAACTGGAGATGTTTTATTGAGAAGAAGTGATATTATCATAGTAGAGCATTTTAAAAGGATATGGATTGAATGTAGTGTTATGGTATAAGTTGTATTGTCCCTTTCATTAAAGCTTTCTTTTGCTTCTTTAGTCATTGTAGGACTGCTGAATAAGGTTCTCTAATCTAGAGAACTTGCTATATTATATTACGTCATTCTCCTTTAGACTATACCTATATTTGTGAAGTTCTCTTCAAAAATTGGTTTTCCATATATTTGATTATCGTGAACTCTCATATGATGCTCAACTAGTGAAGGTTAAATGGCATCCCAAAAAGATGCATTCAACGCAAAGTGGATCGAGTCTTTAACCAACTTGTATGTTAGTTTGTTGGTAAAAGAGGTCAAAAAAGGAAATCACACCTCTTGTACTTATAATAAAGTGGGATGGAATAACATATTGATTGAATTCAATAAACGGACATAACTCCAATATACTCAAGTATAGTTGAAGAACAAGGCGAACAAACTGAAAAAATAGTATGGTAGTTTTAAGAAATTTATTTCACAATCTGGATTTAGTTGGGATAATGGGAACCTCACATTAAGATATGATTTAAACTTTGGTCATTTTGAGTTCCTTGTAGATGTACATGGCAAGATTTTTGCTTATGTTGCTGATATATGTTATCATTTTGAAAATTGCAGGATAATACTGAGTGGGAAAAATTCAAGAAGGATGTGTTTCCTCAATATGCCGACTTGTGTATTGTATGGTGATACATATGCTACTGGAGAGCATGCAGCAGGAAATGCCGAAGATTTTGTGTTGTCGGACGAACTTGGTACTGGTGGTGATGATGCAGACGGTGGTCGAGAGGGCATAAGTGAACATCATGTTGATGAATGAGTCTTTACATCCGATGCCACTATAGTTCATGACAAGCATAACTTGGATAGAACTTTAAGTAAGATGAGAAAAATGAGTTACTCTTTTGGTGTTGCTAACACTTGCAAAGCCCTACAAGAGATGATTAAAACTAGGGCTAGTCTATCTATGAGTGGCTCTGTCACCTCACAAGCCCCATCACCACTTATAGACCCATTTTCTATATCTGCTGTGATTGATATCTTAGTTAGCATGCCTGAGTTAGAGTAGGATCTTTACAATAAAGCAGTGGAATTAGCCTGCAATAATGTCGCATGGAGGGAAGCTTTCATCAAATCCCTACCTAAAAGGAAAAATGGACTTCTCCAGTGTCATTTGTAGATATTGAGAAATGTACAATGGATTGTGTGGGGTTTCTTTTGAGTGTTATTGATTGTTATTTTGTTTTTAAAGATATTTATGTTGAGACTCTTGTATTTGTGTGGTGGCTTGAATATGATGGTTTATGTGGAATTTTTATATTTACTTTGCTTTGACTCCATGACTTATGTTATCAATTTTTGTTGGTATTTTTTTTAACAAATATTGATAGTGATGTTGTTTTATTTGTGTGATGGTATAAGTACTATGGAAGGGGGATAAAATAGTGTGTCTAATGGGGATATAATAGTAGTTGAATGGTACTTGGAAGAATTTGATATTTACATAATGATAACATGGTTGTATCTTGTTACATTGGACATGTGTGTGCATATGAAAGAACCTATTAGGGATAGTAAATTGTCAAGACTCGAATGGATAAGTGAGATTGTTTATGGATATTCAAATAGGATATATGGAGCATTTGGGTTGGAAAGACATGTTTTTCTAAACTTATATGATTTAAGGCAATAGGTTGGTTGAAAGATAGTCAATAAGTAAGGGTAGATAAACAAGTTGGGATTTTCTTATTTGTGGTTGGTCACAAAAGTTCCAATAGAGATTTATGTGAGAGATTTCAACATTCAGGAGAAACAATAAGTAAATATTTCACTAGAGTGTTGAAATCATTATTTAAACCGTCGAAAGAGATTATTAGACCACCTTCCTTTGATGTTGTTCCGGAAGAGATTCTTATTGATCCTAACCATAAATGCTACTTCAAGGTGTATTTTTCTATCGATTTTAGACCAATAAATACATGTAGCTGATAATCTTGTGTAATATTAGATTTTTATAAAACATTGGTACTATTGATGGCACCCAAATTAGTACTTTCGTCCCAGTGTCACAACATATCCCATTTAGAGACAGGAAATGGAGTACTACTCAAAATGTGATGTGTGCTTGTTCATTTGATATGAAATTTACTTTTGTGTATATTGGTTGCGAAGGATTTGCTAATGATTATTAGGTTCTCTCGACAGCGCTCGAGACTCCTCAACTGCAATTTCCTCGAGCACTACCCGGTATTTGCTTTGTCTATATGAAATAATTTTCTTTATGATTGTATAGCTATTGCATATCACAACAAATTTGTATATCTTCTTATAAGTAAATACTACATGGTAGATTCTGGTTATGCAATACTTCCGGATTTTTAACTCCGTTTAAAGGTGAACGATATCATTTGAATGATTATAGGGATAGTAGAAGACGGCCTAGAATAGCCAAAGAACTATTCAACCATAGATAGTATTCATTGAGGAATGTCATTGAGAGGTCATTTAGGGCATTAAAAAATTGATTCTTCATTTTGAGACACATACCTCCATTTTCATTTCGAAAGCAAACATTCGCAATCAAGACAAGATGGACAAAAACTTTGCCCTATATGGAGATCCGAACTATCCATTTGGACCTACACAAGAGGAGGTTGCAAATGATATATCACTTGAGGGAGCAATTGAGATAAACGTGATTAGGAAAAATATTGCAAACAAGATGGCAAGGGATCACAACATGGATGAGATTCTATCACTTTGTATTTTTGACTTTTGTAATGTGTTTATAAATTATTACAAATAAATTTATGTTGATTGTATTAAGGTCATCCAATTTTATATTGTAATATAGAAACACGTTTTATCTATTTTGGTAAATAATGTATCAAAAGGGATTTTCATTTATTATCCTATAGTATTAGAGATTCGCTAAATTGTTGAGTTTTAGAAAAAAAATTTGACATTCTTCGATTTGCAAGTGTAGCTTGAGCTTACTAGTCATTCAAAGGGGTAAAATGCAAACAATTTCTAGCAAAAGCAAATGCTCTAGCCTTTAGAATTAATTGCATCTAATTAGACATCTTTATGCTTGTGAATAAAACAAACTTTCCTAAAGGGTGATGATAAATAAAATAAAAGGATCTAGAAAAGATCTACTTTGGTTGCTTGGGTTGAGATTTATGATGAATGTTAAAACATTGAATCATTTTTTTTTATTCTAGCACACAATAATAGTCTATTGACTATAAAAAAATAAAAAATAAAATTGGGAATAGAAATTTTGTTAATGGAAATATACAAAAGAGGAAAAAAGTTTATATGAACTAATCTTAATGCAAATCTATTATTAGTATAATGAGATTTTGATCTTGTCAATTTTATATAATCTCTAATCTATTATTCTAATCTCTTCATTAAAAAAATTAAAACAGAAATAGAATTTTTGTGTAGTTACCAAACGCATTTATGTTCTTTTACTATTCTAAAAATAGAAATTTTGTACAATTACCAAACGCGTTCTTTTGCCCATAAATTATTTCGGGAGTAGAAATAGAAAAGAACTATTTTTGAAAAGAAATTGTGTCCGGGAACAGAAATGTTATCAAACGCACCCTTAATATTCCTGGGAACAATATTTTTTGAGAAATAGTTTTTTCTATTTCTACTCCCTAGAACAATTTCTAAGTGAAATAACACGTTTAGTAACTTTCTAGAAATTGTTATCAAAAACAATAAACTACTTTTTTCTACTTCTTATTTCTATTCCAAATCTATTCCATGCAACAACTTTTTATTTCAAGGAATAGAAATACTAGTGAATGTTACCAAAAAGATTTTTGTTCTTTTTTTATTATAGGGAACAAAAGAATAGAAAAACAAAAAAAAATAGGAATGTTACCAAAGACCTTAGAGACTAAGCAAGTTTGTGATAGGATGAAATTTTATCACATGGATTAATGATGTGGCTCATCCAATAGCCTAGATGAAACCCTTGATGAATGGCTAGGATTGCATCTCTCTTTTGAACCAAGAATGAACCAAGGGCCTTTTGGTAATTTTGCTCAAGAGGGGCATTTTTGTAATTCAATGCACGGGGGTGAAATTGTCGGCCAAGGGGTTGGCTGGTCGGAATGACCACTAGCCGTCGGAAAATTGGCCGGAAAATGCTTTGGGTCTTGGATTACCCCCAAGATGATTAATTGTACAAAAAATGCCCTAATCGGGTTAATTTCCATTGAAATGAGACTGCAAACTAAACCAATATCTGTAATTGAATTTCATTGGCCAAATTGAAGCTTAATTACTTTAATTGGATTTAGTTTAGAATGGGCCAAGTCAAATCGGCTTATTTGAATACATTAACTCGATTTTGCAATCTTTGGATGTGCCAAATTTGTCAAATTGAGAAGTTCCCATGTGAATTTGCCAAAATTAACACCATATATAATTAGGCAAATCATGAAGAATCGATTGGGATCCTTAATTAGGGCTAAAAATGGAAATTTTTATCCCGACACACCAAATCACAAAATTGGTTGAACGAGTGAATGTTAAATAACTTCTAGAGCAAATGTCGTAAAAGATTCTAAGCTAATATGTGACTAAAATGAAATTAATTTTATTTTTGACCAACTAAAAATCAATAGTAACTTGTATTTTAAGAAATATATGGCTGATCATGGTCAAAGCAGGCTCCATTTGAGTTGCTTGGATTAAAGTTGATGAATTAAAGGGGAAGGGTATGGTCAATTCCCATCACAACTACTGCTTCTTAGGCTTGTAAGGCGATTTTGAAAATAAGGAGGTACTCTAGGACTTTGATTGAGCAAATCATTGGGAATTGGCTAAAGTACATTACAAGTACTAAAATTTGGCATGGATAGACACCTAAGTGCTAAAATTTTCAAAATGTACATCTAAGTGTTATTTTTTTTTTGAAGATTGGGACACTTAAGTGCCAATTCCAATGAGGATAGCCGGAAATAAAAATGTGACTTATTTTTAATAATATAAGTGGTCTATGTGGCTTACTAGAATATCTACTAAGCAATCAATGTGCAAATGACGTCATTTTGCCCCGAAATTTATTAATTTAATATTAATTAAAAAATTAGAAAAATAAATTAAAAAAGGAGTAGTTGAACACTGTTGTCTTCTTCTTTTAATTAATATTTATATTAAAAATCATATTTGGAGGCAAAACAACATTGTTTTGGACTTATAATGCCCAATGGATAATTTTTTTAAAATAATTGCCACATGGATAATTTTTAAAAAAAAAAATAATTGCTACATTAGTAAAAAAAGTCACTGGAAAATACCATGTCAGCAATTTGGTTGGAATTTCTCGCAATTTGCACTTAAGTGTTCATTTCTTCTTTGATTTTGACATTTAAGTATACATTTTAAAACTTTTGGCACTTAATAAGTATCAAACCATGCAAAGTTTTAGCACTTGTAATGTTCGGCACTCATTGAAAGTGGCATGAATATTTTTTTTTGACATGATTATTGACATTCTAATGGGCTTCTTCTTCATAAATAGGATTAGAGGCTGTCAACGACGCTGGATTTTGACAATGGCAGTTTCTATTATTGCTGATATGGGTTGGATGTGGCCTAATGCCAGATCTGATTGCCTGGTACACACATTCAATCTACTCTACGTGGGTTTCTCTTTCCGGGTGATGAAGATGATAAATTGATTAGGAGTGATGCTCGAGATGATAATTTTTTTTAGCTAAATAATACTTGCTCTTTGAGACGTAAGAGGCCAAAAGTGAGATGGCGTCATTTGTTCCGGTTTTCTCTTAATATTCCTAATCACTCCTTCATTTCATGGCTACTCATCCATAATAGGAAGCCTATAAGGTTAGAATGGTTTCTTGGCATTTTTATGTTTATCCTATCCGTTGTCTTCGTAGTGCTACAAATGAAACAAGGGACCATTTGCTCATTGACTGTCCCATCTTGTGAGCTATATGGGGCCTATGTTCTTCAGCTGTTCAATCTTTCCAGGGCACCTAGTTCTTGGGAAGAGGAACTGGGCTCACATCGGTTCATTTTAAGGGCAAATTCTTGGGTTGAATCTTGTATATGTTGAAAATTTCCTATAATGGGCTTACATTAATTAATTTTCTATTTTAAATAATCAGTTTAATGGATATTCTAATATATGTTAAATCCTTAAGTGATCTTATTAAATTGGGTTATGGTATCTATTAATAAAGAGCTTAGTTGAGTAGCAAAATATAAACAATTGTGTTTAACTGAAGCTTGTAATGGGAGAGGCCTAGTTGACACGCTATTGATTAGGGCTTGCTAGATTCCATCTCTAGCCTATAAAATGGTAGGTTATACATATCAGTCGCTTAATCCCATTAAAAGCTGCTATATTGAAATAGGTCATAGAGAGGAAGATTTGGCATTTCGATAGATCACTGATTATCGTCAGTTTAATCTGTTTTACGTCAAGTGAGGTTATGCCTCAAACATATACATTTTAATTCCGTTGTACATATATGATTTTGATGTTTTACAATTATGTATGGATCAAATTCGTTCTTAATTTATTGATTATTTATATTAAGAAATTCTACATGTGGTATCAGAGCTAGTCATATATGGTTATAGGACCCAAATTTTTTTTTTTATGAACAAATTCAAAATTTTTTTCTCTTGGACTAAATGTTGTCGTTATTTTTTTTCATGTGGACTCTTTGATCGATTGATTCTAAAACCTTAGGATTTTTATTCTACATGTTGAGATCTTTCCAACCATATATAACTTATATATTTTCGTTGGGAATTGAGAGAGAATTTCGAATTTGAAATTCTAGGGTTTATACCTTAAAAAGTTATAGGATTTACAAATTACTTGCAATTGAATGAATTATGTTACAAATTGTTGCATGGGTATTGTAATATATATGTTTTAGAATTTTTTGGTTGCATTAAGGTGAGTTTTTGAGCTTAAACTTGAGAAAATCCATGTTCAGCCATGGGTGTAAGATTCGAAATTTATGAAGCTTGAATATGGATGTTTTGTTCATTTGTTTTTTCGTTAATTCACTTTAATCAATTCATAATGATATTAGAAGCAAAATCTATTGAAATTTTTTTTTAATCAAAATCAACCCTAATATGCATTCTTTGAGGTTTGAGTCGAAACTGGGTCATGTGACCCGGTTTGCAAAGTTCAGAACTCAACTAGAGGTTGAAGAAGACCTCTAATCGGGCTAGATGCTATTATGGGCTTAAAGGGTGCTTCCGGGGCTAATGGGGTTCTGGCTCATTTTTTTTAAAGTTACTGGGCCTTTTATTTTTTTTACTCTGGGCGTAAGCCCAAATCTCAGGCTTCTGGAAGGAGCCCAGGTAGGTCGGAATTTTCTGGCCGAGCTTGTTTGGCCAATTTCAGCCATTAAAATAATAATAAAAAAAATAAAAAATAATAAAAAATAATAATAATAATATTAATAAAATAATAATAAATAAAAAATTGTAAATAAATAAATTAATGAATACAATATGATTTTAATAAAAAGTGGGCAAAAATTGTTGTTTAATGAATGCAATTTTTGGGAAATGCTTCATATTGATGAATTTTGGGCATTGATTAAATGTAACATTATTTATAATTTGTTGGAGTTCTTATTAATAAAAATTAGTATACACAATTACTCACCCAAAGGAGGTTATTATGTATATTAATTTGAAAATTGCATGAAGATAAATTCTCAATTTAAAAGATGGGGATGTATAATTGAAAAATATTTATCTGTCCAAAGGGGATACATTTTTGAATATTATATATAATTCCCCTCTATATTGATATAATAGAGATGATTGATGGGGATGTATGACTCAAAAGTTCTATCTTCCTAAATGGGATAAATTTTTAGTTATATGTAATTCTCCTCTATGTTGAGATAATAGAGATGTATAATTTAAAGGTTTTGTTGGCACAAAGTGAATAAACTCTTGATAATTATATGTAATTATCCTTATTGTCTCAATATATTGATATAATTGAGATATATAATTTAAATGATTTGTCTTCCCAAAGGGATGGATCATTGACAATTATATGTAATTCTCCTTATTGTTGTTTTATAAACTTCATATTGTGGAAAATAATGATGCATTACATGCTCCGCTCAAAGGGGAGTTTATAATGTATTAATTATTTTGTGGAATTGTTTATTGCTCATAATTGATCATATTGCATTATGTATGACAAACAGTTGCTTTTGCCATAAACAACAACAATGCCATGGTTGAGATGTTAAATGGATCAAACTTCAAGAGGTGGAAGCAAGATATAGAGTTTGCTTTGAGAATTGTGGATATGGACTTGGCTCTATGTGAGGATGAACCTTTCAAGCCCATTGATCAAAGTAGTGCAGATCAAAAGACCCATTATGTTAGATGGGAAAAATCCAATCGACTGAATCTCATTGCTATGAAGATGGTCCATTGCTGAGTATCTCATTAGTGGTTTTACTAGAAAATACGAATGCAAAATGTTCCTTAAAGCAGTGGGAGAACGATATAGAGTCTTAGATAAGGCTGAAACTGGAAACTTGCTAAGTGAGTTAAAGAATATGAGATATGATGCTAATATGGGTATTAGAGAATTTATACTGAAGATGGTCCACATTCAGTCAAACTCAAGGCCCATAAAATTGTTCTTTTTGAAGGTTATATTGTGCATCAAGTTTTAAATGTTCTATCAACTGAATTCAGCCAGATTAAAACTGCTTATAACGCTCAAAATGAGACTTGGAGCATTAATGTCCTAATTACCAAATGAGTGACTGAGGAGGAAAAGTTAAAGAATGAGAACTATGAGTCTGCCCACTTAATTGCCATTGCCAAGTTGAGTTTTTCTAGAGGAAAATGGAAGCCTAAAGGGGCAAATACTCATGGTCCAAAGAAAGGTCAAGACTTCAAGATAAATGAGAATAATGGGAGAAATGGAGATAAGGATTTCAAGTGTTTTCACTACAAGAAGCAAGGTCACAAGAGAGCCAATTGCTACAAGTTCAAAACTTGGCTAAAAGGAAGAAAAGAAAGTCACCAATGTGAGTTGTTGGTTTGTTTTGAATCAAATCTGGTTAATGTTTCTTTGGATTCTTAGTGGCTTGATTTTGGTGCTACTATTCATGTGACTATTACCTTACATGGTCTTACAAATCTAAGGAATCAAAGTATGAGGGAGTCAAAGCTTAAAGTTGGAAATGATATCAAAGTTGATGTGGAGCGCATATGCACAGTTGTTTTGAATTTAAACTTTGGATTTTAATTCATTTTGAACAATGTCTTTTATGTTCCTAATTTTAGGAGAAACTTAATATCTTTTCTTTGCTTGACAAAACTGGATATTGTTTTTATTTTGCAAATAAAAAGTGGATTTGAGTTATGATTCCAAAATTATTGGAAATTGTGTTTTGTCTAATGGATTATATTGATTATCCTTATATCCCGATATACCATATTGTTTATTTAATGTTGAGAATAATGTTGCTAAGAGATCATTGATTAAAGAGAAATCTTCATTGCTATGGTATAAGCGATTATGGCATATCTCCAAAGAAATGGTAAATCGACTCATCAAACATCTTCTTCATCCTCTTGATTTAGAAGATAATAAGACTTGTATTAATTGTGTGAGAGAAAATTGACTAAAGTTAAGAAGAAAGGTGCTACTTGCAATTAAAATCTATTGGGGATAATTCATACAGATATTAGTGGGCCATACTCAACCACCTTGTGTGGAAATAAGTACTTCATCACCTTCATTAGTGATTTCTCCTATTATTGTTATGTTTATCTAATTAAGGAGAAGGCTGAGGCTCTTGACATGTTCAAAGTATTTCGCATTGAAGTTGAGAAACAATTGGAAAAATTATCAAAATTGTCAAATCTGATCGCGGTGGCAAGTATAATGGGCGATATACTGAGATTGGACAACAAATGGGATCGTTTGCTAAATATTTGCAGGACTGTAATATTGTCGCTCAGTATACAATGTTTGGGAGTCCCGAACAGAATGGTGTAGCTGAACGGCGTAATTGCACACTCATAGAGATGAAATGAAGTATGATGGAGAGTTCTAATTTGCCTGAATACTTACGAGGTGATGCAATTAAAATAGCAGCTTATATATTGAACCGTGTACCTAGTAAATCAGTGTCGAAAAACACCTTTTGAATTGTGGACGAGGAGGAAACCAAGCTTGAATCACTTTCAATTTTGGGGGTGTCCTACGGAGGTGAAAATTTATGATCTTTCTCAGAAAAAGACCAAACCTAGGACTACTAGATGTTATTTTATTGGATACACTCACCATTCCAAATGGTATAGGTTCTATTGTCCTACTCGTGGCACTAGAATCGTTGAGTCTCAAACTGCTAAATTCTTGGAGTTAGATGTTGCTGAAGAAAATTCTTCTTAATCTTTTGAAAGGGAAGAATCAAACAAATTGGTTTCTATTCCATTGTCCATCTTAAATAATGATTCCATGCGAAAGCCTTGTAGAATGGGAATGTAGCAAGAAGCAGATACTGAAGATATGACTATAGATCCTCTTATTGCAAACGAAATTCCCCAGATAAATGATCCGACACTAGAAATGCTTGTGTGAAGATCACGGCGACAAAGAAGACCAACGCTTCTAAATGATTATCATGTCTATCTTGGATAAGCTGATTTTGACATAGTTGATCTAGTGACCTTCAAAGAAGCTCTTGATAGTGATTAGGCAGATGAATGGTTAAGAGTGATGAAGGACGAGATGATTTCCATGTCAAATAATCAAGTATGAGAACTTGTTGATTTACTTGATGAACATAAACTGATTGGCTGCAAATGGATATTCAAAACCAAGAAAGATAATAAAGGCAACATAAAGAGATTCAATGCGAGGTTAATCGTAAAAGGGTTCACACAGAAAGAAGGCATTGATTATACTGAAACATTTTCTCCCGTGTCCACTAAAGATTCATTTTAGATAATCATGGCATTGGTGGCTCATTTCGACTTAGAGCTTCACCAAATGGATATCAAGACAGCTTTTTTAGATGGAGATCTAGATGAAGAAGTATATATGCAGCAACCTGAAGGGTTTAAAGAAGCTAGAAAAGAGCATATGGTGTGCAAATTTTGGATGTCTATTTATGGTCTCAAACAAGCATCACGTCAATGGTACTTGAAATTTGATAAAGTTGTGAAATCATTTGGCTTTGAAGAAAACAAGTTTGATCAATGCATCTGCATGAAACTAAGTGGGAGTAAATATATTTTCTTAGTATTTTATGTAGATAACATTTTGTTTGCTAGTAGAAATATTGATTTATTGAATGACACAAAAAGTTTTTTGTTTGCAAAGTTTGATATGAAAGATCTTGGGGAAGCCTATTTTATTCTAGGTATTGAAATTCATTAGGATAGATCTAAGATGGTTCTGGGGTTATCTTAGAAAAATTATATAGATCTTGTCCTACAAAGATTTAATATGCAAACCTGCAAAGGTTAGTGAAGCTCCTATTGTAAAAGGAGATAAATTGAACATAGAACAATGCCTCAAGAATAATGTTGAAAATGAAGCAATGAAGAATGTTCCATATGCTAGTGTAGTTGGCAATCTTATGTATACACAAGTATGCACCAAACCTGATATTACTTTTGTTGTGAATACTCTTGGGAGATATCCATCGAATCCAGGTCATGAACATTGGGATGCAGCTAAGAAAGTGATGGGATATCTATAATGAACAAAAGGCTTCATGCTCGTGTATAGTAGAGTAGATGACCTAAAGGTAATTGGATATTCAAATGCTGACTTTGCTGGTTGTTCGGATGATAGAAAATCAACTTTTGGATATATTTTCATGATGGCTGGAGATGCTATTTCTTGGAAAAACACAAAGCAAACCTTGGTTACAAACTCTACAATGTATGCTAAGTTTGTGGCATGTTACGATGCATCAACTCAAACTGTTTGGCTCAGAAATTTGATCTCCGAATTGTGAGTTGTGGACTCTATTGCTAGACCTATGGTGATCAATTGTGACAACACTGCAACCGTGTTTTATTTCAAGAATGACAATATCAGTAATGCGTCCAAATACATGGAGATCAAATATTATGCTGTTAAGGACTTAGTAAAAAAGAGAGACATTGTGATTGAGAATATTAGAAATGAGTCCATGTTAGCTAATCCTCTAACAAAAGGTTTATGACCCATTTTGTTTAAAGAACATGTAAAAATATGGGTGTTTTAGAATATTTTGATCTCTTTTGTTAGTGGGAGCTATATAGTTTGTATTTCTTGATATTATAGTTATATGCAAACTGATAATACTTTATAATGTCTATTAAAGCATTTACTTTTGATGATCATTATTGTTGATTCTATTAATATCCTTTCTCCTATCGACTAAGAAATGGAAGTATAAAACAGTATCCTTAAACAAATTTTGGTTTAAGGATGACCGGATGTCACTAATTATGAGATCTCATATAATATTGTGACAAAGTTGTGTAATTTCATGTTGTTTAGAAATCACATTAAAGCAATTTCATGTTGTTTAGAAATTGCGCTAATGCAATTTCATGTCGTTGAGAAATTGCATTGAGGATCGATAAGAAATAATGTATATTTTTGATCACATGTTGGTACTATTTCTTATTACATTACTAGGCCCATGATCCATGAAAATATAATGCTTATTATATGTGATTATGGAAGGTCATGTGTTACGGTACTTTTTTAACACGTTGATCACCATAATCCTATACTAAGGTCATATAGGATTGGATTGGTTTTAAGATGCCGTTGTTGGAATATTATTTTCAAAATTGTGGCCACATTAAACAAATTTTCAATTATTAACCCAAGAGTGTCGTTTTCAAAATAAAATAAAATAATTAATGTAGCCCAAGTGGGAGAATGTTGGAAATTTCCTATAATGGGCTTAAATTTATTAATTAATTTTCTATTTTAAATAATCGGGTTAATGGATTTTCCAATATATGTTAAACCCTTAAGTGATCTTATTAAATTGGGTTATGGCATCTATTTATAATGGGCTTAATTGAACAGCAAAGTGTAGGCAATTGTGTTTAATTGAAGCCCGTAATAGTAGGGGCCCAGTTGACACACTATTGATTAGGGTTTTCTAGGTCCTCTCTCTAGCCTATAAAAGAGTAGGTTATACCTATCAGTTGTTTAATTCCATTAAAAGCTGCTATATTGAGAAATTCTACAGTATAAGCTAGCTTGAAATGCCTTCCATTACCGTATATGGATTGCTAGGAAATTAGAATTCATAAGTCTCATAGCTATTCAAGTTTTGAAACTGTTCATGCTATCAAATGTGATGTGAGGTATAAATTATCAAAAGAGAGGAAGTTTGTTGGTCGTTCTTGTGCTTACAATTGTCTTTGCTTGAATTGGGGATTGTAGGAGCTTGTAATCAAATAATGGATTATGCGAATGCATATGATCATGTCTTAAGTTATTTATTTATTTTTATGGGTAAGTAAATTCCTTGTTAAAATTTGTATAGATATGCATTCATTAGATCAAATAAAAAGGACAAATAGACAAAATAAAAGAATAAGAAGAATAAGGCCGATCGTTCCTTGCTAGTTGATGCTAAGATTATTTTTGACGTGTATTTCCTATCATAAATATAAAAAAAGATAAAAGTAAAGACGGCAAGGAAAACAAGACAAGGAGAAAGGAGTTAGGGAATTGGTAACACACTCCAAAATACGACAGTCAACTCATTGGACATGTAAACTCATAACATATTAATGTAAAAACTATCGACACTCATAGTACGATCATATAAATGACAAAAATGACATCATTCCACATATAAAAATTTGTCACCCCTGAAATTTGAGATATAATTTAGTCCTTAAATTTATTTCCTCTAGATAATTGATACATCAGTAATCAAGTAATAGAGAGAAAATATTTAGCCACATCCTCTATTCATTCCTTCTTTAATACCCTAGGATTTGGAAATTATTCATAGAAAAACCTTGATCACATCTCTCTCGATCTCTCTCTTTCTCAGGGTCTTAGCCTCCGTTGCTAGAGTAAGAACTGATGTCACAACCATTTTAAATTAACGGATTCGAGAGATTTTGTTTAGGGAGAGTAGAGTAGAATCGGAATGGATGACTTTTTATTAGCAAGGTCAATGATAAAACGGCCCTCCTGCTTGCTTTCTTTGCGGACTTTGATAATTAGAATTGATATATTATTGATTAATCGAGTGCGTATCTTAGACATGGAATCAGAAACCGGGGAAAGGTCAAGCTGTTAGAACAGGTCAGAAAAAAAGGTGTACAAGAGCATTGTGAACATCAATTAGCCGGCAGTCTCCATGTGGCGGGATAACCAATAGCCGTCTGCGAATCCTATACAAATCTTCTCTCAGAATTCTGTCTTTTGGACCGCCTACGTGCATATATAAGCCCTCACTATTGAATGTCATACAAGTGGAAAAGGATATCAGCACTTGAAAATGGCTTCTCAGATAGCCCCTCTTTCCAAGCTTCTCTTGATGTGTTTCCTCAGCTGTGTTGTGTTGGTGCCCTTTGAAGGAGCGTCTGGTGAAGATCAAAAGGCAAATACATTCTTTACTATGTCTTTGAGTTGAATTCAACGTTAGCAATTTCTTATGTTCATTTTGATTGTGTCGGTGGGTATCTTTTGTTGATTTTGCCAGGTTTATGTGGTGTACATGGGTGGACTTCCCAAACAAGCGGACTTCTTGGCAACATCGGTGCACACCAGCATGCTACGAGAAGTAGTTGGCAGGTTGATATGCTTTGAAAATTTTCATCCAGTTCTCTGAAGCGTTATGAAATGATATACGTACGTTTATTACTTACTACACTTGGTCTATTCTATCAAACCAACAAGCAATACATTTCTGGCATTAGTATTATCACGAGGTAGTGCCTAATGTGTTCGGTGCACATTGACTTTCTCCTAGATAATAAGATCTTAGATCAACTTCAAATCATTTGAGCCAGTAAAACATAGGTTTATTCTATGTGAGGAATGCCTAATACATTAATGATATTAACCACCTAGATAATTCAAATTTCAACCATATGATTGTTAATAACCAATCTCATAACATTAATTCTCTCAACGTTTTTTCTATGGTTACATTTCGAGCTATACATTGGCTTTATCATTTCTAAGTGTGAGATATTGTGGGATTCCAACGGTCCTTATAGCTAGATATGGATCATCTCGGTACTAATCATAACTGAGTTCAACCCCATCATTCAACCATTTTCTTCTGCAGTCGTGCATCGGAGTCATTAGTGCACAGCTATTCGAGGAGCTTCCATGGGTTCGCTGCCATACTTAGTGAAGACGAAGTGGACAAAATCGCAGGTGCAAAATAATACCTAGGTTCCATTGACAATGACAATCCATCACGACATCGTTCAATATATTGTAATAATTCGTCAAACCATGTACAATTCTTATCAGGAATGGAAGGAGTAGTGTCGGTGTTCCCAAGCGAGAGGCATCAACTTCAAACGACGAGGTCATGGGACTTCCTGGGCTTCTCTCAGAGCGTGCAAAGACTACCGACTGAGAGTGACCTCATTGTTGGAATGCTTGATACGGGCATTTGGCCTGAAAGTGACAGCTTTAGCGACAAAGGGTTTGGCCCTCCACCAACCAAATGGAAGGGCACTTGCCAAACCTCCAACTTCACTTGCAATAAGTACTCCATTATGCATCACCTTATTGTTATCTTTGTCAATGTACTCCAGCATGTGCATCAATTGCATTACTGACCGGAAAACTGAATTTACAACTCTAGGCACTCTGATTGGTGACACATGCTGTAACGTTGTGTAATGTGATAGTTGACAGAAGCTAATTTCTCTTTCCTGGGTTGATTGTTTTGTAGTAAAATCATTGGAGCAAAATACTATCGGCAGAACACCACATATTTTCCAGGGGATTTAGCTTCGCCTAGGGACACCGAGGGTCACGGATCTCACACGTCGTCAACAGCAGCTGGTGGCTTGGTGAGCGGAACAAGCCTGTTCGGCCTTGGCTCTGGGACAGCCCGAGGAGGAGTCCCTTCTGCCCGCATCGCAGTATACAAAGTGTGCTGGTCTGATGGCTGCTTTGATGCGGACATGCTTGCCGCGTTCGATGACGCCATCGCAGACGGAGTGGACATCATCTCCATCTCCATTGGCCCATTTGTCGCCCATGATTACTTTGCAGACTCGATTGCGATCGGATCTTTCCATGCGATGAAGCACGGCATACTCACATCAGTGTCAGCCGGGAACTCTGGCCCTAGACTGGGGACAACAACGAACATTTCCCCATGGTTTCTCTCAGTCGCAGCTAGCACGATAGATCGAAAGTTTGTCAACAAAGTTCTGTTAGGAAACGGAAAATCTTATGAGGTAAACAAACCCTGCGAATACCTAATTTTCCTTCAAATACATATCTGAATTCATACAATTCTTTCTAGTATATTTGAACAAATAAATGGTAGTATATAGTTAGCACTTACTCATAATCCGATTCTTATATATAGGGAATCTCAATCAACACTTTCAACCTTAGCAACATGATGTATCCCATGGTATATGGAGGAGATGCCCCAAATATTGCACAAGGATTTAATTCAACCCAATCAAGGTATATAATACGTACATATATATATATATATATAATATATAATATGTTATCGAGAGAGAGAGAGAGAGATTGAATTATCACTATACATGAAATTAATGAACTTAGTATATACCTTGTAGGCTTTGCGTCAGGAATTCTCTTAGCAGCTCTTTGGTGAAAGGTAAGATCGTCTTGTGTGATTCCATCAATCCCGGTGATGCCGCGCTATCAGCAGGGGCCGCCGGCTCAATAATGCAAGTCTTGGGAGAGACGGACTTCGCGTTTAGCTTCCCAGTGCCTGCTTCCGTCTTGAACGCATCCGATGGAAGTGAAGTTTCTGACTACCTGAAGTCAACTAGGTAAAGCGTTGTGCAATCTCAACCAATTTTACTTGCAGGGCAAAAAAAAAAAAAAAAAAAACTGGGAACCAATTCGTGGTCAAATACTCACCATAGAGTCAATAACGGGAACTTCCTTTTCTTTTCCTAATAGAAATTCTACAGCAACCATATTTAAGAGCACTGAGACCACAGATTTGTTGGCTCCGACGGTTGCTTCGTTTTCGTCGAGAGGCCCAAGCCCAATCACCAGTGATATTCTCAAGGTATGATCGGACCGTGGAGGTGATTTGATTCGTTAATTAAGAATTGAGGAGGAATTTGTTCAATTAATTAATACCCAGTATCGACATTCATATATGTTGTGTGTAGCCTGATCTCGCTGCCCCAGGCGTGGACATTCTAGCAGCGTGGTCGCTGGCTTCGACCGTGACCGGGTTATCAGGTGACCCGAGGCACGTTTCTTATAATATAATTTCTGGAACCTCCATGGCTTGCCCCCACGCCACTGGCGTGGCCGCATACATCAAAACGGTGCATCCAACTTGGTCTCCGGCAGCTATTAAGTCGGCCCTGATGACAACAGGTAGTGTCTGAAATTGCATTGGAGTTACAACTACGAAGAGTTCACAAAAAACCATGGATGATCTTTTAAATTTGCATGTCACAAAGTTTCATGCAAAGAACCTTGATCGCATTTTATTGCGCAAATCACTAGCAACGCATGGACATCATTGAAATTTAGTAGCAAGAAATATAATGGGTCGTGAAATACACAATCAATTTATTTTATCCAGCTAGGAGTTTTGCGTGGGTAATTCTCTCAGTACACCTTCTGGCTTTTGCAGCTTCTCCAATGAGTCCTCTCGAGAATGCCGATGCAGAATTCGCGTACGGAGCTGGTCAAATAAACCCTTTAAAAGCAGCAAACCCGGGTTTAGTGTACGATATCGAGGAGGAAGATTATGTGCAATTCTTGTGCGGACAAGGTTACAGTACGAGCCAACTAAGACTCATCACCGGCGACCAAAGCAGCTGCTCAGACGTAAAAAATGCGACAGTGTGGGACTTGAATTTACCGACTTTCACGCTGTCGGCTCAGACCAAAGGCTCCAATATCACAGGAGTCTTCCACAGAACTGTCACTAATGTGGGTAATGCGACTTCTACCTACAAGGCCACTGTGACGGCTCCCCAAGGATTCATCGTTCGAGTCGAACCACAAACCCTCACGTTTGAGTCTGTCCTACAGAAGCAGAGTTTCGTGATGACGGTCGAGGCGATCTTGGACACGGATATGATTTCTGCGTCTCTGGTGTGGGATGATGGCCTTCATCAAGTGAGGAGTCCAATAGTTGCATTTGTGGTTTCATCCTAGATTAACCTCCGGATCAATTTGATTTCCATGCATAGCATGTGTGATAATTTGTTCCACGACCTACGTTCATCGCCATTGATCTTTTAGGTGCAACTAATCTTCAATGGAAGAAAGTAATGGGCCAGATAATAAGAGGAATACTTGCATTTTGATTGAAGGTGAAAGCTCCTTAATTTGTACTAGTTAAAGCCGTTAAAAAATCGATTCTTGTTAGGTGTTTTTTACTGCTCTTACCAGTTTTCCTAGGAATTTGTAACATTAAACGTGGTTGGCTGGTATTAATCTTTAGTGTTTCTCTATATATCACGCAGTTTTATCCAGGGACGGATTCACCTTAATGCATGTGGGGGCTATTGTCATTGGCTTGTATCCATCTGAAAACTCAAAGTGAAGATATGCAACGAATATTTGTTTAGTCCCATCTGATCTAATTTATTTGATATAATAATGCTAGGACTAATTCAAATCTCAAAATATAGCTTACTTAGTAACCATTATATATTTCGTCATGCATGAGCACTGGCATGACATTAGTCATTTCTCGAATAGAAATTATTACCCGAGTAATAGTAATGAACAAAATCAAATAAGAATCATTTTAAAATGGCGGATCACGTGTCCCACAATGCATATATCAGGTTTGAAGATCCACAGTAGTATTAGGTTCATTGAATAATTTCCAATTTTCAAAAGCCTGTTGATTTTGGCCAAACTCTCCTCACAATTTTTAACCCCCTTGAAATTTTGCGTAGACGCATATTGCCGGCCATTGGTTTGAATTAATTTAATTCATCTTGGGTTGGCTTGAAGGTTTAAGACTTGACGACTACGCTCATTCATTCCCCCATTAAGTTTTTGTATAAGGGCCAGATAAACCTTTCAAAGATAATCCTAATTGCACGATTAAATATGCAAAGGCATCCTTTCAGAGCTCTTTCAAAGATAAACTTTATTGCGCATTTAAGTTCTTGTACATGTGTGACATTCGAGTTTCCACTTGTCTGACTATTGAACTAGGCAAAGATGAATAAGTCGATTTAATTGGCACAAATTAGAAACGTGTCAATTATAGTATTTCAGAATAACAACATTTGTTTGTATATTGTTGACACCTAAATTTTGACGATTTGTTTTAGCATTTAGTAATTGCATTAGAAAATTAGAGATTAGTTTCTAATCTCTTAACAAAAATTATTTCATTAAAATTGCATTGCATATAGACATTAGGAGCATTTACATCACTAGTTTTAAAGTTAATATGCAAAATAATAATAATAATAATAATAATAATTAAAAAAATCGAAAAAGAGGCCAGGCTAGGGCTGGGCCCGCCTGGCCCCCCCATGCCGGCCCTTTCTCTTCCCCCCGCATGGGCTCGGCCCACTTTCCTTTTTCTCTTCTTCTCTTTCCTTTCTCGGCCCGGCCCGTCTGTCTCCTTCACTTCTTCTCCCACGCGTGGAAACGGCAACCTGGAGAAAAGCAGCAACTCAGAGCAGAAGCAGCAGCAAGTCAGCAGCAGAAACAGCAGCAAGTCTGCAAGTCAGCAGCAGAAACAGCAGCAAGTCAGCAGCAAAAACTCAGAGCAGAAGCAGCAGTCAGCAGGTCAGCAGTAAAAACTCAGAGCAAAGCAGCAGCAACGGAGAGCAGAAGGCAGAAAAAGAAGAGAAAGAGTAGAAGAAGAAAAAAGGAGAACTACAAAAGAAAAGGCAGAACCGAGAGAGAGAGAGCGGGAGCGACCGAGAGAAGGCGGGAGACCGAAAGGAGACGGGGAGAGAGAGAGAGTCTTGAGGGTGAGAGAGAGCGAACTGGAGGAAGAAGGAAAACTCGAGGAGTTGCCAGCCGTTGCCGGAGGCCCGTCCGCCGCCGTCGCCCGCCGCAGCTCATCCCCGAACGAGGTAGGCCTCCTTGAACCTCTATTATTTCATTTCGGGAGAATATCGGGCCGGAGCTCGCAGCCGACCGGCTCGCGCAAGCTCCGGCCATCGTCGATCTTGTGTTTTGCTCCCATTTACTTGCAATTCATGTCCGAAGACCCCTATAGCATGTTCGTGGCTCGGTTGAGCCGGAAATCTCTGATTTTCGTAGCGCCCGTTAACTGTTCGACGAAATGCCTCAATGAGAGAACCGAATCCAATCCTTGACCGGAGCTCGGCTTTCGTCTCCCGTTTTTTTTTTTTTTTTTTTGGTAAGGGCTTTCGTCTCCCGTTGCGTTGTTCAGAGTTGTATCTTTGTCATGCATCGTTTCAGTCACTTTATCAGCTTTTCGGTAGGTCATTCCGTGCCATTTGGGGTAAACCGAGACACGCACTTCGCCGGAGTCAATCCGGTGACTCTCGGACGCCGGCCAGCTGACGGCCGGTGGTGCTCGGCGCCGGTCGGACGGAACGACCGGCGTCTGGCGGTGGCATAATGACCTCCTCGGGATGGGCAGGCCTCGCGGCGGCGCCGGCGTTGGTCCGGCGAAGCAGCTGCAGGCACGCTTGGAGGGGGAGGACGTCGGGCATGCATAAAGAAGAAGACCAGAAAATAAAAAAGCAAAACAAAAAAGGGCCAAAAATAAGGAAGGGGCTGGGCCGAGGCTTTGTCTAGAGCGGGCCTGGACCCACGCCAGACATAGGGGGAATGGCTGGGCCGAGAGCAAAACTTGGGAATGGGCTGTCTTTATTAAAATTTTGTGGGCTTTTAATTTTGTTTTTCTTCGAGCAGGGCTTTGGAGGGAGAGTGCGGCCCGGTTACTTTGGCCCAACCCGGACCGACAGGGCCCGGGTCAGTCTAGTAGGGCCGGGTCCTTTGACCCGGTCCGAATTATTTATTAAAAAAACAAAATCTATTAAAATTTAAAAAATTCAAGAAATATAAAAACATTTAAAAAATTAAAAAAATCATAAAAAATTTCGAAATTTCAGGAAATTCTAGCGAAATTCAGAATCTTGAAAATTTATGAAAATTTTCGGAAAAAAATAAATTTTTTTAAAAAAATCGAAAATATTAAAATATTAGAAAGTCCAAAAAAAAAAAGAAAAAGTTTTCAAAAATCCCAAAAATTCCAAGTTTTTTTTAGAGTTCCCTAAGAAGCTTTAAAATAATTCTTGGATAATTTTCTCTTTAAAAGATGTCGGAAAATTATCGATCTAAAATTGTGCTTAAAATTGAACAAGTCCTTACGGCTTCATCTTAGAGTTTTAATTATCCTCGAATATAATTGCCCTTGAATGCACGCTTATGATGCGATGATTATGGTTTCCCCTTAGTTTAATTAGGATTGCCATTTATTTATCTCTTAATGCAATGGTAATGCGTTATTATCTCTTGCAATTTATTTAATGCTTTCTTTAATTGCTTATTATTATTTTGATGATTGCGCACTTGCGTGATCACCTCACATGTTAGTGGTTAAGTCTAAAATCAATCCAAACTGCCTGGCTAAAATCTTTTTGAAATGAATAAGATTAGGTACTGGAAGGGCACTAATTAGTTAATTAGTGTAATCAAGTCCCCGATCCTAAAATCTCTGGTTGCGTAGAAAGTGAGGCCCACTCCCATGCCTCGCTTGGTTTCTAGCTGACCCTAATAGACTAGTGGCGACTCCTCATTTGAAGATTTTCATGAACACCTAATGTCACGCGGAGTATGGGCCTGAGAGAACCCATCTCTAATGAGGGTCTTGGACCCACATTTTGGACAATACCCCTAAACCTATTTATTCAGATATTTCTTTCCCCCACGGGATGGAAAAAATAGGTCACAACATATATCGGCCAAGAAATTTTTTTAGAAATTAATAGATGCTTATAGACTTAGTTTTCAATTTGCAATGCCCAATTTATGCGAATAATGGATGCGATTTGTATCCAAACCCCCCAAGGTGGCCGATCTCTCTCTCTCCTCCCTTCCTCCCCATTGGCCACCCTCTCTCTCTCCTCCGCCACTTGGGGAAATGGCTATGCCACTTGTCTCCTTCCCATTGCCAAGTGGCAAGAAGCCTCATGCAACCAATAGAATCACATGCAAATCCCTTAAAGGGAACATTAAGTCCAAAACCCTCTCTTTCCTCTCATTTCTCTCCTCCTCTTGCGACTCTCTCGCTCTCCCTCTCGATTCTCTCTCTCACCCAACCCTCTCCCTCTCTCTCTTTCCCTTTACCAGCGACACCTTGACGTTTTCTCCTCACTGGCGACTCCTCGACCACCTCCACCACTCCCAACTCGAAGACCAAGCCGCGTAGAACTTTGAGGGGCCAAGTTGCAACCCGTGATCTCCATTTCCAATATGCACTCACCCTATTCATCTTTGTGAGGCAAGTGAGATTCCACCACTCTATATTATGTGAAATGCTTGACTTGCATGTTGATTATGGCTATCTTGATGTGTTTTTTGCTGGAAATTGTTGTTTAGTTGTCGTAGATGAGGTTATTTGGTTTAGGTCTCTTGAAAAGAGGTTCGTTGTGATCTAGCAAGTTCGATTTGAGGTGTGGTGTTTCAACGTTGTCATGCAAGCTTGGAGGGAGCCATGTGCGTAGCTATGAGGGCAGAGAGGTGTCTTGTAAGGCCATAAGGGCTGTGAGGTGTCTCAGTGAAATCGTGAGGGCTGTAAGGTGTCTTGGTGTGAGTCAAGACTTTGTAAAGTACATTGGTGAGCTGTGTGGTCGTGAGAGAACTTGGTGTATGTGCGTGCATGCACGTGCGTGAGGGATCGGTGAGGCCGTGTGATTGTGTATGGGGATTGGAGTGGTCTTGTGTATGTGTATGTGTTTGTGTCACTGTGTGAAGGTTTGGTGTAATCATGCGTGCGCGCGTGCTTGCACGATCATGAGAGGCTCTATGAGTCGTGAGGTAGACTACGTGAGGTTTGGGTGTCTATTTGAAGGTTTGGTTTTGTTTGGATGTTTCCAGATTGGTCGTATAAGTTCAAGTTGTTAGGGAGAGTTCCAAAATTTGTATAGTTGGTCTAATTTACCCTTATGTACCATGGATTGGTCTAGGACATTCCGAATTATCCAGTTGTGGTTCAATGGGTGTACTAGGTGGTCTGGTTTGTGAGTAAGCCGAATGATGTGACTCTTTCATTTTGTCAAGTTTGCAAGTTTTGGATAAGAGTGATTTCAAATAATAGTTAATCCTCGTGTTAATCCTTTTGCATGAATAAAGGCAAGATACTTGTGTTTGTGTTGCTTGCTTAAGATACTATTGAATATTATTGGAGAGCATACTAGCGATACCTCATGGAGCCTAACAGGAATGTCAGGATGCCTAGGGAGAGTGTACCTTGGATACTTAGGGAAATCATACCCTAGATGCCTCGGGAGTTTGATTGGGATGTCGCGGTTAGTGGACCATGAAGCCTTTGCAAGTTGGAGAGTGTATCGGTGTACATTACAGTAGACCAAATAGGGCATAAGATCTTGCCAAATGGGAATTGTGTTGAAAATATGTCTCAAATTTGAGCCCAAAGTAAAAGTTTGATTTGTTTTCTAATCCTAGTAGGTGTGGATTTCTTTTTTTCTTTTTTTTTTTGGTAAAGGTAAGTAGTATATATGATTTTCAACCATGCAACTGTACAAAGGGTGAGACTCGGCACCAAACCACTCAACGGGATAACATGTCACTGGAGTGGAGGGGAGCCAAGTTCATAAGGAAGAAAACAAAAAAATAACGAATACACCAAAAGAGAGACAGGAGCGGCATGCACCAACCCTCCCTCATTGAAGCTACTAAAATTTTTTTGGGTCAACTCCCCAGCTACGCTGCAGTCTTCTGTTTGTCTAGGTATCAACAACCGAGTTGAAAGATAGGGCCTTGTCCTTGACCGCTTTGATAAGATGTTGTTTCATAGCAGGCACAAACAGGTTGGAGGACCTGAATATAATGTCGTTCCTAGTTTTCCAGATCACATAGCAGAGTGTACTAAAGGAAAATCTAACAATGTCAACATAAAAACCACTCCTTGAAAGGGAATTGGTAATCCACCGAAAATTGTCCAGCCATGATTGGTTACTCTAGGGAAGATTACATTTAGCAGCCTAAAATGTAGCAAGGGTATTGGAGACATGATAATCAAAAAAGAGATGATCAATAGAATCTGGCCTAAGGTTGCAGAGGGCACAGTGAACCGTAGGCAATCTACCATAAGACATGAGAAAGACTTGGGTTGGAAGACGGTTCTGGAAGATAAGCTAGAGGAGGAATTGATGGCATGGTGCCACCGCCTTGTTCCACACGAAGGAGGCCCACGGGACTGGTGTTGCTTTCCTGTGATATTCGACCAAGTTGAAGCAATAGAAAACTTGCCCGATGGGTGCATAATCCAAGTGAAGGTGTCACTTGTCTGATTCAAGAGGGGGATATAAACCGGCCACGAGAGTAACTCATTTAGAATGAGTTGGCCATCTGGAGATAGGAGATCCGTGACCTTGGCGTGTCAAGTGAGAGTCAATTGATAGATATAAACATCCGAGAATACCGAGTTTATGGGGCCCCCATCAAGCCACGAGTCAAACTAAAGCGAGGTAGATAAACCGTCACAAATCTTCCACTTGAAAAAGCTTTTACTTCCTCCCTTAAGGCAAGTAAGTTCCTCTAAGCCCATGAGTAGAAGGTCGGGGGGAGGTGCTCCAAAAGTATTTCTGTTTGAGGTGATTGTCATATATCCATTTGCACCATAAGGGTACCTTATCGGTAATAAGATCCATATGTGCTTGAACATAGTCGCTTTGTTGCTATCTTGAATTCTTCAAATCCCGAGACCTCCTTCATGTTTAGGGAGGCACACATCATTCCAAGATACTTTCGCCCCACTTGGCCCAAGGCCGGGTCCTTTCCAAAGAAATTGCCGACAAATTTGTTCTATTCTGTTTACAATGGAGGATGGAAGCCAGAAAATGGACGCCCAATATATTTGCATGGCATATAAGACCGATTTAATAAGTTGTAGTCTACCCACAAAAGATAGAAACCGGTGGGTCCAAGATTGGACTCTAGCCATGAGAAGACGTACCAAGGCATTGCTGTTGAGAAAACTCCTAGTTTTGATGTTAACAAATCGTTTTATGAATGAAAATTATATATCTTTAGAAGGAAAAGCCATAAGGTGGCATATGCTTTTGAGTCTACTGGTGGCAGAAGAAAATGCATAAGGTGTCTCTGAGTCTGTTCGTACTAGACGGAAGATCTGAAGAGACGGAGATTCTGAGTCTGTCCGTTCCAGACGGAAAATCTGTATAGACATAGTTTTCGAGTCTGACTGTACCAGATGAAAAACCTAAGTAGACTTAGAACATTAGTCTATTAAACTCAGAACGAAACTACATGATTAGATCACCAACGGTCAAGTATTTCACTTATCTTATTTATATTGATTCTGTTGTATCAAACTGATTGGCAGGATCAATCAACGGACAATTTCTAAAGAAGAATGGAGAACTTATGGAAGCCCGGATTCTGATTGTATGGGCGAACAGAATCCAAGGGGATCTGATCTACCTTCAACGGTCAAAAAGACTTGCATTATAAAGTCTGTCCAAGGAAGGGAAGACTAAACTTTCAAGGAAAGAGTCTAACAGTCGAGTGTGTCTTAGAAAGTATATAAGCATAGGATGAGGCCTATAAGACTAGATATGATAAACATATTCCAAAGCTCGATTCTATTCTTCATCAGTTGTCTTAAGTGTGTAATTGAGTGATATGAGTGTATTACCAGAAAGAATGACTTTGTGAGATATATCATCACCAAGTGCTAGCACTTGAGAGTGTGTAATCACTTTTGATCACATAGTGAAATCCAGCTTATTGGCTGATCGCTTGGAGAGTGGACGTAGGCTTGTTTAAAGCCGAACCACTATAAACTGTGTTTGCAATATTCTCTACTCTTTTTATTTAATTTATGTTCGTAGATTGCAAAAGATTGATATTGCTGCGCATAAAGTTCTTCTACACCTATTCACCCCTCTCTAGGTGTTAATATTAGTCATCACATTTGGTATCAGAGCCCTATGCTCAGTATTTTGAAGTGTTTATTACTTCTGAGTTAAAGATCCTCTATGGCTAGTATTCTTGCACCAAGTCTGATTGAGGGACAGAGCAACACTCGACCACCATACTTTGATGGTAAAGAGTACAATATATGGAAGAACAAGATGAATGCCTTCCTCATATCAAAAGATCCGCTAGAATGGGATGTAGTTGAAAGAGGAGTTGATCCTAATGCTGAAGCTGGAAAAATCTCAAAGAAAGATGATGGGAAAGCAACAGAAACATCAGCTACCATTTCATTAGAAGAACTGACAAAGAGACAAACTCTAGACGCTAAGGCTATCTACTCCCTTTACTGTACTTTATCACCTAATGAATATAATCGAATATCTTCTTGTAATACAACAAATGAAGTATGGGATAGACTACATGTGACCTATGAAGGGACTGATCGTGTTAAGGAGACCAAAGTAAATATTTTACTTGGTCAATATGAATCTTTCAAGATGAAACAGGGGGAGTCCATAGGAGACATGTTCAGTCGATTTACAGAAATTGTAAATGGACTGGAATATCAAGGATAACCTGTTCTTGGACCAATGGAAGTTAATAAGCTTTTAAGAGGATTGTCAAAAGAATGTAATAATGTGAAGACCTCCATTAGAGAAACTTTGTGAATTTCACCTTTGACAGTCGATGAGCTTGTTGGTACCCTGCAGTCCTATGAAGCAGAACAAATGAACGAGGAAGTGGAATCCAGAGGTAAGAAATCCATTGCTCTCAAGTCTAATATTGATTCTGATGATACAGATTCTGAGGATGAGCTGGACGATGAAAAACTTGCACTGCTAATTAGAAAGGTGAAGAAGTTAAACAAGAAAGGCAGAAAATTCAACAGCAAGAAGCAAACTAGACAGGCTGGACAAAGAAGAACAGAGGATGAGGAAGAATATGTCAAAGATGTTGTCTGTTTCGAATGCAAAAACAAGGATCACATAAAACAAAATTGTCCCAAGCTCAAGAAGAACAAAGGGAAATATGAAAAATACAAGCAGGCTCTGAAAGTTGAAACATGGAGTGACACTGAGGTTGAAGACAGTGAAGATGAATATGGCAACATCTGTCTAATGGCACATTCAGACTTAGACTCTAGAACAGAATCAGACTCAGACTTAGACAAAGAGATTGAGGTTAGTCATTTTGATATTCCCATTGAAGTTTCAGATTATATAAATGGGCTGTGTTCTAATTTAAAATCCACTCTAAAAGGATCTCTAGTTTAAAAAAGGAAAATCACAAGTTGAGTCAACATAATTATTCTTTGAAAGGAAAATTTGATAATCTCAAAAAGGAATTTTCAGAAATAAAGGAAAATCGAGATTTTATACTAAATGAAAAAGAATGTCTCAAAAAGGAACTTTTGGAGATGAAGGAAAATCGAGAATCTTTGCAAATTGAGAATGAATCTCTCAAAAAGGAAATTTTGAATATCACTACAAAGTTTTCTAAAGGATCGAAAACCCTGCAGCATATACTCTCCATTCAGATTCTTTACTATGATAGTCAGGACTTGGGTTCTATAAGGAAAACGATTCTTTAATTGATTTTCCCAAGGTTAAGGAGAGAATTAAACAGAAACTTCCTCGATAGGCTTACAAAAATCATTTCAAAAAGAATTTTTTAAGACCTGTTGGTAGAGACTATCTCAAATGTTCTAATTGTAGAGAAAAAGAATGTTTTGAAAACAAATGTCCTAAAGTCTGGAGACCAGTTCAGAAGAAATGGATAGACAAAGCATATATTACTAACCCCAAAGGACTCAAGAAAATCTAGGTACTAAAGAAAAAATGAGTATGTGTGTTGATTGTAGGTGAGCTTCAGAAGCAAGAAGAAATGGTACTTGGACAGTGGATGCTCAAGACACATGACTAGAGATTCAAGAATGTTCGTTGGCTTAGAAAAGGTTAAAGGAGGAACATTTTCTTTTGGAGGAAATACCAAGGGAAACATCATTGGATTAGGAACGGTTAAGATTGGAAGTCTAATTATCAACAAAGTTTCTCTGGTTAAGGGATTGAATTATAATCTTCTAAGCATTAGCCAGCTATGTGATGCTGGTTTCAGAATTGATTTCAAAGAGAACTTATGTTTTGGAACTAGCAATGACTCTTCTCAATCATTCACTAGACGAAGGCATGGGAACATCTATCTCCTGGATATAAATGAAGACACTCCTAAATGTTTAATTTCGGTCCAAGATGAAGCAAATCTCTAGCATCGTAAACTTGGACATGTTAGTATGAAACAAATCTCCAAGCTACTAAGCAAAAAGCTTGTTCGTGGTTTGCCTTCTTTAAGCTATAAGAAGATAGAACTTTGCTCAGCATGCACTCTGGGAAAATAAGTAAGAAGCTCTTTCAAATCTGTGAAACATATTACTACTAATCGTGTATTGCAGCTTCTTCATATGGATTTATTTGGACCAACTAGAACTCAGAGCATTTGAGGTAAGAAATACTGTCTTGTAATTGTAGATGACTATTCTCGTTTTATATGGGTATTCTTTCTTGCTAATAAAAGGGAAACCTTCTCTTATTTTTCAATATTTGCAAAAAGAGTACAAAATGAGAAATGTTACTTTATTTCTAGTATTAAAACAGATCATGGTGGAGAATTTGAAAATCAAGACTTTGTAGATTTTTGTAACAAAAATGGTATTGAGCCTATGTTCTCCTCTCCCTACACTCTAGAACAAAATGGAGTTGTAGAAAGGAAGACTGGTCTTTGCAAGAAATGGCTAGAACTTTGCTTATTGAAAGCAAGGTAGCAACTCGTTTCCGGGCAGAAGCATTTTCCACCTCATGCCATAACATTAACAGCCTTTCTTAGACCAATTCTTGAGAAAACTCCTTATGAAATTTTCAAAGAAAAAAAACCAATTGTTTCCTATTTTCGCATTTTTGATTGTCAATGCTTTATTTTCAAAAATGCTAACAATCATCCAAGCAAGTTTGAAGAAAGGTCAGATGAATGTATTTTTCTGGGATACTCAAACACTAGTAAAGCATATAGAGTGTTTAACAAGAATACTCAGACTGTGGAGGAATCTATGAACGTGAAGTTTTTGGAGCAAGATGTTCCTAACTAGAACAAAACTCAAATTGAAGATTCAGAACCAACTGTTGCTTATGAGAAATCAACTCTCAACAAAGAAGCTGAATCTTCTTAGAAAATAGTCACAGAGGAAGTTCTAGAATAAAGAACCATTCAATCTGACATCACTCAATCACCAAAAGATCCTGATGACAGCAAAGTGCATAACAGAAACTGGAAATATAAATCCAGTCATCCTCAAGAGCTAGTTATTAGAAGTATCAATGAAGGAATTCGAACTAGATCAAGGAACAAAAAGGATACAAGTATTGTGGCACTCATCTCTGAAATTGAACACCCAAATCTAGCCGATGAGACCCTTGCTAGCCGCGAGTGAGGCCACGACGACCTTCGCTAGAGGCCGGTCGAGCTCCGACAGCCTCACCCCGGCCCTTCGTGGCCTAGGGCGAGGGTTCCGTGGCCAACGAGGGTCATTAGTGACCCTTGACAGCCTTAAAGAAGAAAAAAAGAGAAAAGGGCAAAAGGAAAAGAGACAAAATGAGGAGAAATGGTATCGTTTTGCCCAAAAAATCCACGTTGGCCAGCGAAGGTCACCACTGAAAACCACGTCAGCGTAAAAAATTATTAAAAAAAGTGGAAAATTATTAAAAAAAATCCATGTATGCATTTTGGTCGAAAGTGGCACTTAATTGAACGGTTTCACTCTAATTTGGCACTCAAGTGAACGAAAAAAAAGTTTTGGCACCAAAGTGAGTACCGTACAAAAGTTATGGCACTCCTAGTGTTCTAACCCCATTGAAAATCAGTCTTGAAGTTACTATTCGAAATAGTACCAGAATGCGCGCCAAATTTGAAAATTCCGTTTCGGACAAACTGTAAGCTTAAATTGAGATCCACAAAATTCTATAGCTTCATAACATTCTAAATTATCATTCCCATAAAAATTCGTAGCTTAAAGACTAAAAAATCGGACTTTGCTACACAAATCTTCACTAATTCCGAATTTCAAGTTCTAATTGCAACTATTCCTTTCAAAAGACGATTAAAGGCCTTAATCACTTACCAATGTGGTAGAACGAAGTTGAATTGGCTTGGTGAGTCATTTGGATCATGAGCACGCCATATAGTCTCCTTTTCCCCCTTTCCTTCTTTCCTTCTCTTTCTCTCCTCTCTTGTTTTCTGCTTCTGCTTCTTTCCTTTCCTCACGTGCACCCTCAAATTTAAGAAGATAGAAAAGAGAGGGCTGGGCTTGGGCTTTATGTAGAAGATGGCCTAGCTTTTTGACCCATATATTACAACATTGATCTAGACTAGAGGTTTCTCTAAGAAACTAAGAACTGCATGCATGTTCATTGCATTCCTATGTGAATCATTAAATTTGCAGAGAGCCATAAAAGAACTGAACTATGAACTGTCACCAGTCGTTTGAACAGTTAAAAAACAGTAACTTGCATCCAGAAAAGTGAATTGAAGAGATGAGAGCTAGCACACCACACAGATCTTGACCTTGACTTGCGAAAGCTCATTGTAATTCTTTCCAAATTGTTCCTGTGGCTTGAGGACGCGTGGTTGGACAACGCCTTAACGTGATGTTTTGTGTAATTCAGGTTCAAATCAAGCCGTCTGGATCGAAACAACCAACTGAAGAGGACGACTCAATCTGCAAGATTAATAATAATCTTGAAATTTGCTTGCTTTTCAGACATGATAACGTAAGATATTGAGAAGAACAGGTTAAAAAATTCCTGCTTTTGTCCTTTGTCCATTGTACGAGGTCATGGGAGAATCACAAATGCCATTTGGGTCAACGGGGTATCGAATGATATAATAATTCCAGAGTCCAGACTGCAAATGAAAGAGAAAGGGTCATTCCTAGCTGACAGATTTCACACGGTAACGCATAGATCTTAGGAGCCCAGTAAGACATGCGTGCACGACTCTGATTCTTCCCTGGTGATTTTCTACTAGAGGCGGAGGGGCGCTGCTTGTGCCGGCGGCTATTGGATGGTTGAGTGGGAATATAGATTCAGGATTTTTATTGGGGTTGCTATCTAGGATTTTTTTTTTTTAGTTAATGGAATGAAAGTGCAATTTTCACTTCAGAAATTGCTAGAAGTGGGACAAAAGTATTCGTCTTCAATCCTGATCCTCTCGGTATGTTATTGCTTTTTCATATTGAAACTGTTATAGCTTCCGCATCAATTGTCCAATAGTTTTTTTTTTGTAGCATCTCTGTCTATAATATTGTACATCGATAGCTGTACCTGTTACAACTGAATTACATTGCCTTAGCTATATCTATGGTAAAGCTGTATAATATACACAAAAGTGCAAGGCCTCGATATGACATTGCCATCATCAAGTCCTAATATTCTGCAGCAAAATCCAGGTCCACTGGTTTCTGAATTGTGTTCACAGCATCAGAAGTTGACCCTGCTTGTTTATTCTCATCCCTTCTGGTGCTCTCCATCAGCTCCATCGCGTACGTGTCCCAAAACGACCTTAAAGGTCTCAACTTACCATTCACACCATCTTCACTCTCTCTCAGCTCAGCTTCCTCCTTCAACTTTTTATGATGGCGCCAAGCAGATTGAATGAAACATGCAGCCCATATACGCCACTGGTGCGAGTAGAACCTAAATTTGTGCCTCAGTCCTTTGCTGTGTAGTCTTCTGAATTGCAATGCGACAAACTTTAGGTCCTCAGCGGCAAGAGAAAACGCTTCCACTTCTTTCACGGCTTTGACCGTGCAGGTGGAAATTGGGAGGACGATGCTTGGGCGTGGGTCAAGGGCCCATGTTAGCAGTTCTTCGCCACAAAAATCACCAGGAACTAGACGATTTGAGTTGAAGAATCCTTCACGTCCACCATTGGTTGTCCAGGAATCAAGGTGCCCCCGGAACAGGAAGAACATTTCTCGGACTGGATCACCTTCGTGTACCAAGTACATGTTCCCTGTGCACAAAACAGGCTTCAGCCTCTCACATATGGCGTCTATCATCCTCTCGTCCATTTGATTGAAAAGTGGCACCTGTTTATTAGAGATGTAGATGAAGAGTTCGTTTTCTCTGGGAAGGAATTTCACTAGCTGCTTCCACAATGAAAATTATAATGCAACGACTGATGCATAAAAGCGCATGTGATTAGAAAGCTTACACGTTGAACAAGATCAAAGCAAAGATGGCGCTTGATATTTCTGTGCATGTCCATTGGAAAGTCCATGAGAAGGGAATGTTCGTCAACACCTCGAGTTGCCACCCACTTGTATTGGTTGTACATCCGTATAGACTGTCTCAGTTCTGGAGGTAGACTTCTATGGTGCATCCATTGCTCTGTATCTGTCCTCCTGAGCCTCCATTTCTCTAATTGGCTGTTCGCAGTTTGAAGGTATTGCTACCAATAAAAAATGAAACAATATTTCACATGATGACGGTTTGTGTGCTTAAAAAGAACCAAGAAACTTAACTTTTAGTAGTGATAATTGCTCCAGAAACCACACAAAGAACCTTCCACTATCAATTTATAATTACATGGTAATGAAGGCAAAAATATCAACTGAAGAGAGGCGTGGAATGGATCCCCTAACTACACCTTCTGAGTGAACTCAAGATGATTCGGTTGCTTACTTGCATATTTCCAACGAGCAGGCCAAATAAAGCAAATCCAAGAGTCGCAATGGCAATTGTAAAGAGTAATTCTCCAACATAAGTGCTTGCTGTATACATAAGGTTCTGGCCAACGTTGCTGTTAACATGGATTTAAGAGAGCCTTGTCATTGATGGACAAAAATCACTCAGAATCATTACTAGTCGGTGAATTCACACTACTGCAAAATCATGCATTTATAATCTTTCTGTCATTGAAAAACAAAAGGATGACATTATATTAAAGATTCAGTTTTAATAGGCAGTAGAGACATTCAGGGATTTCAAAATTGCAGAAGCTACAAGACGAAAAACAAAAATTCTTGCTTACTTCGTACAAGATGTATAAGATGATTTTCTCAACGTATTGACTTCCTGAATGCTAATCCACCGGTCCATTGTTAAATTTCATGGTTCAAACTTAAGGCAATGACCTGTAACTATTCTAAAATAGCAGATAGTCCGTCGGTCACAGTAAATAGGCAGTACGGAGCATACCTCAAGTTGTTCAGACCCCACCACAATATGTAAAAGTACTTGCTGAAGAATTTGCAGCTTCCTAAAGATAGAGTCATAGCAGTGGCATATATGCCAAAATGAATGGGGCTACTAGTATCAGTTCCGTTACACAGAGTTGTGACATTGGTCAACCCATACCAGGTGAGCCTACCAGGGTCTTGTGCGTAGTGACAGTCAAAGAATCTGTATTGACATGAAGAATTTTCTTGATCACAGGCCATCTGCCAGCAAGACTCTTGTCGCCCAATTGATAGAAGATACCAGCAAGCTCCTGAAGCCTATCAATGTAACATGGAAACGGACAAAATGGTCTTTCATGCAGCCTAATGAGGACTGTAATTACATAACCTTTTATCAAACAAGACTATAATTTTTTCTCCTGGAGGATGGAGACAATGAATCAAAAAAGCATATACTCAAGTACAAATAGTAAAATCGAATGACTGTGGATCAGACTCTGCAGGCTTTGTTAAATCTGAATTGCTTCCATGAGCAAGTTGAAAGGACGGGAGATTTGGCTGTTTAAATGCATCTGCGCTTGGACTAAAGGAAGCAATGAGATTTGCTAACTGTCAATGAACTTCAAACATCGCCAAAATTTGTTTTGGCCACATAGGAAAAGTCCCATTCCTCGTTTGGGAAAGTGAGTTTAAAAAGAAGGCCTTGCTACACTTACTTGGCAGGCCAGCAGGTAGAGCATCAGGTTGAATGCAGCCCCTTCCCATGCTTTCTTCGCTAATCCACCACCGGCATTACTAATTTGCAACTGGAGTGGAAGTATAAGAAAAAGTCTTGGTATATACTGCAAGAAAATGATCAACAGCAGCATATTCTTCGTTTTTGTTGTGGTCGAACCCGCAAGGCTAGGAATTATTGCCCAAATTAATACCTGAAAGGACAAATTATGATTAGTTCCAGTGATTGATTCATGGTAATTAACTGCTATTGTTATACTTAAACAAAAGGATGGTACCTGAGGAAGAGGGAATGCTACATAGAGATCGATCCAGAAGCCGCTGCGCAAGTACCTTAGTGCAATCTTTCTATGATCTATTACAAGCTCTCCTCTTCCAAACACACGAGAAGAGGGCGCAACAAAAGCTGTGTTAAACTTAACAACAATTTGAATAATGTAAAAGACATCTGCTATCGATCTCATGACTGTCAGGAGGATCTTGAGGCCAATTCCATCATGCAAGCACATATAGTTGTCGTTGACCGATGGCACTAAAAAGAAAAGAGGGTCCACAAATAGACAGACCAGGCAAGCCACCAGGAAGATTCTGTTCCATCCTCGAACGGTTTGACCTCTTGGATCGAAGATCTTATTCTTCACTTTCTCATAGTCCTCAGAGAACACTCTGCACAGAACTTTGGATTTCAAGTACTCACCAGCCTTCTGGCTGGTACTCTTGGTCAAGGCCAAGTTTTGGCTCAGGGAGTCCTCATTTGGATAAAGGTCGCTCAAGCTGTCCTGCTTCAATGTTGGCAGTCCGACACAAGTGGATTCATCTCCTACTCTGTATTTTATGGCCATCAGAGTAATGCCTCCAAACATGCAATTCAGATGTTGTGCGCACTCACACACACACAGTCACAGACAGATAATGAACATTAAATTGAAAGTGTTTTGGTCTGTCATGCACTAGTTTTTTGTTAAGAAACATGAAGCATTGAACTATTATTTGGTCACAAGATCTTTTGAAAAGTTGAAGCACTAAAAGTTTCCCAGAAATTCAAGAAAAGAGAGCTTTTTACCTTAAAAATCTGGACCTATTGCAACCGGCCATTTTTGTAGTCTCTGCCAATTGTTCCTACGAATTTGTATTCGTTCTTGTGGTACAAGGAGGCCTCAGGCAACTGCAGAGACAAGTGGTGAACTAACATAAAAAGTGACTGTTTCGATCTACATATATATTCTCAAGAACGACAATAATGATGATAATAGTTCTTTGGTTGCTTGCTTGGCCTGACATGATAGCGAAAGAATTAGAAAGAAAACGTAGTCAAACTGGGCAGATGTTAGCACATCAAATACATCTGTCATTGCACACATCATTTAGCTTATTTTAACTCTTCTTGGGTTGTGAAAGATTTTGTTCAGGAAGAAAGATATGGGGAAAGTCTATTGGTTTTTTTCTTTAATCTTTTTCTGAGCTACGAGGTTCAGGAAGAATTACAAATGCCATGAGGATTTTGTATATAATGATCCATTCACGAGCTGAAAGCAAAAGGAATTGTTCTACCTGAACCAGCAAAACTGCTATTTGTTTTCTGTTCCTTGTACTGAACCTGAGAGGAGTTGACACAGTTCTATAGAAAACATGACAAAAGGATGATTGCTCTTGCATCGAAGTCTAGAGATGCCAGGAATTAACCAAGTCAGATACATCTGGATTACTATTATCATATCTCGAAATGTTCTCCACTGGATCTAGTGCGGGATGATGCTGATGTTTTCTTTCTTCACTTCAGAAAAATATTAAACCCAAATGTCATAAGTTGCTACACAGAACTCAGTCAAGTTTTAGACCTCTTAATTGTTCCTGAAAGTTTTTTGTCCAATAATTGTGTACTCATTACTATCTGTAATTAGCTAAAATGAAGTAGGCCTTAAGTCGTGTTGATTGCTTGGTGGCAATTCACTGCACCTTCATTACATTAAAGTTTGGTTGAAGTATGCGTTCGTTCTGTAGGCTGTTGAAATTGTGCAAAAAAGTCAAAACAAAGGTTTGGTTGGATTGTGCGTCTGCCGAAACATTACATCAGACAGTTCTGATGACCCTGTGGACTTTTCTGGGATTGGCCAATAGAAACAGGCCAGGTTATGTGTATTTAATGTCCCACTGTCGGTCCTGATGTCATTTAATTCGTATTGCATCATAATAAGACGTTGCTTCTTTCCTCAGTTAATATTGAGTCAAGAAAAAGAAAAGTGTTGACTGAAGCAATGATAAAGATGGCCCAGTTCACATTCACATGTCACAGTTGCTAGTAAACCAGGCTTATCTCTGACTGAATGTGATTTGAACTAGATATACGTTCTTCCTTTTTAAGTCCTTTCTGACTAATAAGGTTGGGAACGATTCTCCTTCATTGTCTAGATAGTATTGAAAACACGAGCATAGCAATACCAAGTTTGAAGAAAATGTTAAAATAAAAGACAATCAACTATATTGGATCCTCATGCCGAGGTGAGGCATAGTATGACTTATATTTGATCGAACCAGGTAGCTATCGGTGGGCATGGCATGAGAGATGGAAAAAAGAAAATTCTAAAAGAAGATGCAATATCATGGTAAGTAATCTTGATGATTAATTTGCAACAATGATTTGGCCCAGTCAAAAGTCGACCTCACAGAAAATAAACTGAGAGATACATCCCCAAGTCTTACCTTCTTTTCATTTTCCCCCACCTAAGGTGGGCTAAAAGATCATCTTGTATCAGCATGCTTTGTTTATCACAAGATAAAATCCAAATCTCTTTTCTTAAAATTTAGAGTTTCACGGGCAGTCAACTTCCGAGTGACTTCACTGAACTCTAATTACTCATCACCAATGGACTTACTTTAATGACATCTTCTAGCCATATCTCTCCTGTCAAATGTTTACTGGCCTAGCTAACTCTTAGTGATGTTATTAAGTTTGATGGACATGTGATGCTCATCTGATATTCAATTTCCATCACATCATCCAAATTTTCTCTTTTTTTTTTTATAAATAACTAAAGAGTAGGTCGGCCAGTATGATCACTTTCCACTCTGCCAATATTTCTCCAATAAGTGTTGCTTATGTTATTCTTTAAGGTGAACATACATATGATTAGAAACTGAGGACAAAGGAAGGAAAAAGAAATTTGGTTACCATTTAAAAGAAGTTATGATGCATGCTCTTCTCACTGATGACCACAAGGTTGTGGCTAATTGAATAAAAATTGTCAGTTTTCAATAAGAATCCACCATGTGACATGTCTATGTTGATTCTTATGGATTTCATAATGTTCTTGTGAGAGCAAAAACACTCCATGTGTAAAATTTGTACACAGATGTAAAGTCAAACTGAAGGAGAGTGCACATCACTGAGATCTACATCGAAGCTCTATAGTATACCCAAAAAGTGCAGGGCAGGACGATATTAGGCCGCAGGTCCAGGGCCCACGTTAGGAGTTCCTCACCACAGAAGTCACTGGGCCCCAGACGGCACAAGTTAAAACCCACGCGGCCCCCATTGGTCGTCCAGGAATCCAGATGGCCCCGGATTATGACTGAAGCTGAGTAATATTGGCTTTCCATTGACTTGGTCAAAATATGTAGGGTTTTTTTAAAAATTAATAAATAAAGAAAAAGAAAAATAGGAGTAACAAAAGAAAAGGTGCACGTACAGAGAAGAAAGAAGAAAGAAAATGAAAGAAGGCCGCTCACCTCGGCTTGCTTCACTGTTGCCAATCCGAAAGAAAGGGATTCGTATTATACTCTGCATTTTATTTCTGTTAAAGTTATGAACATCAAAAATGTAATTAAGATGTTTCACACAAGCGCAGGCGCCCTCATTTAAGTAATGTACATTAATCTAGACTAGAGGTTCCTCTAAGAAAATAAGAATTGCAGGCATCTTCATTGTATTCCCATGTGAATCATTAAATTTGCAAGGAATCATTAAAGAACTGAACTATTAACTGTCAACAGTTGCAAAATAGTAACTTGCACACAGAAAAGTGAATTGAAGAGACGAGAGCTAGCTCACCACACAGATCTTGACCTTGACTTGCGAAAGCTCATTGTAATTCTTTCCATATTGTTCCTGTGGCTTGAGGACACGTGGTTGGACAACGCCTTAACGTGATGTTTTGTGTAATTCAGGTTCGAGTCAAGCCGTCTGGATCGAAACAACCAACGGAAGAGGACGACTCAATCTGCAAGATTGATAATAATCTTGAAATTTGCTTGCTTTTCAGACATGATAACGTAAGATATTGAGAAGAACGTGTTAAAAAATTATTGCTTTTGTCCTTCTTCCATTGTACGAGGTCATGGGTGATATTGCTAGTATTAACACCTAGAGGGGGTAAATAGGTATAAATGAATTTTATGCGCAAGTAATATAAAGTCTGATAGCAATAGAATCAAAATAACAATTTTGAATAAAGTCTAAATGTAGTAGACTTTGCAATCTGCAATCAGAAATTAAATAGAGAGGGAAGAGAATATTGCAAACACAATTATAGTAGTTCGACTTTTGACAAGCCTACGTCGACTCTTCACGCGATCAACCAATTGGCTGAATTTCACTATGTAATAAAAAATGATTACATACTCTTGAGTGTTCGCACTTGGTGATAATATATCTCATTAAGTCACTTTTCTTGATAATACACTAGGATCACTCGATTTTGCACTTTTTCAGACTCCATCACCATCGGCAGATCTTCATCAAGAGAACTCCAGAGGATCTTATGTCAAAATGGTCAAGGTAGTAGGTGGGTTCCTGGGAGAGTGATCACCGGGAGGGTGTTCAGGTGTACTAAGAGGGGATGGTGATCCTGTAGGAGTGGGAGATTCCTTTTGCTTTTGTTTAAGCTTGCGAAGTTTTTCACGAAGAATCAGGAAATTGTCCTGAGGTGGAGGGGCAGCTGAGCTGAGAACAGCAGCAAATGAGGATGATGATCCAAGAGATGATTTTGGTTTAGGTGGTAGAGAAGGAGAGGGGAAAAATGGTGGATCAATTGGAGTAAATGACCGCTGGCTTTTAAGTATTTGAATTTGCCTTTTGAGCTTCTCAATTTCTGGCTTCTAATCTTCCAAATAATGGCTAGGAGGTGTCTGCTTAATCTCTAACAGATGAAGCCTTTTCTGGAAGTCTTTCAGCATACGGCAAGATAAGTCAGTAGTCTTGTCTACACGTTCGAGACGTGTGGCGACAGTGCCAAGAAGCTCATTTTGGTCAAAGCATTTTCAGTTTGCCAGTTTGTAAAGAATTGAATCAGACTTTATAATATCTCAATCCCACCTCTCTTTTGGTCACATCCTCCCTTTATATACTCTCCGAACCACAATTTACCGTTGGTTATCACCTTGAGAGATTTGTCTTCCTTTTCCTTTCTTGGACAGACTCCATAAGGAAATTTTTCTTGAACGTTGAAGATAGATTGGATCCCATTAGATTCTATTCGCCTATACAATCAGAATTTGGGTTTCCATAAGTGTTCTATCTTTCTTTGGAAGTTGTCTTGATGATTGATCTTGCTAATCGATTCGATATACCAAAATCAATACGAATAAGGTAAGTGAAATTCATAATCGTTTGTGATCTTGCTCTCGGTTTGGTCCTGTAGGTTCGTTCTGGTCCTTTCAGAATGAGACTCTGCGTCTCTTTGTTTCTCCTTCTGTTTCTCGTAGACTCGGAAACGTCCTTTTGTTTTTCTTTCTACAACACGTAGACTCAGAAGAATGCGTCAACCTGTGACTCTCCTTTTCAGTTTATATATGAAGTTTTGTATGCATAAAATGATTTGTTATCATCAAAACTAGGAGTTTTCTCAACAATCTCCCCATTTTTTTATGGTGACAAAACTTTTTATGCAAATGATTTGTTGTTCCTGCAAACATGGTTAGGCATATCATAGTATATGTAAAGCATAGTAGTATTATGTATTAAGTTAAGTCACACATGATCTGTATATCACTCAGATCAAATCATAAAGACAATGAAATCATAAAGACAATGTCAAATCATTAGTATATCACTCAGATGAAATCATAAAGACAATGTCAAATCATATGATCATGCCACACGCCAAAAGATACCAATTATCAAGTCACACGATACCAAATATCAAGTCACACACAATACCTAGTAACATGTCCAAAAAGTCCAATAACAAAGCCACTGTCGCTGCTTCTCCCCCTTTTTGTCAACATCAAAAATAGGGTTCAAGCATAAGTCAATTCAAACACACTAAACAAAAATCCATCAAACCAAATGTTTCAGACAAGAAAAGTTTGAAAAGAGGATTAAGAAAATGGCTTTTTGGGGACACGGGCTAGAGTGAAATCCTTCATATCTTTGAAAGACTCTTCAATCTTGTTTATGCACTAATTGAACATTGACTCCATTCATGCCATTTGCTGCTCATTCTATTTCTTAAGAGTCTCCAACTTGTTGTCCATGGAGGTTTTCAAAGCTTGAATATCAATCTCCAAAGTGATTTGTTGAACTTTGATTTGCATAAATAGTCAACTATCCTTTTATAATTTGGATATTGAATCAGAGTGATCACTTGATGATCCAAGTAGTAGGTCGGGAGATGCTGTTTCAAATTCAATTATGTCAGATTGTTTCTCCCCTTGAGTTTATCCTTTTGCTTGTTTTTCAGCATTCTTCTCTAGTTTTTGTCCTATCATCTCTTTAGAAGATTAACTTATCCTATCATCCACCCTTGTGTCACCTTCTACCTCTGGAAGATTCTGTCTGTCATCAGTTTCTTCTTCTCCTTCCTTTCTTGCTGGTTCTTCTTCAAGCTCCTTTTCTGGCTAATGCTCCTCTTCCAGTTTAGACATAACCACATTTGTTGCAGGTTGTGGATCTGCAATTGGTAGATTTTCTTCTGCTGCTCTTGGTGGAGTCCCTATTGCTTCTATTTCTGTTTCTCTAGTTGTAGCGGTTGGTGTACGAACTATAGAAGCAAGTATTTCAGATATGGTCTCCTCATCATCTTCATCCCTTAGCAGAAGCTTTCTTCTTCTTTTCTTGCTCTGCCCTGCGGATACCACTTCCTTATCCTTTCTCTTTGTAGTGGTTGCTGTCTTTGAGGATTCCTTCTGCTTTCTCCTCTAGATTTCCACAACATCCTTTAGACGCATCTTTGTTATCATCTTCTCTCCAATAGGCATCAAAGGTAGAGTTCTAGTGTAGAGTTTTTTAGGCAAATCAATCTTGAAATGCTGGAATATTCTGGTCACAAGAGCTCCATAAGGTAGTTGACCTTTTTCCTTCAAAATAGTTCTGTACATGTGTAATAGCATTATATGAGAGTGAGAACATAACTCCTTTTTTCAATGGCCCACATCATCTTAGCTTCAAATTTGGCCACGTCAGTTTTTGAGGATGCCTTTGACCTTATGCAATTGATGACAATTTTGTGAAGAATAACCTTGGCTGAGTTCAGGGATGAATATGTAATGTTTGCCTTAAGAACATTTCCTATGGTAGGGTGTCTACAGGCATTTTCATATGATACCTCAATGGGCCTGAAATCTCTCCTTTCAACTTTCAGAATATTAGCCAAAATATTTGCATCAAGTGTATAAAAATTGTCATTCACACTGAACTACAACTTACTTGAAGACAAGAATGACAGGTTTGAGTAAAATTAGGCTGTGAGTTTTGGATAAACCTCAGATGTACCCATGCATAAATGATCCATCTACAACTTCTCAAAGTATCATCTGAGGTTTACTCCAATTGCATCTAGAAAATCAAAGTTCACTGTCCTATGATTCATTATGCCTCTTTGAAGCAGCGAGGCATAACTTCCTTTATGTTGTTTTGATCGGAACAGATTCCCTTTGGGATTTTCTACTATTGCAGCAACGCCCATCTTTATTTGGAAATTTCTAAAGAGCCTCTCATCATCGTCTTCTATTTTCCCTTCCCACAGACTCTTGACACCACTTCTAGGGTCAGGCGTTTGACCAACTTGTTCAGCAACATACTCTGCTCTTGACAGGACCTCTATCAACCTAATCTCATTTGCATACCCATTTTCCCACAAAAACTCAATCTTGAAACTTTCAGAAGAACCTCACTTTGATATAAATTCATACATTTTATAAACCTTTACAAGATCCTTTGCTTTGGCAAGCATAATAACGCCAGGCATACCTTTTTCAATTACATTCCTCTGTACTGAGTGACTAGGAGAATGCCTCGGGGACTCCTCTCCAGAAGACCTCATCAAGTCGAAATGAGTCTCCGCTCTTTCAATTGTCCTTGGTCCTCTGCTTGCAATGTGAGAGGACTTCCTTTGTGAAGATGTTAACATTGATTTGGAGGATCTCGAAGCCATTTTGCAAGAGAGATGAGGGAAGGTTTGGTTCGAATGAGAGAAGATGAGAGTTCTAGGGTTTCAGAGAGGATTCGAAGTTGTGATGAGAAAAAGACTCGATTTTTGGAAATAAAGAATAATTGTAAATGGTAGTTATTCAAAAATTCAAAAATTGATAAAAATAGATTGAAGTAAAATAGGCATGCTAGATCAAATCATATATCACAGTTATTAACTTACCATGTTCGATCATATAAGGAAATAACTTACACGCCAAAATTTAAATTTCCAAAAATATCGGTAAGGTCTTCTAAGTTCGACCCAAAAGATTTATCTTTCCAGAAGATTGCTTCTTTCAAATGATTGCTCCTCCCAAAAGATTTCTTGACTTACCTATCTTCACCAAACTTTGTCTAGCGGTTTGGTGAAAATATTTGCCAATTGATTCTTAGAATCAATAAATTGGAAATTTATTTCACCATTTTGCATATAGTTTCTTATAAAATGGTGCTTGATTTCTATATGCTTTACCTTCGAATGTAGGATCGGATTCTTGGTGAGGTTAATAGCACTTATATTGTCACACCTTATCTCCATGCAAGTTTCTTCCTTTCTATAGTCTCTTAGCTGCTGTCTCATCCATAGAACTTGTGAGCAACAGTTGCCAAGAGCCACGTATTCTGCTTCTGCCATAGATAGAACCACAGTGTTTTTCTTTTTGGAGAACAATGAGACTAACATTTGTCCCAGAAGTTGACATATTCCAGACGTACTCTGTTTGTCCACTCTACATCTAGCTAAGTCAGCATCTGAGTATCCGAGAAGAGTAAAGTATGTTCCTTTAGGATACTATAGACCTAGCTTTGGATTAGTAGCAACATATTTTATAATACGTTTTACAACAGAAAGATGTGATTCTCTGGGGTCTACTTGGAATCCAGCACATAACCATACACTATATAGAATATCAGGTCTAAAAGTAGTAAGGTAGAGAAGGGAACCAATCATGCTTTTGTAGATTTTCTGGTCAACTTTCTTTCCCATTTCATCTTTATCTAGTTTGGTGGAGCTTGACATTGGAGTTTCAGTCTTCTTGCAGTTCTCCATACCAAACTTTTTGATCAAATCTTTTGCATATTTTTCTTGAAAGATGAAAGTACCTTCTTTTGATTGTTTGACCTAAAGGCCTAAGAAGAATGTCAGCTCTCCTATCATGCTCATCTTGAATTTTTCCTGCATAGACTTAGAAAATTTCTTGCACATACATACATTAGATGAACCAAAGATTATGTCATCTACATAGATTTGAACAAGTAAGATATCCTTATCTTCCTTCTTAATGAAAAGAGTTGTGTCTACCATACATTTCTTGAAGCCATTGTCTATCAAGAACTTACTCAATCTTTCATACCAGGCTCGAGGTGCTTGCTTCAAACCATATAGTGCATTTTTCAGTCTATATACATGATCTGGCTTTCTTGGTTCCTCAAAGCCAAAAGGTTGTTCAACATAAACTTCTTCTTATATGAATCCATTTAGGAAGGCGCTTTTCACATCCATTTGGAATAGCTTGAAATTATGGTAGTAAGCATAAGCAAGCGGTAGTCTGATTGCTTCCAATCAAGTAACAGGTGAATAAGTTTCATCATAATCTATTCCTTCTGATTGTAAGTAACCTTTGGCTACAAGTCTTGCTTTATTTCTGGTCACCTTTCCTTGATCATCCACTTTGTTTCTGAATACCCATTTTGTTCCTATGATAGTTCTTCCTTGAGTTTAGGTATTAGTTCCCAAACATCATTTATTTTGAACTACTGGAGTTCCTCTTGCATTGCTTTTATCTAGCTTTCATTTCCAAGGGCTTCATCTACTCCTTTAGGTTCAATTTCATAAATGAGTGCTAGTACGCTTGTATCTTCCTTGTTCCTTGATCTGGTTTGAATTCCTTCCTTGATGCTTCCAATAATAAGGTTTTGTGGATGACTGGATTTATGCTTCCAGTTTTTGTTGTAAGCCTTATTGTCATTAGGCTTTTCTGGTGATTGTGTAGAGTCCTTCTGGATGAAAGTTTGATCTTGAGGTTCTTCCGCAGCTTCTTTCTAAGAAGAGTTAGACTCTTTGCTGAATATTGATTTCTCAAGATTTGCAGTAGGTTCTGGATCTTCAAGTGATGTTCTATTTTGTTTAGACAGATCTTGCTCCATAAACTTTACATTCATGGACTCTTCCACAGTTTGAGTATTCTTGTTAAACACTCTGTATGCTTTGCTTGTGGTTAAGTATCCCAGAAATATACCTTCATCTGATCTTTCTTCAAACTTGCTCAGATAATTATTAGCATTTTTAAGAATAAAGCATTGACAACCAAAAACATGAAAGTATGAGAAAATTGGTTTTCTACCTTTGAAAATTTCATAGGGAGTTTTCTCAAGAATAGGTCTTAGAAAAACTCTTTTAATGATATAGCAGGCTGTAGAAACTGCTTCTACCCAGAAACGAGTTGCTACTTTGCTTTCAATAAGCAGAGTTCTTGTCATTTCTTGTAAGGACCTGTTTTTCCTTTCTACAACTTTATTTTGTTCTGGAGTGTAAGGCAAGGAAAAAATATGATGAAAACCATTCTTGTCACAAAAGTCTACAAAGTCCTGATTTTCAAATTCTTCACCATGATCCGTTTTAATGCTTCAAATAGAGTAACATTTCTCATTTTGAACTCTTTTTGCAAATTTTGAAAAGTAAGAGAAGGTTTCTCCTTTATTAGCTAGGAAAAATACCCATGTAAAACGAGAATAATCATCTACAATAACTAGACAATACCTCTTACCTCCAATGCTTTGGGTGCTTGTTGGTCCAAAAAGATTCATATGAAGGAGCTGCAAAACATGATTAGAAGAAACATGTTTCACAGATTTAAAGGAGCTTCTTACTTGTTTTCCTAGAGTGCATGCAGAGCAAAGTTCTGACTTTTTGTAGCTTAATGAAGGCAAACTATGAACAAGCTTTTTGGTGAACAATTTTGAGATATGTTTCATACTGACATGTCCAAGCTTGTGATGCCAAAGGGTCCAAGCTTGCAATGCCAAAGGTTTACTTCATTTTGAATTGAGATGAGACATTTGGCAGTGTCTTCATTAATATCTAATAGATAGATGTTTCCATGTCTTCATCCAGTAAACGATTGAGATGAGTCTTGACTAGTTCCAGAACATAAGTTCTCCTTGAAATCAATTCTGAAACCAGCATCGCATAGCTGACTAATACTTAGAAGATTATAGTTCAGCCCTTTAACTAGAGAGACGTTGATGATGAAACTTCCAATCTTGACTGTTCCTAGTCCAATAATGTTTTCTTTACTATTGCCACCGAAGGAAACGGTTCCTCATTTTATTTTTTCCAGTCCAATGAACATTCTCAAATCACTAATCATATGTCTTAAGCATCCATTGTCCAAATACCATTTCTTCTTACTTTTGATACTTAACTGCAATCGAAAAACATACTCAAGCTTTCTTTGGTACCCAAACTTTCTTGGGTCCGTGGGAGTTAGTAGTATATGCTTTGTTAATCCAATTTCTCTGAACAAGTCTCCAGACTTTAGGACACTTACTCTCAAAATGTTCATTTTCTCCACAATTAGAACATTTGAGATTGTTTCGTTTAACAGGTTTTACAAAGTTCTTTTAAAAATGATTTTTGTAAACCTGTCGAGGGGGTCTCCGTCTGAGTCTCTCCTTGACTTTTGGAAAGCTATTAAAGAATCATTTTCCTTATTACATCCAAGGCAAAACTTGTTATAATAAGGAATTTGAATGGAAAGTATGTGCTGTAAAATTTTTGATCCTTTAGAAAATTTTCTAGTAATATCCAAAAATTCCTTTTTGAGAGATTCATTCTCATTTAGTAAAGAATCTCAACTTTCTCTTGTTTCCAAAAATTCCTTTTGCAAATCATCAAATTTTCCTTTCAAAGAAGAATTCTATTGACTCAACTTGTAATTTTTTTTTCAGTCTAGAGATCCTCTTCAGAGTGGATTTCAGATTTAAACAAAGCTCATTTATATAATCTGAAACTTTGATAGGAATATCAAAATGACTAACCTCAATTTCTCTATTTGAGTTTGAGTCGGATTATGAGTCTACTCCAGAATCTGAGTTTGAGTGTGCCATTAGACATAATTGTCATATTCATCTTCACTATCTTCACACTTCGTGTCACTCCACGTTTCAACTTTCAGGGCCTTCTTGTATTTTTCAAACTTTCCTTTGTTCTTCTTCAGTGTAGGATAGTTTGGTTTTATATCACCCTTCTTCTTGCATTCAAAAAGATTACATCTTTGACAGAGTCTTATTTATCCAATGTTATCCAAACCGTCTGCTTTGCTTTTTGTTGTCGAAGTTCTTCCCTTTCTTATTTAACTTTCTTACCTTTTTGATTAATAGGGCAAGTTCTTCGTCGTTTCATTCATCCTCAGAGTCTGTATCATTAGAATCAACATTAGATTTAAGAGCAATAGATTTCATACCTCTTGACTCCACTTCTTCATTCATCTATTTTGCTTCATAAGATTGCAAGGTTCCAACAAGCTCATCAACTGACAAAGGTGAGATCCACAAAGTTTCTCATATAGAAGTCTTCACATTGTTCTAGTCCTTCAATAGACCTCTCAAGAGCTTGTTAACCTTCATTGGTCTTGAGATGGGCTATCCTTGATATGCAAGCCCATTTGCTATTTCAATAAATCTGCTAAACATATATCTCTGATGGACTCTCCTTGTTTCATTTTGAATGATTCATATTAACCAAGTAAAATATTGACTTTGGTCTACTTCACATGATTAGTCCCTTCATAGGTAATGTGCAGCCTATCCCATACTTCTTTCGTTGTTTCACAAGAAGAGATTCAATTATATTCATTTGAAGATAATGCACAATAAAGAGAATAAATAGCCTAAGCATATAAAGCTTATGTTTTTGTCAACTCTTCTTTTGAAAGGGTAGCTGATGATTCTGTTGATTTCCCATCATCTTTCCTTGCAGTTTTTTCAGCTTCAGCATTGGGATCAATTCCTTTCTCAACTACATCCCATTCCTGTGGATCCCTTGATATGAGAAAAGCTTTCATTTTGTTCTTTCATATGTTGTACTCTTTTCCATCAAACTATGGTGGTCGAGTGTTGCTTTGTCCCTCAATCAGACTTGGTGCAAGAATACTAGCCATAGAAGATCTTTAGCTCTAAAGTAATAAACACTTCAAAATAATGAGCACGAGGCTTTGATACCAATTGATATTGCTAGTATTAACACCTAGAGGGGGTGAATAAGTGTAAATGAATTTTATGCTCAAGTAATATAAAGTTTGATAGCAACAGAATCAAAATAACTGTTTTGAATAAAGTCTGAATGTAGTAGACTTTGCAATTTGCAATTAGAAATTAAATGGAGAGGGAAGAGAAGATTGCAAACACAATTATAGTAGTTTGACTTTTGACAAGCCTACGTCCCTCTCCACACGATCAGCCAATTGGCTGAATTTCACTATGTGATCAAAGATGATTACACACTCTTGAGTGTTCGCTCTTGGTGATGATATATCTCACTAAGTCACTCTTCTTGGTAGTATACTAGGATCACTTGATTTTGCACTTTTTCAGACAACTAGTGAAAATTGAATCAAACTTTGGAATATCTCAATCCTATCTCTCTTCTAGTCGCATCCTCCCCTTTTATACTCTCCAAGCCACAATTTACCATTGGCTATCACCTTGATAGATTTGTCTTCCTTTTCCTTTCTTGGACAGACTCCATAAGTAAAGTTTTCTTGACCATTGAAGATAGACTGGATCCCATTAGATTATGTTTGCCCATACAATTAGAATGTGGGTTTCCATAAGTGTTTCATCCTTCTTTGGAAGTTGTCTTGATGATTGATCTTGCTAATCGATTCGATATACCAAAATCAATACGAATAAGGTAAGTGAAATTCATAACCGTTTGTCATTTTGCTCTTGGTTTGGTCTTGTAGGTTCATTCTGGTCCTTTCAAAATGAGACTCTACGTGTCTTTGTTTCTCTTTCTGTTCCTCATAGACTCATAAACATCCTTTTGCTTTTCCTTTTGCAACACGCAAACTCAGAAGAATGCATCAACCTAGAAGTTTATAAATGAAGTTCTGTATGCATAAAATGATTTGTTATCATCAAAACTAGAAGTTTTCTCAACAAACTTTGCAAACCCTGCATTTGTTTCACTTTCTCTTCAAGCTTCGCAAAGCGTTCATCCTGCTCTTTTTTAAGGACCTTATGAGTTTTGGCCTTTCCTTCCACAACAATGACATCATCATCTTCTAAGAGGGGTATGTTGTCATCAAATTCATTGGATAGGCTATGATCAACTTTCTACTTAAGTGCCTTAGTTCCAGGAGTTGTGACTTTTGGGCTCGAACTTGCTCGAAGTGCCTTAAACTCAGTTGTCATTTGTTGTATTGCAGCGAAAAATTGATTCATTTGATCTTTCATTTTATTAATATGTTCACGCAACTCAACTTGCTTAGCCATTCATACTCTCATTCTCGTAATGATGGGTGAACGAGATAGCTTTGTTATCACCTAATCTGAATAAAGGAAAACACATAAGCATCGCATATGGAACATGCCTATCCATGACAAAGGTCTAGCTGCTTTTATTCATTAATTGAAGTGTTTGACGTGAGGTAAAAACTTGAAATGCCCCAAAAAAATGAACTAGGAAAGCAAAGAACTTGACTAAACATTAAATTAAAAAATAACTAGATAGACTCGAGACATTTCACTTGGCTTGATCAATATACAATTGGGAAACTTCTAGATGCAATCGCCTATTCTCCTCCGCAAGATGTGTCACACGCCTTTTAGTCTCTTCGGCAACTCTTTTGAGGCATCTATTCTCAACATGATTGGTGATCTTCTCGGGCACTTTGATATCTTCGAGAGTAGCTCCTTGAAATCTTGTGCCGTTGAATATATTCAGTAGAGGCGTAATACCTTCTTTCTCTACCCTTCAACTCCTTCTCTGGCCATATGAGCTTCTGTGGGTGGCAAATATCCCACATTGATTTGATTGTAAGAACATAATTCTCATGGTCTTGATTCTCGTAAGTGAAGTTAACTTGGAGCGGGTCTACTTGCAAAGCTTATGGAAGTTCTTCCACAATTTGATATTGACGAGTCACTCTAGTCGGGTAGTACTCTGTTGCTCTAGTAAATCCCAGTAAAGGGATAGGGCCAAGATGCTCACATGTGAGCCTTGCCTTATGAACTTGAAACCATTTAGCATGCCATAGGAATCCTTTGGAAACTGGTTTTTCATGAAAGCTAGCCATCTAGAATAATGATAATCCGGCCCATGTTTTTGTTTGTTCTCAAATCTCATAATAGGGTGATTAGAGTTGCAAACATCAAGTATGGTCATTAAACCACCAAACCCTTTTATGTGAGAAAGAAATCAAATTTGTAAAAGCTCAAGAGAAGCATGCAAAACCTTGTCACCACCTTTTTAAAATCGAGTAAGGAAAGACAAGTTTTGGTCAAAATAGTGTTAACAAAATTCTTTCCTTCAAAAACCTGCCTAACTAAATTAGCAATTAAAGGATTAATAGCATTCTTGTAGTGATGGAAAACTATAAACCCAAAGAAGGCTAATAGGAAGACCCTACGCATTTGAAAGGAGTTGCCATTTTCAAAACATTCATTTAAAAACGAGAGCGGGCATGAATTTCGGTGACCTTTCAAAACTTTTCTTATTTTATCCTCTTTAATTCTCAGAAAATCAGACAAGGCCATGATAGGATCTATTCCAATAGGTGGACTAATTAATTCGGCTTCTAAAGATTTTCCTATGGCAATACTATATTCTTCCAAGGTAAGAGTGAGCTCATGCTTACCACCAAAGATAAAAGTAGAAGTTTGAGGGTACCAACAATGGGCAAGAGCTTGAACAAGGCCACCATGAACATTAATGCATAGTAGGGGAAGGAGTCGTCCGATATTTGACTCCACGAACTCACGGCTAGCTTAGTCTAACTTGCCTCACCATGTGTTGAGCTTTTCCTTGGGAGGGAGAATAATTCGAACGTTTGGTATTCCCATTGTATATTGACCAAAACTTGGGACTAACCTAATGTCATGGACCAACAAAATAATAAATTAAATAAATTGCAAAATGAGAGTTTAGATAACTTACTTCACTGATAGATAGGTAGCAATCACAAAGACATGCACATGGTATGTGGCTCGATTTCTACTCTAGAAAGCTTAAAAAAATGGAGCCACAAGGATGATTGGACTAACTGCGGGCATGCGGATTAAGTCGGGTCCTCATGACTTCGACTTGGTCGAAGAGCCAACCAAAGTCATGAGCATACGAACTCTTGACACTAGGAAAGAAATTTCAAGATTGATATGGGTGACTCATACCGCGGCATGCAGTCGAAGTGGTATCCATTTCAATACAATCCTAATTAATCTTATGTGGCCCAGGTCCGGCGACAGGTCGTGTGTGTGCATGAGTGTAGTGTAAATGCATAAGCATGCATGTTGACACCCGAATTTTGTTTATATGTTAATTGCCCATTTATTTTTTGCATATATAAATATATAGAAACTTTCAGAAAAAGAAAAAAAATTTAAAATTTTTTTCAAGTGGGTTAGCTCAGCCCAGCCCACTTTTCTTTCTTTCTTTCCCAGCCCACCTTTTTCTCTCCCTCTTTCCTTTTTCTCGGCCCAGCCTCTCTCCCTCTTTCTCTTTTCCTTGGCTCGGCCCCATCTCCTTTCTCTCTTCTCCCCTTGGCTCATGTGCACAATACCATGTAGGGGGAGGGCGTGACGTCCTGAAATTCGAGCCCTATTAGGGATGAGTGAACGTGAATTTCACCAATGCATTGTTGGTTGATTCCGCTCAGACCCAATCATTTCCGAGATACTGACCTTGAGGGGAAAGGCTATTGAGGACAGAACTCGTGCGACTAAAGAACTTGATCTGGGAAAACGACTTGACCGTGAGACTTGCGTAAGGACGATCCTGTAGTCATGCAGGCCGATTTCAAGGACGAATAGAAGTCAAATCGCGGACAGAAATAATGGGACGACAGGTGATTCCGTCTACTGTTATCGAACCCGCGAACGACCCTATGTCGATCCTTGATAATCGTGTACTTTGAAATAAGAATCTATCCTTCGCAATTTCATGTCGTCAATGATGTCCATGTGTCGAGAAGTCTTGAACGTGGTTTGACACGAGTCGGTTACGTGTGAATTCTCGAAGCCGCCTATCAGTCTGAATTATACCAAAATGACATTTGGGGAAAATTGACAAGGCATGAGAATCCAAGATTGGACTTCGAATTTTCGGGAACGTCCGGGATAGACTTTTGAACGATGCTTCCTTGACAGTCGACAGTGTCAGTTGAGCCGAGTTTTTGGGAAAGGGGTTTACGGACCAAGGAATCGAGCCTACAAGGACGTGGGCCGGGAAAAATCAGTGTGAGCCTCACGCACAAGGTTGGATAGCCATCGTGGAAAGCCGAGACAAGCAAGTGAGCCCGTTGGGCCAACCGATCATTAACTCTCCCGAGCCCGTTGTCTAAATGTGAGCCAATTCGAGCTCAACAAATTCCCGAGCCCATTCCTATTCATTTTCCGGCCCGTTTCCTAGGCCCGCCCTTCATTTTCAGCCCAAGGGCACATTGGGAAATGTGCAAGGTGGAAATGACCAAAATACCCTTGGATATTTTGAAGAAAAGTCAAAGGAAGAGAGAGAAGATGATGTCACTTGCTTGGGGGAGTGTATAAGGAATTAATGGCATTGAAGGGGTCTTCTAGAAACCCTCACTCCACTCTCTCTCTCCCCTCTTCAGCCCAGAAAATCGCAGCTCTCTCCCCCCTTGCTTCTCCTTGTATTTCTGCAGTTTCTACTTTGGACCTCTCACCGAAATTGGAGTTGTTCGATACCTTCCCGGTGGAATCTCGGGCCGAGCCACCTATCAATCTAATCAGCACAGAAAATCCATACTAGCCACATTGGCCGATCATCGGAACCAGTCGTTGGTCGTCCCGTACAGTGGCCTGAAGTCGGCGGTCCTCCGTCCATCACTATGCAGCGCCTCCTGTCCAGCTTTGATTTTTCTTCCATTTCTCTCCATTTTTGGCCTACCCAATGCCCACACCAGCTATACACAACTCCCCCTCGACCCCCTAGAGCCTCCGGTCACCGGCCACCAGCTCGCCGGAGCTCCGACCAGCAACCTTCTCCTCCTGCAGTGCTGTTTTGTGAAGTTCAGTGGGGCATCCGAAGTTGTTGCTGCTGTGTTGAGCTCGGGACCGCCTTGGATCGTCGTGGGAGAGGTGCTCGGGTGTCAGGTTCGTCACCGCCGCCGCGTTCGCGTCTCCGGCCCACTTAACGGGTGAGTTTGGCCCATAATCCTTTTTTAGTGCCTAAACTTGTTTAGGGTTCGGTTAATTAGTGTTAATGCTGGTTTAGGAGGGTTAATTAAGTTGTATTAGCCCTAAGATAAGTGGTTAGATAGGTGATTAAGATTAGCTTAGCTTAATCTTGCTTAATTATGCTTGTTTATGCTTAATTGTGCTTAATTGTGGATTATGTGATAATTAAGCTTGTTTAACTTAATTGATTGATTAATTTGTGTTTAATCAATGTTTTGTTTAATTTCTGAATTTAATTTATTATTAATTGAATTTCGAAAATTACTGTTCACTGACATGTTCATTGATTCATCGTTCACGGACTGTTCATCTGGAAGTGAAATTGTGCATAATTTGATGTGTCTTGATCATATGAAGTGAAATTGATGTGTCGTGGCATGAACATTCGCATGAATTGTGTGAATTTCACAAAAAGGGGAAAATGGTTTATCCAAGGGACACTGGAAATGGACCGCTTTTATGAGAAAGGTGGGGAAAAATGGTTTGTCCGAGGGACACCGGAAATGGACCACTTTTGTGAGAAATGATTTGAGGTTTTATATGCAAGCATGTGTGCATTGGCTAATGCTCAAAGATAATAAGTGGGTTGTGATGGTATGCTTGCATGATCACTAAGTTGAACTCATTTTATCGAAGATTATGGAAATGAAGGGCACGGTTGCGCCTCTGCAGAGGAAGGGCGTCGTAGCACCGTTGCGCCTTGGAGGGTACGAAAAGGCACGGTTGCGCCTCTGCGGAGGAAGGGCGCCGTAGCGCCGTAGCACCTCGGCCTGCACGGAAGGGCACAGTTGCACCTCTGCGGAGGAAGGGCACCGGAGTGCCGTAGCAATAGCACAGAAGGGCATGGCTCCGTAGGGCGCCGTAGTGCCGTAGCAATAGCACGGAAAGGCACGGTTGCGCTTCTGCGGAGGAAGGGCGCCGTTGCACCTCGGCCAAGTTGTAGCCTTGTGAGGTAGTAATAATCGGAACACGTGTGGATGCGAGAGTGCATGAGAAAACGTGGCATCATTGGTTCCGATTATGCATGAGATGTTCACATTATTTATGGCATGCACGCATGAATTGATAACATGCAGGGTGTGGCAATGGCCAGGTGAGATAGCTTGTGACGCGACTCGTATGTGATTGATGAAATGCATCATCTAACGGCCATGTGCATTGCGTGTATTGTGCTGACTTATAACAAGCAGGGTATGGCATACCGAATAAGGTTGCATCCGAACCGACTATTCGATTGTTGGTTGCATTGCTTGCATTGAATGAGGTTTAACGTGCAGGGTATGGCATACCGGGTAAGGTTGCATGCGAACCGACTTTTGATCGTTGGTTGACCCTGTCTGCTATTTAATTGTTGATTGCCGGTTGTTTGTTGTTGGGTTGAGTGAGGGGTGATTCTGGAGAGATACCCCAGGTTGAGTTGGTGTATTAACCGGGGCTTAGGGGAAGAACTCGCTGAGATTTTATCTCAACCCATCGTGGTTAACCTTTTTCAGGCCTTTAAAATGGCGCACCCGCAGTGGAGAATCCTGCCCCTACTCCACCAGTGATTGACTTGACGGAGCCGAGTCCGATGGGTCCGAGTGACCGAGGTGCTGAACTCGAGGGTCATTTTGTACAATTGGATTAGCCTAGCCCTGTTCCTTTTTGGTTTGGCTTAGAGGATAGATCAACCCCTGTTGTCGGGCTTGTAAATCAAAAAACAATCCTCCGTTGGTTAATCTAGTAAATTGTATAAATGAGTAGTGATGGTTGTTCTTGCTGTTCATCCCTCTATCCCTAATTGAATGATTGATTGTTTGTTGGACTGGGGATGATTCGTCTTCTGCTTGCGCATAATGAAAGATTAAAATGAATGGTCGTCGACGAGTCTTGGGACGTCGCTTTCAATTGACTAAGAGAAGGAGTTGTCACGTGCTCGGGGTTCGGGGCGTGATAGAGGGGGTACAGCGTCGTTTCGGTTCCATCGGACCATGACGCCAGCCGCATGATGCTAGCAAGGGAAGATTCCCTTGTTGTACTATCACGTGTCCATAGGGAAAAAGAGAGAGAATTCGGTTAGAGGAGAGAGAAAAGGGATCGAGGAGCGGAGACAGAGAGAGATCAGCGATTTTTGGACAGAAAACGAGGGGAGAAAACCAGGGGATGAAAAACCATAAGAGGGAGGGGAGGAGAGAAGACTGAGTAGAGGAGAAATGGCCCGCAATTGCGCTTGACTCACCGTCGACAGCCTCCCGCCGTGCCTTAGCTTTGGCGCTGGTAAATAGAGAGAACGAAGGGAAGAGACCAACACAGTGAGATTTGGGAGAGAGAGCAAGTTCAAGAAGGAGAAAAAGCAATCCGGGAGAGCAAGGAAAGCTTGAGGAGTAGCTCGCCGTAGCCAGAGGCTCGTCTGACGCTGTCGTCTGCTGCGGCTCATCTCCAAACCAAGTAGCCCCCCCTCCCCCGCCTGTTTCTATTCTGCTTTGCTAAGGGGGTAGGTCGATGCTCGTGTCGACCAGTTCGCACGAGCCTCGGCCCTTGCCGTCCTTCCATTTTGCTCTTGCTCTCCTCATGTGTATGTTTGTAGACCTCTAGAGTATGTTTGAAGCTTGGTCGTGTCTGATATCCTTCACTTCGATAGTGCCCTCTAGGTGTTCGACAAATTGCCCCAATGAATAATCCTAGTTTAACCTTGACCGGAGCTTGGTTCTCGATTTTTCTACGTTCCTAGAGATGGTATTGTTGTTGCCCATTGCTTTAGATGTTCTTGTTTTTCCTTTTTTTGGTGGGTTACTCCACACTCCCTGCTCTGGTTTGGATGTCAGCAACTCGCCAGTGCAAATCCAACGAGTCTCAGAATGTTAGCCAACGGTGGCCATCAGCGCTCGGCGTCAGTCGGACGGAACGATCAACGCTTGGTGACAACACAACGACCCCCGCTGGGCCGGTGAGGACCCGCTCAGTGTCGATCCGGCGAGGTGGCTTCACGCCGATCGGACGCCGAAGAGAGAGAGACAACAGGGAAGACGAAGACCAGAAGAAAAAAAGAAAGAAAAGAAAAATAAAAAGAAAATGGGGGCTGGGCCGAAAGTTTAAGTAGGGGCTAGGCCAAACTTTTTTTCGAGTGGGCTTAGGTTGGAGTTGGGCCGAGTTTTTTTTAGAATTTGAATATGGGCTTTATAATTTTTATTGTTAATGGGCCATTTAAAAAATTTTCGACTGGGCCGTTCGGCCAACTTGGTCATTGCTCCGGCCCAAATCGATAGGGTCCGAGTCGGTTTAGTAGGGCCAGGTCTCTCGACCCGGTCCGAATTACCCTTTTTTTTAAATAAAAAAATTCAAAGATTAAAAAAATAATTAAAATCTTTAAAAAATCTTTACAAAATTTAAAATCCTTACAAATTAAAAAAATGTGCTTTTTTTTAAATTCAGAAAATTTTTGAAATTTTTTTATTTAAAAAAATTTGAAAATAAAAAATCAAATATTTTCAAAATTCCAAAAAAAAAAATTAGAAAAATTAGAAAATTTCAAAAACATTAATAAATTTTTTAAAATTCAGAAAAGCCAATATTTTTTTTTAAAATCTTGAAAGCTTTTTTTTTAATTATAGAAAATTCGGAAATATTAAAAAATATTAAAAATATAAAAAATTCATAAAACTTCAGAAAATCAGAAAATTGCAAAATAAATTCCTAAAAAAGGAAAACATGCAATTGAATAAGCCTTTAGGGCTCTACAATAGGTTTTTTGGTTAACGTTATATTTTTCTTTTCTTTTTTTTTAAGGGACAATATTAGGATATTCATGTGTCCTGTTTTGTGATGATATTTTGGATGTTATTTCCTTACTTTAGAATGGTTAGGATAAACCTTAGATTTCTTGAAGAAATTGACATGGCCTTATTAACACACAATTAAGTTAGGTACTGAAAGGGTATTAATCACATGATTAGCACAATCAAGTACTCGACCCTAGACTCTCTGGTCACGTAGAAAGTGAAGTACACTCTCATGCCTCGCTTGGTTTTTAGCCAACCCTAATAGGCTAGTGGCGACTCCTTATTAGAAGAATTTCACGAATACCCAACGTCGTGCGGGGTATGGGCTTATGAGAACCCAAGTTAATGAAGGGTTGTCGGCCCGAAATTAACAATACCCATAAACCTATTTTAGACATTTTTCGTTTCCCCCTCAGGACGTGAGAAAAATTAATTTTAATTAGGTCGAAAAAATGCATAATAGTTTAAATTCACAACAACACGTCAATTATTTGAATTTAAAACATTCATTCACAACTTCAACATGCAAGACAAAGAGTTAACAATCACTCCACCCCTTATAACTCCCATTTGCAAAAACATTTAACACCTCAAATAATTAGGGACGTACCTGGTATCCTTGCTACCAAACAAAAAAAAAAATTTAAAAAGAAGAAGAGAAAATTGGCTTAAGTTCACTAAGAGTTTAAACTCAAGTCCCCAATGGAGTTGCCAAGCTATCACGACCTAACCTCGGGTGCACTACCTAGGGTTTGGCTAATGGATTACTAAGCCTAAACTTAGTTCGAGCTCTCCCAAGCCCATACCAATTCCGACCTAGGGTTTAAGTTTTTATTATGCAAATGATTTTTACTTGGAGTCATCACTAATCTAGTTTTTGGTGGATCCATCAGAAACCCAAGTAAAGTAACAGGATAATTACTTCACTCCTACAAACCAGAGACTATGGGATTGGGGACTTGATTACGTTAGATTTCTCTAACGCCCTTTTTGGTACATTTTCTCTTTTATTTTAAAAAAATGACTTGTAGACAGTTTGTATTGATTTTAATTTACTCCCCAACATGTAATGTGATCATGCCAATGTGCAACCATTATCTAACACTCAATAAAGCAAAATGATAAATAAATTACAAGCACAAGGAAGATATACTTACCCAAAGCAATGAAAGCATCAGTGATATTAGCTTAAAAATCACATCAATGATCCTAGATATAATTTCTAATCAACATGCAATCATTCAAATATTTTTTTTAAGGTTTTCATTTATTTAATGAGGCCTAAAATTACGTGCAATGCATGCAATGACGTACGAAAGTGTCTAAGTATAATAGCATGCAACATGCAACCTAATATTCAAACTATATGTCATGTAACATTAATTATTTGACTTAATCTAATGCCATGAAATATTTAATGCAGCTATCCTAGTATGTCAGGCATTCAAATGACCGTAAACATGCAATGACTAGATGACACATGAAAGATGACCTAATGAGCATGACAAATTTATTATGTTTTCTTTTTCTAATCAAAATTCGAAATTAAAAATAACCTATATTTAAACATGCAATAATTAAGGAAATTGAATTAAATTTAATCTAAAGATATATTTTTGGATTTTTATTTTAAAAAAATTCGGAATAAGAAATTACCCTAAATGTGCAATATTATCTAAAAAAGAATCTACTCTAGTTTATTGTCTAATCTTTTGGATTTTCCTTTTTTTTTTAAAAAGGAAATAATTCGAATCAAACAAATATAGAAATAAATCACATCAACATCGAGCATGACACCAAATCACGTAAGGTACCATCTATGTTTATTTAATATGAAAATAAATTGACGAATTGTATCTCGAGCATGAGATCGGATTGGCCAATTTTTCAGAAAATCGTGAATCATATCTCGGGCATGAGATCGGATTGATGATTTTTCTGTGTGATTGCGAGTCATATTTTGAGCATGAAATCGGACTAACAATCATACGCATGTTGTGAAATAAGAAAAATTTCCTAATTTAAAAGGCTAGTCATGCGAAAGGAATAATATATCATGAATTTCAATCTCGTGCATCAACGATATTTCAAATAAGGAAATGAAATATTTAAAACTAAAATTAGACAAGATTTTTTTTTACCTAATTTGAACATTTGCTTCCAAATTTGGCAACTTGAAAATCACGATTGCCGAGTGGTGGATCAAACGATTCCCGATAGTGGTCTCCACAGAACACGATAGCGTGGATGGCAGGTGATAAACATTTGACCGGTGATTGGTGATGCTCGCAGTGGGCAGTCGTGAATGGCTCAAGTGTTAGTGAGGTCTTGGCTTGATGCTCACATATATAGCTAGCAAGGACGGAAACCGCGTCTCGCCGAGCGAAGACCTCCGAGTGGAATTCTTGCTTATTCTTTGCTGAACTGTCCCCCACTTTGGATTATCTCCAATTATTGTTCTTTAATAAAACTTCCACCAAGTCTCCTTTGACCACCGTTTGGAATTTTCTCTAACGTACAGAGGCACAAGAACAATTTATCACGGACCGCACGAGGGGGTGCCCTGTGTGATGCAAGGCCAGCAATGCCGTCGATCACAGGGTGGAACAACTACAGGGTTTTCGGCGCAAGATCACGAACAGTTTTTTGTCACAATGCAGGTCTTCTTGGATCAGCACAAGCAGCAGGGACGTGGCGAGCTGGTGGTTGCAGCAGCTCGTCGTCGTAGGAAGTGGTACTGGCGTGGAGTTGCACGAACAGGACAGCGGCCTCTTTGGTTCGACTGCACGAGCTACTTGACAACGGTTGAAACTTGGGAAAGCAACGACAGCAACTCGTCCAATCTGGTGAAGAGAAGAGGCGGTGGCAGTAAACGGAGGAACAGCCACAAGGAAGCCCGAAAACAGCGGACGTCGTGGTTCAGTGATGGAGGATCTTCCAGAGCCGCAATGGGCAGCGTCACCGGTGCAAGATTGGTGACAGTGGCCGGTAGTGTAGGGACGAGAGGGACTAGGAGGTGCGGCAACAAAGATGTAGGCGCGAGACTAGCAGCAAGAACGCAATATCTAAGGGCGTTTAGTCGTGGATGGCTAGGGAAGATGACAACCCCTTCCTTTTCTCTCTCTATTCTCTCGTCTTGTTTTTCTCTCTTTATGGCCTTCTCTATATTTTTTGTGTGTCTTCCTACAGAATTGTGTGGCCCTTTTTATAGGTGAGAGGACTATGTTACTTAAGAAAATATCTTAAATTTGTATATTGCCTATTTAGCTCTTGTATTCCACCTGCAATATATTTTCAATATTTCTTCCAACACCTTCCCTAAATATTAAAAAACTAATGCGAATATTCTTGGGAATATTCTCATCTTCCAACTCGTTACTCCTTAATGGGCCTAGCCAAATTCTTTTTTCCTGTGGGCTTAGTATAATTCATTAAATTAAAACTTAAAACCATCAATTGAGAACTATCTGCCATTGATCCATTGCAAATGCAATAATAATAAATGCTCCTAAAACTATATGCTATGCAATTTAATCCTAATATTTTTTTGTTTAGGGTTTAAAATTAATCCCTAAATTTTGTGCACATTAAATTACTAATGATCAATCAAATTTTAGGTGTCAAAACGCATCTCCAAAATATTGTTCATGCATTTTAATAAGAAGCATGTACAAGTGAAAAGGAGGATATTGTATTGTGTTCAAAATTTTTGGCTCTAACATTCTTCAGATTTTGACCACGAATGTCTGATATTCTTGTAGCATAAGTTGTAACGTTCTTTAGATCTAGATCTCAAATGTCTAATCTCTTTGTATTGTAGATTCTAAAGTTTCTCAAATCCAGCCCTACAAATGTCAAACCTTTAGTTTAGACACACCAACAATCTCATGTTGAACAGTATAGAGAAATTGAGAGAGTTCACCACTTCAATTGTGCTAGTAATTGCTCTCGTGTATGACTAATTTTAATTGATCTCTATCATCACTCTCAATCATCTCATAATCCTCTCTCATTGTCTCTTATAATCAGTGTCAAATCACATTAATTTAAATATATTCAACTTGTTACCTCTAAAATTGTTTCGGAGGATTAATTTGGGCATAATGTTTGAACTCACTTCAGACTTTGAATCTGGACATAAGTTTTGAAACTATTTCAAAGTATTAATTTGTGCATTAATTTTGTACCCATTACAGAGCATTATTCCAAGCATTAATTTTGTAACTATTACAAAACTTTATTCCGGGCATTAACTTGGTAATTGTTACAAAACTTTAATTCGATCATTAAGTCTGAAACCATTTCAAAACATTAATTTGGTCGTTTGATTCTGAAACCATTTTAGTATATTAATCTACCCATTGATTCTAAAACCGTTTCAAATAATAAATATTGCCATTAAGTCTAAAACCCCTTTAAGATCTTTGATATGGCCATAAAATCTAAAACCATTTTAGGTTGGTTTTGAAACCATTTTAGAACTTCAATCTTTAGCCCAATTCAATCTAATTGCCACAATTGCAAGTGCATTTGTAATATTGTCTCTCCCGTTCAAATGTCATTCTAAATTGGTTATGTTGTGTAACATTCCTAAATTCATCACAGAGCTAGAAGTAGGATTTGTGCTAACACATTAGCACAATCAAAAGAATTGATTATCTCGATCAATCTTCAGTTCCTACAAACCATGAGTGACATCTAGCAATATATCATGACCACTGAGACAGTATGAATATTTTAAGAACATAATGAACCTATTAGTTTTGGCAATGATATTATTTAATCCTTCTATCTCTCTATGTCCATATCAAACAAAAGCCATGAAATTATTTGTCAAGCTACCAATTCAATGATATGCCTAAATCTAATTGACATGTATTTCTATAAGACATGAGCCATTTGTTCTTAGTTACAACTTCGGCCAAGGATTTCAATACAATGTAATGAGTAGATTACATAAAACATCAATTTCATATCTTGCAAATATAGATTTCATATGGCGCATGCATGTGCCTTCATTTATGAACAAACTATGACCATCAAGTATAGAGACAATTCGACAAAGCGTCAATATACACACTTGCGAACCATGGCCATCCAACATACAAATAAACATTGTGTCTCAAGCCTAAGGATTTTACATAAGACCAAAGCATCAATGATTAGTTGTTGAACTGCTAACAGCTTCTATGTTGTTGATTGTTCTATGCATGTCAAGTTTATTGAACTTGTCCAAGACAAGTACATGTGTTTTAGCTCGGATATCATAATACCTAATGGCTTGTGACTCATTATTCCCTGAGATACCCAAAACTCAATGGTGAAGCTTGAGAATATACCAATTTCGATAAGATCCGTTGATTGAGAACCATTTAAAGATTTAGTCTAACTATAAACTTGTCACACAAATTCTTAACATCTTAAGAATAAGTTCAGTCACAACTGATCTTATGAATTTATTCATATAAATGAGATGATAAATAAATATTTTTTTGTCATTAAATAAATAATGCAATTTAAATTCCTGACATGTAACTATTAACATTAGTTACTTTAGGACATATAGCTAATAAATGGACGACATTTTATTAGCAAGGTCACTAACAAAACGGCCCTCTTGCTTGCTTGCGGACTTTGAGAATTAGAATTGATATATTTATTGATTAATCAAATGCGTATCTGAGACATGGCCGGAGAACGATTCAACTGTTAGAACAGGACAGAAAAAGAGGTGTGCAAAAGCATTAATGTGGCGGGATAACCAATAGGCCGTCTCCGAATCCTATACACATCTTCTCTCAAAATTCTCTCTTTTGGACCGCCTAAGTGCATATATAAGCCCTCATTATTGAATGTCATACAAGTGGATTACGATATCAGCCGTTGAAAATGGTTACTCAAATGGCCCCTCTTTCCAAGCTTCTCTTGATGAGTTTCATCAGCTGTGTTGTGTTGGTGCCCTTTGGAGGAGCGTCTGGTGAAGATCACGAGGCAAACCGAAATTATTATTACTGTGTCTTGGAGTTAAATTCAATGTTTGATAGTTTTAATGTTCACTTTGATTGTGTGAATGAATATGCTTTGTTGATTGCGATAGGTTTATGTGGTTTACATGGGTGGACTTCCCAAAGAAGCGGACTTCTTGGTGTTAAAGCTACTAATAACACCTAGAGGGGGGGTGAATAGGTGTAGAGAGATTTTTCACGCAAGAATATATGTAACTTTTGCAATCTATGAACTTAAATTAAATAGAGAGAGTAGAGAAGATTGCAAACACAGTTTATAATGGTTCGGCTTTAGACAAGCCTACGTCCACTCTCCAGACGATCAACCAATAGGCTGGATTTCACTATGTGATCAAAGGTGATTACACACTCTTGAGTGTTAGCACTCGGTGATGATGAGTCTCACAGAGTCACTCTTCTTGGTAATTCACTAGAACCACTCAAATTCGCACTTTAGACAACTAATAAAGAACAGAATCGCACTTTGGAATATGTTTATCCTATCTAACTCCTAGGTCTCATCCTATCCTTATATACTCTCCAAGCCACACTCAACCGTTGGCTCTTCCCTTGAGAGTTTAGTCTTCCCTTTCCTTGACAGACTTTATAAGGTAAGCATTTTTGACCGTTGGAAGTAGATATGATCCCCTTGGATTCTGCTCGCCCATACAATTAGAATCCGAGCTTTCATAAGTACTCCATTCTTCTTTGGAAGTTGTCCTCTAATTGATCATGCCAATCAGATTAATATAACAGAATCAATGTAAACAAAGTAAGTGAAATACTTGACCGTTGGTGATCTATTCCTGAAATTTTGTTCTGAGTCTGCTTATGATTTTCGTCTGGTACGGTCAGAGAATCTGTGTTTCTTCAAGTCTTCTGTATGGTACGATCAGACTCAAAATCTGTAATTCTTTAAGTCTTCCATCTGGTACGGTCAGACTCAAAAACACTGTATGTTTTCCTTCTGCTACTAGCAGACTCAAAAACATACACCACCCTGTGGCTTATTCCTTCTGAAGATATGTATAAATACTTACATAAAATGATTTGTTAACATCAAAACTAGGAGTTTTCAATAATCTTCCCCTTTTTTATGGTGACAAAACTTTTTATGCTTTTTCCTTGTTGTCCCCTGCAAAATATGGTTGACAGCGCATACTTCCAAATATAACAGGAGTAATGATGCTCACATCAGATAATTCATGCATCTATGTTTAACACCGCATCAACTAAAATAAATTAAGCAGCAAGCAATAATTCAGTTTACAAACACAAGCAACAAACAGCAAAGTTCAGCAAACATCCAAAAAAACATCCAATCCAATCTAGGTTTTACTCCCCCTTTTTGTCACTATCAAAAAGACAATATCTGAATATGCAATTATGTGTTTAAATAAATTGATAAATTAAAGCATCATAAGCACATAATGCAATCTCCAAAATTTTATATATTCAATGAATGTCATTCAAAATAGGAGATTATAAAATAGAAGATAGTTGATAAATTGAGCAAAAGAATCTATGGAAATAATTGCAGCTCAATATTATGCATAATATAAACCAATTAGCACATATGCATATAGATATTCTCTCCCCCTTTTTGTCATAATCAAAAGGCGATAATAATGAAAAATGGTGTCACGTGGACAATAAATTCACGTAATATCTTTAAATATGTATGAGGCATGAAATACAAACATTAAAGATAACATGTTGATACGAATATAAAGAATATTCAATATAGCTCATATATATCAACAACAATATGCCAAGGAAAGAAATGGATGATATACTTACCAAATTATGTAGAACACAATTTACCTTTTCTTTCCATAGTAATCAGGATCAAGATCAATTCAAAAAATCTGCCATAATTAATCAATGCTCCCCCTCAATTTGTTGCCTTTTCGAAATGATCACGATTCTCCATTTCTTTTTATATTCACTTTCTCCCTCTGTCCTCATGACAATATTTGCGATAATACTTATCGCAGCTTGTGCACGTTGAATAGAATGTTGTCCCTTTATTTCCTTTGTAGTAGCAACATTCACATCATTCATTTGCTTTTGAAATTTGAGATAGAAGTTTGTTTTCTTTAATCAAGCTCGACTCAAATTAAATCTGCACAAACTTAACAAACTTTCTGCACAAATGCATTGTTATAATATTTCACGTAATAGATAATGCCATTTCTTATGAAATAAATTGAATAACATATATGACAATAAAAAAAAATTTCAATTCAAAGCTATTCAACCTTACATATGACACATTAGTGGCCTACTCAATAATTTCTGAAAATTTTGTGCAATGAATAGAATTTCTGAACCTTAAAAAATCTCCATAATTTCGGATCAAGCTTTCCCAACCTCATATGAAAATATATTTTTCCACCTACAAATCCTTGTAAAATAGATAATAATCTTTGCACAAAAAAATATCACACACATACCTTCTTTCAATTTGCGGATCAAACTTGCCTGATATAAAATATCTTCTAAGATTATAACAAGTGAATCCCAAAGTACAACAATATCTTTCAAGATTAAAGGGATTTCCCTAAGCATAAATTTCAAAAAGATATTATTGATACAATACGCAAAATGAAAGTAGATAGTTTTATCACGTGCCAAATCAAGTAATAAAAATGTGCAATATCTAACGAGATTTTTTGCAATATAAATCACACATGAATCATCAAAATCATCTTGAACTATAAAAATTTGTGTATAAATTTGGAAGGCAAGATGATAAAGATGGAATATTTTATTTCCTTATCCAAGGTATATATTTAAACTATACCATTGATTTAGAAAAAGATCTCATCAATCATCGCTTGAGATATTCTTCTCATTGCTCAATGATTAGCATAGATTTTTGCAACCATTCTTCTTTTGTAAAATTTCCTGCAGTAATCTCTTTTTCTTTTGGTATCCATGAATTTGGATCCTTCTTTCACGTTAGAGCACAAATAGGAAATTTTCATAAAAACTCAACAATGCTTTGCTGACTCATTTTAGTAGAATATTTTAGGGAGAATATCTTGTATAATATCTTGTAAAAAAATTTTGTTTTGCAAAAATATAACAGAGTAAGAGAGCATCAAATCTAATCAAATAATCATGATTATCTCTAAGCAGGATGTCAAATTAATCACTCGTATCAAATTCCAACTCACAAAACTTCCAAAAATATATCATACGATTCTTCCTTCAATATAACCAATTATAGAAAATAATTATTATAAAATCTAAATCAATCGAGGCATAAAAATGATATATCAAATATCAAGTATAATGAAAATATTTAAAACATGCACGCAAAAAAAATTGAGAATTTAAAAATATATATTTCTTACCAAATTCTCTTTCTCCTTTGTCTGCAATCAAAACACATACTCAAGTTTTCTTTGGTACCCATATTTTCTTGGGTCCATTGAGGTTAGTGGTATATGCTTTGTCTATCCATTTATTCTGAACATGTCTCCAGATTTTAGGACATTTGTTTTCAAAATGTTCTCTTTCTCCACAGTTAGAACATTTGAGATTGTCTCTACCAACAGGTCTTACAAAATCGTTTTTGAAATGATTTCTGTAAGCTTGTCGAGAAGGTCTTTGTCTTATTCTTTCCTTGACTTTAGGAAAATCAATAAGGGAATCATTTTCCTTATACAAACCAAGTCCAGACTTATCATAATAAGGAATTTGAATGGAAAGTATATGCTGTAGGGTTTTTGATCCTTTAGAAAATTTTGTGGTAATATTTAAGAATTCATTTTTGAAAGAATCATTCTCCTTTTGCAAGGAATCTCGATTTTCCTTCGTTTCCAAAAATTCCTTTTTAATAGATCCATTCTCATTTATTAGAAACTCTCGATTTTCCTTTATTTCCAAAAATTCCTTTTTGAAATCATCCACTTTTCCTTTCAAAGAAACGTTATGTTGACTCAACTCGTAATTTTCCTTTTTTAATCCGAAGATCCTTTTCAGAGTAGATTTTAGATTAGAACACAACTCATTTATATAATCTGAAACTTCTATAGGAATATCAGAATGGCTAATCTCAATCTCTTGGTCTGAGTCTGAGTCTGAATGTGCCATTAGATAGATATTGCCACATTCGTCTTCACTATCTTCAACTTCAGTGTCACTCCACGTTTCAACTTTCAGTGCCTTCTTGTACTTTTCATACTTGCCTTTATTCTTCTTCAGTGCAAGACAATTTTGTTTTATGTGACCCTTCTTTTTGCATTCGAAATAGATAACATCTTTGAAAGTGTCCTCTTCATCAACAGCTCTTCTCTGTCCAGACTTTCTGTTTTGCTTTCTGCTATAGAACTTTTTGCCTTTCTTGTTTAACTTTCTTACCTTTTTGATTAATGAGGCAAGTTCTTCATCGTCTAGTTCATCCTCAGAGTCTGTATCATCATAATCGATATTAGATTTAAGCGCAATAGATTTCTTACCTCTAGACTTCACTTCTTCGTTCATTTGTTCTGCTTCATAGGATTGCAGGGTTCCAACAAGCTCATCAACTGTCAGAGGTGAGATTCGCAGAGTTTCTCATATGGAGGTCTTCACATTATTCCAGTCTTTTGATAGACCTCTCAAAAGCTTGTGCACCTTCATTGGTCCTGGGATAGGTTGTCCTTGGTATGCAAGCCCATTTAGTATTTATGTAAATCAGTTGAACATATCTCCTATGGACTCCCCCTGTTTCATTTTGAAGGATTCATATTGACCAAGTAAAATATTTACTTTGATCTCTTTTACACGATCAGTCCCTTCGTAGGTAACGTGCAGCCTATCTCATACCTCCTTCACTGTTTCACAAGAGGAAATTCGATTATACTCATTAAGAGATAGTGCGCAATAAAGAGAGTAGATGGCCTTAGCGTCTAAAGTTTCTCTTTTCGTCAACTCTTCTTTTGAAATGGTAGTTGATGCCTCTGTTGCTTTTCCATCATCTTTTGATGTGGTTTTTCTCGCTTCAGCGCTGGGATTAACTCCTTTCTCAATTACATCCCATTATTGTGGATTCTTTGATCTAAGAAAAGCTTTCATTTTGTTCTTCCACATGTTGTACTCTTTTCCATCAAAGTAAGGTGGTCGAGTGTTGCTTTGTCTCTCAATCAAATCTGGTGCAAGAATACTAGCCATAGAGGATCTTTAGCTCTGAAGTAATAAACACTTCAAAATACTAAGCACAAGACTCTGATACCAATTGTTGAAGCTAGTAATAACACCTAGAGGGGGGTGAATAGGTGTAGAGAGATTTTTCGCGCAAGAATATATGTAACTTTTGAAATCTATGAACTGAAATTAAATAGAGAGAGTAGAGAAGATTGCAAACACAGTTTATAGTGGTTCGGCTTTAGACAAGTCTACGTTCACTCTCTAGGCGATCAACCAATAGGCTGGATTTCACTGTGTGATCAAAGGTGATTACACACTCTTGAGTGTTAGCACTCGGTGATGATGAGTCTCACAGAGTCACTCTTCTTGGTAATTCATTAGGACCACTCAAATTCGCACTTTAGACAACTGATAAAGAACAGAATCACACTTTGGAATATGTTTATCCTATCTAACTCCTAGGTCTCATCCTATCCTTATATACTCTCCAAGCCACACTCGACCGTTGGCTCTTCCCTTGAAAGTTTAGTCTTCTCTTTCCTGGACAAACTTTATAAGGCAAGTCTTTTTGACCGTTGGAAGTAGATCTAATACCTCTTGGATTATGCTCGCCCATACAATCAGAATCCGGGCTTCCATAAGTACTACATTCTTCTTTGGAAGTTGTCTTCTAATTGATCCTGCCAATCAAATTAATATAACATAATCAATGTAAACAAAGTAAGTGAAATAATTGACCGTTGGTGATCTGTTCCTGAAGTTTCGTTCTGAGTCTGACTGACTCAAGTTTTGAGTCTACTTAAGATTTCCATCTAGTACGGTCAGACTCAGAATCTGTGTTTCTTCAAGTCTTCCGTCCGGTACGATCAGACTCAGAATATGTAATTCTTCAAGTCTTCCGTCTGGTACGATCAGACTTAGAAACACTGTATGTTTTCCTTTTGTCACTGGTAGACTCAAAAACATGCACCACCCGCACCACCCTGTGGCTTATTCCTTTTGAAGATATGTATAAATGCTTACATAAAATGATTTGTTAACATCAAAATTAGAAGTTTTCAACACTTGGCAACATCGGTGCACACCAGCATGCTGCAAGAAGTTGTTGACAGGTTGATATGCTTTGAAATTTTCATCAAGTTCTCTAAAGCATTTGATGAAAAACTTCAAATAATTCAAATGAATTAAAAAATAAAATTCTTACATGAGGAATGTCCAACAACTTACATTATTGATACCAACCACCTAGAAAATTCGAATCTCAACCACAAGATTGCTAATAACCGATCACATAACATTAATTCTCTCCATGTGAACGATTTTACTCAATGTCTTCTCTATGATTGCATTTCGAGCTGTACATTGGCTTTATCATTTCTAAGTGTGAGACAATATGGGATCCAAAGGGGCCTTATAGCTAGATACGGATCATCTCGGTGCTGATCATAACCGAGTTTGACCCCGTCATTCGACCATTTTCTTCTGCAGTCGCGCATGGGAGTCGTTAGTGCACAGCTATTTGAGGAGCTTCCACGAATTCGCTGCCAGACTCACTGACGACGAAGTGGATAAAATCGCAGGTGCAAAATAATACCGAGGTTCCATTGACAATGACACCGTTCGATATATTGTAACAATTCGTCAACCCATATATAATTCTCATCAGGAATGGAAGGAGTAGTGTCGGTGTTCCCAAGTGAGAGGCATCAACTTCAAACGACGAGGTCATGGGACTTCCTGGGATTCTCTCGGAGCGTGCAAAGACAACCGACTGAGAGTGACCTCATTGTTGGAATGCTTGATACGGGCATTTGGCCTGAAAGTGACAGCTTTAGCGACGAAGGGTTTGGCCTTCCTCCAACAAAATGGAAGGGCACTTGCCAAACCTCCAACTTCACTTGCAATAAGTACTCCATTATGCATCACCTTATTGTTATCTTTGTTTATGTACTCTAAGTAGTAATTTGTGTATCAATTGTATTATTGACGTATGCTGTAACGTTGTGTAATATGACAGTTGACACTAGCTAATTTCTCTTTCCTGTGTCGATTGTTTTGTAGTAGAATCATTGGAGCCAAATACTACCGGCAAAACACCACATATCCTCCAGAGGATTTAGCCTCGCCTAGGGACACCGAGGGCCACGGATCTCACACATCGTCAATAGCAGCTGGTGGCTTGGTGAGCGGAACAAGCCTATTTGGCCTCGGCTTTGGGACAGCCCGAGGAGTCCCCTCTGCCCGCATCGCCATGTACAAAGTGTGCTGGACTGACTGCTGCCACGACGCAGACATTCTTGCTGCGTTCGATGATGCCATCACGGACGGAGTGGACATCATTTCCATCTCCATTGGCCCACTTTTCGCCCACAATTACTTTGCGGACTCAATCGCAATTGGATCTTTCCACGCGATGAAGCAAGGCATACTCACATCAGTGGCAGCCGGGAACTCTGGCCCTAAACTGGCATCTATCACAAACATTTCCCCTTGGTTTCTCTCAGTCGCAGCTAGCACAATAGATCGAAGGTTTGTCAACAAAGTTCTGTTAGGAAACGGAAAGTCTTATGAGGTATAAAAACCCTCCAAGTGACTAATTTTCACTTCAAATACATCTGTTCATACATTTCTTTCAATATATTTGCAGTACTGAATGGTTGTGTATAGTTAACACTTGCTCATAATGCAATTCTAGTCTCAATCAACACTTTCAACCTCGGCAGCTCAATGTACCCCATGATATATGGAGGAGATGCCCCAAATATTGCCCAAGGATTTAATTCAACCGAATCAAGGTGTGTGTGTGTGTGTGATAGAGAGAGAGATTGAATTATCACTATTCATGAAATTAATGAACTTAGTATCTTCGCTGAAAAGCAAGATCGTCTTGTGTGATTCCCTCAATCACAGCTATGCCGGGCTATCAGCAGGTGCCGCCGGTTCAATAATGCAAGGCGTGGGAGTCACGGACGTGGCGTTTAGCTTCCCAGTGCCCGCCTCCTTCTTGAACGCAGCGGATGGAAGTGAAGTTTCTGATCACCTGAACTCAACTAGGTAAAGCGTTTCGCAATCCCAACCAATTTTACTTACTGAAAAAGAAAATGTGAACCAATTCTGGTCAGATACTTACCAGAGAGTGAATAATGTCGGAAACTTCTTTTTCTTTTCCAAATATAAATGCTACAGCAACCATATTTAAGAGCAGTGAGAGCACAGATTTGTTGGCTCCGGCGGTTGTTTCGTTTTCGTCAAGAGGCCCAAGCCCAATCACCGGTTTTTCAAATGACCCAAGGCATGTTTCGTACAATATAATTTCTGGAACCTCCATGGCTCGCCCCCACGCCACCGGTGTGGCCGTGTACGTCAAAACGATACATCCGACATGGTCTCCGGCAGCTATTAAGTCAGCCCTGATGACAACAGGTAGTGCCTAAAATTGCATCAGAGTTGCAACTATGAAGAGTTTATAAAAACCATGGATGATCATTTAAATTTGCATGACACAACATTTGATGCAAAGAACCTTCATTGCATTTTATTGCTCAAACTAGCAACACATGGACAACATTGAATTTAATGCAAGAGATACGATGGGTCGTGAAATATACAATCAATATATTTTATCCAGCTACGAGTTTTGCATGGGTGATTCTCTCAGAACACGTTCTGGCTTTCGCAGCTTCTCCAGTGAGTCCTCTCCAGAATCCCGATGCGGAATTTGCGTACGGAGCTGGTCACATTAACCCTTTGAAAGCAGCGAACCCAGGTCTAGTGTACGATGCCAAGGAGGAAGATTATGTGCAATTCTTGTGCGGACAAGGTTACAATACCAGCCAACTAGGACTCATCACCGGCGACCGAAGCAACTGCTCAGACATAAGAAATGCGACTGCGTGGGACTTGAATTTACCGACTTTCACACTATCGACTCAGACCAAAGGCTCCAATATCACAGGAGTCTTCCACAAAACTGTCACAAACGTGGGAAATGCGGCTTCTACTTACAAGGCCATTGTGATGGCTCCTCAAGGATTCATTGTTGGAGTCGAACCACAAACCCTCACGTTTGAGTCTGCCTTACAGAAGCAGAGTTTCGTGGTGACGGTTGAGGCGATCTTGGACACGGATATGATTTCTGCGTCTCTGGCGTGGGACGATGGTCTTCATCAAGTGAGGAGTCCAGTAGTTGCATTTGTGGTTGCCTCCTAGATTAACCTCGGGATCAATATAATTTATATTCATGGCTTGCGTGATAATATCTTACACAACCAACGTTAATCTCCATTGATCTTTTAGGTGCGATTAATCTTCAATGGAAGACAGTGATGGGCCAAATAATAAGAGGAACACTTGTGTTTTGATTGTAGAGGAAAGCTCCTTAATGTTTTTACGATTAAAGCTGTTAGGTTACATTTTGTCGTATGGATAAAGATCGGGACAGGATATGAGTCATATCCTGTGTTTTGTTGTTATTCAAAACAAGATAAAGTCGAATATAAAAAAACATAGCCTGAATAAAAAAAAATCCTAAGGGGTGACATTAGGGGTGATCGGTTCCCGGTCCGGTCCGGTTCCAAGGTGGAACCGAGAACCGGACCAGAAGGACCGGTTCCCAAATTTTTGGACCGTGGACCGGACCGGCCAATCCTGGAATCGGGAACCGGATCGACCGATCGGTCCGGTCCGGTGGGACTGGTAACTTTGCAATTACCAAATCTTTTACAATATATAAACTTTCAAAATAAAAAATCTACACAAAAATTTCCAGTTTTTCAATGCCTTTTTCACATGCTGAATGACTTACACGCTTACATCAATTTCAACTTAGCTATTCCTGTTCCAAAGTTATAATCCTTAGCTACTTTTGGAATTTGTGTCTCAGGTGGCCGAGGATTAAGATTGCACCCATCTTTGGGATGTTCCAACTGGAAAAATCATTTCGTTCATAGTCTTGTGCACAATCCAGAGTCCATTAACTTTTCTCAGTAGGGAAAGCTTGTGCTAGTCTTACCATTTACAAGCAACTCACTTGTAGTAGCAAACTCCACGCCATGTCTAGTTCATGTTCTTATGAAACACAGCTGTTTTCGAATGCAAAAACATACAAACAAATTTGGTTAGAAACCTTCATATATTGCTTTAACACCTCAACCCCATGGTCGCAACTCCATACCCCATATACATCAAAAAGATATGGGGTCAAAAAATAAAAAAAGTCCAACTTAATGCATTCACTTCCTTCTAACATTCAACAAAAGTTCAACTCAAAAACATGTTACACATTGAGAAGCTAGCAAAAGAAGAGAAGTCCAAGTTGGTGAAAATAGAGCAAAATATAACCTGGATACTCCTGCAAAATGTATATGATCTTGAACATTAGTTTTAAACTAAAATTACAAGAAATCAAACTCAAATAATTAAGGGAAAATCTTACCACATATATTTCTTCCACTTTAACTTATAAACTCTATTTGCCAGCAAGCTCGGAGTCAACATCATCCATATCTAACAAAAACAAAATATTAAATAAAGCATTCACTTATTAATTATTACATATAAGAAATAATTACAAGATAAAAAGATATATCCACGACTTACCGCATTCAAATTTTTCCGCATTTTCAATGCACTCTTCAATATTAATTGGCATGGTAGTCAATCTCAACCAATCTTGAGTGCAAATCAATGCTTTTACCACTCTAGGAGTCAAAGAACTTCGGAAGCCATCAAGCACACGACCGGATATACTAAAAGTCGACTCCAAAGCAACGGTTGTTACAGGAATGGCCAAAATATCCCGAGCCATCAATGAGAGGACTTTAAACTTTTGGCCAGCAGTTTTCCACCACATCAAAAGGTCAAGATGACGACTTTCTTCACGTTCATCTTCGAGATACTTGTCAAGTTCAGATAAATTGCTCACACACATCTTTTTCTCCTCATGTAGAAATGATTCAAATGCCTTTTTTGAAGTGAAATCCTCTACCAAAGCAAGGTCATCCTTGTTATGCTCCTCATGACCATCAAAATCCCAACTACCACTATCAATCAAAGATTGACCACCTAATTTTCTATCACAAGAACCAAGATAAGATTTCTCATAAAAATGAAACAAACATTCCAACGCAATCCTCACTTTATCGAACATTTCATCAGCTTTTGCACGATCGTCATAGATTAGTCTATAACAATACCACACATAATTCATCTTTTTCCTTGGATCCAATATCACTGCAATCAATACCATCATATTTACTTTTTCGAAACTCCCATAATATTTGTCAAATTTATCTTTCATCTTTGCACCCATAGCTTTCACCTTGGGATCCAATGCATTCTCTGTTTGTTTCAAAGCTTTATATAAAATAGAAATCTCATTGAAATAATCATTGGAAGTGACATACAAAGTCCCGGACATCCTGTTGGTGGCATCATAAAACTTCTTCATAAATACTGCAAGAATTTTGGCATTTTCCCAATCTTCATGTTTAGGAGTTTCATAGTCAAGCTCAGTTAAGAAAAAATGATCATCTTCTTCCATTCTTTCAAAAGCTTTTCTAAACTTTAAGGTAGTCTCTAACATGAGATATGTGAAGTTCCACCTAGTTGCAACATCAAGACACACTGAACCATTTTGAGTAATCCTTGCACTCTTAATGCAATTTTTGAATGTTTGAGATCTCATGGGAGAACTCCTCACATACCTAACCACGCTTCAAATACGTGCAATAGAATCACGTATCTCGGTCAGTCCATCCCTCACGATCAAGTTCAATATATGAGCCGTGCACCTCATATATAAAACATCTCCATCTAAGATCAATAGCCTATCTCTTGATAATTTTTCTTTCAAAAAACCAATGGCAACATCATTTGAACTAGCATTATCCACGGTGATTGTGGACACTTTTTTCTCTATTCCCCACTCATAGATGCATTTCTCAATCATTTTCCCAATATCCTTACCCTTGTGACTGGGCATTAGCACAAACTTGATTATTCTTTTGTGCAATATCTAATCATTATCAATAAAGTGTGCGGTGAGACATAAATAGTTCAAGTTCTTAATGGAAGTCCATGTATCGGTTGTGAGTGCAACCCTAGACTTAAGCTTGTGAAAGTAGGTTTTTAAACTTTTCTTTTCACAAAGATACAACTTCACGCAATCCCTAGCCATGGTAAATCGTGAGATGTGATGGAAGAGAAGCTGTAACTGATGAACAAAATCACGAAATCCGACACGCTCAACCATTGAAAAAGGTTGTTCATCCATTATGATCATTCGAACAAGCATTTGTCTACAACATTCATGATCAAATTTCCATGTTGTTAAGATATTTCCACTACCACTACCAGTACTAGTATGCCCCGATGTCATTTGAGACATATCTACTCAACGTGAGGCAAAAAACTTTTGCTTCTTATCTAAATTGCGGGGATACTTGTTACACCTTCTCAAGTGCTTCAACATAGCAGAAGTTCCATTATCAGCAGAGTAACAATACTTGGCCCAACAATATATGCAAAACACATCAGTTTTCCTATTCATGATTTTCCCTTTGCAAAAATGGAGCCATACTGCAGATTTTCGTTTATTAGAAGGACAAGCGTTAGGTACCTTGTTCATGTCAGACTCCTCTTTGAGGTCTTCTTCACCTACATATCCTAGTGAGCCCTCTATAGGATTCATAGCTTCACTAAACTTGTCCATGTCCACTTCCATTGACATTTGAATTTGGAATAGATCACCTGAATTAAGTAAAATAAAGATTGAAAAGGGTTTTTTGTCCAACAATACATGAATCCCATCATTCAACTCCCTCATTTATTACTGGTTGAGAAATTTTAAAAACCTCCTTCTATGACCAAGCTCGGGAGACAAATAACACAGTTTAGAAGTGGTAAAAGGGATATCACTTAATATCTCCATCAAGAAAACTCAAAAGTATTCAACATCACAGCAGAAGAATAACACACATTCTAGAAAATCTAACCAGATGAAAGAACATAAATTTGAAGAAACAATACAATCGAATGTATATTGTCTGAAAAGGAGAGGACTCGAAATAATTGAATTCAGATAAAATTCAGGATCATCCAACAAAGTTGAGTGCTAAGAGTGGACTACAAGCAATTTAATTTAGCTAGATTCACTCAATCAGGCTTGTCAACAGCCAAATTTGATGGAAATACCTTAAATCCTGCCATTTAGAGAAGTTTTTCTCTCTAAAGGCTTAGTGGGAGAAGCATCATTTACACTCATCCAAAACTGCTACCTTCTCATGTTTCATTTTTTTGAAGCCATGATAATTATTAAGTTGCCATCACAAGTTTCCTAATACGAATTCATGAAGAATGGCGGTGCCACAAGATACAGTATTGAATTCCACAAAGGACGAAAGGTAGCATTAGTTCATGGCATGACAATCCAAAGAGAGACTAAGTATCTTAATCATTAGCCTAAAGCTAGCAAGATATAAGGGAAACTAGAAAATAAATCAAAAACCATTCCCGATTTGTCAATCATGGTTCAACAATCAAATCTAAAGAGAGAGTGAGAGGGTAATCATCAGAAAAACATATCTTTAAAGAAAGCCTACAGAGTCGTTAATGCTACCTCCAAATCCAAGAAAACCATATCCATACAAGAGCCTACATATAGCCATAGAGGGATGTAGGGATAATATTCAAAGCAATAGACAATTTCTTTTCATTAACATAAATAGAATGCCTTCTCCTAGATGAAACTCTGAGAGAGAGAGAGAGAGAATCCAATAGTTGATTCAATTATCTAACATTATCGATTGCTTGAAAGACAAGACCAAATGCCATAGGCTTGACTCTGAGACCACGCGACGAAGCAATCAAGGAAAGTGGAATGGCATACCTCTATGTGTCACACTATAATGCACAAGAAGGAAGACCAAACAGAGAAGAGAACAATCACAAGTGAACCTATTAAAAAATGGAATACAATTACATGACAAGCATTAAAAATGAATTGTCTTCCAACAATTCTTCCAAACTCGGTGAATAGTGGAGAAAACAGATTGCAAAGCAAAACAAAAGCAGTAGGTAAGCAGGTATAAAAGAGAAGACCCAAGTCGATTACTAGCGAGTCAGCGACAACACAAAAATTCAACAATCGAAGAAATCGATGGTGATGCCTTGTCATTGACAAACCAATAGATGGTAAACATACTTGTTGTCGACACTCAAGGGCGATGCGTGACGCGAGAAAGAGAGAGCGTTGTTAAGGGCGATGCGTCCATGTCTACGTAAGGCGAGTCTGAGAGGGAGAGAGCATGCGCGTTGAGCACCAGCGAGGCCTTCGTTCGTTCGCCGGGTCAATCATGGAGGAAACGCCATACACGCTTGCATCTCCAGGAACCCGATGGGTTGACGTTCTTTTTCTCTTCCTGTCCTTCTAGATTCACAACAGGACGAGGAGACGCAACCCAATGGGTTGATGTTCTTTTTTCTCTTCCTGTCCTTCTAGATTCGCAACAGGACGAGGGACAAAGCTGCGAAGAAGATGAGGGCCTCCTCTCGAACAAGGTTTTCCAACACTGAACGAGCGAAATGAGGATCTGGATCGAGCGATTGGCGAAGAGAATCCACGAGTCCTTGTAAGGCGAATATGAGAGGGAGCGTTTGCGTCAAGCACGAGGCTCGAGCAAGGCATACAAAATGAGAGCTTGGATCGAGCAATCAAAGAAGAGAGTTTGGATGGAATGATGAGTGAGGTGAATCTAAGAGGGAGAGAGCGTCGAGGGGAATAAGGATCTAGAGAGAGAATTTGGGTGTGTGACTGTGCGTTAGGGTTTGTAGAAATAGAAAGTTGGGAATTTGAGATGGAAATTGAAGGGGCGGCTGGTCCGATCGGTCCAGTCGATCCGGTCCGGTCAGTCCGGTTCCCACCTTGGAACCGGGAACTGGACCGACCGATCACCGGTTTCGAGAATGGGAACCGGGAACCGAACTGCCGGCTATGGGAACCGCCCAAAACCGACCGGTTCGGTCCGGGTTGGACGGTTCCCGTTGCACACCCCTAGGTGATATAGAAGCGTATATGATTTCTCTTATCCATAATGATGGAATTGTGGAGCCTGATAGAGGAAAATATTACTATGGGTAGACACTTCCTAGTAGGTCATCCATCCTAAAGAGAAAAATATTATTATGGGTAGGCACTTCCCAGTAGGTTACCCATCCTAAGATAGTAAATCAGATGATAGAGTTTATATTACTATTAATGGCATATATGTAATTTATATCTCAATTATGTATGCCCTAGACTCTTGTTATAAAAAGGAAATTTCTTTTATAGTTGTAACGCTGAAATTTTGTAACCCTAAGCTTGTAATGTTGATGCTGATAGTGAAAAATTGCCTAATGTGGCACCATAGTTTTTCCTTTCCTAATTTTGGAAGGGTTTTCCATGTAAAAATTCTTGCTTGTCCTTTTTTCTTCTCTACTATTTTTTTCTTTGTATATTTGCATTCCCAACAATTTGTATCAGAGCTTGGTTTTGGCAAAATAGTGGGAGCGAATATGGACAAAGGAAAGGTGAAGATCGATCGGTTCAATGGCAAGGACTTTGGTTTCTAGAAGATGCAGATCAAGGATATGCTGTATTAGAAGAACTTTCATCAACCTTTGTCTAGAGAGAAATGGGAATCTATGAAGCAAGCAGAGTGAGAATTGTTAGATCGACAAGCTCTAGGTTTGATTCATCTCACATTGGCGTGGAACATTGCTTTCAACATTGCCAATGAGGCGACAATGATGGATTTGATGGTGGCGTTGTCTGACATGTACGAGAAGCCTTCTATATCAAACAAGGTATATTTAATGCATCGTCTTTTCAATTTGAAGATGGATGAGGATGCTTTTTTGACATATCACATCAACGAATTCAATGTGATCACAACTCAGTTGAGTTCGGTGGATATCAAATTTGATGACGAGGTAAAGGCTTTAATTTTGTTATCTTCTCTACCTGAAAGTTGGAGTGCAATTGTGACTATAGTGAGCAATTCGTCCGGTAAGAAAAAGTTGAAGCTTCAAGTAATCTAAGATTTGATTCTTAGCAATGATATTCATAGAAGAGAATCAAATGAATTTCCGGATGTTGCCTTACTTATTGAAGGCAGAGGGAGAAGCTATTAATGAGGGTAAAACCAATACCATGGTAGATCAAAGTCCAAAGGGAGAAGCAAATCAAGACCTCGTGGTGAAATAATTTGCTGGAGTTGCAAAAACAATGGACATCTGAAACGAGATTGTAGAGCTCCAAAGAAGAAAATTCAATATCGAGATCAAAATCAAGAGGAAGAGAAATCCGTGAATGTAACTTTTGAAGAGACACAAAATAGTGATGTCTTAATTTTGAGCATTAACAATCTAATTGAGTCATGGACTCTTGACTTAGGTGCATCATTTCACTCTACTTCATGCAAAAAATTAATGCACAATTTTGTTGCTGAAAAATTTAGAAAGGTTTATCTTGTTGATGATGAACCTTTGGATATTATGGGAAATGGTGATATTTATATAAAATCTACTAACAGATATCAATGGAAGTTGCATGATGTCAATATGTTCCTAGACTTAAGAGAAATTTGATCTCTATAAGTTAGCTAGACAACACAGGATATAGGACTATTTTTAGGGATAGTTCTTGGAAAATTGTTAAAGGTGCTCTGGTTGTAGCACGTGGAACAAAGTTAGGAACACTCTACGTGACTGAAATCAATAGAGAAACTACAACAATTGCTGAATCGGAAACTGATTCTAAATTTTGGCACCGTAGGCTTGGACACATGAGCAAAAAGGGGATGAAAATATTAGTATCTAAGGGAAAATTGTTTGATTTGAAGTCCATAGATATTGTTCTATGTGAAGACTATGTCACGGGTAAGCATAAACGTGTTAGTTTTTCAAAGATTGAAAAAGAACCAAAGAAAAGGAAAATTAGAGTTGGTGCATACAGATGTGTGGGGCCCAGCTCCTATGCATTCCTTTGGAGGGTTGCGCTATTATGTCACGTTTATTGATGACTCCACCAGAAAGGTATGGGTTTATTTTCTAAAAAATAAATCTGACGTGTTTACTCTTTTAAAATATGGAAAGTTGAAGTGGAGAACAAGACTAGCCTGAGAATTAAATGTCTAAGGTCCAATAATGGTGGTGAATATGATAGCAAGGAATTCAAGCAATTTTGTGCAAAGAACGGAATTAGAATGTCAAGAACTGTTGCCAATAGACTACAGCAAAACGGAGTTGTTGAGAGAAATAACAGAACTTTGAATGAGCATGCAAGAAGTATGAGGTTGCATGCAGACCCAAGATGTTTTTGGCAAATGCAATTAATATGTCAACATATCTAATTAATAGAGGACATTCGGTTCCACTTGATTTTAAGTTATCAGAAGAAGAATGGAGTGGAAATAAGATAAGTTTCTTGCATCTGAAAGTTTTTTATTATGTTTCTTATGTCCACGTAGATTCTGAAAATAGAGATAAACTTGTTGCAAAATCTGAAAAAAAATGTTTTTTCATTGGATATGGTTATGATTATTTTGGCTATCGGTTATGAGATGAACAAAATAGAAAAATAATAAGAACTACTGATGTTACTTTCAATGAGAACATGTTGTATAAGGACAAATCCATGGTAGAATCTAGTATGAAAAAAAAATTGGTGAAGAATACAAAGATTGAATTGGAAGAGATTTCTAAGAGTGTTCTAATTAAAATTCCTAAAAATGTTGCTAAAAAATAATCACGTACACTTGAACCCACTTTAAGAAGATCTAGTAGAACACTTGAACCTGTACAAAGATATTATCCGTTATTGCATTATTTGCTTTTGACTGACACTAGCGAACCAAAAAAATTTCAGAAGTAGTGCAAGTTAAAGATTTTGTTAAGTGGGAATTAGCAATGCGAAATGAGTTGGATTCACTCAAGAAAAACAAAACTTGGGTGTTACTTAGTTACTAGATGGGAAAAAAGCATTGTAGAACAAGTGGTTGTATCGGGTCAAAGAAGAACCTAATGGTAGCAAAAGGTACAAAGCAAAGTTTGTAGTAAAACAGTATCAGCAAAAGGAAAGAATTGACTATACAAAGATTTTTGCCCAGTTGTAAAATTGACTACTATCATATTAGTATTGAGTATTGTTGCTGCAAAGAATTTATATCTAGAGCAGTTAGATGTTAAGATTGCATTCCTCCATGGTAACTTGGAAGAGGATATTTACATAATACAATTGGAAGGTTTTCAAGTTCTTGAAAAAGAAAATTATGTTGCAAATTGAAGAAAAGTCTATATGGCTTGAAACAGGTTCCTTGACAGTGGTAAAAAAACTTTGACACATTTATGTGTAGTGATGGGTTCACTAGAAGTGCATGGATCACTATTGTTATTTCAAAAAATTTGATGACTGTTATATTAGTTTGTTGTTATATGTGGATGATATGCTCATTGCAAAATCTAGCATGAGAAATCAACATACTAAAGCAGCAATTGTCAAAAGAGTTTGAGATAAAAGACTTTGGCACAGTGAATCAAATTCTTAGGATGACGATGATGCGGGATAGATTTAAAGGAATTCCAAAGTTATCTCAAGAAAAGTACATTAAAAAAGTGATGAATAGATTCAGAGTTCAAAATGCAAAGCCCAAAAGTACTCCTTTAGGAATTCACATCAAGCTCTCAAAAGAGCAATCACTAAAGACAAATGAAGAACGGGAGTATATGGTTAAGGTGCCTTATGTATTAGCTGTTAGCTTAATGTATGCAATGGTGTGTATTAGACTAGACATAGCTCACGCAGTGGGAGTTGTGAGCAAATACATGGCAAATCAATGAATAAAGCATTGGGAAGCTATAAAGTGATTATTAAGATATCTAAGAGGCACTTCAGGTAAGTCATTATGTTTTTTGAAAAATGTGTAACTTTATAAGGATTTGTTGATGCAGATCTTGGTGGTGACTTGGATAATAGGAAAAACATCTTAGGTTATGTTTTTACCTTAGGTGGCACTGTAATTGGTTGGATGTCTAGACTTTAGACTTGTATATCTCTCTCAACCACTAAAGCGGAGTAAGTAGCTATATTTGAAGTTGGTAAGGAGATGATTTGGTTGAAATTTTTTTTGAAAGAGATAAGCAAGGAGTAAGATAACAGTGTTCTTTTTAGTGATAGCCAAAGTGCTATTTATCTTGCAAAAAATCTAGTATTTCACTCAAGGACAAAGCACATTGAGTTATAATATCATCAACTCGTCAGTTGATAGATGACAGAATATTGTCACTAAAAAAGATTCTTGATGTAGAATATCCAGCAGATATGTTAACAAAAGTTGTCACCATTGAAAAACTGAGACTGTGCATTGATTCAGTTGGCCTCCATGGTAAGTGATGAAGAGGACCGCCGCACTAGGACGATTTGGGTTAAAAAAGATGAAGACTATAAAAGATTATTACTATTTTTTAAAGATTAGTCTCAAGTGGGAGATTGATGGAATTGTTGAGTTTAATAGAGATCACCCATCCTAAAAAGAAAAATATCATTGTGGGTAAGTGCTTCCTAGTAGATCACCCATCCTAAGATAGTAAAGCAAATGATAGAATTTATATTGCTGTTAATGGCATACATGTAATTTTCATTTCAATTATGTATGCCCTAGACTCCTATTATAAAAAGGGCAATTTCTTTTATAGTTGTAATACTGAAACTTTGTAACCCTGAGCTTGTAACGCTAATACTGATAGTGAAGAGATTGCCTAGTGCGGTATCGTGGTTTTTCCCTTCCTAATTTTGGTAGGTTTTCCACATAAAAATTCTTGCTTGCCCTTTTTTCTTCTCTACTATTTTTTTTTCTTCATATATTTGCGTCCCCAACAATTTAAGTCTATTCCCCCATATATCAAATACCATTATGGCCTAGCATCATCCTCACGGGCCTGCGGCACTGTGGTTTTTCCTTTCTTGATTTTGAAAGGGCTTTTCATGTAAAAGTTCTTGCTTGCCCTTTTTTTTTCTCTACTATTTTTTTTATTCATATATTCGCTTCCCCAACAAATTTAAGTCTACTCCATCTAAAATCAAATATCATTCTAGTCTAACATCATCCTCACGAGCCTACGTTATTACACCATAACACCCACCTACTTGGAAACCGTAACCATCGGCTCTGATACTAGTTATTAGGAATGCGCAGCAGAAGTCCGATACCTTCACTTGAGGAGATCTCCAAAAGGAAAACCCAAGTGCGAGCCCGTCAATATATCCAATTGGACTCACATTCACTCAAAAGCTTTAATTAGTAAGTTATGGGCTAACTAGGATATATTAATTGCTCCACACCACGTCAATTCTCCGATATAGGACTACTTCTTTAACACAACTCACATATGTATCATAATACATAATATAAAGGGTTAATACCATGAAAACCGTAAATTGGTACACCTAGAATAAATTTAACCTAAACTAATTTTTTGGCCTTAAGAAATCCCAAACTAGTACATTTACAACAAATTTATCCTATTTTAGTTTTCGTTAAATTGGATTAATAACACGAAAATCATGACATACAAAAGGTAAAACCCCAAAGTGCTACATTCGTCAACTGTCACATGTCATTCAACTTAGTAGTAAAATTTAACAAAAATTAACAGAGAGTAAATTTGTCACACATGCACTAGTTTAGTGTTTTTTATGGTTAAAAAATTAGTTTAGGTTAAATTTGTCATATGTGTACCGATTTGAGGTTTTTTCATGGTATTAACCCTAATATAAAAGCTATTTTTCAAAGAACCCAATGCTTTCTTTTTCCTTCTCCTTCGTTCACATGGGCGACTCCACTCACAGAAACTCTTTTCCGTAGCTCCAATTTGAGGAATTCAAGTTCCATCTCTAGCAAGTTAGAGCTTCAATCCTTCAAATCTTCGTCATTCTAGCTTTTTTTCTTCAATATCCAGCAATGTTCTTTGTATTCCAAAAGTTCCAACGATTATACATCTTCATCTTAGGTGTTTCAAGGAGAAAAATACTAGAAGTGCCAAAAGTTTTGGCCCTTGGGGAAAAACCAATTACTTAAGTGCCAATGACGAGAAATTTCAGTTAAAAATAATATGTGGCTTTTATAATTAAAAATTTTATATGACTTAGTATAGTATTAAAAATCCAATCCACATGATGTACTTGGTACTAAAGTGATTACTTTTTAGCAACAACTAGCACTAAAGTGATTACTTTAAATAAAATTTGACACTCAAAAGATTACTATTTACAAAAGGGTTTTATATTAATTGGGTATGCTAGCGAGCCACATGAGACTAAGAAATTAATAAAATATGGTCATATTGAAATTTTCAGCAATCAAGATCAAAATTGGCACTTAAGTGTTTATGTTTTTTAATGTGGCATTTAAGTGGTTCGAAAAAAACTTTTGTTACTAAAGTAAGCATCGTACAAAACTTTGGCACTTATAATGTCCTTCTCCTAGAGTTTCAGCAACTCTATTCTATCCTCGCTAAACTTTGCTCTTCATTTTCCAGAATTTCAACCTTCTCATCGCTGTTTCTTTCCTTCATCGTTTAAGCTCAAGCTTGCGAAGGAAAACCTTTCCATTGTCGGATCCATTCACATGACCAGGAGGATATTGATCTCTCAAGCCAATGACCACACTCCCACGATCAAAGGTTCTCAGCGATTGAAGTCACGTGCAAAACTCATCACCGCATTCCAATAGCCGACAATAATTAGAGCTGATTTACGTGATTTAGTAGCCATTTGTAGCATCAAATTCGCTCATTAACCGGGTAAAATCGAATCTTATTATAACTTTGTTTTGAGGAAAATAGCTAAGGTACTGTGTGTTTTGCTAGGATCTAATTCTTCTACGTCTAAGTTTATTGTTTCAATTGCAAATGTCAGGTGCTAATCTAGATAGAGCCAGGTTGGGAATCTGAGTTTGAGATAGCCACATCTTGTATGCTAACCTATTGCACATAACATATTCGATGAAATGTTCATGAGGGCTTTCTTTCCCATGGTGCCTTTGTGACACCCCGAATTTTCATCTAGTGAATTAATTAGTCCTGACGGATAATATTAGTATAAATAAATTAATTTAGTGAGCGAATTTAAGAACAAAGGCAATTAGCCTATACCTTATACGAGCATTATGTACCTAAGTCTTATTAAAGTACCTAATTAAACTTCTAATGTGCACCAACTATAGGGCCAATCACCTATAACTTATTTGCATGAAATTAAAATATATTTTAGACCTAAATTCTATTTTGCCACCCCCTATAGCCAATGAGAAGAGATGCAAAATTAGTTTAATTGGCAAAATAGCCTAAGATAGGCTAAATTAGGGCCATGATGAAGCTACACCCTCTTGCCCACTAGATTTTCATGCAAGAGGTGTGATAAGCAAGCTAATCTCTCTTCCTCATCATTACTTCAGTAGCCCCTCCCCTACGTCTTTTCCCTTACTTTCATTTTCTCTCATTTCCTCTCCCTCTCTCCCACCAAGTGTCTGTCTCTTTCTCTCTCACTCACCCAAAGCTCTCTCTCCCCCTTTCTCTTCCATTCTTCCATTTCCTTCAAAGTTTCAAGGTTCATCCACAAGAAGGGAAGATCCAAGAGTGCTAGGGAAACAAAGGCAAGGAGAAATGGCATCCTTCTAATCCTCTTGATCTTCTTGGGGCTTGATGTCTGTAGATTAGGGGATCGTGCTATGGTTCTTTGTACTGTTTTGATTTTGTGGTTGTGCATTTGTGTGGTGGTGAGAAAATAGGAGCTCTTTAATGCTGTGAATGTGCTATTTAGTGGCAAGAAGGACATGCATGTTAGTTTAGATGTTCGTATAGCTTTGCATGTGAGTTTTGGTGTCTACCGTACTCTTCTGCTTGCTGATTTTGTGGAGCCTGTGGTGACGTGAATTAGGTGAAACTTCCTTCATGGAAATCATGCAAGGGACCTTGGTTTATAACATATATTTATAGTGGATTTTCTGAGATTGGCAGTTGGTGCAAAGACACATTTTTCTACGATGTTGGTACTGCTCAGAACTGCTGAACATTTAAAATCTATGATTTTTCTAAATTTTTATGGCATTTTCTAGCTTGATTCTTGATATGATTTCTCATGAAATTTTTGCTTAATAACTTGAACTATAACATATATTTATTTCGAAATTTTTTGGATTATTATGGTTAGTGCAAAGGTTTGGTTTTTCTATGCTGTCTAATATGTCAAAATGATGAAACTGACAACCTCAGTAAGTTCTTGGACTTTTTTGGAATTTTTGGGACTGAACCTGGTCATATTTCCTTTATGAAAGTTGTAGGAGACATCTTCATGCATAACATATTAAAATTTACAATTGGTGAAGTTTTAAGTACCGGGACATACTCCTCTTTGTGCACTCTAATTATGGAAAACAGTTCAGTTTGTGAGTCTTATTCATCGATTTACTACTCTCTATACAGAAAGATTTAGACTTAGTGCCCCCACAAAAAGTGTTTGTTGAGGTCTTCTTCATAACATATTAAAATTTTAGAATTTTTCGAGATCATTTACTATGGTTTTCATGTCCATCTCCGGGACTGTACAATGCTGGGTGATTCCACCTTTATTCCGAATTTTGTCGGAATTCAAGGGGAAGATGGTGGAATCTTGATTTGTAGTCTTCTGATGATGATATTGGTACTTAATAGACTTCTAACGATGTGTTTTTGACTTCAATATGGCATTGTTAACCTGTGGAACTTGAATTAATAATGCATGAACAGAATCTTGGATTTCAGTCTATATGTTATTTGGGTTTGCTCATGAGTTGTGAGTCGTGTGTGATATCTTGCTACCCTTCTTATTGTCCTGCATGCTAAGTATGATGTGAGATATAGTGTGTTATCACTGTGGCATTGCATGACTTTGAAATGCATGCAATGGACGAGATCATTTATGATGCCTAAGGCTGCGGACTATGGATGCCCCACGATGACCTTGAGTGGATGTCAGAAGAGAATGCCCTAGCTAGTAAACCAAGATGCCCCGGGTTGTAGTAGGGAAGCCCAAGAGGGGACAAACCTCGGGAGTTTTGAGCCCGACGATGGCTTGGAGTGATGTCGGAGGTGAATGCCTTGGTTGATAACCAAGATGTCCCAAGTTGTAGTAGGGATGCCTCAATGCTAGGTTGGGTGTGGAGAGGAGAATGCCTTGGCTAACAATCAAGATGCTTGCAGTAAAGGAACCATGGAAGTCCAGTTAGTGAACCAGAAGTGACCTACATGGGCCGGCCAGTGAAGTGAACCAGTTGAATCGTGAGATGGGGGTGGACCCAAATGATGATGTGCGTGAGAAATGTGATGTGTGATCCATGTAATTGTACATGACGCATGTTACACTATGTGCATGCTGGCATTACTTGTGTGACTATAGATGGTCGGAGGTATGTCGAGTGCTCAGGCTCGTGTGCTTGCTTGCTTGAATGTTAGTCAATGTCCTAGGAATCAAGTGCCAATTAGATGGAGTGGTTTATGAGTTTATTGTTTCTCTCACTGAGCATTAGCTCACTCCTATTGTTATTTTTCAAAATCGATAGCCATGCCTCCGATCCCCGCATCCCCTATTGCTCATTATGGTGCGCCTGTAGAATTTAAAGGTGAGTAGTGTGGAGTAGAATAGATAGGAGGTTAGAAGTAGGAACCTTTTTGAAGGCATGGTTGTCACTTCTTGGGATTGAAGCGTGTAGCTAGTGATGGGTGATCTTGATAGCCGTGGGCTCATTATGTCGCTTGTATGGATAGCTGACGGGAGTAGTATAGCTTAATCGCCCATGTTCATAAATGAGACAATGAAAAATGAAAGTTTGATATTTGCTTCGTCCTTGTGTTCATCCCCTTTTGTGATGTTGAGCTATTTATATATATTTTTGCTTCCGTTTGTGCAATAAGTGAAAATATCAAATAACTCACGCTAGAAAGGTGGCATACGAAGACGTCATAGCTTCATTTTACTTTGTTTGTTAGTGAATTAAATGCTAGTTTGGCAATTGTGGCCTAAATTGAGAGCCTCTGATATATTCTTTAGCTTGAGGTATTCAAGTGCACGTATCACAATCGTTTGTGTTATGGAGAAATCTATTATCAATATCCATTAGTTATTCAAAACAATCACTAAGGTTTGTCTATGTCTTGGTTATATGAGTTGAGGTGAGAAATCCATGTTAATTTTCCAAGGACAATCACACACTATTAAGAATGGAAAGTAGCGATGTCAATCAAACTTAAGGAAGAGAAACAAAGAGAGATCCACGTGCATGAACGATAGATGAAGAAAATGCGATTCTAAATGGTCTTGAAGAACTAGTTGTGCGAGGAATACAGTAATGGCTTCATGAATAGTTACATGATTATGTTAAAGAAGTAATTTGAAGAAAAGTTGCATAAGGATAGATACTAGAAGTGTTAAAAGATTTATATAACAATTATTTTAGTATCAAAAGTTTTCATAAATTACTTAAGTGCCATTTAAATAAATAAATAAAAGACGATCACTCAAGTGCCAACCTCATTTAGGGATGTCGTGACAATATTTTCGTGCCATGTTTGCAACAATTGCCCTATACAATGTCTGTCTATATTTTTGCCCCAAATATAAGCCCTAATTTGGGCAAATGGCTTGATTTGTCTAAAATAGATTTTTGTCCATGTTTGACATCAACTCTTTTTTTCTTTTTCAATTTGTAGACAATCAAAGAAGAAGAAAAGGTAGAAGACGATGAGGTGCTAATGAAGATGAGGAAGGGCGACCTCCCAAATCTGGGCTCATACCCAACTTCACCCCATCGATTCTCGACTCTACAACCTTAAGGAGCTCGATCTCCAGATCAGGAGGAAAACGGTACTGCTCAAATCCATACAGTAGAAGGGCTCACTAGAGAAGCAACCCAACTACAAATTATCACGTGATGCAGAGGGGCCTGAAAGATAGATATATATCACAAGCTTGTTGTTTCGCATTTTATTACGTACGAACTTATTTCTCAGCCAAAAACAAAGATTCGGTAGATATATGGTATGCTAGTGAATGACAAAACATGGCGACTGGGATTTGGTCCGGTCACTATTCTAGAAATACACAAAATTTAAATGAATTTATATTGAAGTTTAAAATTATAATGAAAATCTCGAAAGAGAGAAACATGAAGAGATTTTCCCAAACAAAACCTAATACCCTAAAAAAAAACCTCTAACTTTAACTTTTGTCCCAATTCTACCTCGTCTCATAAAAGACCTTCAATTTTTTGTCATTTCCCAATTCTACTCTAAATTTTTTTTGTTCCATGAAAAACACCCAAACATTAAGTTCAATCTTAATTCTACCCTAAAATTTTTTGTCTCATAAAAACCCTTAACTTTAGGTTTAGTAGTAATTCTACCCTAAACTTTTTTTTGTCTCTCTCAGCTTTGAGGCCAATTTCAATTTCACTGCAATTTTTTTTTGTCTCATAAAAGATCACCAAGAGTCCCAAATTTACTCTGCATTAAGAGATTGTTAGAATCTCCCTTAGTGAATTTGCACTTATCGACCTCTCATGCTAGGGAATGTTCTATCTCTGGCAGTTGCAGAGCTTGCACTCGGGACAATCAAACAACTCGTACTTGGGAGTTTTCCATCTCTTATCAACAAGAAATTTTAGACGCATGGTTAATAAGGCTAATTTCTAACTCAAGTAAAAGTTTGTGATTTTTTATGAGACTGTAAAAATTTAGGGTAAAATTGGGATTGGACAATAAAATTGGGACAATACCTAAAATTGGGGGGTTTCAATGGACAAGAAAAAAGTTTAAGGTAGAATTGGAATATGACCTAAAGTTGAAGATTTTTTATGTGACAAAAAAATTTTACAGTACAATTGGGATCAAATATAAAGTTGAGCGTTATTTATGAGATAAAAGCTAAAATTTGAGGTTTTTAAGGGTATTAGGCTGCCAAAACAGGGGGATTGAGATTAGAACCGGAAAGAAAAGAAACAGAAGAATTAGTGGAGATTCCAAGCACAATAAGCAGCAGAAATTGCAAGTTGACAAACACCCAGAAACAAAAATATTAATATAATTTATGTTTTAATTCTCTTCGCCTCCTCTTCACAGAAAGTTTTCCCCTTTCTCAAAGAAGAATCACCAAGTCTTCGTCTGTTTTGTCCATGCAAGCTACTCATATAGATCTGGTGGACTATGTCTTCCCATCGTCGCCATGACTCTCGATCTGGTCGCTAAAATCTGATTTGCCAAGTCAAAGTAGATGGAGGATAGAGACTGCAGAGGGAGGACAATCCACCCTGTTCTGCATGGAGCATACGACAGTCATGGACAGCGAATACAGAGGGACAGCCCGCCTCGTCGATCGTGCTGCAGCTCCGGCGGCCATGAATGATGTCTCGTTCAACACCTTGGACAACACCGATGGTGTGTTTCCAGTGCCTGTGAAGGCTCAATTGACTAAAGATGTAGACGACATTGACTATCGTTTTCTTATTAAAAACCCATGTGGAGTTTCTTTTCGTTATAAAAAAAGAAAAAAAACCCACGTGGACAATAATATCTATTTAAAAAAGCCATGCAGAATTTTTTGCCAGAATTTATCACCAAAGTTATTTAAGTAATCATTTTTTCTTTGATTTAATACTTAAGTGAGCCAACAAAAACTTGCGGCACTAAAGTAATCGCAATATAAAAAATTTGCCATTATTAGTGTCCCTATGCCCTAATTCTAGCATTAGGGGTAATCTGCATAGTGAGTCGAAGACGAAGAACTTGAAAAAGTTGAAGAAAAGCTCCCTAATACTATGGGAAATAATTATGCTACATGTGCTACGTGAATGTTAGATTACTATCATAAAGATTACTTATGCTAAACAATTTTTCAAGATATAGCTTTGGTTGGCCAATTAAAATTTATGCTACGTAAATTAAAAATTTTTTTTTTGCACCGAAGGTAGTAAATATTATTAATTATGATGTTTTTTAAATATACTTGTGCATGAGAATGATACTTTTATGACAGTAAGATCGATATTATTTCTTGGGCACAAAGTAGGGGGCATATATGTCCTTTATATTAATATTCAGTTTCTAGCCTACAATGGATATGATATGATATAATAATATCTGACTTTAAATCCATAATTTATCAAATAGTAGATAGGACATAACAAAATCTTTGAATTTTTTATCCTATATTATCCAGTCCTATTTTGACTAGAAATGCGAACGACCAAACGTAACTCTAAAGAATTAATTCTAGTTAGGTGTTTTTAACTCATGCTCTCACTAGTTTTCCTAGATAGTTTGTATTATTAAACGTGATTGGTGAGAATTAGTCTTGGTGTTCCTTATATCATGCGTTTGTTTACATCTGAGAAACTCAAAGTGAAGCTATGCTAAGAATATTTGTTTATTCCCATCTGATCTAATCTATTTGTTATAATAACGCGAGGACTAATTTAATTCTCAAAATATGGCTTGCTTAGTAACTGTTATATAGTTTGTCGTGCATGAACGCTAATTGACATTAGTCGGTTCTCAAGACAAATCTATCACATGAGTATGGTCATGAGCTTAATCGAATCTGAATCATTTAAAATGGTGAATAACATGTGCATACCAGGTTGGTTGGGTGATTTAAATTGAATAATTTCTTTCTTTGAAGAGCCAAGAAAATTGTCCAAAAAGTCCTAAATCTATTGCAAGTTTACCAATTCACTCATAAACATTATAATTTTGTCAATTGAGTCAAAAAAATTTTTTTATTATTTTGTCAATTGAATCCATCCGATCAATTTTATGTTAGGTGTTTTATGTGGAATAGCCATCAATAATTTAATTTTTTCAATTTTTTTTTGTTTTTATTTTTCCTTTTTTTGGCGAATGACACTACAAGTGTCAAAGTTATGTATAGCGCTCACTTTGGTGCCAAAAGTTTCCGCTATATCACTTAAGTGCTAAATTGAAGAAGAATGATTACTTAAGTGCTAATGGCAAGAAACTCTAACTAAAAATATTATGTAGCTTTTATAATTAAAAATTCTATGACTTGGCAAACACAGTCCACATGGCATTCCCATGTGGCATGCCATGCCTGACATTGAAAAAGTGCCAAAGTAATTGCTTTTTAATAACAATTGGCAAAATAAAATTTGGAACTCAAACGATCACTACTTACAGCTTTTAGACGATGTCGTTTAGGGTTTATGTCTCTCATAGAACTGAGAGATTAATAAAATATTGCTAGTCAAATTTCCGACAACCCAAATCAAAATTGACACTTAAGTAATTCAAAAAGAAAATTTAGCATTAAAATAAGTGTTGCATGTAACTTTTGGCACTTCTCCCTTTTTTTCCTATTCTTCTCTTTTTCTTTATATTTTTTATTGTAGCTGGTGATGATCATCAAGCCCTCGCCCAAATATCCACTGGGTGAGACTCACAACTCTTGTTTGTGTCAAGCATTCATGGCTGGTGAGGGCTTTGCAACCATCATGGCCATGGGCGAGCTACCTCTCCTAGACATGGTTGACGAGGGCCCGACAACCTTGTCAGCCAAAAAAATTTTATGAAGAAAAAAGGATTAAATAAATGAATCGAAAATATATAAAAATATATGAAAATTATACATGTCAGCACCAATCGTGGCATATAAGATAGCTAATGTTCGCGTGAGTGATTTCCAACTTGGCTTGATAAACTCAATTGACAAATGCTAAAATGTTTATGACTCATTTGGCAAAATTAAAAAGTTAGAGACTAAATGAACAAATATACAATAGATTAGGACTTTTTAAATGATTTTTCCTTGATTTTGGCCAAACTCTCCTCACGATTTTTAGACCACTTGAAAATTGGCGTACGCACATATTGATGCCATAAGTTTGAATTAGTTGGCTCGAAGGTTTAATATTTAGACGACTATGCTCATCAATTGCAAATCTGGTGTCGAACTTCTCAAGGCGTCCTTCGAAAGCTCTTTTGAGGATTAACCTAAATGCATAATCAAGTTTTTGTATATGCCTATTAACTTAATCTCGAGTTTTGGATTTCTTATCCTTGAGTTTAAATTTAATATACATACTTTGCCTTAAATTAAGGCTACAGGGCAACAGTGTTGCAACCTACCTTGCTAGCCATCGCCAAGGTCCCAGCCACCCTGCCAACCAGAAATCCAAGAAGATGAAGGAGAAAGAAAAATAATAAAGAAAAAAGAAAGAGTTTAAAAGAAAAGAATAAAAAATTAAAAATTCTTAAAATGATGTTAGTTTGAGCCTGTCAACATGTTAAATCGCAAGTCATATCACATAGGATGTGTTAGCATCCATGTCAAAGATTTTCGACCTAAATTGATTGAATGGGTTCCAATGAAAAATTTAAAGACATAATTAACTAAACTGGAAAGTTCCAACTGAATTGGCAACCATTTAATAAGTTTGGTTTTGGACAATTTTCCCTTGAATTCTCCTCCTCTCTTGATAACTTCCTTTGCGTTTCATAATATTCAAGTATGTGCCCTCGATGTGGTGCGGAAAGGCGACGAAACTATTTAGGTAGAATCTTCTTGAGAGTAAAGGGCATCTTCTCTTTTCTCTTTTTGCTCCTCTCTTTTTATAGAGAGCTGGAACTGATTTCTTCAAGATCATATTCTAGTTCCGTTTATTTAAATTTCCTTTTTTACGGAATTTTCCTTCTTTTGTAGCCATTGGATGTCTATCTTTTTTTCTTCTTTTTTGGTTGGAGTTGATAAATATCTCATCATTTATGGCAATGGATTCCAGGGAAATAGTTGGATATTGTGCAAAAATATGCATTATTTTATGTTAATATCAAAGAAATTCTCAATATTTCCTTCCCTAAGAAAACAGATCTAGATTTCCCTGAATTTATTTTCAGAATAAGAATATTGACATATTTATTTTTTCCGCTCTGTAAATTCTAAATTTGGTTTGTATTCTGATTTTTATTGGTTAAAATCTTTTCTAAGTACTTTACTATACTTTATATGTTACATAAATATAGACATTCATTTTAATATAAAAAAATGAAATATTTGCGGCCCCATACTTTAGCATCACTATGAAGTAAAATTGACATAAAAAGAGAGCATGATATACTGCCTAGAAGTGACAGTAAAGATCCAATAAGATGTATCGTGAAGTGTGTCGCAGAATATGCATTGCACTTGTTGCTGCTGTAAAATATGCTTTAGAATAGTAATATTAGTTTTAAAAAAAAAACGATTGAAAGTATGAAAAGATCGCCGGAATGCCAATAAATGGTTAAGAATATTTTCTGTGTCTAGAAAAATTCTATTAGTCCCCACAACACTACCATCTTTTATTCCTTTTTTTATTCCATACTTTTCTTTTTCTTTTTTTTTTTCTTTGACTATGTCTAGCAACCCTCGCCAACTAGTGGGCGAGGGCAAAGGCGAGGGTTCACAGCACTCGCCTATGGTTGCAACCTCCACCAACCACCGCTAAGGCCATGGACCGATGGAGGGAAATAAGAATAAAATAAAGGAAAAAATTCAGAAAAATTATTAAAAATAGAATTTGTCCACGTCATTGTCAGTCGCTCTAAGTAGGACAACAAGCTATTTTAGGACTACATCTGCAAATCATCAAAAGGTTTAAGAATAAATTGACTAAATTGAAATGTTTAAAATTGAATTGATATCCATACAATAGGTTCATGACTTTTTTGGTAATTTTTCACTTTTAATACCTAATGTATATTCATAATGAATCCTATATAAAGCCATTAAAGGCGAAATTTCATGGTTAATAAAGTTGATGTTTTAGGAGTCCAACTGAAGCATGTGTCATAGAATGCTTTCGAATGGATAATTGCAGTCTATTAAGTGATCCTTTCATTGTAGTCAAAGATTTGTGTTGTCAAAGAGTGAAATTTTGTGATCAGACAGGAAGGGGGGGGAGACAATGGCAGTGGTGGTCAACGCTATTCACGATCCAAACCCAGTCGGGAATTCAACGAATCAACTAGTGGTCCCGCTCGTATCTCACCCAGTGAGCACTTCGATGCCGATTTGATTCGATTTCTCTGGGTTGTCCCCTAAACTCTTGTATTTTCACAAGTAAAATCCAATTCTGATTACATTGCCCATAATGCTTGACAAAAACAGAATTAATTAAGAATTGGATAAGATCCCATTTTCGTGTTATTATAAATTTTAACTCTCATTTTTATTCAATTTAGAGATCGCCATGCTTCTAAATAGACATCTAATTTTCAGAGAAAGTCTAAGGCTACTCCTAGATAGATGGTCCACATTGACTAAACTAATTAGATTTAATCAAGCGAAGAATCTGTAGCGTTATTTTCTCATGATCATTTTGACGATGCCAGTCCTTGTTGACGTCCGATTGTTATGTCCATATGTTAGAACGGTAACTTTCTGTTGGCTTATGGAGTCCATATATTTTCTTCCGCGCATTAAGACCTTCATTTCGTCACCTGCGAGGCTACCTCACCGAGCGATATACTCATAGAAAGATGAAATTGACAAACAAGTTATTTCGTTCGGACAATAGTGATCATTACATTGGCAATTTGGGCAAGTCGAGGTCATCATAAACAAAGCTTGAATTTACTAAAGTGACTGAGCTGCTCAGACCCTTCACATGGACCTCCGGGCAAGTCGAGGTCAACACAGAGTCACATTGACCAAACTGGTTAGATACTAAGCTCAGAAAATGCAGGTCAAGATCTTCTTGACTGATGGCCCGGCTTTGAAACCACGCGTCGCTGACTGCATTTTCAACCAAAATCGCAGGAAAAAGTATTAACAGAAAGTTCCCCTTTGGAGTAGGGCTCGAGTAATCACTCCCGCCTTTGCAATTCATCAAAGTTCAATTACACACCATACCCATGCGTACTCTGCGGCAACCTCCACGCAGACTCTACGGGCAAGATGTTCTCGCTCAAGTCCTGCAAGAAGTCAGCTCTCCACACAAGTCACAAATGACTTAATCTGCAATACCGTAAAACAATTTTTCACCAGTGCACTGCCTGTGTGTATCTATCTGAAAACATGTGCGAGAGATGCAAATCAAAACAAGCCTGAGGCGACTAGTAAAGAAAGGAAAGGAAGAAGAGCTCAGACACAGCACAATGTACGCAAAAGTTCCAGCACCGACCAAACAAACAGCTTGAGGAAAGAAAGCTACATCAGGAGAAACTCCAGCAACCAGAAAGCTTCAAGCGATAAACCCACAGCAACCCGTCATCATAAGAAAGCATTGGGGCATGATACAACTAGTTACATCTAGCGGTTAGCAATATACAATCATCTAAAATCAGCTTGTACAGCTTGCAGGTGTATGCACTTATACAAGAGCGACACTAACTTTGCCGCTCTACCTAAAAAAGAATTGACTTCATGCTTATATGTATATGATACACGTACCCCCTACGTATATACATATACATATAACTTAATGGTCGAACGAACTGCTAACCTAACAAAACTGTGCCAAGGCTCCAAAGAATGTCCATAGAGAGATCTCAAGTGGGCGACTCTGATAAAAGTAGAGTGTGCCACCAGCCGCATGCAACCTTTCTTGGTATACAACCTTCCATGTTGACTTGCGAGGGAATATTACGATCAATCACATCACCCAATCCAAGCTGCTTGGTTTATTTAGTCCATGGCCAAAGTAATGGAAATCAGCACATTAAACTGGGAGATGAAGAAAACTCCTATAATTAAAAAATTAAACAGGATAGCTACAAAGTTACCTGACCATATTTGTTCCATCCCCAGCAAAACACTTTCCCATCATCTTCAAGAACAGAAGCAAGGATAGTCATAATGCATGCTATAGCCGAAAGAGATTTATATAAATGCATAAATTAAATAGGCAAGTATATAGCTAGAGGCAAAGATGAACACAGTGAATAAAGTCTTAACAACAAAGGATGCTGAATCGAGAGATGGGCATGCAAAGTCATTGACATAACAGGGTTGAGAAACCTTTCTTGACGTATATAATTTTGAACAGGCCTGATGGCCTCACCACTTCCCCTGGTTACACCCTTGGTTTTAAGCCACTGCTTAGTTAGTACTCAATAATGATTGAAAACGGACCAGAATGGCCAGTTAAACCAGTTCGACTTAAAACCAGAGCCTGGTCCAGACCAGATCATCTTATATAGACAACTGAATGTTGAACTGGTTAATAACTATGCTGACCCCACATCAGACCAGATCTGTTTTTGGGGAAAAATAAAATAAAATGGTTGTGTCTGCAAGCCAGGGGACGTGGACACCTGACCTTTAGGATGTTGAGGAAGATGCACAGCCACTCAAGCTGCATCAACTCTTGAGAAGTTACAGGCAACTAATTAATTTTCAAATGTATTTCCTTTCCTACTCTGGAAAAATTGCTAAATTGGCACACAGAGGACTCAAACACTGGAACTCTAGTTTAAAAACACAGGGCTTTCCCATCTCAGCTAAAGGCATGGTCGTTTAACTGGTTCAGGTTTACCAGGTACAACTGATTCATCCAGTTTGGTCTTCAGTATGGTTTTCAGACATTGGCACTTGAGACCTTGACGTTACATGAATATCCGTAACATTATCTCTATTCATGTTTGTTCATCATCTCAGGGCGGCATCATAGTCCCGAGATGGTATCTGGAGTTGAAACCCAACTGAAGAAGGCCAATTATGCAGCCCTGCCTTGAAGCAATCCATACAGGACAAAGGAACCAAAGATCTAATCCTAGATCGTTAACAGAAACGACCAAATGCTTCCTACGTCCTTTGTTTGATGAGACCTCAAGGTAGAAAAAACTGAGGGTCTCTCTAAGAGCAAGGATCACGTTCAATATTTGTGACATTCAGTCACTATTGACTTTGTGAAATCCTACACCTAAATGTATTCATATTTTGTCTGGAAGATTATCAATTTGTTAATTAAAAAAAAAAAAAGACAAGAAGAAACAAAGTCACTAATCTATTGACCTGTAATTAATGCAGTATGACGAGCTCCACAAGATACAGCTTTTGCATTGATATTTTCCAAACTTGGAGCATCCAAGAGCCTGGGGAGAGTCTGATTTAGAAATACAGGAGACAATTAAAATCATATTTAAGTATGTCCACTAGTTGATGAACAATATAAAACTTGGATTGGAGCTTTTAGTTAGCTAAAAAGGAAGGTTCCCATTACACCTTGTCAAAATGCCTGGCAGAATGAAAATATCATTTTGTTTAAATGATAGCTCCTTGGAACTCGATTATTCGGTATGTTAAAGAAATTAATTATATCCCTAATGGAAAACAAACATTCCTTTAACTGATTATAGCATGTACCTCAGCTTGATCTGCCCCAGTTCCCAATTGCCCAAACTGATTCCCGCCAAATGCATAGACATCACCATCAGCAGAAACACATACAGTATGCCAGAGCCCCGCAGATACTCCAACTATTCTGATGCCCAATAGAGAAGTTACGCATGTTGGGCTCAATTCATCATCTGTACTCCCTTGCCCACACTAAAACCAAATAACATAAAAAGAAAGCAACATTAATACTCTAAAAGACTTAGTAAAAAGTCACAACTGACTTATTTACATCAGACTAAACAGAGCTGTATATTCAAGACGAATAGAATAAGTATTCCCTTTTACAGTGGTCCTCTTCTTGAACATATAGTGTGCTTTTTTCTCCACCATTTTCTACTTTACCTGCACGTTGAGCCCAGAAACAGTTAATACTTTAGAAAATGATGGCTACCATCACCAACATAGCTGGAAGTGCTACACATGCCGCTATGGCAATGAGATCTGCATAAGTAGCAATGGGGTATTGGACTCTGAATAAGAACAAATAGTGAGAAACACCAGAGCCTTTAAGAAGTTTCTAAATTCATTCAAGCATTGCACGTGTGAATTTGTATTTGTCTCAAATGCAAATATGTATTTGTGTCAAACAGAGGCTTTTCTGAAGCAGAAAATCTACCCTCTATATGGAATAGAATTGCTGAAAGTGAGAGAAGAAGACATAAAGCACTAGTTCATAATGACAAACAATTATGAAAGAAGATATAACGCATCTTATACAATCATCTTTTTCAATAGTGATTAGAGTTCATGTATTATTAAAGAGACCGCTATTTAGCTAGACTTCATGGTAAAGAAGGGTCAAACACATCGTTCCCAAAAACAGAGCAACATGGGAAATTCTTTTACAATGATGTCCATGCATGACATGGACCTGGACCATGTCAAACACACCATAAAAGATCTACATACAATTCAAATAGCTAAAGTTTATTCTGAGGTTCATAGTGAAGAATGCCATTACATGACATGGACCTGGACCAAACACAAATTAAACTAATTAAGAAGGAGGAGGAGGTGGTTAGGTATCATTGACGCGCGCGAGAGAGAGAGAGAGAGAGAGAGAGAATCAATTTATTCACTATTGACAATTCACCTGTCCATAGAGTCCCCAACCAAATGTAAGCAGCGCACCAGCATCTGTTGAAGGCAATAAACAATATCTATGTCAGTGTTGTGTAATTATGCTTACTGACAGGAGATCATTGCCACACATAACTTATGACTCACTTACATTGCCAATACATAAGACAAGGGCCAGCAACAATCTAGATGGTAGATGCCACATTAGGTTCAGCAGATTAACTATCAATCACATAAAAATTTCAATATCACGGCTGCCTCAGTCACAACTAAAAGGCTTTCTCCTATGTAATTAGCCATAGATTTAAATCATGATCTCACTGCCAGCCCAAGTCAACCAGATGAAAATTATTTTTGTAGGTTTGTTGAATGTGCCAAACACCTTTAGTTTTGATGTTTTGTACATACTTGGACTTAAGTCCCATGGGTTAAAGATGACCTCAGTCTAATAATCTGACATGATCACATTCTACCAAAATTATCTGCTAAAAGAACTTATGAGCATGCACCTGTTATTGCTGCACTATGTCGTCCACCACAAGCAATTTGCTTCACATAGCTCCCAGGTACTCTAAAGTTCTGCCCTTCAGAACTCATGTTTCCTCTAGAAAAGCCCATAGATCTGTCTTTTACATATGAAGAAGACTCAATACAAGGCACGGGATGTGGAGAGGACACCATTCGTATCCGAGATCCCAAACCAAGCTGTCCCTCGCCTCCATATCCCCAACCCCACACTTGACCTACATCTGGAATTTTCAGAACTAGGATTATGAGCATGGCAGTATATATGATGGAATTCCTAAGATCAAATGCTATTTCAATTAAGAGAAAAGTAAAAGCAAGATGTCATCATGGGAGACCAATAATGCCATTTCTGCACACTTACCTGACAATGCAAGAGTATGGCGCCCACCTGCAGCAACTTGGGCAATCCTCACTCCTGGACTCAATGACACTAAACATGGCAATGCTGACAGAGTCTCATCAGCAGATGATGAGCTTTCAGCTGCTTGCTTAGCTGTTGATATTCTCCTTCGCTTTGTGCTTTCTTCTCCAGCACTTTTACTGTCTACCCCAGATAAGCTCCCCCCACTTGACTTCGAGCCTTGAGATCGAGGGCTTACTAAAAAAGCATCAAACAAAAAATTAGTCTATTAACAATCCACAAAACAATTTGATTTTGCTGATAAGGAGATCACTAGAAATCACCTTGCTCAGTCAAGAAAGAAGTTTGCCTCTCCAGAGCTTCCTTTTCCAGGTTTCCCCCAATTGTTGGGTCACCAAAAACCTTCCCAGAAGGAACACATTCTTTCCACCCCCATGTATAGACTTCTCCACTATCTGCACTTACCAGCTCAAGACGTTAATGAACTGAATCGTGCACGTAAGACACACCAAGAAACAGGGCAATCAGAAAATCAAATTTTTGGAAACTACTCACATACCAAAATTCTGGGAGGCTTGCCTGATGTTTTTAAAATTTCTGTTATATACTAGACTAACAAGAAGGGAGAAAAAGTCATTACCTGTAACGGCAATGCAGTGAGCCCAACCAGCTGCGGCATTTACTACAGAGGCATCAGTAGGAAGAGGAAAAGGCTCTGGTGTTTCCTTCTCGAATACAATAGCAGAAATGCAGTCTTAAGATAATCAGGAAATCAAAGATTAAAGTCAATGGACAAGAGCATCATGTTTTCTTAAATACCCCATGCTTCCCAGATGTCACGTAGCTCTGACCAAGATCATCTGTGGATCCCCATGTTATAAGCTTCCCCGAATCTGTTTAAACGATAAATGTGAGAAAGAAACCGCGCAACCTACTCACAAAAGAATCCCAGAATCGAGCCAAAACACCCTTTTGTGAAGATGTGCAGGGCATGATCCAAATTCTCATCATCAACTAAAATTCAAGAATAGAATCGACTAGAATTAGGGACGTTGGCCAAACTAAGTAAGAAGTAAGGCCTGCTAGGTAGAGATATAGTCGGTTTCCATCGTGACTTCAAACCATAAAGCAGAAGAAGCAGACGAGAGGAACTGATCCCAATTCACATGACCAACTCCTGTCAAAAGAGCTCGACAATGCAAACGACGAAAAACGAAATCAGAATTTCCTAAAGAACCAAAGCAGACGGAGAAGATTGTGAAGTTGAAGAAACTCTCCATCAGCAGTTCGGAAACTAAAATTCAACGGAAGAATCATATGCGCAAAGTTAAAAATCGTCGCTTTCTCAAAAATGTGGCTCCTGAAAGGGGGAAAAACTCTAAAAAAGAAAAAAAAAATCAGTTATTGCAGCTTCTTCCACATATCCCAGCAATCAAATTCCAACAGAAGCAAATGCCAAGAAGAAAAGAGAAAGAACAAATTTAAATTTAAAAAAAAAAAAAACGTCTTCCCAAACCTCCAATGTATTTTTGGTCACCATTGCGAGGAAGCTGTTAGCCTCACACTCCACACAGAGAGAGAGAGAGAGAGAGAGAGAGAGAGAAGAGGAACCTGAAATGGCCATGGCGAATCCACAGCCGCCGCCGCAGACGTCCCTCCAGGCAGCGGCGGTGGCGGCGGCGCCCCTCACGGGCACTGGCGAGAGGAGGGGCGCCCTCTGCGGCAGAGCTCCGGGCAAGTAGCCCCACATGTGGACCACCTTCTCCGGGGCCTCTTCCATTTTCACGGCTCCGTCTCCGTCGCTCGTCCCCTCGCCATTCATCCTCTCTATGCGCTCTGCTCCAAGGCCAGTCCACGAGAAAGAGGACGGAGTACGAAAACGACGAGAAACTCAGCACGCACAGAGATAGAGAGAGAGAAAAGTAGTGAAGAGAAGTATCGTTCGCCTTTTTTCTTTTTCTTTTTGGCGAGTGCAAGAGGGGGTGCCCTAAAATCGGAATCGGAATCTCTCTTTTCCTCTAAATCGCGCCTCCCGTGGGCGGGGTTTTTGCAGCCCCTAGAGGGTGGGCCACGGGGGGGCGTATCATTTTCAGGAATATGGGGGACGCCACGTCGGATGCTCGCGTGGTCTCCCGGACACGTGGCGGCGTCCTGGCCAGTAGATCTCTCGGCCATTCTCCGCCACGAGTTCCCCAGAAGTTTCTGGAAGCACACACCTCCCGCTTTCCCTCCGTTCCTTTTTTTTTTTTTTCTGGGGTTCTTTCATTTCGTCTTTTCCCCCCTCTGCCCGAAAAAAGAAAGCGAGGAGAAAAACGTCGCCCCCCCCTCTCCCCGCGGGAGTCACCTCATCCGCGTTGGAGAGCCACGCGCCTTTAGTGGCGTGGCCCGATTGCCGCCGCGACGCGTGTCGCGTTGCACCCTTGTTTTGCCAATCATAATTTCCGCCACGTGGCCGAAGTAGCGCCCTCCGGACCTTCCGGTTTTTGTTTTTTGAGGAGCCCTCGCGACACGTCATCAGTGGGACCCTGCAAATACCCCAGCGTACCTTTTTTATTGTGCTTCTTTTTTCTTTTTCTTTTTTTTGGGGAGGGGGGGCTGTATTTTTATTTTGTATTGTGCTTCTCGAATGCACGCTTCTGGTGCGTGAACTTTCAAGGCTGTTCGGTTCAAGCCCTGGAAATTTATTAAATTCCCACTGTTCATGCTCCTCTTCCGATTGAGAATTTCTGCTCAGCAATCGGACCTACGGGATTAAATTAGATCACGTCCGTTCATCTTGTGGATCTCACATGTACTTCACACGTGGGTCCCCACAATATCAACGGTCATGAGGTACTCAGCCCACTGCACTACAGGTTTTTTCCCATTCAACTCAAGTTATATTGTTCTGGCCTAAACAAACTCGAAGTAATAGTTTGCAACAATAAAAGTAAATGTATATATTTGATATCAGGTGGGTTTCCGGGGGGATGAACACTAGGTGGGTGTTCAGGTGTACCAGGAGGAGATGGTGATCCTGTAGGAGTGAAAGACTCCTTCTGCTTTTGTTTAAGCTTGCGGAGCTTTTCTCTGAGAATCAAAAAATTGTTCTAGGGTGGAGGAGCAGCTGAGCTGAGAACAGCAGCAAAAGAGGATGATGATCCTAGAGACGATTCCGGTTTGGGTGGTAAAGAAGGAGAGGGGAAGAAAGGCGGGTCAATGGAGTGAAGGATGGCTCGACTTCGAGAATTTGAATTTGCCTTTTGAGCTTCTCAATTTCTGGTTTTTGATCGTCCAAATAATGGCTAGGAGGTGCTTGCTTGGTTTCTAGCAAATGAAGCCTTTTCTGGAAGTCTTTCAACATACGGCAAGATAAGTCGGTAGTCTTATCTACACGTTCAAGACGTGTAGCAACACCGCCAAGAAGCTCATTTTGGGCCAAAGCATTTTCGGTTGCCAATTTAAGACAGTTTCGGCGAGCGAGAGGGTCGCTTCCGTTGTCCTTGTGCATCAAGACCAGTAGGATTTGGTATCTTGGGAGAGTGCTGGAATCTTTGGTGAGGGTCGGAGAACTTCTCCAGTGGAGGAAATTTCCGGGGCTGAGTGCTGGTTCCAGATGATTCGGTAGCCTCGAGCGAAGGGAAGTCATCAGGGTGGAACATGCATATGCTGGGTAAAACAGGGGGTGGAACTGGGTGGGATATACAGGTGCTTGGTCTTGGTAAGTTTAGAGGACAGGAAGGATTCTTCTTGACCCATTTTTGAATGGGCTTGTAGAAAGGGGAAGTGATCATGGGTTTGGTTGGAGGTTGAGGAGGAGGAATAATTGGTTTGCAAGAAGGTGGAGGTGAGATTACCTTATGAGGTTTAGGTGGTCCATAGGAGACAATGAACTGGTATTTACCACCGTCTTCTCCTAGAGGTCCAACAGTTGGATATCCATCAAGATACCTTTGATAAAGGGTATCTTTTTTCTTTTTCTTCTTTGAGGAAGAGGGTTTGTCATCTTCATCTTCAAATTGTGTACAGGATGGACAAGCACACTCTGGATCCCAAAAGCAATGCCCAGCAGGGTCTTTGAACAGATGAATCGGTTGTCCCTGTGCATCAAAAGAGTGGACAAATCGTTTGTCATCTGGTTCGGTTGAAACAGGGTCAGCAGGGCAGGGTGTAAAATGGAGGATGGTGGGGAAAATGGAGGAAGGTTCCTCTTTGGTTTTGTTAAACTTGATGGCAACAGTACCATATTTTTTCCTGGTGAACTGTGGTTCACTTGATTGGATCGGCTTCAACTTTGATGGAGTTTTTCATAGTTGGTTACCCAACTATCAGGGAGGAGCTTTACTAGCTCGCTTCGTGGGATCTGTCGAGGGACATGGATGCAAGATGTCTGGTCATGATCAACAGATATAACAAGAGCGTCTTCAGAGTTTGGAATATTTAGATCGATGGCATGGTTTTGGACACGGTAGATCATCTGGTAATGTAAGGTAGCAGCAATGGATCCAGGAGTTTGAGGAGCTCCAGTGATTTGGAGCTGAACTTTAAGAGCAGTAAGCAGGTTGGGATCTGCAAGAGCTATGTTGAAATTCGGGAAAAGCGTGACAAAAACAGTTCCCGCATTCATGGTAGTCTGGATGGTGCCAACACAAGCTTGCTGATATTCCAAGAATCTGGTGTCTAGCAAGGCTATTCGTGCAGTGACCGGGAGGCCTTTCCGACCATGGAAGGTTAAGGTAAGGCGGATGGCTCCAAAATGGAGATGAGTATAGCCTTGTTGAATCCATTGAGCAGAAACTCGGTGGTATCCGGAGAGTGACAAACTGTTCTTGTTCGATTGCTCGAATAGGATGCTTGATCAAAGCTAGAGGACTGGACATACTCTTTAACAGTTCGAGGGGTATGCCTGATGAGGTGTCTAATGGATCTAAGAGGTGAAAATAATGGTGGTTTTGCAAAAGCAGTATATGGGTTCATCATGGGAAGCTGAGTCTCTGAGATCTTACTATCCTCAGTGAGGTATGATACCTCATAAAGATAGTCTATCTTGGAACATGAGGATTTCCGAAGCTCGGGTGGAGGCTGAAGAGAAAGAGTAGAAGTATGAGAAATAGGAAAAGAGACGGAGGGCGAGTCTGTGGTTTCCATGGGATGAGGGTTTCTCTTCTAGAAACAGAACATAGTTAAGACCAAACTAAAATGATTCAAAGAAATCCTTGGCTCTGATACCATAAGACACCTATGAAACTAAATCCATAAACTGAGTTGCAAACTTGTGGCAGGTATGCTATCCCACACACGGCTCTCCAGGCCTTAAAGGGACTGCCTGTTAGCCACCAAGTTGCTTCTCAAGTTATGAGCTTAGATCATAGTAATCTCCCGAATATCGGAAATTCGATGCACGGGATCCCCTAGGGGCAAGTGCGAGCATACTCCGGATTTTTCTCAATCATAGTGTTTGTTCAGAACCATCGTTCTGGACTAGAAGAGAATGTGAGTGTTTAGAAGATCATGTTGGAGATAGAGTACACAACACACTTCTTATTTCACTCGATGGATCTTACAATGGGGACTCCTTGCTCTTATATAGGCAAAGGAGGATACAAACGACAATGGATGGCTGACTAGCCATGTTCAGACACAATTATGAAAGCATACTAGCCACTAATAGGCTACAAACATAGGAGGAAAACCCGTGACAAGCTATGAACAGTGGATTTTCGTTAGGTGCTACAGTAAAATAGGCTGGATGAACAGTGAACAGTGTGCTACAGTACCGGTGTACAGTGTTTTCAGGACGTTTTTTATTTGTCTCTTCTGTCTCTAGCATTGTAGTCATAGTCTGAATCATCAGAGCTATGATGAGCTATTTATTCTCTGAGTAGCGCGTCCTCATCCATATCAGATGGACTGGAGCTTCCATCTTTTTCTCTTTTAAAGGCGCGAATGAGATTCTCGATTTCTTCTGCCGATAGGTCTGGCGGACGAGAGGAGCTAGCACCGAAAGTGCCGGAAAAAGGGGCGTAATTTGGGGTGTCTCCCCATGGATCTTGGGAAAGTGGTCCCCCCCAGGGATCATAAGGGGTGGAGGAGTCTCGGATTGTTTTGCTTTGAAAGATCCGGAGGGCTTCTAGGATCTTTTCTCTCATCGGATCCCAAGCGTCGAGGTGGTCCCAGGAAACAGGGACCTGGGCATATGGCCATGCTTCTGGTGGGATGGTGCGATTTTCTTGGCATAGGATTCTCTGGAGTTCTCTTGATGAGGATCTGCTGGTGGTGATAGAGTAGGGTAGTGTCTGATGAATTTGTGCAGATTCTTGAAAAACTTGGGGCTTGTAACTTGACGTTCCTGCAACAGAAGGTGTGTTAGAAATCCATCCAGTGGGATGGCAATATGTCCATGGGCGGTGGAATAGGACAATAGTATGACGTTACGTTCGGCCTTCCTTGATGATTCTGGATTTTGAAGAGTTCCTTCCAAGATCTTTGGAGTGGTTTGAACCATGCAAAAACATCTAGGAGATATTTCTGGTTATGGTCACGTCCAGCTGCTTCTTTGATGAAAACCTGCAAAATTTGTTCAGTAGGAAATTCAATGGCTATTGTGTACAGGTTGAACATGTACCAAAGTAACCATTTCATATCTTCGAGAAATGCATCATTTGGAGACCATCGAAGAGGATGGATAAATGGTAATTGTGGATGGAATCCATCTGGTCTGAGCATTAGGCCGCCATGTTCACGAAAAATTCGGAGCTGATATTCCCACATTAATTCCGGAAGTCTTTCTTTCAAGACATTATGTCGAATGGCCAATGGAATTTCAGGAGGGTATTTAAGTTTCGGCCATCCACACTGCATGTCAGTGGTGCGGTATGTTTCTGAGAGAGGTTCCTTCTTGACATACATGTGAATTGCTTGAAATGGTTCTTTTGGTCTGGATAAGAAGTCGGCAAGGACATTCTTTGTCCCTGGAATGTGTTTGACTTCAAAGGAGTATTTTGAAAACCATTCAGCCCACCGGAGTAATTGTGGATGAGGGACTTGCTTTTGTTTGAATTTGAGCATCTGGGGAAATGAAGACATATCCATTTCAACAAGGAAATGGTGTCCAATGAGATGAAACTCAAACTTCTTGATGCCATATTTGACTGCAAGTATTTCCTTGAAAGTGGAATGGTAATGAATTTCGCTTGGGAGAATCGACCACTTTTGTAGGCACAAATATGCCTATTCCCATCAATTTCTTCTAAAAGAATGGCTGCCCAATATTTGTCGGCCGGCATCGATCCGGAGGATTCTTTTGCCGGTAGATGGGATCTTTAAGGGAGGAAGATCTTTGTAAAAGTTGTTTAAGCCGAGAAACAGACTTGAGTTTGTTTGGGTCCCCATGAGGGAGGATTCTTTTTGAGCATCTTTTGGAGAGGTCTGAGATATGTAGAAATATGAGGAATAAAATCTCGCAAGTAATTTACAATGCCAAGGAATTGTTGGACTTGTCTGGTATTGAGATCCTTCTCAGGAAATTTTTGAAGTTCTTCTGCAATATGGGGTTCTGGGCAATAAGTTCCTTCTTTTAAGTGCATGCCAAGGAATTCAATTTCTGTTTGGGCAATAATCATTTTTTTCTGAGAAAGCATAATGCCATGCCTTTTTACAATATCAGCAAATTGTGTCAAGAGTTGGCAATGAGATCGTGCATCAGGGCTGAACAAAAGGATGTCATCAATATAGATTTGGGAATTTGAAAGAATTGGTTCAAAGATTTTGCACATAGCCTTTTGGAAAAGGGAAGGGGCAGTCTTAAGGCCAAAAGGAACAACTGTCCATTGAAAGTCTTTGGTTTGGGATACGAACCCCGTCTTGGAGTGCATGCGGTGGGTCAATTCCCAACTACCGAATCCCGCCTTAAGATCGAATTTTGAGTAAATCTTTGCTCGAGCAAGGCTAAGAAAGAGGGAATTTCGATGGGGTAATGGGAATTTATCATCCTGGAGGAATTCATTCAGAGGTTGATAATTTATTACTAACCTCATTTTTCCACGAGTTTGTTCAGCTCGCTTGTTGACATAGAATGCTTCACATGCCCATTGAGAGTCAGATGGTTCAATGAGACCTTGTGCCAACAGTTCTGCACATTCTTGTTGTGCAAGTGCAAGGTGTTGAGGGCTCATTCCAGAATGACTTGCTCTCGTCGGATTAATGTCTTCATTCTTCTTGAATGGGAGTTTGACATAAAACCGGGAGTTTTTCCATAAGGGTTGGGTGCGTGCCGGGAGAACTCGAATGTGACTCAAAGACAAGAGGAAATTAAACTCTGGATGATTGGGTCAAACAAGGCGGGTTCAAGTGCATAGAATCGTTTGGTTTCTACAAATTTCCTGAACTGATTTTTGAAACGTAAACCACGGGAAAGTATTCTGAGCTTGGGGAGTTGGGTCAGAATATCCTAGCCAATGATAATATCTTTGTCTGGGGATCTGGAACCAAGGACTCTGGTGGTGATAGAACACTGGGGAAAAAATTGAATGGTAATTGGCTTACTTCGATACTTGGTAGCAAATGTGTCACCGTAAGCTGAATTGAAATACCGGTGTATGGCTTCCATAACTCTTACGGGAGAATCTTAGTGTCTAGAATGGAAGAACTTGCTCCAAGTATCAATGAGTGCCACCAAAGGGATTGGTTTATGATATTTGGACAAAAGGATATGGATGGGGATATATGGGTGGTGTATTGGTTCGTGGTGTGGATGTGGTCCGGAATATCGGGAAGAAGGTGAAGACATCATTTTCGAATCCGAGGCCGAGTCGAGCTATAAGTTTGAATAGCACAGAGGGTATTTTCTGATGGTTGGTCGTCTAAGGAGAAAACAGACTCAATGTCAGAATCATCAAGTTGGATGCCAGTGCTCTTAGCAATTTTATCAATCAAATGGCTCCCACGACTCTTGGCCTTTGGACAATTTTTTGCAAAATGTCCTTTTTTGTTGCAAACATAGCACCTGTCTTTGCTTCATTTTTTGGAGGAGCGATGATGGCTTCTTCGCAAGAATTTCCATTTACCTTTACTTTTTCCTTTGCGTGTCTTCTTGAAGGAAAACTTTCTAAAGTGTCTTTTCTTTTTGCAGCCTGTGCAAGAGGGATCAGAGCAGTCCCTGGGACACTTTATCTTCAAACCGGGTTTGAAGCATGCCTTATCAAGATGTTTGTCTTCTTTGAGGAAGTTCTGGAAGGCTTCTCTACGGAGACAAAGTTCTTCTATGGCAATATGAACTGCCTGTTGGATTTCACCAAGGGTGGCTTCTGTGAGGCTTTTTTGTCGCTGTTGGAGGGTTTTTTCTGCAGCTTGACTTAATTCTCTTGGGATGGATGCCAAGAAAATAGGCTTAAGATTCCAGTCTGCACCAAGTAAATAGAATAACTTGATCATGGCTTGGAAATGTCGGTCAAGATCTTTGCGCCTTAATGAGCAACATTTTCGGTTGAAGAACTCCTTTCTTTTGAGTTCTTTGGAGTCTTCAGGTTTGCCAATGAAATACATGTGGATAATCTGGATAGCATTATCCAATGGCTGAGTCAAGAAGTACATCTGGTCTTGTTCGGAGGCAGTATGCCACCAATCTTTAAGTGCTCCTGTAAAGCGACTGGTAAATTCCAGGAGAATATCATAGGTCTTTGGGTTCGAAATGTGCCTGGTGGTGAGCCAAGCATGAAATTCTTGGAGTCGATCAGGCCACTTATGATATGGGATGTCATCCAAGGTAAAGTAAACTTTGGAGGACGATGTAGTGAAAGTCTGGGTTGCATCAAGTTGCTCTGGGTGATGTATTTCTGGTTCAGAAAATATATCTTCGTCTTTGACAGTATTTGCCATAAACTGATCGTCTTCCGAAGAGACTGATTCGGTAAAGACATCGAAATTAATTGCCTTCTCACCCTATATAGAAGAGAGGACTTCCACTCTTCATTTGGTCATGTGAATATACTATAATTTCAATTTATTACCCGAGAAGTGCCCATCTAATCTGCTAAATGGTGGCCACCAAGACACTAACCTGACCAGTTACATTGCTCCCATTTGTCAACCAAGACTAAAATCTTTAGTTGCTATTCGACATATGTCCACTAGTTATTTTAGAAAATTGTTGCCGTTGTTTAGTGGTGATTTGGACATCTTTCGCCAAACGTATTTTGAAAAATAAACACCATCTCACGACTCACCGTCCTTTGTTGAGATAGCTCATGAAGTTCCATTGCCAATCACCGCCAGACGCGCCTCCATTGAGACATGTGCCTACATTATTGACATCATCTACTACATCAATGCCTCGTTATCAACTACTAGTATTTGAATATGAGATAACCACCTTAGTCACTATGGATGCATTTGCCCAATCCCGAACTAGTTCCATTACATTTTTTACCCATTCGATCATTTTTTGACCAATTTTTGGTGTTTTTCAACTGGTTCGTAAGGTATTTCAACATCTTGAATTCATTTTTTGCCTTATTTTGTATGTATCTGCTCTTGACGTAACGACCTAAATGAATCTTAAATGAGTATAAAACGAATGTATCCACATTTGTACAAATAATTTAACTCTAATAAATATATATATATCAAAACGTCATGTATAGAAACATCTTCATTTTCACTGCACACTCTAATCTGATCCTTACTAGTGATTTTTGGAAGGGCTAATCTAATGCCCCTGAACTTCTAACATGACAAATTTGTAAAATTTATTGAAGTAAACCTAAGCTTAGTAAATGAACTCTCTAGATCTAAAATAGAAGATCATCTTGCCATTTGACTCAGGAAAACCATAACATAATAAAAACCAATATTTCGTCACGGAACACTTATAGGAATTGCTATAACTCAATAAATGCCTTATTATTTATTTAAATATAAATGATTCATTAATTAATCTTGTATTTATAATTGAATAGTACTCTAGAAAAACTAGATGCGCCATATATGATTTAAGCACTTGTCATCCAACCCAATTATGACATATCATACATGTCATCTTCTATTAGCATCCATTATAGTATGCATCAAAGTCTACATCTTCAACCAAATATTTAAATTACTCGTCACTTTCCCACTTTGGTGGCAAGGTTATCAATAAAATAATGTGAGTTTGAGACAAGTACATGCTAATTACATTCGAATATCGATCAAGTAAATACACTACATTTTCACATGATATGACGATGGAAACCATTAATAACTTTGTATAAGATTATTCATTTTCAAATGGAAATGGAAAGCATATCATTTTATGATCTATAAATACCACTTAACAACTCACTAATATACACAACTAAGTTCATATTCATCAATTGCCACCACATCGATTCATGAGTCATTTTGACTAATGAGGTATCGTCACACCAACTCATGGGAGACAAACCATGCATACCATTTGCCACGCCTCAACTTATTTATCGCGGATGTCCTTTGTTAGAATAATTAAATAATAAATAACTAACAAACAATTAGCAATTGTCTCACCAAATCTCATATGGTATCAAAATTGGAGATCCTAAGTTAAAATCTTTCCAAACCCTATTTACGTCCCTACTTAATTATGTCCAAGTTTAGTATTAGGCAAAAAGGCTAGACTAAAATATAAGGGGAGTGTTAAAATAATTAAATATTAAATCATGTATTCATCCAATAGCTTAAGTTTTTAGAAACAATCAGCAGTGACCCTACTAAATCTCACATTATATCAAAACTGAAAATCCTAAGTTCAAATCTTTCGAAGCCCTATTTACCTCCATAATTAATTATGCCCATGTTTAGTACTACACAAAAAAGCTAAACTAAAGCATGAGGGGGGGGGGTGTTAGAATAATTAAATATTAAATCATGTATTCATCTAACAGATTAAATTTTTAAAAACAGTCGACAATGATCCCATCAAATCTCGCATTCTCACATTCTCACATTCTTTACATCATGAGGACAAATATACCAATGTACATTTACATAATGATGGCCATTTCTTAACATTATATCATAGCTATACAAGCCATGTAATAACATAACTACACAAGTCATGTCATCATTGAATTTCATATCATTTCAACGTTGTAGAGAACCATCTCATATGTTAGAATATTTGGTTAATTCTAGAGTCTCATCCACATACTCATGCTAGGGAATTTACTTTGTCATGAATAGGTCATGGCAAATGTGTTAATCATATGGCATCATTCGAATAATTTCTTAACAACATAACAATTGTCATGTACATTTCAATAATTTGTCATTTTTCATGCAATTAATTACATGCATTTCAATATGTATATCATCATTCTTTCTAGGACAAGCCATAATCATTTAATCGGAAGCCATAAATAAGTAATTGGTAACTTAGGAATGGCGGCTCATAAATCAATCACGTGAACATCAACAACTCAAATAATTGACAATGGGATTGTTGACAACTTGAAGATCAACCATGTTAACATCAACAACTCAAAGAATCAACAGTATGAACATCAACAACTCAAAGAGTTGACCGCGTGATTAATCAACTAATACTTTGGTAAATTAGTCGAATTACAAAATATTATTATCAAATCTAGTTTTGGCATTTTCACTTAATCAAGCCATATTAATTAAATTAAACATCAAAGGGCATTTATTTTCATCTAAACCATACAAGTATTTTATTTGCAATATGGGCTTGCCACCCACACACACAAACACATTATAAAAGAAAGAAATGCATTAATTGATATAGGAAGAACACATCGCAAATGCCATAACTTTTTTATAGTACTCATTTTTGTACCATAGCATTTCAATTAGTTGTTGGGATATATGTTCTAGAAGTTCTAAAACTCATAACGAAAGTACCATTGAGTCTTAAAGCTTACAAAAAGTGTAATCAAGTTGTAAATCTTATCAAATTAGTACAATTAAATTCTTCTGTTAACTTCGTCCATTTAAACTAATAGAAAATGCTGATGTTGCTTTTTTTTAATATATTTTTCTTTCCTACATGGTGATGACATGGCAAAAACATTGAACACAAGGCCAAAACAACATTGTTTTGGATTAAATTCTAATTTTTAAACCAATATCTCAATTAAATTAAATAAATATATACACACACACACAAATGATGATAAGGGCAAGGTATGCCCTTGCCGTTGTCACCCCATCATCGAAAAGGGCCAATTGAGGCTCAGTGAGGGGTGATAGGGGTCACTAGGGCCGGCGACCCTCGCTTGTTGTCGCTAAGGGTAGCTAGCCTTGGCCGAGGCCCCAACGACCCTTGTCAGACCCCCAACAACCCTCATCGACCCCCCTCCCACTTGCCCTTCCCAGCAATTGGCTTCCCCCTCCCCTTTTGTGTTTTTCTAAATACTTATTTTATTTTATTTAGTTATATTTTTGATTAAAAATTAGAATTAAATCCACATCATAATGTATCGGTATTTTTTGTTAGTTTAAATGGACGAAGTTAACGAAAAGACTCGATTGTACAAATTTGACAAGTTTTAGGACTTGATTGCACTGTTTGTAAGTTTTAGGACTCAATTGCACTTTCATAACAAATTTTAAGATTTGCAGTGCACAAATCCCTTGGTCATTTGAATGCCGTAGCTTTTTAATCGATCACTTGAGTGAGTACCATAAATTTTGCTATAAGATAATGTGGAAAATAATTAAATCTTGAAATTAAATCAATAGGGAGGGAACGAAATTATCAAAGAAATCAATGATGAAAAATAAAGAACACCATAGGCTTAAGCAGTCCATTTCGAACATTGGTACATACTCCTAATCAAATTGGAGAACTATATAATTATAATTGCTAATACACTCAAATGTTTCTCAATTCTAAATCACATCCAAATCCATAATTTTTAACTTCATGTAGTTGCTCGAGCGTGGCAACCAATTCTTGAATTGAGAGCATGCATATGCTCAAACACCAAAGCCAAAATCGCAATTTCTCTTACTGACACACGCATCTACGAGTGTCATACTCCTCTTCAAACTAAAAACAAAGACGTTATAAATGCCAACTCAATCGTAAATCTTTTAATGTGGTCAATTTAGTCATAAATTTTTCGATAATTTATCAGCATAGTTATTCCAACCAATTTGACTGGAAATTGTTGATATGGCCATTACCAACCATGATGACCACAATGTAAAGAAAACAAAAAAAAGAAAAAGGAAAATAAATATAAATTTTTCAGAAATTTTTCTTAAAAAATTGTAAAATCATCTACATCGGTGCCACAGTGTAAAATGATTTGCATTCATATCAATGATTTCTGACCAAGATTAATCCGAATGGTTTCATTGATAAAATATCAAAAGATTTATAATTAAATTGATCAAATTAAAAAACTTATGATTGAATTAGCATTAATTCAACATATGATTAGGATTTTATTTTTTTTGGTGTCATTATCCCCCTTCCATACTATATTTCGAACATGTTGGGGGATTGATATGCCTCATTAAGGACAATGATGACTTCTTTGTTTTGCACGCTCCGAAATCGCCCTTAGAGCTGCCCAGCCAGCTAAAGGCGTTATATATAAGCAAATACTGTAATGCAATTTTCTGTTAGGTAGAAAAGTAAAATTGGCCCCAAAAGAAAAAGGACAAAATGGTACAAACAAGAAGTTACCTACTCATTTTCCACTACGGCTTGATTTAATTTGCGAAAAATATGACTTTTCTAAAATATATTTTTAAGAAAATGATAATATTTTTTAGTGTTTGACTGAAACTTTAAAATGAACTAAAAAAAAAAATTTCTACCATTCAGTATGGAAAATTCGATTTGATTTTCCTTCTTGCATTTCTTTTAATAATTTTTTATATTTTTTATACTAAAAAAATCAAATTTTAATATTTTTAATTTTAATTTTTATTTCTGCTTTTTCTCTTTTATTTTTATTTTTTCCTTTCCTCTCCCTTCTTCTTTGGTCAGTCACCAAACAAGCCACAGTTGGTGATTGGCCAAAGGAGAGCTCGAACTTGCCAGCCTAAAAAAGGCTCGAGATCTAGTGAGTGGCTAGCTCAAGCTTGCTTGAGATCACTAGCAATTGGCCAAGAAAGAAGGAAAGAATGAACAAGAAAATTAATTAAGAATTTGAATTTTTTTAAAAAAAAACAAAAAGAAGTGGGGGCTAACTGGGGTATGAGATAAGAGAGAGTGAGTAAGGAAAATATTTTCCTCTACTTGAAAAATGGAAAACATTTTTCCTATTTTTAGAAGACTTTTTTCCATTAATGAAAAATATTTCCCCCAACTAGTTCATTTTCTATGAAAATGAGGTCGAAAAATTTGAAAAACGTAGAAGTTGTTTTCTGTGAAATGAATGAAGCCTTAAAGACCTGTTCTATGAAATTTCTTGACTATCCCTATAGTGCAATAGCTAACCTCATTTTCTCATTTTCTCTTTCTAAATTTTTAAATAAACTTCCCCTAAAACTACTGAAAAAACATCAAAATGTTTTATTGGTATTCGCTTTCTAGAAAAAAAGGATTTATTTAGTGGTAAACAAAAGAAAATAATATCAAATATTTCGTTTCGTTATTCAATTAAATTTATTAAATTAATATTAATTGATTATGAAGTTGTAGAAGAAATTAAGTTACCACGCACGCTCATAGCACGTGCCTGAAAATTAGCGTATATATATATTTGACGATGTGGAGAGAGATCCAAGGATGATAAGGATAGTTTTGTTATGATGTCATTCATTGAATGTTTCTTTTAGGGGTCACTCATATATGTCATATTCAATTGCCACATAACCTAGCATTCCAGTCGTGCAAGTCATATTTGATTGGCAAGCCATCTCGCATGCCATTCCCACATGTTGAATTTAATTGCCAAGTCATGACACATATCTTTTTAGTCGTGTCATATTCGATTTCCATGTCGTTCTACATGTCGTAAACACGTGCAGATAGATGCACACGTCATATGCTCAAGTGATATTTGGCTACCGCTTGTAATTTGCACACGTCATATCTAGATTATCACTATCATTGGCACACGTCATATTTAATCACCACATCTCATCCGCAACTATTGTATTTACTGCATGTCGTTCATACACATCATGTTCGATCACCGCATGCCATTTACACATGTGTTGTTCAATCTTCGCAAGTCGTTCGCATATATCATACTTGATTCCCCATGTCATATTGTCGTTCATGTCATATTTGATCACCTCTATGTCATTCAATCAAAAAAAAAATTTGCCAGCATTCAATCATCTTATTCAATTATTGCATATTTGATCTTGAACTCTATGTCATTCAATCATGCATTTTCGATCATTAGACTTTGTGTCATTTGATGTTACACATAATGTGCATCATTTTGTAAAATACAGAGTTAGACATTGGTGTCAACTAGTACAGAAGATGATACAATATTTTCAACCTGATCACATATTGGTCAAAAATCACTTGTTCAATCACTTTTAATGATTTAAGAGAATTGTAGGATAAAATGCGAACTGGGGTTTAATCCAAATAAAAGAGATTACAAGTTTCTTGAGAAGCTTGCCTATAGCCTATCTCGATCACAAGATAATTTTTGTAACTTTGCAAAAGACGGGTTTGGGCTTAAGTGTATTGCTAGTATTGTGTTTTCCACTCGCATTGGAGTGGCGAAGGGGTGAGGGACACATTCATTGAACAACAATGCGTGATCAGATCTATGATCAAATCTAAAAACTCTCTTGCGAGCGATCTATAGTTTGCCAATTCTACATACCCCTTTAGAGGTTACGTTGAGTGCAAGCGAGCCTAATGCATCACAACTGCTTGATTATGCAAGTGTCACGGGCCGATCGTTTAGGATCGCGACCGTGCGGCGACTTAGGCTATTTCGGACCGCTTGGGATTGTCGGGACCTAGGCCAAGCCTTCTTCAGATCGACCAATCACTTACTCACCCGGATCTTAGAGAGAGAAACTAGAGAGAGAAGCTCTGAACAAAAGAAGGAAACTAGATTGCTTAATAGCACCCCTTTTTATACTTGAGGCCATCAGATTACAACCATTGATTTAGTTTCGATTCGGCGAACAAGATCGTATTTCCCCAACTGCCTTAATTACGTTATCTTCTGCCCCTAGGAATATTCTAAGAATATTTTGGGAATATTCTAAGGATATTCTGGAATATTCTAGAAGACTCAAGAAAATCTCGCCCCTAAGAATGTTCCGAAAGTGCTTGGATCCTCCGAGGGGCGTTTTGGTCATTTTTCCTCGATTACGAATGCCCCATTGACAATGGAAACCTCTGTTCCGTGACATTCTCCCCCACTCATTCGAGCGACATCCTCGGCGCTCACAGCATGAGGAGAGTTCTTTTTGGCACGAGCTCTTTCCCGCTTCTTCCTATTCCGCTTGGCCCTAACCGACTCGAACGGTACCTCGAACGGCTTCTCGAATGATTGGTTGAGTGGCTTCACGATTGATTGGGCGTACGATCTGGTACGCGGCACGTACTCCACTTCAGGGAAGAGGGCTTCGATCGGCATATCGTGAGTTGGCGCAGGAGGTCCCAACTCTACCTTCGGCTTCTCGGTTGGTGGTGTCTTCGATTGTTGATCGGCCATCCGCTTGGCCGCCTTCAAGTTCTTGTTGAGGAGATGGACCGCAGCAATCGTCTTAGTGTTCATCGCCCCTTTGAGCATCGGCACCACGGACGGACACTTCGGGTCAAGCACTATGATGCACTTGGACTCCATGTCGATCATGGCTCGCGCTTGGTCGAAGAACTGCATTCCCAAGATGAGGTCGTAGTCGTCGAGTGGAACTACTTCGAACGGGAGTTTGCCCTTCCATCCACCAATTTGGACTTCGACCTCAGGGGTTGTGCCTCCACTTGCAAGGTCTTCTGAGTTGACGGTCTTGAATTGCCTTCCGTTCAGCATCACTTCCAAGCCCAACTTTTTCGCTACCTCAGTCGCCATGAACACGTTGGACGCACCCGTATCGACTAAGGCATAGAGAGTGATTCCACATACCTCAAGTTCAACGAAGTACATGTCCGTTTGTTCCTTCTTCTTGGGTGGTGGTGGTTGGGTTTGCGCAAAGTTGAGAGTCATCCCACCAAGTTGGATTTGGCGCTTTTCCTCCTTTGGCCGTTCTTCATGTTCGACGGAGAGGATGGCGTTGACTTGGTGCTTTTGAGGGCACTTTTGTGTCCAATGATTCCCCTTGCAAATGAAACAAGGAGCGGGCGGAGGTTTATCGTACTTACTTGTGAAGTTCGATTGTGATCGACCTCCATGGACGGGTTGTTTGGATGAGCCTTCTCCCCAAGTTTTTCGGCCACTTTGATCCTTGGGCCCACGGGAGTTGTCTCCACCTTCGTCCTCAGAGGGCCGATCCGACCTCCAATCCCTCGATCGATGCTTCGTTGAGTCGAACTTGTTGAGGTCGATGAGCGATTCAGCCACGGTTAAGGCCTTCGGAAGACTTCTCACATCCCGACGCATTAGCTCTTGCTTTGCCCAAGACTTGAGTCCATTCAAGAACGCTCCGAAAGCCTCCTCTTATCTAAGATTGTTGATTTGGAGCTTGAGTTCGGTGAATTTCTTCACGTACTCTCGGACCGTACGTCGTTGTTCGAGGTGATGGAGCTTGCTACGGGCTTCTTGTTGAGCAAACTCGGGGAAGAAGTATTCTCGAAACTCCTTCACGAAGTCATCCCACGTCTCCACGGGATGGGCACCACGCTTCGTCTCATCACACCTATTGCGCCACCACAGCATTGCGGTATCAGTAAGGAACATCGCAGCAGTTCGTATCTTAACATTCTCGTGTTGGATGTTGGCGGCTCTGAAGTACTGCTCCATGCTCCATATGAAGTTGTCCACCTCTTTGGCAGATTGATCACCCTTGAACTCCTTGGGCTTCGGCACCTCTATCTTGGGCACCGCTTGGGTAGGCATCGCTCCATTCGCAATGCTTAGTTTGCATAGGGCGAGCTTCGCCTTGAGCTCTTGGATCTCCACCTTCATGGCTTCGACCTCGTCCTGTCGGGGATTTTCCTCTTGCATTGCGCGAACACATTCCCTCAAGTCGTCGATTGACATCTCGAGGTCATCATCCTTCGCTTGAAGAGGGACCGTCGCATCGTTGATGGCGTCCGTGAAGTCTTTACGAAGGGAGCCTTCAACCCCCATGATCCGGTCTCGAACATCATTGAGTCCGTCAATGAGATCAGCTACGGCACTTCGCATTTTCTCGAACTTCTAATCAAGTGCGGCAACGGGTTCCGATGAGGTTTCTCTTTTCTTGCTTAGGCTGCGAGTCTCTCTGACTTGGGCAACCTCTCCATCCACCATAGCTTCTTGGCTTGACATTCTTTCGAACAACTGCTCCTTGGATCTCTCTTCTTTTTGCTCTAATACCACTTGTCACGGGCCGATCATTTAGGATCGCGACCGTGCGGCGACTTAGGCTATTTCGGACCGCTTGGGATTGTCGGGGCCTAAGCCAAGCCTTCTTCAGATCGACCGATCACTCACTCACCCGGATCTTAGAGAGAGAAACTAAAGAGAGAAGCTCTGAACAAAAGAAGGGAACTAGATTGCTTAATAGTTGGATGATACAAATGAGGGGGAGGGCACCCCTTTTTATACTTGAGGCCCTCAGATTACAACCATTGATTTAGTTTCGATCCGGCGAACAAGATCGTATTTCCTCAACTGCCTTACCATATCTTCTGCCCTTAGGAATATTCTAAAAATATTTTGGGAATATTCTAAGGATATTCTGGAATATTCTAGAAGACTCAAGAAAATCCCACCCCTAAGAATGTTCCGAAAGTGCTTGGATCCTCCGAAGGGCGTTTTGGTCGTTTTTCTTCGATTACGAATGCCCCATTGACCACGGAAACCTCTGTTCCGTGACACAAGACTCACATGAGATCCATTGAAATTAAGGGCTGTGGTACTTTTCACCAACCCCAACACAACAAACCTCATGAACTTGGGCCTCATGATTATCATCCGATATGGGCCCAAAGGGGAATCCATCCTTGGGCCCATCTGGAAAACACGTGTCTGCCCGTTCAATCTTTCGACGGGTTCAACCAATCATCATATCTCCGGCTAGAGATGGAGCAAATTGCAGTGATTGGGTGGGGCCCGAGCGTGGGGCCCTTCAGAATTTGAGCGGTGGATCTTCTTCCACGCCGGTGTGATCCAACAGTCTATGGAGGAGATTGGCCATATTAGGGACGCCCTTTATTTCATTGCCCTCTTGCGGCTCCAGTTCAATTTGAGAGTTTCAATGATGCAAGCTTTTGTGTGATCGCATTTGGATAAGAACTCTGCATTGGGGTCCCATCATCACATGGCTAGTATTGAATCACCGGAAAACCTTTTCAACTTCTATAATTTATTATATTTGTATTATACTATATTATACTATATAATATATGCAGCCCGTGTGTTTGGGTCTAATTTCAAGAAAAATGTATTATTTATTATCCCGTAAAAATATATTTCTTGACTTCAAAATAAAAGCATTTGACATGATGTTGAATAGCCTTAAACATCATGACGTAAAATAGCAAGATTGAGAGCATAGCGTGACTGTTTAACTCTTGTAAATACAATTCAAGGAACAAAACAATTACTTTAGGATGTGCACGAGCTTATCAAGAAATGCTACGAGCTCCTTGTTAGTACTTAAAGCCTTTAGTTAGCCCATTGCTCTTGAACCCAAAATAAGATTGCGGATTGGGTCGTCGAATCCTAAATCCAAAATATCCTCCCTCTAATTGGGTTTCTAAGCCAACACCCCCCCCAAGTGTTTGGGATTTATTATACTCTAAAGTTCACTTGGTGTAATGAATGATGAATGAAACTCTATTTCAAAAAAAATAAAAAATCCTTAAACATTTATACATACGATTCTGAGAATGTTTATTTAGACTCCAGCTCCTTTTTTGTTTTCCTTTCCTTTTTGCCAAGAGAGATTCAGGGCTTTAGTAGATTGAGAGAGTCAAGTTACATATACTTAAAGTGGAACTAAAAATAGATAATTGTTTAACTTGCTTTTGATGGGCTTTAATATTTCTTGATTAGAAAATCTTTGATTACATCAAATAACAAAATGTTTCTTCAGCATTATTTTCACTAAGCCGTGTTTGTCATTTCTAAATATAAGCTTTTTTTTTTTTTACATATTATATTGCATCATGAATCATGATTTGTTTCACCATAGAGCCATTTAGTCTTTTTTTTTCTTCTTCTTTTTCACGATTAAAACTTAAATGGGCGGGAAGAGCGACTGGAGCTAATGATCCCTTAGGAAACATTACTATAAAAGTCCAACATATGCTATGGATGGTTCGAAATGGACAATAATTACTTTATACCACTTGTGATATGAAAGTTCAAGATTGGTGATTCCATTGCTAACTCTACCAAGATGCTAACAGTTAGAAGTCTCTTTACACGAGGTATGTCATGGCAAGGCAATATAGCATAAACCAATTAGAGGTTCAGTTAAGACGTGAATTTGACTTGAGATCTCACGAAAGCAATTTAGTGAATGAGCATCAAGTAGTTAGAATTAACGTAAGCAACACAGTTATTTCTTGCTAACATTAAAACACTACTCTTTCTTAATTCAAGCAATATCATAACTGTTTACACATAAGTAAATTACAACTATTGAAAGATGAACAAAAATCTTAAGGCGTTAATAGAAATTTGGAATTGTTATTTATTCCAAACCACAACAGCTTAGATTTGTAAGGAAAGATAAAGAAGAGATCTTTTATCTCTTGATACTCTCGTTCACATGAGAACTAACAAGATGGCAATGGTGTGAACTACTCAAACGCTATAGCCAAAAACTAGACACAAAATGGAGAAATTACATACATATACGTGAAAAGAGAAAAAATATTTCAAGATTTGAAATCTTTTTGGTAAGAGAGTATGTAAGAGAAAAGGTGATCCAAATTTTGAAGTATGTGACAATGAAATCAAACGATTAAATTACACATTTTCCCATTAACAAAATATTCATAAAACTAACAAATCAATAATTCTTTTTGAGAGAAGAGATAAAGTGCAACTCCTTCATAGTAGGAATTGCTTCTTTATATAATTATATAGTCTATGATACTTTCCATATTTTCATGCACCTATGAGTGCGCCATTTTTGGTAGTATCAAAATAAGATACTTCATGTTAACATAATTAGAGAAGTTCATATATTTTAATTGACTCATAATTCATTTGTTAAAATAATCAAAGAATGGCTTTTTTTAAGCCCATAACTTCACGGGATATGGGAAGAAACGCCTAGGTGCTTTTAGAACACCGCATTAATAAATGTAAACATCATTTTAAAAATCTCCTCTTTTTTTGTGTGTGCAAGAAAAGTATAATTCCGAATTGGTGGATTGGCGTTTGATGTGTTGCTCCACATAATTTCTCCATGATTGGACTCTACGGCAGGTGAAAAAAGGGAGTCGACATTGCTGACCCCCGAAGCAGCAATCCACTAGAATTTAATTTAAGTGGTGGACGGCTGAGGATTCATTGAACCACTCTTTGCACGTAGACGCGGTAGACCATCGACCGGCCAATGCAAAATGCAATTTGAGCCTCGCAAAGCAGTGGGACGACGTCGTACCCCACACAGCATGATCTAGACATGTCTAGGCTTTGGTTTCAATCATTGGGATCGGATGGCTGCTAAATATCTAATGATTTGATATGATTACTATGTAGCCGAATCACATGGGGGGACACATGTTGATCTTTTAAGTGTACGGGAAAAATTGGGCCAATTATGTCACTCTATTTGATCCTTCCCTTCTACCAAATTTACGTGGGACCTTATCTTCGCCTTCTTTTTTTCCCCCATTATCTTAATTTACAATGTCGATGTGTATTCATGATAGAACACTTATTTTTCACCGACAAGGCAGTGGCTCAGCGATGCAGGTTAATAGTCTACATACCAAGTCACATGTTCGAGCACACTTGCGAGACAGTGAGCCTTACTTGTTTTGGTGGGGTTCAAGAATTCTAGCATTTTCATGAGACAAATGGAGAGCTGTTCACGCGGAGTAACTCCCCTCACTTTTTTCTTCTCACTAAAAAGAAACTTCTTATTATTTTCTTTTATAATCATAGTCAAACAAAGCAGAATTTTTAATAATCATACATGCACAAAAGTTTGAATAATGCCACACAACGAATCTAAAGTGCTCATTGTTCGAGTAAAGTTCAAACCACTTCCTAACTCAAGGTTCATTTCTATTACCTTGGCCGATCGCTCCAACCTCTCAAGAGATTAGACACTTTTGGTTTGTTATGGATGGTTAATGCCATAAAAAATTTCAAATCAGTGCATTTATGCCACTAGAAAGTAGAATCATTTAACTTACTTTGACTTACTTAAATATTTCTTAATTAAATTAAATGTTTACTTAGCATTATTTTCACTAAATAGTGTTTACCATTTCAAAATGTTAATATAGCTTTTTTTTCCATATTTTATTGCTCCTTGAATGACATTTCATTGTCAAGGCATTTACTATTTATTTTTATGGTTAAAATTTAAACAGGCAAGAGGGGACCCAGCATTAGACGTTCCTTCTAAGCAAACTATAAGGGTCCAACACTCACTATGAAATGAGCCATAGTTACATCGCACCACAGCAAGTTGAAAATTCAAGATTGGCAAGCTCATCACCATAGCCCTATCAAGTTGCTAGCATGAAATCTCTCTAACTAGGTATGCCATATTCAAGCAACATAACTTTAATCTTTTAGAGGTTTGCTTATGATATGAATCAAACTTGTGTCATCATATGGGCCATTTAGTGAATGACACAATAACCATTAGAATTAAGAAAACTATCAATACCGTTTAATAGACGTATGCAGATTTTAATTGTTGAAAGAGAAAAAAAATTAAGGGTGATAATTGTTCTAATCACATAATATGAGAAGGATTGCAACTGATGCTATGGATATGTGGCCACTATTGTGTAGCAATTTCATCTCTCAAAGCGGAAAACGTAGGTTGTTGGCTGCTTCACGCTTGCTTCGGAGCTTTCCCCAGAGTTGCTCCCTAGGATAGATGCCCAGCCGAAGTTGCTTTCAAGCCTAAAATTTCCCTCTATTAACACGAAGTAAGAAATAATCATAATCATTAATGTGATCATGACAACCGGATTTTTTGCTTTCAAAATGGTAAATTATGTTGTTTTTCATTTTCAAAATAGCATATTTCTACACAGTGATCAAATAGTATTAGATTCCCTCTATTAATAAGTATACTTCAAAATAGTATATTTTCCTTTATTTATAAGTGATCGTGTGGTGCTAAGCTAGTGTTAGGTTCCAAACAACGGCCATACATTGAAATGACTGCTTTCTAACCAAAGCAAGTGCGGGAACATGTTATTATCAGCAAGCAACATAAGTTGATATTCCTAATGCAAGGTCATGACTTCAAGCCTTACTTGCTTTGATGAAGGGAGTTAGGGACTTCTCACATTTCGGTGATGCTATCGTTGTGGAGCGAGCCTTTATTGGGCTGATGAAGCCTTAGTGGTGCTGAGTAACATCAATGGGTGTGGTACCCTTGAAACAACATATATTGAGGGCGATCACACAAATTGATTTTCCTCATCATCTTTTCTTAATAAAAATATATTTTTTTATTTTTTGACTCATGCTTTTTCCACACTTTCTTTTGACTTTTGACACCCTTTATCACCTTAAATCGACCAAAATATCCCTTACAGGTCTCACATTAAAATAATTTTTTACCTTTTCTTCTTCTCTTTCTTTGGAAATTTCAATGCATCTGGAATTGACCAACAATATGTATTTACAACTGGTTTGAATCAATTGTCCTATAATATAATTATGATTGTCATAATTTTCTTGTCAAAAGTTGATTATTCCATGTAATCAAGGCATAGATAATATTCAATATAATGTTTTAAGGAGTGTTTTCTTTTGAATTTGCATGATAATAATGAATGTTTAGAATTTTCAATGTAGTTAATTTTATCATATTTTAAATATTTTAAAAATATTTTAAAAATCGTGTGGTGATGGCATGAAAAAATAAATAAAATTTGGAATATTAAATTCACCAAATAAAACGAAATTTTAGCAGTTAAAATAGATTATAATGTAATCATACATATCAAAATTATAATCAAACCGAATGTACTCATTAAAACTAGTAGATGATTCTTTTTACTTTTACTTGTATTTGGTTATTTTAAGAATAATGATTTTCTACTAAAAAAAGAACCGTACAACTTATTAACACAAGACTTAGTTATCTGCCAAATAAACTATATCTTGGAAAAGAGGAACACCAACTTAGTCCCAGATGAGGGAAAAACAAAAAAAAAACCAAAAAAGAATAAAAAATAGTAAGAAATAATCTTAAATCAAGAGTAGCCCCATATTTGATCTTAATCTTTGTTGGTTGAGTTGAACGTGGTAGATTTGTCTTTTAGTTGAAACCAAAGAAAAAGAAGAAAAAAGTATGGAATAATCTAAAATCAAAAGTGGGCTCCATCAAGAATAATTCAGTCAATTCAAGGTTGTAGGGAGTGTCAAAAATTAGAAATGAGGTAGAAAAAGTGCAAGCTTATTTTGTTGATAATCTTAGTCAGTTACGGTTCATTTTTTTTTTTATAATCTTATGCACACAATAATTTGATTAATGCTACATAAAAATATTCTATGCGCACCTGGTTTGGGTGAAATTTTTACTATTTCCTAAGTTATTATTCATATTCTATCACTATGCAAGTTGTTTCTCAGCTTAAATAAACTCTGCAACACCTTCTTCCTTTGAAAATCCCCTCCATTGGCAAACGGATTCTCCAAACTGATGCCAGCGACAAATACTGGGCAGCAATTCTCTTTGAAGAAATTGATGGAATCAGGCATATTTGTGCCTACAAAAGTGGTCGATTTTCTCAAGCAGAAATCCATTACCATTTTACTTTCAAGGAGATACTTGCAATAAAGTATGGAAACAAAAAGTTTGAATTCCACCTCATCGGACATCATTTCCTTGTCAAAATGGACATTTCCTCTTTCCCTCAGATGTTAAAATTCAAGTAGAAGTAGGTTCCCCAAGAAATGGTTTTCAAAATATTCCTTTGAAGTCAAACACATTGTAGGAACTAAAAATGTTCTTGCCGACTTCCTATCTAGACCCAAAGAACCATTCAAGGTCTCCTAGTAGGGGTGTCAAAAATTAGAAAAGAGGAAACTAAGAAAAATATCACCTCAGGATTTTTCATGATTATGGAGGATTATTGCTCAAACCTGAAGGTCTTCATCTTGCATATCCATTCATTCATCCACTCCAATGGTCTCCTGATGATGAATTTCTTATTTTTTTGTCGATAATCTTTGAATTTTTCATTGACAAAATCAGTTAGGGTTGATTTTTTTAAACCGATAATCTTATGCACACTTGAATAATTTGATTAATGCTTTTGCCATCCTACATAAAAACCCTATCAACCTCTAAGTTTTTCAAGCGCACCTTATTCCATCATCACCAGTGAAATTTTTAAAATCAAGTCATTTCCATGCCCCCGTGTCTTGGGATCACCTCGTTATTATTCATATTCTATCACTATGGTATTGCCGATCCTTTCGTTCTCCCACCAACCCAATCTATCGACGAGAATCTCTTTGCTCTTTCAAGAGGTTTGATACTATTAAAGCACAACTAGCTCATAGCTGTCTTCTAAAGATGGAAGAGACAAATAACGTTTGTCAACAAATGAAGGATAGAGAATTCAGGGCTCAAGGGCATAGTGGTTGCAATGATTTTTTTTTTCATTTTTAGGCTAATTTTTAAACCAAATTTCTTTATATTGAATGACGTTTGTGGCTGCTACTATGAAAGCAAACATGCCAAAAGCCATACTTTTGCAGAAAAAATTGTTATTTCAAAGACAACTACTCCATTTAATTCTCTCCATGTCATATAATGAATTATAGTAAGCTGATTTTTTTAGAGTCTTACAAGTGCAATGAGATCAGTATGGTTAGCCAATTGTGTTTACGAGTCAAATCAAATTTTATAATCCTGTCAAATTGTGTTGTTAGAAAATACTATATTTTTTTTTTTTTATGCCATTGAACTAATGCCATTAAATTCTTTCTTAATTTATGTCACTTTCAATTTTGTCATATAATTGTGTTTAAACATGTTAATTTCCAAGGGAAATTGCCAGTCCTAGAAGAGGAGAGAAAAGGAAAAACAAAAAGCTGTACTATATTAATATATCTAGGTGACCTATGCCCATATTAAGTCAGCGCAAGATACCAATTTCTATTGCTAAAATGGGACAAAATTATTATATATAAAAAAATCCTTTGATCCCTGGAAAGCTTGGTCTTCACAGGTTTTAAGAGTATCGCCCTTCTTGCGCTTCCCACTAGCCTTGGGGTGGGATGGAGTGACACGCTCGTTTAACGAGCAATAATGTGTGCGGGCAAATCTGCAATGAAAATCAAATATTTTTCTACTAGCTATATGTAGTTTGTTAATGCCACATACCCTTTTAGAGGGCCAGCATAAGCTTGCCTACATTTTTGGAGTTAATATTGAGCACGTCAAGAGTATCCAAGTTCGATGCACCAAAAGTACTTAATAATGTGAGATTTATATGAGGCCCGTTGAAATAGAAAAAAGATGGTGCATCGGGCTTCCATGCATACCAACACACCGAGCAAATTATCTTTTTCATTTTCCGAATACCTGAGCAGCTCTGCCAAGCGCCGAGTATCCAATCACAACGAGACACCACCTGCTTTAATTGGACCTTGACCACTTATGAGGCGCACGTGTGTCCCCGGCAGATCTGAACACATCGACACTCGACAGTTCCAATCAGATCTCGCAAGACATGAACACAAACCAGGGGGTTCAAGCCAAAATAAACCCCAAGCCACTAGTTTTTAAGTGGCGGATTGAGTACGGATCCGTGAGGCCACCGTGCGGCCATTCGTTATTTTGACCCCAAGCCAACAGAAAACCTATGAACTTGGGCCTCATTTCATATGGGCCCTGAAGGGGAATGGGTCCCAGGGCCCCACTGGAAACCCCGTGTCTGCCTTCTCAATCATTTGATGGGAGTCGTCGACCAATCATCCTATGGCAGGAGAAGGGGCATATTGCGGTGATTGGTGTCGGGCCCGCGAGAATTTGAGCGGTGGATCTTCTTCCACGCTGGTGTGATCCAACAGTCTATCCTCGACTCTCATCCAAAAAAAGTTCTGGACCAGGGAGATTGGCCATCTGTGGAATGCACGTCACCCATTGCCCTCCACCCGCGGCTTGGCTTCCATTCAATTGGGGAGTTCCGATGATGCGAATTCTTGTGTGATAGCATTTGGGAAAGGACTCTGCATTCGGGTCCCATCATTGTATGGCTAATATTAATAAAGGGATAATGATGCTGGAAGTATTGAAACTTATTGTGAAAGTAAAAATATTCCGAAATTTTCAAAAATTTCAACCAAATCCTACCAAATCCTAAAATATATCAAGTTTATATCATCAAATTCTAAAACTTATTAGTATTTTCTGTTTGTCAAGTTGGACTTAATTAATGGAATGACTTGATTGCATCAACTTGATCAATTTTAAGACTTTATAATAATTTTTGAAAATTATAGGATTCAGTTGTATTTTTATGACAAATTTTAAAATTCCATTATACTTTCTTAACAAGTTTTTGGATTTTCGGTACACTTATCCCATTAATAAATCACCATTAGACTTCTTTGACTTCCTTTTGACTTATCTTTTATTACTCTGGAGTGAGATGAGATGAAGGTAAAATGATTCTTATGCAAGCGCAACCTATTGTTTTGAAATTTCATTTAAGGAAAAAATGTGCTTAATTATACTTTCTCACGAAAGAAATGGGTTTTATAATTTTAAAATGTAAACAGTTGAGATGATTATAAATAGCCTTAAATATGTAATGAATATGTGTGTTCGAGCGTGCGCCATTGCTTAGAGATTCAAGTTTAGCATTATTTTCAATAAACAATACTTGTCATTTTTTAATGCTAGTAACTTACAATATTTTATTGCTCCATGAATCATGATGTGTTTCATTCTAGAGCCATTTCGTCTTGTGTTTATGTTTAAAATGTAAAAGGGTGCAAGGGGTAAATGGTGCCGGCAATCACTTCTAAGCGTTATCAAAGTGGTCCAACACACATTATGAAATGTTCAAAATAGGCCATAGTTATTTTGCATCACCTCCGAGCCTAAGGTTTTAAGGTCAACGAGCCCTTTATCATAGTTGTGATGTCCTGAAATTCGAGTCATCTGAGGAAGGAATGAATGTTAATTTCGCCAGTGCATTGTTGGTTGATCTCACTTGAAACCGATCACTCCTGAGATACTGACCTTGAGGGGAAAGACTGATGATGATAGAACTCGTGTGACTAAAGAACTTGACATGAGAAAAACGACCCAACCATGAGACTTGCGTAAGGATGATCCTGTAGTCATGTAGGCAGATTTCAAAGACGACTATAAGTTGATTCGCTGGCAGAAATAATGGTATGACGGGTGATTTCGTCTACTGCTATCGAACTCGGGAATGGCCCTATGTCAATACTTGATAATCGTGTATTTTGAAATAATAATCGATCTTTCGCAATTTCATGTAGTTAAGGACGTCCATGTATCGAGAAGTCTTGAACGTGAATTGGCATGAGTTGGTTACGTGTGAATCCTCAAAGCCGTATGTTAATCTAAGTAGTACCAAAATAGCATTCGGGTGAAATTGACATGGCATGAGAATCTAAGATTGGACTTCAAATTTTCGGGGACATCTGGGATGGACCGAGGAAACGAGCCGAGTTTTTGGAAAAGGGGTTTACGGACTGAGGAAACGAGCCTACGAGGATGTGGGCCGAGCAAGATCAGTGTGGGCCTCACGCCCAAGGTGGGACAGCTATCGTGGAAGACCGAGACAAGCAAGTGAGTTCGTTGGGCCAAATCGATCATTAACCCTCCCTAGCCTATTGTCTAAACTTGAGCCAATTCGAGCCCAACAAATTATCGAGCCTGTTCCTATTCATTTTCCTACCCGTTTCCTAGGCCCGCCTTTCATTTTCAGCCCAAGGACAATTTGGGAATTGTGCAAGGTGGAAATGACCAAAATGCCCTTGGATATTTTGAAGAAAAGTCAAAAGAAGAGAGAGAAGATGATGTTATGTTTTTGGGGATTTGAGCCAAGCCATTAATGGCATTGATGAGGTCTTCTAGCAGCCCTCACTTCACTCTCTCTCTCTCTCCCATCTTTAGCTCAAAAATCGCAGCCCCTCTCTTCCCTTGCTTCCCTTGCCTTCTTATAATTTTAGCTTCTGACCTTCCACTGAAAATTGAGTTGTTCATGGCCTTCCCATGTGAATCACATCCCGTGCCACTCGCCATCGCATTTAGAATAGAAAATCCGTTTAGATGATGTTGGCCGATCGTCGAAAGGAGCCATTGCCGACCATCCCGTACGGCGGCCGGAAGTCACTAATCACCGGACCGCCTACTGTAGTGCCCCTCTGTCCAGTTTTGCCTTTGCTGCTATTTTCCTCCATTTCTAACCAAACCACTGCCCATACCAATCACTAGTAGTTCCCTCTCGACCCCCAGGTGCCGTCGGTTGCCAGAGCTCTGATTAGCTTCGTTCAACTTCTTCCTTGTTTTGCAATGTTGTTTTTAGAGGTTTAGCGGGGAATCCGAGTTTGTTGTTGCTGTGTTCAGCCCGGGACCGCCTTGGAGCATCGTGGGAGAGGTTCCCGGGTGTTAAGTTCGTCGCCACCGCCGCGCCCGTGTCGCTGGCCCGCTTAACGGGTGAGTTTAGCTCCTAATCCCTATTTAGTGCCTAAACTTACTTAGGGTTGGTTTAGTTAATGATAATTTTGGTTAAGGAGTTTAATTAAGTTGTATTATCCCTAAGATAGGTGGTTAAGATTAGCTTAACATAATCTTGCTTAATTATGCTTAAATGTTGCTTATGTGTGGTTTATGTGATAATTAAGCATGTTTAGCTTAATTGATTGATTAATTGCTTTTAATTAATGTTTTGTTTAATTTCAGAATTCAATTTATTAATTTAATTTATTAATAATTGAATTCTGAAATTTACTGTTCACGGATTACTGTTCATCTGGAAGTGAAATTGTGCATAATTTCATGTGTCTTGATCATATGAAGTGAAATTGGTGTGTCGTGGCATGAATATGCGCATGAATATCCGCATGAATCGTGTGATTTTCACAAAAAGGGGGAAAATGGTTTGTCCAAGAGACACCGAAAATGGACCGCTTTTATGAGAAATGATTTGAGGTTTTATATGCAATCATGTGTGCATTGGCTAATGCTCAAAGATAATAAGTGGGTTGTGATGGTATGCTTACGTGATCACTAAATTGAAACTGCCGTTTTGGGAGAGTATCTCTTGATGTTCTATGGGCATGTCGTCTCAGGAGAGTATCCCTTGACGTTCTTTGGGCATGTCGTCTTGGGAGAGTATCCCTTGACGTCTTTTGGGCACAGAAGGGCACGGTTGCGCCTCTACGGAGGAAGGGTGCTGTAACAAGGCACGGAAGGGCACGGTTGCATCTTTGCGGAGGAAGGGCGCTGTAGCGCCGTAGCAAGGGCACGGTCGCGCCTTTGCGGAGGAAGGGCGTCATAGCGTCGTTGCGCCTCGGTTGTAGCCCTGTGGGGCAATAATAATCGGAACACGTATGGATGCAAGAGTGCATGAGAAAACATGGCATCATTGGTTTCGATTATGCATGAGATGATCACATTGTTTATGACATGCATGCTTAAATTGATAACGTGCAGGGTGTGACAATGGCTAGGTGAGATCGTTTGTGATGCGACTCGCATGTGAATGATGAACAACATCATCTAACGGCCATGTGCATTGCGTGTATTGTGCTGACATATAACATGCAAGGTATGGCATATCGGGTAAGATTGCATGTGAACTGACTTTTTATCGTTGGTTGACCCTGTCTGTTCTTTGATTGCTGATTGCTAGTTGTTTGTGGTTGGGTTGTATGAGGGGTGGTTCTGGAAAGATACCCCGGGTTGAGTTAGTGTACTAACCAGGGCTTAGGGAAAGAACTCCCTGAGATTTATATCTCACTAGTTATTGTATAACCACTTTCAGGCCCTTAGAATGGCGCAATGGAGAATCCTACTCCTGTTTCTCCAATGATCGATCTAACGGAGCCGAGTTCGATGGGTCCCGGTGATGGTGGTGCTGAACCTGATGGTTCATTGTGTATAGCTGAATTAGCCTAGTCTAGTTCCTTTTTTTGACTTGACTTAGAGGATGGATTGGCTCCTTTTGTCGGGCTTGTAATTCGGAAACGATCCTCTAATGGTTAATCTAGTAAGTTGTATAAATGAGTAATTGTGATTTCTGTTGTTCATCCCTCCATCCCTATTTGATTGTGTGATTGTTTGTTTGGATTGGGGATGGTTCTTCTTTCGCTTGCGCTTAATGAAATATTAAAATGAATGGTTGTCGATGAGTCATGAGACGTCGCTTTCAATTGACCATGGTAAGGGGTTGTCGCATGCTCGGGGTTTGGGGCATGACTATAGCCCTATCAAAATGCTATTAATCAAGAAGTCACTCTTCACAATGTATGCCCCGGTTAGATAATGTAGCACGAGTGCTTTAGAGGTTTACTCGAAACGTGAATCCAACTTGTGATATTATGGGAGCCATTTGGTGAATGAATGTTAACTTAGTTAGAATTAACAAAAGCATTACATTTGAATCTTTGATAACATTAAAAACTACTCTTTTTTAAATATTCAAACAACATAATTATGATTTATCACGAAGGTCCTGGCCAAGAACCAGCACCCGAGCCAAGGTGCTGCCGTCCAAAGAAGCATTGGCAGGTTTGCCTTCTCTGTTTCTTTGGTTATTGGATTCTACTTTCGGTGGATTCAAAGCTTTTTTCTGGACAATTTTCTTGATTGCTCTCTTCTATTTGCGAGATCCAAAGATTGGAAACTGCCATGGCAGGGTGGATTTTCAAGAATCAATTGAGGAACTTGGACCCTTTTCTCTCATGCTGGATGAGTTCTCAGGTTTCTTGCAGAAACATGTTTCTGTTTTTATTTTTGGTCGTCTAGCGTGCCGCTCAAGGTGCTCGTGCTTATTATTTCTTTTCGAATTAACCCACAATGGTTCGTCGAATTTTGCAGCGTTTCCTCCAGCTGGATTTCCTTATCATCTCCGCAGAAATTCAGACCCGTTCTTCATTTGTCACTGTTGGATTGATATGAGAATGTTCCATTCATGCTAGTCTCTGTCGTTCACTTAATTCCTCTTGTTATCCCATCTCCACACAGGGATAGAAACTTTCACTTACATGCTCCGCTAAGTCCTTCAATTGAGTACAGATTCTACAATGGGATAAACTGTATTTGGAACACAGAGCGATTGAATCATTTCCTCTCTTTTGGGTGTTCAGGGTTGCCTTCACCCATCAAGATCCCATTTAGAAGAAGGGATTTAATTATATCAATTTGTAAAGTTTAAAACTTGATTGCACTTTCTCAAAATTTTAGAACTAAATTACATATTCTTGATAAGTTTTAGGATATCTTGCGGACTTATCCCTTCTTTTCTTTCAATTTTCATGATAAGAAAATGAGATCTTTTGAGGAAAATCCATAATACAGTAAATTGCTCATTGCTTTTTCTGAGCTTTATTTTGGTATGAACTTACACACAATCATCAAATTCTTTAGAACATAGAAATCACGGGAGAAAAACCTTTCCTCACCCAAAAGCACCAAGGTAGAGCCAAAAAGAAAAAAGAAGATGCAATACACATTTTCCGCTCACTTTACTATGTCATCACTCAAATGAATTTGGAGAATAGCATTTAGGCGCAAACAGCGGGGTTGGCCACAAGGTATTCCTCAACAGCCTTGTACAATCCCATAGCTTTGTCTTTACCCTTCTTGATGTCCTCCTCCTTGAGTTCACCACCTTCCTTAACATGGTACTCGCTAGTCATCTTGCAAACGCATCCGTTGCCAGCAGCAACGAATTTCACTTCTTCCGTGACAAAGTCGATCTTGTCGAACTTGATATCGCTTTCAATCATGGTATATTTGCAATAAAAGCTACCCGCATCGAGAGCCTCGACCTTGTGTTTCGTGTACTTGATGTGGGAGCCTATTATATAAATTCACGAAGCAAAAAAGTTAATTCTTAATTATGAGGTTTATATATAAACTTGACATTGTAGAAGTGCAAGTATCATCCAACTTACTTTCACTAAAGTTGGTTTGCTTGATGCTACCAACTCCACCATCTCCTTCAACAAACTCAACGCTCTTGATACCCTCGGGAATGATCTTGGGTAAGATATTGTGGGAGTCAAGGACCAAAGCTTTGAACATCCTCGATGGTGCGACGGCACTCGTGATCTCCATCGAGTAGGTGATGACTCCCATGTTTACCCTATAAGAAACAAAGAGAACTGAACTCAAGAAGGGTAGTGGAAGGGTTTGGTGTGATTGCTAAAGGAGAAGGCTTGAGCTGATGAAGACGATGAAGAGAACTACTTGGTACTTATAGGCATGGTCCATTGTTTAGTACTCCATCCCCGTTCAAAGTTCAAAGCGCACCAAGTTAGACTAGTCAACCTTGATCGAAGCCTTTCTTCTTTTCTCATTTAGGCGGTGCAGTCGGTCATCTAGAAGAATGGAACATGGATACCATTATCAAACCGGAAGAAAATTATTATATATAACAGCGGGATTATTTGAAGTGACCTTTTATTGTTAAATAATTTAGTTTTTATTTAACATTATTGTCATTTTCTTATCATTTTACAACCACCTCTTTAAGAATATTTTTTCTTTTTTTGCACAATTCCAAATGTAAAGTCAATCTTTCAATTTTTTGATAAAACTAAAAACTTCAAATTTAACAACTCTTTATTTTCTTCTTGTGGTCAAAGGCCATCATCGCCACGTCACAATCCAAATGGCTGTAGTCTGAACTTGGATTAATCCACAAAGACGAGCATCCCTCGTGTGCGACCCTTCTTTTTCTTTTTTTAATTTTTTTCTTTCATCTTTTTCTACGTTTTATTTCGTCTTTAGATGGAGAATTCCTGGCAAAACGAAGATTATTATTAAATGACTGCCTGGCAAGCTGCTACCTTACTGTGCTAGTCAAATTTTCTCCACTTTATTTGGCAAGATGGTAGTAATAAGGAAATGTGTATCGAAACGTCCAAGAATAAACCCGCACGGTATAGGATCTAGAAGTTCTAGGATTAAGGACCAATCTAGTCTCCCTAGAAACTGGATCAGGACCGGCTGGGTTGGGCCGGTCCAAAGTTGATCCCAAGTTAATTTAAGACCAATGCTCACCCCTATTCTAAATCAAGCCCCATTTTTCTTGGCTGCGACCATCGTGGAGCTCCCCTAGAGCTTCATATACTCATCTCGTGCCCCATCCACGTCTAAACAAGGGCCAACCACACCTAAAAACACATATACATACTAAGACCCGCAAGCCCCTATTTTTGTGCTCGTCAAAGCTTCGTGTCCTTCACCAACAACCTAGGACACAACAGTGCTTCAGCCTTGTGTTGCCACCTTGGTGACAACCCAAATACATCTATTCCTTCCGAAATCAGTTAGGATTAAGAGTAGATTTGATTTAGTTTTGGAAATGGGGCTTAGGAAAATGCGAAGGCATTTGGTTTAGAGCCTTTTGGAAAAATGCAAATTGCATATGGTAAAAAAATGCTTTGTAAAGCTGCTTTGGGTTAAGTTAGTGTTTGACGAACTTTTTTTCAAAGAGCTTTTGGTGCAAATTTTCATTTTTTAATTGGAAATCGCCGAGGGGCCCAAAGTCACACGACCCTTGCCAAGGGCCACCTCGGGCTGTGCAACCCCTAGTGGGGGTCACGCGACACAAGCGACCATTGCCTGGGATCACACAACCCCAATGAGGGCTACTAGTTAGTCACCTTGGGTCATGTGACCCAAGCGACTAGCAGCCCTCACTAGGGTCGTGAGGTCGGTGTGACCCTTGCCAATAGTTGCCTGGGTCATGTGACCTCGCCGGTCAAATTTTCCCTCATCGAAGAAGATGACAACAATAACGAAGGGCAAAACCGAAAAATTAAAGAATTGATGAGAGTAGTTTTGTAAAAAGGAAATTATTGAACCCTAGTTTCAACTTTTGGCAAATGTTGAAGGCTCAATACTAGTCTCAAGGCCAACATTTGGCCCAAAGCCCCTTGGGAAGATTTGCCAAACACTCCAGCATCTCTGTTAAGGGCCATTGAGGCCGAAAGCTCACGGGTTAGTTGAACCAAACCCATTCCAACCCTTCGTGGCTCTGCCCTGCCTTCCCCACTTCACGGAAGTGCCCGGGCCCAGGGCTGCACATTAGACACTTCGAGTAAGCCACTGAGTTTATTCCTTCTTTTTGGTGATCAAGAAGGTCCTGGCCACCCGAGCCAAGGAGCTGCCATCCAAAGAAGCATTGGCAGGTTTGTTTTCTGTGTTTCTTTGGTTATTGGCTTCTACTCTCGGTGGATTCAAAACTTTTTTCTGGGCAATTTTCTTTAGTGCTCTCTTCTGTTTGCGAGATCCAAAGATTGCAAACTACCATGGCTGGGTGGATTTTCAAGAATTAATTGAGGAACATGGACCCTTTTCCCTCATGCTGGATGAGTTCTAAGGTTTCTTGCTGAAACATGTCTGTTTTTTTGGTCGTCTAGCGTGCTGCTCAAGATACTGGTACCTATCATTTCTTTCCCAATTAACCCAAAATGGCTCATCGAATTTTGCAGCGTCTCCTCCAGCTGGATTTCCTGATCATCTCCGCAGAAATTCAGACCCGTTCTTCATTTGTCACTGTTGGATTGATATGAGAATGTTCCATTCATGCTATTCACTGTCGTTCACTTAATTCCTCTTGTTATCCTCCGGTAAGTCCTTCAATTGAGTGCAGACTCTACAATGAGATAAATTGTACTTGGAACACAAAAAGCGATTGAATCATTTCCTCTCTTTTGGGTGTTCAGGGTTGCCTTCACCCATCAAGATCCCGTCTAGAAGAAGGGAACCATAAGGAAAAGACATTTTTATCATATATCTTAAGCAAGGAATAAAAAACAAACAATCACGTGGGCATTTTTTGTTAATTAAATTGGACAAAAATGATGAAGGGATTTAATTATATCAATTTGTAAAGTTTAAAACTTGATTGCACTTTCTCAAAATTTTAGAACTACATTACATATTCTTGATAAGTTTTAGGATATCTTGCGACTTATCCCTTCTTTTCTTTCAATTTTCATGACAAGAAAATGATATCTTTTGAGGAAAATCCATAATACAGTGGATTGCTCATTGCTTCTTCTGAGCTTTATTTTGGTATGAACTTACACACAATCATCAAATTCTTTAGAACATAGAAATCACGGGAGAAAAATCTTTCCTCACCCAAAAGCTCTGAGGCAGAGCCAAAAAGAAAAAAGCAGATGCAATACACATTTTGCGCTCACTTTACTATGCCGTCACTCTAATGGATTTGAAGAATAGCATTTAGGCGCAAACATCAGGATTGGCCACAAGGTACTCCTCAACGGCCTTGTACAATCCCATAGCTTTGTCTTTACCCTTCTTGATGTCCTCCTCCTTGAGCTCACCACCTTCCTTAACATGGTACTCGCTGGTCATCTTGCAAACGCATCCGTTGCCAGTAGCAACGAATTTCACTTCTTCCGTGACAAAGTCGATCTTGTCGAACTTGATATCGCTTTCGATCATGGTATATTTGCAATAAAAGCTACCCGCATCGAGAGCCTCGACCTTGTGCTTTGTGTACTTGATGTGGGAGCCTGTTATATAAATTCAATAAGGGAAGAAGTTAATTCTTAATTCTAATGTTTATGTATAGACTTGACGTGGTAGAAGTACAAGTATCATCCAACTTACTTTCAGCGAAGTTTGTTTTCTTGATGCTACCAACTCCGCCATCTCCCTCGACAAACTCAACACTCTTGATGCCCTCGGGAACAATCTTGGGTAGGATGTTGTGGGACTCAAGGACCAAAGCCTTGAACATCCTCGATGGTGCAATGGCACTCGTGATCTCCATCGAGTAGGTGATGATTCCCATGTTTGCCTATAAGAAACAAAGAGAACTGAACTCAGGAAGGTTAGTCGAAGGGTTTGGTGGGATTGCTAGAGGAGAAGGCTTGAGTTGATGAAAATGATGAAGAGAACTACTTCGTACTTATAGGCATGGTCCATTGTGTAGTACTCCATCACCATTCAAAGTTCAAAGCGCATCAAGTTAGACTAGTCGGCCTTGATTTAAGCCTTTCTTCTTTTCTCATTAAGGCGGAGCTGTCGGTCATCTAGAAGAATGGAATATGCATACCATTATCGAACCGGAAGAATATTATTATATATAACTGCGGGATTATTTGAAGTGACTTTTATTGTTAAACAATTTAGTTTTTATTTAATATTATTGGCATTTTCTTATCATTTTACAATCACCTCTTTAAGACTAATAATTTTTTTTTTCACAATTCTAAATGTGAAGTCAATCTTTTACTTTTATTAGTGAAACTAAAACCTTCAAATGTAACGACCCTTTATTTTCTTATTGTGGAATAACTTAATTTAACAAGTTGTTTTATCATAAATGAAATTTTCTCTTTTCTTTGTCAATAAAAAGTGGATATTTTTATTAGTAAGAAAATGAGAAATTGATTGCGGATAGTCATTCTTTGACATCAATATATCCAATAATTGTAATTTTTTATAACTCGTCTATGATCGTAGTGCTAGTGAGCCCGACCATAGCGCTCCATCTCCACCGTAACCAAAGCGTGAAATGGACGAGTCTAGGCAAGTAAATCCCTTTTTGCTTCAATTTGATTAGACGCGATCCTTTTCAGAAAAGAAACAGTGAATTTTATTTTTAGAACCGACGTAGACACGAAATTTGGGCTTGATATCAGACTTATTGTCTTTAGGCAGGTGTGCTAGTTTGACTTTTCGAAGGCCTTCCTCGCCACGTCACAATCTGATTGGCTGTAGTAGTCATTAAACCACAATGACGAAAGTCTCTCGTGGGCGACCCTTCTTTTTCTTTTTAAATTTTTGGCTTTGCTCTTTTTCTACGTTTTATTTCGTCCTAGATGGAGACTTCCTGGCAAAACGAAGATTATTATTAAATGACTGCCTGGCAAGCTGCTACCGTACTTTACTTGTCAAATTTTCTCCATTTTATTTGGCATGATATTTGTAATAATAAATGTGTATTGAAATGTCTGAGGATCAACTAGTACAATGTTGAGTCAACGAGTCTCAGGACCAAGGACTAATTTAGTGTTCCCAGAAACTAGACCAAGATCAATTGGGTTGGGCCAATCCAAATTGACCCCTAAACTAATGCTCACCCTACTCCAAACAGCCATTTTTCCTAGCTAAGGTAGTTGTCGAGCTGCCCTAAGAGCTTCATATGCTCATCTCATGCCTTGTTCACGTCTAAACAAGGGCCAACCACACCTAAAACCACAAATACATATTGAGACTCGAGAGCCCCTATTTTCAAGCTCGTTGAAGCTTCATGTCCTTTGCTTACAACTTGGGACACAACGGTGCTTCGGCCTTGTGTTGCCACCTTGGTGATAGCTATCGTGACCTAATTTTTTTCTCTTATCCCGAGGGGAAATGAAATGTCTAAGTAGGTTTAGGGGTATTGTTAATTCGGGACCGACGGCTCTTCATTAACTTGGGCTCTCCCAAGCTCATACCCTGCGCGACGTTAGATATTTGTAAAAGTCTTCAAATAAGGGTTGCCACTAGTCTATTGGGGTCGACTAAAAATTAAACGAGGCATGGCAGCGTGCCTCACTTTCTACGCAATCAGAGAATCTAGGGTCGGAAACTTGATTACATTAATCATGTGACTAATGCCCTTTCAGTACCTAACTTAATTGTGTATTAATAAAGCTATGGCAATCTATGTAAGAAGTTTAAGGCTTATCCTAACCATTCTAAAGTAAGGAAATAACATCCAAAATATCATCACAAAATAAAACATAGGAGTATCCTAATATTGTCCCTAAAAAAAGAAAAAGAAAATATAACGTAAACCAAAAAAACCTATTGTAGAGCCCTAAAGGCTTATTCAATTTTGGGTTTTTTCTTTTTTAAGGGTTTTCTAAATTTTTAAGAATTTTTTCCTGATTTTTCTGAATTTTTATGAAATTTTTATATATTTATATATTTTTAATATTGTTTAATATTTTTTGTATTTTCCGAAATTAAAGAAAACAAGCTTTCAAAATTTTTTCATATTTTTTGGCTTTTCTGAATTTAAAGAAAAACATTTATTAAAGCTTTTGGAATTTTCTAATTTTTCTAATTTTTTTGGAATTTTTGAATATTCGGATTTCTTTGTATTTTCAAAAAAAAAAAATTTCAAAAATTTCAGAATTAAAAAAAACATTTTATTAATTTTTAATGATTTTCGAATTTTTTTATATTTTTAAATTTTTTGTATTTTTTGAAATTTTGGATTTTTTTTGGATTTTTTTATTATTAGAAAAATGATTCGGACCGGGTCAGGAGACCCGGCCCTAATAAACCAACTCGGACCCTATTGGTTCGGGTTGGACTAGCGACCGGGCTGGCCGAACAGCCTGGATGAATTTTTAAAAAATGGCCCATTAACAAAGAAATTAAAACAGCCCATTTCCCCCTTTTTACAAAATCCAACGCAGCCATTTTCAATCTAGGCCCACTCGCAATTCTCAGCCTAAGCCCACTAGAAGCTCTCAGCCCAGTCCCTGTCTTTTCCATTGTCGGCCTTTTCTTCTTTTCTTTTTTTCATTCCTTATGGTATTCTTCTTCTTGTTCTGCGTGCATGCCCGACGCTCCTCGGACGCGCCTGTTACTTCGTCAAAGCTCCGCCAGGACTACCTCCATGCACAATGAGTTTGCACCGGCTTTTGGGGGGTCGCTTTATCGTCCAGCGTCGGCCGTTCCGTCCGACCGGCGCCGAGCGCCATTGGCCACTAGTTGGCCGGTGCTCCCGAAGGTCGCCGGATTGACGCCAGTGTGCTCCTCACGTCTAAATCGAGGCGGACAGCGCAAGATAACCCACCAGAAAGCCAGAAAAACGTCTAAAGCGGTGTGCAACAATAGTGTAATCCCTAACAACGCTGAAAAATCGAGAAGCGAGCTCCAGTCGAGGGTCGAATTCGGATTTTCCATTGAGGCATTTCGTCGAACAGTTAATGGGCACTACCAGATTCAAAGAATTCCGGCTCAACCGAGCTTCGAACACGCTCTAGGGTTTTCGGACATAACATATAGGTAAATTAGGAGCAAGATGCAAGGGCGACAAGAGCCGGAGCTCATGCGAGCTAGCTGGCCGCAAGCTCCGGCCCAACGCGTCCAAAACCGAATGGGGGGGAGAATCGAACCTACCTATTCAGCTTGAGGATGAAGCCGGGAATGTCTTCGGATGGGCTCGTGCATGGCTGAACTCCTCTCTCTCCTGCTCTCGATCGCTGGGTTTGCCTTCGAATGTTGTCCAATGGGCTCATGGGCGGCTGACCCAGAAAAGTAGCCTTTCTCCTCTCTGTTTTCCTTCTCCGCCGTCGTGTTTCAGGCGCCGAAGTTGAGGCACGGCAAAGGGTCGTTGGAGGCGGGTTAGGCATGGCTGCCGGCGGCCTCTCGCTCCCTCTTTTTGCTCCTCTTGCTCAGTTTCTGTCTCTTTGCATTTTTCTGGCTGTCGACGGTGATCTCTTGCAGCCGAACCCTTCCTCAAGAAGCCCAATCTTAGAGAAGTCCAAAAACCAGGAAAATGACGTCTATGGCTCTCTTTCTCGAGCTCGATATTCCTCCAAAACCCAGAAACCAGCTCCTTTTTTTTCTGCGTTTTCCTCTGGTTTTCTTCAGTTGCTGTTTCTTCCTTCCTCCTTGCTCAGTCCCTCGAGCTGTCTCTTGCCATCACTTTCTTCTGCCTCTCCAAAAACCACCCCCACGCCGATTCTTTCTTCTCTCTCCATAATAGAAAAATTCTCTCCCCTCTCTCCGCATGACAGCGCAGCAGGGGAAGATTCCCTTGTTGGCGTGACGCTGATGTCACGGTCTAAGGAGACCGGAATGGCGTCGTTGCTGTGTGCGTCTTTGCGTTTTTTGGTCAAGTGTCCGTCCACGCGTGTCTTCTGTGCATGCATTTGTTTTGGGGGGGGAGAGGAAAATAGAAGGGAGATGGGCTGGGCTAAGATAGAGAGAAAGGAAAAATGCTGGGAAAGAAAAAGAGTGGGTTGGGCTGGCTGAGCCCACCTGAATTTTTTTTTTTTTTGAATTTTTTTATCAAAATTTTTTTTTTATCTTTTCTATAAATTAATATGTATATATATATATTTTTTCAAAATAAATGGGTATTTAAAAATATGTCAACAAAAATTCGGGTGTCAACAACTACCAAAGTATGTTTATTCCTTCCAAAATTGGTCGGGATTAAGGATGGGTTTGATTTGCCTTTGGAAATGGGGCTAAGGGAAATGCAAAGGCATTTGGCTTAAAGCCTTTTAGGAAAATGTAAATTGCATAGAGTAAAAAAAAACTTTGCAAAGCTGCTTTGGATTTAGTTGGTGTTTGAAAAAAAGAAATTTTGAAGGGCTTTTGGTGCAATTTTTCATTTTTTAATTGAACAAATCAAACCCTTCCCCAGAGGGCCCAAGGTCACGCGACCCTTGCCAAGGGCCACCTAGGGTTTTACAACCCCCAGTGGGGGTCACGTCACATAGGTGATTGTCGCTTGGAGTCACGTAGCCTTGACCAAGCTGCCAGTTGCCTTGGGTCGCACAACTCAAGCGACTAGCAAACCTTGTTAGGGTCATGTGACCCCCGCTAACAGTCACCTAGGCCACGTGACCACGCTAGCCTGATTTAGCCTCATCGAAGAAGATGAACACTAATAACAAGTGGCAAAACCATAAAATTAAAGAATTGATGAGGGTAATTTTGTAAAAAAGAAATTATTCAACCCTAGTTTCAAGGTTTTGCGAATATTAAAAACTCAATGTTAAGTCTCAATGCTAGCATTTGGATGAAACTCTCTTGGGAAGATTTGCCAAATGCCCTAGCATCTCTCGTAAGGGCTTTGAGGCCAAAAGCTCCATGGAAAAGTTGAACCAAACACATTCTACCCCTTTTGTGGCTCTGCTCTGCCTCCCCACTTCATGGAAGTGCCCGAGCCAAGTGCTTCACCAGTTCGCACTTTAGACACTTCGGGTATGCCACTGAGTTTATTCCTCCTTTTTGGTGATCAAGAAGGTCCTGGCTAAGAAACAGCCCCCGAGCCAAGCTACTGCTGTCCAAAGACGCATTGGCAGGTTTGCGTTCTCTGTTTCTTTGGTTATTGGATTCTACTTTCGGTGGACTCGAAGCTTTTTTTCTGGGCAATTTTCTTGATAGCTCTCTTCTGTTTACGAGATCCGAAGATTGGAAACTGCCATGGCAAGGTGGATTTTCAAGAATCAATTGAGGAACTTGGACCCTTTTCTCTCATGCCGGATGAATTCTCAGGTTTCTTGCTGAAACATTCTCTGTTTTTTTTTTGGTCGTCTAGCGTGCCGCTCAAGGTGCTCATGCTTATTATTTCTTTTCCAATTAACCCACAATGGTTCGTCGAATTTGGCAGCGTTTCCTCCAGCTGGATTTCTTGACCATCTCAGCAGAAATTCAAACCCGTTCTTCATTTGTCACTGTTGGATTGATATGAGAATGTCCCTCTGTCGTTCACTTAATTCCTCTTGTTATCCCATGTCCACACAGGGATTGAAACTTTCACTTACATGCTCCGGCAAGTCATTCAATTGAGTGTAGATTCTACAATGAGATAAACTGTATTTGGAACACAGAGCGGTTGAATCATTTCCTCTCATTTGGGTGTTCAGGGTTGCCCTCCCCCATTAAGATCCTGTCTAGAAGAAGGTAACCAGAAGGAAAAGACATATTTTGATGTAGCCCGCATTGAAGACCAGCTCTCTCGACCAAGAAGATTGGCCCGCATTCAAGCTCGACAAAACCGAGAAGCCATATCGATATCTTGAGTCCATCCCGGAAGCTTGAAAGACACCTCGGGAGCCTACATCCTTGAAAGCTCTAACTCTGTCCTTTTTCTACATCCTAAGTTTAGAAATTAAATAGTTTCTATGCTTCTTTACTATTTCTCCTAGTTTCAATGCTCTGTAACTTTATTTCTTTGACAATAATAACCACCCAAATTCTTGTATACTCTCCAAGCCATACTCGACCGTTGGCTCTTTCCTTGAAGACCCTTTCCCCGGACAGACTTTATAAGGCAAGTCCTTTTGATCGACTTTTGATGTATGAAAAAGTGTTCGATTCTTTTTGGAAGTTGTCCGCTTTATAATAGAATCAATGTAAATAAGGTAAGTGAAATACTTGACTATTGGTGATCAATTCCTAAAGTATTTTATGAACCTTGTTAAGTTCATACCCTTATAAACTTAGAAGAGTTTTCACTCCGTCCTTGAAGAGTTAGAGCTTTAGTATCTTTTGATTTATTTTGTCATCCTTGAAGAGTTGTAGTCATCGATCTAGAAGAATCGGTGCCCCTTCAACTTCCTTGGAGGCCTAGAAGAGCAACCAACGAAGTGTCTATCTTTTCTTGTTCTGTTCGTTATTTCCAACCCAAATTCGACCATCCTACATTGCTTATTTAAGAAAACCCAAAAAAAAAAGAATTGTAGATCCAAAACTCTTCATTCATTTGGTTTTGGAATCAGGTCGATCCAATCTGTATCGACAAAGATACGACTGTTCTCCTGAGCTTGCGCACTGCTGAAATTTCTGTTCATCTTGTTTTCCCGTGTGTGAGTCACTCTTCCGATCCTATTGTTTGAAAAAGCCTAACCTGGGCTTGCATCATTTGGTATTAGAGCTTTGGAGGAGAGGACAATGCCTCCAAGACAAGCTAGACGTCGTGGCGGCATAACCATTCCCCTTGATGAGTGCATACACTCACTGAGAATTTGCAGCAACAAATTGTCGAATTGACACGAGAAGTTCAGCATTTGAGGGCTGAAGCAAATAATTCTCCACCCCATTCTAGGACTGAAGATTCCCATGGTGACTCTTCCTCTTCGGAGAGTGTTCAATCTAATCATGATGGAAGGCATGTTCGACATCGTTTACAACATATTCGTGAGCCAGATTGGGAAAAGGAAGTCAAGAAAGATGTTCCAGAATTTACAGGTACTAAGTCTCTTGATGAAATTGTTGATTGGCTAACACTTGTGATTGAGGTGTTTGAGCATCGAAGGGATGAGCGTGGTTCGGGTTAAGTCAGTCCAACATCTAACAAATGGACTTAACTTGCATAGTGGTGGTCCCCAATTTTTGAAACCGAGAACTAACCCTATTAAGCCTAGGACCAAGGATCGGAACCAACCTTATAGGTTCGATATAGTTTTAGGGTTAATCTAAGGTCAATTGATTTTTTTTTTAGTTTCATTTTTTGTATTATTCTTTCAAATTACATATTTATCAACAATGTGATATTGAGTAACCAAACTATGAATATTTGTGGTACATATCAACATAAATCTAAGATAAGGTAATAACATAAACCTCCATTTGCAATTGATGAGCCACATTCATGAGACCGGGTCAAGAGAGGCAAGTGATTTCATCAATTGAGCTGTGCTTGTGTAAAGAAGTGAAGAGAGGCCAGATGCAAGCAAATAGAGGTGAGTGGCAGAACTACATAAGAGATAATAGAGAGGAAGGCGCTAGGAGTTTAGAGTAGATAAAAGTAATATATTATATAATATATGTGATATATATGTAACATGTATTATATATTACATATATAATATATACAAGGTAAGATCAACCTTAATGTTGGAGGACCGAAGACCAACCTATAAGATGTAGGGGTCCCATAACTAAGAACCGACCTACCCTTGAGAAATGGACCAAGACCAGTTTGATTGGGTCAGTCCAAGATGCTCACCCCTAGTAAATTCTAATTATTGAAAGATGACAAAAAAATTAAAGTCTCTAATAGTTATAATCATATAGTAGGAGAGGGATCACCATTGATTTTATTGATATGCTTGTTGCATCTAAAATCTCTTAAATAGAAGGCTGCGGTCCTATAGGTCCAAAATTTCTCTCTATTAATACGAAGTTAAACATATTCTTACTACTAATCTGTTTATTTATTTATTTTTTTGGCTTTTCTAATCTGATTATGACAAATAGAAATTTTCTGCTTTGAAGATAGTGGATTATGTTGTTTTTCATATTTGAAGTAGTATATCACTATACATAGCCATCTAGGTAGTGTTTTATTGTGAAAAATTAGTTCTTTTGGCTAAAAAGAAAATTAGCTATTTATTGAAGCAATCTGGCCTCTAGATTTTTTTTTCTCTCGAATTGGTGTAACCACTTAAAGTTGTAAGGAAAGAAAAAGAAATGATACTTTTATCTCTTGATACTCTCAAGCTTATGAGAACAAAGAAGACGACGAAGATGTAAAATTACGATTCTTTTTTCTTTCCCAAAAAAAAATCTGTCATTGAGTTTTTTTTATGAATATTCTTTTAATATCCAAATAAATGATTTGGAAAATAATTTCCTAAATGCAATTGCTTATAAAAAATAAACGAACAAAAAATATCTCCATTGTTCACGAAAATATTTAGAAATAAATTGTTATCGATAATGAAATATTTTTAATTGTCTGATTATTTTAAGTAATACTAGTGATTGTTTTTAGGAAAATGTTTTGAAAGCTATTTATTTTCCGTGAAATAAAAGGAGCTTAAAAGTATGGATTTTTGTTTTTGTTTTTATATAATTGGAGGACATTGTCCAATTAGTTCGAAATCTATTATATGAATGTTAATTCAATCTTATATTTTCTAATTTTATCAATTTAATCCTAAACCTTTAAATGAAATTCCAATGTGAGAAACATAGTGGTGTAATATATTTACGATAACTAGCGATTATTGGATTGCCGTGTCAACGGTTTCTATCCAAAATTAACTGGAAGAACAATATTGAAATTTTACACACAAATTTAAGATTAAATTAGCAAAATTGATAAGGACACATGCAGATTTTTTTATCTGTAAAAAAAAAAATGGAGTTGACACATCAACCCCTAAGCAGCAACCCACCAGAATTTTAAGTGGTGGATGGGTGGAGGTCCACTGAACCAATCTTTCACGTGGACCATTGACCGGCCAATGCAAAACACGATTTGTACATTTGAAAGCAATGGGACGGCGTCGTGCCCCACGCAACATGATTTTGGTTGCCCTTATCCGACATGACGATACTTTCTTTCAATCATTGGGATCGTAAAGTTGCTAAGGTTGTATGAGGTCCCAAACGACGCCCAACGATTTGATATGATTGCTTTGTAGCCGAAGCAGGCAGGGAAACGTATCAATCTTCAGGTGTACGAAAAGATTTGGCCAATTATGTCACTTCATTTGATCCTTCCCTTCTATTGAATCTACCCACGTGGGACCTCATCTTCCTTCAAAATATCAATGCATATTAATGCTAGAAAATTCTTTTTTTTACCATCAGGGGTGGTGATCAAGCGATGAGGCCAATACTCATATATGCTGAATCATGAGTTCGAGCCTTGCTTGTTTTGATGAATGAATTGGGGACTTTTTCGGTGAGGTTATTATCATGGAGATGCCCTTTATTAGGCAATTATCCTCCAATTGTTTGACTGACCCTCACACCTTTTCATAGAGAGATAGAGAGAGAGAGAGAGAATTGGTGAAGAATCGAGAATTACAGAGAATCAAGGGAGCTAGTTGTTCGCGAACAGTGAAGGAACCCACGAAAAACCCTTCGGTCATAATTCAATTTGTGGCTTTTGATTTTTAGGAATTTACCCATTTTTTCATCTAGTTGTAGATTTTGGACGAAATTGCCCCTGCGATGGCTCTGAACAAGCAAACCAGCAAAGATTTGGCAAGCTGACGAAAAATTGCCCCTGCAATAGCTCTGAACCCTCTTTGGGAAATGATTCCGTTTCTATACTGAATTACAATGAAATACTCGAGATAAAGAAAGAACAATTACAGTGCGAAATATTTGTGGTTGCCACTATTAAAGCAACACATGCGAAAAAGCCATACTTGTGCATCAAAATTTGTTACTTTTCCCTTACAAATCTTTCCATATCTCCACATGTTAAAAATGAATTCTGGTATGCTGACTTTTTTGAGTACGGGGAGAGATTGCGTCACAAGGAGAGAGAAAGAAGGGGGAAAGAGGGTGGAATTGGAGCACGCCAATTCATGTTTACATTTCTGTTAATTTCACGAAATATAAAAAAAAAAAACATAAAAATGCTTTTTCTTAGAAAAAGGCTTACATTGCTTACAAACTTGAATCAACGAAATCCACGGAAATATTTAGATGTGTATTTTTTTCGATAATGAAAACATTTTTCATTAATAATTTATTTTAAGTAATACATACAATCATGTTTAGAAAAATATTTTTAAATAATTCGTATTCTAAAAACAAATGGAGCTTAGATGTCATAATCGAATTTTATATTATAACACCAATGCATTAAAAATTATTTTAAAAGTTCTAAATCTATTGCACTTTTATCAATTCAATCACAAATATTTTAATTGAGTCAATTAAATATTAAATATTTTTCTAGCCAATTTTAGCAGGAAATCGCTAACTTGAATGTCAACTATACGTGGAAGATTTTTGATATTATTCTAACATTTATTTATTTATTCTTGTCTTTCTCTTTCTTTCTTTTTCTTCCCTTCTTCCTCCTCTAGCCGTTGCTGGGCCTTAACGAACCTTTGTTGAAGTTTGGCCCAGATGGCCACTGGTAAGGTCAACCTCACCCAATGATGCCAAGAGCGAGCCTTGCTTGACGCTAGTGTGGTTGACCTCATCGGCATTTGCTTTTGGTTGGTCAAAGGCCATTGCTGAGACTTAGCTACCAATCAGAGGAGGAAGAAGGGAAGAAAAGAAAAGAAAGAAAAGAATAAACAAATAAATAAATTTGAAAAATATCTGAAAATATTATTAAAAATTGTTTACATCAATATTACTCGTACCACATAGGATAGCTAGTGTCCGCATTAGCGATTTTATGTCAAAATTTTTCAAATGGACTCAATTGGCAAAATGTAAATATGTTAAATATTTAATTGGTACAATTAAAACATTTATGATTGAATTGATAAAAGTACAATAAGTTTAAGACTTTTTGGACAATTTTCTTCACTAATGCATGTTAAGCTTGTGTTACTTTATGCCACTTTCAAATTTACCACATGATTGTGTAGAAACGTACTATTGCATTAGAAACTTGCTAGTCTAGAAGGAGGAGAGGGAAAAAGAAGAAGAAGATTAATATGTAGAGTACATTCTTTCAACACGGGCTTTACTGTAAAATGTGAGTTTTGACTTTATAATCCAGGAGCGGCTCATCTAAGCACAATGAAGACCTACTTCTGTCTTGGTATCCTTTTCAGGTGAACTTTGGACGAGTGTGAGATAAAGTGAATAAGAGTATGATGCAAACAGAAATTCTGCATTTCTTTGGTAAAATCAATGGAATTTTGTTGTGTTATTTTGTCGGACTGCAAGTCAAATAGTCGCCCAAGAAGACAATGTCAGCTGTTATTTCATATTGCTTGCTTTGAACTCCTTTTTCTTTTCCCGTTTTAAACGAAGTGCTTCTGTGCACATCATAGGGTCCTTTAATGATAACTTCGATAGAGACTAATCTAATAGATAATTTTCTGTTATGGCATGAACAGTTACTCGTTCTAGTATGTTAGAAAGCCTTGATTTTATGACAAGAAAAATTCAAAGAGAAAAAGTATAGATAGAAAAATGAACAATACACAGATTGGCCTACGTTTCTTAACCGGCTGGTCCGGTCCAATTTCAGCATCATCAGAGTCACTTTCCGGTTCCGGTCCAATTTCAGCATCATCAGAGTCAGTTTCCGGTTCCACAAACTGGGAAGCAACCTTGTTTGAATGGGTTTCAGATTCCAAGGTGGGAACATACCCACTTTGAATCTGATCATCCCCTGTTGGACTTTTCTGGATCATGCCATGGGGTTGCAGAGTCATGTTCTGAAATTGCTGTTGTACTTGTGACGATGAGGCAACGCTAGACAAAGCTAAACAGTTTGTTGTATCGTGGTTGCCACTGTAACTCCCTGCTGTAGAAGGTGTCCTCGCAAGAGCTTTCAAAACGCGCGGCCTGGCCAATCCAGGAAGCAAAGAGGCCTCAGTTTCATAGGTTGATGAAACTCTTTGGTACGTTGTCTCAAATGCTTTGGATATCTTCCTCATAAGGCTTGGTTTAACAGTCTTTGCAGCGTTCAACGGTGGCTCAAATGGATCCTCAATCTAACCAATCAGCAAAAGGCAAAAAGCAAAAAAAAATAAAATGAAATGATGAATAAGAAGTGATAGTAATGGCTATTAATTTTACTTTCTGGTTTTCCTTTTACAAAGAAACGGCAAAAAACGGTAATTACGAAGATCGCATCATTGCTGCTTAGTGCTTCCCACTTTCCTTTGTAGGGACAAATCCCTAGATCTTTGGCCTTGCAACTTATGTCTGAAAACTGCCAAAAGACATGCATAAGACGAGGCATGATCATCTCAAAGTTTCCCAGTAATAGTCATAGTATATCATTAGAACTAACATCAAATCTGCCATTGGTCAAAAGCAAAGCATAGGAAAAACATTATTCTGAAGAATGACAAAGTAATTTAGGCAGAGCAAACATTCAATTCTATGTTATTTTTCTCATCTCCTGCACTGTACGAAGTTCCATGGGGAATAGAATTGTCAAATATTACCTTAGAAAAGAAGGAAACTGAAAGCTCAGACAAGGAATTTCGGTTAACCGGCCTGTATCTGTTGGATTTCCATTTGGCTATGTTAGCAGCACAAGTTTCTGTTATATTCCGGACGACATCAGCTCTTACACCTGCCATATTTTCCTGACCAAGTTAGCCACAGAATTGGCTCATAGTTGACTTGCATAAGTTATCAAACTATTGCAAACAAAGGTTTAACCAAAACCCTTGGAACCTCCCACATATATACACGGCAACCTTTGAAACGTCTCTTCACATGTTTCATCTTGTTAACAGCAATGGACAAGGCAAACATTGTTCTTATTTGAGGCTATAGGAGAGGAATACAAATAGTGTTATGATTTGAAAGAGGAGTTCGGAGTTATGAAAGTACTCATGAAAAGGAGGAACTGTGAATTGCCTCCAGACTATGGAGCAGTGGGTGGCATTTTGATCCCTAAGCTTCAAAATGTGATTTTTCACTGAATAACCTGATATTTTTTTTTCACTGAAATATCGGGTCAGCAAATTTTGTTAACTTTTAAACCATTAAGGGGCTAAGATGAGACAAAGAAAGAGTTTAGGGTCCAAATGGCAACAGAAGGAGTACCTTAATGGTCGGATAGCTTCGATTTGATTATTATATGCTGACCTGGAGTTATTATACAATAGCTTGATAGGTCAGAGGTAAAATGCCTTTTTTGTGAACTGAGAGATGTATTTTCCCAAAATGAAATAACAACACAAACTAGGATGATATTCTGGTAGAGAAGAAAGAGTGGAATTAATTTAGACATGTTAGGATCATAAGAACCATAATGAAACAACAGCACTCGGCTAGGATTATATGGTCATGTATAGGGAAAACTTGACATGCTTTTGATGATAGGAAGTACCTTTAACTTTAAGATCGCTTGCAATATCTCCTGGATATATATCTTTGAGAGGAGGTAAAATTGCAGGCACACATGTCTGCAAGAAACCACTCATTCAAGTTGTCAAAACAAATTTGAACAATCCATCCTGATACATAATAACTGAACTAAAGAGAATCGTTCCGCTTTCTCTAGGAAACAGTTGTAAATAGATATTGTTTATTAATCAACAACAAAAAATATATAGTAAGATGCCTCTAATCTAATCCCTAATGGGAAGTTTCTTATAAGGAGCAAAGGTTGAGCTGGTGCTACAGACCCAACAAAGATGATGTTTATGCTTTATAGTGTGCCTTCACAACTGCTATTAGGAATTTGAAAATTCTCTCTTAAATAGGTTATTTTGTTACAAAGCTTACCTGAAAATGAAAAATGACCAGTAAAGTCAGACCATATGAGTTAAAGCTCCCACCCATTGGATTATTAATTTCCTGAGCCTTAGCCCATTCTTTAACCTATCAAAAGAATGGTGTCATTTAATAAGATAGGAGCTAGCCCTGTTTCATGTGAGCTATGTAGAACCAGTATTATTTAGAACGGACCAATAAGACCATATCGCCAAAGCGTTCGTCTATTCCTTTGATCCATAACAAGAGCTTGGATTTCATCTGGCCCGATAGATTGTCAATTGAAACATCGCAGGAAATGCCTCTGCTCTTAAACCGTACTATTGGAACTCTAACATGGGGGATGAATTTGAGCTTGTTGAATCGACCTGCCAACCATTGTTACAATGTTTAATGATTATTGAAACTCTTTTGCTCAAAATATTGAATCAATATAAGAAGCAGAAACTCACTATGCCATTTGTTTCTGGAAACAAATTGCATCACAAAATGTCATCTAAATATTTGCTAATTTGAATTTTAACATCTCTCTCTCAGTCAGAAGAAGAGTGACTTGAAGTCAAGAAGGACCGTGGGAATGAAGTGTAAACTGTAATACTAGATGTTTGGCCCCCCAGAGACGTTTTATCTTGTTAAAATGTCTCCTGGCAAATGAAGCTGGTGGGTTCTCGTGAGAAGCTGACACGAGGAGGTGGCAAATGGATCTCACATATCATGTTTACATTACATGTATGGCCAGGCAAGGTTGCAATGTGCAAGATGCATTAGAGAGAAGCGCAAGAAGCATGAGAGCGGGCATAGAGCAGTGCACAAAATTGACACAGACAAACTAGTACCAAGCCAAAAGACCTGGTGTAAGAGAGTCCACAAGGTGCAAAAGCACATTTGTAGAAGGTGCATAATAGAACTGTCGTAAAATTTATTATTTAAATTGCTAGAATCTTGTCGATATTGGTGCATTGCAACATCTCTTTCACCACAGTAGAGAGAGAGAGACAGAAAAGGGGGAGGAGATTCATGAGAGATTAATGAAATTGCCATAAATCTGGAAATCATGAAAAACTTGCCGTCACATTTGCAAGTTGTGGACAAATGGAAAAACCTAAAAGCGCATGTTCAAGAAATGAGAAAACTATAATCTTTCTGAAAATATATATGCGCATAATATTACCTATAGCTTCAAGTCTCGACAGCAAAGGCCACAGCAAAGCCACTGACATACTCCTTTTCTGCCTTTTCGAAGTTGAGATGTATGTATCCTGGGGTAACTCAATGGAGATGTCCAAGTCCCCCCATCTCGTGGAAAGACCAGAGACAAATGATCCAAATGGTTCCACAATCGCACCTGTATGAACAATGTCATAAACCTTCAATGCCACAACATTCTGTATTTGCAAAACATTCAAATTCTACTCAGTACTGATTGCACCATCAAGTAAGAGATCCTTTTTTAGTGCACTATTAAAATGTTAAATTCCAAGCCAAGCTAAAGGGAATGTGAAGACACCCTACGTACATAGCTATAGTACAGTTTGAGAGAAGTGCAGGCCTTCCAGAGATGGGTCACACTTGCAATTACAAAGTTTTCAATACAGTTAAATAGAAATGAAAAACCTTGGGAGAACAGTTCTCAGATAAATTTGAATGGTAAAATTTGTAGAAGAAGCATGCACATGGTGCAGAATTTTCTGCAAGAGGACCGAGCTATACATCAACACCATAAAACACACCTACCCACTAAATTGAAGTAAAATTACCTCGAAATTTTTTCATAGAATGAACAATAGTTCGCAGCTCATCAATAATTTGGTTTCGAGCTAGCAGGTTCTCCTGTGATGGTTTAATTGCAGAAAGAATATCATCCAGTGTTTGCTCCAACACTCTGCTGGCACCCATCTTCTAGCACTGCGGATCAGTAAGAAGTCTAAACATGTGGTGGGAGTGGGAGTTGGGGATGGGCAAGAGAATTACTCAAAGAAAATAAATAACAAATATACCCTGTTGCCTTGCACGGCAATGTTGATATCTTTTGTCTTCGATACAAGTAAAACGAACAAAAGGGCATCCGTTTTTCAGATCATTCCATCTAAGAGAAGTTCAAAGCTGCTGGTTTCATGGCATAACAAAGAGTGGCAAATCAATAATACCAGCAATTAGTGACTATCACTTCGATCGGCCGGAGAGTATCGATTCCCCGCCCAAAAGAGGAAAAAAGAAGAAGAAGAAGAAGTTTCTCCAAATATGTGAATTTTGTCTGCTTTCTCTCCACGCCAGACCTCAAGACTACTGATTCCCTTATCTCCTTTCCAGCTCAGCGCGAGATTGCTTGCTCTGTTACTCACTTAGGGGTGGTTCTATGGCTCTCGCTGCCCTCAGACTCTCTCTGATTCCCACTCTCAGATTCTCTTCTCCATCTTCCCAATCTCGCAGTATCTCCACTCCTTCTCCAGTCTCGACAAAGCCCGTCTCGCCTTCTTCTCCTTCTGGATCAAAGATAAAAGCCGGTCCAACCCATGTCGCCTCAGGGGAGCAGGAAAGTGCCCGGAAGCCCCAATAAAGATAAAGTGCCCACAGTTTTTTTTTTTTTTTTTTTTCTGTAATTCGAAGTGAACAGTGGGAAGAATGAAATGGAAATGAGCTGGATATTTTGGCGGTAAATTTTGAGGGACAGAGGAAGAGCTAGAGGATTCAACGGAGTCGGTCGAGCGTGGACTTTCTGATTCCTCAGCGACGTGCATTGGATGGACTCGTGAAAAGATCACACCAGAGATTAGTTTTTCGATTGCAAAAATATGCGCAATTACAAACGTATTTGATGTCGTCGCACGTTGCATTCGCCCTTCTAGTGAAGTAAAGCCATTGGGGAGTGAGTGGAATTATGGCGTGTTTGAATTGGTGATGAGACTGTTAAAAGGCTGTAGACATGGTAAGACTCTGTAAGTGTTGCTCTGGTGTAGCAGCTAATCGCATAAAAAGAGACCAACCACAATTTTCTTAGAAGAGAATTATCCTTTCTTGGTAGTTCTTGATTTGTAACGAAGAGCTTGTTGTTGCTGTGTCATATGCAGCTCTTGATTTGTAACATCTGCTTGAGAAGAGGACACATCTAGGCCTTCAGTCTTTTTCATGAGAGCACTGACTGAATCTTCAACAGCTTTCTAAGCAGCCAATAAAAGTTCTTTCCATCTCTTTCTGCTTACGTTAGGATGTCTAGTTTCACCTCATGTAAAAACTCTTGGGACAATCCACGTATCTAGAGCTGAGCTTTAGCAGAATACATCTTTTTAACTGCAGAGACCCACATTATGATGCTGCGGTGCAAGAGGGGATCGGGGTAGGGGCGAGAGACGCATCAAACTTGGTAATAGCCAAAAAAAAAAAAAAAAAGTAAATGGACAAAAAAAATGCATAGTTTGCTGAAATATTTGTTAATTCATTAAAGTCAACCAGCTGCATTGCCAAGTTTTGAGTTTCGACCAGGGAAAAGAAATAAGTGCAGTGACGAGAAATCCGGAATATTTTGCAAATAATTAACTACATAATTACACGCGACTAATCTACGTGTACAATTTGAAATTTTTATGACTTGGGCCCATAAGCTTTAAAGAAAACTAGTCATCCACATCAATTTCTTTCAAGAGAACTCAGCAGAACTCATCCTCATTCATTTTACAACTCTACACAGTAAACTGAATCAAGATGGAAGTGGGTAGCAAACTTTTGTCTAGGAAAACATCACAGCACCCGCAACTCCACTTCCTGGGCGAGAGCCATGTTTAGAAGACCTAGGTAACGTTAATACTTACAGACGTGCCCAGATTCATGTCCACCTAAATGAAAACCACAAAGCAATTTGCTAGAGAGTTCAAAAGTACGTCAAAAATTGCAGACACATTGAACGCAAAGCAACCATTCGATACCGAGAAACTATTTCAAGAAACTGTGGCAAGGTACTAACTTTTTCATATCTTCCACATCCAGCATTTTCCTTCGATAATTTTCTACCAACTCATCTTGATTTTCATAAGTCAAAGAAAAGGGGAGGGCTTCTGCGCGGTTGGCCGCGGTGTTGCAGACTCATGTTCTGAAATTGCTGTTGTACTTGTGATGATGAGGCGGCATCAAATGCAATGAACGGTTCGTCCTCATCTGGTTGCCACTGAAACTCCCTGCTCTGGAAGGAGCCCTCCCAAGAGCTTTCAAGACACGCGGCCTGGCCAGTCCAGGAAGCAAAGAAGCCTCAGTTTGATAGGTTGATAAAACTCTTCGATATGATGTCTCGAATGCTTCAGATATCTTCATCATAAGGCTTGCTTTAACAGTTCTTGCAGCGTTCTCCGATCGCTCAAATGGGTCCTCAATCTGATCAATCAACAAAAGAAAAAACAGAAAAAAGAAATGATGAATAATAAGTGATAGCAATAGCTATTGGTGCTACTTTTTTTGTTTTTCCTTAAAAAAGAAACAGTGAAAAAATGGTAATTACAAAGATCGCAGTAGTCTGAAGTATCCATCTCGTATTGCTCCTTAGTGCTTCCCACCTTCCTGTGTAGGGGCAAATTGCTAGATCTCTAGCCTTCCAACTTATGTCCGAAAACTGCCAAAAAAAATGCTTAAGATGAGGCATGATGCACATCTAAGTTTCCATGTAATAGTCGAATTATGTCGTAAGAACTAACATCACATCAGCCATTGGTGAAAAGCAAAAACATCTGAAAAACATGATTCTAAAGAACAAAGAAATAATTTAGTCAGAGTAAATATCAATTCTTAGTTATTTTTCTAATCTCCTAAACTGTATGGAGTCTCAAAGGGAATAATCTTGTCAAATATTACCTTAGCAAAGAAGGAAATTAAAAGCTCAGACAAGGAACTTTGGTTAACCAGCCTGTATCTGTTGGATTTCCACCTGGCTATGTTAGCAGTGCAAGTTTCCGTGATTCTCCGGATTACATCAGCTCTTACACCTGCCACAATTTGCCAACCAAGTTAGCTACAGAATCGTCTCATAGTTGGTGTATGAGTCCTCCAACTATAGCAAACAATGGTTTAAACAAACCCTTGAAACATCCAAAATGCAAACAGCAACCTTTGAAATTGGGTCTACGCATGTTTACCTTGCTAACAGTAATGGACAAAGCAAATATTTTTGTTATTTGAGGATACAGCAGAGTAATATAATCAAGAGAAGAAGTGTTATGATTTGAAAAAGAGGATGTTCAGGATGATGAAAGTACTCATGAAAAGGGGAAACTGCGAATTGCCTCTGGACTATGGAGTAGTAGCATTTTGGATCCCTTAGCTTCAATATATTTTCATTGAAAAATCATGTCTGCATATTTCATCGACTTTTTACTCATTTAGGGGCAAAGATGTGACAAATGAAGAGTTCAGGGTCCAAATAAAGATGAAAGGTCTTAGGGGTCAAATACCTTCCATTTTGTTCTATTTAAAAATAATAATAAATAGCTACATATGCTGACCCAGAGTTCTTATAGAAACATTTCGAAAGCTCATAGGTAAAATGCTTCTTTTGAAAATTGAGAGAGGCATTTTCCCATAATGATATAACAAAACCCCCTAGGACAATTGTCTGGTGGAGAAGAAAAAGTAGAAAAATTAGACATCTTTGGATAAAAACAACCATAATGAAACAACAGCAGTCAGCTAAGATTAATTGTGTTGTAGTGGGGAAATTACACATGCTTTCAATAACACAAAGTACCTTTGAGATCATTAACTATATCTCCCGGATATATATCTTTTAGAGGAGGTAAAATTGCAGGCACACAAGTCTGCAAGAAACCACTGATTCAAGTTAACAAAAAAATTTCGGACGAACCAGTGGTAAAAAAAGTTCATGAATCCAGAAGAACAGAGTATCCTGATAAATCAAAAGTAGCTGAACTAAAGATATTGGTTCCACTTTCTCTAGGAAAAGAACATAAACAAAGTATTTTCATTAATCAACAAAATATATATATAGTAAGATCCCTCTGATCTAATCTCTTTTCCAGTAAGAAGTTTCTAAATATGAGCAAGGACTTGAGCCGGTGCTGCAGACTCGGGAACAACGATGTCCATGCCTTATATAGAGCACTCACAAGAGCTATTAGGAATTAGCAAGTTCTCCATTAAATAAGTTATTTTGTTAAAAAGCTTACCTGAAAATGAAAAATGACCAGTAAAGTGAGACTATATGAGTTGAAGCTCCCAGACTTCGAATTGTTGATTTCTTGAGCCTTGGCCCATTCTTTAACCTATCAAAAGAATTTGTCACATAAAAAAATAGGATAGGCCGTGCTTTGGGTAAGCAATGTAGATCCAGTAATATTTAGAACGAACCAATAAGACCATATCGCCAAAGCGTTCGTCTATGCCTTTGATCCATAACAAGAGCTTGGACTTCATCTGGCCCGACAGATTGTCGATTGAAACATCACACGAAATGCTTCTGCTCTCAAACTTCACTATTGGAACTCTAGCGCTGGAGATGAATTGAAGCTTTTGATATCGACCTGCCAAACATTGTTTTATGATGTCTAATGAGTATGGAAATCTCTCTTAGTCACAACATCTCGAACTGATTCAAGAAGCAGGGAAACAAATTGCATCACAAGAGGTTATCTAAAAATCGCTAATGTAAATGCAACATCTCTCTCTCAGTTGGAAGAAGAGTGACTTAAAAGTTGAAGTCAAGAAGCATACTTGCCATGGGAATGAAACGTAAGCTGGATTAGTAGATATTTGGCTGCCAGAGATGTTTTATCTTGTTGAAATGTCTCCTAGAAAATGAAGCTGCTGGATTCTTGTGTGAAGCTAATACAAATAGGTTGTAAATGAACCTCACGTCATGTTTAAATGAATGGCCAGGCAAGGTTTCTATGTGAAAGATGCATCAGAGAGAAGCAAAAGAAGCATGAGAGTGAGCACAGAGCAATGCGCAGAAGTGACACAGAGAAACTAGTACAAAGCCAGGAAACTTGGCGTTAAGACTCGGAAAGTGCAAAAGCATATTCACAGAAGGTGCACAATGGCAATGCCCCTAAAAGTTATTATTTAAATTGCAAAAATTGTTAATGTTGGTGAATTGTAACATCTCCTTCACCATAGACTCTCTAAACACAAAGGCAACTTTCGACTTTCACCGCATAGAACAGAGAAGAAATCAATGAGATATCAAGTGTCATTATAATTGTCAGTGCTTAGACTCTCTAAGTACAAAGGCCAATCATAAATTCATAGACTTGAGTTTCTTTTATATCACATATCAGTGTTCACCATTTGATCTAATAAGTCTGATTGTGCTGGTAGATATTCTCCTGTAAAATCAAAGTCTCTGTTATTGGTGCCTAAGGAGGGAGGGAGGGAAAGACAGAGAGAGAGGAGTATCATGAGTGATTAATGAAATTGCCATAACCTGGAAATCATGAAATACTTGCAGTTGCCTTTGCAAGTTATTGACAAATGGGAAAACTTAAAAGCCCAAGCTCAAGAAACGAGACAACTACAAACTTACTGAAAGTATACATGCACATATTATTACCTATTAGTCTCAACTGCAAATATGACAACATGAGTTTTTTCGTTCTCTTGCAGTAGAGGAGATGTATGAACCGTTGGGTAATTCAATAGAGATGTCCAAGTCCCCCCATCTCGTGAAAAGACCGGAGACAAATGATCCAAATGGTTCCACAATCGCACCTGTGTAATGATGTCATTAACCTTCAATGCCACAACATTCTGTATTTGTAATACATACAAATTCTATTCAGTGCTCAATGAACAATCAACTAAGATTTTTTTTTCAGTGCACAATTACAACGTCATATTTCAAAACCAAGCTAAAGGGAATGTGAACACAGCCTATATACATAACCATAGTACAACTTCAAAGTAAGTGCAAGCCTCCAGAGACGGGTCACACTTATAATAACAAAAATTTCAACACTGCTAAATAGAAATGGAAAACCTTGGGAAAATTTAAGCTCTGAGATACATTGAATTGTTTAATCCACAGAACAAGCATGCACAAAGTGCTGAATTTCCCTCAAGAGGACACAAGCTATAACCAACACCACAAAACACACCTACCCATTAAATTGAAGCAAAAATACCTCGAAAAATATCCATAGATCGAACAATAGTTTGCAGCTCATCAATAATTTGGTTTCGAGCTATCTGGTCCTCCTGTGACGGTTTAATTGCAGAAAGGATATCATCCAGTGTTTGCTCCAATACTCTGCTGGCACTCATCTTTTAGCACTGCGGATCAGTAATGAAGAAATTTAAACATATGGAGGGAGTCATGGATGGGCATGAGAACTACTCGAAGAAATGAAATAATACATGTACCCTGCACCTTGCACAGCAATGTTGGTATCTTTCTCTTTGATACAGGTAAAACGAACACAATGGCACCAGTTTTTCAGATCATTCCATCTAAACGAAGCTCAAAGCTGCTGCATTGATGGCTATCGCAATTAGTCCATAACAAAGAGGGGCAAATCAATAGTACCAATAGGAAATTGTCCTAGCATTATAGCAAATTCCATGCTTTCCAAGGAAATTTTTCAATGCAAAAGTGCTCTGTGGAAAAGTCAAAAGCAGCCCTTGACTACATGAAAAGGAAAATTTCCTTTGAATATATTACTGTCCAACATTGATGTGCAAAATCCTTCAACGGCAGTCCCTTTTGCTTTTATAACTGTAACTTTTAGCATGGTGAGCAAAAATCCCTTGTGTGCACGATGGACGCGAGGGTGGGAGAGTGGTTCTTGAAAGCTGAGGATGGTCAAGAAAGTGGGGATGATGGAGATGATGTTGTGACAAAGGGGTAATGTATCCATCAGATCATTATAACAGCCTAGTTTTGCTAGCTAAAATGCAAATTAACATCCAGAAAAGAGTAATCAAAACTAGTCGGCTTTCGATCTTTTTAACTACAAGAATACGTTTTTGTTATCCATGAACAGATAAGTGAATTACGACGAATCAACTTATCATAGGAACCCAAGAGAAAAAGGAGCCAGCAGTTTGCATTTGTCATGGTCATGACATTAAATAAATCAAACGCGAAAGACAATCAGCCCCACAAGAAAAGGGAATACCCCAATTATGTTCTTCAATGGAAACAATCATAACTAACAATATTCAGAGAAATGAATTAGAAATTCTCAAAAGAAGCTCGAGAATTAAATTTAACGTCAGACCACATTTTTTTTTTTTTTTGCTGGGTAGAATCAAACCACACTGAGAATAAACGAGTGATCCGCCAAAAGCAGCTTAAGTGCTTACACAGATACAATCATCTGCTCAATATAGGAACTGGGCATTACTCAAAGAACTGGCCACGTACAAAAGAAAGACGAAGGAAAGAGAACAACGCCGATTGCAGCAGTACCTGAGAAGCAGGAGCGTGCAGCTCTTGACGTCGAGATGGCAGTGTGACCCTTCTCAAGGAAGATGGTCACAGGGGTCAACGAGTAGTCAACAACCGTTGCAGTGGCCAAACCAATCAGAAATAAGAATCGTGAGTCTACTTTATTTTCAAAGCAGTAAAAGCCACAGTGGGGACCGCGAAACTTAGTGAACACGTTTCCTGTCGTCTCTTTTGGGGAGAATTACGCCCCTAATTTCTCGGTGTTGTTGCAATTCACCCTCAATGTTTCAGTATTTGCAAAAATCCCACCATCTTTTCGAGTATAGTTGCAATCTCCCCCCGGGTTGTCTCCATTGAATTCTCTTTCGAACTTTGGTCACATACTCTCACTTGATTGGTTTGTGCTTAATATGAATGGATAATGACATAAATAGTTCCTTAATTTTGATTCGAATGTGTAATGTGATATCTAAGTTTTTAATTTGTTCAATGTGGTTTTTGAATTTTACATTAATATATTATGTGGTCATTGAAATTTTAACTTATTTAATATGATCTTTAATGTGATCCCCATGTATTATATGGAAATATTCAATATTATAATTTCTAGACACTTTTTCATATTTATATATTCAATTTTAGTCCATGTATTATATGAAAAAATTCAACATTATCATTTCTAGACAACATTAAACATTTTTCATATAATCTAAAACAAACTTGGAAAATTTTCAATATTTTAATATTTTCTGATTTTTTAATTAAAAAATTATTTTTCTTTCTTTGAAATTTTTTTTTTATGAAATTTCAGGTTTCACGAATTTTCTGAAATTTCGAATTTTTATGAATTTTTAATATTTTTAATAATTTTTTTGATTTTCTGAATTTTTGGATTTTTTTATTTTTTAAAAAAAATATAATTCGGACCGGGTCGGGAAACCCGGCCCTACTAACCCGATTCGGACCCTGTTGGTCCGGGTTGGGCCACAAAAGACCGGGCGGCCCTAAATCACTAAGCATTGAAAAAAGGCCCACGAAATTCTTTTTTTTTTAAGGCCCACGAAAATTCATTTTTATAGAAAGAGCCCACTTCTAATTTCTGTCTCTCGGCCCAGCTATCTCGGCCCGCGATGAACCCAGCCCGGCATACACAAGCCCATGACGAAGCCCACCTTCCTATTTTTCTATCTTTTCTATTTTCCGATTTTTTTTTCATTCTTTTCATTTCTTTTTCTTTTTTTGTCTTTTTCTGCTTTCTTTTTTTTTATTATTTTTCAATTTAAAAGTTCCCTTCTTGCATCCCCATGCATTGTATATTCGTCCACTCTAGCCGGCGTTAACCGCCTCCGACCATGAAATCCGGCGAACGTTTCCGTCGTTAAAGTTTAGAAAAAGCATCCATGCTATTAACAAAAATGATAAATTAAAAGTTCACTAATAGATTTCCGGCTCAACCGAGCCTTACATGAAAGGACGACGAGGGCCGGAGCTGCACGCTAAACAAAAGTTCATGGACTAGTTTTGTCGTTTTTCCTACAAAAATTGTGAATGTGAATTTGCTCTTTTTTTACTGACTTGCTGCTCTTCTCTTTTTTTTTTTTTGCTGCAGGTCCCACGCGTGGAGGAGAAAGAAACAAGAAGAAAGCGGCTGGCCGGGCCGGGAAAGGAAGAAAAAGAAGAAGGAAATGGGCCGACCTGATACTTTGCCCCTACTTTTTAAATAAGACTTTACACGTTGAGTTTAGAGAGCCTAGACTTTAAGGCTAATTCTTTGATATCTTCAAAGGATGCAAAAAGTAGGATTTAAAGTTAAAAGCATGAGTTTTGAATCTAGAAGATGAAAGTGTAATTGAGAGAAAAGTTGAGGAGGACAATTAGGCACACGTACTACTCGCGTGCCAAATTATGATAAAGAAAAATTGATCGGCCACGCAACAAGTGCGTTATGTCTAGTGCGCAGTAATTCTTTGGTTTCATTGTTAATATCGGTGGATCAACCTCCTTATGTTTATAGGTTGCTATGGTAGATTAAAAACAATGTGAAGACCGATGTGAAAGAGAATCTGGGAAGGAAATTCGCAAATGCTCATATAAGAAAAAAATTGCAAGTAGCATAGAAAATGTTCGTATGTTTTGAATAATTCTAATGATTTTCTGTATCTCTCAAAATTATGCGAATATCTCTCTTTTATTGTGCATAGGTTGATTGTTATGTTATCTTAATTAGTCATTTCATAAAGTCTATAAATAGGCTAATGTAATCTTTGTTATAATATATCGAAATATACACACTTACTCTCTTCTGCATATTTTTGTTATTTTTCTCAATTTGGAATCAGAGCCCTTTCCTTCTTTTTGCTTTGCACCTAATGCATTCCTAGTAAAATAAATCCATCCATTTTTCAACGTCTTCACACAATAACCTTTGCTTAGTAGTGCCTAGCTTATCCTCTTAATGTAGCCATGCTAGCTGTATTCACTACGTTTATTAAAATATTGTCTTGACAACAAAGTTGACAGCAAAAGGTGCATGTTGTTAAGCTTCAATGCCTCAAATTCTTGACTTTTCACTTCTCTTTTTGAGAGCTGACACTACCAAACAAACTCACAACCATTAGATGAGCAACATATTGAATTCTTCTCATCAATAGAAGTTTGGAGCCATCATAAGTGTCATCTTGTCTTGGATCTGTTGAGCTTATTTTAATTAAAGATTTTGGCGATTTTGTTTGGTCTATTTTTCAAACTTAAAGTTGATTTGTTACAACTCAACTTGAGTTTGAGGGAATGTTAGCTGTGACATCCTTGGATTAAATCATAAAGGTATTATCTACTTTGGCCTATCCCACACAAAACCTCACGATTTTATTTTTTGGCATATAAGCAGGCACTTCTCCAGGAGGTCACTTATCCTAGTAGTACTCTAGCTTGGGCTCGCTTAGCTTTGGAGTTCCAAAGTAAAGCTTATCGTTTGTCAAAAGGCGCATTCGTGAGTTAATTTCAATTTTCACATATATATTCTAGAATCTCCCTCCCCCTTTTTGGTATACAATTTGGCTCTTCTCGCCTCTTTCACTAATCTAGAAGCCTACTAGGAGTTACTCCTAGTCTAGGCCCTCTTTGGCCTCAACAATCACTCCTTGCCTTTATTGGACCGGGTTGTTACCAGCCTACCAGTTTCCACATGGTTTGTTCTTGAACCATACAATTACTAGAGGGGGTCCTGCTCTAATATCATGTTATGACATTCTTGGATTAACTCATAAATGTATTGTCTAATTTGATCCATCCTATACTAAGTCTCACAGTTTTATCCTTTGACATATAGGCGGGCATTTTCCCAGGAGATCTCTAGTCTGGGCTTGTTTAACTTTGGAGTTCCAAAGTAAAGTTTTCCATTATGTCAAAAGGCACCTCCATGAATTAATTCCATTTTTTACATATGTATTCTAGAATTGCTCTCCCCATGTACAATGTATAGTTAGGTTCGTTCCTTTCCCTTTGAGATCATAGAAGATTGCCAAGAGCTGCTCATTATCCAGCCCTCTTTAGCCCCAGCAACCACTCCCGCCCTCATTAGACCGAGTTGTTACATTAGCAATATTAGGATATATATTTGATTCCACATATTCTCAGAATTATGCATATATCTCATTTGATAGAACATATCCTTGATTGATCATATTTGATATTTATTTATTTTGTTAAGATAATCATCTCATAAAACTTATAAATAGGTTGATGTATTTCATTATATTAATTGAAGTACAGAGAAATTCCATATCCAACTGAAAACAAGTTTGATGATTAAAGAGAAAGTTGAAAAAAACAGCTTTCCTAGGTCACTTGAGGATGACCGCATATAGTGTCGTAGAACAGCAAGCCCCCATATGGCGGCATTCCTTAACTTTCGACAAGGTTTTAATCCTTCGAGAAAGAGAAATTGTCGAATGTTTTCAAACTTTCGTTGGCTTGATATTCTTTAGCCATTTGGCAATCTTTCTGGTTGGGTTTCTAATGGCTCATTTCGCCTTAATTAATCCCAGACAATTTCTAATTGGCGAAAGATACACTAGGGCAAAACCAGCATTGATGAGTGATTGATGCTGAAGGTCAGATACTCCTTTCCTGGTATTGTTCTCTACATGAAAACATGTAAACCCTCTTTGAAGAAATACAATTATTTTGATATGTTTTGCCAAGTAGTGCTCTTCGAAGCCCCAAGCATATTTGGCCTGACAGCTTCAAAGTCCTGAGATGGAAAAGCTCTACATAGCATCCAAGTCCTACGTTGAGAAAGTCCATGTGAGTCATCTTTTATCCACTTTTAAAGTCCTTGGAAGAGAAAGTCTAGTTACTCTTTTTTATCCCTCCTTGGAATCTTGCCATGAGAAACTCTAGGGACTTTTCTCTTATCCATCACTGGAATTCTGTGACGAGAAACTTTAGGTACCCATCTCTTACCCAATGAGGAGCCACAAGTGCTTTAGATCACATTGAAGTCCAAGATAAGTGTGAGATTTTGTGGGATTATGGCCAACTATTCTAAAAACGTAAGCTATTAAATGAGATATGGTTTATTATTTTCAATAGGAAAAGTACCAAAAAAGTCATAAATTTATTGAATTGGAATCAATTCAGCACTAAAATTTTCAATTGGACCAATTTGTTCATAAACTTTTCACATTAGTGCCAATTCAATCCATTTGGCCAATTTAGGCTGGAAATTAGTGGCATGGACATTGGCGATCTTACGTGGCATTGCTGGCGTTGACATGAACATTATAAAATAATTTTTAATAATTTTTCAATTTTTGTATTTTTTAATGTTTTTTAAATTTTCCTTTTAATTTTTTTTCCTATTCTTCTTTAGCACGTGGGTGGTACTGGCTGAGGGCCACCATCTGGTGAGGGCAACCCTCTTCAAAGTATTAATACAAAGTATAAAAGGCACGAACTTAAAAGAAGAAGGTTGGGTCTTGTTGATCCTACCTCATACTCCTACGTCCAAAAACTTACCCAGACAAATTCACATACTAAATTATGGATTGACAACCTAACCCATCGGCATGTTGCCGTTGCCATAAAAAACCCCTTAATGTTCCAACTAGCTCAACATTGATATTCAAGTGCCAAGCGACAAATTGATGAAGAACAAACTCTAGATACCCCACGTCAACCTACACGATGGAACTACACTTAATATATACTATGGCTGAATTGGGTACATGCACATTTTCATAAACATAATTGAAATGCATTGGGCTCCAAAAAGTAGTGGCGGTGGAAGATCCATCTTATGTGTTTGAAAAATAAGGATTGAGCAAAAACCCAATGAATAAAATCTCTTTATCTTAAAGTAGGAAAACATCTTTCCACAAAACAATCTTAAATCCAAAACAAATACATAATAGCCATATATGCTAAATATAATAATAAATGCATTGTTAAATGCATTATCTTTCCTATTGTGATATGCCAATGAAAACTATTAATAACATTGCATAAAATGGTTCACTCAAATGGAAGCGGGTGACATAATATACAATGATGTATGTGTCATAGGTTAGCAATTCTTTGGCTGTAGAATGGCTCTTGTGACACTTGGTGAGTGTACAACACTGGGTTCCTTCCTCATATACAGTCACATAGCTTAGCTTGGGTGTCTAATTCATCAAGCAAGACAAATATATTAGTTTAGGCTTGACAACTAGTTTTGGCTTTCCATGGCCTCATCAAGAGAGAAGCATAAACTCTTGACCAATTTGTGCATATGAGGCTAATCCTGCCTTTAGAGCTTCTAAGTGATATTGTATTTATATTCTAGAACTCCTAGCACCAATCGTCCTAATGTCACTCTCATAGACTTGTAGTATTTATCCTCTCTACATTATTCACTCTTCAATTGACACCAAGCGCCACTCACAAGTGTCATGAGAATGGGAGAATTACGGACCGTGACATTCTCCCCACTCAATTTCACAATGCTCTTGTTACAAGCTATTATGTCGCTTCCTTGCATTTCCTAAACCATTGATGCTCCACTTTGGATCATACATTGAATGATAACATTCACCCAACAAAACAGGCCACTCCATTAGTAGCTTCTTTTGATTGCAACTATTTGGACCCCTTTCAGTTAGTTTTATTTTCCCTGGCAAGTGTGGCATTTTTCGGCAATTGCACTCTTTGGGAGCACCCTCTTTTACCTACTAAACTTCTTCATCCTAGCATACTAATGGAGGTTTTTCTCCTTGTTGAAAACGTGGTAGCAAACCTCTTCTTGAGATTCGCTAATTGATCCAAGAACGTTTTTCCCATTTAGCGAGGAATTAGATCTTTCTTGTGCCCCCATTGTCATCTTAGGAGTTGGTCAAGAGTGGCACTTTGTTCGAGGACCTTTTGCCTTGTCAGTTCACTCTTCACCCTTATAAGATCGAGTATACCACAGGTTTTCTCCAACTCAACCCATTTATTGGAGGGATCCTACTTTGATACTATCTATCATGGGTTGGCAATTCCTTGGCTGCGAAATAGCCTGTGTGGCGTGTAACGATCCAATTTGACAAGGGCGGGGAGTAGGTGTCGAGGCTAGATGACTTAGACAAGGAGCAACTCCTAGTAGGCTTCTAGGATGGCGAATGGGGCATGAATGAACTGAACTATGCACCAAATAATAGAAGAGCGATTTTAGGATATTTATGTGAAAATTGGAATTAACTCATGTAGACACCTTTTAACATGATGGCAAGCTTTACTTTAGAACTCCAAAGTTAAGTGAACTCAGGCTAGAGCACTATTAGATGGATGACCTCCTTGTACGCTGAAGAATAAAATTGTAAGGCTCAATATGAAACGGGTCAAAGCAAACAATACTTCTATGAGTTAATTGAAGATGTGACATGGCACCTAGTGAGTGTATGACACCAAGTTAGCATTTATTTTACAGTTGTTCCAAAGAATAATATAGCGAATAACTTATGCAAGGTCATACCATGCTCAGCTTAGTTCAGGTGTCTAGTCTATCGAGTGAAGCATATCACTTTATCCTCGACAACTTGTTTTGGCTTACCATGGCTTCATTTAGAAGAGCAGTATCAGCTCCCAACCACTTTATGTATAAGATACCAACCCTGCCTTCAAAGCTCCTAAGTAATATAATATTTCTATTCTAGATCTCCTAGTACTAACCATCCTAACACCACTCTGATGGACCAATTGTATTCGTCTCATTTATATCACTCACTCTTTATTCGACAACTTCAAGTACCACTCACAAGTGTCACAAATACAAGAGAATCACGGACAGTGACACACGGCTATTACTAATTAAATACGTATGAACATTTGCATTTACACATACATATAGACATGCATCATATTCATTATTAGCGTATCATTTCATTTGAAATAAGCTACAATACTTGATTCCTCTCTTCTCTATTAGAATTCCTCTCTATCTGTGGTGATAGTGTACCCATGAGAAACCCTAGGCCCTAAATTCCCCTACCCTAATAGACACAATCAACTACCACCATACCCTACTCAAATAAACACCAATAGTTTACAATGAAATTTGTCCACTCACAGCAAAAGTCCCACCTTGATACCCAACATATAAATCATCTACAAGAATGGATTATGTTCCTAGTTCGAAAAAAGCAATTTTCGCGAGATTGAGTTGGGATTAGTTCAAAGCTCCCTTCATCCATGATCTTTAATTTCAATGATAGGTACTCCTAGTTTCTAATTGACTTATCTCCTAGGTTAGTTCTAGGGGCTATCTCAGCCTGAACCTAAAACACAATGTTAGAATTGGAGCATGAATTAGAAATAGAATGTAGGTTGGTTACTTTATGTAGAAGAATGGGGAAAATGTGGTTAGAAAATTTTGTAGCCAATGTGTTCCAAGAACTTCTAAAGGAAAAGTGGAAAGCATGCAATCTTATATTACTTGCAAAATTATTTTCTAGGCCAAATGTAACTTTTAGGCTTTCTTATCCACAATGAAGAAGGCTTAGAAGACCGAAACGTGGTGTGTGAACCGATGCAATCAAGACTTTTCTCTTTCACTTTCAAAGTGGAAGCTGACTTGAAAAGAGTCCTAGATGCAAACCCTTGGTATTTTTTGGGTAATCTACTCATTCTATAGAAACTTCAACCTGGGGTACCTATCCACCATCATGTTTTTACTCATCATGCATTCTGGGTGCAAGTGTTTGGAATTTTGGTAATTCAAATCACTAATAAGACAATGACAGAGGTGGTCGGAAAAATTGAAAATGTGGTGGAGCTGAAAATATATGGAAGATGACAACTAGTGCAAGGTGGGAAGATGACAACTAGTGCAAGGTGGGAAGAGTGCATGTGCTATTAGATTTGTCATGCCCTTTGTAGCAAGAGGAATTTGGTAAATTTCAATAAAGATCAACTATGGGTTGACTTTAAGTATGAGAGGCCCCCTTATTTTTGCTATCTATGTGGGTGAATAGGCCACTATACTACAAACTGTGAGGAAATCCATTACAAAGAACTAGGGCCTAGGAAGGAAGGAGTTGGAAACTTTGGATATTGGTTAAAGCTAAGGAAAATAGTTATTCCTGAAAAATGTATTATGAGAAGATCTTTCTTGTGAGGAGGAAAGAGTCTCGGAAACACCTATACCAATTGGCACCGACCACCGATGAGAACTATGAGATGCAATTGGGGAATCCCATGAAATTTCAACCATTGGAACCATCAAAAGTAAAAAGAAAAGTATAGATGAGGCACCTATGATAAAGGCCACAAAAAAGGCTCTCAACTTCTTCTTTCCAAACTCATCACGGTGTGAAACAATTCCCAAGGGCACATCCATATTAATAAAAAGAGTAGGAAAGACTATATTTCTCCGGTAAGAAAATGAAGAGGACCAAGTAATGTAGCTTAGAGCAGAAAGGTGCAAATGTGATTGATGAAACTCTACTCCTTGGCACTTCTATTCAGGTGGATGAAGGGGTGCATGAATAAGCTTTGGTGGCTAGCCTTAATAAGCCACTGGAGAAATGAAAGTTTTGAGCTGGAATTGTTAGGGAATAAGCTCTACGCTAATGTTCTAGCATTTCCGAGCCATAGTGACTCTAGATAGACTTGGCTTACTGTTCCTCATAGAGACCAAGAATAAAAGAATAGTGATGGACAGGTTCAGACAACAACCTAATTTCAAGAAATCGGTCATCGTCAATCCTATTGGCACGATAGAGGTCTAATAGAAATATGGGATGAGAATATAATAATGGAGGTATAATAGTACTTAGAGGAGCTGGTTGATGTCACTTGTGGGGACTCTACTTGTGGCAACATGATAAGAACATCCTTTCTACATGCTTCTATCAAATTCAAATGAGATTGGTCATGGCAAAAACTTCGGGCTATCCACCGTATCAATACCCTACCATGGATTTGCATGGGGGATTTCAATGAGGTTCTCAATTATTGGGAAAAGGATGGAAGACGAGGGGTAGATAATTATTGAATGGTGGCTTGAGAAATGTTGAATGATTGTACCTTAATGGATATTTAAAGTAAGGGCTATGCCTACACATGGTCAAACAATAGAAATGGGGAGAATTTGGTGAGTGTTGTGACTCACCCCCGGTGACAGTTGTTTGTTAGAAGGGAGGTAGTTTAAAGGCACTTGACTACAAGATCTCCCTCACGATACATCAGAGACCCCACATGAGTTTGTTTGATCGTGGTCATGAGCTCTTCCCAATTCATGCCTCACACAGCAGCGGAAAGGTGTCGTGACCCAATTTTCGCATCACGAACAAAAACGAAGGTGAGTTTAGGGGTATCTTTACCTCAGTCCTCTTACAGAGGTACTTTCATAAATAGACATCATCACCTTGTCCCATCTATGATCGTAGCGATGAGTATGCTAAGTCTCTGTAAGCCCTAACTAAAACCCGTGCTCCACAATCACTTTTACGAAGGTACTTCCATAGACGGACATCGTCACCTTATCCCATCTATGGTTGTAGCGATGTGTATGCTAAACCATGGTAGATCTTTGATTGAGAATTCATACCCTGCGTGACGGGTTCATTTTATTATCTAAGTTGATTAACAATCTAAGAGAAATGTTTGGAGTCGCCATTAGTCTTAATTTTGGGGACCGGCTAAAAAGCCCAATTGAAGTTTAGGAGAATCCCCTCAATTTTTACGCAACCGTAGATCTAAGGTTTGAGGACTTGGATTACGCTAATATTTCTATTAACACCCTTGCGGTACCTAACAATCAACGTGTTTACTTAAGTGATCGTGTGTGTCGTTTTTGCATTTGCATGCCATTTAAACAAATAGGTGACCATATGTGGATGTCGATTTCATGCCATTCTATTTTTACAAAGATGAAAAAGAAAAGTAAACAATTTAAATTGAAATTGCAATGCAGTAAGTAAATATCTAAGAAAAGTGGTAAATCTAATATGCAATTCTAAGAAAAGAACAAGTAAAAGAAAAGAAAAGAAAGAAAACCCGCAACTCATCGGGCTTTTATACAACACAATGGAAAATCTAAGACATATGTTGGGTATCAAATGAATAATACAAATGAGATTTGGAAGGTACATTGACCATCACTATCTTTGAGATCGCCTTCTTCACCTACTCTAACTATGACCTAAGGCTATGCAAACGTGTTACATTTGAAATAAACATTGAACTAAACAAAAGCATACAAAACATGATAAGGAATCAAATAAGAATCATCCAATTGATCGATTCAAATTGGCCTCGAGGTCGGCCTTTGAGATTACATGCACAAATATGTCATTAGACTCTTTCCCCATTCATTATTAGACATGACTTATTGTAATTAGCCATCATTAGTATTCACTCATGGTGACTAACACCATAAGTCCCTTAGATCAAGTTCTAATGTATAATCCCAAGTTTAACCCACGAGCATGCATCGGTCTTGCACAAGTAGATATCAATCACATGTATGAAACGTGAAAGTAAATATGTGAGCAAGTCCAAAGACCTTGATTCTCATCCAATCAAACAATTAGTGAGTTGACACTAGGTCACTTCATTCATTTAACATGTGCCAAACACAATCACAAGTGTCGAATGATCATTTAGTGGCCTTTTCATTTTCTAAAAAAATTTGTACTTAAATTTCAAAAGACAACGATTAAAAGTCATGAAGATGTCAAAAGTCAATTTTGCATGCATAAATTTCTAAAAATCCTAGGACATGTACATGTTATGAGAAGCCAAATAGGGAAAATTGTGACATCTGATCAAAAAATAAACAATTGAATGTGACCCATAAAACAATTGATTCCATAAAAATGAAGGCATATCAAGCACATAATATAGAACAACTTTCATGAAGAAAGGGCAATGCACGATTTTATAGAAATCAGAGAAAATGGCGCATTGCATCAGAGCGAAATAGGGTAATAAAATCCTAATGTAAAGTCATAGAGATTTGATCATGTCAACGATGTCTGAAAATTCTCAAATTTTGTCACACGATAGTCCTAAACCTGAGCTCTAAATCTTGATAGAAAAATTCGTACAAAAATGACAAAGTGCAAGTGCGGATTAGGTTAAACATGTATTCCGAATTTACAGATCTCCTAAATTTTTAGGGCAACATTGTGAAAGATGGAAAAAAGGGGTCCATTGACATTTAAATGGACCAATTTTAGTATCATTAGAAAGCTCGACAAATGCAATAAGATTTTTTAAAAGGCAACATGCTCAATTAAGGTTGATTACATGTCTACTTTAGATCATCTACACGATCATGTTAAACAACAATATTTAGGGCAGCAGTCAAATTAAGAAAATGCATGGTCTATTACTCTTATATGACATAGCAAAAATGTGGCAAAAATATAGATTGAGCATAGACTTGTGAACATTTTTCATTAAGAGACCTAGACCTGAATGCAATCATAAAGCATCGTATGAACATGGCGAAAACAAGGCAATTGTGAAATACATGCATAGTGACAGAATAAGATTTTATTAATACACGCAATTATATGGGCTGACGGTGTTCATTTAGAAGGGTTCAAGTGTCCTTAAAATGACGTTGAGGCATAGAATGGCCTTCATGAAGACTTTATGGTCAAGAAATGTCAATTGTATATTTAATTTGATACAAATGCAATTTGGACTAAAATAAGACAGACAAGACCCTAACTCAAATCACAAGGGTTTTCACCCAACATATTAACTTAGAAAAATATCAAAAAATTAAATGACATAGGTAAGACATATATGAACATTTTTTTTATGAAGGAGTCTAGGTCTAGATCATCATGGAAAAATTCAAAAAAATTCGAAAAAGCTGCGGATCATAGAAAATCAGCATGCACATAAGTCAAACGGCATGTATTCCCAACACTTGAACATGTTATAAACAACACATTTTGGAAATTTTTTCATATTGAATCCAACTTCCAGATCCGACCACATGAGCTGATAAAAAAATCATTGAACCGAATCATAAAATAAATACACAGAACAATCATAATCAATTCAAAAAAACACGCGCCAGGGCATATTTCTCAGAAAAATTTGGAAAAAGGATATGTTGTGGATTATGTCATATGGAACAACTTTCATGAAGGATGCAATTGGAAAATCCGAACCAAAAAATCTATACAAAATTGGCAAAAATGCTAAAATCGCATAAAATCAAGGGCAGAATGACCTAACGACGATTTTAAGTGGATTTCACCTACTTAACTTACTCTAAAAATTATGAGAAAAAAGATATGTTGTTTTCAACTCAATTTTGTGAAACTCTTATGAAGAAGCCTAGGTCTAAATCTTGACAAAAAATTCAGTAAAAAATGAAGAAAATTGCTAAAATCGGGTTAAATATGAAAATCGAGTTTCTGCAAGTTTTTCCAGATTTGATCCGTGACTTACTCAAAGGAATTCAGGTAACAAATGATATCCATTTGGGGCATGTAATATATCAAAACGAAGCTCTCGACATGTTCTACAAATGTTTATAAGACTTTGAAAGCATTCGACGATGTTCAACAGCTCAGAATCAACAAAACAGAAGGTTGTACACAATCATCCGAATTTGCAGAACATGTTCACCTTCAAGAATATGATTATCAAACATTCAAGCAACCTCATAACAGCCAAATAGCTTCGAAATCAAGTTCATAGGAGTCCCTAGGGCGAATCCTAGCCTTGGCTACCTATTGTAACCTCACTTCATTAGATTCGAGGTTCGAATCCTTACATTTTGTAAATTTTTGAATAGATTGAGCTCCGACTCGTGATTATCTCAGCAAAACGGCACCAATGACTTGTTGAGGATCTTCAAGGCTTACCAGAGGGCGCTGAAAGAGGTCGGATAGGCTCTGATCTTAGTCTGGTTCAAAACTGAGCCGGATCGGCTTTGGAGTTGATCAGATTGGCGGATGAAGGAGAGAGGGAGATCACAAAGGAATGGCGACCACTGGAGGCTCGATCAAGGAGGGAGGATTGCCCGGGGAGGTGACACCGGCAGCCGCGACGTCGTCGGAGGCACAGCGAGCAGCAGTTCAGCGGTTAGGCCGAACTGCTTGAGAGAGAGAGAGAGAGAGAGAGAGAAGAGAAGAGAAGAGGGAGGGAGGGAGGGAGAGAAATTTGTATTTTCTGATGGAATGGCAGTAAATGAAGTTCTTTTTTTAAAATTTTTGAGGGAAAATCTCTTTTAAACCTCCCTTTGATATCAAATCCTAATCGTCGATTTTACTGACAGCTAAAAGATTAATCATATAAATCTAACAAACTTCCTTAACCTTTAAGTAAGTTTAGAATTAGCATATGCTAATTTAAAGGGCTAAGAATTGACAAGATCAATGGTGCAAATCATTTTTGCAACTAAATCTTTCAATTGTGTCAATTTAGTTCTAAAAATTTTGGCAATTTGTCAATTTAATCATTTTAGCCAATTTTTTCTGTAAATCATTTATGTTTATAATTTTTTTTAAATCTGAAATTTTCTTTTTTCTTTTTTTTCCTAACCCTGGGTCGGAGAGGTTGTTAGTCGATCCTCACTGGCCTAGCATTAGGAAAAATAGAAAAGAAGAAAAAGGAAAATTAATAATAAAATAGTTATTATCGTCAACAATTTCTGACCAAATGAAGGACTAAATTAACAAATTGATGAAAAATTTAGAACTAAATTAGTAAATCATCAAACACAATTGAAAATTTTAAGATTGACTTGACAAATCGCAAAATGTTTATAACTAAATTAGCTAAATTAAAAGGTTTAGTATAACGCCCCATGTCATGGGTGACATGTGTTTTTTTCCGTTTTATAATTCATATTTATTAACAAGAAACGTAACTAGCAAGTTATAATAATACACATGTATAATTTTTCAATTTTAACCCTCTTCAAAGTATTAATACAAGTATACAAGGCACTAACTTTAAGAAAAAGGTCGAGTCTTGTCGATACCATCCCATGCTCCTACATCCAAAAACTTACCTATACAAATTCACATACTAAACTATGGATTGACAACCTTGCCCATCGACATTTCACTGTAACCATCAAAACCCCTTAATGGTCCAACTAGCTCTTGTTGATATTCAAGTACCAAGCAACAAATTAATAAGAATCAACTCTAGATAACCTACATAGACCTATACAGGTGGAACTACACTTAATATATACTATGACTGAATGGAGTATAAACACATCTTTACAAACATAATTGAAATGCATGGGGCTCCAAAAAGTAGTGGCAGTGGGAGATCATCCTTACTACGTGTTTAAAAAATAAGGATTGAGCAAAAAGTTGGTAAATAAAATCTCTAAACCTAAGATAGGAAATCATTTGTCTACAAAACAGTGTTAAATTCCAAACATATACATATTAGCAATGTATGATAAATGTAGTAATAAATGCATTATCTTTTCTATTATGATATGCCAATGAAAACCATTAATAGCATTGCATAAAATGGTTCACCCAAATGCAATAGGATGACATAACATACTATGATTCACGGTTATCATCAATTAAACACATATGAACATTTGCATCGATACATACAAAAAGACATGCATCATATTCCTTATCAACGTATCATTTCATCCCCACTCTTGGGGTATCCCAACTCTGGGGTATTTTGACACATGGGGCATCTCCGTTCTGAGGATCTTAAACACTCCTGGGGTGTTGGAACTCACAATGCATTCTGATACAAGGGACATTTCAGCTCCGAAGCATCCCAACACACGGGGCATCTCCACTCCCAAGACATCCTGAACACTCTCATGGTATCCCGCTTTATGGGGCATCTAAACTCAAAGGCATCATCCTCACCAATATATGGGTGATGGAAACATAACATAATACTTTCCACATATAATCACATAACGACAGTACACATGAGAACATGCAAATCTTGTGATTGCGCTTACAACAACAATGAATTTAACATCCATTTATTATGCCTTGCATAGTCACTCTAAAAAACAACATTCAACGGATGACATCTTCTTATGCAATCATTGCCAAAATACAACCGTCATGATTTTCAATGCATCACTTACAAAAGCAGTACTAACACACCTACATTTTTCTCATTATTCATTCAAACAATGATAATACTATTAGAAAGTCGGCAACATGAACATCGACAATCCAAATAATAAAAAATGTGAGTATCAACAACTCAACGTAAATATCAATAAACCAAATAATTGATGGCACTATTAATTGAAAACACTTAGCTAGTAAATTAGTAACTTAGTTGGTATTACAAAAATACCAATTTTTGGGTTAATTTCATCATTTCTACTTTTATACTACCGAATCTTATGTGAGTCAATTAATCACAATCTTGGCATTTAAAGACTCATTGATTCAAGTCAAATGAGCACAATGGTTTAATATGCAATCATTATAACTTTCTTGCACTTAACATCAATGTTAAAATAAAATTAACAACTATCAAACAACCAAGTTAAGAATACTAAATAGATCAATCTAACTTAGTCCTAGAGTTTTCACTTACTTTGAAAAATGACTTGAGCAAATCAAAGCTTTAGTTACCTTCAATGCAAAATAGTCAAAAACATAAATTAACAATCCCCAATATTTTTTAAGCACAAAACTGATTAGATAAGATAGAGAGGAAAAAAAAAGGAAGTCCGATAATTCACCTTGTAGAAACTTGAAGTATCGAACTGGAAGCTTTAGAAATATAAACATGAAACCTTCAACTTTGCTTCAAAAAAGTGGGGGATGAAAGAGAAGGGAAAGAAACATTGGACTCTCATTCTTTTCAAGAACGAACTGGAGCTTCCTCTTTAAAGTAGGGTACTTGTAGTGACTCATTCAAAGCGAGTTAAAAAAGATATGAGATTGATTAACCATGGGTTGAAATAATGATGACTTTTAGTTAAAAAATGTGGTGAAAAAAATATAGGGTTGATTTGGTTAAATTAAAATGCCACAAATAGCTTAGCCTTGTGGTTTCAAAGTAGATATTTTGATAAACTACCTAGATATCTAGTAAATCAGTATGTAAACAAAAAATCAGTGCCTTGTTTAAACATTGGTAAGTCAAAAAAATATTTTGAACTCACTAAAATGTTCAGCAAAAATTACAAGATGAGGAATGATTCGATTTAGTAAATCTCCAACCCCCACTCATCCAATATGTAAACTTGAAGCATAGTGATCTTTGCCAAAACCAATGTGGCAATACATTTTCATCGCCACCCTAAATAATCGACCCAAGAGTAAATATTCAGTTATTCAATCCTAATGTATCACTTATGGAAAACTATGGGTGTAGAAAGTATAATTCGAGCCTTCTGCTACCCATGTGTTAAAATCCGAATAGAATTTCCACCAGTAATTTTATCGCATACATTTCATACATACTAATAATTAATTTAGGAATTTTCATCTTTAGGACTAAATTGACATAAGTGTAATAGGTTAAAAACATTTTTGATAATTTTCTTAATTTGGTATAGGTAAAGTTTGAGATTTTTTATGACACGAAAATTATTTTGAATAAATATAATATGAATATACCAATTTGAGATAATTTGTGATGTAGATATTATTTTTGATTGATGCAATTCGGTGTACTAATTTTAGACTTCTGAGTGGTCCTAGTCTTATCAAGTATTAACAAAGCCTTTAAGCCGATTATGGCCCCCGGTATTCGGTCATCAGGGTTTTACGTAGTTTTTTCCAGGAAAGCTGCGCCCCTATTTCTCAGTGTTCTCGCAATCGGCCTTCCAAGTTTCAATAGTTGCGGTTTTCCTGCAATTTTTTGAATTTAGTAGCAATATCCTCACATTTATCCACCCAACTCTCTTTAGAACTTTGGTCGCGTACTCTCACTTAATTGAATTGTACTTACTACGGATGGTAAATTAGTTTGAGTCGATTTAGAAGAAACAACCGATTTCAATCTTCTCTTACCTAACATATCGCTCCGACTTTGTAAATAACATTTACACATTACGTTTAGAGAACCTATACTTTAGAACACTAGTTTTTTTTACTATCGAAGAGAGAGGGTGCAAAGTATAAATATTTTTAAAATTAATGGGTAAAAACAAAGGATTTTAAACCTAGAAGTGTGATGTCCTGAAATTCAAGCCTTTTGAGGGATGAATAAATGTGAATTTTGTCAATGCATTGTTAGTTGATCTCATTCAGAACTGATCATTCTTGAGATACTGACCTTGAGGGGAAAGGCTAATGAGGACAGAACTCATGCGACCAAAGAACTTGACATGAGAAAACGACTCGACCATGAGATTTACGTAAGGATGATCCTGTGGTTATACATGCCAATTTCAAGAATGACTAGAAGTCAATTTGTGGATAGAACATAATGGGATGGCGAGTGATTCCGTTTACCGTTATCGAGCCCGCAAACGACCCTATATCGATTCTCAATAATTGTGTACTTTAAAATAAGAATCTATCATTTGCAATTTCATATAGTTAATAACATTCATGTGACGAGATGTCTTGAACGTTATTTGGCACGAATCGACTATGTGTGAATCCTCGAAACCGCATATCAGTCTAAGTTGTATGAAAATGGCATTTAGGCGAAATTGATAATGCATGAGAATCCAATAGTGGACTTCAAATTTTTAGGAACGTCCAAGACGGACTTTTGGGCGATGCTTATTCATCAGTCGATAGTGCCAATTAAGTTAAGTATTTGGAAAGGGGTTTTTGAACCGAGGAAACGAGCTACGAGACGTGGGTTCAGCAAGGCCAAAGTGGGCCTCACACCCAAGGTGGGACGGCCACCATGGTGGCCTAAGACAAGCAAGTGAGCCCATTGGACTCAACCAACCATTTTTCCCTCCCGAGCCCATTGTCTATCTTTGAGCCAATTCGACCCCAACCAATTTCCGAGCTCATTCATATTCATTTCTAGCCCGTTTCTTAGGCTTACCCTTCATTTTAGCCCAAGGGCAATTTGGGAATTGTGCAAGTGGAAATTACCATTTTGCCCTAGATATTATTGAAGAAAAGACAAAAGAAGAGAGAGAAGATAATGTCATTTGCTTGGGGAGTTGAAGCAAGCATTGAATGGCCTTAATAAGAATGTGACACCATTCCTCACTTCACTCTCTCTCCTCCCCTTCAGCCCCTCACAACCGCACTCTCTCTCTCCTCTTGTTTCTCTCATTTTCTTCTTCTTCTCCTTTGAACCTTCCTCCAAAAGCTAGAGTTGTTCATGGCTTTCCTGTGCTGATCACCGCCTGTGCCACCCACCATCATGCTCAGGAGGCCCAATATGTGTCCTCCACAGTGGCTGTTCATTAGACGGAGTCGCCGGCCTACTAGAAACTACAGCTTCTCTATCTGCCTATCCCTGTACTGCATCATCTAATTCAGCTGTTTTCCTCTTGTTTCGACCCAACCACCACATATCCCAGCCACCAACCAGTCCCCCTTGACCCCCTGGTACCGTCGATCGCTGGCCAATCGCTAGCCGGAGCTCCAGTCAGCCTGCCCAGCTCTTTTCTCACCAGTGTAATTAAGTTTTCTAGTGTTGTGGAGGGAGTTTGAGTTGCTTGTTGCTGTTTTGACCTTGGGACCACCTTAGATTGTCGTGGTCGAGATCCCCGTGTGTAGCCTCCATTATTGCCATCGCGTTCGTGTCACCAGCCAACTTAAAGGATGAGTTTAGCTTTAATCCCTTGTTAGTGCCTAAACTTGCTTAGAGTTAGTTTAGTTAGTATTAATTTTGGTTTAAGAGGTTTAATTAAGTTCTATTAGCCCTAAGATAGGTGGTTAGATACATGGTTAAGATTAGTTTAGATTAATCTTGTTTTATGTTGATTAATTGTGTTTTATGTGTAATTAAGCATGTTTTGCATTGATTAATTGATTGGTTGTTTTAATTAATGTTTTTGATGAATTTGAATTTAATTTATTAATTATTGCATTCTGAAATTGTACTATTCATAAATTACTGTTCACGCAGTACTGTTCATGTGCATTGTTTTCGTTCATTGTTCATCCAGAAGTGAAAAATTGTCTAATTTCATGTGCTTTAATTGTATGAGGTGAATTGGATGTATAATTACATGGACATCCGCGTGAATCGTATGGTTTTCACAAAAAAGGAAAAAAAAATGGTTTGTTCGAGGGACATGGAAATGGACCGCTTTTATGAGAAAGAATTTGAGATCGTACATGCAAGTATGTGTGCATTGATTAATGCTCAAAGATAAAAGTGGATTGTAATAGTATGCTTGCATGATCACTAAGTTGAACCCACCACCTTGGCCGTAGTTTGGGGGTGATAGTCCGACTTGTTAGAAACCCGGCAAGGGTTTGGATGCAGAGCTGCGGTAGAGGCTGGGCCCATGCTCATTCGAAATACCATCTTAGGAGAGAACTCTCAACGTTGTCGCACCTCAAAGGGGGAGGATGATGCTTAATTATGCCAATAGACACCGGCGGGGTTTGGTTGTAGCCCGAGGGGCAATAATAATCGGAATATGTGTGGATGCAAAAACATATGAGAAATATGCCATTATTAGTTCTGATTATGCATGAGTTGATCACATTGTTTATGGCACGCACGCACGAATTGATAACATGCAAGGTGTGGCAATGGCCAGGTGAGATCACTTATAACGTTACTCGCATGTGCATCGCGTGTATTGTGTTGAGATTTAACGTGCAAGCTATAGCATATCGGGTAAGGTTGCATGCGAACCGATTATTTAATTGTTGGTTGATCTGTATGTCATTTGGTTGCTGGTTGTTTTTTGTTGAGTTGTTTGAGGGGTGGTTCGGGAGATACGTTTGGTTGAGTTGGTGTACTAACTAGGGCTTTAGGGTGAGAACTCGTTGAGATTTATCTCACTAATTATTATATAACCATTTTCAAGCCCTTAGAATGGCGCACTCGTTGGTGCAATTTGGGATCCTAAAGGATTGTGAGACCATTATGACACCACCATTTCTCGAGTCAAGTGCATCTGCATGAGAAGTATCTCTCCACCATCTGGATGGACAAGGGACCGGGGCAATGGATACCCCATCGGCTCCTAGCGTGGTATGTTAGGGAGGACGATTTGTTGATCGGTCCTCTATAAGGTTTTGACAGGCCACCTGGCGTGGGCCCCAAGGATGCCGATTGGGATCCCATGGAGCTAGACCCTCTTGATGGCATAGTGGAGAATCCTGTCCCTACTCCATCGGTGATCGATTCAAATGTCTCTAACTACGACCCGACGAGCCTGAGCTCGATGGGTCTAAGTGATAGTGGAGTTGAACCCAATGGTTTATTTTCTATAGATGGATTAACCGAGCCTAGTTTCTTTTTTGTTTGGCTTGGTGAATGGATCTTGGGCTTGTAAATCGAAAACGATCCTCTGTTGGTTAATCTAGTAAGAAATTATAAATGAATAGTTGTTATTGTTCTGCTGTTTATCTCTCTATCCATGTTTGATTGTCTATTTGGATTGGAGATGGTTTGTCTTCCATTTGCACATAATGAAAGAATAAAATGAATGGTTGTTGATGAATCCTAGGACATCACTTTCAATTTACCAAGGGAAGAGGTTGTTGTGTGCTCGAGGTTCGGGGTGTTACATCGCCATCGATTTTGGTATCAGAGCTTGGTTGAGACTTGGAGTGATAAGGTGCGTAGGGTTTTGGGATAGTGAGATAAGAATGACTTTTATTTTATGTGCTTGTGGTCGTTTGGTGTTTTTTTTTTTTGTGGTAGGTTGCTCATAGTTTCTAATTCCTGGTTGAAATTGGAAAGTAGACCAATGAGTATCCAAAGTGATGAGCAATCTTAAGTAGAGAACCTTTAGGCATAGGGCAGCATCTAGTCAGACCAGTACTAGAGATAGAGCACAGGAGATCCCAGGTTAGACGGGATCCTGCTGGCGCTAGAGACTTTGATAGGACACAACAAGCTAAGGATTGAGTTGTTGCTGCTGCCGCCATCGCAATTGCTGTTCTTGTTGCTCCTGCTATAGTCCTTGTGGTTCCCCTAGTAAGAGGAGAGGTTTGTGAGAGACCATGTACAAGCCGATAGAGTAGTTCCTAAGACTTAAGCCATCGAGGTTTAGTGGTGTGGGTGACCTTGAAGCTACAACCTTGAGGCTGCAAATTTTTGGATAAGGGATATCAAGAAGACTTTTATAGTGTTGAGATGTTTAGAGAAAGATAAAGTGCTTTTGGTGGCTTGCTAGCTCCAAGATAATGCCAGTACTTGATGGGAAGCCACTCAAGGAAGAGTGTTCCCTAAAGGCACAATCCAAACTTAGGGTGCCTTTCATGAAGCTTTTAATGAGGGAGTATTTTTCTGACATTGCCCAAGAGTCAAAGATGGCAGAGTTCCAATGGCTTCATTAGAATCAAATGTTAGTGAATCAGTATGAGGCGAAGTTTACCGAGTTAGCCAAGTATGCGCCGAGATTGGTAGAGGACCCTATGGATAAGGCGAGACGGTTTATAGATGGTTTGAAACTGTAGCTAAAAGATCAAGCTAGTGCCCTTGAACTTAAAGAGCTTTAATGAGATGTACGAAATGGCTTAGATGATCGAGAAGAACATGGTTGAGAGGGCGACCGCATTTGGCTCGCGGTTCATGCCTAATAGAGATAATCGTTAGTTTGGGAAGGGACTGATGATGGGGAAAATAAATCACATCCCACCCAACAGAAAGAACTACGTGGAAAGCCGGCGCCCAATTTCATGGGAGCTTTTCAGGTGTGCGGGAGAAGACATGGAAATCTCCTATGTCCTATGATGACAAGAGCCTACTTCGGATGTGGTTAATAGGCCACTAAGTGGCGAATTGTCCGAGTGGGCCTACGAGGACAATCATGCCACCGCCGTATAGATGACGACTTGTAGGGAATGCACCGCTGAACAACCAAAGTAGACCCTCGGTGCAAGGAAGAGTTTATGTCCTAACCCGAGGAGAGACGGAGAATTCACCCGTTGTTGTTATAGGTATGGTCTCCTTGCATGATCATGCTGCTTACGCATTATTTGATCCCGATGCTACACATTCTTTTGTCGCTGATTGTTTTATTAAGCTAGTGGGGTTAAGCCTCAAACCATTGGGAGTGGTTTATAGTATTTCTACTCCGTTTAAGGATAAGATATTATCTAAGTTAGGTTGTTTTGATTATAAGTTAGTTGTAGGCAATCATGAGGAAGTCATTGACTTCATTGCAATAGCAATGTACGACTTTGAATATCATAGTTGGCATGAATTGGCTCACCAAGCAATGAGTTATGGTGAATTGTCATGGAAAACAATTTAGTTTAACCTAGTAGTAGGTGATAATTTTGAGTTTGTTGGAAATCAAGGGGGACCTTCCGTTCCTCTGATTTCATCACTTGAGGTGACTCGGTTGTTGGAATTTGGATGCCAATAGTATTTGGTATTGGTGGCGGATATACTAGTAAAAGGATCAAAGGTAGATGATATTGCAATGGTACAGGATTATATGAATGTGTTTCCCAAAGAATTGCCGGGATTGCCGCTAGAGAGGAAAATTGAGTTTATGATTGAGTTGGCCCCTTGGACTGAACCGATTTCCAAGGCACCTTATAAGATGGCTTTGTTAGAATTGAAGGAACTAAAGGTGCAAATGCAGGAGTTACTAGATAAATGATTCATTCATCCTAGTGCGTCCCCTTAGGGAGCACCAGAACTGTTTGTAAGGAAAAATGACAGGTCTTTGCGTTTCTGCATCGACTACTGATAACTCAATCATGTAACTATCAAGAACAAGTATCCATTGCCAAGGATTAATGATTTGTTCGACCAACTTCAAGCAGCTTTGGTATTTTCCAAGATAGACCTAAGGACAGGCTATAATCAATTGAGGATAAAAAATGAGGATATACAGAAAACGGCGTTTCGGATGCGCTATGGTCATTACGAGTTCACGGTAATGCCATTTGAATTGACGAATGCCCCTGGAGCCTTTATGGACTTGATGAACCGGGTGTTCAATAAGTGTTTGGACCAATTTGTAATTGTGTTCAATGATGATATTTTAGTGTATTCGATAAGTCCAGAGGATCATGAAAAACACTTAAGATAAGTACTGCATACCTTGAGAGAGCATGAGCTTTATGCTAAGTTTAGCAAGTGCGAGTTTTGGTTATCTCACGTAGCATTTTTAGGTCATGTGATTTCAGGTGAAAGGATCTCTATTGACCAGACTAATCAAAGCGGTCATGAACTGGCCAAGATTTACAACGGTAACTGAGATTCAAAGTTTCTTGGGATTGGCTGGATATTATAGATGTTTCGTAGAGAAATTTTATGTGATAACCATATCCTTGATGAGTTTGCTAAAGAAGGAAGATAATTTTAATTGGACGGACAAGTGCGAGCGTAGTTTTCAAGAGCTCAAAAGTAAATTGACTACTGCACCTGTCTTAACAATACCATTTGGTCCTAGTGGGTATGAAATCTATAGTGACGCATCGTATAAAGGACTAGGTTACGTGCTAATGCAATATCGCAAGGTGGTTGCATACACATCCCAATAGTTAAGGCCTCACAAGCTTAACTATCTGATGCAATATTTGGAATTAGTGGCGATAATCTTTTCAGTTAAGGTTTTGAGGCATTACTTGTGTGGGTAAAGGTTTTTAATTTTTATAGACCATTGGAGTTTCAAGTATTTGTTTTCTCAAAAGGAGTTGAACATGAGGCAACGACGATGGATGGAACTTCTTAAGAATTATGATTGTGAGATTTTGTATCATTTGGGAAAGTGAACAAAGTGGTGGATGCGCTCAGTTGAAAGTCGTCGATTGCACAAATGATGATATGAGAATAGATTCTTTTGGAGGGAGTCAAGGACTCAGACTTCAAATTTGAGGTTAGTCATCTTGCTAGTCTAATGGTCACTCTTAAGGTGGAACCCGAGATCCAAAATAGGATAAAGAGTGCCCAACCAACGGATCTTGAAATTCTTAAGATCTTGGAGATGGATCAGGTAAAGAGGAAAGCGGACTTTCAAGTGTCCAAGGATTGGACATTGAGGTTTCGAGGACGATTGTGCATTTTGAAAGATGCAGAGCTCAAGGAAGTAGTCTTGTCCGAAACTCATCGTAGCAACTATAGCATCCACCCTAGTAGTACGGAAATGTATTAGAATTTGAAACAATATTTCTAGTGGAACGGTATGAAGTTGGACATTACAAAGCACATGACTAAGTGTTTGACGTGCCAACAAGTAAAGACTCAGCATTGTAAGTTTGGTGGATTGCTACAACCTCTTGAGATTTCCAAATGGAAGTGGGAACACACTACCATAGCGAGGCAATGACTCAATTTGGGTAGTAGTTGATAGATTGATGAAGTCAACTCACTTTATCGCCGTACAAAAGGATTTCACGTTGGATAGGTATCTAGAATTGTACATGCGTCAGATTGTACACATTCATGGAGTTCCAATGACGATTACATCTAACCGTGATCTTAAGTTTATGGCAACCTACTGGAAAAGTTTGTAGCGAAATTGCAGTATAGTACAATGTACCATCCGCAGACGGACGGTCAATCGGAAAGGACAATCCAAACTCTTGAGGACATGTTATGAGCCTGTGTCATAGATTTTAAAGGCAATTGGGAAGAGCAGTTTCACTTGGTTGAGTTTGCTTATAACAACAGCTATCAACAAAGCATTAAAATGGCACCATTTGAAGCTTTGTATGGGAGACCTTACATAACTCCACTTTGTTGAGACAAGGTTGGTGAACGAAAGATCACGGGGTCAAAGTTGGTACAACAATCTTTCAATACAGTTCAGATCATCAAAGACGGACTAAAGATAGCTCAGAGTCAACAAAAGAGTTATGCAGACAAGTGTCGTAGACCATTGGAGTTTAAGGTGGGTGATCATATATTTTTGAAAGTATTGCCAATGAGGGGTACTTCTAGATTCGGCAAGAAAGGAAAGTTAAGTCTGAGGTACGTTGGATCCTTTGAAATTTTGGAAAGGATCAAAGTTTTAACATATCGTCTTGCATTGCAACCAAAGCTGGCACAAATACATGATGATTTCCACGTGTTCATATTTAGAAAGTATGAACTAGACCTAACTCATGTATTGAATTTTGAGGAACTGGACATAGACTACAGGGTGTCGTATGTGGAGAGGCCGATATAAATAGAGAACCGCAAAGAGCAAGTGTTTCGAAGTAAGATTATCACCTTAGTTAAAGTGATCTAGCAATATCATGGAACAGAGGGAGCTACATGGGAAAGTGAGGAAGTGATGAAGCATCATCACCTCCATCTTTTTGAGGATTTGTTTGTATATGCAAATTTTGAGGATGAATTTTTGTAAAGGGGCCAGGAATTGTGACGTCCTAAAATTCGAGCCATTTGAGGGATAAATAAATGCAAATTTCGTCAATGCATTGTTGATTGATCTCATTCGGAATTGATCTTTCCCAAGATACTAACCTTGAGAGGAAATGTTAATAAGGACATAACATGTGCGATTAAAGGATTTGACTTGGGAAAATGACTCGATCATGAGACTTGTGTAAGAATGATCCTATGGTTATGTGGGCTAATTTTAGGGGCAACTATAAGTCAATTCGTGAACAGAACATAATGGGACAATAGGTGATTCCGTTTACTATTATCGAGCCCGCGAACGACCCTATGTCGATCCTCGGTAATCATGTACTTTGAAATAAGAATCTATCATTCGCAATTTCATGTAGTCAAGGACATCCATGTGTCAAGATGTCTTGAATGTGATTTGGCACAAGTCGGTTACGTGAGAGCCCATTGGACCCAACCAACCATTTTACCCTATCGAGCCCGTTGTCTATCTTTGAGCCAATTTGAGCCCAACCGATTCCTGAGCTCATTCATATTCATTTCCTAGCTTGTTTCTTAGGCCTACCCTTCATTTCAGCCTAAAGGCAGTTTGGGAATTGTGCAAGATGAAAATGACCATTTTGCCCTTAGATATTATTGAAGAAAAGACAAAAGAAGAGAGTGAAGATGATATCACTTGCTTGGGGAGTTGAAGTAAACATTGAATGGCCTTAATAGGGGTGTGACACCAGCCCTCACTTCACTCTGTCTCCTCCCCTTCAGCCCCTCACAACCGCACTCTCTCTCTCCCATTGTTTCTCTCATTTTCTTCTTTTTTTCCTTTAGACCTTTCTCCAAAAACTAGAGTTGTTCATGGCTTTCCCATGCTAATCACCACTCATGCCACCCACCATCGTGCTCAGGAGGCCCAATTCGTGTCCTCCATGGCGGCCGTTCATCGAATAGAGTTGTCGGCCAACTCGTTGGCCGGCCAGAAGTAGCGGCTTCTCTATTCGCCTATCCCTGTGCTGCATCACCTAGTTCAGCTGTTTTTCTCTTGTATCAACCCAACCACCACTCAGCTCAGCCACCAACTAGTCCCTCTTGACCCCCCGGTACCATCGATCGCTGGCTAACTGCTCACCAGAGCTTCGATCAGCTTGCCCAGCTTGTTTCGCGTTTGTGCAGTTCAGCTTTCCAGTGTTGCAGAGGGAGTCTAAGTTGCTTGCTGCTGTTTTGACATTGGGACCGCCTTGGATTGTCTTGGTCGAGGTCCTCGTGCATAACCTCAGTCGTCACCCCCACGTTCATGTCGCCGGCTCGCTTAACGGGTGAGTTTAACCCTAATCCCTTGTTAGTTCCTAAACTTGATTAGGGTTGGTTTAGCTAGTGTTAATTCTGGTTTAGGAGGTTTAATTAAGTTGTATTAGCCCTAAAATAGGTGGCTAGATAGATAATTAAGATTATTTTAGATTAATCTTGCTTTATGTTGATTAATTGTGTTTTATGTGTAATTAAGCATGTTTAGCCTTGATTAATTGATTGGTTGTTTTAATTAATGTTTTTAATGATTTCTGAATTTCATTTATTAATTATTGCATTATGAAATTGTACTATTCATATTGCACTATTCATAAATTATTGTTCATGTGCACTGTTCATATGTACTGTTCATTCGAAAGTGAAAAATTGTCTAATTTCATGTGCTTTGATTGTATGAGGTGAATTGGATGTGTAATTGCATGTACATTGCATTAATTGTATGGTTTTCACAAAAAAGGAAAAAAAAAAGGTTTGTCTAAGGAACACGGAAATGGACCACTTTTATGAGAAATGATTTGAGATTGTGCATGTAAGCATGTGTGCATTGGCTAATGCTGAAAGATAAAAGTGGATTGTGGTGGTATGTTTACGTGATCACTAAGTTGAACCCGCGCCTCGGCCATAGCTCGGGGGGTTGAGGCGGGGATAGTCTAACTTGTCGAAACCCGGTGGGAGTTCGAATGTGGAGTCATGGTAGTGGCCGAGCCCATGCTCCTTTGGGAATGTCGTCTTGGGAGAGAACCCTTGATGTCGCCGCACCTCAAGAGGGAGGGTGATGCTTGGTTATCCCAGTAGACATCGGCAGGGGTTTGGTTGTAACCCGAGAGGTAGTAATAATCACAACACATGTGGATGCAAGAGCGTATGAGAAACATGTCATCATTGGTTCCGATTATGTATGAGCTGATCACGTTGTTTTTGGCACGCACAAATTGATAATGTGTAGGATGTGGCAATGGTCAAGTGAGATCGCTTATGACGCGACTCGTATGTAATTGATGAATTGCATCATCTAATGGCCATGTGTATTGCGTGAATTGTGTTGAGATTTAATATGCATGGTATGGCATACCGGGTAAGGTTGTATGTGAACCGACTATTTGATTGTTGGTTGACCTATATGTTGTTTGGTTGCTAATTATTTGTTGTTGGATTGTTTGAGGGGTGGTTTTGGAGAGATATCTCGGGTTATGTTGGTGTACTAACCGGGGCTTAGGGTGAGAACTCGCTAAGATTTATCTCACTGATTATTGTATAACCATTTTCAAGCTCTTAGGATGGCACATTTATTGGTGTGCTTCGGGATCCCAAAGGATTGGGAGATTGTGACGCACCACCATTTCCCGGATCAGGTGCATCTGTATGAGAAATATCTCTCCACCATTTGGGTGGACGAGGGACCGGGGTAATGATACCCCATCGGTTCCTGGCATGGTATATCAAGGAGGACGATCTGTTGATCGGTCCTCTACGAGGTTTTGATGGGCCACCTGGCAAGGGCCTCAAGGATGCTAACTAAGATCTCATGGAGCTGGACCCTCCTGATGGCGTGGTGGAGAATCCTATCCCTACTCCACTGGTGATCGACTACGACTCGACGAAGGTTGAGTCCAATGGGTCTAAGTGATAGTGGAGCTGAACTAGAGGGTTCATTTTATATAGATGGATTAGCCGAGCCTAATTTCTTTTTGGTCTAGCTTAGTGGATGGATCGGCCTCTTCATTGGGCTTGTAAATCGGAAACAATCATTTGTTGGTTAATTCAGTAAGAATGTAGAAATGAATAGTTGCTATTGTTCTGCTGTTCATTCTTCTATCCTTGTTTGATTGTTTGATTGTCTATTTAGACTGAGAATGGTTCGTCTTCCACTTGTACATAATGAAAGAATAAAATGAATGGTCGTCAATGAGTCTTGGGACATCACTTTCAATTGACCAAGGAAAGGGGTTATTATGTGCTTGGGGTTCGAAGAGTGACAAAAAGTATAGGTCACGAATCTAGAAGATGAAAGTGTAATTAAAAGAAAAGTTATGGAGGACAATTATGTTTTTAATTTGATTTTTGTATTTTGCTGAAAATGGCTAACTAGTCATGCATGTGTACTACTCAAGCGCCAAATTATGACACAGTAAAATTCCTTATTTTCATTGTTTAGATTGGGAGATCGACCTCCTCATATTTACGGGTTGCTATGACAGATTTAAAGAAGATGTGAAGACGGTCTTGAAAGGAAATTCGCAAATGGTCATACCAGAAAAAAAAAAATGCAAATAGCAATATAACATGAAAAGTACAAATATTTTATTATCAATCATAATTGATGCAAAAAATAAGTGAACGATAAAGTAAACAAACAATGAAATAAATTGAAAATTGAACTTATGTGGTTTAATCAATGAGACTAGTCCATCGGAAAAGCAACATGGGATTTCAATATATATAAATATTACAATCATACTTGAGTCACTCAAATGCTCTTGATGTTTTTTAAAATAGTCTCTCAATCTTAGAAAGAACTCACAAATCATATAGTAGGATTCATTGGTTTAAACACCAAAAGCTCATCTTGAATGCAATTCACAAAGAAGAATCCCCCAAAAAATATTTGGATTCAAAATAGGAAACCCTTTTGGGAGACCTACACAGATTAGAAATTCACTCAACTAGGAAATTGACTTGGATCAAGTTTCCTTTACATGTTTAAGCTCAATGGGAAAATTGTTAAAAATTCCTAAATCTATTGTTATTTTACCAATTTAATTCTGAATCTTTAATTTTATTAATTGAATACTAAATGATTTGATGTTTTATCAATTGAGTCCACTATGTCAATTTTGACCAAAAATCGCTATCATAGGACGCCAATCATCTTGACTAAGGAAAATACTGGCATTGATGTGGATATTTTTAAAATATTTTTTATTTTTTTTATTTTTCTTTGTTTAGCTCCATTCTTCTTCCTCTAGCCAATTGCCAAACTTGGGCATTTGCTAGTGACTGGCCAAAGGTAATCACCAGCAAAGGTCACCCTTGTTAGCCTCAAGTGAGGTTGCCCTTGTTGGAATCTGATTAGGGGCGACCTTGCCAATTGCTAGTGAGGGCTTGCCTCACCTAAAGTTGGTGAGGCAACCCTCGTTGGCCTCAAGTGAGGGCAACCCCAACCTAAGGCCAGTGAGGGCAACTCTCATTGGTTATTTCCTTTGGCTAGTTGCCAACCATTGCCCAAGCCTGATGATTAGCTAGAGGGAGAAGAAGGGAGGAAAGAAAAGAAAAAGAAATAAAATAAGGAATAAAAAATTCAAAAAAAATAAAATATTGTTAAAAATTATTCACATTAGAGGTGATTGTGTCATGTAATGCGGCTAGTGTCCACGTTGGTAATTTTTAGTCAAAACTAGTCAAATGGACTTAATTGGTAAAAGTGCAATAAATTTGGGATTTTTTGCACAATTTTCCCAAACTCAACACATATTTTCAACAATAATGGCAAACATGCAAACCGGGGAATCTAAACCTACCTTGAACAGAATTCGGAGGGTTGAATTAGATACATGATATATGCAATTTGCTGTAGTCTAAAAAGCTCATGGATTTGTTTGTGTACCCAATAAGAAGAAAAGTAGACGGAAGATATCAACTATGGTAGTGATCTATTAGCCCAACAACCTAGCATGGGTGATATATATTAAAGAATATCTACAGCACCCAATGTTTCGGCCTTGGCCCAGACACCGATATAGGAAACCTCATCGAGCAAGCCACTGATTTGAGACCGTCGCCCCTGCGCATCTAATTGGGACCTAGCCGAGCCCTAAACGACTTTAAATGCATCATGCTAGTTTTTGAAGAATTGCAAGTCCTCTATATCTTATGCATCAATTTAGACACGACTTATGTAAGATTAGGAATATATCCAATGCCCATGACACCACCCAATTCTAGACTCTGGTTTTCATATAATATTTGTATATATCTCAATAAATGTCCATGAGGGATAGGATTTAATATTTGAAAGCACAAGTACAGCACACCAAATAGATAGTGAAAGTCTATGGTCCCTGTTAGACATCATGCCTCTCCAAATCTTCAAAATTGGTTGAAAAGTTAAAAATTACAGTTGTTATCCAAGTTGGGATCTCTTAAAACAAAAGGGATCCGTTATATTTTAATCCAACGGTAAAAGATTGTGAGGGTTTTGTCACGTGGAGATCATAGCCTAACTCATATATAGAGAAAAAGATGGAAGAAATTGGAAATGTGTGTTCTTTATCTTTTGGAAGGTGAGTTCACGTTGGCCCTCCATAGAATTTGGAAAGTCAAAAATCACAATCATCCAAGTTGAGATCTATTGAACTGCTAGAAATTTTTTAGCATTTCAATCAACGGTTAAAAATAAATATAAATCCATCGGGATGCCGTATGGTCACAACCAGATATACGGAAAGAGGCAGAACAATTTGGGTATGTGCATTCATTCTCTTCCGGAAGGTGTGGGAACAGAGGAAGAGGCATATCATATGACCATGTGCACCTTAAAACCCTGTGTCAGACCAGACTGCAGAGCACCCTTTAGCAGACCTCGGTGGCCGGTGGGCTGCTACAAACGGGAGACACGACACACCCCTCGTCTCGCTCTCCTTCTATCCCTCCACATTAAAACCCTCCCGATACCAGACAAAATCCAACCAATCGTCCTTAACTTCCTCTTACACAAACAAGGTTCTTCGTAGAAACCCCCTATTTCTGTGCGTCAGTTACTATTTTTATTCACCTGTTACATCTCTCCTCCCTATCTCCCTGTGGGTACAGATTTATTGCACAGGAGTTGTTCATATTCTGGGAGTCTAAAGCTAGACTTAGACTTCTCATTGTCCCGAAACAGAGTTTTCTACCCATGATGGACAAGACAAAAACTCTTATGGTCATACCACTAGCGAATCGGAAGAAAACAAAAGCAAGAACTTAGTCGTCTATGTTACGTGCACTCAAATCTATTTGCCCCTTTATTTTTAAATTAGTTTAAGTATGCGAAACACAGTGTGGGAAATTGGCATGATCCTTAGACAATTTTTTGTACTACGGCACGTCTTCACATGCTGTGTAAATGAAATTCACGAGCGTCTATAAGCCTACGCAGAAGAACTTAAATGTCCGGCAAGTGGGCTCTCTGTCTCTCTCAGAACCCACCCACACGTAGGAAACAAAGTCCCCATACCTCAAGAACCACGTCAAGAGCATCAAAAGCAATCTGAGCTAGCTTCACATCCACGAATGGATAAAAGTTCTCTGGGGTAACATAAATTCCTTCCCATGCACAGCATTGTCTCGCTTTCGTTCCCTCCACGAGAGCGTGACAGAGACACCAATAAAGTCAAGACTTGGGTCGGTCGATGGTTTCCTCACATTTTCCTAGCCAAGAAAAAACGTCGAAAAAACAAACAGCCCCACTTTGAGATCGCCGTGTCTTCTGGAGAAACCGTCGGTATCACAAGGTCGTTCCTACAGTCTCTCTCTCTCTCTCTCTCACTGTGTGTACGTAATAACATTACTATAATTACAGGGCAAGCTCTAGGGGTTTCGATATAGGTTGGTTGTCGAGAGTGTGTAATTGCAGCTACATGGCAAAAGTAATTGCAAAGAAATAAAATTAAACACGGACGCGTAAGTAGTGGCCGCGATGTGTAATAATTAAGGGGGTTCTCTTTGGCTGTGTATATAAATTTATGCGTATATAATAATATACGTATCTTGTCTTGAATATTTAGTCAACTGAGTTGATTCTCTGGAGTTGGTGGCTCGCTTGGAGTCGAGAGAGAAGAGGCCATACACATTTTTGGAACTATTTGGGAGTTGGAACTTGATATTGTCCGTATTTTGGTAATGATGAGACGTTAATTAACGAAGGTAAATAGGGTATACACGTTTTTGTGAGTTTTATCTTCTAGCTAGTAGTCTTGTATGGGGCATCATTTTATCTTTATTCCATTCAAGTTCCCAGAGTCAAGTCCTTCTTTATGATGTGAAGATAACAAAGGGAAAATCACTGTGTAGACACGCGGATAACAAAATGAAAGTCACTGTGTAAACACGCTGATCATCCCCGTCTTCAAAATGTTCCGAAGTATCTGTGAAGAGCAATGCTCAATACTTGCGTCAAGTCGGGTTTTGTGGAGACATGTTATAGGATTAATAATAACTAGATAAGACGGGTGTCATTGGTTTTTTCAATTATCATTGTAAGATCTGTAGTTAGATTCATTGCCCTCGATCTCTCGATGAAACTTAATTTCCCAGATACCATAAAAGGCAAGAGTGCAAGCTAATACAGACGATATAAGAGAGCTAAACTCAACAGCGTAATGAGCACAGATTCACTTCTTGAGAGATTAATAGATTTTCCATGGAATGATTATATTGAGAATCAATCAATATTCCCAAAGAAAGGAGGCTTTTGCCCAACAACTATGAGTTTGACCGCATAAAAAAGAAGAAGAAGAAGAAAGAAAAGGAAATTAAAGCATTCAGTGAGAGAGTTGTTCTTTCTTCCAGCTTTCTCTTAACATGTATCATTCTATTTCACCTTAGGAGGATCACCGAGTCTGAGCTCAAGGTCCAACTCCTCCATGGAGCTAATCTTGAGCCCAATTTGAACATCTGATTTCAGAGGATAGCCCCCAGTGGATGAACATGGATGAAGGATGGTCAGCCAAGATGACTCGGATGTTTTCGGCCTTTTGAGATTAATCGCTTCATCGCCACAAGAATCGGTGGCTGGTGGATGGCGGCTGAAGTTGGAACTCAACCCCATGGATAAATCAGTTACGCTGGACGAACCATCGAAACATTCATATTCGTCCTCCCTTAAAAATTTTTGCATCTCAATCCGGTCTTTGTCCAATGAGCAGTGGACCTTCATGGTCACTGGATCGAAAAGAACCTTTTGCCCTTGCTTGACAAGGACAGAATGATAAGGAGAATAGGCCAACTCTTCAGTACGAGGTAGGTTTTTATCGGATGATGATAAACCTAAAACCTTAGATGAAAGGGATGGTGTGAAATAGTTGTTAGGGTTTGAATTGAGACCACTTTTGTGATTCAATAATGAAACAGCTTCGGATTGGAGCTGATAGGGAAGAAGGATACTAGAAAGACCCGGGTTCCGATTCTGGCTTGGGATTTCGTCACTTTGATTGCTGAGAACCGACTGTTTGAGCCTCGCCCTATCTCTCCGGTGCACATTCATGTGGCCTCCTAAAGCTTGAGCAGACCTGAACTCCCTATTGCAGAAGCTACATGAGTAAGACCTCGGGGGCCACACACATCCGAAATCCTCAGCAAAAGCCTTCTCCTCCCACGAATCGCCGCCAACCGGTGTCATTGCCTGCCCATAGTGCGACTTGAGAAGGTGGTGAATCCCCACAGTCGACATCGAATACTGAGTTTGCTTCATCAATTGGCGGATCACAAAGAGAAGAACAGAAAACCCTATCAAAGAGAGCTGCACAATTTCGGTGAAAGAGCTTAGAGAAGACTGAGTTAAATATAAAGATGGTCAGTGAAGGAGAAGGAGTTTATTGTTCGTCTGTGGTCATATTGAATGCCATGAAAGCTGCTCTCTCTCTCTCTCTCTCTCTCGTGGGGAGAGAATCTGTTAAGAGAAAACGCTCAGATGCAAAAGTCTTCTCACTAGCTTTGCGGTGTGAAATTGCTAGTTTGGCTTTTGCAGTGAAGCTATGTCTGTTGGATTCTTTTGGTCATTTTTGCTATGCAGTCATTGTTATATGCATGATTTGGGCAATTTGCGGAAAAGGCGGGGTCCTATTCGGAGCAACTGTCATGCATTTGATCCACATGCTCGAGGAACGAACCACCCAATGATCTGTACTTAAAAACTATGCAGTCATGGGATAACTGTCATTCTTGGGCTTAATTTAGTTCAATTAAGTTTCCGTGGGTGATTAGTACACGGGATTACTTAGAAGACTCAACAAACTGCTTTGAACTTGGGGCGATTGCCAAATTATTATTTTAGGTGGGGAAGTAGACCCCTTAGTCAAGATCTTGCTCGGGACAAATCGAGCACTTGAGTGTTAGATTGGATTCAACTCTAAAATCTTTATATTGAATATGAAACATGAGGAGGCTTTTCAATCCCCCAGCCAAATAAAGAAAGAAAAGAAAAGTTAAGCACTTTAATTATTAGGGTTTTCCGACCAAAAAAAATTATTAGGGTTTTAATTCAATGAATCATGGTTAATGCAGTAAATAAGGTTGTTAACCATTATATATTGTTTAAATTATCGACATACATGCCCAATAGTACAATAGTGGCACAGGCTGTACCAAAATAGTACCCAAATCCTAGCATAAAACTGAATAATATAATGTACTTACCAGTGTTACCGTGTGCAAAACTTAAGGCCTAATTTTGACAACTTATTGATTGGGAGACGTTATCAAAGCACGAGGGCCATAGTTGATCGAAAGTATCAGAACCAAAAGCATAATTTGTTTTAGAGGCTTGTACCCTTTTGCTTCCAAGCGTCAATGACTGATGATGTTTCAGCAAATTTCGGTGAAATTAGAATAGAAATTTCAACTAAGGACTTATATTGACACAAAAAAATAGTACTAGAGCTACACTTTTAACCGAAAAAAATATGAGGACCAAACTTGAAATCACTTAAGCTTCTTACACTTTTATAAAACGGTCAGCTTAAATGTATGTATTTGGCTATGAATATTTGCATTTTTCAACTTCTATTTTGTGCAATTTAATTCATATATTCTATGAACTTATATAGTGCTTTCAATCAAGGCATTTGATCCATGCCCACCATTTTTTGGAGTGAATTCAAGTGGGTGCACGAAATAATGAGAGGAGCTATTCTAAATTATATCAAGACAGCGTTACTTTGCTATCGAGATTAAGAATGTTGACGATTGGAAAGATTCATTTAAGTTTAAATTATCTGTTCATTATTTATTGTATTTTTATAAAAACCAGCTCAATAAATTGTGTGAACTATTTCAACGATATCTTCGTACAGTCATCTTCATGATGTCACATTTGAAGATGAACATTCCTATAGACCAGTATGGAGCATGCCTAGTTAATTGACATTTCAATTACCATGCACGATAAGAATTTTATTTTCTTTTTCATCAAGATTTTTGGCTTGCCAAAATTTAGCACAAGCCGAAAATAACAATCTAAGTGCCAATATATATGTATTTTCCCTCATCTCATAGACCAAGTTCTAATAAGGCTTGAAGCATTGATATCTCTTCCTTACAAACGGAGAGAACTGAAATGTTGATGAGACAGGCTCTTAGTCATCCTTTTGTCGTTGCTGTACCAGCATTAAATTTTCATATATTCGGCATAATTTTTCTTAAAAAATGACGTAAGCACTGACTAAATTCAAATTTCCTTGACCCGCATGATCGTTGTGGGGTCAGTACCCGAATGGAACATCTAAGAGGAGGCTTTAAAGCAACTTGACAAGAAAGGATTCCCTTCTCATTAATTGACAGAACCCCAGAATTCTAAGAACTCCCTTTTTAATAATCAGGCGGTCGAGATTGCAGGGTTCAAACAGCACAAAGGATAAGAGAGATGGACCATGTGATTCTCCTTTTTGCTTCTCTCAATCCCTAACCACCAGAGGCTAAATTCTTTTATAGATAATTAAATATTGCTAAGCTTTGTCCCATAACAGATGGATATATTCCACCTAAAATGTCACTATTATCAACTAGTGGAAGAAGGAAAATATATTAATTGGGACATAATGGCTCCCCTCCTGAATTCCATGACTTGAGCACAAAGCAACAAAGAAATGACCATTTGGAAATATATGGCTTAAGAATTCCTTAAAATACTTTGTTGAATATGACATTGATTGAAGTGCTTTTGTTATATGATTAACAAATTTCTATTGATTCGATTGGGTTTCTATATGACGTATAGGGAAAAATTACTCAATCATTTTTAAATTTATTGTATGAATATCAACTCAATGATAAATTTTTTAGTTTTATTTATTTAGTTTTAAACCTTTGCACGAAATTCTAATATAGTCATTTAGATCAATTTTCGCTAGAAATCCTAATGTGGCAGTTCAGTCATCTGTATAATCAGTTTAGAATTGATTAGACAATTTCCCCTGACTCGTAGTCTACTATTAGATTGTAGATGCATCAACGGTCAACTTTGTGCGTCAGAAAGATATATGAGATCTTAGATGCATGTAATTGTAAGTATTTTCCCTTTTTTTATTTTTATTTTTCTACGATGATTACGTGTATGAACTATTTTAACGTAGGAGCTCAAATTGTCAATGGCTACGTTAAGCCTAGTATCGTAAAGAATATCGCATAGGTCAATCTTCTAGACGAATTATGTACGAATAAGATACCATTTGGAATTGTGGAGAAACATTCAAATACACGTATGCCCTCCCTACGAAAATAGGTATTGTTTGTTTACTCATCAAAGGGCCCTACTCCACATTAGTACGGGAATTCGGGGGTGACCTTGTTCTAATATAGATGGTAAACCATATCATTGTTTGACGAATAATTTTTGCATGTCACAAGCGGTCTTATATGCTATTGAATTAGTCTCTTGCTCATCATTTAACTTAGAGCGACTGACGTCGCTTGTGAGAATTTTTTTTTACACTGACGGCGTGTTCTAAAAGTACTCTTTGTCCAGGAGAATTGGAAGTAGTGTTGGCTAAACAAAGACTATCGATGTTTTAACACGGTTCTATTGCTCCCCATATTAACTTGTTTAAGTTCCATTTGCAGTTAAATATATAAGCAAATAGGGTCTTTCTTTATTGTTCCATCGTTCATCATCACATTTAACATAAATTGGAAAACGAGGCATGACATTTTTACTGATTTCATTATGCTGTTTTTTTCGTTTTCCGAGAGTGCGACAATGGAATTATAGCAGAAATTTTAGTAAGAATATGCGACACTATTACGGAGATTAGAGATTAAAACAAATGGTACAGAAAAGGGTCCCGAAAAAGAATGCTTAACTACTTGAATAGGTCACCAACAGTTGGTGCAGTTGGTTGGAGTGTTGAGGAAATTTAAGCTTAGGAATTGGAGGTCACTCGCTTGAATCCTTTCAATTGCTTGCAAATTATTCAAGATCAAGGCCATCAATATGAACCAAATGACGATTATTAATTTGTTCATGGGGGTTTACAGGGTTTTACATGACATCCAGGTAGTCGGGTCTTTATGTCTATGCTCTCAAGTAATAATAATAAAATAAATAAATAAAACACGTGCGTGCACAAATGGAAAGGTATCTCAAGCTAGACATAAGCATTATGGTGCCAAAGTGGGGAAACATGTAGTTACTGCTATTGTTGTGCCAAGTGAACGTCAACATAAACTCATCACATTTATCCATATAGGATTGGCCCAAATAACAATACGACCTTATTAGGTATAGACTATCTATCGAGGTTGGAGGGTACGAAAACCTTGTAGAGTACGAGCAAAGGTTCCATTAAATTTGTAATAGTCATCTAACTGAGCACAATAGCTAGTGATTATGATATAACCAGGAACCTTCATATTTGTTTAAATCTGTAAAGTGACATGCAATCTTTAGGAGCAGTGTTAGGAAAAGAAATCCTCCAGATTGCTTATATCCTTATGTTTCGAGCAAATATAAAATATAATGTTAGATCGATATAGTCACATCCGATCATGTCAAGTGTCTGGTGCACCTAGATTCAAATTTAAAGAAAAGTAAAAAAATTCCATTAAAATTATTTAAAAAGCTGAAAAGAAAAGCGAGATTTAGAACTAGAACGGCCACCAGCACAACCGTCAAGGTCGACACTTCAAATTCTGCCCCCATTTTTAAGAATCAGTAAGTTAGATTTAAGCTTCATAGAGAGTTAACTTAGGTTTGACCAATGATATACGAGGTAAAAAAGCCCATTTTAAAACCACAAAATTGGATTCTGCTTGCTAAGACAAGCCTTTTGACATCCATATTGTCATCCAAATTCAACAATCAATTTTTTATTCCTTGAGACCGATTGCTTCTTCTTTTTTCCGATGTTAGGAAGTTTGCGATTTCTAAATTTGAATTGCAAAGTGCTGCAACCTTCCCAAAAGTGAATTACCAAAGGAAAGCTAATGGACTACTAAGCATGGTACTTAGCACGCTCTCCCAAACCTTACTAACCACAATTTAATACTTTATTTAAACATGCAATTTATCTCACCTTTTGAAGCCACCATTGATTGGTTTGGTCGATTAGACACCCAAGTAAAATAAGGAAGTATATTTTATTTTTGCAAACTAGAGATTCATGGATACAGGAACATGATTATACTAAATTAATCTAATGCCCTTTCGTTACCTCTTCTCTTTATTTCAAAAATATTTTGCAAGTAGTCTTTCATCAATTTAGTCTAATCTACTAATATGTGATTGGTGAAAATGCGGGGGCACAAACAAAAATGTAAAACTCAACAATCAAAACATAAATAAATTACTAAAAAGATTAAAAAACTTGGAATGCATAAGCAAACATAAATGGATAGTTATTCGTCATCCATTGAGACTGGTTCTGCAAACTTTGACTTAAGAAACAAGCATGCGATGATGAATGCATTTTATTCATGAAAATGTTAATGAATCTGAATAATGTATGACCTAAGCTATGTGAGAAGCTAAGAAAAAATATTAACTGATTCATTTTGGGTTTTCTTGTTTATGAAATGAATTCCCTAAATGCAACAAGGATACGACTCAATTAATGCTATGATAATATGCACCTAATCTGACATGCATTGATGAACTAACATAAACTCCCAAATGTCATGCATGCTTTGCTATAATGAATTAAGCATTTGCGATGCTATGAAATTATTCCTAAAGCTAACGACATGACATTAATGCTACGACATGAGAATTAACCATAGATTAATCCAAGGATGCAAACTATATGAAATGCTATTTTTTTATTTTCTATTTAACACTAAATTGACCAAATAGATATTGAATTAATTTGAAATTGAAATGAAATTATATAATCTATATGTAACCGAAAGATATGGATTAATTTCAAACATGCAATACTTGGACAATTGGGAAAATTGCCCAAAAAATCCTAAATCTATTGCAGTTTTGTCAATATAGTCTTAAACCTTTTAATTTTGCTAAATTAATTTTAAACCTTTTTCACATTTTGCCAATTGAGTCCATCTGGCTAATTTTGGCTAAAATTCACTATTGTGGACCTTAGTTGTCCTATGTAGCACGTTGGTGCCGACATGAATAATTTTTAACAACATTTTAATATTTTTGTGAATTATTAATTTATTTTATTTCTTTCTATTTCTTCCATTTCTTCTTCCTTTTACTAGTGGCCAACCATCAGCTAGGGGAGATGGCCAGGCGGGTTGGCCTTGCCTACCATAGGCAAGGCCTAATCAAGTGAGGGCGAGCCCTAGCGAGGGGAACCCCCACCCACGCAAGGCCCAGCAAGGGTTGGCCTTGTAAGATCTGGCCTAGGTGATACTGACCCTCATTGAGTCTTACCTAAGTGAGGACAAGCCTCGCTAGGGCTCACCCTTGCCCGATTGCACCTCACCTATGGTAGGTGAGGCTAGCTGGCTCAACTGTGGCTTGCCACTAGCAAAAGGAAGAAAAAAGAAAGAAAATTCAAAAAATTAAAATATTATTGAAAATTGTCCATGTCATCAACCATTGTCCTATGTGCTATTACTAGCGTCCATTAGGGGTGATTGGTTCCTAGTCTAGTCTGATTATAAGGTGGAACTAGGAACCCAACCGGGAGGACCAATTCCCCATTTCTAAGACTAGGGATTGAACTGGCCGATCCTAGAACTGGGAATTGGACCAACCGATTGGTCTGGTCCAATCCAATCCATTGGAATTGGTTTCCATTTTACTTTTGTAGTGAATCACAAATATGCAAAAAAAATGCTTAACAGAACCCCTCCCTCGCCACTTTTTCACTCCTCTAAAAACAAATTAAACCATCAAGCACCATGTAAAACAATAAGCATTGCACATCAAGAAAAATCGAGCCAAATACGAAATTAATCAAGAGAGTTACTCATAGTCCAGAGATGAGAGGGAGAGAGTCGTCATTGTTGGGCGCAAGATAGATGCGAGAGGGAATGATTGAATGATTTGAGAGAAATTGTGAAAGTTAAGGTTTATTAAGAAATTAAAGATACAAAAATGTATATAGTCAATCCGATTTGGTCCGATTCCCACCCTGGAACTAACGGACCAACTGACCACCGATTCCAAGAATAGGAACCAGGAATCGGACCACTTCCCAAAACTGGCTAGTTCCCAGTTCGAAACGGTTTCCATTGCACACCCTTAGCATCCATGTCAGCAATTTGTGGTCAAAATTTTAATTGACTCAATAGGCAGCAAGTGAAAAGGTTTAAAATTAAATTGACAAAATTGAAAGGTTTATAACTAAATTGGCAAAATGTTTAAAACCTTAATTTTCGCTTGAATGATATGACGAGATGTTTTATAGGTTTTTCAGTCAACAAAAAGACCATAAATCTACGTGTAATATGGTAGGCATTGAATTTTCAATACGCAAGCCCTGGACTACTATGGTAGGCATTGAATTTTCAATACGCAAGCCCTAGACTACTATGTATATCCTAAATTACTACATGATTATTATTTAAAATCTATATGAAGATGACGTGTAAAACTATTATGTCATGCGATGCATGAACATTGAGGGTCCAACCTTTAGGCTCAAAGGTCCATTGCCCTAATTAAAATGTAATGAATGAGGCATTATTAAGAATCCAACTTATAGGCTCAAAGGTACGATGCCCTAATATGGGGAATTCAATCGGGAATGTTTGAGACTCAATTGAAAAGACATTAGATATTTGAAAATGTTTAGAATTCATTTGAAGGTTTAGTGAATTTGGGTGTTTTTGCCATGAAACTTCAACGATCTTGCTTGAATGGACTGAGGTGTCAAAGAGAGATGGGATGTAGGAGATGATAAGTAGACCTCTTGAATCCCGGTGTTGAATACGATCGTGAGTGGTTGCTTTGACCGAGTTGTCTCCTTCCTCTCAGTTGACCGAATGTGGCCTTCATCCCCAATTCTCCATTATTTGTCCAAAAATTCTACCAAGTCCTTTTACTTCTCTAGCGGGTGTACCTCTCAGAGGCGCTAACGTGTAGGAGTGTACATAGCTGAGTAAGACCAACGTGGGAGGAAAATGGTCTGTGAAATAGACAGATGGCTTCGCGGAAAAAGAGAGGTAACACCTCGTGATTGTGCCGTGCACCAAGGAGTGATGAACGAAACCCTTCGGTGGAAAGAAGCTGGAACGTCAAGGCAAATCTCATTTTCGTGGACCTTTCGTTCCTTGTAAATGATATATATCTGTGCCCTTCACTCCCAATTTTGCACTTGGTGGAATTTTATTTATATCTCACGATTCAAAAATTTCAAATCCCACTTCATCTCGGTCACCGCTGGATGTATTTAAACTCTACCCACTTTGTTGTTTATGTTTTGCCTTCATCCAACCGGTGGATTTCAATTCAAGCTCGCTCTCTGAATTTCATCTCTTTTCCAATTTCACCAGATAATGTTTAGAATTTGACCATGTATACCCCCAACGAATCTGCCCCTTTATTTCTTTTAAATTGGCCATTTTTTTCTTTCAAAGGCCCCTGGTCCCTCACGACAATTCGAAAGAGACGTGTGGACGTGCATGTGGTGGACGGGGCTGAGATTTGTTTTCTTTTTAATTTGGTCTTCATTTTCTGTTCACGGCCATCTATTTGTTTTGCTTTTAAAATTTCGAGTTTCCACTTGCTTCACCATGTTTAATTCAAATTTGAACCAAGATTGCGCCAACAAAAATTAGTTGGTCAACTCGGTCGAACCCAATGGACCTTGGTCAAGGTGAGCGCTGATCGTGGAAACATTATCCATGCAATATGGATGTCGAGTATAATGCGTATGCAAGCCATGCAAATAATATTTTTATTTAGAGATCGGGCTTGATCTCTAATTTTCTTATATGATATATGATGGAATGAGTTGGCTAAAATTTGAGTGTCAACACAAATACTAAAGATTTCAACATTTGAAGAGAGCAAAAATTGAGGTGATCGAATGTTGGCTGAAAAAGTTATCACTTATCACAAGTTCTTTTACTTGAAAAGGTCCCAAAATCCAAAACCATACCAAGAAATCTTGGAATCAAACAAAACTTTTACATCTCTATGATAACATCAAATTTCCAAACTGTCAAATCATTGGAACGAGATCCAATTTATAAATTCAAGCCCTAGGCCCCAAAAGGGCCAAAACCTTAAGTCTATCATTTTGTGATTTTACCTCTCAACATTGGGCTTGCTAGAAAGCTCTGGAGACGGGTGTTCCAACGTCGCAAAAATCGTGCGAATTGGACATAAGATGCAAAAGTTATCGGACAAAGATAGTCATGCGCAGCATGCACGCCTCCCGTCAATGCGTGCAATCTATACGTTAATGGCTTGACTCGAGGCAACCAAGCCTAGGCCGAGACGGTTCCCCATTCATTTTCAGTGATGGCGAGTCTTTGAGTTGCTTGTACTCTCTTGAATTCCTTTCGTTTTTCTTATGTTTGATAGGGAAAATAAAGAAACACGTATTTAAGGAAAAGCTTCGAGAATAATCTCGGGTCTCGAGCTCAAGAGCCAGAGTTCTCAACCCGAGTACTGGAGTCTCGGGCTTAGGTGCTAGAGACCTCGATCCAATCGCCAAGAAACTGGCGCTCGGTAGCCTGTCTGAGAATGGGAGCTGGGATCTTGAGCTTGGCTATTGGGGGCTCAAGTACAGAGCTAAGGTCTGGATCCCAATCTTGGTGGACTCAGGCGCATTTGCTGGCAACTCGGGCACGGGAGCCAGGTACCTAAGCCTAGGGGCTGAGGTCCCTAGCCGAGCCTAAAGATACCAAAGCCCAATCACCAAGGTGCCTAGGCTGAGTGCGGTGGCTCAATCCAATCGTGGAAAATGATTTCTAATTTTTAGAAGAGGAAGTTATTTTCTTAAATTTAAACATCGATCTTCTATTTATTATGAAAATTTTTCCTTTAATTTATTTTTCTCAAAGATTCAAATGCTGAAAAATGATAAAAAAAAATGTTTTCTGACGAAAGACAGTCCATGAAAAAAAGGACTCAAATGCTCACTTGAATCTGGAACGGTTGACAATTCTTGTACTTAACTTTGAACCCATCATCAAGGAAATTTTGCTGCTAAATGGGCTTCGTGGCCCAGTCGACCTGCTTTAAATTATTGATACACTGATTTATCATGTACACAACAAACTTTTCCCCATCTTATAAAAGATGTGTAGCCTAATTGGCTCTCAAAATGGAAACCTGAACTCATTTTGTCGTTGACCAATAGTGGAAATCCAAATCATAGTATTTCATAACTAGCTCGTATAGTTGATAGTTAATGATATTCTATATGGTGTTCATGAACAAACCTAGCTTGTCCAATTTTATCTAAAGATCTAATTGTCCTTCATTGGGAAAAAGATAGTGTTTCGTCGGGAATGGCTCCATGCAATGAAGTACCTTTCTTCGAAAGTTTGATCCTTGATTTTTATTTGAATCGAGTTCCAAGGTAATTCGGACAAGAAGTCTTAAGCATAACCAAGAATAAGTAGAACTAATTACTCTAAAAGAAAATGCATGAACAAGAAAGTTGAATTGATAAAATGAAAGATATTGTTTGTGCTGCCTTGGTACAATATAACACAGCTTTCATAGTCTATTGGACAACGTAAGCACTCCTAAGAATTTAATATTCAAATTAAAAGTTACCACCGCATACCTATGATTTCCCTGATTGCATGTCAACATTCTCTACGAATCATTTACAACATCTCAATGAGCATCTTTATCATATTATGTCTTTCCTTCAACATATAACTAAATTTATTTAAAGTGTCAATTGTCAACCAATTGTCATCGGATGTTGATAACATCTCTTGGTCATTGATATTCATGATTATCGATAAGTTCCTCTACCATCGATATGCCGTTGATAGTCCAATTGCTCAACTCTGAGCTCCTATATCAACATCATGTGATCATTAATACTTGTATTCATTGACAAGCTTTTTTATTGTTGACAACTTGTCAATGGCTATAATAGTTTAACACTGAGCTCTATATGGATGTCATATCGATTGAAAAGACTTTATTTTTGGATATCAACATTTGCATCCTTTCAAACCTTTGAAAAGGTACAAATGATTACCTCTTGAAAGGTGGATGGGATGCGTGTTATACCTCTCTAATGCTTTGTACTCTACGTTCTGATAGTTGCCTTATCTTCACCTTATGATGCTTCGACAAATCGAGAAGCATTACCATCATGAGCTGACGACAATTAGTGAAATGACGTCTTTTAACCATTTCTTCTTTTGGAATGGTATAAATACTTAGGAAGATTTCATTTTCATTTTTCACTTCATCTTCAATCTCAAGCCAAGTTATCACCATTCCAGTTTCTTTCTTCTTCAAAATTTCCTTTACACTTCATCCCAGTGCTCCAATGGCTCCTAAAACTACCGAGTACTCATCTTCAACGTACCTCACCCGTTTTGACAAGCTCCAACTAGAAGATGACCATGGAAATTATCTCCTCCGACTTCTCAATGAAACCGACAATTCCGAGCAAGTAATTATGGATCCCCATTTCGTACGAAATCGTTTCCCTTGCAGCTCTTAATGGTTGTTTTCCCAATTACATCAAAGAAAAACTTTCCATTCATAAATCCTTTGTCATAGAATACATCTGGGCTGCCAAATCCAGTCACTTTAGGGCTTTTCCTGCTTTTGACCTTCCATTCTATCGATGGTACTTGAAAATCCAATCTCGGGTCCAGCCCGTTCGGGAAATCCAAAATCAATGTAACTCCTATAATTTTGCTTCAATAATTCTCGCCGCGATTGGAGTTTTTTTGGATGCCCTTGTCAGTCTTTGGTCGCCTCCAACAAATTGTTCTTTTTCCCCCTTTGGGACCAATGTCGATCACCCTTCTCAACTTGTATGCTATCACTCATCTCAACCCGTATGGAGATGATCTTTGATAGGTTGAGGCCGCTGTATGCACACATTTTAAGCATGCTAAAGACAATTAGCTGTATTATACAAGGGAATTATATCGCCCCTTTTTTGGCCTTTGAATATATTATCGCATTTCAAACTCTATGGTCTTATGGATCCTCTACCCCTCCGGTGATAGACCTCCTTCTTTTCCTCATTTCTTTGAAATCCCTACCAGCTTTCCCCATATCCCAAATGGAGCCTTCCTATCATACATCCCCTGATTGAGACCTACTTCGTCCCTTATTGATTCCCTCCCATATCCTCGGTCGAAGAAGCATTAGGAGAGTTGACGTCAATGGAGCAGTGATCTGGGCTCTTGGAGACTACAATCGCTGATTTCCCTCTTGCGTCTCCAATAACTCAGCAGATTGTGGGTATGGTGACTTCAAAACTTCTATTTTTCAGTTTAGCTAATGTTGTCCATTTAGGGCTCCCTTCACTCCATTAGAATAACAACCCTAGTTCTGAAATTCCTGCACACAGTACCAATCAACACAGTTTAATCCTTGAGCTTCAATCTCCCCCAATCTTTCAAAATCGAGAACCACCAAAGGCTACTTTCAACCCACTTAGACCAAATGGAAGAAGAAAAAGAGAATCACCTCAAAATGCTTGCTCTGTGCAAGAGAATGGGAATCTGTGGTCCGAGGAGGACATTGCCAAATTGTTCGGGATTATTCCTACGAGTGTAAATCAGGAAAGTGCTCTAATTTTGTATGGTAAATTGTTCTCTAAACCAAATGTTAACTTTCAAGCTTTCTATAGTATAATGAAACGAGCATGGAAGTTAGACACGATTAAATGCGAAATTATAGAGCCGAGTTTCTTTATGTTTCTATTTGAGTCTATTGAAGATAAGAGAAGAGTGTTAGAAACGGGTCCATGGTCTTTCGCTAGCAATCTTCTGGTGTTACAAGAAGACGATCCAACAATCCCAGAGCACTGCTATAAGTTTACACACCACGCATTTTGGGTACACCTAGTAGGCCTACCTAGAGCTTATTAACAAAAGAGGCCATTAGGAGTATCGCATCCAAACTAGGAGTTGTTGAGGAGGTTCGAATCAAAGCAAAAACTAATAGCTCTTGCAAGGTTGGGAAAGTGAGAGTACGATTGAATCTGAACAATCCTTTGAAGATTGGCACCCTTATAAAGTTGGGTGAGAGTAAATGGTGGATTGATTTTAAATATGAACGACTACCGCATATTTGCTACTCTTGTGGATACATAGGCCACTACGCAAATTTCTGCCAGAAAATTCCTTATGAAGAGACAGAGCTTCCAAAAGACAAACCTAGGAACTATGGCTCATGGTTGAAGGCTGAGGTGAGAGAATACAACCCATGTTGGAAGATATTTTATGGCGAACTGGACCCTTCCATTGAGGAAACCGAAGCAGAACCTACCACACAACAATTATATGAGGATATGGTCCTCCAAGAACCTATGGAGAAGAATGATCGAGCACTAATCCTATACGAATCTCAAGGACAAGAAATGATACAACTTTCATCTCTCACAGATTCTGGTGCCTCACACAAAGGGAAGCAAGTACAACACTATCAGAAGCTGAATCGACTTGGAATAGCAGAAGAAATAGGGCTGGAGTTGTAGAGAAAAGGGAAGAGAATAGGGCACAAAACTCTTGCATCCAAAAAACAGAAGAGATTTGCACCATATGAAAAACATGAATCTCCAGGAAACCTATTGAATGAAGCAACATTACTATAAACACCTGTTACATTGTGGGAAGAAGTTAGTGAGAGGGCTCTAGGGGCTAACCCAAATAAGCCACCCGAGTACACATGAGGTTTTTAAGTTGGAACTGTCAAGAGATGGGCAATCCCTTGATAATCCAGAATCTTGGAGCTATTGTGGCTCGTGACAGGCCCAACTTAGTTTTCCTCATGGAAACTAAGAATAAAGAAGATGTTATAGACCGCCTGAAACATCGACTTAAATTAAATAGTTTAGCAATCTTCAACCTAGTAGGCATTGGAGGTGGTCTAGCTCTATTGTGGGATGAGGAGCTTTAGGTGGATGTGCTAGCAAGTACACGAGAGATGATTGATATTAATTGCAAATTTGCAAGTAATGGGTTTTTAATGAGGATTTCTTGTATTCATGCCTCAATTAATTATCAAGAAAGACTTTAATTGTGGCACTCTCTCTACACAAGCTCGAGCCGGAGTAGTGTACCCTAGCTATGTATGGGGGATTTTAATGAGGTCCTATGAATGGGAAAAGGTTGGAAAACGAGATGCGGACCGGTATAGAATGGTGGCATTCTGAGACTTCATTAATTCGTGCTCTTTAATGGATATCGAAAACAAGGGTTGTTCCTATACATGGTCCAACAACAAGGAAGGAGCTGAGTTAGTTAAAAAAAGGCTTGATTGGGCACTATGTAATATGCAATGGCAAGTATCATTCCCAAACGCTGAAGCTTATGCACTTCCTACCATAGGGTCTGATCATAGCCCTATCCTCCTATTGTTAGACTCCCCAAGAGTGAAGAGACAAAAAGCTTTCAACTTTGAAGCTTTCTGGGTTGAACATCCAGAATGTAAAGAGGTTGTAAAAATAGCCTGGAGAGCTAAGATGAAAAAATAGTGTAGATGTTGTGGCTAAAACAAATAAGGTGGTGGTTGCACTGAGGAAATGGAGCAAAGAATAGTTTAAACATGCAGCTACTAGCATTGAATGGCTTAAGGGGAAACTAATCGAGCTCACAAATAGAGGAGAGGGAGACTCACAAATAGAGGAGAGGGAGACTCACAAGAAGTAGAGCATAGACACATAGTTGGACAGATTGAGAAATTATGGAGACAAGAGGAGATGTATTGGGGTATGCAATCCAAAATAAATTGGATGAAATGGGGGGATAAAAACACCAAATACTTTCATGCAACAACGATTTAGAGAAAGCAACGCAACAAAATCTCAATGCTTTGTATTGATGAGAACACATGGTGTAGAGATCCCGCGAATTTAAAGCGACACATCTTTGACTTTTATCGGTTATTATATAAATCAGAGGGAAGCAAGAATTATCAGCCTATCTTGGACCAATGCCCACATGTGATAACCCATGAAATGAACGAAGCTTTGCTGGAAAAAGTTTCAAGAGAAGAAGTACGAAATGTTGTGTTTCAAATGGGTGCAATCAAGGCCCCCAGACCTGATGGTTTAAATGGCCTTTTCTATCAGACTCACTGGACGGAAGTTCAAGAGGATGTATTTAGAATGGTGGAGGATTTCTTCAACCAAGGTGTTTTTGATCCAATACTAAATCAAACTCAACTCACCATCATCCCAAAGGTAGCCCATCCCGAGGATATCACACAATATAGGCCTATTAGCCTATGCAACTTCACCTACAAAATCATTGCTAAGGTTATGGCCAATAGACTAAAATTCTTACTACCGGATGTTATATCTCAAGAGCAAAGTGCCTTTGTGGGAAATCGACAAATTCAAGACAACATCATTATAGTACGAGAGGTCCTTCATCAATTGCGCATCAGGAAAAGAAAGCGAAAATTTCAGGCCATGCTAAAACTGGATATGCAAAAGGCCTATGATTGAGTATAATGTGATTTCCTATGCGATTGCATGAAATAGATAGGCTTTGCTGAAAATGGGTTCTTATGGTCCAATATTGTATATCCTCAATCTCGTTTAGTGTACAAGTAAACGGGGAAGGCTATGACTATTTTGCACCGACTAGAGGGATTAGACAAGGGGACCCATCATCCCCTTATCTATTTATTATCATGGTAAACGTCCTATCTTCCTTGATCTCTACAACAATAGCCGAGGGAAGCTTGAAGGGAACCAAACTAAACAAACATTGCCTAGCCATATCCCACTTGCTATTCGTGGATGATGTGATATTTTTCTTAAATGCTACTATCCAGGAGGCACATAATTTATCAAACACCTTGAACTAGTACTACTATGCTTCGGACAGTTGTTGAACCTAAACAAGTCAGGTTTCTTTGAAAAAAGCTGTCCTCAGGCCCTAAAGCAGAACATAGCTGATGTACTATGGGTTCCTATTATAGAAAAATAGGCAAATACTTAAGAATTCCATCTGACTGGGGCCAAATAAAGAAGCAAATTTTCTCATGGATCTTAGCAAGGGTGGAAAGAAAACTAGCAGGGTGGAAAGAATGACTCATCTCTAAGGTGGGTAAGGAGATTCTGATTAAAACAACGATCCAAGCTATACCCTAATTTGCTATGTCTATTTTTAAAATCCCATTATCGATATGCCGAGCGATTGAGAGAAGAATATCCACCTTTTGGTGGAAGCAAAATGCCCTGAAGAAGGGAATTCACTAGAAAAGCTAGGACATGCTCAAAGAGAGGAAAGATTGTGGGGGACTCGGCTTTAGAGACATTGTAGTTTTCAACAAGGCCATGCTAGGAAAACAAGCATGGCGCCTTATACAATCCCCGGACGCTTTGTGGAGTAAAATCTACAAGGGACTCTACTTCCCGAGAGGAGACTTTTGGTTGGCAACTAGGGGAACTAGACCTTCGTGGGGGTGGCAAAGTTTAATCGAGGGCAGAGACACGATAGCTTCAGATGTTAAAATGGATAGTTGGGGATGGAAGGAGTATCCATATAAGAGAAGATCGATGGCTAAGTTCAGGTAAAATAGGGGGTCTGGTGAACAAAAATGATCCTCATCTAGTAGCTGATTTTATAATGGGAAATGAAAGACGATGGGACATGCTTTCGGTCAAAGTCCTATTTGACGAGCATTTGGCGACTGAAATTCTAGCTACACCCTTAAGCATGTCTACTATCCCAAACAAACTAGTGTGGACAACGAACATCTCAGGTCAATACATGGTAAAGAGCTGCTACAACAAAATCCAGAGCACCCACAAACTCAGCCTAGCCAATCAACCTTCCTCGTCCTATTAGGTTCCCAAAAAGCTATGGTCGGAAATTTGGAATCTTCAGACCTCACCTAAAGTCAAGTTCCTAGTTGGAATGTCTGCAATAACGCTCTACCTACTAAGAAAAATCTGCAAAAGCGACACATCATACTTTTTGCGGTCTGCCCTTTTTGCGGTCAAGGCCTTGAAACCACTAAACATATCTTCATTTTGTGCCCCTGGACAAGCAAAATATGGTCAAATCATAGAATGGGATTGCAATTTTCTCTGGCTAGTATAACAAGAGCTGATAAATGGGTGTGGGAAACACTTACCGGTAGAGCAGAACCGCAGGCTAAGACGCTGTTCCCTGAAGCTCTCTGGTCTATACGGCAGGCTCGCAACAACCTGATTTTTAGATCTTGCACACCAGAAGTCAGCAAAGTGTTAGAGGAAGCTGCTTACCGAACCCAACTCTGTCAACGATGGTGCAGCAACAATAAAAATACAATAATCCCCACCTTCACTCAGCCAACAAACAGCACCCAAATGCTCCCTACACATTGAACGTCGACTGTTAATGGGGAAGTGCGTGCCTAGATGGATCGGTAGCCAGAGTGTGGCGAGACGTTGCTAGAGTCTTGATTGACGGCTTTACACGAAGAATCGCCGCTCCTTCAGCTCAAACCACCGAAGCCCTAGCTATCCGAGAAGGTCTCCTATTCTTGAAGTCTACAAGGGAAAGTACGAATGGAAGTCTTCAGAGCAAAAGATCAGCTCAAACTGATCTACACACTGTTCTACTTTCTGATAGCTTATCAATTGTTAACTTCATCTTAGGCCAGGCTGCTGCTCCGTGGGCTATGAATTAAGTAGTGGAGGACTGTATTCAATTGCTAGCTGAAATGCATCATGTAGGGTTGCAGTACATCCAAAGGAACAAGAACCAAATAGCCGATTGGGTCGCAAAAGCCCACAATGCCAATACCCTCCCGCCCGACTGGATTACACAACCACTGCTTTCACTGAAGCTTCTATTATGTTCAGAGTTTAATTTGTCATGTAATCCTCTATTTTCGGTTCACTAATAAAATTCCTATATTTCTGATATAAAAAAAAAAGGACCTTTCTTAAGGCTCTTTTTTGGCCAAATACTTCAATAGCTCTAGTAATACATTTGATCATGTCGAGCATATTGTCTTCTTGCTGTATTGACTTTCTCGATATATTTTTTTACCACCCAAAACTCAAAGTCTCTAAAGACCTAACTAACTTAGCACACCGTCTAGCTGAAGGCACACCATTTGCTTTGGGTCGGCTCGTTCTGGCTGTATTATACAAGGGAATTATACAAAAATCCTCGTCCATGCATGAAGATACTTCAGGTGTTTTCCTTGATCCTCTGGATTCTCCAAGCTTGGGCATCTCTTTATTTTTCTACTCTATTTTCTGATAATTTCTGAGTTACATCTCTGAGCGATAAGAGACAGTACTGCTAGAAGATGAAGATGTGCATATGTCCCCTTTATTATTCGTGAAGAGTTAGAGATCATTGTTACATATTATGCATTCATGGATGATTAAGAGTCGTGGTAGGCGTAGAAATGCTCCAAAAGACGAAGAGGTAGACGTTCGGTGTTTGTCATTGAAACCGCACTTCTGATTGGAGACTCTCTTACCTCCTTGGGAAATATAACGGAGAGTTTAAAAGAACTTATTTTTATTTTTTTTAGATATATCCTTTTCCACATTGATATGTTAGATTTACAATTAACTATGATAGTTAATGTGGCGAATAAAGATAGGGTTGAGTTTACGGATTTGCTCTTATTCACGCCAATTATGATGCTTGTCGAGAGTAGTTATCGATGAATTCATGGGGATTGAGATCATAATTGGCAATGGATAAAGCCATATATATACATGTATACATATACATGTGGATATATACAGATATACATATATACACATATATACATATGTATATATGTATATATGAGTTATTCAGCGTACTCTGAAAGATGTCAAAGAATATGTTCAGTCAAACTCGTTTGGATAAGCATCCCATTCCTACTACCCAATAGAACATTTTATCAACCTACAAATATTCCCATAGTTTATGCTATAGTGGCTTACTCGACCACACACATCTGTACTTTGATGCTATTCGACTTGCATTAACTTTACAATTTTCATTGTAAAAAAGGACTTCCACTAGTGGCGCGCGTGCAATACCCTGAAGGATTGGTGTAGTTAATGGGAATTAGCGCACTTATTCATGCCAGTTATGATGCTTGTGGAGAATTGTCGTCGTTGAATTAGTGGAGATTGAGATCATAATTGGCAATGGACTAAAGCCATGGAGGAAAAAACCACTTCATATATGTGAGGACACACGTTCAAACCCATCAATCTGCATTAACTTCACAATTTTCATTGTCAAAAAGGACTTCCTCTAGTGGCGCGCGTGCAGAGACATACCCTGAAGGATTGGTGTAGTTAATGGGAATTAGCGCACTTATTTATGCCAGTTATGATGCTTGTGGAGAATTGTCGTCGTTGAATTAGTGGAGATTGAGATCATAATTGGCAATGGACAAAAGCCATGGAGGAAAAACCACTTCATATATGTGAGGACACACGTTCAAACCCATCAATCCGCATCCAAACTGTTCTAGATGAGAGCTATCTACATAAGTTAAAAGACCTGAATTTAATCAGTTTTGTGAGATTTGCAAGGTACATGATTCACGGGGTAATCATATTTTTGCACCCATACCTTCAAATTATAAGGGAAAAAAATATACCTCGTGACCAAGGAATGCATGAATGTGTAATATGGCCAAAAGCCACTTCAAGTTCCAAGATGATTCTCAAATGTTATAATTACTAGTTAGACTAATGAGTTGCAAGGAAAATTGCCCGAATAGTCCTAGTTCTATTTAGGGGTGAGCAGCTCCAAATTCCTTATAGGTTCCGCTTAGAACTTGGAACCTACCCATCGGAACATGGAACCTGGAATCTACCCTGTTACAGATTCCAAGGTCGATTCCAGGTTCCAATAGGTTCTTTTTTTTCATCTTTAGTTAAACAACATGAAAATAAACACAACAATAAAAATAAATAATGATTTTATTATCGATTGTCTGAGAACAAGTGTCTATATGCACTTGTCGAATAGTATTAAGGAAATTTTGTGATTTTAATGCAATGGTTACTCTTGTATTATATAGAATCATTATCTTAAAAGAAGCAATTAGAGTTTCCACTAGTCTGATAGTCTATGAAAATAAAATTCTCAATCATAAAATGGAAGTTTAGGCTAGTGGTTTCGGATTATACACCTATCATCAAACGCCATGGAATACCTCAGAATCGTGTGAAGACATAGATTAAGAAAAACATAAAAACTTATACTAGGTTCTAGGTTTCGAGTTACAGGTTCCAAGTTTCAGGTTCCACCAATCGAGAACCTAGAACCTACCATTGGGTATAGGTTCTCCAAATTTTGGAACCTAGAACCTACCTTGCATATCTTAGAACCTGGAACCTACAGGTTCCTACCGGTGCGGTTCTCAGGTTCCAAGTTCTACCCTAGAACCATGCTCACCCCTAGTTTTGTTGTATAACGGCCAATTCGGTCATAAACTTTTCAATTTTATCAATTTAGTCATAAGCCTTTTGATGACTTGCCAATGTAGTCCTTTCAATAAATTTTAGCCAAAATTTGCTAATATAGATACCATTTGTTTTATATGGCATGACCGACGTTAACATGAACAAATTTTACATTTTTTATGGATTTTTTTGAATTTCTTATAAATGATTTGACCTTTTTCTTGTCTTTTCTTTCTTTCCATTTTTTCCACTATGAGCCAGCTGGGGAAAAGGAAAAAAAAATAATTATAAATAATTTATAAAATTTAACAAAAATAACAAAAGTTATTAATATTAGTGTCAATCGTGCCACATAGGACAACCAATGTTTATGTCAATGATTTCGTTCCAAAAATCAATCAAAATGATTGCATTTTCAATTTATTAAAAGATTTATGACTAAATTAGTCAAATAAAAAAATTTAGGACTAAATTAATTATCGTAAAATACATTCATATTTTTGGATCATCTTGCGAGTTGCAACAAGCACCAAAACGAATAACAACAAACAGTCAAAGGGTTAAGCATCAAATTCAACGATCATTATGTTGCTATGAATTACCTCGAATTAAAAAATTTCTTATTAGCATGCCAAGATTGAAACCTAATCCATGAGGTTGCAAATGGTGCCCCCTTCTTTAAATGTTTAATGATATTAGCATACTAATAGTTTTGGGATAAGAGTAATTGTCTACTCAACTTGATATTGTAATATATATGTAGTTGAAATAGTTTGTTATCATAAAAGACGTGTCTCTTCATTAAGAGAAGACATGGCTCTTGATCAAAGGAACGTGACTTTTGGTTATGAAAAGAGGTGACTTTTCATCCTAAAAGGAAGTTATCGGTAATTATGAGGAGAAGTTATTTTTGACATGAAATGTGGTGATGGTTGGGGATAAGGTACCTCTTCCCAAGAGATGTATCTATTAGTTATCTATGAATAGAAACTAATTAACATATTATAATAACCTCAACTATTCAAAAATACTTCTTCTTTAGAACTCTCTTCTTCTCTTTTCATACATGCAACTTTAACACATTCAAGGAGAAATTCCAAAAAAGAATCGAGTAATCACTGAACTTGTTTCTCTATGACTTTGGTGTATATCTTGGAGGTATATTTGTTTTAAACTTGGCAGCAATAATAGTGGGGCCAAAAAATATCTTAAGGATAGTGATTGTCATCACATATTAAAGTATCAAGAATCTACTAGTACTTCTCTATCTTCTTCAGCAATCGAATTTCCCAACAATCTTAAGTATTATTATTATGGAGATGGAGACATCAGCCACATCAAATGCTCGCAATCTGTGAGATTGCAAATTGATCCTTATGATGGAACAAATTTCATTCATTGGAAGGACAATATGATTATTCTTCTATTTGACTTATGTATCTTCTACATCCTCGACCCTAATTTGCCCATTATCCCTGATCCAAAGGATGATGATTCTGATGAAATCAAAGCTGCAAGAAAAAGGTGTGAAGATGATGAAATGAGGTGCCAAGGAAGGATTCTCAATACTCTATTAGATCGTATGTATGAAATTTTCCTATCTTACACAAATCCTAGAGACATTTGGAATGTCTTGAAGATCAAATACAATAATGATAAAGAAGGTACTGATAGATTTATTACTTTAAAATATTTTGAATTTACCATGATTATGGAAAATCTGTCTCTATGCAAGTGGAAAAACTACAAATATATGTTGCCAAACTCAAAGACCTTATGATTGAAGTTTCTGAACCTCTTCAAGTTGCTGCAAATATATGAAAATTGCCTTCAACTTGGAATGATTATCAAAAGAAACTTCTCTATACAACCAAGAACCTAATGGTGGATAATTTAACGAAACACATTCAAATTGAAGAAGGTTCTCGAGAACGTGAGGCTAATTACATGAAAGAAGTTGCAAATAAGATGCATTTTATTGAGAATAGCAACATGAGTAGAGACAAAGAAAATAAGAAGGGACATAAGAGAAAGTTCATTGATACTAATAACATCAACAAGCCTAGCAATAACAACACATTCAAGAAGGACAAGTCTTGCTTTTGTTGTGGTAAAAAGGCCACTACAAGAAGGAGTGCCTCTATCAAAAGAGGCAAAAAGTTGATACAATAGCAAATAGTGTAGAGAAAAACATCAATGTATTAGTTTCTATTGTCTCTAAATTACAAATTAGGAAGGTGACAAAATCAAACATGGCAACTATGAAGGATTCAAAGGATTGGTGGTTTGATTCCAGTGCAACTGTACATGCTTGCAATTATAATAAGCAATTCACATCTTATACAACTATGGAGAAGGAACAACAAGTGTTGATGGGCAATTACAATACTACTATTGATCTAAGGACATGCATGGTTGAATTGCAATTCACTTCTGAAAAGAAATTGACTTTGATTAATATGTTATATGTTCCCGATATTTGTAAGAATCTTGTATCGGCAAATTTGTTGTGCAAGAATGGGATCAAGGATGTGTTAGAGGCTGATAAGCTTATCTTGTCTAAGTATGGGATGTTTGTTGGGAAATGGTACTTTTGTAACGGAATGTTCAAGTTAAATATTAATGAGAATATCGTTTCTATTTATATGTTTGAGTCATCTTCTTTGTGTGGCATAATAGATTATCACACGTTGGATATAGTACTTTGAAATATATGAATAAAATTGGTATGATATCATATGATAATTTGAATAAAAAGGATTGTAAAATATGTTTACAAGCAAAGATGACTAAAAAATCATTCTCAAAGGTGGAAAGATCTACTAAAGTACTTGAACTTGTGCATTATGATATTTCTAAATTAAATGGTGTAGTAACTAGAGGTGGAAAATAACATTTGTTGATGATTACCCTAGATATACCCATGTTTACCTAATGAAATCAAAATATTAAGCTTTTGATATGTTCAAGATATATAAGGCGGTAGTTGAAAATCAAAGGGACACACAAATCAAAGTTTTGAGAAGTGATTGCGAAGGAGAATACTTCTCGTTAGGTTTTTCCGCATTTTGTGAGGAAAATTGTATTGTGCATCAAATGAGTACACCTTATACACCACAACAAAATGGATTGGTAGAAAGAAATAATCGAATTTTGGTGGATATGGTTAATTCCATGATCTTACTGGCAAAATTGCCAATAAATTTGTGAGAAGAAGTAGTTGTTACTGCATGTCATATTTACAATAAAATTCATTCAAAGAAATTTAAAATATCTCCATATGAACTATAGAAAGGAAATATCTAATACTTGAAAGTATGGGGATGCCTTGCATACTATAGAATTCATAATCCTAAGTGAACCAAATTAGGATTGAGGGTATTAAAAAGTGTGTTTGTTGGATATGCTAAGAATCCTAAAGCATATTGCTTAATAGATATTGAATATAATGTTACTGTAGAATCAAGAGATGTTGAATTTCTTGAACATTAGTTTCTTAAAGATTTAAATGACACTTCAGCATATTCACAAACAACAATTGATGCAAGGAATCTGTCATCAATTTTAAAAAAATTATTTGATTCTCCAAGCGAACTAAGGAGAAGTCAAAGAGTGAGGAAAATGAATGATTTCGGTTCCGTTTTGTAACTCTCTTGGTGAAAGAAGATAGAGAAAATGTTGTAAATAAATTATCCATGTTGTTTTACTTGAATGCATATCCAAGGACATTCAGTGAGGCAATAGCATCTAGAGGTGCATCATTTTGGAAAGAAGCAATAAATATGATGAAATGGATTCAATAATTGTTAACAATACATGAACGTTAGTTGACTTATGTCACGCCCTGAACCCCAAGTAAGCGACAACCCCTTACCATAGTCAATTGAAAGCGATGTCCCAAGACTCGTCGATTACCATTCATTTTAATCTTTCATTATGCGCAAGTAGAAGGGGAACCATCCCTAGTCCAAACAAACAATCAATCAAACATGAATAGAGAGATGAACAGTAGAAATCTCAACTACTCATTTATACAATTTACTGGATTAACCAACAGAGGATCGTTTTTCGATTTACAAGCCCTACAAAAGGGCCGATCCATCCTCTAAGCCAAACAAAAAAGGAACTAGGTTAGGCTAATCCAGCTATACACAATGAACCCTTAGGTTTAGCACTACCATCACCGGGACCCATTAGACTCAGGCTCCGTTAGGTCGATCACTAGAGAAGCGGGGGCAGGATTCTCCACTACACCATTCTAAGAGCCTGAAAGTGATTATACAATAACTAGTAAGATAAAATCTTAGCGAGTTCTTTCCCTAAGCCCCGGTTAGTACACCAACTCAACCTGAGATACCTCTACAAAACCACCTCTCACTCAACCCAACCACAAACAACCAAAACTAAACAAGCAACAATAGACATGGTTAACCAACAAACAAATAGTCGATTTGCATGCAACCTTACTCGGTATGCCATACCCTACACGTTAAACCCCATTCAATGCAAGCAATGCAACCAATAATCACATAGTCGGTTCACATACAACCTAACCCAGTATGCCATACCTTGCACGTTACAAGTCAACACAATGCACGCAATGCACATGGCCGTTAGATGATGCAGTTCATCAATCACATGCGAGTCACGCCCTGCACGTTATCAATTCATGCGTGCGTGCTATAAATGATGTGATTATCTCATGCATAATCGAAACCAATGATGCCATGTTTTCTTATGCACTCTTACATCCACACGTGTTCCGATTATTACTATCCTAAAGGGCTACAACTGAGGTGTAATGGCACTACGACACTATCACGCCCTTCCTCCGTAGAGGCGCAACCGTGCCATTCCGTGCCTTGCTTCTAATAAATCGGACTATCTTCTCTCGAACTACGGCTGGGGCGATGGGTTTAATTTAGTGATCACGTAAGCATACCATCACAATCCACTTATTATCTTTGAGCATTAGCCAATGCACGCATGCTTACATATAAAACCTCAAATCATTTCTCATAAAAGCGGTCCATTTCTGGTGCCCCTTGGACAAACTATTTTTTTTTAAATCACACAATTCATGCGGATGTTCACACAACAACACGTCAAATTCACTTCATAAAATCAAGACTCATGAAATTATGCACAATTTCACTTCCGGATGAATAGTAATCATGAACAATACACCATGAACAATGTAATTTCAGAATTTAATAATTTAAACATTAAATTCAGAAATTAAAAAATCATTAATTAAAACAATTAATCAAATTAATCAAGCAATTAAGACAAAACATGCTTAATTAACACATAACACACAATTAAGTATAATTAAGTAAGATTAAGCAAAGTTAATCTAACCATCTATCTAACCACCTATTTTAGGGCTAATACAATTTAATTAAACTTCATAACCCAACATTAATACTAATTAAACCAACCCTAAGCAAGTTTAGGTACTAACAAAGGGATTATGGGCTAAACTCATTCATTAAGCAGGCCGGCGACACGAATGCGGTGGCTACAATGAACCTAACACCTGGGGAGATCCAAGGTGGTTCCGGGCTCAACACGGCAGCAACAAACTCGGATTCCCCATTGAACCTCTAAAAACAACACTACACAAGAGAAAAGTGGCTGAATGGAGCTAATCGGAGCTCTAACGAGTGACAAGCCAACGATCGGCGACACTCGGCAATTGAGGGGGAACTGCTGGTGGTTGGTATGGGTGGAGATTAGGTCGAAATGGGAAGAAAATAGGTGAAAATGTAGAACAAAGTTGTTGCAGGCGATATAATGGTGGTCCAGCAACAGCCGGATTCTAGCCAGCCGGTGGGTTGGTCGGCAGCTCCAACCAACAAACTGTCGACACCATCCGAACATTTTTTCTATCCTGAACATGATGGCGAGGTGGTACGGAACATGATTCAAACGGGAAGGCCATGAACAACTCGATTTTCGAAGGAAGGTTAGAAGAAGAACCAGTAGGAAGTGAGAGAAACAAGAAGAGAAAAGTGTGTGCGATTTTGTGAGTTGCAAGGGAAGAGAGAGAGTGAAGTGAGCTGAATGTCAAGGCCTTATTAAGGCCATTAATGGCTTGGTCCAACTCCCAAGGTAAGATGACATCATCTTCTCTCTTTTCCTTTGTCTTTTCTTCAAAATATCTAAGGACAAAATTGTCATTTCCACCTTGCACATTTCCCAATCTACCATTGGGTTGAAAATGAAGGGCAAGCCTAAGAAACAAGCTAGAAAATACATAGAAGTGCGTTTGGGAATTGGTTGGGCTCAAATTGATTCAAGGTTAGACAACGGGTTTGGAAGGGTAAATGGTCGGTTTGGTCTAACGGCTCACTTACTTGTCTCGGGTCTACCATAGTGGCTATCCCACTTTGGGCATGAGGCCCACACTGATCTTGCCCGGCCCACGTCCCCATAGGCTCGTTTCCTCGATCCGTAAACCCCTTTTTCAAATACTCGGCTCAACTGACACTGTCAACTGTGTTAGGTGAATTGCAAGTGCACAATATTGACAAGTAATAAAGTGATGAGTGAGTGTTGTTCCCTCAATGATTGTGTTTTTCAATTATCCAATTACTTAATGAAAGTGATTAATCCAAAAATCTAGCTAACCAAATCGAAAAGACGAGTAAAAAATGAACTAAACCAATTAAAAAAACTAAATATAAAAGAGTCAAAATTTAAAGAATTCAAAATCTAATTAAAATTGTAAAGTAAAAATAATCTAAAGCAAACTAAAAATTAATAATTATCAAGATCAAAAAGCATTAGAGTATCTAACTTCACTTAACCATTCATAATTAATTTTCTTAACTTTTCATGCAACATATTAATTTCCAATTGTGTTGGTGAAATTTCCCTAAGATGAATTACAAGCCGACCTCGGTCTAATAATCCCTAATTAGGTATATTAACTCACACTAACCTTAAGTGAATTTAAACTATCTAAAAGCATTAAGTTCTTGTGGAAATTCCCAGATTCAATCTAAGTAGTCCCAACCTAGATCTACTACGGCAGCCACATAAATAACCTAGTGTACATTGACCTAGATTTAATTTATGGTTCAATATCACTAATGCGCATGCACACAATCTCCACCTGGTATCATGCATACATCAAAAATCATTCAAATGTTGGCCAAACTTCTAAAAGTATTAAAACCATGATAAAGAACGACACAATCAAAACAATTCTATTGCATGAAAAAGTTTTTTTTGAAAATCATTCAATCATGATTAAGATCCATTGTAGCTCTAACAAAAGAAATTTAGAACATAGTAAAAACTAAACCAACAAAAATTAAAGAAAACATAATAATAAAAACAAATTCACCAATTTGAGATACAAAGAGTTTCAAGTTTGTCTCCTCCTTCTCTCCTTGACACGAGCCAACTCCACTAATAAAATGGAAGAATAAAATCTAAATAAGAAAACCCAAAAATATTATGCAACGATGGTGTCTCCAAGGATTCTCTCCCCTCTTATGCGGCACAAGAGCGGTTTATATAACCTCCAAAAATCTGCCCTAAGTCGACTCCCACTAGGATTTGGAAAAGATTCCTTCGTATCTTCTTGATTTTCTTTGAGCCTTATCTTCAATTATGGTCAAATTCTCCAAATTTCTGATATGGGTTGGCTTTTTCTTCAAGATGAAATATTCTAAAAAATATTGTAATATTTTGGAAAATTTGAAAATATTTCCTACAAAATAAAATTATGTGAGTAGCAATTAAATTCAACCAAAATTCATCCAAATTTAGCAAATATCAAGTCTAAATTAGCAAGAATACTCTATTAAAAATAGATTTATCAATTACCCCTAACTTAGAAATTTGCTAGTCCTCGAGCAAACAATAAAAATAAACAAATCTCATCTCTAGTTATCAATATCCATTCATAATTACGTAAAATCACAACTCAAAAGGAAAAAATAAATCCCATCAACCCAAAATCAATACATAAGTTATGTCTACCTTAACTATGCAATCCATGTGTATGTATGCCCCTTGACTTTCCAAATCATGTATGTTTAAATAAATCAAGTTGATATGCAACACTCTAAACTCAAGATCCACTAACCAAGTCTCGTAGATTTGTTTTTCAATTCTTTCTCCACTAATGAAAACTAATATTCATTAAAAAATCAATAAGTCTTTAAGGCTTATAATGTGACCCGGCTAAGGGGAGGGTATAAAGGATTTAAGCTCAACAAACCCCATAAACATATCAATTCCTAAAGCATTTGAATTAAATAGGATTTAAGACATATCATCTATATGCTTACACTATTATAGCCATGTAATTCACAAACACTCAACACTTTAAAGCTTTAATTATTTTTCTTTCCATGCTATACGGCGAAGTTTCTTCCTAAGTCCCTCCCATAGTACAATGCTAACCCATTGAGTATCCAAAAGGCTCACTCAAGTTGAAAGTTAGTGGTAGAGATCCATATAAGCTGTACTAGATCCATATAACTTGCATGTAAGACTTTTCTTTTTTCTTTTTTACTTTTTATGACTATTTCAAGCTTTAGCAACTTTAGACATATCAAGAATCCCTAACTATTAAAGTAGCTTTAAGGATAAATATGCTTATGGGGTATAAAGTAAAGTAATACATTTGGATCAGCATTATAAGGTCATCAAAGCAAAATAGGCCAATTAAGCTCAAAAGGGTACTAGGAATCAAGTAACAAGGTAGGCTTGAAAAGCTCAAACAATCCAAAAAATGCCTATATCACCTTCTTGATTGAGTAAAGCATATTAATTTCAAGAGAATATCAAATAAATTTGAAGACTTAGGTGAGTTCTAAAGAATTACATACTTCCCATTGATCTTTTCTAAGCACACATAACTTAAAAGGTAAGGATAAATACTCAAAATATGGATTCCATGATCAAGATTAAGACTTAATTCATATATCAATAACTAATTGAACACGATTTATATTCCCCTAAAACTTAAAAATCGCAACAACTCATAACCATGAAAAAGATATCAATATTGTAGATTATGGTTCAAAATCATCATCTCCTATGAAGTTTGCTTCAAAAATATTTCAAAAATTTTAAATAAGCACAAATATTTTCAAGATTAGCAAAAATTTTAGCACAAAAAAAATTTCAAAATTTTCGATCCCCTACCCCCAACTTAAAATGAAGCATTGCCCTCAATGCATAAAAAATAAAGAATTAAATATAAGCAATGAGGCAAAAAAATTAGAGTAAAGTTCGAAATACTCCCTTGGAGATGTGAAGATGGCAATTGTACATGTTGAATCATGCCCAATAAGGTGAGGAATGGTTCAAATGTGTCGTTAGAGGTTGCTCGCAGAAAATTTCTTAGCTTCATGATCGCATGGCCATACACCCCTAACCCCTCTTCTGCCTGCCATACGCACTATTATCTCTGCAAAATAGAAAATTCATCGCCACAAAATTTATTTATTTTTTCAATTTTTTTGTTTGTTTTTGTTTTAGACAAAATGCAAACCAAACAAATATAAGAAATAGAAGCTTAAAAACTTGGGTTGCCTCCCAAAAAGCGCTTGCTTTATAGTTTGCAGCCAAACTCTTCCCATGCTTCTAAGTAGGTGGAACCAAAGTGTTTAAAGATGTTTGAGGATCGAAACCTCCTCCATAATAATGCTTGAGCCTATGACCATTTACTTTGAAAGTCACCTCATTCTCATTGATAATCTCAACGGCTCCAAAATGGAATACTTTGGTGATGGTGTAAGGACCGGTGCATCTAGACTTTAACTTTCCTAGAAACAAACGAAGACAAGAGTTATATAACAAAAAATTTGCACTTACATGAAACTCCTTTCTTAAGATGTGTCGATCGTGCCATCTCTTCGTTTTTCTTTGTAAATTCTTGCACTTTCATATGCATCATTGCGCAGCTCTTCCAACTCATCTAACTAAAGCAATCTTTTCTCACGTATTGCCAAAAGTTCACAATATCTGCATACCATAGAGTTTTGATTTTCAAGGAAAAGAGTGCCTTATCAAGAAAGTCATCAAAAATTGGTACCTCATTGCTAGGGGTATTCAGCAACCTAGATAGGTGATCGGCCATAAGATTCTCGGTCCCTTTCTTGTCCTTAATCTTTAAATCAAACTCTTGAAGCAACAAGATCCAAGGAATTAACCTTGGTTTCGCATCATTCTTTTCCAACAAATACTTTAAAGCTGCATGATCAGTATAGACAATCACTTTAGAGCCAACCAAATAAGAACGGAATTTATCAAAAGCAAAAACAACTGCTAAAAGCTCATTCTCAATAGTGGCATAATTCAATTGGGCTCTATTAAAGGTTCAGCTAGCGTAATATATGACTCGAAAAATTCAATCATTCCTTTGACCAAGCACAGCTCCAATGGCATAATCGCTAGCATCACACATCCAACTCAAAAGGCAAGCTCTAGTCTGGTGGTGTCATTATAGGAGCCGAAATTAGCTTCTCTTATAATGTCTCAGATTCCTACAAACACTTAAAGTTAAAATCAAACTTAGCATCTTTTTCAAGCAATTTTGTGAGTGGTCTTGCAATCTTAGAAATGTCCTTTATGAATTGCCTATAAAACGCTACATGTCCTAAAAATCCTCGAAGTAATTTTACAAAAGTAGGAGGTAGTAATTTGGAGTAACTTCAATTTTGGCTTAATCCACCTCAATACCTTTAGTAGATATTTTATGGCCCAACACTATCCCTTCCTGCACCATAAAATGACACTTTTCCCAATTTAGCACAAGGTTAATCTCTTTGTATCTTTGTAACACCAAAGCTAAATTATGCAAGCATGAATCAAAAGATGTACCAAAAATAGAGAAATCATCCATGAAAATCTCAATATATTTCTCTATCATGTTAGAAAAAATAGCCATAATGTATTGTTGAAAAATAGCAGGTGCATTACAAAGGCCAAAAGGCATCCTTCTATATGCAAATGTACCATAGGGACAAGTAAATGTAGTTTTTCTTGATCATTAGGTGCAATAGGGATTTGGTTATACCCTGAATATCCATCCAAAAAATAATAATACTTATGTCCTGCAAGTTTTTCTAACAATTGATCAATGAAAAGTAAAGAAAAGTGATCTTTACGAGTGGCATCATTCAATTTTCTATAATCCATGCAAACTCGCCACCCTGTAATTGTTCTAGTTGGAATTAATTCATTCTTTTAATTAGTTAGAACAATTATACCTCCCTTTTTTGGCACTACTTGCACAAGACTTACCCAATCACTATCAGAAATTGGAAAGATAATACCTACATCGAGTAACTTAATCACTTCGGTTTTCACAACTTCTTGCATTTTTGGATTGAGCCTCCTTTGTGGTTGGATGATTGGCTTGTATTGCTCCTTCATCCGAATTTTGTGCATGCAAATCGAAGAGCTTATTCCTTTTATATCCGCAATGGTCCATCCAATTGCACTTTTATGCTCTCTAAGCACTCTAAGTAACTTCTCCTCCATCACCCTTGTCAAAGAAGAAGAAATAATCACTGGATAAGAAACACCATCAAGAAAAGCATATTTTAAATAAGAAGGCAAAGGTTTAAGTTCAAGAGTTGGTGGTTCTTCTATGGAAGGCTTGGGCTTCTTTGCACTTGACTTAAACTCTTCAATTTTTGTGATTTCCATATCAGACATAGTAGACTTGCTTCTAAAAACTCCACGGCCTCTCTACTTTCTTCATTCTCGGTTTCTTTCTCTTTTGGCCGAACTAAACATGCTTCTATCGCATCTTGAGTTGTGGCCAATTCAAACATGGTCTTCATTTCACTATCTATGGTATCTATATTTTGGCAATCACTTGGTCCCTCGGGATTTTTCATGGTTGTGAGGACATTGAAAATGACTCAATCTTCTCCCACTCTAAGGATCAATTTTCCTCGTTGTACATTAATGAGAGATCTTCCCGTGGGTAGGAATGGTCGGCCCAAAATAATAAGAACTTCATAATCCACCTCCATCTCTAATATGATAAAATCCATCAGGAAGATAAATTTATCTACCTTTACTAAGACATCCTCCACCACACCTCTTGGATATTCGATAAATCTATTCACCAATTGTAAAGACACAGTGGTCGCTTTTACTTCTCCTATAGCTAGTTTCACAAACACTGAATAAGGCATTAGATTTATACTAGCACCAAGATCACATAAAACTTTATTAAAGTAAGCATCACCAATATTGCATGGAATAGTAAAACTTCCTAGATCTTTTAATTTTGGTGGTAGCTTATTTTGAAGGATGGCCAGACATTCCTCATTTAACTTCACAGTCTCATACTCCTCTAACTTCCTTTTGTTAGCTAGGATCTCTTTCAAAAACTTGGCATAACTTGGCATTTGAGTTAGAGCATCTACAAAAGGAATATTAATGTGCAATTGTTTAAGATATCTAAATTTTTTTTAAATTTGCTTATCTTGCTTGTGTTTGGCTAGCCTCTCCGGAAAAGGAATAGGTGGAACATATGGCATTGGAGATGGCTTGCTCTTCAGTGGCTCATCCTTTTGTTTGGTCTCGATGGAAAATTTGGCCTTGTTTTATTCTTCTACATCATCATCTTGATCTTGATTTCTAACTTTTTTTCCACTTCTCAACATAATTACCTTTGCATTCTCTATGGGATTCCTCTCAATATCACTTGGTAAGGCACCATTTTGTCTCTCATTAATTCTCTGAACTAGTTGCTCCACTTGCTTCTCTATGTTTCAAATTGACGCTTCTTGATTGTGGAGTCTTACATTGGTACTTCTCATGAAATTTTGAGTTGTTTGAACTTGTTTTTCTGCAACTTGAGCTTGCCTTTCCATAGTTTAGGCTAGCTTGGCAACCAAATCCTCCAAGTTGGAGTTATGCTTCTCCATGTATGGTGGTGGTGCTCTCGGTCCTTGTTGATTTTGACCTCCCCAAGATAGATTAGGGCGATTCCTCCATCTTGGGTTGTAAGTGTTGGGGCAAGGATTGTTTTGTGGACCCCTACTAAAATTTGAAACAAAATTAGCATGTTCAGAAGAACTAGCATAAGGGTTATTTACTTGACAATCAGTGCTAATATGATTTCCATCACAAAATTCACAAGATATTGTTTGAGCTTTTAAAGAAGCAATCATATTGCTTAATGCATCAAATTTTGCGTTCAAAGTCCTATTGGTGTCAACTTCATGAACTCCACTTTGCTTTCGGGCTTGGTATCTCTCAGTTGACCATTGGTAGCTATTGCCTACCATTTCCTCAAGTAGATGAAAAGCTTCTTCAGGTGATTTGTTTTGTAAAATGCCTCTAGCTGCTGCATCTAGACTAGCTCGAACGGTAGGATGCGCTCTGTTATAGAATGCATGTACTTACATCCAAATTGGCAGTCCATGGTGCGAACATCTCTTTAGCAGCTCCTTAAATCTCTCCCATGCTTCATAAAGTGGCTCACCATCCATCTGCATAAATGTAGTAATATCATTACACATTTTGGCAGATTTTGCAAAAAGAAAATACTTAGGTAGGAATTTTTGACCCAAGTCTTCTCAAGTAGTGATAGAGCCTGTAGGAAGAGAAGTCAATCAAGTCTTAGCTTTATCATGAAGAGAAAATGAGAATAATCTTAATTTAAGAGCATCATTAGTAACGCCATTAAATTTAACAGTGTCACAAATTTCAAGGAATGCTTCTAAGTGTAGATTTAGATCATCATGAGGCAATACACTGAATTGCCCTGCATTTTGAAGCATTTGAATTAAGGATGGCTTGATCTCAAAATTGTTGGCTTGCACTGCCGGCCTCCTTATATTTAATTGTGCTCCTTGAATTTTTGGTGTAGCATAATCTTTCAAAGTCCTCCTTAGAGGTGCGACTTCTTGATCTTTGGCCATTACAATGTGAATTGCTTGTGATTGTTCTCTTCTTCTCCTAAGAAAGGTTCTTTCAATTTCAGGATCAAACTCTTCAAGCTCTCCTTGTTGGCTTCAGGTTATGTGATGCTCCTCCACCTTTTATAGAGAAGTGAGTTTGGCCTGCAAATGAAACAAATTAAAAATAAAATAAAGGCTAGTATAAACTTAGAATTGCTCGATATCAATAGTAATTGGAAAATTGTCAAAGCAATCCCCGGCAACGGCACCAAAAACTTGTTAGGTGAATTGCAAGTGCACAATATCAATAAGTAATAAAGTAATGAGTGAGTGTCGTTCCCTCAAGGATTGTTTTTTTTAATTATCCAATTACATATTAAAAGTGATTAATCCAAAAATCTAGCTAACCAAACGAAAAGACGAGTAAAAAGTGAATTAAACCAATTAAAAAAACTAAAATATAAAAGAGTCAAAACTTAAAGAATTCAAAAGCTAATTAAAATTGTAAAGTAAAAATAATCTAAAGCAAGCTGAAAATTAATAATTATCAAGATCAAAAAGCGTTAGAGTATCCAACTTCACTTAACCATTCATAATTAATTTTCTTTACTTTTCATGCAACATATTAATTTCCAATTGTGTTGGCGAAATTTCCCTAAGATGAATTACAAGCCGACCTCGGTCTAATAATCCCTAATTAGGTATGTTACCCACACTAACCTTAGGTGAATTTAAACTACCTAAAAGTATTAAGTTCTTGTGGAAATTCCCGGATTCAATCTAAGTAGTCCCAACCTAGATCTATTACCGTAGCCACATAAATAACCTAGTGTACCTTAACCTAGATTTAATTTATGGTTCAATATCACTAATATACATGCACACAATCTCCACCCGGTATCATGCATACATAAAAAATCATTCAAAAGTTGGCCAAACTTCTAAAAGTATTAAGATTATGATAGAGAACGACACAATCAAAACAATTCTATTGCATGAAATTTTTTTTTGAAAATCAATCAATCATGATTAAGATTCATTGTAGCTCTAACAAAAGAAATTTAGAACATAGTAAAAACTAAACCTACAAAAATTAAAGAAAACATAATAATAAAAATAAATTCACCAATTTGAGATACAAGGAGCTTCAGGTTTATCTCCTCCTTCTCTCCTTGACACGCGCCAACTCCACTAATAAAATGGAAGAATAAAATATAAATAAAAAAACCCAAAATTTTATGCAATGACAGTGTCTCCAAGGATTCTCTCTCCTCATATGCGGCACAAGAGCGGTTTACATAGCCTCAAAAAATCTGCCTTAAGTCGACTCCCATTGGGATTTGAAAAAGATTCATCCTTATATTCTTGGTTTTTTTTTAACCTTATCTTCAATTATGGTCAAATTCTCCAAATTTCTGATCTAAGCTAGCTTTTTCTTTAAGATGAAATATTTCAAAAAATATTGTAATATTTTGGAAGATCTGAAAATATTTCCTCCATCCCGAACATTTCCAAAAATTTGAAGTCCAATATTGGATTCTCATGTCTTGTCAATTTCGTCCAAATGCCATTTTAGTACTATTTGGATTGACAGACGGCTTTGAGGATTCACACATAACCGACTTGTGCCAATTCATATTCAAGACTTCTTAACACATGGACGTCATTGACTACATGAAATTGCAAATTATAGATTCTTATTTCAAAGTACACGATCACCAAGGATCGACATAGGGTCATTCGCGGGCTCGATAATAGTAAACGGAACCACCCGCCGTCCTATTATGTTCTGTCCGCGAATCGGCTTCTATTCATCCCTGAAATTGGCTTGCATATCTATAGGATCATCCTTACGCAAGTCTCACGGTCGAGTCGTTTTCCCAGGTCAAGTTCTTTAGTCGCACGAGTTATGTCCTCATTAGCCTTTTTCCCTCAAGGTTAGTATCTTAGGAGCGAAAAGTTCTGAGTAAGATCAACCAACAATGCATTGACAAAATTTAACTTTCATTGCTCCCTCAAAGGGCTCAAATTTCGGGACGTCACAACTTGCCTCCTGGATCAAACCCAATCCGATGCAAATGGGTATTTAAAAGAAAGTACAACCCTAATGGTACGTTACAACCTTTAAAGTAATATTAGTAGCTAAGGGTTCTAAATAGAAAAATGGAATTGACTAATTTGTTATATATACACCGGTTGCTCAAATTATATCCATTAGAGTTCTATTGGCTCTAGCATCAATTTATGAATTGCATGTGCATCAAATGAATGTTAAAATAGCTTTTCTAAATGGTAAATTAGAAGATGAGGTGTATATGGAACAATCTGAAGGTTTTGTTCTACCTGAAAATGAAAATAAGGTTTGTAAGTTAAACAAATCATTATATGGTTTAAAGCAAGTATCAAAACAATGGCATGAAGAATTTGATTTGGTGGTTTTATCATATAGATTTAAGCATAACAATGCTGATAAGTGCATTTACTCAAAATTTACTAAAGAGTATGAAGTTATAATATGCTTATATGTATATGATGTGCTGAAACTAAAAGATATCTATCTTCTTAGTTTAAAATGAAAGATTTAGGAGAAGTGGATACAATTTTAAGTATCAAAGTGATCAAACATAGTAAAGGTTATGTTTAAGCCAATGTTACTATGTGGAAAAGATCATTCAAAGATAATAGTATTTGGAAATTAAAGAGTCAAATGTACCATATGATATATCAATTAAATTGATGGAAAATACTGGACAACCTTTAGCATAGTTAGAATATACTAGTGCAATTGGAAGTTTATCGTATGCTATGCATTTCACTAGACTGGATATAACCTTTATTGTTTGTAAATTGTCAAGATTTACTAGTAATAGTGCTGTGCATTGGAAGGCTATAAGTAAAATTCTTGATTATTTAAAGAAAACGATGCATTATGGTCTATTCTATAAAAGACAACTAGCAATATTAGAGGGATATTTAGATGATAGTTGGATAACTAGCATGATTGATAATAAGTTAACATTTGGATGGGTTTTCAAGCTTGCAAATGGTGCAGCCCCTTGGGCATCAAAGAAGCAAACATGTATAACCCATTCAATGGTGGAATATGAACTTATATCACTATTGGTAGCTAGAAAAGAAGTTGAATGGCTACGGAATTTGTTATTGGGTATAGAGTTGTGGCTATAACCAATGTTAGCCATATCTTTACATTGTGATAATAATGCAAAGGCATACAATAAAATATACAATAGAAAATTTAGACATATTAATTTGCGACATGAATATGTTCGACAATTAATTACTAATGGAGTTATTTCAGTAATATAAGTTTGGACAGTTGATAACTTGGCTGTATTTACTGAGGGACTCTTGAGAGGTTTAATAAGGAATACTACTAAGGGAAAGCATAGTGGGAACCCAACTTTATAATTTCTAACAAAATTATGAAAGTTAAATGGATAACGACAAACTATGTAACTTGATGGTGATTGAGTACTAAGGCACAAGATTTGTACTCATGGAAATTAGGAGGATAGGTGTAAAGAAAACACTCTTAATGAAGTTCAAGATTTTGGCAAGGCAATGCTAAGGTAATAAATTTAGGAACTTCATTTATATGAACATAAGAAGTGGTGCTGCTTCTAACAAAAGTCAGATGTACTTTTGTAAATGTTTATGAATGCAAGAGGAGCACAAGGCCATAAAGTGTTTAGGCATAGGAAATTTCTAATCAAATGTGTATAAATTCATACGTATGATAATTTGATTAACAAGTGGAATCATGGTTCAAAGTTTTATCTAGCACTGATTTTGTTAATGGAATTATTTGCACTAATTTAAGGTTTAAATCTTAATAGATACCTTCATGTATGTATCAATTTATGTAAATTAGTGTAGATAACAAACTAAGTGGGGGATTGTTGAAATAGTTTGTTATTATAAAAGAGGTGTCTCTTCATTAAGAGAGAACATGACTCTTGGTTAAGAGACGATGTGACTTTTAATTAAAATGACGCGACTCTTGATCAAAGGAAGACGTGACTCTTGATTATGAAAAGAAGTAACTTTTTGTCTTAAAAGAAAGTTATTCTTGACATGAAATGTGGTGATGGTTGGGGAAAAAGTACTTATTTTTAAGAGATGTGCCTATTAATTATCTATGAATAGAAACCAATTCATATATTATTTATAATAACCACAACCGTTCAAAAATGCTTCTTCTTTAGAACTCTCTTCTTTTCTTTTCATACACAGAACTTTAACACATTAAGAAGAAATTTCAAGAGAAAATCAAGTAATTGCTGAATTATTTCTCTGTGACTTTGGTGTATATCCTGGATGTATATTTGTTCTAAACACAGTAGCAACAATAATGCGAGTAAATAATACCTTAAGAACAATGATCTTTATCACGCATCAACCCATCAAGGATCTACTAATACTTCTCTATCTTCTTCAGCAATCAAATTTCCCCAATATATATATATATATAAGTCATCTAGTTACCATAACAAAGTTTTCTATAATCCATGAAAAAGATTTATATACATTCTCAACAAACAACTACATCCAACAACCTCAACTCGGTTATATATAACTAAATAAATTCATACCAAAAAATCTGGAAAATGACACTAAAATGCCATAAGTTGTGTATGACACTTATGTAGTGCTAAAAGTTTTTTCGAATCACTTAAGTGCCACTTTTTTAAAAAATGATTATTTAAGTGCTAACTTTGGTCTGAGTTACTAGAAATCTAACATGGCAATTTGTGTTGTAATGATTTTCTCCTATAATCATGTGATTATTGTGCTCTCCATAGAAAGAGCTTCTTATCGCTGGAATCGAGAGTAAAGAAGCAAAAACTAGAGAAAAAGAATGAGTTTAAAACTTAAAACAACGTTAAATTGTCAAGAAGAGCTAGGTCACCGTCCAAGTTGGAATTCATTTTTTATATGAAAGCCAACGAATTGTTAGAATTTCTCGTCGAAAGTACTTAAATGATCGTTTTTTCTCCAATTTAGCACTTAAGTGATCCGTGAAAACTTTTGACATCAAAGTGGGCATTGTACACAACTTTTGGCATTTTTAGTGTCATTCTCTTCAAAAAAAAAAAAAATCCAACCCCCAAAAATTCCCATCGATTGTGCTCTCATATTATTGGCCATTAGCCAAGGAACTTGAAAAACATTAAGGATGAAAGAAATGAGCAATCATAGCCTAATGAGTAATACATCTCTTCTAAGCAAATTGAGCATCCACCACGCACATTTAAAGCACAAAAACATAACTTATTTACACTATATCCATAATGTAATAAACCTTTAAGATCAAAATGAGTTATATATTACTTCAACATAACTATACTCATAGCAGAAATGTCCTTTTCATCACTAATATCAAAACATATAATCAATAGTTTAGTCCATTGATCAATTTTATCAAATCACACATCAATGGCCTAATCCATTGACCAAACTCATGCTCAAATATCAAACCATGATCATGCATAGCACTTGTGACAAAGCTGACCAAGATTTCCCCTTAGCTAGGTCTCTGCCTATATTGCCAATGGCCAGACCACAATGATATCCTAAAACTAGTATGCATACCCCCCATGATTTCATGATGATATTCAGCACCAAACAATTATCATCCAATTCCAAAAAATCAGTGTCATAAACTAGAATATATTTCACAATTAAACAAAGAACATTTTCACAATGCAGCTCATCTGCAATAAATACTTTTGTAAATATTTCTCAAATAATTTATGAACTCATTTAATAATCAAAATATGTTTCACAAAACATCTTAGAATCCATTTCATAATCTAGGTTCACAAATTAGTATATTCTTTTGTAACACATTTCCCAAAATATTCTTCAAATCATTCACAATATCAAAACGTAGTAAATGCCCGATCGAAATTTTTATGTAGCAAAATACTTTTTCATAATTCATAAAATACATAATCTATATCGCTTTCGAAATATAAGTTTACAAACTCAAAAAAGAGATGTAACACTCATCACGCATAACTAAAAACCAATCTACGATGGTTATTCGAGCCAATGTAGTTGAATTCCTAATAGTTAATTAAAAATGATATAAAAAATTGAATAATACACTACTCTAAGATACAACTCGACTAAGCTACACCTATTCGTTGATAATATCACTTATACGTGCTAATGAAGCAACTCATTTTTAGCAAAGTTCATCTTTGTATGTTATGCGTAACTCGTAGGCGAAATTATAGAATTTCGTACCAAACAAACTAAACTTTGAAATCGATTTTCATGAAACCCCACAGCTTACAACGCCCTTATCGACCTTTTTCCATATAAATATAAATTTCAACAACTCCTCAATTGAACCTCACAATTTAATTGTTAAAAAACTCCTAATTTCGAAAATTACTCCAATTATACAAATATAAGCTTGAATACTTACCCAACGTTACAATTCATAGTTGATTTTGATTTATTGGGATGTCGAGGTCGATTACGCGTGAAATGTTTTCTTTTTCCTCTTCACTAACGAGCCCTCCTTCGGTTTAACTTCCATCTCTCTCTCTCTCTCTCTCTCTCTCTCTCTCTCACTAACAAAGCTTGCTGGAAAGAATGGAGAAGACTTAAGGGTTTCTTAATCACATGGATTGAGGCTAATAAAATAATAGGTTTGGCTTTAATTTCTAATTTTTTTTCCCTTTAGGCCAACATGTTTCAATCTACGCTCCTTTCAAAAAATTTGTCTTAAAATGTAGACACCATAATCATCAAACATATGAGGGTATTTGCATCTTGCCTTCTCAAGCTCCCAAATGATCTTTAGTCAATTTATTCACAATCACCCCTATAATATTTCTATTACTTGGCATTCTCAGTAGACCATTAATAAAATCCATAGTGATATACTCCCACCTCGGATAGCTTATGCCGATCTCTACATTGCTCTTGGTATCTCTGATTTTGTTTTCTTCTTCTTCTCTCCCTTCCTTCTTCCTTTTATAATGTGGAAGTTTAATTGACTCACCACTATCTTTGGTCCACATTTTGGGCCCATTCATTACTAAGAGGGGAATTCATAACATCTCTCATATGCTTCTTTATTGAAATAGTCATTCACATGGTCATTGATCTCAAATTTCATAAAATTAATGTAAGATACACAATATTTACTTGGTTTATCAGATATATCCCACTCTTGATAAGCACAAGTATTTCCAACCAATTCGACCACAAATCTAGCACTGCACACTCGCACCTAAAATTTGTCCCCCATAGCTAGTCTAAGGACACATTGCGTAGACTCTATCTTGGCTTTCTCCAACTTCAGTCTTATCCTTGGTAAAATTGGATCATTTGAATCTACTAGTTTTTGGGTCAAGAATTGAGTCCCATCGTGATGAGGGTTCTTGAGTCTCAACTTTTTATATGTTCGACCATTGAGGAAAATTCAGGTGTCAATAGTGATATTTTTGCATTGGAAGATAATCCAATCCAACTATTTAGACCGTGTATAAATTAAGAAAGCAGGCCCTCATTCTTGCCTCAACCTTAAGAAGAAGTGGTCTCCCCCCTCTGCAATTAGCATCATTTCCGTGTGATTTTGCATGTTGGTAACACTTTTTTTAATTTGAATTCAGGCCTTGTGTTTAGTTTATTATTTATTAGTATGTATCTAGTCGACTTTAGGCAGGCCCTAAGTTATGCAAACCGAGAAAAAAAAATGAAAAGGATAAAACAATAAGTAAAAGCAAAAAGGTGAAAGATTGGGATAATTACAAAATCAGTTCTAAACCTTTTGTATAGATGTAATTTCGGCCCTAAACTTTTTAATATTTTCAATATAGTCCTAAGCTTTTTGCGCAAAATTCCAATGAAGTCCTTTTGTGATGTAGTATCTAGTTATTGCTAGCTATCATATGTGATATGCTGAGGTGGACAACTTTACTCTAAACAACTCCCAATTAGGATTGCCAAATTAGAGATTTTTTACGACAATAGGCTAAAAGGATTGAGAAAATATTGGGTACGCCTTTTGTAGCCATCACAACAACAAAAAAGACCTTGAGGTCACGATAGGTGTCCAAAACAGGGCTTAATGTCATATTATTTTAAAATCTCCTCTCTCCTCTCTGCACGCTCTCTCTCTCACCCGAGACTCTATCTCTTTGCCGCCCCCCTTCTTGTCCAGCTCTGTCTTCACCACCCCCTCATCTGACCAATGAACCACTATGCCCAACCGACATACTTTGTGATAGAGGACTCAACCTTTCAAGACGAAGTCGGAGGCCACATGGTGATTTGGGAGACGAGCCATTACGACCTCGTCCGACCAATGAACTTCGCGACAACAAAGGTGTTAAATTAATTTCTCGAATTTGAATTTTCACGAACTTGATCAATAAAAAGATTTTGATTTGAAATCAAATTTAATTTTCTTGTCCTTTATAAGATTCCAAGTTTGATTTGGATTACTTTTGCACAAAAGGATAAAAACAAGGGTTTCTCTTTTATTTGCAGAAGAAATCAAGGGGTGCTTGGTCTTATTCCTTTTGGAGTTGCCCATGGTGGGCCTAGGTCAAAGTTTTTGACTTGGGCACACACACATATAAAAAACACAGCTTTCTTCAATGTGAAAAAGAGTCACACAATAGAAGCTGCCAAGTCAAGAAACTACAGTTGCCATATGTATGTGAATAGATTGCTATAGGGCTTGAACATTTCGTGCTGTGAATTTACAAGGTTTATTTGTAAACACTTTGGGATTGGGTTTAATTTAGGTGTGGGAAATACTTGAGCATGTGAGTGATTGTAACTCTGATTCTATGATTATAGTGGATTATTTGCTGCTAGCTCTCTCCATGAATGTAGGAACCGATACTCGAACCGATTTACGTAAATTTTTTGTGTCCTTATTATTTCTCGTTTATTTCGCTAGTATTTTCGTATCGACGTAAATTGCAAAATCTTATCATTTGTGTGTATTATATTTCAACAAAAGGCAGTCATGTAGTGGTTCATCGGACGAGCTACTGCTCCCTCATCCGATTGACGAGGGTCAGACCCATGTAGTGGCTCTTCAATGGTGAACGTCACTCGTTCAAGCAAGGATCGAAGGACCTGTTTCATTTTAGGCTCGGATCAGTCCACGTCCACAAGCGCAGGCTCAGACTTTTCAATTCCTTGGCCGAGCAAGGTCCTTGGTGGCGAAACATAGCACACGCGCAAAGTGCTAATAAACGCAGTGAGGAAAGCGTGCATGGAGAGGATGACATGTACGATGGTGAGTTCAGAGTCGATGATGAGAGCGTGATGGCTCATCCGACGAACCACCGTGCAGCTCCGCCTTCACCATTGCGAAGTTCATCGATCAAGTATGGTGGTTCATTGGTCAGATGAGGGGTGGCAAAGATTGAGAGAGTTAGGCGAGAGAGAGGGGGCCACAAGGAGAGAGTCTCGGGCAAGAGACAGTAGTAGAACAGGAAGAGCGTGTAGAGAGAAGAATTTTTAAAATAATCTAACATTTGGGCACGTATTGCGAACTCAAGGCCTTATTTTTTGTTGTTGTTCTCACTATATAAGGTATACCCAATATTTTCTTAAAAGGACTACATTGAAATTTTGCACAAAGGTATAGAACTATATTGGCAAAATTGAATAATTTATATGTGAATGTCATCCCAACAATAGGGTTAGGAAGAAATTGGTAGTTTCCCCTTTAACTTTTTATGTGAAATTCCAATGAAATCATTTTGATCAATTATCACTAGAAATGGTTGATGCAACGTCTAGTCATCGCCACCTACCCTATGTATAATATTGAAGTGGACAAATTTACTCGAAATGACTTCCTATGTGGATTGCCAAATCAAAGATTTTCGACGACAATAGATTAGAAGGATTACATTAAAATTTCACGCAAAGATAAAGAACTATATTAGCAAAAATGAATAGTTTATATGTGAATGGCATAGAAACAATATTTGTAGAACTCTATGTGACACCCTTGCCAACCACAGCGAGGGCTAGTGAGTCCTTACCAGATTTGACAAGGGGCATGACCCTTGCCCGCTACTGGTGAGGGCTTTGCAATCCTCTCCCATGGGTCAATAGTGTTGCCAGGCCTTGCTCGGTGGTGGGCAAGTCTACCAACCTATGTAAAGAGAGGGGGAAAAAAGAGAAGAAAGTAAAGAAAAAGGAAAAAATTAATAAAAATTTCAATTTTTTTTATATTAAAGAATTATTCACGTCAATGCCAACCACACTACGTAGGACAATCACTTTAACTAAACCGCTATATCAGCAATATCCATGTAAAAATAGTCCAAAAAAATAAATTGTTAATTCGTCAAAAAGTTTGGGATCATTTTGGCATATAATTAAAATGTTTATGACTAGATTAGTATAATTGAATGGCTTAGAACTAAATTGACATAATTGAAAGGTTTATGACTGAATTGACAATTGTATAATAGGTCTAAGATTTTTTTTTTGAACAATTTTCCCTATCAATTTTGGTCAATATAGCAACACGGTAACGAGGTCTCGTGTCAGCCCTAAAAGAACTAAGAAGGAGTTTTATTTTGGGTTAAGTAACTAAGGAGAAGTTTCAAAGCTGAAAATTTCATAAAACATGAAAGGGAAAATATATGTGGAGGGCTACACCACCGTCGCATTAGCGTCGTGTTGCCATCAAAAGGCAGGACATGGTCGCACAAAGTTCTAGTTGCGAGCGGAAGATCCCTCAATCCCACCGGCCCCTTTTTTCCTTTTTCTAATTTTCAAATCTACTAGTTTCTGAACTTTTCCGAGTTTCTTTTTTTTTTTATCAAGGATTACCATATCCGATCAGTAAGTCATGTCAGCAGGTATCCTCTATTTCCGCATTTGAATGGAATCTGTGCATCTATTGCAAAAACAATTTAAATTTTGTTGAACCAAGTGATTAAAATCGAAGGCCTACAAACTAGTCGTAAATACTATCTCAATCAAGTGACTCCTGCAGAAATTTAACCTTAACTTTTAGACTGGGCATATCTACTAATAGCTTATTTGGTTACAATTTTGTTCGTAGGGATAATTTCTGCTTAGAGATAGATTTTTGTGATTTTGTCCCGTGGACGAGTTTTTGAACATTTAAAGGTGTATAGTAACTATACACAATTTCTATTTTCTGACTAAAAATGCATTTGGTACAACTTTTCATTTTTCCTTTTCTTTTTCTTCTTCATCTAATTAGTCACTAGCCTCAACAATGGCTGGTAACCTCACTGGCTTGAGGGGAGCCTCGTTGGCCCAAGCCTCACCATGGCTGGGCAAGGTTGGCATTGCCCAGCCATGGTGAGGCCGACATTGGGCGGTGCTGATATCATGGTGGCTAAGCGAGGCTTAGGCTCATAGGCTTTAGCAAGATTGTCAATAACTAGTTAGAAGAAGAAGAAGAAAAGAAAAAAGAAGAAAATTGCTTGATTATTGAGTTGCTCCCAAAAATAAAAAGTAATTTTTTATAATTATTGATTTTTTTCAAATCTATTTTCAATAATAGAAGAATTTACTAATATTACCAAATATAATTTTATTCCTTTTTTTTTTTCAAGAAACAAAGAAAAAAAGTCAATGCTTGATTGGTTACCAAATAGGACATAATAGGCTAGTGCCCTTACCCACCTCATATTACAAGCGAGGATTTTATTAGGTGATGTGGGAGCATCAAATTCAATTGAAGATCTCTTGGCATTTATGTAAGTAAAGATGATTCCCGCCACGACATAATCAGGCGGGTCCAGCAAGGGAAAAAAAATGCCCAATTTGGATTTTCTAGATATTGAGGAATGAATGCCCATTCTTATTTTGGCTGGTAAATAAATTCCTATTCCGACGACTCAACGGACTGAGGGTTTAATCCAAAATTAAAGTATATTTCTTAATACGAGCAAGTGCCCTAGATATTGGTTTACTATTTTGTTGTATCATTGTTTAGTATTTCCTAGTTTGGTGGTTGCTAATATAATGTTTCCTGGTATGATGTTTCTCAATTTAGCTTCATAGTCCATTTGTGTAATCATGTAGATACTTTAGTTGATTATTTCTCTCTAATGGGTGATTCCTTCGATTTTTTTTTATCCAATTCGGAGGCAAGGAACAATAAAATCCTTTTATCATTCGCCGATAAAATATCTCCTTTCATACCTAGTTATGGAACTGTTTGATCCCAAAATTATTTTTCCTCAAATACATCAACACTTTGTTTTTCCATCGGTCGCTTTCAGCAGTCTCATCCGAACCCGTCAAGCACGGCGTTTCATGGCCCCTTCTTGTACTGGTGTACGGGGCTAGAGGGGGGACACTTCATCGAGCGCAACGGACTGTTGCTGGAAATTCGAACCGCACGAGCCTTGCCCTTTTCCTCTTTTAACTTCCTCCATGTAAATTGGTAGCGACGTGTCGTTCAGCCGCGAGCCTTTGTTTTGGACAGTAGAATCCCGTCAAATCTGTGAAATTTCTTTCCACCGTATCCGCACTTATAACCATCTTCTTCCTTTCGCCACTCCCGTCCGCACGGCCTGCTCCCGTCTTTTGGAAGAATTGAAGGAAACAGCGTGGGATTCGTTGGTGGAGGAGGAAGAAGATTCGTCGCATCATCGACCCGGTCAGTCTTTGGTCTTGTCTCGTTGATCCTTCGATCTGGGTGAGCGAGCGAGCGAGCGAGCGAGGGACCATGAACAGTGCTGGATGGAATGGTCGCTAGCGGTTTGTTCTCGGGTGTTTTCTGAAATTTGTGTCCGGTCGATGTTGGTCATGGCTTGCTGATGTTTCTTGCACTCCTGGGGGATAATCGACAGGCTGTTTTCTCCGAGCAGGGGTCTTCTCCGATTTCGAATTCTTCAGTGGCTGCTATCGGCGCAGGGATTCATCTTTTCTGGTTTTTCTGTTCCGAGTTAGATGAGTCGGGCTCGGATGGACCCGAGTCGCGACCTGCCCAAACCCTCGAATTCCAAGTCTCTCCTCAAGCCGGAGGCGCCGAGCGAAGTCCTCGCCCTCTGCTGGAGAATCACGTGGCTGAGTTGCCTCGTCGCGTCGATCTCAATCGTGCTCTACTCGGCCTTCACCACCCGGGAAAGTCACCGGTTCCGGCTCCCGGAACTGCCCCGGCCCCGAGCCCGAATTCGCGGACCGGAAGGAGCCGGGCCGACCAACATCTCCCACGTCCTTTTCGGCATCGGAGGTTCCGTCCATACGTGGCGCGACCGGAGCCGCTACTCGTCCCTCTGGTGGGACCGGAACTCCACTAGGGGATTCGTGTGGCTCGACGAGAAGCCCGCGAAGGGTTTCTCCTGGCCCGAGGGCTCGATCCCGTACCGCGTCTCCGAGGACGCGACCCGGTTCAAGTCCTCGAGCTCCAAGTCCGCCCCTCGCATAGCCCGGATCGTCTTGGAGAGCTTCAGGCTCGAGCTGCCCGACGTGCGGTGGTTCGTGATGGGGGACGACGATACGGTGTTCTTCACGCAGAACCTGGTCACGGTGTTGGCCAAGTACGATCACCGCCAGATGTGGTACATCGGCGGCAATTCCGAGAGCGTGGAGCAGGACCTGATGCACGGGTACGGCACGGCCTTCGGCGGCGGCGGGTTCGCCATCAGCTACCCGCTGGCGGCCGAATTGGCCGCCACGCTCGACGGCTGCCTCCACAGGTACTGGCACTTCTACGGCTCCGATGAGAGGGTGCGGTCGTGCGTACGCGAGATTGGCGTGCCCCTCACGGTCGAGCGCGGATTCCACCAGGTACGTTCGTTTATATACCGTAGGCCGTCCTTTTCTTCTTTTTTTCTCCAGTGTTTAAAACTTAAGTGCACTACTGTTTTAGCCACTTTAAGATTTTAAGAGGATTAGTCAACAATTGCTCGAAAAGTGATTAAGGACGTGGCGCGACCGCGCATCAAAATTGGTCAAAAGGTTTTTGCCTGTTGGCCGATCGTTTTCAAACGTTGAAAGAACCGCAATGAATGTTGCTAGTAATTATGGATGCACCACCCCACTTTGGTGAGCCCAATGGATGATCATGGGTAATCATGTTTAGTCCTAAATTAAAAATTCATAATAATTAAAGGTTGCAACAATGCAGTGCATCGGTGATATCTTGTAAGGTTAATATAACGAAAAACTCTAAAATCAATACATCTATAGTAGATTTACCATAAATTAAGTTTTTGGTCGCCAAATATCCAACAACAAGTACGCATATGATAAATTTATTCAAAATTAATTTTTGGATCATTAAAAATTCCAAACTAATATACACATGATAAATTTGTCTAAATTGATATGGATTTCATGGTCATATGTTATTCATCTCAACAATTTTATGGCAAAATTTGGCAGAAGTTAATAGAGGTTAAATGTGTTATAAGTGAATTAATTTGAGGTTTTGGTTGATCTTAAATTACTTTGTAGTAAATTTATCATAAGTTCACCAGTTTGAGATTTTTTATAATATTGACCCTATTTTATATGAAGGATGATGTGTTGTGGGTGGGCTAAATTTCGTGGGAAAAATTATGCAATCATTTTATTTTTATTGATTTAGTCTTAAATTTTTATGCAAACTTTTAATATAGTTGTTTTAGTCAATTTTTGTCAAAAGTTGTTGATTTGGCGGTTTAGTGATGATGCTAACCGTGTTCCTCAAATACCAATCGGTAAAAATGGACAAACTAGTCTGAATTTCTTTTGCTCTTCTCTAGTTGGGAGAAATGTAGGTGAAAGGGAGACAGTGTGCTCGGACTTCTAATATAGACATTTTAATTAATTTTTATCGAATATCACTTACATGCATGTTTAGTCGTCCCAGCCTTGTGCCACAATTACCGAATGGTAGAAAATGGACAAACAAGTCCATTTTGCTCCTCTAGTAGGGAGAAATGTAGGTGAAAGGACAGTGTACCTCAAATGCCAACTGGTCGTGCATCATTGGAGGGCCCTCCAACATTAAAGCATGTCCTTTCCTTTGTCATTGCTTTCTTTTTTCCTTGTAATTTTTTTAGGTACTGGTAGAAAGCAAAATCCCTAATAACTATAAGCTAACCCAAAAGTAGTCCTCTGCGATCTAACGTGGATTTGGGATCCTTATTGTGTCTCAAAAACATCATTTACTCAGGCCAAAAGTGTGACAATGCACCCAAAAGTAGTCTTGACATTTGAAGAAATTGACCGCCATGATTCTCTTCCATCTCACATGCCTTTTTCGACATCAAGGAAAGAGGGCATTTGAGAAACTCGGTATTAGCAAAGCTCTAATTGCCATATGTATGCTATGCCTTGTTTTAAATCAGTAATCCCATCTCATTATGTAGTAAAGAAAATTAAAATTGATATTTTTAGTGAACAAGGAGAAAAAGAAGAAGAAGAAGAAGAATTTCCTTTACAATTTTGCATAGTAGTTTTTCTTTGAAAAGCTTAATTATATGATAAGATTGGACCGAAATGCCTGAAAAATTAAACACGATATTTTTGTTGCTAACCTTCTGTGTTAGCACTCCCTTTTTATTTTCTTACTTATCAGCAGAATAGCTTGAGTTCCATTAGATTTCTGCACAAATATGTTCTTTACTTGGCACGATAAAAGGCATGTGAGACTAATCTGACTTCAAGTTATGTCACTTTTAGTGCACATTTGACATTTTGGGTGAGTAAATGAGGTATTTTGAGACAAAACTATGCATGAGATTCACTACAGATTTGAATTTCTCATCTTGTGAAGAATCGCTAGTTGGTGAGGTGGTGTGACTAGCTCGTGTACAATTATAGGTAGGAAAGATTTAGTAAATGGTATGGAACCCTTATGGCAATACCAAAAGGTACGAAAGATTAACTGTTCTTGTAGTAATAAAGAAAAACCATAGAAGTATCTTTTACACTCAGTTTTGCTGGGTATCAGTATTTGGATATTTCTCTTGTTTTGTCCTGTGTAATGTCTTGCCAAGATCCGGATCCATCGATCCAGAATGATAGCAGCTATTGATCATGTAGTTCCCTCTTATGATGCCAAGACAATCCAAACAAATATTTGCCAACAAGCAATTGAGTGTACTTTTTTCTCATCATGTCTACGGATGTAGCCAAACAATAACTGTAGAAATAGGAATGTATTTTTAAGATTACTTTCCCCAGCATGATATGGAAAGCTAATTCCTCCTAAGAAGATTCAAATGTGTCTTGACATTTTCTGAAGTGTAAAGAAAAAATTTAGATGCATCTTTTTCTTTTTTTTTGGGAAAAAAATTTCAGATTGACATTAGAGGAGACCCGTATGGCATTTTAGCAGCACATCCGGTGGCACCCCTCGTGTCGCTCCATCACCTGGACGATGTGGACCCGATATTCCCGGACCGGACCCATATCGACGCGCTGAAGGCCTTGATGGACCCATACCGGATCGACCCAGCCCGGATCCTCCAACAGAGCTTTTGCTATGACCCGAAGCGAAAGTGGTCGATATCTATCTCGTGGGGTTATACAATCCAGATTTACCCATTACTGGTGATGCCAATCGAGTTGGAAATACCGTTTCAGATGTTCAAGACTTGGAGGACGTGGGGCAACGGGCCGTTCTTGTTCAATACCCGGCCCGTGAGCCCTGACCCGTGTAGCCAGCCAGTTATCTATTTTGTGGATACGGTTCGGGAGGCAGGCTGGACCGGGTCTTTGACCACTTATAGGAGATCCGATTCGAAAGGAGGCAGAGGCTGTAAGAGAGCAGATAACGCTCGTGTATCGGCTGTGCAGAATATTACAGTCTCGTCCTTGAAGATGGGCCCAGACTATTGGAATAAGGTAATCCTTTCGGCACTCTTTCTTTTAAGTGCATGACAGTACGGCCCGCAAGCCCTTTAGCTTTGATGATGGGTTCTTGAAAGTGATTCTCATGGAAAGTATTTTCTTTTATCATGAAATCATCAGTGAAACAAACATACGCTACTCATTCACATTGTATTAAAGAGAAGTCGAAACAATGCACTTACCGTCACTTACAGTTGTTGTGTGAACTTCTGTATGCAGGCGCCGCGTAGGCAGTGTTGCGAAAGTGTAGGAAGCATAAGGAGTGGGATCATGCGTATTAGGGTCAGAAAGTGTAGGGCACATGAGATGAGAGCATTGCCGTTCGACCCTTAACAGCACAGATTGATCCTATGTAGCACATAAAGATGAGTCCGAGCTACTTTGAGAGATGTGAAGACAGCAACGAGATATATGCAAACTCGGCTGATAATTAGGACAACGAGAGACAAATCTCCTGTTTGAGGATCGATGGTTACTTAGGAGTATTGATATTGTTTTTGTATCTCGACTGTTCATCCTTATTGTGGGGGAGTTTCCGTCGGGCCAAGGCCAGATCCTTTTCTTCCCAGTCCCTTCTGCTGAATTTTCCGGAAACACAGAAGTAGGACAGTCCCTAGCAGATGGCCAATACTTTCTTTTTAACGTAATCACATAGACAAGAAGTTGATTAATTTTTCGCTCAGTACTTGGATGTTTGTAAAGCACAGGTGCTCACTAGTAATTGCGACTGCCGCCGGAGTAGCTAGCGGCTGGCGTAATACACCGGCTTCTAAAACAAAAGAATGTAAGCCGAAACCCAACCGTAACACTAGGGGCCCAAGTTTCTTTTGCAAGCCCATGTACTCAATTTTTCGGCCCAAATGAAATGAGGAGGAGGGAAGGACGAATCCGAGAGAGAGAGAGAGAGAGAGAGAGGAGGGGGTTGGGTTCATGCACGCCATGGAGGTCTCGACACATAGGGTTAGTATGTTCTAAAGTGGGAAAATTGGGTTCATTTATTTGCATTTAATATTAAATGGGTCGCCATGGACGTCTAATGGGTTTAAAAATTAAAAAGACTAAAATACATTGGGTTGTTAATGAACTTGAATAAGTTTAAAATATTTTAAAAAGATTATAAGAATAAATTTTCCTAAATTTAGTTAGATAAATAAATGTTTTAACAATATGGGTTAGTATGTTCTAAAGTGCTTAATGGGTCGATTTGGGTGGGCCCAACCCAAACCCAACCCAATCCACCCGTTTAACAGGTCTAGTGCTCGGTAAGAATTCGAAACCTTAATTCAATATTCTTGATAAAGCTGTGAATTTGGGCCAGTTTGGGCTTTTAGGTTGTGGGGTTGATTTTAGTAGTTCTTGAGCTGGCCAATCAATTGAATAAGAAACTTTGCGGTGTAGTAAAACCATGGGATTTTACACCTCGGGTATGCAAATAGCGGGAAAAATACCCCAAAAGTCCTAAATATATTGAATTGACATTAATTTAGCTTTTAAACATTTTAATTGGATCAATTTAATTCTAAACTTTATTACATCGGCACCTACATGAGAATCATAGCATGCAATCTTGATTGATGTCCCATTTATGCAATTCTACCATGGTGAAGAATAATTCGAAGCAATGTACAATTTAGGTACAGCGTGTGATTTCATAGCAATATGCATTTTAATGGCAATGTATAATCTAAAAATTAACGAGCATATTCGTGCATCTACATAGTGCAATTGTACTATCAATATACATAATCACGACATGCTTCATTATAATGCAACATTCCTTCCAAATCAGCATTTCAAAAATTCAATCGATAACATTAAATGCGTAGATCAAAATTTTTGAAAGATAGAGTTAGCTTAATCATTTTTAATAATTTCTATAATTCTTTTTAAAATACATATCGCACGCATGAGGACTCAGTTCATGGATTGACGGATTTCGGGTGTTTCCAACCTTCCAACTTGTCGGATTGATCCCATCGATATATGAACCTAGGGCCGACTTATATGATGAGATTATCTGCATGTATAGACAAATTGACTTAATCTCCTCAATCCCCATGACTTCAATTTCAGTCCAACGATATAGCGGCACTTCAATAATCAAGGGGCTAAATAGCACAAATGATTAATAAATTTTGGTCAAATTTGCAATGGCCTCCTTGAACTTTTAATATGTACAATATGGTCTATAACTTTGGCTAATATATTATGTCGTTCCTAAACTTTAAATTTATTCAATGTGATCTTTGAGTTAAAAATTCAAGGATGACTTTGAATATTGGATCAAATTTCAAGAACTGCATTCAATAAATTAAAAGTTAAGAGACAAAATTATTAACACGTAATTTTTAATCGACGAGTCATCAAAGGTAAAATCTTGAGATTAGGGTTTTCAATTGTGACAAAACATGTTTCTCGAGCAAAAAGTGTTGTTTTTCATTTCTTTTTATGGGTCCTTCATTTGTGATTAATTTCGTAGTCATTTTCATAAATAAAAAAACCAAAAATGTCAAATTTTCGGTTTTAGGTTGTCGGTGGCCGGCAACCACCATGACGTCCATGGCCGACTTTCACATCCCCTTGGTGCATTGAAATTACAAAAATTGCCCTTTAGAGTGAAATTACCAAAATGCCATTGGTTCATCTTTTTTAAGTTCGAGAAGAAGATTTCATCTAAGCCATTAGATGTAACACCTCATCAATCCATGTGACATTTATTCTAGCCAATCACAAGATTGCTTAGCCCCTAAGCTTGTTTGATTTTATCTTAAGGGATCAAATCCTAGCTAGGATTCAATCTTGATTAGGTACATAAGGTTTTCCCTCTAAAATTCAAAGGGAGCTCATTTTGAGATCTAAATTATCTCTCTAGCTAATCTCTCTACATCTCTCTCTCTCTCAATCTCTCCACACTCGGCCGAACTAGAGGAAGAGCTAAGCAAGAGCTCGCTCAAATTTTCCTCTCTGTGGCACCTTTATTTCGACGGATTCTCTTTCTTGGAGGAACTCTAGCTCGTGCTGTCTCACAAATGACCTCCACCGACTCTCTCTCTTCCCACTCGTCCTCTCTTTTCTTTGTCGTTTTTTCATTTGGATGAGCTCTTGCAAATTGGAGCGACTCCACTAATTCTCTCTCTAGATCTCACCGTCGTGTAAGCTCCCTCAGGAAGTTCTACATACGTGGCTCACATGGAGATTGAAGGGTTTTCCTCTCGCTATTCGGCCATCAAAATTTTGGAAGATTGTTGCTTTTATCTTGATTTCCAGAAGATCGTAGAAGCAAGATTAAAATAAATCTTCTCAACCTTTACTTTTATACTTGTTGTGATTAGATCCTTATTTCGGCAACTTTCATTGATTCAGTTTTGTTGGAAATATGAATGGATATGATTGAAGATTCCGATTGTGGCATTGATCTTGATTGCGATTGTAATTGATTTAGTTAATCATAGATTAGTCTGGAAATAGGAAATTTAAAATCCTTGTATATTATTTCCTATTTCTTTTTGTTTCATCCTTACAATATAAATTAGGTCAATGTATTTGTATACAAGATAGAACAATACAATACAATTTCTCTCAATGATTCCTCTTCATTTTGTGTCATGGTATCAGAGCCATCCTATCCGGCCTAGCTTCCGTAAACCCATGAATTGCCTCTGTTTTTTTCTGATTTGCTACTACGAACAAAACCCTGCAAAGAAATCGGCATTCGGTAGGAATTCGCCTTCAAATATACCATGGCAAAAAACAAAAATATTGCCGTTGGTGGAAATCCCTTAACGGAGGAAACCCCAAATTCACCTCGGAATAGAAACTCGGGTCAAATCGATCCAATTGGAGAAGAGCAATCTTCAATCCAACACACTGTTGATCCTACTCTTGCTCCACCACATAATTTCGGGCTAGTCCAGTGGGCACTAGTGCAATGAATTCCATTTCAAGGCCCATGGACTGTTGGGCTAAATCGACAATGGGTCCATATGGCACATCTAGAGAAGAAGGGGCTTCAAATCCTGGGACCCAGCCCACTGAATTATGGAAGTCGTGACTCGATAAATTCCCATTTCGCAAGCCATCAATACACTTTGTACTCGAGATGGGTTTTCTGTGTATTGCATATCTAGACTAAACTTATTTTGTAATCCTCTTGCAATTGCTTTCAGTCCTAGGTAAGAAAACCATCAATTCACTTTGTACTCAAGGCACATGCGAATTTTTGTTGCCCCATGAATCGAAATTCGATGTCGTTTGCACACTAGCCATCCTCCGTGGGACAAGACTTCAATTACTTTATCAAGGACAAGAGACTATTGACAAATAGTGAAGAGTCATGGCGAGTGATGACGACCCATCTTAGTCTGGTCACCAAAAACACCTTTGGCTTGTCACTCCAAAATCATTTATATAATTTCATTTCTTTTTTAATCTATTCATATTTTTAAGCAAAATGGTTAATATCATGAAAAACCTAAACTAGTACACCTATAACAAATGTACTCCTAATTAATTTTTTGACCATCGAAAACCCCCAACGATACATCTTTGATAAATTTATCCAAAATTGGTACACTTTGACAAATTTTCTCATTGTTAGTTTCTATTTAATTTTACTATTAAATTACTAAGTCGAATGATACGTGATAGTTATCTAATGTACTAATTTGGGATTTTACTCTTCATTTGTCATATGTATACCGGTTTGTTATTTTATATTAACCTAAGCAAAATCTTATATTGAAAAGACTATGTTACTTCTGGCAACAAATTTTAGTTCCACATACACTAACTTTTGTACTCGACAAGCTACAACCCCTGTCTCTCATCCGTCATATGCTACTATTCATCACCATCGATCCCACCCCACTACAACCATTAGCACCGTCCACCCCTATCTCCATAGCCATTGTCATCTCCCTCATCAGTCGCAAACCTCTATACATGGCAACAATGGTGGCTCCCATCCTCAGTCTAAGATTAGAGCCGTCAAGGGTGATTTTGATTGAGATCGCCAATAGCGTCATTGCGGCTTACTAGTTCGTGGGCCACCATGAGTGCCTCGATCCCACCCCGCTACAAAATAAGTTTTTTGCTTACTAGGTTTCTGTACAAAGGCATGATGGGGCATGCCAAACTATCACTTAAGACCACTATTAAAATATTCTAAAAATACCGAGACAATTTGAGACTAGCGACAAGAATGCAGGTTTTTCAAGTACCTTTCTTTACAAAAAAAATTCAATTTCAGTTGATGATTGGATTGCTAATTCAGATGCTAGTGACCACATAATTTGCAATGAGCATTTATTTTGCCATATTGACAAAGGGTCACAATGTTCTGTATCAGTCCGCCTAATGGAAATACCACCCATGTAACTAAGATTAAGATTGTCTATCTTAGCCTAAATTTCATCCTGAAAAATGTCCTATACATTCCTAATTTTGAGTTCAATCTCCTTTCCGTTCAACTCCAAAAAAAAATTGTTTGTTTTGGGACCTTACGACTAGCAAACTAATGGGCTTGGGTAGAATTACAAAAAGTTTATATTTTTGGATTGATTCCCCAAGAGATTTAGATTATTTGAATAAAAACATTTCATGTAATGTTTCTACTAGCAATAAAAATCTCCTCCTTCATCAACGTTTGGGGTCATAGTGTGCGTTTTCCCCATCCAAATTGTTCAATATGTCCTTTAGCTAATCAATCTCAAGCATCTTTTTGAATTAGCTCATCGTGAGTCAAAAGTGCCTTTTTCTTACTTTTTATGGACATCCAGGGCCCCTCTCATACTTCCCATCGTGATGGCTCTTGTTATTTCCTCACAATTGTTGATGATTACACCGGTGCCACTTGGGTTTTTCTTATGCAATCAAAGCATCAAACCTTTTCCCATCCATCAACTTTTATTTCCATGATTAGAAATCAATTTGATCCTGATAATGGGCACGGATTTTTTACTAATGATTGCATATCTTTCCTATCCTCTCATGGGATAATTCATGAAAGTTCATGCACATACACTCAATAAAATGGTATCGTTGAGCACAAGCACATACATCTGTTGGAAGTAGCTCGAGCTCTCAAATACCAAGGTTCAATTCTTGCCTATTTGATTAATTGCATGCCAACTTGAATTCTTGATGACCGAACCCTTTTTGAAATGCTTTATGGAAAATAGACAGAGATTGATTATCTTAGGATATTTGGCCGTCTGTGTTATGCAACAACTGTGGGCCCTCGAGATAAAATGGATCCCCATGCCACTTAGCATATTTTCATGGGATATCCTACCTTTTAGAAAGGACACAGAGGTATAGGAGCCATCTTCATATAATGAAGCAATTAATGATGCTCAATGGAGAAAAAAATGGAGAATGAACTCAATACACTCAATGAAAACCACACCTGAATGTTGTTTAGTTGCCCCCAAGTCGAAAACCGATTGGTTGTAAATAGGTGTACAAAATCAATTTTAAAGCGGATGGCTTCGTTGAATGATACAAGGCCCATTTAGTTGACAAGGGATTCATACAACGAGAAGGTTTTGACTATTAAGAGAATTTTCTCTGGTTGCCAAAGAGGTCATAATTCACTCATTCTTGTTTGTTACATCTATTCGCAATTGGTCCTTGCACCAAATAGACGTCTACAATGCCTTCTTTCATAGTGATCTGGATGAAGAAATCTATATGGAACTTCTATAGAGATTACATAGATAGAAGAAGTCTCAAGTATGTCATCTTTGTAAATCCTTATATAGACTAAAACAAGTATCTAGACAATGGTATGCCAAGTTCACTGCTGCACTAACCAATGGAGATCTTCAACATTCTAAACATGATTATGCCTTATTTACATGGAGTGTAGAGAATTCAATAATTTATTTGCTGATGTATATTGATGATATACCTGTCATGGGCAATAATGACTCATGTGACAAAATTCAAAGAATATTTGCATTCCACCTTCCATATCAAGGATTTGGGACCATCCAAATATTTCCTTGGCATTGAAATTGCTTGATCTAATAAAGGAATCAGCCTCAATCAAAGGAAGTTCATCTTGGAAATTATTTCCAAAGTCAAATTATCGAGTTGCAAACCAATTGTTTTACCAATTGAATAGAATGACAAGTTGACACCTATGAGTATGATATGGATTCTCTATCATCTATCAAGGATCCATTGCTTAATGATCCATCAAGATATCGGCGACTTGTTGGGAAATTAATATATCTTACCATGACAAGACATGACATTTGTTATACGATGCAAATACTCAGTCAATTCATGTGTAACCCAAAACAATCTCATATTAATGCAGCATTAAAGATTATAAAATATTTGAAGGGATGTCTAGGACTTGGTATATTATTGTCTCGTGACTACAACATGAAGATGATGGCTCACTGCGACAAGAATTATGCTACTTGCCCAATGACCAAAAGATCCATCACTAGTTTTTGTATCAAATTGGGAAGATCCTTAATATCATGGAAAATAAAAAGCAATCGATTGTATCATTGTCATCAATTGAGTTTGAGTATCATGCCATGGCAAAGACTATTGTGAGATAGTTTGGATATGAGGATTACTCTCAGACCTTAGAGTATAGATCGAAGGACCAAATGAGTTGTTTTGCGACAATGATGATGTAATTAAATTGGCAACAAAATCCAATTTTTCATGAAAGAATGAGGCATATAGAAATTGATTGCCATTTCACTCGGACAAGATCAGAGAATGAATCCTTATAACAAAATGAATTGGAACTATAGAACAACCTATGGATATCTTCACCAAGCCATTATGTCAAAGATAGTTTATATACCTACTAAGCAAGCTAGGTGTCCTCGACATATATAGGCCACCAGCTTAAAGGATGAGTGTTAGAAATATGAATGGATATGATGAAAGATTCTAATCGTGGCATTGACCTTGATTGTAATCATAATTGATTCAACTAATCGCATATTAGTCTAGAAATAGGAAATTTAAAATTCTTGTATATTATTTCTTGGCATAAGTACAGCGGGAGTGCCATAACTTGGCACAAAGGGACACTTAAGTGCCAAAACTTACAAACAGTACACTTAAGTGCTAAAATCGGAACAAAATGGATTACTTAAGTGCCAATGGCGAGAAAATCTGGCCAAAATGCTGACATGGCATTGTTCCGACGATCTAGGGTCGAAATGGCGTCTTTTTGGGTGCTGATGTGTCCATAGCACCCAAAACGACACCGTTTTGACTAAAATTTATTTTTTAATAATTAAATAATATTAAAACAGCGAAAAAAAAAGGAGGGTGGGGCAGCAACCTGTGGCCGCCACCTCATTGCCGGTGGGGGCGACGGCAATGGACAACCCTCACCAGAAGCCAAGAGAGGGCGGCGACCCTCTCCCAAATCTGGGTGAGGGTCAACTACCTCACCCCGGCCCGGGGTGAGGGTCACCAACCCGCCCGGTGCCAACGGCGGCCGGCCTAACGCCGTTGAGTTTCCAGCGGTGTTGGGCGAGGCCGCCGGCCTGGCGAGGGCCAACGACCTTTGCCTAGGTCGGGGCGACGGTCGACCCTCGCTTAGCCAGGGCAAGGGCAGCCGACCCTTGCCTAGGCCGGGGCGAAGGTCGGCCGCTCTCACTCCAGCGGTGGCGGCTCTCGCCTTGATCTAGGGAAAGGTCACCGCCCTCTCCCGGTGTCGGCGAGGGTCGCTAACTTGCGCCCGGCATTAGTGACCCGCCGTCGTCGTCCGTCGCCGCTGCCCCCCCTCCTTTTTTTTAAAAAAATTTTTTTTGTTTTAATATTATTTAGTTAATATTTATTAAAAAATAAATTTTAGTCAAAACGGCATTGTTTTGGGTGTCTGTGGCCACATCAGCACCCAAAACGACGCTGTTTCGACCTCAGATCGCTGGAAAAATGCCATGTCAGCATTTTGGCTAGATTTTCTCGCTGTTAGCACTTAAGTGATCCATTTTGCTCCGATTTTGGCACTTAAGTGTACCGTTTGTAAGTTTTGGCATTTAAGTGTCCCTCAATGCCAAGTTATGGCACTCCTGGAGTCCGTACCTTATTATTTCTTGTTTCTTTTTGTTTCATCCTTATAGTATAAATAGTTCAATGTATTTGTGTATAAGATAGAATAATACAATACAATTTCTCCCTACAATTTCTCCCTACAATTCCTCTTCATTTTGTGTCAAGTGTCATTGATTTTATTGAAAAAGAAACTGAGGAAATGCTTCCATATGGCAACATCAAAGAAGTGATTGTGATCTTCAAGTTTGCAGCTGAGGCGTCCATTGATCAACTTGAGGATCATGAGTTTCACTACTCATATCCATCCCCGAGACTAAAAGCTAAGTGATTCACTTCTTTCCTCTAGTTTTGATTAGCATGGATTCTACTCTGAATGTTTTTTTTTCTTTTGTGTGTGTTTCTTGTAGATCAACATCTTCATCATTGGTGAAATATGCTGAAATGTCGAGCTAGTCAAAGGTAAGTGCTCTCTTTTACTTGAATCCAATAAAGCAAGATCAACTTAGGTGATCAACTTAGGTGATTGGGGCTAGGATTCAATATCTAGGTGATTATATATGCTGAGAATGATAATTTTAATGAGTTGAGATGGTTGATGGATGATTAATAACTTGATGATCATTGATTCTGCATTCTGAAATTTTTATGTCGATTGTGGACTGGCTTTCTTATATGCCAGATAAGAGGTCTTAGATAATAAAATCTTGCAAATTACTTAGCTAGAGATTTGAAGTTAACTCTTTGAACTTTCCATAGACAAATTATATGCTTGATCATTGTTTGCTCTATCACAAGCTTGTTGCCATGTCGAGGTCTGATTTGTAATGGCAGTGGTTTTATTCGGATGTTCTATTTTTGCCTTTGTTTGCTGCTTGTCAATTTTTTAATTGCCTTTGTTTGCTGCTTGTCGATTTTTTAAGATTTTTTTTGCTAGAATTTTTTTGTCAGCACATTCACGAAAGTTGTCCCTTAGATTCAGTCTATAACACATAAAATATTCATGAAGTTTGAGATTCATTTGATAAAGTCGATTGTCCCTATATCGTTCGTGCTGATTCTTGGAATTCTATTTTCTTGACTGACATGTATCGATTCTTTGATTTTTATAAAATTGTACATTTAGAATATGAGATCGGCATCTTCATAAATTGATTCCTCACTTCATGATCTATGTTGTGTAAAATTTTCAAATTGAATGAAGTTCATTGGGTCGACATGATTAGTCTTGCATCAGACGTGTTTGCTTCTATAAATTGTCTGTACCAAAATGACATTTGTATACTCACTGATTTTTACAGAATTGAGTGTGTTGAGTTCGATGATGATGTCTCATGAATAATGCTTGTGACAGCTGATTTATGTTATGAAAATTTTTTAAAAAATAAAAGTGTCATTTGCTATGTTTTTTTGTCTTTCCAAAAGTTGTACGGCTTCTGGAAATCCAATTTTACAGAACTGATCATTGGTCATTCTAAAACTTTTACAATTTCGTGTGATTTAGATTTTGAAATGTGTTCTTCATTGAAGTTGCCGAGGATATTTCAAATTTCTCTGTGGCATTAATTACATCAAATTCAAGCTCATTAAGATGTTCAAAAGGGCCTTATTAGAGTGCACTAATTCAATTTGTGTGTAGATTCTCATTAGAGGTTTGAGTGTGTTTTGGTAATATTGATGAAATTAATGTCATTTTCTGAAAACCTTCAAAACATAAAAGTTGTAGACAATGATCTTAGTTTTCTTTTGACACAAAATTTGTTGAATTTGATTCATGTTGGGCTATTCATGGAACCCAATCAATGTGCTTGATGACTTCACACTCGGGTTTTGGAATTTAATTCCCAAGAACACTTAAACTTGTTTCATAATTTCAACAAAATTGAGGTCCTTGTTTGGAAAGTGTTCAAAACATGAAAATCTTTTCCTTAGAGACTCATTTGAAATTATACAAAAATTTGTCCTTGATTGCAATTTTCTGAAATTTGACTAACCATCTTGCTTGGTTTGTGCTCTAATAGCTTGGTCACCTTGTTTTGATACTTAAACAATCAAAATTGACATGAATGAACAAGTGACCCACTCTTCTTAGTTCACTTTCCTTGTTTGATTGTATGAGAATCAAGGTCTCATGGCCTAAATGCATACCTTGCCTTTATGCATGTAATTTCTAGATGAATGTTAGGATTGGTGCATGTTTGTAGGTAAAGACAAAGGGATAAAACCTAGACCCTAAATTAAGGATTAATTTATGAATCTAAATGATGGCCATAGACCTATGATCATGAATTAATCAATTAGCGGCCCTAGGTTGGCTCAATATGCATAAACATCAAAGGTCGATCTTGAGGCCATTTTGACCAATTGAGTGCACTTGCCTAATTCATTGTCTTGCTTGCACTCATTTGGACTTGTGTGGTTACATTTATTGTCATTATATGAGAATACTAGTTTAGCATTAACTTAGGTTTATATTAGTTTTAGTTCATTAAAGCAACCCTTGGAGGAGGTGGCTAAAATGACTTGAAGATGATGACATGGTTGATGTCCAAGCCGACCCTTGTTTCATTTGTACCATTCATTTCCTAACACATGTCTCGGGTTTTCAATTTGTATTATATAAATACTTGACGAGTTGTAGGTTTTCTTTTCTTGCTTATCCTTTTCATATCTTGCCTTTAATTGTTTTAGGTGTTTACTTTCCCACACCACAATTTTAATTCCTTGAGTAATCTCTCTTATGCTTAGTTAGTTAGTTAAGAATGGCACGAATGAACCATTCATGCATAATCACCTCTTTTGTTTTATAAACTTGAACGCAAATGTAAAAAGAAACGCATGATCACATTAGTAATACTTCAACCATTTTAGGCACCAAAAGGGAATTAATAGAAATATTAACATAATTCAAATCCTCGAACCCATGAGCTCTGGTTTTGTAAAAATCGACAGAGTATTCCTAACCCTCGATTGGGCATTCTAATAGGCCCCAAAAAATGAGGCTAGTGATGACTCCTAGTTCATTATTTTGGTTGTCTAAAGAACCTTATAAACAATCCCTTTGTCATGAGAGATATGAGCTTGGGAGTGCACATGTTCTCAATCGATAAAACTCTTAGGATGATTGTTGAGGATGATGTGTTCAAGTTATCCTTGACATTATGCACTTTTTGAGGATTGTCACTTGAATGAGTATATCTAAACTCGCCTTTACGCTTGGCTACCTTTCCCAAATCGAAAGCCGGAGCCCATGGTGTGGAGATTGGGTCATGATAGACATTGCACATTGAGCTAAAGTTAGTGAACCATATTGAGCAAATTAAAAGTTTAGGGATGACATTGTACGTTGGACTAAAGTTCACGAGCCATTTGAGTCATTTTCCCATAATTAAGATAGTAGTTATGCTAAGCACAACCACTTATTTTCTATATTTACTAAAAAAAATTTTGTCGAAAAAAAGATATCATTAACTAACTCAAAGAGTTTGAGAACAGAAGACATGAAAGAGAATAAAGTAAGGTTCATAGGGCTTCCGGTGGGCTTGATATCCAATTAAAAGGAAGAGAGTCAATCCTAAGAGAATTCATAATCCAATCCATGACCTTATTCTTCTCCCTGCTACAATGGGCCAGGCTTATGTTAGAGAAGCTCACAAGAAGGCTTTTGGCCTCATTGACTAGAGCTTCCAAATCCTATGAGCTTTGTACTTCTCCAGTGACTGTCTTTATTAGCAGAAGATTGAATGACTCAATCTCAAGACTTCAACTAGATTTAGTTGACTTTGAGGATTTCAACCATGGCCAAATCTCGGCTTGCTCAGCTGAGTGTACTTTGACCATCTTCTCTCCTTCTAAATCCACTAGAGGATAGGTTGAAACACATTGAGGCATGTTTGAAATGTAGTAGCCATTCATCGATTCGGCCAATGTTATAAGGTGAGATGTGTATATGTATTGCAAGGTCCTACTAAACTTGATGAGTTTCAAGTCAAAGTAAGAAGACGTGTTTTGCAAATTCTGGGTGTTGCTGCATAAATCACATGTATATTCCTTTAATGTACCCTATTTAACTAGGTTTACCTTTATGGCAATGCAATCTGGCATAACCCCCGATGGAAAAAAAAAAGGATCATTAGGCTTGTTTCAACGTTCTAAATCTTAGTCCAGAGAGCAAGAGAGAATTGTATTTGTTTTTTATAGTATACTCCCCTGATTTGGTGCTCATCCAAACCAATCTATCCTCTTTCTCTTGCGAATTAAATGGAATTGTGAGGATTTCATTGGTTATATCCTTGTTAAATGTGTACTTTTGCCAAACACATTCACAATGATTTGTTCATTTCAAGATGCGATATCACTGCAAATAGGTAGGGGAATCTTCATTGATTCCTCCCTATTTGCTGGCCCTTCAATTTCTCCCCTTGGAAGCCATTTGGTCTCTCAAATGTTAATTTTTTCCCCATTCCCTATTGCCCATCTCACTGAAGGAAGATTTGCATCTCTTCCTATAAGGATATTTTGCAAACCCCATGAAGGATGATTCCCCTTTCTTACTAACCATAATTCCGAGAATGGAAAGTAAAGGCATTTCAATAGCTAGTTGCATAATGAGGAAGGATTTTGTGATAGACGCCATGCTTGTTTTTCCAACATTGCTTTGTTAAAGGTGAGAAGGCCAACCAGCCCTCCATTATATTTTCTAGTCTTGAGTGTCTCCCACTTTTTCAGTGTAATCTAGATATATGTTCTCTAGTGTTCCACTAGAAATTAGCAATTTTTCTTTCAATACTCTAGCAAATTGAAACTGGAATTTTAAAGACTATTAGGGTCTCTTTAATGTAGGAGAAACTGAACAAATGCTTTAATGAGGGTCTCTTTTTGTGCCCTTGAACTTAGTTTTTCATTCCATCCTTCTAATTTCATGTTCACTCTAGCTAATATTTACGCAAACATCTGTTTTTTCAATTCATCACAATTGAAAGGAATTCCTAAATATTTCTTAGTTTTTTTTGGGGGGGACATGTAATTCAGCCAACATATTCTGTTGGAGTTTAATGGGGGCAATTTTTAATAAACTACAACCCAAATTTGTTTAAATTAATGGCTTGGCCTAAAGTAAAGCAATACCTATTTAGAATCTCAGCTACATTTTGACACTCTCTAATGATCTTATCCAAGAAAAATATAGAATCATCTACAAATAGAAGATGCGTTAGAGTGGGGCATGCCTTATTCAATTGAATACTCTTAATATTCTCATGTTCTATAGCTCGTTTCAATTACCCCAAGAGCACATTCATCACTAAAATGAATAGGTATGGAGAAAGTGAGTCACCTTGTCGAAGGCCCTATGAAGGTAGAAAGTAGGGCAATGGTTCTTTATTAAACTTCAATTGAAAGAGAAAGTAGTTATGCATTGCATCACCTAATTCACCTACTTAGAATGAAACCCCATCTTTAACATGCAAGCTTTTAGGAAATCCCACACTACTATGTCGTATGCTTTTTGCACATCCAATTTAAAGTACGGTCTCAAACTTATTTTTTCTATTTTGGATTCTAAGTTGGTAAGAACCTCTTGTACAACTAAAATGTTGTCCTAAATAAGTCTCCTATTGCAAAAGCACTTTGCTCTAGCAAGATTAGGTCAGCTTGCCTCGGTTTTAGCTTATTTCACAAGACTTTTGAAATTATTTTATACAAGAAGTTACATAAACTAATTGTGCGATACTATTCTAGCTAGGATTTGGTACTTTGGGAATGAGAGTAAGTTGTTATCTGTTTAGTTCTAGATTAAGTACCCCAGTTTCAAAAATTTGCCTTGCTTCCTTGAGAATAGCTTATTGAAGAACCTCACAATTAGAATAATAAGACATTCCATTTAGCCTGTCTAGTCTAGGAGCTTTTATGGCTCCTAATTAGTGGATAGTAATATGAATCTCTTGTTTTGTTACCTTAGCTAGTAAAACTTTATTTATTTCCTCCCCCACTAAGATTGGGCATTGGTTAATAATTGGCCCAAAATTTCGAGTCTCCATTGCAGTGTAAAACAATGGTAAATGGTTGATAGTCAGAAGCTACTCTTCATCGCGTATCCACACATCATTTGAATTCTTTAAAATGGACATTTGATTTCTCTGCCTTCTTTGGATAGTAGTTGCATGGAAAAATTTGGTACTTCTATCTCCCCATTTTAGCCATTTAATTCTAGATCTTAACCTACAAAACATCTCTTCTTGTCTCCATCTTTTCTCAATCTCCCTTTTAAGGTCCTTTTCTCTCTCCATATTGTACGAGAGTGTTGAGAAGTTAATTCTTCAATAGAAAAATCTCTTTATAAGAATTAAAGAATTTCTTGCTCCATTTTTCTAAGGCCTTTTTCATAACACTTTATTTTTGCAATAAGCACAAATTTTGCTTGTTAGCTTCATTCCATGCTTGCTGAACCGTCAACTCGAATTCTTCATCCTCTACCCATGAAGCCTCCATCTTAAAAAAATTTATTCTTTTTGCTGGTTTGAGATTGAAGGATAATAAAATTGGGCAATGGTCAGAACAAATTGCTAGTAGGGCAAAGGCTTCTACATTTGGAAAGAGAGTTCTCCAATCCATAATGCAAAGGACCCTATTTAGTCTTTCTTTGACAAAGTCTATCCTTGCTCCATTGTTTGCCCAAGTAAAAGCACAACCCTTACTTTCCATGTCCATTAGCTCACATTAATTCAAAAATTCCCCTAATTTGTTAAGTCGAAAAGGTTTAGCCAATCTTCACCCTACTTTCTCCCAATGATAGAGGACCTCATTAAAATCATTCATACAAGCTCATGAGAGGATATTATAAAGGATGATTCTACATAACTCTTCCTATAGTAGGACACATTCCTAAAACTTAGAAAGAGCATGACAAAGGTCGCTCTCATATATTAGTTGTTATCTTATGATTTGTAGACCACATCTATGAAATGCATTGAATGGGACTCCATAGCAATGAAAATTTCCTCATTTCAAAATAAAGACAATCCCCTTGCAATGCCCACTGGATTAAGGAAACTGTATTTAAACTTTAACCTTTTTTTATTCTCAAAAGTGCATATTTTTGATTCTTTGTCTCCATTAGAAAAAGTATATTGAGCCACTAAGGCTTTAATGGCCTAAACCGTCAATGATATGCACAATTCTTGATTGCTCTAGCTTTAGAATCTTCATATATCTCCTGATGATTTATTAGGGCTAGCCACCAAAATCCATTTATTTGCTTCTTCCATCAGCAAAATTGATGCCTCTAATAGCGTAATGTCTTCTAGCATTACCTAATAGTTTTGGTGACTATACCTCTTTTGTCTCTTACTAGTTGGAATTTTTACACCCAATTTTTCCTACCATTTAATCTCTACCATAGGTTCCAACACCAAAGAGATAGTGTAGGGCCTCATAGAGGCCGCTAGTCGAGATAATTTTGAGAGAGACATGGATATTAAAGCTTGTTCTTGCATCATGCTCCCTTTCCTAGACCAATTTCCTTCCCTTTTCTTTTCTAGGTAATCTCTCTTTTGGTTGTGGGTTTTCAACACTAAGGTTTCCTTTGCTTATTTTAAGAGGGGTAGTATTAGAAAGAGTTTTAGGGATAACCTCCTCTTCCATGTTATTTTCTTCCTTCAACCTTCAATCATTACCTATACCGACAATACTCGATTTTATCCCCATCAAATGGGACCTCCTGGCATAACTTTGCATAGTGCCCAATTTTCCCACAAGCACAATAATAATGAGGTAATCTCTTAAATTTAAAGTCCACCTAGAAATATTTTCCATTGTAGTTCAGAATATACTTGGTATTGGGGCTTTGGTGACATCCACACTAATCTTCACTCTACTACTATTTCTATTTGAGGTGGTTTTTTACTCCATTCTTACCTTAATAATGTTTCCAATGGCACTAGCTATAATTGTAATATTTCCTCATATCTGCATTCAAAGGGTAATCCATAGATTTATACCCATAATTCACACAAGTTGAAATCATAGCCCACTAGAGGGGTTGCAGGGACCCATTTTTAAAGATGAAGGGGTGATTCAAAAAGCTCTAAGGGCTAGAGTCCACAACTCTTTGGAGATCAGCTTCCGTTTGGAAGGTAATGGTAAGAATGCTTGTATCCAGATTCTTGAAACTCACCCTTCAATGTGCTAGGGCTTCCTCATTGTGTTTTGGAAGACTTGAAGTTAAAGTTAGGGTTATTGAAGAGTTTACAAAAGAGTGTAAGCTTCCTTTTTAAAAAAAAATTTGCAAAAACTTGGTCTCCTCTTATCGCTACCTTCTTTACAAGCCATAAGTTTCTAGGCACTTATAGAGGGCTATGGACTATATGCCCTAAAGTAATCATGTAATAGTTATATATTAGGAATTTTACTTGCATTATTTATTTAATGGCAAAGAAATATTCACTCATCGTCTCATTTATATGATTGAGTCCATCAATTGTGACTGAACTAATTTTAGGTGTTAAGAATATGTGTAATAGATTCATAGTTAAACTGACTCTTTAGACAGTTTCCGATTGATAGATAATTGAAAGATTATTAATAATCATGTTAAGACTGATGTGCTCTCAAGTTTCGCCATTGAGTATCGGACACCTCAGGAGAATATGAGTCAAAAGTCATTGAGGTTGTGATACTCGAGCTAAAACACAAGTGCTTATCTCAACAAGTTCACTGAACATGACAGGTATAGAATGATTGACAACATGGAAGCTATCACGCTTTGGACCTCCCAAGTTATGGGATCGCGAAATCCATGGGGTTATTTGTAATGTCCTAGGATGTGTTGATGTCCCATTATTTTTATCTTTAGATTAAGCATATGCAAAAGCGTACAACTCTTTCACCCAACAAATGAACAACAATCAAGTAGTGAGAAAAACATATACACAAACACATTAATCATGTTATGCCTCTTTGTATACATTGAAAGTTATATATAGAAGCCTGATTAGTTGGAGCTATTTCTAACTACATTCAAAAGGTTAAGGTAAGGGGTTAGTTCTAGCTCTTCTACAAGGGGGACTTCAAAAATGGATTCTTTAAAAGGGGGCCGAAGCTAGGAACATCACTGGATGGTCCAAGTGACCCGTTATTCCCACGGTGGGTCTAGCGAAGTCCCTATCAAACCATATGAACCACGCTTCAAACCAGTGAGGATGATAATGCCCGATTCTTCCTCCACCCATACGGTGGTTGAGCACTTCCAATAGGAGTTTTCAATACTAACTTCTACTATGTCTAACATGTCCACCTTTATTTCCATTAGCAAACCAAAATGAACGGGTGATGGGGAACCCATACCTACAAGCTTGAAAAAGAGAAAAACAACAACAAATGAGTGAACACTAAATAAGTAAATTGCCTAATCCTTGTATAGGTGGATATCTTGTATTAGAACCGTGCAAATGCTTGATGCCTACATTGTCGATGATAGATCAATAGGAAAGCCCTAACTTTGCCTTATGTATATACAAGAAAGCATCATCAAGTATCTAAAATGCACAAATGAACAAGAAACCTCAAAATATTTCATAAAACAAGCACAAGAACATCTACAATAAATCACACGGCTTCCAATTTTTACTTAACATCTCATAACTGAAATTCATCGGTTCTTTTGGCATTCACTGAGCATTGTCCCATCTTGTCAAGCACAACAACGTCCCAAAATCCATCGGTGATGGCATCCTAAATCCATCGGGCTTTGTTCCAAATTCCATTCGCGAACAACATCTGAAATTCATTGGCATTATCTCGAAATCCATCGGTGATGGCTTTTCTCATGTGACCTCACATAGAACCCATCACCCAAACCGGTTATTATCTTTTCTTAAGCCAATGAAAAAGTTTCTTAAAGGTGTGCCAAGTGAAGTATGTACCATGACTTATAATGTAACATCCCCATTTCCACCCATTGAGGAACGACCATAAGGTTCGGAATGGATCAACCATGGGCCATTGGTCATGGAATCAATCGGTTTGATTGGTAAGAAATCAAGGATCGGTCATAGTTCGATCGACCTACCAGCCATGAATTGGCCACTGACCATACAAATGGGATCGGACCATTAGCTTATAAGATGACTTTTGAATCACAAGAATTGATCATGGATTGACATGGATCGACGGATGGTCTTAAGTTGATCTTAACCGGTCATGTCTGACCGCAGATGATTCCACTCGGCCATGCTCCGATATATGAACAATCCAACTCGACCAAATGTGATTGTGTTCCTACTAAAAATTATCATTCCCTATTTAATTCATAGTGATTGGAAGGGAATCTTGAATTGGTGATGTTCAATTGTGGATTGGTCATGCATCGACCATGGACCTAGGTGATGGATCGGGCACCGATTGGAATGAGCTTTAGGATCGGCGATTCTATTACAAATTTTGAGGTCTATGGGTGCCTTGGCTTATTTTAGGTCATAGATAAATTTGGAATTACCCTTGAACCAACCGATAAAAAGGACCATGAATAGGGGAATGGGCACAATAGGTTTAGCATCAGGCCCAAGGATCGGCCTAAGGGCCAGTTTTAGACCTGGACAAAGTCGACTGTGTTGAACTAAGGGTCAGCAATGGTGCTGACCTTGGTGCTAACTCTTTAGGCCAGCCAACCGCCCAATGGAGCAATTTTAGCTCAAAAGGGGCATGATAGTTGAACCTCGAGTGCGTGAGATTTGATTTTTCGAGGTGTACCTAGTGACCCTTCACCCAGCCTCGAAACCAACTTAATGAATGCAATTCTTGTAGCTGCCTCATTCTTAGAAGAAAAGGACAAAGAAGAGAAGTCTCTAGAACCTCTCATTTAATGAAGATGATGAGTTGTGCCATGAGGTGTACTAGTCAAAGATTTGGCAATGATGGGTCAAAGATTTTCCTTGGCGGCCAAGAAAGAAGTTGCTGCACACATGGACCAATCGGAATCGGACACTCGAATCGCTCATCATTAACCTATGAAGCCTAAGTATCGAGTTGGCTAAATAGGCGCCATTTCTTCAAGTTGCATTAAATGCTCATAAATGTGGGGTTGCTTACTTGGTCATAAAAAAATGATAAGTGAGCCTCCAATGATGACATCTTTGGGCTAGATTGCCAATTAAGACCGGATAGTTGTGCTACCTTGTTTATTAGGCAAGATGTTTAGCCAAATAGGCTTGCCACCTAAACAATTTAGGTGGGCCATTTGGAAACGAAGGATTGAACCATTTGGCTTGGTAATCATGAGGTTGAGGACTATAGATAGGAGGAGCCCCTTCTCATTTCTCAACACTAGCCACTTGTCCTTCTCTTCCCTCTTTCTTTTAGGCGTGTTCTCCTTTGCCTTCTCTCTCTATTTGTGCACCCCTCCTTCTCTATCAAGGCATTTCTCTAATTTTCAGAGGTTCATCCAGGTAAGTAGAGCTTCCTACTTCTCCTTGATATTGTCATTTCTATTGTTAAGTCTAGGCAGTCCTCTCTTGATAAACCATGATTTGTATGGGAGATTATGTATATGTTTTTTTTTGTCAAAGATTATGTATATGTTGGTTTGTATAGGAATCTTATGCATGTGCTCGAGTCTTTCATGATTGGAATGATGCCCAGGTTCGTGGCTTATGTTTAACGCATGTTAGGAATGCCCAAAGCCATAAGACTTGAGTCGGTAATGATGATGTTTTGGAACTCAAGTCTTGTGCAGCACGAGGGTCACCTAAGGCCACGAGGCCTTGGATCGGCATTGAGGCATGCCGGATCCTAGTCTCATTTGGTATAGGGATCATCAAAGCCACTAAGTCTTGGTTAGTATCGGAGTGTATCGAGCTCACGTCTTGGATTGGTGTGGGGACTTTAATACTTGACAATTGAGTTGAACCTTAAACTTAAGGCCGTTTACAACATAATTAGAATCAAGTCGTAGAAAGTATATCACACATGATTATGTATGAGCACGCCCTTATTGGGCCATGAGTTAGACCGCTAAATGAAAAGACAAGAATCGGCATATGTGATGCATTTGTGTGATCACTTTATAAAAGATGAGAATGACCATGTCTCCATGCCAATGGAATGGTCGGGTTATGCCTAGAAACCTCGGGAATTTAGCCTCAAGAAGTCTCGGTTGAGTTGAGATGTCCCAGTTGAGCCAAGAAGCCCAACAAGAAGCTGGAAGTCTCAATTGAGCTAAAAAGGGCCTAGTTAAGCCAAGATAATGCTAAGTGATCTACATGGGTACTAGTTATCGTCAAGTTTGGATTGTATGTGTCTCTATGTCAACTGACAAGTGAGTAAGTGAAACTCTTACACATAGTCATAGCATAGCATATAAATTTGCAATTGATCTGCCATCGACACTATTTGCATGAATTGTTTTAGCTAGTTTTTAATGAAGAAATATCTTACTAGCCGAGAGTTAGGGATTTTACTTAGTGAGTCCCAAAACTCATCCCTTTACCTTTATAGGTTTATAAGTATGGATAACCCACCTTTTGTACATTTTGGTCTCCTTATAAAGATGGAAGGGTCAATTGTAGATGTAATATATGCTAAAATAAGAATAACGTATCGGAAATATACCACTACCGTTCGGTCGATAAGGGATCCGAATGAGTTGGAACCTCACCATTACAAGGCTTGGTACACCTAGTTTGACAGGGATTTTATTGGTCCTCATCGTGGTTTTAAAGGGCCGATAAACCTAAGTGGTGGGACAATGTTTAATGGGATGGACTCCAGTCCATAGTACCAGCTAGTAGCGGGAAGGATTCCCAATTTTAGAAGCTACAATTGTAGTGGAGATATGGAAACTTTGGCCTCTTGCATCATGTAAATCAGGCCTATGCATAAAGTTGAGGTACGGACCTCTGGAGTGCCAAAACTTAGCACGAAGGGACACTTAAGTGCCAAAAGTTACAAAAGGTACACTTAAGTACCAAAATTGGGGCAAAAAGGATCACTTAAGTGCTAATGGCAAAAAAATCTGGCCAAAATGCTGACATTGCATTTTTTCGGCGATTTAGGGTCAAAACGACAACGTTTTTGGTGTTGATGTGGCCAAATAAGGCCAAAACGACGCCGTTTTGGCCAAACTTTATTTTTTAATATAAATATTAATTAAATAATATTAAAATCGAAAATTAAAAAAGGGGGGTGGGCAGCAGCTCACTTGTGGCCGCCGCCTTATCGTTGGTGGGGCGGTGGTGACGGACGACGAGGGTCGTGGCGAGGGCTATCCGGCTCTCGCTAGGCACCGGGAGAGGGCGGCGACCCTCTCCCTGATCTGTGCGAGGGTTGGCCACCCTCACCCCGACCTGGGCAAAGGTCGCCAGCCCTTATGTAGGCGCTGGCAGTTTGGCGCCAACTCAGCGGCGTTGGGCAAGTCGTAATCCAACAACTAGTATCAACTGACACATGTATAATGCAATGTGACGAAAATAAATGGTCACATGAACTTGCATAATTTAATAATTCCAGATACAACCTACAACAGAGCAATTCAAGTCGTAATCCAACAACTAGTATCAACTGACTAACATCCTAATATTCACATGATACCCAATACAATAATCAGCAATGATTATCCTCGTAATAATCGACACTTATCGATAATTTGTCCACAATTTTAAATACTTCGACAATCAATCTTGTGCCTTAACCAATTATTGATAATCAACCACGTATCTCAACAATTAATGATAATCAACCACGTATCTCAACAATTAATGATAATCAATCACATGTCTTAACAATTAACGCTAATCAATTATTCCCATAAATAATTGATTACCATAAAATAAGTATAGACTTTGATTGTATTCCAAAAATACTCGTTAATAAAGTATAACATACTTTGGTCAATTATTCTAATAAATAATTAACTCCCACAAAATAAATATAAATATTTACCTATCCCAGAAATAATTACTCAACAAAGTAATTTAATTTCATAGAACCTTTCCTTAATAAATCAAAGGCCATTCACATTATAGCATTTAAATACCCTTCAATCTTAGGAAAATAAGCAATAGTTAAATAAACATAAACATTGCTCAATTTAATCAATTATCAATAAATAATCAAAATTAATTATTTCTCCAAAATAATTAATCATCCATAATTAATCAATAATTAGAAATTAATTAATATTATAAATAATTAACTAATTTCCACAATATAATATAATATTTCCATAAATAAATAATTTATATAAAATAATAAAATAATAATTAATTATTCCCATATATAATTAATCATGATTAACTAATACCAACCCATCATTAACCAACTCAATCAACCATAAACAAGCTTAGTAATATAATATAATGCTAATTAATCATAAATCCAATTAATTAACAACTAAGTACAATCAAGCCACTATTAGCTTATCATAATCTCACTTATGCTTAATTAAAGCATATAAACCATACTAAAGCATAAATAACCCTCATTAACCACTAATCACACTTAAGCTTAATTAAACTACCCTTGTTGACACCTAAATTTTGACCTAACGTGTGGCTATATTTGAAGGCTGACTCAACCCTTAAGCTAAATCGGAAATTATGTTCAGCCTAATAAGGGACCATGAACCTCGCCCATAATATGAGGAAGGGGACAAATGAATTGCACACGTGAGGATAGAAAATTTGAAAGGAAATCAATTGGATACTAGGGGGTCACAATTTCCACAAAGAATCTTCTCTCCAATAAATTTCAGAGGAATTCATGGGACAAGATGGACAAAATGGAGGGAAGAAAACGAAAGCATTTGTGGAAAGTGTGGGTTGTGGAAACTTACAAAAGGAAGCTAATAAGCTGGAAAATAAGAGGGGATCGGTCTAATTGGCTATGCAAGGAAGGTTGGAATCCTAGTCAATCTTTCTTGTTCTGATGGATATTCGGATTTTGGTAAATGAGGATCCGAATTTCTGATTAAGAATCAAGAGCCAAAATGTCAAGTGAACAGGAAGGCAAGAAATTCGACAAAGGAAGGAATCAAGACGTGAAATAGGAAAGATTAAGTTGGCCACCAAATCGCGTACCAATTTGCAAACCATGAATTAAGGCAATGAGAAAAGGAAACTCAAAAATTGCCCGTAGAAAGAGACACTCGGGGCCATTATAAAAGGAGGGGAGAAGAGCACGAGAGGATCATCAGTTTTCTCATCACCATACGAAGCTCTCTCGTGTTTTCACAATGTCGTGGTGCCTTGCATACATCACAATGCAGTCCTTTTCTTGAGTCCTTAGTCTTCAAATGAGTCTCCAGTAGCGGCTACAAAAGCTCTGTCCTCACTAAAGATCTCCATCGTTGATCATTGCTGCTATTCACTGATGTTCGCTGCTGGTTTGCTGCTGTTCACTGCTGGTTTGCTGCTGATTCGCTGCTGGTTTGCTGCCGATTTGTTGACGTTCGTTGCTGTTCTGGTGCATCGTTGTTGCTACATTGCTGCTGGTCATTGCTGCTACATCCCTTTAGTTGTTTCTTATAATATCGTGCTTCCGGTTTGTGCCAATCTCTCTTAGTTTACTCAAACTAAGATACCCTGTGATAATGATAATATCATTTTTTTAAAATATGTTCAGGTTCATATTTTTTTCATGATCATGATCGTTGGATGTTATTTTATTGTTTGCTTAATTGCTTGGTCATATTTTACACGTTAATGGTGTAGTGTTACCAAATCCAGCAAAGGTTGTATGCAAAACATTTTTTTTAAGGAGAAAAGGTACAAGTCCCCGAACTCATGATTTTTGGAAGTAAAATGTACTCTCACATTTTACTTGGGTGTCTAATCGACCCGAAATCGATTAGTGGCAGCTCCAATAGGTAAGATAAATATCATGGTTGAATCGAGTACTAAGTTGAGATTGGTAGGACTAGGGAGAGTCCGTGCTAAGCACTGTGCTTAGTAATCCATCAACCTCCTTCAGGAGGGTCGTGACAGCTTGGCGACTCCGCTGGGGACTTGAATTAAAATTCGTAGAGGACTTAAGGCCTGAATTTCTCTTGTAAAAAAATGTTTTTGCTTTTCATGTGCGGTGATCACATACGCCACTAATTTTAGGTGTTAAATGGTTTTGCAGGTGAAAGTTATATAGGGTGGAGTATAAGTTAACCCTTATTTTGCAGGGAGGTGTTGTGGATAAATGATTTAATTTATTGTTGAAGCAGTGTATGTATCATATAAATTGTTGTGCTTGTTTTAAATGTTTCAGCACTTCACCTTTACACATACGTCCCGTGATCGAACCTGGGTCACATGCTAGGAAAATAATTAGGATGGTGTTAAGAGGATATGGCAACACCTGTAGACACGCAGGGGGGGCCACCCTCTTTAACCCCGCTTCTTTTAGGCGTCGGAAGTGTTCATCTTTATTCGCAGACACGCGATGCTAAAGACAACCTTCTGACTAAGCTAGTATCAAGAGGGCCTGGTTTAGCCAGCAGACACGTTCGGCTAATTGGTACACCCTCTTGAACTATAGTATCAAGATTTTTAATACATCCTACCTTTAGGCATCAAACCTCACATGTACATGTGCATGTTTTTGTGTATTCCTAAACTCTGCTATCATTATTCTATCATCTTTGTCCTTATTATGTCATGTTGTCCAATCATTCTATTTTGATCAATTATATGCTTTCATGATCAAGTATAATTATTTTCAAAATAATGGGGCATTTGTTTTGATCAATAAGGAATACCTCTTCAAAGATACTTTCTTTTCTAATGAAATCCTAGCAAAAAATTATATCCTCGTTTACTTCGAAGATAAGTGGGTTGCTTCATTTTCACTCCTAGAGACAGTCTCATTGAAGACCCCAAGTCCCTTTTTCTTTATCTTTGCAATCATTTTTGTCATCAACTCAAAATGACACTAAAAAAACTCAGTTTGTTAAATCACCTTTTAAACTTGTCTTTAAGGAAATGGTGATATCAGTTCCAATTTAAACTCAGTTTGCCCCAAAAGAACTCATCACTTTTTTATCAGTATTTGCAAAGGTCAATGTGGGGCAAAACCATCTTGATTATTCAATCCTGCAAGATGTGGAATAATGGCATAGGAATGAGAACACACCTTCAAAAAGAAAAAAAGGTAGCATCTGTGGTTCCTCAAACACATGTTTGAGACAGGTTAACAAACCAACATTACATGAAGGAGGACCAAATCAATGCAAATATGTCCTCAAAGAAAAGGTGGTACTTGTTCCAATTTAAGTTTGACTTGTTATGAGAGTAAGCCGTTTCTTTTCTGTTTTTCTCTTTTACAAAACCTACAAAAGCAGAGGAAATTAAGGTGGAGGCAAATCCCAACTGGATAAAAGGAAAGTGACCTAGATGAAAATGAAGCCTTCTTCAAAGAAAAAGGGAGCATCCATTCCAAGTTAAATCAACCTACTCATGAATTAACTAAGATCATTCATTCTCGTAGGTGACAATCATGGAAAAGCAACCATGCCCGCCTCAAAAAGCAAAAGGGAGTGTTCATTCCTAATTTTAACACTTCTTGATTTCACATTTGACACTATTCTCTCCTTTCAAACAGGTCACAAAAGGAAATCAAGATTTTTGCGGATAAGGAGATACAAGGGAATAAAAATGCAAGAGAAGCATCCAACCTTGAAAGGAAAAAAGAAGAGCGCATCTTGTTCCTAAACCTAACTCAATTTTTATGAAAATGACACTTTTTTGGATGACAAACTTGAGGGACACATCATATTTTGATAGCAACAGCGAACTGACTAATCAAGAAAATGCCCTGGTTTCAACTAAAATGGAAGACTGAATTTTTCTCAATCTTAGCTTGCATTTGCTCTTGTATAATATCTCTTGAGTGCCATTTCCCTTTAAATAGGGACAAGCTACCATGAGGAGATGTAAAGGAACTAAGATAAAAAATTCACCGAATTTTCGGAGAAAATGGTGTATATCATGTGCGAACATAGCTTGATTAATGACACTATTTTCATTTACAGGTGGCAAGCTTAGGGGCATGGATGGTCAAGGTTTCCCAAATTTTGCAGGGGTAGGGAACTAAGTTGAATTGGTGAATAATTGAAGATTCAATGTAGAAAACCTCTATGAGCTCATCCTCAAAAAGGCAAGAAATGATTCTTAATGGCTCTAGTTATAAGATCTGACACTCTATCTTTTGCAAGAATAGGTCCAAGTCCTCTTATACTTGCTTGTGCTAATATTGCAATGTTTATCATGCTAAAAGTTGATGAATCCTTACACTGCTTGTATTCTTCAAAGTGAGAATTTTGCATGACAATTTTGCCTATTCAAATCACCAATTTCATTTGAAGCTTCGTTAGTCAGACGATTCAATGAATTATGTGCTATGCTAAGAATGCCAAATGAGAAGTGTTGGGATGACGAAAGGCAATCCCTATCATACACACAGTCCCTTATACACTGAGACGAGTATAAAAATTCCCGTGTCCTCGAGGTAAAGAGTTTTCTCGCAAAAGGTACATAGACTGAAATGATGAGGGGCATCTCATTTCTCTTCCTTATACAGTACAGGTAACCATTGTTTACCCCTTTGAGCTTGAATGTCAGAAGAAATTCTTTCAAAAATAGCCTTGTCAAGAACCACCCCATATTGGGGCAAATTGGAGGTAAGGGTACTATTACAAGGTGAAAAATGGATAGGACTTTCTTGCCTTCACTTGTATCAATCTTCGAGTGTCTTTAATGCAAATGAACTCAAATGTGAATTTAAGTGCCTTAAAATGATGAAGAGCATTCATTTCTCTACCATACACACATTTTATCCCTTGCATAACCCAATTGAGCCTGTAAATTAATTTCTGAAAAAAAAACCTAGTTGGTGATCATCCCCACACTGGGGCAAGGTAAATGAGTTACCAAATTGAGACAATATGGTTCGGAGTGTAGATTGAAGATGTAGACCCAAGAGTTCAAACGAACTGAATTGTCCAAGAGTTGATGGCGCCATAAAAGCCAAAGTTTTTCTATTCCATTGGGGCATTGCAATAAATGTATCAAAAAAGGGAAAAGAAAAAAAAAATGAGAAAAAAGGGGTGAGAGAAAAACTATTGAAGCCCAATTTTTGAGGTCAAAGGCCAAGTTTTTGAAAATCATCCTCTAATGGAAAGGCAATGATTTTGTAAAGATCAATGTTGGACTCTCATGGTTGATAAAGTATCGACACAAGAAGACAATCCCGATGCCAAGGAGAAGATTGGTAATGATGCCAAGATGATCACCTACTTAAAAACCCTTCGGTCAAAAATCTTTGAGCCTAACAAATCCTTTCATTTCTCAACACATAAACCTAGCCTATGTTACATCCCTTTAAAGTCTCTTCATATTATGGCACTTAAATTAATATAGGGGTTTTAGATGTCAAAAGCTTCGCTCAAAGAAGTGTAGGCAAGATTGTTTCTATTTCATTTGCAGGGTTCTTGATTTGTAAACCAAGTGGAGATGATGCATGAAGAACAATCAAAGCCATAAATTGCATATTAAAACGTGTTAACACCTTGTCTATGTACGTAGACTGTGAGAGGTTAATCAATCGTCTCGATCTATCTCTATAGATCTTGATACCTAAAATGTAGGTTGCCTCTCCTAAGTCTTTCATGGAGAATTTCTATGACAAGAATAGTTTTATCGATGATATCATCGGTACATCATTCCCAATCAAAAGTATATCATCGACATACAAAACTAGAAATACAATTGCACTCCCATTGATCTTCTTGTATACACAAGGTTCATCCAGATTTTTTATGAAGCCAAACGATTTGACTACCTCATCAAAACAGACGTTCCAACTTCTGGAGGCTTGTTTGAGTCCATAAATGGATTTCTTAAGCCTACACACCTTCTGATTTTCACTATTCGATTCAAAACCCCATGGCTATTCCATATAGATGTCCTCCTCAAGAAAACATTTAGAAAAGCCATTTTAACATCCATTTGAAATATCTCATAATCAAGGTGTGTAGCTATAGCCAACATAATCCAAATGGATTTTAGCATGGCCACATGTGAGAAAGTTTCGTCATAATCGATTCCTTCTTTCTGACGATATCCTTTCGCCACCATCCATGCTTTGTAAGTTCCAATTTGACCTTCAGCATTCATCTTCCTCTTAAAGATCCATTTACAGCCAATTGGTACAATACCATCAAGCAGGTCAACTAAGGTCCAAACATCATTGGAATATATTAAATTAATTTCAGATTTCATGGCTTCTAACTATTTACCAGAATCGATGTCTGACATCACCTCCTCATGGGTTTTAGGATCACCAGGTTGATCACTATCATTCACAATGAATAATGGTTCAATAAGATCAACCGAGTGTCTATAACAAGCAGGTGTGCGCGACGTTCTCGCACTTCTCCTAAGAGGTTGTGTATCAGAAGCTTCCACTAAATCAAAGATTGTTATCTGAACTTGGTTGTTTGGTACTTCATTATTTTCTTCTTGTGAGACTATTTTCCGCCCAGCGCTACAATCTTGGACGAATTGATTTTTTAGAAAAGAAGCGTGCCTGCTCACCAAAATTCTTTGGTCTGAATGAAAATAGAAATAATATCTAAGAGTTTCCTTCGAATATCCAATGAAACGACCTTGTTTAGATCTTACCTCCAATTTGTCCATTTTTATCTTTTTAACGAAAGCTGGACAATCCCAAATCTTAATATGATTAAGACTTGGTTTCCTACTATGCCATATCTCATAAGGCGTAGTTGGAATAGATTTGGACGGCACTCTATTTAGTCTATATATAGCTGTCTCAAGGACATATCCCTAAAGGGATATAGGTAAATCGATGTAACTCATCATAGATCAAACCATATCTAATAAAGTACGATTTCTTCGTTTAGATACACCATTATGTTCTGGAATTCCAGGAGGAGTCCATTGTGATAAAATGCCATTATCTTTAAGATAGTCCAAAAATTCAATATTAAGATATTCACCTCCTCAATCCGATCGAAGAGCCTTAATACATTTTCCTGTTTGTTTCTCAACTTCAACCATAAATTCCTTGAACTTTTCAAAGGATTCAGATTTATATTTCATTAGGTATAAATAACCATACCGTGACTGATCATCGGTGAAGGTAATGAAGTAAGAATAACCACCTGTAGCAATTTCATTAATTGGTCCATATACATCTGTATGTATTAATCCCAATATGTCAGCAGCTCGCGCACTATGTCCTACAAAGGGCGCTTTGGTCATTTTTCCTAGAAGACATGTCTCACAAGTCGAGTATGACTCAAACATTGATGGATCAATGTACCCATCATTACTCAACTTGTTAATTCTATCTTCTCCAATATGATCTAATCAGATATGCCAAAAATACTTTTTATTTTGACTATCTTTAGGGCGTTTATTAGTTATGGCATTTATATCAATTTTATTTTGCTTATTGACATCGGTAATTGCATTACCAGACATTGTAATGGTATAAGATTATTGATTAATAAGCCAGAACCAACACATCTTCTATTATGATAAATAGAACATACATCATCAGCAAAAGAAAATTCATAATTCTCTTTACCTAAACGAGGTATAGAGATGATGTTCCTAACAGCATTCTTATAATGCAAATAGTTCTTTAAAACCAATACATGTCCAGAAGGCAAACATAAACGAAAAGTCCCCATAGCTAATGTAGCAACTCTTGCTCCATTGGCAAATGTCAGGACAATATCATTTCGCCCTAGCATCCTGCTTGTTTCCAGATTCTACAAAGACATACAAATATGTGAAGTTGCAGCAGAATCTAGAACCCATGAGCTGGATCCAACACTAACCATAAGATTAGTTTCAATAAGCATAGACACCATACCTTCACAAGGTTGGTCTTTGGGCTTGACCTTCAAGCTCGCGAGGTACTTCTTACAGTTCCTCCTTTAGTGCCCTTTAACACCACAGTAATGACATTTCCCTTTTTCCAATCTTGGGTTTTGGTTGCATAATAGGTTTGACAGGCCTCTTCCAGTTCTTTTTCTTTAAAACAGTTTACTCCTTGAAGAAGAAGCCTTAGCCATAGCCACTACATTTGGCCTTGTGTTGTGCATTTCCTTCTCATAAACTACCAGCATACTATGTAACTCAACAAGAGTTTTATCCATCTTATGTATGTGAAAGTTTTGGACAAAACCAGAGAAGGAATCGGGCAAAGATTGGAGGATCAAATCCATAGCTAACTCGTTGTCCATAACGAGATTCAACCTAGTCAATTCTTCAATGTGCCAAATCATTTTCAAAGCATGATCATTAACTGATGATCCTTTAGCCATCCTCATATAGTACAATGCCTTATATATCTCATATCTAGAGGTTCGACCATTCTCATCAAAGTATTCATTTAAGTGCAAAATAATCGACCTAGCATCTTTCATAGATTCATACTTCTTCTGTAATTCATTATTCATCGAAGCAAGCATATATGACCTAACTTTTAAGTCATCGTCATGCCACTTATCATAAATGACACGTTCCTCTTGGGTCCCACCCTCAGGAAAGGAGTTTGTCATCTTTTCATCAAACACATACCCAATTTTTTTCGAAATGAGAACAATTCTCAAATTCCTCACCTAGTCAGTGAAATTGGGTCCAGTCAAACAATTCTTGTCAAGTATAGAAGCGAGTGGGTTTGTAGTTACAATTTTCAAAGTAATAATATATCTATTGCAGAAAATAAATTGTTAGCCATTGTATCTTTCAAAATAACTATTTCATTTTGGCCTTTAAATGAAATAGATCCTCCCACTAAATTTATATTCGAATCCCATACTCCTTAAGATGGGAAACGGTAATCTTTGTTGGGTAAAGATTATTAGTGGGGATTGGAATCCCACCAGCCCAAAGCCCACCTCACCTAATAGTTATTGGTGTCTTATGAACTTAGTGAGTGAACCAACTTGTTCAACGCATCATATGCGAGTCTCAATCATAACTTTGGCCTCTAGACCATGAAAGCCTCACCTAATAGTTATTGGCATCATGATCATAGTTAAGTCTAACCCATCGTCTCATGCAAGTATTGAAAAGCACAAACGATTTCCTCACCTGACAGTTATTAGAAATCATCTGGCTCCAACCTCACAGCATCATATGCATAATGGAACGGTCCAATATTATGAATGGTAATTAACCCATATATATCCATAACCGATCAATTAACCACCATAATATTGGATCAAACCACGACAATGGTAGGCCACAAGTCCAAAACCCGTTTTGACTTAATATTATTAATAAGGAGATTTGAGTCGTTATTAACGGTCTCACTTTGTACATTAACCGATTTAACATGCACAATAACATAAACACAAAAATAAATAGATATCACATAAACATCTATCCTACGTGGTGATCATGGAATTATGGTTCAATAGGTCTTGAGCCAATGAGACTCATTTAGCCATTTTAATATTTTAAAAATAGGGGCCTGCTCTTCACTTCTTCTTCAATCTTTGAATTCTTCAAAGACTGAGCCCATAGAGCTCTCCGGCTTAATGGCTCCTCCAATGGCTCCTCTCGAACTTGTAGAATTTACATCAACAATTGATATAATAAACTATGCTAAAATTACATTTCATGAAAAATTAAAATAAAATAAAAGGAAGGACGCAACCTTCATTTAATAATTACAACCCAAAAATAAATACCTATAATCATCATACATTCATCCATACAACCATCATAATGATTAGGGATTTTTCCATGATCACCACCCTTCCTTGTGAGCCATAAATTCAAAATTTAAAACTCCGGAAGGCATAATTAAAATTCTGCATTTAATCAAATTTAAAGTTGAACAACGTAAATTACGTTAAGAAATCAAATCGATGAAACAGAGTGCGATTTCAAACGGAAGTTGCGTCGTCATCTTTAAATTCACAATTGCGAATCATATGCAGAATATAAATTCCAAGTATAACAAGTTATGGATTTTTGATTCAAAATTGATTTAGTGCCAATTTTGCACAATTGATTAAATTTATCACATAAATTAATTAACGTCTATGCAAAAATCTATGAACTATAAATCAATTAAATGCACGAAAAACGCCTAAGGTTGGCTTTGATACCACTTTTGGGGTTTCATGAATCATGTATAGGCAAATTAATATAAACACGGCGGAAACAAAATGAAATATTTCTATACATGTATCTCCAAAGGCGTTGTTCGTGCGTTTAAATTAAAAATCTGAATATATAAAAGGAGTTGAACGAATTACCTCTCGAAGTGCGCTTTAAACGAATTGGTCCAAATGTTCTTCAGTTCGAGCCCCACAAACGTCAAACCTCTAGTTTAGACACACCACCAATGGACGTCGAACGAAGAGAGAACTCGTAGTGGTAGCAACTTCATGGAGATAATCCTTCATATCCTTGATATTTTAGCTACGGCCCAAATGAGAGAATCCTTCTTTTCTTTTTTTCGCTTGCGTACATACGCACACAAAAACACACCCTCATGTTTCTTATATAAGAACTATTGGTAACCACCCATGATCCCATGACCAGCAACCGTTGCTGATCGTGGGAAACTACCCCCGTGACCAGCAACCGTTGCTGGTCATGGATCATGCATGATGGTCAGCAACAGTTGCTAACCATCATGCCCCACATTTTTTTATTTAAATCAAAAATTAAAATTTGCACATGATGTGCATCGCACACAGACCATGTGCATAATTTAATTAATTAACCAATTAATCAATTCCTAAAATAAAAGGGACATAATCTTTGTGTGCGCGTTTAGGGTACATTAACATGTATCCACTTTGGGCATGCGTGTGCATCATATGCACGTAGGCTCGTGACTATAATACAAATTAAATTAAATCACATTTAATTTAATTTCATGTCGACTCAATGCGACTGTAGTAATCACAAACAAATTTGCAAAATTATTCCTCTCTTATTCCACGTTATCCTAATTGGTTATGGTGTGTGACATCCATAGGTTTATCACTAAGCTGGTAGTAAGACTTGTACTAACACATTAGTACTCCCAAAAGAATTAATTGTTCCGATTAATCTTTGGGTCCTACAAGCCATAATTAACATCTAGTAATATGTCATGGCTACCTAGATAGTGTGAATGATTTAAGAACATAATGAACCTATCAGTTGTGGTTACAATGTAATTTAATCCCTCTATCTTACTATATCTCGATCGAACAAAGACCATTGAATATTTGTCAAGTCACTGATTCGATCATATGCACAAATCTCATTGACATGCATTTGTTTGAGACATAAACAATTTATTCTCGGTTACAACCCCGGCCGAGGATTTCAATGCATTGTCGTAATTAGATTGCATAGGACATCATTATTATACTTTGCATATAACAAGGAGACATATTACGTATTGCATACACGTGTAACTTCTTATATGAACAAACTATGACCATCAGGTATAAAGACAAATCAACGACCCGACATTATGTGCACCTGTGAACCATAGTTGTTCGACACACAAATTAACACTGTGCCTCAGGTCTAAGGATACACAAGACCGAAACATGAACAATTAGACATTGACCACGCTAAAAGCTTCCATGTTGCTAATCATTCCATATGCGTCACGTTCAGTAAATTTGTCTAATACAAACACCTGTGTTCTAACTCAGGCATCACAATACCCAATGACTTGTGACTCATCATTCCCTTAAGTATCCAATACTTAATGGTGAAGTTAAGAACACACTAGTCTCAACAGGATTATAAATATCCACTCAATAATCTATTGACCAAGAACAGTTTAAAGATTCAGTCTAACTATGAACCCATCACAATATTCTTGATGTCTCAAGAATAGGTTTAGTTACAACTGATCTTATGGAATCATTCATAAAATAATTAGACAAATGAATGAATAAGTCATTGCCATTAATTAAATAATAATAATGATAGTACAACTGAAATCCCTAATATGTAATTATTACATAGTAGCTTTAGGGCATACATCCAACATATCCTCCTTTTTAATCCTTAGTTGATGATAGCTCGTCCTTGGGTCTATTTTGGAAAACACTTAAGCTCATTAAAGTGGGCCAAACAAGTCATCTATCATTGGTAATGAATACTTGTTCATGACCATCCCTTGGTTAAGCTATCGATAATCGATGCATAGGTGCAATGATCCATCCTTTTTCCCTACAAACCAAACTAGCATGGAGACGCACTAGTACGAATAAACATTTATCTAATAATTCTTGCATCAACACCTTTTATTCCTTCAATTCTAATAAAGCACTTCTATATGGTGCTTTGGAAATTAGCTTTGTCACAGGGACCAACTCAATTATGAATTATATCTCCCTTCCAAGGGTAACCCAGGTAATTCCTTAGGAAAAACATTGAAATAACTCATACTATTGCAATGTCGTCCATCATTGATTCCTCAACTATGTATTAACCATGGTCGTCCAATAACCTTATCAACCTTCATCCAATAAACAAGTTACTTTCAACGACGAATTCAAAGGGATCAAGGGTCCTCTTTGATCCTAGTGAACTCGAAACTAACCCCACCTGACAAGTTAAACTAAATTACCTTCCATAGCAATCCATTGTAACTCGATACTTAGTAAGCCAATCCATTCAAACAATCACATTAAAATCATACATTGTCAAAACAATTAAATTAATCAATTCCTCTTGATTTCCAATTACCATCATACACTCTAAATATCCTACTGCAGACAACCTCATCCTTTAATTAGGTCAACATGCTAAGAATTGCTTCCAACGATTTTAGTCTTAACCCCACCAACTTAACAAAGTATTCAGCTATAAACAAATGCGTAGCTCCTAAACCAATTAATGCATAAGCAGCATGATCACATTGGGAAGTTGTACCTATAATCATAGCCTGCGAATCCTCTGCCTCCTTCCTGGTAACGGCATACACTTATTCTTGTGCCAAAGGGCGATTGAAGTTGTTTTGCGGAGCGTTTTCAGTCAGTTGTCCCACTTGTGGCTATTAAGGTTGTGTCCTTGACTATCAACGAGGATAATTTTTTGCAATGTGGCATTGTTGCTTGCATTCAAAACATGTTCAAGTCTAAACAAGTCATGTAATTGTCTCATGTCGTCATCCATAAAATTGACAGCTAGCATTCGAGTTGTATATCGATTTTCCCAACACCATTCCTCCTGTTGGGTGGGATGGGATATTTTCCTCCTATCATCAATCTTTTCCTAAGCTGATGATTATCCTTATAAAATGCAAACCACGATCTAAATGCACTTGCTCATTCTGCCATATCCTTTTCAATTAGCTGAGCTCCCTCATACCATTCGTCATAATCCTTTAGGTTCAAGGGCACCAACTAATCCTTAATTTATGGTTTCAGACCATCCCTAACTTTCTAACTTGGTTTACCAAATTCCCAATCATTCTCGGTACATATTTTGAGAGCTCTATGAACTTATCCTCCTATTGCAAGACTGACAAATGATTCTGACAAAGTTGCAGGAATTCAGTTACCGTCTATTCTTGTGTGCACTCAAAAAAGTATTCGCCGTTGAACACTTTGACAAAAGCACTCCACTCGGGGACCGTACCTTTGGGCAAAACCCTTCCTTGGGTTATTTCCCACTATGTGCTAGCATTACCTTGTAATTGGTATATTGCTAGGGTTATCTTATCTTTCTCTGAGCATTTCAGCAATGCAAACACTTTCTCTGGTTCATTGATCTAGAGGGTTGTGACCTCAAGATCACCCATCTTAGCGAACTTGGACAACTCTAGCACTAGAAACTATTCAACCAACTTAAGCATCGACCATGCGTCATTTCCATCTCTGAAAAACAATGGGACTCCATTAGATGCAACGGCAACAACAGCACTTGAGTTTAAGCTCACTGCCCTATCTAAATACCCAAGGCTTCCAACACCTATAAGATTTCATCAAATCTAGAATCCCCTAGTGCTCTTCCTTTAACACTAGCCTATCCTTCAACTGCCTTTCCTCAAGGGCTCTCGAATCAAGATTGTTCATTTAATAGAATTCTCATAGAAACCTCATTTCCAATTCTACAATGAATTAGAAACCATGAACACCCACTTATAGCAAGAGAACCAAATAAAAAAACACAAGCACATAGTGTTTTCCAAGCTAACTATCCTAAAACTCATCGCATCTTATCACTCCAAGTATTGACTGAGTTTTGATACCAAAATTGATGAGGATGTCACGCATTGACTCTCAAGCACACAACAACCCCAGTTTCACTTGCGATCATTTGAATGCGACGTTCCAAGACGCGTCGTCAACCATTATTTATATCTTTTAATTAAACGTATGCACAAGTGAATCACAAGCACCCAGTCAATTACAATAGCAAGGATAGAAGGAAAATTCAACTAGAAACACATTCAAAAGTGTCACTTTATTTATTTACTGATTAACCCTAAGAAATTTATAAGTACAAGCCCTTACAATGGCATCTTCTTATCAAGCCAATGAAACCAATAGAGTTAGAGTTAATCTACTCCCTTCAAATGTAGCTACGAACCACAACATGCGTCTGTTCTCCAAACTACGAACCTGAAAATGGTTATACAATAACCAGTAAGATAAAATCTCAATAAGTTATAATCCTAAGTTTTAGTTAAGAAACTCGCTTGCCTCATGTACAGCCTAACCATGCAACTTATTATTGATGGCAGATCAATTACAAAGTGACCATCACTTTGCCTTATCTATAACATGTAAAGAAACCTCAACCACATCATAAATCATCAGCCATCATATGCAATCACAGTATAAACCATTAGTTACCAAATAAAACCACATACGATCTCACATTGCATTGGCACATGTATCCTGCATGATACAATATACTTCATGCCAAAACAACATCAACCAGCAGTTCACATAATCATAATACATATTAAACTTTCCTATGCATCAGCATCCACACGTGTTCCAATTGTTATAACCCCTTGGCCACGGCACAACCTTATAGTTGATGGTCTATTGTCTAAAAACTAGGCATCGTCTCCCCGTGGGCACGGCTACGTCATGGGCCTCCACCTAAATGGCATTCCCAAAGGAGCATTGGTCCAGCCTTTACCGCGAATCAATATGTGACCACTACCAAACAACTAATAAAATCGGGCAACCCAAAGGCCACGGCACAACCCTAAGGGTTGGTGGTCCTTTGGCAATGCGGGGTATCCCTTTTATGTGACCGTGCCGCACAGCCATCAACCATTTCTTTTCTTTCTTTTCTCTATCGCCAATGCAACCATGGGTCATGCTCATGTAACATGCTATTGCAATTAACACATGTATAATGCAATGCAACAATAATTAATGGTCACATGAACTTACATAATTCAATAATTCCAATTACAACCAACAACAAAGTAGTTCAAGTGATAATCCAACAATCAGTCTCAACCGACTAAGACCCTAATATTCACATGGTACTCAATACAATAATCAGCAGTGATTATTGTCATGATAATTGACACTTATCGATAACTTGTCCACAATTAAATACTTCGACAATCAATCACGTGCCTCAACCAAATCATCAATAATCAACCACGTACCTCAACAATTAACGATAATCAATCATGCTTCTAAAAAATAACGGTAATCAATCACGTGCCTCAACAATCAACGATAATCAATTATTCCCATAAATAATTGATTACCACAAAACAAATATAGACTTTGGTTATGTTTCAAAAATACTCATTAATAAAGTATAACATACTTTGGTCAATTATTCTAATAAATAATTAACTCCCACAAAATAAGTATAAATATTTACCAATCCCATAAATAATTACTCAACAAAAATAATTTAATTTCATAAAAATTTTCCTTAACAAATCAAAAGCCACTCATATTATAGCATAAAAATACCCTTCAATGTTAAGAAAATAAGCAATAGTTAAATAAACATAAACATTGCTCAATTTAATCAATTACCAATAAATAATCATAATTAATCAATAATTCGAAATTAATTAATATTATAAATAATTAACTAATTTAACAAAATTTACATTTCCAAAATAATATGGTATTTCCATAAATAATATAATTATAATGAATTATTCATGGCAATAATTAATCATAATTAACTAATACTAATCATTCATTAACCAATTTAATCAACCATAAAAAACTTAGTAATATAATATAATGTTAATTAATCATAAACCCAATTAATTAACAATTAAGCACAATCAAGCTATTATTAGCTTATCATAATCTCACTTAAGCTTACTTAAACCATATAAACCATACTTAAGCATAAATCACCCTAATTAACTACTAATCCCACTTAAGCTTAACTAAACTACCCCTAACACAAGATTATCCCATAATTAAGGGATTAGGAAAACAACTTACTCATTTACGATTGCGATGACATGAATGCGATAGTGGCGGTGAGGGGAATGTGTGGCTACAAACAGCAATGTTCGTAGCTCAAAACAGTGAGGGGCTCGGTGAGATGCAGCTCACGACTCATAGACGGCGCGTGGTGACGGCATCACAACGAGGACGGCGAGTGGTGAGGCAGCTCGACAGCTCACAACCAGGCGATGATGAGACGGCGCACAATAAGGATGGCAAGCAGTGGTGGTGGCGGTGGCATACCCGAACGGATGGGGAGGAAATGAAGGACAATGGAGTTTCAGTGGAGGAGAAAGGGAATGAAGGACTTGAAGAAGGGAAAGTGGGCGTGCAGAATTGGGGGGTGGAAGAGAGAGAGAGAGAGAGAGAGAGAGAGAGAGAGAGGTCAATGTGGAGAAAGGAAATGTGCGGAGGAAGGGGGCCCAACGTGGGGAAGAAGAAATGAGGGAGGAGAGAAAAGAAAAAGAAAAAGAAAAAGAAAAGAAATAACAACTTCTTATACAAGCTTATAAAAAAGGGCATTTGGTTCTTTTACCCTTGAAACACAAATTCCTAAATATTCGACTCCAATTCTCAGCTCGTTAATCCATTTCTTCCAACTTTTGGGCTTACTAATAAATTCGAGAATTAATGAGGCATTGTCCAACATTTTAGTTTCGACATCCTTGAAAGTTTGATATCCAAAATCAGATTAAAATTCATGGTTAAAATCGATCAATCGCGACTTTAGTACGACCTAACTTTCGAGCAGCGTTTAGAGGTTTCCGCGCATTTAACATGTGGTTGATAGCTTTTCAATCTACAATATTGCCCATTCAAATCAAAGTGATCCTCGATTGTCATGTAATCATGAGGAATTGATTGCTCATCTTGAGTACAAAGCCAAAATAAAATCAGTTTAACGTTGTTAACAGTTAATATCAAAATCGTGCCGAATCACCCGCAATCTAACCTTGTACCTCTACTGGATTGATTTATTTTTGTTCGCTAATTGGCCTGCAATAGCGTGGTATCATTCTATTTGATCATTATGGTCGAGCGGCCTATCCTTGATCATACGTGTATAGATCCTTAATTGCCTTTTCGAATAGTTACTTAACTCATGATGAGCTAACTCAAAGTAAATGTAACTAACAGTGCATTAATAAAATATAACCATTTCATATATCCCGAAATAGGTCGAAATTCAAGACGTCACAAGTCTAGATCTAAAGAATGTTGGAATTAGCGCTACAATGAGATCAAATGTTTATGGTCTAAACCTAAAGAACGTCAGAATGAAATTGCTTTGGGCATGGAATAAGGGTAATGTGATTAGCCTTCCTTCTCATTTCTATGTGCTTCTTATTAAAATGTATGAACAATGTTTTGGAAATACGAGTATGGGTATTTTTGCTTCCGCTGTGAATCATTTTGATTCAATTTTACTTATGCACATGTTCATGTTTTTTTGCTACAAAACCTGACAAGGGCGGTCATTCTTGAGGCCTCAACTTCGTTCTCCTCCATCTGAGAAAACCAGTCGGAGATGATTTAGAGGGAGACCCACCTAAACACTAAGAAGGTGGAAAGAAGAGGAGGGTTCCAAAGCACCCAGGTGAAGCCCTAGTTCCATCATGAAATTGGACGGAAGATGGCCAACTCCAAGAGAGGGATTTAGGGTTTAAGGGGACAGACTACACCAGCGGGTAGGGAGGAGACTCGGCATATCCGAGAGGGCGCACTGAGTTAGTTTGAACAGAATAATGTATCTATTTTTTACCAAAATATTATGTTTACTTCAGCAGCGTGACAGCTGGTTTCATGATCACAAAAACTATTTTCAACATTATTACAACCTACACATGCAAATTTTATAATTTTAGGCATACCTTGCCTAAAGGACTTTCGACACTTGCAAGAAAATCACCACAACCCGCAAGAACCTCAAGTGAGAGATTTCCATTCAGGAAAGCCAAAATCGCAAAAGAGGAGGTTTACAGGAAACTTACATTTACTATACATTTGTTTTGCGGAAAAATATTATTTCTGAAAAATGTTTTTCAAGAACTGATTTTATTTTTCGGTATTTAACTAAAACCTAAAAATCAATTAGAAAATATTTTCTGCCATTTGGTGTGGAAATTCTAATTGATTTTTCTGGGGAAAATTACTAAAAAATATGAATTTTTTCGATTATTTTTATTTTAAAATTACTTTTATTTTTTTCCTCCTTCCTCTCCATTGCTCCTATGCTTCCTTGCCACCATCCTTGTCTCCAACCTCTGGCGATTCATTCTCGACTAGCTCGTGGGGGTAAGCTTGCCCTAAGTTGGTGAACCTTAAACTTGCCAAATTGGTGAGCACGAGGCCTCACTAGAGTTCAACGAGCTCAAGGCCTTGTGAGTCGATTGCTCACTTGAGCTTGAATGAGGCCAATGGATTTCACGATGGATGACGATGAGCTTGAATATAGAATCAAGCCTCGAGGGAGCAGGCCGGCGAGGCTTAAGCCCATCGGCCCTATGCAAACTTGATCTCATCAAATTTGACAAGGCCAAGCCTCGTCTAAGGCCAGTGAGATTTGAGTTCACTTGTGGGAAGTTGTCGGCCTTCATTGTGGTCGGTAGTCAACTATGGAATAAGCAAAATGAAAAAAAAAAAAAAAATTGAAAATTTTCAAAAATAAAATAAAAATCGATTTTTAAAAATAAATTTTTATAATAAAAAATGCTCCATCAACCAAGATCCGAGCCCAAACAACAAGGACCCACATGAGGTATTTATCGATCGAGGCTTGAGTGTCGAAGACTCAAACATAGCATTTATGGACTTGAGTTCAGGTGCCAGGACACTAGGAGTTCGAGCCCCACCTTAATGGATAAGGGTAAGAGCAAGAGGGCCTAAGCTCGAGCATTGAGGTCCTAGGTCCAATCACCAAAGAACTTTAGCCTGAACACTAGGATTTGGGATTTGGGAACCAACGTTGGGGCTTTCATGCCCAAGCGGAAGGTTTTAGATCAAAGCGCCAATATCTAGTTATATTTTGAAAAATATTTTTTGATGTTGTTGAAAGGGAAACCATTTTTCTGAGTTTAATTTTTGATAAAAAGGCCTTTTTCTTACTAAAAATAATATTTTTCGTTAACTCATTATCCTAATCGAATCAAACATCGGAAAATATTTTCTTGAAAAATATTTTCCGTAAAATAATTGGATCTTTAAGTGCAAATAAGATGAACCCCACATTTATGAGGACCTTTTAGGCCCAAGGAGAATCTAGCCTTGTGAAGCCTTGGGCAAGGATATATTTGGGCCTTGCAAAGAATCAAAATGGCCTTGCGCCATGTTGTCATGGTGCTGACGTAGGAGCAAGCCTCTTGCGACTGCCGCATGGTGCAATTTTTATTTTTTGTCGTCAAAGACATAAATTTTATTAATAATGGAAACTTAAAATACGAGGATTTGAAATTGAAACAAACAAAGCCCAAAAAAATGGGGAGGCTTAGTAAGCCAATTTGGGCAAAGAGAGTCAATTCGATGGATGGGCTTTCGCCATAATCAATGGAATAAAAGGCTAAAGACACTCCCTCCAAATGGGCCATAAGCTGGTGGACCAGGGGCCGCATGCTGTAAGTTGGCCGGCCTAATATATATCTTTTGAAAATTTAAATATACAATTTTTTTGCCCAACTTTGATTGCTGGTTTTTCTCTCATCCACCATCCAATTGCCATGATTTTTGCACCCATAGAAAGGTCGCAATTCAAATTATTTCGAATTTGGTTCTATGTCCAAAAAGGATCATGGATTTTTGCAAATCGGGGAAAATGAAACATCATGATATTTTTCTCAAGAAAACTTATATGGAAGTGATTCATGTTGGAAATTTTCCATTTTCTACTCAAGAAAACTTATATGGAAGTGATTCTCGAGGTGTTGAATATCTCATGTCCATTTTCTACCTAAAAAAATTATGATTTTTCCAACCCCATTGAGATCATACGGTCATGTTAAATGTCAAGAAATCTACCGATCCAATTATCTTATTTGATCAAATTTGATGCCGTTGGAAAGCTCTTCGAGAGCAAAATCCAACTGTTCCATTCAATCAAAATTTTGACAAGGGTGACTTCTAGCTGAAAGTTGGTTTATATCTCGATAAAAATTTAGTGTCTACACCAGATATAAGTTTGAGTTGCTTAAGGTGGATGATATAAGTGTGCTAGCAAGAAAGTTTTGTTTCAATGACCTCAGAAAGCAAGAGAAGGTGCATTTGCAAGTACAGGTTCAACCCGATAAAGCTTGATGTTCCTCGATATTGTGAACTAAAAGTGGCGACAACCATTTCTGAGTCATGTCAAGGGTTGAAGAAGCACGGAAAGGTCATTTATGTATCCTTTATCCTCTAGTAAATCGCTTAATTCGCCTGGTATTAACTCTTTCAGGATCAACAGCAACAACTGGACACACCTTTCGAGCAATGAACATTGTTAACAACAAGCTTAGAAACAAGATGGAGGATTGATGATCTAGCAGATTGCCCTGTTACTTACAATGAGGAAGAATTGTTGAGAATTTCTGTGTAGAGTCGATTATCGTTGAATTCTAAGATACAAAAGAGCGACAAGCACAACTTCAGTGATTAGGCGCAACAATATATGCGTACTTTTATTGATTATATGTCTACTTGTATATCTTAGCAATTTATGTGATACTTGAGATTTTGCTTTGCCTCACTAATACTAAATTATCCATCCTTGTTCAAAGAAGTTGGTGAGAGTGTGAGGGGAAAGTCCAATACTTTTACCTGGGGAGATCATTGAGATGGAGCTTAAATCCAATCGTCAACATATTTAATTGAATCTATCTTTACTCAAAATTTTAAGATAATTCCTTATAAGGCCATTATGATATATTAATATATAATATATCTCAACTTGAATCTCCATCAATATCCACCTTTATTTTCGGTATGCTTTTTCAGACTATACTATCTATCATTAGGGCCCATGTTGCTAGCTACACCACAATAGGTAGCTTCAACCCTGGCCTCTTTGATTAGATCGAACCATGAATGATGCCTTGGATATCGCATTGGCCACGATATTCCTTTTTCAATATATTCATCAAACAATAGAAATACTGAAATAGATTTGGGGTGGAGCACCAATCAATTATTAGCTCCAATATCATCTATTAGGAGTGTGCAATGAAAGTCTAATATTTTCACTTGGAGAAATGGTCTAGAGAGAGTCCACATTTACGTTTCAATAACATATCCAGTTAGATACATCAAGATATATTAAACATTCTATGTCACACTAATTATTCAATGTGAAATTTTTCTAACTCAATATACATGTGTATTCTAATAAAATGTAATGTAGGAAAAATTCTTAAGATACATCATTGTATAAGATAATTACAACACTTCAAACTTCATTACGATAAGAAAATCTACTTGTATGACGGCAAAAGAACAGCTCAAATATCAAAACTTGGCACAAGGAATACTTAAGTATAAAAAATTACGAAATATATACTAAATTTCACTTTTTTTAAACATTATATCACTTAAGTGCCAACTTCGATGAAAAACTGCTAAAAATCTAATGCGGTTTATTTTAATAAAATAACTTGTTTACATGCTTTACCGGAAGCTGAGTCAGCAAAAACTCAGACAAAACGATGTCGTTTTGATGTTGACATATCATTTAAATATATGTATTAATTTAATAATATGAAAATTTTTAAAATATATTATTATATAAAAAGGGAAGGGGTAATGGTTGGGTGAGGGCTGCACTCCTTCCTCTCTCTTTTTTAATAGATAAATTTGATTTTTAGGAATTTTCTGAAATGGCATTTTTTTTGCCAAATCAAAAAAATTATTATGTGGATATTTGTTTTGAAAAAATATTATCACGTCAGTAAATAAAATCGTCAAAAAATTATACATATGCATTTTAATCAAAATTTTTCATTATTAATACTTAATTAACCCATTTTGCTTCAATTTTGATATCGTGCTTTTCATAACTTTTAATATTTAAGGTTTTTTTTCATGTGAAGTTTTGGTGCTTTAGAAATTTGCAACTCCTTATACGACGCTTATCTACCTAGATCATGGCATCTCGTCGGGAAGTCGTACGGTCATTGAGTGTCTCGCAGAAGCACCTGCTGTTGTGGCGACGTGCAGACAAAACAATCCCTCTTGTTCTCTCAGGGATAAGAGTACACGGGAAAGACTGGTCAAATACGGTGCCCAAGGGAAAAAAGCTGCAGGGGCTCGTACTTCGGTGGGAATGGGGGGAAGGGGATAAAAAAGAGTAGCATCGGTGGTCGGACACTTCTTGTCGGGACTCGCAGACAATGACGTGTTCCCATACGCACGCTGCCCGACACCCCTTCTGTTCCCGGCCCCTCCCCAAAGAAAAATATTGAAAAAGAAAGAAAAAAAAAAGAAAATTTCAGGAATAAAAAACTTACAAGAACTCTTGGAAATGGCAAGAGCCGCTCCCGCAATTTGCCTTTAGGACCTCCTCCCATTGATTTTACGCTCTCAGTGTTGTCATAAGATCAAATGCTAATTATCATTAACAAATAAGACGTAACTCTTTTTCCATTTCATTCGAGAAGAATAAATAATTTGAGAAATATATAACTTTAAAGAATGATCATTCGTATCACTTATAAAAATAAATTAATAAAATATAATTTTGTCATTTACGAATTATATATTAATTATTATCAATAATGAAATTCTTTTTAATTGATTGATTATTTGAAACTATACAATCAATTATTTATAAAAAAATATTTTTTAAGTCATTTATTTTAAGAAATAAACTGGAGCTTTTATTTTGAGTTGTGTTTCGCTTATGCAATTACACTTAATTACCTTTTTGTGCTGATATTGGTCTCATTAGGACTATATACTAGCTAAGCAAAATCAGAAAGTCAAATATACTTAAAATCCCCTTGACAATTTAAATTACAAAAGTCAATGGAACTGGATATTCATGGATAACGTAGATTGTCTAATTATATACATGACATCCGTGTAAGCCAAGTGAAATTGTCCAAAATCTAATGAGGAGTAGAAAAGAGGAGTCTCGTTCAAGACTTACGTGAACGATTATTCAATAGAAAATAAGATGTTTATTCAACATAAAATAAGATGTCTGATTTCGTTTCATCGAGATTTTTGTCAAATGTGGATCCCTCAGATAAATGCAAAAATTCGCGAGAATAAAGTATCTTATAGTTATAGTAGATTACTACACAATCTATGCAAGAGACAGTTGCTTCTTAATTGTAAAATGCTTGCGCATATAGCTATATTAAATAGGAATTGTCTTTATATGATTTCTAAGAAGATCATAAAATTGTTAGAATATTTTAAATGGAGTTTGTTGGAGAATGAACTCTAGGAAGGTAGAGTAGAAATTAGTATGATAAAGAGAAAATGATATAGTCGCTCAAAATTAAATGAGAGAACATGTCCAATATACAATAAAAAAAAGTTCGTCAAAAATAGATTAATAAGTGTAACCCCAATTCAATATAAGAAACTGCATACTAACATTTACCCCTCAAAACAAATTGAAGACATCATACAATGAGATGTTACTTGACTATATAATACAAGACGCTTGTATTAATAATGAGATTTTGTAAGACTATTGTTAATTGTTCTAAAAACTCAAACTGTTATATGAAATTGCCAATTATTTTTAAAAGTTTAAATTGTTAAATGAATGTGTGATTTAATATTTAAATAGTCCAACACTCTTTCTCACGCGTAGGTTGGATTTTGTTCTAAGTTTAAATTGTGAAGGTAAATAAGGGTCTGATACCATGTAAAATATTATGAGATCATTGCCACTATTGTAGAAGTTTAAACCATCATATAACAAGGTAAGTTAATATATAAATAGTCCAACACTAATCTCATGTGAGCACATTGTCATTGATAAGGACGTGGTTGTTGACAATCAAGTTTTTGAACGATTCAATCAATAGACTTCTAACAAAGAGGCTCGAAGATAGAATTAGCACGGCATTACGTTGATGCAATGACTTTCTTCAGATGAAGTTACTAGGCCCGCAGCATCGATCGAAACTTTGTTCAACGTCCTCTGTCTGAGTTTCATAGGCTACGGCTACCACGCGACTGGCAGCCCGACCTAGACTCAGCTAGACTCAAGTTCATGGCACCACGGCTTCGCGAGAGAGAGAGAGAGAGAGAGAGAGAGAGAGAGAGAGAGAGATGTCCGTGCAGCGTGCAACGGCTTGATTGGAGGTCAGGGATGATGGCTGTGCAACATGGGTGGGACTTTGACGGCATATAAATTGGGCTGGGTGCGGTTCCCGGCTGTTCTACACGGTGAACGACAGTCGAGGAAGGGACACGGACAAATTGGGAAACAACAAAAGGGAGAAAACAAAAGAAAAGGGAAAAAAGAGGAAAGTGGAGAACTAATTTGAATCATTCAAAATGTAATATGGTTAAACGTATCAAGCTTTTACAAATTTTTTAAAAAAATTATCAAGCTTTCAAGGACAATATACTTCACCTCAATAAATGAAGAGGATCTTTAATCTTTTAAGATTACTTTCTAATTTTGAGTGTTTTCATAGCATTGTCTTTATCAGATTTCTAAGTAATAAACTAATTTCAAATTTCTTTAGCAAGTCTTAAGTACAAATTTTACGAGGTTAGAATCTATCCCATCTTTCATATTCAGTTTCAAAAAACTATTTATTTTGCCTGTTTTTAGGATTATTGGAAATAAAATCCATAGTTTTCCCTAAATTTTCGATTCATGTGTGTTCTTGCAAGTTTTATTGTGTTTAACCTTGTTTTCCCATGACAACAATTTTTAAAAACTAATCGAGAAAACAAAGATTATTAAGGGTCCGTTTATTTGTGAAAAAAAGACAGTTTCATGGATGATATCAATATATTTTATTTATTTATTCATGTTTTAAGCAATATAAATAGTCATTTTTTGAGAAATATTTTTCAGATAAAGATCTTTCATAAAACAAGCACACTCTAAATATGTTTTTATCAACGAAGCAGCTTTGTTGGCTCAATGTGTGATCCAAACCGATATAATTGTTATCTATCCGAATTGAGAACTTTTCATGAGATCTTTCAAGAAGTGAAGATGACAATCATTGTGTGATCGAAACCAACATCAAATCATGCACGAGGGTTGAGGAATTCCACTTCTACATAGCAATCTCGCATTAGTGACGTAAGTACCAAAGGAACCAAATTTCTTTATGTGCACACTTCTCTGATAGTTGTTATGATAATTGTTTGTTTCTACTTAGAAAAAAAAAGATCATGTAATTCACTTATTATGTTTTGTCCTTCCACATATCTATAAAGAGGCTCATTTTTTGGTTGATTTTCAAAAATAATCTCATATTTTTATTATTATCCTATAATAACATCATATTTTTTAAATATTTAAAAGTCTTTGGTTCTGAAAGATAAGAATAAGTGCGAAAAAGGTTTAACTTTTTGTGTATTGTATAATGATTATTTAAAATAAACACTATTATAATATCAATTACAATCAATTAAGGAAAATAATGCTCAATTCTAAGAGATCTATGGAATCAAGGGACATATATTTCCAATATCCCCTTCAAACTCAAGATGAGATAAAAGAAGTCAACTAAAATTTGAAGAAAAGATTTTGAGAATGCCTAGATGGATGTGCCCTTGTACAATCATTAGCCAGACCAATGAGACGAACAATGCCATGAAGCACGTTATAATATATGAAATGATTATCTATTTCATTATGCTTGGTGCACTCATGGAAAACATTATCGTGTGCTATTTGGATTGTGTAATATTGGCTTTTTCTTTATTGAGTTGGTCAAAGTGGACTTTATAATGAAAAAGAAAAAGAAAGTAAAAGTGGGCTCTCTTTATAAAGAAAACAGAGTAGAGAAGAGAAAACGTAAGAAAGAAACAAAGGAAAGAAGAAAAAAGGAAGGGGTCCACGCCTCAAGGGCCTCATGAAGCTGGATTAACTTTATTTCACAATGCCCAGCAAAGGTTCAAACTCTTTGTTTTTTTAATTGGAGTAACTTGAGTTAGGACACAAATTCAAATTTTTGCGAAATTTGAATTGTAAAGTTCAATTTGGAGTTATAACTTGTGAAATTACATGAAAATAGTGGATTAAGGCATTGTGGAGCTGTGAAGTTTGACGGGAGTTGATCTAGAATAACGTTTTAGTTGAAGCGAAAATTTTAGAGTTTCACGTGCGAGCTCTGCACCACAAATAGCTTTAAATAATCACTTGAAGGGAGCAATTTGTTGCACATTGGAGTCATTTTGTTAGCTGTTAAGTTTAGCTTAGCCGATTCATCATTGGGGTAGTGTTTTACTTGATTTTGACATTAATTCTCATTTAATTCATAGGATTGTAAGATCATCGGCTTGTGTAACTTTCATTGTTTGGTTATTCCCCAAACTGTTAAAAAACAAAAATCGTTTTTTTGCTCTTTATTTCTCAGCAGATCTTTCTGGGGGGGTGGCACCTTAGATCTGTGCCAAGGTTTAAGGCAAAAAGGAAATAGGATCTTTATCTGAATACCGTCTGTCAACCAATTTTTTGGAAATTCGGTTTCTGATAATTGAATACCATTATAGGTGCATTTATTCCAAGTAAATAGTGATATCTCTTCTATCAATTTGTAAATTCATGTCTTGAAAGCGAAAAAAGATTCAATATATTATGAGTTATGAGAGAGCAAGCTTTTTGCATGCTTTTCAGTTATTTATGAATAGTTTGAGAAATTTTTTATGAAAGACATTATGAGACAAAATTTATGAAAACGTTTCAAAAGGTTATATATATTTATTTGTGAATTTAGTTTATGAAATGAATTCCCTAGTGATTTGAGAAATACCTTATAAAATATATTGGAGTTGTGAAAGAATATATATTCTGATTTCTAAATAGCATTCTGGTTATGAGATGGATCTAGATTTGGTTTTGTGGTTTTGGAGGATGATGATTTGATATTCACCATCACTATCTGTTTTGCCAATTTTGGTTCTTGCAAAAATTCTTTCACCAAACAGCATATTTTAATTTTTTTTTATAGGAGATTTGGGTTCTATGTTGAATCTAGATAGAGAATGCCAAATGCAAATGCAAATATTATTCCCAACCTATGTATTACAACCCTAACAACCGACACAAAAGATAACTCAATAACTAACAACCTATAGGAACAAACTAAACTAGTATCTAATCAACGACGTAGTTTGAACACAGTCGATTGTATGACTTGTACTGTGGAACCCAAATTATGCTGGAATTTAATCAACACAGCTTGTTTAGGCAAATGTTTGGAATTTAATTAATAGTGATACCCCTGGATAGGAAACACAACGTCAGATTTTAATCAACAACGTCGAGCTTGAGGAACAACACCAAAATCTAATCAACATTGCTGAACCGGATAAAGATATACGCTGAAATTTAATCAAATGGAGAGAATCTTGAAACTATAGCTAAAGTATATTAAGGCAAAGATAAAGTAAAGGTAATTATTACGTTGTTCGAGGGGTTCTTTGTTGAATGGCTTGTGGTATTTATAGGGCAATCTGGTAACCATTAATCGGCTACTTTTTTTTGGGTGGTACTCTTAGCATTTCCCATGTTTTCCTTCTTCTCTTGACCATTTTATTCATATGTGGTTGTTAATTGACTTGTTGATGATGCTTGCACGATTTTCTCATCGAGTAAATAACCACTTACTTATTTTCATGCACTCTTTCATGCATCAACTATTCCTGCTTGGATTTTAACATCAATTATGTTCAAATTTCAAATCCAATGTACTGTCCTAGGAACCTAATACGTGGCAATTAAATACCTTGCTATCAAATTAAGCATATCCATCTGTAAATCCATCGACACCTAGCCCAAGTATCTTTAAAAAAATTGACTATCTTTTGATCTCATGAACAAAAAGGGGTGCACTACTTCTATTACTATCCTCATGACCAACAATGATGTCAAGGGTAACTTTGGGTGTTAACATTATGACACCAATTAGGGACTTATGGATATGTATATTGGATTGAGAATATCCTTATGAATTGACCCACTAGCAGATAATAGGTGGAGATCTTATTAGGGGGAATTTTGGTCATCTTCTCACCAGATGTTGTGCCATGACATAGTTTGAAATTGAGTAATGGATTGGTCGATAAAATGGACCATTAACGGGTACTTTGATATGAGATTGATCAATAAATTGGATTGTTGATATTTGTTTTGATGTTATTGATTTAAGGAATGCTAGATATGCTCGGAAGAGATTTCTACTACTTGCTGAGTTGTGGTTAATTATTTTCATTCCAATCTTTTCAGATTATTCAACTAATGATAAGTCAAACGAGAGCAATATCTATGTGAATCTTTGGTAGTTGGATCGTGGGTATGAGTTTAGATAGTTGGATATGTCTGAAATAGTATTTGTGGAGGCTTACTTTCTTACTTTTGAAAAAAAAAAAAGATATATTGTTTATGAAGTTTAAAACTCTTGTCATGTAACTAGATTACTGTTTTATTAGATATGTAGATATAAATATATATTTTTTGATAATAGGATAATGTTGATTATGTTTGAGGTTGTGTCATTCAAGTAGGAGAATTGTTGCGTCATTTTCCCTATTCTAGTAGAATTTGTCATAACACACACGTATGTCCTCTAATAAGTATCATAATATCATATTAGCAATAGTACGATATTTTGCTCCCATGCTAGATTGAGCAACAATGATTTGTTCCTTGCTATGCCATGTGATAAGCGAGTTACCTAGAAAGAAGTGGTAGCTTGTAGTGAAGTGATGATCGAGAGGGTCTCCAACTTAGTCAACATCTAAGCCTTCAACTATAAGGTAGAGTGAGCGAAAATGTGAAGAGTGTAAAATAAGGTGCTCTTACCATAGTGAAGAATTTGAAGAGTGTCATTAAAGTGAGTTGTATACGGTGCAGTCATATATTGATTAGCAATGTGAACAATATATTCGGTGTTAGGATGTGTAACAATGAGATGTACAAGATAACCAACTAGCTATCGATAAAGCCTAGGATTTATAGAGGCATTTCATCTTTGTCATCAAATAGGAGTTGTAGCATGATTGTTATCAGTGAGTCTTGCTTGAGAAATAAGATGGGTGTCATGTTTTGCTTGAGAAACATTAAAGCTAGAGGAATCTAAAGTAATCTCTTAACCTAGAAAACAATCGAGTAACTCGAGATTTTTCATTTCAAACTATTGAAGAAATAATACTAAAGTTATGTAATGCTAGTATGATCATTGCCAATAATAACAAAGTCGTCCACATATAATTATGGTAGAAGAATATACCCACCAGATGTTTGTCAAATAAAGATAGCATTAACATAGGGGTTGGATTAGAACGATGAATAATAGTACCATTTTACAATGAACAATGTATAACTACAATGATTATAAACAAAAATCACAAACTTGCAAGATCCTCTTGTTGTGAGAGTAAGAGATGGTCCCCAAATGTCCAAATGAATTACATCAAAAGGTGCATAAGGGATAGATTCACTAAGATCAAACTGTAAAGCATTATGTTTTCCAAATTTCGGTGGTAGGTAATCAAAAAGTTTATTGTTAACAGAACCTAAATGACCACTTAATTTGGAAAAAGAAGAAGCATGACCTAATTAAGAATGCCAAGTTTTAGATGATACGATGACAGCATAGCTAGAATGAATTGGATTAAAGGGAGCATGAGAGACATATTCATTAAGCTCAAATGGTAAAGCATTATGTTTTCCCAACTTACATGGCAATAAATCAAATCAATGAGACCTAAATGACCACTTGAAATCAAAGGATCTAATTTAAAAAGAAGAAGCATGACATAATTAAGAATGCCAAGTTTCAAATGATATCATGGTAGCATAGCTAGCAAAAGTGTTCGGAGTATTTAAAAAGATAAACTGAATATGCACCCCACTTTATGATGTAACCCCACTCACGATATTTAACAAACTTGCAAGAATCAGAAGCTGCTTCTAATTGTGGCTTAGATAAGGCTTGTTAATCCTAGATAGCATGATGGAGAACAAAAAGTTATTAATAGACAGATTTATCTCTTGATGCTTGGGATGCAGATTTTATAATAGCCGCGATATTGATGATAATGTTAGATTCAATTAAAAAGTAGATCCCATGCTTTCTTTTCTATATTGAGGTGACCAAACAAAAGTTTGACAAATGGAACCGAAGTTTTTTCGAAACCATCTAAGGATATGACGATTCTTGCGGTGGTGCATGTGTGCTTATGCGATGGTTGGCAGCACAGTCTTCAGAATTTGACTCGTTGGAGGACATTGAGACTGATGAGGGTGTTGATTTTGAGAAACGATCCACCAAAACCGTCGGAATAGCACTCCAAAACATTAGCTCGGCGGAGGCGCGAGAGTCCCACTTGTTAATGTTGTGTGGAGGCATAGGGCTCTCAATTTGATCACGGCAGTGATTTTTAGTAACAATCTCTTGAAAGTGTTGGAACATCACTCAATAGTGACAAGTTCAATGGAAAATGGACATTGATGCTATTGACATAACGTTGCTATGACCACCACTTTGTAAAAGATTTAATAGCCATTGGTTCAGACAATAAAATCTTTGATAACAAAATAAGAATAAAATGGAAAAAAGATATGGAATTTCTCTATAATTTTTAGGGCGCCACTAATTCCACCTCCAATATGACTAAATCCACCCCATCTTCCATTAAAAAGAAAAAAAATTGCCCTTGATAATGTTGCAATTTGTAACAGTGGCCCATTTTTTCTTCTATTTATTTATTTCTATTTTTATTTAGGATCTAGTCACTATAATAAATATTGGGTCGGCATCTAATGGAAAATGGGCTGACATTTCAAGTGTTCTTTCAACCTTTAAATTTAATAGATCTACATAATTACATTCACAATTTTTTTTAGTAGGTGATAATATTCTTTACTTGTAATTATGTATATTTCGGTATCTAATTTATTTTTTATTTCATCATATACACGACAATTGATTGTGTGGACTCTTTTACAATTTTATCTCTCGATTTAAGCTTTTAATAAGAAAAAAGAAAAAAAAGAAAAAGAAAAAGAAAAATAGGGTAAAAAATGAAACTGGTTGAAAAAATCAATCGATTTCCTCAAACCTGTTTGTGGTCCATGGCTGATCGTCATTCCGTCATTTGACGGAGGACGGTCAGCTAAGCTTTTTCCTTTTAAGTTTTTCACATATTTTACTTTTGCATATGGGGACCCCATATATATTAAAGGCATTATGTTTCTCATACCCATGAAAAAGGCACTATGTTTTCTTTTTATTTTTATATTTTACTTTTATAGAAATAAATTTTGTCGAAAAGAGAAATTTTCAAGAAAATATATATCAAGTCTCCTAATTTACTATATTAAATAATTTTGTCTTTTTTTGTCACTATTGCTGAAATATTTTTACACAACATGTAGGACATTATAGGAGTATCAAGGAATACACTAAAAAAATCGATTTAAGATGTAATGCATAATGAAGCATTTTGTTATCTTTTCATAGACATTTCATGGGTGATATTAATTTTTGTCCATCTAAAATTATGGGAGTTCATTCGATTTTTTAAAATTCTTATTATAAGCAACGTTTTGATTTAATTAAATTTCAAAGTTTAACATTAGAGAATAAAACAAAGAGTTTTTTTTTTCTTTCATCCTATTATTCCATTTTATGTATACGTGTATATAAGACAAGTGATGGATTTTGATATGTACAACAAAAGCAAAAGTTTATAAACAAGTGATTGCATCATAAAAAAGCATACGTCAATTTTTCTAGATTCTAGCGACAATTGATCCATTAATTTGCTCGACAACCTAGAAAAATTAGATTTTTTGAAAATTATTCTTTTTGACAAAACTAATTCCTACGGAAGTTAACTTTAACATTAAAAAGAAAACATAGGCCCACGCTAAACAAAACCAAAAATGTGAAATTCTAATAATGGCAACTAGATCCCACATATAAATAGATAAACTAAAAAGAAAGAAAGTAAATAAATTTAGGACTACCACTTCAATTACAATTGTCCGATAAAAAAAAATTAAATTGAATGATTGAAGGTGATTTTGTCTTTTTGATGAAAATTGGGTGTATTTAGTTATATAAGGAGCAGAAATAGCACCGCCCTATTATAATGCGCTATAATGAAGAATACATGCACCTAGTTATAGGTCTTACAAAATGATTATGTTAATCAATTTGACAAATCAAGGAAGATAATTCAGAATCTTAAGAGATATACGACATCAAAGAAAGCATACCAGTGAAGTTGTCATTATTTTCAACGTTATACCAATGTTCATTTTTTCATTTTACGATCCCTTAAACTGTCATCTTAATAAAAAAAAATGACTTTAAATTCCAAAGCGGCACCCCTACTTGTGTTGAAGTGGCATTCCAAGTGAAACAATGGACAATAGATCATTATTTGCAGCTTAATGAACGGTTAATTGTCATCGAGACAAATTTTTAAGGTGAGGGCTTCGTCCAATAAAGTTAGAATACGATGCGATAATCTAAAGATAGATTAAAAAGACAGGCTCCTCCTGCATATTTATATTTGCGTTTTTACTATATATAAATTATCGTTTCACGAGTCTGACGAAACTTGTGCCGCACAGGGCCGTTGGCTAGGAGACAAGCGCAAGGACAAGGCCTTGGGAAAGCTTCTCTATTAAGTGTGAGAACACGAATCTTCATAGCGAGCCCCTAGAACCGGAACTGAGACCCGATCTCCTTTGACCGATGTCCACCAGCTAAACATTTAGACTCTAACGCACGAAAGATTCTTACACACCGCTAATAAAGCGGCCGCAAAAATGGAGTTATGTCATAACAACAGCAAGTGCTAAAAGTGAAGCTGAACCTCTGATCTTGTCTGAGGTACGAAAACTCCTCTCTCTCTCTCTCTCTCTCTCTCTCTCTCTCTCACGATGCTCAGAAACGCTGCGAGAAAGTCCAGGTGTTCTTCATGCGTTTCATCATTCTGCTTGCTCGGTCATTAAATCTCTCAGTTTCAGGTAGGTACCCGCTTTGCTTGTGACTACGACGAGCAGTGACTTCTTGTCAGATCTGAGGGTCAGGTGGGTTCTTCAGCTCATGAGCCGAGGGTTTCTCTATTCTGGCTCATGCTGGATCTAGAAATTTCTCAAGAATTAGGGCATCGACGCAAGAAAGAAAAAAAAGAAACACCCATGTCTCCAATGTTTCGATTCGAGCAACATGCAAGCACAGCTGGGTTTTGTGCTGTAGTGGGTAAGGAGGAATAAATTAGGGAGATAATTGTTTTCTTTTGGATATTTGTCAGTCGGGATTTTGGGTTTCTCGCATTTACATCTTTCACGCACAAAGCAGCAAAACTAAAGGGAAGAAAGGGGAGGAAGCTGTGTACAGAAATAATCTCCCTTATCCATTTTCGGAGATCCTTCTCTTGGTTTGGTTATCGGTCGTTTATCGTTGTCCGACTCATCAGCGACCATAAGAGGGGCTTAGTGGCGATTTATTTGCCTCTTCTTGCGATTGAATTCGGATGGCGAATCGGTGGTGGGCTGGACATGTGGCGATGAGGGGCGCAGATCCGCCGCCGTTCCAGCTGAGTAATGCGGACGACGACCGCAGGGGTGGTTTGAGCAGGGGCATACCTCCGATTAGAGAACAAGACTTCATGGACAACGCCAATAACGCGAACGCCACGCCCACCAACAGCAGCGGCACTAGCAAAACTAATCCAAACCCTAGCGAGGCTGACTCTCAGGATGACGACAGCCGAGACAACGATGGAGCTGGCGATGACCCGGGAGGCTCCATCCACGAGACCCCTGAGCCCCGCAGTGGCAGCAGCAGCGGTGGCAAAAGTGGGCGAAGGCCCAGAGGCCGGCCTGCTGGGTCGAAGAACAAGCCAAAACCCCCCATTGTAGTTACCAAAGAGAGCCCTAACTCACTGCGTAGCCACATACTCGAAATCAGCAGCGGGAGCGACATTGCGGAGAGCATCGCGAACTTCGCACAGCGGAGACACAGAGGGGTTTCCGTGCTCAGCGGGAGTGGAATTGTGACTAATGTGACTCTTAGGCAGCCCACTGCACCCGGAGGAGTGATCGCTCTTCAAGGAAGATTCGAGATCTTGTCGCTGAATGGTGCGTTCTTGCCTGCCCCATCGCCACCGGGGGCCACTGGGCTGACGGTCTATTTATCAGGCGGGCAGGGGCAGGTAGTTGGGGGCACCGCCGTGGGCCCGTTGGTGGCATCGGGGCCTGTTATGGTTGTCGCAGCCACGTTTAGTAATGCAACGTATGAGCAGCTGCCGGTGGAGGATGAGGTGGAGGAGGCGAACACGGCAGTGGGGGACGGTGGTGAGGCAATGCAATTGCAGCCGACATCAGCAGGATTGAGTCATCCTGGAAACAGCGGTAACCATAATTCTGGATCTCAGTCTTCTCAAGGATTAGCAAATCAACATCACGCTTCGTCTTCCATGCCGATGTTCAATTTGCCTCCTAATTTGATGCCTAACGGACAAGTGCCTCATGATATGTTCTGGGCTGCTCCTCGTCCCCCGCCTTCTTACTGAGTCATTTAGAGAGAGAGAGAGAGAGAGAGAGAGAGAGATTGTGATGTCGTAGATTAGGTTCATTTTCTTTGTTTCGTTGTAATTTCTGCCTGTTGTTTGAAGATGTTCGACAGATCCTCAAGGGAAATTGTCAAGGAAAGGCCGGACCCTTTGTTTATATTACTTGCAACTCCGTTTTTCTAGTGCATGTAATTTGTGCGTTGCCTTATTCCTTTTCCTCACCGATCTATTTTGGTTTGAGAGAGAGAGAGAGAGAGAGAGAGAGAGAGAGAGAGAGAGAGTCTTATGATCATATTAGTTTCAGGAAACGAAGTTTGATCGGGCCAGGGATAAAGAAATGGCTCTCAAGTCTCAACCACGAGAAAGCTTCTTCATGACCGCAAACTTCTATGACTGCCTCTCTGTAGGTATGTTTTCTTGGTTTCTTTGCACTTTGTTGTTAGCGTGTGGTTCATGCGCTTATGGAGTGTTTCAATTCTTTTTACTCTTGTGAGAGGAATAGTTTTGGTTCATATGTATCTCGCCCAAGTGTGTCACTTCGTTCCTGTTTGTTCCAAATGCTTTGTCATCATTGCCATTTGTCGCACTGATGTTACCTCTGCAAGGGTTGGGAGTTGCCACTGTAGCCTGGGGATTGCATGGTTTACACTTGCTGGGTCTTGTAGGGTATAGTGGCAAAACGTGGCGTACAGGTTCATGACTGGGTTGACAGATCTCACTGACATCTGTCACTAGAAAGCTTCTTTATTTGTCTAATCTTTGTTATTTGCCTCATAAAAAGAAGACCGTAACAGCCCAATGCTATATGGAAACTATTTATCCTCCGAAGATTCTATGATGAGAACAGTCGATAATCATATGACCTTCATGGAAGGAAAATCATAGCATAACAATCATATGATCTTCATCGAAGGAAAATCATAGCATAACATCATTATTAGCAGCCAGATTAACCCCATCTATATTTTAGTAGATGTACTTTTTAAGATGATGCATCCTCCTTCATGGAAGTAAGGATCAGTCAAATGAAGTGAAAGCACGAGTGTCTTTTCAACCGAGGAATTTTATTCAAAGAACCATCATGGGAATGACTTTTTTAGCACGCAATGTAGAGTTTCATGAAATTGAGGTAGTTCCTTCTCAAATACATTGGCGATGTCACTTAGGGTTATTAATTGGCACAGACTACATACAACATTGCTTTGTATACATGATTCATTTCACCATCAGTGAAACCGCTACTCCTAATTAACCATATGCTCGAGCAAATATAAAGCTCTGACCATCATCCTAAGCAATAATTTCCTACATGTTTTAGCTATTTGACAAAGCCATATTATTACTATTGTCACACTGCTATTTTGTATTGTTTCCTTACATGTAGATCAGATGCAAACTGTGAGAATTTTAGTTTCTTCATGTGTATGAACTTTAGCTCTTAATCTTGGTCTCACCCTCATTATATAGTTGTTCATGAGCCATGATATCTCATGCAGTTTAACCACTAATACTCAAGAACCTACAATTTGACTTAAAGACCGTGCTTCTACCTCCTAGGGGCTTGTCAATGATGTGCTTTTTTGCATATAGAGGAAGAGGCTGTAACACTGCTTCCAAAAATCTTGTAGCTTGTGAAATAGTGATGCACACTTGCTTCCACAATCTTCTCTTACACATGTCATATCGATTGGATAGTAGGATTTGGTACTAAAGGCTCACATATTCCATTTATCTCAATGGAAAGTTCTCCAACTAATCGAAACCCTTCAATGAGATCACCATCCATATAAAAATGAAAACCAATAGAAAGTGAGCATAGTATGTGTTGTTCTATACTTGTGTCATGTGATTAAAATATTTTCCTTTTCTGAAGTTATATGGTCAGATGATTGTGTAGTCAGTGTCCCTCATTGTCATATTTCTCTTGCAATTATATTTATGTATCAAATGATTAAAGTTGCGTGATGTGCGTGAACAACATTGCATCCTTAGGTCACTAGAGTGATCGGGAGAGAAGTAAATTAATGTTTGTCTTTTGTCACATCAACTCGTAGTCGGAGTTGTCTGCGCGCAAATTTTGAAGGGGCATGGACAAGTTCCTTTCTGGTAGTTGGGTGTATGTTGACCAAACTAAGGACAAGTGTGAGGATTATCCTTATCTTGGAGAAAACAAATGTTTTGATTGGTGGATTTGTTTTGTATGTGGGTTGGTAGGAATTTCTCATCTGAAATTGACTTTTGAGTGCAATTTGTTGAGAATCGCCCCACCAAATGCGGGATCGGGTTTCCTAATCAGGTGTAATTATTGACGAATCTGCTTCTCAAGTGGAGATGAACTGTTTTTCCGTGGTTTGTTCATTGTTCGTACTGCATAATTAGTAAGTGGCATGCTCTCTAGAACGATGGACTCTTCGAACTTTCAACCGGGGGTTGGTTTTGATATATCAAAGGGGGTCCCGTCAATGGCCATTTGAATTCCATCAGTTAAGGAAGGTCTTGTTAGTTTTCTAATCTGCTAAGATGCATGGAATTATTCAATATATGGAATAGCTGGTTTCCATAGTGGGGTCGCTTTGTAATTTTGTACCATTGAAATTATATAGAGAAAAGCTCAACAAGTGGTAATAGAGAATGTGACAGGTCAATTTGGAGAGGATCCATGTCTTTTCCAATCAAAATCGCGACAGGTCAATTTTACTTTGAAGCTTCATTAGTTGTATTCGGGCTTTTTAAACTGATGGTTGAAGGTTAAACAGCTCATCATTTAATTGTAATATAGCCATGCGAAGCCCAATTCAGATGTCTAATTAAATTTTCTTTTCAGTGCTATTTTTGTTTTGTGAAAAAGAAAAAAAAAGAAATATCTGGACAGGGTTAGAATTGATCTCATTCGCTACTAAAACATTGTATTTAATACGCCAACAAAGCATCAATTGCAACGGGACAAGTTCTAACTGCACCCGACCGGGTGTTAGTGAGGAAGCCCAAAACCGATAATAAACCAAAACTTAGGTCCTTTTGTTGCAAACTAATCAAAGGTTTTCTTGAGGCCGAAGATAGATTGAAAAATCGCATTTATAATTTTCAGCTTGCAAATAAATCTTGGACCATTTGACCAAGCGATTGGCTTACCACTACCGTTATAATACAATTAATTACCAACCCAAATTGTGAATAAAATGATCATCACAATCAAACCCCTAAATCAATTGTTTTCTCACGGACGCCCCGAACTCTGGTTGTGAAGAAGTAATTTGCTACTAGCATATATGAATAACCTCCGTATCAGGAAAACTCGATCTTGAGTTTTTTTTTTTTTTTTGGGTCGTACGATCTTGAGTTAAATCTTAAAATTTTAGTTGAATATGCCATCATTTAGCAACTTAATCTCATATTCATTTTCGTTGATTTTGTTGATAATCCTGTAATGGCTAGGGTAGGTATATATTTTTCCTGGCTTCTATTTGTTTTACATCGCCTCGAGCATCTTTCTTTGAAAATGCAAAATATGACCTTATCCCCTTCACTAATCACTTTAATGCACACCATACTTGTTACCTGAATGCTGAGCATTGACTCCTTTACCTTCCCTTTTCATCTCAGCTTGAATTGAATGAACTTGATCATCCATATCACTCAATATTGCAGTTGTTTCCTGAGTTTTTGGTAGTTGCACCCAGACTCCATTTGTTTAAAGAAAAATTAATGATTTGTTTAATAGAAAATGAATAATTCAAAAATATTTCTTTAAAAACTATTACTTATATTGCTTGAAATATTTAATTAATGAAAAATATTTTCTCGACAACAATTTATGTCTATATATTTGTTTGGATAATGAATTTTTTTTTAGCTCATTCATTTTTATAAACAATGTAAGCAATCGTTTGTAAGAAAATATTTTTAAAATTATTCATTTTTTATAAAATAAATGAGATCTTAGTCCAATAAATGATGCTATGGCATCATTCTAGATATAAAAAAAGAGTGTTACTTCAATATGGATTATGAACCATACCATCGTAAGCAAACTATGCTTTTGCAGTAATTTGTCTCAGCTTTTTGTCTCTAAAGTTACAGAGAAGATTCTCCAAATTTCTCTTGGTTACGTGAATTTGTCCATCAGATTAAGAGTGCACTAGTACTAATACTATATATACAAGGGAACGATTATAGTATACACTGTCAATGTAAATTAAAAATATCTACAAATGGTCTTATCTACCTTTTTTTAACGGTTAGTGGTTAGAAACCCCAAATCGAAAATAAATAACACCACTTGTGTTAAGTTTCTTTGCACTGGCAGTGCATATTCTAATTTTTCATTAATTGATACTGTAGAAGGTTGAGTAGTGTGGCACATTTACACGTGAGCTTCATCTCATAAATTTATTTTTCACGATTACTTTAACTTATCTTTATCAGCCGGTGGTCCTCGCCCAGCGCCGCTGAATGTTGGGCAAGGACTGCCAGTGCTTGTGGGAGGGCCGGCAACCCTCACCCAAGCCGAGGCGAGGGCAACTAACCTTCGCCCAGATCTAGGAGAGGGTTGCCGCCCTCTCCCGGCATTTGGTGAGGGCCGTTCGGACCTTGCTGCTGGTCAGCAAGGGTTGCCAACCTACACCCAAGTGTCGGCAACCCTCATCATCCGTCGCCGTCACCCCACCGGCGATGGGGCGACGGCCATAGGCGGGCTGTTGCCCCTTTTTTTTAATTTCTCTTTTAATATTATTTAATTAACATTTATATTAAAAAATAAATTTGGTCAAAACAGCGTCGTTTTGGGTTAATCTAGCCACATCGGCTCTCAAAACGATGTCATTTTGGGCTTATTTGGCTATGTCAGCACTCAAAACGACGCCATTTCGACCCCAACTTGCCAGAAAAATACCACGTTAGCATTTTGGCCGGATTTTTTCGCCATTGGCACTTAACTGATCCTTTTTGTTATGATCTTGGCACTTAAGTGCACCTTTTGTAACTTTTGACACTTAAATGTCCCATCGTGCCAAGTTTTGGCACTCGAGCTATACTTATGTTGCTCAAATACAAAGCTTTATGCCTAAAAGTTTTTGGGGAAATTTTGGTCACGGTAGCCTACCTAATTAATTGCAATTCTTGATGGTTGAGCTCCTTCTGAAATGCTTTATGGAAAACTACCAAAAAATGATCATCTTAGGGTATTTATATGTCTATGTTATAGGGGTGTGCAATGGGAACCGCCCAACCCGAGAACCGCCCAACCTGGACCGGACCGGTTGGTTTTTGGTGGTTCCCATAGCCAGCGGTCTGGTTCCCGATTCCCATTTTTGGAACCAATGATCAGTCGATCGGTCCGGTTCCCGGTTCCAAGGTGGGAACCGGACCGAACCAATCGGACCAACAGGTAGTTTTAATTTTTTTTTTAATTCTTAAGAATTAAAAAGAAAATTATTTTTTTCAATTTCAAATTTCAAATACACCCCTCTTTGCAATGCATGCCACCATGGCCTATAACTCTATTTAGCTCACTCTTACTTGTATATTGTTGTAGGAAATATGAAAAATGTCTTACCACTAGCCATCATGCATCAATTACATTGAATACTACTCAGTACCATTTGGAAATTAATGCCTCTTCTTGAATTGTAACTATGGTTGCTTGCAAAGTTACTGGTCCCACCGGACCGAATCGGATCGGACTAGACCGATTGGTCAGTCCGGTTCCCGGTTCTAGGAATGGCCGGTCCGGTCCATGGTCCCAAAATTTGGGAACCGGTCCTTCCGGTCCGGTTCTTGGTTCCACCTTGGAACTGGACCGGACCGAGAACCGATCACCCCTACTATGTTACGCAACAACTATGGGCCCTTGGGATAAAATGGATTCCCATGCCACCTAGTGCAATTTCATGGGATACCTCACCCTTTAGAAAGGATATTGAGTTATGCAGATTTCTACTGGACGTTTTTTTGTAAGCATGGATGTTCTAATTCATGAAGATGCATTTTCATTTCAAGAGATGGCTTTTTCTTCCCAAGAATCTTCATCATCAAATAGTCATCCATTTTTATCAAAAGAAGAATTGTCAATGCCTTCACAATATGTTTACATGGCATCGAAACCTTCCATGCCAGTTTATAAGGATTCGCTAAGCCAAGCGATTGAACTTCCAACATCATCCGAGAATATTTGTTCACTTGCCTCACCCTTGAGTATTTCTTCTCCTTGGGAGCCTTCTCAAGAATCTTCTTCACTAGTACCTAAACAGGTCCCCACGGAATTGCCTCGATGTTCTGGGTGCTCCATTCGTCCCTCCACATTACTATATATGCTTTGGAGTTCTTTAGTTACGCAATATCCTATATCTTCTTATGTCTTCTTTAGTCAATTATCACTGGAACATATGTGTTGCGTTAATCACATTTTAGAGAAATAGGAACCATCTTCATATAAAGAAGTAGTTAATGACACTTGATGGAGAAAAACGATGGAGGCTGAACTTAATGCACTCATCGAGAACCACACATGGGACATTATACCATTACCACTAAATCGAAAACTGATTGGCTGCAAGTGGGTGTACAAAATTAAATACAAGGTAGATGGCTCTATTGAATGATACAAGGCTCAATTAGTTGCCTAGGGATTCACACAATAAGAAGGTTTTGACTACCATGAAACCTTCTCTCCAGTTGCTAAAGAGGTTACTGTTCTGTACAAATCAGAATATACAATACAAAATTTCTTCCTTTTGTTCTTCATTTTGTATAATTAAAGGAGTTCAAAGAGTGAGAAGATATTCAAATTAGATTTACAGTGGTTCAGCCTCTGACATGTCTGCTCCATTCTCCGAGCTTTAAAGTCTCAACAAGGCTAGAATCCGCTATGTAATCCTTAAAATTTTATCGTTTGTAAAAAATGCCACTTTTGCATGAAGCTTCAATAGCGGTTTTTACAAAGTCAAACACCTCAAACGACATTGTATCGCTCTTTTTCCAATTTGCAAGTATTTGTACTCTTTACAGAGATTTACAATCACAAATCACTTAATGTTTTGTAAAGAAAAGGTAGAAAATATGATGCAACGGAGAGATTGAGAATTTTTTAAGGTCGCTTATATTCACAGCCTACTTTAATATTTTCAAATATACTTCCGAACTCTAAAGGTATCCATTGAAAGCTTTCTCAATCAAAACGCCGTTGATCTATCCTACTTGACCATCAGAGCTGCTTTCTTCACAAACTGGATCACGGTATGCGAGCAATGCAGGCCGTTTCTCAAAGTAGAGGTCTTTTTTTTTTTTTTGGGTAAGGTAAGGTAATAATATAAAGACCAACAAAGTGTACATTACGAGTGAAACATGGCACCAACAGGCACTCGATTAGACAACATGTCAATGGAGTGACCGGGTACCACGATCACAAGTTGAGAAGAAAAAAGACATGTACAATCACATGGTTACAAGAGGACCTAAGGTCCCAAACAGTCCCTAAGGATGAGCCGAGTGGAAGCTCTATATCAAAGATACGCGGGTCAATCCCCCAACATCGCTGCATCCTCCTATTTCTATGGTTGTCGTCAACTCTCTTAAAAGTCATGGCCTTGTCCTTGACCGCCTTGCATAGCTGTAGCTTCATGGAAGAGATTTGAAAACTTTGGCCACGGAATATGGTATCATTCCTGGTTTTCCAGATGTTGTAGCAAAGAGCGCCAAAGGAGAACCGAGCAATCTCACAGTAGAAACCTTTGCCAGAAGTAACATTACTAACCCAAGAAAAGTTATCCTGCCAAGTCGAATTAATCCAAGGAAGATTACATTTCGCAGCCCAAAAGTTTGCAAGGGAGTTAGGGACGCCGCAATCAAAAAACAGTGGTTGACAGAGTCGCCTAGAGTTGCGAAAAGCACAATCCGAGAAGGGTATTCTCGCCATAGGCCATGAGAAAGACCTGGGTTGTAAGACGGTTCCTGGAGATGAGCCACAACAGAATTGATGTCGAGGGCTAAGGTCTTATTCCGGACGAAAGAAGACCGGAGACCGGGTTGGCCTTACCTCGAATAGTAGCCCAAGCCGATGCCATCGAAAATTTACCAGCGGGTCCTCCACCCAACGTAAGAGTCCGGATCATGTAAGAGTGGGGGAGCCGAAATTTGCCACAAGGCCAATTCTTGCGGGGTTTGGAGCCCATCCTGGAGAGTATAAGTCCCTAACCTTCGCTTGCACGGGAAGGTCGACTCATGAATATAATTGTTAGAAAAGATCAAATTAAGTGGGCCAACCTCAAGCCAAGGATCAAACCACAATGATGTGTGGACACCATCTCCTATCTTCCATCTAAAATGGGGTTGGAATTCTTTCCTAAGCGCAAGGATCTTACGCCAGGCCCAAGAACAAAGGGTTGGGGTAGAAGATATCCAAAAATTTTGTCTTTTGAGGTAGGTGGCATGGATCCATTTACACCATAATGATTCTTTGTTAGTAAATAGGATCCAGATGTGTTTAGCCATGGCCGCTTTATTACTGTCCCTAATCTTTCTCAAGCCAAGACCTCCTTCCAAGGTGGGAAGACAAATATCAGCCTAAGCCACTTTTGCACCTCCAGGTCCCATGGTTGGTCCTTTCCAGAGAAATTGTCTGCATATTTGTTCAATTTTGTCCACCCCCGAAGCTGGAAACCAAAATATGGATGCCCAGTAAGCTTGAATGGCATGCAAAACTGACTTAATAAGTTGAAGCCTCCCTGCAAATGAGAGGAACCGGTGTGTCCAAGATTGGACTCTAGATGTGAGGTGGCAAACTAGTGCATTACAATCCATTTTGCTCAATCGAGAGGTGATGATAGGTACGCCCAAGTACCGCACTGGGAAAGAGCCCAGGGAGAAGCCAAGTATTTGTACAATCTGGTCCCTAGCTGCGTCAGATCCACCTGATATAAATACTTCACTCTTGTTGGTATTTGGAGTCAAGCCACTCCATGAGGAGAACATATTGATCCCATCCTTGATACGAGATATGGAGGCAAGGCTCGCTTGGCTAAATATAAAGATATCATCTGCAAAAAATAGGTGAGATAGCCGCGTGGCCTTGCAACGCCAATAGTACCGGAAATCCGGATGCCGAGTGTGAGAATCAATGATCCTTGTGAAGACCTCCATAGCTAGGGTGAAGAGATATGGGGACATGGGATCTCCTTGTCGAATACCTCTTCCACTTTGGAGAAGAAGCCGTGGAGTTCACCATTTATAGATATAGAAAACTTGGGGGTTCGAACACATACCATGATCAACCTTATAAGATTGGAGGGGAATCCAAAAGCTAGGAGGGTGTTCTCTAAGAAGTCCCAGTCCAGGGTATCATATGCTTTCCTGAAGTCTACCTTGATAGCACATTTGGGGATGTGGGGCTTATTGTGAAACCCTCTGAAAAGTTCTTGTGCAAGAAGGATGTTGTCGCTAATTCGCCTGCCTTTAACAAAGGCAGTTTGGGCCGGATTGATAATTCCAGGAAGCACTGCTGCAATTCTAGAGGATAGAATCTTAGTAATTCATTTGTAAATTGTGTTGCAACATGCAATTGGTCGGTAATCTGAGACCGAAGATGCGTTGGGCACTTTAGGTACTAAGGCAATGATGGTGTTGTTTACTTCTTTGAGCAAACGGCTGATTGAAGGAAGTCCATAATCGCTTCGTAGACCAAGAACCCACTACATCCCAATTTTCCTTGAAGAAGTCCGCATTAAAGCCATCCGGTCCGGGAGCTTTGTTCCCAGAATAGAGAACATTGTGTCGCGAACTTCGAAGGATGGAAAGGCCGGGCGAGAAGATTGATCTCGGTCGGCCCAAGAGGGGAGTGGATAACCTCAAGTAGCTCCCCGAAAGGATGGTCCCAAAGATAAGGTAGCCGGTGAGAGTATGTCCCGAAAATAAGAGACGAAGATACGCTGCACATCCACTTGATTAGAGACCATTTGGCCTGTGCTGTCCATGACTGACATGATCCAATTGCGGAGGTGCCTGTGATTTACCGAATGATGGAAGAACTTGGTATTGTGGTCGCCTTCCTTTAGCCAACGAATTCTAGACTTTTGTCTGAAGAAAGACTCCTCAAGGGAACGGAGAGTATGATACTCTTTGATTTGGGAGTGCTCCTCTCTCGCCAAAAGGCTATTATGCGGGTCTAGTTGTAAGGCCTTTGTGTAGTCAAGAGAGTTCTTTTTGCTGCATATACTCTCATAGAAATGTCTGAGTATGCGGCTCGTTCAAGCCTTTAAGGCGTCCCTTCGCATTCTTGAGACGGGTGTACGGTTTAAACATAGGGGAGCCGAGAGACTTGAGTATCCCAAGCCCCGCTTCAAAAGCATGGAAAAATCCGGGTGACTCATCCACAAGTTAAAAAATTTGAAAGGAGTCTGGCGAGAACCAAGCGGGAGCACTTTTATAACCATCGGCGTATGATCTGAGAGACCTGGTGCCAGAAAAGACGCTTCTGAAAAGGAATAAGTTCTACACCAGCAACTATTAACCAGTACACGATCAATTTTCCTTAGTTTCCTGCGAGCACCCGAGGATGTTGACCATGTAAACCGAAATCCCACATAGTGTAGATCAATCAGTTTAGCTTGGTCCAGGCAATCCTTGAACTCATCAAAGGCGGGGATCCATATGTCAGGGATACCTATACGATCCGAGGAGTCCCGGATGGCATTGAAGTCACCAGCAACTATCCAGGGACTTTCCTTGAGGTTAGAACTCAGTCTAATAAGGTCACGCCAAAGGGGCCTTCGTGACACAAAGGTGTGCTCCCCATAAATCACTGAGAAAGTAATAGTCGAACCTGAAATCAAAGTTTTAACGTCTCCATGGATGATCTGACTAGAACCAAAAAGAAGATTGAAGTCCACAAGGAGTGGGTTCCAACCAATCCAAATACGCCCCTGAGAGGAGTGTTCATAATTAGCCAACTATAACCAGCCGGAAATAATCCGAGAGGAGATTAAACCAAAAGAGTTAGCCGGGACTTTAGTTTCCGATGGCCGACGCAAAGAAAGATTATTGAGCCGCACAAATTGTCTAACTTCAGCTTTGCTTAATGGGGTTCATTAGACCCCTTATATTCCAACATCCAAAAAACATGCGGAAATATCAAAAGGACAGGAGGCTACCTCCTTTTGGGGCGCCTTTTGCTGGTAGATGGCTTAGTTTTCACCGAAGGAGAGACCGAAAGTGGCTCCATCGTGTTGGCCAACTTCTGCCTCTGTTCAATAGGAGGAGCATCACCACATATGTCCGCCTGTGGGGGAGAACCAGCACACTCCAGCAGCTTTGCATTCTGTTCTTCAGGGGTAGTAATAGGCAAATCAACCTCTGGGCACGGGATTTCAGCATCCCTCGTCAGCTCTTGCACCGGCAAGGGGTTACCAGCTTTCATCCCTGCTGTTTGCACTTGCATTTGGCCAACATTGGCTGAAAGATCGACCTCAAGTAGCAATGGTTGGGGACTTGTAGCATGTTCTTGTTCCTGATCAGAGCATGGGGCAGCTCCAAGTTCCTCATCAAGGTCATCAACTAAGTCAAAAGCCATGGAAGAATCTGGTTCAGAAGGGGGCATCGCAGTCTTCGGGACACCATCTTGCAGGAATGATGCCGAAGGTCTGAATGGGGTTCGCGCTAAAGGTTGCGCACTTTCCTTACCAGCCCTCCTTCTGACCTGCTGCCACTCCTCTCTAGGGGCTGGTTCGGGTACCTCATTCGGTCTAGAGGAGCCCATAAGGTTGGTCTCTGGTCATGGTCATCCCGTCATCCTGGGGGGATGGGAAGGCTGCACTTCAGGGTTGAGAAGGCCGAGCGTAACACGGGATGGTGGCAGAGCATCTATGTCCAAACACTCCACAAGTTTGGCATGAAATAGGCTTCCATTCATATTCAACTTCAACAACACGGGCAGCCCCATTTAGAAGGATATTAATGGAATCACAGCAGGCTTTAGAAGCATCTAACTCCACACAAACTCTAGCAAAGGAGATAGTTTTTAGTTGCTCCGTACGTTGGTCCACATATAGTGGCTTACCCACCGAGCTAGCCACTTTGCTAATACCCCGAGAGGACCAAAGCCCATATGGGAGGTTCTTCGCCTTATCCAAACCGGAACCGAGGTGTGTGCCCCTTTTTTTCAGTTCAAGCATAGGGTGCCATTGCTGGAGGATGAGAGGCACACGCGCCACCGTCGTGGTCCTCCCTCAATAACCTTACGTCTAAACTCGTGTCCGGGCAGGATGTGGAAAAAATAGAACCCCGATCATTGGCTTTCATCTCCAATAACCTATGACCCCATAAGTGTTTGAGAGCTGTCTCTATAAGCTTAAATGGGAGTTTTTTCCCACAAAATAGCCGACTAGGCATTCTTTCCATATGGGATCAGCAGCAACTAAATCCTCATCGGTACAATTAACTACATTATTTGCAGCTGGATTAAGGGGATAGTAGGTAAGGGAGTACCCTTGAGTAGCTGCTCTAGCTACATTGGCCCAGATCGAAGGTTTCCCGATTGCCGTTGCAATGGGGGTGGGATTTTGTTGCAGTAGAGGGCCGGAAACCGCAAAGAACACCGGAGGATGGACCGGCCAAATTTTGCTCTTCATTTGCGAGAAAAACCTGCACCATTCGATCCACACCCCCAGCCACATTCCGGTCGCCAAAGCTGGTATTTCCGCGAGAGAGGTGGGGATCTCGTCTAACAACAGCAGCAACTACGTAAGACAATTTCTGCCCCCCGGCCGATTGATGAAGGGCCGAGTTCGGCCCCCGATTACAGCGCGGTCGCCACCCCCGGCACTACCGCAAGATGAGGTTCGGCCAGCCGGCGCCCCCGCTCCGGCTACGGTTCACGGCCTCCCCCCCTGCACCAGACTGAAAATGCCGCTCGAGTTTCCCTTTTCCATGTCCAAACCAGAGGAAACAGAGCTACTGGAAATACAGAGTAGGCCCTAGCATTGTTGATTTCAAACTAAGGAGAGGAAGCCTTACCGGGTTAGAGACCAAAGGGGTTTTGGAGTACTGCTAAGACACTACTCCTCCTCCAAGAATCGGCGCTACAGTACCGCAAGGGTTCTGTCGCGAGAGGGAGAAAGGGTTTTTGTCGGTCTTTTTCAAAGTAGAGGTCTTTACTTCTGTAGTTTACCTAACAAACTTTTCTGCCTTTAAAAAAAGGGCAAAACTATAACGATATACTTCAAACTACTTTCAATGGGTTCCAATCCTTGAAGACAACTCGGAGACACCAAATTGAATTCAAATCAAATTGATAGAGTTTTGTTCTTCCCATTGGGATTGTAGAGACTCATATATCACCCGTCTGTGTCATCTGTAGCATGAGTTGCATGTGAAAAGTGGTCCTTCTAAGACTTCTCAAGAATTTTTGCCAAGTGATCTGCTCCCCTTCTACAGATAGATCCTTCCAAGCAAGTTAACTTTTTCATGTTCTTTAAGTTGTTCATATTTCATTGATCCATCCAAGCTTTGAAAAAACGTTGTTCTAATGCTGGTCACCATCAGCAAAGGTAAGATATACTTGGTCATATTTTACGTCCAATAACTTATTCTCTTTGTATAGAAGCGGACCCTTTTTAGGCTTTTTAACTTCTAGTTTAGAACGTCCTTTGTATATTGGTGGGATAAACACATTAGGATCCATAATTTTTGTATAATACTCACTTGACTGCAATAACTCTTTTTTTCCACTTATTTAAGTGGCACATCGGTGTAAAATTGATCACTCAAGTGTCATTTTTAGCAAATTGCCTTGCGTGGATCTTTTTCTTAATATTCTATCCCGACATGGAATTTTCAAAAATAAATTGAAGTCCAATGTGGAAATTTGTGTTCACCATGACAAGAGTATACCAAACTTTGTCATTTCTTGTTATTTCTTTAAAATCTTCCACAAGTGGATTGTGCCATTTTTTGACTCTCTCTCTTCCTTAAATGACATTGTTTTCAAACACCCTCTCTTCTTGTCACTTAAGCTGTCACTTTAAAAGAATTGATGAATCTAAGTGTTCACTTATGAAATTTTATGGCACTAAAATAATCATTCTTGAAATTATCGGAACTTGCACTATCCTTCAATTAAATAGTCAAGTGATGTTTGCCTTCTCAAGTGCTGACTTCAGCTTTTGAAATGTCATGTGGGATGATGTATTATAAATTAATGCCACGTCGATTTTTTGGCAAGGCAAATTGTCAATGGCACTCAAGTGATCTATTTTTCAAAATTCTGGCATTAAAGTGAGCAAAAAAAAGTTATGACACATCATTTGTACTTATCCCCATATTGGTTTATATATATGGAAGTTGTCATGCACATTCAAATTCACACATTAATAGCCTTTAATTATTTTGTCATGGATTTTCTTTGAATCTCTCCATTTTTTTTATGATGAAAAAATAATTTCTAGTTTTATGTTTCAAAATGTGTTCACAAGTAAGATATTTTTAAGATTTGAGTGTGTGTAAAATAAATGATGTTTACTATAATGCCAAAATAATATAGATTTAGGGTGAAAGAACAGTTCAAGTGCCAAAACTTTGCACGAGAGGACTCATAAGCGCCAAAAGTTATGAAAGATATACTTGAGTGCCACTTTTTTGAAAATTGGATCACTTCAATGTTAACTCCGATGATCTCTGTGACATCCTGAAATTTGAACCCTTTGAGGGATGAATGAATGTGAATTTTGTCAATGCATTGTTGGTTAATCTCACTCAGAATTTATCACTCTCGAAATACTAACCTTGAGGGGAAAGGGAAATGAGGACAGAACTTGTGTGACTAAAGAACTTGACTTAGGAAAACAACTTAACCGTGAGTTTTGCATAAGAACGATCATGTGGTTATACATGTCGGTTTTAGGGATAACTAGAAGTCAATTCGCAGGTAGAGTATAATGGGACGGTGGGTGAATCCGTTTCCCATTATCAAGACCGCGATCGGCCCTATGTCAATTCTTGGAAATCGTGTACTTTGAAATAGGAATCGATCATTTGCAATTTCGTGATAGTCAATGATGTCCATGTGTCGAGAAAACTTAAACGTGGTTTGATACTGAGTTAAGCACAATTTGGTTACGTGTAAATTCTCAAAACGGCTTGTTAGTCCGAGACGCACAAAAATGACATCCGACCAAAATTGACGATGCATGAAAATTCAATATTGGACAACGAATTTTCGGGAACGTTCGAGATGAACTTTTGTACAATGCTTCTTTGACCTTCGACATTGCCGGTAAGCCCAAAAGTTGGAAAAAGAATTAACGGACCGAGGAATCGATCCCACGAGGAAGTGGATCAGGCAAGACTCAAGTGCACCTCATGCCCAAGGAGGGACAGCCACCATGGTAGGCCCAAGTTAGCCATTGAGCCCATTGGACCCAACTAACCCACTTGACTTTCACTAGCCCATTGACTAACCTTGAGCCATTTTAAGCCCAACCAATTCCCGAGCATGTTCATGTTCATTTCCTATCCGGTTTCTTAGGGTGCGTTTGGTAATCGCACGAAATTTCTATTTCTGGAATAGTAAAAGAACAAATCCATTTGGTAAAAACTGCATGAAATTTCTATTTCTATTTCTATTTCCAATTTTAATTTTAAAAAAGAAAAAAAGAAAAATGAAGAGATTAGAATAATAGATTAGAGATTATATAAAATTGACAAGATCAAAATCTCATTATATTAATTATAGATTTGCATTAAGGATTAGTTCATATAAACTTTTTCCCTCTTTTTGTATATTTCAATTAATAAGATTTCTATTCCCAATTTTATTTTATTCTTTTAATAGTCAAGAGGCCATTATTGTGTGCTAGAATAAAAAGAAAAATGATTCTATGTTTTAACATTCATCACAAATCTCAACCCAAGCAACCAAAGTAGATATTTTCTAGATCCTTTTATTTTATTTTTCATCCCTCTTTAGGAAAGTTTGTTTTAATCAAAAGCATAAAGTTGTCTAATTAGATGCAATTAATTCTTAAGGCTAGAGCATTTGCTTTTGCTAGAGATTATTTGCATTTTACCCCTCTGAATGACTGGTAAGCTCAAGCTACACTTGTAAATTGAAGAACGTCAATTTCTTTTTCTAAAACTCAACAATTTAGCGAATTTCTATTGCTATAGGATAATCAATGATTATCCATCTTTACCAAAATAGATAAGATGTGTTTCTATAAAATAATATAGAATTGAATGACGTTAATACAATTAACAAAAATGTATTTGTAATAGTTTACAAACACATTACAAAAGTCACAAATACAAAGTCAAGAAATGTATTCATAATAGTTTACAAACACTTACAAAAAACCAGAAATACAAAGTCATGGAATCTCATCCATGTTGTGATCCCTTGCCATCTTGTTTGCAATATTTTTCCTAATCATGTTTATCTCAGCTGCTCCCTCGAGTGATGTATCATCTGCAACTTCCTCTTGTGTAGGTCCAAATGGGAAGTTCGGATCTCCATATAGGGCAAAGTTTTTGTCCATCTTGTCTTGGTCGCGAATATAATTATGGAGAGCACAACATGCAATTACAATAAATGCTTACTTTCGAATTGCAAATGGAGGCATGTGTCTCAAAATGAAGGAGCGATTTTTTAATGCCCCAAATGACCTCTCAATGACATTCCTCAATGAAAAGTGTCTATGGTTGAACAGTTCTTTGGCTGTTCTAGGCCGTCTTCTACTACCCCTATAATCATTCAAATGATACCGTTCACCTTTAAATGGAGTTAAAAATCTTGGAAGTGCTGCATAACCAGAATCTACCACGTAGTATTTACCTATAAAAAGATATACAAATTTGTTGTGATATGCAATAGCTATGCAATCATAAAGAAAATTAATTCATATAGACAAAGTAAATACCGAGTGGTGCTCAAGGAAATTGCAGTCGAGGAGTCTCAAATGTTGCCGAGAGAACCCGACAATCATTAGCAGATCCTTCCCAACCAGCATACACGAAAGTAAATTTCATATCAAATGAACAAGCACACAACACATTTTGAGTGGTACTCCCTTTCCTGCCTCTAAATGGGATCTGCTGTGACACTAGGACGGAAGCACTAATATGGGTGCTATCAATAGCACCAATGCAACCCTGTAATTTTATAAAAATCTAGTGTTACACAAGATTATCAGTTTCATGTATTTAATTGTCTAAAATCGATAGAAAAATATATCTTGAAGTAGCGTTTATGTTTAGGATCAACAAGAATCTCTTCCGGAACAACATCAAAGGAAGGTGGTCTAATAATCTCTTTGGACAATTTGATTAATGCTTTTAGCACTCTAGTGAAATACTTACTTATTGTTTCTCCCGAACGTTGAAATCTTTCACATACATCTTTGTTGAAACTTTTGTGACCAACCACAAATAAGAAAATCCCAACTTGTTCATATACCCTTACATATCGACTATCTTTCAACCAACCTCTTGCCCTCATCAAATCACATAAATTTAGAAAAACATGCCTCTCCAACTTGAATGCTTTATAAACAATCTCCCTTATCCATTCGGGTCCTGACAATTTACTGTCCCTAATAGGTTCTCTCGTATGCACACACATGTCCAACGTAACAAGACACAACCCTATCTGAATGTCCATAAACAATCTCCCTTATCCATTTGAGTCCTGACAATTTACTGTCCCTAATAGGTTCTCTCGTATGCACACACATGTCCAACGTAACAAGACACAACCATGCTATCATTATGTCAATATCAAACTCTTCCAAGTACCGTTCAAGATCAACTGCTGTTATCTCCCCATTAGACACACTGTTTGATCCCCCTTCCATAGTACCTATACCATCACACAAATACAACATCAATATAGATATATGTTAAAAAAAAACACCAACAAAGATTAATAACATAAGTCATGGAGTCAAAGCAAACTAAATATAAAAATTCCACATAAACCATCATATCCAAGTCACCACACAAATACAAGATAACAATCAATAACATAACATAAGTGACATAGTCAAAAGAAACCCCGCACAATCCATTGTGCATTTCTTAACATCTACAAAAGACACTGGAGAAGTCCATTTCTCCTTTCAGGCGGGGATTTGATGAAAGCCTCCCTCCATGTGACACTATTGCAATCTCGTTCCACTGCTTTATTGTAAAGATCCTGCTCCAACTCAGGCATGCTAACTAAGACATCAATCACAACATTTACATAAAATGGGTCTATAGATGGTGATGGGGCTTGTGAGGTGACATAGCCACTCACATATAAACTAGTCCTAGCTTTAATCATCTCTTGTAGGGCTTTGCAGGTGTTAGCAACACCAAGTGAATGATGCCTTTTTCTCCTCTTACTTGGAGTTCTATTCAAGTTATGCTTGTCATGAACTGGAGTGTCATTGGATGTAAAAAATCCTTCATTAACATTATGTTCACTTATGTCCTCCCGACCATCGTCTGCATCATCACCACCGGTACCAAGTTCGTTTGACAACACAAAATCTTCGGTATTTCCTGCTGCATGCTCTCCAGTAGCATATATATATCACCAAATACAATACACAAGTTGGCATATTGAGGAAACACATCCTTCTTGAATTTTGCCCACTTAATATTATCCTGCAGTTTTCAAAATGATAACATACATCAGCAACATAAAAAAACATCTTGCCATATACATCTACAGAGAACTCAAAATGACCAAAGTTTAAATCATACCTTAATGTGATGTTCCCATATAGTTGGATCATTGACAACAACAGTTTTGCTCACATTATCCCAACCAACTCCAAATTGTGAAAGAAGTTTCTTAAAACTACCATACTGTTTTTTCAATTTGTTCGCCTTGTTCTTCAACTGTACTTGAGTATATTGGAGTCCTATCCGTTTATTGAATTCAATCCGTATGTTATTCCATCCCACTTTATTATAAGTACAAGAGGTGCGATTTCCCTTTTTGACCTCTTCTACCAACAAACTAACGTGCAAGTTGGTTAAAGACTCGGTCCACTTTGCGTTGAATGCCTCTTTTTGGGATGCCATTTAACCTTCACTAGTTGAGCATCATATGAGAGTTCACGATAATCAAATATATGGAAAACCAATTTTTGAAGAGAAATTCACAAATATAGGTATAGTCTAAAGGAGAATGACGTAATATAATATAGCACTCATGTTTCTCTCTCATTTCATGGGAGACATTCATCATCAAGTATTCAGCTTCCTAAAACAAAATGCGGCAATGTATGGACATATAAGCGATTTAATCAAATCCCAAGTTATTCTAAAACTACAAACCTAATACTAAATTCCTGAATCCCTCCTGCCTTTAGTGCTAGTAAAGTAAAACTGGGCAGCAATCAGGCTCAAGTGATTTAATCAAATCCGTGCTTTGAAGATGAGGAAATAACATAATCGGTGCTAAATAATTAATATAAACACAAACAATGTTAGAGTTTCAGCCCCTTGAACCAAAGACTTTCCTCTCTTCCCATATGTTAATCTGCAGGTAAGGGAACACGAATGCAACATTGCAAATCAAACGTATTAACTAATGCAAGCATTATCTTAAATAACTCACCCCCTTCCAAAAAAAAAAAACCCCAAAAATAGGGGAAGAAAATTGAACAAAAGAGGCCAGGCAAAGAATAATGCATGCTGGAGAAGAACATTGTAAAGCTTTAACAGTCCGAGAAAAGTGGTCTGCATTGTCTACCAAACAATAGAAGCATAAAGCAAGGCTTCTCAAAACACTTCATCAACATAAAAGTTACACAAGAGCTTCTAGAAATCATCCCAAATATGATTCAGTACCATAATAAGAATTGCCCTGACTTATGGAGCTGTATATTTTTTGAGGGAAAAACAAGCCATCAAAATCTTAGAAGATCATAGGATCTTTACCAGATACACAAAAAGGAATTTCCTCAATCGTTAAATCACTAAGGCAAAGAGCAGACCAAATCCATTTGCAAAACACAACCATTCAACTTCAAGAAGCAAGAATGACAACTAAAAAGTGTACAATGAGAAGAAATTGAAGCCACAAACCTGGATTAAGGGTGAGACAAGCACGAACAGCAAGCACGAACAGAGGCTACTGGACAAAGATTCAAGTTCTTGAAGTGAGAATCACAACTAGAACATAATCAACGCTAAATAATTAATCTAAACACAAGCAATGTTAAGAGTTTCAAATTCCCAAAGAGCAGACCAAATCCATTTGCTAAACACAACCATTCAACTTCAAGAAGCAAGAATGACAACTAAAAAGTGTACAATGAGAAGAAATCGAAGCCACAAACCTAGATTAAGGGTGAGACAAGCACGAACAAGCACGAACAAGGCCTCCTCTTCCTTCCCCAAGCTTGAAGAACAGGTTCCCTCCTTCACTCATGCATCAAGTTTCATCATCCCGAGTTATGGCGAACAAGAATTGGAGCCTCATGGAGGATAACCACAGGCTCAGACATAGCTCATTCAACTCCGCAAACAGAGATTTTTTCTTGAAGAAAGTTACATTGTTTTGTTCATTTTGCTAGGTTAGACGAAAATTTTTTCACACTGGACTTCAACTTATTTTGAAATGCCACTTTGGAACAGAAAAAATAATTCAAAGGTCATAGAACTTTTGGCCAAAATTTGTTATCGAAAGTACTTGAGTAACAGTTTTTTTGCAACAAAGGCAATGGGAACGGAGAGAGGCTACTGGACAAAAATTCAAGTTCTTGAAGTGAGAATCACAACTAGAAGAACATAATTAGTGATAAATGATTAATCTAAACACAAGCAATGTTCAAATTCCCAAAGAGCGGACCAAATCCATTTACATAGCCATTCAACTTTAAGAAGCAAGAATGACAACTAAAAAGTATACAATGAGAAGAAATCAAAGCCACAAACCTGGATTAAGGGCATCAAGCACGAACAAAGGCGAGAACAGAGATAGGCTACTGGACAAAGATTCAAGTCAAGTTCTTGAAGTGAGAATCACAACTGGAACATGTACAACAAGAAGGAATCAAAGTGAAATACCTGGATTCAAGGTGAGATGAGCACAAGAGAAGAAAGGCACGCACGAACAAAGTGACAAAGCGACGCGACTGGAGGTGGGCGATTGAAGAGAGGCAACCAAACGTGACATCACCAAAGAGAAGTGACCCCAATGCAACCAGAGAAAGGCCATGAGCAGAGGCAACGCGAGTGGAACCAACACAACTGGAGGCAACTGACCGGAGGCGATGCAATTGGAGGCCTTCAAACCATTCGAACCATCAAACTAGAAACAACATCAAGAAAACAAAAATCACGGACAAACGAGCAAACCCAGAAAACTCCCAAACCGAGACATCCCCAAAACACCATAGAACGCACCCAGAAAACGACGCGATTAGAGGCCTTCAAACCATTCGAACCATCAAACCAGAAACAACATCAAGAAAACAAAAATCATGGACAAACGAGCAAACCCAGAAAACTCCTAAACCGAGACATCCCGAAAACACCACAGAATGCACCCAAAAAATGACGAGATTGGAGGCCTTCAAACCATTCGAACCATCAAACTAGAAACAACATCAAGAAAACAAAAATCACGGACAAACAAACAAACCCAGAAAACTTCCAAACCGAGACATCCCCAAAACACCATAGAACGCACCCAGAAAACGACGCGATTGGAGGCCTTCAAACCATTCGAACCATCAAACCAGAAACAACATCAAGAAAACAAAAATCACGGACAAACGAGCAAACCCAAAAAACTCCCAAATCAAGCTAATCGACCCTAGGAACGCACACACGGACGCATGCCTACGCGCTTATCGATAAAGAACCCAAATCGAGACATCCCAAAAACACCACAAATCAGAACCCGCCACACACAGATAACAAAAACAAACGAACCCGAGTGACCAAAAGCGACGTGACCAGAGAGAGGTGAGCGGAGGCGACACGATCAGAGGCAAGGCGACCGAAGAGAAGCAAGGTGAACAGAGGCAATGCGATTGGAGGTGAGGGATCAGAGGTGACACGATCGGAGGTGAGGGACTGGAGGCAACGCGATCGAAGGTGAGGGACCTGAGGTAGCGCTACCAGAGGTGACACACCGGAGGCGACACGGCCAAAGGCAAGGCGACCGAAGAGAAGCGAGGTGAACAGAGGCAACGTGATTGGAGGCGAGGGATTGGAGATGGGGGACTGGAGGCGACGCGATTGGAGGTGAGGGACCGGAGGTGACGCACCAGAGGGGACGCAACTGGAGGCGGGTGGCCGGAGGTGACACGACTGGAGGAAGGTGGTGGTGAGTGAGAGCAAAGGAGGTGCAGGTTGGGGTTGACTGAACAAAGGAGGTGCAGGTTAGGGTTTCACGAGTAAAGAAATTGTTTCTTGTTTTTGTTCCCCGGAATAAGAAGTAGAAAAAATCTACTTGTTATTTCTACTCTAAATTTATTCTCGAGAACAACTTTTTGTTCCGGGGAATAGAAAAATCAATTGGCATTACCAAACGGATTTTTTTTTCCTACTCCTGGGAACAAAAGAACAAAAAATAGAAAAATTGGCAAGATTACAAACAGACCCTTAGTCCTGCTCATTATCTTAGCCCAAGGACAAAGTTGTAATTGTGCAAAGGTGGAAAGGACCATTTTGCCCTCTAGATATTATTGGTAAAGAGACAAAAGAAGAGAGAGAAGATGATATCATTGCATGGGGATGGGGCAAGCATTGATGAGCCTTAATGAGAATAGACCACCCTCACTTCCATCTCTCTCCTCCCTCTCTCTCTTGCCCATTTCAGCCGCCCAACCCCCTTGCTTCTTCTTCTTTTCCTCTTCTTCTTCCTTTCCTTCCTTTCCTTGCATTATCCTTGTTTGTTCATCTTGATTACTGCCCGCACCGCCTATAGCAACGATCAAAAACCTCCATCCATACCTCTTGTTGCCACCACTTGCCGGTCCAAGTCGCTGGCCAAAAGCCGTTGCTCCCCTATCCGCCTATTCCAGTTGTTGTACTAGCTGGAAAAGCTTCTCCGCCCCTGTTTCAACCTTGCTGCCACCTAAACCAGCCACCGGCCTATCCCCCTAGACCCCCTAAAGCCGTCGATCGCTAGCTAGTAGGTCACCGGAGCGCCGAATGGTCTGGCCAACCACATTTCTCCTTGTGCAGTTCGGTTTCAGCTTTGCCAAGAGAGAAACAAACTTGGTTGCTTGTTGTTTTGTCCAGGGCTACCTTGGATTGTCATAGTGAGGTTCCAGGTTGCGCTACCTCCATTGCAATTGAGTAGAAAGAAATGAGGGGAAAGCATGACAAGGGTGTTGATTAGAGAGAATCAAGATGCGACTTCATCTTAGGTGGTGGTTGCTAAGAATGAATGATGCTAGATCTCTAGTGGTGGTGGCTCTATGCAACTATGGAGGAGGAATGTTGGAATTAGAAGGAAGAAGATGAAATGGAAAAGGGAAAAAAAGGGATGAGGTGGCAATCCATATAATTGTTTTTGTCTATTCACAATCAAAGTTGCATTCCATGTCAATTCAATACAAGTGACAAGATGCTCCATTGGAAGAAGGACTACATTGACTTGATTTTGAAAAGTCCGACAACTTATATTGAACAAAAAATGTAAGGACTACATTTATTGTTGAGAAAAATTTCAGGACCTTTCTTGTGATTGTTCTTATAAATACTCCAATTCATGTCTCATCATGGCTAAAAACTATAAATAAAAAGTAAAATGACACTAATAATCCCTAAATTTTGACTTTGTGTGTATCATCCTTGAATCTTTTTATGTTTAATGTGGTCTTTAAACTATTACCAAAAATTCAATGTAGTTCTTCTGTTCGATCAAATGATAAATCAAACATTTTGTTATGACAAGGAATATTCATGTTGAATTAGTCAGTAATTCCCGTTAGTTAAAAAAGGAAAAAGAAAAACTAGAGCTTCAAATAAACCTCTTGCTCAACATCAACATTTCATCGTCTTCCTAGAAATCAAACTTCTGACATGAATTGCTTGGAGCCTCATCGATGAAGATGGTTGATGGGTTGAGGTGATGAAGATAGTTGATGGGTTGAGGTCGATGGCAGCGACGACGCGAGTCTTGGATTTGTGAAGGTGCACCACCTAAAATGAAGTTGAGGTTGCTCAAGTCGGAGAATTTGCCTTACTTGGGCACTTTAACTCCAAGGTTTCTCAAAGGAGAATAAGAGATCGACGGTTGACCAGCTTGCTTGTGCCACAAAAGTTGTTTTTCGTTGTGAAGGAGCTAGTGTAGTCGGCGTGGAGTTCACATTGATTATGCGTGTGAAATTGCTAGTATATTGCAATGAAAATTTGTTCTTTCATGATATGAAACCTTAAACCCTCATCTATGCCTGAAAAAGATCTTAGACACTTACTTTTAACAAAGATTCTAATGCTTACCCTCTTCATTTTGTCCTTATACATCTTGTTGACGGATCAAACCCTAGAACTAGAGAGATGAGATCATCATAAAAACTAAGAGAAGGTAGAAAAGAGATTAGCCTCTATTAGAATGCCTGGGTATGAGTCGTTTTATGATAATATCTTAAGTGGAAATTCTATTCCTATTTTGAGATAAATAATTTTACATGAAAAATTCACATGTGACTTTATTTTTTCTGTCTGCTGTTCAAATATAGCAAATTGAATGCTACTCAATAGATTCCATTAAATTGAAATAACGGAAGAACGATATTAAAATTTTGGGAAAATATCAAAAAAAGTAATAAATTTATTGCATTGATACCAATTTAGTTTTAAATCATTCAATTGAACCAATTCATTCCTAAACTTTTTCATATTTATATTAACCCAGTCCATTTGGCCAATTTAAGCTAGAAATTACTAACATGGAATCCAACTATCTAATGTAGCACGATTGGCACCGACATGGACATTAGTAATAACATTTTAATTTTTTTTGAATTTTATAATTTTTTTTCTTTTTTGTTATTTTTTAATGTTTCTTTCTTTTTCTTCTTCATTATGGCTGGTGAGGGTTGACAAGTTCTCGTTAGTCACTAGCAAGAGTCATGGCAAATGTGGCATGGCTGGTGCTGATATGGACATTTGTAATAATATTTTCTTATTTTTCTTGTTATTTTTCTTTTTTTTCCTTCTTTTTGACTAGTGAGGACCAACAAGCTCTTAGTAGTCACTAGCAAGGGTTGTAGCTGATGAGGTTGCAATGCCCTTGGCAAGCCCATTGTAGCCTCGTCAACCATGGATAGGGGTATGAAGACCCTCACCTAGGGCCTTCGCAACCTTGTTGGGCACAGGGGAAGGCTTGCTAGCCCTCGCTACAAATAGTGAGGGTTTGTTGGCTCTAGTCCAATGGCTGGTGAGTTGCTAGTCAAAATAAAGTAAACAAAAAAAAAAAAAAAAAAAAACAAAAATATTAGAAAATAAAAGAGGAAATAATTAATAATTAAATAAACAATTAAACTACTACTAAAAGATGCCCATATTAATGTTGATTGTGCTACATAGGACGGCCAACATTCACATAAGAGATTTCTAACTTAAAATGTCTAGATTGACTGAATTGATACCAAAATAATTAAATAAAAGGTTTAAAACTAAATTAGTTTAATTGAAATGTGTAAACTGAATTGGTAGCAATGCAATAGTTTTATGAGTTTTTTAGACACCTTTTCAAATAGTCTAAACATTATATTGATCATTTAGCGATAGTTCACGGATTATATTGAACAAATTATAAATTTAAGGAAGATACATTGTGCTAAAGCTTACAACTATTAATGACATTTTTCTAATATAATAAACAAGACTTAATACAGCATATATTACTAAAAAACTTATGTTAAATTCTTCTCACCAGCAATTAGCATTTGGGGAATAATTTTCTCTATCAGACTCAAAGTTGCAAGAGACTAGATGCATTTCAATTTAGACACGCATTCCTTTCGAACCACATTTTGTCTGACCATTTTGAAGCACAAAAATACTCTCAATTCCTAAAATTCTATCAACTGAGATCCACTTAACCTACGGACAATTTTTTTTCTCCAATCTTTCTCTTTTCTTTTTCATTGCGCTTCTCTTCTCTGTTCTCTTCTTCTTGAGCTCAGCTCTTCGTATCTTTTTTTGTTTTGGCCGTGCTATTCACCTGCATGTCACTTTTCTATTTGTTTATTTAATTGGGAACTATAAACACCAAAAGATCCGCATTTCACAAGATTTACAAATTTAGCCACACAACAAAATGAAAAAAGAACCCCAATTGCATTAAAAAAAACTAACATTTAGAGCTCTAACATGTTGGGGAGAGCAGAACAACAATTCAACGAGGACTAAGCCTTCATGATCAATTTCTTCACCAAAACTAGACCTACTAAAATTGATGTAACCCTAGCAACAACTAACGGTATTACGATGATATTGAGTTAGTATTTTCCCTTAAAGATGAACCCACCAGACACCCTATGGTCACAGACTGGTGAAAAATTAGCAAATGGAGAGAAAAGACAAAAAAGAAGAATGAGAAAAAGGAGAAAAAAGTCGAAATTGGGCCGAGGCTGGCCCGGCCCAGCCTCCCTCTTTCTTTCTTTTCCTCTTCCTCTCTTTCCTACCTGGGCCTGGCCCATCTTCCCTTTCCTTGGCCCGGCCCTCTCCTCTTCCTCTTTCCCCCTTCCCTTCGTCGTTGGCGATATGGTAACGAAGGACGACAAAAGACGATGGCAGGAGACAGGGCAGGTGCCGACCAAGGCTTGCGGTCGGGGACCAGGCTGGCAGCGGCAGCTGGTGTCGCAGGAGGCCATGCGCTCTGGGCTGAGGGGCTTAGAAAGAGAGAGGGCTGGAATTCGCCTCGGCTAAGCGTCGCTCGGCCGTTGTCGACGTAAACTGACTCCCCCTAGCCGGCACTGCTGAGCCTGTGGCCTCTTCTTCCACAGTGCTTGAGTTTCTAGTGAGTAGACCTTGAATACGATCTGCTTTTATCCCAGGATCCCGACTTGGTGACACTGAGATGGCCGAGCATAGCTCGATTCACTTCGAGTGCTAGAGTTTCCGGCGGTTAGACCTTGAGTCCAATCTGCTTCCAGCCATCGCTGCCAAGCTAGGTTGGGAACCCGCAGTCGTGTACCCTAACGCCCTGTTTTTTTCCTTCTTTTATTCGTGCCCTGTTTTTTCCTGCTCTTGACCAACCAAGGCCGAGACTCATAGCTGCCAGTTCACGCTCGGTTTCGAGCGTTGGCGAGCCTCCCCCATCTGCTGTGGTGCATTGTCTGTCCAGCCTTGTTGATCAGGGGGCGGAGTCGAGCTTTAATCGGCTTGGTTTTCCCCTTCCCGTTCATGTATAACAGGCTTCACATAAAATGCTTGTGTGAGAGTCGTGTTTCTTTCACTGTTGGTGGCCGAGTCCTGGCCCCGGAGCGGTGTCCATCTCGTCCTTTGCTTTCGAGATGGCCTTGGCCAGAATTTCAGGGCCGTCTGTAGTGTCGTTGCGCCTTGGCATTTCTCCATTTTGTTGTTTAGGGCATCAGTGGTTTCCATCCGAGCAGAGAGTCGCCCAAGCCGGTCATGGCCAGTCGGTTGGGTTGCCGGCCAAGCAGAGGGCCTTTCACTTGGCCTGGTCCGGCAGGCTCCACCCGAGCACACATTTTGGTTGCGTATGAAATGAAGTATAATCCGTGAGTTGCCATTAGCAAGAAGGCTACTTGAATATTATAGTTGGTAATTGAATAATATTTGGTAATGAAAGGACACTAGTTAATTAATTGGTGTAATCGAGTCTTGGTCCTCAATTTTCTTATTGCATAGGAAGTAAGATATATTCATATATCTCAGTTCTCATTAGAAATTCTTCATAATATCAATTTGACTTAACATCGAATATCCCAATGTTGCGTAAGGTATGGATTTGGAAGAGTCCAAGCTTACTAGGATAGAAAATATAGGTTGCGACGAGTATATTTAAGTAATACAACATCAAAATAAGTAAATGTAATACTGAAATGTTAAAAAACAATGCAACAACAACACTAACAGTTTTAAGATTTCTACATAGAAAATCGAAAGCTGAATTAATCACTAAGAGTAATAGGATACATAACAAAATTTCTCTATTTTATTATAATGAAGGTGAGTTAACACAAATGAAGCAAGAAACCGATTAACTCGTAAGTCTCGATCTCACGAATAATATATTACAATTTGAGCCAATTCCGAAGGCATTGGGTCCTCGAATGTTCACGGAAAGCCGCTGTCACTTTGCCTCTTCTATGCGTGCATTCCTCCTTGGGAGAATGCTGTCTCACCTCTTCCCTTCTCCTCTGAGCACTCCATGAACGACCACTACTTTTCTTGTTTTGCTTTTTCAATTTTTTTCTAAAATTATTTATGTTAGCTGGGCCCGACAAAGAACAGCCAACAAAATGTAATGTAAACCAAAGTTATAATCACTCTCGGAGGAAAGCTTTCTTTTTCTACGGCAGGATCGAACATGTCGCAAAGGGACAGCTCACTTAAAGGTTTGGGTATAGCTGTGCCTAATCTAAAAGTCGCCGTAAGCTGTTGGAATATTGGGGGTACCGCACATGTTGAAGTGTTCGGTAAATGCCTTCAAAATGAAAACTTTTGCACTGCTTTCCATAGCTGAAATTGCTGGGGAAAACTGAAAAGCGGTACAGACAGCCTTTATTTTTTAATCCGGCTGGGCACGGTAGATTGAGAAGGAGTAAATAAGGAAATGAGTTTAGGTCTGATAGCTTTTGGGTAAAAACTATACCGAAGCTAGCAATTAGCGAAATTGCTGCTATTTATATATTACATGAAGCGCCAATTGTCTAATCACCACTTCATGATTGCCACCATAATTAGGTTTATGTTATGTTGAACCAAGACGATATTAATTATCAATATTAATTGCTATTATTTATATGTTGTAAGAAAAGGATGGATCATTATTCTTTAAAAATTAGTCAAAAAAGCCCTAAACTTATTATATAACGACTAATTCAATCATAAATATTTCAATTATGCCAATTTAGTATTAAACCTATTAAAAATTTCCCAGTTATTGTAGTCGATTTTTATTGGAAATTATTGAGGTAGTAGTCTAGTTAGCACATACTATCCTATGATGCTATCATAAATAATATTTTAATTTTTCTAAATTTTTTGAATTCTTTCTATTTTTCTTTTTCTTTCCTTCTTCCGTTGGCTTGTCGTTGGGCCTCAGCAATGGTTGGTGACCAGCCACTAGTAAGAGTTGAGCCTCGCCAAGGGCTGGAAATTAGTGACGATGAGGTTGAGCATTGCTAGTGGCAGCACGAGGTTGGCCTTGTTAGCTTCGTTAGAGGCTGGGGAGATCAACCTTGCTAGCCTTAGGCAAGACTTGCCCTCACTCTTGTTGGATTTGGTGAGGGTTGAGCCTTGCCATTGGTAGGGTGAGGTTGACTTTGCCAACTTTGACAGAGGTTGGTGAGGCTGACCTTGCCAAGTGATGACAAGGTCAAGCCTCGCCAAGGGCTAGCAATGGCAACCTCACCAACAGTAAGATGTTTTCTCCAAAGAAATCATGATAGTTAGAATAGTTAACTAGCTAAAAAAAAGAAGAAAAACAAAGCACGCATGAGATTGAATGATCAAGAGAGATAGAGATAGGTTTTTGAGAATTGAGAGTAAGAGATCGAGAGAGATAGAGATAGGCTTTTCTAGGTCATGGCTATATGCACAAGTTTAATGTCTAAATTTAACCATTCATAGGGTTGCTTGCTATTTCATAGACCTCTATGTCATTGTGATTAATTCTTGGATAGGCAGGTTCCAAACCAAGACAGAGATAGTTCACAATTTTTGGAATCAAGAACTGCATTGGTGAACTCTACAACTGGCCTGGAATTGAACTGGCCTATTTTAGATTTGACTTGGGAACGGATTATCTTTTTTTGTCTCTTTCATTTTTTTTTCATTTATTACTCTACTTAGAATCTTCTAGGTCAAAAGTTTATGATCTTTTTCAGTGAGTGGATCTAAGATTAATGGAAGACCCAAGTACTTCACTAGTAAAATCTAAACTTGAAACCCCTATCATGAATTCACTCCTCCAAGAAATCACTTGAAATATCAAAAGTATAAAACTCTGTTTTCTGTGGATTAAGTCTTAAGTCCAAACGTTTTATAGAGCTTTTCCGCATATATGCATGACTTTTCTTAGAGCCCTAGCACTTCCATGGTAAGTATCAGATATCGTTAGCAAAAGATAAATTTATAAACTTGATTTTAGACAAACAATAGATGATATGGAAGCTTACCTTTCTCAGGCTTTTTGTTTATCGTCTAGATATCATAATTGTGGTAAAATGCTCAATCTCATTATTCTTTGCATAAGTTTTTTAGTAAAAGACTTGTAAGGTACGGTTTTAAACTGGTTTACAACAAGCTAAACCGACACCAAACTGGTTTGTTCCCTTCTTTACCTAAGAACCAAGCAAGATCTCCACATAAATTGGTTTGGAATTGATTAGGAAAAGACAATTTGGTTAGATTTCCGGGTTGAACCGGTCACGTTGCATACCCTTTTCTTTCAGGTAGTTGGGTCCAAAAAAAAAAAACAGAGAGAAAAGAAGGTTCTAACTTCTATTCCATAAGATGCCCCCATAGATTCGGACGATACCCATTTTGTGATGCTAATGGGCCTAAGCCGATAAGGCTGAATATGTTGTTAAAAATATCTCAGTCACCACACTCATTTCTGTACAGAAAAAATTATGGAATATATTTTCTTATTCAAAGAATGCTAAAAATGGGAAAATCGCACAAACTCGCAAAATAGGTTTGTTTGTAAGGGACAAGATTCTTCTCTCCGCTTCTCTTTCGTTTTTTTCATTTTTTTTAAATTTTCGGGTAAAATGCTACAATAATTGCGACTTTGACAAGCAGAGACCGAGACACAGACCAGCCAAAAGGCAGTGGGAATCATAAAGACACTAGAACAGAAGTCAAGTTTCTTTCTTAGGGTGTGTGGCAATTAATGGCTGCGAGATTTCTGGGGAGGAGATAAGTGGTTGAACTCCAACCTCGGGGACCGACCCAGAAAAAAAAAAAAAAAACCTCCAACCTCAAGGACCAACGAGGGACTGTGATACGGGCACTCCAATTCTGCCACGTGTGATCGCCAGGCGATCAGCATTGTGTGGCCGTCAGGGGGTTTGAGAGACCCCGTCGATTCCTGGACACACACCCGATCTTTCCCATCTATAAGTCATCCACTCTGCACTTCACTCCCCTCTCAAAGGTTGCTCTTTAGCCGGGAGGTGGTGGGTGGTTCTCTGCTAAAGCTTTCAGAGCGAGGGAGAGCCGTCCGATCGTCCCCGGAGATGGCCACCTCCGTACCCACTGTCGGAACTGTAAACAGAGCTCCGGTGATCCCTCTCTCTCTCTCTCTTCTGTCTCTCTCTCTCTCTCTCTCTCTCTCTCGTGCACATTAACTTTTAGAGATAGAAATTAATAGGATAAGATCGTCACATGCTACCTTGTTTCTATCGTTGTCAGGGCATTTTCTTATGTTCTTTCTTTTTTAATGATTTGGGCAAAGAAATCTGACTTAAGGAATGGGAGTCCCTCTCCGATTGAGGCAGATAGTACACGCACATGTCAATAGTTCAGAGATTGTGTATCTGTTCGTTGAGACTAGTATCTGTTCTGGATATCATGTAACTCTAGTTTTAGAGTTGGTCATACTTACCATTTACCACTGGTGAAGTTGATAAGCAACCCGGTTTGGTCAGGAGTTTTTTTATCGTCTGTTCCATACAAATCATAGATAACCTTAAACATTTCCTTTTTAAAACTCAATCGCCAGGCACTCATCGGTTAATTTCACTTTTATGTGACGGCCAGCTTTATATCCTCTAAAAAAATGAAACTTTAACTTAGGAAAAGTGGATATGTCTTTTGCTTGACTTAGATATTAACTTAGGGTGCCATTCCTGATCTTTGTGCGACATCTTCGGCTTTGGTCATGCCAGAAGCAACAGCTCCAACAGAGTGACACTTATGCCTACTATGTAGCTTAAAATACTTTGATCCAAACGCACATGAGCCATTTCTCTAATCAAATATTGAAGTCATGAAAATCGCCTTGGGGATTATAATGTTAGAATTGAATAGTACAAGTGTGCAATCAAAACAGTAGGAACTCTTACCTTCTGACTTTAACTAATCAATTATACCGATTTAATGTTCGATATTGATGATGGGAAAGAGACCTCTGGTTCATAAGTCGATCATGTCGATATTCATGGATGGGATTGACAAGGAGTTTGTGGATTCATCTTTTAATGAATGGATGCCAATGCAGCTCAACCTAAATGGCTCGAACACCGGAGCATTGGCTCCGAGCTCGGCCTTCTTCGGAAGCAGCTTGAAGAAGATGACTCAGAAGCTCCCGAAGACCGCCTCGCCCTCCAGTGGTTTGAGCGTGCGCGCAATGGCTGATGATGAAGATAAGCAGACCGAGAAGGACAAGTGGAGAGGGCTTGCCTACGACACCTCGGACGACCAGCAGGACATCACCCGCGGGAAGGGCATGGTCGACTCCCTCTTCCAAGCTCCCATGGGCAGTGGCACCCACTACGCCATCATGAGCTCTTACGACTACATCAGCACCGGACTCCGCCAGTAAGGAAAAACAAAAGCATTCCCATCGATAATATTCCCTTTTTCCTTTCGGCCAATTTTTTTTATTAAAATGATTTTACTACCAGTAAGCCTCATTAAATTTTTGTTCTCAATTTTTGGTCAAGTGGTGCAACTAAATTTTTGTATAAGCTTTTGAATGAAGGTATGACTTTGATAATACCATGGGTGGATTTTATATTGCACCGGCCTTCATGGACAAGCTTGTTGTTCACATCACCAAGAACTTCATGACCCTCCCTAACATCAAGGTCTGCTTCAAGTGATTTAGTTGATCGTTTTCTATCGGTATATATCTGGCTAGGAATAAAATGAAACATGAATAAGATGCCCTGTTTTTGTACAGGTTCCACTAATCCTTGGTATCTGGGGAGGCAAAGGTCAGGGAAAATCTTTCCAATGCGAGCTTGTCTTTGCCAAGATGGGAATCAAGTAAGTCTCGCATGTGTGCTCTTGCAAAATGTGTCTTGCACTCTTATTGGCTTTTATGTTCGAGAAACAAGAATCAGAACTTTTTCCCTTAAGATTGTCACTTCAAAAAAGAATCAGGATGTTTCTGAATTACCCATGATGTCAGATATGGAAAATTATAAAACTGGAATTATTGCTGGTCGCCCAACTGAAAATAATTCTATTATATCCTGTTTGGTTTGCATTTTAGCCCCATCATGATGAGTGCCGGAGAATTGGAAAGTGGCAATGCTGGAGAGCCCGCGAAGCTGATCCGACAGAGGTACCGTGAGGCCGCCGACATCATCAAGAAAGGCAAAATGTGCTGCCTCTTCATCAATGATCTCGATGCCGGTGCCGGGCGTATGGGCGGGACCACCCAGTACACCGTCAACAACCAGATGGTCAATGCCACCCTCATGAACATCGCGGACAACCCCACCAACGTCCAGCTCCCCGGGATGTACAACAAGGAGGAGAACCCACGGGTCCCGATCATCGTCACAGGGAATGACTTCTCCACACTGTATGCGCCGCTTATCCGTGATGGGCGTATGGAGAAGTTCTATTGGGCCCCGACTCGTGAGGACCGCATCGGGGTCTGCACGGGGATCTTCAGGACTGACAATGTGGCTGAGGAGGATGTTGTGAAGCTTGTTGATGCTTTCCCTGGACAATCCATTGGTAACTATCCTCAAGCTCTTTTCACCTAAAAATTGAACGAGAGATAACGTTTGAGAATTAAAATCGTTGCAATTTTCTGTCCTTGTATGAAAATGGCAGATTTCTTCGGAGCCCTGAGGGCAAGAGTGTATGACGACGAGGTGAGGAAGTGGATATCCGGGGTCGGGGTGGAGACCATCGGGAAGAAGCTGGTGAACTCAAAAGAAGGGCCTCCTACGTTCGATCAGCCAAAGATGACCCTCGAGAAGCTGTTGGAGTACGGCAACATGCTTGTCCAGGAGCAAGAGAACGTCAAGAGAGTCCAGTTGGCCGACAAGTATATGAGCGAGGCTGCTCTCGGTGATGCCAACCAAGACTCCATCAACAGAGGCTCTTTCTACGGTCAGTCTGAACTCTCTTTCCATTTTTACCTCTATATAAATCTGTTCATCTTACTGATAATACCTTATCATTACCATATTAGAAACAAAATATCTTTCTGATTAGTGTAATTGTTCCGCATTGTTCTTGCTCAGGCAAAGCAGCTCAGCAAGTAAATGTCCCCGTGCCTGAAGGATGCACCGACCCGAACGCGGAAAACTTTGACCCGACTGCAAGGAGTGATGATGGGAGCTGCCTATACACATTTTAGAGAGAGAGGGAGAGAGACAGAAATTTGAGTTAATTTTGATTATGGTTGTGAGATCAATTATCGAATAATCTGATATTTTTACGCATTCCTGCGTATTAAGAACGGGGTAATGTGTCCTATGATTTTGTGTCATATAATTTCAATGGGTACAAAATCTGAATCATGATGACCGGTTTCTCACTGCTTGCTGTCGTGGGTTCTCGGAGGAGACTAGGATGTCTCTTCTTACAATAGAGCCGAATATTACGACACAACGAGCGAACATGAATCACTCTTTTTTGGTGTTTTGACAATTGCCGGAAAAATTGAGTACTTGGACCTTTAAGCAATTCACTGCTATAGCGCTTACCCCAAGTCCCAAAAAATGGGCCCAAAATGCGTTTTCAATGGACCTAATTTCAACTAGATGCACTGTAATGACTAATTCCAGTTTATATGGGGTAAGCATAAGAAGGGTGTAATAAGTGGTAACCATTTCAAAAGAGGTTTTCACTTATGAGTAATTATCCCAAGTCCTCTCTCCGACCTACGTACGTGCACCTCTTATTAAAGCATAATTCATTGTGGCCGATACCACTCCAAGATACTTCGCTCCTTGCTCGCTTCTCTTCACCTCTTTATGAAGCTTTCATGATCCACATGTTATCCGACATGTTATCCAAGTTCTCTACCCAAGATATTACTTCGAATCCTCGTTGGATCAGGGTTATCGGTTCCGTCTGTCCTCAAACCAAACAACTAATAAAATGGTCCGGAATTATTATAATTTGTAAGAATCGACCCAGTCCATGGGTGGAACACCAAAGTAGTACTTTAAACGGGTTGGAGCAGGTCCTATGTATGCATAACATTGTAAGCTCTCTGATTCTTCAGTCTGATGTGGAAGTTCAGGAGTTATGTATATATTTTGGTGATTCTAAAATATGTATCAGCCGATCATGTGCTACATTAACCCCCAACCATGAAAGATCTCATCTATTGTGGAGAATTAAACTTGGGAACGAATGTTCCCTCTTGTGCTCATAACATGATACTTTACTTTGCCTTTGATGCTTTCCACATTGCCGCATGGGAAAATAAGCAGCATAGTTTTCCCACGTGGCATAATGAAGCCCAATGAGAATGCTTGCTCCTATGCTCGCCACATGGTGCTTTGCTTTGCCTCTATGCTTGCGACATGGCAAAACGTGGTATATCTTTGAAACATAGTTCAATAAGCTTAATGATTATTGATAACAATGTTACAATAAAGTCATAAAACTTGTCCTGGTAAAATGCTTAAATCCAAAAATTTTCATCATGTCCATTGAAGTCCTAAAATTTGTCATCGTCATCTACTTTAGTCCTCCCATTTAACGCCATAGAGTTTTGTGAATAAAAAGTGCCAAGTGGCTTATAATAAAAATGTCGTGGCAATTTCCATCCACTAGAAACTTTTGAATTCAATGGAAGGACACAAATTCATTGAACTTGTGAGTTTTAATGAAAGGAAATGAGAGAAACTTATGTATTTGGGAGAAAAATTGTAATATGTATTTCTATGTATTCTCAATGTACAACGCTTGATATACAATACATAAAGTGAGATATAAAAGGAAAGAAAATTTCCTAAAGAATCAATCCTAGTCCTAGATTGATTCGTTTATCAATTACAATCCCTGATTAATGCAATGAATCAATTATGCAAATTGCATCCTTTTCCAACACTCCTCCTCAAGCTAGTGGTTTATACAAGTCAAAGACGTCTAGCTTGCTTAGCAAATAAGTACATTGTCTTTGGCATAGGGGCTAAGTGAAAAGATCCGTCAGTTGTTCCACTGTTCCAATTCCTCGAGTTACAATAATTCCTTATTGAATTTTTTCTCGAGTGAAATAACAATCAACTTCTATATGTTTGCTACTAACTTAAGTGCAACATCATTGTCACAAAATAACCTACTTGCTCCATCAATCTCAACTCAAAGATCCGAAAGTAGTCCCCGAATCCAAATTATTTCACAAATTGTTTTTGTCATAGCTTGATATTTTGATTCAGCTGACGATAATGAGACAGTTAAATTAGGGACTTTCCTAATTTGATGCAGAAGCCTATGGTAGATTTTCTAGTCATCGGACAAGTCGCATAATCAATATCACAATAAGCCTTCATCTTCACGTCAGAATCACGCGATAATAAGATTCCAAGTCTTGGGTAGCTCTTTAAGTATTTTACAACCTTCAGTGCTGCATTCATGTGAGACTACTTGGGATTATGCACGAATTGACTAAGTATCTGCACTGCATAACATATATTAGGTCTGGTCATAGTGAAATAAATCAACTTCCCAATAAGCCGTTGATACCTTGATGGATCTTGAAGTAATGGATCTTCATTAGATGACAAGGCGAACTTGTCATATTCAAAAGTTGTGAGTTTGACATTCTGTTCAATAGGAATGACAGCTGGTTTGCATCCTAGTAAACCTGCTTTTGATATAATTTCCAAGACCAATTTTCGCTAACTAAGACATATCCCCTTGTCTAATCTAGCTATTTCAATGCCAATAAAATACTTGGGAGGTCCCAAGTCTTTGGTGGAAATGAGAATGCAAGTACTCCTTAAGTTGTCTAATGGCGGAGTGTTCAGAGTACCTAATAAAAATATATTTCTTCCATCTTGGGCCTAATTTGCCATATTTTTAGGAAGAATCATGAACATATGTTGCACACCTCCAAGGTCGTAGATTACTTAAGTCTGGTTTCCTACCGGTTTGCAATTCATAAGGAGTGGAAGTGATTGACTTAGAGGGCATACGGTTAAGTATATAGGTAGCAGTCAATAACGCACCTCCCCAATATGAGATAGGTAAATTTGTCTGCGCCATCATAGATCTAACCATTTCTAATATGATTGTATTCCTTCTCTCGGCAACCCCATTTTGTTGCGGAGTACCATGAATAATTAATTGTCTTACAATTCCCTTTTTATCACAAAGAACCTTAAATTGTTCAAATAGATACTCACGTCCACGATCGATTCTTAATGCTTTTATTGTTTTGTTCAACTGATTATCAACCAAAGCTATATATTGTCTAAATCAATCCAATGCTTCGAACTTATGGGAGATTAGAAAAACATAACAAAAATGTATGAAATCATCTATAAAAGTGATGAAATATGAGGCTTCATGCCTCGCCCTCACATTCAACAGACCACAAATGTCAGAATGTATGAGTTGCAATGGAAGTTCGACTCTAATTTCTTTACCAAATGGTTTCTTTGTTGTTTTTCCTGCTAAACAATGTTCACATACGGGTAGATCAACATTAACGAGTGACCTTAAAAGGCTTTGTTTTGCTAATCATTTCATTCTTTGTAACCTAATGTGACATAATCTAGCATGTTAAGTACTTGCATCAATTTCCATATTAGTAGAAGATGCAATTAAAGAAAAACAACCATCAACATTAATATTGTACGCATCATAGTCAATGTCTAATACCATAAAATTATCTAATACATAACTAGAATCGTAATAAACTGTTTCAAATAAAATGTCAACACAAGTACCATGAAAATTTAATACATAACCTAAGCTTATAAGAATAACTACTAAGACTAAGTTTTGTCGAATATCTAGAGCATAGTGGACATCATGTAGAACTAGATTTCGACCACTACGTAAGGTTAATTTACATGTGCCAATACATTTCACTTCAACTCTTGAGTTATTTTCAACATATATTCATCTTCTTCTAGGTTTTATTTGACGATACTCCAAAATGCTCATCAATCTCTAGCTATGTGGTTTATTGCTCCCAAATATATAATCCACATAGGATGAGATTTAGCAAGCATTACAGTGCTATAAACAAAAAACATTATTTAAAGTAATTGAGTAATGTGATACCTTTTTTGGTTCAATACATTTACGAGTAAAGTGACCCAGTTTACCATAACTATAACACTTCATCTTAGTCTTGTCCTTCTTTCCACCACGCTTCTTACGTCAAAAGGTCTTATGCAAAGTGACCCAGTTTACCATAACTATAACACTTCATTTCAGTTTCTCTTGCATTTGAAGCTTGAAACTTTGTGTGAACTCGATTCAGCAACATAAGCATGGGTAGAGGATTTTGCAGCCTTAGGCGCTCATACTCTAATTCCAAATGACATGCTATATTGTCAAAATTAACAATGTTCTCATTAAACGTCATATTGATTTTAATATGCTCCCAACTGTTAGGAAGAGATCTTATAATAGCTTGAACTTGTTGCTTATCAATAAGGATGTGACCTGCCAACTTTAGCTCAAGGACCATGTTTGACATCTCGCGAAAATGTTGCCTCATCGTTAGATTTGGGCGCTTCTAGTATGTGTCAAACTCAATAATGAGTCTCCTCAACTTAGTGGTAGATGTATTCCTAAACTTATCTTTTAAGACAATTCAAATCACTTGAGCTTTGTCATAACCTTGAAACTCACATATGAGATCATTTTGCATGTAGCTCAGCATGTGATACGAGTAATGCTATTTTTTTCTTTTCCAAGTTTAGTAAGCTTCTTGATCTCTTTTGTGTTGAACTAAGGTTCCCTGCTCAGATTCATCCATTGTGTGGTTGAGGGTTTCCAAAAATTCTTGCTCCTCAAGGATGTACTGAACCTTTCGATGCCAAATATAATAATTGTCACTGTTCAACTTCCCATCCTTATTGAGGTCAACCACAATGGTCTTGGATGCCGAAGCCATAATCAATTGCTATTACACATTAACATAATAAATGTAGAATCAACACTAACACAATTTTCACATAAACACACACATATATATAATTTGCAGCAAATACAAACTGGATTAATAATAATTCAACAAAAGGCACAAAAATGAAAGTTCACTATGTTCCCAATTAGCTTCAGTGTATGATTGTTCTATTATCATTAACTAATTTTAATTTGTGCAAATTTTAAGTTTTAGGTGAGAACTCCTTCAAATTCTACCAACCTATGAACTCCCACTAGAAAAAAAAAATTTACATATCCTTATATAATTGTCACATTTTCTATTAAATATAAAAAAGCATAGCATGATATGGACCAACATACAAAAAATAATCATACAATAATTCTAATCACTAATGGAATTCAAGACATGTTGACTTCTAATCACTAACGGAATTCAAGATATGTTGAATATTTCAAAAATCTCTTATCATTGTTTGAGATTGCTTAGAACTAGGAAATTGCAAGTACATTAAACCATATGCATGCTATCATTGAACCAAGCTCTATATCACTCATATGTGGTCATTTTCATATAGGCTAGCTTTTGTATTTACAAACTTATAAGAAAATACAAAGGAATAAACAATACATATATACCCCAAAAATACACGTATTTGGAGTTATGTACGCATTTTTAAACCTTTAAAATCCTCAAATATATAAACTAACCATACCATAATATAAAACACTTCATTACAAATACATGGACACCAAGCACGCTCCAAATGGAGCCCGCACATACCCACATGCGCCGCCTGAATATGCAGCGCGTGTGGCGCACACACTAGTCCATGTTAGGCTGCTGGACCGGAGTCAGTCCAACCGTGACTAGTCCGATCGGTCAACCAGTTCATTTGTTCGACTGGTCAACCAGTTCATCGATTCGACCAGTCAACCCAGTTTAACTTGTTGACTAGTCAACCAGGTCGGGTCACCAATTAGGTTAATGACGTTAGCACACGGTTACCGATGGTTTAGCCGACGTCAGTGTTGGTTGGCCGACATGCGTGTGGGACTCATGCGCTGGGTAGTCCCAACGTGTGAGGTGCGTGGCGCTCACATGCTGTAGCTTTTGGTCACACGTGTGGGTGCGTCCGACGTCATCTGACGGTGTGCTACCCACCATTCTACTCGTCTTGATGAGATCTTTCAATTTATGTAATCAAAATCTATTTTTTATCAAAACAAAATTTGTCAAAACATTGCGAAACAAAATGGTGGTCTTCATCCTTCAAATCCATTCTTCGTGTCCGAATTGTTTTTGATAATTAATGTTGCAATTTCCATGAAATGAACATTCAGATGATATGAAGTTCATTCATTCAATCCCCATATCGATCAACAAGTGAAAAAACTCACAAAAAAAGCAAAACAAAGATCATAACACAAGCTTTGATACCAATGTTGGTAGAAATAGTCAGCGGAAAAAACGACTTACCTCTTCGATGCGCAATAAAGAAATTATCCTAGGAACGTACATTGAATCTTGAACAAATGATGGACAATATGATTTCACATTGGTCTGAATACAATTACGAGGAAAGTATTCACATTCTACAGTGTTAATGCCAATTGTTTTCTCAAAATAGATAATGGAATCCTTGAGTGTTTTTCTTTTGATTGAAAGGATTCTGTTTCTCTCAATTGCATTTGTTAGCGGTTATTTTTTTGAAGTTATTCTTTTATACTTTTCTTGGAAAATAACCGTTTATACCCCCTTCAAAGGGTACTTCTCTAAAATACACTTTATTATAAGCAATATGTGTCTCTTGAACATACCCTATCATGAACATACCAAAATATAACATCATAAGGACAAAATCTTCACTGCTTCTTAGTTGCTACAAAGGATGTTGCTCACTGTTCTTTTTGCAATTTTTCCTCAACAAAATGTAATGAGAGGAGCTCTGGTGATAAAGTAAATCCCAGGGCATGACAATGATTTTTTCTACCCATTTCAGCCTCATTAGAAGGCATGTCTACTTCAAGGAGTTTTCTCTTCCCTCTTTCGTCCCGTGAAGAGATATGCTGAATAGGAGAGCTACTCGGTTCCTTTACATACACATTAAGCTATCCATAATCAAATAGAGTTTCTAGTACCATCTCATCCACCTCTTTTTCCCCTATATTTTCTCCATAAAAGGCTTCCCAGAAAGGACTTTAGTCATTTGCTCCAACTTTTAACCTAGACTAAAAACATATAGTAGCTTATCATTGGTGGCAAAGAAAGACTTATCATATAGCACCAACTCTTAATTCTTTGCACAATGGCCAATCCTCCAGCATGAGTAGTAGAATTGCGAGAGTCATTCAAGTCTAAAGTCTAGTCAATGTTCCTTTCCCCAAAAGCTAGAAATCATCCCAGATAGTAAAGGTTTAGACATCTCCAAAGTTACCCTAGCTCTACCTATCAGTATGGACGCGAGTCCTCTAATTTCAATTTTTATGTCCAATACAACACACTCAAAAACTCAGCAATCATTTTGATAGCTTCTTCTGTCCCCCCATCTATGGGAAAACCATGGATTTGCATCCAAAACTCATACCAATCAAGTACACTAGAGAGGAGTGCTCAAAATAGTTTTAATTAGGTTAATTTAAATATTCATAGGCAAAGTAGTATAAGGTTTGCTAGATTAGATGGAGCCTTATGCTTTTAATAGATGATTAGGGTAGTTTTGGGTTAGGCCTTATTTCAATCAATTGATTAGAATTGGGCTTGCCTTAGTTCTCAATTGCAAGGTTCCAAGGATTTCATTGGTTCTCAATCGATTTTTGTAATATTAACAATATCGAAGTCAAATTAAGGTAAAAAAAGAGAGAGGATGATTTGGAGATTTTGAATTTTTTTTTGACAAAGTGTTGACCAAAAATTAACATTTTAGTGATTTGTTATGAAAACTTTAATTGATGGGTGAAATTTTGGTTTTTTTTAAATTGATAATGCAAAAGTGAAACTGATATTATTTTAGAGCTTTTTATGCAAAAAAAAAAAAACTAAATTTTGACCTAAGATTGACTTTTTGATTATAGTTTGACCAAGAATTCTTGACTTTTTTAGATTAAAATGGCGGGAGAAGTGTGCTATCAATGTCTAACTAGTCCTAGGACATGAACTAATGATGAGGTATATGTGTCAGTAAACTTCCACTAGTCTAAGAAAAGAAAATCTCCCAATGTATTTAATGAGAAGGGATTATGAATAATACATGACAAAGCTAGCTACAAAGGAACACTAAACTTGCAAAGTAGAGGTAAAATGAATGCAAACACAAATAATTATGATTGTAGACCTGAAGAATGCTGACAAAATGAGAAGTGATAACTCGTCATTGATCTATCAAGGATGACTTGGATCAATTTGAACGCGATCAATTTTGAGTTGTGAGTTGAATCATGAGTTGATATTTCGGATCTCATCTCAAGTGAGTTTATTTTTCTCATTTTCTTAATCCTCAAGATGATCATGCATGTAAAGATGATGCTTATGTTAATACCAAAGAATGCTTAAGTCTTCGATCATCAACTCGGACACAGATAGACTAAGTAAGACATAACAAAGGCAAAATTTGCTTAGTATTAGGAGTTCTTGATTGGCAAGTATGGATGGTTGATGAGATAATTAGTATTTATCAACAACAAATGCAAAGGAAAATTACTGAGTCACGAAGCATGGTAATCGATGGATAGAGCTTGGTTTCTTCGATAAGAGAGTCAAGACTAAAGTGATTGGCAACGGATTACAAACAAGGCAGCTATATTATAAGATGTGGAGCTAGTAACCTTAAGAGCAACTGTAACACCAACACAATTATCATATCATGAAACCGTTGATCCTGGAAGCCACTAGTGGTAATGGCCAAAAAATATGAGTTGTTATAATTGTCACAATGTGGAGTTGCCAATTTTGGCTACAATGTTGAAGTACTGTTTAGTAATCATTTGTAAATACATAGACTTTTAAAAGTCATATAGGATGTGTTTGCTTTTTTTGGAATCATCCGTAATTGTCGAAAACAATATAAATACTCGATTCATTGTTTGTATAAAAGATGACCAATCAATTGTTAATTAATTCTTATTATATGAAACGTAAATTTTTTTGAAATAACTCACTTAAACTTCCGGTTATCTTTACATTTCAATATCCTTATACACGGCTGGCCATGATTGCCTCTACCCTCAATATTTTTAATTTTCTCATCAATTTGCATTGATGAACAAGGAACCCTTTATATTCTTTGTTAATTTCCACATTGATCCACATCTTGAAAGATTTTTCATTGGTAACTTTTCGACGAAACAATTCCTAATGAAAATGTTGAACATGAATCTTCTAAATTTAGGAGACTACTTCTTTACTCACAAACTTAGTAGATTTACTTTAGTAGATTTATAGTTAATTCAAATGTTCAAACTCAAAGTGGCCTTATTTTAACTTGAATTTATTGAAAAACAACTTTATTATTTTGAGAAATTCACATGAACAGACACTCAACCACTAAATCTTAATCACCACAAATCCTTTTATTTTTTTGTCACATGATACCCATTTATGTTCTCTATCAACATTGCTAGAACATAGTTGATGAGTATCGTATCATTAAATATGTCATAGAGACCAGGGAGGTTTACACAACCAATTAGAAGGGAAAGCCTTTTTATTATGGGCTTTGGTGATTTAGTCTGCCAGTTGATTGTTCTTGCAATGACAATGGGCTATATTAACACTTTTTGAGCTGGGCCAAACTTCTTTTGTAGTCTTTAATTACGTTTCACAAGGCCCATAGACTTTCATCAATACCCAAAATAAACTAAACCACTGATAAGTTTTCAGTTTCAAGTTCAAATTAGATGAAGATCTTATATCATTTCTTTCAATCAAGTACAATAATGCCTCCTTCATTGCTAGGGCTTTGATGTAAAGAACCAAAGAAGCGCACGATTTTTGCAAAAACCAGCTACAAGCAAACCATTTGGATTACAGCTAGCTCCTACTATCATTTCTTTCGAGTATCCTTCAAGCCAAGATCCATTTGTATTGAACTTTAGAGACCCATTTTTAGCAAAATCCACCATTTAGGTTGGTTAGCTTGTCTTTTGACTTGATTCACCTTATTTGGGTTCCATCTCATAAGATTCTTGTTCATTGTGAGAGTGGCATCGAGTATTGAGGTCAAAATTGATTTGCGAGATGGAATTTGAGCAATGTTGACACCTAAATTTTGATTAATCATTCGTAATTTAATGCACAAAAATTTAGGGATTAATTTTAACCCCTAAACAAAAAATATTAGGATTAAATTGCATAGCATATAGTTTTAGGAGCATTTATTATTGCATTCGCATTGGACATGTGGCAAATGAGCTTCAATTGATGGTTCTAAGCTTTAATTTAACAAATTGGACTAAGCCCGCGGTGAAAGAGAATTTGGCCAGGCCCGTTAAGGGGTGATGAGTTGGAATATGAGAATATTCCCGGGAATATGAGAATGTTCCCGAGAATATTCGCATTATTCTTTCAATATTCAAGGAAAGCGTCGGATGAAATATTTCCGTTAAGGGGTGACGAGTTGGAATATGAGAATATTCCCGAGAATATGAGAATGTTCCCGAGAATATTCTCATTATTCTTTCAATATTCAAGGAAAGCGTCGGATGAAATATTGGAAAAATATTGCACGTGGGATACAAGAGCTAAATAGACAACGTGCAGATTTATCATCTTTCCTTAAATAACATAGTCCTCTCACCTATAAAAAGGGGGCCACAAACACTGAAAAGACACACACAAAAAATACAGCCACAATTGAGAGAAAAGGAGCGGCAGCGCAATATAGAGAGAGAGAGAAAAAAGCGTCTCTTTTTGCTACAGGTCTTGAAGGTCGGCTCACAAAAGGAGGCCTCTTCCCAAGAGACAAGGTAGGTAAAGTTCCTATCTAAATTAATTCTTGAATATTTTGTTTTCTCGTTTAAAGTATTGCATGCTTGATTGAATTCCAATTAAGTGAGGTCGTTGTGTCGTGTTAAAAAATCTCAATAATCAAAAATATTGAGTCGCGAGACATCAAATCAGGTTTTTGATTGTTTTGATTTTCTATCTTGGGCCGGGGCTAAATTGTGTGCTTTACATGATCGGTTGCATTATATGTGTTGATTTTTTTTAGTAAACTTACAAAAATGCATAAAAAATCTGTTACATAATAGGGTAGATTAATGCACTTCATGTCGGACTAGTCTTATAGTTTACATTGCATATGACGTAGAAGCTTAGGAAATTTCATTAATTATAAAAAAGAAAACATAAAAATTGCCATGCTCATGTCATGTAGAATTAGGTCATCACCTGTGTGTCATCTAGTCATTGCATGTTTAGGGTCATTTGAATGCGTGACATACTAGGGTAGTTGCATTAAATATTTTCTAGCATTAGATTAAGTTAAATAATTAATGTCACGTGACATATAGTTTGCATATTAGGTTGCACATTGCATGCTATTATAGTTAGACAATTTCGTATGTCATTACATGCATTGCACGTAGTTTTAGGCTTCATTAAATAAGTGAAAACCTTAAAAAATATTTGAATGAGTGCGTGTTAATTAGAAATTATATCTAGGATCATTGATGTAATTTTTAAGCTAACATCGCAGATGCTTTCGTAGTTTTAAGGTAAGTAACTTCCTCCTTTTCCTTGCAATTTATTTATTGCTTTGCTTCATTGAGTGTTAAATAATGGTTTGTGCACTCGCATGATCACATTGCATGTTAGGGAGTAAATTAAAATCAACAAAAAATTGCCTACAAATCATTTTTCTAAAATAAAAGAGAAAAGGTACCGAAAGGGCGTTAGAGAAATCTAACGTAATCAAGTCCCCGATCCCATAGTCTCTGGTTCGTAGGAGTAAAGTAATCCTCCCGTTACTTTACTTGGGTTTCTAATCGACCCACCAAAAAATAGATTAGTGGCGACTCCAAGTAAAAATCATTTGCATAGGAAAAACTTAAACCCTAAGTCGCGAATTGGTATGGGCTTGGGAGAGTCTGAGCTAAGTTTAGGCTTAGTAATCCATTAGCCAAACCCTAGGTGGTGCACCCGAGGTGAGGTTGCGACAGCTTGGCGACTCCGTTGGGGACTTGAGTTTAAACTCTTAGTGGACTTAGGCCAATTTTCTTTCTTTTTTTTAAAAAAAAAAATTTGTTTGGCAGCGAGGATACCAGGTACGTCCCTAACCATTTGAGGTGTTAAATGTTTTTGCAGATGGGAGTTATAAGGGGTGGAGTGATTGTTAACCCTTTGTCTTGCAGGTTGGAGTTGTGAATGAATGTTTTAAATTCAAATTATTGAAGTGTTGTTGTGAATTTAAACTGTTATGCATGCTTATGCATTTTCACTACACTTTGCACACACTACCTGCCGTCGGACCTGGACCGCAATTAATGATGTTAGGATGGTGTTGAGAAATGATCCAACCTTGAATGCGAGACTGCGATGTAGAGGTTGCCTTTCTCAACTCCGAAATTTTCTTCTCGGTGTCAAAATGTTTATCCTTGTCTGCGAAACCGCATGACTATAGGATTTTCTTTGACCAAGCCGGAGCTAAGAGGACCCGACCTTTGTACGCGAGACTGCGACTAGTCGGATCATTCCTCTTAACTCTAATTTGCTAAGCCCTATAGTTTATGTGTCGAACCTCACGTCTCATGTGTATGTCTATGTGATTGCCATTTTTCCTTCATGAAGTAAGTATTCTTACCTTACACTATGCAATCTATTTATTTTGTCATTTTTTTGGGGTCCATGACAAAAGGTCAATTGTATATAGAGAAAAGTCACTAAATTGTTTTTATGTTCATGTTTAGGAGTTCAATTTCAATTTTAGAGTGTTATTTCAATTTCTTAAACTGGTGTTTTAGGAATTTAATTCCCTAGGGAGTCACTTTCATTTCTTAGATTAATGTCTTTGGAATCCAATTTCACTTAATAAAATGCGCGATTGATCGTTGTCATGGACCAATTTCATTTGTCATGATGCTTACTGTGTTGTTTTTTTACATCAGGTGACATTGATACAACACGGCTTACCCGAGATCACCTATTCGTACTCGTTCTAGAGCAGCAATGGCCGATAACACTGAACAAACGTGTTACTGAACAAGCTCGTGTCACGCCTTGAAAACGGAAATGAAGCAAGTCCTGAATGTCCTTGAGCAGCTGTCTAAACAAATGGATTCCCTCAAATCGAGCATTGTCCCATCAGCTCCACAAGTTGAAGTGGTGTTACCTCAACAACCTCTTATTGGTGATTCGAGAGATAAGGGCAAGAATACGACTGCAATCGACCCGTCAAACTCTGGTGATGCTCCTACAGTCAAAATCACTGACACGCCTCAAATTGTTGCTGATGATGAGGTACAAGTGATGCACCCGGTCGTACCAAAAACCGAGCAAGAAAAACGCTTGGCAAAAATTGAGGAAAAGCTCAAGCAACTACAGGGTTCAGAATGCCAAAGCCCGACAGACTTGTCTCTTTATGCAAAAGTCAAAGTGCCGAAGAAGTTTAAAATGCCTTGACTTTGAAAAGTATGATGGCACCTCTTGCCCAAAGATCCATCTGCGGACATATTTGGTCGGGATGACCCGGTATGTTGATAATGTACCCTTAATGATCCAGTCGTTCCAAGCAAGTTTGACAGGGGCCGGCATTGCAATGGTACATCATGAAGAGAATTAATCTCTTAGAGACTTGGGAGGATTTGACTGATGCTTTCTTCAAGCAATATAAGTATAATATCGATGTTACTCCATCTCGGGAGGATTTGATTCGTACGAAAAGAAGAAGACGGAATCTTTCAAGGCATATGTCACAAGGTGGCGAGTCGTGGCTTCTCAAATCAGTCCCGAACCAACGGAGAAAGAGTTAATGGATTTGTTTATGAAGACACTCCCGCCTGAATATCGAAGTCGGATGCTCGGTTCGACTGCTGAGTCATTCAATCAGCTAATCCCTGTTGGTGAACGAATTGAAATGGCCCTGCGTGATGGATGGGCGTCCGATCAGACCAACTCGTACAAGAGATTCTCAGTCAAGAAAGATAAGGCACCCGTAGCGGAGGTTAATGCAGCTTATGTCCAACCACCTCGCTCTACCCAAAACACCCAGCAAGGAGGAGCGCGACCGTTTTATGGTCAACAGAGGAACTCTTCTAGGCATCAGTTCACGCCGCTTCCTAAACCTTTGTCTAAGATTCTGCCGATCCTCCAAAAGAAAGGGTTACTAGCCAAAGAGCCTAAGCGGACCAATCCCAAGCGTTTCCCCAACTACGACTTGTCCAAGACATGTGATTATCACATGGGGGAAATAGGGCATTCTGTTGATGATTGCTATACGTTGAGACACAAAATCCAAAATCTTTTGGATGCTAAGGTGGTCTCCTTTCGCGATACACAACCGAACGTCCAGAATAACCCACTCCCTGACCACGCGGAAGGTATAAATGCCATCTTCAGTTTTGATGCCGATAGGAAGAAGAACTTGAAAGTACATGTGGATGACGTTTATGATAGTTTAGTTCGTGCTGGGTATTATTCAGAGACAGAAAAACCTACAATATCTTAGAAGAAACAAAGAGTTAAGGCGATATCCAACCAAGGCATGATTACATATGCGGACCATACTGGCATGATTTCAACTATCACTCCATTCGTTATTGATTTGGAAGAGGAGTTTACCAATCAAGGGGATGAGTTTGCTGACTGGAACATTAAAGTTGATGAGACTGACCCTCTACCTCTTGACATGCCGCCATTGGAAGATGCGTTGGACGAGGATGGATTGATCATTATCGACACACCATTGTCTGATGAGGAAGAGTTAATTCTTGATGTTATGCAACCCTATGCGTATACAAGTGATAAAGCAATGCCATGGTGTTATGATGCGGAGATAGATGTGGTCACTCGGTCGGGGCGCATCTATGCTCAAGCCAACTCACAACCTGTCAAGCCGGTCACTGATAAGGAAGCTAAAGAATTCTTAGCTGTAATTAAGGCAAGTGAGTATAATGTAGTAGAGCAGCTTCGCAAAATGCCCGCACAGATCTCTTTGTTAGAGTTGCTCCAAACATCAGATAAGCATCAAAAGTCCTTGATGAAAGTTCTTAGTGAGATACACGTCCCAGAATCCATTGACCATGAGAAGTTGGAGGAATTTGTCGGGTCCATTTTGTTAAAAGATCAAATTGCCTTCTCGGATGAGGAGCTCCCAGATGAAGAAAGAGGACATAACAAGGCCCTTTATATCTCAGTCAGGTGTCGAGATACTTTAGTGGCCCGTGTACTCATTGATAATGGATCGGCTTTAAACATATGCCCTCTAGCAACTCTTAAACGCCTAGGGTATGATTTGGAGAAAATTCGTGCAGCTAAGACCTCTGTTTGGGCATTTGACGGGACTAGGAAAGAAGCAGTTGGAGAAGTTGATTTAGACATGCAAATAGGGCCGATGATATTCAATGTGGTTTTCCAAGTTTTGGATATACCCACTGCGTTCAACTTCTTATTAGGTCGTCCATGGATACATGCAGCATGTGCGTTCCTTCAAGCCTTCACCAGAAGGTGAAGTTTGTGGCGCAAGGGAAGATTATTACAATCCAAGGGGAAGATGACTTTAAAATCTACCATGAGACAGATATCCCCTATATCGAACCGGATCATAAAGTAGAATCCAGTTATCAGGCGTTTGAGTTGGTTTCAACTATTCATATTTCTCGAGGCACTACTCCACCAACCCCAGAAGTATCCAAATCTGCGATCATGGTAGGCAAGATCATGGTGGGAAGTGGTTTCGCCCCTGGTGATGGCTTGAGCCGACATGGTCAAGGCACCCGGCAACCAATTGAAGTGGGGCAAAACTCATACACAACTGGATTGGGCTATCGTGGCAGGGGTGGACGATCCCATCGAGGAAGAGGAAGAGGTCGAGGACGATTTGACCTCACTATACCCCACATCAGGTCCATATTCCCTGGTCCTGCGACAATGTTGCATGAGGAAGAAGGGGCAATTAGTACTCCAAGTGCTGTGTCCACTACTCAATCCGGTCTGCGAGAAGATGATGAGGTCGAAGGAATGATCGAATTGTTCGAGGAGAATTTAATGTTTGCCATTGATGAAGCTCAAGAGTAGGAGAATTTTAATTGTTTGCATACTCCTCTGCGCAGGAGTCTTTATTGCTTTCCTAGTTTGCATGTTAGGATTTCTTTCATTCCAATAATGTAATTTGCTTTTCATCCAATAAAATACATGAAAATTTTCATATTTTGAGGGCATGTTGAAGTACACCAAACTAGCCCCGTGATGAAATCCTACCAAAAAGAAAACGGCATGGAGCTAATTCTGAAGGCTGGGCTTCTTCATGTTCTCTCAAAATTTTCCAAAATAAAAAGATTTTTTCAACATGCATCTTGTTCACCCCGTTTGTCTCTCTGATTGTTTACTTTATGTCTCAGGCATGATCTTGCACCATCTGCTTTAATGAAGGCAAAGCCTCGAGTTTATAATCATGCATGTTTTACTTTTGCAGGGGCAAAAGATGAATGGTGTCATCAGGCTCCCTTACAAAGAGGGGCAAGATACAAACACCTTTTAGCTCTGACTTTGGAATTCAATGTTTGTGCTTGCAGGAATAGAGCCTAGTTGCTTTATCATCATAAAGCATTTTCACATGATAGTTTGCTTGTTTAATTAGCCAATTTCACTCGAGATTTGTCAAAATAGACAATTCAATGAATAGTGTGGAAATGTTTGAATTTGCTAGAATGATGAAAGGCAAGCCTTATCCTATACACAATCCCTTGTATATACATTGTGAGATGAGTGTGAAAAAAATCCATGTCGGCAAGGTGAAGGGTTTTCTCGCGAAAGGGACGACAACTAAAATGACGAGAGGCAATTTATTTCTCTATCCTAAACACTGCAAGTAGACCATTGATTAACCCCTTTGAGCCTCATACACTTGTGGAGATTTCTTTCAAATTACCCCTGTCAAGAACCACCCCATATCGGGGCAAATTGGAGGTAAGTTGGCATCACGTGGCGAGAAAAATAGATGGAAATTCTCTTGCTCTCACTTGCATCAATCTTTGGGTATCTTATTGCAGATGAACTCAAACAATAATCCAAGTGCCTTAGGATGACGAAGAGCATTTTTTTTTCTCTATTCTACACACGTATATCCGTTGCATAGCCCTTTGAGCCTACAAATTCATTTCTTTGAACCCGTGGGTGATCATCCCCCACATTGGGGCAAGCAAAAAATAATCATTCAAGAAGCAACAAGGTCTAGAGTGCCAACAAAATGTGAAGACCTTCAAAAGTCCAAATGGAAAATTGATACATCGTAGACAACGTGTCATTGGTAAAAATAGAACTAGGGGGCATGAAAAAGCAGTGTGCCTGGTAAAAGCAAGGCCGATGCCCATAGACATAAGAGTAAAAGAGGGGCAAGAAAAAGCAGTGTGCCTAGTAAAAGCAAGGCTAATGCCCACAAGAGAAAATGAAAAAGAGTCAAGATAGATGACTATCGATTGTGAAAAGTTGTCAAATGCAAAACTTTTGCGGTCAACAGAGCACATTTTGGAAATAATCCTTGATGGCGAAGATGAAGACTGGTGGTAATGTCAAGATGATCACCAACTCTCACCCATTTACACACATTTTGAGCTTGATAATCCTTTCATTTCTCAACCCGTGAACCTAGCCTACATTAGGTCCCTCATAAAGTCTCTTCAGATTAGGGCACTTGAATTAATGTAGGTGTTCACATGTCTTAAGCATTGCTCAAAGAAGTGTGAGCAAGATTATTTCTATCTCATTTTGCAGGGTTCTTGACTTGTAAACCTAAAGATGATTGCAAAATTGTTCTTTCAATAGCCTTGACTCAAAGAGTCCCCTTGTTAAGCCGTTGACCAAGATCACATTATAATCCTGGTAAAGACCTCTCAGATTGGTAAAATCGTACCGCTTGCGAGAAAGCTCAAATCCTTGTTGACTTGATGGTAAGATCGAGTGATTCAGATATTCCCGCATTTATCGGGACAAATAGCCTTCTTAAATGAGAGTGAGTGAAAAGCCCTTTCGGACTAAAAGTCTCTCATCGGCATTTTCAAGAAGTCCACACTATGAGTGAAAATTGTCTTGATGATGATTCTAACTGGTGGAATGTGGAGATGAAAACATGAAAAAAATATGCATGGGTCTCCTTGAGTTTTAATGTCCAAAAATGGCTTTAATTCTTCACTTTGCTGTTAAATGCACACTTGCTCTAATCATGTTTGACAGGTGGGTTTCTTCGGAGACCAAAGAGCTCCTCTTTGAAGCCATGAATTTGTCCAAATACTATACCTGATGAGAATTCCAGGTATTTGTTCTCAAGATAATTCAAAGTACCTGATGAGGATTCCAGGTATTGGTTCTCAACTGAATCCAAATTCCTAATGAAAATTTCAGGCGAAAATTTCAATGTCCTAAAACTTTTTCAGTATTCGGTGAGAATTCCTTATACTTGAACTTTTAAATACCTGATGTGATTTCCAGGTGTTTAGTGAATTTTTTCGAATGTCTGATGTGAATTCCAGATGTTCGAACTTTTAAATACCTGATGTGATTTCCAGGTGTTTAGTGAATTTTTTTCAAATGAATTCCAGATGTTCAAACCTTTAAATACCTGATGTGATTTCCAGGTGTCTAGTGAAATTTTTTTCAAATGCCTGATGTGAATTCCGGATGTTCAACCTTTAAATACCTGATGAGATTTCTAGGTGGTTAGTAAATATTTTCAAATATCTGATGTGAATTCCAGATATTTAAACCTATAAACACCGGACGTGATTTCCATGTGCTTAATCTCTTTTGAAATCTGATGAGAATTCCAGATCTTCAGATGTTTTGCAAGTCTCATGGAATTCATCATGTACCTCAAGATGCTCTACCGTATTGATTGGTAAGTAACTACAGGTATGCTCTTCTTCTTCTTTTCACACTTTGCATTAGCTTTTCCATGCATCATATCATATTGCATTTTAAAATGGGATTCATTTTCCCACAAAAATAACATTATATTGCATATACATGGTCAAAATTTAGGTTTCAATTTATCTTTGAATGCAACCTCTGCGAGCTCACCTTCAAAGAGGGGCAGCTGTTGACACCTAAATTTTGATTAATCATTCGTAATTTAATGCACAAAAATTTAGGGATTAATTTTAACCCCTAAACAAAAAATATTAGGATTAAATTGCATAGCATATAGTTTTAGGAGCATTTATTATTGTATTCGCATTGGACATGTGGCAAATGGGCTTCAATTGATGGTTCTAAGCTTTAATTTAACAAATTGGACTAAGCCCGCGGTGAAAGAGAATTTGGCAAGGCCCGTTAAGGGGTGATGAGTTGGAATATGAGAATATTCCTGGGAATATGAGAATGTTCCCGAGAATATTCGCATTATTCTTTCAATATTCAAGGAAAGTGTCAGATGAAATATTTCCGTTAAGGGGTGACGAGTTGGAATATGAGAATATTCCCGGGAATATGAGAATGTTCCCATTCTCATCATTCTTTCAATATTCAAGGAAAGTGTCGGATGAAATATTGGAAAAATATTGCACGTGGGATACAAGAGCTAAATAGACAACGTGCAGATTTATCATCTTTCCTTAAATAACATAGTCCTCTCACCTATAAAAAGGGGGCCACAAACACTGAAAAGACACAAAAAAATACAGCCACAATTGAGAGAAAAGGAGTGGCAGCACAATATAGAGAGAGAGGAGAAAAAGCGTCTCTTTTTGCTACAGGTCTTGAAGGTCGGCTCACAAAAGGAGGCCTCTTCCCAAGAGACAAGGTAGGTAAAGTTCCTATCTAAATTAATTCTTGAATATTTTGTTTTCTCGTTTAAAGTATTGCATGCTTGATTGAATTCCAATTAAGTGAGGTCGTTGTGTCGTGTTAAAAAATCTCAATAATAAAAAATATTGAGCCGCGAGACGTCGGATCAGGTTTTTGATTGTTTTGATTTTCTATCTTGGGCCGGGGCTAAATTGTGTGCTTTACATGATCGGTTACATTATATGTATTGATTTTTTTTAGTAAACTTACAAAAATGCATAAAAAATCTGTTACATAATAGGGTAGATTAATGCACTTCATGTCGGACTAGTCTTATAGTTTACATTGCATATGACTTAGAAGCTTAGGAAATTTCATTAATTATAAAAAGAAAACATAAAAATTGCCATGCTCATGTCATGTAGAATTAGGTCATCACCTGTGTGTCATTTAGTCATTGCATGTTTAGGGTCATTTGAATGCGTGACATACTAGGGTAGTTGCATTAAATATTTTCTAGCATTAGATTAAGTTAAATAATTAATGTCACGTGACATATAGTTTGCATATTAGGTTGCACATTGCATGCTATTATAGTTAGATAATTTCGTATGTCATTACATGCATTGCACGTAGTTTTAGGCTTCATTAAATAAGTGAAAACCTTAAAAAATATTTGAATGAGTGCGTGTTAATTAGAAATTATATCTAGGATCATTGATGTAATTTTTAAGCTAACATCGCAGATGCTTTCGTAGTTTTAAGGTAAGTAACTTCCTCCTTTTCCTTGCAATTTATTTATTGCTTTGCTTCATTGAGTGTTAAATAATGGTTTGTGCACTCGCATGATCACATTGCATGTTAGGGAGTAAATTAAAATCAACAAAAATTGCCTACAAATCATTTTTCTAAAATAAAAGAGAAAAGGTACCGAAAGGGCGTTAGAGAAATCTAACGTAATCAAGTCCCCGATCCCATAGTCTCTGGTTCGTAGGAGTAAAGTAATCCTCCCGTTACTTTCCTTGGGTTTCTAATCGACCCACCAAAAATAGATTAGTGGCGACTCCAAGTAAAAATCATTTGCATAGGAAAAACTTAAACCCTAAGTCGCGAATTGGTATGGGCTTGGGAGAGTCCGAGCTAAGTTTAGGCTTAGTAATCCATTAGCCAAACCCTAGGTGGTGCACCCGAGGTGAGGTCGCGACATCTAACTATACGTAGGATCACTATTAGCAGCAGCACCATTGCAAAACATGTTTACACTTGCAGCCCGAAATTGAAAGAGCCAAGGTTAGTGAACCAAGTTCTTTTTATCTGCCAAATTGATGATTTTGAGTGAGTTATTACATGTAATTGAGATGGATCTCCATACATATCCACTAATAAATCGTCACTCACATCCTATTGATGCTGCTCACATGGACAATGGATTGGAACCACTTTGGTAACCCTTCCAACATAAGATCTACAGCTTTGTCAAGATTCGGGTCATAACGAACCAGAGCTCTATTGTGGTACTCCAACAAGATCTCGCCATTCCTCAACATCGCCAGGACCCTCACTTTTATTCGGAACCCTCTGCGCATCAAAATTCTGGGGTCCTTGCAAGACCGGTAGTTGAATTCCTCGTGTTTGGGGTTTTGGAGCCCCTTGAGCAAGTAAGATCCAATGCTGTAGTCCATGATCCACGACTCCTGCATGCCGTACTCCTTCATGACCCAGATCTCTAATGCTCCACTCACCGACAGAACAACTGCAGAAAGACAACCGCCGAGCTCCACCAGATGACACTGGCCCGTCAAAAAATGCATGCATTCGGGTGCGGGGACATTCCTAAATTGATCATCGGACAAGTCAAACGATACGATCCCGACGTCCCGATACTTGCCTTTTGAAGTGGTCCAATGGAGTCTTCTGTTAACAAGAGGCTGCGAGGGCGTCACTTCCAAGTCAAGAGTTGAATTACCTGATATCAAAGAATCGAGTCCAGACAACTATTAGGAATTTCCCAAGTAGATTGTTTTGTACCTAGGAGTATTCGCATCCATCAATTTTAGAAACCGACAACATCAGACAAGCCAAGATTAACGCAAATATCAAAACGAGTGGATTAAAAATGCCTAGAATATTGACACTATCTACTTTTTGAGTACCTATATATTTTCGAAAACTCCACAGCGGAAAGAAAGCGGGAAGGTTAAGTTTTGATTATATCCAACACCAGCAAACATAGGCAATGGAAATGCACATTAGGATCTATGTTTTGCTTTTGAACAAGGTTACGCATACAAGATAAGTACAAAAGCTAGTACATGATATTTTGCAGCATATTGCAATGGGAACATTGAATTTGCACACCAGTTTCTGCGAAGACTTCCGATACCAAGCATTACTCATCCTATGAACATAAGACATTTAACAGGAAATTGAGATGCAATACACGTACAGGTGATTAACCAAGAGCAAATGAGTGAACTCAGACAACGGCGCTTACATTAAAAAGAGAGAGACTAAGCAGTGAGGTTTTTAATCAAACATGTTGCAGGAATGTTGACTGTTACCTAATCTCCTCCATGTCGGGCTTCTCAAACTGCAGACTTGAACCTCCGAATCAGCCAGGTGATCGATAACCAGAAGCCTATTGGGATTTATGATCGGATACACGATCTTGATCACCTTGTAATCCTTCTCGGTCTCATCGAATCCGAACCCAAATACTATCTTTCGGATCCTCTGGTGACCCTCCAAGTCAGGAAACTCCCTGTACTCCCCTGTGAGAGGATTGTACACATAAACGTCATGGCTGTACAGAGCATTCGCCAAGCAGAGCAACCCCTCGCTCGACCCAACTAGGTCGAAATCCGGTGTGACCACGGCGAACGGAGGGTGGAATTCGCTTGCCGGGCGGCTCCTCCCGTTGCCACTGCCACCGGAGACGTCGTCAACGAAGTAGAGCTGGCTCCGAAGGGGCGGTTCACTGTGGAAGACAAGGGATAGGTCGTGGGAGGATGCCGCGCGAGGTCGGTGGAGCTGGAGGAGGAGTGGGTCTCGTGCCAGGGCTCGCCACGACCGGCACACGAACTGGGCTCGGAACAGAGACGGTGTGGGGAGTCTCGAGAGGATGTCGACGATGACCTCGCGAGGGAGAGTGCTGATTGTGGCGCCATGCAACTGCGACTGCGGCAGCGAGCACGAGTGGTCACCCGAGTGATCGCTTCGTCTTGTATTGCTCTGCGAACTAGAGCCCGGTTCTGATTCCATGGGGGAGGACAGTGAAGAAGGGACTGAAGACGATGAGGAACTGAGGATGAGGAGGATTACCACGACTGCGAGGAAGACTATATGTTGGTTCGGATCTCTGGGAGATGACGAAAACTGTCAGGCCGCTTGCCTCGTCATAGGAAATATTATGTGGCCGGCCATGCCAAGTCATCGTGCGCTGGCCCAATCGTGAAGAAGGGATTGACGAGGATGAGGAACAAGGATGAGGAGGATGACCACAACTACGAGGAAAACTATGTTTGTTCGGATCTTTCTACAACTAGAAAATATTAGGTGGGCTGGCCATGCTAAGTCATCGTGCACTAGCCCAATCGTGAAGAAGGGATTGATGATGATGACGAATGAGGATGAGGAGGATGATGATGACTGAGAGGAAGATTATGTTGGTTCGGATCTTTCGAAGATGACAAAGACCGTTAGGTGACTTGCCTTGTTGTAGAAAATATTAGATCGGCCGGCCATGTCAAGTCATGTAAAATGACCCAATCGTTGATTTCTGATTGATTACTAACAAAATGAGACTATGGTTGCTATTAAGTATTAACCTATTTTAGGCTAGTTAAGAGACCACCACATAAGAACTAGAAATTTAGGATTTGAGGATTTATTTATGTTGGCTTTATCAATTGCCCGTTATCAATATATTTTTTAAATTAGGAAAAACCATCGTTCCTTACTATCTTTTCTAATTCCTGATTCTATAATTCTAAACTTCCATGCATAAATATCAAACAATAAAATGAACCAATTAACAATAAAAATAAATATAAATATAAAAAAAACCCAAGTTGTAACGAGCAAAATTAACATAAGGCCTTATTATATCGTCCTAGGACATGAACCAATGATGAGGTATATGTGTCAGTAAACTTCCACTAGTCTAAGAAAAAAAAAATCTCCCAATGCATTTAAAGAGAATGGATTATGAATAATACATGACAAAGCTAGTTACAAAGGAACGCTAAACTTGCAAAGTAGAGGTAACAACGAATGCAAACACAAATAATTATGACTATAGACCTGAAGAATGCTGACAAAATGAGAAGTGATAACTCGCCATTGATCTATCAAGGATGACTTGGATCAATTTGAACGTGATCAATTTTGAGTTGTGAGTCGAATCATGGGTTGATATTTCGAGTCTCATCTCAAGTGAGTTTATTTTTCTCATTTTCTTCATCCTCGAGATGATCATGCACGTAAAGAGGATGTTTATGTTAATACCAAAGAATGGGGGAAAGTACAGCGGGAGTGCCAAAAGTTAGTACGAAGGGACACTTAAGTGCCAAAACTTACAAACGGTACACTTAAGTGCCACTTTTCAAAAAAAATGGATCACTTAAGTGCCAGATCGCCGGAACCCTGCCGGAAATCCTACGTGGCATTTTTTTATTAATTTTTTTTGCCTAAGTGGCTCGCCGGAAATTAAAATGACGAAAAATCAACGCAGAACGACGTCGTTTTTGCGCTGACGTGGATTTTTAAAAATATTAATTAAATAATATTAAATAATTTAAAAAATAAAATATTTTAAAATTGATTAATTTCAAAAAAAAAAAAAGGGAAGGGGAAATCGGCGAGGGCTGTGCAGCCCTCGTCGCCGCGAAGGGCCGGCGACGGTGGGCGAGGGTCGGCCGGGGACGCCGGGCTCTGGCCAGTGGCTGGCGACCCCGGCCGGCGTGCGGCAGGTGCGGGCGGCCAGCCGCCCTTGGCTGGGGGGGCGAGGGCCGACGACCCTCACCGGATCTCGGGGAGGGTCGCGACCTCGCCCCAGATCTGGGCGAGGGCTGCGGGCCCTCACCGCACGCTGGCCGGGGTCGTCGGCCACCGGCCGGAGCCCGGCGTCCCCCCGGCCGACCCTCGCCCACCGTCGCCGACCCTTCCTGGCAACGGTGGCGACGGCGAGGGTTGCACAGCCCTTACCGATTTCCCCTCCCCCTTTTTTTTTATAATAAAATCGATTTTAATTTTTTTTAAAATCTGACATGTACTTTAAAATCTGACGTGAATAATTTTTTTTATTAAAATTGCCACGTGGAATTTTTTATTTTGAAAAAAAATGCTCCGTCAGCAAATGAAGTTGCCGGAAAATGGACACATGGCAATTTGGCCGGATTTGGCACTTAAGTGATCCATTTTACTCCGATTTTGGCACTTAAGTGTATCGCTTGTAACTTTTGGCACTCCTGGGGTCTGTGTGTCCCAAAGAATGCTTAAGTCATCGATTGTTGACTCGGACACAAATAGACTAAGCAAGACATAACAAAGGCAAAAGGAAAATTACTGAGTCACAAAGCATGGAAATCGATGAATAAAGCTTGGTTTATTCAATAAGAGAGTCAAGACTAAAGTGATTGGCAATGGATTACAAACAAGACAACTATATTATAAGTTGCGGAGGTGGTAACCTCAAGAGCAACTATAACATCGATACAAATCAACCTTTAGCGCCACAACTTTTTGCCAGCACACTTGAGTGCCAAAATCGGAGAAAAATGATCACTTAAATGTCATCGCTGATCTGTATAATTAGAAATCCTATGTGGCTTTTTTTATTAATATTTTCAGCTAATGTGGCTTGCCAAAGATAAGGATGCTAAACAATGTCATCAAATCAATTTTTTGTGGATCACTCGAGTGACAAATTTTTGGAAAAATGATTTTTCAATGCAAAAATTTTTGAAAAATTATTTGTTGATAACCAAAATTTTTTGAAAAATGATTTTTTCAATGCCGATTTTTTTTTTTGAAAAATGAGTTTTCAGTGCCAAATTTTCGTTGACACTGAAAAAAATTATTTTAAAAAAATTTGGCACTAAAAATTTCATTTAAAAAAAATTGGCATTGAAAATATTGCTTTCCAAAAATTTGGCATTAAAAAACATTGTTTTTCAAAAATCTTCAAATCATTTTTTAAAGTTTGGCACGTAAGTGATTTGTGAAAAGTTGGTTAAACCATGTAAAGCGCCGTGTTAGCTAAAAAATTTAGTTAAAAAGTCAAGTGTTAATTTTGTTTGGAATATTTCATCGGATGCACTTAAGTAATCATTTTTTTTTCAATCTTGGCATTTAGGTGCGTCAACGAAAAGTTGTGGTATTAAAGTAAGCACCGTACACAAGTTAAGTGCACTTTTTCCATTAAAATGTAAATGAAAAGGAAATTGAGTGCTAATGCGAGAAAAAGTGTTAAATGATTCTTTTTGTGTGATGCCCCAGTACCTCACCTCTAACACAATTATTATAATCTTTTTACTTTTTAAGCATGCAAAAGCGTAAATGATCGAAACAACCCAAGACAAATACCACATAAAGGAATGCACGCGTAGACAAAAGAGCGAGGCAATTTAATTTCCTGCTCCTTTATATTTATAAACATAGGTGGTGGGTTGGTTGCATTGGGGAAGCTCAAAAGGGTTAGTACTCTTGACGTCGCCCGTCGTCCCATCACAAACTGACTATGTATAGGGCCACCTATCACCATAAAAAATCACCTATCTTCATCCTCAAAAACTCCCGTGCCCTCCTCCCTCCTTCCTATTCGACGGTACTGCTGCTGTCCACTAGTCCATTGTCATCGTAGAGTGGAAGAGGACCCACGAGAAGCCCATTCGTTTGAGCATAAAGTGCATGGAGCTAAGGAGCACTAGTCGCATCGATGTTTCGCTATCTCTTGTCAATATAGTGTTAGAAAAAATACATGTAGTTCTTTAATGCGGAAATTCGAAAACCAGTGATCTTTGATCTTCATAATTTTCACAAATAGATGAGAACGTACATTTATCCATAGCGTTACCCTTACGTCGTGGAAAACCGAAGAACTCGAACTAAATGAAGAAATCCGATTTTTCTCCCTTAACCCACTATTCTTTTATGCATTCTATCGATGGAGGAGAGAATACTGAGTTCTTTTAAGATATTGTTGTTCTTGTGGGTTGTGAGAGGACTGGACTCTATTTATGCGTTCTTTCAACAGGTGCCTTCCATCAAAGCGCCTTTTAATTTCTATAAGAGTCACACATCTTCAGAAAAGTAGTAACTTTCTTTGAAGATTATACTATTTCGTTTTATTAGAGTCGCAACTTCTCGTAACCAATATTTATGTTATAGCTTTTCAATAATTATTAAACCATATAATAAATCATATCATGTGGGCCACAATAATTTCTTACATTCTCCCACTTGGCCCATATGATCTTCATTTCATGGTTTAATAAAGACCGTAATGTGCACAATAACATTATGCTATAAAATTTTCATTAAATTGACAATCACATAATAATCATAATTAAGCAAAGAAAACTAATGCGAGTCATAGCGGTTGTATGTCATTAATCGACATAGTCCCTTCTATATACTACAACTATAGCTCTCTACTTAACATGATCCATAAATGAGAAGTACAGTAATAGTCCAACTATAATGTCTCTTTATAGACTATCCTGTTTAACATTCATCTATTTCCATAATGTATACTAAATAGAAAATAGGAAATATCAGAAACACATAAATGAGCTCAGAGTGTCAAATACATAAACTTAATACAATCATAATACAAACATTAATGACGTACAATAATGCCCATCCTTTCAACATGCTCATTAAATGTTTTGGGCAGCAGTCCTTTTGTTAAGGGATCTGCAATCATAAGATTGGTGCTAATGTGCTCAATCGACACTCTTTGTTTCTAAATTTCTTCTTTAACAGACAAGTATTTGATCTCCATATGCTTAGCACCATTAGAATACTTGTCATTTTTAGAGAAGAAAACTGCTGCAGAGTTATCACAATAAATTTTCAGCGGCTTGGCAATACTGTCGACTATCACAAGCCTTGAAATAAAATTCCGCAGCCATAATCCATGAATAGTGGCCTCAAAGCATGCCGCAAATTCAGCTTCCATAGTGGATGCAACAATAACTAACTGCTTCGCACTTTTCCATGAAATTGCCCTTCCAGCCAGAAGAAACAAGTAACCAAATGTTGATTTTCTTGTATCAGCACATCCAGGTAAGTCTGAATCTGAATATTCAATCACCTCAAGATGATTGGATCTTTTATAAGTGAGCATATGATTCTTCGTTCCTTGCAAGTATCTAAGAACTTTCTTTACAACTTTCCAATAATCCATTCCAGGATTACTTTGATACCTGCCCAGCATTCCGACAGCAAAATTGATGTCTGGTCTGGTGCAAATTTGTGCATACATCAAGCTCCCCACAATAGATGCATAAGGAATATTTTGCATCTGTTCTCGTTCCAATTCACTTTTCGGACATTGCATAAAGTTAAATTTGTCACCTTTCTAAATTGGAACTATTCCTGCTGAACATTTACTCATATTAAATCTCTCTAAAATTTTCTCAATGTAGGTTTTTTGAGACAACCCTAACAATCCTTGTGATCTATCACGGAATATTTTTATTCCTATCACATACGTTGCCTCTACCATATCCTTCATTTCAAAATTCTTAGAGAGAAACTTCTTGGTTTCATGTAACAAACCAAGATCATTAGTAGCAAGCAAAATGTCATCAACATACAACACCAGAAAAATAAACTTGCTCTCACTGATCTTCATATATATGCACCAATCAACGGTGTTTTCCTTAAATCCAAATGAAGTTATGGTATCATTAAACTTAAGATACCATTGTCGGGAAGCTTGTTTAAGTCCATATATTGACTTATTTAATTTATATACCATGTGTTCCTTTCCTTTAACTGAAAAGCCTTCGGGTTGGTCCATATAAACCTCTTCTTCTAAATTCCCATTAAGAAAGGCGGTTTTTACATCCATTTGGTGTAACTCTAAGTTATAATAAGCCACAAAAGCCATAATGATTCTAAGTGAGTCCTTCTTAGAGACTGGTGAAAATGTCTCTTTATAGTCAATGCCTTCTTTTTGCGTAAAACCCTTTGCAACAAGTCTGGCTTTATGTCATTCAATATTACCTTTTGAATCGCGCTTGGTCTTAAAGACCCATTTACACCCAACCTTCTTACATCCTTTAGGCAATTCAACAAGATCCCAGACTTGATTTTGATGCATGGATTTTAACTCTTCTTCCATGGCATTAAACCATTCATTAGAATCTTCACATTCCATGGCTTGGGAAAATGAACCTGGATTATTTCCAATTCCTAAGTCAATTTCTGACTCTTGTAGATAAACCATATAGTCATCAGAAATAGCCGACCTCCTTTCTCTTTGAGATCTTCTTAATGCTATTTCTTGTGACTCAATTATTGGAGGTTCAATATTGACATCTCTATTATGAAGTGTTTGTTCATTAATTTGTTGTTCTCGATTATTGTAAGGTTGAACTATAATATCGGGAACAACAACTTTAGAAGCTTTGGGTATAGGAACTTCTACCCTTACTTCTTGAATGCAAACATCACGCACTCTTTCACTCCCACTAATGTCACCATTCTCAATGAACCTAGCATTTCCAGATTCAACAATTCTTGTACTATGATTAGGACAGTGAAATTTATACCCCTTGGATTTCTCTGCATAACCAATGAAATAACCACTGGTCGTTCTTGAATCCAATTTCCTTTTATATGGATTGTAAATTCTTATTTCTGCTTGACAACCCCAAACATGCAGGTGTCATAAACTAGGTTTCCTTCCCATCCACAGTTCAAAGGGAGTCTTTGGAACTGCCTTACTAGGAACCCTGTTTAATAAATACATATAAGTCTTTAAAGCATACATCCACAAAGACAAGGGTAAAGATGAATGACTCATCATACTCCTAACCATTTCCATTAAAGTACGATTACGCCTTTCTGCTACACCATTTTGTTGTGGTGTATTCAGCATTGTGTATTGAGCACAAATGCCATGTCTTTCAAGGAATTTAGCAAATGGACCTGGACATTGTCCCGATTCATCATACTTTCCATAATATTCACCACTTCTATCGGACCTTACTATTTTCACATTTTTATCTAATTGCCTCTCAACCTCTTTAATATACACTTCAAGTGCATTCACTGATTGAGACTTGTCATGCAATAGATAAATATAACCATAACGTGAAAAATCATCAATAAAGGTGATAAAATAACTTTCCTAACCAAAAGATGGAACATCGAAAGGACCACATAAGTCAGTATGTATAATTTCAAGAAGCTCTGTGCTTCTTGTGGCACCTTTCTTAATATGCTTTGTTTGTTTACCTTTAATACAATCAATACACACTCCAAGGTTAGTAAAAGTCAAATTTGGAAGAATTTCATTCTTCACTAATCTTTGCATTCTTTCCTTGGATATATGACCCAAACATTTATGCCATAAGTAAGCAGAATTCTCATTCACTAAACTTCGTTTAGTATCAACATTATGATACAAGGTCATTAATGTCTCAACAAAAGAATTATCAAGCCTAAATTTGTAGAGACCATCACATAAAGTTCCAGTTCCAATAAGAGTATCACTCTTAAATAAACTGAAAGATCCATAACCAAACTTACAATAAAATCCCGCCACATCAAGTCTTGGCAAAGAAACTAAATTGCGAGAAAATGTAGGTATATAAAGGGTTCGAAACAAATCCAAATAATGCCCAGTATCTAAGATCAAACGGTAAGTGCCAATGCCTTCAATTGTAGCTTTGTTTCTATTCCCCGTAATCACATAACTTTCATTTGGCTTTATGGTTTGGATCGTAAGAAATCCCTGCATCGTATTTGACACATGAGTGGTGGTACCAGAATCAATCCACCAAGTATTATGAGGAACTTCAGGAAAGTTTGATTCAAAACATACTAAAGCACAAGGCTTACCTTTCTTTTCGAATCAAGTCTTACGTTTCAGACAATCTTTCTTCAAGTGTCCAATTTTGTTGCAAAAATGACACTTAATAAGATTGTGTTCCTTCTTGTGGATTTAAGAAACCTTTGAAGAATCATTCAGGACGTGTAATCATTTCTTCTTGCTCCTTCCACCTTTTCTTTTGGAACTCCTTTGAGCTTCTTGATGACTAGAGAGATGAACAGAATGAGCCTTTTGATTCTTAATCCTTGTTTCCTCTTGAACAAGTATACTGGCCAATTCATTCACATTCCACTTATCCTTTATAGTGTTGTAATTCATTTGAAATTGCCCATATTGCTCATGAGGCAAGGAATTAAGTATAAACTGTACTAAAAAGTACTCATCCACGTTCATTCCTAAAGTCCTTAACTTTGATGCTAAATTCGTCATCTGAAGTATATGCTCATGCATGGTACTTGAACCATCATACTTCATGGTGGTCAGTGTGCTCATCAATGTACCAACAAGTGACTTATCAGCAGTTTGAGAACGCTCTTCCACAAGTTTCATAAATTCCTTAGCATTATCAGTCTTGGGAAGAGAAGTCTTTAAGTTGTTTGCAACTGTCATTTGCATGAACATTAAGCTTAGTCTATTCGATCTTTCCCAAGTTTTATGGAAAGACTTTTCATCATCGCTACTTTCATCAGTAATAGCAGCTGGTTTCTCAACTTGAAGCGCTAAATCAAGATCTAGGACACCTAAGTGAAACTGGACTTGTTCACGCCAATCAGGAAAATTCATCCCATTGAATAAGGGGACAGACGAAGCATGCGAATGAAGTGAAACAGGTACAGATACTGCAAATATGCAAGAAAATACCCATACATTAATGCCTTGAGAATATACCTAATTAGATTCAAACTAAACTACACATGTACATCATAGTTCTCCTTTGGGCGATCCTATGATATACAAATATACATAAATCATAATGATGCTAATGGCTTTTATTTGGTAATTATAAATATATCTTATTAAAATTTATTTGCTATCTTTGAATATACAAACAAATTTAACAAGTCATATTAATTACCGACTATCATGTTCATGAATTATAAGAAAATAATTAACCTTTGGGTTAATCCCTAAGTTCTTATAATAAATTAACTTCAATATACCCATAACACCAATAATGATATGAAACATATCAATTTCATATATAGCATCAATTAATCATGGGTAATTGAATAAAACAATTTACAATATCAAAAATTCAAGAAAACTTCAAGGTTTGGCCACTTTGGTGACTAACAAACCATTCATAATATGAATTTTCAATATTGTAAAATACAAATATTTACCAAATTGCACACAAGGACAAAACCATAATCAAAGCATAAGGGCAAAATCATAAAATCATAATTCCATAAGGGCAGAACCATAAATATAAAAATCCAGGGGCAAAATGGTAAATGATTAGCAATGGTAGAATTGTAATTATAAATAAACAGGGGCAGAACAGTAAATAAATAGCACAGGACGAAACTGTAATTTTATTTTTCATGCGGCAAGGGCATCACCGTAAATAACCATTAAGAGGAGAGGGCAAAACTGTAATTAGGCAACCGGAGGGCACCAAGCGCGGAAAGCAGAAGGCGCGTGCAATGCACCACTGGCGCTGGGCGCGTGGATCCACGCGCCTGCAACTGCACCACTGGTGCGTGGAGACCACAGGCCTGCACTGCAGTACGCGCGTGATCCCACGCGCCTTCTTCATTGCGCCGTTTGCCTTTTTTTTTTTTTCTCCCTATTTTCCCCGGATTCCTCCATTTTTTGTCCTTTCTTCGTGAAAACATTCCATCATTTGGATTTACTCCGACAGAACCCTCCGAAAACATTTCAACAACAACAAATAATACGAACAGGATCGTTCAACGAATCATCATTACATAAATCATAATATTTCTATAAATGGAAAAATCATGAGATCATAAACATGCTTTGATACCAACTGTTAAAAAAAATACATGTATGCGGAAATTCGAAAACCAGTGATCTTTGATCTTCATAATTTTCACAAATAGATGAGAACATACCTTTATCCATAGCGTTACCCTTACGTCGTGGAAAACCGAAGAACTCGAACTAAATGAAGAAATCCGATTTTTCTCCCTTAACCCACTATTCTTTTATGCATCCTATCGATGGAGGAGAAAATACTGAGTTCTTTTCAATTATTGTTGTTCTTGTGGGTGGTGAGAGGACCGGACTCTATTTATACGTTCTTTCAACAGGTGCATTCCATTAAAGCGCCTTTTAATTTCTATAAGAGTCACACATCTTCAGAAAAGTAGTAACTTTCCTTGAAGATTATACCATTTCGTTTTATTAGAGTCACAACTTCTCGTAACCAATATTTATGTTATAGCTTTTCAATAATTATTAAACCATATAATAAATCATATCATGTGGGCCACAATAATTTCTTACATATAGACGCGAATCTAAAAAAGACAGTATTTGGAAATGTGGGGTCAGTAATCACAGCTTGGTGTCACGTGAATTCTATTGGGACATCGTATCGAATCACGGGGGAGAAGGGAGGGAGTGACGTGTCTACTTATGTGAATGACAAGAGTCAACCTTGAGTAAGTATGAAACTCGGCTAGTAAAAGTCTATTAGACTATACTATGTAAATTTGCCACTTGCCCATGCGAGAAATCCCAAGTATAAAATATACGAAATCAAAATAATTCAACTTGCTTGAAAACCATCCTCAAATCAAAGACAAAGGAAACTCACGGGAAACAGTATACCAGTATGCAAAGATAACTTGAAAAGAATCTATTTCATAACTGGTTTAAGTTCAGCTACAACATCCCTCCAAGATTCTTGCACCCCACTTGGCATTGAGTGGACCTCCGGGGGACCCCTGTTACATTCCCCAACATCCGGAGGGCATTTTGTTACACTTCTCCAGGCATCTCTAGCCCGAGGCATATGGGGGAATCATGTTACACTCCCATACATCCGGACGGAACCACGTGACACCTTTTCAGGCATCTCGCACCCCACCTAGCATTGCGAGGACCTATAGGGGAACTGTGTTACACCCCTCCAAGCATCCCGATACTCAAGACATCATTATCCCAATGACTGATGGCAACCACCCCTCCAGGCATCTTGATACCCAGGGCTTCGTTATCCCAATGACCGATGGCAACCATCGAACCCATATCATGGTGCAGCAATTAAATAGTTAATTTGAAATATTTTCAAATTGCTAATGCAAAATAAAACACTTCCAGTTCCAAAGTCTAGAATCGTAATATAATATAAAACCAGGTGTAAATAAAGCTCTGCATTTAGCGACACCAACATCAGCAACATTTGAACCAACAATACTTACAAACCGAAGGACAATTTCAAGTCACGTTTAGAACGAATTACCCCAAATCAAAATGACCAGTTTCTCATTGAAAACGGAAAGGAAAGGGAAAAGAAGGAGGCCCTAAATTGATTTAAAAGGAAAAGGGTAAGAACGCAGAAAGATCCGAACCCGAGTCATGAGCAGAAGCGAAGAAATCAAGGGTGTATACTTGTATAGATGGATACGGCGTCCGTTGCATCGAGAGTTGACGACGTTTCGAAGCAAGCGACAGAATCCGAATAAGGTCTCGAGCAAATAGTATCATTTTGCGTAGTAATAATAATAGTTTATGGAAATCCGAAGGAATACGTCTCGTCGAGCAACTACAAAATTCACGGAGTATAGAGTAGCAGACATCTACTTGGCTTAAAGTCTCGTCGACGATGGCTGAAACGGTGGGACGGGGCGAGCGGGACGGCGTCGAGTTGGTGGGAAGATAAATACCACATCGAGAGTTGACGACGTTTCGAAGCAAGCGACAGAATCCGAATAAGGTCTCGAGCAAATAGTATCATTTTGCGTAGAAATAATAATAGTTTATGGAAATCCGAAGGAATACGTCTCGTCGAGCAACTACAAAATTCACGGAGTATAGAGTAGCAGACATCTACTTGGCTTAAAGTCTCGTCGACGATGGCTGAAACGGTGGGACGGGGCGAGCGGGAAGGCGTCGAGTTGGTGGGAAGACGTGATGGTGAGGTCGTGAGGGAAGATGAAAACTCGGTGAGGATGATGCAGACCCAAAGGAGGAGTGGCATTGGTTTTTATACCCCTTTCTTCACCGCCTTCTGTAATTTTCTTAGTCAAATTTTCATTTGATGGTAGCATGAGGAGAGGACGCTGGTACGGAACGTGTCTTGGCGGGCTTCTACCCTCTCCACCGCCTTTTGCATGCAATTGCCACATGGTCAATCGAGGAAATTCATGGGGTTTTAGTCCCACGTTTTGGGGTTCATTTGGCAGGTCACGGTAATTAGCTTAACAAGGGAGGGGAAATACGTGGCTTGGTGGCGTGCGCGAGGTTTGAGGCAGTTGCGCGGTGGTGCGACGGTGGTGATCGACGACGTGACGCGATGACGATGTGGTGGCGGTGGCATCGCGATGGATTAGCGTGATGGGATCGGGTACGATGACAGGCTTAGTGCTGCGGGAATGACAGCTTTAATATTTGAAGGTGCACGGCGAGGACCTGAATGTCACATTTTGGTTGAAAAACAATAAAAAAATCCTAATTTCAAATTTTAACCTTTATATGACGCATTAATTAAATATCATGTATCAACAATGACATTTGTGCGTCTCAATTCATTTCAAACTAACCTTAATTGGCTACTAACAACTCCTATAAATATTTTGGTTGTTTAGAATTAAAAATGACGTTCGACATCATGTGAAGTATAAGCTTGAGAGAGCTCGTGCTTAATTGATGGTCATTAGCTCACTTTTGAGGCAATACCTCTAACCTATCTTTTCATGGTTGGGTTGCGACAATGATCACGTTGATGGATGATGTTTATGACATTTTTGGCTTATGGATGGAACTTCAGCTCTTGATGCAATTCATTGAGAGATTTGTGCATTAGATCATTCCAATTTTCGCAAGATGTTATGTATAACATAATATTGAATTAATACTAATGTCATGCTCATATTGAATATGTTGGAGATACGATATCCCTGAAATCGACAAGTTTCCTCACCATGTATAAAATTAGCAATGAAGTTGGCTGTGGGAACACGAAAAAAAGGATTAAAAAATGTATGTAATTTTCCATATAAAACTCACTCATTCAATAGCAAGTAAAATTTAAGAAAGCATTCATCCCTAATGATTCTCTCTTAGAGCATCGTAGATATGACCAAATGAGGGAGATACAATATGCAAAATGTCATTAGAAGATATATACTATTCGGTGACACACATAAAAATATTAATTATTCATACGTTGATGCGTGTTTGAAAGATCCATGGTTAAAAAAGAAAAAAAGTGAGCAGTTTCGAAGAATAGCTGAGGGGGAGATGTTAAGTGTTTATTGAGCATGTATGAAGCATCTTTTCATGGATTCAAAGGTTAAGCCATCATGATGAAGCCAAGGCTTTCCCTTCTAAAATGCCTGGAAAAATCTCGAGCGAGACAATATTTGGGGAAAGAAGACAAACCTCCCTTTAGATATGCACATTATTCACTGGAGGCCCAACATATTGGCGGCCCAGATGGTTTATGGACATGTATGAGAAAGATCGGTATTGCTTGATGAGGCTAAGCTCGATTTCAACGAAGTGCAATCGGTTTATAGAGACGAGGTCAGCGAATTAGCCAGGCACTTGGTCCTGTAGCAGCACATACACTTAGCAGGTCGTAGCTTCCGGCCCAATTTCTTTAAATGAATCAAGCCACACTGAACCAATTTCTACGGCGAGTTAGCAAAAATGACCCAATTTTTATAGCACGAGAAAAGATTAACCCAAATAAAATATCTCAAGGTGGGCCTTGTAAATGAAGCTTGGGCAAGTCTTCTTCAGTCTATCGAACCCAGCAGATCCCTTCCAATTACTTCTTATTTTTGAATACTCTTTATTTATCTGAAGGACTTTCTTTTGGTACCCTTTTGGTAAGTTGGACATCAGTTCAAGAAAATAATTCTTGTTTCAACCAACGTTTTTATACTTTTTGTATCAGGCCCGTCCTTTGAAGAATCTACACATAAACAACGTAATATTATTCATTTTCGCATGTCCTATCATGTTAATAACTATTGGATCAACCCCATCCACTGAACAATCAACAACAACCACTGTTGATGAACAATGTTTATGACATTTACGGTTAATGAACAGAACTTCAACTCTTTACAAAATAACATCAAAATATTTGTGCGTGAGATCATCCTAATTTCCTTGAGATTTTATGTATAACCTAATTTTGAATTAGTACTAATGTCATCCTCGTAATAGAAATATTGCAGATTCAATATCTCTGAAATCAACAAGCTAAGGTTGTTGAGAAAACTCATAGTTTTGATGTTAACAAATCATTTTATGCTTAAAGAAAATCATATTTTTACTAAGGAAGAAGAGTGACGTATTCTTTTGAGTCTGTATGTGGCAGAAGGAAAGCAGAAGATGTTTCTGAGTCTGTCTGTACCAGACGAAAAATGCGATGAGACGCAAAAGCTCTGAGTTTATGTGTACTAGACGAAGAACACAAGTAGACGTAGTCTGACAGACCCAAAACGAACTGACAGGAATAGATTACCAACTGTCATGATTTTCACTTACCATATTTATATTGATTTTGTTATATCGAATCGATCAACAAGATCAATCATTAAGACAATTTCCAAAGAATGATGGAACACTTATGGAAGCCCAAATTCTGATTGTATGGGCGAACAGAATCCAAGGGGATCCGATCTACTTTCAAACTGTCAAAAAGACTTTCCTTATGAAGTCTGTTTAAGAAAGGAAATGGAAGACTAATCTCTTAAGGAAAGAGCCAACGGTCGAATGTGGCTTGGAGAGTATATAAGGAGAGGATGCGACCAAGAAGATAGAGTGGATGAATATATTCCAAAGCCTAATTCAATTCTTCAATAGTTGTCTAAAAAAGTGCGAAATTGAATGATCCTAGTGCATTATCAAAAGGAGTGACTTTATGAGATATATCATCACCAAGTACTAACACTCAAGAGTGTGTAATCACCTTTGATCACATAGTGAAATCCAGCCTATTGGCTAATGGCTTGGAAAGTGGATGTAGTCTTGTCAAAAGCCGAACCACTATAAATTGTGTTTACAATCTTCTCTACTCTCTTTGTTTAATTTCTATTTGTAGATTGCAAAAGCTTTATACTTATTTGCGAGTAGAATTCCTCAACACTTATTCACCCCCCTTTATCAAAAGTTAGTGATCTCTTCAAGGTAAAAAAAGGTTGTGGCCAAAATTGTTACTTGACCTATGTTAGTGCTTTTTCACAAGACAAAAGAAAGTTGCGACATCAGTTGATCTAAAGTTTGTGATTTTTTTTTTAGGCATTAGGCTACTAAAAATTATTAGTAAATGGAAAATCATATACAGTCAAAGAAAATATGCACATTTAAAATTTGGAAAATGAATTTCTTCACCTAAAAAGAATAAATGTTCTCCCATAAATCGAAACAAACACACCATCAATCTAACAATCAAAAGTCCAAAACTATCACTATAGATGTACAATAACAAAATATGCATACGGGATCACATCTCATAATGGCTCATTGGACTTTAGACGTCAAGAAAAGCCTCCTACATATTACAAACATTATACTTGTTGCATTCTCCACAAAAAAAGCGCTTCACCTAAGTGTCGCCAAAACATATATTTACAAGAGGGGCAAGCACCAATCTCAAGTAGACCATGGAACTAGATCCCGGTTCCAAAATTTTGAAATCAACTATTGACGGTCTATTTTTTTTATTCAAGTTGTAAAATCGAGTTAACTTGAGAGTTGGACTGAACTGGACCATTTTTACTCTTGCATTGCATCTTGTTGCCACCTTCGATTCCTTGCTTGTCCTACTAAGGAATTTCACGGCTACTTCATCAAGCCTAGATGAAAAAGTTAAAATTTTTTTGCTATATAAAGAAAGTTGCAATGGCATAAAACAAGGGAAGTTGTTGAGAAATTAGAAGGATTTGCCAAAAATAAAATAAAATAGAAGTACATTGTAAGTGTCAAAACTTGATACGGGGGAACATTTAAGTACCAAAATTTTGAAATGTACACTTAAGTGACATTCTTTTTTTAAAATTGGACACTTAAGTGTCAACTTTAGTGAAAATAGCCAAAAATTTGACATGACTTATTTTAATTATATAACTGGTCTACGTGGCTCACTCGAAAGGTAATTTAGCAATTACTGTGCAAAACAATGTCATCTAGCCCTCCACAACCAGTGACCGATGGCCCTTGGCCCCACTAGGCGAGGGTCAGCAACCCTCGCTAGATCTAGTGGAGGGCTACGACCCTCACCCTAGGTCTAGATGAGGGCCAAGGCCCTTGCCAATAGTTTGCCACATGCATCAACCACTACCAAGGCTCGGTGACCCTGGTCGCCCCTTGCCCCATTGTCGTTAGCCTTTCTTGGCAATGGTGATGTGGCGGTAGTGAGGACCTCCATAGCCCTTGCCGAAGCTCTCTTTCACTTTTTTTAAATTTTTAAATCAATTTTGGAGGCTTGTAACTAATGTGGGAAATTTTTAAAAAATGCCATGTGGACAAATTTTTTTAAAAAAAATTGCAAGGTGGATATTTTTTAAAAAGAATTGCCACGTCAGCAAAAAAAGTCGTCAGAAAATGTCACATAAGCAATTTGGCTGAAATCTCTCGCCATTGACACTTAAGTGATATAGTTTTGTTTGATTTTGACACTTAAGTGTACATTTCGAAACTTTTGGCATTTAAATATTTTTATACCAAATTTTGGCACTTGAAGTGTTTGGTCATAGAAAAAGTTATATTTGTGAGAGACATGAAGTTGATGGGTAGGGCTCATGTTTTTCTCATATGTTTATTAGATAAAACAGTGTTTATAAATGATGGAATATTGAAGTATTTATTAGTTAAAACATCTTTTAACTTTGTAAGTGAATATTTTAAAGAGTAATGAAACTAAAACCAAAAAAAAAAAAAAAAAAGAACGATCAGCACCAACAAATTCTGTTCCAAAGTTGATTTCAAGATCCACAGGATAGGAATTAAGTGCCAAAAACTGGCAACTAATCCTAACCGCTCACCCCTAATATACTACTCAAGATGGAGCATTTTTTATAATATTTTTACATTAATGATAATCAATTATATTATATAGTTAAAATTTTCTCATAAAATGTGCCTTTAAAGAGAAAATGAACGTGGAAATCTTTTAGAATGCTTATTCCTTAGTAATAATTTAATTAGCACCGATATGGACACGCGACACGCGACGCAACACAACACGCTGGTACATTATTTCTCAAAAAATAGAGAATTCTGATACATTAAGACACATTGTGTATTAAATGGATATATATATATATATATGATATATTATCATTTTTATGATTATTTCAATCAAATTAATTTGATTCAAATTCACAAATAAATAAATAATAAAAAGAGCTTATAATGAATTTACATTAAAAATATTAATCCACCATTTATTATTATCATTCATTATTTTAATTTGACAAATTTAACTCCATTCCAATAATTCATAAAATTTAAAGGAAAAAATAAACAATTCATATTCTGGACCCGTGTGCCAAAAGAAAAGAGAAAAAAAAAACTCGGGGGATGAATTGTGTGATATGGGAAATAAGTCAGAATAAAAAAGAAGACTTGATTTTTCTCCTTTCTCTATTTATTATTATTATTTTTTTACATATTTACATTTGGAATCCTTATTTATTGAATTTTTTTAAATTGATCTCATACGTGTCAAAATCACATGTTAGAATTCTGAACGCGCGCGTTGGAATTTTCAACTTGAGTGTCGAAGAGTATCGGGAGAGTTGCCAAGTGTCGGATTTTTTGACATGTGTCGATCGAGTGTCGGACACATGTCGAAATGTTCGACACGATATGATTACTCTTGAAGAGTGTGTTGGTGGTCATAAGTAATGATTATTGGGTTTACGATAACATAGCTCTTTTCGGCATTTTCTCTTGCGTAAAAGGCGGGTTCATGTCTACTTTTTCTATAAATTTGAGCGATAAAATCAGGGTTTGGATGTTTACTGGCGTGGGGTAATCACCATCCCGAAGATCAAGCGACATTTCTCAACTAGAAAATGAAAGCCCAGATCAAAAGGGTAAAGAGGTGCACCGTCTTGGACGCTTCCTCATTATCAAACCTACCCCACCTAAAAGAGAACAAAACAAGAACATAACGAAAACCCAAAAATCAAATCTTGTTCCCCATTTGCAGCCATCCAAAAGACTAAATAAGAGGAATTGAATAGTAATCCAACATAACAAGCTTCAAACCTACCATGAATTCTTCCTACAAGCTTCCTACGACAGCCGAATTATAACTCCCGCCAAATGCAATTAGATGTCCCAGAAAAAAATTCCAAATTCCAAGTCGCGTCCTTCGATTATTTTCTGACCTACTCCGGGTTTCAATTACGGGCAAGTCATGCCAAAAGGACCAGCTTTTATACAGCTTCGATTAGCTCACTTACTGGTGGGGGAGGCACAAGATTTTTGACTTGACTTGCAAGCTAAAAGGAGTTCAATGACAACGTCTTTCTAATTTGGATTGCTGATGTGTACGATGATAGAAGATTATACCTAATACTATTTTGCGTTCGGTATAAAATTCGTTAGGCTTTGAATATGACAAATTATATGAGGGACCCTTTCTTTTAAGATCAAATTGAGTGCCGAACTCAACCACTTAACCAATTGAAAGACAAGTCATGATTATAATAGTACATGGTCACAGCGGTTTGGAACTAGAAGTAACCCAAATTTCAAAGTGTTGGCTTTAATTTCTCACAAAATTATCCGGTAGATTGGCGAATCCTACCTTAGTGTCCAAACAAAAGACAGATCCTGAATAAATATTCTAGGAGAAGTTTGAGGAATTAAGGATTTATAATTGTATAATGGAGGAATGTTATACTGCTCCTCCTTGTCATGCCTAATCGTTAGGTGCGCGACGGACTAAGACTATATCTTTTAGCCCCTAAAGAATAGGAAAAATGCTAGCAGTTACCATAGGAGAGCATTGCTAATTGAGGACAACAACCATCCTTTCAAAATATGATTTGATTAATGTCATATTTTTTTGGTCGAAAATGTCATATGTTTCATATGGTGCAGTGTACCTCATCCATGCTTAGTTTCCTAAATTTTGCAAATCCATTGGTTTCCTAAGGTGTCCAATTGGTGAAGAGGGGGTACATGACTCCAAAACCTCACAAGATATTTGAGCCCCATTGGCAGAATACTCGAGAATCTTTTCCAACCATCGACTCCAGACATTTCTGAGATATTCGAACTGCAAGTTGAGAAATAATTATATCCGAGGAAGTTATTTCAACTTTGCTGTACTTTCACAACTGCAGTTTGAGCTTCTCTGTGTTTCAACTAACATTTATTCAAATATATGTTCCAACTGAAATTTATTTCTAAATCTGTGTTTCAAATTTGCTAGTCAATTTTGTCCCATACCAATTCTCAAGGTTTAGTCCTTTAACATACAGATAAACACTTTCCTAGAAAATCATGTATCTTGATTCTATTTTTATCCAAATATGTTTAACATTGGAGTTTAAATGCCAAACTTATTCTTGCATCAAAAAGTTCCTCTTGCGATTTAATTACCATTTCATGTGTACCTTTATTTCTTATTAGGTAGTGCAATCTTTTTATTTCTTACTCACTTATCATTTTAGAAGCCTATCCGAAGCCGCACTTTACCTAGACTTTCTCTCCATGACAGTTACTCTCCGCCCTTGTCTTTGAGTCACTATACGTCCACTAGCTTCTACATGGTCCATACCCGAACCACACATATATTAGAGAGACTTATACTCCGATACTGTATAGTGGTACCATGGCTTAACTAACTCGAAGTATTACCACTTATAGCTTGTCCCGTATTATGGTTTTATCCTCTAGCATATAAGCAAATATTTGTGAAAATGTTTGTCCTCCTGGCATTGCTCTCACTTGAGCATACTTAACTAATGTTAAACTTGTCATTATGCTAGAAAACTTTTATTGTGAGTTAATTCTGATTTCACATGTACAACTCACATGCACTATCCCTCTATTCGATGTGTAGTTCATTTCTACCGCCCTTCGCCTTCTAAAAATCTTGTTTAGGCAATCTCACCCCTATAATCAATCCCTCTCCTCATCAAACTAGACCGTTACACTTTAAAAGTTACTTAGGATTGAATTAAGAGCACACCGAGCACTAAGTAAAAATTTCATTCAAGCTTTATTTTAGCCTTTCTTTTGCTGATGTTTGGGTGTATGAATCTCCTTGAACAATTGGCTAATCCTTAATAGATGTTTTAGTCCTCTTATTTTTGTACATACCTAGTAATTATAGGAGATAAATCATCTATACTTATAAAGTATGTCATAAAAAAGCGCAAGTCTAGTGATTTCAACTCAATCTTTGAACCTGTCGCTCGAGTTAGTAAACTATGTGACCTTGGTTGAATTCTAACTTCTCCCTAACTTAGTTCACCTATTTCTACTGCCCCATATTCGATGATTTCCACTCCCTCTTTAATATCATACATGAGTGGGTACAGACGGTCCAGTTCGTTACGTCTCCCTAGAAAAGTTCTTTGTTTCTTTTTCCCCTCATGGTCAACGTTTCCATGCTCAACCACTTCATCACCTGGTCAATCGCCAAGTGGCGGCTCCTGAGAGTACCTAAATTGCCTTCAAATAGGTCTTTGGGCAAGAGATGAGAAAACTAATTTCCTAGGAAGAGCGAATTCGGTTTAATTATGTTGAATGTTTGAATAGTTTTTACTTTTCATTTAATTTAAATTTTGCAATAGGCGAATGTTAATTATCTCTTAAATCGAAATACCAAAACCTTTCATAATATACAAATATTTACATGTGAATTCAAATTTTTTCGCAATTTTTTTAAAAATTAGGTTAATACCACTAAAAACCCAAAATTAGTATGCATGAGCCATATTTATCCAAAATTAATTTTTGTGTAAAAAAGCCTTAAACCAGTACATCGATGTCGCATTTGCCACGTATCGATACACCCATGCTATTTTTACCTCAAATTGTTGTAAATTTGAGATTATAAAATATTCAAAAAATGCAAAAATTATTCACATTAATGTTGATAGTGTACATAAGATAGTTGACACCTACTTCAGCACTCGCATGCCAAAATTAGCCAAAATTAACAAATTATTATAAGATCTAGGACTAAAATGGCCAAATTAAAAACATGGGAAAATGTTAAGATTAAATTAGCATTTCTACAATAAGTTTAGGACTTTTATGATAATTTTTACTAAATTATATGACGGCTCGTTCACATGGTGTCATCTACCATGTCAATTCGGAGTGTTGGATGGCCATTTGTTAGGAAAACAATATGCTATACATTATATATAATCAACTTCCAGATTTATATATCCAGTAACATATATATAAGCTTTCGAGAAAAACGATTTTTCTTACCTAGTACCAGAGTACAGGTAAAGAGTTCATCTTAGTGTCTCTCTCAGTTTGACCTGCAAAATTTCCTTTATTCTGCATATGCTTCAACTTTGCCGGTAACGTCTCTTCAGAGACATCCGATAAAAAAACCTTTGTCGGTAACACCAGGCAAGTTACATATACATGTATGTGATCAACCTGTGTATTTAACGGTTTATCTTACAAATTTAAAGAAAAGTTATTTTAATTGAACTTCTTTCTTTTAATTTCCGGGAGCAGAGTTGGTAATGGAGCTAGACAAATCCAGAGATCTCGTAGCCACGTGTGAAAATATGGAGAGAGAGAGAGAGAGAGAGAGAGAGAGAGAGAGAGATCATAGCCACGTGTGAAACATATCAAGATGCGATCGTTCCCATCCAACAACGTGGAGGCTACAGTGGTCACAAGTTGCTAAACTTTTTCTAAACCTTACCCCGCTCGAAATAGCATGTAGGTAACCACATTCTCCTCTGTTACATCTAGGTAACCTAATAGGATTCATTTAAGACCCATCGCTCCGCGTAAACGTGGAACGAGCTAATTAAATTAAAGGGGTTTTTCCTAATTTTATTATCGATTTAATTTTTCCCTCTGGGTTGCAAAAGGCCTTCCTAATTTCAGACCAAGTTGCCGGATTAAATTAATCAAAATATGTTGCGTGAACGTGGTACGAAACCTTCCCTGGATTGACCAGTCCGGAGAAAGCTTTAGGCTGAGTTGAAACGCTATATAAGGTGGTTCGATCTGATGAACGGCCTCATTCCTTTCTTGAACACACAAAGTCAATAGCCATAGCGATTTGCGAGTTCATCCCCATCGTCTTACAACCCTATTGCCTATTCTCATTCCTTAGCCAAGTCTATTAGGCAAAGATCGAAATCATCATTTCTAAGCGTTGAACTACGACGAGAAAGCCGATTACTTTACACAAGCGAGAAGTCGAAATGGCGTCGGTCGTTTCCGAGCTCGAAGGGACTCTCTTGAACGATCCGGACCCCTTTTCCTACTTCATGCTGGTGGCGTTCGAAGCATCCGGTATGATACGCTTTGCGCTACTGTTGTTACTATGGCCAGTGATTCGGCTGCTCAACGCATTTGGGAAGGAAGACGTCGGGCTGAAGGTGATGACCTTCATAGCGATGGCTGCAGTGCCTGAGTCCGAGATCAAGTCGGTGGCGAGAGCCGTCCTGCCCAAGTTTTACATGGATGACTTGAACATGAACGCTTGGCGAGTGCTTAGCTCACATGGAAAGAGAGTGGTGGTGACGAAAATGCCGAGAGTCATGGTGGAGAGGTTTGCAAAGGAGAATTTGCAAGCCGACCAAGTGATTGGGACCGAGCTCATCGTGAATCGGTTCGGATACGCCACCGGTTTCATTAGAGGTAACAGCAAGCACCTCGCTGATCATGTCAAGAAGTTTTTCAACGGTGAACAGCCGACTTTAGGGTTAGGAAGGCCATCTTCATCTCATTCGGTTTTATCGTTGTGCAAGGTGAGTTCATCTACTTCGTGACAGTCGATTCGACATTTTCATTAGTTTGGGAACGATGAAGACAGTTTATATAGTATTGTCAAATTTGCCAAATGATAATTTATCCTTAATTTGATTCTAGGTTTGTCTCATTGTCTCTTATTCTCTTGAAATTCATTTTTTTGTCTGAATATATTGTTTATCTAATTTTAGAAAATTTATTTCTTCTATTGACTCTACTTACTACAAGGTACTTCTATCGAAATAAAACTGATTAAATATCACGTTCATCGTCTTCCTCTTTCCAGGAAGAGTTGCATCCACCCTTCACCAATCTTCAGAAGGACGACAACCAGCATCATCTCATTCCTCACCCTGTGATCTTCCACGATGGTCGACTAGTGAAGCGGCCGACCCCATTCACCGCGCTCTTGATCCTCCTATGGATTCCTTTCGGCGTGATCCTTGCGATTATCCGCATCACCATTGGAATAATTTTCCCCTTACAGATGATGCCCTATGTTTCACGTCTTTTTGGAGGGAGCATCATCGTCAAAGGCAAACCGCCAAGATCGCCATCAGGCGGAAGTAACGGCTTGTTGTTTGTCTGCACGCATCGCACTCTGATGGATCCCGTTGTTCTGTCCACTGTCTTAGGACGTAGAATCCCGGCGCTAACCTACTCTATCTCTAGGCTATCCGAGATATTGTCACCCATTCCGACCGTCCGACTGACGAGAGTACGAGAAGTAGATGCTCAAAAGATCAAGCAAGAACTATCGAAGGGCGATCTAATAGTTTGTCCAGAGGGAACAACATGCAGAGAACCCTTCCTCTTGAGATTCAGCCCTCTTTTCGCGGAATTAACCGATAGAATAGTGCCCGTGGCGATGAACTATAGGGTCGGGTTCTTTCACGCGACAACAGCGAGGGGTTGGAAGGGGATGGACCCCATCTTCTTCTTCATGAACCCTAGGCCGATCTACGAGGTCACCTTCTTGAACCAATTGCCGGTTGAGGCGACGTGCTCAGCTGGCAAAAGCCCTTATGACGTCGCGAATTACGTCCAGAGAATATTAGCCGCGACTTTGGGGTTCGAGTGCACGAATTTTACTAGAAAGGACAAGTACAGAGTTCTTGCTGGAAACGATGGTACCGTCTCCTACACTTCCTTGCAAGATCAGATCCGGAAGGTGGTGAGCACTTTCAAGCCCTTCATACAGTTCTGAGACCGGGAAATATGAACCATATTCTTTTGTTTCCTTCCAGGTTATGTTTTGTTTGTATATTTCTTATAAGTCGTGTTTTGTTTGCTCTTTAGTGACATGCACGGATGGGATTGCCTAGTGCAATTTTTTTTTGTATTTCTATTTTCGGACTATTTTCATTTCTGGAATTGCCCAATAAATGTATGTGCATATATTACTTAAGCACATGTTTCGGGAATGCTTTATCATCGCAATTTTCAGGTTTCTCAAATGTAACCATGTAAGTGGTACTTGCTTTTTTGGTTAATTTAACTGCATAATTACTGGCTGTCGAGGAAAGTAATGCTAATCTTTTGATAAATAAATTAAGTACAGAGTCTATCGTAAAAATTGGTATGATCATTTGCGACAAAGAAAAGGCGGAGACCCATCACATGATTTACAAGTGATGTCCATCGTCCAAGATTTGGATTCCGAATGATTAAGAAAACAGATAATCATGTTCTACATATAATTTTGGAAATTACCAGTCCTCTCCTAGCAAATGCTCCATTTGTGTGTACAATTGGCATGAATTGCGACGTTGCAAGCTCTTGGTAATACATCTACAATTTGATTTACAAATTAAACGAAAATAAAGGTCAATAGATTAGATTAAAACTTGGTGGTTGGAAAGGAAAGTGCCCAGGATCTTGAAACAAGTACTTGTTAAGAAAGCCCGTCATCAATAAAGCTCTGGTGAAATTGAAGTTCGCATACTAGTGATGCTAGCTACAAGGATGGTTAGAAAAATATGGGGTTAAGTAATTGATATATACAATAATGAGAGGAGTTAAGTTTACATTGCCCGTGCTTTGCATGGGCTTTATACACATTTGCTTTATAAATACATGTTATACAAATAATTATGTTGCTATTTCAAAAACATGTTGCTTGATTTTTTGAAATATAGTTTTCTCAAAGTTTTATTACTTATTGTGATAATTCTCTATAACCTTCAATTTTTCATTTGGAAAAGAAAAGACTTTCGTTGATCAAATTTAATGCACGTAATGCACAATAATCACTTTTAGTATATATATACCATAAAGTTTTCTAGGGCATGTTATTGGAGCCAGATAGATAAACAAGGTTACGTCTCTTACAAGGGCTTGATCTGAACTTGAGCCCAATAGCCCAACATCAAGTGAACTGATAATACCCATAGATTAAAAACTAGACCATATCGTAGGCTTGTCTGCTGCGTTAACCAATTGCAAGAAGTTTAAATGAGCAGGCTTGAAAATGAGGGACTCAAAAAATTTTGACCCAACACGATTTGTCCAAGAGCCATGCACGACGGACTCCGAGCAATACTCGATCACGAGAACAAGGAAGCTCAAGCCGGCCCACCGATTTGAGCGAGTCCAAAAACTATTTCAGTAGAAATTAGGGTGTCGATGACCTTAAGAACCCATTAAGAAAAATAATATTCCCATCGCAATTCAAAAGCATTCTTCGTTCTCCATGAACAAAGTAGAGCAGCAAACCGTCCTCCTTCAAGTCTCTCCCTAATGTCAAGACCGGAATCGCCAGTTCTACTTGGGAATTTATTCAATTAGTCTAATTCCTGAGTTGAACCGCTTTTAAACCAATTTTAAAGCTCTTTTAAAAAATCACTTTTACAAACATTGAGGATTGAACCATGGTTTTTAACACAAAGAAATAACAACATAATCATTTGAATAATATGAGAGAGAGAGAGAGAGAGAAGAGAGAGAGAGAGAGAGAGAGAGAGAGAGAGAGAGAGAGAGAGAGAAAAAATTTTATATTTTCTTATAAGAACTTGATTTTTTACACAAAAACATAAATGGCGGGTTCACAAGTATTTTTTATATTATTTTATGCCGACCATATTATTTTTGGGCCCCAAATTGCCCATCCACTTTGTTTTGAGCATAATGCAACATGGTTTGTAGCCTTATTTGTTTCCATTTTTAATTTTTTTTAATTTAAAAGCATATTAAAAAATGGAAAATTCTAACTAAAGGATTAAATTGCTCTCATTTTTTCAAGGCAAAATTTCAAAAAAGGACTCGAAATGAGTCTATTTTCTCAAATAAGAACCAAAGTGACCGTTGTTTCAAATTAGCACCTAAAGTGGCTAAATCAGTCTCAAATAAGAACCTCAAATCATTGGCTAGCCAAATGTTTGCTAGCCAATGAGCATGTGGCATTTCCGGAGGCCAAAATAAGGGCAATTTTGTCAAAAAAATTTTTGATAGAAATTAAAAACCTTAAAAACAAAACCTCAAAACTCTTCACGTTATCACATTTTCTTCTTATGCTCTTCATCTTCTCTATTCTTTTTCCTCTCTCGCTTGGCGCACCCAAATTTTCTATTAATGGAGAACGAATTGAAGCACAACAAGAAACCCCTACCTTCGTTTTTTCACGTATTCTTCCTTTCTTTTTTTGTCTTCATTTCTTTCCAATGAATAAGACAAATCTCGAGTAAATCCACCTTTTCGTTATTCAAACACTCATATGTAACACGAGAGCCTTGATTTTTCATCATCTTTTCCCAACCGAGAGATGGAGAATATCTTGATGTCGAGGACCCACATCTTGGGCACAATTCGAATCCACTTCCACAGGGAGAGAGAGAGAGAGAAAGAGAGAGGGGGGCTGGCACATTTGTTTGGAATTTAGGGAGTCGGGGATCTTGCTCCATTAACAAAGAATTTGGGTTTTTCGAGCAAGAAGGGACAAGGAACCTAGAAGATGAAGTGTAGAAGAAGAACATGAAGAGTTTGGATTTTTTTTTTTTTTTTTTTTTTAGGGTTTGTTAATTTCTATCAATATTTTTTTTTTGACAAAATTGCTTTTATTCCGGCAACCGAAAATGCCACATGCTAGCCGGCCAGTGAACATTTGTCTGGCGGCGATTTGAGGTCTGTATTTAAGACTGGTTTAGCCATTTGGGATTCTCATTTGAGACAATGGCCACTTTGGATCCTTATTTGAGAAAATAGACTTACTTCGACTCCTTTTTTGAAATTTTCCCTTTTTTCAAATAAGAATCTAAAATGAGCCTTATTTTCTCAAATTTTCTCAGGAACCTGAAGTGAACTTTATTTTAAATAATAGTCTGAAGTGGCTGATGAGTTAAAGGCATTTTCATCCTTTATTTTTTTTTAATTTTCTTTCCTTTTCTTCTTTATTTTTTTCCTTTTTCTATTTTTCTTTCCAAAAAAACTCAAAAAATAAAAAAAGGTTAAAACTTAAATAAAAAAAATAGTCAGGAGGGTTGGCAGCCTTTTTTCTTTTTCTAAGTTTGTGGAAAGAACAAAGACAGAAAAAAGGAAATAAAAGACATAAAAAGGAAATAAAATAAAAAATATATAAAAGACAGAAATGCCCTTAACCAATTGGTGAGGTCAAACGCTTCTTTGAGACTAATATGACCACTTCATGCCCCTATTTGAAACAAAGTTTAGTTCATGCCCTTATTTGAAATAAGATTCACTTTAAGCCCATATTTGAGAAAATGAGAATATTTCAAGCCATTATTTGAAATTTTTCCTAAAAAATTATATTATAATTAATTAAGCAAATCTTATGTTTTTACTAACAAAATTCCATAAACACCCCAAGCATATATATTTAAAAAACTCTATGACTCTACATAATTATAGATGGACATAATTATAACTTAACAAAAAAGAGGATGATTGGCAAGAAATCAATTAAAGTCTTACTTGTTAAATTTGAATTCAACTGTTGATTAATATTCCATATACCATTTATCTTATGAATATCTAAATAATATTAAAAGGGGGTTAAAATTTTACATACCGGCAACAAGAGCACAACATCTCATGTATGGAAGAAATTGGGGAAAAGTACCAAAAAATACTAAACATATTATATTGATATTTATTAAATTCTAAATCTTTCAATTAAATCAATTTAGTTTAAATCTTTTCACATGAGTACTAATTGAGTCAATTTGGCCAATTTAAGTTGAAATTGCTTATGTGAATGCAACTGTTTGACGTGGCATGGTTATTACTAACGTGGATTTTTCTTTTTTTTTTTTTGTTTTTTTTTCTTTTCTCCTGTTCTTTTTCCCTTATTTCCCTCCACCAGTCGCCAGCCAACGTGATGGCTACAGAGGCCACCAACCACCGCTGACCCCCTTGTCGAATCTAGGAAGGGACGGTCGTGAAGGTAAAAGATATGAGGAAGAGACATGCCGGCTGTGAAATTCACTAGCACCATCTCCCCGTTGATCTAACCCACGCATCTCACCCTCCTCGAGTTCACACGGTCCGCGAAATTTTCTAGGAGCACTACGATGTGAATCTCGTTTCTCTTCGTCCACTTGCTGCTGTTCTCCGAGACCCGAACCTAAATATGTCTTGCCGAGGAATGATTTACTATGGCCGGTGTTCTCACCTTGAACAACCCTGTTCACTCCCCGCACCTTTGAACTTCAAGGGTCGTTGTAAAGAGAACACTTCCTTTAAAAGGTCGAACGAAACTATCTCTAGATCAATTCCTCTGACAAGAGCTAAGCAAGGGTCCCCTCGTTGGATGTGGCGACGGCTGGCCTCACTCAGCCCTCACCGGCTCTCACCCCTTGCCTCATTGACGGTTGGCAAACTCTACTAGCCATCATAGAGGCTGGCAATCGGCAGAGGGAAATAAGGAAAAAAGAAAAGAAGGAAAGAAAAAAGAAAAGAAGGAAAGAGATGGAAAAAAAAAAGGAAAAAGAGAAGAAAAATTAATTAAAATACAAATAAATATTTGAAAATTTAAAAAATTCCTACATCATCATTAGCCACGCCAAGATGGCTAACATCTACATCAGCAATTTTTTGCCTAAATTGGCTGGATAGGCTCAATCGGTATCAAAGTAAAAATATTCAGACTAAATTAATCCAATTGAAAGATTTGAAATTGAATTCATATCAATGCAATTGATTTATAAATTTTTTGATACTTTTCCTGAAGAAATCGACATTTGAATGTTGAAGAATGTAAAGGTATTATTTGCATGTAGTATGCATACTTCTTGCCGTGTATTTTAGCTTATGTTTATAAGAATTTTCTTTTCTAGTATTTAACATTTACTACAACAAACTTTAATAAATTTATATAATGTTCTCGTAATTAGAAATTTGTATATTTCATTGATTGATATATACCACAGTGTCATACGAGTTGACAAAATTGAAATAAATATTCAATAGTTCCATTGCACAACATTGAAAGCCAGATTAGTGAAGCATGTAGAAAGGGAAAAAGGAGTTATCAAGGTACAAAAGTGCCTAATTACAACATATCCTAATTCCTTACATAAGATCAAATCTCTTGATTCCTTAGTCTCTTATCAATTATACATCTATTTCTAACATCGAAGAAATCCATTGGAAGAATCACCAAAAAAGTCTTAAATCTATTATTTAAACATTTTACATTTATGCCAATTTAGTCTATCTGGTAAATTTTGGCTGAAAATCACTGACACGAAAGTTAACCGTTCTACGTGGTGCAGTGGTACTGACTTGAACAATTTTTTTTTATATCATTTAAAATTTTTTTTGGATCATTTATTTATTTATATTTCTTTTTTTTCTCTTTTTTTTTCCTCCTTTCCTCCTTCCTCTACCTAGTCGCTAGACCTCTGTGCCTAGCCAAAGGCAAGGGTTAGTAAGGTCGACCTCACTGGTCACTGGCAAGGCTTGACCCTTGCCACATCCAATGAGTGTGAGTTCTCACCTAGCCACTGTTGATACCAACCTCACCTAGCGATAGGAAGGTTGAACCTTCCCCTCGCCAGGCTAGCAAGGTTGACCTCACCTTGGCTGGGCTAGCGAGTTGCTGGATGCAAAGCAACATAGACTTGGCGCCAACAGAATTTTCTGCCATGAAAAGGGTGCTCACGGAGACTGATTTGGGCCAAAAGACTTGCCAATACTTGGCAGAGAAACGAGAATATGGCAAAGTTCAGTCTAATTCGCATAACAGGTAAAGCTTGACCAGGAATCTTAAACACCACGAGAATCGGAAACAAATCAAAGAGAAGGCACAAGTTCATAGTTATTAGGCTAATGAGCTCTCACCATCAATTAGGTCAAGCATAAATCGAAATCGAATCATCAATTTACTTGGAGATGAAAGGGGAGTACGTGACTGCTGAGCTCTTCCAACACGAAATTGAGCAGCATGAGAGGGAGAGATGACGATTCTCTTCTCACCAGTGGCAAGGCAAGCTCGCCTTCGCCTAGCGATGGCAAGGTCAAATCTTGCCAAGGGCACGCAAGACTCACCTTTGCCAATGCTGGCAAGATTGACCTCACTAGCTCTTGCCTTTGGCAAATCACCGAGATCCGGTGACCCGTTAGAGGAATAAAGAAGAGGAAAAAAAGGAAAAAAAATACATAAAATTTTTGAAGAAAATATCAAAATATTATTAAAAATTATTTACGTCAATATGCAGTGCGTCACATATGTGACTGCAATTTCTAGCATAAAATTGATCGATTTATAGTCAAAATTAATCGGATGAATTGAATTGACACATATGCATAAGATTTATGATTCAATTAAAAAGAAAAATTATGACTGAATTGATACAATTGTAATAAGTTTACGATTTTTTTGGTAATTCTCTCAATGTATTATTGTCCCTATGCTTCTGTAGTTTTTTGGTACCATAATGGAAGTTGATTGCTTTCTATGCCCGTGTATGGACCACTTCTTCATCAAATAACAAAAGCCAAGTGCAATGAACTTATAGAGCACATCTATATCAGCTTTATAATGGCCCACGATCCGAGACCTAGCAATACATGTTCATGTTCATGTTGACTTTGTGTGATGTGGGGGTATCTCGTAGCTTTTAGGTCCCCTACGGGAACTATAGCCCATATCAAATGCTGCGAGTTTTGGAACAAATACTTCTTACATATATTACATTGAACATCTCTCACTATTCTATGTATTATTTGCCCTATGCTTCTTTGGTTATTGGTACCATAATGGAAGTAGATTGCTTTCCATGCTCGTGTATAAACCGCTTCTTATTACATAACAAAAGCCAAGTGCAATGTACTTATAGAGCACGCCTATGACAGCTGCATAATGGCCCACGATCCGAGACCTAGCAGTGCATGTTCATGTTGACTTTGTGTGACGTGGGTATCTCGTAGCTTTTAGGTCCCCTACGGGAACTATAGCCCCATCAATTATCAGAGGGCGAACGTAGGGAACCCCGGCCCGACAAGCCCTAACCTAAGAGATTACAGAAAATGCAACTAAACTGACGGTTGAGAATTGAATCTCCCCACCTCATGCTAATTATACGATGATGGTGGGATCCCAAGGAACACAAGTCATCCTTTGTGTTTTGGTGGAGATTGAGGGATGGAGATCTGAAGTTTTTCCTACTCTAATCGCGTTCTGTTGTTTCCATACGTCAGATGACGATACGTGGATACTGCACCTTGAGTTCACACACGACAAATGAAATCCCTAAGTCTAATATCTCTCCCACCGCCCTCTGCCCGGCCCACAAGTGGAGAAAAGAAAGAAAGAGGATATGCTATTCGAATATTACACCATTCAAGACAAGAGTCCAAGAAAGACCACTGATAAATTTACAACCTAGTTTCAAACTAGCACTGAATTCTCCTCTAGCTACTGCCCTAGGGTTGCACCTTTGACTCCGTTCCAGACAGTGGGAGCTTGATTTGTACTTAGGGCGTGTTTATTTGAATCAAAGTATTTTTCAGAAATTACTCTTTTGAATTCATTTAGTTTGCCGAAAATGACTAGTCAATCAACAACATTTTCCAGCTAATGAAAATATTCATACATAAAATTAGGAAAGTGGATTCCTAAGTTTAAACATGTTCAAATACTTTCTCGAATTGCTACTCTTCTGAGTTGACTCAAAACCAACTCGTCTCTCTCTCCTATTTCTATCTCTGCTTGTGGTTCTTCATGCTCGACTTCCCTCGGTCTGCCATTCATGACTCAATTTGAAGTAGATGAGGATCGACTTGAGGTTGGACTCGCTCATCCTCTCCTTGACATGGCTAATGGCGCTAGAGGCCCCAACACTTGCGCCGGCTGAGGCCTTGCAAACCAATGCTGCGGAGAGGATGGTGCAGGTCTTAAGCCACGATCCAAAAACAGCTTTCCACCGAGTCTGGAAGTTGGGGGAAAAGTTCCAAAAAGTCCAAAACTTATTGCATTTGTACCAATTTAGTCTTAAACTTTTTAATTAGACCAATTTAATCCTAAATCTTTTCACATTGGTTTTGATTCAGTCAATCCATCTAATTTAGGCCGGAAATTGGCGATGTGGATGTTGACGATCGTACGTGACATCGTTGACCTTGGCATGGACATTTTTAAATAATTTTTCAATTTATTATTATTATTTTTTAGATTTTCCTTTTTTTTTCATTTTTTCCCTATTCATTTTCTTTGGCCTATGGCTAGTACTAGCCATGGCGGGCAACCGGCTCTAGGCGGGGGCCAGTGAGGGTGTTGTGGCCTTTGCTGGATCTAGTGAAGGTGAGGCCCTTGTGGTTTGGGCAAAGGCGGCCCTCGTCAAATCTAGCGAGGGCTTGACCCTTGCTAGCTCAGTGGGGATGGGGCAACAAGGATCTCGCCCGCACCCAGGCCACGAGGGTTGAGCCCTCGCTAGATTTGGCAAGGGCAATCCTCGCCTATGGCTAGCGAGGGCTATGATGTCCTTGGCCATGGAGAAGGATAGGAAAAAGAAAAAAAAAAAAAAAAAAAAAAAAAGGCAAAAAAATTTTAAAAAAAAAAATTATAAAAATTATTTTAAAATGTCCACGTAAGCGCTAGCAATGCCACGTAGGATTGCTGGTATTCATGTCACCAATTCCGGTTTAAATTAGCCGGATTGACTAAATTGATATCAATGTGAACAAATTTAGGACTAAATTGGTCCAATTGAAAAGTTTAGAATGAAAAGTTTAGAATTTTCCCTAAATTGAACCACATTGTCACCAAATTAAGCTTTGAGCTTGTCTTGAGGTGATCAGATGTAGCGACACAGCTATTGGAGTGGCAAACCAAGCCAACAACCTTGGTTTGATTAGTTTGGTGCTGAAGCTTTTGAAGATCCGATCCTCTTCAGAGTACGTAACGGAGTTCCCTCGGGCGGCTCTAGTTTGAAGTAGTCTATGGGGAGGGAGATGGCGTTAATCCGAGGGATGACGAGGGGGAAACGCTTGCATGAGTTGAGGACGAGGGTTTTTAGGTCAGCAATGAATAGGAGGAGAGCGTCGGGAAGCGAATTGAGTCCAATTGATAAATCTATTTTTTTTTAGCGTAAAGTTGAAATCATTTTTCAAATGAGATCCAAATACCAAAAAATGTTATCGATTACATATTATCAAATAAAAGAAATCCAAGTAGTTTTCTGGAAAATAATTTCCTGAAAAGTATTTTTTTATCATGGAGTTTTTCCCAAAAAATGCACAATAAGGCTTCATTGGTTACTAAACATTTTTCTAAAAATTATTGCTTGTATCGCTTACATAAAAAAAACAAACGGAGAATATTTTTATCATTTTAAAAATGTTTATCACTAATGAAAATATTTTTTATTTATAAAATATTTCAAGTGATACAAACGATCATTTTATAAAAATATTTTTTAAATCATTTATTATTTGCAAAACAAATAAAACCTTAGTTATTGCTCATAATTTGCCCCCATGAAAATTGAAAATTTGCACCCATCTAACCTATATTAACTATAAATATGTATAACCACTTAAATATCTCAGGCCTACCTTGTAGAGATGGTATGACTGTCAGCATAAAATTTTCGTTTTAAGGAGGAAGGAGGCGTCATGCCGTGCCAGCCATCATCTGGTTTGAGTTCTGTGGTTGGCGTATCCAAAACCATTGTTCCATGGTGCTTCTGTTCTCTTCCTAAAGTTGATAAATAAGTCAGAAAAGAGATACACTTTAACTCCGTTTGCCTCATGGAAAGCTCATGATTTAAAAAATTTAAAAAATGATTAGTTATATTGCATAGAAAAATTATTTTAAGGAAAATGTTTGCATTGTCATGAATAATTTATGCCTAACTTTTTGTGATTGGTGAGAATATTTTTTATTTATTCATTTTTTAGATATACAAATGATCATTTTTTATATTTTTATTTAAATTTAATTTTTTCCTTAAAACAAACTTGCCTTTAAGAAATATGATAATGTTTACAAAAATAATTACGACCGGATGCGGGGGCTGGGCCCTTTGGAAATATAGTGTTCATAGTCTGACACTGGGTCCATATTTCTGAATTCTAGGCCAGCATAGGGCCCATTTGAAGTTTCTAGCACGCACAAGCATGGCGTTAAGATACAAATCATGGAGTTGGTGGAAATATGTAGACAAAGCATGACATGACTTATTTTAGAGAAAATGGGAAATTTTATGATTACATATCTCACTTTGTGGATAATGACAATTATTTTAAATATTTTATGTATTAATCAAACGCTAATCATAGACGTTGTTAGAAAAGTTTGGGTCAAAGTTTGAGATCGAAAATGATATTGGGTTTCCTTTATAGCAAGGAGAGATAAATATTCTCTTTTAACGGACGTGCTGCGTCTCTTTCTCGAACCCTATCTGGTCCACTATCGCGTGCAAAGTAGGGTTGCTCACCTACCATCCCTCCCTTTCATATGTTTTTCACTATCAGTCTATTTTTTAATGTGATTTCTGATTAATCCCACTTTGTACCTACTTATAGTCACATCAATGTCTTAGTGTTATTGAAAATATTAAACAAAGCCATTTCAAATGTATTTCATCGCCCAAAATGGATATAGCAAACAAAGTATCTAATTACATTTTTTAGACAAATTTTAAGATTTGATTACACAATTTAAAAAGCTCTAGAATCTAATTGCGCATTCTCTATAAGTTCCAAAGTCTCTAAAAGAAAAGGCGTTTTCCCATTAAGTATGATCGATCATATGCATTTCTAAGCAACACCTTTCTCATTATGCCTGTTATTTCTGTGGAAATTATTATGGTCCATGAATGGAGATAAATCTCCTAAACCCGATGGATTGTCCACTCAGTTTTTCACTTCCTCTTAGTGGTTAGAGAGGACTTTACAAATGCAGTTGCTGATTTTTCAAGTTTGGTAGGCTTTTGAAACGAGTGAACGCCACTGCAATTTCTCTGATTCCAAAGGTGGAATATGCCTCTAAAATGACTCAGTTCAGGCCCATCTCTTGTTCCCATATTACTAACAAGTGCATTACAAAGGTTCTGGATAATAAATTTATGAAAGTTTTTCTAGCGTTATCAGTTTCAATCAAGCAGCCTTGTTGGCTTTTGATTAAAAATTACTATAGGGCTGTTATTTCTCCTAGGGAATGATTAAGCCTGACCTTATGAAAGCCTCGTTTTTTGCTCCATCTGTTTAAATGGAGGACTTGAGGGTTTCTTTAATGGAAAGAAGGGACTTAGACGCCTCTTTCCCTTACTTCTTTGTGATAGCAATCAAGGTGTTTTCACAGCTGATTGATAAAGCTGCTTTACAGGGAAGGATAAACTATCATCTTCATTGTTCTGAAATGCATCTTACACCTTAACTTTGTAGATGATTTGATCATCTTTTCAATGGTAATAAAAATCTTTGCAAGAAATACTAATTTGTTTCAGGAGTTTAATGAGCTGTCTGGTCTGATCAAGTACTCAGAAAACTGAGAATCACTGCTGGTACAGAGTCTGAATATAAGGCTGAATTGGCTGACATGAGTGGATTCAATTTGGGAGAACTCCCAGTAGTCTATGGTAGGCTAAGTGACAGGGTAACAAGCCTCTTGTTGGCAAAGTTACTCAAAGAATGACCTCTTGAACAGTTAAGCATCTTACTAATGCATGGAGGATTCAGCTGATACAAGCAGTCATCTATAGCATGGTAAACTTTTGGAGCCAAGTTGTATTGCCAGAGGTTGTGAAAATGGTTGAAAGCAAATGTAAGGAAAAGGAAATCCTGAGGGGCTGAAGTCTCTTGGGATGATGTTTATCTTCCTTACTGTGAAAGGGGCTCAGGTTTGAGGAAGTTGGTTCTCTGGAATTTGCTTGTATTCTTAAGAACCTACGGAAGTTGCTACTGAGGGCTGATTATGTTTGAGTGGCAGGGGTGATAGTTTCTTTGCTTGACCATGTTTCTATTTGATCGGTCTCCCCCAAGAATGACAGTAGATATGCTTGGAGGAAGCTTCTCAAGGCAAGATCTGTCCTTAAACCACATGTTAAACATCTTATTGGCAGTGGACCGCATACTTTTTCATGAAATTATCTTTGGCATCTTCATGGGGTGTTGTTGGATGTCTACCCTCAGACAGTGGTGATTTATGACGCTGCATTGGGCCTTGGTTTTCTTGTTGCTGCTGTCATTAAGGGAGATGAGTGGGTCTGGCCTCCTCCAGAATCAAATTAATTGGTGCAGACTGAAACAGTTGTTTGTGGTTCTATCCCTCCTTACTCTGCTTTTGAGGAAAAAGTTATTTTTACAGGCAAGAGTCATATGGTTTAATCCAAACTTGCTTAAATTCAGCTTTATATCTTGGCTCACTATCTTGAACAGGTTAATAACCTCTAATAGGATGAAGAGGTGGTCCACCACTGATGATAAACGTGTTTTAGGATCTTCTCTTCCTGAGTCCAAGGAACATTTGTTTTTTGAGTGTGCCTCCTCAAAGGTGTTTTTAAGCTGTGAAAAAATAATTGATTCTTTAAAGGTACCATTTTTATTGAACATCTCACAGCTGCAACATTTCAACTACAGTAAGCGATAAAAGTTCACAAATAAATCTGCAGCATAGAAAGCAAAATGCTAAGAGCGCTCTCGTTGGGCACATATCATGTGCAAAACGTAGAAGATCAAAGGATTAATAAAGGAAGATAAGCATTATGCGACTTATCTCATCTTGAAAATATGAGAAATTTATATGGTTATATGATGGCTATGCGGATTCTTCTTTAAATTACCCTTTTTTGCATTGTTTTAAAACATATGGTTATCAATCCTTGAATAACACTAATTGAAATTTTGCAGGCCAAAGTTTGAGATGAAAAGTGACATTGGGTTCACTTTATATAAGAGAGATAATCACTGTCATTTAGGAGACGTGCTATATCTCTTCCCCTCACCCATATCAATTTTTTGAACCACTAATCAATCACAGTTTTCATAAGCAACTTATAGCTCCAACATACTTATAAAAACAACTGTTTATGGCACCTTTCCATATTACCACAACGCACTATAACTCCAGGATACAACTGCACCAAAGCAAACTTTATACCCTGTGCAATTTGCCGTTTATATATATTTTGCAAAAGAGTAATGTTATGCAATAATAAGATTGATGCGGAAAATCAGTATGCTAACCGATCACAAAATGTATTTAAACAATCTACAATCAAAGTCTGTCACATCAATTAGTATACTGATTCCTTAACATATTGTACCTAGTGACCATCATTGTTCTTACCGCCATCCATTAGCATGCGCAATGGCAATAGCCAAAAGAAGGATTCAGGGTGATCAACGAAAAGCAAATCAGCTGGTTTCACACAGAAATCTAGAGATTTTGAAAGTCAAAAGATAGGCAACGCTTGAGCCTTTTGAGGTATGCTCCAGGAGACAAAAAATATCCCTTCGGATTTTGAGTCGATAAAGCAAGTCATGCCTAATAAAATTCCAAGGATGATTAGAATGTTGGGTTGACCATGAAATCCCATCCCTCTAAATTCCAATGATTGTTTCTGGCTCATGCTTAAAGGGGACCCAATGATTAGTATTCAAACCACGATGAATAATGGGGAGGCGTTCAAAGTTTGATCGCCTTTACAAAGTGCATGAAAAGAAGAAATTGCCTAGAAAAACACAGCTTTCCCCTTGACCACCTTGACTACATGAAAAATATGGGAATAAGGAAATTGATTAGAGAAAGGCATTAAAAAGAGCTTTGTTTGAAAGGGATGATATTAAGGTGAGTGTCTTCGAAACACTTATTAAGTTTGTTTGATTAAAAATTTCAAATTTTAATGTAATAATTATGCATGATACGAGAAAAATAGAAGTTTTGATAACAAAATCTCATTTAAAGTTGCCTTAGGACACATTGTAATAATAGGGGAAACATTGTGATTTTTAATAATATGTGTGATAAGTGCTTTAACGGGAAAATTGTCTAAAAAGTCCTAAACTTATTATATAACATCCAATTCGATCATAAAATTTTCAATTAGACCAATTTACTCATAAAACTCTTGACGATTTGCCAATAAGACTCTTCCAGCTAATATTAGCTAGAATTTGTTGACATGACGGTCCAGTTAATGTTGGACATCCAACTTGGCCCAACTAGCAATGACGTGGATGGTGTTTGCAATTTTTTTTTTTTTAAATAATGCATATGTTCTAGTCCATTTGTTTTTCCATTTCCATTGTACAAGATTCTTATGGTCAATGAGTATATGCAGGTGGAAAAGGAAAAGTTCCATAAAACAGTAGAAGGCACTCAAAGCTGCAGCTGAAAGTTAACTGGTGCATGCAAGCTAGCAAAAGCAACTTTGTTTAGTGGAATTTTTAAAAAGTAAAACACAAACGAATCCTCTTAATTATGGAGCTAGTTGCAGCAATCAACTCTCATTCGCTTGACTTTGTAACGAGCGTGGTGATCTTCAGATTCGCAATAAACTCTTAAGTTCCTATTGACAGTACTCGGTTAACATTTTACTCCACATGCTTTTGAAAATTTCAATTATCACCTTGGTTTCGAGGTTTCTTTCAACAAAGTAACTAATCTTATTGTTTTGATTTCGTCTCATATTCTACGTTGAATGGCAACTTTGAGCAATTTTGATGCTCATTATTAAGATTTCACTTTTCTAAAGCGCCGTTCTTGGGAAGTGAATAAGATACATCACCACCTAAAGAATCTGATATTTTTCCTAGGGGCAATTATATACTTAGAAGGATTTTTCTAAACTTACGATGTTTATCAGTACATAGAAATTACTATAATTTTTTATTTTATAGAAAGACAGTAAACAAGAGGGCCCTTTTCTTTTCCTTTTGTTTAGCTCAACTTCAGGATGAATAAATCTCACACATACACTTGATCTTCTAATTAGTAAAAGGGAAAATAACACAAATGATTCATGAATTTTGGCCTAATATCAAATATCATCCTTAAACTATTAATTTATCTAATGTGATCGCTGACTTTAATATAATATGCAATATCAACCCTAAATTTTAATTTGTTTAATGTGGTCTGTAAACCTTTAACAAATGTTCAATTTAGTTCTTGTTATATATGAAAATGTTTAATATAGTTATTCCACTAATTCAAGTTAATTTGGTTTCCAATCCAATGCATTTGAACCGTAGAAAAAAAACACGTTCTATGTAAGATAGTCAATTCAAATCAGAATATAATAATCCCTTTAATATGCTTAATTTGTTTATCTTAAAAAAATGATTATTTATATAATTTGTTTAATTTAGAAAAATGATTATCTATGTTATTTGATGATGTAGACTATTATTTTATAATTTGAGTTGAATATCTTCTGTAGATAATTTGTGTGTGACATTATTTTTTTGTCCACCGTTCAAACGTAAGAGATTGGAAGCCAAATTAGCAAATTTCGTTAACTTAAGTTAATAAAAGGATAACAATAGATATTTTCATTTAGTCTAGGGACTAGATTGAACATTTACCAAAGTTTAGGGACCATAATGAACAAATTAAAAGTTCAAAAATCATATTAAAAAAAATTAAACATTTAGGGACTACATTGTATAGTGGCCCAAAGTTTAAGAGCCATTTGTGTAAAGGACTTTATGCATAAAAATGGTCCCTTAATGTTAGGGCTCTTTTTTAAGTCTTTAGTATTTGTCACTAATATGGAGATAGAGGGTGAAATTGCCCGTATTATGATTTGCCAAAAGAAAGAGCAGTTTAGGTAAAGTAACGCAAGTTCTAACTTAAGATTCCTACAATCATAATGTAAAGCATCTTTACATTTTGATAGTCGTTAGATCACACATTATAGATCTCAACTGTTCATTTAATTTTCTTTTAGCGTGTGTGTATTATGACAATTCGGATAAGAATTGCAACAAAATGCACTCGAACCCTGGACATGTGCAATGCATAAGCAAAGGAATCACCACAATAGCTATAGTAAAAATAGTGAAAGGTAAATGTAATCATTATTGATTTGGTCACTAGAGATCAAAATTGACCACATCTATTAATTTGCAACCACGCCGAGTCTCTTCAGATTAGACATTTATCCACACTATGTGGGCCACATCGAAGACTTTCAAAGTTTAAAATAAAAATGGAAAAACAACTCAAGAAATTTTTGTAGTGCAAGCATGAGATGTTAAGTCAAAGAAGTTCCAGTTAATATGTGGAACAATATAAAACTGTTGATATGCTCATCGGTTTAATCTTTTGAATGAATGTGGATATAATTGAACATGTTGACGGACTCAAAGTTAAACTGGGCAAATAGAAATGAAAAAGAGATGTTCCAATTCATCCAAATCAGAAGCTTTTTCTACATCCATGTGATCTACTAAAGTGGATTGGTAGATTCAAAGTTGAATTCTCTTTTATTGTTCTCCTTATGCGAAGATATCAGGTTTATGCTGTGTCATCCAACGATTATGTAATGAAGCCCATTTCAAAAAGTAATGAAGAGGAAGACCTGTAACTTATGTAAAAAAGACAAAAAGAAACCAATCAGCTATAGCCTGAAGAGTTATCCAAGCTTAGAAGTCGGAAGTCATGGTGGTCCAGGCATTCAGTTAAACGCAATAACCTGGCCTGGCGCATCCAATTACTTCACCGGAATAATCTTCTTGCCAACGCACTAATCGAGTCCTTAATCATCAATTTCACCAACCTTGCGATTCCTTTGCATACATTATAATGAGCTCGCAGGTAAAAAGAACAGTCATTCTTTCTTAACAGCAAGTGGAAGTGGCGTTCTTCAAACGATAGATTAATGGGGGAGATGACTTCAAACCCCATGATTGTTATCGTCACTTGAAGGCATTTGATATTCAAGAAAGCTTCAGTAGACACATGGGTTTTGCCTCTTGAAAAATTCAAGGAGACTCTCTCTCTCTCTCTCTCTCTCTCTCTCTCTCTCCCACGTTGGATCCCTCATGGCCAGAACCGAAACCGGCACGACTCCCTCATGATTCCACAGTCTCTCTTTCTCAGCCCCCATAATTCCCACTAAAATACTATTAAAGAGAAACCCCGATTAATTTAATTGGTATCTCTGAGCGAGGCACGCCAGATCCACAGGCCTCACCTCATACTCTGCAATGGTTGAACGGAATCTCTCTCTCTCTCTCTCTACAGAAGTTGCAGCTGGAGATGTTAGAAACCAGGGAGGCCCCAGTACTTTCAACCATGAAAACTGGTGAATGCCCAGAGAGCTGAAATTGGTAAAAGTATGGGAAGGAGAGAAGGAGAAAATAGGGAATGCAATTAATGCGATGGTGATAGTGAAACTATCTATACTCTTCTTTTTAGTAGCTCAGAGAGAACAGCGAAGAAGCAACATCAAAAACCCCACCTCCTTCAATGGAGAATCGTGGCACAACAAGAAGGAAATCCCAAAAAAGGAAATAGAAGGGGAAAATCACTTTATGTACATGTATAATACTAGCTATCTTCCTCTTCTTGGGTCCTTGACCCAAGAACAAATCCCACCTAAATAGACCCACGGGACAAAAAAAAGACAGAGCAACCACAAAAAAACAGAGAAAAAAGAGGACTTGACTTTCTTTTCTCTCTTACAGATCTGGTAACAGCCTTCCTTTCTTTTCTTCAGGAATCACCATACTCGTGCCAGCAAATGAGCATCGTGACGCAACGCCTCATGATGTAGAACTTGGCTCTCTGCTCCCGCACCAACCGAGAGCATTTCCTCGTGAAGGCACACCTCCACCGTGACGTCGAGCCCTTCACGATCGAAGAAGTCGAAGAAGACGAACAAGAAGAGGACGAAGATCGGCTTCTCGAAGACGACTCCTTCTTGGAGAACTTCCATTTCTCGTCCAAGTGGAACGGAGGCGCAGTGGCAGCCGCAGTGGCCATAGCCAGAGAAGCCATGGAACGAGGAAACACAGAGGACCCTTCTGATGGGGAAACTCAAGAAAACGAATCTTGATATCCTCTCCCCGGTAGTAGCGACTCAGCGAGAAGAGAACACCTACTGATAGCGAGAGAGACTTCCGAGTTACTGAGTCAAATGAGGGGCTAGTCGAGTGAGGGAAACCGAGGTGCGTCGAGATGTGTATTTATAAGGGGGTTTTGAGAGAGAGAGAGAGAGAGAGCAGCGGACATCACCTGGGCCTTGGGTGCCTCGAGCAGGCCGCCCTTTGTTTCGTTTTCACTTCTCCCTAATTTTTTTGGGCTGGTGTGACACGGCGTTACTGAAGCAAAAATCTCCTTATCTCTCCTTTGTATATTGCTGTAATTTTCATATACAATGCATCGCAACACAAAAAGATTTTAATATTTTGTAATCGACGGGCAATATCTTACCTTTTTTATATTTGATGGTCATGGAGGGGTTGAAGACCATTCCCAAATACCCTTGGAAAAAAAGCTAGAAATGTTTTTTTTTTTCCTTTGCCAGATCGTATTTCCCTCCGTATTTGATTATAGGAAGTTGCTACAACCATCATTCTCGTTGGTGGATTACATATGTAGATATCACCACATGTTGCGTATAGGTAATGTCTAAGCGTATAATCCACCGTCAGGAGAGTGGTTGGAGAAAATTTCCATAATTAGGGAATTAAGAAAATGTAGCATTTGCTTTTTCCCATGGCTGAATATAGTTGTAGCTATCTCTGTTGAAGGGGAATTACTAGATATGTAATATATCTTCTAAACAAAACATATATAATATATGACGTGGGAAAAAATATATTTTGCAAATTCTTATTTCTTGCTGCATATATAATTGATTATATGAACCTTATTGGATTTAATTGCCTTTTATATGTATGCTTCTTTCTTTAATCTATCAACTTAAATTTTTGGATTGAAATTTTTAACATGGTAATTGAGTAAGCTCTCTGCAATAGTCATAGAAAAAAAAAAAAACCAAGTACTTGATTTCAATTTTACACCAAAAAATCAAATATGGATTGGATGAACACGGTTTAGGTGGGTGGTTCCCACCCTATAACTAGGAATCACCCACTAAAGACTAGTTCCGAAAAAATTGAAATTGGAAACAACTCGTTGATTTCATGGATTCGCCCAAGAACCAAACCATAAGTCCAATCCGATTCTCAAGTGGGTCCATGGAACTAGTCCTAGTAAGCTTCATATGTCAACACTATAATATGTAATAAAGAATTGAACAATAGAATCACCTCATTAAAGACACTCCTAATTAGAGCCAATGAACTAAACATATTAGTATATTAGGAAGTGTGTAAGCAAGAGAGGACACTCACCTAACTTGTTATGAGTGGATAAAAGCAAATAGTTATCCAACATAAAAACTAGTAAGTAACCTAAGGATTTAGGATTTTTTTAAATTAAAAATTAAAAATATATTAGATATATTATCAGTCTGGTTCAGGTGATGGGTGGGTGGTTCTACATTTGGAACTCGGAACTAGACCATTACCCACTAGTTTCAATAAATTGGAATCGAGAACTGGACCGATTTCTTTAGGAATCATCGGTTCTTGGGCTGTCTAGTTCGGTTCCAAGAGGTTTGGGCGACTTCCAGTTCCTTTGCACACCCCTATTGAAAAGTAAAATGTTTTTTTTTTTTTTTTTTTTTGTGGAGTACATTTAAAACATGTCCTTAGAGCACTTGCTTTCATGTCTAATTTAAGTCAATATGCTTTACAAGAGGACTAAGGAAGAAAGTATTTGGTAAATGTCAAAGACCATATTATTGATCCACGCGATGTATGTGCGCTACAATGATCCCATCCACTTCCCCTTCCTGACCTGATCTACTATAATAATATATGTAATTGACTACCCGTCGTTGATAATTCATGTTGCTCGCTAGCAATGTCAATCTGACAATAATATCTTCTAGGAGACAAGGAAAATTTTTTAATAGAGGAAAAGAGGTTGATGTTTTCTGGGATAAGTTAGCTTTACTGAAAGTTCGATCGGTGTACATTCGGTTGAGGCTTTTTTATGGATAAGCATAAAGTACATTTTAACCGTTTATCAATTTAATTTGAGGGCAATATATCATGATTGAACAGAGAGACTGGACTTTACCAACCCCTTTATTTGTTGGATCTCTTTGATTTTACCAAACTTCAAGACCACAACCGCAATTCTTAGAATTTTATGCTGCAATCATAGCGATCCATCGTTTTCATTGAGGAAAATCATCATGTAGTGGGTAAATTGACGAAAGTAATAGCAGCCACAAGATATTGGGAGTCTATTCCAATCAGGAAAATTATCCAATCAATCACATATTTATTATATGAATGTCAATCAAGTTCCAAAATTTTCAAATTTTCAATTTAGTCCTAACATTGCACAAAATTCCAATATAATCATTTCGGTCAATTTTTGTAGGAAATCACTAATGTGGAGGTCTAGTTATCACCGGTTATCCTGCGTAGCACACAACCATGTCACTAATTTTTGGCAAATATTGATCAAAAGGGCTACATTAAAATTTTGCACAAAGATTGAGAAATGAGAACTCAATTGACAAAATTAAGAAGTTTACGATTAAATTGACATTTATTCATATGATATGTTTAGGAATAATAAAAAAATATCTCTCCTCCTGATCATATGAATTTTAAATTTAGTTCTAACCATTTTAAGAAGACAATCCCGTCAAAGCCACAACAAAAGTGCAATGCACTTTCCTCAGACAGGGGAAGGGGAAGGGATAGGAATAAGGAGAGGGATTGGCGAACGCCTTCATGTCCTATGAACCGGGAATTAGTTGAATTGTTATATGTTTAACATCATGATTAGTTCTCATCGGAAGTTGCAATACATTCGTGATCCAAAGTCGGTTTGACTCCTTGTCTTCCGGCTCGTAAAAACCCTTCTGAGAATCTCGACTTTTTTGAGTCACCGACCACGACGTATGGATCTTAACCAACATTGCGCAAAAACACTTTCGTGGATAAGATTCAAGGAAAAGGTTTGGTCAGTCCTTGCTCCGCGTGTTCAAGGTTCAATGGATTGTCTTTTAATATCTAAAAGCAAGAGTGCAAAAACCTATTAAGCACCTTGAAAATTCCATGAATCGATTAATTTGAACCTTTGGCTTATGTAGATGATTTTTGACTCATACCAAATTATGGATAGTTGATGAGATTTGAATAGATAATCTTCGGTTTGTGTTGGCATTATGGAATTCAAGGCTTGTGATGTATTTTCGGTTCCCTCCTTTTCTGTTTTGCTTTTACCCGTTTTTTTTTTACCTTTTCTTACTTTCGTCTTCTTTGATTAAGCTATGACCAGCCACCACACGTCCATCACCACCGGCCATTGCACCTCAGCTTCCTCGATGCCATCATTGTACATCATGTAGAGAGAGAGAGAGAGAGAGAGAGAGAGAGAGAGAGAGAGAGAGATTTGGACCCTGACGAGAATCAGGTGTGCGAAGAGCGTATCCCGACGACGGAGGAGAGCACGTGATGCGAGGCTGCAGTCGGAAGCAACCGACGGAGTGGGTGGGGGGAGGGGAGAGACAAGAGTTAGGATTTTAGATTTTTTGGGGTAATTTGTTATAAAAAATGCAAAGGTATTTTAGTAAATATCAGATAACCAGATCAAGTTTAGTTTCGCCTCAAATTGGTGCAACTCTTGTTTTATTTTTTCTTGCTAAGTTAGCAATGCTAACTAGCACTGGACATATGCAAATTGAATCGATTATGAGTTTCTTCAACTCTTTTTTCTCGTCTTGCTTCTGTCCTCGTATTCCACGAGTTTACTTCCATGATCTTTATAAAAGAGAAAATGTGTTGTTATGGCCAAGTCTCTCATCAAATTAGTATGCCCAATTAATGAATTATATAAACATGGTTTCAAAATAATGGAAGTCATCAAGACTTTCCATTTTGATATTGTATACTCTTTGGCTGCGTTTGGTAGTCAGGATAAAATTTATCTTATTTTGTGTTTGGTACCTACTTAAGATAGGATAAAATCGGATATAAGCAAAATATGGAATGGATAAAATCATCTCATGGGGGAAGTGAAATAAAGGTGGATAGGATTTCTAACATCCATAATATGAAAATTATTTTTGTCAAATAACAAACTTCTGAAATTAACAAAATTAAAATTATATTTCAATATAAATAATATTTGAATTTTAATATAAGAAATTAAATATATATTTTTGGTTTGAATTCAAAATAAAATTTTAATTAATTTAATTTATTTTTATATATTCAAACATAACTCTATTTTATAATATAAATTATTTATATAAATTTAAATATATGCATTTATATTTATTACATATTTTGGGTATAATTACTACATATTTTAGGCATTTTAGTATTTTAGGTACATTAGTATAGTTTGCTATTTTATAATTTTTTTAAAGAATGATGGAAGAGGAAGAAAGAAATAAAAAATTAATTAATTAAAAAAAGAGAGGAAAATAAAATAGAAAATAAAATGAAAATGAAGTAGGCAAAAGTGTTGCAAAAGAATTTTACCATTTTCATTTGTAAAATTTTTTACTCATTTATATTTCCAATTTTATTATTGCAATGATCAATCAGTAGATAGGATATAGCAAAATCTTTAGATGTCATAAAGTATTATATCCAGCTCTATCTTGATTAAAAATCCAAACAATTAAACATAAACTTTGTTCTTCCATTCCTCAGTGCCATGGTTTAGTCTTGTGAGATTACTGATCAAATTCAAGTTTTAGAATTAGGTCTAATTTGATTACCAAAAAGTAAAATTAGTGTTTTTCTATCGCATGTTGTACACTTAAATAATTATCTACTTACATGCGAGGAGGGTCATGATCACCACCTCAAATGTGGATTAGAAATCTTCCATCGACAATGTATGTTATGACGGATGCTCCAGGAAATAATGTGAAAACAGTAGCACATAAGCTTGAGGTTTTCGACGGACTTGGGTTTCCTCGTCATCTCCCTATTACCCTGCCTTGGACTTTGGTGCAGTCCCAATACACTGCAATCGAGTTCCTAGGAAGTGAGCCATTGCTTTGTAGTCAATATATTCATTTTGAAGGTTACCTAGTTTTTTTAATTATCAGAGAATTGGATCTGTATGACAAGCCCACATATGAGGAAGACATTTGCTAGGTTCATGTGTGCGGGTTGTTAGTGAAAATAGAGCACACATCAAATATTGGTTCATGTGTGCGGTTTGTTAGTAAAAATAGAGCATCACATAATTAATGTGAGAAAAGTAACTGAGTGGATTACTGGCTCGTAATTGGATTGTTCGAGCTTCCAACTTGCATTGAGCTCGAACAACTACATTAAGCTTGCTTTATGGGGCTGTCTCTTCTTCCCATTACAAGGTATTGGACTCTACTAAGGTCACAAATGGTACCTCTGTTGACGTAGAGACCTAATAAACTTCATCATTGTAACGTTGGATCCCTTATTCTACATCCCACTTTGGGACACAATTGTTCATGGTAATCACAACTAATGTAAGAACTCTATTGTAAGAACTTTAGACCATCGACTGTGCTCCTAAACCCTAAATCTTGAGGCAATCTTCTATATCATCTAGTTCGATTTGAAAGTAACTCGGGCAACCTTTGCCTCATGCGTCATCACTGACTTTGTACATTCAATTCCCTCAAACGTGTCAAAGAATAATTGCACTGTACCGAGCTCAGTGGAGTCACATGTACACACAGGCTTCTCGAATATCTATCGAGTGGAAAGTTCAGCCGTGTGGCAAAATGACATAATGGGGAGGTGACTTTACGCGAGACCAGAGCCGACATGCTATTTGCCAGTGAAATTGATCTTTCGGCAGTTTAGGACATGCGCTTCTGACAGGTCGCATTGCGTATGGATCGAAGAGTTGCGCCGTTTTGAGCTTTAAAGAGCGAACGCTTTAAATTGGTCGTGGGATTGGACCACCATCTCTTTTATCATGGCTGTGGAAGCTTGATTGAGATGTGTAAGGACCAACACGAAAAGAAAAAAGTCGTCGAAGTTAGCACATTTACAAGCATCTGCGTCATGTCCCATGATGCATGGAATCTAAGTGAAAAGGTTTTGCAAGTAGTCGGATGGTAATTTTTGTTTCTTCGACTTTTATTTTTATGTTGAATGCTTAAGGTCTTGAAAGTAACTGAATGTTAAAATTTAGAGATGTTTAGATAAGTATTGTAGCATCGAAACGAATTGAGCTCCATAGTATAAGATGTAAGATTAAAATCGATTCAATGCAAATCAAACCCTAATATTTACATAAATATCATACCTAAGATCTTAGAACAATATGATTTTCACAATATCATAATAGACGGGAGACATACCTTGATCTGTGATGATTTTTTTTGGAAACATCAACTGTAGATGAGAAATCTTAGTTTTTCTCTCTTGACCCCTTTAGGTTTTCTGACGTTTTTTATGGAGAGAAAACTGTCATTCTTTCTAGAGTTAAGAGATAACCTATTTCTAATTAGGGCATTTTATAGTCATACCATCCATTAGAATGCACAGTAATTGGAATACACCTCTTTATTGACTAATAGAAATTTAGCACTTAATAATTTTTGAACCTAAATCATATATGGGCCATGATAAAATTCAACATAAGAACTAGAAGGAAGGAGAAAAGTATAACCTTTTCGATTTGCCTGAAGGAACATAGGCTCAAGTGTTTTGATGGATGAGATTTGGTACAATACTATAGATTGGTGATACCGATAAATCCTATAAATGAGGTTTTTGTACTATTTTGACGCCCCTTCTCGCCATATAATCGGATGAAGAACCACATGTAAAGATGAATAAAGGCAAATCAGATGCCGTTAAATAGGATTTTAAGAATTAAAACTAAAATTTGGACCGCGCTAACAAATTCCATCTTATAGGTAAAGGTGGATGCATGTGTATACAATCCAACCAGATAAATACGTAGCTTGTGTATGATTATCAGAACGAAGATAGAAAGTTATCCTATTAGACATCTTTTTTACCGCAAAATATGTGCCTTATGATATTTTTTGTTCTTTTGTTCAACTACTCACTCCAATTTTTCAAACCATTGTAATATTTCTCTTTTAGTAAAGGGCATTATAAAGCCCTAAAACTTATCATGAAAGTATAATTAAATTATAAAACTTTCAAAAAATATAATCAAGTCATTCCATTAACCCCATCCAACTTGACTAACGAAAATGCTGATATGGCCTTTTTCTATTATTTTTTCTCTCATATGTGGTATTGATGTTACTAAAACATGAAATATAAGGCTAAAGCATTGTTATTTTGATCCATATCTTATTTTTTAAACCAAATTTTAGTTAAATTGGATTATAAAATAAGAAATTTAAGAAAACACAAAAAGGACAAAGACACCATGCGGGCCCTCGCCGTTACTGCCCTACCATTGTTGATACGTGGCTGGTGAGGGTTTATGAGGCTTGGCTGGTGGTTGAGATCCTCACGGATCGGGAAAGGGCTAGTGACCCTTGCTCAATCTAGGCAAGTGTGATCATTGAGGGTCATCAACCACTTCCCAAGCCTTGGCGATCCCTGCCAGTCATCACCCGACCATTGCTGACCCTTTTGGCAATGGTGGGTAGTGGTGATGAGGGTTGCGTGGCCTTGCCTAGTTTTTTTTCCTCTTCTATGTTCTATTTTTTTTAATTTAGCCTTTTTTAATTTTAATCTAATTTAACTAAAATTTAGGTCAAAATAGGATTTAGATAAAATGACTTCGTTTTGGCTTTATGTTTTAGCAGTATCAATGCCACATAGGAGAGAAGAAATAATAAAACAAAAGCCACATTTGCATTTTCCATCATCCAAGTTGGACGAAGTTAATAAGAAGTTTTGATTGTATCAATTTAACAAGTTTTGATTTCACATTTTGAAATTTTTATGATTTAATTGTATTTTTGTGAGAAATTTTAGGACTTCTAATACATTTGTCCATTTTCTTTGTCCACAAAACAATTATAGCAAAATATGCGCTTTTGTTTTAGATTTTCCTTTTGGTTTGAATGAGCTCGACGAAATACTCATTTACACTATTGTTCATATAAATATTCATTTATAGGCAAGTTTAAGGTTCAAATATGCAGCAAGATAAATAGCTAGATGTACTTCATAGAGTCATTTTATATATATGTATTAGTTACTTTCTGAAACGTTATAAGCCTAAATTATGCTTCATTTGATAGATTTAGAACTTCTAATTCACGTTTTCTCTCCTTCATTAGTTGAACAGATTTTCTTGTTACATATCAAGAGGGCAAAGCTTCATTGAGGGGAAATTTGTTTAAAAAGTAATAAATTATTGCACTTTTGTCAATTCAATTCTAAACCTTTTAATTATATTAATTAGGTCATAAACTATTTTCACATTTTATCAATTAAGTTTGTTTGATCAATCTTAGTCGGAAATATTGTCGTAGACTCCAACCATCCTATATAGCAAGGCTGACGAGGTCAATCTCGTTGTTGCTAGATGAGGTCGACCTCGCCCTTGTCGATGGTTGTCAGCAGGTGCAAGCTTTGGGAAAGGCCTATGGGGTCAATCTCGTCGACCCTCGCCTCTAGCTGATATCCAAGGTCTAGCAACTAGCTAGAGGAAGAAGGGAAAAAAAAAAGAAAGAAAAGAAAAAAGAAAATCGAAAAAATATTAAGATATTATTAAAAATTGTTCATGGTAGTATTAACTATGCTAAATAAGATTATCTATATCTATATCAATAATTTTCGGTCAAAATTGGCAAAATAAACTCAATTGGTAAAAGATGAAAATGCTTATAACTCAAATGACACAATTAAAAAATTTAGGGTAAATTCATAAAAATAAAATAGGTTTAGGATATTTTGGACAATTTCCCCCGCCATACTCGTACCTAAGGCTTGGATTAGAATGACATCTGTCTACTTTACAAATTTCTCGGTGAAATTGCAACCAAATATGTCTTCCCAGGCCTAGGTACTTGTGACTAAGCCATGTAAATTCATGTATTCTTTATTCTCTACCATTCTCTCACATCTCGCCCATTCCGCAATGCGACATGTACGGGAAGAGCTTCTTGGAGAGTGATGTCACAAAATAATTAATTGCCCAATTATGGTGAGCGATGGGATGAAAGCAACATGCCATCAAGTAATCGATTTACAAATTGACATAACTGCACGACCTAAGGCGACACAGTAATGTAAGAGAAAAATAAATGAAAAGAAGCATGATTCTAACATGACGTGAATACTAACTCCGTCATTTTGAAACCAGCATAAATTGTTAATACATTTTGGAATTGCTGTAAAAAGCAATTTTTGCAGCATATTTATTGTCAAAATGGGTGTTGCACATAGATAAATCATTCCCTTGCTAATGAAGATATCAGCGGCAATGACTAAACTCTTTCTTCACCGTTTCAATAGCCATCTCTCTCGCTCAAACTTGGGATTGCCGAAACTTCAACATTATATTTTTCGTTATAAGTGTTTGTACCCTTTGCATTCCATGCAATGAATCAAATCAAGTTTCATCAGTAGATTGCTTAGACCAGAATGTGGACCATCTTCTATGAACAGAACGCGAACGATTCTGTGAAAAGAATTCAACCTGTTGTTGTCGCTAGGTCAACAGACATAGTTTTTTAGCTGATTTTCTCTTTGAGATCTTAAAATTCTCGATATGGTCGGACAACGGCGGACACTATCCATAGCAAGAATCCTTCTTTTCTCTTTCTTTTTGGGTTAATGCATTTTATTTCAATTTTAGGCAACAGTTTTGACTGGTCAACGTGTTTCACTCCAGTCCAAAAAAAAAAATCGATTTAGGGTGGGAATTTGTCGAATTTCGGCTTATCTACCACATGGAATGCTGAATTAACAATAAAGTAGGAGGGCATCTAGGATCATGGCATGACACTCTTAATCTATCATCCTAGAAGAAACCCATGTGGCTGAAAAACCATCGTTGCCAAGTCGTTTGCAACAATCTTTTTTGTTCTTCTCGAATTGAATTTCATATCGCCAAGTCATTTGCAACAGCTTTCTGTTTTTTCTTGAATTAAAATTATACCTTGATTCCTAGATTTCCAATGTCTCACTCTTTGTCGGAATTTGATGACATGTTAATCTATGACATGATTAGAAGTGAGTCGATGCTGCTTTGACGTGACGATTGAATGATCTACATGAGACAATTCACATTAATGGATGATTAAGAAGTTCCATAATCAAATGATTATGGTTATGATTGAAAAGGTTATGCTTCTTGGACTTAAGTTTTCTAATATATCTTCAATCTTATTAACCAAAGAGTTTTCAAGCTGAGGCAAAGAGAAGGCGATCAATGGCCTCTTAGGTAAGTTGATTCCCCTCCTATCAAGATTATAAATCCTCATCATCTCTGGTTGGGGGAATTAATTGGTTACAAACATAAATGCTACCTATTTTTAATTTTAGTGAAGTATACATGCGATCATAACCCACCAATCAAACGCATGGCCAATGAAACTTCCTCCTATCAAGGTTAAAGGAAAGTACAACCATTTTTATGGTAACGAGCAAGAGCTTCTCGTAAATTTGCATTCAGCTATTTAAGCAAGAATATCTACCTTTGTATCTTAAAGAATCGACCCACCATAATCTTTCTCGGTATGAACAACTACCGTCAAGAAACACTTGTATAAAACTAAAAGTGTAAAGTTGATTTTGTTGTTTATAAATGAAAACAAAGTTGAATGAATTCAAACACTATCTAATAAAGCTGGACCATGGGCTCTATGTGCATTAATACAAAAATCCTATCTCAAAATGACAAATTGAAATCAATGGGTGTGGAAAAAATTAACTATTCTTGTTCACCGAAAGGAAATTTTGATGAATTAGATTCGCAAGAGACGCAAAATTCTTGGCTAAGCATAAGAAATTGACACTCCCATTGCAAAGTCAACGCCTATTCCATAAACGGGGAGTCGTAAGTTGCACCCCCTTAATGATAGCAAATCAATGGATCTTTGTCTTTTACATGTTCTTGCAGTTCCATGAGCAAAAATGTCGAAACTCTAATTAGCAGCAACTCTCTCTTCCTCTCTCGATCACGCAAACGTTTTGCGTTGTGCTTGTGTGCACAAATGCAACATTCGATGAACCGGTGAATCTTGAGACGGTCTCTCTCCAAAATCGCTCTCGAAGACAAAAAACTAAAAGCATGAATTCTCTCGATCATCGATTTGTGCTCTGTAAGTGGAACCAATTCACTTAACCTTTTTCTACGAGTAATAAATGACGACATGAAAGAAAGTGGCTTGTCCCCCTTGCAGCGTGCCGTGTTCTTAGGTTGGGGTGCACTACTACAAAAATAATAGAATTTCGTAACTAATATATATAATTTCAAATATATATATATATATATTTATTTATTTGTTTCCTTATAGGTATCTTTGTTTCGTGGCAGCAATTGATCATTCGGCGCACCTACCCGACGTAAAAAAATGAAAAGCAAAAGAATAAAGATGCCGTGCTTATTTTATACATCAAGCAAAAGGAGCCTATGCCATAGGGATAGTGATGAATAATAATGTGACTAAAAGAATTTTCACCATTTATCATCTTTATGGTAGAGCAATTTGGTGCTCCGTTCAACTTTTTTCATTTCATCTGATGAAATTATTGGACAGTCACCAATATCTTTTTATTTGGAAGTTAAAATGCAAGATTACAGTTTTACCCTTTACCATCATTGTGAAAAGTTCAATTTCCCCTTTAGTCACCCCCAATAAAATCTTCTACAAAAAATTATATTGTCAATGAATGTACCACCAAAAGTTTGTCCATTCTGTTAACGAATTTCAAGAGATTTTATATTTTACGAGCCTCGAATGAAAAAAGTCCATATCACCAGCTCCATCGGTAATTAGGCACTTTATATACGTGAAATTGAATTATAGAATCCAATATTGTCAAAATGCAAAAGATCTACCAGTATTATGAGCATGGAATCATTTCTAATTGATATTTTTACTGGAAAAACTATAAAAAAGTCATAAATTTATTGTATGAATATTAATTCAATCAGAAATCTTTTAATTTAGACAATTTAGTCATAAACCTTCTGACAACTGCCAATGTAGTCATTCTGGCCAATTTTGATTGGAAATCACTAACATAAACACCATCATCTTATGTGACACAACTGATGCTATTATTGACAATTTTTTTTCATATTTTTAGAAACATTTTCAGAATTTGTATAATTTCTATAACTTTTGTTTTCTTTTTTTAATTTATTTTGTTTCATTGTGGCTAACTAGGATTGTTGGGGCCTTGACGATAGTTGTCCACAATGATAGTGTGATGTCTTAAAATTCGAGCCTTTTAAGAGATGTATGAACGTAAGTTTCGTTAATATATTATTGGTTAATCTCACTTGGAATTGATCACTCTCGATATACTAATCTTGAGGGAAAAAACTAATGAAGATAGAACCCATGCAATTAAAGAACTTGACTTGGGAAAACGACTTGACCGTGAGACTTGCGTAAGGACGATCCTATGGATATACAGGCCGATGTCAGGGACGACTAGAAGTCAATTCGCAGATAAATTATAATGGGACAGTGGGTGATTTTGTTTACTGTTATTGAGCCCGCGAACGACCCTATGCCGATTCTCGGCAATCATGTACTTTGAAATAAGAATCCACCCTCCACAATTTCATGTAGTCAAGGACGTCCTTGTGTCGAGAGGGCTTGAGCGTGATTTGGCACAAGTTGGTTATGTGTGAATCCTCGAAGCCGTATGTTCGTCCGAGACGTACCAAAATGGCATTTAGGCAAAATTGACAAAGCATGAGAATCCAATATTGTACTACAAATTTTCAGGAATGTCCGAGATGAACTTTTGGACAATGCTTCTTCAACCGTCAACAATGCCAATTAAGCCGAGTATTGGGAAAAGGGTTTTATGGCAAGGAAACGAGCTTACAAGGATGTGGACCGGGCGATGCTGATGTGGGCCTCACACCCAAGTTAGGACGGCCACATAATAGGCCCGAGACAAGCAAGTGAGCTCGTTGGACCCAACCCACCATTTAACCCATCTAAGCCCATTACTTAGCTTTGAGCCAATTCGAGCCCAACTGATTCGTGACCCCGTTCCTATTCAGTTTTTAGTCCGTTTCTTAAGCCCGCCCTTCATTTCAGCCAAGGGCAAATTGGGAATTGTGCAAATGTGGAAATGACCAAATTGGCCCTCTAGATATTATGAGGAAGAGACAAAAGAAGAGTGAGAAGATGATGTCACTTGCTTAGGGAGTTGGAGCAAGCATTGAATGGCCTTAATGAGGGTGTGACACCAGCTCTCACTTCACCCTCTCTCTCCCCCTTGTTCCTCTCACTTTCTTCTCCCTCTCCTTAAACCCTTCACCAGAAACAAGAGTTGTTCATTGCCTTCCTAAGCTGATCACCACCCGTGCCACCCACCACCGTGTCCAGGAGGTCCAATCCATGTCCCCCACGGTCGCCATTCGCCGTTCGTCGGACGAAACCGTCGGCTGGCCAAAAGCCATCGCTAGTCTATCCGTTTACTTTTGCCTTGCACCACCCAGTTCAGCTGTTTTCCTCCTATTCCAACCCAGCCACCACCCGAACTAGCTTTTAGCCAGTCCCCCTTGATCCCTAGTGTCCATCGATTGCTGACTAGTCGCTCACCGGAGCTCCGATCAGCTCATTTAGCCTCCTCCTCCACCAGGCAGTTCTATTTTCCAAAAGTCCAGTGAGGGATAGAGTTGGTTGCTACTTTTTTGACCCCAAGACGGCTTTGGATCGCCATGGTCGAGGCTCCAAAGCGTAGCCTCTGTCATTGCTGCTGTATCCGTGTGGCCGGCCCGCTTAACAGATGAGTTTAGCCATAATCCTTTGTTTAGTGCCTAAACTTGCTTAGGGTTGGTTTAGTTAGGGTTAATTCTGGTTTAGGAGGTTTAATTAATTTTTTTAGCCCTAAAATAGGTGGTTAGATAGATGATTAAGATTAGTTTAGATTAACCTTACTTAAGGTTGATTAATGATGGTTTATGTGTTATTAAGCATGTTTATTATTAATTAATTGATTGATTGTTTTAAATTAATGTTTTTAATGATTTTTGAATTTAATTTATTAATTATTAAATTCTGGATTTTACTATTCATGTGCACTGTTCACGCGTACTGTTCATTCGTAAGTGAAAATGGCATAATTTCATATGCTTTAATGTTATGATGTGAATTGGATGTGCAATTGCATGGATATCCACATGAATCGTGTGGTTTTCGTAAAAAGGAAAAAATGGTTTGTCCGAGGGACACTGAAATGAACTGCTTTTATGAAAAATGATTTGAGGTTGTATGGGCAAGCATATGTGCATTGGCTAATGCTCAAGATAAAAATGGATCGTGGTGGTATGCTTGTGTAATCACTAAATTGAACCCACCGCCAAGCCGAAGTTCGGGGGTTGATAGTCCTTTTTATCGGAAACCTGATGGGGTCCGGATGCGGAGTTGCGGTAGAGGCCAGGCCCATACTTATTCGGGAATGCCATCGTAGGAGAGAACCCTAGACGTCGCCGTGCCTCACGGGGGAGGGCGATGCCTAGCTATGTCAGTAGCACTAACGAGGGTTCAATTGTAGCTCAAAGGGTAGTAATAATCGGGATATGTGTGGATGCACGAGTGCATGAGAAACATGGCATCATGGGTTTCGATTATGCATGAGTTGATCACGTTGTGGCACACATGATTTGATAACGTGCAAGGTGTGGTAATGGCCATGTGAGATTGCCTGTGACGCGACTCACATGTGAGTAATGAATTGAATCATCTAATGGCCATGTTCATTGCTTGTGTTGTATTGGACTTTAACGTGCAAGGTATGGCAAACCAAGTAAGGTTGCATGCGAATCGATTATTGATTGTTGGTTGACCCTGGTTGTTGTTTAGTTGTTGGTTTTTGACTATTGGTTGTTGGTTTGCTTGAGGGGTGGTTCTGGTGAGATACCCTAAGTTGAGTTGGCATATTAACCAGAGCTTAGGGTGAGGACTCGCTGAGATTTCATCTCACTGGTTATTGTATAACCATTTTCAAGCCCTTAGAATGGTGCACCCACTAGTGCGGTTTGGGATCCCAAAGGACTGGGAGACCATTGTGACGCACCACTGCTTCCCAGGTCAGGTGCACTTGTATGAGAAATGTCTCCACCATATGGGTGGATGAAGGACTGAGGCAATGAATACCTCATCGGTTCCTAGCGTGGTTCATTTGGGAGGACGATCTTATGATCGATCCTCTACGTGGTTTTGACGGGTCACTTGATAGGGGCCCGAAGACATCGATTGGGATCCCATGGAGCTGGATCCTCTCGACGACGCAGTGGAGAATCCTGCCTCTGCTCCACCGGTGATTGACTCAAACGTCTCTAACTACGACCCAACGGAGCCCGAGTTCGATGGGTCTGAGTGACAGTAGTGCTGAACACGAGGGTTCTTTTTGTATAGCTGGATTAGTTTAGCCTAGTTTCTTTTTGGTTCGGCTTAGAGGTTGGATCTAGCCCTTGTTTGGGCTTGTAAATCGAAAACGATCCTCCGTTGGTTAATTCAGTAAAATGTATAAATAAGGAGTTGATGTTATCGTGTTGTTCATCTCTCTATCCCTGTTTGATTGTTTGATTGTATGTTTGACTAGGGGATGGTTTGTCTTCCGTTTACATTTAATGAAAGAATAAAATAAATGGTCAGCGACATGTCCTAGGATGTCGCATTCTTATGGCCAAGGAAATGGATTGTTGTGCACTCGGGGTTTGGGGCATGACAGATACAAAAAGAAAATAATAAAATTCAGGAAATTATTGAAAAAATTGTCAACGTTAGCAACAGCTGTGCCGTATAGGATGGCCATCATCCATTTTAGTGATTTCCACATTAAATTGACTTCAAGGATTAGATTGGCAAATTGTCAAAATGTCAAAATGTTTAAAATTAAATTGTCTAAATTAAAATATTTATGACTGAATTGACATTTGTACAATGGGCTTATAAGTTTTTAATACAATTATCCCTATTTCAGTGTCATGTCGAGAATGTCAGCAACAATTAATTCTCACAGGCTAGATAAGGTTAAAAAATTCAAAACAATCAGTTTATTTTCGGCAAAGAAAACAAATAACTAAATACCACGATGTATGCCGTAACAATGTACTAATAAAAGATTAGGCAATTTACTTTTCTCCAAATTCCAAATTTATTGCAATTTTACTCTAATAAATGTCCATGATGGGTGTAATTACAAAAAGTGAAGTTCTTCAATATTTTCTATGTGTATTTTGCTAATAAGATTTATCTTTAACAAGTTGATTGGGTGAATTTGGAAAAATATGTCACAAGTAATTGGACATTCACGTTTCAAAAATTCAACCGGTTAAATACAACTAATTTACGATATTGAAAAACTAAATTAGAGCTGTTCAAACAATTATTTTTGTTTACTTTATTAATATTTTTCAGGGATTGAAGATTGATTGAAATTTTCTAATATTATAGTCCATGACATAATTTTCTAATATTTGGTAACATTTATATTTCTAGGAACAATTTCTTTTTAGAAATAGTTCTTCTTTATTTATATTGCCTGAAACAATTTTTTAGTGAAAGAACACATTTGATAACTGTATAAAATTTCTATTCCCGAAATAGAAAAAGAATAGGAATGTGTTTAATACGATCTACAATTTTTTTTGTGATGTAAAATTTCTTTTAATTTTTTAATAATTTTTGGAAATTTTTTTCCTTTCTTCTTCTTTTTGTGACAAGGGCAGGTAGCAAGTGGTGGCAGCAATTGGTTTGAAGAGGAAGAAGAAAAAGAAAAAAAAAGAAAAAAACTTATTCTAGAAATTGTTCTCGGGATCATGAAACTAATTTTTTTTTTACTTATTGTTCCTATTCCAAATATATTCCTTGGAACAGTTTTCTATTCAAGGGTATAGAAACACTAGTTGACGTTACCTAATGAATTTCTGTTCTTTTCTATTTTGAGAAATAAAAGAACATAAATGTTGGAGTGTTAACAAACACTTATTCCATAAATTATTCTTGAGAACAAGAAGTTATTTTTTTCTACTTATTCTTTCTATTCTGGAGAATAAAAACACCAGCTAACATTACCAAATATATTTATGTTCTTTTTCTATTCCGGAAAACAAGAACCAAAAAAGGAAAAAAAATTAGAGCATTAACAAATGCACCCCTAATTACCTAGAGGTCATTGAAATATCCTCCAAACCCGTGAGTAGTTAAGTCCAGGCAATTAAATTGTATAGGTCTCCATAATCTAGAATTGTTTGTCTGTAGTTCTCCTTGACTTAAGTTTAAAATATCTTAGTGATTTCGTATACTTTTTGGAGATATTAATATTAAATATAGTTTTGTATTTATCTTATATTGTCCTCATGCAACACACAAACTTATCTATTGCATTTCTCCAAAGATGTGTATTGATGAGTTATTTGAGTGGAAGATCGCATCTCATTCATGCATAAACCAGTGGCGCGCAATGTAATAGGATCGGCATTGATACTGGAAAAAAATCTAGAATTTATTGTGTTTAAAAGTGGGCACTCATTAATTAACCAAGTAAGGACAAAGTACAATTTTGGATACAATAACTACTCTTGTGACATGCACAATTGATATTTAAAAAAAAAAATTTCCTCGTTATATATGTCTTTCAATTACCTTGTCAGGCTGACCCGCGGTGACATTCTAGTTCTCGATAAAGATGATATCGTGCTCATGTAGTCACGTTAATTTTATGCACCAAGAGTATGATCACATATGCATACTTTTATGTAGTTAATTTTCTCCTTGAAAGAAACTACTTTTTCTTGTCTCTTGTTAGAATTAGAGGCCTTCTTTAAGCTCTTAACTAAATGAATCAATAATCAATACTTATAATGATACTTAATAAGCTTTTACCTAAATGAGAGAAAATTTAGCTTTTATCATTTGTCATCTTAATCAGTCAAGTCCTCTCGCAACTTTTGTTAATTGCTATTGTATTCTATGAAATTTCCCATCAAAATTTTATGTCCGCTGTACTAGACCAACTAATAATTTATTGCTTGATGCCTAACCATCAATAATTATCAGACTTCATTTGGGTAACTACTCAAGATGATGAACTAAGACAGAGTAAGGTCAAACTTTTGTTGGACGACTTAAATTAGATTATAAGTTTTAATAAGAGGTAAGGTCAACCTAATACCGAAAAGCAATGACAAATGAAACAGTTCTCTTGAAGCTGAACTAGAAAAGAAGTAGGCTGATCTTGTCCTTGCCAAGGCGTGAGGAGGGAGCTCCCGTCGAGGTCTCTAGAGCAAGAATATTCTCCTACGTCATCCGAGACCATGTCCTGTTTAGGGTTTTCCAGGGGTGGATGTTTGCGCCCCCATCAGCTCTCGTTGTCGTTTTGTTGTTTGAATATAAGACAGTACAAGCTGAAACGACCTTTTGTCTTCATGTAGTCATGTGGGTGGAGAGTATCACATGCACTCTCCATGTGAGCAACTGTTCTAGCATCTCCATTTTTAGGGCTTTATATGTCAGTGAGAGAGCCTCACAGTCGCAGGAAAGAGTCAACGAACAGAGCTAGAGAGAGAGAGAGAGAGAGAGAGAGAGAGAGAGAGGAGAGAGAGGGTGGGAGGGAGGGAGAGTCACATTTGTTCATCTTCGGGTACAAATGTCCGGCCTTTTCTTACCGGTCACAGGAAGTAAGGAGGGATTGTTTGAGTATTTGATTACTTATTTGACCTGTAATCACAGAGTTCGGGATTCCGAATTCCATCGCCACAGCTTGTTAATTTGTCGAGAGTCGGGAAATCTCTACATACGTGATAGTCACCATAAAACATGGATTTAGGATATCGAAGTAATGGGTGTATTGACGTTAAAAAGAAGATAAGATTAGAAATAAACATTTCTCTTGTGATCTATCATTACATAGAAGTGAATACAATTGTGACAAATGTATAATCATAATTCTTGACAGCGCCACAAATAGGTGCATCATAAAAAATGTCACAAAATCAACATATTGACCATTAGTTAAATTATGATCCCAATATATCTTCTCATCCTCATTATATTTCCATGTTTCAAGACAAACTCTAGAGACTGCCAATAATTTTACAAATCAATTAATGGCCGACAATGGTCAATTCTCTATACATATTGGGTTTCACACCAATCGACTGAGATTTCTACTCCCGACAAACACGATTTTAACTTTTGCTATAGTACATGAAAAGTGCCAAACCAACCTTCAAATCCAATTTTAATGCACCATTCCTAGCATTAGAAGAATTTATTGATGCTCAACATCGGTTCCATCATATGCCTAAAATTCTGAATCCTATAAATGTTGATGATCATGGGAGACAAAAGAAAGTCGTTGTTGAATTTGTCCTAAACTGGCAATCAAGTTCCACCGATGTCCTGATAAGCTCTCATCAATAATTCACGAGGTAAGGGTTGTTTGAAATAAATGTTGCTTCAGAAATTGATTAAGTGGAGAAGCTCCTTTGTGACATCCTGAAATTCGAACCCTTTGAGGGATGAGTGAACGTGAATTTCGCCAATGCATTGTTGGTTGATTTCGCTCGGACCCAATCATTTCCGAGATATTGACCTTGAGGGGAAATGCTACTGAGGACAGAACTCGTACGGCTGAAGAACTTGATATGGGAAAACGACTCGACCGTGAGACTTGCGTAAAGGCAATCTTGTAGTCATGCATGCCGATTCTAGGGATGACTAGAAGTCGACTCACGGACAGAAATAATGGAACGACGGGTGATTCCGTCTACTGTTATCGAACCCGCGAACGACCCTGTGTCGATCCTTAATAATCGTATACTTTGAAATAAGAATCTGTCCTTCGCAATTTTATGTCATCAAGGACGTCCATGTGTCGAGATGTCTTGAACGTGGTTTGGCACGAATCAGTTACGCGTGAATCCTCAAAGCCGCATGTCAGTCTGAATTATACCAAAATGACATTCGGGCGAAATTGACAAGACATGAGAATCCAAGATTGGACTTCGAATTTTCAAGAATGTCCGGAACAGACTTTTGGACGATGCTTCTTAGACAGTCGATAGTGCTAGTTGAGCCGAGTTTTTGAGAAAAGGATTTTGGATCGAGAAACCGAGCCTACGAGGACGTGGGCCGAGTAAGAACAGTGAGGGTCTCACGCCCAAGGTGGGATAGCCACCGTGGAAGACCGAGACAACGAGCAAGCCCGTTGGACCCGACCGATCCCTCACCCGTCCTAACCCGTTATCCAAACCTGAGCCAATTCGAGCCCAACAAATTCCCGAGCCCATTCCTATTCATTTTCCTGCCCGTTTCCTAGGCCCGCCCTTCATTTTCAGCCCAAGAGCACATTAGGGAAATGTGCAAGGTGGAAATAACCAAAATACCCTTAGATATTTTGGAGAAAAGTCAAAAAGGAAGAGAGAGAAGATGATGTCATTTGGTTGGGATTTGAAGCAAGCATTTATGGCATTGATGAGGCCTATCTCCAGTCCTCACTTCACTCTCTCTCTCCTCTTCATCTTCTCCAAAATCGCAGCCCTTCTTCCCCTTGCTTCTCCTTGCAATTTCTGCAGTTTCTGCGTTGGACCTCTCACTGAAATTTGAGTTTTTCGTTGCCTTCCCGGTGGAATCTCGGGCCGTGCCACCTACCGTTGCGCTCGGGAGAGAGAATCCGTATGGATGACGTCGGCCGTTCATCGAACGGAGCCTCCGTCCGATACGTACGGTGGCCGGAAGCCGGCTGCTCGCCGGACCGTCACTGTAGCGACCAGTTCTGCTGTGTTCCGCCTTTTGACCTGTTTTCCTTCATTTTTGACCTAACCACCGTCCACACTAGCCATCCACAACTCCCCCTCGACCCCTTGGAGCCTCCGGTCACCGGCCACCAGTTCGTTGGAGCTCCGGCCAGCTTGTTTTTGCTCCGACCAGCAACTCCTCCTCCTGCAGTGCTGTTTTGTGAAGTCTAGTGGGGAATCCGAATTTGTGGCTGCTGTGTTGAGCTTGGGACCGCCTTGGAGTGTCATAGGAGAAGTCCCTAGGTGTCGGGTTCATCGTCGTCACCGCTTCCGCGTCTCCGGCCCACTTAACGGGTGAGTTTAGCTCCTAAACCCTATTTAGTGCCTAAACTTGGTTATGGTTGGGTTAATTAGTACTAATGGCTGATTAAGATGTTTAATTAAGTGCATTAGCCCTAAGATAGGTGGTTAGATTTAGGGTTAAGATTAGATTAGCTTAATCTTGTTTAATTATGCTTAATTGTGTGTTATGTGCTTATTAAGCATGCTTTGCTTGATTAAATTGATTAATTGTTGTAATTAATTGATTTATTTAATTTCTGCATTTATTGATTAAATTATGTGATTTCTGAATTAAATGATTTAATTATTAAATTCGAAAATTTCACTGTTCATATGCACTGTTCACGACACTGTTCATCCGGAAGTGAAATTGTGCATAATTTCATGTGCCTTGATCATATGAAGTGAATTGAATGTGGCATTGCATAAGCACCCACTTGAATTGTGTGATTTTCACAAAAGAAAGAAAATGGTTTGTTCGAGGGACACCGAAAATGGACTGCCTTTATGAGAAAGAAAGTGATTTGTCCAAGGGACACTGGAAATGGACCACTTTTATGAGAAAGGTGGGGAAAATGGTTTGTCCGAGGGACATCGGAAATGGACCGCCTTTGTGAGAAATGATTTGAGGTTTCATATGCAAGCATGTGTGCATTGGTTAATGCTCAAAGATAATAAGTGGGTTGTGATTATATATGCTTGCGTGATCACTAAGTTGAAACCGCCGTCTCGGGAGAGTATCCCTTGACGTTCTGTGGGCATGCAGTCTCGGGAGAGTATCCCTTGACGTTTTGTGGGCATGCGGTCTCGGGAGAGTATCCCTTGACATCCTTTGGGCATACGGTCTCGTGAGTGTATCCCTTAACGTCTTTTGGGCACGGAAGGGCACGGTTGCGCCTCTGCAGAGGAAGGGCGCCGTAGCGCCGTTGCGCCTTAGTTGTAGCCCTGTGGGGCAGTAATAATCGGAACACGTGTGGATGCGAGAGTGCATGAGAAAACATGCCATTATTGGTTCCGATTATGCATGAGATGATCACATCATTTATGGCACGCACACATGAATTGATAACGTGCAGGGTGTGGCAATGGCCAGGTGAGATCGCTTGTGACGCGACTCGCATGTGATTAATGAACTGCATCATCTAACGGCCATGTGCATTGCGTGTATTATGTTGACTTATAACGTGCAAGGTATGGCATACCGGGTAAGGTTGCATGCGAACCAACTTTTGATTGTTGATTGACCCTGGTTGATGTTTTATTGTTGATTGCTAGTTGTTTGTGGTTGGGTTGAGTGAGGGGTGGTTCTGGAGAGATACCCCAGGTTGAGTTGATGTACTAACTGGGGCTTAGGGGAAGAACTCACTGAGATTTTATCTCAACCCGTCGTGGTTAACAATTTTCAGGCCCCTAGAATGGCACACCCGCATGGAGAATCCTGCCCTCGCTTCTCCAGTGATCAACCTGACGAAGTCGAGTTCAATAGGTCTGAGTGACCGTGGTTCTGAACCCGAGGGTTCATTTTGTATAGCTGGATTAGCCTAGCCTAGTTCCTTTTTGGTTTGGCTTAGAGGATGGATCGGCCCCTGTTGTCGGGCTTGTAAATCGGAAAACGATCCTCCATTGGTTAATCTAGTAAATTGTATAATTGAGTAGTGATGGTTGTTATTGTTGTTCATCCCTCTATCCCTGATTAATTGCTTGATTGTTTGTTGGATTGGGGATGGTTCGTCTTCCGCTTGCGCATAACGAAAGATTATAATGAATGGTCGTCGACGAGTCTTGGGACGTCGCTTTCTATCGACCAAGAGAAGGGGTTGTCGCGAGCTCGAGAGTCGGGGCGTGACATCCTTGGAATGCTCAAGCAACGGTATGGTACCTCTATTGACCCATTTAAGAAATTATAAAATTGAGGATGGTCAATCAACAAGTGGCTCCATCACCTTACATACCTCATCACTTATAGACCCCTATTCTATAAGAGTAGTGGTTAATGTCCTAAATGGCATGCATGACTTGTACTAGAATCTTTACAACTAAGTTATGAACCAAGCATTCCTTAATGCCACCTAGAGAGAGGTTTTCATCATATCTTTATTTGAAAAGAGACATGGATTTGTTGAATTTCTTTAAGTAGATGTTGGAAAATATGCTATGGATTTATATTTGGCTTAATTTCACTTTATGACTTATGTATTTGAGATACTGTAGTTCTTTTTTTTATATGATGAAACTATGATGAAATTATGGCTAGTGTTGATTGTCATTGGATTTCTTACTTGATTGTTGTGTTTATGTTCTTCTTTTGTGTGTCAGCTAACATTAGTTGAACAAGACTTTGATGATTTTGATCTTGATGTATCAATAGCATGGTTGTGCACTATTACTACAGATACGTCTATGCACACGAGAGAATCTATTAGGGATAAGGTATCGTCATAACTCGAATAGATAAGGGAGGTTCTTTATAGACTTTCAGATAGAGTATATGAAGCTTTTGGAATGGAGAGGCATGTCTTTCTTAACCTTTGTGATTTGGTGTATGCAAGAGTTTGGTCAGAAGATAGTCAATACATTAGGGTAAATGAACATGTTGGGATATTTCTATCTATGATTTGTCACAAGAACTTCAATAAAGATTTATGTGAAAGAGTCCAATGTTTGAGACAAACTATCGACAAGCATTACATTATAGTGTTGAAAGTAGTTCTCAAATTGGTAGTAGAGGTTCTTGTACCACCTTCCTTTGATGTTGTATAAAAGGAGATTCTTATGAATCCGAACCATAAACATTACTTCAAGGTAGGATTTTCGTACATTTCTTTATAACAACAGTTTAATTTTGTTGATAATCACGTATAGTACTAGTATTTGGTAAAATGACAGGTTTGCGTAGGCATTATTGATGGTACCCATGTTCATGCTCTTGTACATGTGTCAAAGTAGATCCTATTTAGATGCAAGAAAAGAATTACCACTCAAAAGTTATGTGTGTTTGTTGTTTGATATGAAATTTACTCTTATGTATGCTAGTTGGAAATGATTTGCCAAAGATTATCGAGTGCTCTTAATAGCACTCAACACTCCTTGCTTGAAATTTTCTCAACCGCCATTAGGCATTTGCTTGTTTTATAAGAAGTACTTTTCTTTATGATAGCATTGTGGTTGCATATCTTGACCAATTTGTGAATACCTTGTCATAGGCAAATATTATGTGGCAAATTCTAGTTATGAAGCAACTCTGAGATTCTAAACTTCTTTTAAAAGCAAATAGTATCATCTAAATGATTATAGGAGTAAAGCAAGAGGGTAAAAAACAACAAGAGAATTGTTCAACTATAGCATTCTTCACTAAGGAATGTCATTGAGAATCATTTATGGCATTAAAAAATTGCATTTTCATTTTGAGACACATGTCTTCATTTATAATTTGAAAGCAAAGCACATATTGTAGTTGCATGTTGTACTATCCATAATTACATCAATGATCGAGACGGGAGGGATAAGAACATTTTCATATACGGAGATCCCAAGTGCTCGTTTGGATCTACACAAGATGAGGTGACAAACGATACATCAATCAAGGAGGGAACCGAGATGAACATGCTTCATAAAAGTATTGCCAATAAAATGGCAAGGGATGATAATATGTCGGAAATTTCATGAAATTGTGTTTTGGAATTTTGTAATGTATTTTCATTATTTGTATTTGAGGATTTCCTATCTTGGCTCTTGTAATGTGATGTTGTATTTCGGGATTTTCATTATATGTATTTAAGGCTTTCTTATCAATTTCAAAAAATTATCATTTGTGGCATTAAAGAATTGTTTCTTAAGGATTGCATGGCTTTTGGTGCCGGTCTTTCGTAGTGTTGTTGGCTAATATAGTCAAGCAAGGAAGTGGAATCAGGTACTGAATGCAATTCTTAGGTTGGCATCTAAATATTAATATATTTGCCATCAAATCAGTATCTCATATTAGCAATATAAATGTATTACATTGCCCATCATTTTGGTTTGAAGTTTTGTTGCAATGCGATTAACCATTAGTTACGACTGATTAGTCCTGATTAGTCCTTGGGGAAGAAAAACATTTTATGAACATTCCCATTTTATTTCAGGGGAAAGTCGCTGTCTCTAGATAAAAGGATCGGCAATCCAAGCCTAATATTTGCATTTAACATTTCTTGATTTACATATTGTATCATAGGTCGGGATTAATTCTCTATAAGTCTACTTAAGTAACATGCGGAGAATACTTTTATTTTTGTTCCAAGATAGTGAAAAAGGAGAGAGATAAAATCCGCCTGTCAAACCTATTTCATGACAAAAGGAAAAGAGAATGTGGAAACAAAATTTTAGAAATAGAAATTTTGTGTTGTCATCAAATAAATTTCTGTTTTAAGAAATAGAAATCTTATGTTATTAGCAAATGAAATTCTATATGAAGAATAAAAATTTTATGTCCTTGTCAAACGTCTTTCTCTGCATAGAAACTCATCCAAAAAATGGAAGTAGAAACATGTTTTTGGCAAAAAATTGTTTTCAGGAATAAAATAGTTATTATTCATACTTAGAAAATTTTATTTCTATTTCTATTCCCTAGATGAGTTTGTGAGTCTCTGGTTATGTTTGATAACAATTATTCCCGAAACAGAAATTCATTTGATAATAGCATAAAATTTTCGACCCCCTCTCTCGATCTTGCTGCCACTGTCCGTTGCACTCGCTTGCTCTTGGAGCACGTAGTTCTCATTTGCCTCGTTGTACAGCTGGGCAACTCCAAAGTGGCAAATATCAACTTTGAATAACCCCTCTGTCATCATGATTCTGTTACCTCGATGTGGTTGTGGACAATGATCATATTGAGGTCGGGTTATTGTGGATGAAATCGAGGCTGTGCGCAATATTGGTGATGATGTGATGATCTGCACCCTCGACATGCAGGTCTCAAGGATAGTGAAATTAGGCATTTTAGGGTTCTGTGAGCAATCGAAGAGGCTAGCATTGTTGATGAACTCGAGACCAAGAAGATGGCATCAAAGATGGAGGCACCAAGCAACTTCGCGATGCTAACCAAGTGGCTCTAGTAGATTATCTGAAGGAGGTCCTCAAGACACCCCATGTTGATCTTATGCCTAAACTTGCGCTAGAAGATGACGACGATGTCTTTGTCACGGAGGGAGTAGCGCCATAAGGAGGATGAATATGAAGGGTAACAGGGCCTAGAGAGGAAGTTGTCGGTTGCAAAGTAGAGCTCAGAGAACTTGTAGATGATGAGATTATCCTAGAGGGAATGGCAGAAGATAGAGAGAGAGGAGGTGCTGGTATCGTTGCCGAATTGGAGGAGAGCTTAGGCATGTAGGTAGAGGTCTACTAACCGCGGCTGGAATAGGCAGAGGTGGAGGGATCAAAGAGGATGGAGGAGATGGGGGCCAATCTAGGGGTCTGTAACGGCAAGCGTCTTAGAGAAGAGGAGGAGGGTAGTCTTCCTGTGGGAGAACGTATGTTAGGGACAAGGAATGAGCAAGGAGAAGACTTTTGTGGGAGAACACACAAAAGTAGAAATTTCTACTTCTCAATTGTGTTCCAAATCTAATTCCAGACATAAAATTTGTCCCAAAAAATGAAAAAATAAAATTGCATTACTAAATGGAATTATGTTCCAAATATATTCATAAGAACAGAAAAATAGAAAAATAAAGAAATAAAATAGTTATTATTTGCATCTAAATTGTTCCCGGGAACATAACGATTATCATTCACACCATAATCATCTAATTAGCACCATTTCGATGCTTCTAACTTGAAAAGTAGTCCTCGACCAAAAAAAAAACACTTGAAAAGTAGTTGTTTAAGTGGTCATACAATTTTGGTTATAAATTATGATCTTAAAGGTATCAAAGCTACTAAAAGTACAAATGATAATTAATCTGCTCCTAGAAACAATTTCTAGCCAAAAGTAGAATTTTCTATTTCTATTATTTAGACAAATTTATGAGCATTTGACCTCCTTTGATAATAACACAAATTCTCCCTAATCTTGCCCTCGCCCTTCATCGGTCCTACTTTCTCCTAGAGCACATCATTCTCATCCACCTGGCCGTACAACGGGGTAGTACCAAAGTAGTAGATCTTAGCTTTGAAAATTGACTCTGTCAACATGACACTGCTGCTCTTGATGAGGTTGTGGAAGAGGATTATGTTGAGGCTAGTGTTGTTTGTGGATGTAAATGAGGCTATGCACGATGTCGGCGGCAGCAATTTGCATCCTCAATATCCAAGTCTCAAGGATCGTGAAATTGGGCATCTTAGGGTTCCGCAGACAATGGGAGAGGCTGGCGCCATCAATGAGAGGCTAATTGCATTTGATAATGAAACAAATTTTCTACTCCTAGACTAGAAATTCATTTGATAATTACATAAAATTTCTGATCCCCTTCTCCTTGATCTAGTTGCCGCCCATTGCCGATCCTATCTGCTCCTAGAGCATGTCTCCTCATCCACCTTGCCACATAGCTGGGTGGTCCTGAAGTGGCAGATCTTGGCTTTGAACGATGACTTCGTCATCACGGTGCTACTACTCTTGATGTGGTTGTAGATGAGGGTCATGCTGAGGGCAGTGTTGTTATGGATGTAATTGAGGTCGTTCATGGTGTCAGGGGCAGCAATTGACATCTTCGATATCCAGGTCTTGAGGATAGTGAAATTAGGCATTTTAGGGTTTCATAGACAATCGAAGATGTTGGCGCCATCGACAAGAGGCTAACAACATTTGATAAAGACACCAATTTTTTGTTTTCGGAATATATATTCATTTCATAACTGCATAAATTTTTTGACCCCTCTTTCTTGATCTTGTTGCCACCCTTCGCCAATCCTGCCTACTCCCAAAGCACTTCATTCTCGTCCACCTTGCCGCATAGCTGGGCAGTCTCGAAATGGAAGATCTTGGCTTCGAAAGACGACTTCGTCACCACGATGATGCCACTCTTAATGCGGTTGTGGACGAGGATTATGTTGAGGCCAGTGTTGTAGTGGATGTAATCAAGGCTATGTGCGACGTCAACAGCAGCAATTTGCATCCTCAATAGCTAGGTCTTGAGGATCGAAAATTGAGCATTTTAGGGTTTCGAAGGTCAGAAGGCAATCGGAGAGGCTGACACTATTGACGAACTCGTAGACCAAGAAGATGTTGTCACCGGAGACAAAAGTGTAATATTTATATGTGATCCCACATTTTGGGGTATAATATTTTAAATAAAACTTACCATTAATATTGACCCACATTTTTACTTTTGACGAACGGTTATTCCACGTGCGGTTTTTCCACGCTTCGTACCTTTTCGTGACAACCGCCCATTCAATAACCGTCTTGATGGAAGACGGTTTATAAGGATGAACGTTCAATTTTGAAGGGCGATCACAAGGTCTAACACAAACCCTCTCATTTGGAATACACCATTAGTACGTGAGGGGATTGAGTTAGTAGAGTGTGCCCTAATCGCAGTCGGATCGCTGCAAAGTTCTCGTGGATTTCTGACAAACGCAAACTCGAACAATGGCTGGAGGTTAGATTTATTTTTGATCCTGTTTCCGCATAAAATTCTATTGTGCTTGAATTTTGTTCATCAAGCATGAGTAGAATATCCTGTTCGATTATCTTACATTTGGTATCAGAGCGTGTTAGTGCCTCTGCCTTGTTTTTGCAAATTTTTTAAATGCATTTTTCGGAAATCAAATGAACAGTAAATCGGAAATGGGGTTAAGAGAGAAATTTGTCGTTTCCGGCGAAATTCCGGCGACCCATCGCCCGGCTTCGGACCAGTACGGTCGCACCGCCATGGGGTAGAATGCCTGTAAGTTTTCCGGCATATCGGTGACCGCCGGAGGCTAATCGCGCGGCGGAAGTCGCGGTGGCTAAGGATTTGCATAAAGGGAATTTTTGCTTGATTCAGACCAAGTTCTTGATCAGTTTTGCCGATGTTTGGGTCTATGTGGTCGTACCAATGTGTTCTCCAACATCCACTAATTATTTTGGTCTAAAATCGGCTGCCGGAGGAGACCCATTCGGCGGAATCGCGGTGGAGACGGCTAAAAACCGACCGAAAATCGGTCGACCGTGCAGAGAAAGCAGGCTCGTGGGCCCCACGCGTGAGCAACTGCCCCGCGCATGCGTCTCATGCGCCACGCGCCTGCGCAAGGGCATGCGCGTGTGCTACACGCGCCTGCGCAAGGGCATGCGCGTGTGCTACACGCGCCCTGGCCGCGGACCCATGTTTTACAGTTTTGCCCCCTTTTTGTGATTTTACAATTTTGCCCCTTGCCGATTGAATTTACGGTTCTGCCCTTGGCTGAATTAATTTTTTTTTCTCTGATTAATGTATTTACTGTTCTGTCCTTGTGGTATTAAATTACCATTCTGCCCTTGATGCATTTTGTGAGTATTTTATGTATGAAATTAAAAATGTCTAGTGATCAATATATTTTAATTAATTAGAGAGTAGCCACAGCATCTTTAATTAGTTGAAATATATATTAAGAGCCTTCGGATCACATTTGGAATTGGACATTGATTGTAATTAATCTTATTAATATGATGAATTTTATCCCACATGAATTTTCATTATATTAATATGATTAATTAGGTTGAAATATCATATTATTTTTCTTAATTTACCCACAGGGGATTAAGGAAAGGAATATAATATGATAGTTTCTTCATAAAGTTATTATGAATCTATTTAAATTAAAAACTTAGCCCACATGGTAGTTTTTATGTTATGTGATTCATATTTTGTGCCATGTTTTACATTGGTAAAGCATGATTTATGTAAATTTTGCCTCATATTTTGTGACATAAGCATGATTATTTGATATGCGTTTTGCAACCTGTGAATTTCTCTGAATTTAAGTGTGATGTTCCCATGCTGAATGGTGAAAACTATAAAGTTTGGAAGGAGTTAATTCTTCTTCAATTGGGGTGCATGGACATTGACTATGCTATAAGGAAAGACGAACCACCTGCTCCTACTGATACAAGCACTGCAGCTGAGAAAGCCCTTTATGAACAATGGGAGCGGTCCAACCGCCTTAGTGTGATGTTCATAAGGGCAAGATTGTCTCCTAGTATCCGTGGTTCGGTTGCTCGGCATAGCAATGCTAAGGCTTTATTGAAAGCTGTTGATGCGCAGTTTGAGAGTTCTGAAAAAGCGCATGCTATGACCCTGATTATGAAGTTTTCATCTATGAAGCTCACTAGTGTTAGAGGTGTGCGTGAGCACATCATAAAGATGAGGGATATTGCAGCTCAATTGAAGAACCTTGAGGTTGAGATATCCGAGTCTTTTCTTGTGTACTACATCCTGAACACTCTTCCACAACGGTATGCACCTTTCAAGATCTCTTATAACACACATAAGAATAAATGGTCAATTAATGAACTTATGACCATGTGTGTTCAAGAGGAAGAAAGGCTGATTATGGAATTGGGAGAAAGTGTTCATTTGGCAACACAAGGAAAGAATAAGGGTCATGGCAAAAATAAGGGAAAATGTGAAATACCTCCCCAAGCTGACATTAAAAAAGAATCCAAATGTTTCTTCTGTAGAAAGAAGGGGCATATGAAGAAGGATTGCGTCAGATTTAAGGCCTGGCTCAAGAAGAAAGGTAATCCAATCTCTTGTGTTTGTTATGAATATAATATGGCTGATGTGAGTCGCAACACTTGGTGGATTGATTCTGGTTCTACAATCCATATTTCGAATTCCTTGCAGGGTTTTCAAAACCACGGGAAGCCGTAGGAAGTGAACAATGCATCTATTCGGGAAACAAGATGCGTTCGCATGTGGAAGCTATTGGGACATGCAGTTTAGTTCTCAATAGTGGCTTTGTTTTGAATTTGGAAAGGACCTTTTATGTACCTAGTTTCTCTAGAAACTTAATTTCAGTTTCAAGACTTGTACCTTTGGGTTACTCTTTTCACTTTTCAGGTTCAAACTTCAGTTTGTTGTTTAAATCTGAAATTGTTGGGAGTGGTACTTTGTCGATGGTCTTTTTCGAATTAATTTGCAAGACAATGCCTATTATGATGCGATGCATGTTCATGATAATGCTGGTGTGAAACGATGTGTTGTGAATGAAGATTCCTCTATGTTGTGGCATCGGAGATTGGGACATATCTCCATAGAAAGAATTAAGCGATTAGTAAATGATGGAGTACTTAGTACTTTGGATTTTACTGATTTTGACACTTGTGTGGACTGCATAAAGGGAAAGCAGACCAACAAGACAAAGAAAGGTGCCAAGAGGAGTACGTAGACATTTAGAAATCATACATACGGATATTTGTAGTCCGGATATGGACTCGTATGGTCAGAAATACTTCATCTCTTTTATTGATGATTACTCATGTTACATGTATCTCTACTTGCTTCATAATAAAAATGAAGCATTAGATGCCTTTAAGGTATTTAAGGCGGAAGTAGAGAAACAATGCGATAAGCAAATTAAGATCGTGAGGTCTGATAGAGGTGAAGAATTCTATGGTAGATACACTGAGGATGGACAAACACCTGGTCCATTTGCGAAGTTTCTTCAAGAGAATGGGATAGTTGCCCAATACACTATGCTTGGTTCTCCGGACCAAAATGGTGTAGCAGAAAGAAGAAACCGAACATTATTGGACATGGTGCGAAGTATGCTTAGTAGCTCTAAACTTCCTAAGTCCTTGTGGACTGAAGCTCTTAAGACGGCAGTGTACATATTGAATCGAGTTCCAACCAAGGCTGTTACAAAGACACCTTTTGAGTTATTCAAGGGTTGGAAGCCGAGTTTGAGACATGTACGCGTTTGGGGATGCCCGTCTGAAGTGAGAGTTTATAATCCACAAGAAAAGAAGTTAGACCCAAGGACTATAAGTGGGTATTTCATTGGATATGCCGAAAAGTCCAAGGGGTACAAGTTCTATTGTCCATCTCACACTATTAGGATTGTGGAATCAAGAAATGCTAAGTTTCTTGAAAATGACTTGATTAGTGGGAGCGATCATTTGAAGGAACTTGTTCCTGAAAAAGATCATTTAGATAATCAATCTTCCACGTCAAGTATTAAGTTGGTTGTTGTTCATAATGCCCCTACAGTTCAACCGGCTATTGAACAACAAACCATTGAAGTTCCACAACCTGCTGATATTGATCTAGTAGATCCTATTGTTCAGCAAGTACCAGAAACTGTTGAACAACCAGTTGATACAACATTAAGAAGATCTATTAGAATGAGGAAAGCAGCAGTTCCTTGTGATTTTATTGTGTATCTACAAGAATTTGACTATAATATTGGAGCTGAGAATGACCCTGAGACGTTTTCACAAGCCATGAGTAGTGATGAATCCAATTTGTGGTACAATGCCATGAAGGAAGAGATGAGTTCTATGGCATCAAATGAAGTCTGGGATTTAGTTGAGTTGCCTGATGGTGTGAAGGCCATTGGTTGTAAATGGGTCTTCAAAACTAAGAAAGACTCATCAGGCAACATTGAGAGATACAAAGCTAGACTTGTTGCCAAATGATTCACTCAAAAGGAATGAATCGACTACACGGAGACATTTTCTCTTGTATCCAAGAAAGATTCTCTTCGTATTATTTTGGCATTGGTCGCCCATTTTGATATGGAATTACATCAAATGGATGTGAAAACGGCATTCCTCAATGGGGAACTAGAGGAGGAGGTGTACATAAAACAACCCGAAGGATTCCCCTCTAGTAAAGGTGAGCATTTGGTGTGCAAGCTTAAGAAGTCTATATATCCCGGGTACTTCCATGAAACAAGCATCCCGCCAATGGTACTTAAGGTTCCATGATGTGATTTCTTCATTTGGTTTTGTAGAAAATGTCATGGATCAATGTATATACCAGAAGGTTAGTGGGAGCAAAATTTGTTTTCTTGTGCTATATGTGGATGATATTCTACTTGCGACCAATGATAAAGGGTTGCTACATGAGGTGAAACAATTTCTTTCTAAGAGTTTTGACATGAAAGATATGGGTGATGCATCTTATGTCATTGGCATTAAGATCCATAGAGATAGACCTCAAGGAGTTTTAGGACTATCTCAAGAAACCTATATCAATAAGGTCTTAGAGAGATTTCTGATGAAAGATTGCTCACCAAGTATAGCACCAATTGTGAAGGGTGATAGGTTCAATTTGAACCAATGCCTGAAGAATGACCTAGAAATGGAACAAATGAAAAACATTCCATATGCTTCTGCTGTCGGAAGCTTGATGTATGCTTAGGTTTGCACTCAACCTGACATTGCTTTTGTTGTTGGAATGTTGGGAAGATATCAGAGTAACCCAGGTATGGACCACTGGAAAGCTGCAAAGAAAGTGATGAGATATCTTCAAGGTACCAAAGGTCACATGCTTATGTATAGACGGACTAACAACTTGGAAGTAGTTGGTTATTCGGATGCGGACTTTGCTGGTTGCATTGATTCTCGAAAATCAACATCTGGATACATTTTTATGTTAGCTGGCGGAGCCGTGTCATGGAGAAGTGCGAAGCGACTTTGACTACTACTTCCACTATGGAGGCTGAGTTCGTTTCTTGTTTTGAGGCTACCTCGCATGGTGTATGGTTGAAGAGTTTCATTTCAGGGCTTAGAATTGTTGATTCTATTTCTAGGCCATTAAGGATATATTGTGACAATTCAGCTGCGGTTTTTATGGCTAAAAATGCCAAAAGTGGCAGTCGAAGTAAGCATATCGACATAAAGTATTTAGCCATAATGGAACGTGTTAAGGAGAATAAAGTGGTCATTGAGCACGTTCGCACTGAATTGATGATAGATGATCCTTTGACTAAAGGCATGCCACCAATGAAGTATAAGGATCATGTAGTTAGTATGGGACTAGGTCCTATTATGTAATTTATCGTCATGTGAATGATATTTGTTGTATGAGACTCTTATTCAGTTGTAATGTTATTCTCAACTTTTGGTGTACACATTCAGTTCTTTATGAGAATAACAATTATCCTTGGTTTTGAAATAAACATAGGGTTTATTCATTAAGATGTGTTGTCACATATGGGCTAATATAAAAGGAATAAGATGCATTGTGATACATGGAAGATATTACTTGCTTTAAGAGGACATATCGCCATGATTCATGCGTTTTGTTTCTTTTCTTAAGCATAAAGTTTTCGTGGATTGGTTGGATAATCCGTTCATAAAAATGTTGGGATCAAGTGGGAGAATGTAATATTTATATGTGATCCCACATTTTGGGGTATAGTTTTTTAAATAAAACTTACCATTAATATTGACCCACATTTTTACTTTTGACGAACGGTTATTCCACGTGCGGTTTTTTCCACGCTTCGTACCTTTTCGTGACAACCGCCCATTCAGTAACCGTCTTGATGGAAGACGGTTTATAAGGATGAACGTTCAATTTTGAAGGGCGATCACAAGGTCTAACACAAACCCTCTCATTTGGAATACACCATTAGTATGCGAGGGGATTGGGTTAGTAGAGTGTGCCCTAATCGCAGTCGGATCGCTGCAAAGTTCTCGTGGATTTCCGACAAACGCAAACTCGAACAATGGCTGGAGGTTAGATTTATTTTTGATCCTGTTTCCGCATAAAATTCTATTGTGCTTGAATTTTGTTCATCAAGCATGAGTAGAATATCCTGTTCGATTATCTTACAAAACAACGCTAAGAGGAGGAGGATGAGGATTAGTAAGGCTTGGCGAGGAAGTTGTTGGTGGCAGAGTGAAGCTCAAAGAAGTCGTAGATGATGAAATTATTCGGAAGGGAGTGATCGTAGCTGGAGAGAGAGGTGTTGCTAGAGAGGAAGTGATGATGCTGGTGTTTGAGGAAAGCTTAGGGAAGGAGGTAGAGGTGTAGCAGTCGCTGCTGGAAGAGACGGAGGCAAAGGCCAATCTAGGGTTTAGGATGGGATTCTCGTGGGAAAATGCATGCAAGAGAGAGGGTGTGAGCGATGAGGAGTTTTTATTTCTGTTTCTAAATTAGAAATAAAAAATAGAAAATTTCTACTTTTCATTTATTTTTGTTTCCAAACATATTTCTAGGCACAAACTTTGTCCCTAAAATAGAAAAATGAAATTGTATTACCAAACAAATTTTTGTTCCTAATTTGTTACCCGAATAAAAAAATAGAAAAACATATAACATAATAGTTATCATGTGTGCCACATTCTAAATGATCATGCACATGTTTTTAAGGGTTTAACTATAAACTAGACTTAACTAATTTATAAAAAAAAATTAAGAAGTAATGTATTGAAATGGCATAATGGTAATGATACAATCAAATAATTGAAAAGCTTAAAATAGAAGTGCGAAAATGAAAACCCAAGACTTGTTGGGCAAGAATATACATGATATTATAAGCCCCATGACATGATATCCATGAGTGAAAATCCAATTGAAATTGATTTTTCCAATTAGTCTAATCTACCTAAACTAAACTAAGGAAAAACATGAGTTCTCTTAACTATCTAAATGAAACTAAACTAATTCTAACCACTAAAGTACAACCTAAACAAGGTCTAAGTCTAAGCTATTTTGTAATTTTTAGAATGTTTCGGATTTTAATTTTATTTTTGTAAAATTTTTAATATTTTTTAATAATATATTTGAAAAAATAATTTTTTATTGCGAAAACAGGGACTTGGGCTGGGCCCTGGGGCCCGGTTGAAACCTTGGCTATTGTGAACTTTCGGGTCTGGGTCACGAAAACAATGGAAATAGCCTGAGAGATGAAGTGGGCTCATTTACTGGAGCCCAATCCGATTATAACCATAGACAAGCGCGGACTTAGCAAGCCCACTTAACCCCAAAGCCCTCTAGCTCAAATACAACTAGGGCTCAGCCCAAACCTATCAAGCAAACTTTAAGCCCACATCCACCAAAACAAAACACGCTCACAAATTCACTTAGAACCAAAACTAGCCCGCGGCTCGACCCTTTTAACTATTTCCCTTCTCTCACGCCCTCTCCATCATCATCTCTTAACGAAGCAAACAGAAGGTACAGGAGATTTTCAGAAAAGCTCAAACTTATAACACCAGAATATGAACATCACACACTTCTCAGTGACCCAAAATCTGTCCATCTTCGGACCTCCTTAGTCCCCCCTTACCGACAGTTTCCAACATATCCCGTCATCCGATCGCGAAAGCGTACAGCATAAGGACTGAACAAAGGGATACAATAAGAGGGCACAACACGAACTTCAGAGAGGAGGAGCAAAACCGAGTCATCGACCATCGCATGAATCGAAAGGCACAGAATAAAGAAAAAGGAAAATGGACTCATGCAATGTCCTTGGTGACAATAAAATATGGAGGCAATCATCATCCTGGAAAATAGAAACCATTAAAATAGTGTCTATCAAGTAAAACGTATGGTACGCACTTAAAGCAACCCACAGCCGTGGACAAACTAACACGGACACGGTTCATGCATTTCATCGAGCATATGGCGAGTGCGGACAGAGAAGGAGATATTGAACTCTTTTGGAACTCGAACTCAGATCTAGACCTGGAGAAAACCAACTGAAAATGCTAGACATTAACTCAGTAGGACACAACTTCAGGCATGAACTGATAACTCTATTTTTTTTAATAGAGTATTTTTGCTAATTTAGACTTGATATTTGCTAAATTTTGATGAATTTTGGGTGAATTTAATTGCTACTCATGTAAATTTATTAAATTTGTAGGAAATATTTTCAAATCTTCTAGAATATTGCAATTTCTTTCGGAATATTTTATCTTGAAGAAAAACCTAGCCTAAATCAGAAATTAGGAAAATTTGACTATAATTGAGAATAAGGTTCAAAGAAAATTAAGGAGATAAAGATGAATTTTTTCAAATCCTATGGAAGTTGACCGAGGGCATATTTTTGGAGGCTATATAAACTGCTCTTGTACTATATATGAGAGGAGGAGCCTTGGAGACGCTATGACGTCTTGAAATTCGAGCATTTGAAGGATGAATGAACTTAAATTTCGTCAATTATTGTTGGTTAATCTCACTTGGAGCTGATCACTCCCAAGATACGAACCTTGAGGGAAAAGACTAATGAGGACAATACTCCTATGACTAAAAAACTTGATCTGAGAAAACAACTTGACTGTGAAACTTGTGTAAGGACGATCCTGTAAATATGTAAGCCGATTTCAGGAGTGACTAGAAGTCAATTTGCGAACAGGACATAATGGGACGACGAGTGATTCCGTTTACTATTATCGAGCCTGCGAATGACCATATGTCGATCCTCGGTAATCGTATACTTTGAAATAAGAATCTATCTCTAGCAATTTCATGTAGTCAAGGACGTCCATGTATCGAGAAATCGTGAACGTGATTTGGCACGAGTTGGTTATGCGTGAATCCTTGAAGCCACCCATCAATCTGAATTGTACCAAAATGGCATTCGGGCGAAATTGACAAGGCATGAGAATTCGGTATTGGACTTCAAATTTTCGGAAACATCGGGGATGGACTTTTGGACAATGTTTCTTTGACAGTCGATAGTGTCAAATAAGCTGAGTTTTGGTAAAGGGATTTACGAATTGAGGAAACGAGCTTATGAAGACATGAGCTGGGCAAATCTAGTGTGGGCCTCACGCCCAAGGTGGGAGGGCCACCATGGGAGGCCCCAGACAAGCAAGTGAGCCATGAGACCAAACCGACCATTTCATTCTTCCAAGCCCATTGTTTAACCTTGAGCTGTTTCAAGCCTAACAAATTCTCGAGCCCATTCCTATTCATTTTCTAGCCCATTTCTTTGCCCTGCCCTTCATTTTTAGCCCAATGGCAGTTTGAGAAATGTGCAAGGTGGAAATGACCATTTTGCCCTTAGATATTATTGAAGAAAAGACAAAAGAAAAGAGAGAAGATAATGTCATGTTGCATGGGAAGTTGAAGCAACATTTAATGGCCTTAATAAGGCTTGTCTAGTGTCCTCACTTCATTCTCTCTCTCTCCCCTTCAGCCCTCACAAATTCGCACACTCTCTCTCTCTTGTTTCCATTTCCTTCCTTCTGCTTCTCCTTCTAACCTTCCTCTAAAAACTTGAGTTGTTCGTTGCTTTCCTATGCCGATCACCGCTCGTGCCACCCACCACCATGCTTAAGAGGCCCATTCCGTACACCCCACGGCACCTGTTTGTCAGATAGAGCCGCTAGCCGACCTGCTTGTCGGCCGAAAGCCACTACCGGCCAACCCACCTACTGCAACCCTACATCGCCCATTTTAGCCGTTTTCCTCTTGTTCCAACCCAATCTTCGCCCAACGTAGCTACCAACTGTTCCCCCTTAACCCCTAGGTGCCACCAGTCGCCGGCCAGCCTGCTCAATCCCTTTCCTCCTTCGGTAGTGTAGTTTTTCAAAGTTTCAGAGAGTGGCAGAGTTGATTGCTGTTTTTTCAACCCTGGGACCACCTTGAATCGTCGTGGTTGAGGTCCTCGAGTGTCACCTTCGTTGCCGTTGCCGCGGCCATGTCGCCGGCCCGCTTAACGAGTGAGTTTAGCCCATAATCCCTTGTTAGTGCCTAAACTTGCTTTGGGTTGGGTTAATTTGTGGTAATGCTGGTTTAGGTGGTTCAATTAAGTTGTATTAGCCCTAAGATAGGTGGTTAGAAAAATGGTTAAGATTATTTTAGGTTAATTTTGCTTATTGTGCTTAATTGTGATTATTTGTGGTTTATGTGTTAATTAAGCATGTTTAGCTTAAATGAATTGATTAATTATTTTAATTAATGTAATTTATTAATAATTGAATTATGAAATTACACTGTTCGTAGTGCACTGTTCACAAATTACTGTTCATGCGCACTGTTCATCCGGAAGTGAAAAATAGCATAATTTCATGTGCTTTGATTTTATGAAGTGAATTGGATGTGTTATGTCGAAAATTCGCATGAATCGTGCGGTTTTCACAAAAAAAAAAAAAAAGGGAAAATAGTTTGTTTGAGAGATACCAGAAATGGATCGTTTTTATGAGAAAATGGTTTGAGGTTGTATTTGCAAGCATGTTGCATTGGCTAATGCTTAAAGATAAAAAGTAGATTGTGGTGGTATGCTTGCGTGATCACTAAGTTAAACTGTTAGGCAATTGCAAGTGCACAATATCGACAAGTAATAAAGTGATGAGTGAGTGTTGTTCCCTCAAGGATTGTTTTTTTTTTAATTATCCAATTATTTACTGAAAGTTATCAATCCAAAAATCTAGTTAACCAAATCGAAAAGACGAGTAAAAAGTAAACTAAACCAACTAAAATACTAAAATATAAAAAAAGTCAAAACTTAAAGAATTCAAAAACTAATTAAAATTGTAAAATAAAGATCACAAAGTGTTAGAGCATCCAACTTCACTTAACCATTCATAATTAATTTTATTAACTTGTCATGCAACAAATTAATTTCCAATTGTGTTGGTGAAATTTCCCTAAGATGAATTAAAAGCCGACATCTGTCTATTAATCCTTAATTAGGTATGTTAAGCCACACTAACCTTAAGTGAATTTAAACTACCTAAAAGCATTAAGTTCTTGTGGAAATTCCTGGATTCAATCTAAGTAGTCCCAACATAAATCTACTACCGCAGCCACATAAATAACCTAGTATACCTTGACCTAGATTTAATTTATGGTTCAATATCATTATTGCGCATGCACACAATCTCCACTCGGTATTATGCATATATCAAAAAATCATTAAAAAGTTAGTCAAACTTCTAAAAGCATTAAAATCATGATAGAGAATGACACAATAAAAATAATTCTATTGCATGACAAAGTCTTTGTAAATCAATCAATCGTAATTAAGATCCATTGTAGCTCTAACAAAAGAAATTTAGAACATAATAAAAACTAAACTAACAAAAATTAAAGAAAGCATAATACTAAATAAAAACAAATTCACCAATTTGAGATATAAGGAGCTTTAGGTTTATCTCCTCATTCTCTCCTTGACACGCACCAACTTCACTAAAATAGAAAAGACAAAACCCAAAATCTTATGCAAAGATGGTGTCTCCAAGGATTCTCTCTCTTTTATATGCGGCACAAGAGCGGTATATATAACCTCCAAAAATCTGCCATAGGTCAACTACCACTAGGGTTTGGAAAAAATTCATTCTTATTTTATTGATTTTCTTTGAACCTTATTCTCAATTATGGTCAAATTCTTAAAATTTGAACATAATAAAAACTAAACTAACATATAAGTAGCTCTAACAAAAGAAATTTAGAACATAATAAAAACTAAACTAACAAAAATTAAAAAAAGCATAATACTAAATAAAAACAAATTCACCAATTTGAGATATAAGGAGTTTTAGGTTTATCTCCTCATTCTCTCCTTGACACGCACCAACTTCACTAAAATAGAAAAGACAAAACCCAAAATCTTATGCAAAGATGATGTCTCCAAGGATTCTCTCTCTTTTATATGCGGCACAAGAGCGGTATATATAGCCTCCAAAAATCTACCCTAGGTTAACTCCCACTAGGGTTTGGAAAAAATTCATTCTTATTTTATTGATTTTCTTTGAACCTTATCCTCAATTATGGTCAAATTTTTAAAATTTCTTATCTACGTTAGCTTTTTCTTCAAGATGAAATATTCTTTAAGATATTGCAATATTCTGAAAGATCTGAAAATATTTTCCACAAAATGAAATTATGTTCATAGAAATTAAATTCACCCAAAATTTATCAAAATTTAGCAAATATCAAGTCTAAATAAGCAAGAATACTCTATTAAAAATAGAGTTATCAATTACCCCCAACTTAGAAATTTGCTAGTTCTCGAGAAAACAATAAAAATAAACAAACCTCATCTCTATTCATAATTACATGAAATCACAACTCAAAGGAAAAAAATAAATCCTATCAACCCAAAATCAATACATAAGCTATGTCTAAACTTAACCATGCAATCCGTGTGTATGTGTGCCCCTGGACTTTTCAAATCATGTATGCTCAAATAAATCAAGTTAATATGCAATACTCTAAACTCAAGATCCACTAACCAAGTCTCATAGATTTGTTTTTCAATTCTCTTTTGTCGCGACCTCACCTCGGGTGCACCACCTAGGGTTTGGCTAATGGATTACTAAGCCTAAACTTAGCTCGGACTCTCCCAAGCCCATACCAATTCGCGACTTAGGGTTTAAGTTTTTAGTATGTAAATGATTTTTACTTGGAGTCGCCACTAATTTATTTTTTGGTGGGTCAATTAGAAACCCAAGTAAAGTAACGGGAGGATTACTTTACTCTTACAAACCAGAGACTATGGAATCAGGGACTTGATGACGTTAGATTTCTCTAACGCCCTTTCAGTACCTTTTCTCTTTTATTTAAAAAATGATTTGTAAGCAGTTTTTGTTGATTTTAATTTACTCCCTAACATGCAATGTGATCATGCGAGTGCGCAAACCATTATCTAACACTCAATGAAGCAAAGCAATAAATAAATTGCAAGGAAAAGGAGGAAGTTACTTCCTTAAAACTACGAAAGCATCTGCGATGTTAGCTTAAAAATTACATCAATGATCCTAGATATAATTTCTAATTAACACGCACTCATTCAAATATTTTTTAAGGTTTTCACTTATTTAATGAAGCCTAAAACTACGTGCAATGCATGTAATGACATACGAAATTATCTAACTATAATAGCATGCAATGTGCAACCTAATATGCAAACTATATGTCACGTGACATTAATTATTTAACTTAATCTAATGCTAGAAAATATTTAATACAACTACCCTAGTATGTCACGCATTCAAATGACCCTAAACATGCAATGACTAGATGACACACAGGTGATGACCTAATTCTACATGACATGAGCATGGCAATTTTTATGTTTTCTTTTTTATAATTAATGAAATTTCCTAAGCTTCTACGTCATATGCAATGTAAACTATAAGACTAGTCCGACATGAAGTGCATTAATCTACCCTATTATGTAACAGATTTTTTTATGCCTTTTTGTAAGTTTACTAAAAAAAATCAACACATATAATGCAACCGATCATGTAAAGCACACAATTTAGCCCCGGCCCAAGATAGAAAATCAAAACAATCAAAAACCCGATCCGACATCTCGCGGCTCAATATTTTTGATTATTGAGATTTTTTAACACGACACAACGACCTCACTTAATTGGAATTCAATCAAGCATGCAATACTTTAAACGAGAAAACAAAATATTCAAGAATTAATTTAGATAGGAACTTTACCTACCTTGTCTCTTGGGAAGAAGCCTCCTTTTGTGAGCTGACCTTCAAGACCTATAGCAAAAAGAGACACTTTTTCTCCTCTCTCTCTCTATATTGCGCTGCCGCTCCTTTTCTCTCAATTGTGGCTGTATTTTTTTGTGTCTTTTCAGTGTTTGTGGCCCCCTTTTTATAGGTGAGAGGACTATGTTATTTAAGGAAAGATGATAAATCTGCACGTTGTCTATTTAGCTCTTGTATCCCACGTGCAATATTTTTCCAATATTTCATCCGACGCTTTCCTTGAATATTGAAAGAATAATGAGAATATTCTCGGGAAAATTCTCATATTCCCGGAAAATTCTCATATTCCCAGGAATATTCTCATATTCCAACTCGTCACCCCTTAACGGGAATATTTCATCTGACACTTTCCTTGAATATTGAAAGAATAATGCGAATATTCTCGGGAACATTCTCATATTCCCGGGAATATTCTCATATTCCAACTCATCACCCCTTAACGGGCCTGGCCAAATTCTCTTTCACCGCGGGCTTAGTCCAATTTGTTAAATTAAAGCTTAGAACCATCAATTGAAGCCCATTTGCCACATGTCCAATGCGAATGCAATAATAAATGCTCCTAAAACTATATGCTATGCAATTTAATCCTAATATTTTTTGTTTAGGGGTTAAAATTAATCCCTAAATTTTTGTACATTAAATTACAAATGATTAATCAAAATTTAGGTGTCAACAGCTGCCCCTCTTTGAAGGTGAGCTCGCAGAGGTTGCATTCAAAGATAAATTGAAACCTAAATTTTGACCATGTATATGCAATATAATGTTATTTTTTGTGGGAAAATGAATCCCATTTTAAAATGCAATATGATATGATGCATGGAAAAGCTAATGCAAAGTGTGAAAAGAAGAAGTAGAAGAAAAAGAAGAAGAATAAGAAGAAGAAGAAGAGCGTACCTGTAGTTACTTACCAATTAATACGATAGAGCATCTTGAGGTACATGATGAATTCCATGAGACTTGCAAAACATCTGAAGATCTGGAATTCTCATCAGATTTCAAAAGAGATTAAGCACATGGAAATCACATCCGGTGTTTATAGGTTTAAATATCTGGAATTCACATCAAGATATTTGAGAATATTTACTAACCACCTGGAAATCTCATCAGGTATTTAAAGGTTGAACATCTGGAATTCACATCAGACATTTGAAAAAAAAATCACTAGACACCTGGAAATCACATCAGGTATTTAAAGGTTCGAATATCTGGAATTCACATCAGACATTTGAAAAAAATTCACTAGACACCTGGAAATCACATCAGGTATTTAAAGGTTCAAGTATAAGGAATTATCACCGAATACTTTTAGGACATTGGAATTTTCGACTGAAATTCTCATTAGGAATTTGGATTGACTTGAGAACCAATACCTTGGAATCATCTTGAGAACAGATACCTGGAATTCTCATCAGGTGTTTTGAAGATTTAATAGTATTTGGACAAACTCAAGGCTTCAAAGAGGAGCTCTTTGATCTCTGAAGAAACCCACCTGTCAAACATGATTAGAGCAAGTGTGCATTTAACAGCAAAGTGAAGAATTAAAGCCATTTTTGGACATTAAAACTCAAGGAGACCCATGCATATTTTTTCATGTTTTCATCCCCACATTCCACCAGTTAGAATTATCATCAAGACAATTTTCACTCATAGTGTGGACTTCTTGAAAATGCTAGATGAGAGACTTTTAGTCTGAAAGGGCTTTTCACTCACTCTCATTTAAGAAGGCTATTTGTTGAGAATCACTCGATCTTACCATCAAGTCAACAAGGATTTGAGCTTTCTCGCAAGCGGTACGATTTTACTAATCTGAGAGGTCTTTACCAAGATTATAATGTGATCTTGGTCAACGGCTTAACAAGGGGACTCTTTGAGTCAAGGCTATTGAAAGAACAATTTTGCAATCATCTCTAGGTTTACAAGTCAAGAACCCTGCAAAATGAAATAGAAATAATCTTGCTCACACTTCTTCGAGCAATGCTTAAGACATGTGAACACCTACATTAATTCAAGTGCCCTAATCTGAAGAGACTTTATGAGGGACGTAATGTAAGCTAGGTTCACAGGTTGAGAAATGAAAGGATTATCAGGTTCAAAATGTGTATAAATGGGTGAGAGTTGGTGATCATCTTGACATTACCACCAGTCTTCATCTTCGCCATCAAGGATTATTTCCAAAATGTTTTGCATTTGACAACTTTTCACAATCGATAGTCATCTATCTTGACTCTTTTTCATTGGCCTTGCTTTTACTAGGCACACTGCTTTTTCTTGCCCCTCTTTTACTCTTATGTCTATGGGCATCGGCCTTGCTTTTACCAGGCACACTGCTTTTTCATGCCCCCTAGTTCTATTTTTACCAATGACACGTTGTCTACGATGTATCAATTTTCCATTTGGACTTTTGAAGGTCTTCACATTTTGTTGGCACTCTAGACCTTGCTGCTTCTTGAATGATTATTTTTTGCTTGCCCCAATGTGGGGGATGATCACCCACTGGGTTCAAAGAAATGAATTTGTAGGCTCAAAGGGCTATGCAATGGATATACGTGTGTAGAATAGAGAAAAAAAATGCTCTTCGTCATCCTAAGGCACTTGGATTATTGTTTGAGTTCTTCTGCAATAAGATACCCAAAGATTGATGCAAGTGAGAGCAAGATAATTTCCATATATTTTCCTCGCCACGTGATGCCAACTTACCTCCAATTTGCCCCGATATGGGGTGGTTCTTGATAGGGGTAATTTGAAAGAAATCTCCACAAGTGTATGAGGCTCAAAGGGGTTAAGCAATGGTCTACTTGCAGTGTTTAGGATAGAGAAATAAACTACCTCTTGTCATTTTAGTTGTCGTCCCTTTCGCGAGAAAACCCTTTAACTTGCCGACATGGATTTTTCACTCATCTCACAATGTATATACAAGGGATTGTGTATAGGATAAGGCTTGCCTTTCATCATTCTAGAAAATTCAAGCATTTCCACACCATTCATTGAATTGTCTATTTTGACAAATCTCGAGTGAAATTGGCGAATTAAACAAGCAAACTATCATGTGAAAATGCTTTATGATGATAAAGCAACTAGGCTCTGTTCCTGCAAGCAACAAACATTGAATTCCAAAGTCAGAGCTAAAAGGTGTTTGTATCTTGCCCCTCTTTGTAAAGGAGCCTGATGACACCATTCATCTTTTGCCCATGCAAAAGTAAAACATGCATGATTATAAACTCGAGGCTTCGCCTTCATTAAAGCAGATGGTGCAGGATCATGCCTGAGACATAAAGTAAACAATCAGAGAGACAAACGGGGTGAACAAGATGCATGCTGAAATAAAAATCTTTTTTTGGAAAATTTTGAGAGAACATGAGGAAGCCCAGCCTTCAGAATTAGCTCCATGCCGTTTTCTTTTTGGTAGGATTTCATCACAGGGCCAGTTTGGTGTACTTCAACATGCCCTCAAAATATGAAAATCTTCATGTATTTTATTGGATGAAAAGAAAATTACATTATTGGAATGAAAGAAATCCTAACATGCAAACTAGGAAAGCAATAAAGACTCCTGCGCAGAGAAGTATGCAAACAATTAAAATTCTCCTACTCTCGAGCTTCATCAATGGCGAACACTAAATTCTCCTCGAACAATTCAATCATTCCTTCGACCTCGTCATCTTCTGCAGTGGATTGTAATAATCTTCCCTTGCGCCACAAAATTTACTTTCTGGTGAAGGCTTGAAGGAACTGCACCTGCTGCATGTATCCATGGACGACCCAACAAAAAGTTGAACGCGGTGGGTATATCCAATACTTGGAAAACCACATTGAATAGCGATGGCCCTATTTGCACATCTAAATCAACTTTCCCAACTTCTTCTTTCCTAGTCCCATCAAATGCTCGAACAGAGGTCCTAGTTGCACGAATTTTCTCCAAATCATACCTAAGGCGTTTCAGAGTTGCTAGAGGGCATATGTTTAAAGCCGATCCATTATCAATGAGTACGCGGGCCACTAAAGTATCCCGACACCTGACTGAGATATAAAGGGCCTTATTATGTCCTCTTTCTTCATCTGGGAGCTCCTCATCCGAGAAGGCAATTTGGTCTTTTAACAAAATGGACTCGACAAATTCCTCCAACTTCTCATGGTCAATGGATTCTGGGACGTGTATCTCACTAAGAACTTTCATCAAGGACTTTTGATGCTTATCTGATGTTTGGAGCAACTCTAACAAAGAGATCTGTGTGGGCATTTTGCGAACCTGCTCTAGAACGAGTACGAATAGGTGATCTCGGGTGAGCCGTGTAGTATCAATGTCACCTTGATGTAAAAAGGAAAAAGCACAGTAAGCATCATGACAAATGAAATTGGTCCATGACAACGATCGATCGCACATTTTATTAAGTGAAATTGAATTCCAAAGACATTAATCTAAGAAATGAAAGTGACTCCCTAGGGAATTAAATTCCTAAAACAAAAGTTTAAGAAATTGAAATAACACTCTAAAATTGAAATTGAACTCCTAGACATGAACATAAAAACAATTTAGTGACTCTTCTCTATATACAATTGACCTTTTGTCATGGACCCCAAAAAAATGACAAAATAAATAGATTGCGTAGTGTAAGGTAAGAATACTTACTTCATGAAGGAAAAATGACAATCACATAGACATACACATGAGACGTGAGGTTTGACACATAAACTATAGGGCTTAGCAAATTAGAGTTAAGAGGAATGATCCGACTAGTCGCAGTCTCGCGTACAAAGGTCGGGTCCTCTTAGCTCCGGCTTGGTCAAAGAAAATCCAATAGTCATGCGGTTTCGCAGACAAGGATAAACATTTTGACACCGAGAAGAAAATTTCGGAGTTGAGAAAGGCAACCTCTACATCGCAGTCTCGCATTCAAGGTTGGATCATTTCTTAACACCATCCTAACATCCTTAATTGCGGTCCAGGTCCGACGGCAGGTAGTGTGTGCAAAGTGTAGTGAAAATGCATAAGCATGCATAACAGTTTAAATTCACAACAACACTTCAATAATTTGAATTTAAAACATTTATTCACAACTCCAACCTGCAAGACAAAGGGTTAACAATCACTCCACCCCTTATAACTCTCATCTGCAAAAACATTTAACACCTCAAATGGTTAGGGACGTACCTGGTACTCCTCAAACAAATTTTTTTTTTTTTAAAAAGAGAAAATTGGCCTAAACAAATTTTTTTTTTTTTTTTAAAAAGAGAAAATTGGCCTAAGTCCACTAAGAGTTTAAACTCAAGTCCCCAGCGGAGTCGCCAAGCTGTCGCGACCTCACCTCGGGTGCACCACCTAGGGTTTGGCTAATGGATTACTAAGCCTAAACTTAGCTCGGACTCTCCCAAGCCCATACCAATTCGCGACTTAGGGTTTAAGTTTTTACTATGCAAATGATTTTTACTTGGAGTCGCCACTAATCTATTTTTTGGTGGGTCGATTAGAAACCCAAGTAAAGTAATGGGAGGATTACTTTACTCCTACGAACCAGAGACTATGGGATCGGGGACTTGATTACGTTAGATTTCTCTAACGCCCTTTCGGTACATTTTCTCTTTTATTTTAGAAAAATGATTTGTAGGCAATTTTTTGTTGATTTTAATTTACTCCCTAACATGCAATGTGATCATGCGAGTGCACAAACCATTATTTAACACTCAATGAAGCAAAGCAATAAATAAATTGCAAGGAAAATGAGGAAGTTACTTACCTTAAAACTATGAAAGCATCTGCGATGTTAGCTTAAAAATTACATCAATGATCCTAGATATAATTTCTAATTAACACGCACTCATTCAAATATTTTTTAAGGTTTTCACTTATTTAATGAAGCCTAAAACTATGTGCAATGCATGTAATGACATACGAAATTGTCTAACTATAATAGCATGCAATGTGCAACCTAATATGCAAACTATATGTCACGTGACATTAATTATTTAACTTAATCTAATGCTAGAAAATATTTAATGCAACTACCCTAGTATGTCACGCATTCAAATGACCCTAAACATGCAATGACTAGATGACACACAGGTGATGACCTAATTCTACATGACATGAGCATGACAATTTTTATGTTTTCTTTTTTATAATTAATGAAATTTCCTAAGCTTCTACGTCATATGCAATGTAAACTATAAGACTAGTCCAACATGAAGTGCATTAATCTACCCTATTATGTAACAGATTTTTTTATGCCTTTTTGTAAGTTTACTAAAAAAAAGCAACACATCTAATGCAACCGATCATGTAAAGCACACAATTTAGCCCCGGCCCAAGATAGAAAATCAAAACAATCAAAAACCTGATCCGACGTCTCGCGGCTCAATATTTTTGATTATTGAGATTTTTTAACACGACACAACGACCTCACTTAATTGGAATTCAATCAAGCATGCAATACTTTAAACGAGAAAACAAAATATTCAAGAATTAATTTAGATAGGAACTTTACCTACCTTGTCTCTTGGGAAGAAGCCTCCTTTTGTGAGCCGACCTTCAAGACCTGTAGCAAAAAGAGACGCTTTTCTCCTCTCTCTCTATATTATGCTGCCGCTCCTTTTCTCTCAATTGTGGCTGTATTTTTTTTGTGTCTTTTCAGTGTTTGTGGCCCCCTTTTTATAGGTGAGAGGACTATGTTATTTAAGGAAAGATGATAAATTTGCACGTTGTCTATTTAGCTCTTGTATCCCACGTGCAATATTTTTCCAATATTTCATCCGACGCTTTCCTTGAATATTGAAAGAATAATGAGAATATTCTCGGGAAAATTCTCATATTCCCGGGAATATTCTCATATTCCAACTCGTCACCCCTTAACGGGAATATTTCATCTGACACTTTCCTTGAATATTGAAAGAATAATGCGAATATTCTCGGGAACATTCTCATATTCCCGGGGATATTCTCATATTCCAACTCATCACCCCTTAACGGGCCTGGCCAAATTCTCTTTCACCGCGGGCTTTGTCCAATTTGTTAAATTAAAGCTTAGAACCATCAATTGAAGCCCATTTGCCACATGTCCAATGCGAATGCAATAATAAATGCTCCTAAAACTATATGCTATGCAATTTAATCCTAATATTTTTTGTTTAGGGGTTAAAATTAATCCCTAAATTTTTGTACATTAAATTACGAATGATTAATCAAAATTTAGGTGTCAACATCTTTCCACTAATGAAAACTAATACTCATTCAAAAATCAATAGATCTTTAAAGCTTATAATGTAGCTTGGTTAAGGGGAGGGTATAAATGATTTAAGCTCAACAAACCCTATAAACATATCAATTCTCAAAGCATTTGAATTAAATAGAATTCAAGACATATCATCCATATGCTTACACTATTATAGCCATGCAATTCACAAACACTCAACACTTTAAAGCTTCAATTATTTCTCTTTCCACGCTATACGGCGAAGTTCCTTCCTAAGTCCCTCTCATAATGCAATACTAACCCATTGAGTATCCAAAAGGCTCACTCAAGTTGAAAGTTAGCGGTAGGGATCCGTGTATTTCTTTACATTTGAAGCCATTTATTTTCATGTACAAAATAAACAAAAGATGCTTTCATAAGTTTTGCTGATTCAATTTTATCCATCCCCTTCCAAAGATTCTTTTTTGCTTTTTGGTGAAATACTCAGATTATAACCATAATCAAAGTAAATTACCGATCAAAAGTATCATCTAATCTATCTTCTAATATGAATTAATTGTTTTGCACAACTTGAAGGGTTGTTAGGATAATTTTGAAGTATGTTATAACACCTAACTCCATAGTGATTTATTGCAAATGGGTGAAGTATAGTAGCTTTAGAAAGACCATAATTACCTTAGCTTCCTACGAAATACAGGAAACTGAGAAGAGTAGATGCGGTTTAATATTCAGATGGCTTGGGATCACATGTTCCCAAAGAAAAACAATTCACAATTAAAAATATGAGTTTGTCAATTATGTTCGGATGCTTCCTATATATATAAAAATAGCATGAGTCGAAAAGCAAGCTACAAACATATATAAAGCATAATTTCACAATAGGTGTATTTGCATTGACACAATCTCCATGACTCGCTGGTGCTCCCAAGAAGCCCATCTACATAAGAAAAAAACAATGGAATAAAAGTTAAAGGACGATGACAAGACAATTTTGAAGCAATCTTAGGTCTAGTGTGTCATGCTAATATAACTCACATAAGTTACTTTGATTGGCCTTTAGAAAGATGAACAACAACTATTGCCAGTATTGTCATTATCTAAATGCTACATATTGAATCTTTCTAAATATGATCAATATATGCCCTTTGAGATAAACTCAATATACGGCAAGAGCGATCCCTATGGATCTCAATGCCAAGAACAAAAGATGCCTCACCAAGGTCCTTCATGTCAAAATTCTTTGACAACATTTGCTTTATCTCATGTAGTATTTCTATATCACTACTTGCAAGCAAAATGTCATCTACATAAAGTGTGAGAAAAATTAATTTCCATCCATTGACCTTGCAGTATGTGCATTGATCTACTTTGTTCTTGGCAAAACCAAAAGAAGTAACAACATTATGGAACTTCAACTACCATTGTCTAGAAACTTGTTTAAGACCATATATAGCCTTTTCAATTTGCATACAACTTACTTGGATCACTTGTTGCAAGACCTTCGGGTTGTATCATATAGACTTCCTCATCAAGATCTCAATTCAAAAATGCAGTTTTAACATCCATTTGGTCTAACTCCATATCACAATGAGTTACTCACGCCATGATCACTCTAAAGGAATCTTTGGAAGAGACTGGGGAAAAGGTCGTTTTATAATCCAATCATTCTCTTTAAGAGAAGTCCTTAGCCACCAATTTGGCCTTAAACTTCTCAATATTTCCTTTGGAGTCCTTTTTAGTCTTATAAACCCAGTTACAACATATAGGCTTGTAACCTATTGGCAATTCAACAAGCTCCCAAATACCATTATATTTTATCGACTGTATCTCGTCTTTCATCGCATCTAACTACAAATCTGATTGAGGACAAGAAACAACATATGTATAATTCACTAGATCTTTAATGTAACCGATATCATAGTCATGCTCTCCTAAATAGAATATATAGTGAGGTGGAATGGTTGAACACCTTTCTCTAGTGGACATTCTAAGTGGAATTACTACAGTCTTATTTTGAATCTGAGGAGCCTAAGGTATTCATTAGGAACTATTTCAACAACAAGATATTGGGCTTTGACATGTTCAGTTTGTGGCGTAGTAGACTCCATTATTGTCTACTTAGGTAGAGAAAAGAACATAGTAGCTCCACCATATTGTTATCCTTAATAGTCTATGAGCAACTACCTTATTCAGCCATATCAAACTCCAAAAACTTCGCAGTTTGTGACTCCACGATTCTTGTGCCTCCATTGGGATTATAAAACCAATATCCCTTCAAATGATCAGGGTAAGATACAAAGTAGCATTGAGTAGTTCTTGAGTCCAACTTACCTAATGCCAAATTGTAGAATCTCCCTTCTGCAAGACACCACAAACTTTAAGATGGTTCAAACTAGGTTTACATTCAGTCCATAGCTTAAAAGGAGTCAATGGAACAAGTTTAGTGGGGACACAATTCAATATATAAATGATAGTTTTTAAAGCTTCACCCCATAGAAAACCTGGTAAATTGGTCATACTAATCATACACCTCACTATATACATAAGTGTGCAATTCCACCTTTTGGCTATGCCATTATGTTCAGGACTTCTAAGCATAGTAAATTAAGCCACTATCCTAGAATCCTCAAAGTATTTGGGAAATTGCCCTTTAATCTGTCCTACATCACCTTGCCTAGCAAATTACTCACCACCTCAATAAGATCTAACAACCTTTATAACATTTCCCAACTGCTTCTTAACTTGAGTTCAAAAATTTTTAAACTTGTCAAGAGACTCAAACTTTTCCTTAATCAAATACAAATAACCATATTTGGAATAGTCATTAATTAATGTGATGAAATAGTATTTTTTATACAAGGTTGTCGTGTAGGGTCCAGTAATATTAGTGTAAATGACTTCTAACAGGTCAGAACTATGGACAATAGTTTTCTTTTTTACCTTAGTCATTTTTCCCCTACAATAGTCTACGCAAAATTTTTAACTCATCTTTAAGAGTGGGTAGTATATTTGCCTTTACTAGCCTTTCTACTCTTTCTTTTGAGATATGACCATGACGTTTATACCATAAATTGTAAGATTGTTCCTTAGATAAAGGTCTTTTGGAAACAATGTTTTCAACAGTACAAATGATGTATATATTATTGGGAGATAAACACAATCTGTACAATCCATTGAACATAGTGTAGCATCCAACCTTATTGGAATTAAAGAACATGGATATAGTAGTATTCTTTACTTTAAACGAGTAGCCACACATGTCCAAAAAAGACATGAAAACTAAGTTCCATCTAAATGAAGGTATATAAAAGGTGTTTCTTAATGTCAAGTTAAAACCAGAAATTATAATCAAAATGACGTCTCTCACAAACTCAACATCAACTTTATCGTTGCTTCTCGTGGTGAATTTTGATTCATCCTAATTTGGCTTCCTTTGATTTATGAATTCTTGTACGGTAAATGCAACATGATTAGTTGCACCGCTATCAAACCACCATGAATTTGATGGTACTTTAGTTAGATTAGATTCACAAACAAGTGCCAAGGAATCAAAATCTGTACACTTATGCTCAGACAGCCAAGCTTTGAATTTGTAGGTCCCCCTCATGTGTCCTTTCTTCCTATAGAAATGGCAATGGATTCTACTCATCTTGGAAGGTGCTATCTTAGGATCCAAACTGCTAGATGGACCAAGGATTTTAGAATTTCCTATCGGAGCATGACTTTTGGATCTTTTACCCATTTTCCAACTGGAACTCAAGGCATACAAGGCAGTGTGTCCCTTTTCATTCTTCAATTTCTCTTCTTCAGCTATTATTCTAGCTATTATGTCATTAATTGACCAAGTCTCATTGTGAGAGTTGTAATTAGTCTTGATAATCCCAAAGTCAGGAGGAAGGGTGTTTATGGCTTGGTTATATCACTTTTGTCCACTGTATTGTTCACATATATAGTTCCGTACATCCCTAGCATATGATGCGAAAAATCATCTAACCACGAGAATGACCCCAGACCCATCAAAGTACTTGCCATAGGAATCCCTGTAAGTTTTACAAACCTCATCAACTCATCATTTGAATTCAAGCACCCACCATCCACATACAAAACTGGCTTCTTTGAATTGGTTATCAACCTCACAATCTATTCCAGGTGCACCTCTTGAGGTGGCTTAGGCAATTTCAACATGTATCCCAACAACCTCATAGACATGTTCCAATTGGGAACCACGAGCTGCTGTTGTATATCCTTAGGTATATCAACTAGGACTAGACCTGGCCTCCCTGAAGTCAATAAAAAGAGTACCCCTTTCACTATCCTTGTTATGTCTTCCATGTCAAGAACCCGAAAGTTGTGCTTCATTATAAACTGGGTGACTTGGACAATAGGAATCTCTTGAAACGCATCAATACCAATCATTCTTCATGGAACCTAAAAATCACATATATTGTTTTTTTGTCAAAACAATAGGCAATGAACAAACTGAAGGCCATATCTTCAAAATTTACTCATAGCCTATGAGCCATCAAATAAAATAGTGCAGATTTGTGCAACTAGAACAGCAACAAACCAAGTATGGGCCATGTAAAGAACCTGGCCAGTGATGTTGACAATAAGGATGCTATCTAGCAAGGCATTAGCAAGGCTACTGACGAGGTTGGTGGCACTAGGGTCAGAGGTGGCTATTTAGACATCGAGGAGGCTTGAGGCACTGACACAACCCTTGGCAGCGAAAATGCCACCCTATCCATGGCGGAAAAGGATGTTCTTGATGATGTTGAATGGGATGAAGGCCTGGTGGATGTCCAATGAGGCACTCTAGGGCATTCACAAGGATATCGGCACCTTTGTGGGACTCATCACGGGAAAATTGTGAAGTGAAGGTCCTAGGGGATGGTGGAGTGGTGATGAGGGTGAAGGTGGAGGTGGCGGAGGCAATTGCATTTGGGACGGGGTTTTGGAGATAATTAGTGATGTGTAGAGGAGAGATTGAGTGTCTAATGGGTTTGGAAGGGTAAGAGAAGAATTTTGGGGGAAGCGAGTGAGATTTGGTGGAGATGAAGATGGATGAAGGAGGAAGAGTGCTAGCGGCAACCATTGGAGTTGGTTTCCTAGGGTAGGGAGAGACGAGGACTGGGAATGACCCCTTTTAAACTTTGTGTCCCAATTTGGCTAATTACTTCTTTTAGAATTGAATCAATTAGGAATTAAGGATGTGTTTGTTAACATTTCTATGTTTCTATTTTTCTGTTCTTTTGTCATCCGAAATAGAAAAAAGTAAAATCTATTTGATAAGTTAGTGTTTTTATTCCCCAGAATAGAAAGTTGTTCTAGGGATTAGATTTGGAACAAAAACAAAAAGTAGAAGAAAGTAACTTCATTTTCCTTGGAATAATTTATGAAAAAGGTTATTTTTTTCCTTTTTTTTTTTCATCCTCTTCTAACCAATCGCCACAGTTGCCCGACGTTGCTAAAAGAAGAAGAAAGGGAAAAAAATGAAAAAGCATAAGAAAAATCTCAAAAAAAATTTGTAGTCATACCAAATGCATTCCTATTTTCTTCCATGAACAGAAATTTTGTGCAATTACCAAACACGTTCTTTTACTAGGAAATTGTTCTAGGGAATCGAAATTGAATAAAATTATTTCTAAAAGGATATTGTTCCGAGAACAGAATTGTTATCGAATGCATCCTAAATTCACACAATCACTAACTCGTTGAACCTTTTTAGAATCAAACCCAATAGGCATTAAATTCACTCATGTGCCAACCCACATAGCATTATATCCATGCACGTGCTACTCTTTGAATCTGGAAGTTTCGACAAGTGTAAGAGTTTATGCTACCGATCTAGCAATTTTGGACTACAAAGAGATTGAGAGATCCTTTAGAAAGAGAGAGAGTTTTCAGAGGGAGAGATAAAGCAACACAGAATACATATGCTGTCATGAAATTAATCTAGCCATAGAGATAAATTGGTTTTCTGATTTGCTACAGGAGATCGGAGGAGAAGATTTATCTAGCCAAAGCTCTGTAGAGAAGTATTTGCTTGCTACAGTGCCTAATGCGTGTGTGGGATGGGGAATGTGTTTTGAATGATAATGAGATGATTTATGATAGATGAAGAATAGATTATGATCACCTCAACAATGTGCCACTAGCCAAAGATAAAGATGGAGATTGATGAAATTCACCACCAAGGCTTAAGGGCCAAGCCACCCACCAATGATAAAGGATTTTAGGATAGGAAAAGCTCACCACTAAGACATAAAGGAAAACCACCAGCCAATGATAAATGGCTTCTTGGTTCACTACCAAAAAATAATCCACCTTCTAGGAATATGGAATTGGAATAGAAATTCACTAACACAAAAGGTATTGTCTGCTTATCAATGAGATTAATGTTTATTTTACAAAGAAACTAAATTTTAGAAAATAGCCAAACATCTAATGAAATGGGAACTACCCAAATATTAAAGATATAGAAAAACTAGAAAACACAATAAAGATCTAGAACTAGAAAATGCATTAAAGCACATAGAAATTTGAATTTTGACTGTTCTAAATTCATGCACTAGCCTTGAAAATTGAGCATACACCTTTGAAGATCAACAAATGGTGATGGAAATCCACTAGAACGACCTCTAGTTGGTAGGTAGTCAATTAGTAGCCTCAGAATTGACAACAAGTTTATAAATCAAACAGCTAGGTAGTTGATTGGTAACCATGAAATTGACGACTCCTTTATAGATTTGACATCTTTAAGCTTCGACCCATTGAATCAATTTGTGCCAAAAATTGGTCTTTTTTTTGCAAGAATAAAGATTGAGCGAAATCAATTGATGAGTTTGGAGTTGAGCTTGAAAATTTGATCAATAGAACCCGATGCTCTCACATCAAACACCCCAAATTGTTTGAGATTTGACCTCAAATCTAACATTGCCTCGTCTCCAAGATTGAAAGTAGCCAAGTTGCCACAATCATCCTTATTGAATGAACTTGATTCTGACAAATTTCTCATACGGCCTCTTCGATAAGCTAGATAATATATCATCTTCATGCTAATAAATATCTTCAAGGCTTGCTGGAAAAGATGAAAATATATCAAACATAATTTAACAAGTAATTAACACTTAAAGAGCGAATTCTTCAGTGCATCGAGTTCTAACAATCTAGTCTTGCTCTTTGGATTTGGACTCTACATGATATGGATCTTGTTGAGTCTCTCTTGTAGTTCCAAATCAATCTTCTCAACTTCTTGAATGGTGACAACCCTTTGGTTAGGAGAACCTTTTATAGATACCCATAGCCATGGCACTTGAAGCACTTTCTATCCTCACCATTTGATTCTTTTTGGAGATCTTTAATGAACTCAAGGGGATTTTCTATTTTGTTCTCCTATTTGGAAGTATTCTCAGCCTAGTTAGAATAAGTTTTCTCAAAGGACATAACATTTGTTGAAGGCTTAGCCAAAAAATTTCCTGCCCCCCCCCCCTAGACGTCTCTAGGAGGGTGAGGACTCTCTTCATTTTTCGTCGGAGATACTCTTGGAACCGTAACATTCATTTTTATAGGAGATGGATAACATAATGAATCACCACCCCATGTGGTGGCTCCGCTGGCTTTGGGCTTTCCCCCCTACCGAAGGGGAGGGGTTTAAATCCCAGCGGAGTCATTTGTGGACTTACCCTGGTGGCACGTGCTTGGTGGTGGCACATGTCGCCCCCAGGGTTTACTTCCCGGCTGCCGGCCGTGCGGGGATTCCCTGGGTTACCAAAAAAAAAAAAAAGATAACATAATGAATCACTATAATAAGCTCAACTGTGAACTTTGATACCAATTTTATGCATATGCCAGATGAGGAATGTGTTTTTAGTGATAATGAAATGATGTACGATAGATGAAGAATAGATTATGATCACCATTAAGTCCTAAAGGATCAGCGAATCCCATTGAATCAAAAAAATGATAAAATATTACTATATCAGATTTCTGGTGTCTTAAATTGGAGTTGGCATTTAAATGAATTTTTTTTTGCAAAAGTGGTACGTGATTCTGAAAAACATTTTGACATTAAAATGAGTATTGTATAAAGTTATGACATTTATAATATTATTTTCCCCAATATTTTATATGCTTTATTATTCTACTCCAGATAGTGTAGGACTTTTATGGAGTTCCTTATTTGACTTTAAAAGAAGAGATACTATATTTATTATATATGAAAGTGGGCAATTTGTTGTGAGAAGTAACGATCCACAATTAGTTCAAAATATAACTCGATTGGTTTTGGGTCATCGGAGAATTCTAACTCAGGAATTGTGAAGTTACCCGTTCAAACACATTAGGTGTGTGAATATTTCTCGGGGTTGAGGCCATCTATACAAACAAAAGTACGAACTTAATCCAGATATGGGCCATTTACACAAACACATTGTGTAAGATGTTCCATGGCCTCTAGACCCTTGCCCCTAGGACACGCATGCATTTTCTTGTAAATATCTTGCAAAACATTCAATTCATTGTAACTGATATGCTTTTGCTTGTTTGAGGATTTTTGTTCTTATCCTATCCAATTTATTTACAACTTTGATTATTGATTTTTAAATTCTTGTCTATGGACCTGTATGATTAGCAATTGCATCTTAGTGGCTTAAATTATAATTGACCAAGATTGTCTACAAAATATTTTTTAAATAAAGAGAAAAAGTACCAAAAAGACATTAGATTTATCTAGTGTAACAAGTCCCTATATTTATAATATCTCTGGTTCGTAAAAGTAAAGTGTTCTCCAACACTTCACTAGGGTTTTTAATCAATCTATAATAGATTAATGGCGACTCCAATTTATATTGATTTGCATATTTAATTAATTGAATCAAAATCCAGAAGTTCCGGTTGGTATGGATTTGAAAGAGTTCCATTTTTAGGCTCAGTAATCCATTAATTTTCTTATTGGTGGTTCGCCGAGAAAGTCGTAATCAGAGCATATCTTTTATTTTCTTTTTCCCTTCAAACCGGCCCTCGGATAGTCTACAAAGCTAGCTGTATTTCCCTTCTATTTCTAGCTCACAAATGCCTAGCTCACAAATGCCGTGAATGACTCTACTTTCCTTGACCGTGTGTCTGCCTGCAGCAGTCCAGCTCATGGGACCAAATTAGTTGCTATTTTTGGCTAAAATGATAGTCCTCTTGGATTTTGTCAAACATAGATGCTGCATCATTGCTTCCACTTTTTTTTCTGAAATTACAGCTAAAAACCCTCAGCCCCGTCTCCAGGCCGTTCCAGCTGGAGCTCACCAAGCGTTGGCCGGTTTGGTTTGGTAGCTACTTTGGTTCTCTAGGACCTGTTTGCTAACTTGTTAAATAGGGCTTGATTTAATTCTTTTGTTTTTTCAGATAAAAAAATAGAAATCCATTTGATAAGTTTTCTTTTTTCTGGAATAGATTTGGATTAGATTTAAGAAACAAAAAAAAAAAATTTATTCGATAAAACAACTTCATAATCAATGGAGAAAGTGTTCAACTTAATGTGAATTTTGATTAATCCAGGAGCTCTGATGCTCCCACCTGTTGAAGTTTTCGCTGTTGAGTTCGATGTCCTAAAATTATAATGTCCTTATTTACCGAGTATAGAAAAACCTAAGGAAAACTAACGTAGGATGATGAAACAACAATGTTTTTGGTCAAAGATGGAATTTCTCAATTTGGCCCAAAAGGTGAACCATTGACCTTCGCTTGAACATTTCGAAAATTCAAACTCCTATCTATAATGCAGTACTACAATATATGCCATTTTTGTTTTCGATTAAGGGTTGTCGGTTTGACTAAAAAGTTAACCAAAAATGTGAACTTTCTATTTATTTATGAAATGGTACATAAATGCAAAAGAAATGCAACAAATGCATAATTTGATAAATTGACTGCTTTTCGCTCGAGGATTGAGCTCATTCGCGATCACAAATCTTGACTCCTAAAGTGATTGTGCATATAAACATTTTATCTATTGGTGAAATTTAAGTGTCAACATATATCCCACTTTAGGACACAATGGTTCATGAAAATCACAAGTGATGTCCATATGAAACTCTAACAAAGAATTTTAGATCATCAAATGTGCTACTAGACCCTGAATTTTGAGGCAATCTCCTATTTCGACTAGTCTGAATTGAAAGTAACTCTGGCAACCTTCTTGTCGTGACCCCCTCCCACTATGGGCAACGGAAGTATCATTGGCGGCAAAGCGCTGATGGATGCAATGCAAGCTATGAAACTCGACTCTTAAGAGGGAGTAGAGGAAAATACAGGAGGCCAAAATAAATGGATAAACTTGTAATATTATTACAACATCTTCACGATCCAAATCTGAACACCATCAGTAACCGGAAGTCCATATGTTCTGATCCGCAAACCAGAGATGAGAACCAAAACAACCTTCACGTTCTCCGACATCACCGAATTACAAAGTACTTTGTGTCATTGCGAGTAAAACAACTAAGATATTTCCGTGCATTAGCGCAGGTAATTACTTAAAGGGTGGTAAGTGCCACAGCTCTCACGATAAGGCCGCAGCGATGTACAAGACCATTTCGGACTTCAATTCGAAGACCGTCCATCACCCTCGACTATCACATCTCTAAAAGCTCCATTATTAGGAATCATAGGCAAGACGTGCTCTTCATGGGGAACAATCACGTCCAACAAGTATGGCCCAGGAGTTTTCAGCATTTTCCGAATCGCAGCTCTAACATCTGCTTTCTTGGTCACACGAGCAGTAGGTATTCTACAAGCTTCAGCAAACTTCAACATATCAGGGAATATCTCAGACTTTCTTGATGGATCTCCTAGATATGAATGGGCCCTATTGGCGTTGAAGAACCGATCCTCATGTTGTACAGCCATGCCCAGGTGCTGATTGTTCAACAGAAGAATTTTGACCGGAAGGTTCTCCACTCTAATAGTAGCCAACTCCTGGATATTCATGATAAGGCTTCCATCTCCATCAATGTCCACAACAACCTCATCAGGCTTTGCAACAGCAGCTCCAATAGCTGCCGGCAATCCAAAACCCATAGCCCCTAATCCTCCGGATGTCACCCACTGATGAGGCCTTCTAAACTTGTAAAACTGTGCAGCCCACATCTGATGCTGCCCAACACCTGTACTTATGATTGCATTTCCGTTGGTCAACTCACTAAGAACCTCAACCGCATACTGAGGAGGTATGGCATCCCCGAATGTCTGGAATCCTAACGGGTGCTTCTGTTTCTGCTGATCAAGCTCCACCCTCCAAGCTGAAAAGTCTAGCTTAAGCTTTGAACCTTTCCACTCCAACAACCTGTTCATCCCTTGCAAGGCCAATTTTACGTCCCCACAAATGGAAACAAGAGGCTGCTTATTCTTTCCAATCTCAGCTGAGTCAATATCGATGTGAACGATCTTAGCTTGGCTAGCAAAAGCTTCCAGCTTCCCAGTCGCGCGATCATCAAACCGAACTCCAAATGCAAGCAATAGATCACTTTTGTCCACTGCATAGTTTGCATATACAGTCCCATGCATCCCAAGCATATGAAGCGACAAATCATCTGAGCACGGGAATGACCCTAGACCCATCAAAGTACTCGCCACTGGAATTCCTGTGAGTTTGACAAACCTCATCAACTCATCACTTGAATTCAAACACCCACCACCCACATACAAAACTGGCTTCTTTGAATTGGTTATCAACGTCACAATCTGCTTCAGGTGCACCTCCTGAGGCGGCTTAGGCAACTTCGATATGTATCCCAACAACCTCATGGACTTGTTCCAGTTGGGAACCAGGAGTTGCTGTTGTATATCCTTAGGTATATCAATTAGAACTGGACCTGGCCTCCCTGAAGTTGCTAGAAAGAATGCCTCTTTGACTATCCTTGGTATGTCTTCCACGTCAAGAGCCAGAAAGTTGTGCTTCGTTATAGACTGGGTGACCTGGACAATAGGGGTCTCTTGAAACGCATCTGTACCAAGCATTCTTCGTGGCACCTAAAAAATTGTGTATCTTATTCTTTTGTCAAAACGGTGGGCAATGAATGAACTCAAAGCCATAGCTTCAAAATTTACACTCTAAAGCTTGTGAACCATCAAATAAAACAGAACAGATATGCGCAACTAGAACAGCACTAAACCATGTATGGTCCATCGAAGGAACCTGGCCAGTGATGACGACAATGGGGATGCTGTCGAACAAGGCATTGGCAAGGCCGCTGATGAGGTTGGTGGCGCCAGGGCCAGAGGTGGCGATGCAGACACCGGGGAGGCCAGAGGTGCGGGCATAGCCCTCAGCAGCGAAAATGCCACCCTGCTCATGGCGGGGAAGGACGTTCTTGATGATGTTGGATCTGGTGAGAGCCTGGTGGATCTCCAGGGAGGCGCCGCCGGGGTAAGCAAAGACATTGGTGATGCCCTGGCGCTCCAAGGCCTCCACAAGGACATCAGCGCCTTTGCGGGGTTCATCACGGGAAAATCGTGAAGTGAAGGTCTCAGGGGAGGGTGTAGTGGTGTTGGGAGGGGTAGAGGCGGAGGTGGCGGAGGCAGTGGCATTTGGGACGGGGTTCTGGAGGGAATTGGAGATGTGTAGAGGAAAGGGCGAGCGTCTGGTGGGTTTGGAAGGGTAAGAGAAAGACTTGAGGAGGAGGGACTGAGATTTGGTGGAGATGAAGATGGACGAAGGAGGAAGAGTAATAGCTGCAGCCATTGGAGCTGGTTTCCCGGGCGAGGGAGAGACGAGGGCTGGGAATGACCCCTTTTAAGCTTTGTGTCCCAGTTTGGCTAGGTACTTTTAAAATTGAACTGACTAGGCGTTCAATTCACGCGTTCCCTAACTCGTTGTTTTAGAATTGAACCCACTAGGCATTAAATTCACACATGCGCCAACCCACATGGCATTGTATCCATGCACGTACTATTCTTTGAATCTGCTTTTACTAGTGCAAGAGTCTGTGCTGCCTATCTAACAATTTTGGACTACGGAGAGATTGGGAGACCCTTTAGAGAGTGAGAGATCTTTCAGAGAGAGAGAGAGAGAGATAAAGCAACACAGCATACATACGCTGTCACAAAATTAATCTAGCCATAGAGATAAATTGGTTTTGTGATTTGCTGCCGGAGATCAGTGGAGAAGATTTCTCCAGCCAAAGCTCTGTAAAGAAGTATCTGCTTGCTACAGTGCCTAATGCGTGTGTGGGGATGGGATACGTGTTTTGAATGATAATGGGATATATGATAGATGAAAGATAGATTATGACATCTCAAGGCTTAAATGATGTGCCACCAGCCAAAGATAAAGGTTGGGATTGACGAAATTCACCATCAAGGCTTAAGGGCCAAGCCACTCACCAATGATAAAGGATTTCGGGATAGAAAAAGCTCACCATTAAGACCTAAAGGAAAACCACCAGCTAAGGATAAATGGCTTATCGGCTTACTACCAAAAAAGAATCCACCTTCTAGGAATAAAGAACTAGAATAGAAATTCGCTAAAACAGAGGAAAATCTCATATTTTTAATATTCAAGTCTGCTTATCAATGAGATTACATGTCTATTTTATAAAAGAGCTAAAGTATAGAAAAAAAACCAAACATTTAATGAAATGGGAACTACCCAAACATTTAAGATGTAGAAAAACTAGAAAACACGATAAAGACCTAGGACTAGAAAAAGCATTAAAACACATAGAAATTTGAATTTTGACTCTTCTCAATTTGTGCACTAGCCTTGGAAACCAAGCATACACTTGTGAAGATCAACAAATGGCGATAGAAATTGACCGAAACAACCTCTAGTTGCTAAGTAGTCAATTGGTAGCCTCAAAATTGACAACTAGCCTTGCAAACCGAGCATACGCCTTTGAAGATCAACATATGGCAATAGAAATCGACCATAACAACCTCTAGTTGCTAGGTAGTCGATTAGTAGCCTCAAAATTGATAACAAGCTTATCAATCAACAACTAGGTAGTTAATTGGTAAACCTGAAATTGACAAATCCTTTATGGATTTGACATCTTTAATCTAGGACCCGTTGAATCAAGTAGTGCCCAAAATTGGTCTTTTCATGCAGGAATAAAGATTGAGCCAAATCAATTGACTAGTTTGGAGTTGAGCTTGAAAATTGATCAGCAAAACCCGATGCTCTAGCATCAAACCTCCCAAGTTGTTTGAGATTTGACCTCAAATCTAACATTGCCTCATCTCCAAGATTGAAAGTAGACAAGTTGCCACAATTATCCTTACTGAATGAACTTGATTCTGCAAATTTCTCATATGCCTCTTCGATCAACTAGATAATATATCATCCTCATATTAATAAATATCTTCAAGGCTTGCTGAAAAAGATGACAATGTATCAAACATAATTTAACAATTAATAAACACTTAAACGGGAAATTCTTCAATGCATCAAGTTCTAACAATCTAGTCCTACTCTTCGGATTTGGAGTCTACATGATCTGGATCACGTTCTTGAAGTTCCAAATCAATCTTCTCAATGTCTTGAATGGTGACAACCATTTGGTTAGGACAACCCATTTGTAGATGCCCATAGCCGTGGCACCTAAAGTACTTTCTAGATTCACCATATGATTCTTTTTGAAGCTTTTGAATGAACTCAGGGGGCTTTTCCATTTTGTTCTCCTATTTCAAAGTATTCTTAGCCTAGTTAGAATAAGTATTCACAAAGGACATACCATTTGTTGAAGGCTTAGCTGAAAATCTCCCACCACCCTTTAGAAGTGTCTCTAAGAAGGGGAGGACTCTCTTCATTTTTCTCTAGAGATCTTCTTGGAACCGAATCATTCATTTTTAATTAGAGATGGATAACAGAAGGAATCGCTCTAATGAGCTCAACCTTTAACTCTAATACCAATTTTATGCATGTGTGGGATGAAGAATGTGTTTTTAGTGATAAGGAGATGATGTATGATCGATGAAGGATAGATTACGATCACCATTAAGGCTTAAAGGACTAGTGGATCCCGTCAAATCAAATAAATACTAAAATACTGCCACGTCAAATTTTTAGCATCCAATATTGAAGTTGAAATTGGCACTTAAGTAATCTAGATAAAAGTTTTGGCATCAAAGTAAGTATTGTATAAAAGTTATGACATCCATAATAGTATTTTCCCCAATATTTTCTATGCTTTGTTCTTCCACTCAATCCAACTTTTCGAACCATTATAGTATCTTTAGGTATTCTACTCCGGATGGTGTAAGACTTTTATGGAGTTCCTTATTCGGCTTTAAAAGAACAGATAATAAATTTATTAGATATGAAAGTGGGTAATTTGTTCCGAGAAGTAACGATCCACAATTTAGTTCAAAATATAACTCGGTTGGTTTGGGTCATCGGAGAATTCTGACGCAAGAACTGTGTAAGTCATCCTTTTAAACACGTTAGGGCTCCGTTCGTTTCACGGAAAATAAATTCATTAGGAAAACATTTTCCATGAAGGAAAAAAAAGTCTTTTAAAGTGGGGGAAAATGTTTTCCACTTTTCAAGTTGGGGAAAACATTTTCCACACTCACTCTCTCCTATCTCACACCCTCTATTAGTCCTCACTTCTTTCTTTTATTTTTTAAAATCATTTTTTTTCATAAATTCGATTTTTTGTTATTTTTAATAAAATCGATTTTTTTATTTTTCTTTATTTTTCTGTCTTTCTTTTTGCTATTTTTCTTTTTCGGCTGGTCGCCGGCCACGGTAATGGCTAGTGACTGGCGACAGGCAAGCCAAGCTCACCGATCTGGCCTCACCAAATGGTGGCGAGGCTCGAGCCTCGCCAAATCAACAACGCCCGGGCCTTGCCAGACGGTGGCAAGACTTGGGCCTTGTAGATTGGTGACGCTCGAGAGTCGCTAAACTGCGGCGAGGCTCAATCTGGCGACTCTCGGGTGTCATTGATTTGCAAGGCTAGAGCCTTGCCGTCATCGGCAATGCCCGTGCCTCGCCATAGTTTGGCGACGCTCGAGCGTCACCGATTGGCGAGGCCTAAGCATCACTGCCTCGAGCTCGCCAAAGGTAAGCGAGCCTTGAGCCTCGTCGGCAAGACGAGCTCGAGGTGTGGCCAGCCGCCAACCGGCGATCGGCCAAGGAAGAAGAGAGCTCAAAAAAAGAAGAAAAAAGTAAATTAATAATCAAATTTAAAAAATAATAATTAACGATTTTAAAAAATAAAAAATAAAAGACTATTGAAAAGAGTTTATAAAGTAAAATATTTTTCCAAGCGAACAATGAAAAATATTTTCCACTTCAAAATCAAGTTTCATCCGAACACCGGAAAATAATTACATTTTCCTGGAAAATAGCTTCTTAGAAAATATTTTTCAGAAAAGCAACATTTTCCGTGAAACAAATGGAGCCTAGGTGTATGTATATTTTTCTTGGTTGAGACCATCTACACAAACAAACTTATGAATTTTAATTCAGGTATGGGACTTGTAAGTTGTTTCATAGACTTCCAAATAGTGGGCCTCTAGACCATTGCCCCTAGGACATGCATGCATTTTCTTGTTAATATCTTGCAAAACATTCAATTCATTGCAATTAATATGCTTTTGCTTGCTTGAGGATTTATGTTACTACCCTATTTCTAGCAATTTATTTACTACTTTGATTATTGATTGTTAAATTCTTGTCTATGCACCCGTATGATTGGTACTCACATCTTAGTGGCTTAAATTATAATGGACTAAGATCATCTACAAAATATTTTTTAAATAAAGAGAACAAGTACCGAAAGGGTATTAGATTTATCTAGTGTAACAAGTCCTTGTGTTTATAATATCTTTGGCTCACATAAGAAAAGTGTTCAGCAACACTTCACTAGGGATTCTAATGGAACCATAATAGATTAATGGCGATTCCAAATTATATTGATTTGCATATTTAATTAATTAAATCAAAATTCAGAAGTTGTGGTTGGTGTGGATTTGGAAGAGTTACTGTTTTTAGGCTTAGTAATCTATTAACTTTTTTGTTGGTGGCTCATTGAGAAAGTCGTATCGCAGCAGATCCCTTTTTTGTCCCTTCAAAACAGCCCTTGGATAGTCTCCAAAGCTAGCTGCATTTCCCCTCTATTTCTAGCTCACAAATGCCGTGAATCAGTCCATTTTCCATGCCCGTGTGTGTGCCCGCAGCAGTTCAGCTCAAAGGGACCGAATTAGTTGCTATTTTTGGGTAAAATGACAGCAGGTTCTCTTGGATTTTGTCAAAAATAGATGCTGCCACAATGTAGCCATGTTTCATTGCTTCCATTTTTTTTTCTGATATTGCAGCTAAAAAGCCCTCCCTGTTGCAGCCCCGTCTCCAGGTCATTCCAGCTCGAGCTCGCCAAACATTAGCGCCAGTTTGGTAGCTAGTTTGGTTCTTTTAGGACCTGTTACGCCAAGCATTAGCGCCAGTTTGGTAGCTAGTTTGGTAGCTAGTTTGGTTCTTTTAGGACCTATTTGGTAACGTGTCATAGAGTGTATGATTCAATTCTTTTGTTTTTCGAAATAAAATATTAAAATGACAGAAATCCGTCAACTAACTTTTTTGTTCCCGAGAACAAATTTGTTCTCAGAAATAGATTTGACATAGAATTAAGAAGTAAAAAAGAAAAGTTGCTTCTTTATTTCCAAGAACAACTTCATAACAAAGCCAAAATCATTTTCTTTTCTTTTTTCTCTTTTCTTTTCTTTCTTTATCTCTTCCTCTTCTTCTTCCTCTAGCTAGTTGCCGGACATTGCCATGGCCGACGATTAGCAAGAGAAGAAGAAGAGAAGGAAAAAGAGAAGAAAAGAAAATGTAATAAAATTATTTAAAAATTAAAAGAAATTCTAAATTACAAAAAAATTTAAGGGTCATACTAAATGCATTTTTATTCAGGGATTAAAAATTTTGAATAGTTGTTAAACACATTCAAATGCTCAGAAACTTGTCTAGGGAACATAATCAGAAAAAAACTATTTTTGAATAGAAATTGTTCCTAGAAATAGAATGGTCACTAAACGCATCCTTACACTAGTTCTTCTTAGCTCATTTTATAGCCTAATTTGGAGGATGGTCAGTTCTATGATGCTTAGGGTGTGCAAAAATGTGCGATTAAGTGGGTGTTTAGTGGCGTGAATCAATGGGAAAGAGTCTAGTTTAATGTGAATTTGATTAATCTAGGAGCTTTGATGCTCCCACCTATCGAAGTTTTCGCTGTCAAGTTCGATGTCCTAAAATTATAATGTCCTTATTTACTAAGTATAGAAAAACCTAATGAAAACTAACGTAGGATGATGAAACAACGATGTTTTGGTTGAAGATCGAATTTCTTGATTTGTCCCAAAAAGTCAACCATTGACCTTTGCATGAACATTTCGAAAATTTAAACTCCTAGATCTATATTTAATGATGAAAGGGATATCTATATGTAATGCAGTACTATGATATATAACATTTTTGTTTACATTTAAGGGTTCTCCGACAAAAATGTGAACTTTCTATTTTATTATGAAATGGTACGTAAACGCTAATGAAATGCAAAGCTCTAAATGCAATTAATGCAAAATTTAATAAATTAACTACTTTTTGCTTGAGGATCAAGCTCAGTCGCGATCACAAATTGTTGCGGAAAGGGTGAGCGATCGAACAATAAAATAAAAAAAATAAAGAAAATAAATCGAACACTAGATTTACGTGGTTCGGTCGTAGAGACCTACGTCCACGGGAGAGCAGCAACGAATTCCACTATGCAACGGAAATTACACACTTGAGTCACTCAAACACTCTCAGTGTTTCCCAAACCCCAATTACACCAAATAACTCACTCAATGTTTAGCCCCCCAATTCATCGTGAAAAAATCTCTCAATCTCACAAAAAAATTATACACGAATTCTTACCACAAGAATTTAATCGGCTATAGACACTTGAATCTTCTTGGCATAATTGTTCGAACAAAATCAACGGAGAAAACTTCTCCCAAGCACTCAATGACAAATCGGCACTTCAAGACCTCTTGCATCAACAACGGCCCAATTCTTCTCCACGCATAGCCGTATATATATAGTGGACTTGAGGACTTTCTAATTCTTGAATGTCACTCATACTTTGAGTAGGAAAGAATAAATTAAGAAACCCACACCTACTAGGATTAGGAAACAAATCAAACTTTTGCTTTGGGCTCAAACTCGAGACATATTTTCAACAATCTCCACCTTGGCTCGACGTTTGAGCCAAGTGACAATCGCTTCAAAATTCAAACTCTGCTGCTTCTCTCCCATAGCCCCTGATGGGCTCAACCGCCACCCGCTTGAACTTCGCCATAATTGAGGACCTCATAAGAATACCAACTCCACATGCATCTTTAACTGCTACACACGGATTTCTTGACACAATCTCCTTAACCACAAATAAAGCAAAACCATTGTCGCATTCATATTTGTCAGAAGATTGAATGCATACCTTGTCAATATCAGTAGTTATAGCAACTATTAGCTTTACAACTCCATCTTGTTACAAGCACCATCTGTGTTGATTATCACATTAGTACCCACTACCTCAAGAGTTTCTGGTTGCAACTCCACCCCAAGCTGAATACCGTTCAAATCCGCATAAACACTGCTATTACCACTCCTAATCCAGAAGTAGTGGAGACTCGTCAAACATAATTTCTCTGCTGAAAATAGGTAAATTTAACTCCGAGCACCACAACCGATAACCCCGCTCATCTTGTGCATAGCCTAGAAATATGCACTTTCTTGTCCTTCCATCGAGCTTACCATCACTCATTCGAATATAACATAGGCAACTAAATATTCTAAGAATAGAATAATCAGCAACGTTACCTGACCACACTTCTTCGGGAGTCCAATGTCTAATTGCAGTCGATGGGGATCTATTCATCCGGTAGCTCGATGTACTAATAGCATCCGCTAGGAATCTCCTAGCCATACTAGCACTAGAGATCATTTTATGGGTCATCTCTAGTAATGTTCTGCTCAATAATTCTGCAACATGTTCAAATCTGTATAAGCACTGCTATTATCACTCTTAACCAGAAGTATTAGAGACTCGTCAAACATAACTTCTATGCTGAAAACAGGTGAATTTAACTCTGGGTACCACAACCGATAACCCCGCTCACCTTGTGCATAGCCTAGGAATATGCACTTTCTTGCCTTTCCATTGAGCTTACCATCACTTGCTCGAATATAACATGGGCAACCAAATATTCTAAGAATAGAATAATCAGCAACATTACCTGACCACACTTCTTCGGGAGTCTAATGTCTAATTGCAGTTGATGGGGATCTATTCATTAGGTAGCTCGATGTACTAATAGCATCCGCTAGGAATTGCCTAGCCATACTAGCACTAGAGATCATTTTGTGGGCAATCTCTAGTAATGTTCTGCTCAACAATTCTGCAACATGTTGTGGTTCATTGGCAATAGTACAATGTTTCATTATGCCTTCCTTCATGTAGAATTCATTTAACAGCTTCGAGCAAAACTCCATACTACTGTCAGTTTACACCTGCTTGATTGTCTTACCAGTCTCCTTTTTTATCAAAGCTCTCAATTGCATGATCCTGACAATGGCATCAAACTTGTACCTAAACACAAACACCCACATCTTCATTGAGTAGTCATCAACAACTATTGACATATATTTGACATTCTTCTTAGAAGGAAACCACGACAACCTGCGAACATTCAAGTGAAGTAACTTTGCAATTTCCGTGGTTTCTTTGATTATCATACTGAACTGCGCTTTCTGCCATTGATCTAAATCACAGCACCTACATACATTCAGTTCGTTACCAACATAACCACATAGTAGATTTCTTTCACTTAAAACCTTCCAGCTTCTCTCGTCAATGTGCCCCAAACACATATGACATAATTCAGACTCTCGAGCAGATGCATCTAACGTCTCCACAGCGAAATCTACTATTGTCTTACCTTAAAGCTCATATAGGCCATTGTGCTTGATTCCTTTTATTATCACTAAAGCACCTCGAACAACTTTCAGAACTCCACATTCTGAAAAATACCGACACCTAGCTGAATCAAAGGCACTCAAGGAAATTAAGTTTTTCTTCAATTCTGGAACATGTCTCACTCTAGTTAATGTCCTCACAATACCATCATGCATTCTGATTTTAATATTGCCAACACCTATAACATCGCATTCTGCGTTGTTCCCCAACTATACCTTACTACCATTCGTGCATTGATAAGTAGTAAACCAATTTCTATTTGGTGTAGCATGAAAAGAACAACTAGAATCCATAATCCATCCATCAAACGATGAATAATTAGTGACAGACAACACATAATCGGCACTATCTGAATTATCAATAGCTATAGCTGCAACATCATCTGCAGTATCAACTAAAATTTCCTTACCCTTCTCATTCTTTAACTTAAGGCAATTTCTTCGAATATGCCCCCCTTTGCCACAGTTCCAATAGATTGCACCACCAGTCCTTGACTGGCTACGTCTGTTCATGTTCCTACTACCACGTGTACTAGTTCTTCCTCTATTTTCACCTACTAAAGCAGTAGATATGAGCTCACCAGATTCTCTTCTATGAATATCTTCACTTAGAATTAAATCTCAAACCCCATCAAATGTTAAGCTTATGAATCCAGAGGAATTACTAATAGCAGTAACAGTAGTATTTCAACTATCAGGTAACGAGGATAACAAAATCAAAGCACATACCTCATCTTCAAAGTCAATATCAACTTAACTCAATTGACTAATAATCACATTGAATTCATTGATATGATCTACAATTGACACACCTTTGCTCATCTTCAAATTAAACAGATGCCGCATCAAATAGACCTTATTGATTGCAGATGGCTTCTCGTACATATGCGACAGGGGTTTCATCAAACCCGCAGTGGTAATCTCATTCACGATGTTAAATGCAACGTTATGAGCCAACGTTAGCCGAATAACACCCATAACTCATCTATCCAGCAAATCCCAATCAACTTTCTTCATCGTCTCTAGCTTCTTGCCCGATAAGGGCGCGTGCAGTTTCATTTGATAGAGATAATCTTCAATCTACATCTTCCAAAAACTGAGATCCTTCCCATTAAATCTGTCGATTCTCACTTTTACTTCTTTTGTCGCCATCGATTCGCTTCAGCTAAGCCAAGCCTGGCTCTAATACCAATAGTTGCGGAAAGAACGAGCGATCGAACAATAAAATAGACAAAATAAAGAAAATAAATTGAACACCAAATATACATGGTTCGGTCGTAGAGACCTACGTCCATGGGGAGAGCAGTGACAAATTCCACTATAAAACAAGCGATACAACGGAGATTACACACTCGAGTCACTCAAACACTCTCAGTGTTTCCCAAACCCCAATTACACCAAATAACTCACTCAGTGTTTAGCCCCCCAATTCCTCGTGAAATAATCTCTCAATCTCACAAAGGAATTATACACGAATTCTTACCATAAGAATTTAATCAGCTACAGACACTTGAATCTTCTTGGCATAATTGCTCGAATGAATCAACGGAGAAAACTTCTTCCAAGCACTCGATAACGAATCGGCGCTTCAAGACCTCTTGTATCAACAACGACTAAATTCTTCTCCACGCATAGCCGTATATATATAGTGGACTTGAGGACTTCCTAATTCTTGAAAGTCACTCCTACTTTGAGTAGGAAAGAATAAATTAAGAAATCCACACCTACTAGGATTAGGAAACAAATCAAACTTTTGCTTTGGGCTCAAACTCGAGACTTATTTTCAACACAAATCTTGACTCCTAAAGTGATTGTCTTTACAAACATATGCTTACCTATTAGTGAAATTCAAATGTCAACATATATCGACGTACAGACCCCAGGAGTGCCACAACTTGGCATGGAGGGTCACTTAATCTAACATCCTGAATTTCAACCCATTCTAGGATAGATGAAATGGTTATTTTATCAATGCACAGTTAGTTACGTTTACTCTGAATTGATCCCTCATGAGTTAACTGTTCGGCAAGGCAATTAAGGAATGGTATGCGTACGACTAGTGAATTTAATCAGGGATAGGCTGCTCGACCATAAGGATCAAAGAGGAATAATACTACACTGTTGCAGGCCAGTAAGCGAACGGAAATAAATCGATTCAGCAAAAATACGAGGTCGGATTGCGGGTGATTCCGCACGACTTCGATATTAATTGCGAACAATGTTAAACCGATGTCCTTTTGGCCCTATACTCAATGTGAGCGATTAACCTCTCATGATTACATGATAATCGAGGATCGCCCTGATTTGAATGCATGATCGTGGATTGAAAAGCTATCAACTACAGGTCAAATGCGCGAGAGCCTCTAAACGCTACCCGAAAGTTAGGTCGTACTAAAGTCGCGATTGATCGATGTTAACCACGAATTTCAATCCAGTATCGGGTATCAAACTTTTAAGGATGTTGAGACTAAAATATTGGACATTGTCTCATTAATGCTCGGATTTATTGGTAAGCTCGAAATATTTGAAAAAGGATTCAACGGGCCGAGTTTTGGAGCCAAATATCTGGGAATTTATGCTTCAGGGGTAAAAAGACCAAAATACCACTTTCTAGGTGCTTGTTTAGATTTTTGTGTTGTTCTCTTTCTTTTATCTTTTTCTTCTTTTTCCTTAACCAACTTCCTCCGCACGTTTCCCTTTTTCCCTCCCCTTTTCTTTCTCTTCCCCCTCACGTTTCCCTCTCTTGGTCGTAGCCTCCCCAGTTGCCCTCTCATCTTTGACTGGTCTTCTCTTCTTCTTCTTCTTCTTCTTCTTCTCTCTCTCTCTCTCTCTCCTCCTTTCTTCCTCTGCACGTTCGACACCCCTCTTCCCAACAGCTTCTTCTTCTTCTTCTTCTTTTCTTCCGGCGATGCTGGCTTGCTGTTGCTACTGCTGCGTTTTCTTGCTGCTGCCGCCCAGCACCGCCGTAGCTCTACCGTCCTGCCAACTCGCCACTGGTCGTCGGTGAGTTACCGTTCACCAGTCTCATTGTCCGCCAGTCCCGCGAACCAGCTGCACCACTCCTCCTCCTTTGTCCGACGGTGCTGCTGTCTTGCTCCAGTTCTAGTTGCGTCGTCGCCGCTGCCGCCGGCCACCACACCCAGACGCCGAAGTCGTTGACGAGTTGCCCGAACCGCCGCTGCCCCCTATCTTTCTTCTTCCCCTCGATTTTGGCCAAACCAGATTTGTGGACACTGGAGCAGCAGAGCTGCTACCTCGCTGTCACTCGGCTGTCATCGTCCTCCACCCTAGCCGCCGTTCGTCGTCCGCCTAGACCTCGCCGAAGGCCGACTAACCAACCAGCCTCAGCCACTCGCGAACCAGCTGCTGCACCGCCTTTCCTTTCCCTCTCTCGGTTCTGTCCAGCTTACGCCGGAGCTGCTGGCCACCATTCAGAGTTGCGGACTGCCCACCAGCTAGCCTCGTGCCGCCACAGCCGCCGGTTCCTCCGTTTCGCAACTCTTCGCCACGTGAATAGCCCCCTCGGCTGCCAAGATCCGGTCCCGGGCCGCCTCGTCTCGACGAGCTGGAAGTTCCCGGATGTTCCCCTCGTCGCCATCGTCGTGCTCGTGTCGTCGGATTCGCTAAAGCGTGAGTTGATTTTCTAAACCTTGCTTAGGGTGCTAAACTCCATTAGGGGTGATTAGTTTAATATTAATATTGATTAATGCTTTGGATGATGGATGATTAGTGTTATATTATTGTTGATTAAGCTCGCTTAGTGTTAATCGTGATTAGATTAAAGTAACATGGGTTAGGTTAATTAATCGTGGTCGAGTTAATTAACCGCAGTTGGGTTAGTATTAATAAATATTATTATTATTATGGCAATAAAATAATAATTATTTATTAAATTCGGAATATTATTTATTATTTTGGGAATTAATAATTTATTATTAATTTCGAAATTGGTGGTTATTATTTATGGGTAATAATTAATTGATTGTTTTTGGAGAATTAATTAATTAGTTATTGATGATTCATTAATTCTTGGATGTTGAATATTTATTGTTGGGCATTTATTAATGGAATATTTTTGGAGTAAAGTATTATTTTTGGAAAGTACATTATTAATTAATTGTGCTAGTGTCGATTAATTTCGATGGATTATTGTTCGTACTTTCCTCACGTGGTTATATATCGAGTGGATTATTGTTTGTACTTTCCTCACGTGGATCACATATTGTATACACATATGCTTGCTACCATTGATGCTATTGTTTAATATGTACTCGGTGGAGTAAATTCATAGACTGCGATTGTGAATTAGGGTTGATTGTATTCAGCATATTTGCGTGACTACGTGTGAAAGGCATTTGTATTCGCGTGACCACGTGTGAAATATTATCGCATTACATGTAGAGCTTGTGGTGAATTAACATGTACAAGCACGAATCATGTCTGCATTGGCTATTCATAAAGATAATAAAATGAGCATGATTAATTGATGTGCTTGCGTGGTCACGTAAGAGCTCGTCACCTAGTGGGGGATCTGTGGTGGACGAAGTCCATATTATCGGAATGCTCGGGCGGGGTCTGGATGCGGATCGCGGTAGAGGCCGGACTAATGCTCCTTCGGGAATGTTGTTTGGGGGCCAGACGTAGCCGTGCCCAATGTAGTGGGGCGATGCCCGGTTATGCCGGTTGACCACCAACTTGTGTGTTGGAAGGAAATTCCCCCATGGTGTTAATAAATGGAACATGAACAAGTGTATAGTGCATGAGACAATTTGAAATGTGTTTTGATTGTTTGATATAATTGCTGCATTGAGGTGAGCATATGATAAACTGTATCATGTAGGTTGAGTGTGGCAAAAGCAAGGTAAAGATGCCTGTGATTGCAATTGTTAACTGTTAATAATTGCATATGAGCCTTGGTCTAATCATGCGTCTATTAATGGTCGATTGGGTGTCATTCTGTTGTTGAATTGTTGGTGATAGAGACATTGCACGTTAGGGTGTACTCGAGGCAAGTAGGTCTCCTAACCGAGGGTTAAGATTTTGACTTATTGAGATTTTATCTCACTGGTTATTGAATAACCATTTTCAGGTCTGTAGGATGGAGGATCGACGCGTGTTATGGCTCGTGGCCGTTTTTGAAGAGAGTAGATTAACCTCAGCTTATTGGTTTCATTGGCTCGATAAAAAGATGCCCGTGGTAAGGACTTGTACTTGTAAACTTCCTAGGGTTAATCAGTAGATAAATAAAGCAGTACTTTGGAATGTGTTCTTGTTAGGTTTCCTGCTATCCCTGCTTTTATAGTTGATCGAGGATTGTGTTTTGCTTTCGCATGCGTTTAATCAAAAGATAAAAATAACGGTCGGCGACGGATCCTAGGGAGTTGCAGATCAAATGACTGCAAGAGAACAGGGGTTGTCACGGACTTGAGGATCGGGTCGTGAACTTAAGTACCAAAATCGGATAAAAATGGATCACTTAAGTGCCAATAGTGAGAAAATCCGGCCAAACTACCATGTGTCCATTTTCCAGCGACTTCATTTGTTGACGGAGCATTTTTTTCAAAATAAAAAATCAACGTGCAATTTTAATAAAAAAATTATCCACGTCAGATTTTAAAAAAATTTAAAATCGATTTTATAATAATATTTTTTATTATTTAATATTATTTAATTAATAAATTTATATAAAAATCCACGTCAGCCAAAACGACGTCATTTTGACTTATTTTTCACCGACTTAGTGTTTCCGACGAGCCACGTAGGCAAGAAAATTAATAAAAAAATGCCACGTAGAATTTCCGGCAAAGTTCCTATCACTCGGCACTAAAGTGATCCATTTTTTTGAAAAGTGGCACCTAAGTATACCATTTGTAAGTTATGGCACTTAAGTGTCCCTCTGTGCCAAGTTGTGGCACTCCCGCCGTACTTATACCACATATATCCCACTTTAGGACACAATGTTTCATGGAAATCACAACTGATGCACGTATGAAGCTCTAACAAAGAATTTAGATCATCAAATGTGCTGCTAAACCCTGAATCTTGAGTCAATCTCCTAGTTCAACTATTCTGAATTGAAAGTAACTCGTGCAACCTTTTCGTCATGACCCCCTCCCAAAGCGGTATGGGAAAAAATGGGTTTAGAGGTAAAGTCAAAGGTGGACCAACAGCCTCACTTAGCACGGGTCCTCTTAGAACCTTATCTCGCACGTCATTGAAATTAAAATTTTAGGTGTCTAACGCCTTTGCTCGTGTGTCATTCCCGACATTATAGATTCAATTTCTTATACTGGTCAAATTAATGCACGGGATCGAGCTCAGTCGAGTCACATGTACACAAAGGCCTCTCGAATATTTTATTAGGTCGGAGTTCATCCGAGTGGCAAAATGACGTAATGTGGGGGTGACTTTATGTGAGACTAGAGCCGACATCAAATAGCGAAATTGATCTTTCAGCAGTGTAGGGCATGCAATCGGGCCGATTCACATTGCGTATCGATCAAAGAGTTGCGCTGTTATGTGCTTTGAAGAAAGAACACTTTTGATTGGTCTTTGGATTGGGCCCATCTCTTTTATCACGGGTGTGCAAGTTTGGTTGACGTGTAAGCAGCAACACGATAAGAAAAATGTCGTCGATGTTAGCACGTTTACAGACATCTTCTTCATGTCTCACGATGCATGGAATCTAAGTGAAAAGGTTTCGCCAGTGGTCAGATGGTAACTTTTTTTTTTCGACTTTAACTTTACGGTGAATGCTTAAGATCTTGAAATACCGAAACGAATTGAGTTGAGCTCCACAGTATAGGAACTAGAAGGAAGGAGAAAAGTTTAACTTTTCCGATTTGCCTAAAAGAACTGTTAGCACCGAGAAAGAAGCTATTGGGTTTCAGGACTTGACAAAGGTAATCAGGCCCAATCAATCAATAGGGAACATTCAAGCAATTCACTGTGAAGTAGCAGATGATGAAGGTGTTGAAGGGAGCGATGTCGAGAAACTGCTCAGGAAGGGCGTGATAAGAACGAAGAAAGTTTTGAGGCAAAAGCACAGCCCAAGTGCCAAAACTTGGTACGATGGGGATATTTAAGTACCAAAAGTTACATTAAGTGTCACTTTTTTTGAAAATTGGATCACTTAAGTGTCTCCAGCAAAGGCTACTGGAAATCCGACATAGTTTGTTTTAATAATATAAATCGCTTACATAGGCTCGCCAGAAACTGAGTCAATGAAAACTTAGCCAAAACAACGACGTTTTATGCTAACATGGCATTTTAAAAATGTATTAATTAAATAATATTAAATAACTTAAAAAATATATTATTATAAAATTGATTAATTAAAGAAAAAAGGAGGAAGGGGAGGATAGGGCGAGGGTTGTGCAGCCCTAGCCGCCCCACCATCACCGAGAAGGGTCGGCTTAGCGGGAGTCGTCGGCCCTCACCTAATCGGCGGCCCTCGACCTTAGCTCGGTCGGTCAATGGCCCTTGGCCCGATTGGGCGAGGGCTGACGACCCTCACTAGATCTAGGGGAGGGTCGTGAACCTTGCCCCAAATCTAGACGAGGGTCTATAGGCCCTCACTACAACTCAGCCGAGGTCGGCGGCCACTAGCCAGGGCCCGACGACCCCAACTAACCCTCGCCCCACCGGCGATGGTGGGGTAGTGAGGGTGGCTGCAATGAGAGTTGCACAACCCTTATTGGCACATGAGATGTACCCAATATTTTTCAAAACAAAACACTATGGGGTCACATATTGATAGGTCTTACAAAGTCCACGGCTGCTACATGGAGGGGTTATAAGTTTGCAATCAGGATGAACACGAGCTGCCTCCTTATGGCCATAAGAAGTCTTTCTAGTGGCCATCCATATGGGTGTTAGCCTGCTCATTCTAAGCCATGGACGGGTGCATGTCGTAGGCTTTCTCGAACAGGTAATCACGCTCCGCTTCCAGAGCCTCTACATTCACTTCTTGTGCATACATGCGACTCTTCACTTCGGAAAAGGATTCGCCGAGGGACAAAATAGCCAACCCTATGTCAGAGAGTCGCTCGTTCTAGCCCATAATGTGCTTGGCATCAAGATGAGACCTCCCTGCAGCAATGCGTTCTTCCTCCTGGGCAAACTTGCGTCCAAAGCCAACCTGCTCATTAGGGACATGGGATTGCTTTTTCTCCACCAAGTCCACGACCTTTTGGTACCAGTTTACAGTACAAGTGACGAGATCGGCACGGCTGCCAAGGGATAGAACCCGCTCCTTCAAGACAGCTTCCGGTTCAATCTTCTCCAGGTTCAGTTTGTATGCCTCCAAGCCTACCGAGAAAAAAATGGAGAAGGTCTTGTATTGGTGGTGGAGTTTAGAGCCGCTCATAGGTTTGTTATCCATCTCCAGGAGAAGCCTCTTGAAGGTAGTCGCCTTCTCCTCGTCCTTGGCAATTGAGACAAAGCCATTGGAAAACAACTCATAGAGCTGTTTCCACTCTTCAATCAAGTTTAATTGGTGAAGGTGCTGATGGGAGAACGGTAACAATTCGAACAATATCGAATTAACGCAGCGGAATAAAATAATCTCCCCTCTTGTGTAAACCTAATAGGAACCGATATAGTAGAGCAAAATAAATACCAAGTACGCAAACACAAGACGAATTTTTTACGTGGAAAACCCCCTCGGTGTGTGAGGAGATCAAAAACCACGGGACCGGAGTCCACCCGAAAATCTTCACTATCAACAAAATTGGGTGAACAATGTTCTTCTCTAGCAAATACTAGAGGTACATAGCAGCAAAGAATTCAAGAACATAATTTTTGGCAATACACATAAACTTCACAAGAGATCAAGGATAAATCTGACCAAAAACGCAGGTTTTGATCAATCCATGAAAAACTTGATGTAGGGAGCTTCAAACGAAAATCAAACCGTTCAGATTCGAGGAGATTGCACCACGAACACGCTGACAAAATTTCAGCTCAATCGGACCTCGAATCGATCTCCGATGCCAGCTTGATGTAAATCGGACTTTGCCTCAAACCCCAGATTTTCTACTTTATCTTTTTCTCTTGTTACTATGTCTTTTGCGGCTACAACTTCAATGATAGTGAGAAACCCTATTTCTCCATATAACTTATTATATGGGCTCAAGCCCTTTTGGGCTTGCAACTCATTGGGCTTCCTTCACATAGGAGTGAACCCAGCTAACAAATCTCCCCCTCACGACAATGTGGAGGGATTCTCCATCCCTGCTATCAATCGGCAATGTTCAAGCGTCTCTCTTAGTAGAGTCTTCGTCATCATATCAGAGCCATTATGGTCTGTATGGATTTTCTCAAGTTCCAACAACTTTTCATCTAGAACATCTCTTATCCAATGATATCTAACATCAATATGTTTTGATCTAGAATGAAAAGATGAATTCTTACCAAGATGAATTGCGCTTTGATTATCACAAAATAGCACACACCTTTTTTGCTTGAACCCAAGTTCTTCCAAGAACTTCTTCATCCATAACATCTCTTTACTAGCTTCAGTCGCTGCAATAAATTCAGCTTCGGTTGTAGAAAGTGCAATACACTTTTGCAATCTTGACTTCCATGACATAGCTCCACCCGCAAAAGAAATCAAATAACCATAAGTAGATTTTCGAGTATCAATATCTCCTGCCAAGTTGGAATCTGTGTATCCAACTAACTCAAGTTTCCTGGTCCCGAAACTGAGTTTCAAATTTGAAGTTCCCCGAAGATATCTCATAATCCACTTCACTGCATTCCAGTGCTCTTTGCCTGGATTTGACAAATAGCGATTAACAACGCCAACTGCGTGTGCCAAGTTTGGGCGTGTACATACCATCGTATACATTAAGCTTCCTACAGCTGAGGCATATGGAACAATTTCCATATCTTTCTTCTCTTTATGAGTCGTAGGATTTTGCTTCATATTTAACTTAAAGTGGGCAGCAAGAGGAGTATTAACCACTTTAGCCTTGTCAATATAAAATTTCTGAAGGATCTTCTTGATATATTTCTCTTGCGACAAAAATAACTTCTTAGCATCTCTGTCTCGGGTAATTCTAATGCCAAGAATCTACTTCGCCGAGCCCAAGTCTTTCATGGCAAAAGACTTGCTCAATTGTTTCTTCAATAACTCAATTCGTGAAGCATTCCTGCCAACAATCAGCATATCATCAACATAAAGCAATAGAATAATAAAGTCATCATCATAAAATTTTGGACAAACACACATTTATCTGAGGAAGTCTTCTTATAGCTCTATTCTGTCATAACTGACGCAAACTTTTTGTACCACTGTCTCGGTGCTTGCTTTAGGCCATAGAGACTTTTCTTTAGTTTGTACACATAATCCTCTTTCCCTTTCACTTTAAAACCTTCAGGTTGTTCCATATATATCTCTTCCTCCAAGTCACCATGTAGGAAGGCGATTTTGACATCCATTTGCTCAATCTCCAAATCTAGGGTAGCCGCCACTAACCCTAGTACCACACGGATAGAAGACATTTTCACTACCGGAGAAAATATATCATCAAAATCAACACTCTTTCTCTGACCGAATCCCTTAACAACCAATCTAGCTTTGTACCGTGGTTGTGAAGTATGTTCATCTTGCTTCAACCTGTATACCCACCTGTTCTTCAAAGCTCTTTTACCTTTAGGTAACTTCACCAGCTCAAAAGTATGATTATCATAAAGTGACTGCATCTCATCTTGCATAGCATCAAACCAATTACTTTTGTACTCATCTTCTATTGCTTCTGCAAAGCACTCTGGTTCACCTGCATCAGTCAATAATACATACTCATCTTCAGAATACCTGGTGGAAAGTCGTCGGTCTCTAACGGATTTCCGGACTGGAACATCCAGTGGAACATCTGGTTCAGGAATAATATTTTCCGTTTCAACATGTTCAGGAACATGTGCGTTATCTGGAACATTGACTTCCTGCTGCTTTTCATCAACTTGTGTAGGAATATTTGAAAGAGCAACTGGATCCAAATCATCACTAACCTGTGGTGCAGAAATTGTCTCTACTTTTTCAATATCATCTATTGTTTGATCTTCCATAAACACAACATCTCTGTTTCTTACAATTTTCTTTTCAACCGGATCATAAAATTTGTAGCCAAGCATATCTTGTCCATAACCAATGAATATTCATTGTCGTGTTTTCACATCAAGTTTAGACCTCTCATCTTTGGGAATATGCACAAATGCTTTGCACCCAAAGACACACAAATAATCATAAGAAACATCTTTGCATGTCCAAACTCTATTAGGAACATCAAACTCTAAAGGAACGCATGGAGTAAAATTCAATACATATGCAACTGTACTTAAAGCCTCACCCCAAAAGGATCCAGGTAGCTTTGATTGTGAAAGTAAGCATCTTACCCTTTCAACCAGTGTTCTGTTCATTCTCTCAGTTAAGCCATTTAACTGAGGCGTCTTGGGAGGTGTCTTTTGATGTCGAATACCCTGATGTCTGCAATATTCATCAAAAGGTCCAATATACTCTCCCCGTTATCAATTCGATGCATTTTAATTTCTTTCCGTCTGTCTCTCAACCGAAGCTTGAAACCGCAAAAGCATCTAATACTTGATTTTTAGATTTCAAGGTATAAATCCAAATTTTCTTTGAAAAATCATCTATGAAGGTAACAAAATAAAGAGAGCCACCAAGTGATTTGTTTTCATAGGACCGCAAACATCAGAATGCACTAAATCCAATATACCTGACTTTCTTGAAGGAGGGGAGCTTTTAAATGCCACTATGTTCTATTTTCCTGCTAAACAGTGAGCACACTTCTTTAGCGCTGAACTTTTCAATCCTGAAATGAGCTTCTTCTTGGCCAATATTGACAAACCCTTCTCACTGATGTGACTGAGCCTCTTATGCCATAACTCAGCTGCATCTTCGCTGTCTACTGTATTAATTTTTCTGTGGACAACTTTGCCTCGCATAAGGTACAACGAAGAATATTTTTCACCTCTAGCCACAACAAGAGAACCTTTGGTGAGCTTCCATTGACCATTACCGAAGGTGCTGCAATACCCCTCATCATCCAACTTGCTGTGGAAATCAAATTCAAGCGGATATCAGGTATATGTTTAACATTATTCAATACTAACCTCGTGCCATTGCTGGTTTCTAAGCACACATCACCGATGCCTACAACTTGAGCCAGCCCATTGTTTCCCATCTTCACAGATCCGAAGTCACCTGACCTGTATGATATAAAGAAATCCCTACGAGATATAGCATGAATAGATGCACCACTATCAATTACCCAACTGGTCTCATGAGATACAAAATTCACCGCATCACTATAAAAAATAATGAGAAAGTCTTCTTTAAGTGCAGTAACACGATTGTCATCACTGTCACTATCACTTTTCTTTTCTTTACCTTTCTCCTTTTGTTTCTCCCTTTTCAACTGACGACAAAACCTCTAAATATGTCCCTTCTGATGACAATAATGGCACTCAACATTAGCAAATTTATTATACTTACCTCTGCTTTTATCTCTACTCTTGTCTTTGTTTCTCGGACCTCGAGACTCACTTCTTCCCCTTTTCTCAACAACCAAGGCATCAGAATGTGAAGAGGACGATCCTTGTGTCTTCCTTCTCATCTCTTCATTCAAAATACTACTCTTGGCCAAATCCATGGTAATCGTATCATCCGGGGCAGAATTAGACAAAGATGTTCGAAATGTCTCCCATGAGTCCGGCAAAGTACCAAGCAACCATAGTGCTTGTATCTCATCATCAAACTTGATTCCCATCGTAGCTAACTGATTTATAATTCCTTGAAAAGAATTTAAATGATCAGTCAAACGAGTACCATCTTGATATCTCGAGCCATCATCTTTTTATCGAAATAACTTATTATTCGAGTCTTTCGAGCATATAACTGTTCGAGCTTATTCCATAAACCGCGTGCATGTGTTTCCTCAATAATATGGTTCAAAACATTATCATCTACCAACTGCTTAATATAACCACACACTTGACGATGAAATATAGACCATTCAAAGACGCTTTATTCTCCGGTTTCTCCTTGGCAAATACGGGCAAATAAAAATCTTTTACATATAAAAGATCTTCCATCTTCCCTTTCCAAATATGATAATTCGAACCATTCTGTGTAATCATTCTACTTGTATTCGTTTCCATTGTTTAACACAAGGTAGAAAAATCAAGCAACACCCAGAAGCTCTGATACCACTCTGATGGGAGAACAGTAACAATTCGAACAATATTGAATTAACGCAGCGGAATAAAATAATCTCCCCTCTTGTGTAAACCTAATAGGAACTGATATAGTAGAGCAAAATAAATACCAAGCACGCAAACACAAGACGAATTTTTTTACGTGGAAAACCCCTCAGTGTGAGGAGATCAAAAACCACGGGACCGGAGTCCACCCGAAAATCTTCACTATCAACAAAATTGGGTGAACAATGTTCTTCTCTAGCAAATACTAGAGGTACATAGCAGCAAAGAACAATACACATAAACTTCACAAGAGATCAAGGATAAATCTAACCAAAAACGCAGGTTTTGATCAATCCACGAAAAACTTGATGTAGGGAGCTTCAAACGAAAATCAAACCGTTCAGATTCGAGGAGATTGCACCACAAACACGCTGACAAAATTTCAGCTCAATCGGACCTCGAATCGACCTCCGATGCCAGCTTGATGTAAATCAGACTTTGCCCTAAACCCCAGATTTTCTGCTTTATCTTTTTCTCTTGTTACTATGTCTTTTGCGGCTACAACTTCAATGATAGTGAGAAACCCTATTTCTCCATATAACTTATTATATGGGCTCAAGTCCTTTTGGGCTTGCAACTCATTGGACTTCCTCTACATAGGAGTAAACCCAGCTAACAAGTGCTACCATGGGAGGGATGTAGAATGAACAGAAGCAAGATGGATGTAGATATTGGGATGAGAAAGATTGGAAGAATGCACTGCCTATTTATAGCCAAGATGGATAACAATTGAGGAGACCGTAGATGACAAGGGGGAATGCGCGACCCAATCGAATGGGAAGCTGAAAGGTCACTCATCAATGCACGATGAGGAGTTACTAAGGCTTTGGGAACTACAAAGGAAGCCGAAAAATCAGAAACTTAACAACTGCCGATGAAGTCACTGCTGCCTAGGGGCACGCGAGAATCATTGAGAGGATGCCAGCTATCTTGCTGGGGGTAGCCACGATCATGGGAAGTTCAATCGACCATCATCATTGACCAATTCATGATTGCTGACGTGATATAATAAAGCTATAATTATCGAGATATACAAAGCTTTTAATCATTAAGGAATCGCACGGCTGATAAGAAGGTGGCCACGAAGCATGGATTAATTGGTGGACGTAATCCAGTGGGGATAAGGAGTCTAATTAGTGAAGCTGTACTAGAGCCGCAGTCTAGGTGAAGACCTTTGTGATCTCTTATGGATCAAATTGCAAAGTCTAAAAAGCGTCACAACACCAGATAAGACCAAGAGAAATGGATATGACCGTCAGGATCGAGAACACACGGTACATTCATAGATTTCGTAATACAAGGGATATCTTACAAGCTCAAAATACAAACACTAAGGTAAAGCAGTTAAAAGTTAAACTGCTACCTTATGGCAAGTTTGAAGACGCAGCTCTATGTTCCTGTTTTCTACACGGTATCGAGACTTTCAAGAACCCTGAATGCGAATGGTAGCGCTCAGTTTCTCACAATCCTGTGCAAGAGCAAGGAGAGAGTCTTGAAAGTAGCTGATATGTTGAACAATCAATCCGGTAGATGCTTCATAGAGTTCAACACGGTGCGTAACATCCTCAAATGACAAGCAATTTGGGTTAATCTGTTGAAGGAGGGTAGAGTTTTCCCGTCGATTATCTTTAAGTTGTTCTATCCAAAGGGTGAGCTCTTCTTCGATATCCGTCTTCTCTATCTCCTTCCATCGGTATTTGGCTTCGAGTGCCTCAGCAGAATCAAGCTTGATGCAATTGTCTTGGTAGATCTCGAGGATTGAGCTAACAGAAATAGAGAAACCCCTATATGTGTACTAAAATACAAAACAAGCACATAATTCACTACGGGATCAAGGTTTAAGACCAAGTAATGAATCTCCCCCACTCGAACTGGATAAGAAACAATGTAGGGATAACCGTTGGATAAGATATTGGACAATCTCTTCCATTTTGCCAAATTACATGGATCAACAGACGGAGATAAATCACCATACGAAGGAGAGGTTATACCGTCGTTCAAAGGTGAGATGGATCTACTCCTGCTATGGCTGGACCTAAATTTAGGGGATTCGGCACTAGAGCTTGGAACCATTCCTATAAGGATATTCAATGATTAGCATATTAGAAGAATTAGAGATAAAGTGAGACAAAAACATAAGTGGCAATGCTCATGGGAGGTTATAGTTGATCTTCGTCGGGCGCCATGCAAGGACCATGGAATCATGCAGGTGGAGGGGTATGTATGCTCAAAAGGATGGCATTGGCACCAATGTCGAATAAAGTTTCCCAATACGAGGCCCACCAGTCGACAAAAGTGGACGAGCTTTTGGCATGAATTCGGAAGTCAACATAGCAAGAGTGAAATGCCATTTTATCCTTAATAGATTCTTGACATTGGAAGGCCTCGCGAGGATGTTGACATTTTGGAGAGGCAAAAGGAAAATTAGTGGAGAACACGCATGGCATTGGAATCTCCTAGACTACCCCGAATTGTCGAGCACAATATTGAGGATGATATGGTTCAAAACTAGGATAAAATTTCTTGCAGTCGGAGAAATACTAGGTTAAATCCACGGAGGTGAGAGCATGTCTCCACAAATGTTCATCTTCTATGTATCTATTTGAGTCATGACCTGGAAAGTAATGAAAAACAGGGTATAGACCCAATCGGAGAATGGGATGGAATACCATGACAACAGTCTTGATTATGAGGAAGTATCGAAAATAGAAACGGAAAGGAGAAAGAGGAGATGTATACCGAAGCCACGGTTTGCAAAAGACGCTTATGCCAAAGTCTTCGGAACCACAAGGATGATCACTCAACACGTACCATCGCTGAGGAGTCTTTAGGAAGGTATTAAAGAGGTTCGGGAAATTCAACTTGACCCAAGCCTGCAAAAACCAAAGAGGCCCGAAGAAAGGTACGGGATGATCTGAAATTAAGGAAGTCTAAAGGTCAGTGATAGACTCATATAAAGCAAGTATTGTCTTACCAAGGGGTTGGCTATCATCATCAACCAATGTACGAGCTAGTGCGCCAAACTCTTTGGATATAGAGCAAGAAGGGTTATAAAAGACGTACCACGAAAAATCTACAAGAGGAAGGCCGCATGCTCTTCCCGAGTCATGTCTCCTGTATCGCACATATAGTGCCTGATAAAGGTGCTAGGATGAAAATCCGAAAGCATAGGTCACTAAACAATGGATCTTTGTAGTAAAACAGCGTGATAGAATCCACATTATACAAAGTGAGGCTAGTTAAGGCATGCACGTCGAGTAAGATTGAAGGACATTGGGCTAGCTGAAAAGAAAAAGCAATTAATAAAAGGAGACCAGAACGCACAAAGACTGGCTAGCATGTCATAATTGATTGAAAGGAGGATACAACAGAATTCCAAAGCACGATAAATCTAACACATTTTCCATAGTAGCTCCATAGTTGGTTTAAGACAATAATACATGCAAATAACGTATGATCAAAAGATGGAAGATGAGCCAACCATCTACCGGTAGAGAGCCAGCGCCAATCATACAAATACACTTGCTGAATGGGGAGACGCTCTTGGGAAAGCACTTGTCAATGTAAGAAGGCGGATGAAGAGTTTTGAAGAAGGGGTCCACTCTAAGCTCAGCAAGCAAGAGATGTTTGTGTTCAATAGGGTCGTACTCTAGGTCAATTGACTTGAGGGAAAGCCTGCTCTTCTTTGCCAAGCTATTTAAGGCAAAGAGCCTACCAACAAAAGTATCTAGATGGTAAACTTTCTAATTAGCTGCTCCAGTGTGAAAGGCCATGATAATCGAAAACACTACAGAGAAGATAAAGCGCTGAAGTGCGATGAGCAAGTGGTGTATAATATTAGTAGGATGTTGAACGATGCCAAAAAAAGATATACCATGATTGAGAAAATTAGCTTATCTTTGTATTTCACATGCACCAAGTTATGACATTATCTATTGCCAGCCATCATTCATGTGATATGTAAGCCTGATGTTATAAAGTATATGCTAACAAGGCCTATAGTGAAAGGCTACATGACAAAATGGTCTTTCACATTATCAGAGTTGGATTTGGTATATGTACTGACGAAAGCAGTAAAGGGACAAGTGGTCGCCAATTTTGTTGCGGAATATCTGTGCGTTCAAGTTGAAGAATTTGTAAGTGAGAGCTACGCACAAGTAATTATATGGCTATTTTACTTTGATGGTTCTGCCACGTCAACTGTGTTAGGAATATGAATCTTCATTGTATCACCGCGAGGGCATAAAACGAAGTTCCAATTCATACTTGATTTTAAATTTTCCAACAATCAAGCTGAATATAAAGCCCTTATAGCTGGTCTTTACTTATTGGCTGACATGAGTGTATAATCTATCAAGATCATGGGCGATTCGTAATTAGTTATAAAGCAATTAATCAGGTTGTATCAATGTCTCAATGAAAATATCATTGAACATTATCAAAAGGCAAAGAAATTGCTAGATAAATTTCCCCACTCTAAGCTTTTGCATATATCTTGTATCAAAATGCGGAAGCCAATGAGTTTGCTCAAATGGCATCTGGTTATCGCATTACAAAGGAGCTAGTACATACTTTATTTTTCGAGACAAAAACACAGCCACCAATGTCTCAACAGATTATGGTTGTTGAAGCTAAGAAGAAAAGAGATGATGTACATTGGAGGACACCAATAATTGAATATTAGAAGAATTTCCAATTGCGAGATAAAAACTAAGGAAGCAAGCTTTATAGTATGTCCTCCTTGGTGAAAAGTTTTATCAGCATACCATAGGAGTGTTGTTGAGATGTTTAGACAAAAAGGAAGCAATTTTAGCAATGGCTAAGGTCCATGATGGAATTTGTTGAGCCCATCAAGCCTGTGCTAAAAAGAAATGGCTGTTGCGGCATCATGATTATTTCTAGCCCACAATAAGCCAAGATTGCATAGATTATTAAAAGGGTGTAAAGCTTGCCAAGTACATGGCCCGATCTAACATGTTTCAGCGATCCTACTGAAGCTAATAGTGAAGCCGTGGCCGTTTATAGGCTGGGCAATGGGATATCATCAGAAAGATACACCCATCTTCGACCAAAAAGCATGCCTACATTCTGCTTACTACTGACTAATTCACCAAGTGGATGGAAGCAGTGTCATACAAGATCATTACTCAGAAGACTGATAAGGAGTCCATCGAGGAGCACATCATACGTCGTTTTGGGATTCCCAAAACCATTACGACTAACCAAGGGACCGTCTTCACCAGTACAGAAGTTCTTGACTTCATAGAATTGCGTGGAGTAAAGATGGTCCACTCAACGCCTTATTATGCACAAGCCAATGGGCAAGCGGAGGCGTCAAACAAGGTTATTATTAATTTGATAAAAAAGCACCTTGATGAGAATATAAATGAATGGGACTTAACGCTATCGATTGTACTATGGGTTACTGCACGTCGAAGAAATCAGCAATGGGAACAAGCCCTTATTGACGTATGGTCAAGAAGCAATTTTGCCAATGGAGATTACGGTACAGTCAATAAGAGTGAGACTCCAAAGTCAGATCTTACCAGAAGAAAATAATGAGGCAATGTACATGAACTTGGATGAATTAGACAAAGTTAGATCTGCAATTTTGAATGATGTGATTACACAAAAGAAGAGAGTGGCAAGAGCTTACAAAAAGCATGTGAAAGTTAAATGCTTTGTTGTGGGACATTTGGTTTGGAAGACAGTTCTCCCAATCTACACTAAGACTGAGACATTCGTTAAATGGTCCCTTACGTGGGAAGGACCGTATCAAGTTGATGCTATATTAAGCGGTAATGTCTACCGATTGATGAGTTTGGAAGGCATAGAGTTGCCGCGTTCTATTAACAGAAAGTATTCGAAGCAATTCTACCTAACGATGTGGGGGATGAGAGAGTAGCAAGAGGAAATCTAAAAGCAAAATGACCAGTATCCACAAAGGCGAATATACGCCAAGCATCCTATAGAGAGGGGAAACGGAAGCCCAAAAAGAGGGCAAGACAAAAGCCCAATAGGGCAAACAAGGTCCCGCAGGTAACATCCACACCAAAACACTACGGGGTCACATATTGACAGGTCTTACAGAGTCGGCGGCTGCTTCATGGAGGGGTTATAAGTTTGCAATCAGGATGAACACGAGCTGCCTTCTTATGGCCATCAAGAAGTCTTTCAAGTAGCCGTCCGTATGGGTGTTAGCCTGCTCACTCTAGGCCATGAAGGGGTGCATGTTGTAGGCTTTCTCGAACAGGTCATCACGCTCCGCTTCCAGGGCCTCTACATTCACTTCTTGTGCATGCATGCGGCTCTTCACCACGGAAAGAATTCGCCGAGGGACAAATTAGCCAACCCTATGTCAGAGAGTCGCTCGTTCAAGCCCATAATGTTCTCGGCATCAAGATGTGACCTCCCTGCAGCAATGGGTTCTTCCTCCTGGGCAAACTTGTGTCCAAAGCGAACCTGCTCATTACGGATTTGGGATAGCTTTTTCTCCACCAAGGCCACGACCTTTTGGTACCAGTTTACAGTACGAGCGACGAGATCGGCATGGCTGCCAAGGGATAGAACCCACTCCTTCAGGACAGCTTCCGCTTCAATCTTCTCCAGGTTCAGTTTGTATGCCTCCAAGCCAACCGAGAAAAGAATGGAGAAGGTCTTGGATTGGTGGTGGGTTTCAGAGCCACTCATAGGTTTGTTATCCATCTCCTGGAGAAGCCTCTTGAAGGTAGTCGCCTTCTCCTCGTCCTTGGCAATTGAGACAAACTCATTGGAAAACAACTCATAGAGCTGTTTCACTCTTCAATGGCTTCTACCGAGGAAATATGGACAAGTTGAATTGGTGAAGGTGCTTCCATGGGCGGGATGTAGAATGAACAGAAGCAAGATGGATGTAGATATTGGGATGAGAAAGATTGGAAGAATGTACTGCCTTTTTACAGCCAAGATGGACAACAATTGAGGAGATCGTAGATGACGGGGGAATGCATGACCCAATCGAATGGGAAGCTGAAAGGTCACTCATCAATGCACGATGAGAAGGAGTTACTAAGGCTTTGGGAACTACAAAGGAAGCCGAAAAATCTGAAACTTAACAACTGCTGACGAAGTCACTACTAACTAGGGGCACGCATGATCATTTAACAGCAAGATAGCCACGATTATGGGAAGTTCAATCGACCATCATCATTGACCAATTCATGGTTGCTGACGTGACATAATAAAGCTATATTTGTCGAGATATACAAAGGTTTTAATCAATAAGGAATCGTACGGCCGATACCAAGGTAGTTACGAAGCATGGATTAATTGGTGGACGTAATCCAGTGGGGATAAGGAGTCTAATTAGTGAAGATGTACTAGAGCCGCAGTCTAGGTGAAGACCTTTGTTGATTTATTATGGATCAAATGCAAAGTCTAAAAAGCGTCACAACACCAGATAAGACCAAGAGAAATGGATATGGCCATCAGGATCAAGAACACACGGTACATTCATAGATTTCGTAATACGAGGGATGTCTTACAAGCTCAAAATACAAACACTATGGTAAAGCAGTTAAAAGTTAAACTGCTACCTTATGGCAAGTACAAAAGTTCAAAGACGCACTAAGGTATCAAGACTTTCAAGAAGCCTGAATACGAATGGTAGCGCTCAGTTTCTATTATCTTGAAAGTAGGATATGTTGAACGATCAATCCAGTAGATGCTCCATTGAGTTCGACACGGTGGTAACATCCTCAATCGACGAGCAATCTGGGTTAATCTGTTGAAGGAGGGTAGAGTTCTCCCATCGATTTTTTTAAGTTGTTCTTTCCAAAGGGCGAGCTCTTCTTCGATATCCGTCTTCTCTATCTCCTTCCGTCAGTATTTGGCTTCGAGTGCCTCAGCAGAAGCAAGCTTGATGCAATTGTTGTTAGTAGAGAATATAGGAAGAGAGACACACACGAGAAGAAAAACTGCCTACATTCTTTATTAAAAAACTGACACCACAACCATTATATAAGCTTTACACCAAAAGTAACTACCACACCCCACTAACACCCTACTAACTTAACATGTACAACAACATCATAAAAACTGTCACAAACTACAAACATGTAAAAAATACAGCACCATAGAAATTATCACAAACTACTAACATGTGAAAAACAATTTTACAAGAAAGACAATTTGACTTGTTCAACATTCCCTCCCTTAAACTAATGTTGCAAACAATCAGTTTAAAATCTTGACTATTTCTAGCGTGCAAACACCTAGTAATCTTCTGAGCTTCACAAACAACTCCATCTTGAGGGCTTTGGTGAATATATCAGCAACTTGATCTTCACTCCTACAATAGATTAGATCAATTGTTCCATCATTACTGAGATCTCTCAAGAAATAAAACTTCACATTAATGTACTTGCTTCTTCCATGTAGCATGGGATTCTTGGAGAGTTTGACTGCTGAGTTGTTGTCATAAAATATTTTGGTAGCTCCCGGTTGCTTGAATTGCAGCTCCTCAAGAATTCTCCTTTGCCAAATAGCTTGACAAGCACAAGTTGTAGCAGAAACAAATTCAACTTTTGTACTTGATAAAATGACAATTGGTTGCTTTTTGGATGACCATGAAATGGCACCTATCCCAAACATAAAAACATAACCCGAAGTACTCCTCCTATCATCTTGATCTCCTGCATAATCACTATCAGTAAACCCCAACAAATTGGACTTTTCACCATTCTTGTAAAATAGTCCAAAGTCTATAATTCCTTGCATGTAATGAAGAATTCTTTTAGCAATTGACAAATGCATTTTTGTAGGATTCTCCATATATCTATTGATTAAACTCACATAATATATTATGTCTGTCTTGTTGTAATTAGATACATCAAACTGCCCACAATTTGTTTGTAAAGTGTCCCATCAACCTTCTTCCCTTCATGATCTTTGTGTAGCTTTTAGCCAAACTCAACCTAAATGTTTATAGGATTACAATCCTTCATGTGAAATATGTCCAAAATTTCTCTCACATATTTCTTTTGAGAAATAACAATTTCATCACTTGATTGTACTACTTCTATGCCAAGAAAGTAATGCATCATACTAAGATCAGACATTTCAAACTCTTCCATCATTGACTTCTTGAATTCTTCAAACATGGCATCACAATTTCCAGTAAATATCAAATCATCAACATACAAGCAAATAATGAGCATTTTTCCTTTATTTCCAATCTTAACAAAAATTACATGCTCATAGGGACATTTCAAAAAACCAACTTTAAGAATATAAGTCTCAACATGACTATACCAAGTCCGTGGGGCTTGTTTTAGCCCATAAAGGGCTTTCTTCAATTTGTAAACTTTATGCTCATTTCTAATCTTAACATAACCAAGGGGTTGTTCGACAAATACCTGTTCCTCCAAATACCCATGCAAGAATGCCAATTTGACTTCTAGTTGGAAAATAGGCCAAGAGTTTTGTGCCACCAATGCAACCACCAATCTGATTGTGTCATCATGTCTTGCGACTAGAGAAAAAACTTATGTCTAGTCAATCCCGTATTGCTGCTTGTATGCCTTGGCTACCAAGCGTGCCTTGTACTTGTCAACTTCACCATTTTCTTTCAGCTTTGTTTTGAAGACCCTCCAATAGAAACACATAGTGATAGGGCTTCCTCTAATTACAACTCCTTCTCAAGTGTGTGAAGAATGTGTTGTTAGCAAACATCATCATTCTCAATTTCCCAAAGGGAAGTCATGGAGAGCAAAGGATGTCTTGCAGCTGGTGCATTTAGACATTTGTGGGCCAATAAACCCATCTTCTAATAGAGGTAAAAGATACTTAATTACCTTCATTGATGATTTTTCCAGAAAAACTTAGGTTTATTTTTTACAAGAAAAATCAAAAGCTTTCTCTATATTTAAAAGCTTCAAAGCTCATGTGGAAAATGAAGCAGGAAAGACCATTAAAGCCCTTCAAATTGGTCACGGTGACAAATATTGCTCAAAAGAATTTGAAGTTTTTTGTATAAAGCATGGCATTTGAAGAGAGCTTACGGCTGCTTATACACCACAACAAAATGGTGTATCCGAGAGAAAAAAATAGAACCATTCTCAACATGGTGAGAAGTTTGTTGGCAAGAGGAAGAGTTCCAAAGACTTTTTGGCTGGAAGTAGTAAATTGGAGCATTTATGTTTTGAATAAATGTCCAACTTTTGTTGTTCAAAATATGACACTAGAAGAGGCTTGGAGTGGGAGAAAACCAGTTGTAGATCACTTCAAAATTTGTGGATGCATCACATATGCTCATGTCCCTGATGAAAAAATGAGGAAACTTGATGACAAGGTTGAAAAGTGTCTTTCTTGGTGTAAGTGATGTATCCAAAGCATATAAATATTTAATTCAATCCACCAAAACTCAAGTGGCCATAACGGAAAATGTCATAACCATGAGGGATCTCTCATTTCAGCTATCATACAAGATCGAATACTTTCAATCTTTAATGGAAACAATTTGTTTGAATTCATTTGAACAATTACAATAGCACTTCTAACAGAATCATAAATTTCACAAGCACCATTCTTAATAGTGATAACATAACCATTTTCTTGTAACTGACCAGCACTCAACAAATTACTTTTCAAGTCAAGAACATACAACACATCAAAGATCCTTTCCACAAAACCATTCTTGGTTCTTATCTTAATATCACCTTTTCCCATCACTTTCATAGTAGAATCATCACCAAAACTCACAGTAGAATGAAAATATTCATTTAAATAAGAATAAGAAGACTTACATCCACTCATGTGGTTACTCCAGCCAGTATCCACAAACCAAATATCTAACTCGGGCTTCTTTTCCTCTTGAATAGTCATCAACAACGTTTTTGCTTTCTTCTTTTCAACAAAATTTGAACTCTCTCCCTTTTCTTTATCATTAGGCAGCCTAGTATAACATTCAAATGCATAATGACCACATTTATGACATCTAAAGCACTCTACCTTCCATTTGTCAAAATTTCATCATCTGCCTTTGCCTTGAGATTGATCATTATTGGCATTGAAATTTCTGATAATGTCTCTATTTCCTTGATCTCCCCTTCCTCTGAAATTGTTGGAATGGGTATAAGTAGAAGCCTTCAATGCTTGCTCCTTTACTATTGAACTTCTTGTTGAATTCTATTCATCTTCTGTTCATGCACCAATAAAGAGCTTTGCAATTCATCGAGAGAGAGTGCATCTATGTCTTTTGACTTTTCAATTGAGCAAACAACATAATTAAACTTTGATGTCAAATAACGCAAAATATTCTCCACAATGGTGACATCATCCATTTTCTCACCATGGAATCACATCTTGTTGCTAATCTCCATCATTCTAGCACAATAGCTAGTGATAGATTCTCCATCCTTCATTGCTAGTGTCTCAAAATCCCTTCCCAAGGCTTGAAGCTATGCACGCTTCACCCTAACAGAGCCTTGATATTTCTTCTTCATAGAATCCCAAATATCCTTGGAAGTTTCTTTGCAAAGAATAGTTTCCAAGATGGGACGATCAATAGCCAGAAAGAGATAATTTTTTTCCTTCAGGTTCTTCAACTTTCTAGCTTCCAGATCTGTTTTTTGGGAATTTGTCAAAGCCATGCTTGTTGGTGGCTCTTGAATTCCAAATTCAACAACTGACCAATACTCCTTTGACCGTAAAAAATTCTCCATTAGCATGCCCCAATGGTCATAGTGACCATCAAAGCATGGGATGGCTGCTTGCACAAAATTGGAATCTGTGGCCATTGGGTAATCTCACGTATTTTTTTACTTTCAAGGTCTCAAGGCTCTGATACCACTGTTAGTAGAGAATATAGGAAGAGAGACACACATGAGAATAAAAAATGCCTACATTCTTTATTAAAAAACTGACATCACAACCATTATATAGGCTTTACACCAAAAGGAACTACCACACCCCACTAACACCCCACTAACACCCCACCAACTTAACATGTGCAGCAACAACATCATAAAAACTATCACAAACTACTAACACGTGTAAAACACAATACCATAGAAACTGTCACAAACTACTAACATGTGAAAAACACATTTACAAGAAAGAAAATTTAACTCATTCAACAATTCTCTTGGTAGATCTCAAGGATTGAGCTAATGAAAATAGAGAAACCCCTATATGCATACTAAAATACAAAGCAAGCACATAACTTACTACGGGATCAAGGTTTAAGACCAAGTAATGAATCTCCCCCACCAGAACTGGATAAGAAACAATGTAGGAATATCCACTGGATAAGATATCGGACAATCTCTTCCATTTTGCCAAATTATGGGGGTCAACAAATGAAGATAAATTCACCTTACAATGGAGAGGTTATACCGTCGTTCAAAGGTGTGATGGATCTACTCCTGCTACGGCTGGACCTAAAGTTAGGGGATTCGGCACTAGAGCTTGGGAGCATTCTTGTAAGGATATTCAATGACTAGCATATTAGAAGAATTAGAGATAAAGTGAGGCAAAAACATAAATGGCAATGCTCACGGGAGGTTGATAGTTGATCTTCGTCAAGTGTCATGCAAGGACCATGGAATCGTGTAGGTGGAGGGGTATGCTCCCTCAAAAGGATGGCATTGGTACTAATGTCGAATAAAGTTCCCCAATACGAGGCCCACTATTTTTCAAAAGAAGATGAGCTTTTGGCATGAATTCGGAAGTCAACATAGCAAGAGTGAAATGCCATTTTATGTTGGATATATTATTAATATAATCCAAATAATATGTTCACATACAAGCTCAATAGGTGAAAGCATGGTTATTTAGGCTCATATGGGTTGGAGCCCAATAACTTGCATATATATAAACTCTAGGGTCTCCCTATGCTGAAGGTAACACTATTGAGCATTCTAAACTTGTCGTCTCTTGGTGCAATACTTCAAGTAACCAAAAAGACTTTCTTCTCGCTCAAACCTATAATCTCCAACATTCTTGAAGTATTAGATTCTTGTGTCGAATTTGAGCGAGTAAGGTGTCTTCTTGAAGATTTCATCAAGACGAATTCACAGGTATAATTTACTTTCGATTTCGACGGTGGTATTGGGTAGGATCTGAGTTTGAAAACCCAAAAATTATAGCCAATTGTAGAGGGTGAAACCACTTAGGCTTTGTTCTACTCATCGATACAAATGTTTTGAGTGGTCACTCGCGTCGATCGGAGGTCGGACGAAGAAGTTGCGGCACCTGGAAGTTTTCATTGGAATTTTTAGCGAATTTTCAGTGAATTTCCAACGAATTTCGATGAAAGGGGCAATCTATCTTAAGGGTTTTGAGCGCTCTAGATCTGTTTTTGAAGTTTGTTTTGGCAAGCGGTTTGGTCAGGGTTAAGAGAGTTATTCGACTTTGTGGTTCCGAAGACTTCAAGGTGCACTCTTTCTAACACTTTGCTCTAAATTATAATGGCAAAGCATAGTTCCTATGATATTCTAAAGTTGCAATCTTTTGATATTACTGAGTTTCATGGATGGAAATACATGTTCAATTTGGTATGAAAGAACGTGAGATATTCTATAATGTGTTAAGTGATTTTGCATCTACCATTGAAGATGTGGATGAATATCAATGGAACAAAATGAAGATTTTTGTAGAGATTACTTGTTGAACAATTTCCAATTAGAGTATTTACAAGAGAAAGAGTTTCCAAAAGTTTTGGTGAGGACTTTGTTACTTACCATCTTGAGGATGATCCATTCTCCTATTAGGAAGCAATGAGATCTAGGGAATCCTTATTGTGGGAAAAAGCCATAGATGATGAAATGAGCTCTCTGTTGCAAAACCACACTTGGCAGCTAGTAAATTTGCCAAAAGGGGCTAAGATTATAGGCTGTAAATGGGTATTGAAAAAGAAACTGAATAGTGATGGATCAATAGCCAGATACAAAGCATGTTTAGTAGCTAAAGGCTATAAACACTAGAGTGGAATAGATTATTTTGATGTCTATTCACCTGTGTGTCATCTATTAACTATAAGAATTTTTCTTGCTTTGCCATCTATTGAACACTTTGTAGTGCATCAAATGGATGTAAAAACAATTTTCTTAAATAGGGAGTTAAATGAGGAAACTTACATGGAACAACCAGAAGGATGTGTTATGAAAGGTCTTGAGGACAAAGTTTGTAAATTGAACAAATCCTTGTATGATCTTAAGCAAGCACCTAAGATGTGGCATCTTAAATTTGACAAAATGGTAAAGAGTTATGATTTTCAGTCTAGTTATTCATATAAATACATTTACCATCGTTTAATGTCAAATAAGATAGTCATCATTTGCTTGTATGTTGATGACATGTTAATTCTTGTTTCTGATCATTCTGTAGTGAGTGATGTGAAAGCTACTTTAGCTAGATAATTTGACATGAAAGATCTTGGTATTGCTAATACCATTCTCGGTATGAAAGTAAGCTTTAAACAACAAGTCATCTTCCTTAGCCAGACTCATTATATTGAGCAGCTACTTTCTGCTTGGGGATACAATAAGTGTAAACCGAGTGAGACACCATATGATTATAATAACAGACTAAGTCCTAATGAAGGAACCGGCATGGATCAATTAAAGTACTAGAAACTGATTGGTAGTCTCATGTATGCTATGAGTTGCATTAGACATAACATAGCATTTACAGTTGGCATGCTGAGTCGTTTCACTAGTAATCCTAGTAAAGAGCATTGGGATGCCCTCAATAGACTAATGAGATACCTTAAAGGTACTAAAGATTATGCTCTCTATTATTCTGGTTATCCTCCAACTGTGGATATATATTCTGATGCATCATGGTGTTTAGTTATTGGAAATACTAAGTCCACTAGTGGATATATATTTACTTTGGGTGGAGCTGCTATTACTTGGAAATCTAAACAACGGACTTGTATTGCATTATCATCTATGGAATCAGAAATTTTTGCATTAGCCTCAACCGATGAAGAGGCCGAATGGATAAATAATCTGATTATGGATATTCCTTTGACTTGGCTAAATATTGATTCTTTAAGCCTATTTTGTGATAATCAAGCAGCTGTCCAAGTTGTCAAGATTGCTCTCTTTAATTCAAAGCGAAGACATGAGAGGCTGAGACATGCGTTGTTAAATTATCTGAGAGAACAAGGGGTTATCATCTTGATCAATGTGAGATCGAAGGATAACATAGCCGATACTCTCACTAAAGGTATCCTAAAGATCAATTATTCAAAACACTGAGGGAAATGGGGTTAAAGACTATATAGGCAGGTCTTAATTACCATTTACTTACCTTCTAATTGTGTGTTTTGAATTATCGAATCTTCCTTTATTGGCCACAATAATAAGTACAATTTATATGTTTCATCGATGTTCACAATTGCTGATTAATTTGAAAAGGGTGAGTTGTCTCATTCCAAACTTGATTATACAATTCAACTAAGTTGGACTATCATTTTGGTTAAATGATCTCATTCCATACTTGATGCTAGATTATTTGACTTTAAGGAATCAGTCACTGTGACATTCCAAATCGAAACATAGAAACAATTGTTTACATAAGAAGCTTGCTGGTCTTGTTCTTAATTGAAACTTGATATTACATGACTAGATTATTGTAAGTGACTTGATTATTGGTCTTGTTTTTTGAAACTAGACAATAGTTATTCTCCTACAAATAAACTTAAGTTGATGGCTCTTTGTAAATCACATTATTTAGGTCTTGTTCATAATTTTTGAAACTGGCTTGATGCTTATAAACATGATATTATTATGCTTTATGACATCAATATATGTTCTTCTTTGCCTGATGGAATGGTGCTAAGTTTTTATTCAAATGATTAAATTCATGATAATATGAAATTCATATTTGATATTCTACAGGGGATGGTAGAGATGGAGGAGAGCTTCATGAGTAGAATCTTGTCCAGGATAACCTAATTGATGAATGAAGATATATTATTTAGAGTGTGTGGGGACTTGACAGTTTACCTGCTATTGCCTATTTTGATGAAGTCCATTTATTTGAGACTTGCATTTTGCTATATATTTTTTGTGAACATTATTATGCTTGTTTCTTCTATTTGTAAGGCCTTGAACTATTTTTGACTGGCCTACTTATACTTGACTATTATGCATATGTTGGTTGTGAACCGAGTTTAAGATTTATTGGATGTTAGGATTTGGATGAGTTTAGACTAAATCTAAAACTCATAAGATTTATTTTGATTTGTTGATCTCAGAATAGATTCATGATAATTGAGTTAAATACTTTATTGTTGAAAAAAGGAAAGAAAAACTTGTTGACTAATCCGAGTTGATTGTCTTGGACTAAATGTGGATGATTCCTGTTTGTTTGAACACTACATTGACCACCATATTGGATTGTGTTGTATGGTGAACATAGGAGGAGATTGTTGGATATATTATTAATATAATCCAAATAATATGTTCACATACAAGCCCAATATGTGAAAGCATGGTTATTTAGGCCTATATGAGCTGGAGCCCAATAACTTGCATATATATAACCTCTAGGGTTTCCCTACGTTGGAGGTAACACTGTTGAGAGTTCCAAACTTAATGTATCTTGGTGTAATACTTCAAGTAACCGAAAAGACTTTTTTCTCGCTCAAACCTATAACCTCCAACATTTTATCCTTAATAGATTCTTGACATTGGAAGGCCTCGTGAGGTTGTCGATGTTTTAGAGAGGCAAAAGGAAATTAGTGGAGAACACGCTTGGCATTGGAATCTCTTGGACTACTCCGAATTGTCAAGCACAATATTGAGGGTGATATGCCTCAAAACTAGGAAAAAATTTCCTACAGTCGGAAGAAATACTAGGTTAAATCCGTGGAGGTGAGAGCATGTCTCCACAAATTTTCATCTTCTATGTATCTAGTTGAGTCATGATATAGAAAGTAATGAAAAACAGGGTATAAACCCGATCGGAGAATGGGATGGGATACCATGGCAACAGTCTTGATTATGAGGAAGTATCGAAAATAGAAACGGAAAGGAGAAAGAGGAGATGAATACCGAAGTCATGGTTTGCAAAAGACGCTTATGCCAAAGTCTTTGAAACCACAAGGATGATGACTCAACAAGTACCATCGCTGAGGAATCTTTAGGAAGGTATCAAAGAGGTTTGGAAAATTTAACTTGACCCAAGCCTGCAAAAACCAAAGAGGCCCAAAGAAAGGTAAGGGATGGTCTAAAATTAAGGACATCTAAAGGTCAGTAATAGACTAATGTACCACGAAAGTTTTCTACAAGAGGAAGGCCACATATTCTTCCCGAGTCATGTCTCTTGTGTTGCACATATAGTGCTTGATAAAGGTGCCAAGATGAAAATTTGAAAGCATGGGTCACTAAACAATGGATCTTTGTAGTAAAACAGCATGATAAAATCCACATTATACAAAGCAAGGCTAGTTAAGGCGTGCACATCAAGTAGATTGAAGGACATTGGGTCAGCTAAAAAGAAAAAGCAATTAATAAAAAGAGACCAAAACGCACAAAAGGCTGGCTAGCATGTCATAATTGATGGAAAGAAGCATACAACAAAATTCCAAAGCACGATAAATCTGAAGCATTTTCCATAGTAGCTCCATGGTTGGTTTAAGACGACAATACCATGCAAAGAACATATGATCAAAAGATGGAAGATGAGTGAACCGTCTACCGGTAGGGAGCCATTGCCAATCATACAAATACCCTTGTTAAATGGGGAGACACCCTTGGGAAAGCACTTGTCAATGTAAGAAGGTGGAGGAAGAGTTTTGAAGAAGGGGCCCACTATAAGCTCAGAAAGCAGGAGATGTTTACCTTCAATAGGGTCGTACTCTAGGTCAATTGACTTGAGGGAAAGCTTGCTCTTCTTTGCCAAGCTATTTAAGGCAAAGAGCCTACCAACAAAAGCATCTAGATGGTAAACTTTCTCATTAGTTGCTCTAGTGTGAAAGGCCATGATAATCAAAAACACTACAAAGAAGGCAAATCGTTGAAGTACGATTGTTGAAAGAAGATTTGATTCTGTGCTCTGATTATGATTACATAAATCATGGATTAGATTGATTTGGTCATAAAATATCTTCAAATAGTCAAAAGATATAATAGGAATTGTAATCTTAATGATTTTATTTGATTTTCCTTTTCTCTATAAATGTAGACATGTACATGTACAAAAATATATAGTACAATACAATTCTTCATTTAATATTTCTTGTCATGGTATCATAGCAAAGCGTTCTATCTATCTTTCGCAAAATTTTTTTGAATTGCCTTTGGTAGTTTTCAATTTTTTGCGAATCCTACCTACAAAACAAATTGACACACCGGTTAGGAATTCATCTTTCAAACAAACACCATGCCCAAGAACCAAAACAGACCAACCAGCAATGACAATAACCAAGAGACGATTCCACCCACCATGGAGGAATCATTCCACAACTCTACTCAAAATCAGGTCTCAAACCAGATCGACCAAATTAATGATTCTGAGCAGCATTCTTCCACTCCGTTGCCCACGCGCCTTAGCCTTCAAGCCCAACCCAATGGCCACTGATGCACTAGATCCTAATCCAGAGCCCATGGGTCATTGGACCCAACCAACAACGATGGACCTCTCATGGCCCACCTGCAGAAGGCATGCATTTTGGCCCTTCGGCTGATGGATCGTGCTGGGCACCTCCGGTCACAAAGCCGACTTGGCAATGGGTCAAAGGATGAATCCCTACCTAGGATTACAACCCGACATCTACTCGTACCCTGTTCTTGCCACCGATCACCATCCAGAACCTGGTGACGCCCTCTACACGTCGCCGGTCAATAGATCGGAGCTTTGAATCATCAATTTGTAGCTTACAGGTCTCGACAACTACAATGCATGGGCTCGGGATTTTTGATGGGCTCTCATAACCAAGGACAAAGAAGGGTTTCTTGATGGAACCATGCCCTACCCTAATGACGACTACATGTGACAATGTTGGCACAAATGCAATCAACTCATGCACACTTGGATGAAAAAACTGTATAGCCCTTGATATCACCGCCAGGCTCCCACCAACAAAGGATTCAAAGAAAATGTGGGAGAATATTAGAGAAATGTATGGGAAATTGGACAAAGCAAAGCTTTTCTCACTCATTCAAGCTCTATCAAACTTAAAGCAAGGGAACCTCTCGGTTACCGCTTGCTTCAACCAACTCTCGGCCCTTTGGAATGAGCTCGAGGCTACTAAGGAAGAATTGAAAGGACCCAAAACAATGCTCGAGCAATACAAACAAATCAGAGAGACGGAGAAAGTTTCCTGGTTCTTGCAGATTCTAAACGATAACTTCTCGACTTTTCAGTCACAAACACTCGCCATAGATCCCATCCCTCCTCTCGGCCGGATCTATTAATTGGCGGTCTAGGAAGAAAATCAGAGGCTGGCCACGATGGAGTATGGGAAATGAGGAGAATGAGGGGCTCTTGCCACTCCGACGGAGTCACGCTCATCGCAACGATTGCCCAACACTCTTGGGCCACCGCTACGCATAGAGAACTCACTCAAGTCTTACAAAGCGATCAAGAATTGGGAAGAGGAAGAAGAGACTAACCCTAGCAACTCACGGATGGATGGCTCAGATCTAAAGAAGAAATCGAATGGCTCATATTTTATGAACCATGGAGCATAATCATGTGGCCCTCCTCAAGCCATGTCAGCTTTGATTTTCAAATCATCTAATGGTCCTCAAAGCACCATGTCATCAAAAGAAATGGGCAAAATTTTTAAAATAAAGGTAAATACTATGAATATTGCAAGCACCCACATCATACAATTGATACTTGTTGCAAACTGCATGGAAAACCGACAAATAAGGAAAAAAAGAGAAATATTTTTCTGCTTACTAGGTCATGACCCAAGGGACTACCAATGCAAATCGAACAATCACCCATGATCAGTATCAAAATATCATGAGGAGCTTGAATCAGTTGAGGATTGAGACAAAAATGCAGGTTTATCAAGTACCTCTATTTCCGAAAATGATAATTTCTTAGTTGATATATGGATAATCGATTTTGGCACTAGTGACCACATAATCTATGATGATCGATTTTTTTCTAATATTCACAAAAAATCTCACCATGATATGTCCATCTGTCTTCCTAATGGTACCATCACCTATGTTACCAAGGTTGGTATTGTCAATCTTAGTCAACACATTATCCTTAAAAATGTCCTATACATCCCTGAATTTGAGTTCAATCTTATATCAATATCTAGGATATGTGAGGACAATCATTGCCATGTTATATTCAATTCTGAAAATTGTCTCTTTTGGGACCATTCGACTAGCAAAATGAAGGGCTTGGGTAGTGTTGCAAAAAGATTATATTTTTGAATTAGGCTTCTAAAGAATTTTGATTCATTATTACCAAATAAAGGCATTTCATGTAATGCTACCAGTAGTAATAAAAGTTCTCTTTTACATCAACATTTGGGACATAGCACTCGTTTTCCTTATCCAAATTGTCCAATTTTCCCTTTAGCAAAACAATCCAGATCATCATTTCCTGTCAGCACATCACGAGCTACTTGTCCTTTTTCCTTAATCCATGTAGATATATGGGGTCCATATCATACTACTCATTGTGACATATCTCGTTTCTTCCCAACAATTGTGGATGATTATACTCGTGCTACTTGGATTTTTCTCATGTAATCCAAGAGCCAAACATTCACAAACCTATCAAAAAAAAATTTATTAATTAAAAATCAATTCGAAAAATCTGTCCAAAGGATTTGCATAGATAATGGGCAAGAGTTTTTCACAACAAAATGCAAATCTTTCCTAGCTTCTCATGGGATACTTCACGAAACTTCCTACATCTATACTCCTTAACAAAATGGGATCGTAGAACGCAAACATCAACATCTCTTAGAAGTAGCTCGTGCTCTTAAATACCAAGCATCCATTCTAGAAACATATTGGGGAGATTGTGTGGTCACAGCAGCTTACTTGATTAATCGCATGTCGACTAGAATTCTTGAAGGACGATCCTCTTTTGAAGTGCTTTTTGGAAAAAAAATCCGGAAATTAGACACTTGAGAGTTTTTGGTTGTTTATGCTATGCAATGATTGTGGGACCTCGAGGAAAAATGGACCATCGTGCTATTCGATGGTCCATTCATGGGATACCCCCCTCTACAAAAGGGTTACAAGGTTATGGAGATATTCACAGGTTGATTTTTTATTAGCCGAGATGTTGTTTTCCATGAAGATGTATTTCCATTCTAGGGATTGCAGAATTCCTCCGAGGCACATGAATCTAAATCCAACCGTTGAATATTTTTATCGAAAGAAGATTTATCTACAACATGACAATATATCTTTATGCCCCCAAAGCAAATGTCAACAATCTTGGGATTACCTAATCAGGAAGTTGAGTCACTAGCACCACCCAATGAAAGAGACGATTCCCTAGTCTTGTCTCCATATCAACTTACGAACAAACCCTCCCTAGCATCATCTCAACATAAAATTGTTAAACCACCTTGACGTTCCGGTCGCCGTGTTCGTCCACCTACATGGACAAAGGACTACATATGTACCACTTCAAGTTCTCAAGGTACACATTACCCTATATCCTCTTATGTTTTCTTTGATCGATCGTCACTAGAACATATGTGTTGTATTAGTCGTATATTTGAGGAACATGAACCTTCCACCTATGAGGAAGCGGCACATAACCAACAATGGCAGCAAGCTATGGAGGCAAAATTGGGTGCCCTTGTGGATAACCATACTTGGGATATAGTCTCTCTACCTTCAAGTAGAAAACCAATTGGGTGCAAATGGGTATATAAAATTAAACATAGGGTAGATGGTTATGTTGAGCGATTATCATGACACTTTTTCTCATGTTGCTAAGGAAGTAATAGTTCGATCTTTTCTATCCATCACTGCATTTCGTAATTGGGAGCTCCATCAAATGGATGTTAATAATGCTTTTATCCATGGAGATTTAGATGAAGAAATCTACATGAAACTACCACAGGGTTTACGTAGACAGGGGGAGACTCGTGTATATCATCTACGTAAATCCTTGTATGGACTCAAATAGGCTTCTAGACAGTGGTATGCAAAATTTACCACTGCTCTCACAAATGCGGGTTTTCGACATTCCAAGCATGACTATGCATTATTCACATGGATGGAAGGTACTTCATCAATTTACTTGTTGATTTATGTGGATGACATTCTCATTATGGGAAACAATGATCTTGTCATTAAGAAGTTTAAGGAATTTTTGCATTTTAATTTCCATATTAAGAATTTGGGACCTCCCAAATACTTTCTTGGAATTGAGATAGCTGGATCCGACAAAGGAATATGTCTTGGCCAATGAAAGTTCATCTTGGAGATTATATCTGAAGCGGGATTATCAAGATGCAAACCGGCAATGATTCCCAATGAACAAAATGTCAAACTCACAACATTTGAATTTGATAAAGGCTCATCATCACCTAATGAAGACCCATTGCTTCATGATCCATCGGGTTATCAAAGGCTCATTGGAAAGTTGATCTACCTCACTATGACTAGGCCTAACATATGTTATGCAATACAGATACTTAGTCAATTCATGCATAATCTGAAAGAATCCCACATTAATGCAGCACTGAAAGTCGTGAAATATTTGAAGGGCAATCCAGGACTTGGAATTTTATTATCTCGGGATTGCAACTTGAAAATGATAGCCTATTGTGATACGGATTATGCTACTTACCCAATGACGAGAAGATCTATCACGGGTTTCTGGTTAAAGTTAAGAAGATCCTTGATTTCATAGAAGACTAAGAAGCAATCAACCATCTCTTTATCATCAACTGAATCAGAATACCGAGCCATGGTGAAAATAGTTTGTAAAATAGTTTGGATACGAGGTCTATTGTTAGACCTTGGAATAGAGATTGATGGAGCAACTGTATTGTTTTGTAATAATGATACCGCGCTTAAACTGGCGGCAAATCCTATCTTTCATGAAAGAACAAAACATATAGAAGTTGACTGTCATTGCACTCAAGAAAAAATTCAATGAGGAGTCATTACAACTCAAGGTATTGGAACTGTAGAGCAGCTTGCAGACATATTTAATAAACCTTTATCCCAAAGACTGACAAAAGAGCAATTGGAAGAAAGAGAAAATAGTTTTTCTTGTATATATGTTTACAAATACATCAATAAATTTATAATGTAAGAGTGAAGAAGTAAAAAAGGAAAATAAAATATATACATCACTATTTTCCTATTTAATGTACTAATCAGCGATTGACTAAATCAATTACAATAAGAATCAGTCTCGAGATCTTCGACCATATTTCCAACACTCCCCATCAAGCTGGTGGCCTATATATGTCGAGGACACCTAGCTTGCTTAGTAGATATTTGTGATGTCTTTGGCATAATGGCTTAGTAAAGATGTCTGCAGGTTGTTCCACTATTCCAATTCCCTTTGTCACCAATACTCCTTCTTTAATTTTGTCCCGAGTGAAATGGCAGTCAACTTCTATGTGTTTTGTTCTCTCATGAAAAACCGGGTTTGTTGCCAATTTTAGTGCAGCATCATTATCACAGAACAATTCACTTGGTCCATTGACTTGTATTCCGAGATCTGAGAGTAATCCTCGTATCCAGACAATCTCGCAAGTAGTTTTCGCCATGGCTCGATATTCTGACTCAGCTAATGACAATGACACAGTGGACTGCTTCTTTGTCTTCCAAGAAATCAATGATTTTCCCAATTTTATACAAAACCCACTAACAGATCTTCTAGTCATCGGGCAAGTAGCATAATCTGTATCACAAAATGCTGTCATCTTCATATCGCAGTCTCGAGACAGAAATATACCAAGTCCTGGACAACCCTTCAAATATTTTACGACTTTCAAGGTTGCATCCATATGTGACTGTTTTGGTATATGCATGAATTGGCTGAGTATTTGCACTGCATAACTTATGTCAGGCCTTGTCATGGTGAGATATATCAACTTTCCAACGAGTCGCTGATATCCTGACGGATCTTTGAGTAATGCATCCTTGCTAGGTGAAGAGGAGTTCACATCACACTATATGTCGTTAATTTGGCATTATGTTCAATCGGAATGGCGGACGGTTTGCAACCTGATAAACCTACTTCAGAAATGATTTCCAAGATAAATTTTCTCTGGCTAAGAGAAATTCCTTTATCAGATTGAGCAATCTCAATGCCGAAAAAATATTTGGGAGATCCCAAATCCTTGATGTGAAAATTGAAATGCAGATACTCTTTGAATCTTGCTACGTCAGAATCATTATTTCTCATAACCAGTATATCATCGACATATATCAACAAATAAATCGACGAACTTCCAGTGTTTTGTGTGAATAGGGCATAATCATGCTTTGAATGCTGGAAACCGGCATTAGTTAATGCAGTGGTAAATTTAGCATACCATTGTCTTGATGCCTACTTTAATCCATACAAGGACTTACGAAGACGACAAACCCGATACTCCCCCTGTCTGCGAAGTCCTTGAGGTAGGTCCATGTAAATTTCTTCATCCAGGTCACCATAGAGAAAGGCATTGTTCACATCAATTTGATGCAGAGACCAATTTTGTATAGCACCTATATCGATAATCCTTTAGCCACTAATCGAGCCTTATATCGCTCAATGGAACCATCTGCCTTGAACTTGATCTTGTATACCCATTTACATCCAATCGGTTTTCGAAATGGAGGTAGAGGGACAATATCCCAAGTATGATTTTCTGTGAGCGCAGTAAGTTCTGTTTCCATTGCATGTCTCCACTTGGGATCTTTTACTGCTTCAATGAACGAAGATGGCTCATGTTCTTCTGATATGCGACTAATACAACACATATGTTGTGGCGACAATTTGTTAAAGGAAACATATGAAGAAATAGGATACTGGGTACATGAGGAATTGGCAGCAGAACATATATAATCTTTTGTCCACGTAGGTGGACGAGTTTGTCGCCCAGAACGTCAAGGCCGTTCACTTATATCAGGAACTACTAACGTTGCAGAATCAATCCCTGATGTATCCATTGAAGAAGAAGATGAAATATCTTCAGATGAAGTATGTGATTCTTCTTGGGAATATGAAGATTCCATTGGTGCTGATATCAATGGACCCGATGTCAAAAGTGGTCCTGATGTGACAAGAACTCCTGGTGCCACAGATAAATTTTCATTAGATAAAAAAATCTGATTGTTTTCTGGTGAAGCCTCTTGTGATGAAGACAGCATCTCTTCGAATGGAAATACATCTTCATGAAATATCACATCCCTGCTTGTAAAAAAATTCCCTGTGGAAATTTCCATAACTCGATATCCTTTCTGAAAAGGAGGATATCCCATAAAGACACATTTGGTTGCACGAGGACTCATTTTATCCCGAGATCCCACATTTGTTGCATAACACAAACAACCAAATACTCTAAGATGATCATTATCTGGTCGTTTATTGTACAGCATTTCAAATGGGGACTTGCCATTAAGAATTCGAGTTGGCATGCGATTAATCAAATAAGCTGCTGTGACCACACAATCTCCCCAAAATTGTTCAGGAACAGAAGCTTGGTATTTTAATGCCCTAACTACCTCTAAGAGATGTCTATGCTTGCGCTCAACAATTCCATTTTGTTGTGGAGTGTAAGTGCAAGAACTTTCATGGATTATTTCAAGAGTGGATAACAATTTTGTGCACTCAGAAGTGAAGAATTCACGACCATTATCTGTACGAATTCGTTGTACAGATTTTCCGAATTGATTCCTAATTAAGGAAATAAAATTTGATATGTGAGTGAATGTTTGGCTCTTTGACTGCATAAGATATAGCCAAGTGGCATGAGTATAGTCATCAACGATGGTAAGGAAAAATCGAGATCCATCTCGATGTGTGGTATGATAAGGACCCCAGATGTCTATGTGGAGTAAGGAGAAAGGATTTTTTGCTCGGGATGTGCTAATTGGAAATGATGTTCGAGACTGTTTAGCTAAAGGACAGACTGGACATTTTGAATATGGAAACCGCGCACTGTGGCCCAGTCGTTGATGAAGTAGGAGATTTTTATTTGTACTAATTGCATTACATGAAATGCCTTTATTTAATAACTCTAAATCTCCTAGGGAATTGATCCAGAAATAAAGTCATTGTGCCTCATTACCCAAGCCCATCACTTTCCCAGTCGAATGGTCCTGAAAGACACAATTTTTGGAATTGAATATGGCATGGCAGGAATTGTCCATACATACTCTTGAGACAGAAAGGAGATTAAATTCAAATTCTGGAATATACAAGACATTTTTTAGGATAAAGTGCTGACCAAGATGTACGGTACCGATTTTGGTAACATGAGTAATGTTCCCATTAGGAAGACGTACTGTAACGGGGAATTGTGTGTTTTCATGAAAATTAGAGAATAAATAATCATCACATATTATGTGGTCACTAGCACCTGTATCGATAATCCATGCATCAACTGAAGGTGAATTCTTTTTATATAAAATGGTACCTAAGAATCCTGCTGCACCTTCATCACTAGTCTTGAGTTGGCTCAATACTTGAACAATATTTTCATATTGTTCCTTGGTGATCATCTGATTTGGTGTTCCACCCATTTTCTCGTGCGTAAAACCCGATAAACTCGGATTCCTTGCCTTTTTTATCATGTGGTTTCCCATGCAATTTCTAACATGTATCGATTGTATGGTGTGGACGTTTGCAATATTTGCAATATTTATTTTTATTTTTGAAATTTGGTCCACTAACCTTCCCTGCTGACGTGGCATGTCGTGAACTGTATGATCCCCTATAGATTGGTGCTGACGTGGCACGATGATGGCCGTCTGATTCGGCTGAAAGAAAGGGCGTCCGTGGGCCGTCAGATCTGCGTACTAGATCCCAGCCATCCATTTCGGCGATTTGATCTGGACCATCCGATCCAGCGCCTTTACCTCGACCGTCGGATGTAGGGTTTTTGTTCCAACCGTCCGATTCAGATCTTTGATCCCAGCCATCCATTCTTGAAGACTTAGGGTTGTCTTCATTTTTCCTCTTCACCGCAGCCACGATCTTCTTCCCTCCAGCAACTCCGACGCCTCCACCAGCTCCGCCCACCGTATCTATTGAGATGAAGACAGAGGAAAGCATCGCGAGGCTTACGCCTTCTCTGATTCGGGCTTATTCCATCGCGGCGACTCGCCGGTTTTCTTCCTGCACAGCAAGCTGGAAGATTCGCCCGAGCGGTGGTTGAGGGTCCATCGCCAAGATCTGAGACCGAAACGCCGAGTAGGTCTCGTTGAGGGTAAGCAAGAATCTGGTCACCTTCTCTCTCTCTTTTATAGCACGGTATTGTTGAAAGGTCGCCTCCGGTCCTTCTAATTTTTCTTCGGCAGCTTCGATTTCATTCCACAAAGCCGAGAGTCAATTGTAGATTGCGGTCACAGAAAGATTTCCCTGTTTTAAATCTGATAAAGTTTGAGTTAGTGTGAATAAACGGGCTCGATCTAATTTCCCATACATTTCTTGAATGTTATCCCAGAAAATCTTCGAATCCTCCGTCGGAGGAAGGCCGGCTGCAACTTCCAGTGACAAGCAATTCCCGATCCAGGTCCGGACTAGTTGATTACACTGTCGCCAGTGCCTCTGCAGTCGCTCATCCACCGGAATCGGAACGACGCCGTCGATGAAGCCCTCCTTGTCCTTCGTGACGAGAGCCCGCCGGAGATCTCGCGCCTAGGAAGCGTAGTTATCGGATCCGGTAAGTTGTTAGCTGATTAAGCGAACTTCCGGTCCGTCCGCCGGCGAAGTCTAAAGTAAGTCTCCAAGTTCAGGGCGGCCACCTCCGACGACCGGAAAAAAATGCGGCGTGAAATCGGGTTGGGGGACCGGGTAGGGCTCCATTCCCTGACCCGGTGTGGATCCGGGCCTGTAACCCAGATTCGTCTGGGTCGGATCATCATTCAAGTCAGTCCCTCTATAATTAGGCTATCCATACGGAGCCTATGGTTGTCCCGGCCCAGTCATCCATTGGCCTTGCATTGGGTACCACTGGATTGGTGGAACTGTTGAGGCCCATTGAACAGTTGGGCCTGGAATTTGGCCCGAAGCAGGAGGCTGGCCCGAAGCAGAAGCCTGAACAGAAGGTTGTTCCTCTTCGGGTGAGATACCTGCCGGTTGATTATTTCCATTTTCTTCCATGATCAAAACTCAGAATTCCTAAACGATTTGCTGACTTGTTTTGCAGGATGAAGACTTGCAAAAGAAAAGGTCGAAAAGAAAACGAAGGCAATTCGAGGGTTTGCGGAAACTATTTCTGGCACCGCTTCTCGATACCATGACAAGAGCAATTGGAAGAAAGAGAAAATAGTTTTTCTTGTATATATGTTTACAAATACATCAATGAATTTATAATGTAAGAGTGAAGAAGTAAAAAAGGAAAATAAAATATATACATCACTATTTTCCTATTTACTGTACTAATCAGCGATTGACTAAATCAATTACAATCAGAATCAGTCTTGAGATCTTCGACCATATTTCCAACAAAGACAACACAAGTATCTATTAAGCAAGCTAGGCGTCTTCAACATATATGAGCCACCAGCTTGAGGAGGAATGTTGGAAGAAGATTTGATTCTATGCTCCAATTACGATTACATAAATCATGGATTAGATTGATTTGGTCATAGAATATCTTCAAATAATCAGAAGATATAATAGGAATTGTAATCTTAATGATTTTATTTGATTTTCCTTTGCTCTATAAATGTAGACATGTACATGTACAAAAATATACAGTACAATACAATTCTTCATTTGATATTTCTTGTCAGCGATGAGCTAGAAGAGGTGAAATGTAGGAAGGCAAGTGCTGGTGATGGTACATAAGGAGTGAGCATAGTGGTGAAACCGTCAAAAGGAAGTTGAAAAGAGGTGGGAAGAGAAAATTTTAAAAGAACGTGCAAAGCCATGACGGTTGAGCAGGTTCATTAAATGTAGAGACAACATGGCATTAAATAAAGCCCGAAAAGTCGCTTGCATTAGGCATAGACAATAAATGGAAAATAAAAAGTGCACGCAGACCCAAAGGCTAATAACATTGCCATGATTACAAGTCACGTGGGCAAAATGGAGAAAGCCAAGATGAACAATAATCAAACCCTAATCCTAAGGCGACAGCGGCTATGATAGAGGAAATTCCCTCTTAATCCATGAGCGTAAAATGACAAAGTCTCTGTCTAGAGATAATTTCACTATAAAAAAACTTCGGTTTGACAACATTCTGACGATCTAACTCTGCCACAGTACTCTTGGACTCTCGAAAGCGTTCCTTCGCTTTCGCAGTTTCAGAATCAAGGTGCCAAGTTTGGGTCATATCAAGCTAATGAGATAAAAGCTTGCAACATGCATTAACAATTTGAGCTTCGAGGTCGGCTATGTTCTTCAATTGGGTTTCGGTATTTTGTCATATTGACTTTTCATTAGGAGTTTGATTTTATAGTCGAATTTTTCAATTTTCTCAAAATTTCCACTTCTAAAGTGAAATTAGACTCAAAATGAACATTTTTGTACAAAAATCCAAAATTTGACTTGGGGATAAATTTTAGTAAAAGGGTTGACCAAAAAGTTAGCTCGAAAGTTAACCGTTTGATTTTTTGGTTAAAATTGCTTTCTAAAGCTAGGCCAACAAATAGAATTGAAAATTAACATTTTTTGCTCAAAAAAATAGGTTTCATCATGATCGGAAACTCTTCATTTGATTTTTTTACCTTTATTAACGCATCGATTAAAAATCAGGTGTTATCAGCTTTTGGGAGTAACAAGTTCTCATTCTATGATCACGCAAGCACCTTAGCCACTTGAGCCAATTTCATCCTTCCTCATTAGCCAATGTAGATGTAGTTGTGCTCACATATCAAAATACTACAACCTTTACACTAAAAAATGTAGTAAAATATTCACACATGATCACACGCACATAATTAATCCATCAAACTTTGAACAACTTCTTTTTAAAACATCTTTGCCCAATTCAACATATAATACTTGGCATCCAAACTCGATACCTCGTGAATTACCAATTATAAAATTGGCAATCAAGGTTTCTTATTGGGCAATCATTTATCATGGCAACACATGCTTTAAACAACATAAGTCATGCACAATTTATTACCTAACTCAAGCAAAAAACCCATATAATCACCACTTATCGCCCTATTGCGATATCTTATCAACATTTCTTTGATAGCTTATCGCCTATATAGCGATAACTTATTATCTATTTCTCGATAGTTTATTGCCTCTTTAGTGATAGATTATCGCCCTTTTTTCGATAGCTTATCATCCTTTTGACAATAGCTTCTCACCCTTTTTCGATAGCTTATCACCCTTTTTCTTGATAACCTATTGCAATAGCTTATAATTTCTGCCTATCACTTATCGTGATACCTTATTAGCTAAACTATCATTAATTAGCAATAACCAAGATTAACCATAAACTATTGCTACCCTTAATCAAGATTAACACCCTAATCAAGAGATTAAGAGGTTAACTCACCATTTAACTGTGACGATGATGAAAACGATGACAATGAGATGATGAGAGCATATGGCTCCAAACGGAAATGTTCTCAGCAAAAAACAGTGAGGGAGGGGCGTCAGCGGCTTAGCTTCGGTGAGAGAGAGAGATGGTGATAGTTGTCCAGTGAGGCACGGCGAGAACGGCGTGACGACAACATTGCATGGATGCTAGCTAGGTGAGGCAATGGCGAACAATGGAAAGGGGCAAGGCAAAGGGAAAGCCAAGAGAGAAAATAGAGCAAAAGAGAGGAAAATGAGAGAGGGAGTGGCCACATGAGGGAGGAAGAGGAGAGAGAGAGAGAGAGTGAAACTTGAGAGACAAGAGAGAGGCTTGAAAAGCAAGCCAAGGAAGATATTTTGTAGTCTTCTTCAACAAGCCAAAGTCTTCTAGAAAAGACATAATGATAATTTCACCAAATATAGCATAAAATACTATATGCATACAAGGGCCAGAATTTTGTATAGGCTCATATAAATTCAACTTGGGTTCAAAAGGTAGAGAATGGGCTTGGATTAGACTCATTGGGCTTAAATGGGCTTTGCTTAGGCTTGGTGGACTTAGTTGGAGCCCACTTAGCTAAACCTTGAAGGGAGTGAGGCATTGGGCCTTTGCCTGACCCGAGCTCCCTTTTTGACTTCAAATTCTTAGCCTACTAATCCTTGTCCAAAATTTCATGCTTACCGATAACCAGTGGATTAATGATGTGACATCCAAAAGGTTAATCTTGAAATCCTTGAAAGTTTGATATCTGAAATCATATTGAAATTCATGGTTAAATTCAATGAAATGCAACTTTAGTACTTCCTAAATTATCAAGTGGCTTTTAGGGGTTTTCACACATTTGACTCATGGTTGATGCATTTTCAATCCACATTTGTACATCTTCAAATTATGGGTGACCATCGGTTGTCATGTAATCATGAGGGACCAATTGCTCACCCCGAGTATAAAACCAAAAGGAAATTGGTTTACCATCATTCATGGTTAGTATTGCAGTCGTGCGGAATCACCTACAATCCAACCACGTGCTTTTGTCAAATTGATTTATTTCCATTCGCTAATTAGCTTGTAGCAATGTAGTATCGTCCCTCTTTGATCGTTTTGGTTGAGCGGTCTATCCTTAATTGAATTCTCTAGTCATGCGCATTCTAATCCTTAATGGCATTTCCCAATAAGATAGTTAATTCATAAGTGATCAATTTAGAGTAAATTCAACTAATAGCACATTGATAAAATAACAATTTCATATATCTTGAAAAGGGTTGAATTTTAGGATATCACACATAATATGTCAAAACAAAGCTCTCAACTATTAATTGCATTCTCTAGTTGATCACATCACAAGATTTCGACATCTTGATCATCGGATCATCAATATCATCCAAATAGTCAATAAATGGAATTTACACTATCAACATTGCTTAGTCATGCATCAATAGCCAATACGAACACATCAATTAACGTCCTAGAAATGATTAATCATCCCAAAATGATTTGTGGATTTTTTCATTTTTCAATTTATTTTGGTCAAAGGGTTGACTAAAAGCCACTAAAAAGTTGATTAATAGATCAAAACTTTGATTGTTTTCAAAAATTGTTAGTCCAAAAGTGAAATTGACATTATTTGGTAACTTTTTATGCAAAAATTCAAATTAAAAATTCAAATTTTGACTCAAGGCTTACTCAAAGAGTCAACTGAAAAGTCAACTCTTTAACTTTTTGGGTTTCTAATGAAAATGATTAGGAAATTAGTCACAGATGAAGGGCGAAAATAACACTTTTAACCTGAGAAATGAGTTCCGTTGCGATTAGCAACCTAAATCTCGAGATTTTACCTTTATGAACACATTGACCAAAAATTAGATGTCAACACAACTCTACTTTGATAAATCATAAGTGTCAAAGTGATTTCTTGTGAAGTAGGATGGAATCTTGAAGTAGTTTTTTCAAGAAACTATGAGGTATCTTTTGTTTAAATGATTTAGAAAATACTTTCTTAAATATGATTGATTATATCACTTAACAAGTTACGTTAACACATAGTATTTTTGTTATTTTATTAATAATGATTTTCATTTAGCAATAATGAGAATAGTTTTCATTCATTCTTTTTTCTATAAAGAATTTAAGCAATGAATTTAAAATATGATTTACAAATCATGGATTCTTGCGAAATGAATGGACCATTACTGATAAATGAATTCCAGGGGGATGCATTTAAGTGTTTGTCTTGACTCTTGAGAGGAGTCGCCCCAAAAGGAGCAAGCAGGAGAGTCACATGCGACACACAACACACATGCAAAAGGTATATGGAGTGGGCCACCCTTTTTCCTATAAACTTCATTTCACAAAAAATGAATAATTTGAAAAACATCTTTCAAAAAAATGAGGGAAATTTTCAAAAAAGGACCCAAAGTGAGCCTATTTTCTCAAATAAGGATTTAAAGTGGCCGTTGTTTCAAATGAGGACTCGAAGTGCTAAACCAGTCTAAAATAAGGACCTTAAATTGTGGGGCAGCCAAATGTTCACCAGCCGGCGAGCGTGTGGCATTTCTAGTGATCGGAATAAAGGTAATTTTGTCAAAAAATTGATAGAAATTAACAAATCCTAAAAACAGAAGCCACAAACTCTTCACACTCTTCTTCTGCACTTCATCTTATAGGCTCTTTGTCCCATCTTACTCGGAGAACCCAAAATTCTTTGTTAATGGAGCAAGATCCCTGACTCCTCAAGTTCTAAAAGTACGTGCCAGCACCCCCCTCGCCTACCCCTCTCTCTCTTCGTGGAAGTGGATTTGCATTGTGTCCAAGATGTGGGTCCTTGAGATCGAGATGTTTTGTGTCTCTTGGTTGGGTCCGTGGAAATGGATTTGCATTCCACCTCACTCTCTCGGCTTTCATGGTTTCCTCTCTCGCGATCCTCCATGAAATTCCCATGACGGAATCGAGTGGCTAAGCTAGCCCGAAGATCTCTCTGCCTGAAGGCAATGGAGATGATTCGCCGCGGCAGCGGCGGCTCGCTGCTGGCGGCGCCACTGCTGTTTCTTTTTCTCCTCACAGCGATACCAAGCTGCATCGTGGCGTCGTTGCAGCCGGCGAGCTTGGCCTCCGTGACGTGCAAGCTCAGCTTCGTCAATCGCAACAGGCTCTACAATGTGAATGGAGAAGAAGAAAACGTAAGAACGTGAAGAGTTTGAGAGTTTTGTTTTTACGGTTTGTTAAATTCTATCGATTTTTTTGACAAAATTGCCCTTATTCTAACCAACAGAAATGTCACACGCTCGCTGGCCTACGAACATTTGGTTGTTCCATGATTTGAGGTCTTTATTTGAGACTGGCTTAGCCACTTCAGGTCCTTATTTGAGACAATAGCCACTTTGAATTCTTATTTGAGAAAATAGGCTCACTTCGAGTCATTTTTTGAAATTTTCCCTAAAAATGACCAATTATATCACTTATAAAGATGAATGATAATATTTTCATTGTTTATAAAAATATTCAGATATTAATTATCGTTAATGATGAAAATATTTTCAATAAACTAATTATTTTAGGTAATATAAGTGATTATTTTTAAAATAATATTCTTTAAATTATTTATTTTTTACAAAATAAATAGAGTGAGATCCGCTCATCGTGCTTTGCGTACACGCGTTGTGCCTTCCGTCCTTCAGACCTCTTTGCCGCTTTCTCCTGCGGTCAACCATTAGCCGGTAAATCTCCTATAGCCGCGAGTCTTGCCAACACGTGTAACTAGAAAGAATTTGCGAATTCTCACGGGGTCCTTTAACTAATCCATCTGCTTTTTCGGACATTGCGGGTATTTTATGCTTATATAAATATTGTTGAAATGACATTATGATGATCCAGCACTTTATTCGAAAGTAACAATTAATGATGAAGAAAAAACCAGTTGCATATCCAATGAACCATAAATCAAACACTAATTTCTTGAAGGGTTAAGTATAGTTTAATACTTTCTCTTATTTTCGCTTGCTTACAAGTCGCCGCTATGTACCCATTGGACTAAAATTAGCGTACGAATTCAATGTGTCTGGAAGACACTAAATGAGCGAGTAAAATTACCAATTTCAAATTTAATGCAAAATAATAAAAACTGAATTCCAGTCAAAAAAACCCTTGAAAGACTTCAGCTCAAGTTGTTGTCAAAAGAAGTCTCATTCCAATTCGATTTTCCATTCGTACATGTCGAAGAACGCCAGTAACTCATGAAGTACTCGAGACAACTCCTATGGAGTAGTCGGAAAGCTCCAAACCCAATATGAGATTTGCACTCTAGTTTGAATGAACACGATGAAATGTTCGATTGCACAATTGTGCAAATACATATTCATTTACAGGCAAGTTTAAGGTTAATATATGTAGCAAGATAAATAGCTTGAGATACTTTATCAAGTCATTTTAATTATATATATTTGGTACTACATTGACGGAATTGCTCCCACAACCAAATAACTTTCGCTGAAAGTAGTTTGCCAGCATTTGTTTAAGGAAACCAGGGTTTTGCATTTAACTCCAAACGGAGGGTATCTCATGCAAGAAGAGATCAATTTCTTTAATTCAAACAGCATTGTACAATTCCAAACTAAGCCAGAATTCAATCGACGACAAGACTCATAAAATGCAAACTTGATGGCGTATCAATAAATAAACAAATCATGCTGGAATTTATTCAATGACACAACTTGAGAATATGAGTACAACATTAGAATTTAATCAATGATGCAGCACCAAGATAAAGATACACACCAAAATCTAATCAACGACACAAATCACAAAATTATAGTTAATGAAATTCAAAGTACAGTGCAAGAAAGATAATTAAAAGATAACATTCTGTTTATTTGGGGTTCCTTGTGGACAATTGGTAGTATTTATAATAGTTAATGGTAACTACTCTTCGATAGTTCCCAACTATTACAATCTCCTAAATAACCCCAACCAGTTATCTTCGTGTCTGTAGATCCCACATGTACAAACTAATCCGTCGGTGTTCGCTCCACGACCTCTATTGTAGACGGTAACTTCTCCTTTCAAAAAGTGTTTTTGATTTTAACCATCCCATTGGATAACTTGATCTTCAAACCACAACTGTCCTTCCAAAATTGTGCCTCTAGTCCCAATTGATCCATCGGACGATTTGGTCTTCAAATAATAACTGTTCTTTCCAAAATTGTATGCCCTTGGTCTTCCTAATCTTAAATTTCAAAAAACTTGTTGACATTCCCTTACGAATATTGCTAGTATCCACATTAGTAACGATTTATGATTCATTATCGTATTTCTACAACTGATTATATAGTGTTAATAAGTACTCTTGTTAATTGATATATGTAAATCCTCACACCCATCGCTTGTTTCAGTACTCACACGGTATGCACATGATTGCCCATACTAGTCTCATGTGCTGCTCACATGCTTGCATCAAACAAGCTATATTTTGGGTGTTAATAGGTACTCAAAAAATTGCCTAAAAAATTATAAAATTGGATTTTGCTTCATTTAGTAGTTTTAAAACTTCTAATTTATTTTTTCTCTTTTTCATGAATTTTAAAGATTCTCTTGTTAAATTTCAAGAGTGGAAGGCTTCATTGAGTGTAGCTACGGCTTGGACTCAATTGTACCTATGTGATTGAGATATGTAAATTCATGTACTCTTTATTCGGCACCATTCTTTCACATCGTACACTATTCCTCAATGCTGTCATATACGGGGAAAGCTTCTTAAAAAGTGACGTCACTAATTAATTAATTGGCCAAATTTTGGTTTTTGTGAAATCTAGAATGGAAGTTTGAGGGTGAGCCACATATGCTCTTAAGTAACTAAATTACGAAATGACATTGATGAGCTGCCTAAGAAGACACGATAATGTATAAGAGAAAAATTAATGAGAAGAATCATGAATTTGACATCGATATGAACAATAATTCTATCATTTTGAAGCCCGCATAACTTGTTAATACATTTGACATTGCCTCAAAAGGCAATTTTCACAGCATATTGGTTGTCAAGAGGGGTGTTTGACATAGATAAATCATCTCCTTGCAAAAGAGGGAAAATTACCAAAAAATCATAAACCTATTACAGTTGTATTAATTCAATTTTTTTTTGTCAATTGAGTTTTAAATCTTTTGTAATTATGTCAGTTTAGTCCATCAAACCAAATTTGATCGATCGACACTGATATGATTGCCAGCCAATGCCAGCAACAATTTTTTTGATAATATTTTATTTTTTCGAATTTTTTATTAATTTTTTCTTTTTTTCTTTCTCTTTTATTGTCCCCTCTGCCTCCTCCTCCCTCCTCCTCCCTCCACCCTCCTTTGGCTTTGGCGATTGACTAAAGGAGAGGGCAAGCTATCCCAACCACTAGCTAGGCGAGCCCTCCCCGAATCCGATAGGGGCTCACAGGCGAGGCAAGCTCACCTAGCCACCTTAGTCCGATGACTGGCTAGCCCTCTCCTCTAGCTGGTCACTAGAGCCAAAGGAGGGAGGAGGAAGGTGGAGGAGGGAGAAGGAAAAAAGAAAGAAAGAAAAAGGGAAAAATATAAAATATAAAAAATTCAAAAAATAAAATACTATTAAAAATTTGTCGTCGATAGCCACATCAGTGCTGGCCGGCCAAATTTGGCCGAATGGACTGAATTGGTATAATTGCAAAAGGCTTAGGACCGAATTGAGCCAAAAAAAAAAGTTTTAGACTAAATTGACATAATTGCAATAGGTTTAAAAAAAAATTGGTAATTCTCCCTACAAATGAAGAAATTAGCAACACTATCTCGATAGCCATCGCTCTCGCTCAAACTTGAGATTGCTGAGACATCAAGACTTGTCTTTATCAAGGTTTGTGCCCATGCATTGCATGCAACGAACTAAATCGAGTTTCTTCAGCAGATTGCTTAAACTAGAACTTGGACCATCTTCTATTAAAAAAGGGTAACGATTCTGCTTAAAATAAAAAATCAATTCGTTGATGTAGCTCAGTCAAGAGACATTGTTCTTGGCTGAATTTATTTTGTCAGATCTTTAAATTCCCGATACGATCAGAACACATGGGACACGATCCATAATAAAATCATTCGTTGATGTTATTGTAAAATTTTTGGTGACTGTTTTGACCGGTCAATTTGTTTTACTCCAGTCCCAAGAAAACAAACAAATCAATTTAGGGGGGAATCTGTCGAATTTCGGCTTATCTACCACATGGAATGCCGAATCAACAATAAAGTAGGAGGGCATCTAGGATCATGGAATGACACACTTAATATCAAATTGTATTTTATATAGCCAAGTCGTTTGCAACAACTTTCTGTTTTCTCTCGAACGGAAATATTATCTTAATTCCTAGATTTTCAATGTCTCACTCTTTGTCAGCATTCTAATGACATGCCAATCTATGACAAAATTGAAAGCAGATAGATGCCGTTTTGACATGATACTTGAATGAACTACACGATACAATTCATACTTTTGATGATTGAGAAATTCCATAATCAAATAAGTTTGAGTATTGATTGGAAAAAATTATTCCTCTAGGGCACTAAGCAATTTAGCTACGTTTGGTCGTCCGATTTCTAATCAAGATAAGATTGGATAGGATGGGATATGAAATCCAAGAGATTTTGCTATATCATATCAACTATTTAGTGATTGTAGTAATAAAGTCGGATATATCTACATCATATTATATACATTTTTTGGTATAAACAATATATTAATATAAATGAACCACAGAATTTACAAATGGATATGGCAAAAATCACTCACGACACTCTTGTCTCCTTTTTTTTTTTTTTTTTTTTTTTTTTTTTATTTTACTCTATTTTTAATTTTTTAATTTTTTATTTCTTTCTTCCCCATCCATCATTCTCTAATAAAATTTTATTAAATAGAAAACCGTATTAATATACCTAAAATGTTAAAACACCTAAAATATGTAATAAATATATATATTTTTATATTGAACTCTTATTATAAGATTGAATTAGATTCAATATATAAAAAAACTTAAGATTAAATTAAAATTTTGTTATTTTGAATTTATTATATTAAAATTCAAATATTATTTATATTGAAAAATAATTTTAGATTTGTTAATTTAAGAAGTTTCAACTTTCCTATTATAAAATTAGAAATCATATACACCTTTATCCCACCTCTTCCATGGGATAAATTTTCTCCAACCTATATCCCCCTAATATTCAACTTTATTCTATCTTGAGTAAGCACTAAACATAGGATACAATCTTGAATTTTATCATGACCACCAAATGCAACCTTTGGGTCTTCAAATGGCCATTCCATCTAGTTATTTATTCAACGACATGTTTTGATCAAACCAAAATCATCACCATTATGATCAACCAAAGAGGTTTTGAGCTGAGGCAAAGAGAAGGAAATCAATAGCCTTATAGTCAAAGCTAATTACCTATTGAACAAGATTTTAACAAGGGTCATGATCTTCTTCATTCTGGTTGGAAGATGGTGTGATTCAAGTAGTAGAGGGTGCCCAAATGAATTAAAAGAGCATTGAGAGATAGCACTGTTTTTTATATCATGTTGAAATTCAATTCAAAAATTTAAGCTCATAGGTAGAGAGGCACAACATGAATATAAAAAATATATAATACCAAGTTATCAAGCTATGTAGGATAATATTTCAACATTAACAAATGATTGATATTCATGATTTGTGACCCACTAATCAAATGCAAGATTGAAGAAAATTTCCTTCTATTAGGGATGGAGGAAAATACAACCATTATAAGAGCAATAAGCAATAGCTAATAATTTTGCATCGAGTTTTTTTAAGAAAATATATATATTTATTTATTTAAAAAGTCAAATGACCATTTGTGCTCTCTTTTGGTATAAAAATGGATAGTGTTAAGAAACACTTGCACAAAACTAAACAATATGTAAATTAAGATGAAGGTAAATGAATTCAAACTCTTTTCAAAGACTAGAACAAACTGATCAGGAAAATCAATTAAAAGCTCATAAACCTATTGTACAATGGTCAATTTAGTCCTAAATCTTTCATTGTGCCAATTTAATCCTAAACATTTTGAAAATTTGCTAAATTAGTCCTAAACTCTTTAACAATTTGCTAATGTAGTCCTTCTGGTTATTTTGCCGAAAATTGCTAAAAGGTTTAGAACTAAATTGAGAAATCAAACTTCCAAGACTAAATTGGCATAATTTAAAGGTTTAGCACTAAATTGGCTATCATACAATAGGTTTTAGACTAAATAAGTGTAATTGAAATGTATAGAACCCAATTAATCACCATTCAATAGATTTATGACCTTTCAAACAATTTTTCTCAAATTGTTTAGTTTTGTGCACAATTGCCACATTTGTGAAGAAGTGAAGATGGATTCTTCTCTCACCTAATGTGAGGTTTCCCCTCTATCCCTAAGATGATAATTCTTCCCTTTACAGAAACCCTAGAAATTCAATCCTAAATCATTGTCGTAAGCTCCAATGGCTAAATCCATCTTACCCTTACCAGATTAGGCTACTTTTCCTTTTCAATCCTATACTACCCACTTAATAGTTTATACCGTTCGGTCCAAATTCCAATACGAAGTCAACATAATGGGGTGGCCAAGAATGTCGCTTCTGGATGATCAAATTGTGGCATCTTTTCCCAGGTTTTACTTCTCTAGTCGAATCTAAATCCTTTTGCTTCAATGGGTCTTAGTTACTTCTACCTTAATCTATCTAGGGCTCCCTTCATTCCACATCCCAATTTTCACCACCAAGATTGAAGTACAATTGAACTATTGTTAATTTCTTTCTTCCTTAAATCGAAATCAACAAAGTTCAAAATGGAAGGGGAAAACAAAAACAACCTAAGGATGATGGCGCTGTGTAAACATATGAGTGATTTGTAGGCTGGAGATGATGTCACAAAGTTAGATGCTGAAATTCCTGAGAGAGACAAGTAGGAAAGTGACCTATTACTATATGACAAATTATTCTCAAGACCAAATGTTAATCTCCAAGCATTCCTAAGTATAATGAAGAGAGCATGGAAGATAGAGGATGTGAAATGTGAAGTTATTGAACTTGGGTTTTTTCTATTTATCTTTACTCAGTCAAAGAAAAAATGAGAGTTTTTAAGTCTGGACCATGGTCTTTCACCAATAATCTTCTTGTTTTACAAGAATGAGACTCCAATGTTCCAAAGCACTGCTATGAGTTCTTGCACTATGCCTTTTGGGTGCAATTGTTGGGCCTTCCTCATGCTGCTATATTAGAGGAGTCAGTGAGACTCATTGCTGCAAAATTGGGGATAGTTGAGGAAGTTAAAATCAAAGCAAGAAATAATAGTTCTCATAAGATTGGCAAAGGCAAAAATAAGGCTGAATCTGTTGAACCCCCTAAAAATAGGAACATTCATCAATGTGGGAGGTAGGAAATGGTGGATAGATTTTAAATATGAAAGGTTATCTCATTTATGTTATTCTTGTGGATGTATGGGTCATTGTGCGACCTTTTGTCCGAAGATGCCTTATGAGGAGACCGGATTAGCCAAGGATGAACAAGAGAAGTATGGCTCTTAGCTTAATGTAGAAGCAAGAGAATTTAGCCCATGCTGGGAAGTTTTCTATGGGGAAATTGATAGATCTCTAGAAGATGTTATAGTGCCTGAAACACATATGTCCCTTGTAGGTGAGCACCTAGAAAATGAAAAATTGAGGCAAACAAGCTAGACGCTAGTTTCATATAAGCCCGTAGTGAATGAGCAAGCTGAAGATGCAAGAATAATAGACAAAGCAACCCCAAACAAGGGGAAACGAGTCTAACAAGTTCTAGAGAAAACCTGGACCTTATTAGAACATGGAACAAGGACAAGACTTACCAAAATAGAGAAAGTTGGACTGAAAAAGCAAGTGGCCAAAAAACAAAAACGCTTTACTCTTTATGAGAAGAGGGAGACTCAAATGAATCCGATTGATGAGGAGAAGCTTCTAGATACTTCGATTAGGATGTGGGAAGGGGTCCATGAAGGGGCTTTGGTGGCTAGCCTAATAAGCCACCAAGAGAGATATGAAACTATTAAGTTGGAACTGTCAAGGTTTGGGCACTCCTTGACAATCTAGCATCTTAGAGCCCTAGTGGTGCGTGAGAGGCCTAATTTAGTGTTTTTGATGGAGACTAAAAATAAGGAAGATAAGGTGGATCATATAAAGGTCAATCTACATTTCATGTTTTCTTTTATTGTTAATCATGTTGGTATAGAGGATAGACTTGCATTGTTTGGGATGAGGAAGTGAAGGTAGATGTGGAGTTTCATCTTGATAATCTTATTGAAGTGGCTTGTAAGGATCTTGGGAGTGGTATAGTGATGAAAATTTGTTTCTACATACATCCACTATCTATTAGGAGAGGTATAATCTATGGAATGTCCTATGACCTAGAAACCTACCATACAATTTTCCATGGCTATATATTGGAGACTTTAATGAAGTTTTATATCATTGGGAAAAGGTGAGGAGACGTGATGTTGATTGGTATAGGATTGTGGCTTTCCGGGAGTTTGTGGATTCATGTTCCCTTATGAATATTGAAAGTAAAGGTTGTGCATTCACATGGATAGACAATAGGGAGGGAGATGAGTTGGTCAAAAAGAAGCTTGATCGAGCTTTATGTAATCTGGAATGGAGGGTTAATTTTCCTATTGCCGAAGCTTTCACACTTCCAGCTATTGGGTCAAATTATTGTCTGATCATACTGTCCTTTGATTCAACCAAGGTTCGAAAACAAAATAATTTTCTTTTCGAAGCATTTTGGTTACAAAACCTAGAGTGTGGAGGGGTTATTAAAAATTCTTAGGGGCCTATAATGGAGAACCAGCTGGATAGTGTTAGTAAAACAAAGAGCGTGGTCACATAATTGGGGAAATGAAGCCATAATACTTTCAAGAATGCATCCAAACAAATTGATAATTTCAAAGGGAAACTCATAGAACTAACAAACAAGGATGAAAGGGAATTAGCAAGGGAGGAGTATAGAAAAATCCTTGACCAAATTGAAGTGTTATGGAGGCAAGAGGAAATGTACTAGAGTATGAGATCCCAAATTAATTGGCTAAAATAGGGAGACAAAAACACGAAGGTTTTTCATGCCTCTACGATTCAAAGGTGACAACGTAACAAAATTTCCATGCTATAGCTTGATGATTACAACTGGAGTCAAGACCCTTTGACCTTTAAACAACATATCAAAGGTTTCTACAAATCTTTGTATACTTTAGTTGCAAGTCGACACTACCATCCTTTGTTAGAATAATGCCTTGTGGTGGTAACTAATGGGATGAATGAGGCTCTTATGAAGTAGGTCATCGAGGGAAGAAGTGAGACTTGCTATTTTTCAGATGGGTGCCACTAAGGCATCGAGATTTGATGGACTAAATGGTTTATTTTATCATGGCAATTGGTCAGTTGTTGATAAGGATATTTTCAAGATGGTAGTCTCTTTCTTTGATCAAGGTACTTTTGACCCTATTTTAAATGAGACACACATCACTCTTATTCCCAAAATCACTAATCTAGAAAGTATTACTAAGTATAGGCCCATTAGTCTTTTTAATTTTAACTACAAAATAATTGCAAAGATTATGGCTAATAGGCTTAAAACCTAGCTTCCATAGATTATATCCCCTAAACATAGTGCTTTGGGGGGGGGTTGGCAAATTCAAGATAATATTTTTATCATCCAAGAGGTTTTGCATCAATTAAGGGTTCAAAAGAGGAAATGGAAATTTCAGGCAATTCTTAAACTAGATATGCAAAAAGCTTATGATAGAGTGGAATGGAATTTCTTAGGTGATTGCATGCTAAGGATGGGTTTCTATGAGAAATGGGTTCCACTTGTCAAATTTGTGTTTCTTCAATATCTTTTAGGATCAGAGTCAATGGGAATTCTTGTGATGTATTTTATCCAACTAGAGGGATTAGACAAGGAGATCCACTATCTCCCTATCTATTCATTATGATGGCTAATGTGCTATCTTCAATGGTAAATAGAGTTGTGATTGATGGAAGTCTAAAAGGTATTCAGCTAAACCCAAGTTGCCCTACACGCTCATATTTGCTATTTGCTAATGATGCTATATTTTTCTTGGATGGTGGAGAAGCTCAAAACCTTGCCAATGTGTTAAATAAGTATTACTTCACATTAAGTCAATCCATCAACTTAAATAAGTCTGTTTTTTTTTCTTTCAAGCATAGGTATCCCTAGGAGTTAAAATTGAATATTGCAATTGAATTGAGAGTACCTATCATGGAGAGAAGAAGAACATATCTAGGTATTCCTTGAGATTGGGGCCAAACAAAAAAATAAATGTTCCCATGGATTCTAGCTAGGGTGGATAGTAAAATGGAGGGTTGGAAAGAACAATTAATATCAAAGGTGAGTAAGGAGATCCTAGTGAAAACGGTTGTTCAAACTTTACCGCAATATGCAACGTCAGCATTTGAGATTTCTATTTCCATTTGTAGGGCTATTGAGAAGAGGATTTCAGCATTCTGATGGAAACAAAATGTAAATAGAAAGGGCATTCACTTTCTATTTACTAGAGAAGATGGGATTTCCTAAAAACTATGAAAGATCAAGGGGGCATGGGTTTTAAAGTCTTAATTGATTTCGATAGAGTTATGTTGGGAAAATAAGCATAGAGATTAAGCCAAGCCCCACAAGCTTTATGGAGCAAAATTTTCAAAGGTTTCTACTTTCCAAGAGGAAATTTTTGGAATGCAAACAAAGATTCCTAAACATCTGGTGGGTGAGAAAGCATACTCATGGGCTAAAATGTTATAGCACAGGATACAAGATGGGAAGTGGGCAATGGAAGAATAAAATCTAAGATGATAGATGGTTGTCATCAAGCCTTATTGGAGGTCCAAAAAATAGAAACGATCCTCAATACATGGTTGAATTAATACGTCAAAATTCTAATGAATGGAATATTCAATTTCTAAATGAAATGTTTGGGGAGACTACTATCCAAGAAATATTGTCTATTCCTTTAAGCCTAAACTCAGGACCAGACAAACTTCTATGGACACTAAACAATATAGGGGAGTATAAAGTTAAAAGTGGGTATAACAAGTTTCGTATGCAAGGATAAGCCAAAACAAAGATTCAAGTATCAACTTCATATCAAAACCCCAAACGACTGTGGCTAAAGGTATGGAAGCTTCAAATTTGCCCTAAAATACGATTATTTATGTGGAGTATCTATAATGAAGCCCTTCCTACTAAGGTCAACCTATATAGGAGAAATTTGTTACCTAATTTGCTCTACCCTGTTTGCAGCCATGCCCCTAAGTCCACCAAACATCTCTTTACCTTGTGCAAATGGACACAAAATATATGGTTAGATCCTAGAAATAGAACGGTTACCCCCCAATACAAATCACTCAGATGGGTAAATGGGTTTGTGATTATCTCACTTCTAGAGCCTCCCCACAAGCAAAGGCTCTGTTTGCCGGTACACTATGGCTAATCTAGAAGGCGCGTAACACTCTAGTTTTCCAAGACAAAAAACCAACCCATGCTAGATTGTGAGAGAAGCTGAATCTTTGATCAAATTATTCGAAAAGTGGAACAAAAGACTAGTGGGGATTGAAACAATGACAGACTCTCCTTCGTAGCAAGAGAAACTACCATCTCCCCGAACATTGAAATTAAATATCAATTCCTCTTGGTGCAACATGACAATGGAGGGTTCAGTTGTGGGAATCACCAAGAATAGTGAAGGATTGCTCTTGGATGGTTTTGCACAGAAAACTCATTCTCCTTCAACCCTTGTCTCGAAAACCCTAGTCATGCATTTTGCTTTGCAAAGGCTGAACAGCAAGCATGTGGAGAAGGGGATGAAAGTACAAAAAATTGATTTGTGCATGGAGGTAGTCAGTGATAACCTATCTATGATCAACGGGATATTGGCCCTAACGGAGTTGTAATGGCCTACGAGGGTTATTATGTTGGACTGTAGGCAAATGATAGGCCAAAGAGGAGGAATCAAGCTTAAATTTGAACCATGAGAGATGAACCAGGTTGCGGATTGGCTTGCAAAGTCTCACCAAACTAGATGACTTCCTTGTAATTGGATAGAAATCCCCCCATTCCCTAAGGTCAATCTTATATCTCGAATTTGGTTTTGCTGTAATGCACTTTTGGGCTAAGTTTAGTAATGAAACTCAATCTCCGACAAAAAGAAAAGAAGAAGAAGAAGAAGTAGAAGACTATTTTTACCAAACTTGCTCTCGAAGACAACAACAAAAATGAATGAAATGTCGATCATTGGCTTGAATTTCGTAATTAATACATTCGTGAAGTGGAACAGATCACTTAATCCTTTTCTACTTGTAATCAATAACGATCTGAAAGAAAGTGGCAAGTCCCCCGTTAAGCGTGCCGTGGTCTTAGGATGGGGGGGCACTACTTCCAAAAGAATTGAATTTCTTAATAAATATATAGATGTATATATATAATGTGTGTGTATTGCATGTGTTTCTTAAAGGAATCTTTGTTTCGTAGCAGCAATTGAATGGTCAAAGCTTTTGTTTTCCTTTCTTTTTTCTTTTGGCAAGAGAATGATCATGCGGCTCACTACCCGATGTAGAAATAAAAAGAAAAATATAAAAATAATAATAAATGTGCTCATTCTATATATTAAAGCAGGAGTCTTTTTAATGAAAAATTATGTGGCAAGCTTGAAGAAAATTCACCATTTTCTTTAATATGTAATGGTCAACCAATGTGCCACCATGATGGTCCATTTTGATGACGAATTTCACGAGATTTTAATATTTTTTGATGAGCTTTGAGTGAAAAAACTCATATCACTAACTACATTGGTAATCTGACACTTTCTGTACGTGAAATGGACTTATAGAATCCAATAATTCCATGCAAAGGGTCTGCAGATATAATGTGCATGGCATAGTTTTTAATTGATATTTGTATGGCATGTGGAGAAAACTACCCGCAATAGATTCTTACCAGTGAGATACGGTCAAAAAATAAAAATAAAAAAATCAATTTATTTTCAACAAAGAAAACAAATAACTAATTACCATGTGATGAAAGTGGTAAAAAATAGTAAAATTTCGTATTTTCTTTTCTCCAAAATTCCAAATTTATTCCAAGTTACTCAAATTAACATCCATAATGGGTGAATTTAAATAAATAAATAAATAATGAAGTTCGTCAATTGCTTCTATGTGGATATTGGTAGTAAGATTTATGTTTGACATGTTGAACAGTTGAATTAACAGCATACCATCTGTGACAAGTAATTTTTTTTATCAAAAGAAATTTTCATTCACTATCAAAATAATACATAAAAGATGAGAAATCTCAAAAGTCATCATAACAAGGCAAGTTCGTAGAATTCCACAACAAACCAATGATAAAAATCAATGTGCACCATCAGAGCATGGTTGGCAGAGATAAACCTTTACAAACAGATATGTTTTTGCATTCAAGCAAAATGATGGGCAGCTGATCATCGAATCATACATCATCATCAAAAATGAGCACACACTGAGATCTCCAATTGTTGTGCACCTAGGTTCAGCATCCCTAACAACATAAACATGTTAAACAAGCTCAAATCTAACACCTATAAGAGCAAACCCTTTAACAAGTGTGAGATGCCAAAGCTTTTAACAATAGCACATTGAACGAGTACAAATTTGAGACCCAAGCTACTATGAATGAAATTGAAAATGGAGGTGGAATATTTATTCATTAAAACTCCTAAATCTAGAATTTGATCAAAGGGAAAACCTTCTAGATATAAAATTGAGAGAGCAATGCTTCCGAATCAAAAACTAGATCGAGAGAGTAAGAAAAAAACAAGTAAAATGAAAAGTAACAAGGGAAGGGAGGAGAGATCTAGGTCATATCCCTCCTCTCTAGAAGTTGTAGAAATTCAATTGGTTAAATACATTGAAAACTTGTCCAAAAAAATACCACAAGAAAATTATCCAAAAAGTTGTCCTCACCAAGCCTCGCCTAAATCTAGGCAAGGGCCATGAAGTCCTCGTTGGTGCCAATTCGGGAGTGGGTCATGGCCCTCACCCATGGCCCTTGCCTAGTGGCCAACAAGGGTCAACGACCCTCACCTAGTGACTACTAAGGGCCTAGCAATCCTCACTGGCTAAAGTTGTAAAAAAAAAAAACAAACAAACAAAGAAAAGAAAGAAAAAGGATAAAAAGGAAAAAGAAATTAAATAAATAAACGAAAAATATTAAAATATTATTAAAAATTATCCACGTCAACAATTGTCATACCACATAAGATGGTTAGCATTTGCATTAGCGATTTCCGACCAAAATTGGCCGAAGTAACTCAATTGGCAGAACAAGAAAAGGTTTATGACTCAATTAGTGATATTAAAAGGTTTAGAACTAAATTAGCAAAAATGCAATAGTTTAGGATTGTTTGGACAACTTTCCCTAAATGCATATGACTTATGGTATTGAAAAACTAAAGTAGAGTTGTTCAAAGTGTTATTCTAATGTAATTTTATTAGTTTTTTGAGGGCTTGAAAATTTTATTAAAAAAAATAAAAACTACTTACATTAACCTATAAGAGATAACATACTCCATGACTTAACTTTTCTTATAACTTATAGGCATGGATATGGAGACTCAATTACTTAAAGACCAATGAAACATCGTATAAGTCTTATGAATCGATTAAGTTCAGCTATATGGATGCACAAGTGGCTCTAATCCAAAATTGTTTGTTTGCAATTGTAGGACTTGTATTTAAAATATCTCAATGATTCAATTTTTTTGGAGAAATTGAATAATATATAACTTTGTACCTATTTTACAAGGCATACGGACTTAATTATAGCTTTCCTTCAAAGTAAATAAGTATTAATGTGTATTTTGATAATAAAGTGATATCTCAATCGTACATAAAGTGTGGGCACAAATGTTATTATTCAATTTAAGGGCAATTGTTAATTAATCAAATAAATATTGTTCTCATGATATTCATAATCAATGCTTTAAAAAATAGATATTTCCTCATTATCTATGTCTATCAATAACCTCCTCAACGGGACGCTTTAATCTTACCCGTGGTGACATTCTTGTTCTTGATAACGAAGACGTTCTGCTCATTAAATCGTGTTAATTTTATGCACGAAGTGGTTGTTTTCCTTGTCGAAAATAAAGTACTACTTTCGTGTCTCTTGTTAGAATTAGAGGAAGCTCTTAACTAATTGAATCAATAACCAATACTTATAATAGTACTTAAAAAGGCATTTAGCTAAATTAGAGAAATTTTAGCTTTTATCATCTTATTTAATCAAGTCCTCTTGCCACTTTTGTTGATTACTATTATACTTAGTGGAAATTTCCCATCAAAATTCGTAAACTCAAGTTAAGTTTTGTAAAAATCTCTCCCCTTTACTCGGAAAAATCACCCAATTAGTCCTAAACATATAGGGTCGATACTAATTTAATCATAAATTTTCAATTTTGTCAATTTAGTCATAATTTTTTATGCGAAATTCCAATATAATCATCTCATTCAATTTTTGTAAGAATTGCCGATGTAATGATTTAGTTATCAGTGGTTGTCCTAAATGGAACATTGCCGCGTAGTCAATTCTAATAAAAATTAATTGAAAAAACTATATTGGAATTTTGCGCAAAGATATAGAACTAAATTAGCAAAATCAAAAGTTTATAACTGAATTGGACAATTTCCCCCCTCTCTATACTATATAAAATTCTACATCCATTGCATTAGAGCATCTAATAATCAATTGCTAGATGTCTAACCATCAATAATTATCTGACTTCATTTGTATAACTAATCAAGATGATGAACAAGATAGAGTGAAATGCGAGGTCAGGGAACAGAATCAAACTTTTGTTGGACCACTTTATTTCACTTAGTTAATGAGTTTCTTAATGTACGGTCAAACAAAGGCCGAAAAGCAACGACAAAGAGAAACAGTTCTCTTGAAGCCGAACGAGAGAAATGAAGGGAGCCGATCTTGCCCTTTAGCCAAGGCGGGAGGACAAACCTCATGTCGTGGTCTGTAGAGTGAAGAATATTCTCCGACATCATCCGAAACCACGTCCTCCTCTCCCAGGGTTTTCCCGGGGGTGGTTGTTTAGCACACCATCGGCTCTCCGTTGTCGTTTTGCTGTTTGAATTTGAAGACTGAAACGACCTTTTGTCGTCACGTAATCATGTGCGTCGAGGGTAATCACATGCACCCTCCATGTGAGCTCCATGTTATAGCATCCCCATCGTCATGGCTTTACCTGTCAGTGAGAGAGAGAGAGGGTCCCATTTCACCTGTCATTACAAAGTTCGGGACTGCTAATTCCATCTTCGCAGCCTCTTAATTTGTCAAGAACCAGGAAATCTCTTCATAAGATATAACAACCGTAACACATGAAGTTAGGATATTAAAATTATGGGTGTATTAACGTCAAAAAAAAGAAAGATTAGGAGTAAACATTTTGCTCATGATTTATTATATGAAAGTGAATACAATTGAAACAAATATACAATTATAATTCCTGACAATGCCACATAAAGTGCATCAATAAATAATGTTGCACAATTAGCATTATTGATCATAAGTTAAGTAAAGAAACTAATATATCTTATCATCTTCATTATATGTTCCCATGTCCCGAACATTAACTTTTACATCGTATCTAGTTGATGCAAAAATGAAATTTCACAAGCGAAGATGACCTTTTGACATGTATAAAAATGGAATGGATATCAAATTAGGAAAATGTGCACTCATCAATTGATTCATCTTGTTCGTTGGATATTTTTTAAGCATATTCCATAAGAAATCAAGGTTCAGATTCAAAATTATGAGTCATATCTAACTATAATTCTCAAGGATGAAGTATATTCCCTAGAAAAATAAACAATAAATGGAAAACGCATGTGAAAGTTTGGTCGGGGCATGCCCATGTAGCTCGCCCTAACAAATGCTTTAAGACAAAATTTAGTTAGAGTTTTGGTTTCGGCATGACTCAAATTTGTGTAATCTAGTGGAATAGAGATAATACTTTGATCATTAAGCTACCGTGCTAGGTGCACAAAAGTCACATTCTTGTTTTAATATACATATGATTGAATTGCTTTTATTGCTTGGAAATGTGGTCTCTCGGTCCAGCAGCCAATTGTCAACAATTTGTGCCATCAAGCTAGAATCTAGAGAAACAATGAAACCGTTTCTTTAGGGCTTTTGGTGCATTTAATCAATTTCATGAGAAAATATTTAAGGAGTGTCACATACCACGTTTTTGCCTGATTAGATGCAAAATCAGAATTAGATGACCTGATGTAATTATTAGTTGTACAATGTGTCACCTAATAATATGATGTGCCAAGTTCATAGTTAACCATGTGTGATGACTACTTTGTTAGAATTCAACACACAATCACAAAGAAATAAAGAATAAAAGTGAAAAAGAAATCGAGACACAAGGTTTTTACACTTGTTCACCCTTAAATCAAAGCTATGTCCAAAAAGGATTCCTTAATAATTAAACCTTGCATATGTTACATCCCCTCAATTATAAGATCAAGAAATTATTATATCTAATAGAGATTTATGGACTCCAACCTAGACTACTAATAAACTGCCCTCACAACCCCCCACCGGGATGGCCCCTAGACCACCACTCTCTTACCAAAGAGCAAGATCCTCACGTCTTCCTACCGATGGGGAGTATGAACTATATCTCAACATTACTCAACATGTGGATCTTTCAGTCAAGTTCTCTTTTATTGTGGGTGCACTTTCCACTCAAATTACTATGCAATTGATCTTTTGACAATTTTTCATGTTAATGACATGCTAATTCAGTATATATTGAGATCATGCCACATTATCTTCAATTTCAAAACATAGGTTACTCTCCATAGTTACAATTCTTAGCGATGTTGCGATCTCGGAGTCGCAAATTGAGTCAAGAGTACGATTACATGTATAAATATAGATGGAATAATCATTACGAAATTGGGCTAGCCATCTCTTCGTAATTTTTATTTGGACCTTCATCAATAATCAAGTCCGTTCATAAGCCTGAAAATGTCAATTGGATAATCTCCGCAGGCCCAACAAACTGCCTTGAAAGCTCCCAGATAATCCCATTCGGGGACTCAATTTCACTCTTGACTCGGCGAGTTCATCCCACTATATCCCAATAATTATTTGCGTTTATTTTTTCCTAGAAAGAAATGAGGATTTTGTACAACTTAGGTTTTCATGGTTCCGTTTGGAGACATTTTCAACACACCCCGAACTTATCTGGTTGGAAAAATCTTAACCTAAACTCATGATAGATCAATCAAATCATGTCTCAAACCGAGCCCATAACTTTGATCTGGTTCAATTTCAAACCATTAAGTCGACACAAGTAAAATTACAAGTCTTATTTAACAAATTAGTCTAATCATCAATATCTTAAAGGCAACATTAAAACCAATCATTAAAAAAATAAAAGCTGGCACAAAATTATCAATAACAACATTGCTTAATTTTTTTAACAAAATAGGAAGAGAAGCATATCTCAATATATAAATGAGAAAACATACATTCATTATCCTTAAAGAAGTAACCACTTCAATATGCTTTTAGCATCAAACAGCAGAAAAGGATTATAGTTAATATGAATTATTCGGTTTGATTCGTCTCTATCAATTTTTGCACCGTCAAGCAAAAATTGTTCTAACAAATTGATAAGAGAAAAAATTCCACACCAAAACTAAATCAAGAAACCAATAGACTGAACTCATTGGTTCAGTTTGATTTATTGGGTACAAACACGGATTTAGGTGCCCTAGGGGTTAGACTTGAAACATAGATTGAAATGCTTGTAGTGTAATTCAACCATACATCGCATAAGTCTCATGTAAGATTTACAAATCCAAAAATTGGAACTGTGAGAACATTTGATGATGTTTCACTTTGAATTTTTGGTTTTAGTTGTTATGTAATTCACCGTCCTCTGATAACGTCTTTGATCGGGTTATAAAATATGGACGATTCCATCAGAGAAAGCGTTGAAAGAAGAAAATAATCCATTTCCTTTGAAAGGACAAAAGCTTTAGCATGACCGATGCATTGTAAAGCACGATTATTAACTATTCATATGTCCGTTTGTACCCGACCAAAAATATATTATGTGTGTCCATTTGTAAAAGTGATGGATTGACTCTTTTCCCCTAATATTTTTTATTTGACAAATTGTATGGGGAAACATCTTGCATCTAATTATTCAAAGAAATGCTGCAAGAATCGTGCACCAATTGAAATTGCAAAATAACCAAAGCTGGGAAAACTAAGTTCCGTTTAAATGGGAAAAAAGAGAGGAGAAAATGGAACCATCCATATAACAATTTGAGTTTTGAAAAATAACTAACTGAAAAGGAGTAAATGGTGCTGCTTCTAGATGAAACTTAGAAGATAGCTCTACGAATATAAGCATCTCTAATACCACGACACATTTATTTTCTCTAAATACAAACTTAAGTAACCCTTACAGAGAATACAATTAAAGACACAGTTTCTACAAAGCAATAACAAAAGGGAAGATGAATACAAACATTAGACTAAATTTGTTCGTCCCCCTTATTGCTTCCCTTGCATTGAGTTTCTACCATCTGCAAAAACCTGCGAAAGTAAAACATCTCTTTACTGTTCTGTAGCGGGGGGTAAATAGAGTCAATTTTGCTTTTGCACAATCTGCCTTCTCTATTGCTTCTAATCTTCTCCAGAAATTTACGTCTTCTTATCCATGTAGGTAAACACATCAACGTCTTCTATAGCAAAGATGTTTTTGCTCACTATCCCTCCAACCTATTCACACTTCACGATGAAACTTGCTATTCACATTCTACTAGCTAATCCTTCTAAATGTATTGACATCTTTTGGTTCTACTCAGTTCTGCACCATCTGCTGGTCCATCCAAGCTTCAACGATATCATCATTTTACAGCTTGTTCAGCTTCTATTTGTGTACATCCAACTTTATAAACCTTCTATGTCCGGTACCTTGTTCACCCACAAAAGAGTTGGAGCTCTACCAACATCTGGACGATCTCGTTGGTACTCTCTCTGCATATTGACTTGTGCATTGACTAGCTGATCCTATAAAACCATGCATGTGTTAGTAGTCTTTGATTGTTTTATTATCTTTAAAACAATATAAGAGATTTTCTTAATAAAACAAACTATCTTGCAAAATAGAGCCATCCAATCCACCAAAGTGAGAGTGGGAAACGTGATCATATCAATTTCAAGATATATAAAAAAAAATCAACTTCTAATGCTAATGTGGTCAATTCACTTGCCTTGTGAACTCTGAAAACCTTCATCTTGAAATTTTCTTCATGAAGATGAGGAAATGGCACAAAACTTACTGGATTGAATCGACATGACATATAAACTAGAACCCCCAAACCCAATTGTCAAGTTGGATAATGCCCATTTCGGTTCTTTGATCCTTGTCAAAAAATTCAACCTCAAAACTCTCGAAACACAACATGAATTTGGGCATGAAATCTACACAACGATCACTAGTAATGAAAACTTCATATCAGTTCCCAGAAAAAAAATGTAAAATCTTTCCCAGAAAAAAAATGCAAAATCCAGAACATCCTTTTCGATTAACATAATCTAATTGCACACTTCAATGTCGAAATTCCTGACCAGATAGGTCAAATCATTGCATGGAAAACGTTAGCCTCAGATCAGTTTTGAAATTGCACAACTTTGAAACATCATACTCCACCACTTATAAGACATCAACTCTAGATACAGTTCATAGATTTCCCTTTAGATTAAGCATTAACGAGCATTCTAAATCTACATGCATATGCTTTGATACCACCAGTTGAAAATCATTTCTAATACTCGTAAATAGTAATTAGAAAGATTAGAACCCAAAATACATACCTTATCTAACCGATCATTGTCTTTGTATTGATCGACATGGATAAAACCGCAAGAATTCAAGACTCAGTCTTCCTCATCTTCTCCTTTACTAGATGGTACCGATAGATAAACTGATGTGTTTCAATATACGGATAGCACAGAGAGAGCCTAGCCTATTTATAGTATACATTCTAGTAGACCTATAAATCATAGTTCCTTAAAATACTGTCATGCACCTACCGTCCATCTTTTGGAATATCCAATTTTGTCTCATATATTTTATTTACTTTATAATAGCCCATTTTTCAAAAACTTAATTACTATGAAAGTAATGTTAAGATATTGAAATCTCTTAGGATTTGGAGAGATCGGAAAAACAATGTTTATGAATCTAAAGATTGAAAGGGGAAACCATTTATCACCCACTAAAAAGAGAGGGGAAATCATTTGAGCAGAGAAAATCCTATAACCATAAAGACTATCCACGAAGTAAAAAGCGTCATGCCCCTCCATCATGTCGAAAAGCCCCCAAAGAACAGACAAATGCACAGACTTCAGGTGGTTGGGGCACTCAAACTCCACTGCAAAAGCAAAGAGACACAACTCAAACATCACACGCGTTGCAATAAAATGGTCACAAATAACAAAGCTCCACATGGGACATCATCATATGGGTCATGGCCACGAGCGTCGCTCTCAACCCAACATGAAGTACAAACAGAAAAAAAGTAGTGCAGCAGCTAAAAGATTTAAGTTCTCTCGAAGCAGCAAAATCAAGAAAATGTTTCTTCATGGGTTCATATGTGTTATGAGTGGGATTTAAAAGAGACGTTCATACATGGTATGAGAGATGTAAGTACTACTTATAAGTTCAAGAACCAACTTTTACCTCCATGTATAATCTTCCGATGCTTGCTGCTTCTCGGTCATGGTCTGTGAACGGGCGTTTTTACTTGCCCAGCCTTTGAGGTTTGATTATTTGTAAAGATTAGCCAAATATTGCCGCTGCAGCATCATCAAGATTCCCAATTCATCAAAGAGGCTTTTACTTGACAGGGGAGTGAGAGTGCGCCTTGCAAAAGGGCCAGTAATCTCCCAATCTTAACCCCACTAATTACCTCTCCTAAAAGGAGCAAAAGAAAAGAGAGATCTGTGAATCTTGATGATGATGCAGCAGCAAACAGTGACTGGTGCTTGCGTTGGGCCACCGATCAATCCATGCAAAAGAGAGAGACCAAAAGGCGAAAAGAAAGAAAGGAACTCGAGGCAATAACCCTAACCCTAACCACGACCATTAAGAGAAAAGTGAAATAAAGGACGCAATTTTATTTAAAAAAACTTGTTTGTCATTTTTGAGTTAAAAAACCAGAAGAAGAGGGCTTTTACTTGCACTAAATAACAGCATCACAAGGTCACAGAAAACCACGACCTTCGCGTTCATTTTTGAGTTAAAAAACCAGAGGAAGAGGGCAACTAAATATAACACACATACAGAAAGAGAGAGAGAGGAGAGGGGGGTGGGGGTGGGGGGGGGAGGGGGAGGGGAGGGGAGGGAGGATTTTGAGAACTGTGGTTGTGTGAGAATACCTCGAAGGCTTCAATTTATAGAACAAAAATAAGGGTTAAGTTGAGAAACGAACGGGATATGGGGAGGATTCAGTTGTTGCTCGCAGAGGGGAGAGAGAGAGAGAGAGAGAGAGAGAGAGAGAGAGAGAGAGAGAGAGAGAGAGTACCCACAACAGTTACACATCGTAATCCAAGGCACCAAATTTTGCAACAGCTTTTAACCCAATCTGATTTCTCCCAGGACCTGAAGGGGGGAATAATCTTTCTTCCCTTTTTTCTTTCCTCTGATCAAGAAAGTGAAAACCTAACCAGTAATGGTGGCATTTTAGGTTATTTGGTTAGAGGAAGATGTTGCGTCTGGTACAAGCATTGATGAGGTTTCATTGGTCCCTCCACATAGCTTAGCTGTCTCAGAGATGATCATTTCATAGCTATGGTTGCTTGTGTTGATCCCTCAATTGCCATTTTTGGTGCCCCTTTGAGCTTCAGAGCCTTTTACGGGTCATGTCTATGTTTCAGAATGTGGTCTAATTAAGGTAGTGTGGTAATAAATGAAATCTTGACGAGGAGCTCTTCTCAATTAACTTTTCTCATACTTTCTGATGCAAAAGTGTCATTGCATTGTGGTGAACCAATGTGATGATGATTGCCAATCTACTTTAAATCAAAATGGATAGTAAATTTCAAAATTCGTTCGTCTGAAGTGAAAAAAAAAAAAACCATAGAGAACCGCTTCTAATTCTTGCAATCTTCTCTAGAATAATGAAATCCTAATTTCTCTATCTTGTTACATTTAGGTTTGATAGAGGCCAACGGAGTTTATCCCTCTCGCTTGACCAATCAAATAATCCACTCTCAATGTCTCTTCACTCTCTCCTCAGACCAATCTCTCTCTAATATCTCTCCACAGTTTTCTCTCTAATGTCTCTCCTCTGGCCAATCAAATAGTCATTTTTCTAATATCTCTCTCCTCTGACCAATCAAATAACCTTTTTTTTTCTCTATTTACTAAACCTTTAAGCAATTGAACAGCCTTTATCTATTACCAAGAAAGTGCCTTGCAAAATAACAAAATAATAAATTTACGAATGGCCATCTATAAGTTGAAATAAAAATAGCAGAGATAAGTCTAATGTAATAAAGAGATTAGATTGACATATGCAGTTGACCCATCTCGATCCATGTGAATCCTACAATTATAAAAACTAAAGTAAGAAACATCTTATCTATTATGTGACCCCACTATATAAAAATGAATTGGTGTTTCCAACTCTGGTTTATTACCCATATCCATCTTTTGGACCAATCAAATATCATTCTCTATAACACCTCTCTCTGCTAAACAATCTCTCTTTAATATTTCTTCATTCTGACGGATCAAATAAGTTTTTCTCTAATATCTCTCTACTCTGACCAATCAAATAACCTTCTCTCTTTCGCTGTTAACTAAAATATCTCTTTCCTTTTAGCTACTAAATAGCCTTAATGAAATACTAAATTTAAAAATCACCATCTATTTAAAAAAAAAAAAAAAAAAGTAGAGATAATCAAACAAAGCTGTTAATAAAGATATTAAATTAAAATATCTTATTTTAAAGAGAGAACCTCGAAAAACCTCAAACTAAACCCACCATAACACATTTATTATAAAAAAAATTTCTGTGAAAAAATCTTAATTCATACATGTGTGACACATTACCCTCCGTCAATATTTGGTCCATGAGCACCATTAAAAATCTACCTACATGAGCACCAAAAAGCAAATGATGTTGACATGGCACTCATATTGCTTAAGTAAAAAAGAAAAAGACATTACTGTTTTGACTGAAAAAATCATTCGCAAAACCTTGATAAAATGGTAAATATATCATATAGGTACAAGTTTAGGGTTTTTTATTTTACAAGAAAAAATTTAGGGTAAATATGTCATAGTAAGCATAATTTGGGATTCTTCATGTCATAAAAAAAAAATTCAAAGTAAATTTGTTACTGGATATAATTTAGGGCCTTTAATGGCTTTTTCCTATTTTAAATGCATATTTTAATATTTATGATGTCTCACACATCTTTTTTTTAAAGTTGACTATCATAATTACAAACATTGAGACATGGAATTTAAAGATTAAGAGATACTCGCCAGCACATATTACCCTCATGGTTATAGAAAATAAAGCAAGGAACATCCTACCTTATATGTGAGGTTTGTTGATGAAGAGAAGAGGAAAAAGTAAAAGATAAAAATAGTGGGAGTGGAAAAGGCGAGAAAATAGAAAAATACTATCTTCTATCAATTAAAGAAAAAAAAAAATTTAAAAAGAGCATAACACAGAATTGTATAGGCAAATATTCTGAACGGAGATCCCCATTTGTTTTTTAAACTAATATAGTAGAGTTAATTTAATTTAAGGAACTTATGAATAAGAGAGTGAATTACAAATCTCATTGTAATTGCATATTTTAGTGTGTATATATGTATGTTGTCTTACAAAATGTCTCAACTTGACTTTTATAAATACAAATGAAATTGAATCATTGAATATGATTTCGACATTCATACTATTTTACTCATCAAAGTACATTAAATTGTGAGGTTCGAATAGCTAATGAGTTGGTAATTCACGATCTACTCATAAGACAAAAAGGCACACAATATAATTTTTTTTTCAGGCCAATTTGAAATTACCTTCTCTCTTTTTTTGGGTTTGATCAAAGACTGGCTAGCACATAACCATCTAGTGAAACATAAAATTCACCCAATAAATAATACCTTGTACCATGTCACCTCGATATTATTATGGCCATTCGCTAGTCTATATATGAACTAAATAAAATCAGCTAAAGTACATCGCAATTGCCAAAACTTGGTATGAGCAGACACTTAAGCACCAAAACTTCCAAGAGTTATATTAAGTGCCAAAATTGAAGAAGAATTGACACTTAAGCACCAAAATTGAAGAAGAATTGACACTTAAGCGCAAATGGCAAAAATTTCCAGCTAAATTGCTAATATGGTATTTTTTTGGTGAGATAAATGCAAAACGACGTCCTTTTTTCCACTGACATAGCTAGATAAGTGCAAAATGACATAATTTTTTTGTGTTGACGTGGCTAGATAAATCCAAAACAATATCGTTTTGCCTCCAAATTTGAATTTGAATATAATTAATAAAAATAAATTTAAAAGAACTAAATTTATAAATAAATAAAAAAGAAGAAGAGGAAGAGCAGCATTCAACAAGGGCTTGCCCACAGTTGACCAACGTCAATGGCCACTACCTAAGGCCTGGTGACCTAGTTGACCCTCCTCCCACTGTCACCAACCTTTGCTAGTAATGGTGGGATGGCGGCATCGAGGACTGTACAGGCCCTTGCTGAATGCTGCTCCTTCTTCTTTTTCTAATTTAGGTTTTTTTATTTACTTTAATTAATATTTACATTAAAATTCATTTTTGGGGTCAAAATGACATCATTTTGCACCTTCATTGCTAAGTTAGCTTTTCGGCATGTCACGTCAACCATTTTTATTATCAAAAATAAGCCACATTAAATTTCCAACTACCTTTGCTGAACTTGACATTTAAATGTCTCAATTTAAAAAAAAAAAAAAAAAAAAGTGACATTTAAGTATTCCTTTTGAAAGTCTTGGCATTTAAGTATCCACTTGTATTAACTTTTGGCACTTGTGCTATACTTTAGCCAGATAATATCTTATATAGTATCCGTAAATCTAATGAAGTATTGGAAAGTTCAACCCCATTTTATATTTGGAATCGATTAAAGGTCCCAAGAGCATGACACATTTAGGGAACAAACTTTCCTTAAAAGACGAAACCTTGTAAATTCATTCCAAAAGAAAACTTGAACATATGAGTTTCATAAGATTAAGGAAAATGCATATGTGATTATCATAAATCTGATGTGAGAATAAGAGTCTTTTTAGTAAAAAAAATAATTACAAATTAATGTGAGATCCACTTCAAGAATTGTGGTTCACAACATAATCTTACTCCCATAGTAGTTTAAAAATTATTATGCTAGCAAACCCTAAGCACTAATGTGGGAGAATTCAACAACATTGAGAAAACCTTAGGTTTAATGATTGCCTTATAAGACATATTAAGCCATCTCTAATTTTGCTTAAGGGCAATGAAAAGAATAATTTAATTATCTTAGTCGGGACAAACATGTAAAGGAAATTCGTCATCGCTTTCATTAAACTTAGAAATCCAAACCTACATAACAAGAACAGCGCAAAAGTTCGCCTCTAGAGTAGTTCCACTAAGAAAATCTTGACCACATACATCAAAAGGTGACATGGAACATGGGGTAATCTAACAAGTTATGAACTAGCCTCATCTCCAAGTTGCATTGGTTTCAGCTCGGAAAAGTGTTAGAAAAATCCTAAACATTTTGTATTAGTGCCAATTTAGTCATAAATTTTTATAGGTGCCAATTTAATCCTAAATTTTTTTGACTTGATGTTAATTTAGTCTTAAAACTTATAACCTAGTGCCAATTTGATTCTTTCAGTTAATTTTGGCCGGATTTTGTTGATGTGGACATCAATCGGCTAATGTGGCGCGGCCAACATTGATGTTAACAACTTTTAATAAAATTTTAATATCTTTTGGATTTCTTTTTTTTCTTTTTTCTTTTTTTCTTTTTTTCTTTTTTTCCCTACTTCTCCTCCTCGCTCCAACCAATTGCGGTTGGGCAATCGGCCAAAGCTAAGAGCCGACGAGGTCATGGTCGACCTCACCAACCTCTAACGCGCCTAGGGTGCCCTTGAGCCAAGCGAGCAAGGGTCGAGCCCGCCGAGCCACTAATGGGGCTCGAGCCATGACAAGCACGACCTCACAACCTCTAGCAACTACTCGAGCACTCACCAGGGGTGGGGCAAGGCTCAACCCTCACAAGATCTAACGAGGGCGAGCCTCACCTGCCCCCACAGCCGCTAGCGAGGGCTCGAGCATTGCTAGTAGCCAATGAGGTGCACCAAAGGCTAGCAAGCTCGACCTCAACCTCGTTGGCCCTTACCTCTAGCCAATCGCCCAACCAATGACCGGCTGGAGGAAGGAGGAGAACCAAGGAAAAAAAAGAAAATAAATAAATAAATCGAAAAATATTAAAATATTATTAAAATTTGTCAACCTCAGCCAACTAGTGTCCACGTTAGCAAAATTCAGCCAAAATTAGTCAGAAGGACCGAATTAACATTAGGTTAAAAAATTCAAGACTAAATCAACATCAAGTCAAAAATTTAGGACTAAATTGGCACTAATAAAAGGTTTAGGACTTTTCTAACATTTTTCCCGTTTCGGCTTTAGTGCATCAAACGGATTGCCTAGGGAAAAATGAGAGGAATGGGATTAGGTGATGATGGTGACAACGGTGGTAAGATAATGGTTCAAATAAAAAGGGCAAAACTAGTGTCCCTCATAATCTGTCTTTTAGTGCTTGGTCTCCCATTCAAGTTTCTCAATTTCTCCATGTTAGGTGATGTTGAATCTCTCTTACTCACCCTTTCAAAATCAATATGGGACAACTCCAACACTCCGGTGTCCACGACAAGGCAAATCGTGGAGTGCAAACTCACAATGTAGGAAGGTATCCATGATGAAAGACACAAAGGTCTAGCTCGAAACAACACGTCCAAAGAAACTGTACGATAGCCTAAGAGGCTCCTTGAAACTTGAGAACGGAAGTTCCACTCCCATGCTAAAAAGGTGAATTACGTTCATGTCATGCAATTAGATAATATGGATAGCATACAGGAAGAGATGTATTGACATGAGAAGTATTTGGTGACCCTAACTCCGTCTAATACGCGTCAGAGTATATTAACATAGTTCATTGAAGGCAAGGGAGACTAGGTAAGTTTATACATCATAAGATGAAAGAACATAATAATACAGTAAGTCTATTAAAGGATTTTTTTGTCTTTTCCTTTGATTTTTCTTTTAGGTTAAAAGTTAATTTTTTTTGGTCAGTTTAAATAGTCACACTTTATATCAGCTATATTTAGACACTAGCCGTCGAGGGGTTGAGAAAGAAAATAGAGAAAAAAGAAAAAGTGAGTTTTACTTGCGAGGGTTCTCAATCTTTTTGAACCTTGATCCTCATCATCATTATATTTCTATTGTTTTGGAAGGGTAGTGGATCCACAGAGTGCCTCCGCATGGAGACATAGCCTAGGTTGGGGTGAACTTCAATTACAAATTTTCTAGTGTATTCTTCCGACTCTATTTTTTTATTATTATGTTCTACCTAGATGAATTGGTTGTTTGTGTTTTTTTGTTTTTTTGTTTTTTTTTTTAATCGGCATGTGATTCCTAACAACGGTATTAGAGCATTAGTTGGCTAATTGAGAACATTGAGGGTTTTTTGGTGACATTTGATTGAAAGCAAATAGCATGGCAAAAGATAAAATCAAAATCGATAAATTCAATGGACAGGATTTCGGATGGCGCAAACTCCAAATTGAAGACTCAAAAAGATCTCTATGGACCACTTGAGGGTTGGAAACTCGAGATTGCAAAAGTGGATCTAACAGCAGAATCTAGATGGAAAATTGTTGATCAAAAGGCATTATGTGCAATTCATCTGGGGCTCATGAAAAAGACAAGATACCACATTGCGAAAGCAAAAACTTCAAAAGAGGCCATGGACATTCTAGTGAATATATATCTATGAGAAGTCATCCATGTGAAATCAAGTATTTTTGCAAAAGAAGTTGGTTAGTATGAAGTTATAAGATAGAGCTTCCATGGCAGAGTATATTAATGTTGGGAGAAGTATACTAGAAGGGACAAAAGTTGTGTATGGCACTAATTTTAGTGCCAAAAGCTTTTTCTTAGATCACTTAAGTGCCACATTTTGAAGAAAAAAAGGATCACTCTAGTGCCAATTCCAATTTTGGTTGCCAAAAATCTGACATAGTTATATTTTTTTAATTTCTCAGGCTAACGTGACTCGCTAGCATGCCCAGTTAGCATGGACCCTAAACGACATCATTTACAACATTTGCCCCAAAATATAAATGCTAAATTGTAAATTGAGAGAAATCCCATCGAAACCCTACTTGATTTACCCCAAAATAGAAACTCTAGTTCGATTTGCCCCCAAAATCAAAACCGTAATCGGTGAGCCAAGGAGAGAAGGAGTGAGTGGTTGGGTTGATACAAAGAAAATGTTGCAGGGACGAAGGTGATAATCAAGCCACACACAATGGACCCGATTTCCTTTACAACAAAGAAGGAAAGTGTCGACGGCTTCACATCAGACTTGATCAAGGAGATTAGGTGGCGAAATATCCTCCGCGTGTTGGTGACTCCATGGCCAAAAATCCCTAAAGAAAGAAGAAAGCTCTATGTGTGTGATCAAGTGAGAGAAAAGAGAGAAACGGCATCATTTTTAGGTAAGCCAGCCACGTTGGCTCATGCAACATCACTTTGCACATCCACATGGACTGGTTTTTAATAAAAACATGCCAACCATTTTAAAATTTTAATTATAAAAGCCACGTAATCGTTTTTGTTGGAATTTCTCATCGAAGGCACTTAAGTAATTGTTTTTTCTCCAATTTGGCACTTAATGAGTCAACAAAAACTTTTGGCACTAAAATGACCATTGTACACAACTTCGGCACTTCTAACGTACTTCTCCCTTAATGGTTTCACACAAGTCATAGGTTAGTTGGAATCCGCAGGCATAAATCTAGATATGTAGGCTCCAAACTTTATTATTTTTATATTCCCTTTCGTAAAGCTACAATACCGCAATGTAGGGAATTTTGAGCACAACAAAGGATGAAGAGATGCAAAGGAAAGTCTCAGGTGGAGATAATTTTTTTGGCATCTTCATCTTCAACGACACTAGCTGTGGAGAACAACGGGATAAGTAAAAGTTGAGAAAATTTCAATAGGCATGGCAGGTCACAATTAAGAGGAAGGAGACATTTTGCAAAAGATGAGTGTTGGTTTTGTCACTAGACCAAACATCGGAGATTTCAATGTGAAGCCTACAAAAAGAAGCAATGGGATGAAAATCAAGGAGTTAATGTGGTTAGCAATGAACCTTTGCTAGAAAACTTATGTTTGTCTATAGAATTTGACATGATGACAAACAAGTGGTTTATTGACTCCAGAGCTTCTTTCCATTGCACCTCGCAAAAAGACATGCTTGTTGATTATGCCAATGGAGATTTTGAGCAAGTGGTTGTGGGAAATGGCCACATGTGTCCAATTGTTGAAAAATGAACCGTGACTGTGAACATCTCAGGTGAAGGAAGTATAGTTTTACGTGAAACCAAGCATATTTTAGAGTTGAAGAAAAATCTAATCTCAATTAGTAAACTTGACCAAGAAGGTATGATAACAACCTTTGGATGTGGAGACTAAAAGATAACCTCAAGGGTAAGAGTAGTTTGTCTACTCTTTTACAGGTACACTTTACTTTATCTAAGGAGACGATATCGATGATATGGTTGTAACTACAATAGCCATAGGTAGTTTGTCTACTCTTTGGTATTATCGCTTGTGACATCTTGGTGAAAAGGATGTAAAGTAGTTACACTTGATGAAATAACTTCCAGGTTTGCAGAAAGTCGAGTTAGATTTCTATGAGAGTTGCATTTATAGAAAACATAAGGCAATCAATTTTCCATTAAATAGGCGATAGAATATAGACCAAAAGCTAAAGTTAATTCATACTGATGTATGGGACAAGCTCAAGAACTCTCTTATGGTGGTAAGAGATATTTTGTGACCATCATTGATGATGTGACAAAGAAGACTTGGGTCTATGCTCTTATTGAAAAAAATCAAAAGTATTCAAGATGTTCAAAATGTAGAAGACCATGGTAGAAAAAGAGATGAGTTATCAAATCGAAGATCTAAAGTTTGATAATGGTGGTGAATACACAAGCAAGGTATTTGCATAATACTTGAGTTGGGAAGGCATACACAGGTCGAAGACTTTCCTAGAACTTCACAAGAGAATGGTGTAGCTAAGGGGATGAACAAGATCTTTCTAAAACATGCAAGATAAATGAAGCTACATGTGAGTCTACTACAATTGATGCAACTATTTATCTTATCAACAAGAGTCCATCTAGTGCATTGGATGGAGAAATATCGCAAGAGCAATGATTAGGTAAAAAGGTAAATTATTCATATCTAAAAATTTTTGGTTGTATTGCATATGCTCTAATTGACATGAAAGATAGGAAGAAGCTTGTTGCTAAGTCTCAAAAGTGCGTCTTTATCGGTTATGGTGACAATGAGTATGGCTATACTTTTAGCAACCATCCATGCAAAAGTAGCACCTGCAACTATAGCAAAGGTTAAAAGACCACTTACGCTTTGGGATTGTGATAATAACAAAGTCATTCACAATCATAATGTGGTATTCCATGAAGAAAATATGTACAAAGATCGTCAAATAGAGCAGGAAAAGACAATAGAACCAAAATATGTTGAGTTGACACAATACCTGTGAAGATGATTCAAGCAAATCAAAGTGCACCTGAAGGAGAGGTTCAAGATGACCCTATTATCAATGAGCAGGCAATTTAAGAGGAACACAATGATCCAAAACAAGCTAATGATCCTAAAGTGCCTATCTTGAGGAGGTATACATGTGTGAGAAAGTCAATAGTAATTTTTTATCCATCAACAAAAATTGTTTTAAACCATGTCTTAGATACAGATTCGGGAGAGTTGGAGACCCATGGTGAGCAAAAGAAAACACATCTCATATGCAGCGAGAGCATACTATGAAAGACAAGTTGGGTTCATTACTTCAAAGCAAAACTTGGGAATTGACGAAGTCACCCACAGGTAAGAAGGCTTTGTTAAACAAATGGGTATACATGATTAAAAATGAAGCGAATGCTAGTATCAAATACAAAGCAAGACTTGTGGTCAAGGGCTTTTCTCAAAAAGAAAGGATCGATTATTCTGAGTTACTTTCACCAATAGTGAAAATGACATCAATCAGAATTCTACTAAGTATAGTTGCAGTGGAGGATCTCTATCTTGAGTAGTTAGATGTGAAAATGGCATTTTTACATGGTGACCTCAATTAAGAGTTATACATAGTGCAACCTAAAGGTTTTGAGGTCAAAGGTAAAGAGCACATGGTATGTAGATTGAAGGATTGTTTGTATGGCTTGAAGCAAGCTCCATAGCAATAGTACTTAAAGTTTAATGGTTTCATGGAAGAAAAAGGAATTCCACACTATCAAGCTAACCATTGTATTTATTTTCGGAAGTATGGCAATGGTAATATTGTGTGTCTCTCTTTATATGTGAATGACATGCTAATGTCTAGCTCCAATAAGAAGAGAATCGCAAAAGTAAAAAAGATGTTAGCATTGCAATTTGCTATAAAAGCCTCTAGATAGGCAAAGAATATCTTAGGCATAAAAATCATTAGGGATGGGAAAAAAAATTATGATTGTCGCAAGAAGACTTTGTAAACAAGTTGTCAAAGAGGTTTAACACAGATAAGAAAAACCAATTGCAACTCCTCTAGTGAATCACTTCAAAATTTTAAAAGATATGTGTCCAAGTTCTCAGGCCTTGAAAGATGAGATGGCGGTAATTCCATATGCATTAGTAGTTGGAAGTTTGATGTATGTCATGGTGAGTATAGACACTGCATAAGCAATTGGAGTTGTGAGTTGATATCTACAGAACTGCGGCAAAAAGCATTTGAATATAGTAAAATGGATATTGAGACATCTATCAAGTATATCAAATTACTCTTTTTGTTGTGGTGATACATCTCTATAGTTGCAAGGTTATGTGAATGTAGATCACTCAGATAATCAAAATAGTGGTAAGAGTACCACTAGATATATCTTTACAATTACAAAGAGTACCACTAGATATATCTTTACAATTATAGGTACGTCAATGAGTTTTGTATCTCAACTACAAAAAGTAGTGGCTCCATCAACAATAGAAGCAAAGTACGTGGCGATCATGAAAGCCTCCAAGGATATCATGTGGTTACAAGATTACACAAAGGAGCTACATCGAAAGTAGTTAGTGAGCACCCTATGAAGTGATAGTATGAAGTGATAGTCAAAATGCAGTGCACTTAGCAAAGAATGTAGCTTATCACTCAAGAACTAGACATATCAAGAAGCATTATCATTTCATCAAGTTAGCATGGAAAGATAATGAGTTAAAGTTATAGAAGATTGATGGCTCAAAGAATCCAGCTCACATGTTGACCAAGGTCATAGACAAAGACAAGCATATTTTCTATACTACTAACATTGGTATTACTCCATGTTAATTGATGAGGAGTATTGTGAAGGCACAAATTTTTACTAGCTTTTGAAGTAGATGGATGCGAAATTGCTTGTTGCATTGGATGTATTTGTCTTCAAATGGAAGATTATTGGTGGGTGAAGTCAAATATCTTTAAGAGCTTTTTTATCTTTTTCATTAATTTTGCTTTTAGGTGAAAAGTTACACTTTGTATTAGATATAATTAGACGCTAGCCATCAAATGACTGAGAAAGAAAATAGAGAATGAAAAAGAGAGAAAAAAGGCGAGTTTTTCTTGTAAGGGTTCTCAATATCTTTGTGCCCTAATCTTGAAAGAAAGTCATTATTGTATTCCTACTTTCTTCAAAGACTAGTAGATTGGCAGAGTTCCTCTGTGTGAAGATGTAGCCCAGGTTTGGATTAACTTTAATAACAAATTTTCTAGTATATTCTTCTGATTTTGTTCTTTTATTATTATATTCTGCTTGGATAAATTTGTTGCGTGCATTATTTTCGGGAATCGGCATGCAATTTCTAACGTGTATCACTCCATAAGAGTGCTGCCGGTACCTACCCAGCCAAACCTGAGACAGCTGTCCCCATTGTCTATATATCACAAATTTGATAACTGTTGGCATTTGAGGGCACCCGCCCATAATCCACACCTCCTCCCTACACCCATGTAGAGATCACCGAAGGTCGCATCGCTCGATTGAAGCAGTTGGTTTTGGCTAAGGACTCTTTCAAGTACTATAAGACAGCAATACTGATTCAAAACCGTCATTTACTAGTAAGCCTTCAATATCAGACACATATATTTACGTGAAACAAGATTAACTCGTGCTTTTCTAAGCATCATGCCCAAGGAAATTTATGCCTAACAAATTTAAACTCATTGAGACTCCAATATGCTCAAATCAACTCATTTGGCTCGAAATAGAGTTTAGTGACTTAAGCATGAGATTATGGAACTTTATTATCTTAAGGTCAAACCAATTTAATTAGCTCAAAACAAAATTAATAACAACCCAAGCTTGGAATCATCGTTTTCTGTCATTCCAATACATTAGATAAGGGTCTATACGTACTCATATTTGCATTAGTGCAGACAGGTCATGGTTCAGCCTAAAATGATCTACTTAGCTCAAAATTGAACCAGCAATCCAAATACAAAAAATCATGATTTTCTATCATTACAAGCACATTTAGTGGTGAGCATGGTCTAAGTTAAACCAGTCTAGCACCTAACTCAGGGCCAACCTGCACAATGTTAGTCCCCAATTTTTTGGGACTAGGGACCAACCTTATTAAGCCTAGGATCAAGGACCAAACCAACCCTATGGGTCTAGTCCAGTTCCAAAGTCAACCCAAGTACAATTGATTTTTTTTTATGTTTCATTTTTTTTATTCATTAAAAGGACAAATATACTCTTTCATATTATATATACATTAATAATGTGACATCAAAAAACTAAATGATGAACACCAATACATATCAAACATAAACCTAAGATAAGGTCACAATAGAAATCTTCATTTGTAATTGTTCAGCTACATTAGTGAGGCAAGCCAAGAGAGGTAAGTGATTTCACTAGCAAAGCTACGCTCGTGAGGCAAGGCCAAAAGCAACCAAGGCAAATGAACAAAGGTGAGCGAGAGGCAAGCAGTGAGCAAGGCTAAGGTGAGCAAAGAGGGTTGCCATTTTTTTGGTCAAATCTCGGTTAGGTTTTCACTTTCTAACTTATACTACAAAACCACATAAGAAAGAACAAAGGCAGAGGTGCTAGGGTTTAAAATATTATATATGTAATAAATATTGTATATGATATATACATATATAATATATACAGCACTGGTCCGACTTGGACCAATCCTAAAATCCTAGAATTGAGGACTAACCCTTACATTGTAGGATTTAGAAGTCCTAGAACCAAGGACTAGCCTAGTCCCCCAAGGAACTAGAGAAGGACTGACTGAGTTAGGCCAATCCAGGGTTGACCATGGACTGGTGCTCACCCTCAGCACATTGGATACATCATATAACATATGAATGTGCATATACAAATTGAAATTGTATTAGAACAGGCATAGCTATGCATGTCAAGGTTCAAGCCTAAAATGATTTAATTAACTCGAAAGTGAAACTATAGCAATGCAAACATGTAATCATGGTTTAACACCACTCCAAACACATTAGATACATCATATGACAAATGAATAAGGTGTATACATACTTATAGGGCCATCAAACAGGTGGGTTGGGTTGAAAATTGTCCGATCCATGTTGACACATTTAATTCATTTTTGACCCATTTTCATGTAATGTAAATTTAATGACCCATACCCAACCCAACTCATATTATCAAAATACATTAATATTCTACAAAAACTATAGTGCTCAACTGAAACCTAAAAATAAACAAGAACATATTTTCCACTCTTTGGTGAGGAAAATCTTTTCCTCATGCACCTTTCTCAATAATTTTTTATTATTATATTTTTTAAAATCAATTTTTAATTAATTTTTATTCTTTATTCTTTTCTTTTTGTTTTTCTTTCTTTTTCTTTTTCATTGGCCAATCGCCGGCCACAATGGCAACCAACTACCAGTTGAAGGCAAGCTCAAGCCTTGCCATAGGTCGGTGAGCTCCACCTCACCTAACTAGGGCAGGCCTTGTTGGTAGGGTTGAGTAGTTCCAGGTTCTTTATAGGTTTCACCTGGAACTTGGAATCTACCATCAAGTGCAGGTTCCTCATTTTTTGGAACATGGAACTTACCCTACTACAAGTTCCAAGGTCGATTCTAAGTTCCAAAAGTTCTTTTTTCATCTTCAGTTAAGCAAAATGAAAATAAATGCAATAATAAAAAAAAAAGAATTTTATTATCGATTGCCTAAGAACAAATGTCTATATACACCTATGAATAGTGTTTTATGCACCGATTGCTCTAGTATTATATAAAATTATTATCTTGAAAGAAGCAATTGCCCAACATAATTGCATCAAAGAAGTAATTGGAGTTCCACTCATCTCATAGTCTACAAAAATAAAATTCTCAATCATAAAATGGAAGCTTAGATTAATGGTTTCGGATTACACACTTATTATCAAACACCATGAAATATCTTGCGTGAAAATAGAGATAAAAGAAACATAAAGACTTGTACCAAGTTCTAGGCTCCGGGTTACAAGTTCCAAGTTCCACCACTAATTAAGAACCTAGAACTTACCATCAAGTACAAGTTCTCCAAATTTTGAAACCTAGAATCTACCCTACATACCTTAGAACCCGAAACATATAAGTTCCCACCAATGCGATTCTTAGGTTCCAAATTCTACCCTAGAACCATGCTCCTCACCCCTACTTGTTGGCCAACTAGGGTCTCGCCAGAGCTTGGCCCAAGCCATCGGATTTGGTGAGGCTCGAGCTCGCCCAATTGACCTTAAGTGAGCTCAAGCCTTGCCGAATCAAGTGAGAATCGAGCTCACCAGCATCAAATGAGCTCGGCCTAATTGATCAGGTGAGGCTCGCCGAGCTCGCCTATTGCCAATTTTTTACTGCAACCACAGGTTGCCGACGACCAGCCAATGAAGAAGAAAAATAAAAAGAAAGAAAAGGAAAAGGAAACTAAAAAGTAGTTTGTGTAAGTTGAGTTATTAATGGGTCATAAATGGATCTATCTCAAACCCGTTTATTTTTCAATTAGGCTCTATTACAATAAACCCATTTCAAACCCATATTAAAGTTTTAGCTAATCCATTTTCTATCCAATTCATTAAATGTAGACTAAAATATAGGTCATTAACCCATTTTTCCACCCATGTCAATAAATTCCTGAATATGGGCAATATTAATTAATTGGTTTTCTACTTTAAATGATCGAGTTAATGGATATTCTAGTATATGTTAAGCCATTTCTATAATCCTATTAAATTGAGTTTTGCATCTATCAATAATAAGTCTATTGAGCAGCAAAATATAGGCAATTGTATTTAACCAAAGCCCATAATGGGAGGGGCTCAATTGGCACACCAATAATTAGGGTTTGTTAAGTCCCCTCTCTATCCTATAAAACATAAGTTATATCTATCGGTTGTTTTATCCTATCAAAAGCTATTATACTAAAATAGGTCATAGAGAGAAAGATCTGATATTCCAATAAATTGTTAATTTCCAATCAAACTGATATATTTCCTTTAAGTAAAGTAATGGCTCAAACAAGTATGATATAATTCCACCATGCATATCTTTTATGGTGTTCTATATTCATTTATGAATTTGATTTGTTCTTGATTATTTTGTTGTTTATGTTGATTAATCTTGATGTTTATGATTTTAATATCAACATATAGTAACAAAGCAGGTTAGATATGATTGTAGAACCCAAAATTACATTTTTTAAACAAATTTAAAATTTTCTTTTAAAACCCGAATATTGTTGTTATTATTTCATGTGAATTTTTTTTTATCAATCAATTCTAAAACCTTAGACTTTTGTTCTACATGTCGAGATTTTCCAACCATTTATAAGTATTGAATGAGAATTTTTGAATTTGAAATTCTAGGTTTCATTTCCAATTTTTAGTTTATGGAAATTTATTATAGCATATGAGGAATAGGATAGCAGTATTCACTTTCCCTAGTTTAGCACGGATCATCTATACTCTCTCGCTTTAGTCTAACTAGGTAATCTTAGGTTCTTAATTATATAAATAGGCACACAAAAATTGGGACAAAAATTGTTGTTTGGTAAATGCAATATGATCCATTTGTGATCCGAGGAAGCATATGTAGTAAAGTGCTCCATATTGTTTGATAAATTTTTGGACATAGTTAAATGGAACATTATTTGCAAATTGTCAAATTTTGTAAATTGTTGAAGTTCTTTATTGATAAAATTAGTATATACAATTATTTGCCTAAAGGGGTTATTATGTATATTAATTTAACATTTGCATAAAAATAAATTCCAAATCTAAAAGATGGGAATGTATAAGTCAAAAGATTTATCTACTCAAAGGGGATAAATTTTTAAAAGTTATATGTAATTCACATCTATATTGATATAATAGAGATAATTGATGGGATGTATGGCTTAAAAGATTTATCTGCCTAAAGGAGATAAATTTTTACAATTATGTGCAATTCCCTCTATGTTGAGACAATGGAAATGTATAATTCAAAGGTTGTGTTTGCCCAAAGCGAATGAATCCTTGATGATTATATGTAATTCTCCTTGTTGTTATTTTATAAATTTCATGTTATGGAAAATAATTGTGCATTATACACTTTGCCCAAATGGGAGTTTATAATATGCTAATTATTTTGTTGAATTACGTATTACTCATAATTGATCTTATTGCATTATGTGTGATAAACAGTTACCTTTGATGTAAACAATAATAATGTCACTATTGAAATGTTAACTGGATCAAACTTCAAGAGGTGGAAACAAAACATAGAGTTTGCTATGGGAATTATGGATATGGACTTGGCTTTATGTAAGAATGAACCTCCCAAGCCTAATGATCAAAGTATTGTAGATCATAAGACCCATCATACTAAATGGGAAAAATTCAACCAACTAAGCCTCATTACTATAAAAAGGTCCATTACTAAGCATCTTATTAATGGTTTGCTAGAAGATAAGAATGTGAAAGAGTTCCTTAAAGCTATGGGAGAAAGATAAAAGGTCTTAGAAAGGTTGAGGTTGGGAACTTGATAAGTGAGTTATCAAACATGAAAAATAATGCTGCCATGGGAATTAGATAATTTATACCGAAGATGGTCCATATTTAGTCTAGATTTAAGACCCATAACATTACCCTTTCTAAAGACTACGTTGTGCACCATGCCCTAAATGTTTTGCCAATTGAATTCAGCCAAATTAAAATCGCTTATAACGCTCAGAATGAGACTTGGAGCATCAATGCCTTGATTATCAAATGTGTGGCTTAGGAAGAAAAGTTAAATGAGAGCTACTACAAATTCAAAGCTTGACTAAAAACAAAGGAAAAGGTGACCAAGGTTCTTACAAATCTAAGGAATTCAAGTCTGAAGGAGTTAAAGCTTAAAGTTGGAAATAATATCAAAGTTGATATGGAACATATAGGCACATTTATTATGTTTGCTTGATTGAGGAAAAGGTTGATGCCCTTGACATGTTCAAAGTATTTTACACTAAAGTTCAGAAACAATTGGGAAAAGTCATTAAGATTGTCAGATCTTATCATGATGGTGAATATTATGGGTGATATACTGAAACCGAACAACAAATGAGACCGTTTGCTAAATATTTATAGGATTAGAGTATTGTTGTTCAGTATACAATCATTAGGAGTCCTGAACAAAAAGGTGTAGTTGAAAGGTGGAACCACACATTCATCGAGATGAAAAGAAGTATGATGGGTAGATTTAATTTACTTGAATACTTATAGGGTGATATAATCAAAGCAATAGCTTACCTTTTGAACCATATACCTAGTAAATCAGCACCAAAAACAACTTTTGAATTATGGATGGGAAGAAAACTAAGCTTGAATCACTTTCGAGTTTAGGAGTATTATGCAAAGGTAAAAATTTATGATCCTACTCAGAAGAAGACCAAACCTAAGACCACTAAATGTTACTTTATTGGATACCTTGACCATTCCAAAGGGTATAAGTTCTATTGTCCTACTTGTGGCATTAGAACCATTGAGTCTCAAACTGCCATCTCTTCTTTCAAAAGGGAAGTACCAAACAATGCAATCTCTATTCCATTGCCTATGTTGCACAATGATTCTATTCAAAAGACTTGTAAAGTAGAAATTTAGCAAGAAGCAAATACTGGAGATATGACGATAAACCCTCCTATTACAAATGAAATTCCTCAAACAAATGATACAACTCTAAAAATACATGTGCATATATCACAACGACAAAGAAGGCCAATTTTAATTGACTATTATGTTTATTTAGAAGAGTCAGATTTTGACATTAGACATATAGTTGATCTAGTGACCTTTAAAGAAGTTCTTAATAGTGATCGAGTAGATGAATAGTTAGGAGCAATGAAGGATGAGATGATTTCCATTTCAAATAATCAAGTATAGGAACTTGTTGATTTATCTAATAGGCACAAATCGATTAGCAACAAATGGGTATTCAAAACCAAGAAAGACAATAAAAGTAACATAGAAAGATTTAAGGCAAGATTAGTTGCAAAGAGATTCACGCAAAGAGAATCCATTGATTATACTGAAACATTTTCTCTAGTGTCTACTAAAGACTCTTTCTAGATAATTATGGAATTGGTGGCTCATTTTAACTTAGAGTTTCATCAGATAGATGTCAAAATAGCCTTTCTAAATGGAGATCTGAATGAAGAATTGTATATGCAACAACCTAAATGGTTTAAAGAAGTTGGAAAGGAGCACATGGTGTGCAAACTTTGGAGGTCTATCAATGGTGTCAAACAAGCATCACGTCAAAAATTTGACAAAGTTATGGAAGCATTTGGCTTTGAAGAAAACAAATTTGATTAATGCATCTACATGAAAGTAAGTGGGAGTAGATATATCTTCTTAGTATTTTATATAGATGATATTTTACTTGTTTGGAGAGATGTTGATCTATTGAATGACATAAAAGGTTTATTATTAACAAAGTTTGATATGAAAGATCTTAAGGAAGCCTATTTTGTTCTAAGCATTGAGATTCATCATAACAGATCTAAGAAGACTTTAGGGTTATCTTAGAAAATTTATGTAGATCATATTCTGACAAATCTAATAAGGTTAGCAAAGCTCCTATCATGAAAAGAGATAGATTAAGTATTGAACAATGCCACATTAATGATGTTGAAAATGAAGCAATGAAGAATGTTCCATATGCTAGTGCAGTTGGCAGTCTTATGTATGTACATGTATGTAACAAACCTAATATCACTTTTGCTGTGAATAGTCTTTGGAGATATCTGTCAAATCCAAGTCATGATCATTAAATTGCAGCTAAGAAAGTAATGAGGTCTTTACAATGAACAAAAGACTTCATGCTTATGTATAGCAAAGTAGAGGATTTAAAAGTGATTGAATATTCATATGTTGGTTTTGATGGTTGTTCAAATGACAAACAATCAACTTTTAGATACATTTTTATGATGGTCGGAGGTGCTATTTCTTAGAAAAGCACAAAGCAAACCTTAGTTGCGAACTCTACAATGCATGCTAAGTTTGTGGCATGTTACAATGTTTCAACTCAGGCTGTTTAACTTACAAATTTGATCTCATAATGGTGAGTTGTAGACTCCATTGCTAGACCTATGTGATCTACTGTGACAACACTATAGCTATATTTTATTTTAAAAATGACAAAATCAGCAATACATCTAAACATATTAAGAACAAATACTATATTGTTAAGGACTCAATCAAAAAGAAAGACATTGTGATTGAAAATATTAAAACTAAGTCTATGTTGGCCGATTCTCTAACAAAAGGTTTACACCCCATTTTATATAAAAAAACATGTAAAGAATATGGGTGTTTAAAATTCTTTTGATCTATTTTATTAGTGGAAGCTATATGAAGTTTGTTTTTCTACATATTTTCTTATATGCAAACTGATAATACTTTTATGATCTTTATTAAAGAATTTACTTTTGATGGTCATCATTATTGACTTTATTTTTATTATTATTATTTCTCCTATTGACTAAGAAATGGAAGTATAAATAATATCTTCAAACATAGTTTTAGTTTAAAGATGATTAGATGTCACTAATTTCAAGATCTCATGTTGAATCGTGACATAGCTGTGCAATTTCATATTATTTAGAAATTGCACTAAGGTAATTTCGTATTGTTTAGAAATTACGCTAATGCAATTTCATGTCGTTGAGAAATTGCATTGAGAATCAATAAAAAAAGTGTATTGATCTATGAAAATATAATACTTATTATATGTAATTATGGAAGGTTATGTGTTGCAATATTTTCTTAACGCATTGATCACCATAGTCTTATATTAAGATTATATAAGATTTGGTTGGTTCTAAGGTGCCGTTATTGGAATATTATTTTTCAAAATTGTGGCCACATAAAACAAATTTTTAGTTATTAACCCAAGAGTGTCATTTTCAAAATAGAAATCATTTAAAAAATTAATTAATGCAGCCCAAATAGGAAAATGTTGGAAATTTCTAGAATATGGGCTTACATTAATTAAGTGGTTTTCTATTTTAAATAATTGAATTAATGGATATTCCAATATATATTAAGCCATTTAGTGATCCTGTTGAACTAAGTTTTGGCACCTATTAATAATGGACATAGTTGAGCAGCAGTGTAGGCGATTGTGTTTAATTGAAGTCCGTGATGGGAGGGGCTCACTAGGCACACTAGTGATTATGGTTTGCTAGTCCTCTCTTTAGCCTAAAAAAATATATTATACCTATCCACTACTTTATCCCATTGAAAGCTGCTATATTAAAATAGGTCATAAAAAGAAAGATCCGGTATTATAATAGATTGTTTTTTTTTTTTTGTAAAGGTAAGTATTATAGACGATTTTCAACCATACAAATGTACAGGGAATGAGACAAGGCTCCAACCCACACTCATGGGACTAATTCTAATAGATTGTTGATCCCTAAATAAATTGATCTATTTCATTTGAGTAAAGTAATAGCTCAAACAGGTGCGATCTAATTCCGTTGTGTATATCTTTTAAGGTGTTTTACATCATTTATATATAAATTTGATTTGTTCTTGATTATTTGGTTGTTTATGTTGATTAATTTTGATGTTTATTATTTTAATATCAACAAGCCCTACATACTTAACATTACACTAGAACAAGTGTAGCTATGCGTGTCTTGGTTCGAGCCTAAAATGATCTAATTAGCTCAATCCAGTGTGTTAGAGATTTTGACTTGCATGCATGGGTTCCTAACCATTGAAATTTATTGGAACTATCGAATAATATGCTGACAAAGTTGATAAACACATGGAAAGGACTAGAGAAGGTCATGGCCATGTTTAAATATATTTCCAAGCTTAATCCTTAAACGAGCTAGCCTAAAGTGTTCACATTATCATGGGCAAACCTCGCATTCATGTTTAGAATGGCTTATTACCTTCCTAATACCTATCTAAGTATTTGTAGTCATGTGTCAAATTTTCAAATTCCATAATTAAATCTTAGAGTACAGAGAGGGACGAATACTGGACATGCCAATCCGATGAATGGCTGCGTTTGGATTCTTGAATAAGCTAACATGGGATAAGATAAACTTATCCCTCTCCCTCTTCACCTTGAAAACACGTCCAAAGTAAAAAGAATAAACCCTGATCTCTGAAACTCCATGATTTATACACTGGCCAAGTCATTGCATACAAACTAGAAGGTAAGTGTGATCATTATTAGAGATTCCTGATATAATCTCTGTTGCAGCCCTATTCCCAGAAGTTTTGGCAATCACCGAATCTGGATAATGACAAATTGAGCAACCCATTTATTTCCAGGTGGCATCCATGTAAAGATTAAGTAATTTGAGCAAGCAAACAACTCTATATAAACCTTCCCCTACCCATTTCTCAGATCTCACACCCCTCTTTACCCCCTCTCTTATATCACTTGCTTGAAACTCAACTAAAGAGATCTAACCTTTCCTTTAAACCATTTTAAGCCTCCATCAAGCTTAGAAAGCTAGGGGAAAGCTATTATCTAACAGTGGAGGTGAAAAGGAACTCAAATTCTTAGCCATCAACAAGGGAAAACAAGCAAGCTCAGATTCAAGGTAAGGGAACCTCTTAGGTTGAGTATACTCAGATCCCTCTTGTGGTCACTTCATCTTTAAAGGCTGCATTTGATTGTTTGAACTTTTTTGTGAGATCAGATAAGGTCAGATTGGATAATGAGAGAATTTTAGTATTTCATACCGTGTGTGATAAATATCAGGATATAACATTGACAAAACAAAAATTCTTCTCTCTCCCTGCTCCACCTTTGCACTATTGTCATCAACCCAACAAGGTCATTGCCTTCCGCCACCACCGGTCAAGCCGCTGTAGAAATCACCACATCTCATCGTGCCATCAGCTCACCTTACCTTCCACTGCCACCTCCTTGCCTCTGAAGTTCAAGAACACGTCAAAACTTCTATGGATGAATCAAAGCAGAAGATAGAATGCGTGGCTTAATTTCTTTGATTCCTGTGAGAATAATGAGTGATTAAGTGAAGAACTACAAAAGGAGGGGTGGACTTGTCATTGCTGGTGAAGTGTATATGTAAGAAAAAGGATGCGCAAGTTATGAAAGAGGAGGAACAATGAAAGAAATTGGGTGAAGGTGGAGATGTTGAGCAGGAAGCTCCGGTTGGAGAACACAAACGTTTGACCTGCAATGACGATCAATGGTGGCAAGAGGTGACACCGGCCCGCTATTGCGATGGTGGTCCTCACATGGTAGCAGGTTAAGAAGCTCCGGTTGAGAAACCCAATTGGTTGGCCAACAAGAATGATTAGCGATGGTCAAAGGTGATAACAACCGCTTCGGTAGTTGGAGCATGACAATCGGTTGTTGTGGTGGTTTTTTAGCATTGTTAGGGTGCGTTTGGTTCAACATTTCCAAGGGCTTTCAAGCCTTAAAACCCCTTGGGGAAATGCTGAATCGTTTGGTTCAATTTTAAAGCTAGCTTTCAGCTTTCAAATGGCCTTCGGCTAAGGCTAATATCAATTTTTCCCTTCCAAAACTATCTTCACTATTTCTTTATATTCCGATTTTACCCCTGATTTTTTTTTTTTTTTTATTGAGAAAGGGGCAGCCCTTTGCTATTTCGGCAAAGGGCTATGGCCGTCGCCGGCCCTCGGCTGGGTCGCGCGACCCTCACTAGAGGTTGCCCGAGGTCACGCAACCCTCGCCGAAGGTCACCCAAGGTTGGGCAACCTCGGCCGATGGCCGCCAGTGCTAGATTTAGCTCACCGGCAAAGGATTTAATCCAATATATTTAATAATACCCCTCAAAGCCCATTGTGAAAGTTTTTTAACCAAATGCATATTCAACTCAAAGTCTATTTGCAAAAAAATTTACCAAACACAATTGCATTTCTCTAAGTCGCTTTAGGCGTTCAGTATTTGCATTAGACTCAAAGCCCCTTGCAAATACTAAACCAAATGCAGCCTTAATGGCATATACAATTGGCACAAGAATGCTACCCACATTTGACCAATCCCCAGATGGAATTTTTTAATTCTGGTTATATCCCTCTTTTATCTTGTCTTATCATGTTTTGAACAACAACCAAACATAAGATATGATAAAATATATATCTTGTCCTAACTAATATATGACCACCATATAGCCTAAGGCCTAAGTTTATTAAGTGATTTGCATCATTGTAGGTGGTTATTTAAGTTGGCCATTTAAGCACCCAGCGGACTTTTGTCATAGCCAAGTTCAGGAGAGAATCTTAGAATGTTTATGATGTTCAACGCATTTTGATTCACGATTTAAAATGAATTTTGTTAACAAATGTCATCTGAGCAATTATTAACACCTAAAAAAGGAAAATTCATCATTTTCAATGTATTGTCGTGTAATAAATCCATTGGAAATATAAAAAAAAAATTCCTTCTTTAGAATGGTTAACAGTGCCTGAGCAATCATTAACAATATCCTTTAAAATAGGAAATGAGAAAATTATATATTTCTTCAAGATATTACCCATATCTCAACTAAAAAGACTAGATATTCTGTTGCCTTGACTATTTCAAATTTTCGATTATAATTCGGAAAAAAAAAAAAAAAGAACCTTGTTTTCATGCGAGTGAAATCTGGTAAAACCCCGTTGACCAGACCCGATCTGGAAATTTACAGGTCATGGTCGGGTTGGCCCGGTTTCTTTCCGGGTTGGAAAAAGAACACTAATTCCCTAGTTTTTTAGGCGGGCGGGGGCTTAGACGAGTTCAATCAGAGTGCGTCATTTTTCTAGTAATTCCCTGAATTTTTTGTTTTCGTTGTACCGGCGATGTTTATTAGTGCTGGGGAGAAATGCTTCAATTCTGTCCAACCGGTACACCTTGAAAAGGAGAGAACCTCCAGAAATTAAGATCCGTCAGGGGCCATCTCACGTCGAAATTGGGGGACGAGGCTGGGCAGCTTGCGAGGTCGGTGGGCGGGGGCCCTAGCAACGACGAGCGGTGCAACCGTGCAGGGCGAGGACTAACGGTGGTGCTCGAAAATCTGCTACAACGAAAAAGAAAGGGAGAGAGGTGGGGAGTGAGAGAAGAAAATTATTAGATTTCAATTATTCATCCCAAATCACAACTTTGCTTAGTGAGTAACAATTGACGCGTATCATCGGCATGCAAATCTAATCAAAATTAAGGGTGGACGGTTCATGTCTAATGGGTAACCCATCAATCAATTTGAGGTGTGTGTGGAGAAAGTTTTCTGCAGTTAGGAGGGTGAGGAAATGCTGCGTTTAAGGTTCACTAGTTAAAAATCCTAAGCCCAGGCGGTGGTCGTAATATGTCATCGATGGTTCATATGAAATTAGTGAATGACATTTCCAAATAAGAGTCGATATTATATAGAGTGAATTTTCTTTACTATTGTCGGTTGCCAATCATTTCAAAAACGGATTTTTGTGGTCCAAAAGGCTGTCATCCCTAAAGAATAACAATCTTAGCGTGAATAATAACCATTCTGCTCTAAAAATCAATTTTTGGCCAAAAATTGATATTTCTATTTCTATTCCTTAGATGAGTTTTTTGGGCAAAATAGGCATTTGATAACAATACAAAATTTATGTTCTCGGAATAGAGATTCATTTAATAACAACACAAAATTTCTCCCTCTCAAGTGACGGCAGGAGGCGACCATCGACTGGCGAGAGGCAAGGTGCCGACAACCGATGGCAAGAGGGGTGGCAGCCAACGATTAACAATCAATGGTGGCGGGGTATAAGGTAGTAGCTAGAAGAAGGCGGGTGGCCAGGGACTATCGGCAACAGGAGGCGATTAGCCAGCACCAATAGGTGGTTTACGGCAGTAGTTGTTGGCAAGGGATTGGCAACCGATAGCGGGAGGTTGACGATTGGCAATGGTCGATGGTTGGTGGTCAACGACAGGTGATGACAAGAACAAGCAATGAGAAAAGTTTTTATTTCTCGTTTTTATTCTATAGATAGAGAAGTAAAAAATTTTAATTATTGATTTTTATTCCAAACCTATTTATGAAGTAAAAACAATTTCTAGAAATAGAAAAATAAAATTGCGTTACCAAACAGATTTCTACTCTAAATCTGTTCCAGGAATAAAAGAATAAAAAAATAAATAAACAAAATAGTTATCATGCGCGTCATTGGCATCCAAGCCCTTTTCCTAAAAAGAAAGGGATATCAACCAAGCAATGACATAATTAAATTCCCTTAAAAAATTTATCTATTCCTTTGCATAATGCCTAACCCTAAAACTCGTATGGCCTAACTAAAGAATCCCGTAATCATTTTTTTTGTTTCAAAAGATCTACGTAACAATTTAAGGAAACTCCTCAGACAATTACTACAAGTGATTCCAAGGTGCTTCTTATCAAATAGAATTATGAAATTTTTAAAAGGTCTATAGTCACTGAGTGATTGATTTCCGATCCAATCCTGTTCCACCCAATTCCAACGTAGAGTTAGGTTTCGAGTAAGGAGGACCAATTCCCAAATTGGGAACTGGGTACCAATCTAACACAAAGTGAAAGAGACAAGGAGCTTGAAGAATTTCTTTGTATTCACTATGATTTGATATGTATTTTTTGTATGTATTTATATTACAAAGTGTAAACAATAAAAGGAAAATACAAAGATGCAAAATCATTTTGGATCACTAATTGATATCAATCTAAAATTAAAAATTGATTTAAGTATCTTCAATCAAATCAATTGCATAAATCATATCTCCAATTTTTTCCCACTACTTGGAGTTGAATTGAGATAGTGTTTAAATCATATTTTATTTTTGACACCCAAAATTACCCATATTGTCACGTGCTGGCCACAAGGGCAGTAGTAAGAGCAATATGCCCCATTTCGCTCGCAAAAGCTAAGAACAGCCGGCATTCTCAAAAGAACTTGGAGCTAAATGTCGACAAAATTCCAGATGAATATTCCTAAGTTGATGGCAAGGTAATAAATTGCCACATGTCAGGCTATGGGAATGACATATTAGATTTGGAATTCAAGCAAAATTGGTACTAAATCCCAAGTAAGAATAAATGTTGCACGAAAGGTGCGTGAAAATAAGAATGTAGTTATTTACTTGATAGATAAACGTTGTCGACAAGTCAGGAAATGGTCAAATATGGATGAGGCAACCAAGAAGAGAAGAAAAATATGGGAGACTAAGGTTCACCAAATTACACTACAAATACCACTAGCCAGATACTAATAGCCCCCAAATATCATAACATTTATCTTTACTTTTTCATATTTTAACTGTAGTTTTCCATATTCTTGTCGTTGATTAAATTCCGACGTATATCTTTATTTGGTTCAACATTGTCAATTAAATTCCGATTTTTAGTTTCCTATCTAGGAGTATTGTTGTTGACTAAATTCCAGCCATACACCTAAATAGGCTATGTCATTGATTAAATTCCAATATAGTTTGAGTCAGAAACATAAGGTTGTGCATATAGATTGGGAATAAAATTCACATTTGACATTTTCTATCCATACTCAACACAAAACCCGAGTCCCCTAAAATAAAAACCAAAGCACACCGTTCGGTAAAAGATTTTCACGGGAATCTAAATTAGTGAAACATCTTTTTGGCAAATCCAATAGGACCTTTGTTTTGTATTAAGTTGAGAGAATACTATGCCATGAACTCAAAGTTGAACCAACCTAAATAGTGTTGCCAACAAACAAGTATCATTGATGGCCAAAGATAACATGTGTGATGAGTCATCATCAGCCCAACTTCTTCGCAAAGAGGCCACAAACCAAGTTCAAAAAGAAGGTATTGAAATTTCAAGGCAATGTATAGAAGAAAAAAGGCAGGCAAACCTCACACTAGTCATGATCGCTACCATAAGGCGAACAATTGAGGCAACTCAAAATAAGTTTACTAATCATATGGTAAGGTGAATGACTAATGTCGTCGGGCCTTTGATCATCAATACCTATCATTAATGTGCCCAAGGATAAGATGGAGCCTTAACATGACAAGTTCAGCCAGAAAAAGGGCAGGTCCCTATTCCAACTGGGTACGTTCTTGTAACATTTGCCTTTCAAGTGACATTAGGTAATGTGAGACAAAGTGTACCAGCTTAGCCTCCTTTTAAAATATTGCAAAGATGAGAAGTCCTTGCAGCTCCACAAACTAATGGATTTGTCAACATTAATGTTCCTACCAATGTTGATCAAGCTCTTGTAATGTCCATTCCACCAGTGACTCAATAGACCACATCATTCGAAAATGTCTCAGGAGTAAGCTTGACCTCTTAGCCAAACCCTATTCTTGTGCCCCATACGAATGTACTACCAATTGTGATAGAAGTTCCAGGAGTTATAATGGCTCTAATTAAGGGGCATGATCAATTGCAACAGTTGAACATTCAACCACAAATAGTGACATCCAATGTTCGACAACAAGTACCCCAAGCTGTGATTCCTTATGTTCAATAGCATGTTCCTAATATCCAACCTCAAGCACCTCCACCCATAATGCTAAATGCTTAACCCCAAATGTTGCAGTAGCCTTTTCATCTTGCCCAATTGAATAGTCCCAACACGTAAGTAAATCAAGCACCAATAGTCCAATCATAGCTACAATTCTATGGGCCTCAATAACAATTCCATCAAATTTTCTAGCAAAATATCAACCCGGCATTGCAATCCAATTATACTATGCAACAGGTCCCATGGTTACCACTCATGGCTCCAACCTTTGCAGATCTCGCCTTTAATGAATTGAAATTTGAGTCCATGTAAGGGTGGTGGGACAACCCTATAATGACTTATTATAGTTATCCACCATAGCTATCGAACATGAAAACTTGCTCAAGGAAAAAGACGAGACATGATAGACAAGTAGAGGTTAACTCGGCTAACTCAGTGGAAGCAAATGAAGAACTAGAACAAGTGGAGATGGTAAAAGTGATTATTGATAAATCATACATTTGTCAAGCATTAAAACTAGCCAATGAAGGAAAAATCCAACATCATGCCTAAAGTGAAAGAGCCCATTTATTATTCCTTCGATGTCAATAGAACTGAGGAGATATTCGATCTCTTACTGGCTGATGGACAATAAGACTGACTAAGGATCATAATATACCTACCAAAGATGAACTAATAGGAAAAAAATATTGCAAATGGCATCATTCATGAAGCCATAATACCAATGATTGTGTGGTATTCAAGAGAAACATTTAGGACACAATCGAGCAAGGGAAAATAAAGTTTGCTAAAATTAAGAACAAGGCTCCTATAGAGGTCAATGCGGATCATTTCCTCCATCATGACCAGAACGATATCTTGGAAGGCTAAGCCAAACCCTGAATATACTAGCAACCTCAATTCTATGCAAGATACAAATAAATAATTAGGCAAAAACAATACCACCCCAAGCACCAGAATCATCAATTTAGGCAATGAGTTGTCGGTAGAGTATACAACGAGGACTCAACTCCTCAATTCCAAAAGAAGCCTACTCAAAATAAGTTAGGCTACTCTAAGAAACATTACACATACCAAAAGGGAAAAATCCCTTCATAGGACTCTAAACTTGAGAAGTATCAGGGTTTTCTATTATGTTCAAGGTGTAAGTAGTTGATTTAGCAGTAAAAACCATCACTCCAAAGGGGTAGTATGATCAATATGATATTATGGCCAATAGCAAGGTCCATAACCCAAGCAACTTAAATTGGATGAAGCCTACTGCATATAACACGCGTTCTAGGGAGAATCGTACTCTTCGACGAACTGATAAGTCATTCAAGCAAAGATATGAAGAATGTGATCCCACAATTGAAACTTTGGGAAAACATAGTGGGAAATATGACTATTATGTTAGTTATAATCCACTCCCCACTTACCCTAGAGTGACATACCCATCTGGATGGGGCTTTGAGTTCGATGATGAAGCTAGAAATGCCATCGACAAACTCTAAAGGTGCCTCGTGATCCACCCGTTGACAATTGGTATAAGGTTGACAAGATCTAACCCATAAGGAGCAATTTGACGTGAACACATAATAGAATGATGCGGAGGAAGAAAAGATGTATTTGCTCCAAAAGCAACTTAGTCAGGTGCGTAGTACTCAAGTCAAGCCTACTTTGATAGCAATCTAAGGACCAAAAATAACAAAGGCTAAGAACCTAGTGTGGAGAAGAAAGTCAGATGGCAAGAGTGCAATTTCAACAAAGGTAAAGGATTGACTGCATAAGTGGTTGTTCAATCACCATAGCAGAAGGTGGTTTGCTCACAAATGGTAAAGGGATGACAAGAGGCATTAGAAGACAATATTTGTATAAGCAACCCCTACTGGTAGATCCCAAAAATATTGCATTTTGACAAAGAGGTTGTCAAGTGGGTCCCAAAAGGTCAACTGATAAAGCAATTTGATAAGGTTGTCTATGAAAAACCTTATGTTATCAAAAGACCTCATTAAGAGGTACTCGGCTTATAGGGCCGAACTAGCGGAGTAGGATGCGGAGGCAATCGAAGGGATCTTGGACTTTGAAGACTCACCTATTAAGGATAATGGTAAGGTAATTGAAGCCCAAGACTCATTGAAAGAAGTTAATCTTGACACAACCACCGATCGACACCCTATTTATGTAAATGCTTTACTTGATAATAAACTTAAAGTTCAATTAGTGGATTTGCTAAGAAAATACAAGAACAGCTTCACCTGAGATTACCATGAAATGCCTAGACTAGGTAGAGAAGTGGTTAAGCATCAACTGCCAATAAAGAGGAATTTTAGACCACATAAACAACCTCCAAGGTGATTTACACCAAAAGTCATACAAAAAGTCAAAGAAGAAATCAAATTGTTGGCAACGGGCTTTATAAGGACAGCATAATATGTTGAGTGACTATCGAATATTGTCCTAGTGAAAAAGAAGAATGGCAAGCTTAGGGTTTGTATAGATCTCCACGATCTAAATGCGGCCACACCCAAAAATGAATACCAAATGCTAATGGCCGACATGCTGTTGATTCTGCCTTTGGTAATGAGATTATGTTGCTCATCGATTGTCATTCAAGCTACAATCAAATATTTATAGTAGAAGAAGACATCCATAAAACTGCATTTAGATGTCCAAGTGCAAGTGGCACCTTTGAATGGTTAGTCATGCCCTTTGGATTGAAGAATGCAAACACTACATATGAAAGGGCAATGAATTTCATCTTCTATGATATGATTAGAGATTTTATGGAGGTCTATATAAATTATGTCATCATCAAGTCAGACTGGGTAAGTCATTTGCATTATTTAGAGCAAGCTTTTATTAGGATGCATAAATTTAAATTAAAAATAAGCCCTTTGAAATGTGCCTTTAGAGTTAAGGTCTAGGATTTTTTATTAATCAAAGAGGAATTGAAAAGATAATGCATTGTCGACCACCGATACTACCATCAGATGTATGCTAACACAAGAAAATGATGATGGGAAAGAACAAGCAATTTATTATTTGAATTGAACGCTAAATAAAGCAGAGACAAGATACATAGCTATTGAGAAGTTGTGTTTCTCATTATATCATGCTTGTATTAAGTTACGTCATTATATGCAGTCAATTACAGCACATGTCAAATAGACATGATCAAGTACATGTTGACTCGACCAATAATAAAGGGTCAAATTGCAAAGTGGGCATTTACACTATCAGAATTAATTTGGTCTAAGTCCTTTAAGACGGTGAAGGGACAAGCAATAGCAGATTTTATTGCGGAATATCAAAGCATCCAAAATAGAAGTAACGTAGAGGGGTATGTCTAAGTAATCCCTTGAACCTTATATTTTGATGGGTCAAGTGTAGTTGGATCAGCGAAAGCTGGAATTCTAATAATCTCTCCTTAAGTTCATCGGTCCAAAGTGATGTTTAAACTTGATATTAACTATTCAAATAATCAAGCTGAATGTGAGCCGTTAATTGTTAGCTTAAACATTTTGGCTGATATGAAGGCACGATTCATCAAAGTAATAGGTGATTCCCTATTGATTATAAAATAATTATTTGGAAAATACGAGTGCCTCAATGAAAATATCATATCGCATCATGTGTTGGCTAAGAGTCTCTTAGATCATTTTGATGATTTCGAATTGGTTCGTGTCAAAAGAAATCAAAATGTGGAAGCTAATGAGTTAGCTCAAATAGCATCCAGTTACAAAATAACTAAAAAATTGGCAGATCATATTATTACCCAAGTAAGGATGTTACCCTCGATTGATAATAGGATCATGTTGATTCAAGACATGCAAGAGTTGAGTAATGATGTGGTAAGCCAGATTGGAGAACCCAAGTTATTTAGTATTTGAAAAACCCAATTGTTAATGATAAAAATTTCAAAAGAAAAATAATTAAATATTTATTGATTAGCGAGGACTTATAGAGGAAAACCATAAATAGCCAATTGTTGAAGTGTTTAGGAAAACAAGAGTATGCTTGTTATGGCCAAAGTACATGAAGGAATATGTGGTGCATATCAAGCTGGGACTAAGATGAAATGGTTATTACGTTGACACAGTTATTTTTTGCCAACCATTCAGGATTGCATCAACTATGCTAAAGGATGTGAAATGTGCCATAAACATGGCCCTATTCAACATATGCCAACTTCGGTAATGAGACATATAATTAAACCTTGGCCATTTAGAGGATAGGCTATGGATATAATTAGGAAAATATATCCTCCCTCATCTAAAAAGTATAGTTTCATCTTGGTTGCTATGGACTATTTTACAAAATAGGTTGAAGCAACCTCATATGAAAATGTTTCTCGAAAGACGGTAAAAGAGTTCATTGATGAGCATATCATTCATAGGTTTGATATTCTAGAGTCTATAATTACAAACCAAAGGACAGTTTTACTAGTCAAGATGTGTTGGATTTCACTAAGTCAAAAGGGACTAGAAATGGTGTCATTCTCCTTAGCCTTCATTCATAGCAAAGTATGGGTAAAGCCTCTATATAGTGAAGCTAATACAATATGGGCAAGAGCAATGCACTTGCCATGCGCAAAATTGGCGGCCATTGGGAGATAATCCTTGCTAACCCTAAGTAGGGTTGAGCCTTAGTCTGGGGTCAACTTTGGACCAACCCTAGACCAACCTAACCCTCCCGGTCCTAATCCTATTCTCCAGGGAGCTAGGTTGGTCCTTGGTCCTGGAATCCCTAGACTAGCACCATGCGGGTTGGTTCTCGGTCCTAAGAGTTTAGGATTAGACCAACCGTGAATATATATATATATATATATATATATATATATATATATATATTATATAATACATGTTTTAGATATATTATATATTATATATCTAAGATATTATTTATAATTTATTTATTTATTCAAAAGAGAAAATCATAAATTAGATTGGTTAAACAACATTAAACACAGCTCACAACGTTATTCACAGTGTCACTCATGGCATCCTCTTCCTCACAGTGTTAAACTTCACCTTCATCTTCTTTCTTTCTTTGTCCTCTTAGTTTGCAAATCGAAAGACACTTATCAACCTCGCCTCAAGCTGCTCGCCCCATTCTCTTTCCATGCTCGCCTAGTTGCTCCACTCGTGCCACTCGCCTTTCTTCGCTGGCGTTGCTCGTCGCCAAGTAAATCAAGAAAAAAAAAGCCTCAATTAGAAACCCTAACACTCGCCTCGCGGCTCACCCCAACTTTTCAAACACAACTTGGCTGGTGAGTTCTAGTTTGTGCTTGACCTCATGTATGCTCTTGATTTGTGTTGGATTTTTATTTTTCCATACCCAGTGAGTATCACACAACTACCATTCAATTCCAATAGCTCAACCCAACCGAGATAGAGAAGGAGGAGGAGGAGAAGATAGAAACAAAGATGGGTGAGCTTCGTGCACAGGTGATCACTATTGACTACCCATGATCTATTTCTCATGCTGTTGTCACAAAAAACAAAGTCTTGACATGTGTTTGTTTGATCTACTCCAATCGGTTGTTTCTCCCCCTTTCTCTTTCTTTCTTTTCTTGGTTTTTTTTTTTTTTTTAGGTTTTTGAAAGCATTCCCTTTTCTAGGTTTTGCATCAAGAGAATCGAACGGTGAAAAGATGACACCTATATGTCTCGAATTAGATGGGTCCTACAACTTTAGGAGTTTGGTAAAGGGCACATCATCTTTGTTTCCTTTGTATTCCTCTATTAATATGCAGTTTCTACTTATCGAATTTGACTTCTTTTCTATGGTTTGCAATTTCATGGTTCCTTTTGTTTTGGGCCTTCTTGCTGCTACAAGTGCTTTCGCATTTTGTAGACTCAATCATTAGTACTTTTGTACAATGTACACATGAGAACATAGAGAGATTGAGAGTTATGAATGCACCATATGCAAAGATGAAAAGGGACTTGTAGCCACTAAGCTTTGGTATCAAAGTTCTATATCATCCTACCTTTTCTTTAGCAGTTCGGCTAAAGTAGTAGTCAAGACTTAGATTGCTCGAGTTGAACAAGCTTTTTTAAACTTAGGAAATTTACATTTTTTTCACTAGCTAGGGATTCAGAGAAACTATTGCCTTGTTTTAAACTTAGGAGATTTAAATTTGTTTATAGTGTAGTCCCAATAAGTTTTTTCCTTGAATCGGCATTCAAGCACATGAAGTAATGATCATGGGGCTATAGAAAAACTTGTCTCTACTAGTCTTATAACAATTAAAGAGCTACTTATTCTATTATTTGCTGTATGTAGTTTGCTAAATAGCTATTTGATGTTGCCACCTCAAAAATGAAACCGTAGCTCAAATTTGATATTCATTGTTTCTTCAATGAGTGCATTGCCAAAGCTTACATGTCGGTACTTAAATATTCAGGTAACCTTGATGAATTTAGATATGATGTCAACTGAAGTGGAGGGATATTACAAGATCAATCAACTTAGTCTCATGATGGAAACACCTAGCCATAGATGTGAAGAAGACTTAAAAGAGCCAATTAAGGTATCCACTAGTCATCCTCCTCTTTGTAAGAAGCAAGAAACAGATAAATCCATTGCATAGGATAATTTTTCGAGAATCATAGATGACAAGACCAAAAAAACATGTATGGTAAAGTGCATTAATTGTGGAAAGGAGTACTTATACACTATTAATAGTAATACTTCAACAATGTTGAAACACTTAAAAATGTGCAGCAAGTATCCTCCCAATATAGATAAAAAGCAAAAATTATTTGCATCACATTATGCAAATGTGCTTGGCAAGGTGGAGGGAGATACTGGTATTAGTATCGATAGTGGCAATGTCTTAATGACATGGAAATTTGATCAAGACCGATCTAGGTACATGCTTGCTCGAATGATCATCGTCAATGAACAACCATTTCTATGGTTGAGTGTGTTGGGTTTCGTGGTTTTATTACTGAGTTACAACCTCTCTTCACAAATTTGTCATGACTTACAATGGCTAGAGATTGCATGAAGTTGTATATGAGTGAAAGAAGTTGTTTGAAGACTTACTTTGGTAAGCTAAGGTCAAGGATCGCACTCACAACTAATACATGGACTTCCATTCAAAATTTGAACTATTTATGTCTTAATGCATATTTTATCAATGAAGACTAGGAATTGCATAAAAGGATTATCAATTTTGCAGTGATACAAAATTACAAGGGTAAGGAGATTGGGAAAATAGTTGAAAAATGCATCTATCGATGGGGAATAGAAAAAAAAAATATGTCTACAATCACAGTGGATAATGCTAGTGTGAATGATGTTGTCATTGGTTATTTGAAAGATAAATTTTCAAGACATGGATCATTGGTCTTAGTTGGTGAGGTTTTACACATGAGGTGCACTACTCATTTATTAAACTTGATTATAAAAGATGGCTTGTCTAAGGTACGTGATTCTATTGCATGTATCCCAAACATTGTTAGATATGTGAGGAGTTCTCCCATGAGGACTAAAGCATTCCAATCTTGCATTGAGGTTGAAAGAATCACTTACAAGGGTTTGATTTGTCTAGATGTTGCCACTAGATGGAACTCTACTTACCTCATGTTAAACACAGCCACAAATTTTAGAAAAGCTTTTAAAAGGATGGCAAAAGATTATTTGCCTTTTGAAATTGAGCTTAACAATGATTCTCCTAATAATAAAGATTAGGGAAATGCTATTGTTCTTTCCAAATTTCTGAAATAGTTTTATGATGCTACCAATTAAATGTCAAGGAGTTTATATACTACTTCAAATGATTATTTTGAGAGGAAAGCTTTTTTGTATAAATATTTGAAAGATGCGAGTAATACTTTCGATCCTAAGTTTAGAGCTATGAGTATGAAGATAAAGGAGAAGTTTGATAAATACTATGGAAGTTTAGATAAAGTGAACATGATGATTTATAAGCAAATTTGTGATGATGAATCAAAAATTGATGGGATGCATGATAAGGCGAAGTACTTGTTGGAGCATTTGTTTGCATTTTATGAGTAATCTTTTCTGAATCATCATCATTGATATTTAGGTGATCAAACTATGACTGTTAATAGTAGCAGTGCTCCAATACTATAAAAATGATGGGAACGACGAGGTTAACATCAAAGCTTGGCAAAAAAAAACTTTTTCCATCAGCATCCCATTCAAGCAACCGAACAAGAACAGTTTGTCACTCTCCAGATACCACCAGAGTTTTCAGTTCAATGGATTCAACAAGGCTACACTCATCTCCATTTTGGAGCCATCCGCCTTGCCTTAACCTTTCATGGTCGGAAAGGCTTACCAGTCACTGCCCGAATAACCCTCCTAGACACCAGATTCTTGGAATACCAGCAAGCTTGTGTTGGCACCATTCAGACAACCAAGCTTGTGTTGGCACCATTCAGACAACCATGAATGCGGGAACTGTCTTTGTTACGCTTTTCCCAAATTTTAACATTGCTCTTGCAGATCCCAACCTGCTTACTGCTCTTAAGGTTCAGCTACAAATCACTGGAGCTCCACAAACTCCTGGATCTATTGCTGCTACCTTACATTACCAAATGATCTACCGTGTCCAAAACCATGCCATTGATCTTAATATTCCAAACTCTGAAGATGCTCTTGTTATATCAGTTGATCATGACCAGACATCTTGCATTCATGTTCCTCGACAAATCCCACGAAACGAGCTTGTAAAGCTCCTCCCTGATAGTTGGGTAACCAACTATGAAAAACTCCATCAAAGTTGCAAACCGATCCAGTCAAGTGAACCACAGTTCACTAGAAAGAAAGATGGTACTGTTGCCATCAGGTTTAGTAAAACTAAAGAGGAACTTTCCTCCATTTTCCCCACCATCCTCCATTTTACACCCTGCCCTGCTGACCCTGTTTCAAGCGAACCAGATGACAAATGATTTGTCCACTCTTTTGATTCTCAAGGACAACCAATTCACCTTTTTAAAGACCCTGCTGGGCATTGCTTTTGGGATCCAGATTGTGCTTGCTCATCCTGTACCAAATTTGAAGAAGAAGATGATAGACCTTCTTCCACAAAGAAAAAAAAAAGAAAAAAGATACCCTTTATCAAAGGTATCTTGATGGAGATTCAACTGTTGGACCTCTAAGAGAAGACGATGGCAAATACCAGTTTATTGTTTCTTATGGACCACCTAAACCTCCTACGATAACCTCATCTCCACCTCCCTGCAAGACAATCACTTCTTTTCAGCCCCCAACTAAACCCATAATCACTTCCCCTTTTTACAAACCAATTCAGAAATGGGTAAAAAGGAATCCTTCCTGTCTCCTGAACTTACCAAGACCAAGCACATATACATGTACACCCAAACCAATTCCACCCCCTGCTTTACCCAACAAATGTATGTTCCACCCTGATGACTTCCCTCCACTCGAGACCACTGAATCATCTGAAACCAGCACCCATCCTCAGAAATTTCCTCCATTGGAAAAATTCTCTGACCCTCACCAAAGGTTTCAGCACTCCCCCAAGATACCAAACCCCACTGGCCTTGATGCACAAGGACAACGGAAGCAGCCCTTTGCTGCTGAAACTATCTTGAACTGGCAAACTGAAAATGCGTTGGCCCAAAATGAGCTCCTTAGCATTGTTGCTACACGTCTTGAACGAGTAGACAAGACTACTGACTTATCTTGCCATATGCTGAAAGACTTCCAGAAAATGCTTCATCTGTTAGAAACCAAGCAGACACCTCCTAGCCATTATTTGGAAGATCAAAAGCCATAAATCGAGAAGCTCAAAAGGCAAATTCAAATTCTTAAAAGCAGCAACCATTCACTCCACTTAATCCACCATTTTTCCCCTCTCCTTTTTTACCACCCAAACCAGAATTATCTCTAGGATCATCATCCTCTTTTGCTACTGTTCTCAGCTCAGCTGCTCCTCCACCTCAGAACAATTTATTGATTCTCCGTGAAAAGCTCCGCAAGCTTAAACAAAAGCAAAAAGAATCTTTCACTCCTACAGAATCACCATCCCCTCCTGATACACCTGAACACCCACCCGGTGATCATCCTCCCAAGAACCCACCTACTACCTTGACCATTTCCAATCCCATCGAGAACTTTCTTCGACAGCAGATTCCTTCAATTGCTGTCATCAAACCTTCCACAGCCGAACAGGTTGAAACTTCGTCTGAATCCAATTTCGATGTTCTTACCGAATCTGCCTTCTCGAAAGAAACCTTGTTTATGGCAGACAGTGTCAAAGACGAAGATATATTTTCTGAACCTGAAATATACCACCCAGAGCAACCTGATGCAACCCAGACTTTCACTGTCTCATCCTCCAAAGTTTACTTTACCTCGGATGACATTCCGTATCATAAGTAGCCTGATCGACTCCAAGAATTCCATGCTTGGCTCACCACCAGGCACATATCCGAACCCAGCACCTATGATATTCTCCTGGAATTTACTAGCCGTTTTACAGGAGCACTTAAAGATTGGTGGCATACTGCCTCCGAACAAGACCATATGTACTTCTTAACTCAGCCTCTGGTTAATGCTATCCAGATTATCCATATGTATTTCATTGGCAAACCTGAATACTCCAAAGAGCTCAAAAGAAAGGAGTTCTTCGACCGAAAATGTTGCTCATTAAGGCGCAAAGATCTTAACCGACATTTCCAAGCCATGATCAAGTTATTTTATTTACTTGGTGCTGATTGGAACCTCAAGCCTATCTTCTTGGTATCTATCCCAAGAGAACTGAGTCAAGCTACAGAAAAAACCCTTCAACAACGACAAAAAAGCCTCACAGAAGCCACTCTTTATGAAATCCAATAGGCTGTTCATATCGCCATAGAAGAGCTTTGTTTCTGCGGAGAAGCATTCCGAAGCTTTCTCAAAGAAAATAGACATCTTGACAAGGCGTGCTTCAAACCCGGTCTGAAGATCAAATGTCCTAAGGATTGCACCGATCCTTCCTGCACAGGCTGCAAAAAGAAAAGACACTTTAAGAAGTTTTCCTTCAAGAAGACACGCAAAGGGAAAAGCAAAGGTAAATGGAAATTTTTACGTAAGAGCCATCATCGCTCCTCTAAGAAGCGAAGCAAAGATAGATGTTATGTTTGCAACAAAAAAGGACATTTTACCAAAAATTGTCCAAAGGCAAAAAGTCGTGGAAGCCATCTGATTGATAAAATCGCTAAGAGCACTAGCATCCAACTTGATGATTCTGACATTGAGTCTGTCTTCTCCTTAGACAACCAACCATCAGAAAACACTCTCTGTGCTATTCAAACATATAGCTCAGACTCAACCTCGGATTCTGAAAACGATATGTTCACCTTCTTCCCTAACCCTCCTGATGACCTCCACACCACTGAACCAATACACCATCCATACATTCCCATCCATATCTTTTTGTCTAAATACCATAAACCAATCCATTTGGTGGCACTCATTGATACTGGAGCAAGTTCTTCCATCCTAGATACTAAGATTCTCCTAGAAGAATTTTGGAAACCCTACACCAGGTATTTCAATTCAGCTTCTGGTGACACATTTGCTACCAAGTATCGTAGTAAGCCAATTACCATCCAATTCTTTCCCCAGTGTTCTATTACCACCAAGATCCTTGGTTCCAGATCCCAGACAAATATATCATCATTGGTTGGGATATCTTGACCCAACTCCCCAAGCTTAGAATACTTTCCCGTGGTTTACGTTTCAAAAATCAACTCAAGGAATTCTTAGAAATCAAACGATTATATGCACTCGAACCCGCCATGTTTGACCCAATTATCTGGAGTCTACTTTCTTCTTGTGCTGAGTCACACTCCCAGTTTTCTCAAACCTGCACCCAGCCCTTATGGAAAAACTCTCTTTTTTATGTCAAACTTCCTTTCAAGAAGAATGAAGACACTAATCCTACGAGAGCCAATCATTCTGGAATGAGCCCAAAACACCTTGCACTTGCCCAGCAAAAATGCGCAGAACTGTTGGCACAAGGTCTCATTGAACCATCTGACTCTCAATGGGCATGTGAAGCATTTTATGTCAATAAGTGAGCTGAACAAAACCGTGGAAAAATGAGGTTAGTAATTAATTATCAACCTCTGAATGAATTCCTTCAGGATGATAAATTCCCATTTCCCCATCGAAATTCTCTCTTTCTTAGCCTTGCTCAAGCAAAGATCTACTCAAAATTTGATCTTAAGGCAAGATTCTGGCAATTGGGAATTGACCCATCAGACAGACCCAAGACAGGGTTCTGTATCCCAAACCAACACTTTCAATGGACAGTTGTTCCTTTTGGCCTCAAAACTGCACCTTCCCTTTTCCAAAAGGCTATGTGCAAAATCTTTGAACCAATTCTTCCAAACTCTCAAATCTACATTGATGACATTCTTTTGTTCAACCCTGATGAACAATCTCATTGCCAACTATTCACACAATTTGTTAATATTGTTAAAAGGCATGGCATTATGCTTTCTCAGAAAAAGATGATTATTGCCCAAACAGAAATTGAATTCCTTGGCATGCACTTGAAAGAAGGAACCTATTGTCCTGAACCCCATATTGCTGAGGAACTCCAAAAATTTCCTGAAAAGGACTTGAATGCCAGACAAGTTCGGCAATTCCTTGGCATTGTAAATTATTTGCGAGACTTTATTCCCCATATTTCTAAATATCTCAGACCGCTCCACAAGATGCTCAAGAAGAATCCTCCCCCATGGGGACCCAAGCAAACTCAAGCCATTTCTCAGCTTAAACAGCTCTTACAGCATCTTGCTCCTTTAAAAATCCCATCTACTGGCAAAAGGATCCTCCAAACTGATGCCAGCAACAAATATTGGGCAGCCATTCTTTTTGAAGAAATTGATGGGAACAGGCATATTTGTGCCTACAAAAGTGGTCGATTCTCTCAAGCAGAAATCCATTACCATTCCACTTTCAATGAAATACTTGCAGTTAAATACAGCATCAAGAAGCTTGAATTCCACCTCATTGGACACCATTTTCTTGTTGAAATGGATATGTCCTCATTTCCCCATATGCTCAAGTTTAAACAAAAGCAGGTCCCTCATCCACAATTGCTCCGATGGGCTAAATGGTTTTCTAAATACTCCTTCCAAGTCAAACATATTCCAGGGACTAAGAATGTCCTAGCCGACTTCTTGTCCAGACCAAAAGAACCGATTCAATCAATTCACATGTATGTCAAGAAGGAGCCTCTCTCAGAAACATACCACACCACTGACATGCAGTGTGGTTGGTCAAGTCTTAAATACCATCCTGAGATTTCATTGGCCATTCGACATAATGTTTTGAAAGAAAGACCTCCGGAATTAATGTGAGAATATCATCTCCGAATTTTTCGTAAGCATGGCAGCTTAATTCTCATACCAGACGAACTCCATCCACAATATCCATTTATCCATCCCCTCCGATGGTCTCCTAATGATGCATTTCCCGAAGACCTAAAATGGTTACTTTGGTACATGTTCAACCTGTACACAATAGCCATTGAATTCCCTACTGAACAAATTTTGCAGGTTTTTATCAAGGATGCAACTGGACGTGATCATAACCAGAAATATCTCTTAGACATTTTTGCATGGTTCAAACCACTCTAATACTGGAAAGAACTTTTCAAGATCCAGAATCGTCAAGGAAGGCCTGAACCAGAACGCCATACTACTGTCCTGTTCCACCGACCATGGACATATTGCCATTCCACTGGATGGATCTCTAACAAATCTTCTGTTGCAGGAACGTCAAGTTACAAGCCTCAAGTTTTTCAAGAATCTGCACAAATTCACCAGATCTACCTTACTCCATCACCACCAGCAGATCTTTATCAAGAGAACTCTAGAGAATCATATGTCAGGAAAATCGCACCATTCCACCAGAAGCATGGCCATCCGCCCAGGTCCCTGTCTCTTGGGACCACCTCGATGCTTGGGATCCGACGAAAGAAAAGATCCAAGAAGCCCTCTAGATCTTTCAACAAAATAATCCAGACTCTTCTACCCCCTATGATCCCTGGGGGGGACCACTTTCCCAAGATCCATGGGGAGACACCCCAAATTACGCCACTTTTCCTAGCTTTTTCGGTGCTAGCTCTTCCCGTCCGCCAAACTTGTCGGTAGAAGAAATCGAAAATCTCATCTGTGCTTTCAAACGAGAAAAAGATGGAAGCTCCAGTCCATCCAATATTGATGAGGACGTACTACTCAAGGAACAGATAGCTCATCATAGCTCTGATACCAACTAAGGTTCTCAGCCCCAAAACTGCAATTGTGAGGTGAGGGCAGCCCCGGAGATTATCAAGCAGGCCAGAGGGCTTCTCCCAAGCGATGTGGGACTCCCTTCCGCAGGGGCTTAACATATACCCGAATCCACCTTAACCTAGCTCTGATACCAACTAAGGTTCTCAGCCCTAAAACTGCAGTTGTGAGGTGAGGGCAGCCCCGAAGATTATCAAGCAGGCCGGAGGGCTTCTCCCAAGCGATGTGGGACTCCCTTCCGCAGGGGCTTAACATAAAAAAAAAGAGGGTGCGATGACAAAAAAATCGGAGCTTGAATGGTATATTGAAGAGGATTCTAAAGATATTCTTGATCTTGACATTTTGATGTGGTGGAAAAGTACTAGTTCGAAATATAAAATCTTATTTTTGGTAACTTGAGATGCTTTGTCTATTATTGTAACTACCGCTTGCTTTAGAATCGGCTTTTAGTACTTCGGGCCATGCGCTTGATGGTTTTCGAAGTTCTTTGACTCCAAGGGTGGTATAAGCTTTAATTTGTACTCAAAATTGGTTAAGAGCTATTTGCGTGCCTATTAATGTGAAAGCGTGCATTGAAAATGCTGAAAAGTTTGAATTGGGTAAGCTTAAATTATACATTATTCTTTTTACTTATTAGTTCTTTTGTATATCTAATGAAAAAATCTGTTTTTTTTTTAGATATGAATTGTCTTACCAAGGAGATCACTATCAATAAATAGAGCTTGCACATTGAAGTTAAATGAATATAAATGGTGAGATGTTTTATCAATAGCCCTACCAGCAATTTCAATTTAGAACTTTTGTTAAGTATTAATTATGTGTGTCATTTGTTTTGTTTTCAAGTCTGTTTTGTTTTCAAGTTTGTTTTGTTTCCAAGTGTTCAAAAGTTAAAGTGAATTAACAAGATGTGAAGTTGTATATTCATGATTTATATTGAGTATTTTGAACTTTAATGGTTTAATTGTATTTCGCTAGTAAGTTTTAGTTGCACTTTGTTTCTCAGTTTGTGTCAGATGGTAGAAGTTTTTGAAGAGTAGTACTGTAGTTACTACAATAATTTGCTAGTCAAGTGGTAATAAGGTCATATTTTAGTTTATTGGACCTTGCTTAATTGTATGTAGGAAATGCTTTTATATATGGTGTTACAAGTATTATTAATAGATGATTATAGGAACTTCCCATCTTGTCTCATATCTCTATGAGTAGTCTTAACCATTTTTATGATTTCTTGCTTTTAGCAAGTGTGAAAATTCTATTGTTGCCTTATCTTAAATTTGTTGAATAGTGATATTTATAGTTTGGTTGTTCAATACCGCACTATCGATGGATATGTAATTTGAAATAATAGGTCTACCTTTTCATGGAGTATAAAAAATGAAATAAAAAACTTATCGGTTAGTCTTGGATTGACCCTAGAACTAAACTAAACACATTGGGTCGGTCCGATCCTCGATCCTAAGCTCAATAAAGCCAATCCTCAAACCTAAAATCAAAGGATCAACACTATGCAGGTTGGTCCTAGGGTTAGGGAGTGAACCAGCCTTATCTAGACCATGATCACCCTTAACCTTAAGTGTGGAGCTAAAAAACACATATTTTGACAGCCAGTATGACAAGAAGGTGATGCGCTCCCTATTGTCAACAGGTCCATTTCTCTTGCCGAATCTCTCAAGAAACTTGCTATATCTAAAGACTTCATTTGAAATAAAAGGGGTTTCAAATTATAGCAAGGCCTTAACAGAGCGACCAATGAGTTGAAATCCCACTATGGTATACATATCTAGAAGGGTGACAATCTTAGGCCCCCAAGTGAAGAAGAAACGGTTAGTCGAGGGGGACCAAAAGCATATAGCAGACCCTACTAGTCCTCAAGTTATACAATGGGAGAACATGATAGTCTTGAGTGTCTTTTCAATTCCAGCATTCCTCCAAGCAAGTCAGGTTGTGTCATCTTCTCTTAACCAAAGATCCCATTTTTCAAAATCAGCCTCAAGGCAAAAGAAATCCACAAAAGCAAGAAGAAGTTGAAGATTAAATATCCTAAAAGGAATGGTGTTGGAAAGCCAAGGTCTCACTTTGCTTGGCAGGGAAGCAAGCTTTAAATGAAAGAGGGATCTTGTTGCGGTCCTTGAGACTAAGACCTAGAAGAAAACCACCTATTACATCCTCAACAATAGTCAACAAATCAAAGCGACAGCCATCGACATATTCTCCCATTTAGAGAGTGACAAAATTCTCAATATAGTTGGTTGGGTTATATTTAGAGAATTGCTTCCGTGCTATGGTGGATGATGGAGTAGAGATGAAAAGGAATAGCACAAAGGAGATTTGGAATTTGGCAAAGGAGACAAAGAATTGTTGGAATCCCTAAAGAGATACCAATAGAAGATGACGATTTGAAGGAAAAGGAAGATAATTATCTGCGAGAATAAGAAAAGATGTGTTGAGATAATACAGGAAAAGGAGATCCGTATTCAAGGAAAAGATGTCAGAAGATACAAAAGCGTGATCACCTTAGAAAATTGCACAAAGAACAAGGTAGTCCTTTAAAAAAAATTCAAATTTATTCTTTTTAAAAGGAGGCACATATCGATACCCAAAATTACCCAAATTATCATGTGCTAGCCCACAAGGGTAGTAGTAAAAGCAATACGCCCCATTTTGCTCATAAAAGCTAAGAACAGCTAGCAGTCTCAAAAGGATCCGCAATTAAGTGTCGATAGAATTCCAAATGAATATTCATAAGTCGATGACAAGGTCATTAATTACCACTTGTCAAGCTGTAGGAATAACATATTAGATTTGGAATTCGAGAAAAATTGGTATTAAATCCCAAGCAAGAATAACTGATGTATAGAAGGTGTGTGAGAATAGGAATGTAGTTATTTACTTGATGGGCAAGTTGTGTAAGGGTCGCCAACAAGTCAGGAAACGGTCAAATATGGAAAAGGCAGCCAAGAAGAGAAGAAAAATGTGGAAAAAACTAAGAGTGTTGCCCAAGGAAAGCAATTGACTAAAGGTCACTAGATTACACTATAAATACCACCAACCACACAACTAAGATCCCCCAAACATCACAACAATTATCTTTACTTTTATTTTTACTTAATCATATTTTAGCTGTAGTTTTTCATATCCACGTTGTTGATTAAATTCTGGCATGTACTTTTATCCGACTCAGCATCGTCGATTAAATTCCGATGTTGTTCTACAAACTCAATGTCGTGGATTAAATTTTGGCCTTGAGTTTCCTATCCTAGGGTATTACTATTGATTAAATTCCAACCATACGCTTAAATAGGCTGTGTCATAGATTAAACTTTGACATAATTTGAGTTAGAAACATAGAGTTGTACATACATATTAGGAATAAAATTCATATTCGCATTTGACATTCTCTATCCATACTCAACATAGAACCCGGTGAAATATTTAACTAATTTTTTTGAAAAAAAAAGTTAATGTAGTCCGATCTAGTCCGGTCCAATTCCCCTTGTGGAATCAGGAATCAAATCACCCAGACACCAATTGCACTTTTGGGAACTGGGAACCAAACTGACACTTTCGAGAATCAGACTCAACTAGCCAATTCAATATGATTAGGGCGATTATAGGTTCAAGTAGTCCATTTTGTATACCCTTACCACGTTAGTACTCTATGTATGAGAGAATATTGCCTAGACAATGAAAGAATTATATAATGACTATATAGCCATATGGCATTTAAGGATAGTTCCATAGCACACAAAATCAAGCTGTATGAATTTATGTTTTTGTACTTTGCCATGCTGTGTGATGCAACCTTTTGAGAATCATATTTTGCAAATTTAGAAAAAAAAAAAGTATGTAGTGAAGGAAGAGGTCGTGGTTAATTCATGTTGATAACTCTAAATAAACCTTGTCGGGTATATGGGCAGGAATAATTCTTCCATAGAGAAGAAAATTTTATTCATCACACCACTCAAGCTTCATGCTGTCTAAGAATCAAACTAGTAAAAGGTGGGAAAGTTATCAAAAAAGTTCTAAACTTATTACATTTGTATCAATTCAGTCACAAACCTTTCAATGGAACCAAGTTAATTTTAAATATTTTCACATTAGTACCAATTCCATCCATCCAGCTAATCTGGACTAAAAATCATTAACATAGACATCAATCGTCCTATGTAGCATAGCCGACATTGGAGGTACAGACCTCTGGAGTGCCAAAAGTTGGCACAAAGGGACACTTAAGTGCCAAAAGTTACAAAAGGTACACTTAAGTGTCAAAATCGAAGCAAAAGGGATTAGTTAAGTGCCAACGGCGAAAAATTCCGGCCAAATTTTCACGTGTCCATTTTCCGGCGACTTAATTTGCTGACGAAGCATTTTTCTCAAAACAAAAAATCCATGTGGACAATTTTTTTTTAAAAAAATTGTCCACGTCAAATTTTTAAAAAAATTAAATAAAAATTAAATAATTAAAAAAATATTATTATAAAATCAATTTTATTAAAAAAAAAAAAAAGGGGAGGGGATCGGCGAGGGCTGTGCGCCCTCACCGCCGCCGCCGTTGCCACCCCTCCTCACCGGGAAGGGCCGGCAAGGGTCGGTCGGGGTCGTCGGGCCTCGGCCATTGCACAGCCCTCGCCGATCCCCTCCCCTTTTTTTTTTTTTTTTTTAATAAAATCGATTTTATAATAATATTTTTAAATTATTTAATTTTTTTAATTAATAATTTTTAAAATCCACGTCAGCCAAAACGACGTCATTTTGGCTGATTTTTGGTTGATTCAGTTTCCGGCGAGCCACGTAGGCAAGAAAATTAATAAAAATTGCCACATAGGATTTCCGGTAGGGTTACGCGACTTGGCACTTAAGTGATCCATTTTTTAAAAAAAGTGGCACTTAAGTGTACCTTTTAACTTTTGGCACTTAAGTGTCCCTCCGTGCCAACTTTTGGCACTCCCATTGTTCTTATCTCACCGACATTGACATAGACTTTTAGTAATATTTTAATAATTTCCTTAATTTATATAATTGTTTTATTTTTATTTTTTTCTCTTTTGTATTATTTCTATCTCTCTTTTTTCCTTTATTTTGGCCAATAAGGGCCAACAAACCCTTGGCAGCCATGGGCCAAGCCACCCTCGCCCAAATCTAATGAGGGCCTTCACAGCCTCACTTGTCGTGATGGCCTTGTCCAAGGCTGCAAGCTTTGAAGAAAACCACCTCGCCGTTATATCAGTTCTCCTTCGTCGAGCTCAACCGGTAAACTTGGGCTTCATATTTGGATCTAAGGTCAAGCAAGCCCTAGATTTGTGATCTAGAACTCAGCTCACCTTGACTCTGAGTTTATTTGAGGTCGACTAGGTTGACTTAGGCAACAAACGAGGCAACGGAGGAGGCGGCAGCATCATTCGTCAATGTGGTGTAGGGCCTCAACCTCTTAGCCGACGCAAGCACAAACATAGAAGGCGTGAGGGGAGTTGGACAAGAGGAAATGGCGCTAGAGGTCAAAGAAGGAGTGGTTGAAGATGGAGGTGGCAATGGCAAGTTTGAGGTTAGGAGGAAGCAAGAGCTAAGAGCTTGAGTGGAGAGAGAGCGAGATTTTTTGTATTGAAGAGAGAGAGTGGCTGGCTAAGATGGTGGTAGGGTGGTGGTGGTGGAGATGGTGGAGGAAGTTGTTGTTGTCCCCATCCTCAAAGTGAAGGGAAAGAAGGAAAAATAAAAGAAGAAAAAAAAGAGGGAAGACAAAGAGGGAGGAGTAACAAGGGAAAGAATTGAGTTTTTTTTTTTTTGGATTCAAGAGAGAGGAAGTGGCTGTTGATATAGTCCTACCCAATATTTCCTCACGAGCTTTGGGGAAGGCAACTCTCACCAAAATCTAGCAAGGGCCACGACCCTCATTGGCCAAAATGAAGGGAAAAAAATGAAAAATGATAATTATAGTAATGAAAAGAACAACAAAATTATAAAAAAATTCAAAATATTATTAAAAATGTCTACGTCAATTCAGTCATATCATGTAGAATGGCCGATACCCATGTTAACAATTTCCAACTTAAATTGATCGGATAAACTGAATTAGTACCAATATGAAAATATTTATAACTAAATTAGTCTAATTAAAAGATTTAACAATTGATTGGTATCAATTCAATAGGTTTTATGAGTTTTTTTATATTTTCCCAATAAAAGGCCAACCTATTTAGAGAAACCTCCCTTTAACCACACCTATGATTAATAGTTAATAAGTTATGGATATCACCTCACATACAAAAATAAATCAAAATTAAACATGAGTGCTTTCAATTAAGCAAACTCGTTAAAATAGATAGAAGCATTAATAGCATTGCTGCTCTACTTTTATTTTTCATTGTTTTTGTTGACCAAAATGAAAAATATATGTATGTATGTATGTGTATGTATGTGTATGTATGTATGTGTGTATGTGTGTATGTGTGTATGTGTGTATGTGTGTATGTGTGTATGAGATTTCATAAATTGTGTCGTCTCTGCCACGTAACTAGACAAGTTGAGTTTTACCAACTTCCCTGTTCACCCTTGCAAAGAAATTTTTTTTTTTCTAGATACAAGGGAAATCACTAACTGCTAAATTGTGTCCACGATCTGAGCAAATCCCGAACTTCTTGCCAATAATAACCATGTTGATTGTAGTTTCAAAGAAGTTCACTGTTTCTCTCTTCAAAGAACACATGGGCATCAAAGGTTTACTAATGATGCCCATGTTAGAAAACGAAAGACTAAGATCCTAATTATTAATGGATGAATGGAAATCAAATGAGGAAACATGAAAAGTCCAGCCATTGATGAAATTCGATTTAAAACCATATCCATAGTCTTAAATGATCGATGAATGGCTACTTCTAATCAATTACCCCCTCAATAGCGATGATTTTTAGGAGTTTTCCTTAGACCTATTTATATTTCTATCTAAACCCTTTATGATAATTTCTTCCATCAAAACAATTATCATGACATTGGGCGATCACTGTACAACTCTATATGGTTAATGGGCAGTTATCCCGCAACTTAATGTGGACAATAAAATGTTGATGAAATTAATAAAAGTAATAATTAACCGAATGTAGGATCACATTATCGGTATGATATCAATTCATGCTCATGCACGTGATACAAGGATGGCATTTAGTGGGCTTCTTCGATGATTTCCATCTAGCTTGTCCTCGCCAAGGATGGAGAAGGGCAGTTCTCAAGGAAATTGATACTTGGTGAGAAGTGTTGACATCCCAAATCTTGTCCTCATTTTTCAAAATTCCTTGAGCGAACCAAGCATTGACCGAGACTAGATCGAGGTTTGATTGATGATATACAAGGCATGAAATGCATTTTGAACATAAAAAATGGTTTGCACTCATCAAAACAGGTCTTTCAATAAGTACACCATTCTTTCACAATGCGGGGAAGTTTGAGATCTCCCAATTTCAATTGCAAATCATGAAACTAGGGATCGCAAACTTTTCAACCCATCAAAAGTCGGGTGAATCATATGTCGGATGAGGAAATTAGCACCAGTTATACTTCGATCAAATTCTTTGATATCTGAAAAATGTCCTAGAGCCCAAAACCTCATTTAAAGGTCTTGGAATCGTGACGACACTTTTCAGGCCTCTAAGTTGTGGTAAGTAATGATTGTTTCGCCAAGATGAGGTCCAGTTCTTACATTCAAGGCGATAGTCTCGATATGGGTCAGAACCTCGGCAGGATCTCACGATCAACCTCGGCAATATCGAGCTCTTTGGAAAGCTCTCCTTACGAGCTTTCAAAAACCTTAAAGATCACAACAATTGAGCTTCGGACAAGCAAAAAAAGGTTACGGGCCCAAGAAGTTGCCGGGTACAAGCACGAGGAGCCTAACCCTCATGCCGAGGAGCCCTAGCCTCAGCCTATGACACCGGACGTCAAGATGAGGCGTCGAGGCGTCATGCCCTTGGGGCGCCAAGCCTCAATCGCCTCAATTTGAGGCTCGAGATCCCCAGCCCGGTGATCTAGAGAATGAACAATTTCACTTTACCGATCATGCCATGTCTCGACATGGTGAATGATCACCGGCTTGGGCTAAAAGAAAGGAACCACCTCGGCTTGATGGCCTTGGTAAATGTGCTTTGAGGTGCGAAAATTGGCTTGTCATCGCTTATTCCGAGACTAATTACTTTGGTGACTTGTACCTTTACCCCTAATTGGAGGGACGACCATCACTAATGTTTTTAAGTTCTTTTTTATTTTTTAAGAAAACATCTCGCGTACTTTACCTGGCTTAAGCTATGGCCAACGGGCTGGGCCGGGCCTGGTTTTTTATTGTTTTGTTTATTTATATAATTCTTAATAAATTTTTAAAAAAATCATAAATTAAGGTTCATGGGAATTATAGTCATTTATAGTTGTTTTTTGGTCGAATAGTTATTTATAGTTAACTAATCATAACTTTCGTAGCGAGAATTGCACAGGAATTAAAACATTATAAGATACTTCAAATGGAAAAGACAAATTATGAATACACGATGCATAAAAGTATGTATCTTTACTAATATAATACCTAGTAAAATTTGAAATTGCACGACTATACTTGGTTTGATGGCCCAAATCTAAGCACACCCATTCTTGTTGGACACAACCCACCTCTCGATGGCAATGACACGGTTTGTGCAGCAGCACATGTCTTGTCCCGACTTGTGGATCATAATGAAAGCTCTTTTGATACCATTTGCACACTACATGATAGTCTATAATCTTGAAGAATTTCTATGTGTCTCTTTTTCTCAGTTGGTTATTTAAATAGATTATATTGGCATTCAAACCAATTATATTTTTAAATAGCCAAGGAACGGTATATATAAAGTGGGAGTTTATTAGAAAGTCTAGATTTTTTAGAATTAGTGAGAGACCAAGAACTTGTGAGAAATGGATGAAGGTGAAAAAGTTGGGAGGAAAGACCACTATTACAGTGAGTTTTTCTAAAGTTTTTAAGGTTGGCTGGATTATTGGCCAATTGTCGAACGGTCCCAGATTGAGTGGTCGGGACCTTTAGGGTGATATTTTATTTTTTTTCTTTGGGGGCCCCACATGGACCCAAGAAGTGGACTCAGCTTAAAAAAAAGCTTTCGAGCCTAGGCAGGGCCATTAGGGCCCATAGCCTTGGGCCAGCCCACGGGCTAGCGTCCGAGTAGTGGCTCTAGAGCAAAGTGGTCGTTTTCCTAACGACACGGCTCGGCATGGACCCAAGGCCCACTACGGCCCGCACGCCATTGCTACTTGGGTTAACTAGATGAAGGCTCTGTCAAATCAGAAAATATAGCATTTCTGAAATATATTTTTTAAGAAATCATTTTCCAAGAAAATGTGCTTATTTTCCGATGTTCAGTTGAAATCAGAAGATGAAGCGAAAAAAATTTTCCTTTGTTCAGTAAGGAAAATCTTTCCTCATGCATTCTTTTTCAATAATTTTTATTATTATTATATTTTTAAAATGATTTTTAATTATTTTTATTTAAAAAATCGATTTTTTCATATTCTTTTTTCTTTTTCTTTGTCTTTTTCAGCCAAGCGCTAGCCACAGCGATAGTCAATGCCCAACTGAAGGAGAGCTCGAGCTCGCCACTCATCAGATCGACAAGCCAAAGACTTACGCCAATCACTCACTTAGCTCATTGACCTAGCTAGCAATGAGCTTGAGGCATCAAGAGTGATTGGCAAGCCTTGAGCTGGCCGAAGACTAATGCTTGCCAATCTAGCAAAGTCTAAACTCACCACTCACCTAGCTCACCGCCAATGGCAAAGGGTGGTTGACCTCACCGCTTGCCAAATCAATGACCAATGCAAGCGGTGAGCTTGAGGCTTGCCTGTGGCCAGTAACTAATTGCCGTCATGGCCGGCGACCGACCAAGACAAAAGTTCAAAAAAAAAAAAAAAAGAAAAAAATTAAAACTAAAATAATTAAAATATTGAATTTTTTAAAATGAAAATAAAGATGCATGGGTGTGAAATAAGAGAAAGTGAGTGAGGAAAATGTTTTGCTCATCTTGAAAAATGAAAAACATTTTCCCTATTTAAGAAGACTTTCTTCCCTTGATGAAAAATGTTTTTTCTCAAGCAATTCATTTTCAATAAAACAAATATCGAAAAATCCAGAAAATGTTTTCCTAAAAGTTAAACAATCAAAGCCGAAATCTTTCTTGGGATTAACACAACGACATGTCATTCTTCATCTAAGAGAACAATCATGTATCAAAGATTTTCGAATCTTTAAAAAAGAAAAATGATATATATGGCAAGTTGAGCTTAAGCTTAGCTCGTGACTTGCCCATTAGGGTCAATGGGCCCACATTTGGACCTTGAATGTTTATCGTGCATCCCAACAATTATTAAATACGAACCGAGGATAAAAAAAAGGAATTAGGGCAAACCATATGCCACTAAATTAGGCCCGAAAAGAGAAACTTATGAGGCAAGTGTGTTTGGATAGACTTTTATTTCGTTTGTTTGATTTAAATATGGCAATTGACTTATTTTAATCTTTTTTTAATCCTAAACACTTCAAATTTCCACAATATATAAATATTGGCACATCTATTCATATATATCATTTTCATAATTTTTTTAAAATTTGGATAAACACACCCGCCCGATCAAGACTGAAAAGTGCAAGTGTGTCAGAAAGATCAACTTAACTTGTGTATTTTCTGTTCTGTACAAGCAAACAATCTAGATTTCATTTTCCCCTTCACCCTTCGTGAGGACTCTGCTCTGCCAAGTTCGCTCCCAACGATTTTCCCCTTGCATTTCGAATGAGGAATCCACGACAATTATTCTCGTTCGAGTCGTGAAATACAGGTGAACAAAATAAGCATTAAACATAAGTGCAAAATTCAGCAGCTGCGGACCCAAACAGCATCGTCTCCCCCACGTAGAACCACCCTAAACGAACGAGATCGTGCTCTGCTTTCGTTAATGAAGTTTTCAAAACAAGCGACTACTGATTACATCAGAATTAGAAGGCTAAGAAAAGGGGGACAAACGACAGTAAATACGAGAGGGAACAAAAAATTACAAACGCGAAACACCTGACGTGATACACATTTACAAACCCAACATATCCCATTCGAAGTCTTGAAGCATATCAGGTGCAGTCTTCTCTCTGAGGTACAACGGCGAAGAGAAGCTCGAGATCAGGAGGCTGAAAGAAGCCGTTCTTCGGCGGATCGCGCCTCCTTCCCTCATGGGCGGGCTTCTTCCTCGGCGCGGGTGGGGGGCATGCTGTGTCGACGGGTATCCGACACTCTCTGTGCCTCGGCGTCCTGCACGGATCGCCTTCTGCGAATAATAGCTCTTCCATCTCTATCATCACGCACCGAGGCTAGTTCCAAGAACTGAGATAAGGGCAAGGGTACAAGAAGCTTGACCAGCCTTTTATGGACGTAAAGAAAGGTCTATGGAGTCTCTACGGAAGAGGAGGAGGAGGAAGAAGAAGAAGAAGAAGAAGAAGAGGAGGAGGAGCAGCAACTGCAGCTACAGCAGCGTTTGGGAAATGGAAGAGGGCGTGTGGTTATTATAGGTGAAGTGCAGTGGAGCTTTTCGCGGAAGCCGACGTCTTGACTTATCTCTCAGCTCGACGTATGGTGGAAGCTACTAAAAAGCTTATCCGACGTGGACTCCACGTGGCCACCGCTACAGCCCCCGCCCCCATCCCCCGCTTACGTGGCACTCCTCGTTTGTCGTCGCTTGGGGACTTTTCTCATTGTTTAGCTATTTTCGCTTGGGGTCGTGTTTCTTTTCTTCTCTGGAAGAGTCCGTTCCGGTTACAACTCGAATCTTCTTCTTTTTTCTTCTTTTTTTTTATTAGAAAAAGTCATCAAAAATCCCCAACTTTGCTTATTATCTCCGGTTATTTTTTGTAAAACCAAAAATCCCAAATTTATATCTATACAACACATATATCCCAAACTTATACAGTATGATGTATTTACACTAAATTTTTTATTGTTACATCAAAAACTCAATTTACCCCAAAATTTGGCATCACAGAAAAATGTTTGGGCTTTTTGATATTACAAAAAAATGTTTAAGATATATATATTATATAGGTACAAATTTGGGATTTTTGTATCATTAAAAATAGTTTAGAACAAATATATCATAGTAGACAAAGTCTAGGGTTTTTGGTGACTTTTCCCTTTTTTTTCAAAACTTTCCACAATTTTTTTTTGGGTATGTTTCCACAACTTGTTCACGAGAACTTTTTTCTTAGAGGGAACCAACACAGAGTTTTCATACTTTCTTGTCTGGAGAACATGGAAATAAGTCCAAAACATTTAGATTGGTCATTCTCTTTTCGTCATGTTCAATGTTCTTACTTTCCGAAATTTTTTATTATTTTTACAAATGAATCACTCAATAACAAGTAAAGTACAATAATAGATAAAAACGAGCAGTTAACGTATTATGGCAACTTTAGTGTGTTTTATCTTCAAAATTGAGGACGTGTTATCATGAGCAGTTCTTAAAGATCATCTTTTTTTTATCAATAAAGAAGAATTAACTAGAAGATGGTGCGAGATTAGGTTAAACGGGCCAGAACAATTCTCATTAAATCATGTTAAAAGTCAATCATAATATTAAAAAGTCTACCGAACCAAATGGGTAAATGTCGGACGAGAGCCACACGTTGTTGCCCTCCATTTGTTTGAAGCTGCTTTTTTTTGTTTTTTTTCGGCTTTTTCCTTGTCAAGGAAGGAAAGAGAAAAAAAAAATACAAAGAAAAAAAATAAAAAATAAAATAAAATAGAGGGGGCTCCATTTTTGCATGGGATGCTTATTGGATGGGCCCGTCGGAGTGATGGGCTTGGTAGGGCCCAGGATGGGCCCACTGGAAGATGTGGTGGGGAGCGGCGCACGCGTGAAAGGTCGGATGTTGACTTCGTTCTTATCGCAGACGGGGACTGTCACCGCCAAAAAAAAGCCTACATTCGGAGCATCCCACGTTCCCCCTCTCGAATTCACATTTTTACCCCAGCCTCCACTTTTCGTTTCATCCTCGCCCCAATTTCATGGCCTTTTTACTTCGATTTCTATTCAAGAAACATAAAGTAACGTAGACTTCATTCGTTTAATCCGTTTGTTTAATGAAAAATAAATGATGTAAAAATCATTTTCCTAAAGAATTTACTTGTGCTGCTTGAAATATTAATTAATAAGAAATTTCTTTTTACTGACAATAATTTATGTTTAAAAATTTTTATGAACAAGAAAAAAAATTTATGCATTCATTTTCGTGAGCGAAATAAGTAATTATTTGAACTTAGGACATTCTACTACTTAATACCATGTAAGATTTTATGAACCTACTATCAACTGTTTAAAAAGTTTAAGTTAATATTTAAGTATTCCATCATCTCGCAAGATGTTATGTAGTGAAGGAAGTGGTGGAGGCATTATTGGATAGTCAATCCGCTTAAACCCTGTTAAAACATAAATAGATTTCAAGTAGAAGGTAGCATGACAGGACGTGGATTAACAGTTAAAAACCTCATTCGATTTGGGATGGGTTTGGATTTTATGGCTGGTAAATCCATCACACAAATTTTAAATGAATTACCACTTGATAATATACTCGTGACATAGTATAAAAAAACATGCATGATTATTGTGAACCTCGTAACTAAATTAAAGGCAATGTTATTTCCACCCCTTAAATAACTATATGCAATCATTGGAGTTTACCCCAATGGTCACATTTGCCACATAGAAAGGGAGAGGTGAAAAGTTCGAATCTCCATGTTTTTAGAGAGTCTAGGGTGGGAATGATTTAGTTATAGGTATGAGTTTTGACTCCATGTACAAAAATCTAAGTGAAAATTAGACTAGGAGCAGAGTAGAACTAATCAAAAACAAAAAATAATTATATGCACCCCTCATTTACACTAAAAAGACAACATTATCCTCAATCTTTTAATTGCAATTTAAAATGATGGCCCCACTCCCTTTTTTTTTCTATTTAGGATAACTATCATAATTAAGCATTTTGGTTGTTTTATTTTTTAGCTTATCAAAGAAAGTACATTATTAGATATTCCTATAAATTTTTATATGCTCCGTATAAAATTATCTTGCTAATAGTAAGGAAAAAGACATTTTTTGATATAGTATAAAATTGAAAAGTCTCTTCTTCAATAGTGATTTATAATAAATTATCTATTATTCGTCCCTCTTATCTAAGAAGTTTACTTTCTTGATGAACTTTTTATTGATTTCATTAGTCTAAAATATTAAACAAGTCTCTTTATTTACTATATCAAAGAATATTTTTTTTCTTACTATATTGACGAGATACTTTTACAAAGAGCATGTTAGACTAAGAAGAATATCTAGGAATATACTAAAAGATTGTGCACAATGAAGTATCTTGATATTTTTTCATGAACAATTATATTGATTTTTTTTATATCCAAAATAATGATACTTTACTAGCATTTTCAAAACAAATTTCTTATTTTATGCAATGTTTTGGTTTAATGAAATTTTATCTTTTAACAATTTATCCATAAGTTTAATCGACTATGTAGAAAAGAATTAGATTTCTTTAAAATTTCTCTATTTGAACAAACAAATCTTTATGGAAGCAATAACTAACAATAAAAAAGCATAGTGCCTTTAATATACATGGAAAATCTACAATAAACAAAAAAATAAATATATGAAATTCTTAATTATGGTAAGTAGATTTTACACATATATAGAAATACTAAAAATAAGGGAAGTAAATTAATTTAGTACGACAAATTTAAATTGCAATGGAATGATAAAGAGCAATTTTGTCTTTCTGGTGAAAAATGGATGGATTTAGTCATATAGGGAATGGAAATAGCGACGCCCTAAATTAATTATCATCTAGCATTTTTTAGAACTACCAATTCAAGTATGGTTCGCAATCTACGGTGCTTAGATTTAGCTTTCCATTATCTGTGTAAATTTTGAATAAGTGGCTGTCTTTGTGATTTTATAGGTGGTTTTATTAAGTATTTATTCTGAAATTTTTGGGTAAATTATTCGGAAATATTTTGTTTATTTGAAAAGTATAGTTTTAGGACGCGGGTACCTGACTATTTCACTGAGATGAAGTTGAGATTTGCAAAACCCACCACGAATTGGTGGAGACAAGTCTGAGGGATGACAGATTGTTTTTGTCTTTTGGCCGAAGGAATGACAGGTGGTTGATGGGATGGAATTGAGACGCATTGTCCCGCTACCATCTAAAATCTTATGTTCCGTAACATGGAAAATTAATAGGGAAAATATCAAAAACACACTCAACGGTCACTTGAGCTCATCTCTTAAAAGCTTTAAAAAATAACAAGTGAAAAATCTACCTTGAGATAAGAGACCCGCAATGTCATTTCTCATGTTACCACTAGGGGGAGGAAAAAAAAATTCCAGAATTAGGAGGCGAGAGATATGGGCCGTTGCACAATAAAGATGAATGGCATCCAGGTTACGTGTCTAGTTACCAAACTACCATTGGTAAAACCTTGTTGAAAGCATGCTTCATGTTGGTTGGCCAGTGCTTCACACAGTGTCTTAAACCAATGTGCCGACTAGTACCCTTGGTTGAAGACACCCTGCAACCCATCTCTACTTTTGAAAATATCCGTACCCAAGTTTTACTATTAGAGACTACTTGGAACCTTGACATGGATCGTTATTGTGTCTCCATATATGAATTCCATTTCCTTTTTAAAGATATTCATCCCAAATCCTAAACTCTCCCACTGAAACCAACTAAAATCCAAATCACTCAAACTTTAAATAAGAATGATTATGAATAATTAAGAAACCATGCCCTACCTTGAGGATAATGTTCAACGTACCTTTCCTATTCTTAGTAAAATATTGGTCGGCTAATGCTCCATTTATTTCATGGAAAATAAATAATTTGAAAATTACTTTTTAAAAAATGATCGTTTACAAAAAATACTGAACAAAAGATATTTTCATTATTTGTGAAAACTCTGCATATATACATTTTTGTCGATAATGAAAGCATTTTTCATTGACTAATTATTTCAAACAATATAAGCCATCATTGTTTAGAAAATATTTTTTAAATAATTCGTTTTTGCAAAACGACCATTGTGGTAAAAGTTCTATGCAATTGCACTAGTATTATTATTTGGTATGATTGCCACAAAACTCTGTGATGAGTTTATTGAACTTGTTTCATGTTTATCTCTAGAGTTTGATTTTGTGAAACAGGTGCTCTGTAACTGCTATATATCGGTTGAACAACATGTTTACTTAGTATTGACGTTAAATTGACCATCATTTGGTTGATATCGATGGGTAGCAAGCTCACCAGATGAGAGTAAAGTTTGATCAAAGCAAAAATCATCAATGAAACAAAAATAAATTGCACGCTAGAAGCTCATCGGTGGTGCGAGATGTCGATACAAGAAGATGATGACATTAGTGCAGAGGTTCTCGATGAAATCCTTCACCAATCAACAATTTGAAGAACATCAACAAACCACAGATAAAGTCATCGACGGCAAGCAATTACCAATTTTGCTAAGTATTGAAGCAGTGCCATTTATGCATGAAACGGAGATTTGCCAACACAGCAATCGAGGACAGAAACGGTGGATTGACAAGAACGCATGATCATCGAGAATTGCTGACCGTCGGTCGCATTCTCCAGGTGCCAATTTTGTCTTCTCGAGATCATGCTCCTGCTCCTCCCACTCTTTGGAAAGCCAGAATCGGGCTCACAAGTTTGAAGTCTGGCCAACGTTTATCGCTAACTGATAAAATGGACCCTCGTTCATGGCAGTGTCTAAGCAGTTTTCCAATTCTCTCTTTAAAGAGCACATATATAAGCATCAAAGTTTTACTCATAAATGATAAGCATGGATGGCTTTTGCTGGGCTACTATGGTATTTCCTCCTGTCCTCTTCTTCCCATATATGGAGAAGGGCTGTGTCTTAGGTATATTGATACTCGGTCAGTAAGCGTTGACACTTCGACTTTTGATCAAATTTTCGAGAAATCTTTAAGGGGATCTAGAGTTGATAAAAAATTTACTAAGATTTGATCGATGATATGCAAGAGATGACACACATTTTAAATATCAAAAAATCGGTTGTTCTCATTAAAACAAGTCTTTTGAAACTCATATCGATACTTGAATCTCATAGTCAGTGTTTTTAACCTTTGGGTCTGATCGCCTTTTTCCTGTGCGGTGTTGGGAAGTTTGTCATTTCTCGATTTCAATTGCACATCTTGAAACTAGGATCATAAGCATTCCAATGCTGCAACAAAAATCAAGTCAATCAAATATCGGATCAGGAATCTATTGATCAAACTTTCTTGTACCCGAAAAATGGGGGAAATTACAATAGAAGTCCAAAACATATTATAATTATGCCAATTCAGTTCTAAACTTTTTAATATAATCAATTTAGTCATAAACTTTATGACAATTTACCAATTCAGTCTATCTAGTCAATTTTAATTTAAAATTATTGGCGTGATGTCGCACGGCCTTGACTTTGATAATTTTTTTATTTTTTGAAAATTTTATGATTTTTATTTTTTTTTCTCTTTTATTTTTTGGTTTTTAATTTTGTTTCTTTGTTGTAGCTGGCGAGGATGTTGACAACCTCACTTGACGATGGCAACGCCGACCCTTGCTGACTAAATGAAGAAAAAGAAATTAAAATAAAAAAGAGAAAAACTAAAATTCATAAATTTATAAAAAATAATAAAAATTGGTTAGATAAATTAAATTGACAAATTATCAAAATATTAACAAAATAGTAATAGGCTTTAGGGCTTTTTTGATAATTTCCCCCGGAAAAAGGTCTCGAGGGCCGAAACTATATCCGGAGATCTCGTGTCGCGACCTAAAATTTCTCAAAATAATAAATATAGGTTTGGGGGTATTGTCGATTTCGGGCCGACGCTTCACTAACTCGCTCTCCCAAGCGCCATACCCCGCGCGACGTTGGGATATTCATAAAAACTATGCAAACAATGAGTCGCCACTAGTCTATTGAGGTCGACTAGAAACCGAGCGAGACATGGGAGCGTGTCTCACTTTTACGCAAACTGAGAGAATCTAGGGTCGGGAACTGATTACGTTAGTCATGCGACTAACGCCCTTTCTACCTAACTTAATCGTGTGTTAACTAAAGACATGGCAACACATTCAAAAAACCTATTGTAGAGCCCTAAAGGCTTATTCAATTTTGATCTTTTTTTTTCTTTTTTAAGGGGTTTCTGAATTTTTGCAATTTTTTCTGATTTTTCTGAATTTTTTGAATTATTGAATATTTTTGAATATTTTTTATATTTTCGAATTTTTCTGAAATTAAAGAAAACAAACTTTTCGAATTTTTTGTATTTTTTGGCTTTTCTGAGAATTTAAGAAAAAGCATTTATTACAGTTTTTTGGAATTTCCTAATCCTTTTTTAATTTTTTTGGAATTTTGAAAATATTCGATTTTTTATTTATTAAAAAGGGTAATTCGGACCGGGTTGGGAAACCCGGCCCTACTAAACCGACCCGGACCCTATCGGTCCGGGCTGGGCTAAAGAAACCGGGCTGGCCGAACGGCCCGGTAATTTTTTAATGGCCCATTAATTAACAAAAACAGAAATTAAAACAACCCATTTCTATTTCTATTTTCAGCCCAATCAAAAAAACCCAGCCCGTGACAAATTCGACCCAACCGAAGCGGGCCTGCGGCGGAGCCCATCTCATCGGCCCCATCCTACTTTTTGGCCTTTTTGTTTTTTTTTTACTTTTTTTTGTTTTTCTTTAATCTTTCTCTTTTATTTTTTTTTATTCATTTCTTTGATCTTCTTCTTCTTCACGCCTGCATGCCTCCCCATGCACGCCCGACGCCCTCTTCGCCTGCACACACGACGGAAACCTACACACTCCACCGCGCCGCCGCCGACGTCACCGCAAGTCCTTATCGGCCCTAATGAGGTTGCCCTAGCGTCGTCCGGCGTCGGTCGTTCTATCCGGTCGACACCAAACCTCGCCGGCGATGGCTTCCGGCGACTCTCGAAGCTCTCCGTCGCCGGGAAAAAAAAACTCCTCTCCGATCAAAAGCGAGAGTAAATCTCACTAGGATGGCCATAATACTAATAGAATCGATCAAACGTTTAGAATACTAAGCTATCGAGGACGAAACCGATTATGCAAATTCTGGATCTCATTCATGCATTTCATCAAACACTTAATGGGCATTACTGGATTCGGATATCTCCAGCTCAACCGAGCCGCGAATGTGCTCTAGAGGCCTTCAGACATAACATACGGGGATGCAGGAGCAAAACGCAAAGGCGACAAGGGCCGGAGCTCGTGCGAGTCAGCCGGCCGCTAGCTCCGGCCCATCTCGTCCGAAAACCAAAGGGAGAAAACTAACCTGTTTAGCTTGAGGAAGACGCCGGGATACCGTCGGACAGGCTCGTGCGTGGCCGAACTCTTCTTTCTCCGGCTCTTGATCGTTGAGTCCACCTTCGGACGTCGCCGGATGGGCTCGTGGGTGGCTTGGACCGGAAAACAGATCTTTTCTTCTTTGTTTTTCTTTCTTGCTAACCTGTTTCCGGCGCCGGAGTTGAAGCACGGCGAAGGGTTGACGGCGGCGGGTCAGTCGTGGCGGCCGGCCATTTCTCCTTTCCTCCGTTTTCTCTTCTCTTCTCTGCTGGTCTCTCCGTTTTTTCTCGGCTCAGCCCTCTCGGGTGCTCTCTTCTCTTTCGGATTCTTCTATGAAGAACCTCTTTCTCTCTTCCAGCTCTCGCTTTTCTGTCTGCTGGGCGGCTGCAGGCGCAGGAGCGGAGGCACGGGCGAGTCAGGTGCGGCTGCCGACGGTCTTTCGCTCCCCCCTCGCTGGTTCCCCCTCGAAGATCTCCCTCTGTCTCCGTCCCTCTGTCTCCGTCTCTCGGTCTCCTTCGCTCTCAGATCTCTCTCGGTTTCTTGTTCTCTCCCTTATACTGGACGGTTGCAGGCACAGGAATGGAGGCCCAGCAGTGGGTCGTCGGCCGCGTTCAAGGCGCGGCGGTTGCCGGAGTTCCTCTCTCGCTCTCCGCCCTCTCTCTCGGTCTCCTTTTTTCGGTTTCTTTTCCTCTCTGGTTTTTTGTTTGAAGAACCTCCCCCCCGGGTCCTCTCCTCCGTCTGGTCTTTTTAGTCTCCCTTTTCTGTGTTTTCTTTTTTCGATTTTTTTTTCCCTGGGTTCTCTTTCTGCTCTCCGCTTTTTTTTTCCTTTCCTCGCGTGCTCTGACTTGCCATTGACCTTTCCCATCTCGCCTTTCTCCTCTGACCCGCCTTTTTCCCTCCTTTTCTGCGCTCTGACTCGCCGCTCCTTCATCATCATCATCCTCTGTTTTCCTGCAGGCTGCTTCGGCGCGAGAGAGAAGAATGGAAGAAGAAAAATGAGTGGGCCGGGCCAAGAAAGAAAGAAAGAAAAGAGAAGTGGGTCGGGCCCGTGCGAAGGAAGGGAAAGGGCCACATGGGGGCCGGGCGGGCCCAGCCCTGGCCCGGCCTCCATGTCCTTTTTTTTTTAATTAATAATTACTTTTTTAATTACTTTTTTTTAATTTTTTTTAATTTTTAATTTTTAATTTTTAATTTCAAAACCAGTGATACAAATGCTCCTAATATCTATATGCAATGCAATTATAATGAAAGAAATTTTTTAATTTTTTCGATTTCTTCTTTTTTTTTCTTTTTTTTTTGGTGTTTTTTTGATTTTTTTAGAGATTAATATATATTTATATATGTAAAAATAAATGGACATAAAATAAACAAAAATTCGGGTGTCAACATCTCGCAATCAACACAACTTGCTAGATCTCCAAGTCATTGTAGACCATGATTTCCTTTTAAGTCGTCGAGACAATGTCTAGTTCATGACCCGAGCCTACGGTCTTAATATGGATCAAAACTTTAGATCCACGATGCTGCAATTTATCGCATTATATTGGGCCTGTTGGACTTTTGTGAGCTTTCGAATGGCGTAAAAATGGGTCGAATCATACGTTGGACGAGCACGTTACGGGCTCGACAAGTTGGTCGGGACAAGGCCGAGGAGCCCGAACCTGTCGGCCCTGAATTTGAGGCTCTCCACCCCTCCCTGTTGAGTCATTTTACTGCTTCTCACTCTCTTGAATTTACCCTGGTTCTTGCACTTCTAGAATAAGTTTCCAGACAAGCCTCTCTTTAAATTTTGAATAGAAATACATGTTGAATTTTCCCAATGCCTATCTTCACTAAAAAAATCCATCATTCCATTATTCGCCTTAGAATTTAAAAATAAGTTAATGTTCTTAGACCGTTGTACTGTCAGAATGAAATCTTGAGTGATAAAATACTGCTGAAGTTATGCTAGAGAATTATGTATGTTGCTAAAGCCATCGTAAGATATTTTGTATTATGTGTGAAATTAAGCCATTATACCATGGAATAGCAGGAGCGGAGAGCTTTCCTCCCTTTTCCGCCCCAAACCTACCCCAATCTAGAGAGCTAAGTGAAAAAAAGTAAAATATTTTTTAAAATCTTTCAAAAAATCCATAATAGAGTCCGATCATAATGGTATGTAATTATTGGAGTCATGTCATTTCGTCATCATGTTTTAAATTTGATTTGCCATGTAATTATTCCATTTCATCATGTTTAAATCTTAATCTACAATGTCATGTTACTTGTGATTATTATCATGTCATGTCATTTTTCTCATCGTGTTTGGAAACATGAATTTGCCATTTTGTTGCAATGTCATATCATTCTTTCTTGATGTTTAAAAATTGAATTTGCCATGTCACTATCATATCGTGTTCTTTTCTCAAATCATAGTAGAATTTTGCATTCGAATAGCCATTTGTGTAAAGACTTTGACAAATAAATGGAGTCGCAACAATATATATGGATAAACGGCATCGATGATCAATAATGACTTCTAATAAGTATTTTGGCGATAGTTTAAAATTTGAAATTAATCGTCATGCATACTTAGAAAACTAAATGACAAACATTCTAGGATTTTAAAAAAAAAATTAGATTGCATTACCGAAAGAGAGTCATGGAATATCAATGCTTTGGATGACTTGACTTTCTCATCACTGCTTAAGTCTTTAGGAAATGACTAATAGCAACTCTAATCTGGCACTTAAGTTTATGATATATCCTCGCTCACTAAGTTGGCATCATTCACAACAAAACAACAACAATAAAAAAAATCTTTCTAAGCACATCTATCGGGCTAATGCTACTTCATTTTACAAAAATCAAAGGGAAAATACCCAAAATCACACATTAATACATAGCTTATGCATCACCTTTTGAGCATTGATTCAATTTATTGTAGAAAGAAAAGGAAAGAAAAGAAAGAGATGTTCGATCTTCTATGGTATTGCATTAAAATTAAAATTTACTAGAACAATCAAGTATTATTTATCGTATATATTTACCAAAATTTTGTTTAGAGCATCAAGATATTGAAGCAATGCATTGCCAGATTTCTTGTTAATACATATGAAGAGCAGCCAAATCTTCACATTGGACACTCTATTGCTATCCAAAAGTAAAAGGTACTTATAGACTTGGTCCCACGCTGCTTAAGTCCAATACTTTCGTCATATTTTGGATCAGTATATACATATCACTTCCCCATTTAAACTTATAAGCTTTTATACCTTCACCAAGATTGTGATCCTACCCTCGCTAATATTTTTTTAGGTTCGTCGTCGCGGATTATCTAAAACAAAGAGGACAAAAATTAAGTTCCCCGATTTTCCGGTAAAAAATCTGCACTTACAAGAAAAAAGAAAAGTAGCCGAAATAAAGAGACAAAATGATAACTCTCGAATTTTCCTGACAAAGAATATGGTCCGGTCGAACCGGACCGTACCGTCCGGTTCGCCCAAAGCTTTCAAGCCTCCCTCTCTACTCCCGTCTTGCCCAAGTTCTGCTCCAGCAAAAGGCGTTCGCAGCGAAAAGAACACAGGACGAAAAGCTCCAGAAGTCGAGAAGACAACCGACGAGAGGAAACCCTAATTCCTCGAGCTCCCTCTCCTTGCTGCCGAGCTCGAGCGAGGACGCGAGAATGCCGTTCGTGTCGCGGATACAGAGGCAGACCGATTACGGGCTCTTCCCGTCCGCCACTCCCATCGTCATCGACAATGGCGCTTCCTATTTCCGCATTGGGTATCGCAGAAAAGACTGCAAATTCTTAACGGCGGAGTAGACGTCGGCCGTGAAATTTTCTGTCTCCTTAACCCGTCGTGCCTTGGGCTGTTTCAGGTGGGCGGGAGAGAACGACCCTCGTGTTATTTTCCGGAACATTGTCCAGAGGCCTCGACACAAGGCTACTGGTGCGTTCTTTTGGTTCTTTTCTCCATTGGGTGCGACAAAGGTTGTTCCTCTTTTGTTGGGTTTTCTCGTTCTTGAAACGGGTTCCTTCCGTTATTTGATTTCGGTTCGTGGGATATCTTCTTTTTTTGCATTGTGAGCTGTTGAAAGTTCATCCTGGAGTTACAATGCAGTAGAAATGTAGAGTTGCGATGGGACGTTGCAGTTGTGGACTTGAATTTTTTGAATTTTGCTGGGTGGAGTTGTTAGTTTTCTTGCTTCGTATATTTTGGAGTTTTTGGGGCCTTTCTTGAAGTGAGTGGATGTTGGGCTCTCGGTGTCGCTATGGTGTTGCTTATGATATGTTGTGTTTATTTCGACTTAGGTGAGACTGTTACTGTCGTCGGCGACCATGATCCTGCTTTGTTGAAGTACTTCGACTGCACTCGCTCTGGGCCACGCTCCGCTTTTGATAGCAACGTTGTCTATCAGTTTGAAACAATGGAATATGTAAGCTGTCATGGTGACTTTCTTTCTCTAACAATCCACTCAAATGTTGATGGTCTGAAGTTTTCCTTCTGCATAGAATGTACCCTTTGATGTCAGTTATTGCTCACCTAAATACCTTTTATCCTATTTACATGACTAGTAATCTTTTTAAAGAAAAATATCAGTATTCTGGATTGTGAAATTGCTTCATATGTACAATAGCTGCAATTCTTGTCCACAAGCTTCAGCGCTAATTGTTTTTGGCTTTCTGCTTCTACCATGAAATGTCCATCACTTTTTTATTTATCCTAAATGACATTAGGAAACCATTGGCCAACTAACTTGCTTACTTATATTATCACCTTGTCAAATTCATTTGTCATACATAATGAATGCTGGGTACAAAGGCATGTGAATTTCTTTTGGAGCATGCAGGCGGCCATTGCAAAGTGTCTCTATTCATGTCATCAGATGACTATCATCTGTTAGGTTTATCTGCTCAACTTATAAGCACGATTCATTTTAGCTATTGCCTATATGATAGTATTGGTATCTCTATCAAGTTCAGATCAAGATATATTTGTTAGTTGTTTTTTGTGTCAATAATCATTTAGAAACTTTTTCTTTTCAGAGTAAATCATTCTACATATGTTATGGCCTTTGTCAAATTGTTCTGTCTCACATAAGGTTTATGTGCTCATCTTCAAAAGCATTCTAGGCATAGCTATTCTGAAATGTTAGTTTTCGCATTTGTAGATTCTTGATTTTGGCTTTGACCGCTTGGGAGCAAATGGTCCAGAGGTATGTAATATCTTAATTCTTCTGTATGATTCAATGTGTCCATATCTCTTTGTAAATTTGGTTAGTCAACTCATTGGCTTTGTAACCTAAAAATCATTGGCTTTTATATTCGGAAACTTTCAATAGAGAAGGAGGTACCCGTTAAACAGAGTTTCAGTTCCTGCGGGCATCCCGCATTTGCTGAGGATGAGTAGCACTTAATATCACATTGCATATTGATAGAATTTAGCTCAGTATTTTCATTATTTAGATATCAAATTGGTCAATAGTAGCTTCCCATAAGAGACATCATTCTGTAATTTCATTTTCAAATTGCTGATTAAGTAGACTGTGGATGAAATTTTACTCATGTTTTTGTGTAGATATATATTCCGAATCATATGCTTATTTGAAGTTGTGCAGATTGATCATCCTGTCCTGATCACAGAATGTGTGTGCAATCCTGTCTATTCTCGCAGTAAAATGGCAGAACTTCTTTTTGAGACTTATGGAGTTCCATCAGTAGGTACGACCTGTGCCTCTAGGTTCCTTCTGTAACTAATATACAATATGATTTGGGCCTGTCACTTTTCAAAAATATGGTCTTTTCTTTGCCATGTAACTTTTGGTTGTAAGTCTTGTTTGCCATAGGATTGGCCCTGTGATATTGTGTTCATATTGAAATGTTCTTACACTTCTCTGATTGCGTTAAGATGACATGAGTTTAGATAGGACATATCTTCTATGGTGTTTGTTAACTGCAACAGATATGATTAGTGCGGATACATGGCAGATATAGCGCTGATAAGGAAAGGCCAGCCATGATGAATAGAAAAATTTGAACAAAAACACAAATGGTGTTGTGTGTGTGTGTGTGTGTGTGTGTGAGAGAGAGAGAGAGAGAGAGAGACATGCGTGCATTCATCAACTTAGCACAGTGACTGATATGGTGGTGGTTGCCATGGTCCAAGTTTGGTGCCTCTTTGTCTTGTGTACAAGGGGGCTAGTGACTACTGTGCCATTTCACCATCCTCAAGTGACTGCCCAGTGGTTGTTTCTCTCGGCTGGAGGGGACTGGCGATCCCCATGAGTTGCTGCTGTGGGTGGTCGCCAGAGGGTTCTTTTTTCCTTTTTATTTGTGCATATATTTTTCTCTATTTACTGAGATATGGTCTTATATCTGGTCATATAATAAACAAGAAACACATAAAGGAAATTCCTATTCTATCCTCTGCAATTGAAAAATTGGCAAACCAAATACCACCTCTAGGTTTGTCTGTGTCATTGCATTCTTTCTTCACTAATAACCCTGTCTGAATTTATCTGTTTTTATTTTTAAAGCATTTGGTGTGGATGCTGCATTCAGCTATAAATACAATCAGCAGCTTGGTATCTGTGCTAAGGATGGTCTTGCAATCTCCTCAGGGTTTACAACTACTCATGTTATTCCTGTAAGTTCTTTTTAACCACCACCTCACTCACTTACAATATCTCCATGAGGATGATTTGTTGTTGAGATATGACAGGAAGTATGGATTTTTCACTGCTTGTACAGTACACAAACTTACAACTGTCGAATAAACTAAGTAACAAGAAATTTACCTTCTTTTCCATCCATTGACTAACTGTGTTTATTCAATTGTCCTGCAGTTTGTGGATGGAGAGCCAGTTTATAAAGGTTCCTGCAGAACAAATATTGGCGGTTATCATGTTACGGATTATTTCAAACAACTCCTGTCTCTCAAGTATCCTCATCACATGTATTGACAAACCAGCAGAACACTACTTTGATCATTCCCATATCCCCCCCTCTCTTCGATTCTCTCTCTCTTCTGTCCCTCCTTTTTCCGGGTGAACTCTTATTTTATTCACATGATATATAGGACAAGGTTTACTTGGGAAAAGATTGAAGACCTGAAAATGGAGCACTGTTATATTGCGCCAGACTATGCTTTGGAAGCTCAACTGTTTCAGGTAGTCGATTTGGCTTAATATTTCCATGCCTCCTCTTATCTCTGAATGTAGTTATTCTGACAGAAAGGGACAAAAGAAGCTGAAGACAAGACCAGGTGTTGGCAGCTTCCTTGGGTCCCACCAGTAGTTGAAGAAGGACCTTCAGAAGAAGAGTTGGCTAGAAGGGCAGCTATTAAGGAGAGACAAGGCCAACGTTTGCGTGAAATGGCTGAAGCAAAGAGATCTTCTAGGATAAATGAACTGGAAAATGAATTGAGAGGGTTGGCTTTTCTCTTAAAGCAGCTTGAACAAGTGGGAGAGGAAGAGGTTCCATCTTTCTTGGCAGAGACTGGTTATTCGTCAAAGCAGGAAATAGAATCTGCCCATGCTAAAGCAACACAATCCCTTCGAAAGGCAAAAGGGGAGCCAAAGGCTGAACAAGTTGAATCTGACGAGAAGATAGATCCTTTTGCAGATGAAAAGTTCTCTCTTCTCAATGTACCTGACAACATGCTTTCTGCTGAGCAGGTATGCTTTTCAGTAAATTTATGTAACTGAATGTTTCCATCAAGTCCTTGCTACCTCCCAAATATTTGCACTGTCCATGTAGAATTTATGAATTGTTATTTTACAGTAGAATTGCTGTTGCTTAATGTTTCTGTTGAACCTTGGAGATTGTTGTTGTGATCCTTGAAAGGTACTGAGTTGTCTTATAGAAATTGCAGCAATGAGCCGTTAACCACTCTTTACTGTCACTGCCAATGCTGATTATTAACTTTTGGCTATTTCTCTTGTCAGTTGAAGGAAAAGAGGCGGCTGAATTTTCTTAAAACCACTACTGAGGGTCGGCAGCGAGCCAAACAGAAGCGCATGGAAGAGGAACTTGAACGGGAAAGGAAAAATCGTGAAGATGAAGACAGACGCTTGTATGTGCCATCATAAGTTTTATTTATTCTTTTTTGACAGATGTATGAAGGGTCCATTGCCAATCGGAAAAATTTTAACCTTTCTAGTGCACTTCATTGCATTAATAAAATATGACTGACAAAATAGAGGATGAATGACTATTTTAGTTGGTCTAATAAAAGAAGTAGCTACTATTATTTGTTCAAAATTTGAATGACCCTGTAAAAAGAAGTAGAGCCAAAACATAGAAAATGCATTACCATTCTCTCTATTCCTTTCTTAACCTCTGCCAACCCAGCATCACATTGGCCGACCCCTATCTGCTGACAAGGCCACTACTGAGCAGGCTGTGCTCATTGTGGGTTGCTGATGGCCATCACATCATGTTTAAGGACTCTGTTCCGTGTCAGCTGTAGTACTATTGTGTACAATTTCCACTATAACATTACAAAGATTTATAAGATGTACTAGCTATGATTTTGTAATGATAAATGTGTACTAGACGTGAAATAGTTATTATCACAATCAAAGTTGAATTCCAAACATTGTTTGTGCCAAGCGTAATTAAATATCTTCTTAGGTGTGGAGAAAAAAATCTGAGTTCTCTCTGCAGTAGGATTGTATCATAGGAAACTAAATGAAATAGCTGTACAACAGGGGTGAAGACCATCAGCTGTCATATGCCTTATGAGTGCAGTTGCATTTCTTTCTCCCTAAAATTTGGATGTATATTAGAAGAGGGTAGAGAAGATATTGTCCTTCCTATTGCCTTAAAAAAAACTTGCTTAGTTCTCTAAACAACAGAAATGGTTTCCTTTACTTGCTGTTGCTTGCCTTCAGTTCTTTCAATCCAAAATTATGTTTTGAATTTTCAGAAGAGAGATGGCGTGCGTGTTCTCTTGTTGAGTTCATTTTTGCTTTTTCATGTTTGTGCCTTTGTATTGAGCTCTTTATTTGAATTTTTGGCAGAGCGAATCCAGTGCTTTATCTAGAACAGTTACACATCAAATATAAGGAGCTTTGTGAGAAAGTAGAACAACGCAAACGTCTTAAGACAAATGGTGGCAATACTAATGGGAATAATCTGTCCGGAGGGGTTGGTCGTGGGGAGAGATTGAATGCAGCCCAGAGGGAAAGGATGCGCCTTCTTACAACTGCTGCATTTGATCGGGGAAAAGGTGAAGATACTTTTGGTGCCAAAGATGAAGATTGGCAACTTTATAAACTGATGAGCAAAGATAATGATGACGATGATGATGAACAAGATCCAGAAGAAGCTGAGCTGACCCGAATCTCATCTAGGCTTCAGGTTGGTTTGCTATCTATTTAAATAGGTTTCCGTCATCTGTGCAAATTTCTGTCTCACTTTTTATTATGTTTCAGCCAGCTCTTTTTCGAATTGGGAATAATATGACTATTGGCTGTATCTAATTGTTCCTTGGAATTAATGTGGCAGGAGATCGACCCAACTTTTATTCCCAAGGCGGAATTAGGAACATCCCAACAAGTTGTTGAGGTCCCCAAATTCCGTCCTCTGACCAAGGAAGATTTTCAGGTCATTCTTGGAGTTGAGAGATTCAGGTGTCCTGAAATCCTGTTTAATCCAAACTTAGTTGCGATTGACCAGGCTGGAATGGATGAGATGGCCGGGGTTTCAATTAGGAGGTTGTCATGTGACTATAAAGATGTTGAAGACAGATTAACCCAGTCTATCCTTATCACTGGCGGGAGTTGTCTTTTCCCGGGTATAAGGGAGCGTTTGGAAGCTAGAATCCGTATGATTCGGCCCTGTGGGTCCCCAATAAGGGTAGTTAGAGCTTCCGATCCGGTTCTTGATGCATGGCATGGAGCTTCCATGTATGCTTCCGCCTTGCAATTTCCATCACAAACATTCACCCGAATGGATTATTATGAGAAGGGTGAAGATTGGCTCCGACGATACCAGGTGAGGTACTCACTATAGATCTTTTATTTTTCGCCCTCGCGGTACTCCGTATTTTCTGTAAATTTTCTGTGTGAAATGATCATTCTTAGATTTTCTTACGAGCAGCTCTTCTTCATATTTAAGCTGTACATATATACTAATTTATATAATAGACATTTGTTCTTTGCATTTAGAAATTTCTTATATGATCTTCTGAGGAAGCTATTCTGTATGTCATGCAAATGGATAGCTGATGAAACTGTTAAGTCTTTTGAGTAGTGGAGATTTTTAGCATTGGCGATATTGGTAGTTGGGACGCTTGAGACTTGGATGGCATGGAACTTCTAGAAAAAAGATGGGGGGAAAGCTAAAACAAGGAAAGGAGAAAAGAGAAAAAGAACCTTACTTTCAGCAGAGATTCTGGGGAGATAATTGCTGGTTCAACATGAGACTACAAATCAAAAGTGATGTTGAAAAGTTGCATTATCTAACCATCCCAAGTCAGGGATTTCCCATCGTGTGGAATTTCTATAAGACCAAGCGTAATTCGCTTGCATTTGACTTGCTTGTGAGCTTAAACTAATCAGTATATGCGTAAAATAGCTGAACACCCTTCGATCAAAAGACTGAAAGTATAAGCTGCTCTACATGGGGGAGAAAATTGAGCAGGTTTGCTTTTTATGGGAACTGCTTGAGAGCATGCATCACGGCATCAAAATATATAAACAGCAAGTAAGCACGGTGCTTAGAGACTCAGGACGGCCAACTGAAGGCAGAAACATTTCTGTAAACAATTTCGAGCTCATGAAAATCTTATTCATTAACCAAAACAGGGGCGATGGATGCAGATTTGATCTCAAAATGAACTGCTGCGGTGATGATTGGTAGCTTGATTTTTCCTTCATTACTGACCCAAAAGTGACAGCATCCCAGTTCGAATGATCTTCCACCAAAAAGATAATGAAAACCAAAACGATTCGATTCACGTTAATAGTGACTCTGATGCCAGTCGCTCCTAATGCCATTGCTGGTGCAGAATCCATGACTTATCTCATGTTGTACTAAACTCGCGATCATTCTCAAAAGAACTGCACAAGTGAATCAGAAACGTTTTGTTCATTTATTTTTATCAGACAATAACGTCCATTGTCCGAGCAAGTTTGTGCAAAGATGGACGGAAGACGAGAGATTCAATTTCAAGACCGCTGACTACGAACCTTAACTTTCACATCTGAAATGCCTCAGACACATGGTTAGAAACAGTAAGAGCCCAACAGACAAGCGGGATCTGAAAATATTTCCTCATCTGCTTTCAACGATCGTATATTCAACAATCAATCCTGCCATTCCACCCCTGCAATAGCCATTGCCCATCTTCCTCAATCTCAAAATCCTTATGGTAGGAAGATTTCAGCCTGCCCTTGCCAAGCTCACCATAACTTATTCAAGGGTAGCTGCCTGAACCCGGCCCTCATGTTTTGCACGTTTGACATTTTGTACGTCTTGGGCCTATCGATCCTTTCCGAGCCTTTGCAGGCGCCGTTGCCTCGAGCATGTCAAAGATAGCTGAATAATGGAAGAGCGCCTCCCCAAATCTCGTGGCAGAAAAGGGGACACCATGGCCTCCATTTCTGACTCCCTAAATGAAGTCGGGATTCATCTTTCAGATCAGATTCAGCACGACGTCTCGCAGACTCTCCACTGTCTCATGGAGGATGTTCTGAAATCTATACATGCAGTTAACGACGAGGATTTCAACGCCGTGGATATTTAGCTCCTTGACTTTAATGGTATCCCAATTTTTTGCTATAGAATTGAACTTGAAGGGGACATAGAAAGTTTTAGCGTAGCTCGCCGAGTGTCTTCCGGCTTCCTCAATGGTTTCCTCTGGCTTAAATCCTGGTTGTGGCAGATCAATCCCAGTAATCCAAACCTTAGGTGGTCCGCCAGGGCTCGACCAGAGACGCTCTATGAGGCCAGGCCAATGGAAACTTAGACAATTCCAGAACCAACGATGTGCAACTTGGGTGCCTTCCCAGCCTCATTATCGACTTGTTCGAGAAGAAATTTCAGAGCTTCGTCAATGGACAAGCTGCGACATAGAGAGGATAAGCTTTCACAACATCGACAACTGATGTCGGCCTAGTCATGAGAACCATGTAAATCTGGGAGCCTGACCCGGCGAGGCGAGCCTCGAGACCATTCAAGGAATAGTGTGCCGTCCTTTGCATCCCATCCGGATCTGCTTGAGCAGCTCGCCAGCGCTTCCTTGATCGTCTCTAGCAACGGCTTGTGCACAAACCGTCAAAAGAATTCTCAAGTCAACCACATCCCTCTTGGGCACTTCTTGCCGCGGGCCTTCCCTCCATTTGGTGCTTTCGGTTGGCCATTCTGCATCACATTCCATAGAGCTTCACGAAGGCAGCTTTGCTTCTCTTTATGATTCGGCAACGCCATATCAAACATGTCCGACCACACAGTTGATTCGGTGTAAACTGATTAATGCTTGCTCACCCTTTCTTCTTTCAAGGTCACATCCTCCAGCAAAGAATTTTTCTTTCCCCTGTATCCTCCAAGGTCCGCAAACGTGTTCTCACTGTTCTCTACATTTGAAGAGAAAGTTGTAGCCTCTTCTGTTGGTTCGTTAAAGAAATATCGCCCCTCCTCGGGATCAACTAGAATTTCATTTCCAAAAGCAATCAACTCTCCCGCTTCCTCGCCAATGCCTTTGAACTCCATAACAGACTCACTTCCAATAAGTTTGGGCAAAGCGACGACCCTAATTTGAGCTTCAACATGTCCGGCAGTAGTGATAACAATGTTGACACCATCCTATGACTGTTCAACTGACGACGCGATGGACTGAGACACTGGTGAGGACAGTATGCTCTAGTGATTCACAGTTTGGCTCTGACTCAAATAAGTCAATCGTTCTAGGGCTATTACCACACAATCTCTTGTTGGTTCGATTAGGTGACGGATGCTGCTCTGCAGTTGGTCAATACCTCTCCCCAATGACCTCATAGAATGACTTCTCGGCTGCCTCAAGCACCAAGGGCTCGTAACAGACAATGCTCCTCTTCTATGTCTTCCTCCATAAGCATCTGATTTAAGTACTTGAGAGCTGCATCATAAAAATTATAGTCCTCAACTAGTTCCTTCCTGAGGTTTGTGCCCAAAGGAGGCGCATAGGTGTTGCTATGGGTGAAGTTATCGAGCATGTCTTCGATCATGAGCCTACTAACAAGATCATCCTCCAATAAAATTGAAAAGGCCGTATCATCACCATCATCAAGTACATGCCCATCAATAAAACTATTGACTTCATCAGGTGGTCAATCCGTTTCTAAATAAAACGCTAGACTCAAAAGTGTTTCAGAACATCGATAACTCAAAGTGATCTTGAAAAAACTTTGTGCCAAAGTTCATCAGCTCGCTATGTAAATGCAGAAATGATTCCCCCCGGTGACTCAACCAAGCATACAACTGGGTAAAAGTCTTGAAGCCTTTTATTGGAGCTAAAGCTCCAAGCTTGCACGTAGTTCAGCAAAACGAAGCAGAGAATGCAATTTGAGTATAAAGCACAAGCTAATCTTGTTTCATATAGAAACAGAACGAGATTGAATACTTCAACTCTCTCCGAGGAAGTGGGGGCATTCAGTTGACCTTTTTCTTGAACCGATCAAGTTTTGTTTGCCAAAAAATGAAAAAGGGTTGTAAACTATCGAGCATGCTGCAACTCACTGTGGGTTGCTGAAGGCCATCCCACTATGCGTAGAGGGAGATGAAAGAGGCGAGAGAGAAGGGTATAAGGGAAAACTTTGTTCCGTGTTGCCCGTAGTACTACAACATAAAATTTTGGCAATAACATTGCAATTATACATGATGTACTAGCTTGATTGCAATGATGAACAAGTGGTAGACAGTGAAATAGTCAATTAGTGCAACCAAAAGTCAAACCCCAAGCATCTTGTGTGCTAAGTTTGATTGTTTGGGAAGAAAGTATCTTCTAAGGTGTTCAGGAAGAACAATGAGTTTTCTCCCTGCAGTTGGATTGTATGAAAGAAAATTACGATAGGGGTAAAGACAATCAGCAGTCATGCGCCTTAATAGTGCATTTGTAATTCTGTTCTCCCTATAATTTGGAAGGAAATTGAAAGAGACTAAAGAAGATATTTCCTTCCTATTGCCATCAATGAACTTGCTTATGTATCTAAACCGCAGATATAGGTGCTCTTGGTTGCCTTCAATTCTCTTATTCGAGAATTATGTTTTGATTTTTCAGAAGAGTGACGGCATGCTTGCTCTCCCTTGTTGAGCTTGACTTTTGCTTTTCTATAAATGTTGTACTATTGTTTCATCATTCGAATTTTTTGCAGATCGATGCTTTATTAAGAGCATTTGCCTGTCAAGTATAAGTAGCTCCATAAGAAAGTTGAACAGTGTAAATGTCTTATGATAAATGGTTGCGACATTAACATGAATTATGGGTCTGGAGGTGTTGGTCGTGGCAAGAAATTGGATGCAGCCCACAGGGAAAGGATGCGCCTTCTTATGACGGCCGCATTTGATCGGGGAAAAGGTTAAGATACTTTTGGTACCCAAGATGAAGATTGGCGACTTCATAAACTGATGAGCAGAGATAATGATGACAATGAACCTGATCCAGATGAAGCTGAGCTAACCTGAAACCCTTCTGGGCTTCAGGTCAGTTTGCCATCTATTCACATACGCCTCTGTCATCTGTGTGAATTTCTCTCTCATTTATATCATGTTTCAGTGAGTCTTTTTCGAATTGTGAATAATATATGACTATTGGCTCTGTCTGATTGTTCCCTGGAAATTCAATGTGGCAGGAGATAGACCCAACTTTTATTTCCAAGGTGGAATTAGGAACTTCCCAACAATTTGTCGAGGTCCCCCAATAGTGCCCTCCGATTAAGGAAGATTTTCAGGTCATTCTTGGAGTTGAGAGACTCAGGTGTCCTGAAGTCCTGTTAACCCAGACTTAGTTGGTATCGGCCAGGCAGGATTGGATGAGATGGCCGGGGTTTCAATTAGGAAGCTGTCATGTGACTCCAAAGATGTTGAAGACAGATTAACCCAATCTATCCTTATAACTGGCCGGTGTCGTCTTTTCCCTGGTATAAGTGAGAATTTGGAAGCTGGAATCCATATGATTTGCCCCCGTGGGCACAGAACTTCTCGAAATAAGTAAGGGGGGGAAATTACTAGAAGGAAAGAAGGAGAAAAAAGAAAAAGAACCGAACGTGTAGCAGAGATTCTGGGCAGATATGATAGTTCAACCTGACACTATGCAAATCAAGAATGATGTTTAATAGTAGCATTGCACGATTCATGCTGATGCTTTTTCCATCTAACCATCCCAAGTCTGGGAATTTCCCAAACTAGCTTGAACACCAATTGACAATAAGACTCAAAACCAAAAGTTGCTCTACATGGGGAAAAATTTCAGCAGCTTTGCTTCTCAGCTTGAAAGCATGCATCACTGCATAAAAAAATGAACGAACAGAAAATAGGAACAGTGTTTGGACCTCAGTATGTCCAACTCAAGGCGGAGATATCTCTGTAAGCGACTTTGAACTCATGAAAATCTTATCTGCGAACCGAAAGCGGAGTGATGATCGTAGCATGGTTGTCCTCTGTCGCAGACACAGCTTAATAGCATCTCAGTTCACATGATCCCATAACAAACCACAACATCGGTGCTAATTGGAGATTGATTTTCCTTCATTGCAGACACAATCTAACAGCATCCCAGATTGTGTAATCTTCAATCATGAAGATAATGAAAAACCACAGCAACATGACTAGCGTGAAGAGTGACTCCAGTGCCAATCGCTCTGGTGTAGTGTCCAGGATTTCTCTCATGTCCCACTAAACTTGCGATCATTGTCAAAAAACTGCATGCGAACGTTTTGTTCATCTATTTTCATCAGACAATGCAGTTCTGACAATACAGTTCCCTCCAACTTGTGCAAAGATGGAGATAAGCTAAGCGATTCAATTTCAAAACTGCCTACTGTGAACCTCATGTTTCATATCTGGAAATGCCTTCTGACACTTGGCAGAAACAGTAAGAGCCCAAACAGACAAGCAGGATGTTAAATATCTTTCCTCATCTACTTTCAATGGGCAATATAGACATTCAAAAATCAGGCCTCCAGGTCGATAGCGCATAGACAACCCTGCCCTTCCAGCGCTGCAATAGCCACTGGCCATCTTCTTCAATCTCAAAATCCTTATGGTAGTAAGATTTCAGCCTATCCTTTGCCAAGCTCACCATATCCTTATCTGAGGGTAGCTGCCTAAACCCAGCCCGCAGGTTTCGCACATGTGACATTTTGTATGTCTCGGGCCTCTCAATCCTCTCCGAGCCTTCACAGGCGATGACATTCATCGATTGTACCCCGAGTAGCTCTCGCTCAAGCAGCAACCTCTCTGGGGCATCACGAGGTACAGTCGCCTCGAGCATGTCAAAGATAGCTGAAAAATAAAAGAGCGCCTCCCGGAACCGTGAGGCAAAAAGGGGGACACCATGATTACCACTTATGACTCCCTGAATGAAAACAGCAGGTTTCATCTTTTTTATCAGATTCAGTACGACATCACGTGGAGTCTCCCCCAGCACTTCATCGTCGAGTATGTTATGCAATCTAAATAAGCAGTTCACAACGAGGATTTCATTGCTGTGGATATTTAGATCCTCAACTTTAATGGCATCCCAATTTTTTGCTATAGCATTAAACTTGAATGGGACATTGAAAGTTTTGGCGTAGCTCACCAAGCGCCTGCCGGTTTCCTCAATGATTTCCTCTGGTTTAAATCCTGGTTTTGGCAGATCAATCCCGGTAATCCGAAGCTCAGGTGGTCCACCAGGGCTCGATGAGAGACGCTCTATAAGGCCAGGCCACTGGAAACCATAAAGAATTCCAAAATCAATGATGTGCAACTTGAGTGCCTCCCTGGCCACATTCAATATTGTCTTGGTTGAGAAGTAATTTGAGAACTTCCTAAATGGACAAGCTGCAAGAGAGAGATGATAAGCCTTCAAGACGTCGACAACCGATGTTGGCCTAGCCATGAGAGTCTTGTAAATCTGAGAGCCTGACCCGGCAAGGCGTGCCTCCAGACCATTTGCAAAATAGTGTGCCATCCTTTGCATTCCATCCCCTGTGGGAGACACATGCCTTCTGATCTGCTTGAGCAGCTCGCCTGCACTTCCTTGATCGCCCGTATTAACAGCTTGTGCACAAAGCGTCAAAAGAGATCTCAAGTCAACCACATCCCTCTTCCGCCTGCCTTGCATCTTGCCACGGGCCTTTCCCTTGTTCAGTGTGTTCTGTTTGCCATTCTGCATCATGTTCCGTAGAGCTTCGCGAAGGGCAGCTTCACTTCCTTTACGATTGAGCAACACCGTATCAAACATCTCCGACCTCACAGTTGATTCGGTGTAAACGGATAAGTGCTTGCTCACCCTTCCTTCTTCTAAGTTCACATCCTCCTGCAAAGGGTTTTTCTTTCCCCTGTATCCTCCCAGGTCTGCAAACATGTTCTCATCATTCTCTAGATTTGGAACCAAACTTGTAGGATCTCCAGTTTGTTCGTTAAAGGAAAATTCAACCCTCTCCAGATCAACTAAAATTTCATTTCCCAAAGGGAGCCACTCTCCTGCTTCTTCACCATTGCCCTTGAACTGCATAACAGACTCACTTCCAATTAGTTCAGGCAAAGAAACGACACTCACTGGAGATTCAGCACGTCCAGCAGTACCGACACCAATGCTGACATCATCCAATGACTGGGCAACTGACGATGAGAAGGATTGAGACACTGGGGTGAGGACAGTATGCTCTTGAGATTCACAGTTCAGCTCTGATTCAACCAAGTTATTCACAATAGCGCTACTACCGCACGAGCTCTCTTTGGTTCGATCAGGTGACGGATGCTGATCTGCAGCTGGCGGGTACCTCTCCCCAATGACCTCGTAGAATGATTTCTCGGCTGCCTCAAGTACCGAGGCCTCATGACATATGCTACTCTTCTCTTCTATGTCTTCCTCCATAAGCATCTGGTTTATGTAATTGAGAGCTGCGTCACTGAAATCATAGTCCTTGGCCGGTTCCTTCCCGAGGTTAGCGCCGAAAGGAGGCGCGTACGTGCAGCTATAGCTAAAGTCATTAAACATGTCGTCGATCGTGAGCCTACTAACAGGGTCATCCTCTCGTAAAATCGAAAAGACCGCATCATCACCATCATCGAGTACATACCCATCAATAAAACCATCGAGTTCATCTGATGGTCGATCCATTTCTATCTAATATGCTAAACTCAGAACAGTCAGAAATGCTTCAGAACATCAATAGCTCAAAGAGATCTATGAAGAACCTGCACCAGAATTCATCAACTCGCTCTATGTAACGATTTTCCCAAGTCGTGACTCAACCCAGCGTCCAACTGGGTAAAATTCTTGAAGCTGAAGGTCCAAGCTTGCATGCAGTTCAGCAAAATGAAACAGAGAAGGCAATTTGAGGACAAAGTTACGAGGTAATCTTGTTTCGAATTGAAACAGAACGAGATTGAGTGCTTCCCTTTTTGGACTCTCTCCGAGGAACGGGTGGGATGCAGCAAGATTTTATCTTTCTCTTGAACCGATCGAGTTTGACTTTTGAGGAAGTAAAAAAGAAAAGGCTGTAAATCCCGGGTGAGAGAACAGCCGGGCGATTTCAGGATTGCTCGGCACCATCCCATCCACCGATACACGTCTCCTCTGGTCAAGTTACGTTTGTCCTCACGTGACTGCCAACGAGAGTTTTTTAATCTCCCAAGAAAGAGACTCGTCGCTTGTTTGGTTGGCTGCCAAACAAGAAATAGTCCCGTAGGATTTGAGCATTTCCCTCCGAGAAATGCTGAACTGTTTAGTAATTAATTTAAAGTCGGTATTAAGAAGGCTAAAAGTCCAATGCTAGTAGAAATTAGAATTAGGTTCAACATTTGGCCAAATGTTGAAACTCATTTTTTTTAATTCCAAAACTATTATCATCAATTTTTCAAATTTTCAATTTTGTCCCTCATTATTTTTTCATTAGAAAAGAACCAAACCCTTTGCCTATGGCCATTGACAAGCTAGATGCGGCAGAAGCGGCCATTGAGCGACCCTTGGCAAGTGCCGCTTGACGCCGTGAGACCTAGGTGACGGTTGCCAAGTCGTGTACCACTTGGGTCGCGCGACTCTTGTTGAGGGTCGCTCAAGATCATGCAACCTCCAACGGCCCTCACCAAAGGTTGTCCACCTCAAGCAACCTTAACCAATAGTTGCTAGTACCAAATTTGGCTTGTCGGCGGCCATAGCTCTTTGTTGGACTGACGAAGGGTTTGGTCATTTTTAAAAAGAAATTATGTATATTTGATTTTTTTAACGTTACAGTCAAAATTTATATTTAAAAAGTTGCTTACATTTTTTTTTCAATGTCAAACAAATATGAATAAAAAAATGACTTTTTAAATGTGTTTTCTACCAAATGACACTCCTCTCAAAATTGCTTCTCAAAACATAGTTTATCAAATGACCTTTGCATCTACCTAAAGCCCTTTTGGCTAAACGTCTCTACATTTCCCCAATAGGTTTTCAAAATACTAAATCAAACGCACCTGCATGAGAGAATGAAGAGCTAGTTTTTGGTACAATTATTTTTACAATAGATATTATTGTGAAAAGGGATGTTATAGTTTTTTGGTTAATATAATGAAACTAATACACGTATGACAAATTTACTCAAAACTAATTTTTTTATAACCAAAAATCATAAATTTGTATATCTGTGATAAATTTACCCTATGTTAATTTTGTTAAATTTTATTGTCAAATTGTTAAGTTAGATTACACGTGACAATTGATGGGTATATTAGTTTGGGTATTCTTTTTTGTTTGTCACAAATGTACTGATTTGTGATTTTTCGCAGTTTCAATCCAATTTAATAGAAACTAAATAAAGATAAAATTTTCTTGTAATGGTTTGGGATTGCTAGTTGTCAAAATTTTGTTTTGGGTAAATTTGTTACAAGTATACTAGTTTGAGGTTTTTGGAGTTTGAGGTAAATTCGTTACAAGTATATTAGTTTAGGGTTTTTCATGTGTTAACTTTAGTTTTTGTAAAGCCCTCATGCCACCTAAAACACCCAAGTCTATCAACACCTTCTCACATCACTTATCACAACCTTTGACATCTCAGACCCCTAAAGGAAGCTACTTGTCACTATATCAGCCCCTTCTACAATCAAGGTTGACCAAGGTTGTCATGGTTTGGATTGAGATCACCATGCTATGGGGACCTCAATTGTATTCACCATTAACATACTTATCATGTTACTACTTTACATGTCATTCTTTTGTCCAATCACATTTTTATCGATAATTTTAGTTGAAAAGAGAAACTACTTCTCAATACCAAGATTATCAACAAAATTTTTTTAAAAAAAAAAAAAAAACTTCTAGCATATTTGCTTAACTGTGAATTATTTTTCTATCCTACAATTTATTTGTTTGTAAAATTTCTCCCGGTGCTACAGTATTCCCAGGCCTTTTCCTTCTAGCACCATCGAAGTCAACTGTTGCATGTTTTGTCGACCACTTCAGGTCCATTTCATGTTGCAATATCACATACAGCATCACATCTAGGAGTGTGCATGGTTCAGGTGGGTAGTTGCCACCCTAGAACTGATAACCGCCCACTAAGGACCGGTTCCAAAAAATTAGATTCAAGAACCGCCCGTTGGTTCCAAGGATCTACCTGAGAACCGGCTCGCCGGTTTGGTCTGGTTCCTAGGTAAATCCATGGAACTGGTCTCACAAGCAATCGCGCCTAATGGCTAGAAATTGTGCCGATCCGCTCTTTTTAAGCACGCTTGTTTATTCCAAGTGTGCGGTGATAGAGGCTTAGAAGATGCAAATTCAGATATAAAAGAATGACTCAAACTCAATTATATTTCGGAAATTTAAGATTCGACAAAAAGATTGTATTGGTCGAAATGTCTTTGTGATGGTGATGGTCTTCTTCTATCTCCCCTTCTAAGACTTCATTGCCTCTCGAATTTTCTCTACCTCTCGGTCTCTCGTGGTGTGATGGCAATTGGCTTCGCTCATATTACTATGATAAGATTTTGATGGATGCAATATACTATATGCTCGGATAGATGAGTTTAAATGAAATAGGAAGCAACTAGTTTGAATTTTCAAGTCAGTTTTGCTCTAAAATTACAAGCATGTCGATAATCCCTACTTGAGTAAAATCTACACATCAAGAAAACTCACATCTCTCTATTCTTTATGATCTCATCCTTCGAACCCACCTCTCCAACTTGTTCAATTTTCCTTTCTGGACAAACCCCTCAAATTAATAGAGCAACAAAGGTAAAAATGAACTCAAAAGTAAAGAGAAAGAAAAGTTCAATACACACAAGAACAAACAAAGAAATGCAGAACCAATTCAAAATATGGGGCCTTAGAATTTTAACTTTTTTATAATAAAAATTAATATATTATTATAATACTGGTTCGGTCCGAGTGGGCAGGCAGGTAGATCTGCCCATGGAATCGGGAACTAGACTATACCCAACGGTTCCAATAAATTGGAACCGGGAACCGAACCGATCCCCTTAGGAACCATAGGTTCCGGTCTAGTCCAGTCCGGTTCTGGGAGGTCCGGGTGAGTCCCGGGTCTTTTGCATACCCCTAATCACATCCATATTACTTGCAAACAGATTGAAACCTCTTCTTGACAAATTTATCTCCCCTCTCCAAGCAGCTTTCATTCAAGGGACACTTCTCGGAGTATCGACAATTGCCATTGATCCTACCATATGGAAAGCTATTCTTGATAGCAATGAGATAATCTCGAGAGGGACCTGTTTTATTGAGTGTAATGAGGAAGGATATTACATATACTCAGTCTATATAGACCAACATAATCATCACTATTGAAGGCCATGATCGTTTCAGTTTAGTGATGGTGATCAATCTTAGATTTCATATGGTGCATGAGAAATAAAGCACATGCTATGATTTGCACCATTGATTCAACTAAGTGTTTATGATTTGTCGGAACATCTTTATAGAGATCGTGTTCGAAGAGTCAAGCACCAAAGCAAGTGCATCATGAATAGACCTCATCTTTAGTGTGATCTACCTCCCCCAATTCATCATGATTTTAAAAAGGTTAGGGTCAAACCCAACATACCTATTGATATCGTCTAGTACTTTACTTTTATTAAAATTCAATGTATTTTAAGTTGATCTTTCAAATTAAAAGATGAATATTGTAATTGAGAAATGAAAATAATAAAAATCCCGCATTATGTGCCTAGTGGATGTAGAGGGCCAATCAAGAATGGTAATTGGGGTACGATTCATCACAATGCAGAAATCGTGTCAAAACTTGTGTATGCTTGTGCGACTCAATATTAGGTCTCAAACTTTCATTGTTTTCTTATAGGTGATTGGCATGATCCGTTTAACTAAACATGTATATAACTTGATTGTAAGGAAGTTTTCTCCTTTCCACATTTGATTGGTCTGAGAAATTTTGCATGATAGCTTATCACACGATTTTACATTGTTTTGCTTCCCAATGAGAAGTAAGTCTTGGTGTCCTTAGAGTTTCAAGTAAGTCTTGGTGTCCTTAGAGTTTCAATTTTTTTTATTAACAAGGGTGCACTTATTAAACAATCAATTACAAAATATTTGTCTTTCCAAAATAAGTTGGATAAGCTTGTGTCACGGCTCAAAGATGTGAATGATCCAAGAGGGTTTCTGTATGACGCCATGACCAATCCTTTGGAATAAGTGACCCTCAACCGATATCCTTAAGTCCTAGGATTTTCTTGAGTATTCTAGAATATTCCTAGGGGTGGGCGATACGGTAATTATACACCTATGTAATTAAGGCAAATAAGTAATAGTTGGGGAGATATGATCTCAACTATATGATCGATGAGAGATCTACGGATACAGTGTGCCCTATACTTGTATATATAGAGGTCTCCTCCCCCTCATTTGTATTATCTCATTCACAAAAGTAATACAATCCAGAACTTCCCTCTCTAGAGTTTTCTCTCTAAAATCCTTGTGAGTTGAGCGAGAAAGGTTGCTTGGGAGAAATCTTAAGGCCGCATGTGTTGAAGGGAACATTAGATTGATCGGCCCGTGACACTTGCACAAAGTGAGGGTGGACCATAAAAAGGCTCCATTTCCTAATTTACTCTCTCTTTTCTCATTTTCTTATCACTGTGCAATATCTACATTATGGCCTTTGAAGCTTGAAGCTTGACTATTGTATGCTTCTATCACTCAATCCATTAAATTTGTTTCGAGCCACTTTACCCCTACACTTGAACATCTTCTAGTTTGTTGAAAACTCTAAACTTAATGCAAAGCCTCATCATATAAATAGATGTGCTATAACTATTTAGGGGAATTATACCATGCTAATTTTTGCCCTCGCTTATTGTATTATGTGCTCCAGAAGGGACTCAATTCTAGCCTATGGAAAATTAGAAATTAGAGACAAATTAGGTTATCAAAACCTATGCGAAAAGATGAATTAGACAAATTTCAATAAGGAAATGTAAATGTGAGTGATATCCATGGCCATAACCCACAATTATAAGGGTTGTCCGCTATTGGATGAGGTTGGACAAGTGGATAAAGCATATTTTTTCCCTAATATTTTTAATTTAAAAAAAAAAAACCCATGAGCTTGAAGACAGACCAATTAATGATTTTGACAATGAGAGGAAAGAAGGTAGCTTTGCGACTGGCTAGGTGTGGACTGTTTATGATACATTGGATACTATGCCTATAATTTTTGCTTTGATAAGAAAAGTTTACCCAGGTGGCTTCAGAGTGCAAATAACATGGTTAGAACTAGATCCTGATGATGAAAATAAGATCAATTGGAGGAAAGAGAGCTTACCGGTTTTTTGTGGTAAGTTTAAATATGGACAGAGAACACTAAAGATCGTCTCCTGTACTCTCACGTGGTCTTTTGTGAGAAATGTAGTGATAAGCAAACATGTATAATTATCCCCATATGGGGGAAACTCGGGCCCTTTTCAAGAACTGGGACATTAATTTGCATTCTAATCCTGACAATCATAGGAAGTACGAGTTTTATTGTTGTTGAGATCTTGTTGGTATATGCCAAAGGTATTGGCTTGTCCATTGCCGATTTGGGCAAGGTGAAAGGCTTTGCTAGTCTCTCCTCTAGAAAAGCTAAAAACGGCATCTCTTCATTTCAGATTTGTCCAGATGAGTTATATAGGTTTTCGCAAAATTTTACGAAATGAGTGGTGATGAAATGGAAGGAGTTCCAAAAGTGTCTTTTGAACTAGACCCTGCTTCAATACCTATGAACCTGGAAGAGTTTGTTCCGCTTGAAGATCCAAAAATGAGTACTATTGGTAGTCATTGTGAAGATTTACATTCCCGTGCTCCTAGGGAAAAGAAAAATGAGATGTGATATGAGGAAATGGTTAGTCTGATTTGAAGGAGGTGTGCACATAACACAAGAAGTGTACATCTGTGAAGCATAAAGAAAATTCCAATGCTTCTGCTCCTTTACCCCAGAAGTTTTTGAAGTTCTAGACCTAGAATTTCACAACTTCAATGATGCAAAATCACTGGAAAATTGCCAAGTTGGTCAAGTGTGGATTTTGTACTCTAAAGAGGAGGGCTTGCCCAAGTACTATGGCCGGATAATGATAGTCTTGTCTGAACCAGAATTTAAATTGCAGTTGAGATGGATTTCCGTCCTTTTTCTTCCAAACAATGTCATTAAGTGCCACGATGATTGCATGCCCATATCTTGTGGGAAATTTAGGCTTGAAAGGGGCTGATGGTCTCAATTTTATACTTCCACTGGTTCATTTTCACATTGCATAAAAAAGGGACTTGATGATGGAGAGAGACCGAAACATTTTGTCTTTCCTTGGAAAGTTTAGGTATGGGCTTTGTACAAGGACTGGTGTCCTGAGACGATATTCTCCGGGTTAAGAAAATGTGAGCATGAGGTGGTGGAGGTTATTGAGGAGAATGACTTGGGGATTAAAGTTGTGGCTTTAAAGGATGAAGTTCTCCGAGGTTCAACTCGGTTTTCAAGCCTCAAGAAAGAGGAGACTTAAGGGTCACTAAAGAAATCCCCCGAGTAGAGTTGACACAGTTTTCTCATCAAGTGCTTGCTTTTCAGTTGACGGAGGAAAGGACTGGCAACCTAAGAGGCTTGCAGTTGAGGCTTCTAGGAGATTAATACAGCCGCATTACCTTTGCACCTTTTTAACTACAACTGAAGTGGGCCGCAAAACCTTTGATACAACCCACATCATAATTCTATTGAAATACTGCGGCTCGTGCATAAGTTTTCTTTTGAAAATGCATCTTGGCTTATTGGGTTACTTTTGGTGCCTGCACGGCTACTAGCAGGGTGAATATGACGGCTGGTCATTTTGAGTCGTGCAGCTACACTATGTTGGCTGCAAGTTAGCCCATTGTGTCTGGAGTCCGTTATCCTGGACTAATCCTAACTGAAATTTCTTGGAATAGTCTCTTTATCTTGTAGATAATTTTAATATCCTTTTTATTTAGATGTAGAAATTCCGTTTTGGTGTATCCTATATGGATTTTGAACTCTTGCAATGGTAAGGGATAGCAACATGTCCAACTCCATTTTTTAGTTTAATGGTGCCATTTGATGGCCTCTGTATTGACTCAGATGTTCATTGATAGTTGAAAAATCTGTATAGACAGAAATTTTTTTGACCCAAGGAGTTTTTGCTTTATTAGCCGACGCAACCCTTTGTTTAAATTGTAAGCTCTATCAACCTTTGGATAGTGTTGATTTACCAAAAATCTATGAACTTTCGAACTCTCAAAATGGTGCCGACTTGGCAGCTCTTATCGTCAGCTAACACAATAGTAAGTGACCACAACAAAGGCATCTCCTTTTGCATTCTGATTCATTTGCCGGTCCGTTGACAATGACCCAAAATGTCTTGAATCATTGAAACTTTGTAGGCCAAAATGACAATTACATGATTGTCTCAAATCATGTTAAGCAAAGTCACGTCCATATACTTGAAAGTTCGTGACTTCAGAGCCAAAAAAACGGCCAGACAATTTTATTTCCTCCTCTTGCAAAAGAGGAGGTACCAGAGAAAAATTAGACAACGAGAAGAATATGAAAGGGCAACAATTGATGACAGTGGAAATATTATCACATCATCAGTTCAATTGCCCTGTGAAGCATCCCGACCTTTGACTAGATAGACCACGCTGGGGACTGTAGAAATCACATATGACTATAGAAATCACGCTGGGGACTGTAAAATCACATATGCCTACACATAACCGCAACTTATGTTCTTGTACGTTTTCTTCGAATATTCCCGACGGACTACTTTGAAGATGGTACATCCTGGTTCAACAAGACCTCAACATAGATAACGACACGACAGGGGAAAAAGCCACTAGTAATGCACATGCAAATGCACTTAAAGGTAGAAAACCAAGAGCAAACCGAGCAGGGGCATGACAAGTCACTATATCGTTGTCTGTACACACTTGTCGGGGCCATGGCGACAGCTTCCATGGTGGCCGAAACCTCTCATCTTACTACAGCAAGCAGGCATGTGAGGAACCTTGACATACTACCCATTGAAACATTCCCTTCCACGGCTTAGGGGATTAGGTTTCCATCTCTACCATCAATTTTTTTCCTACATATTGATATGAGAGATATAATTATGTGAGACTGACAAGTCCTGCCGGAACAAAAATAGACAAAGTCCCACACCAAACCCTTGAAATTGTTTCCTCCTTGCTCAACTCACTTAGTCAATGACAGAATTGCAATTTTATCAAATTCAAACATTTTGTGTCCATCTATTCTGAGAACGGTTCAAGGCAATCTAAAATTGTCACACCTGTGCAAGTCGATTCACACTGGGCTAGCATTCGGGGAACTTGAAGTCTCCAAGTGTAGATGTGAATGTACAATGAATTGAGGCCCATGGCTATCCCAAAACCCAAAACAGCTACTATTCTGGGTATCTCGCAAGAGGAAGTGAATGTATTCTTATTAAGAAAGGACATCAAACACTCAGATAAAAACTCTTAAGTACTGCAAGAAACCGTGATGACTATACAGCTTCAAATGATTATGCTTCATTAAGTTATTTGGGCTCATTCTTCATATTAAACATGAAATAGCTTATATCTTGTTTGAGTTAATAGCAAATGGTATTGTTCACTTGAAAAGAAGAAGAGCCTCGGCATCTTTACCATTTAAGTGCTGTCGATTGTGAACATATGCACAAAAGTGAAATCATCATCACATCATATTTCTTCCAGAATGACAGAACTCCAATACATACCAAAGAATAAAACATATGGACAGTGATGGCCACTAAAGCAAACTCAAGAGCTGCGTAAGTCCGTATGTACTCCTTAATTGCTGCAAGATAAAAGAGTTAGATCAGGACAATTCCAACTGAAAAGATGAAGGAATTCTTTACACAAGTCATACCTAGGAATATCGCAGAGGTTCTGGGAAGATATGATAGTTCAACCTGACACTATGCAAATCAAGAATGATGTCTGATAGTAGCATCGCATGATTCATACTGATGCCTTTTCCATCTAACCATCTCAAGTCTGGGAATTTCCCACCATTGTGGAATTTCTCTAGACCAAGTGTGACTTGTATGCCTTTGACTTGCTTAGGATGTTAAAGTAATTGATGTGTGTAAACTAGCTTGAACGCCAATTGACAATAAGACCCAAAACCAAAAGTTGCTCAACATGGGGAAAAATTTCAGCAGGTTTGCTTCTCATCTTGAAAGCATGCATCACTGCATAAAAAAAGAGAATGAACAGAAAATAGGAATAGTGCTTGGACCTCAGTACGTCCAATTCAAGGCAGAGACATCTTTGTAAGTGACTTCGAACTCATGAAAATCTTATCCGCGAAATGAAAGCGGAATGATGACTGTAGCATGATTTTGAAAACAAACCACGCCAGTGATGATTGCAGCATGGTTTTCCTCTGTTATAGACACAGCTCAATAGCATCTCAGTTCACATGATCCCATAAAAAACCACAACATCAGTGCTAATTGAAGCTTAATTTTCCTTCATTGCAGACACAATCTAACAGCATCCCAGACCATGTAATCTTCGACCATGAAGATAATGAAAAACCACAGCCACATGACTAGCGTGAAGAGTGACTCCAATGCCAGTCGCTCTGGTGTAGAATCCAGGATCTCTCTCATGTCCTGCTAAACTTGCGTTCATTGTCAACAAAGTGCATGCAAACGTTTTGTTCATCTACTTTCATAGGACAATGCAGTTCTGAAAATACAGTTCCCTCCAACTTGAGCAGAGATGGAGGGAAGCTAAGAGATTCAATTTCAAAACTGCCAACTGCGAACCTTACATTTCATATCTGGAAATGCCTTCTGACATTTGGCAGAAACAGTAAGAGCCCAAACAGACAAGCAGGATGTTAAATATCTTTCCTTATCTACTTTCAATGGGCGATACATACATTCAACAATTGGGCCTCCAGGTCGATAGCGCATAGACAACCCTGCCCTTCCACTGCAGCAATAGCCACTGGCCATCTTCTTCAATCTCAAAATCCTTATGGTAGTAAGATTTCAGCCTGTCCTTTGCCAAGCTCACCATATCCTTATCCAAGGGTAGCTGCCTAAACCCAGCCCGCCGGTTTCGCACATGTGACATTTTGTATGTCTCGGGCCTCTCAATCCTCTCCGAGCCTTCGCAGGCGATGACATTCATCACCTGTCTCCCGAGTATGTCTCGCTCAAGCAGCAACCTCTCTGGAGCGTCACGAGGTACAGTTGCCTCTAGCATGTCAAAGATAGCTGAAAAATAAAAGAGCGCCTCCCGGAACCGCGAGGCAAAAAAGGGGACACCATGACTACCATTTATAACTCCCTGAATGAAAACAGCAGGATTCATCTTTTTTATCAGATTCAGTACAACATCTCGTGGAGTCTCCCCCAGAACTGCGTCATCAAGTATGTTATGCAATCTAAATATGCAGTTCACGACAAGGATTTCATCGCTGTGGATATTTAGATCCTCAACTTTGATGGCATCCCAATTTTTTGCTATAGCATTAAACTTGAATGGGACATTGAAAGTTTTGGCGTAGCTCGCCAAGCGTCTGCCGGTTTCCTCAACAATTTCCTCTGGTTTAAATCCTGGTATTGGCAGATCAATCCCAGTAATCCGAAGCTCAGGTGGTCCACCGGGGCTCGATGAGAGACACTCTATAAGGCCAGGCCACTGGAAGCCATAGAGAATTCCAAAATCAATGATGTGCAACTTGGGTGCCTCCCTGGACACATTCAATATCGTCTTGTTTGAGAAGTAATTAGAGAACTTCTTAAATGGAGACGCTGCGAGAAAGAGATGATAAGCCTTCAAGAAGTCAACAACCGATGTTGGCCTAGCCATTAGAGTCTTGTAAATCTGAGAGCCTGACCCTGCAAGGCGTGCCTCCAGACCATTCGCAAAATAGTGTGCCATCCTTTGCATCCCGTCCCCTGTGGGAGACACGTGCCTTCTGATCTGCTTGAGCAGCTCGCCTGCACTTCTTTGATCGCCCATAGTAACAGCTTGTGCACAAAGCGTCAAAAGAGATCTCAAGTCAACCACATCCCTCTTCCGCCTGCCTTGCTTCTTGCCACGGGCCTTTCCCTTGTTCGGTGTGTTCTGTTTGCCATTCTGCATCACATTCCTTAGAGCTTCGCGAAGGGCAGCTTCACTTCCTTTACGATTGAGCAACACCGTATCAAACATCTCCGACCTCACAGTTGATTCGGTGTAAACGGATAAGTGCTTGCTCACCCTTCCTTCTTCTAAGTTTACATCCTCCTGCAAAGGGTTTTTCTTTCCCCTGTATCCTCCCAGGTCGGCAAACATGTTCTCATCATTCTCTAGATTTGGAACCAAACTTGTAGGCTCTCCAGTTTGTTCGTTAAAGGAAAATTCACCCCTCTTCAGATCAACTAAAATTTCATTTCCAAAAGTGAGCCACTCTCTTGCTTCTTCACCATTGCCCTTGAACTGCATAACAGACTCACTTCCAATTAGTTCAGGCAAAGAAACAACACTCACTGGTGATTCAGCATGTCCAGCAGTACTGATACCAATGCCGACATCGTCCAATGACTGGGCAACTGATGATGAGAAGGATTGAGACACTGGGGTGAGGACAGTATGCTCTTGAGATTCACAGTTCAGATCTGACCCAACCAAGTTTTTCACACTAGCGCTACTACTGCATGAGCTCTCTTTGGTTCGATTAGGTGACGGATGCTGATCTGCAGCTGGCGGGTACCTCTCCCCAATGACCTCGTAGAATGATTTCTCGGCTGCCTCAAGTGCCGAGGCCTCATGACATGCGTTACTCTTCTCTTCTATGTCTTCCTCCATAAGCATCTGGTTTATGTAATTGAGAGCTGCGTTACTGAAATCATAGTCCTTGGCTGGTTCCTTCCCGAGGTTAGCGCCCAAAGAAGGCGCGTACGTGCAGCTATAGCTACTAGAGTCATTAAACATGTCGTCGATCGTCAGCCTACTAACAATGTCATCCTCTCGTAAAATCGAAGAGACCGCATCATCACCATCATCGAGTACATACCCATCAATGAAACCATCGAGTTCATCTGATGGTTGATCCATTTCTATATAATATGCTAAAAAACTCAGAACAGTCAGAAATGACTCAGAACATCTATAGCTCAAAGAGATCTATGAAGAACCTGCACCAGAATTCATCAACTCGCTCTATGTAACGATTTTCCCAAGTCGTGACTCAACCCAGCGTCCAACTGGATAAAATTCTTGAAGCTGAAGTTCCAAGCTTGCATGCAGTTCAGCAAAATGAAACAGAGAAGGCAATTTGAGGACAAGTTACGAGGTAATCTTGTTTCGAATTGAAACAGAACGAGATTGAGTACTTCCCTTTTTGGACTCTCTCCGAGGAAACGGGTTGGATGCAGCAAGATTTGACCTTTCTCTTGAACCGATCGAGTTTGATTTTTGAGGAAGTAAAAAAGAAAAGGCTGTAAATCCCGGGTGACAGAAGAGACACGTCTCCTCTGGTCAAGATTGCTCGGCACCATCCCATCCACCGATACACGTCTCCTCTGGTCAAGTTACGTTTGTCCTCACGTGACTGCCAATGAGAGTTTTTTTATCTCCCAAGAAAGGAGACTCGTCGCTGCTTTGGTTGGCTGCCAAAGAAGAAACGTTGAACCTTTTAATAATTAATTTAAAGTAACTTTTAAGTGAAAGTCGATATTGAGAAGATTAAAAGTCCAATGCTAGTAGAAATTAGAATTAGGTTTTCAATATTTGGCCAAATGTTAAAACTCATTTTTTTTCATTCCAAAACTACCATCGTCAATCCTTCAAATTTTCAATTTTTTCCATCATTATATTTTTATTAAAAAAGGACCAAACCCTTTGCCTATTGCCATCGACGAGTCCGATGTGGCGCTAGTTGCCGTCACACGACCCTTGGTGAGGGCTGCTTGAGGCCATGAGACCTAGGTGACGGTCGCCCGAGTTGCGTACCACTTGGGTCGCGCGATTCTCGTTGAAGGTCGCTCAAGGTCATGTAACCTCCGATGTCCCTCATTTGAGGTCGTCCACCTTAGGCAACCTCCCACACTACCAGTACCAAATTTGGCCTGTCAATGGCCATAGCCCTTTGTTGGACCAACGAAGAGTTTGGTCCTTTTTCTTAAAAAAATTATGAATATTTGATTTTTTTAACGTTATTGTCAAAATTTATATTTAAAAAGTTACATGCATTATTTTTTTTTCAATGTTAAACAAATATGAATAAAAAAATAATATTAATCACCCAAAGGGCTTTTCAAATGTGTTTTCTACCAAATGTCACTTCTCTCAAAGTTGCTTCTCAAAGTGTAGTTTATCAAATTGCTTTTGCATTTGCTTAAAGTCCTTTAAACTAAATTTCTTTGCATTTCCCCAATGGTTTTGAAAATACTAAATCAAAAGCATCCGCATGATAGATTTGAGAGCTAGTTTTTGGTACAATTATTTTTATGGTGGATATTATTGTGAAAAGAGATGTTATAGTTTTTTGGTTAATATAACGAAAAACTCCAAATTGATACACTTATAACAAATTTACTTCAAATTAATTTTTTTATTACCAAAAATCATAAATTCATATACTCGTGATAAATTTATCATATGTTAGTTCCTTTAAATTATATTGTCAAATTATTAAGTTAGATTACACGTGATAGTTGATGGGTATATTGGTTGGGGTCTTCCTTTTTGTCTGTCACAAATGTATTGATTTTTGATTTTTCACAATATTAATCCAATTTAACATAAACTAAAGAAAGCTAAATTTGTCCTATAACGGTTTGGGATTGTTGGTGGTCAAAAATTAGTTCTGGGTAAATTTGTCACAAGTAGACTAGTTTGAGGTTTTTGGAGTTTGAGGTAAATTCGTCACAAGTATATTAGTTTAGAGTTTTTCATATATTAACTTTAGTCTTTGCACGTGCAGCCCCCAAGGTTTACTCCCCTAGCTGTCGGCAGGGTGCGGGGTTCCTTGGGTCATAAAAAAAAAAAAACTCTAGTCTTTGTAAAACATTTGGCAAACTTCTCACAATTATGGAAAGTGCAATTGGTTAAAACCTTAAGTGATTTCTAACTCGGAAACTAAACATTACCTATTCAAATTCCATTAATTAAGTGCAAATTGCTCTAGATCAAAATTATTTACTTATGTCAAAGATTTGAACTTCACCAATTTATGAATCTCACAAGGTGAACCATGGCCTTCAAGTAAATGACCTCCTAAAGCCCCACTAAAATTACTTAAATACACCCATTTATGTAGAAATCCCAAAACCCCAGTCTCATGCCACCTAAAACACCCAAGTCTACCAACACCTTCTCTCGTTGCTAACCACCACCTTCGCCATCTCAGACCCCTAAAGGAAGATGCTCATCACTGTATCAGCCCCTTCTATAATCAAGGTCGACCAAGGTTGTCACGGATTTGGATTGAGATCACCATGTTGTGGGGACCTCGATTGTATTCACCATTAACATACTTATCACGTTACTACTTTACATGTCATTCTTTTGTCCAATCACATTTTTGTTGATAATTTTAGTTGAAAAGAGAAACTACTTCTCAATACAAACAAAAATTATCGCATATTTGGTGAGGTCAATAATATTTGCAACAAAAATTAAAAAAAAAAACTTCTGGCATATTTGCTTAATTGTGATCGATTTCTCTATCCTACTATTTGTTTGTTTGTAAAATTTCTCCCAGTGCTGCAGTATTCCCAGGCCTTTTCTTTCTAGCACCACCAAAGTCAACGATTACACATTTTGTCAGCCGCTTCAGGCCCATTTCATGCTGCAACATCATGTACGGCATCACATCCATATTACTTGCAAATAGATTGAAACCTCTTCTTGACAAATTTATCTCCCCTCTCTAAGCAGCTTTCATTCAAGGGACACTTCTCGGAGTATCAACAATTGCCATCGATCCTACCATATGGAAAGCTATTTTTGATAGCAGTGAGATAATCTCGAGAGGGACCTACTTTATTGAGTGTAATGAGGAAGAATATTACATATACTTAGTCTATATATACCAACATAATCATCACTATTGAAGACCAACTAAGTGTTTAAGATTTGTCGGAACATCTTTATAGAGATCACGTTTGAAGAGTCAAGCACCAAAGCAAGTGCGTCGTGAATAGACCTCATCTTTAGTGTGATCTACCTCCCCCAATTCGTGATTTTAAAAAGGTTAAGGTCAAACTCGACATACCTATTGATATCATCTAGTACTTTACTTTTATCAAAACTCAATGTTTTTTAAGTTGATCTTTCAAATTAAAAGATGAATATTTTAATTGAGAAACGAAAATAATAAAAATCCTACACTACCTGCCTAGTGGATGTAAAGGGCCAATCAAGAATGGTAATCGAGGTGGGATTCATCACAATGCAGAAATCGTGTCAGAACTTGTGTCTGCTCGTGTGACTCGATATTAGGTCTCAAACTTTCACTGTTTTCTTATTGGTGATTTGCATGATCCGTTTAACTAAACCTGTATATAACTTGATTGTAAGGAAGTTTTCTCCTTTCCACATTTGATTGGTCTAAGAAATTTCGCACGGTAGCTTATCCACACGATCTTACATTGTTTTGCTTCCCAAGGAGAAGTAAGTCTTGGTGTCCTTAGAGTTTCAATTTTTTATTAACAAGGGTGCACTTATTAAAAAATCAATTATGAAATATTTTTCTTTTTAAAATAAGTTGGACAAGCTTGTGCAAAGTGAGAGTGGACCGTAAAAATGCTATTGGGTCCATTTCCTAATTTATTCTCTCTTTTCTCTTTTTTCTTATTGCTGTGCAACATCTGCATTATGGCCTTTGAAGCTTGACTATTGTATGCTTCTATCACTTTGTCCATTAAATTTGTTTTCAGCCACTTTACCCCTACACTTGAACATGTTCCAGTTTGCTGAAAAATCTAAACTTAATGCAAAGCCTAATCGTATAAATATATGTGCTATAACTATTTAGGGGAATTATATCATGCTAATTTCTACCCTCACTTTTTGTATCATGTGCTCTAGAAGGGACTCAATCCCAACCTATGGAAAATAAGAAATTAGAGATATATTGGGTTATCAAAACCTATGCAAAAAGATGAATTAGACAAATCTCAATAAGAAAATGTAAATGTGAGTGATATCCATGCCAATAACCCACCAATTATAAGGGTAGTCTGCTATTGGACAAGTTTGGACAAGTGGATAAAGCATATATTTTTCCCTAATACTTTTTAATGTTTTTTTTAAAAAAATCCATGAGCTCAAAGACAAACCAATTAAGATAGCTAATAGCTGGCCAAACAAAGCTCCCACAAATCCGTCAAAATAGATTAGTTTAAAATTGCTATTCCCACAAAAGGCAAAAAGGAAACAAGCTATTGTGCATGGTCATACTTAACATAGATTTCACATTTGGAAAGAGTAGACAATTAACTAGAGCAACTAGTGTTATAACGCAATTTTATTGCAAAAGAGTGGAAATTGGCCACACTAAAATTACATTATAGGGAGGTCCATTTGGCATCTACAAATTGCTTAGCAACAATTAGATAAGTGGGAAATTTTAAGGTGAACTTGAAAAATTTGGGTAGAGTCAGGTCTAAATCTTGGCTAGGTAAGCATCCTAAATAATAGAAGGGGTTGTGAACCCTAAAGACCATCCTATGAGAGTGATAATGGGCTCAATTGGTAGGACAAACTTGCAAACCCTTAGAATTATCCTGCACTTGGAAGAAAATTTAAAAAATGAATCAATATAGTACTACTTTGATTCTTTGGTCCGGTAGTAAATAGGGGAGAAAATGTAATTTCTTTCCATCTCCTCAAAGTCAAAAAAAGATGGGAGTAATTAATCACAACTTATTCAATTAAAAAAATTATTTCGTAGTGAACTACCTATTAAGAAAAATTGAGAAGCTTAGCACAAAAACAAAGAAGAAGTTGCCTACAAATATATTTCCCTACAACAATTGGCCTATAGTATTACCTATTAGTATTGATGGCTTATGGATCATCCACTAGTTTGACGCATTTTCAATTGACATGTGTCAAGTTAGATGACATTAATTATCCATCGTGGTCTAAAGCTGTACAAGTTCATCTTTAGACAAAATGATTATCGTGTGTCAACAATCCCTTCATATAAGAGTAAGATAGATGATTGAGTTACAAGAGAATCGATGATCCGTATACAATTATGGAATAGTATGGATATGAAGATTAGGCCTCACTTCAATTAATGTAATTCTACTAAGGAAGTTTGGGATAAATGTGCTTTACTTTATTCTGGCCAAAATAATATGACACGAGTGTATGATACATGAGAGGCCCTATTTGATTTTCAGGTGGAGATCAATCTCTATCTGAATATTATGCTTGTTTCACTACACTTTATCAGCAATTAGATGCTTATCTTCCAACTTCCACTAATCCAAATGTATTAGTCAAACACCAAGAGGTTCTTCAAGCGATATTGTTTCTTAAAGTACTAGGGCTTGAATATGCCTCCCTTATTCAAGCTCCCTTCCTATAGTTGATAAGGTTTTCTCCTGAGCCCTTCACTCGATAGTTACCAACAAGATCTCAACTACAACTTTAGAGACAAGGGCCATGATTTTCTCATGGCTCTAGTGGACGTGGAGCTTGTGGTCATGGTTGTGGTCGTGGTCGTGGTTATCGAGATCATGGATGTGGGTTTATTCGATGTGGAAGTCATAGTGGTCATGATAGAAGTATTGGTAGCCATAGTTCTTGATATTGTAATCATTGTCGAAGGACTAGACATATAGAAGCTTACTACTACACGCTTCATCTAGAACTTTGACCTACACTTGCTACATTTGCCGAAGTGAAAGATTCTTCTTCACTAGTTCGACCAGATCCTACTAATGTGCAAAATACAAGAGATTTAGTTACATTGACATATATGGAATATGAGGCTTAGATTTGCTCCCAACAGGTGATAGGAACTTTAACTTTTACTGCAATTCTGGCACATAGCTCCGAAGGTAATTTATCCTGGTTACTTTTTACGTGTCAGACACTTGGGTTATAGATTCTTGAACTACTCATCATATAGTTGATAACTCTAAATAATTGTCATCATTACATTCCACACCTCTTGGGGTGTCCAACTCTGTTAGATTAACTGATAGTTCAATTTCTCAAATTTCTAGTACTAGAAACGCCCATTTGAGTTCCTTACTTTCTTTATCATCCGTCATTCATCTCAAATCTCTATAGAATTTGATTTTTGTTAGTTCATTAACTAAGAACTAAATTATGTAACATTTTCTACTTCTCATTGTGTCTTTTAGGATCTGAGGATTTGATAGATGATTGGTGGAGGACATAACTCAAATGGCCTATACTCTCTAGACAAGAAGTGATAGCTGCAGTAGCTGTGAAGCGCACAACCACTGATATGTATCAGAGGCATTATCATGCTAGTCATCCACCATTGAACATTTTTCAACAATTATTTTTTGAGTTTGAGTTTGTGAGTACTTTTTAGTGTGAAGCTTTTCAATTTGGAAAACATCATAAAGTTTCTTTTCCTTCCCGCTTTCAGAGTCATGTGTCTAGTCCATTTAAGCCGGTTCACTCAGATGTATGGGGTATGCGTCGTGTTTCTAATACATCTAGTTTCCGGTATTTTGTTACATTCATGAATAATTTTTCTCGAATGACTTGATTGTTCTTAATAAAAGATCGTACTGAGATTTTTCATTACTTTTGTCAATTTTATTTTGATTTGTTGAATCAATATAATACTTTTATCAAAACTATACGGTCCGATAATGCTAAGGAATATCTTGTTATTGCCTCAGGTTTTCAACCTATTCTTGATTCTCATGACATTATTCAACAAACTTCCTACTCATATACACCACAATAAAATGGTGTAGACAAACGTAAAAATCATCATTTTCTTGATGTTGCTCATTGTCTTATGTTTCACATACATTTACTGAAAACCTTTTGGGGACAATGCTGTCCTTACAGCCTACTTCTAAATTAATTGGCTTCCAACTTCTGTTCTTCAGAAATAGACACCTTTCTCCATTTTATATCTTAATTGTCCTCCCTTTGCATTACCCCTAAGATTCTTTGGTTGTGTTTGTTTTGTCCATTCTCTAACTCTTGGTCTTGATAAGTTGGCTCCTCGTGTTGAAAAATGTGTCTTTGTTGGATACTCTCGAAATTAGAAGGGCTATAAATGTTATAATCCTACTAGTTGTTGTGTGTTTGTATAAGTAGATGTGATATTTTTTAAGAACCAGCCATATAATGCCTTCTGACAATGACGAGTGTGTCTTACCAACTCTTCCACCAATCTCACTTCCTCTAGCATCATCAACAGGATCTCAGTTTGCTAGACCAAATTTACCATAGATGTGGAACAACTCCTATTATAATAATACAACCATCACTTTATTCATCTGTTCGCTCATCGGTTGTTGTACCATCCTATGATCCCAATCCCAATTTTAATCTACCCATTGCTACTTGAAAAGGTACACGTTCCTGTGTTAGACGTCCCGTAGATCGTTATACATTTTACATTGGTTTGTCTAATTGTCTTCATACTCATCATGCTATTACCAACTTTATGTCCTATGATAATTTATCTCCTACCTTCTCTACCTTTATCTCGTCATTATCCATGTTTTTGTGCCTAGCAATGTTACTAAAGCTCTTGCTTATCTTGGCTAGAGACAAACCACGGAGGATGAAATAAGGACACTCATTAAGAATCGCACTTAGGAGGTCACTACCTTACTTGTGGAGAAGCAACCTATTAGTTACCATTGGGTTTTCGCAATGAAAGTCTACCTTGATAGCACCATAGATTGATTGAAGGCACGATTGGTTGCCAAAAGATATACTCAAACATATGGTGTTGATTATGATGACATTTTTTCCATTGTAGCCAAAATTCCATTTGTTTGTGTCTTTATTTTCCTAACAATGCATTTTGGATGGTTTTTTTATCAATTAGATATCAAAAATGCATTTCTATATGGTGATTACGCTGAAGAGGTGTATATGGAGCAACCACCGAGATTTGTTGCTTAGGGGGAGAATCTGGTATGTCATTTACATAAGGTTTTATATGGACTCAACCAATTTCCTTGTGTTTGGTTTGGTAAGTTTAATGATGATGTTATCAGGTTTGGATTAAAGCAATATCAAGTAAATCATTTTGTCTTTAATTATATCCCCTCAGCTGGTTGTATTCTTTTGATGGTATATGTGAATGATATTATCATTACTAGTAGTGATTCATATGGTATTCAACAATTCAAATAGTTTTTGCATACACAATTCAGTACTAAGAATATGGGACGTTTGCAGTATTTCCTAGGTATTGAGGTTGCCTACTTGCATACATGTATCAATTTAACCCAGCAAAAATATGTTATTGACATTCTTGATGAGTTTGGACTTATTTGAGCAAAACCAATTGATACTCCTATGGAACCTAATGTAAAATTTGATATAGAACATGGAGAATTATTACACGACCCATCAAAATATCGAAGAGTGGTTGGTAAGTTGAATTATCCTACCATCATGAGACTTGATATATTTTTTGCTGTTAGTGTTGCAAGCCAATTCATGAATTCTCCCCGGACTATTCACTGAGATGTTGTGTTTTGAATTGTCAAATTCTTGAAAGAAGTACTAGGCAAAGGACTAATTTTCAAGAATTGTGATCATCTGAATACCATGGGTTTCTCTTATGCGGATTGGGTTGGATGCCCTATTAGTCGAAGATCTAGATTAGGTGGTTTTATATTTCTTAGAGGTAATTTAGTTTCTTGGAATAGTAAGAAAAAACATCCAATTTCTTGATCAAGTGCTGAAGCAGAATATAGAGCAACGGCACATGTGACAAGTGAATTGCTCTAGTTAAAGATATTACTGTTTAAAATTGGGATGTCAACATCATAACCATTGATATTGACAATCAATTAGTCATTCATATTGCAAACAATTCCATATTTTATGAGTGAATCAAGCATATTGAGGTTGATTGTCACTTTTTACGAGAAAAAGTTCAAAAAGGGAGATCACTCTTCAACGTGCAAGGAGGGAGAATCAACTTCCATATATTTTTACCAAATCTTTATGAGGGAATAGAGTGAATTTTTTATGTAACAAGTTGGGATTAATATCTACATCCCAACTTGAGGGAAGTGTTAGGAAATAACAATAAGGGTAAAATAGTCAATAATTAGGGTTACACATATATATTCTATGTATTCTTGTAATCATTTTTTATTAAGAAAATACAATACATCGATTACTCTGTTTCAACAATTCCTAATTAAGATGATATATCAATTCGATGTTGAGGCTGGATTTATCTACTGGTATTTCTGTCAATGTTATGAATGTCATGACTATGAGTCAAATAACAATCTCCTCTTGACACCCCTCAAATTCATCCTCGAAGCTCGGTAGTATAATGTCATGTCCAATTTGATTACATTCGTGTTAATAAAATCATGGCTCTGATGCATCTTTACGACGACTCATTCACTTATGCTATATTTACAGCATAGACTACAGATGCATACTATCATGCTCTTTTATGTAATATCTCAATGGTATACGCAATGTGCAAGGTAGAAAGTCCAAATTATTTGGGTAAATTACTGTGACGATGCTCTCAGAGTTAGTTGAATCCCCCTAGATTCACTTGGACTAACCCTATTTGAGGTTATTCAACCGAAAAAATAGTAAAAATCCTGACTTGTCTGAGCCTACATTTTCGATTTGCAAATTGTAATTTCGATGCAATTAGTTTCCATAAAGGAATGCATAAAGACTTGTGGTCTCACACAATAATGTGAAAAGCTTTTCCGGATTAGATGAAACCCAACCCTATTGAAGTAGGAACATTGTGATTTGTATTTGCACTTGGTGTGGCCATGGATATGAATAACTCACTTTTCTGATAGTTTCTGATAGGTTTTGAGTTCACTTATGGTTCTGTTGGCTAACCATAGTTTCTATTCGCATTTTGGATTCGAGTTTAGAGAGGAAGAAGAATTGACATGAGAGGTTCATGGACTGCAATTAGCACTAAACGTGGTCAATCATTGTTCGTAGATCGAATTCCGGAGGTTACTCGGTCTTCTAAATTAGTGTAGGGAGGAGTTGGATTCGAGTGTTCTGTCGAGTGGAGAGATTGCACGGCGAGTGGTGGACTTCGAGGGATTCTCTGTTTTATATTTTTGTTCTAGAATTAATGTTGACTTTGAAATTGGGCGCCAATCGACGAATCCATTGAGATTATTATTTTAACCTAGCATGTATGTTCTTAATTTTGTTCATGTTTTATAGGCTTTGCTTGATGTCTTCTAGGAGCTCATGATGCCAAGTTCTACTTTTTGTCCTAGGATCCATAGATAGTTTTTAGTCGGCATAAGTATAGCCTAAATGCCAAAACTTGGCATAAATGAACACTTAAGTGTCAAAAGTTATAAAATGTACATTAAACGTCACTTTTTTTAAAAAAATTAGATCATTTAAGTACCAACTGCGGTGAAAAGTTGTCGGAAATCCGACGTGACTTATTTTAATAATATAAATTGCTTACGTGGCTTACCAAAAATTTAGTTGGTGAAAACTTAATCAAAATGACATCGTTTTGCACTAATGTGACATTTTAAAAATGTATTAATTAAATAATATTAAAAAATTAAAAAATATATTATATAAAATTGATTCATTTAAAAAAAATAGGAAGGGGAGGATCCGGTGAGGGCTGCCAAACCCTCCTCTCCCCTTCCTTTTTTTTTCTTTTTTTATAAATAAAATCGATTTTAAAAAAATTTCTAGTCTAACTTGGACAATTTTTTTAAAAAAAAAAAATTGCCATGTGGATTTTCTATTTTGAAAAAAAATGCTCCATCAGCAAATAAAATCTCCGGAAAATGGACACATGGCAATTTGATCGGATTTTTCGCCGTTGGCACTTAACTTATCATTTTTACTTCGATTTTGGCACTTAAGTATACATTTCCGAACTTTTGAAATTTAAGTGTCCCCCGTGCCAAGTTTTGGCACTCCAAGGGTCCGTACATTGTTTTTAGTTGGTTGAATGTCTAAATTTTGTGGTCCCCATCAAGTTGAGAATTTGACAAATGGGTTCATTACGGTTTGTTACAGGTTTTGCTTATCGATATCCTTTGTAAGGTTCTTGCCACGATGAGTTATTGAGCACTGTTGAGACATTGGAAGATATTTGGGTGAGTGTCTTGGATTCAGTACATGAAATGCACTGCAATAAGGAGGAAGTACTTCGTGCGAAGGCCTTGGCTGAGAAGAAGCTACAAAGCAAGGATTTTCCAGAGGCTCCTAAATTGTGCTGGAAGCTCAGCCACTTTACCCTGAAATGGAGAACATTACCCAGATGCTCATGGTTTGTGATGTGCATTGTTCTGCTGAGAAGAAATTGTTTCGTAATGAGTTGGATTGGTATCGAATCTTACAACTTGAACAAACTGCTGATGAGGCTTCAATTAAGAAGCAATACGAGAAGTTGGCTCTTTATCTTCATCTTGATAAAAACAAGCTTGCTAGGGCAGAAGCTGCTTTTAAGCTAATTGGAGAAGCTCAGAGAGTCCTTTTGGATCAGGCGAAACAATCCATGCATGACATGAAGCATTACGCTCCTGTACCTAGGCCATCGGCACGTGCTTCCTATAATGGGCAACCATCAGCACCTTACTGGCCTCTACAGTAGGCAAATTGGAACCCAAATGTTATATATCAGAACAAAACCGGTGACAATTTCTCAGGCTTTAATACCTAGTAGCCACAATAGCCAGCTCAGCCCGGATTTTCTAATGGGCGCGATACTTTTTGGACTGTTTGTCCTTTTTGTTCTATTAGGTATCAGTACTACAAGGAACTCATCAATAAGGCTTTGCCTTGTTCAAATGAAAGGTGTAGGAAGACATTTCTTGCATGATTAAGCTTCATTAAGTTATTTGGATCATTCTTCACATCAAACATGCAATGGCTTATATCTTGTTTGAGTTAATAGCAAATGGTATTGTTCCGTTGAAAAGAAGAAGAGCCTCGGCATCTTTACAATTTAAGTGCTGCCGATAGTGAAATCCTCATTCACATCATATTGCATCTAGACCGGTAGAACTCCAATACTAACGAAAGAATAAAACATATGGACAGTGATGGCCACTAAAGCAAACCGATATTTATATTCTATTTATTTTGCACATGAGTGATGTCAACAATATATAATTAATTGTGATTGGAGAAAATAGCACTTTGTAATGAAAGTGTGTGTGTATATCTATATATATGATTTAATTCTTTTTTATTTCGATTAGATGAGGCAGTTATTTCTATTTACGTTTTTAATATGAAATTAAAACAAGGAAAAATCGAAACAGCTCGGGGAGATTACATGATATTTAGAGATTTGGGTGGTTTTGTCTACATGTTGGTTTACTAGATGATGCCTAACATAGGACATTGATCCATCGGAAGTAGGAACAATAGAGTATCGGGCATTGCTATTTTTTATACATTTGAGGAAATATTTTAATCGGGTATTATATTATCAATTAAAGTGTCCTTTATCTTCAAAAAAATCTATTCCTTTAATCAAATGTTGCATCTTAAGAAATTAATTAACACATACTCGTCATATTATTTATCCAAAGGTTTTTTTGCTTTCAAGTATTTGAAAAGTAAAAAAGAAAAACAAAATCATTAAATTAATGTTTACAAATGAGAAAACATATTTTTAAGACTTCAATGAAAATTTTTCCATGACGAACTTCTCTCATTTAACCTCTTGATGTAATTTTTTTTTCTCGTCTCATGTTAAATTGAATTTTATAATAAAGCGATGTCTTCACTTTCCTAATTTATTTAGTCATCACATCGTGGATTAATGGTAAAACTAAAAGTAATCCGTTGGAGAAATGACCAATTGCACAAATCATGAAAAACTTTAGGGTATGTAATCGAAACAAATAAAATGTCCGCGGGGATAATTTGAAAATCTCCAAAAATCAAGAGGACCGAAAATTGGAATTCGGAAAGTTCGCAAAAGGCCCCCGATGCCTATATAAGTAATCTTCCCGTTGGTCTCCTACCCTCCATCCCTCCCCTGCTCTTCAACTTCAACTTCTTTCTCTCCCGCTCTCTGCTCTCCGCTCCGAGAAACCCAGAAAAACCCACGAAAGATCTCTCTCGGAAAACCCTCTCGCTCTCCCTCTCGTTCCAAGAAACCCAGAAAAAACCCACGAAAGATCTCTGTCGGAAAACCCTCTCTCTCGCTCCAACAAACCCAGGAAAACCCGTGCGCTCTCTCCTTCTTCTTGTGAAATCCGTCGGTAATGGGTAAGCGCCGCCGAACGGAGATCGCCAGAATCGCCGATCCGGCCGCACGTCTTGTGACTTACTCGAAGAGGCGCAAAGGCCTCTTCAACAAGGCCTCCGAGCTCTGCCGCCTCAGCGGCGCTCGTGCCGCCGTCATCGTCTTCTCCCCTGCCGGGAAGCCCTGTCCCTTCTTCAGCGACCCCTCTGTCGAAGACGTGATTTGCGATTACATTCGTGGCGACGGTGACGACGCGGTGCCGCCGATGAGTTTGAACGATTGGGTGGAGTGGATGGATAATGAGTGGAATTCTTGTAGGACGGAGGAGGACGTGGAGTCCCTGATCGCGAAGTATGAGACTGTTCGTGATATTGTGCGCAACAAGTTGGCAGATCTGGAGAAGAAGAATTCGTTGATCGGTTCTGGTGGCGATTCCGCTGGTGGGTTTGGTCGTGATTCGATTTTTGAGAATTTTGAAGCTCATTGTCCGGCTCTCTTCGAGGATCGCCTCTGCAACGGTGATGGCGACCTTTTCTTGACTTCGCCGGAGAAGTCGGCCGCCGCCGCCGCCGGAAGTTTGGGCGTCGACTCCATCCCCACCTGCTCCCATCTTGAGGGGTTTGGATTTAATCCGGACAACTTTCCAAGTGTGTGTAAGGACCGCGTCGGTGACGGTGACCATGGTGGAAGCTCGGGAGAGGTCAGCGACCTTGAGGGGTGTGGATTTAATCCTGACGAACTTCTTAGTCTATCGGAGGACTGCATCGGTGATGGTGACCGTGACAGCTTCTTCACCATGCCACAGAAATTGGCCATCGGTGGTGGAAGCTCGGGAGACGAGGAGCTGATGCACTGCAACCTCGAGGGGTGTGGGTTTAATCCTGACGAATTTCTTACTCTCTTGGAGGACTTCGTTGGTCACGGTGACTCTTGACAGCTTCTTCACTTTACCAGACAATTCAACCATCGGCCGTGGAAGCTGGGGAGAAGAGCCGCTGCACTGTGACCTTGGATGGTGCGTTGATTGAACTCTGTGATGTGCTCCACATTCCAATAGATAGGGCAGCTGTGAACAAAGTTGATGATAATACAAATAGTTTTTCTTTTCAGCTTTCTGTGTATCTCATACGCATTTTTCTTTCCATATCAGATTGGACAATACAACTCATCTTCGACACATTTGTCGAATTTTTCTTTCACTTTAGATCTCTGATTTTCCTGCTAGAGAACGAAAAAAGAATTAAAAGAGAAGCATATGCACTCCACCAAATCTACATTTTATAACATCTGCCCAAATAATATTAGAACGTGTACTCAGAGCAAATATCCAAAATAAATTGCATCTCCTTAGATCACTAGACAAGCCAACGCCATTCGATAGATGTAGGTGCGAACGCCAAAAAACCAAAAGGCATTAAAAGGCATATACCCAATTCTCAATCCACACATAGCCAGAAAACTGGCCAATGTTTCCCTTCATGCTGTCCATATGCAAATAGTACGCCAAGTATGATGTCAAACGACAAACAGAGACAACTTCTCAAGGTGCAATCAAGTTTCTTCAGCATACAAAGATGATTTTTGCAGAAATCAATCGAGTTGACAAAAGGCATTGATCTAACAAACCCTTCGCAAATACACCTATGACCTACACCAAGCTGTCAATAAAAGGAATCCATTGTTAAAAAACTTTAAAAAGATAAAAAGATAAAAATCCAAGCCAGAGGATGAAGCCGCAGCAGTTACTGAGAATAATATCAGGCATATTACAGCACTTTCTTCTAAATGAGAATGACTTGCAAACAGTCAAAGTGGGCCAATCGGGGCTCGATGAGAGACGCTCTATAAGGCCAGGCCACTGGAAGCCATAGAGAATTCCAAAATCAATGATGTGCAACTTGGTTGCCTCCCTGACCACATTCAATATCGTCTTGTTTGAGAAGTAATCAGAGAACTTCTTAAATGGAGAAGCTGCGAGAAAGAGATAAGCCTTCAAGAAGTCGACAACCGATGTTGGACTAGCCATGAGTCTTGTAAATCTGAGAGTCTGACCCCGCAAGGCGTGGCTCCAGACCATTCGCAAAATAGTGTGCCATCCTTTCCATCCCATCCCCTGTGGGAGACACGTGCCTTCTGATCTGCTGGAGCAGCTCGCCTGCACTTGCTTGATCGCCCATATTAACAGCTTGTGCACAAAGCGTCAAAAGAGATCTCAAGTCAACCACATCCCTCTTCCGCCTGCCTTGCATCTTGCCACGGGCCTTTCCCTTGTTCGGTGTGTTCTGTTTGCCATTCTGCATCATGTTCCTTAGAGCTTCGCGAAGGGAAGCTTCACTTCCTTTACGATTGAGCAACACCGTATCAAACATCTCCGACCTCACAGTTGGTTCGGTGTAAACGGATAAGTGCTTGCTCACCCTTCCTTCTTCTAAGTTCACATCCTCTTGCAAAGGGTTTTTCTTTCCCCTGTATCCTCCCAGGTCGGCAAACATGTTCTCATCATTCTCTAGATTTGGAACCAAACTTGTAGGCTCTCCAGTTTGTTCGTTAAAGGAAAATTCACCCCCTCTCCAGATCAACTAAAATTTCATTTCCAAAAGCGAGCCACTCTCTTGCTTCTTCACCATTGCCCTTGAACTGCATAACAGACTCACTTCCAACTAGTTCAGGCAAAGAAACGACACTCACTGGAGATTCAGCACGTCCAGCAGTACCGACACCAATGCAGACACCGTCCAATGACTGGGCAACTGACGATGAGAAGGATTGAGACACTTGGGTGAGGACAGTATGCCCTTGAGATTCACAGTTTGGCTCTGACTCAACCAAGTTATTCACACTAGCGCTACTACCGCACGAGCTCTCATTGGTTCGATTAGGTGACGGATGCTGATCTGCAGCTGGCGGGTACCTCTCCCCAATGACCTCGTAGGATGATTTCTCGGCTGCCTCAAGTGCCGAGGCCTCATGACATGCGTTACTCTTCTCTTCTATTTCTTCCTCCATAAGCATCTGGTTTATGTACTCGAGAGCTGCGTCACTGAAATCAGAGTCCTTGGCCGGTTCCTTCCCGAGGTTAGCGCCCAAAGAAGGCGCGTACGTGCAGCTATAACTAAAGTCATTAAACATGTCGTCGATCGTCAGCCTACTAACAATGTCATCCTCCCGTAAAATCGAAGAGACCGCATCATCACCATCATCGAGTACATACCCATCAATGAAACCATCGAGTTCATCTGATGGTCGATCCATTTCTATATAATATGCTAAAAAACTCAGAACAGTCAGAAATGCCTCAGAACATCTATAGTTCAAAGAGATCTATGAAGAACCTGCACCAGAATTCATCAACTCGCTCTATGTAACGACTTTCCCAAGTCGTGACTCAACCCAGCGTCCAACTGGGTAAAATTCTTGAAGCTGAAGTTCCAAGCTTGCATGCAGTTCAGCAAAATGAAACAGAGAAGGCAATTTGAGGACAAGTTACGAGGTAATCTTGTTTCGAATTGAAACAGAACGAGATTGAGTACTTCCCTTTTTGGGATGCAGCAAGATTTGACCTTTCTCTTGAACCGATCGAGTTTGATTTTTGAGGAAGTAAAAAAGAAAAGCCTGTAAATCCCGGGGGAGAGAACAGCCGGGCGATTTCAGGATTGCTCGGCGCCATCCCATGTGACGGTTGACTCTCAAGGGGCCTGCATCCACCGATACACTTCTCCTCTGGTCAAGTTACGTTCGTCCTCACGTGACTGCCCACGAGAGTTTTTTTATCTCCCAAGAAAGGAGACTCGTCGCTTCTTTGATTGGCTGCCAAAGAAGAAAAAGCCCCGTAGGATTTGAGCGTTTCCCAGCCGGCTTTGGACCTCCAAAACCCCTTAAAAAAATGTTGTACCATTTAATAACCAATTTAAAGTAGCTTTCAAGTGGAAGTCAGTATTGAGAAAGCTAGAAGTCCAATGCTAATAGAAATCAGAATTAGGTTTTCAGCATTTGGCCAAATGCTGAAATTATTTTTTTTCATTCCAAAACTATCATCATCAATTTTTCAAATTTTCAATTTTGTCCCTCATTATTTTTTTTATCAGAAAAGGACCAAACCCTTTGCCTATGGCCATCGACGAGCTAGATGTGGCACTCGTGACCATCGCGTGACCCTCGGCGAGGGCCGCTTAAGGCCATGAGACCTAGGCGACGATCGCCCGAGTTGCATACCACTTGGGTTGCACGACTCTTGCTGAGGGTCACCCAAGGTCATGCAACCTCCGACGGCTCTCGTTAGAGGTCATCCACCTCAAGCGACCTTAACCGACACTACCGCACCAAATTTGGCTTGTTGGCGGCCATAACCCTTTGTTGGACCAACGAAGGGTTTGGTCATTTTCTTAAAAATTATGTATATTTTATTTTTTTTTTTTAATGTTATTGTCAAAATTTATATTTAAAAAGTTGCATACATTATTTTTTTTTCTATGTCAAACAAATATGAATAAAAAATAATATTAATCATCCAAAGGGCTTTTCAAATGTGTTTTTTACCAAATGGCATTTCTCTCAAAGTTACTTCTCAAAACGTAGCTTATCAAATGGCCTTTGCATACGCCTAAAGCCCTTTAGACTAAATTTCTTTGCATTTCCCCGATGGATTTTCAAAATACTAAATCAAACGCTCCCGCATGAGAGATTTAAGAGCCAGTTTTTGGTGCAATTATTTTTACGATAAATATTATTGTGAAAAGGGATGTTATAGTTTTTTTGGTTGATATAACAAAAAACTCCAAACTCAATTCCAGCCTATGGAAAATAAGAAATTAGAGACAAATTAGGTTATCAAAACGTATACAAAAAGATGAATTAGACAAATCTCAATAAGGAAATGTAAATGTGAGTGACATCCATGGCAATAACCCACCAATTATAAGGGTTGTTGGCTATTGGATGAGGTTGGACAAGTGGATAAAACAGTTTTTTCCCTAATAGTTTTTAATTTGAAAAAAATCAATTAGCTTGAAGACAGACCGATTAAGATAGCTAATAGCTGGCCAAACAAAGCTCCCGCAAAAAAGACAAAAAGGAAACAAGCTCTTATGCATGGTCATACTTAACATAGATTTCACATTTGGAAAGAGCAGACAATTAACTAGAGCATCTAGTGTTATAACGCCATTTACTACAAAAGAGGAGAAATTGGCCAAACTAAAATTACCTTATATGGAGTATAGGGAGTTCCATTTGACATCTACAAATAGCTTAGCAACAATCAGATAAGTGGGAAATTTTAAGATGAACCTAAAAAAATTGGGTAGAGCCAAGTCTAAATCTTGGCTAGGTAAGCATCCTAAATAAGAGAAGGGGCTGTGAACCCTATAGACCATCCTATGAGAGTAGTAATGGGCTCAATTGGTAGGACAAATTTACAAAACCTCAGGGTTATCCTGCACTTGGAAGAAAATTTTAAAAAATGAATCAATATAGTACTACTCTAATTCTTTGGTGTGGTAGTAAATAGTGGAGAAAATGTAATTTCTTTCCATCTCTTCAAAATCAAAAAAAGATGAGAGTAATTAATCGCAACGTATTTAATTAAAAAATTCTTTCACAGTGAATTACCTATTAAGAAAAATTGAGAAGCTTAGCATAAAAACAAAGAAGAAGTTACCTACAAAATCCAAGACACCTATGACCTCCAGCAAGCGGTCAATAAAAGGAATCCACTGTTAAAAACCTTTAAAAGGAAAAAAAGACGAAAATCCAAGACAGAGGATGAAGCTACAGCACTTTCTGAGAATAATGTCAGGCATATTACAACACTTTCTTCTAAATGAGAATGACTTGCATACAGTCAAAGTGGGCCAACTGAGTAAATTCCCGTGCTAAACCAAGAGGACTATATCACAACTGAGAATAATATCAGGCATATTACAACACTTTCTTCTGAATGAGAATGACTTGCATACAGCATTGCATTCATGTACCTAGGCCATCGGCACATGCTTCCTATAATAGGCAACCATCAGCACCTTACTAGCCTCTACAGTAGGCAAATTAGAACCCAAATGTTGGATATCAAAACAAAACCGGTGACAATTTCTCGGGCTTTAATAACCAACAGCCACAATAGCGAGCTCAGCCCAAATTTTCTAATGGGCGCTGACTTTTTGGACTGTCTGTTCCTTTTGTTCTATTAGGTATCAGTACTCCAGAGAACTCATCAATAAGGCTTTGCCTTGTTCAAATGAAAGGTGTAGGAAGACATTTCTTGCATGCGAAATGGATATTGCGGGCACGTCTCCATCTTCTAGAATGTGTACCCCGACTTTCCAACATCAAAAAATTTTCCCTACTGGGGGTGCATCTGAAGTAGAAGTGGGACGCAAAGTTACTTCTACCCCTGAGAATGGTAGGCATGATGTCTTCAGGAAGACCAAATTCGCCCTGAAAGGGTAAATAAGAAGAGACACAGAAGACACGTAGTGCAATCTAGTGAAAGTTATGACAGTGGAAGCAATAGTGAGTCTGATGAAGATTCAGTCATTTGTGAAGATGCTAACTTTCAGGGTATCCAAAACGTTGGTCGCTTGGGCAAGCAGTCCCTACGGGGATCAACTCGGCAAAAATAGCAGGTTTCTTATAAAGACACCAAGAGTGATGATGAAGACACCAACCTTGTGAAAAGGTCTAAAGGGGGCAGCCCATCTTCTTCTAGAGAGGAGGACTCCAAAGATGTGTTACAAGGGAAGACATCTGACGTGGAAAGAAAAGATTGCTTAGCTACTAACTTGAATGAAGATAACAACGGGGGAAAACACATGGAAAATGCTTGTTCAGGAGGGAGCCCACCGAGTGATGATTCCAAATCAGAATTCTGCATGAAAGACACGAAAGACGTGGAGCTTTATAGTTATCCTAATCCATACTTTAATGATTTTGACAATGAGAGGAAAGAAGGTAGGTGTGGGCTGTTTATGATACATTGGATGCTATGCCTAGAATTTTTGCTCTGATAAGAAAAGTTTACCCAGGTGGCTTCAGAGTGCAAATAACATAGTTAGAACCAGATCCTGATGATGAAAATGAGATCAACTGGAGGAAAGAGAGCTTACCAGTTTATTGTGGTAAGTCTAAATATGGACAGAGAACACTAAAGATAGTCTCATGTATTCTCACGTGCTCTTTTGTGAGAAACGTAGTGATAAGCAAAAATGTAAAATTTATCCCCAGAAGGGGGAAACTTTGGCCCTTTTCAAGAACTGGGGCATTAATTTGCATTCTGATCCTGACAATCATAGGAAGTATGAGTTTGATTGTTGTTGAGATCTTGACGGTATATGCTGAAGGTATTGGCTTGTCTGTTGCCTTTTGGCCGAGGTGAAAGGCTTTGCTTGTCTCTCCTCTAAAGAAGCTAAAAACGACATCTCTTCATTTCAGATTCATCTGGATGAGTTATATAGGTTTTTGCACAAGGTTCCATCTTACAAAATGACTGGTGATGAAATGGAAGGAGTTCCAAAAGTGTCTTTTGAATTGGACCCTGCTTCAATGCCTATGAACCTAGAAGAGTTTGTTCAGCCTGAAGATCCAGAAATGAGTACTATTGGTAGTTATTGTGAAGCTTTACGTTCCCGTTCCCGTTCCTAAGGAAGTGAAAACTGAGATGCAATTAGAGGAAAATTTTGGTAAGTCTGATTTGAAAGAGGTGTGCACAGAACGCAAGAAGTGTAATCTGTGAAGCATAAAGAAAATTCCAGCACTTCTGCTCCTTTACCCCCAGAAGTTTTTGAAGTTCCAAACCCAGAATTTCACAACTTCAATAATGCGAAATCACTGGAAAATTTCCAAGTTGGTCAAGTGTGGGCTTTGTACTCTGAAGAGGAGGGCTTACCCAAGTACTATGACCGGATAATGACAGCCCTGTCTGAACCAGAATTTAAATTGAAATTGAGATGGATTTCTATCTTTATTCTTCCAGACAATGTCATTAAGTGGCACGATGATTGCATGCCCATATCTTGTGGGAAATTTAGGCTTGAAAGGGGCCGACAACCTCAATTTTGTACTTCCACTAGTTCGTTTTCGCATTGCATGAAAAAGGGACTTGATGATGGCAGAAAGATGAAAACATTTAACATCTTTCCTTGGAAAGTTGAGGTATGGGCATTGTACAAAGACTGGTGTCTTGAAATGAAATTCTCCGGGTTAGGAAAATGTGAGTATGAGGTGGTGGAGGTTATTGAGGAGAATGACTTGGGGATTAAAGTTGTGGCTTTAGAGCATGAAGTTCTCCGGGGTTCAACTCGGTTTTCAAGCCTCAAGAAAGAGGAGATTCAAGGGTCACTAAAGAAATCCCCTGGGTAGAATTGACGCAGTTTTCTCATCAAGTGCCTACTTTTCGGTTGACAGAGGAAAGGACCAGAGGCCTAAGGGGCTTCTAAGAGATTGATACAGCCGCATTACCTTCGTGCCTTTTTAACTGCAGCTGAAGTGGACCACAGAACCTCTGATGCAACCCGCATCATAATTCTATTGGAATACCGTGGCCGTGCATAAGTTTTCTTTCAAAGATGTATCTTGGTTTATTCGGTTACTTTTGGTGCCTGCATGGATGCTAGCAGGGAAAATATGATGGCTGGTCATTTTGAGTCGTGCACCTACACTGTTTTGGCTGCAAGTTAACCCACTGTATCTTCAATCTATTATCTTGGACTAATCTTAACTAAAATGTCGCAACTCCATTTTTTAGTTTAGTGGTGCCATTTGGTGGCCTCTATGAATTGACTCGGATGGTCATTGATAGTTGAAAAACCTGTACAGAGGAAAAATTTTGACCTAAGGAGTTTTTGCTTTATTAGCCAGAGCAACCCTTCGTCCCAACCGTTGGCTCTATCAACCTTTGGATAGTGGGAACAACTTATTGATTTACTGAAAATCTATGAACCTTCGAACTCTCAAAATGGTGCCGACTGGGCGGCTCTATCGTCAGCTAACACACGATGGTAAGTGACCACAACAAAGGCATCTCCTTTTACATTATGATTCATCTACCAGTCTGTTGATAATGACCCAAAATGTCTTGAATCATTGAAACTTTGTAGGCCCAAATGACAATCACACGATTGACTCAAGTCATGTTAAGCAAAGTAACGTCCAAATACATGAAAGTTCGTGACTTCAGAGCCAAGAAACGGCCAGACAATTTCATTTCCTTCTCTTGCATAAGAGGAGGTACAAGAGAGAAATTAGACAACGAGAAGAATATGAAAGGGCAACAATTGATGACATGGTGGAAATTCAATCACATCATCAGTTCAATTGGCCAGCGAAACTTCCCGACCTTTGACTAGGTAGACCACATTAGGGACTGTAGAAATCACAAATGACTATGTACTATTTACTATAGGATTTGTGTTTAAGGTTAATTTAGGCAAGCATCCGTTCATCAATCCCTGGTACTCTTCCATAACAATTGCGCGTTCAACGAGTCTTAAGAATTTCTTGCTCTAGATATGATACAATGAAGAAATCACATAGAGGATGGGTAGGCTAACACCCACATTGCACGCGGAACTTTGTACACTGGCTATGCTGGTCATACTTGCACTCATAAAACTCTTCAAGACCACCTACGTATAACCGCAACTTATGTTCTTGCACTTTTTCTTCGAATATTCCCGACGGGCTACGTTGAAGATGGTACATCCTCCTACAAAATAGCTTATTCTATCTAAACTATAACCTCCACCTCAACAAGACCTCAACATCGATAACGACACGAGGGAAAGAGCCACTGTTAATGCACATGCGAACGTAATTAAAGGTAGAAAACCAAGAGCAAACTGAGCAGGAGCATGATAAGTCATAATCTGGTTGTCTGTACACACTCGTCGGGGCCATGGTGACAGCTTCCACTGTGGCCGAAACCTCTCATCTTATTACAGCAAGCAAGCATGTGAGGAACCTTGACAAACTACCCACCGAAACATTCCCTTCCACAGCTTCAGGGGATTAGGTTTCCATCTCTACCATCAATTTTTTTCCTACATATTGATATGAGAGATATAATTATGTGAGATTGACAAGTCCTAGAGGAAAAAAAATAGACAGAATCCGACGTCAAGCCCTAGAAATTGTTTCCTCTTTGCTTAGCTCACTTAATCAACGACAGAATTGCAATTTTATCAAATTCAAACAGTTTGTGTCCATCTATTCCGAGAACAGGTTCAAGGCAATCTAAAATTGTTACGCATGTGCAAGTCGATTCACACTAGGCTAGCATTCCGGAGAACTTGAAGTCTCCAAGTGTAGATGTGAATGTACAATGAATTGAGGCTCATGGCTATCCCAAAACCCAAAACAGCTGCTAACAGTATAGAATAGACTGCCTTTAGATGAAGCTGCAAGGAGCGACAACACGTCCTTTGAAGCAGGCAAAACAATGGCAAATTAAATTGCCTGCTGAAAACTAATATATGGAAAGGCAAAACTATTTTGGGTATCTCGCAAGAGGAAGTGAATGTGATCTCCTTAAGAAAGGACATCAAACACTCGGATAAAAACCCTGAAGTACTGCAAGAAAACCATGATGACTATACAGCTTCGAATGATTATGCTTCATTAAGTTATTTGGGCTCATTCTTCACATTAAACATGTACTAGCTTATATCTTGTTTGAGTTATTAGCAAATGGTAGCGTTCCCTTGAAAAGAAGAGGAACCTCAGCACTTTACAATTTAAGTGCTGCCGATAGTGAAATCTTCATTCACGTCATATTGCATCCAGACAGGCAAAACTCCAATACGTACCAAAGAATAAAACATATGGACAGTCATGGCCACTAAAGCAAACCGATATTTATATTATATTTATTTTGCACGTGAGTGATGTCAACCATATACAATTAATTGTGATTAGAGAAAATAGCACTTGAATTGTAATGAAAGTGTGTGTATAAATGATTTAATTCTTTTTTATTTCAATTACATGAGGCAGTTATTTCTTATGTTTTTAATACGAAATTAAATTTACATGATATTTAGAGATTTAGGTGATTTTGTCTACATGTTGGTTTACTAGATGATGCCTAACATAGGACATTGATCCATGGGAAGAGGAACAATAGAGTATTCGGCATTGTTATTTTTTATACATTTGAGGAAATATTTTAATCGGGTATTATATTATCAATTAAAGTGTCCTTTATCTTCAAAAAATCTATTCCTTTAATCAAATGTTGCATCTTAAGAAATTAATTACAACATACTCGTCATATCATTTATCCAAAGGTTTTTCTGCTTTCAAGTATTTGAAAAGTAAAAAAGAAAAACAAAATCAATAAATTAATGTTAAGAAACGAGAAAACACATTTTTAAGACTTCAATGAAAATTTTTCCATGACGAATTTCTCTCATTTAACCTCTCGATGTAATTTTTTTTTCTCGTCTCATGTTAAATTGAATTTTATAATAAAGTGATGTCTTCACTTTCCTAATTTATGTAGTCATCACATCGTGGATTAATGGTAAAACTAAAAGTAATCCGTTGGAGAAATGACCAATTGCACAAATCATGAAAAACTTTAGGGTATGTAATCGAAACAAATAAAATGTCCGAGGAGATAATTTGAAAATCTCCAAAAATCAAGAGGACCGAAAATTGGAATACGGAAAGTTCGCTAAAGGCCCCCGATGCCTATATAAGTAATCTTCCCGTTGGTCTCCTACCCTCCATCCCTCCCCTGCTCTTCAACTTCAACTTCTTTCTCTCCCGCTCTCTGCTCTCCGCTCCGAGCAACGCAGAAAAACCCACGAAAGATCTCTCTCGGAAAACCCTCTCGCTCTCCCTCTCGTTCCAAGAAACCCAGAAAAAACCCACGAAAGATCTCTGTCGGAAAACCCTCTCTCTCTCTCGTTCCAAGAAACCCAGAAAAAACCCACGAAAGATCTGTCGGAAAACCCTCTCTCTCGCTCCAACAAACCCAGGAAAACCCGTGCGCTCTCTCCTTCTTCTTGTGAAATCCGTCGGTAATGGGTAAGCGCCGCCGAACGGAGATCGCCAGAATCGCCGATCCGGCCGCACGTCTTGTGACTTACTCGAAGAGGCGCAAAGGCCTCTTCAACAAGGCCTCCGAGCTCTGCCGCCTCAGCGGCGCTCGTGCCGCCGTCATCGTCTTCTCCCCTGCCGGGAAGCCCTGTCCCTTCTTCAGCGACCCCTCTGTCGAAGACGTGATTTGCGATTACATTCGTGGCGACGGTGACGACGCGGTGCCGCCGATGAGTTTGAACGATTGGGTGGAGTGGATGGATAATGAGTGGAATTCTTGTAGGACGGAGGAGGACGTGGAGTCCCTGATCGCGAAGTATGAGACTGTTCGTGATATTGTGCGCAACAAGTTGGCAGATCTGGAGAAGAAGAATTCGTTGATCGGTTCTGGTGGCGATTCCGCTGGTGGGTTTGGTCATGATTCGATTTTTGAGAATTTTGAAGCTCATTGTCCGGCTCTCTTCGAGGATCGCCTCTGCAACGGTGATGGCGACCTTTTCTTGACTTCGCCGGAGAAGTCGGCCGCCGCCGCCGCCGGAAGTTTGGGCGTCGACTCCACCCCCACCTGCTCCCATCTTGAGGGGTTTGGATTTAATCCGGCCAACTTTCCAAGTGTGTGTAAGGACTGCGTCGGTGACGGTGACCATGGTGGAAGCTCGGGAGAGGTCTGCGACCTTGAGGGGTGTGGATTTAATCCTGACGAACTTCTTAGTCTATCGGAGGACTGCATCGGTGATGGTGACCGTGACAGCTTCTTCGCCATGCCACAGAACTTGGCCATCGGTGGTGGAAGCTCGGGAGACGAGGAGCTGATGCACTGCAACCTCGAAGGGTGTGGGTTTAATCCTGACGAATTTCTTACTCTCTTGGAGGACTTCGTTGGTCACGGTGACTCTGACAGATTCTTCACTTTACCAGACAATTCAACCATCGGCCGTGGAAGCTGGGGAGAAGAGCCGCTGCACTGTGACCTTGGATGGTGCGTTGATTGAACTCTGTGATGTGCTCCACATTCCAATAGATAGGGCAGCTGTGAATAAAATTGATGATGATACAAATAGTTTTTCTTTTCAGCTTTCTGTGTATCTCATATGCATTTTTCTTTCCATATCAAATTGGACAATACAACTCATCTTCGACACATTTGTCGAGTTTTTCCTTCACTTTAGATCTCTGTTTTTCCTGCTAGAGAACGGAAAAAGAATTAAAAGAGAAGTATATGCACTCCACCAAATCTACATTTTATAACATCTGCTCAAATAATATTAGAACGTTTACTCAAAGCAAATATCCAAAATAAATTGCATCTCCTTAGATCACTAGACAAGCCAACGCCATTCGATAGATGTAGGTGCGAACGCCAAAAAACCAGAAGGCATTAAAAGGCATATACCCAATTCTCAATCCACACATAGCCAGAAAACTGGCCAATGTTTCTCTTCATGCTGTCCATATGCAAATTGTAACATCCCGAATTTTGGTAAGCCGAGAATTTTCAGAAAAAGGGTTTAATGGGCCGAAAAATTGGAACCAAGAGGAATTGGACCGATTGGAGGCCCAATGGGCCTTACGCCTTTGAGGAGTCGGCCACGTGGGCCCAAGCTAGCCAAGTGGGCCCAAGGAAGCCCAACTTCAAGCCTTTGAGCCCGTTAGATTTTTCAAGCCCGTTTCCCTTCGATTTGAGCCCGAATCGATTTTCTTCTAGCCCGTATAAATTTTTGGTCCGTGTACGCGTATAGTAAGGTATACTATACTTTGAGGAATTACCAAATTGCCCTTCTAGAAGATGTATTTATTGTTGGAGGACAAAGAGAAGAAAAGTCAAGGAATGGGATATTTTGGGACAAGTTGATGAAGAGAAGTTTGACTTGGTCTCTTGCTTGGCTTCTTGCTTGCTCTCTCTCTCTCTCTCTTTCCTCAAGTTTTAGCAGCCCCTTCCCCACGTTGCTTTTTCTTCCTCCCCACTCTCCCAAGTTTCCTTCTTTCTCTCTTTCTCTTGAGTTCTTTTCTGGTTTTCCTCCAAAACAGCAGCTGTGCTGCTGTGTTTCCCCTGAACCAGCCACCATTAGCTGCTGTCCTTGCTGCTTTGCCGTCGTCGAGGAGCCGCCCAACCATCACCGGACCGCCACCCCCTTTCCTCTCTCTTTTCTCTTCCTTTTTCTTCCTTTTCTTACTGTGTTTTCTGTTTTCCGCTGGAATCCAGCCTTGCCGGCGTTGCCGGAGCCGCCACCACCGCCCAAAGTGTAGCCACGGAAGTCAGGGAGCCAGCCGCACACCGTCGGCCACCCCTGGTCGCCATTAGCCGCTCATTTCGGCCATTTCCACCCAATAGCTCTCTTCCGCGTGAACAGTAATCCGGGGGCTGTTTTGGCCCATTTCGGCCACCATTTGTCGTCCGTTGTCGTCCCCGAGCTTACCCCTCGTAACCCTTGTCCCCCTCTACGAGCCGGTGTCACCGGATTTCCGATCCAAGTAAGTTAATTTCCTAATCCTTGTTTAGGGGTTAATCTTGCTTAGGGATTCATTAGTGTATTTGTGTGTTTGTGATTAATTAAGATTGATTGGTTGATTATGTTGGTTAATTAAGATTGATGAGGATTAGTTAATTGACCATGGTTAGTGTTAAAGTAACCTAGGTTAATTAATTAAAGTAACTAAGGTTAGTTCTAAAGTAACTATGGTTAATTATTAATCATGGTTGAGTTAATTAACCCTAATTAGGTTAAATTTAGTAACCATGGTTAAGTTTAATATTATTTTATTAATTTCGGATTAGTACTGTTCATAATTACTGTTCACGGATTACTATTCACTAATAACTGTTCACGGATTACTGTTCACTAATCACTGTTCACGGATCACTGTTCACGGCACTGTTCATACAGAAACAAATTTTGGTTTCAAATTGTTGTGTTCTTGGTTGTTATGCTTTCTTGAAGTGCCGATTGTTAATTATATTCGTGAATATTGATGAAATACGTGATCGAGCGTTGGTTGGAATTTGGAATTTTGGAAATTGTCAAGTGAAATCGCATGACATATAGCGTGGGTTATCTGAAATGGCATGTCGCATGAGCATGAGTGATGTTGCATTCACGACAGAGCAAAAATATAAATGGATTGCTTGATGATGTGTTGCATGATCACATTAAATGAGGAAACCCGGCGTTGCCGGAAGACCGCCAATCCTTATGGGGTTGTGCCGTGGCCAGTGGGTCGCCTGACTTCGGTCGGATGCCTGACAGGGAGGGGTTCTATGTGGGATCGCGGTATGGGGGTGGGTCCCGGGCCTTTGTCAGTAGCGGGGCTGCGGTAGTGGGCGAGTCCTGTGCTCCTTCGAGAATGCCGTCTTGGGAGTGAGCTCTTGACGTCGCCATGCCTCGAGGTAAAGAGGACGAAGTTGGTTTAGCCAGAACCGCCAACCATAAGGTTGTGCCGTGGCCTAGGAGGAGGGGTCGTAATAATCGGAGCATGTGTGGGTGTGAGACATGAGAAAGTTGTGTAAGATGCTCTGATTATTCACATGCTCTTAATGTCGTGATGATTTAAGTGACAGTTCTGCAGGTTGCGTGTGCCGAGGCCAGGTAGGATCACCTGTGATTGCACCTGTTTATTAAACTGTCTTGTTCTGTCATTTTCTCCAAAGTGGTGTTGCTTGATTTGATGGATTAGGTTGTATGTTATCTCAACCCATCGTGGTTAACAATTTTCAGGTCCGTAAGATGGAGAATCGACGCGTGTTTCGGTTGGTGGCCGTCTTTGAAGGGAGTAGATTAACCCTGGCTTGTTGGCCTCATTGGCTCGTTAGGAAGATGCCCGTGGTAAGGGCTTGTACTTGTAAACTTTCTAAGGTTAATCAATAGATAAATAAAGCAGTACTTTTGAATGTGTTCCTATTGAGTTTTCCTGCTATCCCTGCTTTTGTAATTGACTGGGGGTTTGTGTTTCACTTCCGCATGCGTTTAATTAAAAGATAAAAATAACGGTCGGCGACGGATCCTAGGGAGTCGCAAATTAAATGACCGCAAGAGAACAGGGGTTGCCGCGTGCTCGAGGGTCGGGGCGTGACAACCCCGTCGATTTTGGTATCAGAGCCTGGTCAGTACATGGAGTGATAAGGTGCGATGGGTTTTGGGATAGTTAGTTAGGAAAACACCTCACGCTTGTGTTTGTTTATTTGATTCTCTGGTTATAAGTGGGTCGTTCTTGATTTCTAATTCCTTGTGGAGTTGGAAATAAGGTTTCCGTGATAATTTTATTGGACGAACGATCCTGATTCGAGAGTCTTTGAGGTAAGGCAGTCGAAGGATGTGCTAGTGCTAAAGGAAGAGCACTAGGTAGTTAGATAGGGCAGTGAGCTCAGATTCAAGATGTTGCTGCTGTTGCCGTTGTTGTTGCTCCTATCTCACCTTGTAAGTTATGTTGGTTGGAAAGAGGATTGAAGATCGGTCGATGTTTAAGTTGGTTGAACAGTTCCTGAAGTTTGAGTAGTCCAAGTCTGCTAGGATGAGTAATATTGATGTCGCAACCTTCTAGATCAAGGAATTGGAGTAAGTGTTTGTATTGTTGGAATGTTCAGAGAAAAATAAGATAGTCCTGGCAGAGTACCAATTGCAAGGTAAAGTTAGTACATGGTGGGAAGTAACCCAAGGAAGGGCTTTGCCCAAAGGTATGGTCCTCAAGTGGAGTACAATCATTGAAGCGTTCGGCGGAGAATGCTTTTCTGAGGGCACACGAGAGCAGAAGGTAACTGAATTCCTACAACTTCGTCAGAATTGTTTGTTAGTTGTGCAATAGGAGGTTAAGGTTGCAGAGCTCTTGAAGTATGTACAGAGAATGATTGGGAATCTGGTAGACCGAGTCAGAAGGTCGGAGATGGTTTGAAATTGGAAATTAAGGATTAGTTGGTGCCCTTGAACTTAAAGGACTGTGGTGGATGGTATAAGAGAGCCCGACTAATTGAAAGGACGTGGCAGAATGAGTAATTGCATGTGGAATGGTTTGCACCTTGTATAGATAATCATGGGCTTGGGAAAAAGCTAATGATAAGAGGAATGGCATTAGGAAAAATCGGAATATAATTGAAATACCAAGTGTTGGACTCGAAGGCTGTGACTATTGGTACAACTTCCCAATGTGAATATGTCACTTATGCGTTGAGTGGTTTGGAAGCCACGTATTTGTTTTCAACAGAATATTTTATTAAGTTGGTGAGGCTAAGACCGAAATCTTTGGAAGAGGTTCTTAATAGGTCGACCTAGTTAAATGATGAGGTGGTATGCGGTAGGATTGTTCAGATTGTACGATGGTCATTGGCGATAAAAAAGGAATTGATCGATTTGATTGTGTTGGCAATGTACGATTACTATGTGATGGTTGGAAGGGACTGGCTTATTAAGTATCGAGTTACAATGGATTGCTAATGGAAGGTAATCCAATTTAACCTATTAGGTGGGGTTAGTTTTGAGTTTACTAGGATCGAGGAGGACCCTTGATCCCTTTGAAATTCGTCGTTGGAAGTAACTCGTTTATTGGACGATTGAGGTTAAATTGTTAACTGAGGAATCAAGTATGGATTGTTGCACCTATACATTGATTATCGGCAGTGTAACCAAAGGACAGTCATGAACAAGTATCAATTACCAAGGACAGATGACTTGTTTGACCCAGTTCAAGGAGCTACGATACATTCCAAAATAGACCCAAGGACGGGCTATCAGTAATTAAGGATTAAAAAGGGGAATATACCGAATATAACACACTGGGTGTGATATGGTCACTAAGAGATTACCGTACCGTTGTTTGGATTAACTAATACGCCAGTTGTTTTTATGGATTTGATGGATTGATTGATTAAGGCGTATTTGGATTGATTCGGAATTGTGCTCGTGAACGATATATTGGAAATATTCGAGGAATTTACAAGAACACGAACAACACTTGAGGGTGGTTCTATAGACCATTCAAAAGCATAAACAGTATGCCAAGTTTAATATATGCGAGTTTGGATTTACTCGCGTTGCTTTTGTGGGTTGAGTAATTTTGGACGAAAGAAATTCTATGGATCCGCTAAGATCAAGGCAGTCATGATGTGGCCAAGACTTATGACAGTGGTAGAGATTTGGAGTTTTCTAAGTCAGACAGATTATTACAGACAAGTCGTAGAAAGGTTCTCTACGATAGCTACGCCTCTGATATGAAGGTTGATGAAGGACGTAAGAATTTGAATGGATGAAGAGCTTAAGTATAAGCCGATTACTGCACCGGTTTTGAGGATTTAGTCTAGTATCGGAGTTTACGAGATCTATAGTGAGGTGCAACAAAGAAAGATTGGTTACTTACGCGTCACGACAATTGATGTCATTGGATTTAATGGAAGTTAGATAAGTTTAATTATGGATGATTTGAGGAGTTGTAGGTATGGGATCATAAGTGATGACCTATTAAATGGTGATAATCTTTGATAAGATTTATGGTAGATGATTTATTGCTCGGAGGTCTTAGATTCGATTAAGATATGAATTTATCCAAGGTGGATTATTTCGAGTGATAATTAAAATAGGGATTTGAGGAATGGATTTTTGTCTTCGGTGGATTAAGAATTAATTATCCCTTGATGTTAGGTGGATAAATGGTGAAATAGCATTATCGATGATTTTCTTCTCGAGGTATTAGTAAGGGTTTCTTCAAGTGATTGAGGTGATATTTTGGACTAAGTATTAAATGGACGTGAAAGGAATGTTGAAAGAATAATCGATGGTTTGTGGAATTCGGACAGCAATTTGATGGAAATTCGGTGAATCAGAATTCAAGTATTGATAAGTGACCTCGTGGAAATGAGCTCATGGGTTGATGAGCTGGAGGAAGTTTTGTACTTTGGAGTGCTCGGACGAGGTTAAAATCGCGAGGCTTGGTATGGGACAGGCCAAAGTGGATAATATCTCCATGAGATAAAGCATGTTTAAAATGGACTTTTGCTAGTAGTGGTGTAGTTCGTAGATGCCCGTGACGACTGATCCGACGAGGGCGGGGAGTGGTCGCCGGGGCCAGAGTGCCTGAGCAAGGAGCGACTCCTGGCAGGCTTCTAGGATGTCGAAAGGGGCAGAAATGAACTGAACTACGCACTGTGCAAAAAGAGAGTGCTTGTGGGATAAGATTTTATTGGAATGGCATAGCAAAATATGGTCAAGTTTGTGGAACTCCAGTTTATTGGAACAAGGTCAGAGGAAAGACGATCACTGGTTCAGAGATGGTTTTGCAGTTAATGGATGTTGTGAAGATATCAGGGACAATGCAAAGTTGTTAAAAAGGTGATGTGAGTAAAGGACTAAGGCCTTTGAAATTTTAAGTAGGGAATCATGTTTTCCTTAAGGTGTCGCCTATGATAGGGACATCTTAATTGGTTAAGAAAGGAAAGCTGAGCCCTAGATATATCGAACCTTTCGAAATTTGGAGCGGATAAAGATTTTGGCCTTAAATGGATAAAGGAAGCAAGTTTGAGCACCGTCGGTTCTTCTAGCCGAGTGGTATCGCGAGATGAAGCCGCTGGTCCGAGAACGGGAGTTCGAATCCCGGAAGCGGTAGTAGCCGCATAGAAAAAAAAAAGAAGAAGAAGAAAAACCAACTTTTTGCAACTTTCTTTTTTTGCAAAAGTGGACAAGTGCTTAGCCTTTTGGAACCAAAGACAATTTGGGTAGGATTGGAAGTTTTGGCAGCACTGAAAGTGTTTGACAGCATTATGAGATAGAATGAACGACTTGGGAAAAACAGGATGCAATGAGGGATCAATAACCCCATCAGTTTAAGGATGCACAAAGTCCTGCAAATTTCGAGGACGAAATTTTGTTAAGGGGGGAAGAGTTGTAACATCCCGAATTTTGGTAAGCCGAGAATTTTCAGAAAAAGGGTTTAATGGGCCGAAAAATTGGAACCAAGAGGAATTGGACCGATTGGATGCCCAATGGGCCTTACGCCTTTGAGGAGTCGGCCACGTGGGCCCAAGCTAGCCAAGTGGGCCCAAGGAAGCCCAACTTCAAGCCTTTGAGCCCGTTAGATTTTTCAAGCCCGTTTCCCTTCGATTTGAGCCCGAATCGATTTTCTTCTAGCCCGTATAAATTTTTGGTCCGTGTACACGTATAGTAAGGTATACTATACTTTGAGGAATTACCAAATTGCCCTTCTAGAAGATGTATTTATTGTTGGAGGACAAAGAGAAGAAAAGTCAAGGAATGGGATATTTTGGGACAAGTTGATGAAGAGAAGTTTGACTTGGTCTCTTGCTTGGCTTCTTGCTTGCTCACTCTCTCTCTCTCTTTCCTCAAGTTTCAGCAGCCCCTTCCCCACGTTGCTTTTTCTTCCTCCCCACTCTCCCAAGTTTCCTTCTTTCTCTCTTTCTCTTGAGTTCTTTTCTGGTTTTCCTCCAAAAACAGCAGCTGTGCTGCTGTGTTTCCCCTGAACCAGCCACCATTAGCTGCTGTCCTTGCTGCCTTGCCGTCGTCGAGGAGCCGCCCAACCATCACCGGACCGCCACCCCCTTTCCTCTCTCTTTTCTCTTCCTTTTTCTTCCTTTTCTTGCTGTGTTTTCTGTTTTCCGCCGGAATCCAGCCTTGCCGGCGTTGCCGGAGCCACCACCACCGCCCAAAGTGTAGCCACGGAAGTCAGGGAGCCAGCCGCACACCGCCGGCCACCCCTGGTCGCCATTAACCGCCCGTTTCGGCCATTTCCACCCAATAGCTCTCTTCCGCGTGAACAGTAATCCGGGGGCTGTTTTGGCCCGTTTCGGCCACCATTTGTCGTCCGTTGTCATCCCCGAGCTTACCCCTCGTAACCCTCGTCCCCCTCTACGCGCCGGTGTCACCGGATTTCCGATCCAAGTAAGTTAATTTCCTAATCCTTGTTTAGGGGTTAATTAGTGTATTTGTGTGTTTGTGATTAATTAAGATTGATTGGTTGATTATGTTGGTTAATTAAGACTGATGAGGATTAGTTAATTGACCATGGTTAGTGTTAAAGTAACCTAGGTTAATTAATTAAAGTAACTAAGGTTAGTTCTAAAGTAACTATGGTTAATTATTAATCATGGTTGAGTTAATTAACCCTAGTTAGGTTAAATTTAGTAACCATGGTTAAGTTTAATATTATTTTATTAATTTCGGATTAGTTACTGTTCATAATTACTGTTCACTAATCACTGTTCACGGATTACTGTTCACTAATCACTGTTCACGGATCACTGTTCACGGCACTGTTCATACAGAAACAAATTTTGGTTTCAAATTGTTGTGTTCTTTGTTGTTATGCTTTCTTGAAGTGCCGATTGTTAATTATATTCGTGAATATTGATGAAATGCGTGATCGAGCGTTGGTTGGAATTTGGAATTTTGGAAATTGTCAAGTGAAATCGCATGACATATAGCGTGGATTATCTGAAATGGCATGTCACATGAGCATGAGTGATGTTGCATTCACGACAGAGCAAAGATATAAATGGATTGATTGATGATGTGTTGCATGATCACATTAAATGAGGAAACCTGGCATTGCCGAAAGACCGCCAATCCTTATGGGGTTGTGCCGTAGCCAGTGGGTCGCCTGACTTCGGTCGGATGCCTGACAGGGAGGGGTTCTATGTGGGACCGCGGTATGGGGGCGAGTCCCGAGCCTCTATCAGTAGCGAGGCTGCGGTAGTGGGCGAGTCCTGTGCTCCTTCGAGAATGCCGTCTTGAGAGTGAGCCCTTGACGTCGCCGTGCCTCGAGGTAAAGAGAACGAAGCTGGTTTAGCCAGAACCGCCAACCATAAGGTTGTGCCGTGGCCTAGGAGGAGGGGTCGTAATAATCGGAGCATGTGTGGGTGTGAGACATGAGAAAGTTGTGTGAGATGCTCTGATTATTCGCATGCTCTTAATGTCGTGATGATTTAAGTAACAGTTCTGCAGGTTGCGTGTGCCGAGGCCAGGTAGGGTCGCCTGTGATTGCACCTGTTTATTAAATTGTCTTGTGCTGTCATTTTCTCCAAAGTGGTGTTGCTTGATTTGATGGATTAGGTTGTATGTTATCTCAACCCGTCGTGGTTAACAATTTTCAGGTTCGTAAGATGGAGAATCGACGCGTGTTTCGATTGGTGGCCGTCTTTGAAGGGAGTAGATTAACCCTTGCTTGTTGGCCTCATTGGCTCGTTAGGAAGATGCCCGTGGTAAGGGCTTGTACTTGTAAACTTCCTAGGGTTAATCAGTAGATAAATAAAGCAGTACTTTTGAATGTGTTCCTGTTGAGTTTTCCCGCTATCCCTGCTTTTGTAATTGACTGGGGGTTTGTGTTTCGCTTCCGCATGCATTTAATTAAAAGATAAAAATAACGGTCTGCGACGGATCCTAGGGAGTCGCAAATCAAATGACCGCAAGAGAACAGAGGTTGTCGCGTGCTCGAGGGTCGGGGTGTGACACAAATAGTACGCCAAGTATGATGTCAAACGACAAACGGAGACAACTTCTCAAGGTGCAATCAAGTTTCTTCAGCATACAAAGATGATTTTTGCAGAAATCAATCGAGTTGACAAAATGCATTGATCTAACAAACCCTTCGCAAATACACCTATGACCTACACCAAGCTGTCAATAAAAGGAATCCACTGTTAAAAAACTTTAAAAAGATAAAAAGATAAAAAGATAAAAATCCAAGCCAGAGGATGAAGCTGCAGCAGTTACTGAGAATAATATCAGGCATATTACAACACTTTCTTCTAAATGAGAATGACTTGCAAACAGTCAAAGTGGGCCAATCGAGGCTCGATGAGAGACGCTCTATAAGGCCAGGCCACTGGAAGCCATAGAGAATTCCAAAATCAATGATGTGCAACTTGGTTGCCTCCCTGACCACATTCAATATCGTCTTGTTTGAGAAGTAATCAGAGAACTTCTTAAATGGAGAAGCTGCGAGAAAGAGATAAGCCTTCAAGAAGTCGACAACCGATGTTGGACTAGCCATGAGTCTTGTAAATCTGAGAGCCTGACCCCGCAAGGCGTGGCTCCAAACCATTCGCAAAATAGTGTGCCATCCTTTCCATCCCATCCCCTGTGGGAGACACGTGCCTTCTGATCTGCTGGAGCAGCTCGCCTGCACTTGCTTGATCGCCCATATTAACAGCTTGTGCACAAAGCGTCAAAAGAGATCTCAAGTCAACCACATCCCTCTTCCGCCTGCCTTGCATCTTGCCACGGGCCTTTCCCTTGTTCGGTGTGTTCTGTTTGCCATTCTGCATCATGTTCCTTAGAGCTTCGCGAAGGGAAGCTTCACTTCCTTTACGATTGAGCAACACCGTATCAAACATCTCCGACCTCACAGTTGATTCGGTGTAAACGGATAAGTGCTTGCTCACCCTTCCTTCTTCTAAGTTCACATCCTCTTGCAAAGGGTTTTCTTTCCCCTGTATCCTCCCAGGTCGGCAAACATGTTCTCATCATTCTCTAGATTTGGAACCAAACTTGTAGGCTCTCCAGTTTGTTCGTTAAAGGAAAATTCACCCCTCTCCAGATCAACTAAAATTTCATTTCCAAAAGCGAGCCACTCTCTTGCTTCTTCACCATTGCCCTTGAACTGCATAACAGACTCACTTCCAACTAGTTCAAGCAAAGAAACGACACTCACTGGAGATTCAGCACGTCCAGCAGTACCGACACCAATGCAGACACCGTCCAATGACTGGGCAACTGACGATGAGAAGGATTGAGACACTTGGGTGAGGACAGTATGCCCTTGAGATTCACAGTTTGGCTCTGACTCAACCAAGTTATTCACACTAGCGCTACTACCGCACGAGCTCTCATTGGTTCGATTAGGTGACGGATGCTGATCTGCAGCTGGCGGGTACCTCTCCCCAATGACCTCGTAGGATGATTTCTCGGCTGCCTCAAGTGCCGAGGCCTCATGACATGCGTTACTCTTCTCTTCTATTTCTTCCTCCATAAGCATCTGGTTTATGTACTCGAGAGCTGCGTCACTGAAATCAGAGTCCTTGGCCGGTTCCTTCCTGAGGTTAGCGCCCAAAGAAGGCGCGTACGTGCAGCTATAACTAAAGTCATTAAACATGTCGTCGATCATCAGCCTACTAACAATGTCATCCTCTCGTAAAATGGAAGAGACCGCATCATCACCATCATCGAGTACATACCCATCAATGAAACCATCGAGTTCATCTGATGGTCGATCCATTTCTATATAATATGCTAAAAAACTCAGAACAGTGAGAAATGCCTCAGAACATCTATAGCTCAAAGAGATCTATGAAGAACCTGCACCAGAATTCATCAACTCACTCTATGTAACGATTTTCCCAAGTCGTGACTCAACCCAGCGTCCAACTGGGTAAAATTCTTGAAGCTGAAGTTCCAAGCTTGCATGCAGTTCAGCAAAATGAAACAGAGAAGGCAATTTGAGGACAAGTTACGAGGTAATCTTGTTTCGAATTGAAACAAAACGAGATTGAGTACTTCCCCTTTTGGGATGCAGCAAGATTCGACCTTTCTCTTGAAGCGATCGAGTTTGATTTTTGAGGAAGTAAAAAAGAAAAGGCTGTAAATCCCATGTGAAAGTTGACTCTCAAGGGGCCTGCATCCACCGATACATGTATCCGCTGGTCAATTTACGTTCGTCCTCACGTGACTGCCCACGAGAGTTTTTTATCTCCCAAGAAAGGAGACTTGTCGCTTCTTTGGTTGGCTGCCAAAGAAGAAAAAGCCCGAGCATTTCCCAGCCGGCTTTGGACCTCCAAAACTCCTTAGAAAAATGTTGTACCATTTAATAATCAATTTAAAGTAGCTTTCAAGTGGAAGTCAGTATTGAGAAAGCTAGAAGTCCAATGCTAATAGAAATTAGAATTAGGTTTTAAGCATTTGGCCAAATGCTTAAATTATTATTTTTTTCATTCCAAAACTATCATCATCAATTCTTCAAATTTTCAATTTTATCCCTCATTATTTTTTTATTAGAAAAGGACCAAACCCTTTGCCTATGGCCATTGACGAGCTAGATGTGGCACTAGCGACCATCGCATGACCCTCAGCAAGGGCCGCTTAAGGCCATGAGACCTAGGCGACGGTGGCCCGAGTTGCGTACCACTTGGGTTGCGTGACTCTTGCTGAGGGTCGCCCAAGGTCATGCAACCTCTGACGGCCCTCGTTAGAGGTCATCCACCTCAAGCGACCTTAACTAACACTACCAGTACCAAATTTGGCTTGTTGGCGGCTATAGCCTTTGTTGGATCAACGAAGGGTTTAGTCATTTTCTTAAGAAAATTATGTATATTTTATTTTTTTTACGTTATTGTCAAAATTTATATTTAAAAAGTTGCATACATTATTTTTTTCAATGTCAAACAAATATGAATACAAAATAATATTAATCATCCAAAGGGCTTTTCAAATGTGTTTTTTACCAAATGGCATTTCTCTCAAAGTTACTTCTCAAAACGTAGCTTATCAAATGGCATTTGCATACGCCTAAAGCCCTTTAGACTAAATTTCTTTGCATTTCCCCAATGGATTTTCAAAATACTAAATCAAATGCTCCTGCATGAGAGATTTAAGAGCCAATTTTCGGTACAATTATTTTTACGATAGATATAATTGTGAAAAGGGATGTTATAGTTTTTTTTGTTGATATAACAAAAAACTCCAAACTAATACAAAAAAACTCCAACTCAATTCTAGCCTATGGAAAATAAGAAATTAGAGACAAATTAGGTTGTCAAAACCTATACAAAAAGATGAATTAGACAAATCTCAATAAGGAAATGTAAATGTGAGTGACATCCATGGCAATAACCCACCAATTATAAGGGTTGTTGGCTATTGGACGAGGTTGGACAAGTGGATAAAGCATTTTTTTCCCTAATAGTTTTTAATTTGAAAAAAATCAATTAGCTTGAAGACAGACCAATTAAGATAGCTAATAGCTGGCCAAACAAAGCTCCCACAAAAAAGACAAAAAGGAAACAAGCTCTCATGCATGGTCATACTTAACATAGATTTCACATTTGGAAAGAGCAAAGAATTAACTAGAGCATCTAGTGTTATAACGCCATTTACTGCAAAAGAGGAGAAATTGAAATTACCTTATATGGAGTATAGGGAGTTCCATTTGACATCTACAAATAGCTTAGCAACAATCAGATAAGTGGGAAATTTTAAGGTGAACCTAAAAAAATTGGGTAGAGCCAGGTCTAAATCTTAGCTAGGTAAGCATCCTAAATAAGAGAAGGGGTTGTGAACCCTATAGACCATCCTATGAGAGAAGTAATGGGCTCAATTTACAAAACCTTAGGGTTATCCTGCACTTGGAAGAAAATTTTAAAAAATGAATCGATATAGTACTACTTTGATTCTTTGGCGTGGTAGTAAATAGGGAAGAAAACGTAATTTCTTTCCATCTCTTCAAAATCAAAAAAAGATGAGAGTAATTAATCACAACATATTTAATTAAAAAAATTCTTTCACGGTGAATTACCTACTTAGAAAAATTGAGAAGCTTAGAACAAAAACAAAGAAGAAGTTACCTACAAAATGAGCAATCATTAAATTAATGTTTACAAACGAGAAAACATAATTTTAAGACTTCAATGAAAATTTTTCCATGACGAAGTTCTCTCATTTAACCTCTCGATGTAAATTTTTTTCTCGTCTCATGTTAAATTGAATTTTATAATAAAGCGATGTCTTCACTTTCCTAATTTATGTAGTCATCACATCGTGAATTAATGGTAAAACAAAAAGTACTCCTTTGGAGAAATGACCCATTGCACAAATCATGAAAAACTTTAGGGTATGTAATCGAAACAAATAAAATGTCCGAGGGGATAATTTGAAAATCTCCATAAATCAAGAGGACCGAATATTGGAATTCGGAAAGTTCGCAAAAGGCCCCCGATGCCTATATAAGTAATCTTCCCGTTGGTCTCCTACCCTCCATCCCTCCCCTGCTCTTCAACTTCAACTTCTTTCTCTCCCGCTCTCTGCTCTCCGCTCCGAGAAACCCAGAAAAACCCACGAAAGATCTCTCTCGGAAAACCCTCTCGCTCTCCCTCTCGTTCCAAGAAACCCAGAAAAAACCCACGAAAGATCTCTGTCGGAAAACCCTCTCTCTCTCGTTCCAAGAAACCCAGAAAAAACCCACGAAAGATCTGTCGGAAAACCCTCTCTCTCGCTCCAACAAACCCAGGAAAACCCGTGCGCTCTCTCCTTCTTCTTGTGAAATCCGTCGGTAATGGGTAAGCGCCGCCGAACGGAGATCGCCAGAATCGCCGATCCGGCCGCACGTCTTGTGACTTACTCGAAGAGGCGCAAAGGCCTCTTCAACAAGGCCTCCGAGCTCTGCCGCCTCAGCGGCGCTCGTGCCGCCGTCATCGTCTTCTCCCCTGCCGGGAAGCCCTGTCCCTTCTTCAGCGACCCCTCTGTCGAAGACGTGATTTGCGATTACATTCGTGGCGACGGTGACGACGCGGTGCCGCCGATGAGTTTGAACGATTGGGTGGAGTGGATGGATAATGAGTGGAATTCTTGTAGGACGGAGGAGGACGTGGAGTCCCTGATCGCGAAGTATGAGACTGTTCGTGATATTGTGCGCAACAAGTTGGCAGATCTGGAGAAGAAGAATTCGTTGATCGGTTCTGGTGGCGATTCCGCTGGTGGGTTTGGTCGTGATTCGATTTTTGAGAATTTTGAAGCTCATTGTCCGGCTCTCTTCGAGGATCGCCTCTGCAACGGTGATGGCGACCTTTTCTTGACTTCGCCGGAGAAGTCGGCCGCCGCCGCCGCCGGAAGTTTGGGCGTCGACTCCACCCCCACCTGCTCCCATCTTGAGGGGTTTGGATTTAATCCGGCCAACTTTCCAAGTGTGTGTAAGGACTGCGTCGGTGACGGTGACCATGGTGGAAGCTCGGGAGAGGTCTGCGACCTTGAGGGGTGTGGATTTAATCCTGACGAACTTCTTAGTCTATCGGAGGACTGCATCGGTGATGGTGACCGTGACAGCTTCTTCGCCATGCCACAGAACTTGGCCATCGGTGGTGGAAGCTCGGGAGACGAGGAGCTGATGCACTGCAACCTCGAGGGGTGTGGGTTTAATCCTGACGAATTTCTTACTCTCTTGGAGGACTTCGTTGGTCACGGTGACTCTGACAGATTCTTCACTTTACCAGACAATTCAACCATCGGCCGTGGAAGCTGGGGAGAAGAGCCGCTGCACTGTGACCTTGGATGGTGCGTTGATTGAACTCTGTGATGTGCTCCACATTCCAATAGATAGGGCAGCTGTGAATAAAATTGATGATGATACAAATAGTTTTTCTTTTCAGCTTTCTGTGTATCTCATATGCATTTTTCTTTCCATATCAAATTGGACAATACAACTCATCTTCGACACATTTGTCGAGTTTTTCCTTCACTTTAGATCTCTGTTTTTCCTGCTAGAGAACGGAAAAAGAATTAAAAGAGAAACATCTGCACTCCACCAAATCTACATTTTATAACATCTTCCCAAATAATATTAGAACGTGTACTCAGAGCAAATATCCAAAATAAATTGCATATCCTTAGATCACTAGACAAGCCAACGCCATTCGATAGATGTAGGTGCGAACGCCAAAAAACCAGAAGGCATTAAAAGGCATATACCCGATTCTCAATCCACATAGCAAGAAAACTGGCCAATGTTTCTCTTCATGCTGTCCATTTGCAAATAGTACGCCAAGTATGATGTCAAACGACAAACAGAGACAACTTCTCAAGGCGCAATCAAGTTTCTTCAGCATACAAAGATGATTTTTGCAGAAATCGATCGAGTTGACAAAAGGCATTGATCTAACAAACCATTCGCAAATACACCTATGACCTACACCAAGCTGTCAATAAAAGGAATCCACTGTTAAAAAACTTTAGAAAGATAACAAGATAAAAATCCAAAACAGAGGATGAAGCTGCAGCAGTTACTGAGGATAATATCAGGCATATTACAGCACTTTCTCCTAAATGAGAATGACTTGCAAACAGTCAAAGTGGGCCAACTGGGTAAATTCCGGGGCTAAACCAAGAGGACTACACCACAACTGTGTTTTTGGTTTGGTTTGACTGCAGCTCGAGCTTTTGACGCTAGCCATACAATTTGAATATGGAAATCTGGCTTTCATTTTGTAATTCATCTCAGTATTTTATATTTGTATTCGGCATTCTATATATATATATTAGAATAATCTAGTGAACTATCTCTTTAGAGTAGACTTTTGCTATATGGATTATTTATAAACAATCTAGCTATCAACTCAGTGAACTTCCACATATATTCTCGAAGATAATAGGTTAATCAGATATCAAGGAAACCGAATGATAAAACTTCTGTACGGCATGTGAAGAGAAGAAAAAGTGGACACAAATCACAGATATCCCTATAACTGAATCTAAGAACAACCATTTCGGACAGCAAGATCCGCATATAGCAAGAGTGGCTGGCCCAACATGCCATGAAACAAATTCCTGCTTGTTGGCCCAATATGCATCACGATCTTCTGTCCAAAGGCCGTAAATTCAGCAGAAATACTTAGAAAAATCTGCAATAAATGCTAAGTGCCCACATCTTCAATTAAATGATTATGTCTGGCAGTGTTTTCCTATATTCTAACAATTCTTCATGCAATGTGAAGAAGACAGAAAGGCAGAGCCTTTAAGAATTGGACTATAGTTAATGGTCAAATTCAAAAAATTCAGAGCTCAAACCAACAGGATCAGCGTCAAATGAACACCATTTATTTCTTGCCACGATGAGTTATTGAGCTCTGCTAAGACGTTGAAGGATATTCAGGTGAGTGTCTTGGATTTGGTACATGAAATGGACCGCAACAAGGAGGAAGCACTTTGTGCGAAGGCCCTGGCTGAGAAGAAGCTAAAGAACAAGGATTTTCTAGGGGCTCGTAAAATTGCGCTGAAAGCTCAGCAACTTTATCCTGAACTAGAGAACATTACCCAAATGCTCATGGTTTGTGATGTGCACTGTTCTGCTGAGAAGAAATTGTTTGGTAATGAGTTGGACTGATATCGAATCTTACAACTTGAACATACTGCTGATGAGGCTTGAATTAAGAAGCAGTACAGGAAGTTGACTCTTTATCTTCATCCTAATAAAAACAAGTTTGTTGGGGCAGAAGCTGCTTTTAAGCTAATTGGGGAAGCTCAGAGAGTCCTTTTGGATCAGGCGAAACAGTCCATGCATGACATGAAGCATTGCGCTCCTGTACCTAGGCCATCGGCATATGCTTCCTATAATAAGCAACCATCAGCACCTTACTGGCCTTCTACAGTAGGAAAAATGGAACCCAAATGTTGGATGTCAGAACAAAACCGGTGATAATTTCTTGGGCTTTCATACCCAGCAGCCACAACAACCAGCTCAACCCAGATTTTCTAATGGGCGCCAGACTTTTTGGACTATCTGTCCTTTTTGTTCTGTTAGGTATCAGTACTCCAGAGAACTCATCAATAAGGCTTTGCCTTGTTCAAATGAAAGGTGTAGGAAGACATTTCTTACATGCGAAATGAATATTGCAGGTGCATCTCCAGCTTCTAAAATGTATACACCGACTTTCAAACATTAGAAATTTTTCCCTGCTCGAGGTGCATCTGAAGTAGAAGTGGGATGCAAAGTTACTCCTGCCCCTGAGAATTGTAGGCCTGGTGTCTTTAGGAAGACCCAAATTCGCCCTGAAAGGGTAAATAAGAAGAGACACAAAAGACAAGTATTGGAATCTAGTGAAAGTTATGACAGTGGAAGCAGTAGTGAGTCTGATGAAGATTCAGTCATCTGTGAAGATGCTAACTTTCAGGGTATCCAAAACGTTGGTCGCTTGGGCAAGCAGTCCCTACGGCGATCAACTTGGCAAAAACAACAGGTTTCTTATAAAGACACCAAGAGTGATGATGAACACACCAACCCTGTGAAAAGGTCTAAAGGGGGTAGCCCATCTTCTTCTAGAGAGGACACCGAAGATGTGTTACAAGGGAAGACATCTAATGTGGGTGGAAAAGATGGCTTAGCTACTAATGAAAATAACAAAGGGGGAAAACACACAAAAAATGGGTGTTCAGGAGGAAGCCCATCGAATGATGATTCCAAATCAGAATTCTGCATGAAAGACACAAGATGCGGAGCTTTATAGTTATCCTGATCCAAACTCGAATGATTTTGACAATGAGAGGAAAGAAGGTAGCTTTGCGAGTGGCCCCAAAGATTAATCGGGACAATTAATTCTTTTGGGAGTACTAATGTGTTAGTACAAGTCTTACTACCAGTTTAGTGTGGGCTGTTTATGATACATTGGATGCTATGCCTAGAATTTTTGCTTTGATAAGAAAACTTTACCCAATTGGCTTCAGAGTGCAAATAACATGGTTAGAACCATATCCTGATGATGAAAATGAGATCAATTGGAGAAAAGAGAGCTTACCAGTTTCTTGTGGTAAGTTTAAATATGGATAGAGAACACTAAAGATCGTCTCCTGTATTCTCATGTGCTCTTTTGTGAGAAATGTAGTGATATGAAAAAAGGTAAAATTTATCCCCATATGGAGGAAACTTGGGACATTAATTTGATTTTGATCCCGACAATCATATGAAGTATGAGTTTGATTGTTGTTGATATCTTGTCAGTATATGCCAAAGGTATTGGCTTGTCCATTGCCTATTTGGGCAAGGTGAAAGGCTTTGCTAGTCTCTCCTCTAGAAAAGCTAAAAACGGCATCTCTTCATTTCAGATTTGTCTAGATGAGTTATACAGGTTTTCGCACAGGGTTGCATCTTACAGAATGACTGGTGATGAAATGGAAGGAGTTCCAAAAGTGTCTTTTGAACTGGACCCTGCTTCAATACCTATGAACCTGGAAGAGTTTGTTTCGCCTGAAGATCTAGAAATGAGTACTATTGGTAGTCATTGTGAAGATTTTCATTCCCGTGTTCCTAGGGAAAAGAAAATTGAGATGCGATCTGAGGAAAATTATGGTCAGTCTAAGTTGAAAGAGGTGTGCACAGAACGCAAGAAGTGTAGATCTGTGAAGCATAAAGAAAATTCCAATGCTTCTACTCCTTTACCCCCCAGAAGTTTTTGAAGTTCCAAACCCAAAATTTCACAACTTCAATGATACGAAATCACTGGAAAATTTCCTAGTTGATCAAGTGTGTGCTTTGTACTTTGAAGAGGAGGGCTTGCCCAAGTACTATGACTGGATAATGACATTCCTGTCCGAACTAGAATTTAAATTGCAGTTAAGATGGATTTCCGTCCTTTTTCTTCCAAACAATGTCATTAAGTGGTACGATGATTGCATGCCCATATCTTGTGGGAAATTTAGGCCTGAACGGGGCCGATGGCCTCAATTTTATACTTCCACTAGTTCGTTTTCACATTGCATAAAAAAGGGACTTGATGATGGTAGAAAGACTGAAACATTTTATATCTTTCCTCAGAAAGTTCAAGTATGGGCATTGTACAAGGATTGGTGTCCTAAAATGATATTCTTCAAGTTAGGAAAATGTGAGCATGAGGTGGTTGAGGTTATTGAGGAGAATGACTTGGGGATGAAAGTTGTGGCTTTAAAGCATGAAGTTCTCTGGGGTTCAACTCGGTTTTCAAGCCTCAAGAAAGAGGAGACTCAAGGGTCACTAAAGAAATCCCCTGGGTAGAGTTGATGTAGTTTTCTCATTAAGTGCCTGCTTTTCAGTTGACGGAGGAAAGGACCGGAAGCCTAAGAGGTTTCTAGGTGGGGTTTCTAGGAGATTGATACAGCCGCATTACCTTCGTGCCTTTTTAACTACAGCTAAAGTGGACCACAAAACCTCTTATTCAACCCGCATCATAATTCTATCGGAATACCGCGGCTCGTGCATAAATTTTCTTTTGAAGATGTATCTTGGCTTATTTGGTTACTTTTGGTGCTTGCACGGCTGCTAGCGGGGTGAATATGATGGTTGGTCATTTTGAGTCCAGCAAATACGCTATTTTGGCTGCAGGTTAGCTCACTGTGTCTTGAGTCTGTTATCCTAGACTGACCCTAACTGAAATTTCTCAGATTAGTGTCTTTATCTTGTAGATAATTTTAATATCCTTTTTATTTGAATGTAGAAATTCCATTTTCATGTATCCTATATGGATCCTGAACTCCTGCAATGGTAAGGGATAGCAACATGTCGTAACTCCATTTTTTAGTTTAATGGTGCCATTTTATAGCCTTTGTGAATTGACTCAGATGTTCATTGATAGTTGAAAAATCTATATAGACAATAAATTTTTTGACCCAATGAGTTTTTGCTTTATTAGCCGGAGCAACCCTTCGTCTCAACTGTTGGCTCTATCAACCTTTGGATAGTGAGAACAGCTTATTGATTTACTGAAAATCTATGAACCTTCGAACTCTCAAAATGGTGCCGACTTGGCGGCTCTTTCGTCAGATAATACAATGGTAAGTGACCACAGCAAAGGCATCTACTTTTGCATTCTGATTCATCTGCCGGTCTATTGACAAAGACCCAAAATGTCTTGAATCATTGAAACTTTGTAGGCCAAAATGACAATTACATGATTGTCTCAAATCATGTTAAGCAAAGTCACGTCCATATACTTGAAAGTTCATGACTTCAGAGCCAAGAAACGGCCAGACAATTTCATTTCCTCCTCTTGCAAAAGAGGAGGTACAAGAGAGAAATTAGACAACGAGAAGAATATGAAAGGGCAACAATTGATGACATGGTGGAAATTCTATCACTCATCAGTTCAATTGGCCTGCGAAGCGTCCTGACCTTTGACTAGGTAGACCACGCCGGGGACTGTAGAAATCACATATAGCTATAGAAACCACGCTGGGGACTATAAAATCACATATGCCTACACATAACCGCAACTTATGTTCTTGTACTTTTCCTTCGAACATTCCCGACGGGCTACTTTGAAGATGGTACATCCTGGTTCAACAAGACCTCAACATAGATAACGACGCGACAGGGGAAAGAGCCACTGGTAATGCACATGTGAATGCACTTAAAGGTAGAAAACCAAGAGCAAACCGAGCTGGGGCATGACAAGTCACTATATGGTTCTGTACACACTCGTCGGGGCCATGGTCACAGCTTCCACGGTGGCCGAAACCTCTCATCTTACTACAGCAAGCGGGCATGTGAGGAACCTTGACAAACTACCCACCGAAACATTCCCTTCCACAGCTTCAGGGGATCAGGTTTCCATCTCTACCATCAAGATTTTTCCTACACATTGATATGAGAGATATAATTATGTGAGACTGACAAGTCCTGCCGGAACAAAAATAGACAAAGTCCCACATCAAGCCCTCGAAATTGTTTCCTCTTTGCTCAACTCACTTAATCAACGATAGAATTGCAATTTTATCAAATTCAAACAGTTTGTGTCCATCTATTCTGAGAATTGTTCAAGGCAATCTAAAATTGTCACACCTGTGCAAGTCGATTCACACTAGGCTAGCATTCCGGGGAACTTGAAGTCTCCAAGTGTAGTTGCGAATGTACAATGAATTGAGGCCCATGGCTATCCCAAAACCCAAAACAGCTGCTAACAGTATAGAATAGACTGCCTTCAGATGAAGCCGCAAGGAGCAGACAACACGTCCTTTGAAGCAGGCAAAACAATAGCAAATCAAATTGTATGCTGAGAACTAATATCTGGAGAGGGAAAACTATCCTGGGTATCTCGCAAGAGGAAGTGAATGTATTCTCCTTAAGAAAGGACATCAAACACTCAGATAAAAACCCTTAAGTACCGCAAGAAACCGTGATGACTAGACAACTTCGAATGATTATGCTTCATTAAGTTATTTGGGCTCATTCTTCATATTAAACATGAAATAGCTTATGTCTTGTTTGAGTTAATAGCAAATGGTATTGTTCACTTAGAAAAGAAGAAGAGCCTCGGCATCTTTACCATTTAAGTGCTGTCAATTATGAACATATGCACAGAAGTGAAATCATCATCACATCATATTGCTTCCAGAATGGCAGAACTCCAATACATACCAAAGAATAAAACATATGGACAGTGATGGCCACTAAAGCAAACTCGAGCTGTGTAAGTCCATATGTACTCCTTAATTGCCGCAAGATAAAAGGTTTAGATCAGGACAATTCCAACTAAAAAGATGAAGGAATTCTTTACACAAGCCATACCTAGGATGATCGCAGAGATTCTGGGAAGATATGATAGTTCAACCTGACACTATGCAAATCAAGAATGATGTCTAATAGTAGCATCGCACGATTCAAACTGATGCTTTTTCCATCTAGCCATCTCAAGTCTGGGAATTTCCCACCATTGTGGAATTTCTCTAGACCAAGTGTGACTTGTGTGCCCTTGACTTGCTTAGGATGTTAAAGTAATCGATGTGTGTAAACTAGCTGGAACACCAATTGACAATAAGACTCAAAACCAAAAGTTGCTCTACATGGGGAAAAATTTCAGCAGGTTTGCTTCTCATCTTGAAAGCATGCATCACTGCATAAAAAATGACAATGAACAGAAAATAGGAACAGTGTTTGGACCTCAGTACGTCCAATTCAAGGCGGAGACATCTTTGTAAGCGACTTTGAACTCATGAAAATCTTATCCGCGAAACGAAAGCGAAATGATGACTGTAGCATGATTTTGAAAACAAACCACGCCAGTGATGATTGTAGCATGGTTTTCCTCTGTTCTAGACACAGCTCAATAGCATCTCAGTTCACATGATTCCATAAAAAACCACAACATCGGTGCTAATTGAAGCTTGATTTTCCTTCATTGCAGACACAATCTAACAGCATCCCAGACCATGTAATCTTCGACCATGAAGATAATGAAAAACCACAGCAACATGACTAGCGTGAAGAGTGACTCCAATGCCAGTTGCTTTGGCGTAGAATCCAGGATCTCTCTCATGTCCTGCTAAACTTGCGATCATTGTCAACAAAGTGCATGCAAACGTTTTGTTCATCTACTGTCATAGGACAATGCAATTCTGAAAATACAGTTCCCTCCAACTTGAGCAAAGATGGAGGGATTGGAGGGAAGCTAAGAGATTCAATTTCAAAACTGCCAACTGCGAACCTTACATTTCATATTTGGAAATGCCTTCTGACACTTGGAAGAAACAGTAAGAGCCCAAACAGACAGCAGGATGTTAAATATCTTTCCTTATCTACTTTCAATGGGCAATACAAACATTCAACAATTGGGCCTCCAGGTCGATAGCGCATAGAGAACCTTGCCCTTCCAGCGCTGCAATAGCCACTGGCCATCTTCTTCAATCTCAAAATCCTTATGGTAGTAAGATTTCAGCCTGTCCTTTCCCAAGCTCACCATATCCTTATCCAAGGGTAGCTGCCTAAACCCAGCCCGCAGGTTTCGAACATGTGACATTTTGTATGTCTCAGGCCTCTCAATCCTCTCCGAGCCTTCGCAGGCGATGACATTCATCACCTGTCTCCCAAGTATGTCTCGCTCAAGTAGCAACCTCTCTGGGGGGTCACAAGGTATAGTCGCCTCGAGCATGTCAAAGATAGCTGAAAAAAAAAAGAGCGCCTCCCGGAACCGCGAGGCAAAAAAGGGGACACCATGACTACCATTTATGAGTCCCTGAATGAAAACAGCAGGATTCATCTTTCTTATCAGATTCAGTACAACATCTCGTGGAGTCTCCCCCAGCACTTCATCATCAAGTATGTTATGCAATTTAAATATGCAGTTCACGACAAGGATTTCATCGCTGTGGATATTTAGATCCTCAACTTTAATGGCATCCCAATTTTTTGCTATAGCATTAAACCTGAATGGGACATTGAAAGTTTCGGCATAGCTCGCCAAGCGTCTGCCGGTTTTCTCAACAATTTCCTCTGGTTTAAATCCTGGTATTGGCAGATCAATCCCGGTAATCCGAAGCTCAGGTGGTCCACCGGGGCTTGATGAGAGATGCTCTATAAGGCCAGGCCACTGGAAGCCATAGAGAATTCCAAAATCAATGATGTGCAACTTGGGCACCTCCCTGGCCACATTCAATATCGTCTTGTTTGAGAAGTAATTAGAGAACTTCTTAATTGGAGAAGCTGCGAGAAAGAGATGATAAGCCTTCAAGAAGTCGACGACCATGTTGGCCTAGCCATGAGAGTCTTGTAAATCTGAGAGCCCGACCCCGCAAGGCGTGCCTCCAGACCATTTGCAAAATAGTGTGCCATCCTTTGCATCCCGTCCCCTGTGGGAGACACGTGCCTTCTGATCTGCTTGAGCAGCTCGCCTGCACTTCTTTGATCGCCCATATTAACAGCTTGTGCACAAAGCGTCAAAAGAGATCTCAAGTCAACCACATCCCTCTTCCGCCTGCCTTGCTTCTTGTCAAGGGCCTTTCCCTTGTTCGGTGTGTTCTGTTTGCCATTCTGCATCACATTCCGTAAAGCTTCGCGAAGGGCAGCTTCACTTCCTTTACTATTGAGCAACACCGTATCAAACATCTCCGACCTCACAGTTGATTCGGTGTAAACGGATAAGTGCTTGCTCACCCTTCCTTCTTCTAAGTTCACATCCTCCTGCAAAGGGTTTTTCTTTCCCCTGTATCCTCCCAGATTGGCAAACATGTTCTCATCATTCTCTAGATTTGGAACCAAACTTGTAGGCTCTCCAGTTTGTTCATTAAAGGAAAATTCACCCCTCTCCAGATCAACTAAAATTTCATTTCCAAAAGTGAGCCTCTCTCTTGCTTCTTCACCATTGCCCTTGAACTGCATAACAGACTCACTTCCAATTAGTTCAGGCAAAGAAACAACACTCACTGGTGATTCAGCACGTCCAGCAGTACTGACACCAATGCCGACATCGTCCAATGACTGGGCAACTGATGATGAGAAGGATTGAGACACTGGGGTGAGGACAGTATGCTCTTGAGATTCACAGTTCAGATCTGACCCAACCAAGTTTTTCACACTAGCGCTACTACTGCACGAGCTCTCTTTGGTTCGATTAGGTGACGGATGCTGATCTGCAGCTGGCGGGTACCTCTCCCCAATGACCTCGTAGAATGATTTCTCGGCTGCCTCAAGTGCCAAGGCCTCATGACATGCGTTACTCTTCTCTTCTATGTCTTCCTCCATAAGCATCTGGTTTATGTAATTGAGAACGGCGTCACTGAAATCATAGTCCTTGGCTGGTTCCTTCCCAAGGTTAGCGCCCAAAGGAGGCGCGTACGTGCAGCTATAGCTACTAGAGTCATTAAACATGTCGTCGATTGTAAGCCTACTAACAATGTCATCCTCTCGTAAAATCGAAGAGACCGCATCATCACCATCATCGAGTACATACCCATCAATGAAGCCATCGAGTTCATCTGATGGTCGATCCATTTCTATATGATATGTTAAAAAACTCAGAACAATCAGAAATGCCTCAGAATATCTATAGCTCAAAGAGATCTATCAAGAACCCGCACCAGAATTCATCAACTCGCTCTATGTAACGATTTTCCCAAGTCGCGACACAATCCAGCGTCCAACTGGGTAAAATTCTTGAAGCTCAAGTTCCAAGCTTGCATGCAGTTCAGCAAAATGAAACAGAGAAGGCAATTTGAGGACAAGTTACGAGGTAATCTTGTTTCGAATTGAAACAGAACGAGATTGAGTACTTCCCTTTTTGGACTCTCTCCGAGGAACGGGTGGTATGCAGCAAGATTTGATCTTTCTCTTGAACCGATCGAGTTTGACTTTTGAGGAAGTAAAAAAGAAAAGGCTGTAAATCCCGGGTGAGAGAACAGCCGGGCGATTTCAGGATTGCTCGGCACCATCCCATCCTCTGGTCAAGTTAAGTTCGTCCTCACGTGACTGCCCACGAGAGTTTTTTAATCTCCCAAGAAAGGAGACTCGTCGCTTCTTTGGTTGGCTGCCAAAGAAGAAACGTTGAACCGTTTAATAATTAATTTAAAGTAGCTTTCAAGTGAAAGCCGGTATTGAGAAGACTAAAAGTCCAATGCTAGTAGAAATTAAAATTAGGTTTTCAATATTTGGCCAAATGTTGAAACTCATTTTTTTTCATTCCAAAACTACCATTGTCAATTCTTCAAATTTTCAATTTTGTCCCTCATTATTTCTTTATTAGAAAAGGACCAAACCTTTTGCGTATGGCCATCAACGAGCTAGATGTGGCGCTAGTGGCTATCGAACGACCCTTGGTGAGGGCTGCTTGAGGCCCTGAGACCTAGGCAATGATCGCCCAAGTCGCGTACCACTTGGGTCGCGTGACTCTCACTGAAGGTCGCCCAAGGTCATGCAGCCTCCGATGGCCCTCGTTAGAGGTCATCCACCTTAGGCAACCTTAACCGACACTATGAGCACCAAATTTGGCTTGTCAACGGCCTTAGCCTTTTGTTGGACCAACAAAGAGTTTGATCCTTTTCTTAAAAAAATTATGCATATTATATTTTTTTAATGTTATTGTCAAAATTTATATTTAAAAAGTTGCATGCATTATTTTTTTCAATGTCAAACAAATATGAATAAAAAAATAATATTAATCACCCAAAGGGCTTTTTAAATGTGTTTTCTACCAAATGGCACTTCTCTCAAAGTTGCTTCTCAAAGTTTAGTTTATCAAATGGCCTTTGTATCTGCCTAAAGCCCTTTAGACTAAATTTCTTTGCATTTCCCCGATGGGTTTTCAAAATACTAAATCAAATGCACCCGCATGAGAGATTTGAGAGCTAGTTTTTGGTACAATTATTTTTACGGTGGATATTATTGTCAAAAGAGATGTTATAGTTTTTTGGTTAATATAACGAAAAACTCCAAACCGATACACCTATGACAAATTTACTCCAAATTAATTTTTTTATTACCAAAAATTATAAATTCGTATACTTGTGATAAATTTACCATATGTTATTCCGTTAAATTTTATTGTCAAATTGTTAAGTTAGATTACACGTGACAATTGACGGGTATATCGGTTGGGGTCTTCCTTTTTTCTGTCACAAATATATTGATTTGTGATTTTTCACGGTATTAATCCAATTTAACAGAAACTAAAGAAAGGTAAATTTGTCCCATAACGGTTTGGGATTGTTGGTGGTCAAAAATTAGTTCTAGGTAAATTTGTCACAAGTATGCTAGTTTGAGGTTTTTGGAGTTTGAGGTAAATTCATCACAAGTATATTAGTTTAGAGTTTGTCATATATTAACTTTAGTCTTTGTAAAGCATTTGGCAAACTTCTCACAATTATGGAAAGCGCAATTGGTTAAAACCTCGAGTGATTTCTAACTCGGAAACTAAACATTACCAATTCAAATTCCCTTAATTAAGTGCAAATTGCTCTGGATTAAAATTATTTGCTTATGTCAAGGATTTGAACTTCACCAATTTATGAATCTCATAAGGTGAACCATGGCCTTCAAGTAAATGGCCTCCCAAAGCCCCGCTAAAATTACTTAAATACACCCATTTATGTAAAAATTCCAAAAACCCCCGCCTCATGCCACCTAAAACACCCAAATCTACCAACACTTTCTCTTGTTGCTAACCACCACCTTCACCATCTTGGACCCCTAAAGGAAGATGCTCATCACTGTATTAGCCCCTTCTTTAATCAAGGTTGACCAAGGTTGTCACGGATTTGGATTGAGATCACCATGCTGTGGGGACCTCGATTGTATTCACCATTAACATACTTATCACGTTACTACTTTACATGTCATTCTTTTGTCCAATCACATTTTTGTTGATAATTTTAGTTGAAAAGAGAAACTACTCTCAATACAAACAAAAATTATCGCATATTGGTGAAGTCAACAATATTTACAACAAAAATTTTAATTTTTTTTTGGCATATTTGCTTAATTATGATTGATTTCTCTATCCTACAATTTGTTTGTTTGTAAAATTTCTCCCAGTGTTGCAGTATTCCCAAGCATTTTCTTTCTAGCACCATCGAAGTCAACGGTTGCACATTTTGTCAACCACTTCAAGCCAATTTCATGCTGCAACGTCACATATGGCATCACATCCATATTACTTGCAAACAAATTGAAACCTCTTCTTGACAAATTTATCTCCCCTCTCCAAGCAGCTTTCATTCAAGGGACACTTCTTGAAGTATCAACAATTGCCATTGATCCTACCATATGGAAAGCTATTTTTGATAGCATTGAGTTAATCTCGAGAGGGACCTGCTTTGTTGAGTGTAATGAGGAAGAATATTACATATACTCAATCTATATAGACCAACATAATCATCACTATTGAAGACCAACTAAGTGTTTAAGATTTGTCGGAACATCTTTATAGAGGTCGTGTTCAAAGAGTCAAGCACCAAAGCAAGTGCGTCATGAATAGACCTCATCTTTAGTGTGATCTACCTCCCCCAATTCATGATTTTAAAAAGGTTAGGGTCAAACTCGACATACATATTGATATCGTCTAGTTCTTTACTTTTATCAAAACTCAATGTTTTTAAAGTTGATCTTTCAAATTAAAAGATGAATATTGTAATTGAGAAATGAAAATAATAAAAACCCTGCACTACGTGCCTAGTGGATGTAGAGGGCCAATCAAGAATGGTAATCGGGGTAGGATTCATCACAATGTAGAAATCATGTTAGAACTTGTGTCTGCTTGTGCGACTCAATATTAGGTCTCAAACTTTCACTGTTTTCTTATAGGTGACTGGCATGATCTGTTTAACTAAACCTGTATATAACTTGATCTTAAGGAAGTTTTCTCCTTTCCACACTTGATTGGTCTAAGAAATTTCGAATGTTAGCTTATCCACATGATTTTTCATTGTTTTGCTTCCCAAGGAGAAGTAAGTCTTGGTGTCCTTAGAGTTTCAATTTTTTATTAACAAGGGTGCACTTATTAAACAATCAATTACGAAATATTTGTCTTTCTAAAATAAGTTGGATAGGCTTGTGCAAAGTGAGGGTGGACCATAAAAATGCTATTGGGTCCATTTCCTAATTTACTCTCTTTTCTCATTTTCTTATTGATATGCAACATTTGCATTATGGCCTTTGAAGCTTGAAGCTTGACTATTGTATGCTTCTATCACTATGTCCACTAAATTTGTTTTGAGCCACTTTACCCCTACACTTGAACATGTTCCAGTTTGCTAAAAACTCTAAACTTAATGCAAAGCCTAATCGTATAAATATATGTGCTATAACTATTTAAGGGAATTATATCATGCTAATTTCTGCCCTCACTTTTTGTATCATGTACTCCAAAAGGGACTCAATTCCAGCCTATGGAAAATAAGAAATTAGAGACAAATTAGGTTGTCAAAACCTATGCAAAAAGATGAATTAGACAAATCTCATTAAGAAAATGTAAATGTGAGTGATATCCATGCCAATAACCCACCAATTATAAGGGTTTTCGGCTATTGGAAGAGGTTGGACAAGTGGATAAAGCATATATTTTTCCCTAATACTTTTTAATTTTTTTTAAAAAAATCCATGAGCTCGAAGATAGACCAATTAAGATAGCTAATAGCTGGCCAAACAAAGCTCCCACAAAACCGTCAAAATAGATTAGTTAAAACTGCTATTCCCACAAAAGACAAAAAGGAAACAAGCTCTTGTGCATGGTCATACTTAACATAGATTTCACATTTGGAAAGACTAGACAATTAACTAGAGCATCTAGTGTTACAACACAATTTTATTGCAAAAGAGGGGAAATTGGCCACACTAAAATTACATTATAGGGAGGTCCATTGACATCTACAAACTACTTAACAACAATTAGATAAGTGGGAAATTTTAAGGTGAACTTGAAAAAATTGGGTAGAGTCAAGTCTAAATCTTGGCTAGGTAAGCATCCTAAATAAGAGAAGGGGTTGTGAACCCTATAGACCATCCTATGAGAGTGTTAATGGGCTCAATTGGTATGACAAACTTGCAAACCCTTAGAATTATCTTGTACTTGGAAGAAAATTTTAAAAAATGAATCGATATAGTACTACTTTGATTCTTTGGTCTGGTAGTAAATAGGGGAGAAAATGTAATTTCTTTCCATCTCTTCAAAATCAAAAAAAGATGGGCGTGATTATTCGCAACATATTCAATTAAAAAATTCTTTTGTAGTGAACTACCTATTAAGAAAAATTGAGAGGCTTAGCACAAAAACAAAGAAGAAGTTGCCTACAAATATATTTCCCTACAACAATTGGCCCATAGTATTACCTATTAGTGTTGATGGCTTATGGATCATCCACTAGTTTGACGCATTTTCAATTGACATGTGTCAAGTTAGATGACATTAATTATCCATCATGGTCTAAAGCTGTACAAGTTTGTCTTTAGACAAAATGATTATCTTATGTCTACAATCCCTTCAGATAAGAGTAAGATGATTGGGTTACAAGAGATGCAATGATATGTATACAGTTATGGAATAGTATGGATCAGAAGATTAGCCTTCACTTCAATCAATGTAATTCTACTTATTCTGGCCAAAATAATATGACACAAGTGTACGATACATGAGAGGCCCTATTTGATTTTCAGCGTGAAGATCAGTCTCTATCTGAATATTATGCTTGTTTCACTACACTTTATCGACAATTAGATGCTTATCTTCCAACTTCCACTAATCCAAATGTATTAGTCAAACACCAAGAGGTTCTTCAAGTGATATTGTTTCTTAAAGCACTAAGGCTTGAATATGCCTCCCTTCTTCAAGCTTCCTTCCTACAGTTGATAAGGTTTTCTCTTGAACCCTTCACTCAACAGTTACCAACAAGATCTCAACTACAACTTTAGAGACAAGTGCCATGATTTTCTCATGCTTTAGTGGACGTGGAGCTTGTGGTCGTGGTTATCAAGATCATGGATATGGGTTTATTCAATGTGGAAGTCGTGGTGGTCATGCTAGAAGTATTAGTAGCCATAGCTCTTGATATTGTAATCATTGTCGAAGGGCTAGACATATAGAAGCTTACGGCTACACGCTTCATCTAGAACTTTTACCTACACTTGCTACATTTGCCGAAGTGGAAGATTCTTTTTCACTAGTTCAACCGGATCCTACTAATGTGCAAAATACAAGAGATTCAGTTACATGGACATGTATGGAATATGAGGCTTGGATTCACTCCCAACAGGTGATAGGAACTTTAGCTCTTACTACAATTTTGGCACATAGCTCCAAAGGTAGTTTATCCTATTTACTTTTTACCGTGTCAGACACCTGGGTTATAGATTCTTGAGCTACTCATCATATAATTGATAACTCTAAATAATTGTCATTGTTACATTCCACACCTCTTAGGGTGTCCAACTCTATTAGATTAAATGATAGTTCAATTTTTCAAATTTCTGGTACTAGAGGCGTCCATTTGAGTTCCTCACTTTCTTTATCATTCGTCATTCATCTCAAATTTCCATATAATTTGATTTTTGTTAGTTCATTAACTAAAAAACTAAATTGTGTAACATTTTCTACTTCTCATTGTGTCTTTTAGGATCTGAGGATTGGATAGATGATTGGTGGAGGACATAAATCAAATGGCCTATACTATTTAGACAAGAAGTGATAGATGCAACAGTTGTGAAGTGCACATCCACTGATGTGTATTAGATGCATTATCATGCTAGTCAGCCACCATTGAACATTCTTCAACAATTGTTTCCTGATTTTAAGTCTGTGAGTACTTTTGAATGTGAAGCTTGTCAATTTGGAAAATATCATAAAGTTTCTCTTCCTTCCCGCTTTCAAAGTCATGTGTCTAGTCCATTTGAGCTGATTCACTCAGATGTATGGGGTATGTGTCATGTTTCTAATACATCTAGTTTCCGGTATTTTGTTACATTCATGAATGATTTTTCTCGAATGACTTGATTGTTCTTAATAAAAGATCGTACCGAGATTTTTCATTGCTTTCGTCGATTCTATTTTGAGTTGTTGAATCAATATAATACTTTTATCAAAATTCTACGGTCCGATAATGCCAAGGAGTATCTTGTTATTGCCTCCGGTTTTCAACCTATTCTTGATTCTCATGGCATTATTCAACAAACTTCCTACTCATATACACCACAATAAAATGGAGTAGCCAAACGTAAAAATCATCATCTTCTTGATGTTGCTCATTGTCTTATGTTTCACATACATTTATTGAAAACATTTTGAGGCCATGCTATCCTTACAGCTTGCTTCTAAATTAATTGGCTTCCAACTTCTGTTCTTTAGAGAGAGACACCTTTCTCCGTTTTATATCATCCTCCCTTTGCATTACCCCTAAATGTCTTTGGTTGTGTTTGTATTATCCATTCTCTAACTCTTGGTCTTGATAAGTTAGCCCCTCGTGCTAAAAAATGTGTCTTTGTTGGATACTCTCAAAATCAAAAGGGCTATAAATATTATAATCCTACTAGTTGTTGTGTGTTTGTATAAGTAGATGTGATATTTTTTAAGGACCAGCCATATAATGCCTTCTAACAATGACGAATGTGTCTTAACCAACTCTTCCACCAATCTCAATTCCTCTAGCATCGTCAACAAGATCTCAGTTTGCTAGACCAAACTTACCATAGATGAGGAATGGCTCCTATTACAGTAATACAACCATCACCTTATTCATATGTTCGCTCATTGGTTGTTGTACCATCCTATGATCTCGATCCCAATCTTAATCTACCCATTACTACTTGAAAAGGTACACATTCCTGTGTTGGATGTCCTATGGATCGTTATACACTTTACATCGATTTGTCTAATTGTTTTCATACTCGTTATGCTATTACCAACTTTATGTCCTAAGATCATTTATCTCCTACATTCTCTACTTTTATCTCGTCCTTGTCCCATGTTTCTATGCCTAGGAGTGTTACTAAAGCTCTTGTTTATCCTGGCTAGAGACAAACCATGGAGGATGAAATAAGGACACTCATTAAGAATCGCACTTGGGAGGTCACTAGCTTACTTGTGGAGAAGCAACCTATTAGTTACCATTGGGTTTTCGCAATTAAGGTCCACCCTGACAACACCATAGATTGATTGAAGGCACGATTAGTTGCCAAAGGATATATTCAAACATATGGTGTTGATTATGATGACATTTTTTCCCTTATAGCCAAAATTCCATATGTTTGTGTTTTTATTTCCCTAACAACGCGTTTTGGATGGTTTTTTGCATCAATTAGATATTAAAAATGCATTCCTATATGGTGATTTCGCTGAAGAGGTGTATATGGAGCAACTACCGAGATTTGTTGCTCATGGGGAGAATATGGTATGTCATTTACATAAGGTTTTATATGGACTCAACCAATCTCCTTGTGTTTGGTTGGTAAGTTTAACGATGCTGTTATCAAGTTTGAATTAAAGTGGTGTCAAGTAAATCATTTTGTCTTTAGTTCTATCCCCTCAGCTAGTTGTATTCTTTTGATGGTATATGTGAATAATATTATCATTACTGGTAGTGATTCATATGGTATTCAACAATTTAAATAGTTTTTGCATACACAGTTCAGTACGAAGAATATGGGACGTCTAAGTATTTCCTAGGTATCGAGGTTGCCTACTTGTATACAGGTATCAATTTAACCCAGTAAAAATATGTTCTTGACATTCTTGATGAGGTTGGACTTATTGGAGCAAAACCGATTGACACTCCTATGGAATCCACTGTAAAACTTGATACAGAACATGGAGAATTATTACATGACTCATCAAAATATCGAAAACTGGTTGGTAAGTTGAATTATCCTACCATCATGAGACCCGATATATCTTTTGCTATTAGTGTTGTAAGCCAATTCATGAATTCTCCCCGAACTATTCACTAGGATGTTGTGTTTTGAATTATCAAATTCTTGAAAGAAGTACTAGGCAAAGGACTAATTTTCAAGAATTATGATCATCTAAATACCATGGGTTTCTCTTATGCGGATTGGGCTGGATGCCCTACTAGTAGAAGATCTACATCAAGTTGTTGTATATTTCTTGGAGGTAATTTAGTTGCTTGGAACAATAAGAAAAAACATATGGTTTCTTGATTAAGTGCTGAAGTAGAATATAGAGCAATGGCACGTGTGACAAGTGAATTGCTCTACTTAAAGATGTTACTGTTTAAAATTGGGATGTCAACATTAGAACCATTGATATTATCTTGTGACAATCAATCATCAATTCATATTGCAAACAATTCCGTATTTTATGAGAGAATCAAGCATATTGAGGTTGATTGTCACTTTTTACGAGAAAAAGTTCAAAAAGGGAGATCACTCTTCAACATGCAAGGACGGAGGATTAGCTTCCATATATTTTTACCAAGTCTTTTCGAGGGAATAGAGTGAATTTTTTACGTAACAAGTTGGGATTAATATCTACATCCCAACTTAAGGGAAGTGTTAGGAAATAACAATAAGGGCAAAATAGTCAATAGTTAGGGTTACACATATGTATTCTATGTATTCTCGTAATCCTTTTTTATTAAGAAAATACAATACATTGATTATTCTATTTCAACAATTCCTAATTAAGACGATATGTCAATTCGATGCTGAGGCTGGATTTATCTACTAGTATTTCTGCCAATGTTACGAATGTCACAACTATGAGTTGAATAAAAATCTCCTCTTGACACCCCTCAAAATCATCCTCGAAGCTCGGTAGTATAATGTCATCTCCAAATTGATTACATTCATGTTAATAAAATCATGGCTCTGATGCATCTTTACGACGACTCCTTCACTTATGATATATTTATAGCATAGACTACAGATGCATACTATCATACTCTTCTATGTAATATCTCAATGGTATACGCAATGTGCAAGGTAGAAAGTCCAAATTATTTGGGTAAATTACTGTGATGATGCTCTCAGAGTTAGTTGAATCTCCCTATATTCACTTGGACTAACCCTATTTGAGGTTATTCAACCGAAAAAATAGTAAAAATCATGAATGTCCGAGCCTACATTTTCAATTTGCAAATTGTAATTTCAATGCAATTAGTTTCCATAAAGGAATGCATAAAGACTTGTGGTCTCACACAATGATGTGAAAAGCTTTTCCGGATTAGATGATACCCAACCCTATTGAAGTAGGAACATTGTGATATGTATTTGCATTTGGTGTGGCCATGGATATGAATAAATCTCACTTTTCTAATAGTTTCTTATAGGTTTTGTGTTCACTTATGGTTCTGTTCGCTGACCATAGTTTCTATTCGCTTTTTGGATTCGAGTTTAGAGAGGAAGAAGAATTGACATGAGAGGTTCATGGACTGCAATTGGCACTAAACATGGTCAATCATTTTTCGTAGATCAAATTATGGAGGTTACTCGGTCTTCTGAATTAGTGTAGGGAGGAGTTGGATTGGAGTGTTCTGTCGAGTGGAGAGATTGCATGGCAAAGTGGTGGACTTCAAGGGATTCTCTGTTTCATATTTTTGTTCTGGAATTAATGTTGACTCTGAAATTAGGGTGCCAATCGACCAATCCATTGAGATTATTATTTTAACCTAGCATGTATGTTCTTAATTTTGTTCATGTTTGATAGGTTTTGTTTGATGTCTTCTAGGAGCTCATGATGCCAAGTTCTACTTTTTGTCCCGAGATCCATGGATAGTTTTTAGTTGGTTGAATGTCTAAATTTTGTGGTCCCCATCAAGTTGAGAATTTGACAAATGGGTTCATTATGGTTTGTTACTGGTTTTGCTTATCAATATCCTTCGTAAGGTTCTTGCCACGATGAGTTATTGAGCACTGTTGAGACGTTGAAGGATATTTAGGTGAGAGTGTCTTGGATTCAGTACATGAAATGCACTGCAATAAGGAGGAAGTACTTCATGTGAAGGCCCTGGCTGAGAAGAAGCTACAAAGCAAGGATTTTCCAGAGGCTCCTAAAATTGTGCTGGAAGCTTAGCCACTTTACCCTGAAATGGAGAACATTACCCAGATGCTCATGGTTTGTGATGTGCACTGTTCTGTTGAGAAGAAATTGTTTCGTAATGAGTTGGATTGGTATCAAATCTTACAACTTGAACAGACTGCTAATGAGGCTTCAATTAAGAAGCAGTACGAGAAGTTGGCTTTTTATCTTCATCCTGATAAAAACAAGTTTGCTAGGTAGAAGCTACTTTTAAGCTAATTAGGGAAGCTCAAAGAGTCCTTTTGGATCGGGCAAAACAATCCATGCATGACATGAAGCATTACGCTCCTGTACCTAGGCCATCGGCACATGCTTCCTATAATAGGCAACCATCAGCGCCTTACTGGCTTCTACAGTAGGCAAATTGGAACCCAAATGTTATATATCAAGAACAAAACCGATGACAATTTCTTGGGCTTTAATACCTAACAGCCACAACAACCAACTCAGCCTGGATTTTCTAATAGGCGCCAGACTTTTTGGACTGTCTGTCCTTTTTGTTCTGTTAGGTATCAGTACTACAAGGAACTTATCAATAAGGCTTTGCCTTATTCAAATGAAAGGTGTAGGAAGAGATTTCTTGCATGATTATGCTTCATTAAGTTATTTGGGCTCATTCTTCGCATTAGACATGTAATAGCTTATATCTTGTTTGAGTTAATAGCAAAAGGTATCGTTCCCTTGAAAAGAAGAAGAGCCTCGGCATCTTTATAATTTAAGTGCTGCCGATTGTGAACACATGCACAGAAGTGAAATCCTCATTCACATCATATTGCACTCAGACCGACAGAACTCCAATACTTACCAAAGATAAAACATATGGACAGTGATGGGCGCTAAAGCAAACTCATATTTATATTCTATTTATTCTACTCATGGGTGACGTCAACAATATATAATTAATTGTAATTAGAGAAAATAGCACCTGAATTGTAATGAAAGTGTGTGTATATATATATATATATATGATTTAATTCTTTTATTTGATTTAATTCTTTTTTATTTCGATTAGATGAGGCAGTTATTTCTTACGTTTTTAATATGAAATTAAATTTACATGATATTTAGAGATTTAGGTGGTTTTGTCAACATGTTGGTTTACTAGATGATGCCTAACATAGGACATTGATCCATGGGAAGAGTAACAATAAAGTATTAGGCATCGATATTTTTTATACATTTGAGGAAATATTTTAATCGGGTATTATATTATCAATTAAAGTTTCCTTTATCTTCAAAAAATCTATTCCTTTAATCAATTGTTGCATCTTAAGAAATTAATTACAACATACTCGTCATTGAATTTATCCAAAGGTTTTTGTGCTTTCAAGTATTTGAAGAGTAAAAAAGAAAAAGAAAATCATTAAATTAATGTTAACAAACGAGAAAACATATTTTTAAGAAACATATTTTTAAGACTTCAATGAAAAATTTTCCATGATGAACTTCTCTCATTTAACCTCTTGATGTAATTTTTTTTTCTCATCTCATATTAAATTGAATTTTATAATACATCGATGTCTTCACTTTCCTAATTTATGTAGTCATCACATCGTGGATTAATGGTAAAACTAAAAGTAATCCGTTGGAGAAATGACCAATTGCACAAATCATGAAAAACTTTAGGGTATGTAATCAAAACAAATAAAATGTCCGAGGGGATAATTTGAAAATCTCCGTAAATCAAGAGGACCGAAAATTGGAATTCGGAAAGTTCACAAAAGGCCCCCGATGCCTATATAAGTAATCTTCCCGTTGGTCTCCTACCCTCCATCCCTCCCCTGCTCTTCAACTTCAACTTCTTTCTCTCTCGCTCTCTGCTCTCCGCTCCAAGAAACCCAGAAAAACCCACGAAAGATCTCTCTCGGAAAACCCTCTCGCTCTCCCTCTCGTTCCAAGAAACCCAGAAAAAACCCACGAAAGATCTCTGTCGGAAAACCCTCTCTCTCGCTCCAACAAACCCAGGAAAACCCGTGCTCTCTCTTCTCCTTCTTGTGAAATCCGTCGGTAATGGGTAAGCGCCGCCGAACGGAGATCGCCAGAATCGCCGATCCGGCCACACGTCTCGTGACTTACTCGAAGAGGCGCAAAGGCCTCTTCAACAAGGCCTCCGAGCTCTGCCGCCTCAGCAGCGCTCGTGCCACCATCATCGTCTTCTCCCTGCCAGGAAGCCCTGTTCTTTCTTCAGCAACCCCTCTGTCGAAGTTGTGATTTCCGATTACATTCATGGCGACGGTGACGACGCGGTGCCGCCAATATGTCTTCACGAAGACCCAAATTCACCTTGAAAGGGTAATTAAGAAGAGACACCGAAGACAAGTAGTGGAATCTAGTGAAAGTTATGACAGTGGAAGCAGCAGTGGGTCTGATGAAGATTCAGTCATCTGTGAAGATGCTAACTTTCAGGGTATCCAAAACGTTGGTCGCTTGGGCAAGCAGTCCCTACAGCGATCAACTCGGCATAAACGGCAGATTTCTTATAAAGAAAATATAAGTGATGATGAAGACACAACCCTGTGAAAAGGTCTAAAGGGGTCAACCCATCTTCTTCTAGAGAGGACACCGAAGATGTGTTACAAGGGAAGACATCTGATGTGGATGGAAAAGATGGCTTAGCTACTAACTTGAATGAAAATAACAAAGGGGGAAAACACACAGAAAATGGGTGTTCAGGAGGGAGCCCACCGAATGATGATTCCAAATCAGAATTCTGCATGAAAGACACGAAAGATGCAGAGCTTTATAGTTGTCCTGATCCAGACTTGAATGATTTTGACAATGAGAGGAAAGAAGGTAGCTTTGCGAGTGGCCAAGTGTGGGCTGTTTATGATACATTGGATGCTATGCCTAGAATTTTTGCTCTGATAAGAAAAGTTTACCCAGGTGGCTTCAGAGTGCAAATAACATGGTTAGAACCAGATCTTGATGATGAAAATGAGATCAATTGGAGGAAAGAGAACTTACCAGTTTCTTGTGGAAAGTTTAAATTGTAAGAATTATTGTGGCCCACATGATATGATTTATTATATGGTTTAATAATTGTTGAAATGCTATAAAATAAATATTAGTTACGAGAAATTACGACTCTAATAAAATAAAATGGTATATTCAAGGGAAATTACTACTTTTTTGAAGAGATGTGACTTTTATGAAAGTTAAAAGGCGCTTTGATGGAAGGCACCTATTGATAGAACGTATAAATAGAGTTCGGTCCTCTCTCCACCCATATGAACAATAATTACTGAAAAGAACTCAGTATTCTCTCATCCATCGATAGAATGCATTAAAAAATAGTGGGTTAAGGGAGAGAGATCGGATTTCTTCATTTGGTTTGAGTTCTTCGATTTTCCATAACGATTATCATCAAGAGTAATGCTATGGATAAATGTACGTCTTCATCTATTTGTGAAAATCATGAAGATCAAATATCACGGTTTTTCGAATTTCTGAATCAAAGAATTACATGTATTTTTTTAACAGTTGGTATCAGAGCAAAGTTTATAATCTCATGATTTTTCCGTTTATTGATATATTATGATTTATGTATGATGATTCGTCGAACGATCCTGTATATACTATTTGTTGCTGTTATTATTGAAATGTTTTCGAAGGTTTCTATTAGAGCAAATCCGAATGATGGAACTTTTCATGGAGAAAGGACAAAAATGGAGGAATTTGGCAAAAACAGGGGGAAAAAAAAAGATTGGTGCAACAAAGAAGGTGTGTGGAGGCCACGCGCGTGCTACAACCCCTTCTCCATGGTCAATTGAAAGTGACGTCCCAAGACCCATCGACGACCATTTATTTTATCTTTGATTATGCGCAAGCGAAGACGAACCATCCCGGACAAACATACAATCAAACGGGGATAGAGGGATGAGCAGTAAGAACAACATCAACTACTCAATTATTCAATTTACTGGATTAACCAATGGAGGATCGTTTTCCAAATTACAAGCCCGACAAAAAGGGCCGATCCATCCTCTAAGCCAAATCAAATAGAAACTAGGCTAATCCAATTAAACAAGAAGAACCCTCAGGTTCAACACCATGGTCACTCGGACCCATCGGACTCAAGCTCCATCGAGTCAATCATTGGAGGAGCGGAGCATGATCCTCCATTGCGGATACGCCATTCTAAGGACCTGAAAATGGTTAACCATGATGGGTTGAGATAAAATCTCAGCGAGTTCTTCCCCCGAAGCCCCGGTTAGTACGCCAACTCAACTCGAGGTATCTCTCCAGAACCACCCCTCACTCAACCCAACAACCCACAACCAAAACCAAACAACAGCCCACAACAGACAGGGCAACCCATAATCAATATTCGGTTCGCATGCAACCTTACCCGGTATGCCATACCCTGCGCGTCAAATCTCAGCACAATACACACAATCAAGGCACATGGCCGTTAGATGAAACAGTTCATCAATCACATGTGAATCATGTCACAAGCGATCTCACCTGGCTATTGCCACACCCTGCACGACTGTCAACTCATGCGTGCGTACCACAAATCATCACGACATTAAGAGCATGCGAATAATCAGAGCATCTCACACAAATTTCTCATGTCTCACACTCACACATGCTCCGATTATTACGTCCACTAGGGCCACGGCACAACCTTATAGTTGGTGGTCTACCAGTCAAAGACCAGGCATCGTCCTCCCCCATGAGGCACGACGAAGTCACGGGCTCTCTCCCATTGACGGCATTCCCTATGGAGCATGGGGCTCGCTCACTACCACAGCCCCGCATCTGACCACTGTCAGGCGACTCAATGGTCACGGCACAACCCCAATGGGGATTGGCGGTCATCCGGCTCAACCGGGCTATCAACTTTAATCTGACCATGCAACACATCAACAAACAGTCCATTCTTGTCTTTACTTTTGCTTGGTCGTGAATGCAACATCACTCATGCGCTCATGCTCATGCGACATGCCATTTCAAATAACCCACGCAATATGTCATGCGATATCACTCGACAATTCCAAAATCCAAAATCCAACCAACACTCGATCACGCATTTCATCAATATTCACGAGCATAATTAACAATCGGCACTCCAATTAATCACAACAATCAAGAGCACATCAAAATAAGACTAAATTTAGCTTCGCATGAACAAACAGTGCCGTGAACGTGTCGTGAATGTTGTTGTGAGCATAATTATGAACAGTGATTTTCCGAAATTCAATTAATTAAAACATTTAATCCAGAAATTAAACAAAACATTAATTAAAATAATTAATCAATTCAATTAAATCAAATCATGCTTAATCAATCACATAAACACAATTAATCCCAAATTAAGCACAATTAAGCTTAATAAGCAAAATTAAGCTAATCTAATCTTAATCATCTATCTAACCACCTATCTTAGGGCTAATACAACTTAATTAAACCCCTTAAACCAAAATTAACACTAACTAACCAACCCTAAGCAAGTTTAGGCACTAAATAGGGATTAGGAGCTAAACTCACTCGTTAAGCGGGCCGGAGACACGGACGCGGCGGCGGCGGCGGCGACGAACCCGACACCTGGGGACCTCTACCACGATGATCCAAGGTGGTCCCAGGCTCAACACAGCAGCAACAACTCGGAATCCCCACTGAACTTCAGAAAACAGCACTGCAGGAGGAGGAAGAAGCTTATCGGAGTTGAACGGGCTGCCCGGAGCTCCGGCGAGCAGCGGGCCGACGACCAGTGGCTCCAGGGGGTCAAGGGGGAACCACTTGTGGCTGGTATGGGTGGTGGTTTGGCTGGAATGGGAGAAAAATAGGGGAAAAGGCGGAACAAAGCAAGGACAGGCGGAACAGTGACGGTCCGGCAACAGCCGGCTTCCGGCCACTTTACGGATCTGTCGGAGACTCCTTCCGGAAATCGGCCAACGCTATCTAAACGGAATTTCTCTTCCGAACACAACGGCGGGTGGCACGAGACGTGATTCAAACGGGAAGGCAATGAACAACTCGATTTTCGATGAAAGGTCAGAACTGAAAAACTGAAGGAAGGAAGGGAAACTAGGGAGAGAAGGGCTGCGATTTGTGAGGGCTGAAGGAGGAGGAGAGAGAGTGGAGTGAGCTGCTAGAAGACCTTCATTAATTACATTCAATGCCTTCTCCACTTCCCCACACAAGTGACCTCATCTTCTCTCTCTTCCTTTTGACTTTTCTTCAAAATATCCAAGGGCATTTTGGTCATTTCCACCTTGCACATTTCCCAATGTGCCCTTGGGCTGAAAATGAAAGGCGGGCCTAGGAAATGGGCTGGAAAATGAATAGGAACGGGCTCGGCGGCTTTAAGGATTCACGTGTAACCGACTCGTGCCAATTCACGTTCAAGACTTCTCGACACATGGACGTCCTGGCTCGCATGAAATTGCGAAGGATCGATTCTTATTTCAAAGTACACGATTATCAAAGATCGACATAGGGCCGTTCACGTTCGTCCCTAATCGATATCAATGTTCTTTAGCACGTGTAATGCAACTGCACGCGCCCACAATGGGGTTCATTCAAAGGGCTCGATTTCAAGATACACACGTGCCTTGTAGAGCCAATGTCTACACGTGTCCTCAAGTTGCGCCTAATTACAATTTTGCCCTCATCTTTGATGGTTATTTATAGGTATGCCCCTTGCCGCTTCAAAAATTACAGCTTTGTCCCTGTAATATTTATTTACTGTTCTGCCCTTGTTTATTTATAATTACGGTTATGCCCTTGTTGATTATTTACCATTTTGCCCCTAGATTTATATTTATGGTTCTGCTCTTGTGGAATTATGATTTTACAATTTTGCCCCTATGCTTTAATTACGGTTTTGTCCTTGTGTGCAATTTGGTAAATTGTTGTATTTTACAATATTAAAAATTCATATCATGAATGGTTTGTTAGGGCTTGCATGGTAATTTTTTATTCTATTCTCGGGAACAACTGATTTTGTTCTTTTGTTTTCGGGAGCAGATTTGGAATAGAAATGTGTTTGTTAAATTTTTTTGTTCCCAGGAACTGATTCGAGGAATAAATTTGGAGTAGGATCCAGAATAAAAAAAAATGTTGCTCCTCATTCCCGAGAACAACTTCAAGAATAAGTTTTTTTTTCTTTCTTTCTTTTTTCTCTTTCTCTTTCCTTTTCCTCTTCCTCCCTCAGCCTACTGCTGCCCCATCGCCACCCACAGGCCACCATTGTCGGCGCTGGCCACCACCGGCAAGTGGCTGGGCGAGGTTTGACGAGCTTGTTGGAGGCTCGTTTGGCCACCGATGAGCTCACCAGTGGCTCGCCTGGCCATCGGTGAGCTCGCCCTCGCAAATCTAGGCGAGGCCGACCTCGCCCTCGCAAACCCTTGGCAAGGGCGACCTCACGCTTCACCTCGCCTTGCCTAGCGAGACTCGCTCCGACGATGGCGACAACCACCACAATTAAAAAGATAAAAAAAATGTATTTAAATCATTAAAAAATCAAAAGAAAATATTTTGGACTAGACATTCTAAGGATATACCAAACGCATTTCTATCTCGAGAATAAAAAATTTTGGCAGTTACCAAACGCCTTTAAATGCTTAGAAATTGTTCCTAGGAACAGAATAAAAAAGAATCATTTCTGAGGATAAATTGTTTCCAAGAACAAAAGCGTTACCATGCGCGCACCCTTAGTCACCAAAGTGGCCAAACTTTGAGGTCTTTTGAATTTTTGATATTGTAAATTGTTTTATTCAATTGCCCATGATTAATTGATGCTATATATGAAATTGATATGCTTCATATTATTATTGGTGTTATTGGTATATTGAAGTTCATTTATTATAAGAATTTAGGGATTAACCCAAAAGTTAATTATTTTCTTATAATTCATGAACATGATAGTTGGTAATTAATATGACTTGTTAAATTTGTTTGTATATCCAAAGATAGCAAATAAATTTTAATAAGATATATTTACAATTACCAAATAAAGTCATTAGCATCATTATGATTTATGTATATTTGCATATCATAGGATCACCCAAGGAAGAACTATGATGTACATGTGTAGTTTAGTTTGAATCTAATTAAGTGATATTCTCAATGCGTTAATGTATGAGTATTTTCTTGCATATTTGTAGTATTTGTACTTATTTCACTTCATTTGCATGCTTCGTCTATTCTCTTATTCAATGGGATGAATTTTTTTTATTGGAGTGAACAAGTCCAGTTTCACTTTGGTGTCCTGGATCTTGATTTAGCACTTCAAGTTGAGAAACTAGCTACTATTACTGATGAAAGTAGCAATGATGAAATGTCTTTCCATAAAACTTGGGAAAGATCGAACAAACTAAGTTTAATGTTCATGCGAATGACGGTTGCAAACAACTTAAAGACTTCTCGTCCCAAGACTGACAATGCTAAGGAATTTATGAAATTTGTGGAAGAGCATTCTCAAATTGCCGATAAGTCACTTACTGGTACATTGATGAGCACACTGACCACCATGAAATATGATGGTTCACGTACCATGCATGAGCATATACTTGAGATGACGAATTTAACAACAAAGTTAAAGACTTAGGAATGAACGTGGATGGGTACTTTTTAGTACATTTTATACTTAATTCCTTGCCTCATGAGCAATATGAGCCATTTCAAATGAATTACAATACTATAAAGGATAAGTGAAATGTGAATGAATTGGCCAGTTTGCTAGTTCAAGAGGAAACAAGGATTAAAAATCAAAAGGCTCATTCTATTCATCTCTCGAGTCATCGAGAAGCTCAAAAAAATTCCAAAAAAGAAAGGTGGAAGGAGCAAGGAGAAAAAATTACACGTCTTGAATGACTCTTTAAAAGCTTCTCAAATCCACAAGAAGGAACACAATCTTATTGAGTGTCATTTTTTCAACAAAATTGAACACTTGAAGAAAGATTGTCTAAAACTAAGGCTTGGTTTGAAAAGAAAGGTAAGCATTGTGCTTTAGTATGTTTTGAATCAAACTTTACTGAAGTTCCTCATAATACTTGGTGGATTGATTCTGGTGCCACCACTCTTGTGTCAAAAACAATGCAGGGATTTCTTACGATCCAAACCATAAAGCCAAATGAAAGTTATGTGATTACGGGGAATAAAAACAAAGCTCCAGTTAAAGGCATTGACACTTACTGTTTGATTTTAGATACTGGCATTATTTGGATTTGTTTCGAACCCTTTATATACCTACATTTTCTCGCAATTTAGTTTATTTGTCAAGACTTGATGTAGCGGGATTTTATTATAAGTTTGGTTATGGATCTTTCAGTTTATTTAAGAGTGATACTCTTATTGGAACTGAAACTTTATGTGATGGTCTTCACAAATTCAAATTTAATAATACTTTTGTTGAGACATTAATGACCTTACATCATAATGTTGGCACTAAACGAAGTTTGGTGAATAAAAATTCTGCTTACTTGTGGCATAAACGTTTGGGTCATATATCCAAGGAAAGAATGCAAAGATTAATGAAGAATGAAATTCTTCTGAATTTGGATTTTACTGATCTTGGAATGTGTATTGATTGTATTAAAAGTAAACAAACAAAACACATTAAGAAATGTGCCAAAGAAGCATAGAGCTTCTTGAAATTATATATACTGACATATGTGGTCCCTTCGATGTTCCATCTTTTGGCAAGAAAAACTATTTCATCACCTTTATTGATGATTTTTCACGTTATAGTTACATTTATCTATTGCATGATAAGTTTCGATCAGTGAATGCACTTGAAATGTATATTAAAGAGGTTGAGAGGCAATTAGATAGAAATGTGAAAATAGTAAAATCGAATAGAGATGGTGAACATTATGGAAAGTATGATGAATTGGGACAATGTCCAAATCCATTTGATAAATTCCTTAAAAGACATGGCATTTGTGCTCAATACACAATGCCAGGTACATCACAACAAAATGGTGTAACAGAAAAGCGTAATCGTACTCTAATGAAAATGGTTAGGAGCATGATGAGTCATTCATCTTTCCTCTTGTGTTTGTGGATGTATGCTTTAAAGACTTCTATGTATTTATTAAATAGGGTTCCTAGTAAGGTAGTTCCAAAGACTCCCTTTGAGCTGTGGACGGGAAGGAAACCTAGTTTATGACACTTGCATGTTTGGGGTTGTCCAGCAGAAGTAAGAATTTACAATCCACATGAAAGGAAATTGGATTCAAGAATGACCAGTGGTTATTTCATTGGTTATGCAGAGAAATCCAAATGGTATAAATTTTATTATCCTAATCATAGTACAAGAATTGTTGAATCTAGAAATGCTAGGTTCATTGAGAATGGTGACATCAATGGGAGTGAAAGAGTGCGTGATGCTTGTATTCAAGAAGTAAGGGTAGAAGTTCCTATACCCAAAGCTTCTAAAGTTGTTGCTCCTGATGTTATAGTTCAACCTAACAATAATCGAGAATAACAAATTAATGAACAAACACTTCATAATGGAGATGTCAATATTGAACCTCCCATAATCAAGTCACAAGAAATAGCATTAAGAAGATCTCAAAGAGGAAGGAAGTCGACTATTTTTTATGACTATATGCTTTATCTACAAAATTCAGAAATTGACTTAGGAATTGGAAATGATCCAGGTTCATTTTCCCAAGCTATGGAGTGTGAAGATTCTAATGAATAGTTTAATATCATGGAAGAAGAGTTAATATCCATGCATCAAAATCAAGTTTGGGATCTTGTTGAATTGCCTAAAGGATGTAAGAAGGTCAGGGTGTAAATGGGTCTTTAAGACCAAGCGCGACTCAAAATGTAATATTGAGCGACATAAAGCTAGACTTGTTGTAAAGGGTTTTACGCAAAAAGATCTCCCAGAAGAATTTTGGAAACCCTACACCAGGTATTTCAATTCAGCTTCTGGTGACACCTTTGCTACCAAGTATCGTAGTGAACCAATTACCATTCAATTCTTTCCCCAGTGTTCTATTACCACCAGAGTCCTTGGTTCCAGATCCCCAGACAAAGATATCATCATTGGTTGGGATATCTATAAAGAGACATTTTCACTAGTCTCTAAGAAAAACTCACTTAGAATCATTATGGCTTTGGTGGCTCATTATGACTTAGAGTTACACAAAATAGATGTAAAATCCACATTTCTTAATGGGAATTTAGAAGAAGAGGTTTATATGGACTAACCTGAAGGCTTTTCAGTTAAAGAAAATGAACACATGGTATTGTTCATTTCAAAAATATTTTTGTTAGGCAGTTTGGATTGATTTTACACTTAACCACTAATATGTGAGATGATCATGCGGCTGCACAATCATCAAAATAACAATCGACAATAAAAGAAAACGTTAAATAAATTGCAAGAAAAAATAAACATATGACGTTAAGAGATAAATAAATGGAAATCCTAATTAAACTAAAGGGAAATCATAATCATAGCATCATAAGCGTACAATCAAGCACAATTGTATCCGAGGATAATTAAAACCAAATGCAAAGCTGTGAGGGCTTGTTTAATTTCACGCATAATCTTAAGCCAATGATTTTCCGACACTTTTTTTTAAGAGAAAATTGTTCATGAATTATTTTAGAGCTTCTTAGGGAACTCTAAAACAAACTTGGAATTTTTTGGGATTTTTGAAAATTTTCCTTTTTTTTTTTGGAATTTCTAATATTTTAATATTTTTGAATTTTTTTGAAAAATATTTATTTCGAAAATTTTTATAAATTTTCAGGTTTCTGAATTTTCCATGAATTCTCCGAAATTTTGTATTTTTTATGATTTTTTAATATTTTTAATATTATATTTTTTGATTTTCTGAATTTTTTTAATTTTTTAATTTTTTAAAAAATTGGACCGGTCTGGGAACCCGGCCCCGTTGACCTGATTCGGACCCTATCGGTCTAGATCGGGCCGCAGAAGACCAAGCCGGCCCTAACCCCATTAAGAAAACAAGAGCCCCACACGGATTTTAAAAAAAAAAAAGGAAGCCCAATTTTGATTTCTACTTTCCTAGCCCAGCAAAAAAAAGAAGCCCAGCCCGCGACAACTTCAGCCCAATAGAGGCGGGCCTGCGACGAACTCAGCCCAACGGGAGCGGGCCCGAGGCGAAGCCCAGCCCCCTTGCTTTATCATTTCCGGCCATTTTCGTTTCTTTTCTTTTCTTTTTTCTTTTTATTTTTTTAATTTTTTTTTTTTTAATTCTGGTCTTCTTCTCCATACATGCCCGACGTCCTCCCCCCTTCGAGCGTGCCTGCAGCTGCTTCACCGAACCAATGCCAACACCCTCGCAAGGCCTGCCCGTCCCAAGGAGGTCGTCGTGCCACTGCCAGGTGCCGGTCATTCCGTCCGACCGATGCTGAGCACTGTCGGCCGTTAGCTGGTCGGCGTCCTAGAGTCACTAGATTGATTCCGGCGAGGTGCGTATCTCGGCCTACCCCAAATGCCACGGAATAACCTACCGAAAAGTTGGGAAAGTGACTGAAACGATGCATGACAAAGATACAACTCTAAACGACGCAACGGGAGCCGAAAGCCGGGCTTCGGTCGAGGATTGGATTCGGTTTTCTCATTAAGCCATTTCGTCGAACAGTTAACGGGCACTACGAAAATCAGAGATTTCCGGCTCAACCAAGCCGCGAACATGCTATAGGGGTCTTCGGACATGAAATGAAAGGAAATAAGAGCAAAACACAAGGTCGACAAGGGCCGAACCTTGAGCGAGCCGGTCGGCCATGAGCTCCGACCCGATATTCTCCAGAAAAATAGAACGACCGAGGTTCGGGGAGACCTACCTCGTTCGGGGGACGAGCTACGGTGGACAACGGCAGTAGACAGGCTTCCGGCGACAGCAAACTGCTCCTCGAGGTTTCTTTCTTCCTCCCGGCTCTCTCTCCTCTCTCCAGTCTTCTTTTTTGGGCCGATTTTTCTCTGTTTTGTCCTCCTCTTTCTCTCTTGGTTCTCGGTCCTTTTTATCTCGGTTTCCCTCTCTCTGGCTTTTGTCTTCCATTTCTTTCCCTCCCCGCCCCTCTGTCCTTCCTTTCTGTCTTTTTTCTATCTCGGTTTATTTTATTTTTTTTAATTCGAATTTTTTTAAAAATAATTTTAATTTTTTTTTAAACAATTTTAAAACTAATGATGCAAATGCTCCTAATATCTATATGCAATGCAATTTTAGTGAAATAAATTTTTTATTAAGAGATTAGAAATTAATCCCTAATTTTCCAATGCAATTACTAAACACTTAAACGAATTGCCAAAATTTAGGTGTCAACAAAAGCCTACATTGAGAAAATTTTAAAGAGATTCAATAGGTGTAAATGTTCAACAGGAATAGTTCCAATTCAGAAACGTAACAAATTTAGTCATATGCAATGTCCGAAAAGTGAATTGAAACGAGAACAAATGAAAAATATTTCTTATGCATCTATAATGGGGAGCTTAATGTTTGCACAAACTTGCACCAAACCAAACATTAGTTTTGCTGTTAAAATGCTAGACAAGTATCAAAGTAATCATAAAATGGATCATTGGAAAGCTGCAAAGAAAGTTCTTAGATACTTGCAAAGAACAAACAATCATATGCTCACTTATAAAAGATCCGATCATCTCAAAGTGATTGGATATTCAAATTCAGACTTAGCCAAATGTGTTGATACAAGAAAATCAACGTTTGGTTACTTGTTTCTTCTGGCTGGAGGGGCAATTTCATGGAAGAGTGCGAAGCAGTCAGTTATTGTTATATCCACTATGGAGGCTAAATTTGTGGCATGCTTTGAAGCCACTATTCATGGATTATGGGTGCAGAATTTTATTTTAGGGCTTGTGATCGTCGATAGTATTGCCAAGCTGCTGAAATTTTATTGTGATAACTCTACAGCGGTTTTCTTCTCTAAGAACGACAAATATTCTAAGCATGCTAAGCATATAGAGATCAAATACTTGTCCGTTAAAGAAGAAGTTCAAAAACAAAGAATATCAATTCAGCACATTAGCACCAATCTTATGATGGCATATCCTTTAACAAAATGACTGCTGCCCAAAACATTTAATGAGCGTGTTGAAAAGATGAGCATTATTGGACGTCATTAATGTTTGTATTATGATTGTATTAAGTTTATGTATTTGACACTTTGAGCTCATTTATGTGTTTCTGATATTTCCTGTTTTCTATTTTGTACATATTATGGAAATAGATGAATGTTAAACAGTCTCTAAAGAGACATTATAGTTGGACTATTACTGTACTTCTCATTTATGGATCATGTTAAGTAAAGTGCTATAGTTGTAGTGCATAGAAGGGACTATGACGATTAATGACATACAACTGCTATGACTCACATTAGATTTCTTTACTTAATTGTAATTATTATGTGATTGCCAATTTAATGAAAATTTTATAGCATAATGTTATTGTGCACATTACAGTCTTTGTTAAACCATAAAAGGAAAATCATATGGGCCAAGTGGGAGAATGTAAGAATTATTGTGGCCCACATAATATGATTTATTATACGGTTTAATAATTGTTGAAATGCTATAAAATAAATATTGGTTACAAGAAGTTACGACTCTTATAAAACAAAATGGTATCTTCAAGGTAAGTTACTGCTTTTCTGAAGAGATGCGACTATTATGGAAGTTAAAAGGCGCTTTGATTGAAGGCACATGTTGATAGAATGTATAAATAGAGTCCGGTTCTCTCTCCACCCATATGAACAACAATAACTGAAAAGAACTCAGTATTCGCTCATCCATCGATAAAATGCATTAAAGAATAATGGGTTAAGGGAGAGAAATCGGATTTCTTCATTTGGTTCAAGTTCTTTGGTTTTCCACAACGATTATCATCAAAGGTAACGATATGGATAAATGTACGTCTTCATCTATTTGTGAAAATCATGAAGATCAAATATTACGGTTTTTCGAATTTCCGCATCAAAGAATTACATGTATTTTTCTAACATAAATATGGATAGAGAACACTAAAGATCGTCTCTTGTATTCTCACGTGGTCTTTCATGAGAAATGTAGTGATAAGAAAAAAAGTAAAATTTATCCCCAGATGGAGGAAACTTGGGCCCTTTTCAAGAACTAGGACATTAATTTGCATTCTAATCCCGACAATCATATGAAGTATGAGTTTGATTGTTGTTGAGATCTTGTCGGTATATGCCAAAGGTATTGGCTTGTCCATTGCCTATTTGGGTAAGGTGAAAGGCTTTGCTAGTCTCTCCTCTAGAAAAGCTAAAAACGGCATCTCTTCATTTCAGATTCGTCCAGATGAGTTATACAGGTTTTCACACAGGGTTGCATCTTATAGAATGACTGGTGATGAAATGGAAGGAGTTCCAAAAGTGTCTTTTGAACTGGACCCTGCTTCCATACCTATGAACCTGGAAGAGTTTGTTCCGCCTGAAGATCCAGAAATGAGTACTACTGGTAATCATTATGAAGACTTACATTCCCGTGTTCCTGGGGAAAAAAAAATTGAGATGCGATCAAAGGAAAATTATGGTCAATCTGATTTGAAGGAGGTGTGCACAGAATGCAAGAAGTGTACATTTGTGAAGCATAAAGAAAATTCCAGTGCTTTTGCTCCTTTACCCCCCATAGGTTTTTGAAGTTCTAGACCCATAATTTCACAACTTCAATGATGCAAAATCACTGGAAAATTTCCAAGTTGGTCAAGTGTGGGCTTTGTACTCTGAAGAGGAGGGCTTGCCCAAGTACTATGACCGGATAATGACAGTCCTGTCTGAACCAGAATTTAAATTGCAGCTGAGATGGATTTCCATCCTTTTTCTTCCAGACAATGTCATTAAGTGGCATGATGATTGCATGCCCATATCTTGTGGGAAATTTAGGCCTGAACGGGGCCGATGGCCTCAATTTTATACTTCCATTGGTTCATTTTCGCATTGCATAAAAAAGGGACTTGATGATGGTAGAAAGACCGAAACATTTTATGTCTTTCCTCAGAAAGTTGAGGTATGGGCATTGTACAAGGACTGGTATCCTGAAATGATATTCTTCGAGTTAGGAAAATGTGAGTATGAGGTGGTGGACGTTATTGAGGAAAATGAGTTAGGGATGAAAGTTGTGGGTTTAAAGCATGAAGTTCTCCGGGGTTCAATTCGGTTTTCAAGCCTCAAGAAAGAGGAGACTCAAGAGTCACTAAAGAAATCCCCCGGGTAGAGTTGATGCAGTTTTCTCATCAAGTGCATGCTTTTCAGTTGATGGAGGAAAGGACAGGAAGCCTAAGAGGCTTCTAGGTGAGGCTTCTAGGAGATTGATATAGCGCATTACCTTCACGCCTTTTTAACTACGCAGCTGAAGTGGACCACAGAACCTCTGATTCAACCCGCATCATAATTCTATTGGAATACCGCGGCTCATGCATAAATTGTCTTTTCAAGATGTATCTTGGCTTATTGGGTTACTTTTGGTGCCTGCACAGTTGCTAACGGGGTGAATTTGACAGCTGGTCATTTTGAGTCCTGCAAATACAAAATTTTGGCTACAGGTTAGCCCACTGTGTCTTGAGTCTGTTGTCCTGGACTAACCCTAACTAAAATTTCTCAGAGTAGTGTCTTTATCTTGTAGATAATTTTAATATCCTTTTTATTTGAATGTAGAGATTCCATTTGGTGTATCCTATAAGGATCCTAAACTCCTGCAATGGTAAGGGATAGCAACATGTCGTAACTCCATTTTTTAGTTTAATGGTGCCATTTGATGGCCTCTGTTAACTGACTCGAATGTTCAGTGATAGTTAAAAAATCTAAACTGACAAGAACTTTTTTGACCCAAGGAGTTTTTAGTTTATTAGCCGGAGCAACCCTTCGTCTCAACTATTGGCTCTATCAACCTTTGGATAGTGGGAACAACTTATGTCACGCCCCGACTCTCGAGCTCGCAGCAACCCCATTTCACTTGAGGTCTATTTGTACGACGTCCCGGAATGCGTCGTCGTCGACCAATTCATTTTTATCTTGTAATTAAGCACATGCGGAAACGAACAACTCCCAAACCAAACAACGGGGAATAGCAACAACAAAAGTAGAGGAAAGACAACTAGTATTTTATATATCGAAGGTTAGCCAAAGACACCAGCAAATACATACACGCCTTACTATAGGCGACAAGCTAAGGCCTACTCAAAAAGGGATCGGCCTAGCTAACCTAACCCCGTACAAGTGGGGGAAGGCTCGTCAAAAGGAAATAGGCTACAGCTGCCTACTCACGAGCCTCGAGAGGGATCGCTCTCTTCAATCCTCGATGCTTTGCATCATCTAGGGCCCGAAAATGTTAACCACGACGGGTTGAGATAAACTCAGCAAGTTAAAGTCCTAAGCCCCGGTTAGGAACTTCGCTCGCCTCGGGAGTTTAACATACAACCTAATACAGCAATCAATGCAATACCACCTCGGAGAATGACAAAGATAAGAATGTTTTAATAAACAGGTGCAATCACAAGCGACCCTACCTGGCCTTGGCACACGCTACCTGCAGAAACTGTCAATCGCCTCACAACAATAGTAAGAGGCATGCAAATAATCAGAGCATTACACAAAAATTTCTCATATCACACTGCCCACACATGCTCCGATTATTACGACCCTCTAGGCCACGGCACAACCTTATGGTTGGCGGTCAACTGATCGTAAACCAGGCATCGTCCTCCCCCGTGAGGCACGGCGACGTCATGGGCTCTCCCCCATCGATGGCATTCCATAAGGAGCATGGGTCCGGCCTCAACCACGACTCCGCATCTGACCACTGTCAGGCGACCCAATGGTCACGGAACAACCCCGAAGGATTGGCGGTCATCCGGCTCAACTGGGCTATCAACTTTAATCTGACCATGCAACACATTAGCAAATAGTTTATTCTTGTCTTTGCTTTTGCTTGGTCGTGAATGCAACATCGCCCATACACTCATGCTCATGCGACATGCCATTTCAAATAACCCACATAATATGTCATGCAATTTCACTCGACAATTCCAAAATCCAATTTCCAATCAGCATTCGATTACGCGTTTCATCAATATTCACAAGTATAAGTGACAATCGGCACTTCAATAAATCATAACAACCAAAAACACATCAAAATAAGCCAAAAATTACTTATGCATGAATAGTAATCCATGAACAAAAGAATCCGTGAACAAAGTGATTAGTGAACAGTAAATTCGTCTGAAATTAAATAAATAAATAAAAATAAATAAACTTAACCATGGTTAACAAATTAATCTAACCATGGTAAAATTAACCTAACCATAGTTAAATTCTAACCTTGGTTATTTTAAAACTAACCTTAGTTACTTTAATTAATTAACCTTAGTTACTTTAATACTAACTATGGTCACTTAACTAACCCTAGTCAGAATTAATTAACCAGACTAATTAACCAATCAACCTTAATTAATCACAAACACACAAATACACTAATTAACCCCTAACAAAGATTAACCCCTAAATAAGGATTAGGAAGTTAACTTACTTGGATCGGAAATCCGGCGACACCGGCGCATAGAGGGGGACGAGGGCTATGAGGGGTAAGCTCGAGGACGACAACGGATGACAAACGATGGCCGAAACGGGCCAAAAACACTGCTGGTTACTGTTCATGCGGCCCGACCAGCAGTGCGAAAAAAAGGTCGAAACAGGCGGTCCGAGGTGACCAGGGGTGACCGGGGGTGTGCGGCTGGCTTCCTAACTTCCAGGACTACACTTTGGGCGGTGGTGGCGGCTCCGGTGACGGCGGCAAGGCTGTTTTCCGGCTGGAAAACAGTAAAGACAGCAAGGGACACCAGAAATGGAAGAGAAAATGAAGAGAAAAAGGGAGAGAGAGAGTGGCTGGGCTGGTGCACGAATTTTGGGGGAGAAAGAGGAGAGAGAAGAGGCTGAAAACTTGAAGGAGAAGCCAAGGCAAGTGGGCTTGCCACTTGCTTGAAGGACCAATCAAAAACAAGCAAAAACAATGCCCACTTGGGCACAAAAGCAAAAGGCCTAAGAGAGAAGCCCATGGGCTGGAAAGGGAGAGGAACTTGGGCCAACTTGGGCCCCTCTTGGGTTGGGCTGAATGGGTGCAAGGCCCATTGGGCCGCCAGTCTTGGGCCGGCCCACCCGCGGGCCCGAAACCCGGTCCAATTTTCCTTTTTCCGACGCTTCCTTGTCCAATGGAAAATCCCAAAATAAATGAGGCGACGTCCAAGTATTTAGTCTTGATATCATCGAGAAATCGGTTCCAAAATTGGATTAAAAATCGGGTTAAATTGAGTCAATTTTCATGATGTTACAACTCTTCCCCTCTTACAGAAATTTTGTCCTCGAAATTTGAACTGACACGCTAATCCTCAAAAAGATAGGGGTGCTGACGCCTCATGATTTCTTTGCTTTCCCACGTAGCTCCCTCCGTACGATGATGCTCCCAAATGACTTTGACCAAGGAGACCGTCTTGCTTCTCAGCACTTGTTCTTTCCGGTTCTCAATCCAAATCGGTCTCTCTACATACGACACCCTATCGTCCACCTCTATCTCTTCAAAATTCAACACATGAGTCGGGTCCAACTCGTATTTCCTTAACATTGATACGTGGAATACGTCATGCACTTGAGCAAGTCGAGGCGGTAGTGCAAGACGATAGGCTAAATTCCCGATCCTTTCTAGAATCTCGAACGGTCCGACATACCTTGGGCTCAGTTTTCCTTTCTTTCCGAATCGTGATGTACCTCACATCGGCGATACTTTAAGGAACACATGATTGCCCACTTGAAATTCCAATGGTCTACGTCGTCTATCCCCATAACTCTTTTGTCTGCTCTGAGCCGTCTTTAACCTTCCTCAAATCATCTTGATGGCGTCTAAAGATTGCTGCACTAACTCTGGCCCTGTAATTTTCCGCTCGCCGACTTCGTCCCAACAAATTGGAGTCCTACACGATCGGCCGTACAAAGCTTCGAACGGTGCCATTCTGATACTCTGCTGATAACTGTTATTATATGCAAACTCGATGAGATGAAGTTGTTCCTCCCAACTTCCTTTAAAATCCAATACACAGGCTCTTAGCATATCCTCCAAAGTTTGAATTGTTCTCTTTGATTTGACCTTCTGTCTGAGGATGGTAGGCCGTACTGAACTGCAGTTTTGTCCCCATTGAAGTCGTAGACTCTTCCAAAATGCAACCGTAAATGGGGGTCTCGATCTAAAGTAATTGTCACTGGCACCCCATGCAAACGAATAATCTATCGCACGTACAATTTTGCATACTTTTCCAAAGCAAAATCCTTGCGTACAGCGATGAAATGAGCTGATTTCGTCAATCGGTCCACTTTAACCCAAATCACATCATTACCTCGCTGACTTCTTGGTAATCCAGTCACGAAGTCCATCGTGATGTGCTCTCATTTCCATTCAGGGATTTCAAGAGGTTGTAGTAACCCTCCTGGCTTACAATGCTGTGCTTTCACTTGTTGGCAAGTTAAACACTTTGCCACATGCTTGGCAATGTCTAGCTTCATGCCATTCCACCAATAATACTGTCGTAAATTCGGATACATCTTCGTACTGCCTGGGTGCACACTATAGTCGCTGCGATGCACTTCGGATAACAACCTCTCCTTAATTTCAGTGTCGCTTGGTACACATAACCGTCCACGGAATTTCAAGATCTCATCCTCGGATACTTGAAAATCCGACTTTCTCTTGGTCGCATCCATTTGCAAAATCTTTTGGATCTCAACATCCAAAGGTTGCATTGCCTTAATCTTGGCTTGAATTTCAGGTTCGATCCTTAGGGTAGCCATTAGACTAGAAAGATGGCATACCTCAAGCCTGAATTCTGAATCGCGGATTCCCTCCAACAGAATCCATTCCCGAACCATCATACTAGCAACCGATGACTTGTGACTCAAAGTGTCTGCCACTTTGTTTGCCTTACCCGGATGGTACAAAATATCGCAGTCATAATCCTTAAGAAGTTCCATCCATCTGCGATGTCTCATATTCAGTTCCTTTTGGGAGAACAGATACTTCAAGCTTTGATGGTCCGTAAAAATCTGAAATCTCTCTCCACGAGATAATGTCTCCATATCTTCAACGCAAATATGATGGCCGCCAACTCTAAGTCGTGCGTCGGATAATTCAGCTCATGAGGCCTCAATTGCACGGAAGCATATGCTATCACTTTACCATATTGCATCGAACGCAACCGAGTCCTTTGTATGACGCGTCGCTAAAAATCTCATATCCTCCCGAGCCCGATGGAATAGTCAAAACGGTGCGGTAGTCGCCTTATGCTTAAGCTCTTGGAAACTATGCTCGCACTTATCCGTCCACTCGTATTTCTTGTCCTTTTTCAGAATCGCGTCAATGGCATAGCTATTGAAGAGAATCTTTCCACAAACCGTCGTAATAACTAGCCAATCCCGGAAAACTACGAACCTCGGTTCTGCGAAGTCGGTCTCGGCCAATCTATGACCGCTTCAATCTTAGTCGGGTCCACAGAAATCCCTTCGCCTGAGATCACGTGGCCTAGAAATGCCACTCGAGCCAACCAAAATTCACACTTGCTAAATTTCGCATACAACTCGTGATTTCTTAGGATTTGCAACACGGTCCTTAGGTGTTGCTTGTGTTCATCCGGACTCTTCGAATACACCAAAATGTCATCGATAAACACGATCACGAACCGATCCAAATACTCCTTAAACACCCGATTCATCAAATCCATGAAAGCAGCAGGGGCATTTGTTAATCCAAAAGGCATTACCGTAAACTCGTAATGACCATAACAAGTACGAAAAGCCGTCTTCGGTATGTCCTCCTTTCGGATCCTCAATTGATGATAGCCCGTCCTTAAGTCTATCTTAGAGAATATCGATGCTCCTTGGAGTTGGTCAAACAGGTCATCAATCCTCGGCAGCGGGTACTTGTTCTTAATCGTCACTTGATTAAGCTGTCGATAGTCAATGCATAATCGCAACGAACCATCATTTTTCTTGACAAACAGGACTGGCGCTCCCCAAGGCGATGCACTCGGGCGAATAAAGCCCTTATCCAAAAATTACTACATCTGTACCTTCAATTCCTTAAGCTCTGACAACGCCATCCTATACGGTGCCTTCGAGATTGGTTCCGTCCCAGGAGCCAACTCGATTACGAACTCTGTCTCTCTGGCCGAGGGTAATCCTGGCAATTCCTTTGGAAAGACATCCGGATAATCTCGTACTACCGCGATGTCCTCCAAGTTCGGTCCTTCATTCAACGTATCACTCACAGATGCCAAATATCCTCGACATCCTGACCCCAACAACCTGGTTGCTTCCAAAGAAGAAATCAAGGGAATCGAGGACCCTCCTCGGCTCCCTACAAACTGGAAACTACTAGCTCCAGTCGGATTAAATCGGATTCTCTTCTCCCGACAATCCATAGTAGCTCCTTGTTTGGTCAACCAATCCATACCAATAATGACATCAAAGTCATACATTGCTAGAACAATCAAATCAATTATTCCTTCCCGACCATCTATAATCAGTTTACAGCTAGCACATCCTACTGCAGATAAAACTAAATCCTCTAACGGAGTAGAAATAACAAAGACCATTTCCAATGGCTCTGGTCTTAATCCCACTAATTCTACAAACCGTTTAGCAATAAAGGAGTGCGAAGCTCCCAGATCAAACAGTGCATAAGCAGTATGGTCGTGTAGAGATATCGTACCTGTAATCACGGCAGGCGTGTCCTCCGCCTCCTTCCTCGTGACTGCATACACCCATCCTTGAGCAGGGGGTCTGTACTGATTGCCTTGCTGAACGTTCCCCATTGGTGGTCCGGCTGGCGGTAGTGGCATGAATGGCATTGTGGGCCTGCGTGGGCAGTTCCTCACTCGATGGCCCACTTGACCACACCCAAAACAAGCTCCCATCGGAAAGGGACACGGGGCATTTCCATGCCTCTTGCCACACATTCTGCATCCTCCAAACGAGCTTGGCAACGGTTTCCCCACGCTGTCCCTTCTATTAGGTGGAAGATGATACCTTCCTCCCGCCGTTGGTTTCTTTCCAAACCAATTGTTATCTCTGCTAGGCACAAACCGCAATCCAGATGCGGCTGCCTTCTCTACAAGGTGCCTCTCAATCATCTGAGCTCTCTCATACAGCTCATTGTAATCCTTCAGGTTCACCGACACCAAGTGGTCTTGGATTTCTATCTTCAGTTCGTCTCGAAACCTCCTAGCCTTGTCCAAAGGATGCTCGACCATCCGCGGCGCGTACTTCGACAGCTCTGCAAACTTGGCCTCGTACTGATCCACTGTCATCTGATTCTAACGCAGCCTCTGAAATTCTGCCAATTTATGCTCTCTTGCATAGTCTGAGAAGTACTTGCTCAGAAAAGCCTCTCTGAAGATATCCCATACTCTGGCTATACCCTCGAGAAATACCCATCCTTGGGTAGCTTCCCACCAAGTGCCGGCGTTACCCTGCAGTTGGTAAGCCACCATGATCACCTTTTCCTCCTCAGAACACTGCAGCAAGATGAAAGTCTTCTCTATCTCCCGCACCCAAAGGGTCGCTGTTTCAGGGTCGCCAGCCCCAAAAAACTTGGGCGGCTTCAGCTTCATGAACTGCTCCACCAGTTGATGCATAGGCCGGTTACCAGTCCCGGGCCTAGCTACAGGAGCAGTTGCAGCAGCAGCAACAGCGGCTTAAGTCTGAGCTTGCTGACCTATCAGAGCCTCAATGGCATGCATAATCCCATCCATCCTCGGGTCTTCCGGTGCTACCTCTCTAGCACCGGTCGGCACCTGCGCCGTCCTCTTCCTCTGACTCCTCTGACCTGGGGTCCTCAAACCAGGGGTACTCGGATCTGGATTGCTCATTTTGCAGGACTCTCCTAACCTGCGTTCCAATTCCCCTCACATGAAATTAGAAAATGAGACAACCCTACAACAAAGGACCACGAAGGATCCTGTAGGCAATCACATGCAAGCAAAGAAATTGTCTTTCCTACTAACTATCCCCACGCACCAACACAAGACTTATCGCACCTTATCACTCCATCAGCCAACCAGGCTCTGATACCACAATCGACGGGGTTGTCACGCCCCGACTCTCGAGCTCACAGCAACCCCATTTCACTTGAGGTCTATTTGTACGACGTCCCAAGTACTGTCGTCGACCAATTCATTTTATCTTGTAATTAAGCACATGCGGAAACGAACAACTCCCAAACCAAACAACGGGGATAGCAACAACAAAAGCGAGAGGAAAGACAACTAGTATTTTATATATCGAAGGTTAGCCAAAGACACCAAAGCAAATACATACACGCCTTACTATAGGCGACAAGCTAAGGCCTACTCAAAAAGGGATCGGCCTAACTAACCTAACCATGTACAAGTGGGGGAAGGCTCATCAAAAAGGAAATAGGCTACAGCTGCCTACTCACGAGCCTCAGAGGGATCGCTCTCTTCGATCCTCGGTACTGCATCATCTAGGGCCTGAAAATGTTAACCATGACGGGTTGAGATAAACTCAGCAAGTTAAAATCCTAAGCCCCGGTTAGGAACTTCGCTCGCCTCGGGAGTTTAACATACAACCTAATACAACAATCAATGCAATACCACCTCAGAGAGAATGACAGCATAAGACAGTTTAATAAACAGGTGCAATCACAAGCGACCCTACTTGGCCTTGGCACACGCTACCTGCAGAAACTGTCAATCGCCTCACAACAATAGTAAGAGGCATGCAAATAATCAGAGCATTGCACAAAAATTTCTCATATCACACCGCTTTGCTCACATGCTCCGATTATTACGACCCTCTAGGCCACGGCACAACCTTATGGTTGGCGGTCAACCGGTCGTAAACCGCATCGTCCTCCCCGTGAGGCACGGCGACGTCATGGGCTCTCCCCCACCGACGGCATTCCATAAGGAGCATGGGTCCGGCCTCAACCGTGACTCCGCATCTGACCACTGTCAGGCGACCCAATGGTCACGGCACAACCCCGAAGGATTGGCGGTCATCCGGCTCAACCGGGCTATCAACTTTAATCTGACCATGCAACACATTAGCAAACAGTTCATTCTTGTATTTGCTTTTGCTTGGTCATAAATGCAACATTGCTCATGCACTCATGCTCATGCAACATGCAATTTCAAATAACCCACGTAACATGTCATGCAATTTCACTCGACAATTCCAAAATCCAATTTCCAATCAGCATTCGATCACGCGTTTCATCAATATTCACAAGTATAATTGACAATCGACACTTCAATAAATCATAACAACCAAAAACACATCAAAATAAGCCAAAAATTAGCTTACGCATGAACAAGATCAGTGAATGATGTCAGTGAACAGGTGATTAGTGAACAGTAAATTCGTCCGAAATTAAATAAATAAATAAAAATAAATAAACTTAACCATGGTTAACAAATTAACCTAACCATGGTCAAATTAACCTAACCATAGTTAAATTCTAACCTTGGTTATTTTAAAACTAACCTTAGTTACTTTAATACTAACTATGGTCACTTAACTAACCCTAGTCAAAATTAATTAACCAGACTAATTAACCAATCAACCTTAATTAATCACAAACACACAAATACAATAATTAACCCCTAAGCAAGATTAACCCCTAAATAAGGATTAGGAAGTTAACTTACTTGGATCGGAAATCCGGCGACACCGGCACGTAGAGGGGGACGAGGGCTACGAGGGGTAAGCTCGAGGACGGCAACGGATGACAAACGATGGCCGAAACAGGCCAAAAACACTGCTGGTTACTGTTCACGCGAACCCCCGACCAGCGGTGCGGTGCGAGCAAACAGGCGGTCCGGGCGACCGGGGTGACCGGGGTGTGCGGCTAGCTTCCTAACTTCCGGGACTACACTTTGGGCGGTGGTGGCGGCTCCGGTGACAGCGGCAAGGCTGTTTTCCGGCTGGAAAACAGTAAAGACAGCAAGGGACACCAGAAATGGAAGAGAAAAGGAAGAGAAAAAGGGAGAGAGAGAGAGAGTGGCTGGGCTGGTGCACGAATTTTGGGGGAGAAAGAGGAGAGAGAAGAGGCTGAAAACTTGAAGGAGAAGCCAAGGCAAGTGGGCTTGCCACTTGCTTGAAGGACCAATAAAAAACAAGCAATAAACAAGCAAAAACAATGCCCACTTGGGCAAAAAGCAAAAGCCTAAGAGAGAAGCCCATGGGCTGGAAAGGGAGAGGAACTTGGGCCAACTTGGGCCCCTCTTGGGCTGGGCTGAATGGGTGCAAGGCCCATTGGGCCACCGGTCTTGGGCCGGCCCACCCGCGGGCCCAAAACCCGGTCCAATTTTCCTTTTTCCGATGCTTCCGTGTCCAACGGAAAATCCCAAAATAAATGAGGCGACGTCCAAGTATTTAGTCCTTATATCATCGAGAAATCGGTTCCAAAATTAGATTAAAAATCAGGCTAAATTGAGTCAATTTTCAAGATGTTACAACTTATTGATTTACCGAAAATCTATGAACCTTTGAACTCTCAAAATGGTGCCGACTTGGCAGCTCTATCATCAGATAACACAATGGTAAGTGACCACAGCAAAGGCAACTCCTTTTGCATTTTGCTTCATCTGCCGGTCTGTTGACAAAGACCCAAAATGTCTTGAATCATTGAAACTTTGTAGGCCAAAATGACAATTACATGATTGTCTCAAATCATGTTAAGCAAAGTCACATCCATATACTTGAAAGTTCATGACTTCAGAGCCAAGAAACGGCCAGACAATTTCATTTCCTCTCTTTGCAAGAGGAGGTACGAGAGAGAAATTAGACAACGAGAAAAATATGAAAGGGCAACAATTAATGACATGGTGGAAATTCTCACTCATCAGTTCAATTGGCCAGCAAAGCATCCCGACCTTTGACTACGTAGACCACGTTGGGGACTATAGAAATCACATATCACTGTAGAAACCACACTAGGGACTGTAAAATCACATATGCCTACGCATAACCGCAACTTGTGTTCTTGTACTTTTTCTTCGAATATTCCCGAGGGGCTACTTTGAAGATGGTACATCCTGGTTCAACGAGACCTCAACATAGAAAACGACACGACAGGGGGCATGACAAGTCACTATATGGTTGTCTGTACACACTCGTCGGGGCCATGGTGACAGCTTCCATGGTGGCCGAAACCTCTCATCTTACTACAGCAAGTGGGCATGTGAGGAGCCTTGACAAACTACCCACCAAAACATTCCCTTCAGCTTTAGGGGATCAGGTTTCCATCTCTACCATCAATTTTTTTCCTACATATTGATATGAGAGATATAATTATGTGAGACTGACAAGTCCTGCAGGAAAAAAAATAGACGAAGTCCCACATCAAGCCCTCGAAATTGTTTCCTCTTTGCTCACCTCACTTAATCAATGACAGAATTGCAATTTTATCAAATTCAAACAGTTTGTGTCCATCTATTCTGAGAACGGTTCAAGGCAATCTAAAATTGTCACACCTGTGCGAGTCGATTCACATTGGGCTAGCATTCCGGGGAACTTGAAGTCTCCCAAGTGTAGATGTGAATGTACAATGAATTGAGGCCCATGGCTATCCCAAAACCCAAAACAGCTGCTAACAATATAGAATAGACTGCCTTCAGATGAAGCCGCAAGGAGCAGACAACACGTCACTTGAAGCAAGCAAAAACAATAGCAAATTAAATTTTATGCTGAACTAATATCCGGAGAGGGAAAACTATTTTGGGTATCTCGCAAGAGGAAGTGAATGTATTCTCCTTAAGAAAGGACATCAAACACTCAAATATAAACCCTTAAGTACCGCAACAAACCGTGATGACTATACAGCTTCGAATGAATATGCTTCATTAAGTTATTTGGGCTCATTCATCATATTAAACATGAAATAGCTTCTATCCTGTTTGAGTTAATAGCGAATGGTATTATTCAGTTCAAAAGAAGAAGAGCCTCAGCATCTTTAACATTTAAGTGCTGTCGATTGTGAACATATGCACAGAAGTGAAATCATCATCACATCATATTGCATCCAGAATGGCAGAACTCCAATACATACCAAAGAATAAAACATATGGACAGTGATGGCCACTAAAGCAAACTCGAGCTGTGTAAGTCCATGTGTACTCCTTAATTGCTGCAAGATAAGAGGGTTAGATCGAGACAATTCCAACTGAAAAGATGAAGGAATTCTTTACACAAGTCACACCTAGGATGATCGCAGAGATTCTGGGAAGATATGATAGTTCAACCTGACACTATGCAAATCAAGAATGATGTCTAATAGTAGCACCACATGATTCATACCGATGCTTTTTTCCATCTAGCCATCTCAAGTCTGGGAATTTCTCTAGACCAAGTGTGACTTGTGTGCCTTTGACTTGCTTAGGATGTTAAAGTAATCGATGTGTGTAAACTAGCTTGAACACCAATTGACAATAAGACTCAAAACCAAAAGTTGCTCTACATGGGGAAAAATTTCAGCAGGTTTGCTTCTCATCTTGAAAGCATGCATCACTGCATAATAAATGAGAATGAACAGAAAATAGGAACAGTGTTTGGACCTCAGTACGTCCAATTCAAGGCAGAGACATCTTTGTAAGCGACTTTGAACTCATGAAAATCTTATCTGCGAAATGAAAGTGGAATGATGACTGTAGCATGATTTTTAAAGCAAACCACGCCATTGATGATTGTAGCATTGTTTTCCTCTGTTGTAGACACAGCTCAATAGCATCTCAGTTCACATGATCCCATAAAAAACAACAACATCAGTGCTAATTGAAGCTTGATTTTCCTTCATTGCAGACACAATCTAACAGCATCCCAGACCATGTAATCTCCGACCATGAAGATAATGAAAAACCACAGCAACATGACTAGCGTGAAGAGTGACTCCAATGCCAGCACTCTGGTGTAGAATCCAGGATCTCTCTCATGTCCTGCTAAACTTGCGATCATTGTCAACAAAGTGCATGCAAACGTTTTCTTCATCTACTTTCAGAGGACAATGCAGTTCTGAAAATACAGTTCCCTCCAACTTGAGCAAAGATGGAGGGAAGCTAAGAGATTCAATTTCAAAACTGCCAACTGCGAACCTTACATTTCATATCTGGAAATGCCTTCTGACACTAGGCAGAAACAGTAAAAGCCCAAATAGACAAGCAGGATGTTAAATATCTTTCCTTATCTACTTTCAACGGGCAATACATACATTCAACAATTGGGCCTCCAGGTCGAAAGCACATAGACAACCCTGCCCTTCCACCGCTGCAATAGCCACTGCCCATCTTCTTCAATTTCAAAATCCTTATGGTAGTAAGATTTCAGCCTGTCCTTTGCCAAGCTCACCATATCCTTATCCAAGGGTAGCTGCCTAAACCCAGCCCGCACATTTCGCACATGTGACATTTTGTATGTCTCAGGCCTCTCAATCCTCTCCGAGCCTTCGCAGGCGATGACATTCATCACCTGTCTCCCGAATATGTCTCGCTCAAGCAGCAACCTCTCTGGGGCGTCACGAGGTACAGTCGCCTCGAGCATGTCAAAGATAGCTGAAAAATGGAAGAGCGCCTCACGGAACCGCAAGGCAAAAAAGGGGACACCATGATTACCATTTATGACTCCCTGAATGAAAACAGCGGGTTTCATCTTTTTTATCAGATTCAGTACGACATCTCGTGGAGTCTCCCCCAGCACTTCATCATCGAGTATGTTATGCAATCTAAATATGCAGTTCACGACAAGGATTTCATCGCTGTGGATATTTAGATCCTCAACTTTAATGGCATCCCATTTTTTTGCTATAGCATTGAACTTGAATGGGACATTGAAAGTTTTGGCGTAGCTCGCCAGGCGTCTGCCAGTTTCCTCAACAATTTCCTCTGGTTTAAATCCTGGTATCCGCACATCAATCCCAGTAATCCGGAGCTCAGGTGGTCCACCGGGGCTCAATGAGAGACGCTCTATAAGGCCAGGCCACCGGAAGCCATAGAGAATTCCAAAATCAATGATGTGCAACTTGGGCGCCTCCCTGACCACATTCAATATCGTCTTGTTTGAGAAGTAATCAGAGAACTTCTTAAATGGAGAAGCTGCGAGAAAGAGACGATAAGCCTTCAAGAAGTCGACAACCGATGTTGGCCTAGCCATAAGAGTCTTGTAAATCAGAGAGCCTGACCCCGCAAGGCGTGCCTCCAGACCATTCGCAAAATAGTGTGCCATCCTTTCCATCCCATCCCCTGTGGGAGACACGTGCCTTCTGATCTGCTGGAGCAGCTCGCCTGCACTTGCTTGATCGCCCATATTAACAGCTTGTGCACAAAGCGTCAAAAGAGATCTCAAGTCAACCACATCCCTCTTCCGCCTGCCTTGCATCTTGCCACGGGCCTTTCCCTTGTTCGGTGTGTTCTGTTTGCCATTCTGCATCATGTTCCGTAGAGCTTCGCGAAGGGCAGCTTCACTTCCTTTACGATTGAGCAACACCGTATCAAACATCTCCGACCTCACAGTTGATTCAGTGTAAACGGATAAGTGCTTGCTCACCCTTCCTTCTTCTAAGTTCACATCCTCCTGCAAAGGGTTTTTCTTTCCCCTGTATCCTCCCAGGTCGGAAAACATGTTCTCATCATTCTCTAGATTTGGAACCAAACTTGTAGGCTCTCCAGTTTGTTCGTTAAAGGAAAATTCACTCCTCTCCAGATCAACTAAAATTTCATTTCCAAAAGTGAGCCACTCTCTTGCTTCTTCACCATTGCCCTTGAACTGCATAACAGACTCACTTCCAATTAGTTCAGGCAAAGAAACGACACTCACTGGAGATTCAGCACGTCCAGCAGTACCGACACCAATGCAGACACCGTCCAATGACTGGGCAACTGACGATGAGAAGGATTGAGACACCAGGGTGAGGACAGCATGCTCTTGGGATTCACAGTTTGGCTCTGACTCAACCAAGTTATTCACACTAGCGCTACTACCGCACGAGCTCTCATTGGTTCGATTAGGTGACGGATGCTGATCTGCAGCTGGCAGGTACCTCTCCCCAATGACCTCGTAGAATGATTTCTCGGCTGCCTCGAGTGCCGAGGCCTCATGACACACGATACTCTTCTCTTCTATGTCTTCCTCCATAAGCATCTGGTTTATGTAATTGAGAGCAGCATCACTGAAATCATAGTCCTTGGCGGGTTCCTTCCCAAGGTTAGCACCCAAAGGAGGCGTGGACATGCAGCTATAGCTAAAGTCATTAAACATGTCGTCGATCGTGAGCCTACTAACAGGGTCATCCTCTCGTAAAATCGAAAAGTCCGCATCATCACCATCATCGAGTACATACCCATCAATGAAACCATCGAGTTCATCTGATGGTCGATCCATTTCTATATAATATGCTAAAAAACTCAGAACATTCAGAAATGCCTCAGAACATCTATAGCTCAAAGAGATCTATGAAGAACCTGCACCAGAATTCATCAACTCGCTCTATGTAACGATTTTCCCAACTCGTGACTCAACCCAGCGTCCAACTGGGTAAAATTCTTGAAGCTGAAGTTCCAAGCTTGCATGCAGTTCAGCAAAATGAAACAGAGAAGGGAATTTGAGGAAAAGTTACGAGGTAATCTTGTTTCGAATTGAAACAGAACGAGATTGAGTACTTCCCTTTTTGGGATGCAGCAAGATTTGACCTTTCTCTTGAACCGATGAAGTTTGATTTTTGAGGAAGTAAAAAAGAAAAGGCATAAATCCCAGGTGAGAGAACAGCCGGGCGATTTCAGGATTGCTCGGCACCATCCCATGTGACGGTTGACTCTCAAGGGGCCTGCATCCACCGATACATGTCTCCTCTGGTCAAGTTACGTTCGTCCTCACGTGACTGCCCACGAGAGTTTTTTATCTCCCAAGAAAGGAGACTCGTCGCTTCTTTGATTCGCTGCCAAAGAAGAAAAAGCCCCGTAGGATTTGAGCATTTCCCCTTATAGAAATGTTGAACCATTTAGTAATTAATTTAGGGTGCGTTTATTTCGCGGAAATCATACTATTTTTTGAAAATATTTTTCAGGAAATCATTTTCCATAAAAATGATTAGTTTTCTTGTATTTAATGATATGTGATTGAAAATATTTTCAAGTGTTTGGATCACATTTGAAAAATGATTAAATAACATTTAAACTAACAATTTACACTAGTGTGCCACTTTTAAATTGTGCCACAGCTATGGGGCTAAAAAAAAAGAGAGATTTTGGAGAGTAAAAGAAAAGGACAGAGATGACCGAATAAAAAGGAAAGGACCTAAAGACCTAATGAAGATGAAAAGTGTTTTCTCCTTCCCATGTATATGAATTCATTTTCCTGAAATAATACATAATATTTTTGTTGACTCGAAAGTATTTTCCATTGATCAAATCGTTTTTGGAAAAACAAACAGCGGAAAGTCCAGGAAACACTTTCCGGAAAACTACTTTCATAGAAACAAACACACCCTTAAAGTAGTTTTCAAGTGGAAGTCGGTATTGAGAAGACTAAAGGTCCAATGTTAGTAGAAATCATAATTAGGCTTTCAGCATTTGGCCAAATGCTGAAATTCATTTTTTTTCATTCAAAAACTACCATCATCAATTCTTCAAATTTTCAATTTTATCCCTCATTATTTTTTATTAGAAAAGGACCAAACCCTTTGCCTATGGCCATCAACGAGCCAGATGTGGTGTTAGCGGTTGTTGAGCAACCCTCGATGAGGGCTACTTGAGGCCATGAGACCTAGGCAACGGTCGCCCAAGTTGTGTACTACTTGGGTTGCCCAAGGTGTACTACTTGGGTTGCCCAAGGTCAGGCAACCTCCAACAACCCTCGCCAAAGGTCATCCACCTCAGGCGACCTTAACCAACAGCCGCCGATACCAAATTTGGCTTGTTGACGGCCATAGCCCTTTGTTGGACTGACAAAGGGTTTGGTCATTTTCTTAAAAAAATTATGTATATTTGATTTTTTTTTAACACTATTGTCAAAAATTATATTTAAAAAGTTGCATACATTATTTTTTAAAATATCAAACAAATTTGAATAAAAAAATAATATTAATCACCCAAAGGGCTTTTCAAATGTGTTTTCTACCAAATGGCACTTCTCTCAAAGTTACTTCTCAAAGCGTAGTTTATCAAATGGCCTTTGCATTTGCCTAAAACCCTTTAGGCTAAACTTCTTTGCATTTCCCCAATGGATTTTCAAAATACTAAATCAAACGCACACACATGAGAGATTTAAGAGCCAATTTTTGGTACAAATTTTTTCACGGTAGATATTATTGTGAAAAGGATGTTATAGATTTTTGGTTAATATAATGAAAAAATCTAAATTGATATACTTATGACTAATTTACCTCAAACTAATTTTTTGATTACCAAAAATCATAATTTCGTATATCTGTGATAAATTTACCCTATGTTAGTTCCGTTAAATTTTATTGTCAAATTGTTAAGTTAAATTACATGTAACAATTGATGAATATATCGGTTGGGGTCTTCCCTTTTGTTTGTCACAAATGTATTGATGTGTGATTTTTTGCAATATGAATCTAATTTAACAGAAACTAAAGAAAGGGAAATTTGTCCTGTAACGGTTTGGGATTGTTGGTGGTCAAAATTTAGTTTTTGGTAAATTTGTCACAAGTATACTAGTTTGAGGTTTTTGAAGTTTGAGGTAAATTCGTAACAAGTATATTAGTTTAGGGTTTTTCATGTATTAACTTTAGTCTTTGTAAAGCATTTGGCAAACTTCTCACAATTATGGAAAGCCCAATTGATTAAAACCTCAAGTGATTTCTAACTCGGAAACTAAAAGTTACCTATTCAAATTCCATTAATTAAGTGCAAATTTCTCTGGATCAAAGTTATTTGCTTAAGTCAAAGATTTGACCTTCACCAATTTATAAATCTCACAAGGTGAACCATGGCCTTCAAGTAGCTGGCATCCCAGAGCCCTGCTAAAATTACTTAAATACACCCATTTATGTAGAAATCCCAAAACCCCAACCTCATGCCACCAAAAACACCTAAGTCTACCAACACCTTCTCCCATCGCTGACCACTACCTTCGCCATCTCGGACCCCTAAAGGAAGCTGCTCATCACTATATCAACGCCTTCCACAATCAAGGTCGATCAGGGTTGTCACAAATTTGGATTGAGATCACCATGTTGTGGGGACCTCAGTTGTATTTACCATTAACATACTTATCACGTTACTACTTTACATGTCATTCTTTTGTCCAATCACATTTTTGTTGATAATTTTAGTTGAAAAGAGAAACTACTTCTCAATATAAACCAAGATTATCACATATTTGGTGAAGTCAATAATATTTGCAACAAAAATTGAAAAAAAAAATAAACTTTTGGCATATTTGCTTAATTGTGATTGATTTTTCTATCCTACAATTTATTTGTTTGTAAAATTTCTCCTAGTGCTGCAGTATTCCCAAGCCTTTTCTTTCTAGCACCACTGAAGTCAACAGTTGCATGTTTTGTCGGCCACTTTAGGCCCATTTCATGCTGCAACGTCACGCACGACATCACATCCATATTACTTGCGAACATATCAAAACCTCTTCTTGACAAATTTATCTCCCCTCTCCAAGCAAGTTTCATTCAAGGGACACTTCTCGGAGTATCAACAATTGCCATGATCCTACCATATGGAAAGCTATTCTCGATAGCAATGAGATAATCCCGAGAGGAACCTGCTTTATTGAGTGTAATGAGGAAGAATATTACATATACTCAATCTATATAGACCAACATAATCATCACTATTGAAGACCATGATCGTTTCAGTCTAGTGACTGTGATGAATCTTGGATTTCATATGGCACATGAGAAATAAAGCACATGCTATGATTTGCACCATTGATTCAACTAAGTGTTTAGGATTTGTCGAAACATCTTTATAGAGAGTGTGTTCGAAGAGTCAATTGACCTCATCTTTACTATGATTTACCTCCCCCAATTCGTGATTTTAAAAAGGTTAGGGTCTAACTCGACATACCTATTGATGTCGTCTAGTACTTTACTTTTATCAAAACTCAATATTTTTTAAGTTGATCTTTCAAATTAAAAGATGAATATTGTAATTGAGAAACAAAAATAATAAAAATGATGCGCTACGTGCCTAGTGGATGTAGAGGGCCAATCAAGAATGGTAATCGGGGTAGGATTCATCACAATCCTAGACTAACCCTAACTGAAATTTCTCGATGTAGTCTCTTTATCTTGTAGATAATTTTAATATCCTTTTTATTTGGATGTAGAAATTCTATTTTGGTGTATCCTATATGGATCCTGAACTCTTGCAATGGTGAGATAGCAATATGTCACAACTCCATTTTTTAGTTAAATGGTGCCATTTGATGGCCTCTGTGAATTGACTCCAATGTTCATTGATAGTTGAAAAATCTGTACAAATAGGAAAAATTTTGACCCAAGGAGTTTTTGCTTTATTAGCCGAAGCAACCCTTCGTCTCAACTGTTGGCTCCATAAACCTTTGGATAGTGGGAACAGCTTATTGATTTACTGAAAATCTATGAACCTTCGAACTCTCAAAATGGTGCCCACTTGGCGGCTCTATCATCAGCTAACACAATGGTAAGTGACCACAGCAGAGGCATCTCCTTTTGCATTCTGATTCATCTGCCAGTCTGTTGACAAAGACCCAAAATATCTCGAATCATCGATGCCAAAATGACAATTAAAAGATCGTCTCAAATCATGTTAAGCAAAGCCATGTCCATATACTTGATTGTTCGTGACTTCAGAGCCAAGAAATGGCCAGACAATTTCATATCCTTCTCTTGCATAAGAGGAGGTACAAGAGAGAAATTAGACAACAAGAAGAATATGAAAGGGCAACAATTGATGACATGGTGGAAATTCTATCTCATCATCAATTCAATTGGCCTGCGAAGCATCCCGACCTTTGACTAGGTAGACTACGCTAGGGACTATAGAAATCACAAAGGACTATGTACTATTTTCCATAGGATTTGTGCGTTTAAGATTTTTTTAGGCAAGCATCTGTCCATCAATCCCTGGTACTCTTCCATAACAATTGCGCGTTCAACGAGTCTTTCAGAATTTCTTGCTCTTTCCACTAGATATGATACAATGAAATCGCATAGAGGATGGGTAGGCTAACATGCACATTGCAGGCGGAACTTTGTACACTGGCCATGCTGGTCATACTTGCACTCATAAAACTCTTCAAGACCACCTACGAATAACCGCAATTTATGTTCTTGTACTTTTTCTTCGAATATTCCTGACGGGCTACATTGAAGATGGTACATCCTCCTACAAAATAGCTTATTCTATCTAAACATAACCTCTTACCTCAACAAGACCTCCACATCGATAACGACACGACAAGGGAAAGAGCCACTAGTAATGCACATGCGAACGGAATTTAAGGTAGAAAACCAAGAGCAAACCGAGCAGGAGCATGACAAGTCATAATCTGGTTGTCTGTACACACTCGTCGGGGCCATGGTGACAGTTTCCACTGTGGACGAAACCTCTCATCTTACAACAGCAAGCGGGTATGTGAGGAACCTTGACAAACAACCCACCGAAACATTCCCTTCCACAACTTTAGGGGATCAGATTTCCATCTCTACCATCAATTTTTTTCCAACATATTGATATGAGAGATATAATTATGTGAGACTGACAAGTCCTGCAGGAAAAAAAATAGACAAAGTCCCACATCAAGCCCTCGAAATTCTGAGAACGGTTCGAGGCAATCTAAAATTGTCACACCTGTGCAAGTCGATTCACACTAGGCTAGCATTCCGGGGAACTTGAAGTCTCCAAGTGTAGATGTGAATGTACAATGAATTGAGGCTCATGGCTATCCCAAAACCCAAAACAGCTGCTAACAGTATAGAATAGACTGCCTTCAAATGAAGCTGCAAGGAGCGACAACACGTCCTTTGAAGCAGGCAAAACAATGGCAAATTAAATTGTCTGCTGAAAACTAATATCCGGAGAGGGAAAACTATTTTGGGTATCTCGCAAGAGGAAGTGAATGTGATCTCCTTAAGAAAGGACATCAAACACTCGGATAAAAACCCTGAAGTACTGCAAGAAAACCATGATGACTATACAGCTTCGAATGATTATGCTTCATTAAGTTATTTGGGCTCATTCTTCACATTAAACATATACTAGCTTATATCTTGTTTGAGTTATTAGTAAATGGTAGCGTTCCCTTGAAAAGAAGAAGAGCCTCGGCATCTTTACAATTTAAGTGCTACCGATAGTGAAATCCTCATTCACATCATATTGCATCCAGACCGGCAAAACTCCAATACTTACCAAAGAATAAAACATATGGACAATGATGGCCACTAAAGCAAACCGACATTTATATTATATTTATTTTGCACGTGAGTGATGTCAACAATATATAATTAATTGTGATTAGAGAAAATAGCACTTGAATTGTAATGAAAGTGTGTGTATATATATCTATATATATGATTAAATTCTTTTTTATTTCTATTAGATGAGGCAGTTATTTCTATTTACATTTTTAATATGAAATTAAATTTACATGATATTTAGAGATTTAGGTGGTTTTGTCTACATGTGGGTTTACTAGATGATGCCTGACATAGGACATTGATCCATCGAAAGTAGGAACAATAGAGCATAAGGCATTGCTATTTTTTATGCATTTGAGGAAATATTTTAATCGGATATTATATTATCAATTAAAGTGTCCTTTATCTTCAAAAAATCTATTCCTTTAATCAAATGTTGCATCTTAAGAAATTAATTACAACATACTCGTCATATAATTTATCCAAAGGTTTTTCTACTTTCAAGTATTTGAAAAGTAAAAAAGAAAAATGAAATCATTAAATTAATGTTAACAAACGAGAAAACACATTTTTAAGACTTCAATGAAAATTTTCCATGATGAACTTCTCTCATTTAACCTCTTGATGTAATTTTTCTTTTCTCATCTCATGTAAATTGAATTTTATATTAAAGCGATGTCTTCACTTTCCTAATTTATGTAGTCATCACATCATGGATTAATGGTAAAACTAAAAGTACTCTGTTGGAGAAATGACCGATTGCACAAATCATGAAAAACTTTAGGGTATGTAATCGAAACAAATAAAATGTCCGAGGGGATAATTTGAAAATCTCCATAAATCAAGAGGACCGAAAATTGGAATTCGGAAAGTTCGCTAAAGGCCCCCGATGCCTATATAAGTAATCTTCCCGTTGGTCTCCTACCCTCCATCCCTCCCCTGCTCTTCAACTTCAACTTCTTTCTCTCCCGCTCTCCGCTCTCCGCTCCAAGAAACCCAGAAAAACCCACGAAAGATCTCTCTCGGAAAACCCTCTCGCTCTCCCTCTCGTCCCAAGAAACCCAGAAAAAACCCACGAAAGATCTCTGTCGGAAACCCTCTCTCTCGCTCCAACAAACCCAGGAAAACCCGTGCGCTCTCTCCTTCTTCTTGTGAAATCCGTCGGTAATGGGTAAGCGCCGCCGAACGGAGATCGCCAGAATCGCCGATCCGGCCGCACGTCTCGTGACTTACTCGAAGAGGCGCAAAGGCCTCTTCAACAAGGCCTCCGAGCTCTGCCGCCTCAGCGGCGCTCGTGCCGCCGTCATCGTCTTCTCCCCTGCCGGGAAGCCCTGTTCTTTCCTCAGCGACGCCTCTGTCGAAGACGTGATTTTCGATTACATTCGTGGCGACGGTGACGACGCGGTGCCGCCGATGAGTTTGAACGATTGGGTGGAGTGGATGGATAATGAGTGGAATTCTTGTAGGACGGAGGAGGACGTGGAGTCCCTGATCGCGAAGTATGAGACTGTTCGTGATATTGTGCGCAACAAGTTGGCAGATCTGGAGAAGAAGAATTCGTTGATCGGTTCTGGTGGCGATTCCGCTGGTGGGTTTGGTCTGTGATTCGATTTTTGAGAATTTTGAAGCTCATTGTCCGGCTCTCTTCGAGGATCGCCTCTGCAACGGTGATGGCGACCTTTTCTTGACTTCGCCGGAGAAGTCGGCCGCCGCCGCCGCCGCCGGAAATTTGGGCGTCGACTCCACCCCCACCTGCTCCCATCTTGAAGGGTTTGGATTTAATCCGGCCAACTTTCCAAGTGTGTGTAAGGACTGCGTCGGTGACGGTGACCATGGTGGAAGCTCGGGAGAGGTCTGCGACCTTGAGGGGTGTGGATTTAATCCTGACGAACTTCTTAGTCTATCGGAGGACTGCATCGGTGATGGTGACCGTGACAGCTTCTTCCCCAAGCCACAGAACTTGGCCATCGGTGGTGGAAGCTCGGGAGACGAGGAGCTGATGCACTGCGACCTCGAGGGGTGTGGGTTTAATCCTGACGAATTTCTTACTCTCTTGGAGGACTTCGTTGGTCACGGTGACTCTGACAGCTTCTTCACTTTGCCAGAGAATTCAACCATCGGCCGTGGAAGCTGGGGAGAAGAGCCGATGCACTGTGACCTTGAATGGTGCGTTGATTGAACTCTGTGATGTGCTCCACATTCCAATAGATAGGGCAGCTGTGAACAAAGTTGACGATGATACAAATAGTTTTTCTTTTCAGCTTTCTGTGTATCTCATACGCATTTTTCTTTCCATATCAGATTGGACAATACAACTCATCTTCGACACATTTGTCGAGTTTTTCCTTCACTTTAGATCTCTGTTTTTCCTGCTAGAGAACGAAAAAAGAATTAAAAGAGAAGCATCTGCACTCCACCAAATCTACATTTTATAACATCTTCCCAAATAATATTAGAATGTGTACTCAGAGCAAATATCCAAAATAAATTGCATCTCCTTAGATCACTAGACAAGCCAACGCCATTCAATAGATGTAGGTGCGAACGCCAAAAAACCAGAAGGCATTAAAAGGCATATACCCGATTTTCAATCCACACATAACTAGAAAACTGGCCAATGTTTCCCTTCATGCTGTCCATCTGCAAATAGTACGCCAAGTATGATGTCAAACGACAAATAGAGACAACTTCTCAAGGGGCAATCAAGTTTCTTCAGCATACAAAGATGATATTTGCAGAAATCGATCGAGTTGACAAAAGGCATTGATCTAACAAACCATTCGCAAATACACCTATGACCTACAACAAGCTGTCAATAAAAGGAATCCACTGTTAAAAAACTTTAAAAAGATAAAAAGATAAAAATCCAAGCCAGAGGATGAAGCTGCAACAGTTACTGAGGATAATATCAGGCATATTATAGCACTTTCTTCTAAATGAGAATGACTTGCAAACAGTCAAAGTGGGCCAACCGAGTAAATTCCAGTGCTAAACCAAGAGGACTACATCACAACTGTGTTTTTGGTTTGGTTTGACTGTGGCTCAAGCTTTTGACGCTAGCCATACAGTTTGAATATGGAAATCTGGTTTTCATTTTGTAAGTATTTTATATTCGTATTCAACGTGAACTATCTCTTTAGAGTAGACTTTTGCTGTGTGGATTATTTATAAACAATCTAGCTATCAACTCAGTGAACTTCCACATATACTCTTGAAGATAATAGGTTACTCAATCAGATATCAAGGAAACTAAATGATAAAACTTCTGTACGACATGGGAAGAAGGAGAAAAAGTGGACACAAATCACAGATAGCCCTATAACTGAATCTAAGAACAACCATTTTTGACAGAAAAATCCACAGATAGCAAGAGTGGCAGGCCCAACAGGCCATGAAACAAATTCCTGCTTGTTGGGGAATATATATATATATATGCATCACGATCTTCTGTCCTAAGGCCATAAATTCAGCAGAAATACTTAGAAAAATCTGTAATAAATGCTAAGTGCCCGCATCTTCCACTAAATGATTATGTCCGGCAGCATTTTCCTATATTCTAACAATTCTTCATGCAATGTGAAGAAGACAGAAAGACAGAGCCTTTAAGAATTAGACTATAGTTAATGGTTAAATTCAAAAAATTCAGAGCTTAAACCAATGGAATCAGCGTGAAATGAACATCAAAGAATCTCACACCCCACATTAAAAGTTCAATTAAATAGTTATGTCTTGCCAGTGTTTCATGTACACATCTTCCACTTTGCTCATGTTTTGCTCATGTGAAAAATGCCTTGCCAATAGTTATGATAAACACACCGCAAGCGCATGCAGCAGCATGGGAAACTCTGAAGGTATTAATCACTAACTCTTGTCAAACTTATTCTCTGTGTCTATGTCCTTTGTGGAATTTTTTTCATTAGCATCGACATTATTGCCATTCCAATGGATTAAGAGCTATTTTTTTTTTTCCTTTCAACTTTTAATGGATGCTTTCATGAAAGAGGAACATGGTAATCTGTAGCAAAAGGCATTTGCTTTGCTTGCAGTGCAGCTGAAATAACAGAAAAAACTCTGTTGCATAGTAACTTCCTGGCCTTTTCTGTGGTGCTAATGTTGATATCGCCACAACTTTCAGTTACCAAGTCCTTTTTGTCCCTTTTCTCTTTCTATTTTGATATGGCTTATTAGGTCTGGTAGTTCAAAAGTCTTTCAGCAAATTGCTTGTCATTTTATTATCATGGGACTTTCTAGTCAATTGAATGCTATTGATGTTATGTTGAGGCGAGGTGCTTTTTCGTCCATTGTTTGAATAAATAATACCTATATATCCTTTTTTGCATAAATGTGCAGAATGCATCATGTGTCATAGTTCTAGGTTGATTTGGAGATCGTGGTGTGAGAGGAATGATTTTGGCTGCTAAGTATGCAAGAGAAAATAATGTCCCTTATCTTGGGATTTGTTCGAGCATGCAAATTTCTGTTATTGAGTTTGCCAGATCTGTAAGTACATTAACTTAGCCTTTGGTCATCCCTTCTTGTATGCATATAGATTTTTACTAATGTTTGTCTCTGATTTAGGTTTTGGGCTTGGACATAGCGAACAGCACAGAGGTTGATCATCCCTTATCTTGGGATTTGTTTGGGCATGCAAATTTCTGTTATTGAGTTTGCCAGATCTCTAAGTACATTAACTTAGCCTTCGATCATCCCTTCTTGTATGCATATAGATTTTTACTAATGTTTGTCTCTGATTTAGGTTTTGGGCTTGGACATAGCAAACTGCACAGAATTTGATGCTGAGATGCCCAATCCTGTCGTAATTTTGATGCCTGACATGTGGGTTTATTGCAAGTGCGGTATTTGGTCTAAGGTGTTAATATGCAGTTATGTACATGGAGGGATTGAGACCACGCATGGGAAGTATCTTGAGACTGGGTTCCCGTAGAACATTATTGCAGACACCTGATTGCAACTTTTGAAAACTGTATGTGATACATCTCTCCACTTTGTTTTTGTCGGTGGTGCTATTTGGCCATGTGTCCTTTAAGTGGAAACAGAAATATTATGCATCTTGAAATTGGGGGAGTTGGGGACTGAAGTTCTAGAAAGGAAAAAGATTAAGCATTCTGTCTAGTAAACATCTGGAGAACATTTGTTTGGGTCGCTTGTGTTGAAGCTTAGACATTGATATTCAGTTTCTAGAAGCTGAGGCATTGAGATTGATACTAAAAACGCGATTTTTGCTATATATGATGGTCTATATCGAAATATTGGGTAATTGTTGCTATTTGGCCTTATCAATGATTTGCAAGTACTGGCTTAAAGGTGACTATTATTTGAAGTGTTATGAAGTTATCAATGGAATCATATATTCTCATATTTTCACAATTTTGATTGCTTATTTATAGGTATTGCAACTTAGAATATGTTGATATGAGGTTTTCTGGAAGCTACCGATGATTTAGCAATAGTTGAAGTGTCATGAAGATGATGATGTTATTTTTGTGATGATCACCAGATGATACAGTCAAACCGTGATATGATCGGAACTCTAGAAGAAACTGGATTAAATTTGTTGGAAGGGATGAAATGGGTAGGAGAATGAAGATAGGTTTTCTGCCAAATGATACAAAAAATCAAATTTGCTGGCTGCAACATAATGACCTCCAATTTTTTGTGTCGCAAAAAGGCCCAAACTTACCATTTATTTCTCACATTCCAATGGATTTTGGAAGTCTTGGGAATATGTTCATAATTTTTTAGAGTTTATGAGCTATTTAGGGCTCACAAAGTGTTGATTTAAGTGCTATTTTCGGTTTAATGTTATTTGCATTTAAAGGGTTATTCCGAGGCGGTTGGATTTTGTGGATTATTCAAGGTTAAGGGTTTAACGAGGGAGTGTCAACTATTATGAGAAAATTAGGATATCAGGTAACTTAATGAATTTGTCAGAGGTCAGTTAATGTTGAGGATTTATTGAGGGTTTGGGGTTTTGTTCTAGGGGTGCTTTAGTCTCATCTTGAGTTTATTTAGGGTTACAAATTCAGGGTGTTATCTTCAGATCAAGTGTTTACGTGGGTTGTTTGGGATTTACCAATCTTGAGGTAATATCCTTGGTTTTTCAGTTCAGGGTTGTTGAGTTGTGTTGAGTTATCACTTGAGGGGCCATTCTCAAAGCTTCGACATTCGAATCAACAAGCATCCAATTATGTCATGTCCAAATAACTCAAATCATCGAATCAAAGTTGATGATTCAGACATTGATGCTAACTCAATGAAAGTTGGGATGATGCATTAGTCACAGCAGGCGAATAGCCAGTTTGGCCACCAATTGCCTACAATGCATCTGAAGCAGAAAATATTGTATACACCAATTTGTTCTTCTCCTAATGTTGATGCCAAATTCTGGAAATTATGACGAGGCATCTATACATGAATCAAGAGAAATCACGTTCAAACATCTTATTTTACCACGCTACATAAATAAAGCAAATGGCTAGCTAATGATCTACAAAACTCTAACCTTTGATCATGGAGAGGAAGAGAGATATTAGTGGAGAGTGCAAGATCATTGCTGAGAGGAGTCACCTTCATTACTCATAATGACCTCGTAACTATGTACAGAAAGAGAATAGTGAACACAATTATCTAACATCAAATTTGTGCCTTTGAAAGTGTAGGAGTCAACTTCAATGATATATCACCATAGGCTTCATCTTGTTGCACATCAATGAGTCCATAACTCTTCAAAACCTGTCCACGTCACATGAGAAGTCATCGACTGAGAAAATGATCCACAAAATCAAGAGTACTAATGAATTATGCTCACAGCTTCACAAGAAAGTGCAAACATTGATGCTCTTTTATGGGGACTGTAATTGGGTTTCGTGTAGTGGATGAAAGAGATTAGATTCTTCTGCAATATATCTACAATAAAAACTCCATCTACCATAGAAATTCCAAGGAACGTACAAGTGTCTCAAAAAACATTCTTGCACATAGTCTTCTGTTCTTTCCTTCTAAAATGTTGGTCAGGCTAAGACCTGACTCTTCTTCTTGTCCCGGGGCAGAGGGAGAACGTCTTTGTAAGAACTGAGCGACTGCCCTGCAATAGTCGCAGGCAGTAAATAACAGTAAGCACAAGTGAATCACTTACAATCCAAGAGTTAAACCTAACTATTAAGCATTTAAAATGGAGGATTCTATACAAACCTTGTTCTGATAGACAAAGGGTCAATTTCCTGTGATCTGCAGGATTCTGCTATCAAGTATGCTTCATCAGCTATAGATGTTTCGCCCATTAAGCCTTACAAAAGACAGATAAAAAGTAGTAGTGCAAATTATGGATTACATCATACCTGCCAGTGAAGTATCCTCTGCTTCCAGAAAAGAGAGTTCCTGCATATACATTGGCAACAGAATAAAAAACTCATGTCAAAGCTCTCCACTACCCAAACTTACTAGGGAAAAAGAACCAATACATACATGCACTTCTCTTAATCTTATCTAACACAAGGAAGCATTATGCACTAGGCAATGCGTCTCCAAGGTAGTAATGCCAGATAGATAAGGCAAAAGAAAGAAACCTCCGGGGAGAGAAACTCTAAGCCAAGGACAAGGGACTGTGATTGCTGATCCAGAATATGAAGAATGTGCAATGCAAAATAAGATGAAGAATGTGCCAAAACAAACTACTTATGTGTGAATGCGAGCAACTTTGTGGCGTAGAAGTAGCTACGCATGTCACAATTCAAAATTAGGGTCAGGAAAATTGCAATACTATCTTTATTCAGAAGGTGAAACCATAACTTTGAGTGTTGGCCTTTTGTCATACTCAAAACAGTCATAACAAAGTTTATATAAGGACCGAGTGAAACAAGATAAATTCAAATTACACATTCACAAGAAATGCCACGTATCAAATAATTAATGAGATGTTCTGTCGAAGTAATCGGCCAGTTGGCAAAGGAATAAAAAAGAATTGAAGAATACACAGAAAAGCCAGCGAAGACTCACTTCTGCAGCAGTCATCTCTGGAATATCTGAAAGGCAAGTGTTCTCTTCGACTTGATTTTCCTCTATAAATGTCCATGGTGTTTCCGTGTCAGACCTAAAAGGACCAGTGGACATGGCAGCATCAGGTGTTGGCAGAACTCCAGTTCCAACAGTACTTCCCTCAGGAAGCTCTGGCGCCGATCCCAAACTACCTGACATAGGGGTAAAGGTATCTCTTCCAAGAGAGGAGTCAATGCCTCTTATGGGAACTGAAACAAAATCCAGGAAGTTGCCACCAGTCTGGTCTTTGTCATGCCGAAGATGTTCAATTTCCATGCCAAAACCAGTAGCACTATCAGGAGATCGAGAAATCCCAGGACCAGGCAAAACTTCAGTTGTTGCACCTGGAGTCTCTGAATCCACAGGCTCTGGAATAACATCATCTTGGCCAAAAAGATGTGGGTTTATTGATACGTAGTCCTTCTTAAATATATTCTGAAGATCAGTGCACATGCCTGCAGCAATGCATATGGTGTTATCCTCTAGTGAAGATTTCTCCACCTAGCACATGCAAAAAGCAGTAGAAAAGTTTTAGAGAGACAAATACCATTGAAGAGGGGTTCCTGAAAACCGCAGTCCTTCCTGAGGCCTTTATTTAACTTCCATAAACCAAAAACAGAGTTAGGAATGTTCTTCCTTTTGCGCAGTATATCACTGGGATTGTCAAGAGCCCTTTTCATAAAGCTGCACATAAACATTTTCGAGTTACTAAAAGGCAACAAGAATATATGAGTCTGCTCTTGTGTCTTGATTAATAAGATTACCTATTTTTCAACACTACACATTCATCAAACAATTGCTTTCTCTTTCTTTTCCTTGCTGGTGGCCGCTGGACAGTTGGGCTTGATCGAATTGCCATTTCAGGTGATGCATGCTCTGATATTTAGAAAAACACTTGTAAAGAATGCTGGCTATGGAAAATCTGAAAAGGCAAAAACTCAGTTCTTTGACACAATAAAATGTGCGTGGAAAGTGGTAGAAGGTCTCACCAAATAAAACATGCTCATCCGGATCCACATCAGCATTCTGCAGATCTGCTGAAGCAGCTGCTTCTGAATGCTGTTGATATGGTAGTGATGACTCTCCAGAAGCCAAGGCATCTGGCACAGGAGGGGTGACAGTTCCCTTCTCCGACATGATTTGCTCAGATCTTGTGGGAGAGCTTCTATCATCTACGTGATCTGTCATGGGAGGAAAGTTCCCAAAGCCAACATCATGAACTGCATCACGCATAACTTCTATTTCTGGCAAATCTGGCATAGGAATGTCAGGATCAATTTCTCTCCTTGATGTAGGAGGAGAATCTTGGAAGCTCGCCCTATGTACTTCAGGGTGACTACGACTAGGACCTTCAGAATGCCTAGTACTGTTTAAACACACATAGAAATCACCTTATCATTGTATGATAAAAAGACTAAATATGTTTCTGTAAACTGCATAAAATAAGGAAAAAAACCACAAAAAACTGTTGTAAGTACACTTACTCCTCCATTAAACTAACCACAGAATCAGGTACCAGCGCATGTTGTGACGGTTCCAGAATATCCTATAACACAGGCCATTCTTGTTAGGAATCAGAGGAATTACTAGATGTTAAGGACAAAGCAACAATAAGTCAACCCAATGAAGAGATGATCAAGTGAGAGATTATAACCTCATCAAAAGTTATAACAATATAGGGATCTCTTCCGGTTGGGATTTGCTCTAAGAACCAAAGCAGAAAAATACACAAATTCATGCGTTAAGTACACGAATTTCAAGCCAAATGATTAGAAAACATTTTACTTCTTAAATTAAAAAATAGTCACCTATCAAAGTAATCTCGTCACGACTGCGTAGATGATCATCCTGGATCCTGAAATAAAATCCACTATTCATGACATTTCAAAAGGTGGAACCATAGAAAGGCAAGACATTAAACAAAATCATACCCCTCTTCATATGTGTCATCCAAATCCATGGCATCAAGTTCAAATGTGTTGGGCAAAGTGATAGATTGTACTGGTGCCTGTCTTGTATCCTCTGGCAAATTAAGCTCCACCGGAGAAAAACTTTGCTCAATCCAGTGAGTATAATATTACACTCGTGGAAAAGATAATCCACTTTTTTTGAATATATCCGAACAACACCCAACAGAAGATGGCCAGACATCCTCAAGGCAATTGGCACTTCAGGAAACATAATATATTCTGCAGAATACCAAAATGAATTACTCAAATTTGAGAATCTCAGTGAGTTACATATCCAAACAATTACAGAATAACACCAGACGCTAAGAGTATGGACATGCACTAGAAAGCAAACAGATAAATTAGCGTCAAGGAATCAGAGGAGACTTCCAATCAAAGTTCTTATTATGCTACAGTGAGAAATATACTCCCCCTTTGCAAGTCTGGGAAGCATAACTTAATTGGAATGCACAAGAGGTTTCTTCCTTCAATTTTCAAATTGATCCATCCTGAGAAACTTAATGTCAATCGCTCTCCCTTTTTACCAGGCTACTACCCTTTGACTTAACAAACATAAGGGCCTTATCATAATCGAATAGCATAAGAGCCATGGCATTGCTTTGTGCAGCAGCTGCACAAGCACCTTCTCCCACACTGGCATGTATATGAGCGTCTGCACAGCAAATTGGGAGGATTGTGGAGACTAGTGATCAATAAGGCACTAGTACAGTTTACTAAGACAGGGCAATAGGAGGAACGAATACTCAACGTTCAGCCGAAACAACATGAATTGAGCGATCACTGGATAAAAGTAAATGCAACTGGACTCAAGAGTATATTTCTGCCACCAAAAGCAGAAACTAAATGGACTAGAGAATGATAATTTCAGAGCTAAAAATCCTGAGTCCACAGACAAACTGGTGGACAAGAAAATGAATCCTTGCGAGCATTTCCCTTCTAAGATGCCTCCGTTTCTTCAAACCCATTAATTAACTCATAGCTAGTTCGGATGCAATCGGAAATTAAATGGACTAGAGAATGATAATTTCAGAGCTAAAAATCCTGAGTCTACAGACAAATTGGTGGACAAAAAATTGAATCCTTGCAAGCATTTTCCTTCTAAGATGCTTCCGTTTCTTCAAACCCAGTAATTAACTCGTAGCTAGGTCGAATGCGATAGCAAAGGAAAACCAACAGGAAAACCAGCCCCAAAATAGAGACGGAAGGAGAAAAAGAACAATCTTTCTGCGACGTAGTAAAGAAAGGAAGAAACTTTCGCGCTAATTCACATGCGACATTCGTAGTTTAGCGCCAGACTGAAGTCTGACTGCATTGGTTCCCCCTCTTCCCACGGGGGAACCCAACAAACCATGGGAAAACAAATCACTGTAGCTCCCGTAAATTGGAAAAAAGAAGAAGGGAAATCTTGAGAATCAAGCACCGCAGAAAGGAAAGGAATGAGAATACAAACCAACGGTTTTGAGAATATCGGTGGAGGTATAGTGAGATTTCTTGAGGCGATGTTGCAGATGAGCGGCGCACCAGACGGTGCCGAGGGGACCTTTCCGACCCAGAAATGTCTGCGAATAGAACATGTCGACGGAGATGACAACAACGTAGCACCAACTGACCCACGATTCGATTATCGGAAGAGAGGAAATGGAAGAGAAGAGGGGAAGAGATATGGTGAATTTGGGTGGGAGAGCGCGCGGGAAACCAGCGAGTGGCGCCAGTTTTTGTGTTTCTACCCTCTCCTTTTCTTTTTTCTCCCCTCTATCGCCCTCTTCGCACTTCGCGCGTGCGCGGTATCCAAAGCATGATTACATGATTTGGCAAAATTGGGAAAGGAAAAATGTTAAAATTTCAGGAAAAATCTTGAAATTTCTAATTATCCTTTTCCCCAAAAAAAGGAGGGAAAATATTTTTAAATCATATAAAAAACTCGCAGTATCCAAAGCATGATTACATGATTTTGCAAAATTGGGGGAAGGAAAAATGTTAAAATTTCAGGAAAAATCTTGAAATTTCTAATTGTCTTTTTCCCAAAAAAAGAGGTGGGAAAATATTTCTAAATCATATAAAAAACTTAAAATTCCATCTAATATTAATATAAAATGTTCTCTTTACCAAGTGAGAATCCAACAAAGATATTAAACTTTATCATACTTTTAAAGATAAGTTCATTAGAAATCATAAAATTTATCATAAGGGTGCAATTGAGTCATAAAACTTGCAAAATGTGCAATCAAATTCTAAAATTAATACTATCAATTTATTTAATGGGAAATGTTGACGTGGTAATTTTAAATTAATTTCTCTTTTCTAATAGGTATCTTTTAATTGTTTTTTTTAAAAATCCATTCGCATCCGTGTGGTTTTAAGATTTCTCCCAAGCAATGTTTTCCACTCAATTCACACAATTAACAAGAATTCGACCTTAGGATTTCTCCTAAATAGCCTTTCCCACTCAATTCACAAGAATCAGCCTTAGGATTTCTCCCTCAATTCACAAGAATTGCCTTGGGATTTCACCCAACAGCGTTTCCCACTCAATTCACAAGAATTTTAAAGAATTCAAAAATTCTAGAGAGAAGTTATGGATTCTATTTCTCTTATAGAATAAGATGGTAGAAATGAGGGAAGGAGACTCCTATATATACAAGTACAAGACAAACCATATCCGTAGATTTCTCTTCAATCTAACAGTGGAGATTGCATCTCCCCAACTATCACCTACCCGCATTAATTATATAGATGTATAATTACCGTATTGCATGCCCCTATGAATATTCTAGAAAACTTAAGAAAATCTTATGATTTAAGGAATATCGGTTGAGGGTTGCTTGTTCCAAGTATTGGTTACGATGTCGTTTAGGAACCCTTTTGGACCATTCATAACTTCGAGCCATGACATTAGGCTTAGGCTTGCACTTAAGCATCAATATTTGGGTGATGTTGGTGCTTGCTTAGGCCTAGTGATCATTGCTCACTCCAAGCAATAGTTGATGTCACCCAAAGTTTAGTGGGTTCCTAGATCTTAGTGCCCTCACCTAGGCTAGCAAGGGTCACCTACCCTCACCTAGGGTCGACAAGGCCTCACACGAGGCTAGAGGGGGCCGGCCACCCTTGCCTAGGGTTGGCGATCTTTGTCGGCCCCTCTAGTGATGGGTGGCAACATCGGTGGGGCCCACTAGCATGACCTTGTCTTGCCCTTCTTTTCTCTCTCTCTTTTTTTTTCAATTTATTTTTTTAAAATATAATGTTAGCTTTTTAAAAAAAAATTAATCAGTTAAAAAATAAAAAAATAAAAAATACCAACTAAAATAAATAAATTAATTTGAAATTGTCATGTCAGCATATTTTGTTAAACAAATTAATGATGTTAATTTTATGACTTGATTGCACCTGTTTGAACAAGTTTTTGAATCTGGTTGCACTTTTTGCAAACTTTATAACTCGATTGTATTTTTGTGATAAATTTTAAAACTTCTAATAAACTTATCATTATAATTTTATATATCAAATTGAGGAAACAAATATTATTGAGAATGGGCCAAAAAAAAAAAAAAAGTGATGGGAATATATCTATAGACGTGAAAAGTTAAGTCGTAAATTGATATTTTACATCTCTTATCATATACCTGTTCATAATGCACTCTGTAGAGGTTTTTTTAATTTTCTCTTTCTCCACGCCGCCAGCAATAATATATATTATTCTGTTTATGTTACTCCAAAAATAACGGAAAAAGAGAGTGAGTGACGACTCATTTGCTTAAATAAACTGAGTCTCATGTGTAATGCACCGATTTACTCATCTTTCCCGTCAATTAAAATACCATAGAAGAAGATACAAAAGGGTATAGTTTAGAAATTTTTATGATGCCTCAGTATATTGTTCTGGTGACGTCAAACCTAATTAGTAAGCAAATGTTTCTCTTCTAATCACTTGAAATCGACTCCATCAATACATGTTTTCATGCATTCATCGGCCATTATATATTTATTATAAGTTGAATAACTCGAAAAATTCAAATGCCTCGAGCTGGAAACGTTAATTTCACAAATTCTGCAAATTCACAAGATTTTTTTTTTATAAAAAAATAGCAATCCTTCCGATCAAGTGCTACTTCACTCCCTCACCATCTCCATTAACCTTCACTTTCAACCCACAAGTCACTTGTCCTCAAGCTGGCAAAACCTTTTCATACTCAAAGCCTCATTTTCAGTTTCACAGCGTGGAGAGAAAGGAAACACAGACATCCTCCGCGAGGTCATGTGCATTATACACTTTGCCAACGTAAATTATAACATGTTCTTTCAAGTTTGAACGTATCGAGAAAATGCTCATTAGGCTGCATTTTGGAAGCTCGTCTGCTTCTGGAAAGACCTGGCTGGCTGGTTCCCGAGCCATAAGTAAATCACCCGCATCAGAGCAGACATGAATAGCACTGAAGAGTATCAATTCAGTCTCGGGATCATCACTAAAGCAGCATGATCAGTCTTAGGATGAAACTTTACAATATGCAACTGCGCTTCAAAACTGTCTCCTTTATCCCCTACACTTTTCAGGTACACAAATAGAACCAAAACACTCCACATGTGCAAAAAGCTGATATCTCCGAAGGATACATAGACGATGTACATATCTCAAAAGCCAAGGCTCTCCCCAGCGGCTACGCCTTGTTCACACGAATTCGTTGTCCTTCGAATAGCTGCAAAGCAAGATGCAGAACAGTCTATGAACTGGAAAACCATAAGTACTGACAACTTAGAGCAGAGATAGAACAAAGATCATGCAAATATGGCTTAAGCCTAAAGATAAATTTTAACACAGGAGCTAGCAACTCAGGCAGTAGTAGCACACATGGCAACCTGATGTGCATGTACCCATATGAAGCTTAAAGCTAACAAGGCCACATAATTGCATAGGGTATCAACGGTGATCAGTCCACTTACAGCATTGTTAAGAGATGCAATAGCGGCTTCCACATCCTCATCCGAGGAGAAGGTAACAAAACCAAACCCACTGGATTTTGATGTTCCTGGAACCCGTGAAACCTTTGCGCTAAGTACCTGCCCCTTCTCAGAGAAAAATTGCTTCAGCGTGTCCGTAGTTACCGACTTAGAAAGATTTCCCACATATACTTTGTGTGGGCTGTCAACAAACTGGGATTCCTCAGCTTGAAAAAGGGACGAATCCATCGATGACAATGGTTTTTCGGTGATGTTAACTTTGATCTCCCGGCCTCCTATTTGCTGCCATGGAACAGATAGAGCTAATCATTCCCAGTCATCTACTGTCTATAAATGTAACCTCCCTTAATTTCATCCATCAGTCACTTACAGAGCCATTCAATTTCTCTATTACAGCATTGGCATCCTCGACGGTCTTCATCGTAACAAATGCAAATCGGCGGCTTCTGCCAGTGTACTTATCGTACATCACCTAACAGGAGACAAAAAAGAAAAGAAAGGAACAGACTCAAGTTCAGACATTTTGTGATTTTGACATATTTTTGGGTGATGGGCTTCGCTCAAAAGTCACAAGTGAGGCGCAGTGTCCATTCTGAACAGCATGATGCGGACCAAGCATAATCATTAACCAGGGCTCCGGACCCGACAGACAGAGGATGATGGATAATGAAGAGAATCCCTAACCCAGGACCGAAAGACATGCCCATTAATCGCAACAGCATAACAAAGCAGCATGGCTAATGCTATAAATTTGTTGGATTTGGAGGAGCAGTACCTCAGCTGTTTCAACGGCGCCGTGTTCCTCAACGATTCCGGTGAGCTGGGCGTTGTCCACGTCTCTGGGTATGTTTCCGATGTAGAGCCTCCTGGCGGCGGCACCCTCCGAAGAAGAAGAGGCGACGGCGGCGGCTTCTTCTGCAACGGCGAACAAACAAACTCTCTTCGAGTACAATCTACGCGGGGCGAAAGGGAAGGCGAGGGGATTGAGGCCAAGTTTTGGGACGCAGAGCTGCTTTGCATTGGACGACGACGACGGAAGGAAGGAGTGACCAAAGAGACTGCGAGGCGGCGGCGCCGAGAGCAGCAAAGATAATGCGGCTGACGCCATGGGGCAGAGAGGAGGGCAAGCAGAGCAAACCGGCAAACGGAGGAGGAGGAGGACGAGGGCAGAGGAGTCGCGTTCTATCTTCTCCTGCGAAGATTATCCATTTCTCCATGGGCTGGAACTTCAGGTGGGCCTACCGAGGTACGTAATGGGCCGAGCCCACTAGGCCTCTTGTGACCCATCGGCCACATGACCGTCCCCCCCCGCTAGGGTTTTCTTCCGAGCGAACAGAACGGCGGGACTAGCTTTATATGCCCTCTCTGCTCGCGCCGACCAGAGAGAGTCTCTCATTTTCTGGCTAGACAGGGGAAGAGCAGAGAGATCGAACAATGGCGCCGCCGCAGAGTGCGAAGGCGAGCAGGAACCCGGAGCTGATCCGAGGGATAGGCAAGTACTCGAGGTCTCAGATGTACCACAAGCGTGGTCTCTGGGCCATCAAGGCCAAGAACGGCGGCGCCTTCCCCCGCCACGCCCCCGCCGCCAAGCCTGCCCCTCCCGCCGCCAAGGCCCCCAAGTTCTACCCCGCCGACGACGTCAAGAAGCCCCTCCTCAACAAGCGCAACCCCAGACCCACCAAGCTCCGGTCCTCCATCTCCCCCGGCACCGTCCTGATCGTCCTCGCCGGCCGATTCAAGGGCAAGCGGGTCGTCTTCCTCAAGCAGCTCCACTCCGGTCTGCTCCTCATCACTGGTGAGTCCATCCTTCTCCATATCTCTCTCGACCTCCGCCCTTTGGTTTGTTAATTGGATGAGTTACCCACTGCTGAATTTGTGAGTGTGGGGAGCAAACTTTGATGCTTCTGCACAATACGTGTTGTTGTAGGTGGAAAAATTTCATACGCGCGTTTCCTGTACTATGTTAAAGTTATGAACTTGGGCATCGATAGTCCTCCCGATTGTCCTCCCTTTGTTATGGGCATTTATCTCAGTGCGGATTTACCATGGCGTTTTTGTGTTTGGCTTAGCATATTCGAATTTGATTTACTTCATGTGAATTCAATGTTACATACAGTTCCAATTCTTATATTAATTATTATCGTGGAGTTAGGATGTATTAATAGTTAGGAGTAACTGTACGAGACAACATTTAGACCCTGTTTTGTAGAAACAACCCCTGACTTCTGGTTTGAATCTTAGATTTAATCCCTTGATCTTCTGCTTTTTTTGCTTTTGAAATCGTGCTAAGCATTCTGCTGGAGCAGTTGTCGCCTTTTAGAAGCAGAAATAACTTTGTAAAAGCACCCTGATTCCTGAGGAGTTATCTTTTCAGTGCTGAAAGATCAGTTGGCTCTGCAGTCGACTTTGTGTGTTCAATGCACTAATCGATGTTCTCTAGCATGAAAATTTGACTTACTGAACTTACATTCTTTAATAACTAAGGGAGGGTTCAGCTACTCTTTTTCAGCTTAGTCATGTGGCCGCAGTGTATCACTTTATGCCAGGCATGGCTTCTACAGAGGCACAAAGAACATAAGTGTGTAATTTTATCCCCTTCGGCCACTCCTGTATTGTTCATTAATCCATTTTTATCCTCTAAATTCAGGTCCATTCAAGATTAATGGTGTTCCTCTAAGAAGGGTCAATCAATCTTATGTGATTGCAACATCCACTAAGGTCGATATATCTGCTGTTAATGTTGAGAAATTTGATGACAAGTATTTTGGAAAGAAAGTTGAGAAGAAGAACAAGAAAGGAGAAGGCGAGTTCTTTGAGGCCGAGAAAGAGGTCAGTTCCATGACATAGTTTTGTTGTCTTCTCAACAGAGAGTAGTATTCTTCTTCCAGCATGGCTACATTTAACTTCTATTGCTCTTTCTCTTTTCAAAATGTAGGAGAAAAATGTGCTTCCACAGGAGAAAAAAGATGACCAGAAGTCAGTGGATGCTCCATTGATAAAATCCATTGAAGGTGTGCCGGATTTGAAGAGTTATTTGGCTGCCAGGTTCTCCCTCAAGGCAGGCATGAAGCCGCATGAACTGGTCTTCTAGTTGATGAAGTATAGTGCTAGGATTTCTCAGTTTTTGCTACTTTGAGCATTGTCATCTCATCATGTGTACTTTTTATTCTCACATTGCTATAGACATCTAAATGTTGTCGTTTTCAGAGGCAATACATACTTTGTGAGGCGATTTTCTTTTCTCTGAATTCAGCTATCCCGACATTCTCTTGACTTTCAGTACTTACAATTATGCGGTCAGATAAGTTCATCATTTTTGTTTTCTGTGAAGGTCATGAAATGTTGATTTAACGTCTGAGTTTAGTAAAGGGCTTTGCCACTTTGATTGTCAGGCAGTGTACCTCCCTTCATTTTTCGGCATGCTTCTTTGATGTCATTCTTAATTGTAGAAGGCTTTCTCCTTTGAGATATAGTCCATGCCTCTCCCTTATGGTTAAGGTTTTGTCAAATATTACTGTATTCTCCATCTTTTTTGGGATGGGGGTTATATGTGAAACGACTTTATACTAATACATTCAGTGGCCTATATCACATGACTGAACAAATCTTGTTGTGTATGTCCTGTGGAACTCGTTCTCAGCCATTGCCATCTAATTTATGTTTTTTTTTTTGAGTAATCTAATCTTAAAGGCAGAGGTCGTTGTGGATTCTGCATAAAATTAATCATAAACTTCATCTTTTTGAGCCGATTCTGCCCTGCGATCGATTTTGTTTTTGGTATTCTCTCTTGCAGCTCTGAGAACGATTTGCCAGTGAAAGCTGTTGGTCTAAGAGTGCTTGTTGTGTTTTTGACATGGTTTTATCATGCTAAAAATGTCTGGCATCGCTTCTCTGTGATTTAGAAATCAGTAAGATCAGAAGGGCATGCATTGTGGGATTTCTATGGAGACAGTTGCAATTATTTATCTTCAACGGTGGACATAAATATTGCGATAACAGCTTAACTTCAGCACCCAAATGGAGTACACACAATACCCTTATACAATACAAAGCAGTATGTCAGTACATAGATTGGATGCATCTTATATGAAAGTGGGCAAACCAGAAGTATGATGATTGTTTAATCACAGTAAACCGTCTGTGCGAGCAGGCAGTCTCTTGAAAAAATTGCCTGGGACTGAAGGCAGTTTGCTCCGGAAACGAGGATGCCGCAAGTAATACAGACCTGTCACTAGGGCCACTACTTTGAAAGGGGTGACATAAAGCACCACGGCTGCACAAAGACAAAACATAATGAAAAGGCCTGTTGCTCTTGGGTCTCTCCAAACGAGCAAGGATTGCAATCTCTCTCCTTGTGTTGCCATGTCGCCCACGACAGTTTGAATCCGACCTGCAACACTCCTAAGTCGGTCATACCTCATTCGGACAATATCGTGCGGCCTGGAAGTCGGGAAAGTATCAAATTCTTCATCCAACTCATCTGGGTGCACGGCCTCTGCCCATGAAAGCTTTGTATCCATGTGAGGTGGGTGCCTCGGACGGAACCTGTAGTTCCATAGTCCGATGAGGAACATGTAGAGAAATAGAGTTGGTAGAATCAATTCTGGGTACCATATTAGTATCAGAAACAATATGTGAACCAACACTGATGTCGTGGGGTTCTTCCAGTTACCGACATCTCCAAACCAGCTGCCCATATTAATCATTCCTGAAAGGAGTGACATTATGCGAAAGAAGTTGGCTTTACTCCTCCTCATGCTCCATAAGTGGAGTCCACATCAAGCATATACTCCACCACCTCTTTTCTGAGAGGAGGTTCAGCTCTCCCAAGCCTTACCGCCACAATATTCATTGCTTGGTATCTGAGACTATCAACTTGATTAACAGTAAAAGGATGCAAGTAGTGCATTTTCGGTAGCAAAGGGTGTCCGTAGACATAGATCATGTTGGCAAGAGAAAGGGTAGTGAACCGAAATGCAAGTTGTAACTCACCCATTTTCTTTACACCAGGTGGTCGCAGAACCAGAAGTGGGTAAGAATGTGTGTAGATACGGTGAGCTTCTAGTGTCGAGAGGCGAATTCGTACCTTGCCAATTTGTGAATCTCTTGCTGCACTGCCGGTAGCTGACTTATCACCTCCACCCAAGTGGCAATTGTCGAAGACTCCTAATGTCATCACAGTGCAAGGATCATAGACCTCCCATGTGTATTGTTCATTCCACTTAGGATTCATAGTATCAAGAATCGTCCTTGTCCGAACCCATTTCTGGCCATACTTTGCTACGCAATATGCATCTGTGGTCCCTCGAGCGTTCTTCATCTTCATTGGGAGGAGCCCTTGTGCACTTAGAATACCCACCTCCAATATGCCCACCGGGGGCTTCCAAAGCTGCCTTGATGTGGGCCGCTGATCACTTATATACATGGTTGATTCATCCAACACATGATATCCACCTTCGAGGCAGACTCTCAGGTGAATCCTGCTAGAAAACTTCAGCTCCTTTCTCCTGTCTGCTTCCAAGGCTCCAAAGCCATACTTTTCAAGATTGAACCATCGAGAATGAACTGGCCTGTGGTCAAGCCGCTTCTCAAATGTGTCAAGCGGGAGAACTATTTTCCCTAGCGTTTCCTCTTTCGAAGGGTGAACTTGATCTTCGACTGTGATGACTAGAAGCTCTTCGAAAGGCTCAGCTGCCACAAAAACTAGATCTTCATTCCAAATTGGGTTGGTTGTGCGAGTTGGACATATATTTGTCCTTAGTACTTGACTGCCGACTTGAGCTTTGACAAATAAATCTGGCAATCGGCTTGTGTCATTGGGAAGCGCATCTTGAGCTTCAATGACATTCACCCTGAGATACCAGAGCTTTGGTGACACATAAACCTTTGATCGAACGTTAAATACACCTTCCCCATAGACAGAGGAAGCATCAGAGTGCCATGCCTCAGGGAAGGCTTCATCAGCTTGAGTACCCATCCAAACTGCCAGCATCATCTCTCCCCTCACTTTCCCTCCTCCCCTCCTGTCCTCCAACCTATACCACTGTGGAGCCAATGGGCTGTTAGGAGGAACCCTAGTCGGAATTTCATTCAGGTCGAAAACCACCCTGCCAACATAATCATCTCTTCCCACCATTTCCTTATCCTTCACAAAAACCTCGAGTGTTGACGACTGGATTCTGTCTTTGGAGAAAGCAAAAACTTGGTTCCACTCTGGGTTTATTTTCCTCTCAAAATGCCTCGTTCTTCCTTTATAGTTCCCCAACTTGACCTCCACATAAGGGTCACAGCTCCCAGTTATGGAGCTTGGAGGAAGATCTTTCGCTTTTACAACTCGAACATATAAATAGAACGTCTGTTCTACCAGGTCATATGTGCTTGTGAATCTCTCGCTGCTCATCCATCCTCTGCCGCCATATGATCCACTGTTTAGCCACCGTTCACCAAGCTCAGGATTGGCTTCTTTGACCTTATAATCATCTGGATCGGTCACTTGGGCTTGGGGAGTAGCTGAGTGCATGGTGAATGGACCAGCTTGACTTGCTAGGTGTTTTCCAAATAATGTGTGCTAGCTTAACAGCAGTACTTGGTTCTGCACGATGAGTTACCTCACTTAATCAAGATTCTGATGAACAATCAGTGCAAACATATTCAGCATATATAGAGTTCAATATTACCTGATGCTTTAGCTCTAAAAGAATATATGCTTCGAGTTCAACTACCTCTGTCCTGAATCCGCCAAAACAAGAGGGTGTTTAGAGAAACATGGGAAGTAGCATAACCTTCTCAGCCTGTTTGCTTGGCTGGAATCTCGTTCTCCAAGAGTCATAGAGAGAGTAAATTATTGTGGACTATGGTAAGACAAACAATTTTTTACCAATCTCACCTTCAACAAATTGGAGGAATGACGTGAAGTGTGACTCTTTGATTTGCTTCCTTGCCTTCCTTGCAATATTCTGGCAAGGCTTACAGCCCTTCAAGAAGTTTAGGCAGGGAAATGAAACGTCCCAAGTTATTCTTCTGAGAAAACTTTGATGGCTTGAAATGCAGCTTTGATTTCAACAAATTGAGGAGGAGTTTCTTTTTCCAAATTGGATTGGGGTTATCATTAGTTGTTTTCTTGGAGAAGCAACAGGTGATAAATGGATCCTAGCTTCATGGTCCCGTTCATAATTAATCTTCTGATATAAGAGGATGCAGAAAGTGGGGCAGAAGCCCACAAGAAAGCCTAGACTCAATTTGGAAGCAAGGAAGTCCCAACAATGAAGGCAGCTAACGAGCATGAGAAAGTTCAGATTCTTTCCTTTCGAAGCACAGTGGCTAGAGGGTGAGTTTGTTTTTGAGAAGAAAGGAATGCTTTGATGAAGAAGCCTGCTGGGGAAGGAATAGTGAAAGTGCAGAGAAAGCATGAAATTCTGCTTGATATGCTTGGAGAAAAGGACTAAAGACTAGGACAGAAGTGTACCTTTTTTCGAACATCTGATTGCAGAGTTGATCTAGCCAATTTTCCTTCTCATTCGAAAAATGAGATACATGAGATGAAAACGCAAGCGGTCGTACTGAATAGAACAAACATCAATTTTCCATGTTTTCTTTCTCAATACGAAGTAATTAACTGTTGCTGCTAAGATCTTTCTCTATTTCGGTTTTGGACGCTTTGCCGATTAATCTTCTTCTCATTGTTTTCTGTTCCGAAGCTTGGCATCTCACCTTCTAGCATGAATTCTATTTGTTTGAGTTGGCCTCCAGCTTTTTCGTTAATCGGATATTACTTGAAGCTTTGTTAAAGGAATCCTGAAGTGATCATATCGTGTGTGAAGTCAATAAACAAGGTAAGGCAGTAAGCTAATAGGACACCATCGACGTATTATTTGAACATCATTAATCGCGTGGTCAAAATTTTTATTCCTCTTGGAAAAACTTATTTTCATAATTCAGTTGGGTTTACAAGAAAATCAAGAATAAACGACACAATGAAAATTTTACAATTCTATTTTTGCTAAAATTCGGATGGGTCCAACCAAACAATTGTTACAGGATTATGAATGGAACACATACACCGAATTGAGAAAAAAAATCTTAGCCGCCTCTGAATCATGTACACCCCCGCTCACATGAATCATTAATTGGGGGGAGTCGTATGGACCTCATCTAATCCAACAACGCATGCGAGTTGGGCTCACATGCATCGAAAGTTAGCAAAACCTACTACTGAATTGAATCTCTTGTAAAGTAAAAGGGGAGGTGGAATTTCAGGGTTCCAATTATGTTTTAGAAAATGGTACCGTGTTTACATTGCAAATCTAAAAACAACAATCATTTCCATTTTCAAATATCTGATAGAGAGCTTTGTTCAGGATTAAATGTGATTAAAATGTGCATATTCCGCCAAAATCACGAAAGAGAGCTTTTCTAATGGTTTTTTAAGCCCCTTTTTTTTTCATTTTGATATGGAAAAATAATGAAAACATCAAAAAATCCATTTTGATTTTATGACTTATATTTTGATAAGAATTACCGTTGTTCTCGTTTCGAAAAAGCAGTTTTCAAGGACTGCCAAATGGGTTTTCTATCTCCGATTCTCAAACAGGAATATAAACAAGAAATTGAAAAATTTATCGTGAACTAAAACAAAGCCTTAGTTATCCTCCCCTTCACTCTTTTGTGACTGTGGTATATGAGTTAATCTACAATATGTTTTTGACGAAGCACCCATCATTACGAAGTACATGTTGATTTGTGGCGAACCAATGTGAAAGTGAAGAGACATGCATTTATAGGAACATTTGATTCCGGAACATTGTTCTCTAATGGTAAAATGTGAACAACATCGGGAATTGTCAAAATCTATTGGTGGCAAAAACTTGACTAGCTAATTGTTTAGTCAATAATGCACTGCTAAGTTACTAATACTTTCACTAAAGTATCAACATTTGCTAGATTGATTTAAACTGCTAACTATTTTAATAATTTATCAAATTTATTTACGTATCAATGTGTTAAAGTTACTAACTTTTATATAGACAATTACATGTACTTATTTGAGTCCACTTACTGATTTTTATATGATTGATTCGAAATTATTGATTATTCCAATAATTTACCAATATTTATTTGTTGGAGTTATGTATGTGTCAAAGATATTAACTCTATTAGAAAATTACCAAGCTTGATCTATGTGATTTACCAATTTTTCACATGTCAAGTGACCAACTAGTTTTAGATTTGCTAACTCTCATTTGGGTGAGTCACCATCAATTATTTGCTGGTTTCGTAATTACTAGCGGTTTTAATAACTTCATTTTCAAAACTCACCAACTTGTCAAATTTACTAACTCTTATAGGAAATTATCGAGTCTTATCTTACCAATGTTTGTTTTATTGTTCAAAATTACCAACCTTTTCAATACTTTAGCAAAATTTATTTGTTAAGTTACCAGGATGTTAAATTAATTAAATCTTATAGGAAATTACCAACTTTTCTATGGGTCACCACTGATATTTGTATGATTGCTTCAAAATTACTAACTCTTATAATAACTACCACCATTTTTACATTATTTTTTTTTGCAAAAACTTACCAACTTGGCCAAGTTACTTAACTCTTCTAAGAAATTACCAGTCACCAACATTTACTACAATTTTTTGGAAATTACTGACCATTCCTTTAATTCACCAAATTTGTTGAACTTCCCCACGTTACTACCTCTTCTACTAAAATTACAACTATTTTTAAAAGTACTAACTACTTCAATAATTTGCAAACATTTATTTCCAGATTTCACTTTATCAACTGTTACATTGAGTTACCAATTGATGTTTGAGTAAGTTACCGGCATTTATTTGATTGTTTTAAAACTACAGTTGTTCCAAGAATTTTACTAATATTTATGGTAATTTATCAACCCAAAAAAGGGTAATAACTCCTATAAGGACATATCAACTCTTTATTTGAGTCTGTTGCCAATTTTTAGTTGATTGTGTCAGATGTACAAAATATCTCTATTGTTTATAAATGTTAATTTGGAGAGCCTACTGACAAGTTAAATTACTATTGTTATACGAAATTACCATTTTTTAAAAAAATTACCAACTGGATCCACATAATTTGCCAACATTTTTCTTCTTTTTTTTTGCGAACTTAAGTTATCAGCTCTTCATGAAATTTCCAACTCTTATTTAAGTAACTTATTGGCTTTTATCTGATTGTTTTAAAAGCTTCAGCTATTTTGATAATTTACCACATTTATTTGGGGAGATTTTCAACTTGTTAAATTTACAAATGAATAAACCCTAGAAAAGGGACTCATGTAATTTAGAAATAATTAGATAAATAATAGTTAGTAAAGCTAATACCAGGCAGTGCCTTAGTCCATGAAGTGTTGCTAAATCACTTAAATTAAAATTAGGAGCTCATTATAAGACTTAGTGACTTTTACATAGTGATAACTATAGTATATAAATATTGGTAAGGACAAGAGGGGGTTGCTATTGCTAGTCACCAATGCCAAGAGAGTGTAACCTTAGCAAAAAACCCTAAACCTTCAAGTCACAAGTGGTGCAGAGTAGTTATTAGTCAATCCAAACATTTCATGATGATGGTCGCTCCTCCTTGTGCCTTTAATTATCCAAAGAAAAAAAAAATTGTGGTTGGTTTTCAAACAACCAAATAAAAGTGGGTAAATTAAGTCTTGTGAGAGTTGGTAATTTTCAACAGAAGTTTGTAACTTTAATGCATTAGAATGCTACACAAGTTAATACCGGTAGTTTGTAGAAATAGTAGATAATTCAAAAGTAAATTATATATCGATATCATATCAATTGGCGACTAAATAACATGTAACTAGTTGAATAACCGTTTGCATTTCCATAAAATTGTCGGTAAACTAACGTGTTATGGTTTGAATAAGTCGCCGGTCAGTTGATGGAGACTTTTTTAACTCGTTACATAGTGAAGCAAATGCATTATTAGCCTTTAGTTACATAGTGAAGCAAATGCATTATTAACCTTTAGAACCCAATGCTAGCTGTTGCGCCACACTACAGACGTGTGGACAAATTATTGCATTTTCTAATAGACTCAACTTTCGGTTGGCTTCCCCTGTCGAGTTGTTCCTCTTTGCGGTTGTTTGCTCCACCGTTGCTTCCTAGGGAAGAAAGAAGAATAAAGTGCGTGTCCGGATTGACTAGTGTTCTATCATGTCTCCACGAGGAAAAGTTCTTCCCTCCAGCAGCAAGGCATGTACCAAAAGGTTCTAGCTAGGTAAACAGATTCATACAGGAACCAGCTGAAGCAAAGGTGCAAGCAACAAGTGAAGTGAAGCTTTAATCAACTAAGGATTTGGATTCTTAACTGAAGACACACTTCAGTGGCTTCACTTTCCGTGAGGAGGTCCAAAACCATTAAAAACTCAATCCTCTGGACTCCACACGAAACCCACTTGCTACCGTGAGAGATCAGCGGGGACAAAGGGCAGCATAGAATGCCATGGTTCGCTCAAATTTCTGTTAGGACTTCTAAAATTCGTTTACAAATTGTCTCGTACAATACATTGAAATGCAAAAATTGCCTTCAGATGCTTTGACAACATCGGCAATACAATAGCCAACAAAATTTCGTAACAATGAAAACAAAAACAATGACAAGATTATTTTGACTATAACTTCCTCATAACCCGAGTGCATGTGAGCTGAATCTTGCCTAGCAAAAAAAATTGCCCAATTGAGAAGCATGAACGTACTGATGGGTACTATCAGTAAACTCCCGCGGTGCTTTGAATTTTTGAAAACATCATGGCACAGCTGTAATCTGACTTAGAGAGAACTCCTTTGCTCAAATGGTCTGCCCTCTGAACTTAATCCACAACTTTCGGCTTTGCCTTCTGCTTCTTTGTTTCAAGTGATGCCAGGCCTCGGCCCAGTCCAACTGGTGGCTGAACTTCTGCAGACGCGACTTGGTCTTTCTTATCTTCAGTGCCATTTTGAGAATGGCCATTGACTTCCTTCTTCGACCCATCAGTTTCCTCACTGTTGACAACTTCAGGGGTCATTCCTGAATTGATGATATTGAGGAGCTGCGTAAGTGGTTGCAAAGCTTGGACAGGAACACCATGCGGACGTATCAAGAGACCCCTAGCTGCAGCCTTTTTCCTTACTTCAGCTGCTGCTCGTGCTGCTCTTTCATCGACCCCTCTTCCTCGTGGAAGAGTTTCGCCAATAATGGCAGCATTAATTGACTGATTGACAGACGTGCTGGAACTTGCAGATCCCCCAGATGCAGCAGCAGCTTGAAATGCATGTATCAAGTCTGGATGAGCCTGTTAAGCAAAAAGCAAATCATTACACACTGATAGATGGTTTACCGAATCACAAACTTCATAAACGAAGCCAAATATTGCAGGGAAGCAGAACATCATTGTTCAAAGGGAACCTCAACATCCTTTTAGCAAGACAGATGGACCTTTACCTTTCAGCAAACCAGGATGGCTAAAATTTTATCTACGAAACTCTGGCAGAGAGCACAAGTGGCATGAAATGTGACTTTTGATGGATATGTTCAAAAAATATTGCCATTCCCAAATTCTTTATCCTTCATATGTTCGAGATTATGCCACTACCATTAACATATCTCATAGCTGGAAACAAACTAGCCAAGCACAAACTGAAAAGTCATCGAAAAGTACCTTCAAAATATCAATAGCCTTTTGAGCAGAAGCTGCATTCACAGCTTGGCCTTTCTGCTTTTGTGCATTCATCTACTCACATAGCATTGGCAGAGAAAAGTGATGAGTTTACTAGAACACAAAAATAAGAATGAACAACTGTCCCAACCAAATATTATGTCAACCAACTATATCATCATTTTACCTGAAGTTCACGCATTTTGAATGTCTTCATCCAGTTCTGTGAGTCACGGGTCCGTGAATCCTCCTCACCAAGTTGCTTAACAAGTATGTCATAAGTTTTCTTCTCATGCTGGCATAACAAAGACTTATTAGTCATCTATCATAGCACATCATTGAAAGACTAATTGCTTGAAGCACATAATACCTGATGAGAGAGCTTAAAGGCACCCATACAGTTGAATGCAATTGCAAGTGCATGATAGCACACAGCAGTTTGAATATGCTCCTCCCCTAGAAGCCTCTCATTCTTTTTCAATGCCTCCTGCAGATAACGAAGAGCTGTATCCATCTTTCCCATATCCTGGTACATCATTGCAACATTTATAAATGTTGCAGCAACATCTGGATGATCGGGGCCTGAGGACAAACTAAGTAGGAGCAGTGCCCGTGCCATATGCTTTAAAGCAAGTTCTGTCTGATTAAGTCCATGGTAGAAAAGAGCCATATTTCCATAGCTGCAACCAGGAATTAGTGCAAAGATTTATACCCACAATGACACCAGCAAGAGAGAGCCAGGGGACGAAGGGTGGATTTTGAAAATGAGCATTAATCAAGTAAAAATCAACATGCATAAACTCTCAAACATTCAAAGAAAGAAGGCCTACATCCTACACCAACAACTGACAAGATAGACTTGATAATCATATTCAAGCACCAATTTATTTATGAAACAGAAGGAAGAGGCCAGGGAAGGGGTAAAGAACAGTGCCTGTGGGCAGTGTCAGGGTGATCCAAACCCAGGCAACGTTCATTTATAATCAATTCCTTGTGCTGCTGCATTATGGCCCCTGCCATGTCTCCAGCATGATACAAAACCATCGCAAGGTACCTGCAAAGTTGAATTAATAAATTAACACATTATTACTCATTTTATAACCAGAAAATAGAGACAAATACGAGGCCATCGCAGTCAAGAATTAAAGCTCCAGCTTATATCCAACATTACAGCAAAAATTGTTAGTTCACACGAGGTTCATGGCAATAAACTAATCAAAATTAAAACTGCAACTTCATGAGAGGTTCAAATTATGATATTTACCTACAGCAATTAGCCACCTCTCGATGCATTGGGCCTGTTACCTGCAATAAATTAATTGAAAGATGCAACAACAGATGATGAACAGCATCAATAAGACAATGTTAATGGACTGAAACAATATGTACCTGCTGAAGCATTGAAAATGCCTCTGAAAACAATGTGTATGCTTCACTGAGCATTCCCTGAAACAGAAGGGTGAAAGGACTTAACAGAGTCTTAAATCTATGGGAAGGAAAAATTGATCAAGGGGTTAAATTTTCTTGTTTTCAAAAGTTGCCAAAGTAAATAAAGAAAACTTAGCGAACCCGGATAATTGGTTATGCATACTAACAGATGAAAAGGTATATGTATCTGATCTGCCCGATTTCTTTCATTTCTAATTTAGCATTAACTACCCAACACCTCAAATTCTCTACAGAATAAAACCTACAACCAAATCACTTTTACATGAAAGTCAAAAACCCCAAACTCAAAACAATAGAATTGAACAAACACATAAACAGCTATTACCTCTGCCAGTTGGACTTTCCCAAGTTCCACAAGATCCTTTGCTTCAGTAGATACAGGAATTGACTGCTTCACTACAGGTTGGATATCCAAGATATCGGATGTTTGGAATGGTAATGCAGCACCAAAATCATACTTGCGAGCAGCAATAGATATGCCAACCTATTTTGAAGACATCCAAAAAAGTGTCATGATAAATTAAACAAATTCACCTTGGCATCCCAAATTCATTTAATATCATAATAATATATTTGACAATTTTCCCTCTCCGACAACCTTCACAATCCAGAAAGTATCTAAGCAAACAAGGATTCACATCATGCAAACTCAAATAAATAAATAAATATGTAAATTCAACTACCTTTTGGCAGAAGTTGCGCAAAACTGCTACTTTCTTCACACGTTGTCTTGCATCCTCCGGCAAATCAAACTATAAAAAGAAGACATGTGGTTGGACAAGTTGGTGGATAAGAGAACAGAAGTAAAGGACATGGAAAATTTCTTAAGCATATCACCAGTAAGCCAATTCATTGCTCCTTGGAGAAAATGCAAAATTATAGGGAATGAGAAACAAGATCAAAATTATAAACTATGTTTAACATAGGCTTGTTCAGTTCCTGAGGATTCTACGCACTTTCAAGAGCATACCATCATGCAGATGGTTACTACCAAGCTAAAGCATTTGAGAGTTAAAAGTTTTTTTACATTTCCCTTTTTTTCATGTAGCTTGATTCAGCAAAGATGAGATCAACCAACCAGTGGTTTAGTCTTACACACGCCCGCAGCTTTATGCACCTCACATCCAGATTGATTCCAGAAGCTCTACCTTTAGGGTTCCCTCAAGGATGGAGAAAACTTACCTGATATTTGAGCTTCGCGAATTCTTTAATGTCAGACCATAGAGTGTCTGAACTCATATTCACACCTGAAGATTGAATCTTCTTCACAGATGCTCTGCTCTTCCATCTAGCTTGCCCTCTTGAAGACTTGCTTGAAGATTGGTGGCCACCCTGGTCCTGATGACAATCAACAGTATATATAGAATGACCAGATTTCCTTGGATTCCTAAGTAAGCTATTGCTTTAGATGTGACTATCTTAATCTTCTCAAGCAAAATGATCCAGTGATTTCTCTGTTAGGAAGACGCCTCCCCTTTACTAACTTACTGTTACAGTAACACAGATAACTGCCTGCAATATCACCACTAATGAAAGAAGGGCGAATTAGAGAATTATACTGTACCTTCTTTTGGATCCTAGACTGCCCATGGTTACCCATCCCTTTCAAATTAATGGCTTGACTCTGTCCAAAGAAGCAATTGAAGAAATGTGATATTGCAGGACCAAGATCATGATCTTCTGTATCCCTCAAAATATCCTGCAAAATTAATAAAGAGCAATAAGATTGGTCTCTGTAACCATAGCATATCATGTAATACAGGCTAAAGAAACTAAAGGACCATTATCAGCTTCATCATACAAAATAAATAAAAAATAAAAAATTAAGATCCAACGTTCATAGTCTAAACCAAAGAAACCAAAAGCTTCACCACTTACTCAGAAAAGCTTACATGCATGCAAATACCTCAAATTATGCTTGCAGATATCAAGTTTTCACACCAAAGAAAGCTATAAGCCTATTAGCAGCTATGGCTTCAAGAGTTTGTGCTATAATATATGTCACCTGAACTTGGTTATCCATGCATGGATCTGCCGACATTCTCGACATGCATTTAATTTGAATGTTTACTCCTAGTACAAGATTTTCCAGGTAAAATGTGATGCATTGTTTTCTTAATGTAAATGTAACTAACAGGAAAAAATTATCATTTCAATGTAGGTAAAATTGACCAAAAAAACACTTAAACAGCAATAAGCCAACAAGCACAATATCCAATAGCAACAAACCAAAGCAGCTTTATTTCTTGGTTAAGTTCTTCACTGAGAATTCAGAAATCTAACAAAAATAACTTGATAATCCAGCTGACCTTCAGCAGGTGCTTTGCTGACCTAACCACAATTTCATTAGAACATAGATCCCAAAGATGTGGCAAATGTTTGGTCCCACCCGCTACCTGTCATTAAGATGAAATTTGCAGAAGTCAAGATTAAATTAATAAAGAATACAACACATCTTCTAGGATTTCTTCATTAAGTACAATATTCTTTTGTCCAAGCCTGACTTCGAAGCTTTAGATAAGCTTAAACTTCTATCTTATAAGTCACCTTTCCAATGTATCGAACATTGATTCCATGGGCATGGAGGGCTTCAGTTAATGTCTGGCCATCCATGGGAGAAACTTCGAGGGAGCAAAGATCTTGTATAAACTTTGGCAGCACAACTTCTTTTAGATACAAACTAACTTTCTTCACATTTTCTTCATCTGCTGCTATTTCCTGATAAAGACAGGCCATGATAAAGGCATAAGAAGTTCTGACTTCTGAGTACATAAGAACAAATTGCAAGATACCATACTTGCCTCTTCATTCCCAGCCAACTTAAATTCAGTTAAAACATTAGGGTTGAAAAGTATTTCATCATAAGATTCAGAGATTTCAGCAGAGGCAGGAGCACATTGTTGTACAGCATCAGTCCCCTCTTCTCTGATGTCCTGCAAGATGCAGCGATCATTGTAGTAAGAAGGTCAAAGAGGGGCAAATTCTTATGTGTACACAGCGGGAAAAGTTTGGTTTTCTTGCCATGTAGGACAACTTCAGCCTTTTTCCAATCTTCAGTAGATGAAATAATTTAAGTATTTCCAATGAAGCAAAATGACACATCTAATACATTAAGTCTGGGAAATAGAGTACCCAGACACAAGGAAAAATAAATGAAAGATTGCACATGAGCGCGTGGATAGACAAAGACACAGCTCAGAATAGAGTTATGTATTCAGATTTTTAGCGATGAAATGGAAATTCCAGTCCCTCAAAGACTATTTGAGTCTTTCCAGACAGATAATTGATCTCCACTGATTCCTTCAAACACCTTAAACAGTTCCAACACTGAATATGGAAATGGCATAACCTACTTGACTTCAACCAATATCAAACGCTTTAACTATGGTGTCTACTCAGAATGACTGATTTTCTCTCTTTTGACAAAGAACATCAATCACAAGAACAATGCCGGTTTTCAGATTATGCAAAGTTCTTGTTCAAACAAGCTGTACAGACAAAGAAAGTTCTACATACTAATCGACTCTTTCTTAGAGTCCCAAAAAAACAATGATGCCATAAGTCAACCATTGCCGGGACTTGAGATTAAGTCATGCACAAAGTAACCAATACTATTCACCAATATAAAGATGCTATAGTATATTATCTGAATCATACATACACAATGCCATGATTGACATTCAGGAGATATAATGCCAAGTTCACAAATGCCTGGATAGAACTAAACTAGAATTGCCCAATACCATTTGAAGGGGAAAGATAAGGTAACTACCTTACTGTCAGTAGATCCTCCAACACCAGCATCACCATTTCCAATCCCATCATCTCCGGCAACTCTTGAAGAATCGGTTGGCGAGTCATGGACAGTATCAGAGTTTGAACTCTGTTTTGATCTCTCTGCAGCCTGGGCCTTCCCAGTAGAAAAATTTTAAGTAAGAAACCATGAAGATGGCTGACCCACTTAACTACAACAATAGCATGAGCTACCTGGCAAAAAGCTGTGACTAGTTCCTGTCTCAAAATACAAAATCGAGATCCAGGTCCAGTATAGTTTGCATCACGAGGAGTTACTCTCATCAAGTCAAGAAGATAGTGCCTAAATCAAAATGAAAGAGTAAAATGGAAAGAGGACCTTATGAGACACAATATAAATAATATGCAGATGAAATGAAAATAATTTTCAATTGTCTCGTCTCAGTTCCCCAGACTACAGTATTTTATGCCATGTAAAAACATGTTTGACCAATGGGAATTTTAATCAATATCGCAACTGCATTTTAGCAAGATGCTGCAGCCAAAACAAATTTGAAATTTCAATAGTGGCACAAAAATGGCAAGATGCATGCCCTACATAAGTTCAGATCTGGTCTTTTACATCATCATAACCAAGCGCTATGTAACTTTACACATGTAGTGGAATCATCCCCAAACATAAAAAATATGCACCTCAATTTTTTCAACTCTTTCTCAGTTAGTGAAATTTTATCTTTTTCTATCGTCACGGAATTAATTAATCTCCCCATTATAATTTCCTCTCTCCAGCAGAAAGATGGTGCTCACTATATTGTTAAGCTGTTAACCATACCCTGAGAATAATGTGAAAGGGGCCTTAAGAACTGGTGCAAGCCAAAAGGAAAAAAGAAAGCAACAATTATTGAGGAGGAAAGCAGCAAGATAATGAAATATACAAAATTGCCTGAACAATGAAAGCACATTCTTCAAACAAATTATGAGTAAAAGGTGATGTTATACTTAAAAATGATCACATATCAACCAGCAAACCAAGAAGAGGTGAAATAAGCTGCCCCAAGAGGATAACCTGTCATCACTACCCACAATACCCTTGCATTCCACAGGTGCAGCTAATTTGAAAATGTTTCCAGAAGCATCACAAACAGCATGTTCCTTCAAATGAAGACGTTTTGCTGCCTCAAACACCTAAAGACAAGAATACCAGGTCATATAAGGGAGAACCACAGAAAGCTTGATTAAGGAATTCGAAGTGCAAGCTTGATGAATGAAATGCTTATCAGTACATTCCCAGTTTTCCTTAACTGCGCTTGGATGGAAGGGCTATGCAGAAGGCATTATCATAAGCAACTTATATAATTTCGGAATTGGCACTTGGTCATTCGTAACTGTCTTTTGACTATGGTCAACTTAAAATGAAGTGTTGCTGAATTACTTTTCAAATTTTGTATGGGAATAGGACAATACTGTATTAAGTTGGTCAGCCCAGACCACCTGCTTCCCAAAAAAAAAAAAAAAAAAAAAAAAAAAAAAAAGCCATTTCAACTAGTTAGAATCATTGGCTGCTTATATTTGATTCATTACATGATTCTGATTTAGAATTTTCATGGTCTCAACTCCTTAACTGAGTACCCAAATCCTGATTTAACAACCATCCTCATAGAAGCAAGAAGATGATGACCAAGTTGTGTGTGTGTGTGTGTGAAAAACAAAATTGGCATAGCAGAGAGCACTTTATATGGGTAGATAGAATAGTGTTTCAAGCAACTAAATGCTTAGCTGGTGTTCCACTTCATAAGAAAAATAATTAAACTACCTTAATTGGAATTATCAGACTTTTGGCACAGGATTTATCACATTTATGCCCCAAGAAAACATTCTACTGCAGCAGTCGAGATGGAATAGTAGAACTCTTATAATAAACCAGATATAATGGTTCTTCACAATATGATTTGCTAATTAAGGAATCTTCTGCATCTCTTAATGTCATGTGTGTATGTAAGACCATTCATTTGAAGAGCAAGCATGCATTCTTTCATTTCTTTTCTCTCTCTACAAAGGATCCAACATGGGGTGACCTTATGGAGCATTTGACATATGACCTCCCTTTTCATCTGCTAGAAGAACTTTCCACAAAGGCCAGGTTGATTGGTTGTGTCAAGACAAAAGTCATACATGGTTCTTGTAAGAGTATCCACATATCTTGCACATAGGCTATGAATGGAAACCCCTCACCTTGGAATGAAAATCTTCATTCCAGCATATCTTCTTGCCATTATCAACAGAACCATACAGAAGGGATTCGGACTTATCCCCTTGAAGGATGCCAGGCAACACACTCTACAATAAAAAGTGTAGAGAAAGACTTCATAAAGCCAGAGAAAAATCGTCGACATCTCTAATAGAGGAAACATTTAAAAATCAAAAGCAGGAGAAAATCAGCATAAAGAAGAAGACGATAGAAAAATGTCAATCAGGAGATAGACAAAATCACCAAGTTTGTTAACTTAGTCAACAATTACAGCAAATGTCTATATATAAACAAAAAAAAATCCACCAAATCTTAAGGCTAACATGATGAGGCAAGCATACTGATAAGGAAGACCAACTTAAATGTGAAAAGCAAATACGAGTAAATAGAAGCCTAAAGTCTGATCCAATTTGCTGCTTGAAATAGAGAAAAAGATCTAATACGTGATCTGTATATCTGTCTGTCTGTTAACCTTGCAAGGATTCATAATGGTGAAATTTTTCAACAGCAAAGGAAGATACTAATATTGTACCCACCTGAGCTACAACCCTATGACCCCTATAGTCAATTATAGCCATAGCAAGATTATAAAGTCCAGGAACATCAGCTTCCTGATATGCTTTGGTGCCCTTCAAATCATTATTTGCAGATGCATATGTAGCCTGCTCGCTATCACCCATCTGTGTCTCGGTAGATAGATCAGGTTCCACCTGGATGTTAAGAGCATTTTCACCAGAATTTGACTTGTTCTTTTCTCCATCAGTAACTCCAATGGGTGCACTCAGTAACTCAGAGGAAGCCTTCTCAGACAATTTGTGGCAGGAGTTTGTGCTCTCACCCTTTGAACTGGAATCAGATGAACGTTTCTTCGACAACTGGTCAAGGTCAGCATCCACAGCAAAACTGAAGAATATATTATTGTGGACATACCTAAACACAAACACAAATATAAATAATATGTCAAGTAAGATGACAAAAAGGAAATAATTTTGCCAGTGGTGAGAGCATAACAAGAAGGTATTGAAACAGGCAACAGAATCAAAAGAGACCAAGCTTGTAGCCCTCAAACTTGAAGAAGTAAACTAGTTTCCCTTGTCGATAGAAATTTATCTCAACAGGAGAACATGGAAGAAATCATTCAAGAGCAGATAAACAGGGAAAGCTGGGAAAACCAAATAGAGACTAGAGAAAGGAATCCTAGATATATCCTCTGAGAACAAACTCTTATATAAATAGAAATAAGATCACGACCATTTCCAGAAGCACTAACATATGGAAACACTCAGGATCTGTTGGATTGATCGGGGGTATGCATCTGCTAATGACTCCAATAGCACCATTTACCGCTGCATCAACAAAGTCAGAAGTCACCTTGTAGAGAGCCCTATCCCGCAGAATCCTGCAAGGATGTAGATTCGTTACAGGCAATTCATAAAAAAAGGGGAAGAGAGATTGGACATATTTAATATTAGCATCAAATTGAATTGCTTTTATTCAGACAAAATCCATAGCATGTAATTTGGTGTACCTTTCATGAGGAGTTGTATGGGGAAATTCCCTACAAGATTGCAACTCCTCATTCCAATCTCTCTGCATGCCAATCAGCTCACTACCATAAGAAAGAGTTAGTGCATCTTCAGCTCTGGCTGCATCTCGTCTATGATCTGATGATAGAAGTGATCAAATATGAATTAGTAGGAGATGTGGTATCAGCCAGCTTCAAGATCTTTTTTCTTTAAAAAAAAAAAAAAAAAAAACAATTGCACCTATAATACCAACTCTTTCCACATGCCCAAGCCCAAAAGGAGCATTCAAGTTGTTGTCCGTTTAGAGGTGGTCTTTCTTATGAACCACATCACAAGAAATCATTCACAATGTGGGAATTGGAGCGTTACAAATTTTCCCACATCAGACACCGAAATCCTCATCAATGCTGGCCCATATAGCCCAACAATATACCCCTATTTGAATGTGTGATTTGGTCCATTTCTCCTCTTTGCCATCCTAGAAGCATACCAAGAGTTGTGCCTTATGCAAATCCTCTCATTCCAGATATCACTCCCCACTCTCATTTATTGACTGATGCCCAGTCTATCCACGACCATACATCTACTAAAAGGAGGTCCTACTCTTATACCATTCGTATCACATGGCCAAACCCCCAAGAAAAGTTCTCACTGAGATAACCATTTGGGAATGAGTCTTCCTTATGAATCATTCCCCAATGAATCCTTCCCCAAGGCCTCTCCCACCCAATGTGGGACTTGAACTAGTATATCATTCTCTAATAGCAACTTCTGGCTATTTTACTGGAAATTATTTACTAAACGTGGATAAATCAAAGTTCCCCCAAAGAATTTTCAACAAAAAATTCATCATCTATTCATAATAAGGCAATCCAGTTTTTTTTTTCGTTGAAAGGCAATGCAGTTAATACCACTCTATTTATTGATAGCTAAAATGTCTTTATTTTTCAACAAAACTATACTTCTCAATTTTGTCACCAGAACTTTCACACGATGAAATCAAGAACTCAAAACTCACGAACAGTCTGCAGTTTAGTCCATTGTGCCCATTATCTCCAGCAATTCACTCCACAATACAATTCCACAAACAAAATCAGTTTCTCCATAGTCTTAAAACTTTCCCTCTCCTTTAAGTAAAATGATCATACACCAAAAGAACATGTAGAAAATTACTAAAGTATTGCTCCCTCAAAAGAAAACCTTTAACATATTGATCGAACAAAAAAGTCAAAAGCGTACATATATCAAATAAAGATCAGGTGTAATATAAAACTTCAAGATGTATAGAACAGACTAGGAGGTATGAGATGGCAGAGCCAGAAAATGAGCAAGAGGTCAGGAAGCAGTTTATTCTGCTGGCTTAATCGGAAGTTAAAAAGTCATATCCATTAGGCTAACAAAAAGGCACATGGAATGCAAATTATCCAGAGTGCTAACAACCATGCCATGCTTTTCTGTACTGCAACTGAGAATCATTAAAGATAATGCACTTGTTTAACACAAATTGTTTAAAGAATGAACAGCTCAGACAATAAACAACAGACTGTTCTTACCCTCAAGGCATCTCCATCTATCACCTAGGCATGATATTATTGAGTTAATCGTCTTTGCATTTGTATCCCAAGATTGAAGGATATCAATTGATTCACAATTTAAAAATAAGAAATTATCAAACAACACACCTATGCAACCATGGAGATAAATTCGATTAGTACAGAGTTAGACGCACCAGGGACTGGGTATACCCCAAGCCACGAATTTGGAGGCAATAATGACTGAACATTCTCGAACGGATGAGCAGAAGCCTTTTGTTCCAAAATCTCACGGAAAGCTTGAACACGATAACACAGAAAGTCTATGTTAAAGCCAATTATTGTACAGCAGCATACTAAGCAAAACCACATGTACGCTACCTTTTTTGAACTTAGGGCTAATCTTTTGCAGGAGTCCAATAAGGGTGGTTGACTCAACAGTAGTCTTACTTGGCTTTGGATCAAGAATATTTCCTGAGCTTGAATTGACATAAAATGTTTTTGTGGTTCCAGTGACGCAAAATGTATTACCTTCCAACGTCACTACATCTAAATAAATCAGATCACCCACAAGCCTGGAAATAATAAAAACCCAAAAGTTCAACAAAAAACACTCAAAGAACAAAGAGGAATGGACACAAAAATGCAAAGAAGCTCTTACCTCCTGTAACTTGGGGGAGGATTAAAGGATGAAAAGACGATGCTCCCCACACATTTTATCTCCCTTGAAGAAGGTAATATCAAGTTTCCTAGGGCTCCAGGAACATCCTCCATAAGACCCAGACCATCAAGTTCTGGAACCTCGATTTTTGACATATCTGAATCAAAATGAAGCGGAAATGCAAATTATTAGTGAAGAATGCACAGCACAATAATTAAATATCATTACGGAGGACAACAGTTGTGCATGGTCACACCTTTGGCACCTAACGCCTTGTTTTGAGTTGTCTCGTTCTGCAAAGCAAGGGATGTTGACAGTGAGGCATGAAGTGTGGATAGGGACAACAAATCTCTCGTGCGATGAACATGAGCCCTGATCGATCTGTCTTCATATAATGCTGCCAAAAAAAAGGCATATTTAAGCAAAAAATGATCCGATCGTTGTGATAATTTGTCCTTTAACTTTGAACCCTACCAGCAACCATTTCCAAGGAGCAATTGCTGGTGGTAATATCAGCTACTTCAGAAATTTCATTATAGTCCTCAAGGCAGTGAGTTGACCCATCCTTTGTGTGCAACAGTAGGTCATAGCACGTATAGAAACATGTTTCAGGAGCATCAAGAAGAAATTGCCTAATATCCATCACTGAATCTCCTGGATTCAACTGCAAATGGGAACAGTACATAGTGCATTAATTTAGAAGCATGGGCAAAAAAAAAAAATCCTGTTGTTAACTAGGTGCAGTAATTAAGACATGGAGACTAATTCATTCTGAGCATGAAAGCACAATCATCTTGAGCAGTAATATCTCAGCAAAAAAGTGAGCACAGAAAGAAAAAATCCCAAATAGCTGACACCTTTTTACATTAACTGAGAACCATGATTAAGACGCCAAGACTAATTTTAGACTAAATATGTGAGCTTAATCATCATGAGCAAGGTAATATCTCAGCAGCTAAGTGGACGATCAGGCAACCATATATCAATATCAAAAGAGCAAGAGCAATCAAGGGAGTGTACTTGTAGCTCAAGCTTCTCGCCACTTTGTGTCTTGACAGGAACTGGATAGAGATGAAGGTCTCCTGCAATCACAGAGTTCAAACAATTACAATACAATACACAGTGGAGCATGCAAAAATAAAATTGCCAAAACTTGCAAAACCAAATGAAGCTTGGACCCATCCAATGCATCTTTCTTTACTCGACACTGAATGGGAATCGAATCAAATCCCCCTCCTACTACATGTCTAGGAAATATGATCAGAAACAAGATACAGGATCACAGAGGAAGGAGAACAAGAGGATTGTCGGTCGCGAGAGTCAAACAACAGCACACTGGAGCAAAGAGGGATGGGGCAAAGATTGCACTTCTGCATAATAGTTTAAGCAAATATGTTCACTTGGAGGACTAAGAACCCAGACTAGGCGCCACAAAATATGTTTAAATCCCAGCAATTTTATTGGAGAAAGTTCGAAATATAATCAACAGAAGAGTCACCGGCGCTCACTTTTCAAACAAAAGAAGAAGGAGAAGAAGAAGAATAAAGGGAAGAAGGATGCAGAAGATGTATATGTCAAGTGTGGCGGCAAAATGAGAAATCAAGAAAGCAAGTTCTTTATCTAGGACGACATATCAACAGCGTCAATTGATGAGCATGAGTATGACCTATTGACATCCTCATATGAAAGTGCAAAACGAATTAGCAACCAATGTCTCACCCTGCTTCGACTGGCTTGCTGCATCCGCAGTCTCGGCGGATTCCTTCGACTCGGGTCCAGCCCCACCCACTTCTCCAACAGACGGGACTCCATTAGCATCCGCTTTGATCAACGATTCGGAGGGGCTCGCATTCTCTTTCAGGGTGGCGGCGGCAGCCTCTGAAGAGGGCGGTCGGTCCGTAGAATTGACGGTAGCATGAGAGGCTCTCCGATGTTTCCCTTTGTTAGACTTCCCCGCCATTTCGCCAACTCAGCGCGGAACCTAAGTCAAATCCAAAAAACCCAGTAAGGCATCCTAGCTCGACGAAGGAATTCAAACGGAGCAAGGCAGAGCATATAAGCCTATAAAAAAAATCCCAAAGAGGAGGAACATGTGCAATTCAAATTTCGGGGGAGACGGGGATGGGAATGCAAATCGTCAATCGAGAAAAGAAGAACTGAAGAATCGAATCGGAAAGTGGGGCTCAACGACAACGACAACCCATAAAAAAATGGAGGGAGGAAGAGACCCCGCGAGAGGAGCAGCAGCAAAGCAGTAGGAGTTGTACGTATCGAAAGTTGCAGAACACCCGTTTACATTAACATCGCCTAACACGCAAATGATTGAGGAGGAGGAGAAGAGGAGGTGGAGGAGGAGAAGAGGAGGTGTCGTGTTATTGATTGCGAGCGACTGAGAGCAAATTACCCAGAGAGATAAGAGAGAAGGGCAGGTCCGTCGCAGCAGAAGAACTCGAAGGAGAAGATGGAGTGGAGGGGATGGAGAAGAAGAGAGGAAGGGAAGAGGGTTTATGAAATGGGCTCTGAGAGAGAGAGGCGGCTGACTACTGACGCCCTTCCTTTTGTTGGTGTTGTTGTTGCCGCGGGGGTGTGTGGGTGGCGCTGTAAAGGTAATAACATGCAAAGATTAGGGAAAAAGAAACAGAGAAAAAATAAATAAATAAAGGCAGCAAAACACTCCCCCCCAACACTTCTGGGTCTTCTTCTCTGGTTTTGGAAAGATGGGTGGGGGAGGAAAAGCTAACATCGGCGGAGCGTGCGGGCGCGATGGGCCAAAAGGGCCTGAATGTAGGAGAGGCCCATCGATAAATGGGCTTTCGAAAAGGGCCTAAGTTAAGGGTAAATGGGCCTCAATTATGATAGGCCCATCGATGAATGGGCTTTTGAAAGGGGCCTAAGTGAAGGGAGAGGCCCATCGCCCCCAGTTATAATCAGGCGGGCGGACAGACGGGAACGGAGCTGCTGCACGTGCCTCCTCGTTTTCTCGGTAAATTGATGCCGTGCGGGGGTCTTTCACTACGCGTTCTTGATTGAGTTACGCAATCAATTTAACGTCCATAAGCTAGGATCGCTTGTTGGTACGATCACCTTATACGTTAGCTCCAACGGCGCTATGTTTATGATTGATTTTTAATAAAATTCAATATATAATACGAAGATTCACCAATGATATGTTTGCCAATTGATTAAGTAGCTTGCTTTTTTTTTTTGTATATATCAATTATCGATAATATTCTTTTCACTCACCGTTGATCAAGAATCATCACAGAAAGAAAATGCAAATTTAATGAAAGGCATTTGATTCTGTTAATGGGGATTTTTGTTATTGAAGTTAATAAATGTGCGGCTTCTTCCTACTACTCTCTCAATCTAAATGGGGAATTGGAAGGCTTCCTTGTAGGAGGGAAAGGATTGGGGCAAGGCAATACATGACGGTCAATTTATTCGCTTTCTGATCGTTATGGAGGTCCTTACTTGGTTTCTTGACATGCAGCTAGGCAAGGGAAAATAAAATATCATATAATGTGTTCTCAAGTCAGCTTACTCACTTGAGGCATCAGCTTATCCAATGTTTGGTAATATTCTCTAGACCAAATATATTTGAATAAAATGCTAGCTAACAAATCTGGCATGAGTTGGGATGAACTCAAATTGGATAAATAATTGTTTAAGAAAACAATAATTATCTTCCAATGAAGCAATGGAGTGGATGCGAGTGATGGAGTGACACATCAAACATCAACAAGAACCCACAATCATTGACATTTTTCTGCAGATGTCTATCTACTCTTTAATTGATCCATCGAGGAATCGTCAATCGTTCCCAATTCGCTCTTATTCATATAAAACGATTGAGATTACAAAATTCTATGTGATTCGATTACCTTTTCACCAGCCTCTCTTGTTCCTGCTCCACCAGACCCAACCGTGCATCTTGATCATTCACATGTCAATCTCCTTCAATTCGTCATTATTAATTTCTCCTAATCGAACCCCGTTCCTCCTCCATTGTCGTTGTTTTTTTCTATCATCAACGATACTACCCACCAAGCGATTGTTGTCGCCGTCGAGATGCTAAGAGACATGACTAGGAAGGAGGGAGGAAGAGAGGGGCGATGCAATGATCGTTGCACGACAGAAGGGGCCATTGGTGTGCGGGGGGAAGGATCTGAATCCATCAATGGGGATGGCACAAGGTGGAAGCTGGTAGGGTGGAGTGGGCGATGGCTGGGTTTAGTACAGACATAAGGCGATTTGGTTCATTGAAGGAGCCACGAGCGAGAGAGGAATGGCGATCACCCTTAGCCATATGATGAAGTGTCAACGAATGGAGACATGATTTAAGAGAGGAGGGTTTTCAAAGGTTTTTGATACCATCTTAAGTAGTAGGGATGAGATTTTTCACAATCTGATATATCGAAATAAATTTTTAATCCCACCATATCATATCCTAATTTGAGTCCATACGACAAGTTGCGTACCATACGAGTGCAATGACTGGGGTTTAACGTGGAAGGAATTATCTTCCATTTGATCATCCATGATCGAGAACGTAAATGTCAGAAGATCATATCGTCTTCGTGCCTCTCGAAGGAAGGCAATGGCGTGCCGTAATGAAAGGTAGAAAGAAAAAGAAGGGAAGAGAGGGGATGACGCTGATGATGATGATGAGGAGGAGGATTCTTCAATTCTAATGGGGAAACGCCTCTCTCTCCCCCGGTCTCCCGCCATCCCCACACCTTCCGCCCAAAAATTTTCCAAATTTTTTTATTTTTTATTAAGCAGAATTTTACGCACGCAAGGTAAAGCAGCCTCACCACTCTTCCTTTTGCCGCTGCTTTATATACACGCCCCTCGTTTCTTTTTCATCTTTACTTCTTCCTCCTTCTTCTCTCCGAAGTCCGTCGTTCATTTCATGATCTCGCCCACCGGAAGAGCTCCATCATTGCCCGTGCGGGTCGGAAAATGGAAGTGCCGGTGATCGATCTGTCGCCGTACCTCGAGATCTCCGGCGCCCTCAGCTCCCGCCGGGACGAGGCGGCGGGTCAACTGGGCCCGTCGCTGATGGGTATGTGCGGGGAGGTGAGCCGGATCCTGAGGGAAACGGGAGCCCTGGTGGTGAAGGACCCCAGGTGCTCCGCCCTCGACAACGACCGCTTCCTCGACATGATGGAGAAGTACTTCGACGCCCCTGCTCACTTCAAGCGCCTCCAAGAGCGGCCCCACCTCCATTACCAGGTCCATCCTCTCCCCTCTTCTTGTCGGGCGCCCTGTCGGGAGTCTTCGTTTGTTTGGAGAGCTCTTTGGTTTTCGCATTTGTCCTCCTTGCCTTCAACCGTTTCTTGTTCAGCTTAATGCTGCTAAAGAATGAAGTTCAATCGGTGCAATGGTCTGATTATCTCCGCTGCTGGGTATCTTTTGTTAGCTGGCTATGGATGAATTCGAGGGTAAACGATGAGCTAGTGATTCCGGCGTTTTTTTATTTCCAATGGGAGAGTAGGCTTTCCATAGCCCTGTATTTTCAAGTAGGGTGCTTTGGTATGTTTGTTGGAGCTGATGATATGTGTTCTCACGAGAGTGCGAATGGAATGTGGACATGACAGGTTGGAGTGACCCCTGAAGGGGTAGAAGTTCCCAGGAGCTTGGTTGACGAAGAAATTCAAGAGAAGTTAAGGTCAATGCCCGAGGAGGTCCGGCCAGCTACTCCAAAGGGCCCGGATCCCAAGTGGCGATACATGTGGAGAGTAGGCCCGCGGCCGTTGAGCACCCGCTTCCAGGTCTTCCATCTCCTCTTTTGTTCCTTTGTGTTTCTCTTTTATCCTCCTCTCTATGCCCTGGTTATTCATTGACCCGTGTCTTAAGCAGGAATTGAATTCGGAGCCTGTCATACCCGATGGTTTTCCTGAATGGAAGGATACCATGGATGCTTGGGGTTACAAAATGATATCAGCAGTAGAGGTGATTCACCAGTATGATCCTTTGTCTGCTCATACTTGTTTTCATTACAATCGGTTGAATGCTTTTTGTCTGATGTAATCCATTGTGGTGCTTAGGCCGTCGCCGAAATGGCAGCAATTGGCTTTGGCTTGCCAAAAGATGCATTCACTTCTGTGATGAAGCAGGTGATGATCATATATATAGCTTGGAATTTTTCTGCATGTTCTGCTTGACTACAGCTCTGTTATGAAAATTGGAGATTGGGAATGTAAAACTAGTCTGAGTGATTTTCCTTCATCATGCTCCTCTAAGATAATCTTGAATGCAATGTTTCCCACATTTGTCACTTAATAGCAGTATGCATCCGCATTCTGGTCTTTTTTTTTGGTAGAAGTATGAAAAAGATATAGATATCATGAGGCAACACACTGTCCCCGTCACTACTTGGTCTTAATTAATTACTATTCACATTGCTGCTCACAAGAAGACCTTTGAGACCGTTGTTGATATCTTCCTCCCCTCTGATTAAACAGTGTCACTGTTTTAGTGCATTAACTTGATAGCTTTGTTAAGTTCTTAAGAATGTGCTGTAGAAGAGATATGCATTGCTGACTGTCTTTGAGTGCCCTTATTCTAACTGGCAATCTTTATTTTTGTCCATTCCTTTTCCTATATAATGTTTCACGTGATAAAGTATGGTTTTTGATTTCCGCAGGGACCACATCTTCTTGCCCCAACAGGAAGTAACCTCCGCCAGTATGGGCAGGAGGGAACTGTGTTTGCGGGGTATCATTATGACCTTAATTTTCTTACTATTCATGGTAGAAGTAGATTCCCTGGCTTGAACATCTGGTTAAGGAATGGGCAAAAGGTTGAAGTGAAGGTTCCTGTGGGATGTCTTCTTATTCAGACCGGAAAGCAGGTAGGGTAATGCAGAGGCAAGCTCTGTTGTCTACTCTGAAAGTCGCTGATGTCAAAAGAAATAGTTTAGAAAAGTCATTCCTCTTATTTTCCAAGCTGTCTTCGACTTTCATTTGTCTATGTTAATATCTCCGAGATCATTCCAAGCAGTCACTTTCATTTTGCTTTGTCAATATCTCAAATATTATTTCCAGGCATTCCTTGATTCTGACTTACCAATTTTGATTAGATATGTTTTCTTACTCATACAATGGCATTGTACTGCAGATAGAGTGGCTAACTGCTGGTGATTGCATGGCTGGTATGCATGAAGTTGTAGTAACAAGTCGGACAATGGATGCTGTGGCAGCTGCATCAAAGCAAAATCACAGCCTATGGAGAGTATCTTCAACAGTGAGTATCAATATGGGCTGCTACTGTCAGTATTTGAATAATTGTGTTAATTTTAAATGGACCTTGCAGTGCTCAATTTAAATTAAGAAATTTTGATCAAAATATATGTGTACATCATCTGACTTATTTTATCTGCCGTGTAGCTGTTTGCTCACATAGCTTCGGATGCGGTGCTGAAGCCTTTAGGCCATTTTGCGGATTCCCTACTTGCCAGCAAATATCCACCCATATGCGCTGGAGAATTTGTTGAACAAGAACTTGCCGTGATCAATCTGAAAGGAAGTAAAGGAGAATCGTGATACTATTGTTCCTTGGACAATTCTGTTCTTTGAATAATCAGAACAGCATATCACGTTCAATTAATTTTATACGTAACAAACAGTGCTCGTTCTTTTTATATTCCTTGTTTGCTAACTTTAGGCCAGAAGGCATCAGATCTGTGAAAAAAATCCCAATTTGATGTAGAATGGTGCTGCAAGGACCCCCTTGCCTGTGTTTTTAGCTCATTGGTCTTGCTTATTGTGACTTCCGTCGGATAATAATATGCATTTACCCATGATGAATGCATTGGGAAACTAATTTGATCTGCACTATTCTGAGCCAAAAGGCCGAGAATAGTCAACAACTGTTAGTAAATCATAAAGGGTGCTTTTGTAAAACTAAGAGCACCAGAGAGGTGCTCTTCCAAAATGTCCCTCGGGCATCATCAGCCAACTGCAAAGCTGCTTATCAGGTTTTATTTCAGCTGTTATTTAATCTGTGACTAGGGATCAGGATGGAATCAAATTTAGGTGGCATTTGATCTTTCTGCATCTATCTAGTGCAGAATAGGATAACCAAACTTGAGCATGAGTTTTCCTTTTGAAACAAAATTAAAACATAAGGTGGAGACCAAATATTGAGAGCTCACGATGAGCAAATGTATGACAAAATAATGTTTACAAGGGACAAAGCAAGCTGGTTGTCCTTTTAGACACTATAATAATGTGATATTCAGACCGTGTCACCCCATTTAACTGCAAAAGACTACAGCATACCCATAGGTTCAAAACCATCCAGAATGAACGTCCCAACTGGTCACCAACGCACCAATTGCATGCCTTGCGACTTTGTGTAGGTAAATCAGCTGAGCATTGCCGGTGGCTGAAACCATACATGCAGGCATGTCTTTGTATAAGCCATGGGGGAATTTTTGCATGAGACTGGTTGATCCCCTATATAACGGCCCATTCCCATGAAAAATGGCCATAGCAGGAGACTATCAGTATCCGCTTCAAAATCAAGAACGAGAAATGAAGGCTTCTCAATCCATCACACTTGCTATATTCGTGCTCATGCTGGTAACTGCCAGTGTGGTGCAGAAGGGAGAGGGGCTTACTTGTGGGAGCACATTCTTCTCAACAATGGTTCAGCTGATACCCTGCAGGGCAGCTCTAGCTCCTTTTAGCCCCATCCCACCCAGCGAAACCTGTTGCAATGCCATTAAAGCTCTTGGCCAGCCGTGCCTGTGCGTCCTGGTGAATGGCCCCCCAATCTCCGGTGTTGACAGGACCATGGCCCTGCAGCTCCCTGACAAGTGCACTGCCAACTTTGAACCCTGTAAGAAGCACTCTCTTGTAACCGTAACCATTTGCTGCTGTACTTGATTTCTGCCTTGCAGTGTATTTACACTCTGCTTCAGAGCGTCTGCTTCATGAGGAAGATTATTTCCGCTACTGTTCTTTTTAACGTTGCTCATCATTATTGATGATGGCTCCTCTTCATATGTTTTCTGATACAGGTGATATGATGAAGTAGAAGGTGAGCAAGAACACGTGGAAGTGATGGTAATGAATAATGCACCGGAATGCTATGACAATCTTTCTTTGTTCAGTATTTAGTACTTCTGACCATAAGAAGATCAAGAAAGATCATGTACTGGGTCCTCAGTAGAATAAAGCTCCAACTTCTTCTTTTTTGGGGTCTTTGTAATTACACCAGTCTAGTAGAACTTCTAAATGTTGCCCACATATCTCTCTTGCTCATGACGAGGACATCGACTCTTACTCTGACTCCTTGATCTCTTCACTGCTTCTTCTAGAATCTGATCCTAGGCAGTCAATTCAGAAATTGCTCAGGCAAGCAAACAGGCGATATCTACTGCCCAGCCAACAGTCATAAGAGAACAGATTCAAAGAAAGAGGGGAACCTAATATGTTGTCGCTCTCATATTCAGGTATATAATAAACCAAAAAGCTTCATGAGAATTCTCTGCAAATGTACTATCCTCACTATATTCCATGTATTAAAGTTAAGGTGGTACAATCGCCACAGAAAACCTGCAGGTAAATAATTTTAAATAATGTGGAGGGAAAAATTGAGCCGTCAATAAATGATACAACTGGTATTTAGTAAATCTGCTCCTTGAATTCAAACGATCTGTTACATCCGTGTACAAAATTAATCTAAAACTCGATAGATATAGAGAATCAGACCCAGTTCCACCAATATAGTGCCTCAGTAGTTTTACGGATGGGATAACGTCATCCATGTAAATTAACCTTTTGCTAGTTGGCCTATGAAACCTTCCTTTGATCCTTTTGACATCCTGCATTCAACTCTGACACGCATCACTGGAGTGGCTCTACTTTAACTTAGCAACCTACAGAAGATGCTGCAGCTTTTGATCAAAGAGGGAAAAGAGTACATTATGCGAATTAACTCGACTGCCTTGGTCCAGACATTTCCAGGAACTGTGGAGTCTCCCAGCCAGTTCTTGTTATGCACAATTTTGACTGTTCGAAATGCTGCGTTATGTGATTTTGTTTAGTTTATAAAAGAAGTGCTCTAGCCATATTTGCATCCTACCATTCAATGTCTTTCACTTGCTTTGGTTTACTTCTTCCTTTTTCCTTCCTTTGGTATCCCCTTTCGGTTTACGCCAAAACGGGTCACATGAACGCTGGAATAAGAGAACTCTTAAGAATCTAGAGGAAATGAAAATGCTGCATTCACCCCCCACCACTAATATGTGACGAAGTCCTCCAACGGCTATAGATTTTCGCATGAAACTTTCCCCCTTAGTCTCATTGCATATAAAGAGGACCATGTTTGATATTAATTCAGATGATTATCCAGAGTCTTACCAAAGATAATGCAGAAAGAAGCATGAAAAAGAAGAAACGAAAATGTCTGAAATCATTGCTTTATTTTTCGCTCGTACTCCTCTGGTTTTCTAGTAATTTTCAGCCAGCGGTGCTCCATGAATTAAAGCCAGCCCTCTCAAAGAACGAATGATACCAATGTAAACCCATTTGCAGCATTGAAATCAGCTTGAGATCCTTGCAATAGTCCACACAAATTGCAATAATCACGCTTGTCCATGAATTTAGACCAGGGGATTCATTTCTAATCATCAACCGACATCGATTACTCATTGAAAGATGCTGCAACTCTGAAAGGCTGTTCAATCAATTTAAGCGGCAATCTTACTTGTTTCTCCATTGACCAGTCTTTTATTGAGGCCTCACTCCTCAGTTTGTATACAAAAAGAGGAGCAGACTCTGCTTCTACCCGGCTATGTTAGGTGGTTTAAGAGCCAAACAGAGTACCCAGGAAGTGATGGGGCATGTCAAACTCTGCAATCCGGCCCTTACATTTTTTACAAATTGATATGAATTGAATCACAAGGCTGCACTCTGTACAGTCATATATTGATGCAAATAAATTCAAGCAACTGCACTGGGGGTTTTCACAACAGATTCTCCAGTATAAGTTCCAACCGAGTGGCCATGGAACCAGCCAGGTGATGCCATTACCACATTCATCTCTGAAACTACAAATGAAGTCCGATGTTGCATCGTCAGAAACTAACAGAATAATGTCAAATTCACCAAACAACACCCCCCCCCCAAAAAAAAAGAAAAAAGGAAAAGAAAAAACCTAACAAAGGAAAATGAAAATATCAAGGGTCACCAAATTATGCACCCAAAAGAGGAGATTTTCATAAGCAAGAAATCGAATAGAGCAAATCCAGATGAATACAATAGACACAAGGAAACTTTCATCTTTCTTCCAAAAGCTCTGGACAATTCTAATAATATCTTCACAAAGAGGTAAGACTGAACTTGTTCAGTAGTACGCTTTTCGAGGATTATTCTGCAGGAGCAAAATGGCATGAAGCATGGGTCAGTTCACTAATATAAGGTCTACAAGGTTCACTCAGCAAATAATAAGGTAAGGAGTTTAGTACCAGAGGGTTTGGTCGGTATCGATATCCAAGCATCATCCTCTTTTTATACTGCTCATATATATCATCTTCTGGCATCACCTCTCCAGGATTATGAGCTCCAACACCCAAGTTGTTTTTCTTCACTTCACCAGCCATGATTGGATCAGCAATACCACTTCTAGAGCTTCCAAGACCCTCACCTGCTCAAGCCAGGTACACCAATTAGCCTCTTCTCCTCAGATCATAAGCAATGACAAATGCAATTAGGAAGTCAGACACCACAAGAAGAATTCCTCATCCATCACCATTGTTGGCTTAAATGTCACAGAACAGGGAGTTTCCCCCATACTAGAGCCACTTAGGAGCTATACATGGTACTTAACAAATCAACACATTCATATGCACAGAGAAGATGAGAACTTCAGCACATTATGCACAAATGATTAAGCCGCTTATGTGAAATATTTGTCCTAACAAAATGATCTAGCTACATCAAAACTGCCTTATTTTCTGGATAGGACGAAACCAAGAGCTATAGGGAATATAAAATTGAGAAAGACCTTCTTTCCACCCCATTTTTGACAAAAGCTTATGGCCAACATTATCAGCCTGAATCCTGGCCCTTTCAGCAGCCTCTGTAGCAGCCCTTTGGGCAGAGACATCATTACATGAAGCCAAAAACCTTTCAAGCTCTTCTGGAGGAATGAAATCGCCCATGTGATGACCTTTCTTGGAGAGACCTATGAAACAATACACAAATGTGTCATCTCAACTACGATGCATATAGCAAGACACAAGAAAGGAGAACTAACACCTGCTCACAAAGAAATTGAAAAGCTAACCTTGAAGAGAAGGAGGTGGAGGCATTTCATCTTTTGATTGTCTAGGCTGTCTCCTCCTCTCCTCCTGGGCAGCCTTTTTCATGTAAAATTCCATCATTGCTACAGGATCTGCACTTGCTGTGGAACCTGACTCACCTGTGTTCAACAAAACTTGATCAAACAACATGCTTAATTCTTTTTCTTGCTCACTTAATAATGCCAAGAAAACATGGACCACAAAATGTCTCTGTAGCATGTTGCAAGTTAACCAAAAAGTACTCACATAGATATTCAAATAATAACACCACTCACTAGTAAATGAATTTTGAGTTGTTTCAAGTGAAATAAAATCATCAAATTTGAAGACAACCTGAAATCAATTTGATTTAAAGATGATGATTACATCTAACAAATTTTTAGAATGTGGTACAAGGTGACATGTTGCATAACTACAATGTAAGCGACACTATCAATGGTTTCAGCACATTTAGCTTTTCAGATGCTGCTCTATTTTACTTTACTCTCTTTACATACAAACATTAGATTATCATATTTGTTATTCATTTGGAAGGAAGTATATAAGTAATTTAAGCCAAAATCAGAAAACGTGGCAAGTGAAACAAATGTATAATCACCATTCCTATCTGAAGCAACTCCAGAACCATCTGTAGCTTCATACAATGCTGAAGCAGGAGTTTGGTAATTTGAGCGGTTGGCCTGGCTGTTGATCCTTTGGGAGCCAGCATTCGATCTTGACTCTGGTATACCTACTCCGCCTGCAAAAGGTAAACAGGAGATTAAAACAACTATATAAATTTTGCTATGATTAGTGGGTGCAGATAATTTATGGCAAAGAATTCTAAATAACCAACATAGGCAAGAATGGGATAGAAAACAACTCAGTTAGATTCTGAATGACATGGGAAGGAATATTCAACCATTTATGGAATGGAAGATGCACAGCATAGCGAATAATGTAAGCTGCAAATACAGAAATGCAAAGGCACGGACAAAACAAGCAGCATCAGCCTGAACCATGAAATCTAAAATGCAAAGCAACCACCTCATAACTTTCACGAGAAGTCTCTTAGACTGGCTTTCTTGACTGGTTCAATAATCCATGATAGTATGTTTACTCCTACTTGCTCTATTGATGATATTATCATCTAGAATCAACTCACATGCACATCCTGTTCTTTGTCTATCCCATGCGCAAAGACATTCAACTTTTGCTTTAGCAAAGATAGTACATGGACATTACTTTTGCATTAGAACATACAACAATTACAACAATCTGAAACTCAAGAACATACATGATACTCCACATGTGTGCTCTATACTATATGATATATACGGCATAAAAATCAAACAGAAAGTGCTCAACAACATGATATTGAATAGTCGGGCTAAGTGGGAGCTTGAGAGAGCTTTTGCCCTACATAGGTGCCCCGACTGCAATAGAGCATTCAATGAGCAATTAAAGCAGAAGGTGAAAGTTGAAACACTTTGACTTGAGTTATCAGGGCAATTCCAGTGTGCTTTTTTGCAGCTTTTGCTGTTCCAACTTTATGTTCAGATTTCCCTTTCAGTTAAGTGGTTTGAAATACAAAATAACTTCAAGAAGATTCATCTTCACATGTATGAAGTTAATTTTACACTTAATTACATGCCCAATATTCATGTTCTTAACATCTAAACATGGTGAAATAATATAATCTAATCTAATCTATCTACACCAATTAACGGCATGCACAGAACAAAAGCAATGGAAGTACAGAAACTAATCATTCGTCCGCATCCATGAAATCAAACCAGCTGAGACAATGGAATACTGTATACCGTACAACTCTGGAAAAGAAAAACATTCAAGCAGGATGGAACCAACCATTGCGAGATTTCTGGGGTTCCTTGCTCTGTAAAGAAAGGGCTTTTTCCTCCTGTGCAAGCCGGTATTCATAATACTTGTAATCAGCACAGGTTTTGTCAAATAAAAACCTGCGCATAGGATAAAACATTAGAGACATGCTGGCAAAGGCAAGGGCAAATTGCCATTTGCTCGTGTACTTGAAAAAGACTTGATGGAAAATATATATCTAAGCACCACATGGAAGCCAAACAAGAGCTACGTTCTAGACAGAAATATATGAAAGTATATACTTGAATGGAGTATCTCCAGGATTTTTCTGGCGAGACATATCTTCAAGATGCCTTCCATTTCTGGCCACAAAACTGGCTAATTTGTCCGCAACTTTCTTTACTGTAGGATCACTTGGGGAAGGTGGTGCTGCACGTCACTTACAAAACTGATTAATACCGAGAGCATGAACAATAGAATGCAAACTACTCTTGTAGCAGGTGTGCCACATATTCCATATCTTTCAGTGAACATCTCTTTCCACCAATGTTGGTAGGTACTTAAGGTTAAAGCTGCATTCACGAGGGAAGAAATATTCAAGAATGTTTTGCTCTCCTTTAAAAAGCTTATGAGAAATTGAACCTATTAGGGATAAAATATTGCGTAAAGGGGACTACATCAATCAAAATCAAACATTTAAAGCACATTTCATTACAGTAAAGAAGTAATCATGACTCCCAAACCAGGTACCATAAACCCCGGGTGGAATTACTCCTGTATTGAGCTTACTAGAAGTGCACACCTGAACGGTATAAGGACTAAAGACTTTTCAGAGTTATAATAAAACATCATATATTGGCCATCAGGTTAAAAAAAACAAAAGAGACAGCAAAATGGGGGCTTCTTCTCTGCACTTATCCAGTAAAGTGCAACCAAGTAAGCATGTCACTGAAAGATATTTTGTTTGCACATGTTCAACTCAGATTTCCAACACAGCGAGCGCAAATAACTACACAACAACAAAGAGCATCGGACAAGCACCACAAGATACATAAGACTCTTAAGCAATGTTTCTATTTCGAAAAATAAAATAAAAGACAAGCAGAGTAAAGGCCAAACAATGTTTCTTTAAAATTTTGGACTTCTCTTTCTCAGGAAAAAAAGAAGGAGGAAGAAAGCAATCATTCAGAATCTGAAGGTCAAAGAACAGTTGAAGTGTAAATTTAAAGGACAGACCTAGAATAAAGCACTAGGTATCCATAAAGAAAAAACGACACAAAATGAGCAACAAACATCATGTATCATCAATTCACTATAAGCTCCAACCACAATGAATCATTACTGTTGTTGAAGAAAAGCAAATTCTACCCCAAGATATCAAAATGCAAGAGAAAATCTCATGACTTGCTAATTATTTGAATCGATCTTGTCGTTCCATTCCCTGACAAGAAAGATGATCCAAGCAAAAGCCTTCCATCACAGCCCTGACCACACAAAATTATATTTATGAAGTGGTATTTACCAACATCATCATGTCCAGATGATTCCTCATACGCATCTTGTTTGATTAATTTCTGCCGTTTAACTGATGTGTCACCCAAATTACTCCTAACATCAGCATCGTCTTCATCCTCATCTGCAGCCAACTTAACTGGAGGTGCAACAAGCTTTGACTTCTGTTTCAAGCTGAATGCAAGTTTACCACCCGATAAAGGCTGACTGGACTTTCCAGAATTATTAGCCTTGCTATCCAAATGTGTTTTGGTAGCACTAAGGTTCGAAGATCTGGATATAATCGGACTCTGTTTGGGATCTCCTGATGGGACACTTGTATCCTTTGCTTTTTCTTGTTGAAGCTGTTTGAACCTCTCCATGAACGAACCATCATTTACGAAAAGGCTAGAAGGCGCTTCCTTTTCCATGAGCAAACAACCAATTGAGCTAAGTCCGTAAACGGGACGTCACTGTTTCCAAACAAGCTTTCAAGCTACTTAGACATTGTACCGAACGTTTTGAAATTAAAAAGAAATGAAAGAGAAAATCCACAAGAAAATTGTAAAAGTATAACAGATAAGAACCACACCATTCACGCAATCAATCGCTGGATTCAACAAAAAATAGGTTTCTTCATATGTCCCACTAGAATAAAAAATCAAGGGCAATGGCTGCGAACAGAAAAATGCAAACATGCATTGCTAAAAGGCGGCGAATTCATCAGCCAGATCGACAAAATCCGCAGCTTATCCTAACAAAGAGCACAAAAAAGGGGTTTGGGGGAAGGGGGGGACCGCGCCGTGAAGTCCAGAAACTTTGAAGGCACGATTATAGGATTTGGGGGCTGCCCTATTTCTCATCCAGACAAACAGGACCACTCCATCACGATAATGCAACTCCGACGGCGAACATATGCCAAACCCTAATCATCAGCTAATCAGGACAGATCGGCGGAATATCAAGACACGAGAAATAGCCAACTAGGTGAGCAAAAGCAAAGAGACGGACAATCGCGCACAAATAGCGAACGGCAGATTCAAACATCAAACTGGACGACAGCAACCGACAATCTACAGGAATCGGTCGGACATTCAATCGAAGAACCAACCGAACTGACCTCAAAGCGATCGAGGGAATCCCAATTCAACACCCAGTCCTGACCAATTTGAACGGTGGCAAGTCGAGCCGACTCAGATAAGAGCGACGATAATCTGCTGGTGGCGATCGAAAATCTGAATCGATGAACGCAGACAAAGGAGGAGGAAGTGAGCGTAACGTGAGGCGGTCGCGCGAGCGTAGGCTCCCCCTTCTTATGTCGCATCGCCAGAGTTAAAATAATCCGAGCTCCGCTCCCGTAACTTTCCCATATTTTCCGAATTCTCCCCCAGAACTTCTCGAAAATGATGACCGTTGCCCAATCTTCGCTTCGTTGTTAATTTTAGCCCTCGAACTTTTCTAATTTATACAATGACGCCCAAGAAATTTTATTTTTTTCTATTCAATCTTATCCATGAATTATATTCTTCCCACTGAAGATTTAAACGAATACGATAACAAGACCATCTGTGTCGTCAGCCCTTATCGCTCCCACGTGTACATCTCTAACGTATAAGCACACAAAAAAATTAATGTTATTTTATGGAAAATGAATAATTTGGAGAACATTTTCTTAAAAATGGTTATTTGTATCATTTAAAATAATTAGGTAACGGAAAATATTTTCTTTATTGGCAACAATATTTTATTCATTTTTGTTATAAATACATATAATTATTTTTAAGAAAATATTTTTCAGATCATTCATTTTCTGCAAAACAAGCACATTTTAAGAGAAAGAAAGAACGATTGAGACTGAAAAAGAACTCGCAATAAAGTTTCATGAGATGCTGCTGCATTATCGAAGAAAGAAGGATTTTTCGTTTAAGTCAATGCAAGTGAAATCAACAAATCGAATCTTCCATACATTACAATGCAATTAGTGGTACCATCATACATCTCCCGCAATAATGACAAACCATTTCTGTACATTCAATGTACTCTACGGATAGAGGAATACATAGAGTTGAACATAGTAAAATAAGAAATTGAAAGATTTCGTTGAAATTGTTCGTTTGGAAATTTCCTGAAAAGATAATCATAGGTTCTTCTCTCCATCGGAACAATAGGGCCGTTATGCTCATTACTAAACTTGTTGAAGAGATGAAATAGAACCAAGGTATATCTTTTTGATCAGAGGTTGAATCGATCATCAGAAGAAGAATTAGGCCAAAAATTAGGATACATTCTGGGAAAATAAAACTTCCATCGAAGAGAAGCAAATGAAAGGCTTTCATAAAAATTCTCCTGAGTTATTTAGTCGGGGCGAGGTGAGGTAAGTAATGCAGGATTCTACCTGCATTGATTCTCGATTGACTCCGCATCAGGCAACTATTCTTAATATTGCATTGGCTTTAATTTTCTCTTTTGTGCTCGGAGTTACTGAAGGAAGGATATGGAAGCTGGAGAAGAACAATTTCCCCTCACTGTCGATCAGTGGAAAATATGAGGTGATGATGTCTGAAGAGGACAATAACATTCGCAGTCATTTAAGACAATCACGGATTCAGGCATCTCCAACTCTTACTGGTCCAGGTCATAGTCCTGGAGTTGGACACCCCGTACCTTCTTCGAGTCATGGTCAGATTGAAGCATTTAGGCCGACGAGTCCTAGTCACGGTCCTGGGGCCGGACGTCACGTGATGAGCCTCCTCCCAGTCATGTTCAAGTTGAAGCATTTAGGCTGATGAATCCTGGTTATAGTTGTGGGGCTAGACATGATAAAACTCCTCCAGCATCCTGGTCAGAGTCATGTTCGGGGTGGAGTTTTTGTTGCACTTATGATCATATGCCGTAATAGATTTGATTTTCCATGTTACTTCGATGATGCTAACGTGGTATAACAAAGCGGTTTCATACATGCTTAACTAGCTTCATCAACAAACTGTACAAAATTCAGCATGTTTTATAGGAACCTGTTTTATTATTAACCAAAGTTATACAACTATAGATACAAAAAGGCTAGGAGCAGAATTTGTTTTACGTAGTAGCAGCATGATCATAATGTTGGGCGTGTAAACCAACCAACCACCAAATATATGAACCTCACTTGTTTAAGAACTTATTGGAACTTATCAGGGTACTTTAAAAAGCAAGTTTTATGAGCCTTGATTCTTGGTATCCTGCTTACTGGATATGCAGTCAAATGCCAAGTTTCTGCCATAAAACATTAATGGCTAAAAGTTAAATAAACTTGGCTGTTTGTTTTCTACATTATCCAGCATTTTGGTCTTAAAGTCTCTCTGCAACTTTTCTCTTGAACCTTGAACTCAATCACAACTACACAACCAACACCTGAAGGAAATCTTGACAGCTCATAAATGCTGGCAAAATTTCCAGGCGAAGAGAGGTTAGACTTCTCAGGCTCTTCCAAGGCCAGCGGCCTAGTAGTTTCTGTGTCATGAACAGGAACGTGGGAGGTTGAGTCCCACCTTTGGAATTGAAGGTAGGAACAAAGAAAATTGTCCAGAAAACAGAAAAAGGTCTAAAAGAAGTCCCACTAAAGTGCCTTTAAATGGCACAACTTGAATGTAGAAGCAAAGCTTGTATGAAAATGTGCCAATTTCAAATAATTCAATTTCTGGCTAAAAGGAGCTTACATTTCAGATTCGAAGCCAATGTTCCAGAATCCTTCAGGAGTCATTGGAGGAACATATCTATACCTATGCCGGGACACACCATCATGATGCTCACAGCGCAAATTCCTCTTATTATTGTCGTTATCTTTGCTTTCATTATCAGGGAGAACAGCATCATAAAATTTCTTGCACTGCCTGCACTCAACTCCTTTAAGATTTTCCCGCTCAGCTTTCTTTCTCACAGGTTCCACATATTTAAAACTTTGTTTGCCAGCACAAGGTGCTACCACTTGCTGCTTCTTAGGACAAGGATCAACATTCATGTCCTGTGTCTCATCATCTGAGAAGCTTCGATCAATTTCTTTCATATTATGGGCTGGAGAATGTTGATGTTCTTCATTTGCAGCTTCATTCAAGTTCCTTCTAACATTCTCGAAAGGTGTATTCAGAAAATCATCATGAGGATCAGGCCCTCCTAAAGGTTGATTGGACCTAGTATCTCTCCAATCTGACGCATTGCGCTTTGTGCCTGCTGCAGCTGTGGATTTTTCACCAATTTGACATTTTGGTGCAACATACTTTGGGCTGGGTGAGAGGGAACGTGAGTTCTTTATTGGTCCAATTCCTTTGTCAGCCTCGGAGCGATCTTCAAAGCTGATCTCCTCTTGCACTTTCCCCACACAACCAAAAGCAGCAGTATTCAGATCACCATTTTCAAGTCCTGCAATACAAGGTAAACTGCTCAGTAAAAGGGCCGGGGCAAGTAGTTCAATCACCTCAACCATTCCACCTTGGAATGGGGAGGTGAAGAGTTTGATTGTCACCTCCGTGGACACTCGCAAAGGGGGTTCAAGAGACGCCCAGTACAGCGTGTGGGACCCCAAACTAAAGAAGGTAAAAAAGAAGAAGTTTTTACTACCAAACATCTCCACATATATCCCTAAATAGTACAAGAAATCGTGACTGAAAAACTTCTTAACTCTAAATCCAGATGTGAAAACAGAATGACTGTTTCAGTAAAGCCCAATAAAAGCTATTCAAAGTCATTGTTATGTACTGCCAGGATAAAAAAACACGAAGCCTTACGGGATGCAGTAGGTTGATTCTGCTGGCACCTCAATATGTCCTCTTCCTCAAATGACTTGCTTTGTGGAAGTTTATCCTCGTTTATAAGACCAAGCTTTGTACAGAGGTAATTGTTTTGAGACTTCAGCCTTTTATAGGCATCAAACAAATCCTTTTTTTTCTTCCTCTCAGACAATAATTCTGAAGTTTTACATTTAACCAGCTGAAGTAGATTCTCTTCCGAACCTCCTTCAGTAGTATGGCTGCTCTTTTGTTGAAGGCATGCCTGCAAGTCATTCCCTTTCTCCTCTAGATTTTTCACCTTGCATAATAAAAATTGTCTCTCTTCAAATTGCTGTGATTCTTTCTCATTAATCATATCGTCTAAATGACCTGAATCACTCTTTTCAGGCAATTCTTCGTTCAATTTCCTTTCCACCTCTTCTTTGGCCTTTCTCCTAAGCTCTTCCTCAAGCTCACTTATTTTCTCCTCCAAGCATTTTGATCTGGTCATCAGTATTTCTTTTTCCTTTTTGCCATTGAGCAACAGCTGCTCTCGATCGAAAACTTCAGATGCTTGAAATTCCATCTTCTTCATTAAATTTGCTTGCAAGTCTTTTCCCCTGATTACTTCCTCAGTTTTCTTTCTGACTTCTTCTTTAAGTGCCTTAACCATATTTTCCAGATTTTCTTGCTTAGCAAGAAGGGCTCTTGTCTTTTCTTCTTGCTCTTTTGTTTCTTTCCCTTTAATAGCTAATGCAGAAGCATTCGATTGAACTAACTGGAGTAACTTTTTCTGGAGATCTATGCCCTCATCAATTTCCTTAGTCTTTCGTCGAAGTTCAGATTCAAGCTCATTGATTTTAAGTTGCCAGTTCTCCCGTTCATCAGCCAAATCCTTCAACCTCTCTTCCTGTTCCTTAGACAGCTTCGCCATTTCCTTTCTGAGAGACTGGTTTTCTTTGCTGACCTGCTCCTTTTCCAGCAAGAGTTTTTCTGTTTGAAGTAACAGATTACTCTCCTTCTCTTTCCATGCATTTTCAGCAGCTTCCATGGCCTCTGAGTAAATTTTCTGGAAGCTTCTGGATTTCGACTGGAAATTTGGGTAAAGTTGACTGCAGAATATATATTCTATCTGAGATATTCTGTCCTTAGCTTCCTGAATGGAGGCAACCAATATAGTGCTAAGGCCTGAGACATACTTAACATCATCATGGTCTAAGGAAATCCCTACTTTTGGAGAGTTATTGTTGCATTTGTCCATCTGGAGAGACAGAGAATGTTAAGCACACGAGCAGTCAAGAACATAAAACTAAAGAAAAAAGACACCAATCGATGCATGCAGGATATTGCGACTAGTTGAACTCTTCGTCACACAAAGATATAGATTGCTGATCTAAGCATCTGAAGCTGCAAAGCTTGCAACGCCACGGGCTCAAGCAGATCATAAAAAGGGCCAAACTGGAGTTTGAAAATGTAGAAAGTCAATACAAATAATGCTTCAGATGGGACTACCAATCGACCATATATCTGTATCATACAGATCTCAAATGAATAAGGGGAGCGAGAGCGATATTTGCTGCCTTAAATGATAGTTTCACAGGCCTAGTGTCACTTGGTGGATCCACGCATTTCTATAATCTTGAATCACAGTCCATGATATTCCGACTAGTGCCATTTCATCGATCATGGCGAGAATATCAACCACACATGGGATTCTCTAATGACCACATTTTGCATGCTCGTACATTACTATGGCTCGGCAGCTAACTCCAGCTGATCACCGAAGAAAAGAGAAGCACCCGAGATGAGAAACGGGGTGGAGGAAGAACAAGGAAAGACAGAAGGGGAAAGAGAGAAATTTTGAATCTCATTCATTGTCATGACAATGCATATATTCAGTGCACCAAATAAGGTACTTGCAGCTTAGAGAACTCCGGCTGAGCTTAAAACGCTCTTCGCGAAAAAGGAAGAAACGGACCGTCGTGGGACTGCGGCTGAGCAAAGGATTTCCCCGAATCGGGAAGAAACAGGTTCGAATCGAAACCCTAGCCGAAGGAAGAGGAAGACCGCCTCCGGATTAGGGCTCGTTGTTGTCAACGCCAAATTCTCCTTCTTCATTCAAAGCAGGAAGTGCGAAATGTTCCTCATCCTCTGACTAAAAAACGATTGAGGAATCACCTATCACTGGGCGATAAACAAACACCGGTCGGAGATCCGCGATCCAGAAATAGCTTGGCGCGCGAAGGAAGCTAACTCGAGCGGAATGCGGTAAAAGGAGGAATTCGAGAACGGAATGACATGAAGGAGATGGGAAACTTACCGCCGGCGGAGGAAGATAATGGCGACGGCGGCGGCGGCGGTGGCGGCGGCGGTGGCGACGATGCGGAGCCTCGGTCAGACACTTTAAAGGATGGTTTATCGTAGAAAGGGGGCAGGTAGAAATGGAGCTGGAAGGAGGCAACGTTTGAGATCCAGTCAGGACATGGCGGCAATTTCAAAAGCTTACCCGGCAAGGTTCAGGGGAGCTCGACGAGGAAGATGAAAATGATGGGCACGGAAGTGGTGAATGGGCCGAGCGGAATTCCGTACATGGCCCATTCACTCGAGCCCAACATCTCGATGGGCTTCGGCGTTTGGGCCTGCCGTCCCGTCGATTATACTGTTGGCGTCATGCATCTGCTTTTCGGGCGCTGTTGCTGCATTCTGCAAGGCAAAGGGTGGGCAAAGGCAAAAGGCAAAGCACAACTGCACAGCAAGATGAAATTAAGCAAAAGCCGTGGAGTTTTGTAATTTCCCAATTTGAGCTTTTTTATTTTTATTTTTCTGGGGAGATTTCTTTGGTTGGGTTGGTCGCAATCTCCGACGGCACCAAATCTCTCTCCATTTCCCACTGGGTCGGGCGGGACTCCGTAGATGCCGCCACCGCCACCGTCGCCGCCGCCGCCGCAGCCACAGCCGCAGCCGCCGCGCCCCGCCGTCTCCTCCCTTCCTTCTTCCCCCTCCCAGGGCATCCCCTCCGCAGTCCGATTCATCGGTGCCTAACGGCTCCGTCCGTCCGTTTCTCTTTCGTCTCTTCGGTTCTAGGGTTTGATCGCCGGATTGCGGCCGTGGGGAAGCATGGATCGAGTCGATGATCGCACTTTCAACGTCAACTTCAGTGGCGAGGGTGCCGCCCTCCTCTGGGAAACCGTCAAGCTCAAGCTCAAGGAGTTCATGCCCGATTACGCCGACGACACTCTTGTGGTCTCTCCCTTCTCTCTCTCTCTCCGCCGTCTTCTTTTATGCCTTTATTACCCCTCTCCGCCCGTTCTGTTCTATCTCCTCCGTAGAACCGCTACTTCGTTTTCGTCTCCAATGCTAATGCACGATTTAGAATTGTGATTGGAGTGTTACGCCGAGAGCATTACTATCTCAGACATGTCGTGTTAGGGAATTCGTTAGCTGATTAACTGCCTCTTCATTTCTATAGATGTTTGGATACAGAGATAGCTTGCAGATTCATCTTCTGCTCTGGTGTCGTTGTCCTTGTCATCGCTTGCCCCGTCATTCTAGAGTTTATGGGTCTCATACTCTCTTGATGTGATATTGCAAATCCAGATTTTGTTCTTTCTTTGTTTCCTCTCTACAGATATTTCGTATCTCGACCTGGTTATCCTATTCCCACTTTGGTCTTCTGGCTGTTGCGTTGAAACTTCATGGCATTCTTATCTCAGTAAAATGATTTTCTCAAACCAGGCTTGATGACCCCGAGCTTATCTTCTGGCTATACGTTCCTGTTTTCAATCGCAACCATGGTGGCTGAATGTTGTTGTCATCGTTGGTGTGTTGTTTAACTTGTTGATCTGCTTTGGCAGGAGTACGTTGTTGTTTTATTGAGGAATGGCAGGCGCAAAGAGGAAGCAAGGAATGAGCTGGATGTTTTCTTGGGAGATGATAGCGATTCTTTCATAACTTGGTAGTCTTTATTTTCTTCCTTTAGATATTGTCAATCTGTGCAATGGAACAGTTTCCCCAACATTGCCCCCTGACACGACATTTCCCGTTTTCTTTTGTCAGGTTGTGGGATCATTTGGCTAATAATTTGGATTTGTACATAAAGCCTGAGGAACATGACGTCAATGAGGAACATGACGTCAATGATTTACATGAGAAACTGCCGTCAGAGGAGCTACCTGACAGAGCAGATTCTGAAAACCCAGATCCTGAATCTGAAAAGGGAAAATCGAGTAATTTATCACGAAGTCGCCGCAATAGGGAATGGAAAGGACTAATGGGGGATGGTGGTGAACCGCCTCCTCTCAAGAGCTCTGAGAGCAGGCATATACATGAGGAGACAAAATCTCACCACAAGGACCATCGTGCGAGAAGATCCATTTCTCCTCAACATGCAATGCAGCGGAAAAGGAATCGACTGGATGAACGGCAGCATATGAAGGTGTGCGATTTTTGAGATTCAGTTTGGCAAGCTACTCAACAATCTTATGCCATTTAAAGCATCTGTCTTGGCTTTTGCCCGCTTTTCTTGAACTAATTATATTGATCAACTGGCATGTAGGGTGTGCCTATCCATGTTTTTAGACGGAGGTAGCTGATGTCCATATCTTGCATAACCTACTCATGAACAATAATATCAAAGTCTTGACTGTTGTTACTAAATTCCATTTACTGGCCTTATGTAATCAATTTCCATATTTGCATGGAGCTAATTAGAGGATATTTTGTTAGTTAACACTAAGTTAGAGTGGTGTAGATTTGCATTGTCGGCGGTGCTAATCTCTTGGAGTCATGGTTTCCCTCAAACCATGTGTCTTGTCCCTATTTCTGATGTTTTAGGTTTCCTACCTTTCTTGTTATCATCTCTGCTATCTTTCTTGACTTGAGGGCTGAAGGAACTGAAATGATGTGCTTGATTCTTTGATACAATTGCAATCGCATATATTTCCATTTTGTATGTCATGCTCTGCTTTCCTCTCTTTTGCATTCTTCCAACAGTTTTTCAAAGGACTGTTTTACTGATTGTATAGATTAGCATTGTACTTAGGCTAAAGATCATCCACTGCAGACTAAAGGGGTAATTTTATAAGAATCATCTGCAGGGGCTGAATTTTCTCTTCCTATGCATATTGGCACCCCTTTATGCCTCCTTAGTGAAAATTTACAATTCCAAATAAAAATAGGAGAGTGACAATTTATGAATAGGAACATTTCATTTAATTAACACTTCTATGGGAATTCTTTAACATTCTTTAGTTATGTTTAGATGCAGTTGTTTATGTTCATATAGCTAGTGAGATTGTCATTTTTCTTTAGTGTGCGGTTCATTTGCCTCATAGGCTACATTTTGCAGAACCCAGAATCTACAGTGTTAAGTTGTTATTTAACAAATCTATCATCTTTGCTTATGACATAAATTATCTCTGTTATGTGCTATCAATTGTTCTTCCCTTCAATCATTCTTCCAGATCAGGTCTTCACTAATGGCTGAAAGTTCATTGTCATTATCCCTCTCATGCAATGTGGAGCCTGCCTGTGTGCAACCTCCAATTATGTGAGGGTTTGTCCTTCCACAGTGTCTAATAGGTTCTTGGGTCATGGTCTCTACCTTGAATAATGAACTTATAATCTATAAATTGATCATTGAGTCGATGCCATAATTATAAGTTCATTCCATACTAGACAGGCCCTGGTTAGAACCTCTAAGGGGTCTGAATGGATATAGATATATGCGTGGAAGGTAATCAAAAAAGAAAGGAGATAAGTTCTTCTTTCCTTTATCACTTAGGACCCATGCAAGATGAAAGTCTCATGCACAGTTTTTGTTTTCTAACAATCTTAGTCTAATGAGCCCATCGAATAGTATATAGGAGTTTGGATTGTGTATCTGTGCGGATTCCAGACTGGGGCATCAAAGAAGACATGAAAGTTGCTTAAAATCAATTCATTTTCTCTATGGGAGAAAATTTCCCAAAATGGAGGAATTAAGGCATCCAACAAGAGAAAGACCTTTCTGATTTGATGTTTACTCATGCAAACAAAGAAGGGATCCACCTTGAATCAAAACTATTTCTCCCATCTTTCTACACAGAGATCTTGCATACTGTTAGAGCTAACTAGTTACTTTCTTTCCTCGCTTAACTTTTGGACTCCTTATTTGAGACCCTATTCAACTCCTTAGTGAATCTTCCAGGACCTGCTTTTTAAATCTCTCTCCTTATTTGAGACCCTATTCAACTCTTTTAGCTTCTATTGAATGGAGAAAGGGGTTTGATTGTCCATCATTTTGACTAGTTTGCTTGCAATGGTTCTGCTCTTCAAATGCTCTTCCATTTTGTCATGCCTTTCATATCTTCTCCTCGGGCTTATGAATGTTTCTGAATTTTTCCTATTGAATAGGCTTCCACTATTCACAGTGGACAGTATATTTTCAGTGGATCATGCAAATTTTCTGGAGATATATTTATCAAATAATAAATCTTTAAAGTTTTTCTTCTTACTATCCTAAGAGTTACTTTGCCTGCTTTTGTATTTCTTGAGGAAAATTGATCTGCTTTGCTTCTTGGCAGAGGGACTCGACTTCTCAAATCATTGATGCTCCTAGACGGTTGCTGCAATTTGCTGTGCGAGATGCTGTGGCAACTTCCCGAACTTCTGACTCTGCTGGAGAGCCTACTATAAAGCGACTTCGTTCTGTGGTTTCGACATCCTCCGAAGATGTAGTTGATCGGCCTCCGAGAATCCGATCAGTCGCTAGGGTGTCAAATCCCATGGCGACTGTGATTAAAGCTGTGGCAGAAGCTGCCAGAGATGTGAGAAAAGTAAAACCTTCGGGAAATGTGTTTGATAGACTGAGTCGTTCTGTGAAGGTTTCAGAGCCTGAGCTTGTTGGAGAAGTTGCTGCAGTTGAAGATGAGGAATTTGAACACTTCGATCAAACTGTGGAGCATACCGGTTCAAGTAAGGCTCAAAGACTGGACTATGATGAAAGCTACGAAGGGGATATGACGATGACCGAGAGGGAAAGCACTCTTGGATATGACTATATATCAGACAATGAAGGGTATGATGAGCTAAAAGTTACTGGGCACTCCGAACTTCCTCAGACTTACATACGTGGTGGAAGCAGGCATGAAGATTCAATGATGATGCAGTACGGTATATCAGAGACCACTAAACAAGATATTAGCTTTAAACGGAAAAAGAGTATGGACCAGCTACCTGTGACAGCTAATTCTTCCCATAAGATGGCTAACATTCCTATAAATGCAAATTCATGGCACCTTCCTCATCAAAATGCTGGACATGATGCTACTAAGCTGGACAACCAGTACCCTCCACGAGGAAGTCTGGGCGTGGCAAAGAAATCTGACGGCCAGGTCATAGGGAACAACAAACACATCACTGTTGCTAATGGAAATGTAAGATGCTCATTTGAGTCTCCAATATTATTTTCTCCTATTAGTGAGCATCTATTAGCTGCTTATTCTTTGTGCTGAAACTGTTGGTCTCTGGGGTGTTAATGATCTACAGGCACAATCTGCTGCAGATGTTCCCAAAGAGTCTCAGAAAATTCTATCATCAACACCTGGTGGGTTTTCATTTCTTTCCAATATTACTGTTCTATCTATTTTTTTAAATGCAAACTATTTGAATTGATTGTTCCATCGGGATTTGAACAATCATGCTTTCATTATAAGTTCATGCTATATATTTTCAGCTTCAGTTTATTTTAAATTGGAAAGTTAGTTCCATTCTTGTTCTTCTTTTTGAATTTTTTTATGTTTGCTGATTTGCAGGATTAAATTCTGCAACTCGTTCTTTGGAGGACACTGATTCTCGGACTGTTTTTGTGAGCAATGTAATGATCAACTTTCTTTGGGTCCTTAGTAAATGTTTCCTTTTTCTCAGTAAGCTTCTCACTGATGGTCATTCATTCATGCACAGGTTCATACTGCTGCCACCAAGGATAGTCTTTCTCAGCACTTTAATAAATTTGGTGAAGTACTGAAAGTGATAATTAATACTGACGCAGCGACTGGACAACCAATAGGGTAAGCAGTTAGAATGCCTTTGCTGTCTTATTTTGGTGCTTTGAACTCAAAGTTCTGCTAACTTTTGAGTGATATTGTTTTCGTTTATGTTTCTTACTTGGTGCACATTACTAAGCAGATCAGCTGTTGTGGAGTTCACGAAGAAAGAGGCAGCAGATGACGCACTTTCTCTGGATGGGTCATCCTTTATGTCACGGGTTCTCAGGGTACTCATTCAGGACTCAATAAACTTGTCGTATGCTTTGATCAATCTTAGTTTCTGTTGCAAACATGTAGTTATGTGAACCATAAAACATCTGGCCTCTGTTGATTGTATCTTTGCTAAACAATCATTATGGTCCATTGAGCATGTTCTTGGTTCTTCATTTTTGTGGAGTTTGAGGAACTATTCAGAGTGCTAGTGGTGGCCATGAGCTGGCTATTGGTGAGTATAGGGGAGTGTTAAATGAAGGGCCCTGTCATATTTTGCTGACTGGTGCTGTATGATGTGTAGAAGTTTCTATAGTATGTATGATCTTGTTGAGCTGAACACTTCAATATGAAGTGCTGGGGCGCTGCTGTGTGTATGGTGGATGCTCATTGGTCCATGTTTGGGGTCTATTAATGTGTATCTTTAGAACTTTTATGGGGAAAATTCTTGTATTTAATTCTTCCTTTCCCCAAATACTTGCTTCTGGAAACAACTTTTTTCCTCTTTTGCTTATTCTTATGTTTTTTCACAGGTTGTAAAGCGGAATACTACTCTTCAGAAGGTTTCTCCATGACCTGGCCACGGCTTGTAAGGGCCTCTCCTTATGCAAGGTTTTCCAGATTTTCTTTTTCAAGAGGAATTCCAGGTGCATTCCGGTCTCGTCTGCCTGTCAGACCTGGTGCAAGGAGCTTGCAGTGGAAGCGGGATGCGCAGGGCACTCCTGCAGAAGGTGGGAGTAGTGTTGCTGCCAATAGCATCCCCTTTTTGGGTGCTCGGAGATTTACCTACGTGCGTAATGAGTCTAAACCTAATGAAAACACTGGCGAAACATAGTTTGTTGGTGAAGTTGTGCTCAAGGAGGTTAATGGCTGAAAGTGCCTCGACTTGTTTCTCTCCAAGACAATTAAAGCCGCCCAATCCAGTTCCATTAGAATTTGAAACACAGCTTTATACTTGCATGTTTAGGCAAGGCTTGTCATGAAGGGACATCATCTTTCTTGGGCCGTACAAAGTTTTGATCTTCCAACTGAAGGATCTAGGGTTTTGGAAAGCGTTGATGCGATTTTGGCATAATTAATGTTTCTGGGTAATTCACTGGCAGCTTGGTTCTTTTCCTCCCAATTTATATGAAGAGACGAGATTGTAATATGTGAATAGGGATAGGGATCGGTAGGTCTCTTCGGTTCCTTTTTTTGGATGTAAGGACTTCGACCAGCTTCTTGTTTTTAGACTTTATGGACGGTAAAAAAGTAGAAAGATGTGAAAAAAGAAAAAGAAAAAGAAAAGCATAGTGGAAGACGATTTGCTGAAATGCACGCTCATATATTGGAATGGCACTTCAAGATGGCTCTCTACAAAGCTTGGAAAGAATTCTTTCTTACTTTTTCCCTGCTTATTTACTTGATTATAAGGTTGCTTGTACTTGTCGATACATGTGTGAGTTTAACGGATGCAAGATGGCAGAAAGAGGATGCAATCTGGTGTGTTGGATGTTTTGCTGAAATGCAGTGCCATTCGCACTGCATCTCGCGCCCTTTAAACCGCTACGTGCATTTGTAGAAACATTGGTTGCCGTCACTGAAAAGGAATCTGACATTTATTAGGCATCTTGGGATGAGACTCGATCCGATCCCGGTCCACATTTACTAGTCCGTCTCAGCTGGACGTTATCCATTAGTCATGGTCTATGTGAGTTCTGTCACGTCTAGATGAGAGAGGACAAGTGCAACATTGCGCGCATTGCCTCTCGGTGTCTCGGTGTCACTACAACCAATGGGACGTTTGAAGCCAAATAAATTGAATGTCGACTTAAGGCAGCTTGTTATATATCAGGGATCTAGTCAAGACTCTGAAACAAGAACTATCGCCATATCACAGTTATTGCTTGTATGGTACCTCTCTACGACCATTGAGACATGAAGCTGAATGGTTGGAATCGGTTGAGATTCTGATGATCACTGCAATTGAAGTCCCTAGTTGCTGCTGCCTGAGATTTCTCAGGGCATGACGTTCCGTAAAGTGGAATGATAAACACAGAGGAGACACTACAGAGATGAGAAGATTTTGCTATCAAGTTGCTAAAACTCTTTAATTGATCAAGGGGATCACAACCATCAACGTCCCATACTCCCACCAGTTTCCCTGGGAATGGTTCCTGTAATCTAGCTCATAGACACTCGATGTTGTACACTCTGAGTTGGTACACCCATCTAAGCTGTAGTAGATATGCCCTTAAGTATGTAAAGGTCACCACGATAAACACACATATCATGTTATGGGGCGACATGATGTTCAATATATCGGATGAAACGTACATACTCATAACTCATAAGGTCATGACCTCATGATCAGAAAAGACTTGCATGCCTTGGGAGTATCAGCAAATTCCGCCTGGCATTATGGTGCCAGGTCCATTTGATATGTAAAGGGACCATTTGCAACATAGAGCAGTACACACTACAAAGATGAATAAGGGTTGGTACTGCACAGCCTTGCCCGGTATGTATATATAGCACCCCAAGAACCTTACATACAACTGACGATTCAATAAGAAGAGCAAACAATAATTAGAGTTGAGGGGTGCGCCCAGCTGATGGGTCATACCACCTTTTTAACCTCTACTCTTGCACAATCATATCCACTATCCAGTCACTGGAGAGAGAATTACCAAATGTGACTCAAAACAAAGGCTAGGTGCTCCCCAGTGAACACGCAACGATGCAAAGCATATCATGTTTATGACGATAGAATATAATCCATCAGCCTAAATGAACAGTTAATTTATCTGCTTTTGAGAAGTTGCCCCTGCAGCTTAACCCATAGAAGAGAGACAGAGGAGACTTGGACATCTACTGGCCCTCTACCGGCCTTGCGGAAGAACACCCACAGAGATGACAAGACTAACCATGCAAGGAAAAAAGGCAGCCATTGCAGAACCTCATGATGTCTCACTACTAATACTACAATAAAGAAGACTATATACTCATGCAACAACAAAGACAAATGAATACACCAGTGCATATCTACATGTAATGGCTTAAGGTCGATCCGGATCTTTCCACTTTACAATGAGGGTAACTAATTGGATGTCAAGGAAGATTGCATGACGGTTGGGCAATGTGTCCAGTCTAGAGTGATGCTGCCACATCCAGCAAAACATACAGAAAAATGCTAGGACAATGTATGCAGCCATATACTTGTCACCATCTTCAACTTTCACATTAACACCGTTAAGTAAGTACAGCGCAAAAAGACCATCTCTATCGGAAAGCATATAGAATAGGCAGTTCTCACAGGCTACAATTTTTGACAGAATGAACCTGCAATTGCAAGTAAGGACTCGATTTTCAGGGCAACTTATTCATGGTTTCCACAACAGTCAGGAGCCACACAGCCAAAACCTCTGGCGCTTCTTACTCCTCACAAATTATGTAAGTGGGAAGGACCGGCCATTTGGTAAACACATGAATTGTGTGCCGTGTATGATAGATATGAAAGAAAAAAAGGATTCCAAAAAGAGAGAGAGAGAGAGGGGTCATTTGGAAAGCAAAGTGAACAAGACACCTAAGGAGAGAGCCGCAACACAGAAATAGGAAACCCCGCGAGCCCGGACGAAGAAGAGGTTCACGCTCTTGGCAGCCTGAAGCGTGAGAGTGAGGATCTGGAGGCGACCGAGCTGCTCCATCTTAAAGAGGAAGTGGATGGGCTTCACGCACTGGCGGAGCAGGAAGGCGAGGGAGAAGGGGAAGCCGAAGGCGACGCAGCCGAGGAGGGAGGCCTCGAAGATGGGGGAGGAGCGAGTGAGGTAGGAGATCCAAGCACCGAGGGCGAGCTGGGCGAGACCCAGGGCGGCCACCGCCTTGCTGGAGCTGTAGAGGGTCTTCATCAAATCGTCGAGCACCTGGCGGGTCTCGTTGGCCAGGGCAGAGAGGTCGCGCTCGACGGTGGGGCCCTCGATCTCCTGGTGCTTGAAGCCGGGGTTTTGGCTGGGGTAGTCGGTCGGAGGGGGAGGAGGTTTGTCGGGAGGTGAGGGAGAGGTGGTGGAGGAGTAGGACGAGGAGGCCGGGAGGGGGAAGGGGAAGGAGCGAAGGGGAGGAGGGACGTGGACATGGGGATGATGGTGATGAGAGGGGAGGCGAGGGAAGGTTGGGGTTCGAGGGAATGGGCGGTTGTGGAGAAAGGCAGGCTGAGAGGGAGAAGAAGGGCGGGGGTTGACGGCGGAAGACGGTGGGAGGAGGGCGGCGGCGAGGTGCTTGATCTTGGAGCCCCTGCACCTTCGGGCTAACAGAGCTGACATCGCCGCCGCAGCAGCTGCAGCAGCAGCAGATGGAGATCAATGGAAGGGAGGAAGAAAGGAAGAAAGGAAGGAAGGGAGTCGTGAGTCGTTTGTATTTGTCGTTTCGGAGACATTATGGACTGCATGTCTTTTAACCGTGGGCGTGGGCTTGGGCTTGGGCCGATACGCCACTGCGATATCAACACCAGGAATTGGTTAATGCTAACCCAAACTTGTCACAATAAGACAAAACAAAGATTCCAACAACCAGTGATGAAGAATGAAACCATCCATCCATCGCATTTATTTCGCAATTCCAACAAAGCAAACATGTGTTCCACTGAAGCGGTTATTCCCCCTTTCTCTCCAATCCAACACCATCTCTCTAAAATTTCTGGGTTTTCTAATGGTATCTAATGCAAGTAGTGGGCAAGAGTTGGGATTTGTCACGGAACCGCCTGGATTGGACCAATAAGTTCTGACGGTCTTAGGGATGCTGGTCCAGTCCTTGATTCTTAATTTTGGAATCGGTGGCCGGTTAGTTCGATTCCCATTCTAAGGTGGGAATCGAACTAGTTAATCCGATCCACAGTCCCAAAAAATAGAATCAGTCCTCGATCTGATTTTCAATTCTTGAGTGGGACCAGACCGAATTGAAAACCAACCCTAGGTGAGAAAGGCACCCCCACCAAAGAACCGACTGCCAGCAAGCTAGCTGCACCTGCGCTGGTGGGTGCAGAGGGGGAGCCCTCACAGGCTCAGCAGCTGCCATGGCGGTGCTCATGGAGGAGGAGGCGTCAGTGGCGAAGAGAACTGCACATGCCATCTCCTTCATCTCCATGGTCAAGAATTGGTTAAGCGAGATGGACAACAACCAACAAAAGATGCGACTCCTGGGAGAGATCGCTATCGCCGAACTCCGCTTAGCGCTCTTGAAAACAGACATGCAGGGCTGAGGACTCCTTCCAAAAGTGGCATGTACAACAGGAGACCATACATGTGAAACATATGAAAGGCCACTTCGGCTCGAATAAAACAAAGGCGGGAGGAGTCAATAATGATGATGATGATGTTCTGTGAAGCCGCGTAGGGTTGATATGACATCGATGGATGCTTTGATTAGCATCTTTACTTCATTTCCAAAAGCAGTACGGTCTGTCTGTCGGACTGTAGTTTCCTGTTTTCGCTCCCTTCCCACGTTATCGGCGTGGGGGGACTCTATGCTTCTGTTTAATTTTTGTGAGCGTGGGTGGTCCTGAACCAGAAGCAGCAGAGAGAGGTCCCCCAACTGATCTGATCCTGATCTTTCATCCATTCATTTACTACTTGCTACCTTGCTAAAGCAATTTTCAACTCTCTCACCTCCCTCAACATAGAGAGAGAGAGAGAGAACATGGGGATTGATGTTGAGGTGGTGGAGCTCTGCGAGATCAGTCCACCCGCCGCCGCCGCCGCCCGAGAGGAGGAGGAGGAGGAGGAGGAGGTGGCGGTGGAGTTGAGCATGATGGACATTCCGTGGCTCTTCTTCTCTCCCACCCAGCCCCTCTTCTTCTACTCCTACCCCGACTCCCTCTCCCACTTCACCTCCTCCGCCCTCCCTCTCCTCAAGCTCTCCCTCTCCCGCTCCCTCCTCCTCTCCTTCCCTCTCTCCTCCCGCCTCCACCTCCACCCCCACCCTCTCCCTCCCTTCCTCCTCTCCTCCTCCCCCGCCGTCTCCCTCACCGTCGCCACCTGCACCACTGCTCCTGACCACGACGACGACGACGACGACGACGTGTTTCGCCGTCTCTCCACCCACGACCCCAGAGACGCCGCCCTCTTCCACCCTCTCGTCCCTTCCTTGCCCCCCATTTCCAGCTCCTCCTCCACCGCCCCCGTCCCTCTGTTCGCCGCCCAAGTCACGGTCTTCCCCGGCTCCGGCCTCTGCCTCGGCCTCGCCTGTCACCACGTCGCCGCCGACGCCCGGACCTTCAACCTCTTCCTCAAGTCCTGGGCCTCTCTCTGCCGCCAGCTCTCCTCTCCCGCTCCTCCCCACCCACCACCGCTCCGTGGCTTCTTCAGCACTCCTCCCTACTACGACCGGACGGTCCTCAGGGATCCACGCGGCCTGCTCCACCGTTTCCTCTTCGAGTGGTGGAACTGCAAATGGCGGGCCCCTCCTACTTCACCACTTCATCATGTCATCGGCTTCCCCGACATGGTCCGAACCACTTTCGTTGTGGGCACCACTGACATGGACGGCATCCGAAAGCGGATACTCTCTCAGTGCAACTCCCGGAATCTCTCCCACCCACCCCATTTATCTCCTTACGTTCTCACCTGCGCATTCCTTTGGGTCGTTTGGGTGAAAGCCCATTTCTCCCTTCGGGCCCACGACACCCCAGAACCCACCGCCCATCGCGGCCCGGTTTACTTCGGATTCATCGCCGGCGGCCTCACCCGCTTGGGCTATCCGGTACCCGCTTCTTACTTCGGCAACTGCGTCGGGTTCGGTCGGGCCGAGGCCACGGTCCACGACCTGGTGGGAGAAGACGGCATCGTCGTCGCGGCGAATGCGCTAGGGAGCACGGTCAAGAGGCTGGACAAGGACCTATTCGCGGAGGCAGAGCGGTGGATCTCGGATTGGAGGGCCTTCTCCGAGTCGGAGCTCCACGTGACCGTTGCCGGGTCGCCCAAGGTGGACCTGTACGACACGGATTTCGGGTGGGGAAGGCCCAGGAAGATAGAGGACATATCGATTGATAAGAGCAGGGCCATCTCGTTGCACGAGAGCAGAGATGTCAAAGGAGGGATAGAAGTCGGGGTAGCGCTACCCAAGCCCAAGATGGATGCCTTCACCTCGCTCTTCACAGCTGGTCTGAAGGTCATGAAGCAAATGACTCTCCCAAACCCTAATTCATAGCCTCTGGAATGCCTCCCTATCTCTTATCATTTTGAGTTCAATAAGGCAATGATCTGGGCTGGGCTGATTTTGACACAGGCCGGGTGAATCAACCTTCTTCAAGTCTCCATATGTTTGTAATGGCATTCCATTGTTTCTTATTGTGCTCATGGCCTGCTACTATTATACGAATGAGGTGAACCTCCGATCGTTCGGCAACCACTTTTGAATTCGTTCTTGAGTCATACAATTACTTCCCTGGCAAGGTTACGTTCATTCTATTATTATTCACATTCCCCTCTTCATAATTGCCAATCAAATTGGACAGAGATATGCTAAGATGACTTCGAAAGCTTACCTGCTAAGGTGCAAAACAAGACTTTGACATTTTCATGAACGATATATGGTTAGCGATAGCAACTGGGTATTTGCTAGAGCAACCGTTAGCAAATTGTTGTATAAAATCATTCGGGCATGATAGTGAAGTAAAGTCTCATTACGCACAGTATTCATCCCGAGTTATATGAAACGTATTTAAATGACCTCTACCTAGTCTTATTTTCGTCTGAATTGCGAAAATGCTCAGCTCGAGCAATGGACAGGGGTCATAGATTGGCCTTTACACCATGTGGTTCTCTTTGGAAAAAGACCCCATCGTGACGTGAGAGCGTAAAGATTGCTCCAAACTTCGCACGAACCGTTAGCCTTGCTCAATTGGATGGTCTAGTTTTTAATGATGATTATCCATCGTTGATACACCGGAGGTTGATTTCCGCCCTTCAAAGTTTCTTAGCTGACCAGTGCAAATCCAACCGGGTTTGGGAGCAGTGCTTCCTTGCCATTCCTTAGTCAAAATATTTTCTATTAACCTAGTCATTAGAGCCGTTCGCCATCAGATAGAAATGGAACGATACCACCACCTTGCGGAGGAATTCCCCGCATTTTCAAAGGCCAGCTTCTGCTCCTCCCAGATGCCACTACGATTTGCTGTTTTTCAAGGTGCTGGGATAGAGATTTTGCTAATGATCCATCATTTTTAGCGCACAAGGAAATGCTTTCATGACTCCACATTGAAGCCAAATCAATATCACCACTAGAATTTTCTTACAAGTAGTATCCCATTGCTCCAGACTGTGAAGTGTCACAGTAAGTACCATCCGTGCACAGATCAGTGCCAAATGGAGAAAACCATGCCCAACAAACATGTATATATACGGTCCCCATGTTTCTTCACCCCCTTATTCTTTTCCAGATACAATTAACTTTATTGTAAAGCACTGCATATCCAAAGCATCCAAATTTTAATTCCGTTTCAACCTCCAGGGGCAGAAAACTCCGCATCTGATGCAAAAAAAAAAAAAAAAGGAAGCGGCGTAAGAAAGAGATCTATACATCACACCTTGCTGCCTAGTAGGACCGTCTCAAATTACCCAGAATGTTCTGCAAGGCCCAGTTGTTCAACAAAGTCTGGGATACTTCAAAAACAAAGCTTGCCTCTTAATAAAGCCAAGCAGATTTGTGAAAAAAAATCACCCATAGAGCAACCACTGAGAAGAAGTTTCTATTAAAAACAAAGAACCTTTGGTATTTCTGTCTAAAGACATGAGAAAGCAACAAGCCTCATAACAAGGGTGTATAGAGAACAAAGACCTAAAGATCCAGCAAGCCTTCCACTCAAGTTCTTGCCGAGCTTTATAAATGGTATCATTTTCACATTCAGCATAAGCACCAGGCTAGCGTAGGAAAACAACACATGCTCATATGAATTATGTATCACTTCAGGCATTTTAACTCGGTGCCTCAAAGGCACAACAACAACACAAACAACAGCTTTTATCTCTGGGTGGAAAATTATCATCAAGCAGTCCGCAGAGGCCATTATAATTGGGGAAGCATAATGTTTTCTTAGCAGAATCTCACAGAATATATGGAGAACTAGAAAACCAAAAATTCAAACTCACCTCAACAACCAATGAAGAGATGCCATGCCAACAGATAAGGAAAATTCAAATACTTCAAATAGGCATCCATCCTGTAAAAATGGCGAAAACATTATCATTACCATGTACAGACTTCTCATTTTACACAAAATCAAGTCTAACATTGGCCAGAAAAAAAAAAGGTTAGTCTGATGTTGGAATCAAAATTCAGCTGTTAATGCAAACTCATTGGAACTTGGAACTTACAACAGGAGAGATCATCATACCATATGCCGGAAATAATGAATAACTCACCTTGGAATGTACTAATGGCACTGCTTAACTAATCCGTAGGTCACCAAGAAAGTCTGACAGCCTGAGGATATATTAAACTTGGTTAAAGCTTAATAGAAAATAAACAATTGAAGGCCAAAACTGAGCATTTAGAATTAGCATTCCCAGATGATTGTCAAGAAAACATTAAAGAGAGACATAAAGAGCACTAAGGAAAAACCTAATATCCTTTGCTATCACTGTTTCTCCATCTTCAGCTCCTAGATGCCTCAAAACAACTTCCTCCGGCCGTCCGTCTCTGTCCACGTGCTGCAATCACATAACATCATTTACATAGGCATTACGACAGTCTGATTAAAGTCCATCAAGTGATAGGTGTAGATCTACTCAAATTTAAAAGGGACTCTACCAGTAAACAGCCATCAACCATCACACATAAACTTTACACATACTACAATATGATAAAGAAACCACCAAATTTCCATGTAAGAGTACTAATCCAATCAAAGCATCCTTCACTAACTAGCATACATCCAGTAGAGACACCAGTAAATAGAATGCCCACCCCATAATTCATAGCTTCGTCTGCTCTCCCAATATATTCAGAAAATATTAGTGAGATGCATGAGTGTAAAGCAAAGGTTTCAGAATGCCTGCTGGGGTGGACACTGGGATTAAATAACAACCAAACAAACACTTGCAGAATCTCACATAGCTCGATTAGTTTCCAAACATCTTGACAGAAATGTTAAGGAAATATTTTTCAATGCCAATCAAACACCGGTGCATCACGCCACTGACTTTAATCAAATAAAAAGCCCACACAAGTTAAAACCTAGTTCATGGTTCATAATTACAGAATTTTGATAGGAAGAGAAACAAACTACAAGCTTCATCTTCTTCGCTTATGCAAAAATGCCAGACTTCCAAATATCAAATCAAACTCAACGACAACCGGCTAAAATCTGAAACTCGAGGACCTCTATTCCCTATCACTTGATGAATCACCCGAGTTAATTCCCAGTCGTGCCAAGAAAAGAGTCATCTCCATAGATATTAAATCATCGTCATCAGTGTCTTCAACATTATAGAAATCCAAGTCTTCATCTCCCATTAGGCTCTCAAGAAAAATTAAATGCTCAAAAACACCAAATACTGCATCCATATTTGCAGGATTGCGCCTGCGCCTGCGTCTTCGGGGAGGTGGCCTGTGATGTATCCATGTGTATGACCCTGGCTTGACCGTATGCTGGAAACAACAAACACAATACCCATTAGGGTATTATCCATTGCCTAAAGATCTTTGGGATGAGTGTACATTAAATGACAAGTAGTTCTATGGACAGAAGACAGACGAGGACAAGATTTCATCTTGACCACAACAACGTAACTAACTACTTAGGAGACAAGCTTGTTCTCTCTATGGGACCCAAAAGAATTATACATAAACACCACCACCTCTTCTTCCTCTTCTTGTCAAATATCAGCATTGAAATACACCAAAGTTGATAGGAGAATATTGCATAATAATCAACAATAACTTGATCATTATACACCTCTTCCTGAGGAAAGGCCATTTTGACTTAAGTCTATCAAAATTAGAAATCAAGGGTTTATTCAAATTCCAGACAAGAGGCTACTGTTAAACGAAGTCAGTGCAATAGCAACAAGGGAACTCCAACTTGGAAGTCTAGATAAATGGAAAACCGCTCCTCATCAGCGGTATGAGGAGCAAACCAAGCCCACAAGGAAGGATTGGGAGGTTCCATATCCTAGTCAGTCAGAAGAATACTTTATTTTCAGCAATCAAACTCTAAATAAGGATAATATGATATATTACTTTCTAAATAACATTAGTCTCACTCAATTAACAGTGTGGGTGTCTTGTTCTCTTTGACAACTTTCTAAAGCCTACTGAATCATTTAGATGCACAGGGGAACTGAGCTCAGGTATAAAGCTTAAAGCTGCATGGTGCTCCCGATGGCAAACATGCAAAAAGAATATGCTGACATTCACATATCAAAGGTGCCACAAGTCAGATCATTAGTCTGCACCAAATGGCAAAAAAAACATATAGAGCACAGAAAGGCACCATCAACCCAATATTGTTTTCAACTTTTCTGAGCAAAAAAGTTACTTATCCACTTTAGCTCCAATACTTGAACATTGTAAAACTGAAAAATATAAAAGTTTAACAGCCAACCAGTGTGTGTATATTCATAACTTTTGAAAATTTTTGGGTGTTCTGTGTTAGATAAAAGTCACATTACAAGAGCAGCAATGTTTGAAAGCAACAAGTTGACAGTCAGAATCATTCCAAATGGACACTTGGCTCAAAAAAGATGGTTTCCCCCATAGTAAGACACAGCAATACCCATGCACAGACTATAATATGGGGGAAAAATGGATCAAAACAAACAAAGAACAACCACATATATTCTCCATGTGGTCAATGGTGGTGAGCACCAGGAATATCAATTGAATATCACAACATACAGATTACAATAAATTCCTTGGCAAAAAACCCACTTAACACTAGCCTATAAATTGGATGGTGCAAAATGCAGCTAACAGGAGATGCCTCTGCAAACAATATACAGCTGAAATAAAGAGGCAGAAACAGATGTGCTTATCTCCATGTTCACTTTACCAATGAGATAGCTTCTTTTGAGAGACATAACTAATACAGGCACCAAAAAAGTGGAGAAAATGCATATACTTTCACAATTGACGGCAGGAGAAAGCAGGTAGGCCAAAAGATGAATTCCATCAAACAAGTCTCACTTAAAGTATACATAGGGCAAGGCAAGCTCTGTAATAAAATCACAATACTCTCAAGCTCAGAACTGCATTACCTTGTAAAAACAACTAGTCCCAAATGGGCAGTTCCCATCTCCAAAATTGAAGTGCTTACAATCAATTGACCTGCAAATTAGCAATAGCCTAGAGAGATCAATTTGAGAATAGACGAAGAAAGAAAAGGAACATGTGCAAGTTCTGCAGAGCCACATGGTATGTTTTAAGAAAGCATTCCTATCCCTTGCAGCTGAAGCAAATAGTGAGTTTGTAGCATATTGTCCAAATATTTTCACCTATTACTACTTGTAAATTTCAACAAATTCCAGACAAGATTTATTGGAACCAATCCAAAGATGACTAACACAGTAAGTCCACAGAAACCATAAAAGCTAGTATATTCTTAGTTCGCCTTATAACATACCAAAGATTGGACTAGAAACTGAAAATTTCTCAGTGATATATATATATATATGTCCTTACTTGAGTTTGGCCTTGTAGTTGTCGATAATTTCCTGTTTTTCTTCTTTTGTGGTGTACCAAATGACACTTGGGATGACAAAGTACGAAAGCTTGCGACATATCGGGCAGGCCCTCAATGAACTATTCACATCCATTCCGGTAGTTGGTGAGCTACTACGCCAGTTCCTGATGCATGTTATGCAAAATGCATGATCACATTCTGACAATATACCAAACTTCCTTTCAGCTGCAGTGGGTTTCGAAAGAACACGATCTAAGCATACACTGCATTCTATTTCTTGACTAAGTTTCAATGCCTCAAGCTGCTTTTGCTTTTTCTCACAAGTCTTCATATGCTCTTCTCTTTCTTCAGGTCTAAAAGGATGCAAGCAGTGTTTTCCACATGTAGGGCATAAATCTCCATGAATATGAGGGCAAGCTTCTCCACGAGGACAATCGCCAGCAGCAGCAAATGAACAAATAGACTGATCAGCTGGTCTGACAGCTCTAGACTCTATGACATCACTGCCATCAACATAATCGCACTGCTCAAAGCCTCGATTCCATGCAGGTTGGCTACGGGAGCCTGAAGGCCTACTTCGTGAAGAAACCTCTACAGAATTGGAGCTGGAATGTACCCCACTCCTACAAGATAAGACTTGAGGAACAGACCCCAAAATGGGGGGCTGTGAGGAAGTTCTTGATGATGATGAGGATGAGGATGATGCATTGGACCATGGACGAGAAGCCTTAACATGCTCATATCTGCATCGATTTCCATAAGTACATATTCCTTTCTGATAGAAGGTACATATCTGTGCAAAAATCAAGGGGGATCAATAGCAAATTCAGGGAATTGATCTGGGTTAATTGTAAAACCCTATGGAAGCAGAAGAGTACATTGTTCTGTGGAGCTGTCCAGTCATGTGAATACTCACAGTGCTCCCCTTTCAAACAAGCACCATGTGCAAAGAACTTGCAAAGAACTCTGCAAGCACAACTAGAATCATAAGGCCATCTTTTCAGCCAAAGAAGGCTAAACGACAGAATGGGTTCCGAAGAGCATTGCACAGTAATTAGTAAAAGAAGAAGCGACTTGCAGAACAGAATACAAAGAAGCGGATAGATTTTTTCATAACCAGATACACCTGCAGCTTCACAATCTACGTGGTTGTTAATAAAACTGGCAGCACCCTACCAATGACCAAACATTTTGAAAATTGGTCATTTTTTTTCCAGTTACACATCTAATCCACCGGAAAACAAACTTCTCATCAATATCCAGAAGCCAATTTCACGGTCATTCAACAAAATTCACAATCACACCTCGACCGACCTAATGTTAAGGCAAAAGATTACCTTGCCCAGACCAAAACAACACTAAAGACCTAAGCTTTTTACACGTATCGAAAAAGCCCAAAAAATTGGATAGAGACTGCTTTTTTAAATAATCAAGGCACGTAATTATGAAGGAGAAACCCAAGAACATAAACACGAGCGCGCTTCTCGTACGATGAACAGAAATCTCAGTCATCAAAGACCCCCGTGGCAATCGTCAACGAGGAGGCTAGCTGCCCATCACCATTCATCACAACACAAGAGAAAGCCACAACACCAACACCAACACCAACAACAACAGCAGCTCTGAAAAGCCCGCGATCATTGAAAGATGAATCTACCTAGAGAAAAATAAGCGGGGGGAAAAGGGGGGGAATTCACCTCTTGGACATGACGATGAGGATGAATAACAGGGCAGAGTAAATACGCGATTGAATCTGCAGTATTCTCTCTATGGGATTCCAATCGGAAGAGAGGACGATCCTTGCTTCAAGGAAGATGAGAATTCGAGGAAGAAAGGAAAACGGCCCTCTGAGACCTGACCCCGTTCTTCCTCCTCCTCCTGGTTTTAGGGCTTCTTTCTCATGTTGGGCGGTGCACCTCTCCGCCCGTTGAAGAGAACTCACGCCTCGCACGTGTGTGGAAAAACTCCTCTCCCACTTTTTTTTTTTTACTCCATTATTAAACCCAAAAAGAGATAAAATATATTGGGATGTGACGTGGCTGCTAGGAATGAGTGGTTTCAGGTTCAATTCAGGTTTTTATAGATTATGCATGGAACGTGAAATCCAGTTCCTCATTCTTAAAATTTGGAACTTATCTGTCGAACTTGAACTTATCCGTTGAACTTAGAACCTATCTTGTTACAAATTAGGAACCTGAACCTACCCTATTATAGGTTCTAGGGTCGGTTCTAGGCTTTAATGGATTTTTTTGATCTTTAATTAAGTAAAATGAAAATAAACGAAATAATTAAAATAAATAAGGATTTTATTATCGATTTTTTAAGGACAAATGTCCATATGCACTTGTCAAATAGTATTAAGGAAATTTTATAGTTGTTAATACCCCGATTACTCTTATATTATATAGAATTATTATATTGAAAAAATAATTACCCAAACATAATTGCATTAAATAAACAATTGGAACTTTCCACCGATGTCATGATCTATTATAACACATAAGGGTAAATGGTTCTAGGTTATATACATGTGCTACATGGAAATTTAAACATATCCATTTAAATAAGTTCTTCATTTTTTTTTTAACCTAAAACCTATCTTGCACACCTTGAAACTTGGAATTTACCATGTCATAGGAAAGTCCACTTGGATTCCGTCTATATTATTCATTGAACGATTGCAACAAATTATCACTTTTAATGATCAATTCATTTACAATAACTTATATTTAGACATATGAAAACATTAACAAAATAAAAATTTCTAGTCATAAAATGAAAGTCTATACTGGTGTTCTAGATTATAAACTCATCGTTAAACGTTATTGAATATCTCAAGATCGCATGAAAACATAGATATAAAAAAACACAAAAACTTATTCTAAATTTTAGGTTATAGGTTGTAGTTCCAAGTTCTACCAAGTTAAAACTTGAAATCAACTTGTCGAAACAAGTTTTTCAAATTTTGGAGCCAAAAACATACCATGCATATCTTCAAACTTGGAGCTTACAGGTTTCGATTGATGTGGTTCTTAGGTTCAGGTTCAGGTTCTATCCTGAAGCCGTGCTCATCCTTAGTGATTTTTGAATTTTTAATTTGTTTAATGTAATTGATGAACTTTATTTCGATACTCAATGTTGTCTCCAAAATTTTAATTTGTTCGATGTGATCTTTAAATTTTTGATACATGTTTAATCTATGAAAGTATTCAATGTTATCCTAAGTTTGAATTAATGGAATGACAACATTGGGCATTTTCATATAGTTTAAGCATCAATTGAACATATACTAAAAGTTTATAGACTATATCGAATAAATTTAAAATTTATAGGTGACATTATGCATTGAGTTAAAATTTAAAAATTACATTGAACAAATTAAAAGTTCGATAATTATATTGCACGTTAAGTCAAGTTAGGGAACTATTGGTGTCATTTTCCTAAATATATTTGGATTTGTACTCTCTTTCTAATGACTGGCAATTTTCTTTGTTCAAGTAATTCAATTCAAGGCCTCCTCGTCTTTTTCTTGTAGGTTATATGAAGTTATATTAAGCGATTGTACATGGACATAAATTTGAAATGGCATGTCTAGATGCATGCGTTTTTTTTTAAAGGAAGTATATGTCGTTTGAAATAATTATTCAATTAAAATGTTTTCATTAACATAAATAATTTATATCTAAATATTTTTGTAAATGGTAAAAACATTTAGTCTTGTATAGGATCATACGAGAAGGGCCCTATGGAGTAAGGGGATTGGGAAGTCTCCAATTCAGTAGGCATCTCTAAGGGAGCAGTGAAATGAGCCATGTTTGCCTATCGACAAGAGTTTGCATTCTTTCTTTATTCTTTTATTTTTGTTAACGATGCAAGTGGTTTTTTTTTTAAATATTTTCAAAATCATTTACTTTTCACGTGATGAAATGGAGATCAATAATAAATATGTTAACATGCAAAATGAAAAGAAATTCAAATCTCATCCTACATACTTTTCTTTAATTTCTTTCTTTCCTATGTTAATGATCATACTCAAATAAGCGACCAATAGTGGCTCTTCTTCTTTTTCTCGAAGACATCTTTGCATTATGATTCGTATTAATTTTAAATAATAAGGAATGTTTGAACTTTTCAACACAACTAATCTTCACCATTTCAGTGAATGATCTGGGCGATAATTTGACTGAGACTTTATATGTATTACTCAGCATTGATCGGGTATAATTATTCCCCATATTGTGCACATAGCATGCGTTTGCCCTAGTAAGAATTATTTAAGTACCCTAAGAGTTCAATGGAACGTTGGTCTTAATCAAATATGGAGGAATTCATATATAATACTCCATGAGTGGTTGCGCAATAATTCATACGAAGTTATTAGAAAATCATGGGCATAAATGCTTTGATATAATCATGAAGTTTGCCGAAAATCTTGAATTATTATTAAGATATAACTCTACTGTCCTTTGGGAACCCATCTTTAAATGCACATGTAGTGATTTTTAAGCCAAGAGTATCAAACATGGCTTTCAATCATATGTAGTGTTCTAGTCAATTTTTCTGTTCTTTTATTCTCTAGAATAAAAGAAAAATAGAAATCCGTTTTATAATATATATTGACGTTTCTATTTCTCAAAATAGAAATTTGTTTCAATGAATATATTTGGAATAAAAATGAGAAGTAGAAAAAAATAGTTTCTTAGAAACAGTTTCTAGAAACTTATTTTTTGATTTATTACTTATGACCAATTGCTTCTCATCAACCTCTATTGGCGGCCGCACTTTGCCCGGCAGCTGGCGGCGGACGATTGGCAACCTAGCGTTCGGCAGCTGACAGCCGATGACCGGCGTCCACCAAGTCTCGGTCGACATCGAGGAAAAAAGTAATACAAATTTTTTATTTGTACCAAACGCATTTCTATTCTCATTTTATTTTGAGAATCAGAAATTTTTATAATTACCAAATACCTTGTTTTTCTCAAAAATTATTCCATAAAGTAAAAATAAAAATAACTACTTTCTCAAAAGAAATTATTCTCGGGAATAGAAACTTGACTAGCGACCAACGTTTGCCGAGTCTCGGCTGACATTGAGGAAAAAAGAAATATAAATTTTTTGTTGATACCAAAAGCATTTTTATTTTTTTTCTATTATGAGAATCAGAAATTTTATAGTTACTAAATGCCTTGTTTTACTCAAAAATTGTTCCAGAAAGTAGAAATAGAAAAGAACTATTTTTCAAAAGAAATTATTCTCATAAGTAAAAATGTTACCAAAAGCATCTTAAGACTTTTCACTTGCGCTCTGCCAATGAAGGACAGCAAGAGAGTAGAATAACGCTGAGAGGGTCCTTTTCCAACAAGTTCTTCAGATAAAATTTCGTGAAAAGTTTGCGTAGAGAATAATGTTATCGTGGGTCTTTGTCATCATTAAAGTAAAGCTACACATCTCTAACAGTTCGGAAGCCTACGTCATTAAGCAAGAAGAACCAAAGCTCATGAGATTACTAACTTATTGTCGACTGCAGAGGTCTGGGGCGAGAAGCTGGAAGGTGGATGAGGAAGGTGTTCTGCATTCCATCTTCAGGGAAGTCGTGTTAAGTCAGAAAGGACAATCACTAGCCTTTCTTTCCTCGTACCAATCACGCATTGTCGTTCCGTTGTCAAGCTCATGTCTAGTAAAGACAGACACTGGATAAAAGGTCGACGGGCTTGTGAACAAACATATCAAGAGAACAGATTCATAGTTTGATGGCCGTCTCGGAGTCGCGATGATCCATGAATTACAGGTGCACATATAAGGTGAATGTGCAGGGATCGCCTAGTGGAACTATGTACTGAATGTTTTGTTTTGAAGGCAATGAATTTGTCTTCGATGGCAAGGTAAATGTGATCCTGGCAAAAACCATCATTACTAGCCTCATTTTGCAGCTTGTCTGCTTTGTGATGCACTCACTCCTAGTTCATGCATTGTTCCTTATGATTTGTGATGCACTCACATAAACTGCACGTGCGCATCCAAATGGAGGCACAATAGCCCTTGCCATGAACCGTCAAATTAGGGGACAGATCAGAAAATTGAAATGTACATCTCTCAACTGATACACAGAACTTGCCTTTTCGTCTGAAATGAGCTCCATCCAAGAGAAGCAATGAGATGCCATGATGCAACACACACGCTCAGGTGTGTCAAAATCATAGCTTCAAAACCTCTATAGCAGGAATCGCATGCCAAACATTCTGGTACTGGATGACTGCCGTTGCTTCTCTGTACAATGTAGCAAAGCAGCAGCAGGATTGGATAGGTGCTTGGCTAGTACAAAGTGAAGCCATCATCATAGGAAACATGCCATCCTCGTTGACAAGGGGGAGCGTCCTCGTCATACTCTGAGCAGCAGCTCCATCTTCTCTTCCAATTGACACTCCCCGTGTTTGGTCTATTGCTCTTCTCGTTCCAGCGGTACACGATCACTCCAGATAGGTCGCTCCACTCTCCATCAATTCCTTGGTGCGGTGGAGCCAATGCAAACAACCCCTTCTCCCCTATCAACATTGACCGAACTTCAGTCCTGTGCATTTACTTACCAATGCAGCGTTCCCTAGCTTCAGACGACGATGGGCAGAAAAAAATGAATGTGGAGAATGGATTGGTCAGGACTAGGACACAAATCCTCAAGATTCATAGGAAATTTCTCGGGAGCAATACAGAACTCCTGCAGCTCTGCCACTAAATCCATAATGAACATAATTGGGGGGTGCCCCTCACCGATTAAAAAGAACATTAAACTTCGAAATGCTGCATAACAAGCAGCACAATCTCACACAATCATCTGGGTCTTTGATCAACAGGTTAGTTCGGGTCCTTAAACTCCTACTCAATTTATTTTTTTTAAATATAAAAAAAGAAGAGGTTCGACTGACGAGCATTAAGGGTTTTCTTTAAGGCCTGGAGAAAGAAGAATACATAGCTCTCAAAAAGGGATCATAATCTTGACAAACGAATGAGCAAAGAACCTCGAGAACACTCGAGCATTCAAATTTGAAAATTTCCAATGCGGATGACATCTACCCACCATAAATTTGAACGGGAATGACAGAACGTGGAAGCGTGTCCGCCTCGAAAAGCAACAAAAAAAGGAAAAAGGCTTCAGTTATCTTTGTGGGGGAAGGGAAGTACCGGTGGTGTGGCCGTGAAAAGAGCAAGCGGCGGGAGAATTATGGGCATCGACGTAGAAAGTGTTGCACCTCAGGCATCTCTTCTTGGGCTGATCCTCCCTCTCTCTTCCAATGTCTGGAGACGAACACCTAATCTTATTCTTCACGTGATTCGAGCATGGCATGGTCATCGTAGCCCTGCAGCTGATACTGACGAGCCCGTGACCGTAAGCGATGCCGCACGCCATAGCCATCCTCTTCCCTTTGGCTCTGAATCACATTCAGTACAATTCGGGCGTGCGATGGCGTGCGAGTGCGCAGGGAGAGAGAGAGAGAGAGAGAGAGAGAGGAGACGCTGGGAGTGGGCCAACGTGTAGAGGAGGATAGCCAAAGCAAGCCCATTTTCAGTGGCAGTGAGGCTTTTTATCAGCCACAAGGCCCATTAGCATTGCTAATTGCCACACTTGATCGAGTCCTTGGAATGTGGACTTGAATGGACTTCGGCTAAATCAAGTTTGTGCCAGTCAAGTTCGATTTGACTCGGTTTGATTACCCTTGTATCATGACCTGGATAGCTAAGTGTATTTTGCTTTCATTTCTATTACATGTATTATGTAACTGTAAACATATGCTATGCTCTTAGAATCTTTTCACTATAGTCAAAACTTCGTGTCTTTAGATCTTTGGGTCCAATTAATGTAGTAAGACGTAATGATTCAACTTGATTTTGATTTTGGAAACTCATGTTGAATCTAAACTTAGGCTGCATCATGAAAACTTTGATGCTCATTTACATCGTGATTGCTAAAAAGAATGAAGGCCCGATGAAAAGCAAATTGAAACATCAGCGCCGCTTCTTGAAATTGCATATTGTTCGACCTAAAGTTTCTATAGAGAAAATTAGTAGGGCGTAAGGCAGGTCACGCAAAGGAAGGTGCGTGGCCAAGGCCAAAGGCCCTAACATGGTCATTCAAGGATCTCTTGTGCTTGAAGTCCGAGCCACAGACGCAGTACCAAATCTTGCCGCAGTTTTTCTCGTGGGTTCGCCAATCGCCTTTCACCGCGAATGACTTGTTGCTGCATTTTCGACAGATGAAGGGCTTGCTTCCGTAGCCGTGCCTTCTCTTGAAGTGGGTCTGGAGGGTCCTGAAGTCTTTGAGCGGCCTTGCTCTCGGGTGTCGGATGTTGTGTTTGCACCCTGGTGCGCAGCAGTAGCATGGGATCCTTTGCAGCATCGAGCCGTCGTTACTTTCCTGTGCTCGGGCTTTTGCACTCCCTGTTCCTTTTAATGACTCGGGCCCTTTCCTGTACTCCGATCCGTGTCCCCACATATGCATCTGCATGCAAACCGCATCAGATGAAGTCGATAATTCAAGCTTTTCTAAAGAATTTCAAATGGTCAAAAAGAATAAATCAATACCTGAAGGTTATTATGTCTGTTGAAGGTCTTGTGGCAAACAGGACATGAGAATTGTTGAGGACCAGCCAGAATCTGCTTAGGAGTAGGGACCAGTAGTGACCCTGGCTTAGCTTGTCCAAGTGACACCTGATGGCATCGGCCACATCCACGGTGGTGTCCTCTTCTTTTAGCTCTGGAGCCGGACTAGGTGTTACAGGGAGTCCTATCTGTAAAGCCACGGTTACGCCATTACCATTATCAGAGTCAGCATCGGCTTTCCACGGAAACAGGCTCTCAGCTTGTTTCAACATGCCGTGAGAGGGTGAAGGCTCATCGGGCATGTGAAGGCCTAAGCGGTTGATGAGAGGAAGAGCTTCAAACGGAGGCGAGGAAGCAGACATTTGGCAGTGAGTACCTGTAACCAAGTTGCCTGATGAGAAGTAGGAAAAGGGCTGAGAATAGCGAGGGTGAAGGGGCAAGAACATGGAGTTGGAACAGTGAATCACGCTGTTGGAGCAAGGGTCTCTCATTCTGGCAGCAGGAGGAGCAATATCTGGAAAAACACAGCAAGGTGCTTAAACTGGTATTAGCACTCGGTTGCGCGGCGCAACTACCAATAACATATTCTAATATCATGCCTCTCGTGGAAGAAGGGTTGAGTCCAACAGGAATATTAAATGCAGCTCTTGGCTTGACGTGCTCGACCACAACTACCGGTGTATGCGTAGATCTTCCTGTCTAGAACCACGGAGCTGCGTCAGTACGGGTTCAATTATCCTCGAAAGCTGCGGAACCTAGCGACTTGTTCTTGATGCAGAGCTTTATGGGAGTTCTCAAGGAGGAATATGTTTGACTTCAAACCTTTGGGAGAATCACCCCCCGGCCCCCCCACTCGTGCAATCTCGAACGCCACACTTCGTGGTCGTGGGGGTAGAGTTTTTTATGTTCCCTCGTTTGCTGCAAACTGGAAAAAAAAAATCAAGAAACAGCAGTAAAATCTACTCCTCCCAAGAACCATTCATTTCCATCTTCCTTCTACAAGCAACGGATCCAGGCAGGAGTGGACAACTGAATGCATCCAAATTTCATTTCGCATCTACATAGATCATGAAGATACTACATTTACAAAATCAAACGGATGTCCCCATCGCATGAGTGTACCTAATTCGACGAGAGTAGTTTTCTACCCAGTTAAAGTCATAGACAGTATGACCTATAATCGGATCAGAAGGTCCAGACCAACTACGGGCATGTGCAGTTAGATTGTTTGGCCAAAAAGAGAAAATGGAATAGTATTTGGTTATAAAACTCTGAAGAAATTAAAAGTTTTGCGTGGTGGAAGTGAAGGAAAAAATCTAAATTTTAGGACATATTCCTTTTCACTTTTCTTCACCATTGCTTCTGAACATAGCCTTTAGATGTTCATTTGCTTAAAATCTTATATGTGATTTAAGTCTGTCATTTCCAAAGAACACAGGAGTGTCTGCATTCTTCCAAGAACGGTTTTCTAACCCTTTAATGAGAAATCTGCCTTAGAAAACAATCAAGAGCCAAGACCTGACATAAAAGATAACATCCCCCAAGGTAACCCTGCTTTTTCCCCACTTTTTAACTGCTAATATTACAGGTGAGTATGGGTCTCAATTTAACTTGAGAACTGAACCGAGCTGGCTGGTTATTAGATAAACCGGGTAGGATCATAAACATAAAACCAGCGATTGGCCTTGGCTGGTTCAATTCCCAATTTGATCCTCTGACCGCTGGTTCCACCCAAAAACCAAGCGAGCAAGCTGGTTGCAACCATGGAGATTCAATCCCCTGACTCAAGTATGATGTTTACAACCTCCCTTGACTTGCCCATTAACCCTAGAATATAAGGGAGTTTCACTGAAAGAGACAATCAGTTGGAACCCTGTCTTTCCTAGATGTAGTCTTTCCCCTAGCTATATGAGCCTCTAAAATATCATTTATACCCTGACCAATTCCCCGCATGAAGCCACTCTACTACCAACAAACTAAATGAAATGAGCTGTGGAAAAATACAGAGAATATCTATGAGATACTTTTCACAAGACAGACTCAATTCTTGAGTAGAACAGAGAACTGGCTTGGAACCGGCCACGGAAACGAGAGTTACAGGGTGCTTCCCAGATTCAGGGTATGGAACCAACACATCCATGAATTGTTCCTTCTATATTAATATCTATCTATATTGTTACAGTGTAATGATGGATTTGCATAACCAAAAGGACATCATAATTTGTCAACGGCTGAAACGAGATCAAATTACTTTGCTGAAGAGCTCTGATTTACACTAGCTAGGTATAAGATAGGGGAAGCAAGAACCACTTCCTCAACAATGACATTCTACTAAGCAAATAGGACCCTATAGTGTAACCGCTTCCATTACTCATATCCAAGGCAAATATGCATCTGTCTTTTTTTCTTTTTTGGGCCAGAACAAGACATCCTTCCTTTATTATCAGAGGAAATACAATTCAAGTTGGCTGCCTAGCAGTTGGCAACGCCAGAAGATAACAGAAATTTCAAAATCAAGGGGGCTAAAAATCCTCAACTATAAAGCTTTTGGCACATAAGACAGAAGCCAAAGCTAATTCAAAGCAAAAGGCTAAAGCCATAGTTAAAATTAATAGCCAACCCAACCAGATGGTAGTTCTGCTGAGCATCCTCTCCAACATTCAGTTGCACAATGACACACTGTTCACTTTGTTTGCCTAGAAAGAGGAAATGAGACTCTCTGATGGGTATATTGCCCTGACTCCATGCTCTGCTCTAGAGATGGATTAAGCTTGGCTACTTTATCCTGCTCTAGTTCTTCCAAAGATTGCTTCTCTGGAATTGCAATCTGGTAATTTGGGAAAATCAGTGTGTCTAGTTCAGGTGGGAGGTAGGTGCCAGGTCCTGCCACTGTTCTGGGTAATGGAATCTTGTTTCTGTTTTTTGCCAGCTCAAGTAAGAACTGATAAGCAATTCGTTTAGTTGCATCATGTGAATTTCAACAAGGCACAAAAAATCTAGCACGCATTAATCTTGCTTTTGTTTCTTTTCCTTTTTCACTTTTGGTTAAGTGTGCAGCTAGGAAGATCTACAGAGAAAATTCTTAGGAGGATGGAAATTGAACGATGTAAAGAACCACTCAATTTCACTGATAAAGATTGAGTAATAGCACCAAGCTGCAAACTATCATAATTTGTCGTGACTAATCCCAATAAAAGCTAGGGGAAAGACCGTCAAAAAAGTACTCCAGGCATCATAAGATGGAAAAAATACAAGAAACATTATGAAACTCAGTAAAAGTCAAATTACTCTCGTGGAGGAGGTTGTTAGAAGGTGAAGTTGACCTTTGACTGAATTGCAAGCTTAATGTCATCAGAGTCAATTGAACCCTTGCCAGCATGCATTGAGTAGAGCCGTGCGTCTGTCAATACATGACCGGCATGTTTGTACAGTAGCTCTAACATATGGTGTACGGCACAATGTTCATACTCATCAATGCCTATAGACTGCAGTAGGGATTTGATGATTTTGGCATCCCTCGGGATATGCAAGTCCTCGTCATTTTCTGCCGTTTCTCTTTTGTAGTCAGCTGCATCAAATAGGAAATGTAGAAGTGCCATCCAATTGTGAATTTGCAACTGCAAACTGACACTTTGCCGAGGAAGAAGCTTTCGCATTGTTGTTTCATGGAAGGCGCTAGATGTTGCAGTATACAAAATTTCCAGGGAGTGAGCAATGGAATAAAAATACAATGGTGGACTCTGAACAGCAAGGAACAGGTCCAATGCCATAACAACCAAACGTGACTGAGATATGTGCATATCCTAGAAACCATAAATATGAGTAAAGAGTTCAAGGTGAGCATCACTTGCAGGTACAAATTCAGCAAATGCAGCATCTACTGAGAACTTGCCGAAGCACATGCCATAAATATGAATGAACAAGCAATCTCCAACGTATCTGATCCTCTCGCACTGTACAACCCACAAAGCTTTTTTCTATTCTGTCCGCAGGGCACTCATTCCTATCTTGAGGTTTTCAAAGAGGCCCCATGCTCAAATTTCCCATCTTCCGATTTATTCCATGCAACAGAACATCAAGAAGTAGCTGGCGGTACGTCCCCTCGAGACAGTAACCAACCAACAGTCGCCACCATCGCTAGCACTATACAAAGTGTGTATGTAGCATGTAAGAAAAAGAAACCACAACCGTGTCTCTCTCCGTGGGGAGAAGAATTTCAGATAAAAAAACAGAAAGAAGCTAAACCACAGATAGGGAGAAAATGCAGAAGATGGTGTCAAGCATGGAAGCAACCCATTTTCCAAGCATGAAGGGTCGCTTCAATCCAAGGCAAAGAAGCAGCTGGAGCGTTTGGAATTCAGGGAGTTGAGGAGGAAGAAGAGGAGTAGAGGGACGGATCAGCCGGATGGGCCGGAGTAAGAACCACTATGAATTCACATGGGCCCGCAAAACCTTTTTGATGTATTAATATAAAATGCATTGCTCCAACAACTTTCGTTTCGGCATGGAATAATTTGATCTTTCTTTGTAATACCACTTTATGTCGACATATATATATATTCTATTTTTTATTTTCAGAGAATAAAACAATTAATCTATTCACCATCCAAGCTCCACGGCAGATGATTGCATAAATAATATTTTGCCCATGTCATACTCCGGCATCCTTAACTCAATTGGATTTGGTTTGATTTTGTGTTGGAGGGATTTGATTTGATGTTTTCTACCAATAGAATAACTTGAATAGAAACTGAAAGTATGAGACTTGATTAGAAAGATGGAGCACATAAATGAAAAAGGGGAGTTTCTTGTGAAGAAAGGAAAGAGAAATATAGAACCAAAGTAAAAGAAAGGCGATGATGAATAAAGATTGTAAGAAGGAGAAACATGTCATTATTTTCACTAGCAAGTTATGTAGAAAAGATGGAGGATAAGGTATATGAAATTTCATAATAAGATTGCATAGATTGCTGGTAATAACGGTCTAGATTTTGCATTAGCATATGTTTCATTACCATTTGCCCAATCAATTTGAAAAGCCTGAGTAGGTTTGGTGCAATGGTACCAAAAACCACCCTTTACAGAAGTGATTTGTTTTCTTTTATTAAATAGAAAATGTGTGAAATGACTATTAACATGGCCATTCCCCGTGAGGTTCCCAAAACCATTACAAATGCCTTCTTTGAGCTATAACTACTTATTTCACTCGTAGTATAGGAACCTTAATTACTGTAACTCTGTTGGCATATCCAAAGCCAGAAAGGTACATAAGATAGCAAATGCATAATGCATAAGCTAGCCAAAGATTTACTCATGTCATGGTTCAAACCTGTAATCTTATGGAACATGGTGTAATTATCTTTTCTGCTGATTCCCATTAAGTGATTTTCTGATGTGACTCGGATTCATAAAGTGGAGGCATTATCCTAAACAGTGACTAGTGGGGGTTGAGAAGTAAAAGGAAGAAAGGGGGAAGGGGGGGGGACGGGGCTTTATAAAAATGATGCCGAAACATGATAAACAATCAAGATTCAAGATAATCATTAAAAGTAATAAAGAGGGATTTGGGGCATGGGGGTGGGGGTCATTTAACTTTTTTGATAATGAATGGGACAAGAAATAGGAGGCTAATTGGGGGGGGGGGTAAAGTCCCATTTCTTTCTGGAGGAAAAAAAATGGGGCAGGGAGGTAGGTTAGGGGAGGTAGGGGCCGCAACATAATCCTCAGGACTAAAGACAAATATTGTGTTTGTCAGCAGATCACACTCAGCTCACCTTCCTTCTGCCTTCTCTCTCTCTCTCCCTCTCTCTCGCTCTGCTTGGCTTCACACTGTGACTGCAGTGGCAGCAGCGGCAGTATTGTGCAGAAGGGGGGGATGAGGAGATGGACGCTCACTGCACGCTCACAACCAAGGGGAAGACAACACCACAGTGACTTGGTTTTGTGTTCTTTTTGGTCTCTTCTCAACCCTGTCGTGTATTTATTTATTGCATGAAATGTTTTTAACCTTATCTTTCATTATTATTATTTTTATTACTTTAAGGCTGCTGCGGTTTAGGGGACCAAGGTGCAAGTCTTGTGGGAACAAATTGTAGGGATCAGGAAAAAAAGAAGAACAAGAAAAACTCAAGGAGACTATTTTGCTTTTTCCTTTTCTTTTTCAAGATTTGTCACAACTGTACGGCAATGATCTCTCTCATCCTACTCTGCCAAATGCGGCTTCCCCCGGCTGTGGACTTGGCTTTTTCCTCCCTTGTCTTTGCTTAGTCAATCTCAATCCCCATCCCCACCCCCTCTCCTTTCCTGTTGCACAGTCATCCACACCTTTCTCTTTCTTCATTATCTACTTTTTTCAACTTTTTTACTCCACCATGCTAGGCATTTGTATAGTGATTATACTATTAAAAAAATGTTAGCTTTTGGCCTCTGGGTGGTGATGAGGTTCATGATGATGCTTCGAACAGTTTGTGCATAACAAGGGCTTCTCTGAACTGCGGGGCGTGGATGCAGATTCATTGACTGTTCACTGATCAGTCGTCTCTCTCCCAACACCCCACGAGCTAAAAGGTTGAATCTTTATATGCACTAGTGCCAAAATGGAGGCTTTATAAAAAGCATGCGCCAGAAAATAATGGGGATGACATGATCGGAGCTTCTCTTTGACAGGACTAGCCCAGGGACACATGCATGGAGCGGCAGAACTAACTATAGAAGGGGAAAACAAGACACAGTTGGCTATAATCTACGTTGTTTCTCCTATCTTCTGCTCTTGTTTCTTCCTTTCCTTTATTCCTACCCTTGGAAACGATTAAAATACTGTTTTTTTTAAATTATTGTATATGTTTGGTTCATGTTAAGCCAATTGTCCTAATTAGAAAGCGATGGCAGATGAACCTGCCTTGAAATGTAGAAAGAAGACAATGATACATTTAATATATTGGAAGTGAGTGAAACTAGAGTACTTTGTCCATTTTTTAAATGTCTGAAAATTACGATATTTTCATGCATTGTACAATCGGATAAAGCACTGTGAAGGCTGACCATGCCATTTCTTTCTGCGAGCATTATAGATTAATTGGACGATAGGACAACGGATTCAACCAAAGTAACTACCCTATTCCTTCTGGAATGGAGAGAAGGAACAGGGTCATTTAAAGCGTTCCAGATGGTTCCCATCTTCTCAACAAACATTCTCTGCCCGGATTGGTACAGTAATGTGGCATTACCCACGCTCCCCCATGGTAACCCAGCTCCGGGTCTTGACCGGGAAAACGTTGTCGTATAGATGGTAGACAGAGACAGGCAGCTGCAATCTGTTTGAGCTTCTTCTGTTTAAAAAAAAAACCACCATAAATATGTTTTTTTTTTTAGCTTATTAACTGCAATAAAAACAGAGAAGAAACCAAAAAAAAATGGAGGCGGTCTTCTCTCCTTTTTTTGGCACCTACAAACAAGCAAAAGCAAGCAGCCTACAACCTCTCTCTCTATCTCTGTCTCTGTCTGTCTCTGTGAATGTATAATTTTGGAGGAAACGTGTCCCTGAAACTCAGCATAAAGCGCCACAGCCCTCACTCGTAGACTTGTAGAGAGAGGAGAGAGGAGGGGAGAGTGAGTGAGAGCGGTTCAGTCGCCTCTTCTTATGCACCCATCTCAACAATGTGTGTCTCCTGTCTCCTCTTTACGAGTCTCATCATCTCTCTTTGTTTTTGAGTTTTAGGTGTTTGCTCTGTGCTCTCTCTCCCTGTATTTTTGTCGTTGTTGGTTGTTAAATCTGGTTCTGTTGAGAAAGTTGCTATCTTTGATCTCTGGTCGAATGAAATTGCTGCAATGCGGGGCGATTTGCTTTATGGGTTCCCAATCTGTCGATAAATTCATTGTGAAATACTGCTTACTAAGCGAAATGACCGAATGGAAGAGAAAATGCAACGACGTTTGTTCCTCTAATTTTATTCCATTTTATGTTAATACACGATGCTGCAGATGTATTTGTGAAATGCTCAGTATACTAATTGAAGGGATTGTTTTAGACTCATAGTCTCTTGCTCTTTTATGGTTCAAAATCCCATTTTTCACACGATGTTTTTTTTCCCCATCTATATAGGAGGGCCAGCAGATTTTTCTGTAGGAACTGATGTCAAATATGCAGCTTGAATTCTTGCGAGCAAAACAACTTCATCTGCATTGTTAGTTCTTCGATTTTTCTTTGTAGTTTCTCTTAATTCATGCCTAGATGGTTTATCTGAAGCTTACTTCTTGCAGGATAAATGAATAACACTTGAATCCAAGGGAACAATTTAATCATGTAAGAACTTTATGGAGGCATTGAATAAATCGTTGGTAAAAAGGTTTTCTTTGCTATTTTTGGTTGCATCAGGTTTTAATGCCTTTCCTTGTCTCTACTGTAGCTGTGTCCTTCTGATTTGCAATTTCGAGTTACTAAAGTTCTTCTCATGATGGAATCGAACGGATGGATGGAACCACATTATGTAAATCCTGGTTACCCTTACCCCAACAATGAAAGCTTCATGAACTTCTTTGAAGGCCTTACTCATGCCCCAGTGGGCTACGCTCCTCCAGCTGGACCATTGCTTGATCAGGTGGGATGGGAGTTTTATGTGTTTCTCTCTGTTGTGTCTATGTAATGAAGAACTCCCACAAAAACCAATTATCCCTCCATGCTTCAATCAACCATTGATGTGAACCTTCCACATCTATTTATACTTCTTGATGAGCACTAGGCTGGTGGTTGTAGTAATCTGTGGTCGACTGTAATGTTGCTTGTTCATATGCAATATGTTTAATTTATCAGTGCTGGATACCTCGGTACTGTTTTTTGTTCAATGGAACTGTATGGTTAAAAGGTGAACAATGAAATTCATGCTAGCCAAATCTTCATCAATTGTTGGCTAGATTTACCTTTTCCAATAAAGAAAAAGGCATTGTATTTACGTGTTCTCCTTTTAAAGCTTTAGGTGACTCCAAAGAAGATTTGCATTATTTTCTGTGAATCTTACTTTAGGTTATGCAGGAGTCCTTAAATAAATGAGATGTTGAAGGGATTTTGAGGGCGAGGAAGTATGCCATACCATTAAGTAGTCAGATGTTATAGAAGCTTCTCATTGTACTCTTGCTAATGCTTTTATATGTTCTTTTCTGTCAGGAAAGCATGTATTGGTCGATGAGTATGAATGCATACAAATTTGGATCAGCTAGCGAGGGGACTAATTCCTATTACAGTTCTTATGAGATGAATGGTCAAATGCCAAGAATGGAGGTCACTGGGAGTGACTGGGAACAGTCTTCGAGATTTAGCGTTGAAGAGCCTGCCAGAATAGATACCCAATCTGAGGAACATGCATCAACAAGTGTGGATGGGAACCCTGAAGAATGTAAGTGCAATTAATAATCTTATTATCTGGTTGACCCTTAAATGTTGCAAATAATGACTTCAAAGATTGTTGCCTTACTGATTAGTTGGTAATGCACACAAGCTGAGGTCAATTGATCAGCTTGGGGGATTTCCTGTGAAACACAAGCTTGAATTGAGGGAGAAGACACTTTTCCTGAGCCTTGTTAAGATTCAGACTTCTCTAATTCGTCCACTCATATTTAACAAAGAATTTGCTCTATTATTTCAGGTAGCCCGAATCATCAATCTCCTGATGAATCTCAGGTATTCATGTTCCTTGCAAAGTGGCTTTATGCACTCGACTACTCTGAATGGTTTTAGTTTGTGAACTCTAGTACCTTGTGGCTAGGTCTTAATTTAGATTGAAATTGGTGTGAATGCAACCGTCAATGTCTGGCTTACTGAGTTATGGCTGATCGTTACTAGGACCAATTTCTTCTGCCATCCCACTTTAAAGTGCCTAATTATGGCCTTAGCCACTACTCGGTAGATTGATCAAGGTTTCTCCTTCATAATGCAAATGATATTTGGCAAACTTCTTTTATTGACCTTTCACTGGTTAAGACATTCTTTCCATGTCCATCAACCTGAAAATTTCTCTTTTGAAGAAGATATAGAAAATTTAAAATTAAAAGAAAAGTCTTCTGATGCCTTTGTGAATTACTGCAGGCTGTTTGGCAAGATGACATCGATCCGGACAACATGACATATGAGGTTTGCTTTGATTAGTATACGTAATCAGCTTACAAAACCTTTTCTTTTGTTCCGAATAATGAGCATGCACTGTTCCTTGATGGATATAGTGGCATTTGTGTGAATGCCAACTGGTCTTCGGGCAATTATAATTAAGATGGGCATCAATGCTGAGGCAATTATAGCAAAGTAGCTTGAAAGCACGTCAACTCCATCTTGATGTGCATAGAGATGTCCAATCATGGCATGGCAACCGTCTATATTCCTCATTCAAATAATAGGATTTATTTTATTTTATTTACTTCCGAGGTTTACTTACATTTGTATTTTTTCTTTATGATAGCCAATTGGCCTTTTCAGATATGTTAAAATAAAAAATAAAAAGAGAAAGTACATTGACACTGACGATAATTTCGCTAGATCTTCTGTGTATTCTCTTTGTACCTTACGTTACACTTTTTTTCCACCAGCCCCAATATATTAGCTTAAACAATTTGTGGTGATCCTAACTTTCAATATCAGTTTGGCTGAAGATCTGTCCCTTGTTTGTCTCATTATGTGTAATAAATTTCCATGGTTCCGGCTAATGTTAAATCCCAATCTGTACATAACGGGGATAGGGGAAGTGTCAGCGTATGAGAACAGTAATGATGCCGTCATTTACAAGGTTAGGCTTTTAGATAGATAGATGGAGATCTCGCATGACTTCATATCCAATTTACATGTCTATGTCTATTTTTACTCATTTTCCTTTTTTGTGTCTTCTTCTTGGGTAGAGACAAATATGAAGTTGATGTATAATATACCTGATATAATGTCTTTAAGTAATAAGGAGCTCTCAGTGAATTCCGCTCTCTTTACACAAGTAATTTGAGAATATTGACTAGACACTATGACCCTTAAAACCATCCTGGTAGATGCCCTATTTTTTAACATCAAACCCAGCAGGAATGTGGGAAATAAAATGTCCAGAAATGTGCCAGGAACTGGTTCCAATTCTTTCGCTTTGTGTATATATTTTCCATGGAGATGATGATTTGCACTAGGAAGGGATAATAGGCATAACCACCATGTTTTTGTTCGAAAGCTAATAGTTCTGGCAATTATCAAGAAAAGTAGAATCGTGTTATACTTTATAAAACATGTTTTTATGCAGTGGAACCACTATTAAGCTCTACATGTGAACTTCAAATTCTTACCTATAAGTCTGCCATAAAGCTTTTCATTGATGGGGACTATTGCATGATGCCTTGTAATTGTTTAGATGATAGAAGATACTGGAGAGAGGTCTTGGACACGTTTTGATTTAATTTAAGAAGAATTGGCCCTCAGCCTCTATATTCAGAAAAAACCAAAGTTGAATGATGTATTTGGGAATACAGTACTCTATAAAACTTGAAGGTCATCTTTAGATAATGCAAATGATTATTTTCATTGTTGTTCCTATTTCCAGGAACTGCTAGATTTAGGCGAGGCAATTGGAACTCAGAGTAGAGGTCTTCCCCAAGAGCTCATTAGTCTGCTTCCATCCTCAAAATACAAGCTCGGTGGTTTCTTTACCAGAAAAAAATCTGGAGAGAGGTATCATTCTGTTTTTTGGGTGCTTCAGACTCCTAGAGATAAAATGGACGCATTGTTTAATCTTTAATGGAAAGGTCTATGAACTCTTCTGCTCCTTTAAACCCACCCCGCTAAAATTACTGGGGAATATCCTTTTCATGAAAAGCTGATGTGGAATATCATTAGCAGTTCAGGCATCATCAGCATGATCTAAATCACGCTAGTTTCATTGCTGCATATGTGACGTGCTTGTCAGTTTACCAATAAATGGCAACAGAGAAGTCTGCAAAAGCTTTCTGGTTTTACCTCTGGGGAATGACCAGAACGAGTGCCATGAGCAAATTGACTAATTTTTAAGGTTAATTTTTCAGTATTCTCTTTGAAGTCTATCTCAACTCCTTTCAGGAATTGTCTCTTCTTTTGCTTTTTTTTGGGGGGATATTATCTCATCAATCTTATAATTTTCTAAATTCTAGAACCAGAGGGCATTTCTCTCTTTGATGACATGTATTGGGTTTTGCGGACAATGGACTTTTGCCTCTTCCTTCTTATATATTATTGCTTTGCTAACAAATGTAGTCCGTATCTGCAACATAGATGTGTGATATGCCAAATGAGGTACAAGATTGGCGATCGGCGAATAAAGCTGCCATGCAAACATGCATACCATGGTGAATGCATCACCAAATGGTTGGGCATCAACAAGGTCTATGGCAATCCAATTAAGATGACTTTGCTCCCTACTCCATTGAGTATAGACTGTACATGTCAAAGCTGATATCAGTGTATTTATCTGACAGATTTGCCCGGTCTGCAATGTCGAGGTATTTGGCAAGGAATGAAAGGATTGAGGGATCAATCTACTGCTCAGAATGCTGGCAGGATTAGGCTGTTTTGCAGCTGGAGGCTTCTCTTTTGGGAGGAAAACTTTTGGGTTGATTTTTGTACACGAGATATGATATAGGTATAGGGACTATTATACTGTGGTCCGGGTCTCATGCAGGTCCTATTGAGTTGGATCGGAAATGCCCAAGTACGTTCCAGGCTATATTAGCAAGTGTATATCGAATTCTCAGATGCGATTGTGTGATGGGGGATTTTGTCTAGTTTTCTTTCTTTTTTATGTATGATCTATATACATTACCTATCAGATCCAACGTGTTGGAGCATTTTCACTATGCAGTAGCTTTAGTTTTGAGTCCTCCAGCATATTCAGCTTTGCCAAGTTTTGTTTTTCCATTTCCAAGCATTCTGACCCCATGAAGAGCTATGAACATGTCAAAGAAGATGTAAATCAACATTTGTTTCATTGCCGGTTTGATTGGTTTATCCTTGAGTGATGTGGTGTGTGGTGTGGACAAGAAATGAAGAATGGGAAGGGGGTTTGTGATGCTAGTTGCTCCCGTGTTCTTTCATGGGCGGACAAAGTCAGAATGTTGAGTCTTGTCTGTTCAAATTAGAACTCTCATGCCAATGTCTGGCCTAATTCCTTAAAGAAGGCACAGATTTATAGCCTTGTCCAATCTGGCATGAACTTTCATTCGGGAGCGGTACCTGTTCAGTATGCCATGCGAATCCACCGTCAAAAGCAAGCATGGTGATAGACTTGGGCCGAGCAAACCTCATGCCGGTACTGAACTCGGCATCCAAACCCTACGTTTCAAAAGTAGATAGGGCAAAGATGAGATGAGGGAGACCGTCGTTCAGAAATATGGGAAAAACGATGGTCGTTCAACTTCAATTGCAGCCGGAAAGGTTCTCCATTCGGGGGCAAAATGAGGGTCTTAGAGGGATATGAATTTAGGGCTCTGGATATTGGAAGACGAAAGAGGCGATGGAGAGAGCGTGAACCCTAACTCTTTCCGCAATTTCATGGAGAGAGAGAGAGAGAAGTCAAATTTTTAACAAGGATTAGAAGAAACAAGGTGTCATCGAGTTTGGATTAGGGGTGTACAATTGGATCGAGTTGACCTGGAACCCGGATCGGACCACCCGAAAAACAAGATCGGAAATTGGTTGAAACCGATCTGGGAACCAGGTCCAAGTAAAGACCCACCCGAATTGAATTGGTTTTGGACTTGGTTTTTACTTATGTTAAAAAAAATAATCTCTATATAATGCATTTGAGTCTCTTTGTTTTTTAAGAATTGTTAAAAAAGAAAGTATTTTCTTGAATCAAGTTAAGGGAGAATTGTCTTCAAAGAATTGTTAAAAAAAAATTATGTTCATGTATTGTTTTTCTTTTTTAATGGTTCCACCTTCAATTATAATTAAAACATTTTTAGTCCAATTCAAAAAAAGATGTTCTTTTAATAACAACTTCGTCGTATACACATGAGCAAGCTCATTATATCATATCAATAGTATTTATGGGAATGACACTAATATTAAATCCATATTCGTTCCTAATGTTTATACATTGTTAAGATTTTTGTTTTGTCATACAATATTAGGAGGATTACGTTATTATTTTTTCGTGAATTAATATAAAATTCAAAACTGTATAAGATATTGAACGGTTGTAAATCATGTTCTAATAAAAACAAGATATACCTTGTTCCCAGACAAAAATATGGTCGGTCCAAAACATGGTCAAGTAAAACAAAATAGGGTATATGGTCAAAAGAAATGAACCGATTATGCCATGGTCGGCTATAGAGTGCAAATCTAGACTCTACCTACCTTAAACTCAATCATTCCTAGTTTGGATCTCTGGCGAGCAACACGCGAGGCGCATGGTCCACGTCTGTCAGCCACATTGGACTGGGACGGTGGCTCAACGGGTGGTGCCTAGGTCTTTGAGACCAATAAAAAAGTGGGGGCGAGAGTCTTTGAGTCAAAAAGCTGTCATTTTGTAACTCGGTGGGATGGTGGTTTGAGGTCCGGCTGGTGGTGGGGTGGTGCTTTTTTTCTCTGCTTCTTTTTTGTAGAATGATGGTTGATCTAATGTATAATTTGATTATGAATTTTTAATTTATTTAATACAATCTTCAAATTTTAACTTAACGTGGTACTGAACTTTTAATTTATTCAATATATTTCATGAACTTTTAACACATTATATGAAATTGTTTAATGTAGTTCTTGATCTTGAATAATTATGGAAGGATTACATTAAATAGTTTCATATATTTTGAGAATTGGATTGAATATGTACTAAAAGTTCAAGGATTATATTGAATAAAATAAAAATTCAAGAACCACGTTACATATTGAGTCAAAGTTCATGGATCATATTGAATAAATCAAAAATTCAGCTAACGAATTACGTATTGGGTAAAAAGTTCAAGAATTATTTATGTCAATTTCCATTCTTTTTCTAACCCAACCCAAAGAGTCCAGATCTAAGGAGACTGGGTGCTGGCGTTCCAAGAAAAAAAGAAAAAAAAAACGAATATTACGGAATAATAAAGAAGCGAATCTCCCAACGGTCACCCCATTAACAACAACCTGCCCATCCTCCACCTCCACGTAACGTAACGTTCACTCACACTCCCTCTCCCCAACGTCTCTTTGTGTTTCTCTGTGTCTCCCTGTCTCCTTTCTTCCCTTCTTCTCCAAAAGCAAAAGGGGCAGTCCTATTCCTATTCCTATTCCTATAGAGAGAGTTGTGTGTGTGTTTGAACTGAACTGATAACAGGGAGTGTAGCAGAGTGAAAATCTTGGGAGTCTCCTCCTCCTCTTCCTTTGTGTGTGTGTGTGTGTGTTGCTTTGTGTGGTGGTGGGTGGGTGGGGAGGAAAGAAGAAGAAGAAGAAGAAGAAGAAAAAATGGAACCGGCGAAGATCGACTGGAAGAAGATCGAGTCGGTGTTCGTCGTAGACGAACTCTACGAGCATTTCGACGCCCCCAAATGGGTCGACCTCTCCTCCTCCTTCTCCCCTCTCGACGGCGACGGCGGCGCCGACAGCGACGACCCCGCCGCCCGCTTCTTCTGCAGACCCGGTAACTCGAACGCTCCCCACAATCTCTCTCTACCGCTCTTCTTCGCCTCACGCCTCCTGTCTCACGGGAAAATGGGTTTCTTGTTTTTTCATTCGCAGACTGCAAGCATCCGAAGACGGCCGAGGATTTCTTGAAATCGACCCCCACCTCGAGCTCTAAGGTTTCCCATCTCCGTGTCTTTTCCGTTTCTTACTTTGTTAGTCTAGAAGCAGTCCAATCAAGATCTCAGCAAAGAAAGCTGCTGATCCGTCTTACTTAAATTGCCCTTAATAATCATCGGGCCTATTTCAGGTCAAACTCCATGTTCTTCGCTTAAATTTGTCACTTACTAAACACGGAATCAACTGGGTTTTCTCTATTCGATGTCAGTCTTGAACTTTGAGTTCACCTCAATTGCCTCAAATGGGTGCCCATCTTGGTAGAACAGGAGCTTCCCTGTCGCTCAACTATCCTATCATCAATTCTGAATCCTGTAAAATCAAAGCAACAATAATAGATATCTCCTGTTGATTGGTTTTTTCCGTCCTAATGTATGCTTGCCTTTTCTTTTCTCTGGGTGGTGAAGCTCCGGAGACTGGCTAGTATGTATGAAACCCTTCCGCTTGGTGACCGGAACCAAAGGTACGACTACTGATGACATTCTCTCCAAGCAAGTTCTTGTGATAGTGTGCTCTGTACATTTAGCTGAATCCAATGCGTTTATGTTCTGCCACTTAGAGATGTTGTCTTCAAGAGAAGAGGGGCTACTCAGTCTAGAGTTCCACCGAGCAGAAGTCCCAACAGACCTGATCAAGATAGTGAAAATCAGAATCCTAATTTGTCTACTCCTCCCAATTTCTATTCTATCACTAAAGAAACGATCAAATCAAGCGCTGAGAAGAAGAAAGCAGCAGACGATGCGTCGGAGGCTACTGCTTTACCAAGACTCAGAAGCACACTCTCGGCAAGGAATTTGTTCGCCGGTCGTGACATTTTGAATCAGATTTCGGAATTTTGCAGCGAACTAAAGAAACTGGCGACCAGGACCAAGGAGAAAGAAAATGCGGAGAAGCAGAATGCGGCGAAGGATGTAGCTCCTACAGAAAAGGACAAACCTGGTGATGTTTTGGAGGAGTTAGGTGGGGAAGGGAAAGAGAGAAAACCATTACTTGAAGTCCGCTTGGAGAAATCTGATGGCATGAAGAAGAGCAACACCAAGGAAAAGGGCCGACGGATTAAGTAATCTCTCTCTCTCTCTCTCTCTCTCTCTCTCTCTCTCTCGCACGAGTGTAGGTGTATGCTTGTATGAATTTGTGGTGTGCATGGAGGGAGGATCAGCTGGCTTGTTTTTGGCTTTGTGCGCACCTTTAGTAGGAAAGAGCAGCGCTGTACAAAAATCCTAATTTTGTGAACTAGAATGATAGTTTGCTAGGTTATGTTTGCCCAAGTTAATTCGTTGTACTTGCTAGGTTATGGTTGCCCGAGTTGATTCATTGTACTCAGTGAAAGCTAATTAGCATACTACTAATTTTGATCATACGAAGAAATCTCAAGGCTGATTATCCAGAATTTATGCAAATTAGCCACAGAGAGGTGCTGCTTTTAGTGAGCTCCTGGTGGTTTTAAGGAGATTAGACTGCATATGATCTCTCTGTTATATCATGTGCCTGTGTTATCACTGGTAATTGACTTTGATGGCTGTACCGTGCAGAAGAGTCGAAGAGGCAGAAAATGTTCCAATCAAGCTGGACTTGGAGAATATGAGGCACAATGGGAAGGAGGGCTTGTCGCAAATCCGCACCAACCCTCCCACTCCCCAGTGTTTTTCAGCGACTCGTGAGCCTGCCAAACCAACTCCTTCAAAAGCTACCAAATCTAGGTTTATGGTATGTTACTATCTCCTCTTCTTTTTCTTCATTTGATTAGAAGGGGTTCGAAAAGAAATGTGGCTGAGGATGAGAAGATGAAAATGATATCACGGTTCTTGTCTCTGCCATAGATAGCATTCTGTCACTCTTCGCCTTATGTGGGTTGTTCCATGGATTACTTAACCCATGAGGCTAAAAACATGTATGCATCATTTTGGAATGCCCACTGGAGAAAATGACATAAAACACCAAATAGTCTGTCCTACTTAAAAGAATATGCTGTGGTCCTTAAGACTTAAAACAAGTGTCCATGCTTTTGGAAACATATAATTAGCAAACCAGAGTTGTTTTTCTTTCCCATGGTTGTGTCCATTTAGGTTGGAACATTTAAATTTAGGAGTGACCTGATTAGGCCAATCTCACACTTTACCTATCTGAGATATAAAATGTTCATCAAGCACCCACTTGTTTTTCCTGGCCTTCACCACCAGAATGTATTGGATTGGCTCCAAACCATTTCAATCTGGTCGGTGTCTTCTAAGAGAGGTTGCAGAAATTTCTGGAAGCCCAAATCCAGCTTGATACATAACAGGGACGCTAAACATCAATGTGTAATGTAGGGACATGCCTCTGTTAGTCTTATGTGCAAACAGAGAATGCCAGTCTGGAAAATTGTGGGTGATCTTCTCTGTTGTTTTTTCCATTTTGTGTGGACTGATGTCTTTCAAAGACACGTTGGGCTGCAATTCAAAGGCTTGCTAAGCAGAACAAAGGTCAAGTTGAAGTTGGTTGTGGAAATTGGGACTAGAAATGTCAGCTATGTAATTGGCCTATTATGAATTTCTCAGCCAGTCAGCCGTACGCATTAAACCTGTAATTTTATGGGTAGTTCTCAACTAAAACTGACCTGTATCTCATATATCTAATATCTGTTTTTAAAGCAGATTATAATTCACAGCCCTCCATATGTGCACATTACGTTGGTATTAGTTAACACTTTGTAATTTTCTGGTTGCTAGGAGAGACAAATCCTTCAAGAGGTGAAGCTGAACAAGGGGGCGGTGGCAAAGGAGGAAACTCCCGACAAAGGAAAAACTGTTCCTATGGTTGATGGAAGAGACGCAAGGCCGCTCGACGTGCTTTGGTTTCTGAAGCCCTGCACTCTATCAAGCTGAAACTCAGAAATTTGGAGGGAGTAGTTACTTAGAGGGATCACAGGGAAGAGTCATCAAACGGTTGCTCAGGTCGGGGGCATCAAAGTAGCAGAATATTCATTCATTCTTTTATTCATTACTTCCTCATCTAACTTTTTCCCCTGCTCCGCACAACGTTGCTTTCCTATATGTTTCCTTACTGAGGGGATACAATAACCAAACGTGTATTAATTATACCGATGGACACAATAAGAACCTAAGGCAGCTTGTGTTTCTACTGTATTTTAGATAAGAATTCAGGATGAGACAATCACACACCCCTTTTCCCAATACTATTCCTTAACTTAAGGTGTTGGACTGAAGAGGATAAGTACTGATAATTCAGATCTTTGTCCCGGCCTTATCCTTATCCGATAATTTATTGGCAGATTTTATCTCTTATATGTCTTCTTTCACGTGTCGCAATAGATTGTTGGGGTGATGAGCAAGTGGACAAATTACAAAACCGCCAATTCCTGTGTGCCTCCATCAAGTGCTTTTGCCAAACAGGGAAAGAAACTGTTAAAAAGTGTGTAGTAAATATCAGTTCTTCTGGGGGTGCTGTGAACATCGTCAGGATTCAGAACGAAACCAAAAAACAATTTTCCTTTTTGCCATGATAATCCGAAGTCCATTCTGGCTTTGTTCAAGAAAAGTAAAAGATCAAGCCACACACGCAGTAGTAAGTCTTGCAGAGCTCAAGACTCTCAGTTCGTTGCCAAATTATCTGCATCAATCTGGGCAGTTCCCCTGCCTCTGGTGATAAAGATTGACACTCGAGCGAAATTGATCGGAACTGATCTCTGGAGATGAATGATCCAATCTGCTCTCCCAGATATATATTGAGAAGGAAAGAAAAGCAGCAAGAAAAAAGATTTCCATAGGAAGACATATTCTTATACGCCTTCAAAAGCCCTCTCTATTCATGATTTCTTGAATCATATGAACACGATGACAATCGTCCCGCAAATCAAAAAAGAAACACCACCATCAAAGACAGCCTCTCAGTTCGCTCCACCAACTAAATGACATCCTACCCAAAAACCCAAAGGCAAGAAAAAGAAGCCAAGGCAATTCAAAAAAAAAAAAAAAAAAGGAAGAAACTATACAAGAGAATCGGGGATGGAGGATCGGGGCTCAGGCCGTGCTACAAAGGAGACAGTCGACCATCCGGACCCAGACATGGCGAACGCGAGGATAGACGCGGTGGGTGTAGGTCCTCGACTCCCGCAGCAGATCCTCCATCGTCTCCACGAACAGATTCAAGCTCCTTATTGGGGGCACGTACAGCGTGAGAGGCACCGCCGAGAAGGCCACCGTGAAGAACAACTGCAACACCATCGGACGATTCCAGGGGTCGGAAAAATCCGAGAGATGGGTGTCTGAGGATGAGAGCGATGATGGGGGATCTGGAAATTCCAGAGAGCCTCGGGAGATCAGGACAGAGGAGAGACAGAGACAGGGACAGAGACAGAGGAGGTCTGGAAATGAGAAGAACGCTGCAAAACTCGTGATGTTCGCGACTTTAATGCTGCAGGGATAAGACGGACTGGTTGTTGGCCTTTTGGGTCTTGGTGGTTGACTTGTAAAATTATAAATGGCCATTCATTGCTGCTTCCGACAGAGAGATTATTGTGATGATCTTCCCCATCGGGGAATTTTTTTAAAGCTAGATAAATTTGACGAATCAGGAATGGTCTAGATTTGCCGCCATGTTTGGCCAGAAAACATCGGCTCCAGACTTCTTCCAAAGACAAAACCGCAGCATTCTTGAGGTTCATGCCTTGTCCGATTAGAGCCGGGCTGCCCGCCCCTCGGCGGTCCTAGGTGAGGTCCGGCCAACCCTCAACGACCACTGGAGAGGGCTGCAATAAGGGTTGGTCAGTGATCTGGCTGGCTTGGAAGGAAAATAATGAAATAAGAAAAAATGAATATAATTAAAAATTATTTATATTAGTGTCGGTTGTGTCACTTAAGGCAATTTGCGTCTACGTTAATGATTTATAGCTAAGATTGATCGGATGGATTTAATTGATAATATATAAAAATATTTATAACTCAATATATTTGAAAAGTTGGTATAAATGGTATAAGTGCATTGTTATCGATTGAGCAAGCTACAGTAAAAGGCAAAAAAAAATTAGAAATGGAAATTTGGTTTCTAGATTGTTCACGAAGACATAATTCACATGGTATCTCGAACGGAAGGTTGCAGAAAGATTCTGTTTAAAATGGAATTATATCTAGGATTGATGAAAGGATAAAGATGAAGAGAGGGTACATCCCTTTCGCGCTCTTTGCTTTCTCGACAAGACAAACTAATCATGCCTTTTACATTAGCTCCCATTAATAATGAAATGATAGCATATGTTTAGGGATTTGTATGTGATGTGTCCAAACTCTATGCAATTATATTTGCGTTTGTCGACATTGATAACAACTTCATACTGGAATTGCATCCGAGGTGGCAGGCTTTGAGGACAACACAAACTTACACAATCAATGTATCGATGATTAACCCTAAAATGTCATACGAATTTTCAACTTATCTATTCACAAATATTTGATTGGAGTTACAAATGGGCAGATACAAATGGATCCTGAAAATCCCATTTCCATGTTCTAGTCAGGCTTGAAAAAATCATTGATTAGGTAGGTGAGTGAGTTTAGCTTGTGTCGAGTTGAAATCAAATATATAAATCATATATAAAATAAAGATGGGATGTCCAAATTTATAAATTTATATCCCTATCTCCTCACTAATAGTTAGTTAGCAAAATTATTAGTTTCCTTGACACACATATAAATATTTCGGAGAGATTACTAGACATATAATCTCTTAATAAAATGATTAATTGAATTATTCACAAAACCAAAGGTATTGACATTTCTTTTTTCATTCCTTTCTACCATGGAACCGTGCCTTTGATTGGTAGATCATAAATATAAACATCATTTGTATGGAAACTTGAATAATAATATCTTGGTGATTTGTTTATTTGTAATTCACCGATTAGAAGTCTAATCCTCCAATCAAGAATGGAGAAAAACATATAACTCCCGTGCAATGAACAATAGAGAATCAATATCTCATCTTAGCAAATTATTTTATTAGAAAAGCAGACACATCATGACATCAACTCATTATTTACAGACAAAACTCCCTTAATAATCTGAATCATCACGTTCCGCTATACGATTTTTTTTTTTTAACAATTGGTCTTACTTTTATCAGTGTTTGCCATTTTAAAAGGATGCAAATGAGTCAAAAAATGACAAGGTCTAAGAATGAAAAGGCAAAAAGCCAAAAACAATCGAGGTAGGTGTCAACTATGGAGAGGGCGAAATGTCAACTCCATGGACGCTCTCCCTCAATGTACTAGAACAATTACATGATAGTCCCGTTATTCTACGGTTAACGTACTTATAATAGTACCAAGAATTTATTTAGTTAAAACATTATCACTGAAAGAATAAGTGCTAGTGCTGATTAACAATGATGAAGGTGGTTTGGTGCAAATGATTATCCGGGCTTGGCACTAATAATTAATCCATAGAAAATCATGATATGGCATCTCCTAGTAATCTATTTGGACGTGCCCACCTTTCTTTCTTTTAAGAAAGATCGATAGGGCCTCCTAGTTGGTACCTTGTAGCAATTTTTAAAAGGTCGTTTTACCGGTTTTATAACTTTATGAAATGGGCTTTTAATTTTCTGGTGTTATTTGAACAAGTACCTTTTCTCGAGTGGTGATATGGGTGTGTAAATTATTGTATCTAAGCCGATGAAAAGTATATACTCGAGCACCCAACAAGATTTTTGTTGCAGCATACCACGAATCTATTCACAAATGTCCGACAGAGAGATTATTATGATGATCTTCCCCATCAGGGAAATTTTTTTAAAGCTAGATAAATTTGACGAATCAGGAATGGTCTAGATGTGCCGCCATGTTTGACCAGAAAGCAGCGGCTTCAGAGTTCTTCCAAAGACAAAACCACAGCATTCTTGAGATTTATGCCTAGTCCGATGAGGGCCGGGCTGCCCCTCGGTGGTTCTAGGTGAGGTCCGACCAACCCTCACCGATCATAGGATAGGTGGGTCGTGACAAAGGTTGGTTAGTGGCCCTTGCCCCCTTGGAAGGAAAAGAAAGAAATAAAAAAATGAATAAAATAAAAATTATTCATATTAGCATTGATTGTGTCACATACGACGATTTGCGTTCACGTTAGTGATTTATGGTTAAGATTGATCGGATAGACTCAATTCGCAAAACATAAAAATATTTATAACTTGATTGATAAATTTGAAAGGTTTAGTATCGAATCGGTATAAGCGTATTATCATCAATTGGTGCAAGCCATGGCAAAAGGAAAAAAAAAATCAGAAATGGAAATTTGGTTTCTGGATTGTTCATGAGAGACATAATTGACATGGTATCTCCAACGGAAGGTTGTAGAAAGATTCTGCTTAAAATGGAATTATAACTAAATTGATGAAAGGATAAAGATGAGGAGAGCGTACGTCCCTTTCACGCTCTTCACTTTCTCGACAAGACAAACTAATCATGCTTTTTACATCAGCTTCATTAATAATGAAATGATCGCAGATGCTTAAGGATTCGTATGTGATATGTTTGAACTCTATGCAATTATATTTGCTTATGTTGACAATGATAACAACTACATACTAGAATTGCATCCGTGGTGGCAGGCTTTGAGTACAACACTAACTTACACAATCAATGCATTGATGATTAACCCCAAAATGTCATACGAATTTTTGACTTATCTATTTACGAATATTTGATTAGAGTTACCCACCCATGGGTTGCCTAGCTGGTTAGGGCGAACTTGGACTTCTTTGAGGTCTTGGGTTTGATTCCCTAAAGAAGCGCTTGTGATTAAAGTGGAAGACCATAGCGGTGGGTTGCTCTGCTAGTCTTCTCCGAGGAATAGCTAAGGTGCGCGCAAGCTGGCCCGGACACCTCGGTTACCAAATATATATATTGGAGTTACAAACGGGCGGATACAAACAGATCCTCAAAATCCCATTTTCATGTTCTAGTCGAGCTTGAAAATATCACTGATTAGATAGGCGAGCAAGTCTAGCCCGTGTCAAGTTGAAGATCAAATATATAATTCATTTATAAAATAAAGATGGAATGTACAAACTTATAAATTTATATCCCTACCTCCTAACTAATAGTTAGTTAGCAAAGTTTTTAGTTTCCTAGATATATATATAAACATCACCTGTATGGAAACTTGAATAATAATATATGGGTGATTTGTTTATTTGTAGTTCACCAATTAGAAGTCTAATCCTCGAATCAAGAATGGAGAAAAACATATGTAACTCTCGTGTGGCGAATAATAGAGAATTAATATCTCATGTTATATAGAAAGAACAAGAGCATGATTTCAGCAAATTCTTTTAGGGATAATTGTATTGAAAGTCCTAAAACTTATCAACAAAGTTTAATTTAGTCTCAAAACTTTCAAAATAAGTCATAAAACTTATCACGGAAGTGTAATCAAGTCTTTTAAACTTTCAAAATGTGCAATTAAGTCTTGGTAAAAAAATCAAGTCATTCATTTGATAGCATTTTTTGAAACTTTTAGAATTCAATTGTACTTTCATAACAAATTTTAGGATTTGATTATATTTTTGAAAGTTTTAGGATTCAATTATATTTTCATGACAAGTTTTAGAACTAAATTGTGCTTGTTAAAATTTTTAGGACTTAATTGTACTTTCATGATAAATTTTAGGATTTTTAATGCACATTTTCCTTTTTTTTATTAGAAAAGTAGACTCACATCATGACATCAACTAATTATTTACAACAAAACTCCCTTGATAATTTCGTCTATCACGTTTCACTATATGATTTTTTTTTTAAACAATTGGTCTTACTTTTATTAGTATTTGCCATTTTAAAAGGATGCAAATAATGCAAAAAAAATGACAAGATCTGAGAGCGAAAGGAAAAAAGCAAAAATCAATCGAGGAAGGTGTCTACTAGGGAGAGGGCGAAATGTCAACTCCTTGGACGCTCTCCCTCAGTGCACTAGAATAGTTACATTATAGTCCCGTTATTCTACGGTTAACGTACTTATAATAGTACCAATAATTTATTGAGTTAAACATTATCACTAAAAGAATGAGTACTTATGCTGATCCACAATGATGGAGGTGGTTTGGTGAAGATGATTAACCGGCTTTGGTGCTAATAATTAATCCATAGAAAGACATGACACGACGTTTCCATGCCTACCTTTATTTCTTGTAAGAAAGATTGATGCCGCCTCCTAATCTCACATTGTAGCAATTTTCAAAAAGTTGCGTCACTGGCATTATAGCTTTATGAAATGGGCCTTTAATTTGTCCGGTGCTATTTGAACAAGTACCTTTTCTCGAGTAGTGATATGAGGATGTAAATTGGTGTATTGAAGCCAAGGAAACGTATACGCTCGAGCACCCAATGAGATTTTTGTTGCAGCATACCACAAATCTATTTCACAAATGTAAGGTGTAATTTGTACCACTTCATATTCAAGAGTGTCCCTCACTTTTAGGGGGGGTGCGAGAGGATGCAGCTGGTCCTAGATGGCGATTGGCGGCCAAAAATGAAGAAGCAGAGACAGACCAAAAGAAGAGGAGAGGAGTGTTAAACCCCCGAGCGGCGGTAGTGGCGGTGAACGGCACGAAACCAACAGAAAGGATGCAAGAAACGCCTCCGGAATCATCTGACGATGCTCTGTGGAGAGCATCTGGACAGGATAGGAGGGAGGTGGCCGGCCATCTGGGATGGTCGTGGATTGAAAGTCGTCAAGACTCGTGGAGAAGAAAGGAGGGCGAGAGACCTGAGGAAGCGTGCACTGGTTTTGGATTCGGTGGCGGTGACTGAGCTGATGCCAAAGCCTGCTCGATAGGTGGAGGAGGAGGAGGAACTCGGCTGTGAGCTGGGCCTCGCAAATTCTGGTCTAAGCCGATCCGCTGGCATTAGACTTCGCGGGACTCTCTGCCTGGGCTTGAAGCCCAGATAGTTTATACGTCCGGTAAAAATGAAAACAAATTATTACTTTGGTTCAAATTTTTTTTATCACTTTAAAGTGTAAACCAAACAATTTTCGTATGTTCGATTCGGTCTTTAAACTGAAACGAATCAAAATTAAAAGGTATATTAGTCTAACTTGTTGACGAGTTGTGCATCAATACAAAGCCTGTCAATCTGTGTAAGAAAATCACATAAATTGTTGCTAAATGCATAGAGATATGTGAAAGACAAAAACACTATGGCAACTGTATCTGTAGGCCAAGATCAAGGACAGTACATCTTGAATTATTTTTCTCCCATGGCAATCGAGACATTCTAAGTTCATGATCTCATTCTCCTTCCAAATATGACATGATTTGCATACTGACACACACGATCCGCAATTAATGCGACAAATGAAGTTGAGGAGCTTGGTTCCATTTTGAAACCTGAGAGTCATGAATAAGGTCTTTACTATGTTTAGGAACTGATTCGAGTACAAACTCTGGCTTCTTTGTAGACTTTTCCCGGTCTGCAATAGTAGCCCTTGTTGGGTGCGCAGTGTGCATCTTGTGAACAAATGCACAGTCCCTCAAGTGCACATCCGTCCCTAACTATACTCACTCCCTCCTTGAGTCCAAGAACTTGGTCCGTCCATTCGCTCGAAAATAGCCCTAGCGGATCATACATCTCCTTCATTTTCAAAAATTCTTGGGCGTTTTTGTAATTTTTGATCACTCCATCGAATGCCAAGTTCCTGTTCTTTCCCCAATGAGGCAGTGCGTTATACTTGAAAAGCGCCATCTGTTCTATTTCTTCAAGCACATCTTCATATAGCCTCGGGCTCAGCGGATCCTTGCTCCTGTAGTAAGTGATGTCGAAGTCTATCGCATCCTCCTGTTTGCCCAGGTAAGCACTAGAGGCCGTAACATATCGCATGAGGATGCCATTGTAGAGCTCCACCCCGCACAATGCCTTAGGCTCTAGTGCAATGAGTTGTTGAATGTCTTCGATGAAGTTCTTTACCATAGAGAGCCCGACGCTAAATGTGGTTTGATAAAAGAACTCCCCTTTGACCCGTGGATCCCATGGACAAGCTGTAATTAGACCGTCTTGTACACTGTCTAAGCAGGTGCCTGACGATTGTAGTTTATTGTGATGCCCAATCACTGGATATCCAGTGAAGATGACACCTAATCATAACATGCATATAAATTAATATTAGCGAAATCTCTGGAATAGTGGGCATTGTGATGTGCAACTATATTGGTTAACTTAGGATGTGATACCGTTGTTTGTCAACCCATAAGCAGTGGTCTCGAGGGTAGAAGAAACTAGCTTTGCGCTAATGCATTTCCCGTCGGCATCATTTAGGGACTCTTGCAATTCCTCTGCACGAGCAACATCACGATAGTAATTAAAAAAGAAATGTAGAGCTGGGCTAGCCTTACAGTATTTCACTTATTTACCGGTAGATCTGACTAGTGCCAGAATGAGAGAAGGTGTGGAGCGAAACGGGGTGAAATCATAGAGTCCATTGCCGAATGCATTGAGAGTGACTCGGTCATCGATGCGATATACCACCTTCCGTTGGCTTGGATACCATATAATGTCTGCAAACTCATGTTGGTTACCAAAACTGATGGCTTGTTCTCCCAAGTCCGAATCGTTCTTGATTGAATATGTTAAGGATCGTTTAAATAGTGGTTGTAGCTGGAGTGTTACCTACAATTGTATATACAAATATTAAAATCACTATCATCTTATTTTCTCTTAAAAAAGAAGAAGAAATTCCTACAAATATGGCCCTAAATTGTTTTTTCTTTTTAGTAAAAGAAATAAATCGTACAAAGACCCAACTTACTTCAACTATCCTTCTGACCAAAAAAAATGAAAAACTTCAACTGTCCTTTATGTTAATTATCATTTAATTCTTAGTTGGGATGGGTCCGAAAGGGAGAAATGTTGTGGCGGGGATCCATTCATTGGTCTTCACGTCACAATTAATGTCACGAGCCTTGGATGTATACCAATCTCATAGAAGATAAACGTGTATGAGATTTGTTGAATTTCGTCTTATGGAAAAGGAAGAAAATAATCTTCAAACACTCGATGATAGATAGTTAGACCCATAACGCTCTTACTTAAATCAAGTGGAAAAGATGATTCTTTCTATACCATTTGACAAAAGAAATTTTTTTTTTTTGGGGGTGTGCATAATTCTTCCGATCATAGTTCGGAATAATACACGCAAGTCGAAGTGCATACCATAAGGAATAAGCTGCAAGTTAAATATTACCAAGTGATAATCCCGACATCAAGGCTTATGAAACAAGAAAAGGGCACGAGACACACCACAAATAGAAAGGACAAAAGTCATCGCACAAGAACCGAAACGAGAAAAGGCTGGAGATTAGCTGTACCTGCGAGATGACTCCTAGAACCCCAAGCGACACTTTGACGGCGTCCATCTCTGCATGACTGCTGTTCGTGCTCACGTCCAGCGTCCTGATCCTGGCGTATCCATCTCCAGGACCTCCTGGGCTCACTATTCGCATTGCCTCCACGTAATCGTGCACCGCACTCCCTTTCCCCCACAAGGAGCTGCCGTGCGCCCCCGTCCCCAGCATCCCTCCGACCGTCACGCCCCACCAGTAGGGCGCATAGGGCAGCGCCATCCCCGTCTTGGCCGCCTCCTCGATCAGCTGCCTCAGCGTCACCCCTCCCTCCACGGTCATCCTCATCGCTTGCTGGTCCACCCTCACTATCCTCTTCATGTTCTTGGTGCTCACCAGCAGCCCTTCCTCCCCGTCCGGACACACCAGCTTCGGGATGCTGTGAGAGAAGCGTGTCGCCACTTTCATCTTCCTCCCGGGCTTCGTCGCATTTCCCACCACCCACACCAGCTCTTCTTCCGACGTCGGAAACGCCGCGGCCCCGGCTCTGCACGTGCTCCGGTCGGGGAAGATTCCGTAGGAATTTGTTATGGTGCAGCCGCTCGAGGTGCATCTGATGGGATCTTCCGGTGGGGTCGCACTCACCAACATCATCACGGCAGTCGCGGCCATTACAATGATATGTAGTGAAGGCCATACCGTTCCAGAACCAGGCCTCCCGAACCTGAACACCTTGCTCGAGCACAGAGATGAATGCGCCATCGTGAATGAGTCGGGGGTCGATCCTTCCACTACCTATAGCGAGCCAGGTTAGCCCCCTGATTGTATGTGGTTCAAGGACGCACACTGGATCACTAGTTTGGCGTAAAAGAAAATGTAGGGAGGGGTTAGGAGGGTGGTTGTGAGTACGCTTTTAAGTTAAGAAGGAACGAAGATGGCTGAACTGGAGAGGAATTGTCGATTTCGATTGGCTCTAAGGGAGAACAGCCTGGAATTTATTAGGAGGTGCGTGCGTAGGATGATGGGTCGGACCAAATACATATCCTGACGAAAAGAAGATGGATGGGACTTGGTGCTTCGTATACTCCTTCATGTTACTAGAGGGTGCGATGCGGAGAAGGTGTACACGCCTCGGCGCTCCATGATTGTGCTCGCGACCGATTCGGAAGAATATTTTAACATAAAGCATTTCTCGACAAGGGACATGACCAAGAGATGCTTTGGATTATTAGAGTAGCTACAACCTGTTAGGACAGATGGAAGAGACAAAGAAAAGAAAAAAATGAACAAAGGTTTCACTTGGTTCGGTCGATCTGGGAAATTCCTTGGAAGCTTACATACATAGTATATATCCCCATACTATTATACTTGTTGGGGGAATTCCATTCTCTTAAATAATAAAGAGTTGTAAATATAGCTCTTATACATTGAACTTTGATCCTCGATCTTGTCTTGACTTGACCAGTTTATTTCGCTATTAATATCGCCGGGCAATCCTATCGTGTCCTAAGTCAAAGCGAAAGATCCAACCCGTACATTGTTTGCCTTCTTCGCAATTTGGTGAGAAGGAAATAATATTCGACCTCCGGAACATAATCAAGAGGCGATAGAAACATCCGCAGAATAGATTGTACGGAGACAATTCTAGCCAATCGAGGTAAAGTCTACGAAGCTCATTTAGACTTTCGACATAGGACATCATTACTTTTGCGGTTCCGTATGCAAAAATAATTTTTTTTTTATGGTCTGTAAGATCTGGCAGCCGACTAAAAATGAGCGCCTTTTGTTAGCCAGCTGGCTTTGCTTCAACGTAAGAAATTATTTAGAGCGGTATTTAGATTCGAGGAATAACAAGTTTTGGAGGACTACTCTTATACTCCACTATTTGCCAACAAAGTCTGAAAAAAGTAACGAAAGCTTTGTTTTAAATACCACGTTAAGTTGGTATCTCGTCTTGAATGGCGATAAACAGATAATAATGTACTCAAATGTCGAAGAAATGGAGATGCAATCACCGTGAAAGAAGTTGTCAAAAGAAAGCAGTGCCTCTAGGTTGAAGTTTTCAAGATCTAAGCATGTCCAGGAACTTGATATTGCTCATCCAAAAAACTCGAAAGCTTAACTGAAAAGAAGAAGGATTTGAAAAATAGCATCACATTAGGTTTCTTGATATAGCTGTCGGCGTGCTTCAATTGCGCTGTGGTTGAGATGTTGCCTGCTCGACATTACTGTGTTGAAAGGCTTGCACTTAAAAAGAAATGTTCGACATTACTGTGTTGAAAGGCTTGTACTTAAAAAGCTTAAAGGAAAAAGCCAAGAAAAAAGACCGTCAAACATCAGCCAAGCGTTTTCTATCTTCAAAGTGGGAGACTTGGTTAACAGGTTTTTTTGTTTTTATTATATAAAAATGCATTTTCCATATAAAATATGATTTTCTTGTCTTATTTAAAGAAACAAATCAAAGTGATAATATTCAAATAATAAGGAATATATGAAGAACTCAACTGCAACTTAAAATAATCTATGTTAATCTCTAGCCAAAGAAAATTGATCGAGAATCATTTTTTTTTTTACTTTAGCTTTGACTCATGTGATCCTAAGATTGATTTTGTATTGTTTTAGGTCCCTGCACATCTTCATCTATGATATTTGGATCAATGGAGTAAATTTTTTTCTCTACTAATTCATTATTCTTAACTTGATTTTTTTCTTTACTTCATTTGTTTTGTGCATAATCAATATCGCTAGTCTTAATTTTAGGTCATCAGAAAGTCCTTCTAGAGCAATTTAATTTGAGCGAAAGGAATTAGAAGCCATTTCATTGCACAATGATTCTACAAAACTAACGTTTCTAGTGTTTTTCCATCCTTTAAATTTTAGAGATCTATATAATAACATTAACATTTTTTTAGTAAGTGATAATATTTTCTAAATGTAATTATTTATATTTCGGTATCCAATTTAATTTTTCTTTCTTCGTATTCATGAAAATTAATTATGCGGATCCTCTCATTTTTTGTCTCTCAATTTGAGCTTGCAATAAGAAAACACAGAAATAAAAATAAAATAAATATTGAGTTAAAATTGAAACCGGCAAAGTAGGTAGGTCAGCAGCGTCCAAGTTTAAAGTCCAAGGTGGTGGGCAAATGTACGTATAACCTGATCGCACTCAAATAAAATGAAAAGACTGCAAGATGGTGAATAGGAGATTAGTAGAATGGAGCCCGGACGAGAAATAGTGGATCAGTTGGGGCATGAGGAGCACCCAACTTGAATTCTCGAGACCATAAGGACACTGGGCGTTGCGTTGTAGGTACAATGGTGGCCACATTAATAAATATGGGATAACTAACCATCAATGCCATTTAGGGGGGAAGTATACGTCACAATGATCATATAATTTTTACATGGTACTCACTTTAGTATAACTTAAAAAGAAAATGGAAAATGCCACGAAAAATCCTAAACTTTACCCCTTGCGACATATTTACCTTAAATTTTTTTTGTGACATGAAAAATTCCAAACTTTGCCCTGTGTGACACATTTACCCTAAACTTTTTTTTGTGACATAAAAAATCCAAAACTTTTCCCTATGTGATACATTTACCCCAAACTTTTATTCTGAAGGGTATTTTTGTCTATTACTTTTATATTTTCTTTCTCTTTTTTTTTCTGTTTTTTCCCTTTTCTTTATTTTTTTTTTTGCCGGAGGAGCACTGGTGTCCAGATCCGGCGGGGCCCGCCCTTGCTCGACTTAGGCGAGGGCTACCCTCCCCAAATCTGGCGGGGGCCGCCCTCGCCGGCGTTGGGTGAGGGCCGTCCAGGCTAGATCCCGCTCGGGCGGCCCTCGTCGGACGCTGGCGAGGGTTCGGTGAGGGTCACCCTCGCCCGATCTAGCTTGGGCGGCCTTACCCGATGTTGGCGAGGGTCGCCCTCGCCTCCGGTGAGGGCGACCTAGGCGAGGGCACCCGGCCACCCAAGCCGGTGAGGGGCTCCGGCGAGGGTGGCGGCGAGGTGGCCCCCTCGTCGGATCTAGTAGCCCTCGCCGCGACCTCGGGCGAGGGCCACCGAGCCGGATCCGGCGAGGGTGGCCCTCGCCCGCGGCGTCGGCGAGGGCCGCCCAGGCAACCCTCGCTTGACTCCGGCGCTGGCGAGGATGGCCTCGCCGGCTTCCTCCATTCAATAAAAAATAAAAAATAGAAAATAACGAAAATGACGAAAATGCCCTTCAGCTCAAAAAACTTTGGGGTAAATTTGTCATAAGTAATATAGTTTATAGTAAAATTGTCACAAGTGACATAGTTTAGGGTTTTTAGTGGCACAAAAAAAGTTTAGGATAAATGTGTCACACATGGCAAAGTTTTGGGTTTTTTGTGTCACAAAAAAAGTTTAAGGTAAATGTGTCATATGTGGTAAAGTTCAGGGTTTTTCATGACATTATCCCAAAAGAAAATTGTTTACTACGGGAGAATTGTCTAAGGAGTTATAAACCTATTGCATTTTTGCCAATTCAGTTTTAAACCTTTTAAATATGTCAATTGAGTTTAACTCTTTTTACATTTTATTAGTCAAGATCATTTAACCAATTGTTGGCGTGGACGCTAGTCGTTCTACGTGATACGGTTAGTGCTGACGGATATGATTGGAGTAGAGTGATGAGGCTATGGCTTATCTCCAACCGATATGGATTATGAGAGAGGGCTTGTCTTTTTCAATTGTTGTTGCTCATGAAATCCCTCATCGGTTATTTTCTTTATCTCTCTCCTCTTGAAATTTCTTGGGATTTTTATTTATTTATTTTAGGTTTGTTATTATTATTTTTTAATTCTTCTCAAGGGAAATAAACTATTTTGGGCAAATAGATAGTTATAATTTCTAGAATGATGATTGTTTCGACAAGATACGCATGTGAGTTGTACCTATGATATCCTGTATTGGAGATTTAACGTGGTGCAATTAATGTATCTTAGTCGGTTAGCAATTTCATTATTCCAAGTGTTTTTAAGTAGATGTTGGTTCTCGCTAGATATGTTTAATATGCTTGGACTCAATTCTCTTTCGATGGTCTTACTAGTTGAAAAGCATTGGGTTTCCGTTGCTCCTGTCGGTAAGTGATATTAGAACTGATAATTAATTGGTGCACTACTTTCAATGTGTATTCGGGTCGATTTTTGGTGAAAATCTCCTTGATGGAGAAATCTCATGGACACGTCGATCAATTGATCCATCCTATATGTTGTGGCCTCGGTCGAGTCTAGACGTCCCCATCAATCACCCCTCAAACATTTAGAGCAACGCGCAACTAACCATAGCTCTGATGCGAGCATAGATTGTACTTCAAAACACCCGTGAAATGAACTTGCTAGTAATTGCTAGAATGTTTAAAGTGCATGGTTATTTTCACTCTCTTTTATTCCCAATAAAATAATTATTTTCTTACACCTTACTTCATTCTACCAATCCAACTAGCCAATTTCCATACATACATCTTCATATTTTTGTTTAAGCGGGAAAGCAAATAAAGGGTCGAAAATATTTTGAGTTCGGCATGTCCTTCTCTTGTGCCATATAAAGAATTTGATCGGTGAATAATTTTGTTCAAGAGAAAATGATTTCCAAGAAAATCATCTCATTCATTTATGGTGTTTGGTGTCAATAGATAAATCGGTGAAGGAAGACGTTTTCCATCTTGAAGAAAATTCACGCTCAAGATTGGGAACATATCTTTCTCCATTTCAAAAGCGGAAATTGGTTTCCAGTCACACATCATCTGAGCTCGGTGACACATGCACTGCCATCCTTCACATGTTGTCGAACCACAACCATCAGCACCATCTTCATTGTATCCCATCACCACCACCATCACCATCGACTGCAAAGTAGCACGGGTGTGCAAAATGAACCACCCAAACTGAGAATCGCCTAGACGGGTTCGTTTTGTCAATTTTACGGTTCTTAAAAGTTGAACTGGTATTTAGGCAGTCCAGTTCCTGATTTCATTGAGGAACCGGACTGGATCGACTAAATATATATTTTTAATTTATTTATTTCTTAAAAAAATTAGTAAATTGCGAACTAAATACAATCTCGGTGCGGTTCCAAGTAGTGGGAAAAAATAATAAAAAAAAGTAATCGGCACCATTGGATTGGATCGGACTGGACTGGACCATCAGTACGATTCCCGATCCTAGGATCAACCGGTTTGGTCCCTGATTTTGAATTTTGGGAACTAGTCTTCCTAATCTAGTTCCCAATTTTACCTTAAAGCCGGACTGGACTGGAACCAATTACACAGGACAAATTTGATGCCACTACCAAATTCTCCATCTTCGCAGCCACCAACACCGTTTATCGCCGCCCTTTTTCTTTGCTACAATCCACCAACCACGAAAATAGCCACCACCAACCACGCTAAAGGTCGTGAACCTCTACCACCACTTGAAAACCAACCCTCCAACTCCATAGACACCGCCCGAAACAACCAGCCATGCAATTTTTACGGCCATACTTATCAACAATCTGGAAAAACAGGTAAAAGGCGGCGAGACATTTCACCAATCGAGGTGGGCTGATCATCTCGAATTGTAGAATGGTGGGGCTTTCTAAGATTTCTAGCCTCAATTGAGTTCGTGTGGCTTGCCATAGTTGAGTTGTTAAATGGATTTGAGGGATTAATTCTTATTGTGAACGACGAAGAAGGGTAGTAATACATGAAAAATTCAAGATCATTTTAGAATGAGTTGTTAAATTACCATGATTTGCCTTAGTGGTCACCTCATATAGGAAGGGGGAATGTGGGTTCGAATCCCTACATTCTCAAGAGAGTTAATATGGGAACGATTTGGTTTTAAGTATAAGTTTTGACTTTCTCGCCTTGCTAGGAAGCGGAGTAAAAGTCTGAAAGTGAGAGTTAGAATAGGAGTAGGAGTATAATATGAATCGATAAAAAAAGGAAAGTATATGAAAAATTAAAGAACAATAAGGAGAGGTGAGCTTTCAAATCAGCTTTAAAGCCCGCAAAAAGTGTAAGCGAGGCCTACTATGAGAAAGAGCAAGTAGAAAATGCCAATATAAAACCCGTAAAAGAGAAATAAATAAACTGCTTACAAATTAGAAAAGTGTTTATATTATGAAAATATAATTGGATAAACATTTTTATTTAAAATTTGATTATACGTCACGACAACCCTTGTATCAAACAAATAGTGTATGTCTCTAATTTTTTTTTTAAAACAATGGAAAATAATTTTCAGATTTCATATAAATGCCATAAATATTTTCATCACCCTTACAAAATATTTCTCAGAAATGTCAAATTTTTTTTTTTTTGCATAATAAATGAAGCCCTAATCGCATCCACCCAAGAGGCTGAAAATGAATATTTTGGATCTAGCCGGGGGGATGGATTACTATATTCCGAGGGGAGAGAAACATAGAAAGCAATGATGGTGAATAGTGCAGTTCTGAGAACTTTAATTTAGACAAATAAAAATATAAATTTATGGTAATTCGGTGTAAAGCAAAGCCTAGTCGCTTTAGGTGGTATTAGGGCTCGAGGTAAAACCCTCAATTTGCGGACTTTAATTTAGGGTAAGGGTGCCCATAAGATCGACAGTTGGGGAGCATAAAAGTATTGCCTAAAAGCTACATACCTTTATTGGAGTACTTTCTTGAAATTTTCCACTTCATCCCGCGTAATCATATTATGGATTTCAACGATAAATAGTTGATCTTGAAGCATGAATTATTATCTTGTGACATAGTAAAATGGGATGCTTGTGACAAATATAAATTTATAACAATAAAAATTGATCTCATAAAAGCTTGTGACATAGTAAAATGAGATGCATTGAGTTGAGTTCTTAAAACTATAAATATACCTCAGTATTTGGTTGATCTAATAACTTAGTGCATCACTATATTGATGTTTTCATTTGACTTCAATGATGAACATGTTGGCTACTTTGATAGCCCTAATGGGCTATGGCAAGGCAATCCATTCTCTCCAAATCTTTTTATCTTGATTATAGAAATTCTTAACAGAATTATTAGTATGAAAATTGTTGCATCTTCCTCCAAGTTCCATTGGTGCTAGAAAACACACAAAATTACTCACTGATGCTTTGTACATTATGTGTTCTTATTTGTTCTCGTGGATGCAGATTTTGCCCTTTACTTTGTTTATGCGCTTGATGAATTTGTAGCTCTCATAGGACTACAATTTATATGAGACAAATGTCAAATTTCTTCTTTGGTTTGACTAAAGATGAAAAGCTTCTTATATTGGATCTCATACCTATCTCCATAGGCACCCTCCCTATAAGATACCTTGGTGTTTTTTTTTTTTATACTAAAAGGCTCACGCATGCTAACTACAAGAATTTGACTGACAAGATCTTTAAGAAAATAGAAGAATTGGGCATGAAACATTGAAGCCATACTAGACGTCTTTAGTTGGCCAAATCAATCCTTATATCTATATGCGCTTACTAGATGCAAATGTTTTTACTTCCAAAGCAACGAGGTTGAGAAGAAGATTAGACAATTCTTATAGGTGGGAAATGCGGAAGTTCATAGATCACCCAAAGTTGCATGGCCGGTAGGTTGCTCACTTAAAAGGAAGGGAGGACTGGGATTGCTCGATATGAGTAGGCTACATGTTTTGGGACCTCTTCAATTCTCTGTCCTCCTCCCTATGGAAGTAATAGGGTTAATAGCACCAAATGCAAAGGTACTCCAATTTTATGGCTTGACATCAAGGTAGTATAGCCTAGAGTTGGCGATGTCTTCATATGTTAAGACCCACTCCAATTTTGGCCATCTCTATTTAAAGTACCGTTGCAAAAAGATATATGACAAACTTAGATAAGTGGGACCAGTTGTATAGTGTTATGACTTAATTTGTACCAATAGTATTAGCGAATAAAATTTTATTGGTTGGCTTGTTTGTTGAAATAGATTACCGATAGTAGAAACCATACTATGGTGGATACCTTTAAGTGATATGCCATGTCCTTTTTGTATGATTGGTATCAAAGATAGTTATTGTCTATTCTTCCGGTGCAACTATACTTCGATGCATGATTAGGGCTTTTAAGGGTAAAAACTTGGTAGTGAGGCTCATCAAATATCTTTCTAGGAACAATATATTGCATTTGAATAGAGTGTAATTGCAAATGTTTTCAAAACAAGTCAACTACTATCCACATTATTTTGGCTAAGGTGTGCAAAATCATAATAGGTAGAGCTCCATTCTACCAAAACTTTAGAGCTTCCGAGGCAAATATTGTATTGACTACTATATAGAGACTTCCTATCTCCATTTTCTCGCATCATTAGTTCTATTTGTAATGTTAGGGATGCTCCAAAGCTTATGTTCTTCATATGATTCATGATACTCACATCTTTCCCTTAAAAAAAAATCTTTATTTTAAACCCAATTCTCATAGTCAAACGTTGGATTAAAAGAAGATCACAGCGAATTGATTAGAAATCAAAATCTAACCAATATTTTCTTCGAATGCATAGATGAACCTACAACACAGGCAGGTCTACATCCTCCATCTGGGTCGGATTTTGTACACTAGCTCAACGTCGAAATATTTATTGAACAACCAACAACTATGGATGCTAACGTGAAACTTCAAGCGGAACAAAAGAAAGATCTCAAAGACACGACTGCGTATCGGCAATTGGTCGCCAGTTTGATTAAGTCGGCACCATCACATATGCTCACAAAAACTCTCAGCCACTAATGTAAATTCAAGATGAGTGTCATGATCTTATTAGAATATAAGAGAATCTCAATCCCTCTAACTAAATGTTTGACTTCCTCGTTTGCTTTCATTTACTCTCAACTTCCTTTTTATTAAACTTTTTACATTAACTACACAATTAGTTAAGTTTCGCATCAATTGTCATATGAACGGCGAGCTTATAACAAAACTTTTCTGTCTTAAATGGTTCAACATCTACATCCCCAGTACACTTATTCTGGGCCAAAATTTAAGCTACAGCTTAAGTTAAGTTAAAGGCTTAACCTTATTGATAGATTAAGTCAATTTTGTATAAAAAATAACCTCCATGTTGTCTCTCTTGCACAATACAACTTGCTAGATGTTTTCAGATTGATTGATTTTGCCCATTATGGATATCCATAGAATTGACAAAATTATTCGATGACTTTTTATTTTTGGCTATGGCAATCTAAGCAATAGGTTTGCAAAAAAGGGTGCCAAACATACTTACCAAATTAACTATTTCTCGATGCCTATTATATGATTTTATTTAATTAACAATCTAAGCAATATCTACCTATTAGGTGAATCAATAGTCTCTTGAATCGTATATGATTACACTAATTTACTAGTGAATCTAAGATTTATTATGTACATGCCAATTTGTATCAGCCGATTCAAGGGATATAAACTTGCCGAATGATGTAAGTTGTCTTTTTTTTTATGATGCATGCTATATTTTGATGGTTATAGAACAATTAAAAATAAATTTTTACACTTTACAAAGTAAAAATAAAAGAAAGGGCGTATAAATGCATGTGACTTGAATCGAGTCTAATCATAATGTTAATAAGATGATACGAAATTATACCTTCTTATTCATAGGATTTCTCAAAATTAAGATTACTTTATCATGGATCACTAGTCTTAATCAAATTTCATATTGTGGGGTATTGTTTACACAACTTATAAATGCTAATGGCACAAATAAACTAATTTGGATACTTCATCGAACCTTACCATTCAATTTGAATTCTAGATTCACAATTCAGAAATTTAAAATTTCGATTATATGTATCTCGGTTCAATAACTATGGTGTCAAAGCCATGCATACTGTCCTCAAGCATGATTATTTAGAAGGGAATTACGTTAATACATCCTTAAATTGAGGCCTGAGCCCAATCCGAATTCTCCACATACCATAGTGTTCATAATTCATTTTGGATAGAAGTAAGGTAATTCACCAGCTTCTTGAAATCCAAAGTGGAAGAGCCAAGAGCAGCCTCATGTGCCATCCTCTTCCACTCCATGGCCCTCTTCTTCAACTTCTTCCCCGTCTCATCATCATCTCCATCGTCAGTCATGAGCTTTCTAACCAACCTCTCCACATCATCTCTCTTCACACCATTTCCAATCTCCAGATCCATCTCCCATTCACTGCATACGTATCCGCAATTGCCCTTATGGTCCCCAAAGCGTGGCCAACAGAGCATGGGCACTCCGGCCGACAAGCTCTCCATTATCGAGCCCCACCCACAGTGAGTCAAGAACCCTCCGATTGAAGGGTGGTTGAGCACTTCCTCTTGTGGGCACCATCCTGAGATGAAACCTCTCCCCTTGGTTTCTTCGAGAAACTCACGAGGAAGCACAGCATTAGCACTAGGATTGTCTCCTTGGCTCAAAAGGTCCGGCCTAATTATCAGCAAAAACGGTTGCTTACTGTTGGAAAGTCCCATTGCGAACTCCACCAGCTGTTCTTGGGTCAAGAATGCTAAGGTCCCGAAATTCACGTACATCACTGATTTGGGTTCTTTGGAATTGAGCCACTCAAGGCACTTTGCGTCCTCCTTCCACAAGGTGCCCTTGATTTGCTTCATCCCATGACTCCTATCATCGACATCTACTACTTGATTGAGGAGATGGAGTGAGCCGATCGAGTAGATGGAAGTGAAATAGGACGAGAGCGTATCGAGAGCATCTCGCTCTAGGGCTTCGAAGGTATTAATGATCATGGGACAAGTGAGATTGTGATCGGTAATATTCTGAACCACGTCCAAGGAAAAGTTGAGGAGGAAATCATCGTCACCATCCTTGGTGCGGAAGGAGTTTGGGAGGTCGCGCACCCTCATGTACTTCATGCCCGGAATCCAGTCAATGACCGTATCCAAGAAAGTATTTGCTTCAGAAGAGCTAGCATCTGCAAGCATAAGGAAAGTATTTGCTTTAGAAAAGCTAGCATCTGCATGCATAAATAATATATTTCTTTTATGCAATACACAAAGCTTTACATATAACTCCCTTCACATAAATCTTTCACATAGATAACATCATTTGAAAAAGATAGGATACTAAATGTGATTATTTGATTTGACCCTCTCAATTATTCGAGAAAGCATTGAAATGTGATATATTCAGCGCAGCCCTATTCAGTTGACATTTTATCCATAAGTTCATTTAATTTGACAAGATATCTGGCTTTGAATACTCTACTTTTCTTCTTTATTCTGTGAACTATATAGATCTTCTCGAGTTGCTGTCATGATTGCAATGGTAATTGAGGATCAAGTAATAGAGCTCCAAGTCTGAAACCTCGATACTCCTCTGGGATCAAGTAAGATATATTTCCCAGCGCTACCATTTGTCACGTCATGATAAAACTTTGGTTAACCTTATCTGCTCATAAAATAGAGGATATAAGGTACTATTACTCCGGATGCTTCCATAGAGAATCGATGAAAAACAAAACAGGGTTTGATTTCTCCATGAGCACGTTCCACTAGAATAATTAATGACGTTTCATGTCGTGATTAAGGGCTTTTGCATTTGGTCATACCATTTGATTTTAAGGTACATCTAATCAAATTAAACTTAGTGGTCTGGAAAATATCAGACTCAAATCAGAACACATCAGAAAATAAGATTTTGCATGACCAGTTATAGTCTGATTACTAAATGCAAATATAAAATAACACGTTAAACTTGTTCATGATTTGTATTCCAGACTCAAGAATTAAGAGCACTTCGAAAGTTTCCCACTATATATGAATCCCACCAGCGAGTGCAATGACCAACACATCGCCAAATGATTTCCCTAGTCAACTATTCAACTTGCCGTTTTGTCATTTCTTTTTAGTGACTCTCAACTTATTCTCGGCATTTACATTTATTCTTGACTCCAGATTTTTTTTCTTTTACGTTCAATTTTTTTTGGGTATCCGTTTCCATTTATTCTCGTGAAATGTCGTAAGATTTTTTCTCTTTTCTCTTTTCCCTCTTTCTCTTGAAAATTCTGTTTTAGGTAATGTATCTTACTTTTGTTCTTCATTCGTTGTGTTGCACTATGAGGGGAAAACTCCTTAAAGTTATCAGCCAGCCACTCTTCTACTATGACTATTCATCTTTCTCCAAATTTACCTGGACAATAATTTGTAGTTCAAATGAGCTGTTTTTGTTTTCGTGTGAAAGATTTTTTTTTTTCTAATTGAGCAAATGATGAGTTATTTGACTATTTAAATAACTTCGTTTTTTTTTTTTTGTTTTCCCCCTTTTTATTAGCCTCCACATTCTAAATTTTGAAGTTCTCCAATTTTGTCATGACTTCATGATGAGCTTAGGTATAATTTTCCCAATTTCGGGAGTGCTGTTACATCTAAGCTTTATGAAAGGTACAAGATGTGTCACACAATGAGAGAGGGCCACTTTTCAACTCCTCACTGGACTTCTACTATCTGCGCCAAAATACTTATGTAGCTCTTAAGGATTATACATAGCAGTGGTAAAAATCATCCAAAAGTAATCTGGCAATACTCTCAAGCATTTTCTAATAATATGGCCATACTTTGAGTAAATGAAATTAGCAATCAAACCTACATTCATGTAAGGGGATTAGCTTCCGCTTTCGATGCAGTTCCAAACCAAGAAAACAAATTGAAGAAGTGACTAGATTGATGATTATTGAAAGTATAAGTAAACTAATAATCACTAAATAGAAAAATTAATGATGTAATAAAACATTTGAATGATTTAATATGTAACTTTTTAAAATATGGAATGATAGATGTAATTATTGCTATACAAAAGGGCAAGTCTTCTCTTAACATTAAAATACCTAATTTGCGGGGAAATATCAAAGTCTATTCCAATTGTTGCATGGGATATAACTAGTAAACCACTTAGTAACTTATATTTTGTTATCTTATGTATCTTAAAATGAAAGAAAAAACATGGAACCCGGCTACGCATGTTCTCGAATCTATTGGTTCTGCCTATTTTGAATGGAATCAACCTATTGCAGCGACAAAAAAAGGAATTAATTATGAAGACTAGGAATGACATCATATTCCGATCTTCTCACCTCTACGTGTCTTCTATGAAACTATACCTCATCAAGGCAGTCAAGGATAAAGCTTTGGCGTTTAATGCAGTTGTTGATTCCCGAGGAAACAAGAGATTACAACGTAGCTGGGGCTTAGATCCCAACATTTTTTGGTTAAATATGTCAATGTGGATTGGCTTTTGCCGTTCCCTGGTTTTAGTTGTTATACTTGTTATTCCCTTTTGTGATCTCGGCCTCCCCACTTCAGTGACATGTCGTCCCGTTGAGTATGGGTTGGTGCTGAGTCTCATCCCCTGTATAGTTTTGTAGTTAAAAATCATATATAATACTTACCATTACCAAAAAAAAAAAAATCTTTTACCAAATGGTCTTACTTTTATTAATTTTTTCAACTGTAAAAGGAAGCAAGTAACAATGCGACCATTTTGATGAAACACTGTTCATCCCTTTTCTCTCTACGCTGTGCCCGCGAACTACTGTAGCTCAAGCTCTGGTTCTGGCTTCGGGAGGGCTTCTCCGGCGCCGATTGAAGCCGGCGTTGCACAGAGGAGTAGCTCTTGGGCAGTACTCCAGAATCCCCTTCGCCTCTGCTCTGGTAAGGGCTGCTTACTTTGATTTAGGAATGAGGAGTTAGGGTTACCCTGTTCATTAGCTCGGTTTCCCCTGTCCCAAAGATGGAGAAAGACACAGCAGTCCCTAAGGCCAAGTCTAACCTGGGTGGGGGTCGATACCAGAGCCGGAGTAGGGCTCCGGCAGGGCGCAACTACTCGCGTGACCAGGCCCGCAACGGCAAAGCCTCTGCGAGTGATTCTGCAGGTGTTGGGCAGCTGGTTGAGCTGAATTGTATTGATGTAGCTAGGCCTAAATCTGCTGTTAGTATGCAAAACTCGATAGCTTAGGGCTGGACTCTGCATTAGCTGATGTTGGAAGGAACTCAAGAGGCCAACCGGATGTTGTAAATCCCCTGCTGATGCAAAAAAATTCTGAGAAACAGAACACAGCAGCCCGCTCTTGGGCGAATGTAGCTAGAGCAGCAGTGCAAGGGTACTCCCTTTCCTATTATCCTCCAAATACAGGTATAGATAATGCTGTGAACTGCTATGATGAGGATTTAGACGCTGCTGATCCACTTTGGAAAGAATGTTTGGTTGGATATTTTGTTGGGAAAAAACTCCCATTCAAGCTAGTGGAGACAGCCATAAAACACTTGTGGGGACACCAACTAATGGAGGTGAAAGCAAATGACCAAGGCTTCTTTTTCTTCCATATTCCGGACTCGGAGTTTAGAAGGAAAGTCATTGAAGGGGGGCCATTAACGGTGGCAAGAGTGCCTCTCATTCTTCAGCAGTGGAAGCCTATGTTAGAGCTGAAGAAAGGTGAGCACACCTTGGTTCTGTTTGGATTCGGTTGAAGAACTTACCATATGGTTTGTCGTCGCTCGGGGTATAAGTAAAGTAGCTAGCACCTTAGGTACTCCCCTATATGTTGATCAGCGCACGGAGCAATTAAAAATGATCTCCTTTGCGCGTGTTTGTGTTGAACTAGAGGCCTCCAAAGCCTGTCATGATACCATAGATATATTCATAAATGGGGCTGTTCGTGTGGTTGAAGTAGAGTACGAATGGAAGCCTGTTTCATGCCAATCTTGTGGCGTGTTTGGCCACAAATGTGCTGTCACCAACCCCAGTAGTGACCAACCTACACAAGAGAACCAACATGGGGTTCAAACCTCTCCACCTCCCCGGTTGCGAGAATCTGGCCAGCCCACCCATTCGGGCTTATCTCCCACTCCAAACCCCATAGAGGAGTGGCAGATGGTTCGCAGGAGAGCTGGAAAAGAACATGTGCTAGCACGGTCAATTCCAAGTAGTCCTTCAGCATCCTGTGGGGCAAGAATACAACAGGAAACTGTTATTCTAGCAGCCCCTGTCAAGCAACTGTACACCATGGCAGCTGCAGACCTTCCTTCCCCCTGCACCTCTGTTGAAGCCCAAAAAGAACCAGCTCTTGCTCACATGCTAGATCATTCTCTGCTGCATTTGGGGAACAATGAGGTGTCGCTGGAGGTGGATTTGACAGCAAGCTCGAGCCATGTGCTGGTGCAATCAGAAAGGTCAGACAAGGAGTGTGCTGTCCCTACTGACCCCTCTCCCAGGCAGGTGGCTACTTTGCGGGAGGATTCCCCGACTAGAATGGAAGTTGCTGACCCCCCCTTGCAGATGCCTACCACGCTAGATCAGGACCCTGCTATGCCGAAGCTGAAGAAGGATCTGACTTGCACTGTCTCCCCCATCCAGGAGGATGCTGAACAAAGTTGTAAGCTGGCCAACATGCAGGAACCCTCTTCCGGTTCCCCTCATACAAAGGCCAAGACTACAACCAGCAAGCGGCGCCCTAAGAGAAGGTAGTTCTTGACCTTCTTTTTGCACTATACTATGTTTTTTGGATGTTGGAACATAAGGGGTCTCATGAACCCCTTAAAACAAGCGGAAGTTAGACTTTTTGTGCGCCGCAACAATATTTGTTGTGTTGGTATTCTGGAAACTAAAGTCATTGCTGACAATTTTGATACTATCTCATCGATTTACTTGCTGGATGGTTGTGGTTGTCCAACTATGAGCACTCCCCGGGCGTATATGGGTGGGATGGAACCCGCTACTAGTGGATTTCAAGCTCCTTTTTGGTACTAGTCAGCTCATCCATGGAGATATAAAAATATTAAGTTCGACACAACTATCACCTTTTACGCGTGGTGTATGGGGAACATACTTTTGTTTCCTGAGACCTCTCTGGCTTGACATTATTAGATTGAGCCATGGCCTTAAGGATTGCCCCTGGATTGTTGCTGGCGACTTTAATGCCATCCGGGACCCCTCGGATCGTATAGGGAGTCCTGATATATGGATCCCCGCCTTTGATGAATTCAAGGAATGTCTGGATCAAGCTGAGCTAATAGACCTACGTTATGTGGGATTCCGTTTCACTTGGTCTACTTCCTCCGGTGCTTCCAGAAAACAAAGGAAAATCGATCGTGTTTTGGTCAATAACTGCTGGTGTATGTCTTACTCCTTCTCTGAAGCTTCCTTTCTAGCTCCGAGCATCTCGGATCATACGTCGATGGTGGTGAAAGTCCTGCTGCTTGTTCACCGCCGGATTCCATTCAAATTTTATAACTTATGGATGAGCCATCCAGACTTCTCCACTATTGTGACGCAGGCTTGGGATACTATAGTCACAGGTTCTCCTATGTTTAAACTCTATGGCCGTCTGAAACTTCTTAAGGGCCGCCTTAAATGCCTAAACAAAGAGGCTTTCTCGGACATTTCCATGAGAGTCTCTACAGCTAAAAGGCTGCTATCAGACACCCAAGAAGCACTCTTTCATGATCCTCAGAATAGCCACCTGGTGGATGTTGAACATTCCCAAATCAAAGAGTACTATGAGCTCCGGTCCCTGGAGGAGTCTTTCTTTAGACAGAAGACAAGGATTCGCTGGCTAAAGGAAGGAGACCATAATACCAAGTTTTTTCACCATTCGGTGAATCATCGACATCTCCGTAATAGAATCCTTTCAGTCATGGACAACACTTGGTCAAATGGTTTTACGTTCGGGCGAGGTTCGAGAGTTTTTGTCTCTTATTTCCAGGGATTTACTAGCCCCGGCTGCGGTGTCCTTGAGACCAACTTCTCAGGAGATCATTGAAGCCATTCACACCCCCCTCACAAATGACCAGGTTAATTTTCTCTCTCTCCCCTTCCGTCCTTCGGAAGTTCATGATGCGATGTTCTTTATTGACGGGAACAAAGCCCTGGGTCCAGATGGCTACAATGCAAACTTTTTCAAGAAGAATTGGGACAAGGTGGGCTCCTCTGTAACTGAAGCTATTATGGATTTTCTTGAGTCAGGATGTCTACTTAAAGAAGTCAATAACACTATCATTGCCTTGGTGCCCAAAGTCCCCAATGCATCATCGGTCTCAGATTATAGACCAATCGCTTGCTGCAATACAATATACAAATGCATAACCAAGATTCTCTCCTCTAGAATTGCAGCAGTCCTTCCTGAACTTATTAGCCCGGTTCAAACAGCATTTGTGAAGGGAAGGCGGATCAGTGACAATATTCTCCTTGCTCAAGAACTATTATGTGGGTTTCACAAAAAGCCCCACATTCCAAAATGTGCCATCAAGGTAGATTTCGGAAAAGCCTACGACACGTTGGGACTCGGGGACTTCCTTGAGAACACCCTTCTAGCATTTGGTTTCCCAAACCATCTTACAAGATTGATCATGGTATGTGTTCGCTCCCCTAAATTTTCCATTTCTATCAATGGCGAACTCCATGGCTTCTTTTCTAGTGGAAGAGGCATACGTCAAGGAGACCCCATGTCTCCATATTTGTTCACCTTGGCAATGGAGGTTTTTACAGGTATCATTGATGCTCACACTCGGCATCCAGGGTACCAATATTACTGGCGATGTAAGGCTACGCGACTATCTCATCTATTCTTTGCGAGATGATGTCCTTATCTTTAGCCAGGCGAGCCTCGCTTCCATATCCTGTATCAAGGAAGGGCTCACTTTATTTTCCTCATGGAGCGGCTTGAGTCCAAACCCTAACAAAAGTGAAGTATTCATTTCTGGAGGCTCTGATACAATCAGAGACCAAATTATACAAACACTGGGCTTCACTCTGGGCTCTTTTCCAGTTCGTTATCTGGGTGTGCCTATCATTATCTCCCGACTGAATAAAGTGGATTGCAACACCTTGGTCAGCCATCTTCTTTGCTAGAGTCCAATCTGGACACACCGATTTCTCTCGTTTGGGGACGTTTACTACTCATTAAATCGGTTTTACATGCCATCCAAGCTTATTGGACATCCATTTTTTGGCTTCCCTGGTGGTGGAAAAGATAGAGCGGGTTTGCAAACGGTTCCTCGGAGAGGTCCTACAATGGGTCCGGGAGGTGCAAAAGTATCTTGGGCCGATGTCCTGTCTCCCCACTCCCGAAGGTGGACTTGGCTTGAGGAAAATTAGAGACAAGAACAAGGCAGCTATGGCTAAACACATATGGCTGCTATTCACCGACAAAGAATCACTATGGTGCAAATGGATACACGCCACATATCTTAAAAGACAAAAAGTTTGGATCTCTTCTACTCCAACGATCTGTTCTTGGGTCTGGCGGAAAATTCTCGCGTTAAGAGAAGTTTTCCAACCGCACTTTAGATGGAAGGTTGGAGATGGCGAAACTACATCGGCCGTGGTTCGATCCTTGGCTAGAATGTGGCCCTCTCTACTTGCTCTTTTCGATGATTACATCCTCCAGTCAGACCTACCCAAGCAAGCTAAGGTTAAGGACATATACACTCCGGATGGGCTCCAACTTATTCAAGACCTGTCACTTTGGCAAATCTCGGTTCCCCCACGCTCTCAAGGTCTTGACACTTTTAGTTGGGTGGAGGACCCCTCCGGGAAATTCACGATGGCTTTAGCATGGGCCACAATTCGCTGTAAAGCCAACCCGGTACCCTGGTCTTCTTTTGTCTGGGATAAGGCCCTCGCCCCTAGACACCAATTCCTCATGTGGCTCATTTCCAAAAACAGGCTCTCGACTCAGGTACTCCTCATGCTCTATGGGAGAATACCTTCCATGGTGTGTGCCTTCTGTAAGTCCAGGCCTGATTCAATCAATCACTTATTTTTTGAATGCTGCGTTCCCAACTCACTTGCCAACTTTTGGGCCGCTAAATGCAATATCCCTTGGACCAATTCGATTTGGCCGGACAACCTCCTTTGGGTTAATAATGTCCTTTCGGCAAGGGGTTTTACCAAGAGTTAGCTCGGTTTTCTTTTGGAGCTCTCTGTTATATCATTTGGAAATCCAGGAATGAGATCATCTTCTGTGGCCGGAATCTCTACACTCCATCCCTGAAGCTGCACCTTGCTAAAGTGGTAAAGGATAAGGCGTTGACCTTCAAAAGGGTTGAAGACAACCCAAGGAACAGGAGGATGCAGCGATGTTGGGGTATCGATCCCCGAATTTTTGATGTGGACTGACTTGGGAATGGTTGGGTTCTTTTAGTCCTTTTATTCTCCTTCGATGTACATGTTTTACTCTCTTGTGACCGGGGCACCCTGTCACTCCAAAGACTTGTTGTCTAGCTGAGTGCCTTCAGGCGCCACGCCTCACGTTTGTTGTACATTTTGGTTGTTTATATACTATCTTACCTTACCAAAAAAAAAAAAAAAAAAAAAAAAAAAGGAAGCAAGTAATACAAAAAATGACGTGGTCTAAGAATAAAAGAAAAAGAAAAAGAAATCAAAACGGGGTAGGTGTCGACTAAGGAGAGTGCCACATGTCAACTCCTTAGAAGTCACTTTTGATCCAGTTCCAAACAAAGAAAATATACTGAAGAAGAGACTTGATTGAAAATTATTAAAAGTTTTAAGTATATCAATCATTATCGAGTAGAAAATTTAGTGATATAATCAAAAATCGGATGATGTAAACTTTAACTTTTTCAAATATTGAATGATTGATGTAATTATTGCTATTCTGAATGGGAAGACTTCTCTTGACTTTGGACTACCTAATTCATGGGGAAATATCAGTGGCTATTTTTGTTTATAAATGGGACATCTAAGTTGTCTAAAAAATAACTATTTGTGAGGATCAATGATATTGGACATGGTTTGGTAAAAAGAGAAAAAAAAAAAATTTAACCGGTCTACGAACCGGTAATCAATCCATAGAAAATCATAAATATGCTCCCAACAACACCTTTGGGCACGCCTAACATTATGTTTTAAGAGTTCTTGAAAACACTTTTTGTTATGAGTTTTGTAATTGTAGAATATATATGACCAGTCATACAGCTATACTTAAATGGGCTCTTAGTACGTCCAAGTTGGACGGTCCAACGTTATTCAAACAAGTGATGATATGGGTGTATAAATTGGTGCTTTTCTTTTTGGGTCAGAAAATTGGTGTATTTAAGCAGGCGAAGGGTATATACTTGAACAGCCAACAAGGTTTTGTTGCAGCACGCCACGAATCCATTTCACATGTGGGGAGTGAATTCGTACAACTCGAAATACGAGAGCGTCGCTTACCTTTGGGGAGCGAAAGAGGACGCAGCTTGTTCTTGATGGCGCGATAATGTTTGAGGGCCAAGAATGAAGAAGCAGAGACGGGCCAAAGGAGGAGGAGAGGGATATTAAACTGCTGAGCCGCAGGAGTGGCGGTGAACTACATGAAACCGTCAGAGAGGATGCAAGTAACGCCTCCGGACTCATCTGATGGTGTTTTGAGGAGAGTGGCGATGAGGCGAGAGAAGGGAAGAGGCATGAAGCTCCGAGTGGCTCCGCAAAGCTCGGGCACGTCCTGGGTCGCATCTGGATCGGAGGGAGGTGGGAGGCCATCTGGGATGGTAGCAAATTGGAAATCATCGAGGCTCGTGGAGAAGAGAGAAGGGTGAGACCTGAGCAAGCGGGCATGGTTGAACTCGGTGCTGACGAAGGTGATGCGAAAGCCTGCACGTCGGTGGAGGAGCTTGGCTAGATTCAGCATCATGTTCATGTGGCTTTGAGCTGGGCATGGGAGACACACTACGTGCCATCTCTTCTCCACCTGCTCCTCCTCCTCCTCCTCCTGACTACTCATTCTTCGACCACCATCGCTCTCTCCACTGGCATCATCCATCTTTTTTTTTTCCCCTCTATGTCTCAGATTCGATCAATCATGCAGCTTTTGATGTGGAGATGATGCATAATATCATGAGTCCGTCCCACACCAAATAGTCAATTGATACCTTAGACGCGTCCCCAAAAAGTATGGGCCCCTTGCAGGTGAATAAATAGTAGCAAAACCCTATCCGATTGATCATCTGGTGGGCCTCATAATAATTAACAATATACATCTACTCGACATATCTCATCTTTCTCAAACTCATTATTCATGTGAAATAGGGATCAATAGCTATGAATTGCACATTGTTCACATAGCCTAGTGTGTTGTGAGATTAATGTGAAAACTGACGGGATCTTACTATTTTAATTGATGCGAAATCACTAGAGAAATAAATAAAGTATGAAAAATGACACTAAAGACTTACATTATTCAATCCGAATAATGAGATTTACTCTAGAAGAAGAGCCAAGAGAAAATTATCAACTCTAATAAAAGATTTAGAGTTAACACTGCTCACCTACTCAAGTACTTTTCACATTTAAATTACACCCAAGCCTAATGAAGTTAGAACTCCTCCTCGCGATCGAAGGGAGCGTCGCTGGGTCGTTTCCTTTCTTTCTCCGCGTTCGTCCTTTTTGGAGTCAACTGTGCGGCTGCATTGGCTAAAATTACTTCTGCAAACTCGACCCGATTTATATCTCAACATATATTTCCATACGCCCTTCCAGAGATTCTTTAGATGTATTTCCTACAGTATCAAACCGATTTATATCCTCCAATTGGTTTGAGTTTCGTAAGTAGCTCAAATTCAAGATATAAATTTAATAATTCTCCACGTTGCGTCGATGATGGAAGTCAATTCAATAAATACTCATTGATCACGCCAGTTCTTAAAATCTCGATAGTCGTTTAGGGCGTGAATGATAACATTTCTAACCAGAAATTGATTTCTGGAAGAGAAATATATTTTTCTATTTCTATTTTGGGTAACTTTCTAAGTCAAAAATGCGTTTGTTAATGACACAAAATTTCTATTATTAAAATAAAAATTCGTTTGACAATCAAAATAATTTTACTTTCCCAAGTGGCGGCGGTAATGGGAGGGGTGGCGGTGGTCGATGACCGGTGGTGGTGGGCGATGACCGGTGGTGGTGGGCAACGACCGGCGACTAGCGACTGGCGGCGGCGGTGGCCGGAGGGGTGCTGGTGAGCGGTGGACGACAAGAAATTCTTTCGGGTGAGAAGTAAGAAAGAGAGAAACAGTTTCTAATTTCTATTTCAGAAATAGAAAAATAAAATTTTTTTGTTTCTAATTTCTATTCTAAACTAGAAATCTGTTCTAGAAATAAAAAAATTTTTTTTTTACCAAAATGATTTCTATTTCAGAAATATGTTTGGAATATAAATCTATTTCAGAAATAAAAATAGAATAGTTACCACGTGCAACCTTACACTCTATGGATATAGAGCTCAAGCATTGCTACCAAGTTCTTTTGCTGCGATCTATTTCATGACAATCTTACCTAATGTTAAGATATCTCGAATAAAATGGTAGCTAATATCGATATGTTTTGTTGGCTTATGATAAATCAAATTATACATCAGATGTATCACATCAAAGTTATCACAATATATATCAACATTTTTCTATTCTAATCCAAAGTCCAAGAGCAAAACCCTTAGCCATATCATCTCCCTCACTATGAAGGTTAGTGTCATGTACCCCACCTTAGTCAAAGACAATATAAGATACATAAGACTGGGATCACAACTCGGCTCCACGATAGTGAACGGTGAGTGAGTGGTGGTGATAGTGAATGGTGAGCAAGCGGCTGCAATGACGGTGGGCTCATGGTCAACGATGAGAGGGTGACTAGCGCAGCACAGCACTGAGTCCTCACGGGTCATGGATGATATGGTGAGGAGCTCGGGAGTGGCTTAGGTTGGGGATGTCATGGGCTCCGTGGTGGGGAGCGCCTTGGCCCGTATGGCAACACCAGGGAGTCGCCTTAGATCAGCTCAACTGCTTGTGGTGTACGATTAGGGAAAACCTGAAAAATCTGCAAGAAAATCGTTAGGCGCGACCTAGCTGCTTGTACATGTAAGAACGAGGTGGACTATGTTAGGAATTAAATAAAATAGATTTTGAAGGACATTGGATCTCTCTCTCTACACACTTCTTAGCCGCGACTTTGGCAACAAGAAAAGATCAAGGAAGAAATCGAGAAGAATTAGGAGCCATCCAAGAGAGGAAAATTTCCACTTTGATTCTTTCCACTTTGATTTCCTTTACTTTGACTTGAAGGAAAAGGTACGGCTGAAGAGGCGGTGGACTTGGCGGTGGAAAGCCCTATAAATATAGATGTAGTTCATTAGGGTTTTATATGCAAAGAGAGTGAGTTTAGCCTAGAAAAGTTAAGCTTGTATTAGTGGTGTGGATTTTTATAAAAGCCTACACAAGGCCTTTGAAATTATTGTCTCTCTTTTGTGTCATTCTCTCCCCACCAAATCCTCAAAAGCTATTTGTTATCCTTTTGGTTCCTACAATTGGTATCAGAGCTAGCAATGAAATCCACCAGTTCCGTTCAATTGCAACTTCCAAAGTTGAACGGAAAAAATTTCAACAACCGGTCCATCCAGATGAAGGTTCTCTTCAAATCCCAAGATTTGTGGAACCTGGTGGAGAATGGCTACATCAAAGTGGCCAATGTTGAAGAATTCAACGTTTTGAAGATGGAGGAGAAAGATTTGTTGGTGGAGGCCCAAAAGAAAGATCAGAAAGCCCTATATGCAATCTTTCAAGCTGTAGAAGAATCGATATTTGAAAAAATATCGAGTGCGGAGACCGCAAAAGCAGCGTGGGATATTTTGCAAAAATCCTACAAAGATGATGATCGTGTTAGGCGGGTGTGGCTCCAAACACTTCGAGGAGATTTTGAGTCATTACGCATGAATGACTTTGAATCTATCTTAGCTTACTTTGATCGAGTACAAATCATTGTTAACCAATTGAAGGTTAATGGTGAAGAACTACAGGATGTACGAGTGGTAGAAAAAATCTTGAGGTCTTTGACTGAAAGATTTGACTACGTCGTTGTGGCGATCGAAGAGGGCCAAGATATATCAACCATGACGTTGGAGTAGTTGATGGGTTCGTTATGTTCGCATGAGCAAAGGATGAATCAGAAGTCCATTGGTTCAAATCCCGAGCAAGCATTGCAAAGTCGAGTCACTCACTCAAGCCGAGGAGGCCATCATGGTGCCCGATGTCATGGAGGTGTTCGAGGTAGAGGTGGAAATCTGAATTCCATTGGAAGGTATAAAACACATGACAAATCAAAAGTCAAGTGTTTTATGTGCAACAAATTCGGACATTACAAATCCGAATGTTGAACAAACATGGGGCATGAGCAATCATAACATGTACATGCAGTTGATGCAAATGAAAATGTGGTGTTAGCGTGCAAAACGGATGACTCTAGTAACATGGATGCCAAAATATGGTACCTAGATACTAGGTGCAGTAATCACATGTGTGGCTGAAAGGAGCTATTCTCACAGTCAAGTTTGTGGTGAAGTCAACTTCGGGAACAAATAAAAAATTCCGGTGATGGGCAAAGGTAACATTGATATCAAATCAAAAAATGGTACTAATGTTACTATTGCGGATGTTTACTTTGTGCTAGGACTTTGTTGGAATTTGCTAAGTGTTGGGCAACTTTTGGAAAAAGGCCATAAAGTTAATATTGAAAATGGAGTTTGCACCATTAGAGGTGTAAACATTAAGTTGATCACAACGGCGCAGATGATGAAGAACCGGATGTTCCCTCTGTCTCTTCAAACAAAGACTCTATTGAGTTTTCAAGCAATGTCGAAAGATGACAAGTGGTTGTAGCATCTTCGGTTTGGTCATCTAAATTTTCGTAGACTAAAATTACTTGTCTAGAAAAAGATGGTGATTGGCATGCCTTTGATCGATAGTCCAAACACCCTATGTGAAGGATATCTTGTTAGAAAACAACATTGAGAATCTTTTCCAGTTGGAAAAGCTAAAAGAACCAAGCAACCTTTGGAGCTAGTACATATTGACATTTGTGGCCCTGTTGAAGTGGAATCATTCGGACAAAAAAGGTACACACTAATTTTTGTCAATGATTTTACTATAAAAACATGGATATGTTTCTTGAGAGAAAAATCCGAAACTTTTGGCAAATTTAAAGAATTCAAAGTCTATGTTGAGAAACATAGTGGGTTCAATTTAAAGACGTTAAGATCGGATAGAGGTGGAGAATTTACTTCCAATGAATTTGACAAATACTGTAAAATTCATGGAGTGAAACATCAGTTGATTGTTAGCTATACTCCTCAGCAAAATGGTATAGCAGAAAGAAAAAAATAGAACAATTTTTGAAATGGCAAGAAGTATGCTAAAGGCAAAAGGTTTACCGAAGAAGTTTTGGGCAGAAGCCGTTGCTTGTGCTGTGTTTATACTAAACAGGTGTCCAACAAGGAGTGTTCTTGGAAGAACTCTAGAAGAGACTTGGAGTGGCAACAAGCTAGATGTTTCGTTCCTACGAGTATTTGGGTGTGTAGCATATCCCCATACACCAGACGAACGGAGGAAAAAATTGGACAACAAAAGCCAGAAGTGCATTTTCGTCGGCTACGATGAGGTGACTAAGGGTTATAAGCTATATAATCCAATCACAGAAAAAGTAATTATCAGCAGGGATGTTCAATTTCTTGAAGATGAAGCCTGGGATTGGAATAAAAAGGTTAACTAGAAAAATATCTATATTGAAGATGAACCATTGGGGGGAGAGACAAAAAGGTCTTCAATTGAAGATCCATCAGCTTCACCTAGAAGTTCTTCTTCTTCACCAACAATAGGTTCAAAACCATTGAGTCGTCGTTCGCAATGATCGCGGTAGACGCCAGTTAGATTCAAGGATTATGTGGTCACAAGAGATGATGATAGTGACAATGATGAAATTACTGATGACACAATGGTAAATTTCTGTTTATTTGCAGAATGTGACCCCATGTCCTATGATGATGTAGCAGTAGATGAGAAGTGGATCAAAGCAATGGAGATGAAATCCACTCCATTGAAAAGAATGACACATGGGCACTGACTTCTTTACCACCTAGTAAGAAGCCCATTAGTGTCAAGTGGGTGTACAAGACAAGGTACAAACCCAACAGTTAGGTGGATCGTTACAAAGCTAGATTGGTCGTAAAAGGCCACAAGCAAAAGCCATGTATTGATTATTTTGAAGTATTTGCACCAGTAGCTCAAATGGATACTATTCGAATGATGTTAGCACTAGCTGCTCAAAACTGTTGGAGGATCCACCAAATGGATGTGAAATCAATATTTCTTAATGGTTTCCTTGATGAAGAAGTATATGTGGAGCAACCACAAGGTTATGTGAAGAAAGGGCATGAAAATCAAGTGTACAAGTTGAAGAAAGCTTTATATGGGCTAAAACAAGCACCTCGAGCTTGGTACACGAGGATTGACACATACCTATTGGAGCATGGTTTTCAAAAGTGTCCATATGAGCATACATTGTATATCAAGTCAAATACTAATGGTGATCTCATAATTATATGCCTTTATGTTGATGAATTGATATTTACATGCAATTGTGAAAAGATGTTTGCTGAATTCAGGGAGGCTATGACTAGTTAGTTCGAAATAATAGATTTGGGACCAATGTCCTATTTTCTTGGGCTTGAAGTGAAGCAGACAAATGATGGCATATTTGTATCACAGCAGAAATATGCTAATGATATTTTGAAGCGATTCAATATGGAATCGCTCAAATTAATTCGAACTCCTATAGCAGAACGGTTGGAGCTGAAGAAAGGAGATGGTGAATTGGTAAATCCCACTTATTTTAAAAGCATCGTTGGCAGTTTAAGATATTTGACTTTCACAAGGCCGGATATTACTTATGGCATGGGAATTATTAGTTGGTTCATGAAGAAACCATACCAATCACATTTGCAGGCAGCTAAAAGAATTCTACGATAGGTTAGTGGAACTCGTGATCATGGAATTTTATATTCTTACACTAACAATTTTAGTTTAGTGGGGCATATAGATAGTGATTGGGCAGGTGATACTGAAACATGGAAGAGTACTTCCGGATATGCGTTCTTTCTTGGATCAGGAGTAATTTCTTGGTCCTCGAAAAAACAACAAATTATTGCACTTTCAACAACTGAAGTAGTGGCTTCAGCAGCATGTCAAGCAATATGGCTTCATAGGATGCTTTTTGAGCTAATGCATGAACAGAAAGGTTCTACTAAAGTGATATGTGATAACAAGTCGGCAATTGCATTAGCCAAAAATCTTGTCTTTCATGGCAGAAGCAAACACATTGACATCAAGTATCACTATATCCGTGAGCTAGTTAAAGAAGGTAAAATTGAACTTGATTTTTGTAGATCCAAAGACCAGGTTGCAGATATCTTGACAAAACCATTGAAGGCGGATCCGTTCGAGAAATTGAAGATGATGCTCGGTGTTGTTGATTTTCAAAATCAATTTTAAGGGAGGCTGTTAGGAATTAAATAAAATAGATTTTGAAGGACACTGTCTCTCTCTCTCTAAACACTTCTTAGCCATGACTTTGGCAACAAGAAAAGATCATGGAAGAAATCGAGAAGAATCAGGAGCCATCCAAGGAGAGGAAAATTTCCACTTTGATTCTTTCCACTTTGATTTCCTTTACTTTGACTTGAAGGAAAATGTACGGCTGAAGAGGTGGTGGAAAGCCCTATAAATATAGATGTAGTTCATTAGGTTTCATATGCAGAGAGAGTGAGTTTAGTCTAGAAAAGTTAAGCTTGTATTAGTGGTGTGGATTTTTATAAAAGCCTACGCAAGGCTTTTGAAAATTAAGGCTTTTGAAAATTATTGTCTCTCTTTTGTGTCATTCTCTCCCCACCACATCCTCCAAAGCTATTTGTTATCCTTTTGGTTCCTATAGACTAGCGTTGCAAAATTGTTCGAGTTTGCTGCAGATTGTGGAGATTGCGGGTATTGAAGTGCAAGAGCAGACTTGGACAGAAATTAATGGGCGAGATTTTTGCCATAGCTCAAAAATGTATATTTTTTCTCACCCTCGTTCCTTGATCTCTAATTGCCGCCAAGTGGATCCTTGGGAGAGCCACGAAATCTGATTATAGCGGGCTTACTTTTGAAGTAAATCCAGCGAGGTCTTCTCAATTGTCTTCGTTGGTGCGGGAGGCTCCTTGGTGAGTGATCGCCGTCGAAGATCGAACCTTGGCTGGACATCAAATCGTCGTGGGGTCTCGGAACAGCTATGATAGAGATGACTCATCGTGGTCGCTTGAAGCAGCAGTGGCGGAATAGGGACTAAAACAGCTCGTCAACGGCAAGGAGAAATTGACAAGGCTGGAACTTTTTTGTTACTTCATCGTCGGAAGGATTGCAGCAAGGGTAGTTGTCATTGGTGCAGCGAACAATAGGAAGCAGTGTTATCGAGCTTGGTTAGGCAAGCAGCTCAGTCGTCATTGAGTAGTGGCAGTAAGCGCTTGACATCGCCGGGCTCTGTGGCAGAGGGACAGCACGCGCGGTGACGATGGCAAGCAGAGAGTGGTGTGGTGACGGGAGTGTCTTAGCCGAGAGAACCCTCTTCTCTCTGTCTTTCTCACGTGTATCTCTCTATGCTCTATGCTCTGAGACTGTGATTTGCTGACCTCTAATTTGTGAGGCATAATGTCCTATATATAATGTAAACCTAGGTTTAACCTCAATCTCATGGGATTAATCTAGGCATTTTTCAATGTAATGGGCTCCAATAACATAAGGTTAATCCCTAAGTAGACTTTTAATGGACTGAATTGAGCTCAAATTAGGCCAGTTGAGGCCTCTTTTCTAATTTCTAATGATTTTGGGCCACCATGCACCCCCAGCCTTAGCCGAATATGCCTCCTTTCGCAGGCTCCATTTATCGAATCTTAAGTTTAGAACCATCCACCGCCCATCCAATGCTAATTCAATGAGATAGGCAACCAAAAGCAGCAAAGGCTACCAATGAGCCCATATTCTAAAGGAGCGATGGACATAAAGCAGAACATCAACATGTGTCAATCTTAGCCTTTTTCCATACACCTGCCATCTCCTTCCTCAATCCTTTAGACCAACTGAAGAACCGACTATCGAAAGAAGGGTATGGATTGAATCGATAGTTAGGGGTCAGCCAGGCAAAAGCACATATGGTGGATTGGTGTATGGGCAACACCTCTATACTGTGTCGACGGAAGTGCCCTGGGTAGAGGAGGCCTGTATGACAGCAGGGCTGATTTCAATAGGAACTAGAGATAAATCTCTTGTCGACAACTTAGGTTGTTTTTCCTTCAAAAGACGTGAGGTGCCCTGGCCAGAGGAGGCATGTATGATAGCGGGGCTGGTTTCAACAGGAACGAGACATAAATCTCTTGTCAATTCTGTGGGCTACTTTTCTGTCGAAGGAGAAGAGGTTTTCCTTTTCTTCTTGAACTGAGCCACCATGACATTCAAAGTATCTTCGTGTGGTGAAAGTCTAGGCACACTCGGCAAACAAGTAAAATAAGGATAGGTAGAGAAATACCCAAATATATTTTTGAAATCTGCTAAACTTACCTTGACATCTTTTGTTGCTTGAGATTCGTCATGTGGATGTGATGTTGGCTTAATCCCTTAATGGTAAGCATCCCTAACGCAATTGGAGGTTGAGCTCAAGGGTGTTATCGAGAATTCTCTTACCTTTACCAACCACTTCCTTTGATTTCGAATTGCATTGCATTATCCGTAGAAGGGCGGTATTTATAGCATCTTCAAAAGGACTATTGAACTGGAAGGAGATCCATCAGTCTACGAATTCAAATGTGATGCCTCGAGAAGGGCTGAAGGAGTACAGATTTGAAGAGAAACGGCTATGCATCGATGCACTAACTAGAACAGTAGCTGAAAGGACCATCATCCTTTGGATTATACTTCTTTATGGTCATCAAAGGGAATTCCATGGAATAAGCAATGGGCATTGGCACAACTTGATATGAACCGAATTGCCTAGCACAATGCTGCGGAGAGTAAGCCTCACACCCTTGATAAAAGTGCCCCTTTGAACAGAGTTGTATTGGAAGGTCGATTGGAATGAGTATGCGCAGCCAGAACAAAGGATAATTGTCCAAATATTGGCTATCTGGGCAAAAGGGGTAGTTGAATTCTGAAGCTTCATAAAGGAAGATTTCAACATGTGCAGGGTCAAACTCCATGATCAGTTTAAGATAATGAAAAAAGGGAGGAGTTTGATCAAGAACTTTTAAGGGAGAATGGCTAAGTAACTGACTGCTCAGAGGAAAAGGATATAGTTTCTTAGTCTTCAACGATGAATAATGTGGAAGATCCCGAGGAGTTTTGCTGAATAGAAAAGGGAAATAGAGTGCTATCCAAGCTTCCAAAATCCAAAACGGACCAGATAGGACACCTTTCTCCTTGGACATCATCGAGAGAGCAGCATGGGAAATACTCCTATATAAAGCAGCAAAAACAAGTGGGCCAAAAGAGAATCGAATTCCCCTGTCAAGTTTGAAGCCAGAGTTAAATAATCCTTCGAAACTGGCTGGACAAAAGAATACATATTTCGATGGCCAATATATCAAGAAGCTAACACGTTGGACAAGGTCAATAGGGCCAGAAGTTTTACAGAATCGATCAAGGAAATTCCCATAAGCAAGAACATCATCAGGGATATAATTCTCATCGAAAGCCTTTAATCTTTCTACAGGGTACTCATGTGGTATGAAACCAGATATAGTGAAGACATCGAAAAGAGTTATGGACATGGGTCCTCATGGAAAGAAGAATCAGCTAGTTGATGGGGACTAAAAGCATATAACAGAACCCAACAGCCCCTTGTTCAAGTCATGAGCAACATGCCGACCTCAAATGCCTTTTCTATCCCTACATTCTTTCATGATAACTGAGTATCTAGATTGTCTTTTGGGCGTAAGTACCGGGAATGAAATTTTTATTTGAATGAAGGAAAACTCCGAAACCTGGAAGGAGAAAATGTCCAAATCTTCTTCATAGAAGAATTTGAAACTAAAAGTTTCTCATTCCTCTTGGTAGGAAAATAGGGCTGTAGAGACAAAGGAATAAGGTCATGATGAAAGGCAGGAACTAAGGAGTAGTGGTTTAGGGCCATCTTCTGTAGCGCTCAGCAACTGGAAACGGCAATACTCGGCTTCCTTAGTGCCCTGAAGGTTATCGAAGTGTGAGATGTATGATTTTTATGAAGGAATTTGAGGGTCTCAGTCGCCATTGAAGGGACTCGAAGATGGAATACGAAGCGTTTAGGGTTCAAGGAAAAAGGCAAAAGAATACAAAAAAGTGGCTGTAGTTATATATACTCAAAGTAGAGAACTCTGATTCAAAATTATGATATTTGTTGGAAGCGGAAAGAATGTGTCAAAATATAACAGGAGATTGTTGATTCGTATTGGCTATCGATGTCAGAAGACAAAGACGTAATTATCATCCCTAATAGATCACCTGAAATGAGGTATTTCCTTTAAAAGAGATAAATCCTCAATTTACTTCTTTTAAAAGTGGGACATATGTTGGCACCCAAAATTAAATATGCTCCACGTGCTGGTCACATGGGCAAGAATCACTACAAAGCCTGGTAAAATTATACATAAGGCTTATGAATATTGGTATATTATCGACTGTCGATGGATATATTGAGGAGAGCTGAGCTGTCAACAATGAGGGAGTCACATATCCAAACATCATGATGCAAGTTTTGGTGGTAAATTATGAAAGTGAAGCGCACGAAAGGAAATCGGCTAACAATCAAAGACCCAATTGAGAAAGTTGTTTCCAATGGATGAGGACACGGTTGAAGCAATTATAGGATGAGCCGGCTGAAGAATAGGAAATGTGCCGAGGACCAAAGGCGGCAATTCAAATTGGTAATGCTTGACAGTTATTGACGTATCCCCATAAATACCTTTAGTCCTGCAAAAAGAAGCACTCCTTGAACAACACAATAAAACTCTTTATCTTTTCTTAATTATCCTAGTCTAGCTTAGGTTAGTTGTAGCCTTTAGACTCTCGTCATTAATTCAATTTTAGCGAGTGTCATATTTTAAGTAATGCTGTTGGTTAGATTCTAGACTTGTCCTACCTTGTTCAGCGTCATCAATTAGATTTTGACATCATGTCCTTGTTTCCATCCAGGAATGGTGTCTTTCTAGTGGTAGTAATGTTATCCAGCATCGTCAATTAGATTCCAGTGCTACATTTTCATACTCACTTTTGAGCAAGGTCTCTTGCTAGTATGTCTTTTCTGTCTAGTGTTGTCGGTTAGATTTCAATATTGTCATCCTCGTTTCTAGCCAGGAACGGTGTCTTCCCTAGGGGTAGTAGTGTTATCCAGCGTCATTGATTAGATTCCGGTGTTGCATTTTCATACTCACTTAGAAGCAAGGTCCTTTGGTGGTTTGTCTTCCTTGTGCAGCGTCGTTGACTAGATTCCGACGTTGTATCCTCTTGCTCATCTTAGAATAGTGCCTTTTTAGTGTTGTCTTCCTTGTCTAGCATTGTCAATTAGATTTTGATGTTGTGTCCTCTTACTTATCTTGGAGTAGTGCCTTTCTGGTGTTGTCTTCCTTGTCCAGCATTGTCGATTAGATTCCCACGTTGTGTTAACATATAAATCATAGAGCAGTGCTTCTCTAGTGCTAGTCTTCTTGTCCAGCGTTGTTGACTCAGTTTCGACGTTTTGCTTTTGTGCTGGCCTAGAAGTAGAGTCTACTTGGAGTCATTTACATCCATTGACGTCATCGATTTGATTATGGTGTTAAATTACTCGTCCAACTTTTGTTAGTTCCTATCAGTGTATTAAGAGATGTTTGTGTTAAGCCGTTGATTGAATCTTAACATTAGTTACAAGGTTGTACTTGATGGGCTTTTTATATTTGACTCTCTTTGTCCAACACTAGCACAGAACCCAAGTCCCTTAAAACAATAAAACCGAAAAGCACCGTTCGGTGAAAGACCTTTTGTTATGGGAATAAAACCAGTGAAACAAAATAACAATTCAGAAATTTAAGATTTTGATTATAATATCTCGGTTCAATGACTATGGTGTCAAAGCCATGCATACTGTCCTCAAGCATGATTATTTAGAAGGGAATTGCGTTAATACATCCTTAAAATAAGGCCTAAGCCCAATCCGAATTCACCACATACTACGGTATTCATAATTAATTTTGGATGGAAGTAAGGTAATTCACCAGCTTCTTGAAATCCAAAGTGGAAGAGCCAAGAGCAGCCTCATGTGCCATCCTCTTCCACTCCATGGCCCTCTTCTTCAACTTCTTCCCCGTCTCATCATCATCACCATCGTCAGTCATGAGCTTTCTAACCAACCTCTCCACATCATCTCTCTTCACACCATTTCCAATCTCCAGACCCACCTCCAACTCATTGCATACGTATCTGCAATTGCCCTTCTGGTCCGCAAAGCATGGCCAACAGAGCATGGGCACTCCGGCTGACAAGCTCTCCAGTATCGATACCCATCCACAGTGAGTCAAGAACCCCCCGATTGAAGGGTGGTTGAGCACTTTCTCTTGTGGGCACCATCCTGAGATGAAACCTCTCCCCTTGGTTTCTTCGAGAAACTCACGAGGAAGCACAGCATTAGCACTAGGATTGTCTCCTTGGTTCACAAGGTCCGGCCTAATTATCAGCAAAAACGGTTGCTTACTGTTGGAAAGTCCCATTGCGAACTCCACCAGCTGTTCTTGGGTCAATAATGCTAAGCTCCCGAAAGTCACGTATATCACTGATTTGGGTTCTTTGGAATTGAGCCACTCAAGGCACTCTGCGTCCTCCTTCCACAAGTTGGCCTTGATTTGCTTCATCCCATGACTCCTATCATCGACATCTACTACTTGATCGAGGAGATGGAGTGGGCCGATAGGGTAGATAGGAGTGAAATAGGATGAGAGTGCGTCGAGAGCATCTTGCTCTAGGGCTTCGAAGGTATTGACGATCATGGGACAAGTGAGATTGTGATCGGTAATATTCTGAAGCAAGTCCAAGCAAAAGTTGAGCATGAAATCATCGTCACCATCCTTGGTGCCGATGGAGTTTGGGAGATCGCGCACCCTCATGTACTTTATGCCCGGAATCCAGTCAATGACCGTATCCAGGAAAGTATTTGCTTCAGAAGAGCTAGCATCTGCATGTATAAAAAAAGTACATGTTAAAAGCTGACATCTGCATGCATAAATAATATATTTATTTTATGCGATACACAAAACTTTACATATAACTCCCTTCACATAAATCTTTCATATTTTAATAAAAAACATAGATAACATCATTTGAAAAAGATAGGATACAAAATGTGATTATTTGATTTGACCAACTCATTTGTTCAAAGAAGCATTGAAATGTGATATTTTCAGTGTGGCCCTATTTAGTTTGACATATTATCCATAAATTCATTTAATTTGACAAGATATTTGGATTTGAATACTTTCCTTTTTCATTCTGTGAACCATATAGACCTTCTTGAATTATTGTCCCTATTGCAATTTTTATTGAGGATGAAGTAATAGAGTTCTAAGCCTGAAACCTCAATACTCCTCTCTAGATCAAGTAAGATATATTTCCCAGCCCTACCATTTGTCACGTCATAATAAAACTTTGTTTAACCTTATCTGCTCATAAAATATAGGATATATGGTGGTACTATTTGTCCGGATGCTTCCATAGAGAATCGATGAAAGAACAAGACAGGGTTTGATTTCTCCGTGACCCCATTCCACTAGAATAATTAAAGACGTTTATGTCGTGATTAAGGGCGTTTGCATTTGGTCATACCATTTGATTTTAAGGTACATCCAATCAAATTAAACTTAGTGATTTGGAAAATATCATACTCAAATTAAAACACACCATAAAATAAGATTTTGCATGACTTGTGACCAGGTATAGTCTGATTACTAAATGCAAATATAAAATAACACATTGAACTTGTTCATGATTTGTGTTCCATATTCAAGAATCAGGAGCACGTTGAAAGGTTCCCCTAGATATGAATCACACCAGCGAGTGCAGTGACCAACACATCATTATATGATTTCTCTAGTCAACTATTCAACCTACCGTTTTGTCATTTCTTTTTAGTGACTCTTTCATCTCATTCTCAGTATTTATATCTCTGCTTGACTACAGATTTTTTTTTCTTTTACGTTGGATTTTTTTTCTGGTGTCCATTTCCAATTGTCCTCATGAAATGTTGTAAGATTTTTTTCTCCTTTTTTTTTTTTTTTCATCTTTCTCTTGAAAATTCTGTTTTAGGTAACGTATCTTACTTTTGTTCTTCATTCGTTGAATTGCATAGTGAGGGGAAAGCTCCTGAAAGTTACCAGCCATCCACTCTTCTACTATGACTATCCATCTTTCTCCAAATTTACATGGACAATAATTTGTAGCTCAAGCGAGTTGTTTTGGTTTTCGTGTAAAAGTTTAAATTATTTTTTCAAATTGAGCAAATGATAAGTTATTTGACTAATTTAAATAACTTCGTTTTTTGTTTTCCCCTTTTTATTAGCCTCCACATTCTAAATTTTGAAGTTCTCCAACTTTGTCATGACTCCATGATCAGCTAAGGTATAATATTTCCTAAGCTTTATGAAAGGCACAACGAGAGGGCCACTTTTCAACTTCTCATTGGACTTCTACTATATGCACCAAAATACTTATGTAGCTCTTAAGGATTATACATTACTAATCATTACTAAATAGAAAAATTAATGATGTAATCAAACATTTGGATGATGTGATATGCAGTTTTTAAAACATGGAAAATCATTAAAATGCTCCCAACAACACCTTTGGGCATGCCTACCATTATGTTTTAAGAATTCTTGAAAACACTTTTTGTTGTGAGTACTGCAATTGTAGAATATATATGACCAGTCATAAAGCTATAATTAAATGGGCTCTTAGTGCGTCCAGCGTTATTCAAACAAGTGATGACATAGTTGTGTAAATTGTTTTTTTTTTTGGTTAAAAAAATTTGTGTATTTAAGCAGGCGAAGCTTATATACTTGAACACCCAGCAAGGTTTTCTTGCAGTACACCACGAATCCATTTCACATATGGAAAGTGAATTCGTAAAACTCGAAATACGAGAGCGTCGCTTACCTTTAGGGGGTGAAGGAGGACGCAGCTTGTCCATGATGGCGCGATAATGTTTGAGGGCCAAGAATGAAGAAGCAGAGGCGTGCCAAAGGAGGAGGAGAGGGATGTTAAACTGCTGAGCCGCAGGGGTGGCGGTGAACGACATGAAACCGTCAGAGAGGATGCAAGTAACGCCTCTGGACTCATCTGATGGTGTTTCGAGAAGAGTGGCGATGAGGCGAGAGAAGGGATGAGGCATGAAGCTCCGAGTGGCTTCGCAAAGCTTGGCCCCATCCTGGGTCGCATCTGGATCGGAGGGAGGTGGGAGGCCATCTGGGATGGTAGCAAATTGGAAATCATCGAGACTCTTGGAGAAGAAAGAAGGGTGAGACCTGAGCAAGCGGGCATGGTTGAACTCGGTGCTGACGAAGGTGATGCGAAAGCCTGCACGTCGGTGGAGGAGCTTGGCTAGATTCAGCATCACGTTTATGTGGCCTTGAGCTGGCAATGGGAGACAAATTACGTGCCCTCTCTTCTCCATCTGCTTCTCCTCCTCCTGACTACTCATTCTTCGACCACCATCGCTCTCTCTACCGACATCATCCATCTTCTTCTTTTTCCCTCTGTGTGTCGGATTCGATCAATCATGCAGCTTTCGATGTGGAGATGATCCATCGAGTATATAATATAATGAGTCCGTCCCACACCAAACAGTCAATCGATACCTTGGAAGTGTCCCCCAAAGTATGGGGCCCCGACGCAACTTGCAGGTGAATAAATAGTAGCAAAATTTTATGTTGTCGACCATCTGGTGGGTCTCATAATAATTAGTCTTATAATAATAAACAATATACATGTACCTAACATATCCCTTCTTTCTCAGACTCGTTATTCACGTGGAATAGGGATCAATAGCTATGAATTAGACATTTGAACAGACCCTAGTGTGTTGTGAGATTAATGCAAAAATTGACAGGATTTTGCAATTTTAATTGACGCAAAATCACTGGAGAAATAAATAAGGAACGAGAAATGATATTAGAGATTTACATTGTTCAATCCGAATATTGAGTTTTATTTCTAGAGAAGAGCCAAGAGGAAATGATTTACTCTAGTAGAAGATTTAGAGTTATCATTGCTCACCTACTCAAGTACTTTTCACATTTAAATTACACCCAAGCCTGATGTAGTTAGAACTCCTCGCGATCGAAGGGAAAGTCGCTGGGTCATTCCCTTTCTTTCTCCGCGTTCATCGTTTTTGGAGTCCTCTGTGCGGCTACATTGGCTAAATTACTTTTGCAAACTCGACCCGACCAGAGGCCCTTTTTCTTTTGCGTGCTGATGCAGACGTCAATCATAAAAGCAAAACACCTACTTTATTTCTTCCTTCCGCAAAGACCTTTTTGGCACCCACAACATATTTATAGAAAATGTGAGCCATTTCATTTTCTACGGGACATGGAAATCAATCAACCAAATATAAAAACAAATTTCGACATAAATTTCCATACGGCCTTCGAGAGATTCTTTAGATATATTTCCTACGGTATCAAACCGATTTATATCATCTAATCAGATTGAGTTTTGTAAGCAGCTTAAATTCGAGATATAAATTTAATAATTCTCCACATTGTGTTGAGTGAATTTATAGTCCCAATGGTCGCTTACTTTCTACAGATATAGAGCTCAAGCATTGCTAAATGAACATGCTTTGTCATCATGTCTACCAAGTTCTCTATTGTCACGATCTATTTCATAACAATCTTACCCATTGTTAAGACATCTCAAGTAAAATGGTAGCTATCATTGGCTTGTGATAAATTGAATTATATGCCAAATATATCACATCAAATTTACCATAGTATATATCAACATTTTTCTATTCTAATCCAATGTCTTGGAGCAAAACCCTTAGCCATATCACCTCCCTCACCATGAAGGTTAGTGTCATGGACCCCGCCTCACTTGAAGACAATATAACGTGGTATTGTAAGGATGCCTTCCAACTAGCTACATTACCTACTAGCATAAATGCATACCCTGGTAATGACTTGCACTCATCTAAGTAATTGACGTGATTTGAATCAACATACCCTATGGTCTCACTGTCATTATCATCCATTTGTTACACTATCAACGTCAATTGTCCCCTTTAAATATATGAGGATCCACTTTATATCTTCCCAATGAGCTTTTTGAGGACTTTTCATGTAATGGCTAACACACTTGCAGCTTGTGAAATGTTATGCCAAGTGCATACCATAGCATACATAATGCTACTCAATACACTAGGAAAAGGAACATGGAGATACGCTCCTCCTCTTTTTTAGTCCATGGTGATAACTTATCAAAAAGTTTAACATGCTTTGCTAATGATTTACTCACATATTTCGCTAATTGCATATTAGAAGGTGCTACAATCTTCTCAATATATACATATTTTGACGTAGACGTTAAAGCCTCGTAGTCTTATCACACAAAATCTCCATTCCCAATATTTTCTTTACAACACCTCAATCTTTCATCTCAAACTCAATACTCAACTTCCTCTTCAACATACCATTATTAGACATATTCTTAGCTCCTATCAAAATATCATTAACATATAATAATAAATCAAAAACCATCCTCCAATTTCCTAAAGTAAATACAACTATCCATCAAACTTTTTGAATAGTCCTTGACTAGTCATGAAAGATCAAAACACTTGTAAAATTTGCCTAGAAGATTGTTTCAGCCCATAAAAAGATTTCTATATTTTTCAAATATAATTTTTCTCACCTGAAATAGCAAATCCCTTTGGCTGCCTCATATAAATATACTCCTCCAACTCATTGTGAACAAACATTATTTTCACATTTAGCTTCTCTAGCTCGAGATCTTGTGCAATAATTAAGGCAAGTAATACATTAATGGAAGTATGTCTTACCATATGAAAGAACACCTCATTGTGGCTTATGCCCTCACGCTATGTATATCCATTTGCAACAAGTTTTGGCTTATATCTTACTTCTTTGGCACCAGCAATGTCCTCCTTTCGTTTGTAGGCCCATTTGCTTCCTATAATCTTTTGGCCCTTGAGTACTTTGATTAGAGTCCATGTCTTATTCCAATGGAGTAATTCCATCTCTTTGCTTATGTTGCAACCTATGCTTGTGGTGCGCCACCTAAGGTTTTGGTAATGGATTATTAAGCCTAACCTTAACGCATGCTCTCTCAATCCCATACAAATTCACAATTTAGGGTTCAAGTTCTTAAATGCAAATGATTTTCAAAAAGGAGTCGTCACTAATTAGTTTAAGGTAGGTCAATTAGAAACCTAAGTTACTTTGCTTCTATAAGAGATTATGGGCACGAGACTTGATTACAATGGATTTCTTTGATGCCCTTTCAGAGCCGTTCTTTTTTTTATGAAAAGAAGATATAGCAGGCAATTTGAATTCATTTTATTACTTCCTAACATGTGAAGTGATTATATGGGTGCGAAATCCACTAAAGTAACCCTCAATAAATAAATTGTAGGAGTTACCTCAAAGAAATGAAAGCATCTGCAATGTTAGTTTAAAAATCATATCAATGAGCCTAGATATGATTTTTCATTAACACGCAATCACTCAAATATTTCGGGATTTTCACTTATCTAAATGAAATGTAATCTATGTGCAATGCAATGCAATGGTGTGCAAAACGTTTCTACTGAAATGATATGCGACATGCAACCTAAAGTACAAATTATATGTCATGCAATCTTAACTAAATGACCCGATGACGGGCAAAGAATAATGCAACTATTCTAACATGTTCCACATTTTAATTTAATTATCCTAAACTTGGGGTTTTGTCGTACAATGGATGAACTAATCATATGTGAGACGCCAATGATATTTTGAGTTTTTCATTTAATTAAAATTCGGAATAAAAATCTAACATTTAGACAAGCGATTTAAATTATGAAGAGGGAACCTAGCTTATACTACAATAATGTTTTTGTATTTTCTATTTTGAAAAATTCGAAATAATAAATTACCAAAATTAGACATGCAAATCAATCTAATATAGGCAATATTACTAGCAAAAATCAAATCAAATCATATCTATTTTTTGTGTTTTCTTTTTATGGACACAATAACAATTGATAAATATTCGATCAAATAATGCAATCCACAAATATTATCTTATTTAAACTTGGAAGTGGAATTTTTTTTTTTAAATTATAGATGTTAGTGCTAGTTATACCATGTAAAACCTTTGCATCGGCATTAAATATTTTAGGTTAAAATCGATCGGAATGATTATATTAGTAAATCGTCAAAATATTTAAGATTAAATTGATCAGGAATACATTTTCTATTGACTTAATTTCTCAAATGATCCAAACAATAGATAATAAGGAAATGCTTGCGTAGGAAATGTTTCTCTACAAAATAAATAGTGTCTTAATTGACACAAAACAAATGATTGTTTGGATCGCCTACAAAAATGAATGAATGAATTTTTTTTTCGCAAATGTGGTTATGAATATCGATAGAAGATTATTCGTTAAATATGAAAACATGTAAATCAAGATCGTATTCAAATGATTATGAATTAGCTCGACTGCTCATGGTGCACGGTCAGGAAAAACCTGAAATTTGATTGTTGCGGGCTTTCTTTTGAAGTAAATCCAGCGAAGTCTTCTCAATCGTCTTCGTTGGCGCGGGAGGCTCCTTGGTGAGTGATTGCCATCGAAGATTGTACGTTGGCTGGACAGCAAATCGTCATGGGGTCTCGGAACGGCTATGATAGAGACGACTTGTCGTGGTGGCTTGAAGCAGCAGCGGTGGAACAGGGACTGAAACAGCTCGTCAAACGGCAAGGAGAAATGGACAAGGTTGGAACTTTTTTGTTACTTCATCGTCGGAAGGAATTTAGCAAGGCTAGTCGTCATTGGTGCATCGAGCATTAGGATGCAGTGATGTCGAGCTCGGTTGGGCAAGCAGCTCGGTTGTCATTGCAGTAGTGGCAGCAGGCGCTTGACATCGCCGGGCTCTTCAGCAGAGGGGCAGCACGAGCGGTGACGATGGCAAGCAGAGAGTGGTGCGGCGACGGGAGTGTCTTCGCTGAGAGAACCCTCCTCTCTGTCTTTCTCATGTGTATCTCTCTATGCTCTATTTTATGAGATTGTGATTTGCTGACCTCTAATTTGTGAGGCATAATGTCCTATACATAATGTAAACCTAGGTTTAACCTCAATCTCATGGGCTTAATCTAGGCATTTTTCAATGTGATGGACTCCAATAACCTAAGGTTAATCCCTAATCAAACTTTTAATGGACTGAATCGAGCTCAAATTAGGCCAGTTGAGGCCTCTTTTCTAATGATTTTGGGCCACCATGCACCTCCAACTTTAGCTGAACTTTGCCTTCTTTTGCAGGCTCCATTTATAGAATTCTATGTTCAAAACCATCCACCGCCTATCTAATGCTATTTCGATGAGATAAACTATAAATGCTCCTAAAACTATAGATTATAATATATTTTTTTTTTTTTGTCTGTATTTTGATATTTTTGTTTAGAGGTTAAGATTTAATCCCTATTTTTCTATGTAAAAAATGAATGATTGAGTTTAAAATTTAGGTATTAATAGCGGTCCCTCTTTAAAGGTGTGCTTGTAGAGATTGCATTCAAAGATAAATTGAGACCTAAATTTTGGCCATGCACATGCAATGAATGTTATTTTTGTGGGAATATGAATCCCATTATAAAATACAATATACTATGATGCATGCTAAAGCAAATAAAAACCTACCTAGAATCACTTACTTTGCAAGGATGGTAGAGTAATTCAAGATAGTTGGTGTCGCACATCTAGAATCCGAACCTATCTACGATCGCCTAGCATAGCAATGGATTCTTTCAGGGTAAAGCTGTTTTTCCAGGACCCGAGCCTATCTTCAATTGCCTAGTATGACAGTATTTTGTTGTAATGATAAATTACCTGTTTAGTACCCAATTCTTCTCGAGTGGTCATAACTTGCCTCGTTAGTACTCGGCCTTTCTCAAGCGCACCACCACAGGGGGATAACAAGTTTCCTATTTAGTATCCAACCTTCCTTTGGACACATCACAAGGCGACAATAAGTTGCCTGTTTAGTACTTGACTTTTCTTGAACGCACCACAGGGCGGTCATTACTTGCTTGCTTAGTACTCGACCATTCTCGAGTGCACCATGGGGCGATGATAAATTGCTTGCTTAGTACCTAACCTACCTCCGGACTCACCACAGGCCAATGATAACTTGCCTACTTAGTACTCCTACTTAGTACTTGATCTTTCTCAAGCACATCACTGGGTTAGCAATGAATATTTGCTTAGTACCCAAACTTTTCTTTGGGTGCACCACGGGCCGATAAGTTGTCTACTTAGTACCCGGGCCTATCTCTGGACGCATCACAGAGCAAAGGAAGGTGGCTTGTTTAGTACCCAGATCTATTTCTGGATGCATAACAAAGTAATAAAACTTCTCAATGGGAAAACGAGACTTACAATCAGATAATTCCAAGGTTAGAAAACTTTGGGGACAACTCGAATGAAGCAACAGAGAATACCTGAATGATCATAGGCACTCGAGATTCTTTATATCCTTCAATCGGAATTTGACACCGAGGACAAGCCATTCAAACACGTCATGCATTTTGAGAGCCTCGGTTCAGTTGATCCTTTCCGTATGCTCTCGTTTCAGTGGAGCTCCGCTGCTTGACTGGCCACTCTCGGCCTGTCAGTGTAGGACCCTTTGATGAGTCAACCAAACCAACAAGAAAACAATGGAATAGGATCCGATAGTTCCTATGGTCATGAATCAGATGATTAAGTAATCAAGACGGTCGTTGACAGAGAAAAAGCGTTGTTGGATGGTCTATGGTAAGAGCCGAAGTCGGGCAAAATGAAATTTAAGGGTTCATGGAGATGTGCTCACCTGAGGAAGTACACCCATTTATGGCGCTCATTAAATCTTCCAGTGCCTCGTGTTTCTTTCCTTTTCATATTAAGCTTCGTAGACAGCGTAGGCCCTTTAATTTTGGAAGTCAATAGCGCACTGCGAACGCACGTTTGAATCCCGGGTCAATGCTGAATTCTCTCTGTGCACTATATCTGAAAAATTTCTCGCTCCAATGCATGCATGATGCCCAAGGGATCGGACGACGTGATGGGCCTGTATTGAATGCCTTTTGGATCGATCTCGGGAGGCGATGTCGATTGACCGATCGATCCGTGTCCCTCCCGAACCGATATGCTCTGACCTCATTGCCCACCCCCTCTCCAACAGTCGGTTCATCCCCATCGCCCACAAATAATTTAGAACAACATGCAACCAACCATAGCCCCAATGCGATCCGCGAGGACCTTAGAAAGAAAAAGTACCAAAATATTCTTAAATATATTATGTTAACACTAATTCAATTATAAACCTTTCAAATTGACAATCCAGCCAATTTAAGTAATAAATCGTTGATATGGATGCAATCCATCCTCCGTAACATAATTGGCGTTAACGTGCATATTTTAAAAAAATTAATTTTTTTTTGAATTTTTCTTCTCTTTTCCTGCTTTTCATTTTTTTTTCTCACTTTTTTCTTTTTTCTTTGTTTCCCTTCCACCCTGTTCAGCTGTGCGGGAAAAAGTCGCTACCCATTATAAGTCAACCAATCGGACCCAAGTAAAACAGGAATCCATGCACAATTAATTAAACTTTGGCGAGGATCTCTGCCGAGGAGGGGCTGACATACGGCGGAGGAGAGTAGGTGAAGGAAGGGGGCATTCTGGGAGATCGTTTTCCTGCTTCATCTTCTGGGCGGCCTGAGAGGATGAGACGAAGAGGAAACGATGGTGGTGGGAGGAGGAAGATCCCGATAAAGCCCTTGTGGTGGTTCTGGCGATTCCTCTCTGCATCATCTTTTTTTACCTTCCATTGGATAGATCTTCCCCTGTAATAGATGGCACAGGGCCGCCGCCGCCCCTGATCTAGTGAGAGGTGACCTTCCTCCTCGGCCGCCGGTGACCTCGGCGATTGAGGAAAATAAGGAAAAAGGAAAAAAAAAGTAGAAAAAGAGAAAAAAAATATTAATAATTTTTTTTAAGATAGTCCACATGAGTGCCAGCTGTGTTATGTAAAACAACTAGTATTCACATCGACAATTTCTAGCTAAAATTGGACCGATTGACTCAATTTGTACAAATATGAAAATTTTAGAATTAAATTAGTTTAATTAAAATTTTATGATTGAATCGCTACCAATGTAATATATTTAACACTTTTTTGATACTTTCTATTTTAGAACATACCTCAAAACCCCTGTAAAATGAAATGCTAATTCTTTGTGTTTTAAAGTGCATAGGTTTTTTTTTCTTATATTCCTAGCATAAAAAATTATTCTCTCACACCTTATTTCATTCCACTAATCCAACTGGAGTACTGAGCTCATTTATATTTTTGGGCATCTTAACTTGTGGTTTATTCCAAATGAGGAAGCAACTAAAGGGTAAAAAAAATAAAAAAATAGAACCCGGCATGTTCTTCTCTTGTGGCATATAAAGAATTTTATCAGCCCCTATTAATTGGTCTAAAAATATCTGAACCAAAATAGTGACTTAAGTTCCATTTGTTTGAAAGAACATAATTTTCAAGAAAATGATTTCATTTATGTCAAGTGCTTGGCATCGGAAAGTAGATCGGGAAGCAAAATATTTTTATCTTGAAGAAAATGCGAACTCAAGAAGATTGGAAAAATGTCTCCCACATTTTCAAAAGCGGAAATTGTTTTCATCACATGTCTTCTCACCTTTGCAAACATGCACGACGATCCTTTACACCACGTCGAAACACAACCATCAACACCATCTTCGTTGTATCCCACCACCACCACTGTCAACTGCAAAGTAGGACTAATTTGACGCCACCGCCGGATTCTCCATCTTTGCAGCAGTCGCCGCCAATTTTCTTTGCTACAATCCACTACTCGCAAAAACGGCCGCCATTGACCGCTGATCCCGACCAATAGCCACCACCAAACAGGATAGAAGATTGTGAACCTCTACCACCACTTGAAAATGGAAAAATTACAAAAAAAAAGTCCAAAACTTACTACAATTATGCTAATTTAGTCAAATTTTTTTGACCAATTTAGCCTTAAATCTTTTGCATTTGTGTTAGTTTAGTCCATCTGGCCAATCTTGGTTGGTTAATGCTAACATGAACAATTTTTTTTATAATATCTTATTTTTTTCAAATTATTAATAATTATTTTTAAAATTTAAAATTTTGTATTTTATTTTTCCTCGTTCCTTTCAACAGTGAGGCTTTCCCTCACCAGCCACTAGCAAAAGCAAGGCTCACCCATTGGTGGTGAAGGCCCCCCCTACCATGGCTAGTTCAGGCCTCGCCAGTGGTTGGCAGGGGCAGGTCTCACCATGGTTGGGCAAGGTTGAGCCTTGGTGGCTGATGAGGGCGAGCCTTGCCCTTGGCTGGTGCTGGCTAGAGGAAGAAGGAAGAATGAGAAAAAAAAAAAAGTTCATATAAAATTCACATAAAATGTTTTATGCAAAAGGTTTAGGATTAAATTTATTAAAAAAAGTTAGGGTTAAATTGACATTATTATAATAATTAGGATTTTTTTTGTAATTTACCCCCAAAAAACCAACCCTCCGTTACCGTATACACCGCCTGAAACAACCAGCCACGCAATCCATAGTCATACTTATCAACAATATGAAAAACAGAGAAAAGGCGGCTGAGAAATTTCACCAATCCATGTGGGTCGATGATCTAAGATTCCTGGCGTCGGTTGAGTTTGCGTGGCTTGGCGTAGTCGAGTTGTTAACTGGAAAATTATAACGTAAATAGTTGGGCTCAAGTCAGGTTTAAAGCCCATGATAAGTGTAAGTGAGGCCCACCATGAAAAAAAGTTAGAAAATGGTTTCTATTTTATTAAAATTTTTGTGAAATAAATGAAACCTAATTTAACTTCTATCACAACACATAAAAAATCGGTAGACGGATACTAGAAGTGAAAAAAGTTATGTATGAGGATTACTTTAGTGCCAAAATTTTTTCTTGAATCACTTAATTGCTAAATCAGAGAAAATATGACTACTTAAGTGTTTTGGGCAATAAATTCTGGTCAACAACCTCATGTGGCTTTGTGATGAAGTATATATAATTATGTGGCTTTATGATGAAAAAGAAAAGCCAACTTGGATTAGAGCTTTGGAAAAAGAAGTGAAAAAAGTTAAGTTCTTCTTGCCAGGTCTCCGTCTATCTCTGTCTCCTCTGTTTCTTGCCAATGTCCTTCTCCATTGGACTGGTTTTTCGAGCTTCTCTCATGTCGTCCATGTCCTTGCATTAGATCTTTGGAGGTGGCAGCTCATCTTTGAACAATTTTGATGCCTCCGGTTGGGGAAGCTTCCCGGGCGCATGAAGCTCCGTCGCTCCCTATTCTATGAGCAAAAGCTTTAAAAGCTTTAAAAAACTTGAGTCTCTAATGCAAAATCACATATAGTGATATAGGCTCTTATTCGGATCATCCTTGTTGCTGTTGGCGGCCGTTCGTTGTCGCTGGTATCATTTTTGAAAGAATACCGAGATTACTCTGTCTTGCTCTTTTTCCCCTTGTTCCGCGTTTGAGAGTTTCACCGTGATCGAATCTTGCTCAAAAGGTTCCTCCACCATTTTCGATTCCACTCATCATCACTTCCTGGAGACTCTAATCATCAAGCTGAGTTTTTTGATCGGATTCATTAACAAGGGAATACTTCTGCCTGCTTATTCTTTTGGTCGATTTGGCCAAATTATGGTTTTAAATTGAGGATAAATCATGTCAAATGAGGTTGTTTGGGTACAGATGTTGAGTCAAGTTGTTGGCTAGCTACGTCCATCTAAAAACATAATAAAATATAATCATAGATTTTCAACAATCAAATCGAGTTGACACTTAAATAGTTATTTTGTTAAACAACTAGCACTAACGTGATTTTTTTTTTTAAAACTCTTTTGGTATTAAGTGAGCGTCGTACATAATTTCCAACACTTTTAGTGTACTTCTGTCTAAAAATAGTATATTGATCTTTGTTTTATTTTATGATGCTAATTTTAGCCAAAGAGATTAAATAAAATTTCATTTAGAATTCGATGATATATCACACGCATGGTAAATGTCTCTTTCAAGAAATAAGTTTATTTTTAAACGATGAATAATGATTTTTAGATTTTAGCCAAATATCAAAAAAATTATCATTTTTATTTAAAAAACGATTATTAGAAAATATTTTTTTAAAAAAAATATTAAAATTTTTACGGAATAAATAGAACTCTCATCGTAGCCAGCTAGAGAGGCTGGAATTGCGTTTTTCGGATCTGGCCGAGGGGATAGATTACTATATTCCGAGGAGAGAGAGAGAAATAGAAAGCAATGATGGTGAATAGTGCAGTTCTCGATGCCTTGGTGTAAAAGCCAAAAACTCTTTTCCACTACCATAATTTTCAGATACCTGCGTCTCATCATGACCGCATGTGGAACTCTCGACTCCTCTTATGTGCCGTCTCTTCTGGTGCAAGCCAGGCTCCAAATTTGCATCTGACGCTTCTCCTCTTTCTCCATTCTTTAATTCGACTCCCTTTCTTTCATGTACCAAACTGCATCAAGTGCTTTCTTTGTCTTGTGAGCATTTCCAATGTGGAAGAAACTTCTTGGGCAAAACATCGTCTGGCCAACCATCATTTACTAGTCATAGAGATTCATAGACGCTACACTACTTTCACTCCAATTTTGAACAATTTGTACAGACACGTGCCAGAAGATTTCTCTCAAGTTCTTGGTCTCTTTTGACACGGCCTTCTCCAATTTTACCCCAGATAAATACATAGGAGGGTCACCGAGATCAAACATGCTTCCACTCGTATAATACAGAGGTGGACGAAAAGAAGTGTATGCCAATCTATTATCTCAAGGGAACGTCAGTATTATGCTTTTAAGTTGATATTACAGAGTTGGGACTTCATTGTTATGTATTGTGGTAAGCGAATGAATGTAAAGCGTATCGAAAGACAATCTCACCTCGGGTCAAGATCCGCTTGCCCTCTCTTTGATTGACAACCCCGACTAGTTTATTCCAATGTCGTGAAAGGAGGACGATGAAAAGAACAGTTTGGCAAGGCGTGATTACAAGGCTATGATGTCTCTCAGGTCGTGGAGAAAAAAGAATAAAGTCAATTCGGTGTAAAGCGAAGTCTAGTCGCTTTAGGTGGGATTAGGGCTCGAGGCAAAACCCTCAATTTGTGGACATTAATTTAGGGTGAGGGTGTCCATAAGCTGGAGAGCTGGGGAGCATAAAGCTATTGCCTAAAAGCTATATACTTTTATTGGAATACTTTTTCGAAATTTTCCACTTCAACTTTAACCCGCAAAATCATATTATGGATATGGTCGGGAATAGTTGATCTTGAAGCAGGAATTATTATCTTCCCTACTAAATCATTTATGAGAGTATTATGGCTAATCATGTTGTGGCCAGCTTTTTCGTTAGAAAGACGCCAATTAGGATCGAATTGTGGGGAATCATGTCACAATGTTCATGATCAATTGCTATGATAGCATACTCCCCCGTGATCCTAGCACTAACATTACGGAATTTCTTTAGTATCGCTCTGAAAAAAAATCAGCAATTGGAGCCAATCTCGTGACCAAGAAAATGGAGTGGGGACACAGCTCCAGTTTAAATACAGAGGGTTTTGTAACGTCGGAAGCAGCAGAGAGCGATGGACATGGAAGAGGCAGAAGGGCTGTTCCCCTTCCCAACGTACGAGTGTGCCTACTACGTGCAAAGCCCTTCCACCGTCTCTCATGCATACAGCAACCCCGAGCCACCCTCCACATCCTTCCTCCACCACCCCACCCAACAAGCCGTCTCCACATACACCCTCTCTCGCCACTCCTCCCGCGCATCCAACAACTCCCTGGCCTTGTTGCCCCAGAACACCAACGATCCCAACCCCGCGGTTTCTGATAATGCTGAGAAGCGTCTCATCGCGTTCGATGGGGAGATGGGTGGCGGTGGCAGTGGTGATAAGGAGGACGGCGATGAGCAGGTGTATTACCAAGAGAAGGTGGAGTGGTGGAGGTACTTGTCCTTCGGTTATAATCCCACGTCCAATGCTTGGATCTTGTTGCAGATAAGTTGGAGGATGGTGGTGAGCTTGGGAGTGGCGTTGCTCGTTTTCTATTTAGCCACCAAACCCCCAAAACCCGACGTTTCCGTGAAGGTAATTTAATTAATACTCATATCTTTTGCAATGTCCGCACAATAAATGATTTAATTCACACATGCTTCTTCTCGTGAAATCTAGTAGCTTATCATGCTACGCTTGGATTCTAAAATGAACTACGGACTTGTAGTTAATATGCTCACAGTTGTTTGTGATTTGTGGATTTGAAAGCTGAATGTTTGAGCAACTGTGTGATTTTGGGAGGATGAGAAACCGGGTTAGCCACTTTCCCATTTTTAAATTAGGACAGTAACTCTAGAATAGCGTAGGTGGCCACCCATCCTTCACATGTATGATTGTCCTAGAGCCCACGTCTCTTATTATAAAGAATAGGAATTTGCATCTTTGGGATAACAAAGGTTAACCCTTTTGGCGTGTTTACGACGACTTTCCAAGGAAGGGTTCTTCCCCAGGAGGTAGGTAGAATCTGGGGTGGCCCACAATAGGAGATCAAATAGAACTGTCCTTTGGCAAGGTCAAAATGAGCAGAAGGAACATGCCCGGTCTTACCAGTTGATGGATCCTTTAGATTCCCTAAGTCTCAAAGACAAGGTCATTGATTTAAATCATCACGATCAATCCCATTCCATTACTAGCAAGTTCCTAGATCCATGGTGATAAAAGAACAACATGTAAAGTTAGATTTCTCTATACAAATATAAATGTAAGATGTGGATAGCATTTGGGATACAGGTGGACGGGATCCCGAATTTTGTACTGGGAGAGGGAGTGGATGGCACGGGAGTGTCCACAAAGATCTTGAGCTGCAACATATCGGTGCGACTTTGGGTGACAACAAGTCGAAGCTCTTTGGCCTTCACATTCAACCCCCTCTCATTCACCTCTACTTCGGTCGCCTCCCTCTCGCCATTGGTCATCCTGTGAGCTTCCCTTGCCTCTCTTCAACACAAGTCAGATCCGATTTGATATATGCATGTTGCTAACGTCATTGAACTTTGTAGGATGGGGAGTTATATGCGGGAAGCGGCGGGACGACCTCGTTCAGGATGTACGTGGGTACGAGGAACAAGGCGATGTACGGGGCGGGGAGGAGCATGCAAGACATGCTGGAGGAAGGCAAGGGAGGTTTGCCTCTGAGGGTTGGGGTGAGATTGAGGTCGAGCATTCACGTGGTGAAGGGACTGGTGCACGTCCGCTTCCATCACCAAGCTAACTGCTTGGTGTTTCTGTCCAAAACTAACGACGCCCAAACATTCAACAGCACCTGCACACTCGTTCCTGCTACAGCTTCTTGATCCGTTCATGCATGCCCGGCACGTCTCTATATCCATACATCTACATCGAAGGTGCAAAATCTTGCAAAATTCTGAAGCTCCTGATGAAGTTCCTTCCATCTATTATCATCGTGTACATATGAGGGATCAAACTTTTGCAAGTATGTAATGTATCCTACTGCTCGAGTCTATTTCAAAGTAACATACACATTGAAAATCTCATATTTTTTCTGAATACAAAATTTTTATGCACCTTTAATTGATGAGTTACAAACATATGGGAATGCATTGTTTACATTTGTTTCTAGTCATGTAAGTGGCACCTATTTTTTTGCAACGGCTTTGTTAGCGTAACAATCTTTGGGTTCCTATTAGAATAATGACATGTTGTAAGCCACACATTTTTAATGAATGGATCCTATAATAATTTTAAATTATTTGTTATTTACTTTTTGTGATTCAAAACAAATTGTTATTCTCACAATAAATTAAAGACAATCACATAAGCATTTATCTTTCTATAAACCTGCTCGAATCTAATTTCACACACAAAGTTTGAACCTATTCCAATTGATAGCGGGCCTAAGGGTTCACCAAGTGCTCTTTCTGTCTACAATTTTTCCACGTGGGATTCTTATATTACTTCACGTGTTTCGTGGACCTTGATTACGACGAAAGATAATATTGCTCATTTAACAAAGAAATACTTTGTACGTAGTATTTCATCTATATCTCCTGCATTGACCATAGTGCGTAGAAATAAACATCTTCACAAGTGGGATGAAGGGCACAGTAGGACAAAAGATCTCACTGAGAAAGATTGATTATCGCCCCATGGGTCCTATTAAAAACATCGAGCAGTACAAGCGTTCATATTCTCATAACATATTATCCGCTAAAACGAATTTAGAGTTTGGGAATTAGTAGTGCGGTTCTAGCAAGATATTAGTGACTCTCACAAAGTACAGAAAAAAAGAGGAAAAAGAAACAGCTCAGCTACACATCCCACAAATGACATTCTTATGGTTTGATAAGCCCACTTCCATCTCATGGTTTCTGGGTCCATACGAAAACTGAGTTTCTGGTCCAAACTCTTCGGTTGTACGTATAACCCAGCAAATAAAAAAATAAAAAAATGAAAGGAGAGGAGAGATTTTTCTTGTTGAAGTGCGCCTCGAAGGACTGTGGTCGGGAGCTTCAGTCTATAGGCAAATGAAAGAGAGCCATTACGAGACCGTTACTAATTATTTGATAATTATCAAATTGATGATCCATACAATACCGTTATAAAGCTGTAACAAAATGATGGCTTATAAAACCGTCACAAATCGATAGCAGTCATAATTTCTATCAAAATCGTTCTTAAACAATTGCTTTCGGATTTTCAAAATTGTTGAAATATGTAACATGCTTGTCGTTAATGTACGATGTTGTCTTGTCCTCAATATTGCTTTAGGTGAGAATCAATTCTCATTTTTGTTTCCTTATTTACATATTTCAACTATTTACATATATCAACTCACCCATATTTCAAAAAAGCAATTTCCCAAACTAGAGTCGAAAGTTAAGCATGGGTTTCCTCTTTTCTCTTTCGGGGAATAAGAATTCATCCTCTTTACCACCTCAATTTTAAGATGGAGCTTATTATTGTGAGGGTTTAGTGGAAAGCAACGTTGGGAGGGAATGGTTGCTTGATGTCCATTAGGGGCAATTCAGGACCATAATCAATGGAATATGCAGGCAAATCGTTGATGGTCCACAAAAGAACTGCACTCAGTTTAAAAGTAAGACACTGGGATACGTCACATGGGTCCACTCCATCGGCCCACAATCCCTTCAGCTCCTCTATTAAAAAAGGCTGCACATAAGCATCAATCTTTTTACCAAGTGATGAAGGACCTGAACTAAGCAACGTCATCACAAAATGTGGTTGTTTCCTGCAAATCCGCGGCGGAAGTTTACATGCTATCAAAACCACCACATAGAAGTCCAGATAAAGCGAATCCAAGTGATGCCAAGCTAAAGCATCTACAGGGTGACTGGGTTGATGGTTTATGGTGCGGCCCTCTTCATGCCATCGCTCAGAGTTAGCTATATTTTAATCAATCGTATGAAGCCTTTGCGACCTTAGTATCAATGAAAAATGACAAAGAACCTTGGAACATATATAGGAGAATTACCAAAAAAGTCATAAACCTATTGTAATTGTGTTAATTCAATCATAATTTTTCTTTTTTTTTGCCAATTCAGTGCTAAATATTTTGTAATTGTATCAATTCAATCTATCCAGCCAAACTTGGCCAGTCAGCGTTGAGATGAATGTTGGCCAACGATGACCGTTCAGAAATGCTGATGTGGCAACTTTTAATATTTTTAAATATTTTTCTATTTTTTTCATTTTTTCGAAATTTTTAATTCTCCCCTTTCTCTCTCTCCATCTTCTCCTTCCTCTAGGTAGTCGACGCCAGGTAGAGGCGAGGGCCGGCAGGGTGAGGCTCGGCCCCGCCAAATCTAGCAAGGCTCAAGGGATTGGCAGCGCTGGTCACCGTGTCTCATCGTCTTCTCAAGCTGCCACGAGCGGGAAAGGCGGAGAAGTCCGCAACCTGGAGCTGTCTTATCCTGCACCCCGTCCTCCCCTAACCTGAGTGCCTTCAATTGCCACTACCGTCTCCACCTATCCTCATTCCCTTCGACACCGCACTTGTTTTGTTCTGCTCCTCATGCTCCCCACCGTCACCCTAGGCCTCGCATTTTCCTCCCTCATTTGGTCGCTTCCTCGGTCTGCTCCCTCTCCCTCCTTCTCTATCTCTCTCTGTCTCTCTCTCTCTGTAGTATCGATTGTGCTGGAGTGCGGATTCATGCTTTGGGAGCTCATGTATTATCGTTCTTGGGCGAATTAGGGGAAGAGAATTTGCAATCGACGCTCAAGATCTGATGAAGACGGTGGCCTCACTATAACAGCCGAGGCTAACCTTGTTGGTCCTCACCTCCGGCCAGCTGACGCCGCCAGAAGGAGGAGAAAATGGGAAAGAAGAAGAAGAACAACAAAACGAAATAAAAAATTAGAAAAAAAAAAAAAAATTTAAATTCGAAATTTTTAAAAATGATATTTTAAAATTGCCATGTTAAGGTTAGTCGGACAATTATCGCCAGCCGGCATCCAATTCAGAGCTAGCCAGCCAAGTTTGGCTAGATAGATTGAATTGACACAATTGCAAAAAGTTTTGGCTTGAATTGGCCAAAAAAAATTTAAGATTAAATTGGAACAATTGTAATAAATTTTAAATTTTTTTGGTAATTCTCCTGAACATACACGGTTGTCTATATGTTGTCAGCCAGATCCTTGATCATGCACTCGATACATTGAAAATCTTATACTTCAAAAGTAATATGTACATCATAAATCTCATGTTTTTCTGCACACGATGCTTTACTCTTCCTCTAGTTGATGGGCTATAAACATATGGGAGTGCATCGTCCACATTTGATTTTAGTCACGAAAGTGGCAGTCATCTCTGTAGTCCACTTGAATCTGATTTCACCCTCAAAGTTTGACCCCATTCCAATAAAAATCCAGTGTGGAGTTCCATTGACTGCTCTCTCAGCCTGCAATCCTCCAATTTGAGATTATAATATTAGTTTATGTGTTTCGTGGCCTTCAAATAGCCGAGACTTTGAATTATAATAAAAGAAATATTGTTCATCTAACAAGGAAGTATATTGTACACATTATTTCATCAAGATCTCCTGCCTTGTCCCTATTCCGTAGGAGTCGACATCCTTACAAGTGGGGTGAAGGGTGCGGTCTGACAAAAAAATGTCATAGGTGAAGACTAGTTTTCACTTAGTAGGTCCTGTTCAAAATATCGAGAAGTAAAAGCGTTCGTTTTCTCATAATATATCATGCTAAAAGGAATTCCCAGTTTACCAATACGTAGCATGACACTAGCAAGATATTAGTCACCACTTTTCCACAAAGTTCGTGCTGGATACACAAGGAAAAGAGAGGAAAAAGAGCCAATGCGAAAGGGATTTGAGCATGTCGGATTAAGTATATATAATTAAGCTAAAGATACCTGCTAATTAAGATGGGTTCGCTTTTTTTCCTTTTTGCTGCCTCCCTCACCTAGTGAAGATCTCAAGAGTATCTCTTCATGCAGACAAGTGGCTTCATCCCGCCATTATTCGCTAACCATGACGTGTTGGAAACTAATTGCGGAAAGCAGATTGCAAGTAATAAAGAAAACTCTTGATGAGTCACTGAAAAGGCTCAACTCATCAAGATACTGAAGGATCTTGTTAGTGTTTGGCACCCCTCAAATGACATTCTTAGGGTTTGATGAACCCTCTTCCATCTCCTGGTTCCCGACAAAACTTGTGCCTTTAGCGTCCGCTTTACAGATAAAAGTCCTCACCTAACAATGTATATAATAATTTGGGGAAAATATTGACGTACCATTTTACTAATACTGATATAAAATTGATATATTAAATGATATGGTAGACTACAAAGTGGGCTTTCAAACAAACAAGTCATATTCAATACTTGATGATAATCAGGCACATGACTCGGTAGAGTATGGAGCCTATGTTTGAAATTCAACATTCGGTGCTCCATGACAAAATAACGAGTTTGCCGTCCATCACAAAGAACGTGAATAGTAACCTAAAGGGACAAAGGCCATTAATGGTCACTATTTGCCATCAAGAGTCTTGAAGAAGAAAAGCGAGAGTTGGTCTTCAACTTCTGTTCAAGAATTTCATCTGCACAAGTTCCTAGTGTGGCATGGGAGGATCAGAATTTGGTCACCCGTTTAAGCAGTAGATATTAGCCTATAAATACGGCATTGGTGGGGCACTCGACGCGACCCACCTAGCCAAAGTGGGAGCATCTCTGAAAACCAAGGAGCTTCCGAAATGAGCTAGTTTTGTCTCGACTGTTTTGTGTACGGTGTGAGACAATAAATTATCAAAGTGAGGTGTGGTCTTTCGCTATTCACATATAGTGTGTGTAATAATATATTATTTAAGCATTTTCCTAGTGCTGTGTTATGGTTTAAGCGCGTCTCGAATTGCCTATCGCAATTTTCTTGGATCACCACCATCATGCTTCTGTATCCAACAAGTTGTGTCAGAGCCACGCTTCTGTACTCAACAGTCCATATGACTTTGCATCTCGATTTTGCAAATGAATCTTCTGAGTACCCAGCATTGTTCATGCTTGCACTCTGGAAAATTTTAAGTTGTAGTTACATGTAACGTTCAATTGGCTGTATTGTGTCGCACGAGCAATGCTCCACTCTTCAAGGACTTGAATGGTGAACATTTTGGTTCATCGTCGAGCTGCCAGTCTCACACCGCACCTACGCGAACATTTCACCACCCAGGTACCACACTTCACCAACCATGCAGCACGCGTGCGCCAATTTTTGGAAAGCATGTCAAATTTTTTCTATATAAAAAAAGAAAAAGAAGTCGCTGGCCATTTTACCATACAGTCTACAAGATTGAATCTTAAGCTATGTTATTCGACACACGATTTACTATTTTTTTTTTATATATTTGATATCTATATTTGACCTAGCACACCTTACGGGTGCTCATGGCCACTGCTGGCCCGATAGGCCGTATGGAGACCACCGACTATACCTGGAGGGAGACTAGCATAGGATCCCACCATCATGGCCCCCCACTTAAGACGCTAGCAACTATGGATTTTGAACCCTCAACCTCATCGTGAGGGATGGGCATCTCAACTAGCGTAGCTACCCACCAGTGGGTCACAATTTACTATTTTCAACTCTTCTTTTTGATAAGTTTCAAGTGTGATTATTTGGCTTAATTTTGATATGGAATTGGAGTTTCATTTACCGGTGTTGGATATAATTCATAACAAAGAACGACTATTATTTCATCAAGTTCATTGAATGATTATTCAGTTATTTCATGACGTAAACATGAATGCCTCATTAAAAATGATAGTTGATGCTCATGTTGGGCTCTCGAGCTCGAGCTCGAAACTATACATAGAGTTCGCAATACACAAGGAAAAAAATAAAAGACTTCGTGGGATTATATATGTTTACTATCCTAGCCAACTAATTATTTACAAAAACATGATCACTTTGTTGGACTGGCAAGTCACTTGGATCATGGTAATTCACAAGTTCGAGCTGGTCTCAACTTGATACTCGAGCTATTCAAATTGGAGTTTGGCTCGGTTCAACCATAAAATCTTGGCACATTTTTACCCCTCGTTTATATGTTCAGAGATGAAATTTATCAACTGACGTGGGAGATGGAGTTAACCAGATTGTGGAGATTTGAAAGACGTACGGAACTTCATTTCCTCAGAAAAGAAACGTGAGAAGAGATTAGGTGGTCCAACAAGCGAATTCGTGGTTTGAAATATGTGCATTGGAAGGAATGGAAAAGAAACAGGCAGGGAGACAAGACAAGACAAAAGAAGCACATTCTCTCACGTATTGGAATCAACATAAGAGGATGCGTACCAAAAGTTGATTATATGATTGACGAATGCGAATTGAGTATTATTATAATTATCTTTTTCTTGCAAAAGAAGAAAATGAAAAGATCTGCGCATGCGGAGGGGCATGTGATGACAAGAAATATTAATATTGATCGTGTTGGCATCGTGGCTTCCACACGAAAGTGGAACCCTCTTTTCTTGTTTCGTTAAAACTAATGCATCTCGATAGATTTGCATTCTTTTTTCTTTTCGTTTATGATGTGACCTTGGGGCTCATCTGTCTTCCCACTCGGTTCTTCAGTGCTCAATCTAGGACGCCCACCCCAACACTCCAATGTGGTTGTGGTTCCACCAACTCTACCTGTTTGAGAAGGCTTTGGCATTCCCATTGTTGATATTTAGAGCATGAAAAAAATTAAAGATAAAGTACTTATTTTGATTCGACCCCAATTAAGATTATATAATATGGATTTATAGGAGTGATTAATTATAGTGAGGGTATGGATAAAAATATAATTATAGAAAAATCATATAATACCTATAAATTTTACGTTAGTATTCCCACTCAATCTAAAGTAGGTGTAACAACTGAAAGATTAGATATCAATACCCCATGGCATGTACTAGGTAATCCCTTGGTGAAGATGTCTACTAACTAATTCATTGTAGGCATGTAGCGAAAACGTAGATTGTCGGAAGCAACCGCTCTCGAATAAAGTGAAATCCAACTCAATGTGTTTGGTGTGAGCATGAAACATAGGATTGAGAGCAAGATATGTGGCAGAGATGTGTCGCAATAAATGGTGAGAGGATTAAAAAGGGGGACTTTGAGCTCATGAAGTAAATGATGAATCCAAATAGTCTTAATAATATTGTGAACGACAATGCAATAATCAACCTCTGTACTAGAATGGGCTATAGTGGTTTGCTTCTTGGCACTCCATGAAACAAGATTGATGCATAGAAAAACAAAAAAAAAAACAGAGGTGGAATGTTGAGTATGGGACCACCTAGCCTAGTCCGTGTCTGCATAAGCAATTAATGAAGTACAAGAATACTGCTCAATGAGCAATCTGTTGATGGATGTAATGGCCAAATACCAGCATATACATTGGACAGCTTGGAGATGAGATAATCTAGGTCAATGCATGAATTGACTAACCAAGTTCACATCAAAACTAATATCAAGTCTAGTCATGAACACATGTTGTAGAGCGTCAACCAGCTGTCAATACAATGTTGAAGAAGCAAGAAGCTCACCATCGTTAGCAAACAACAGAGTCTTGAGGCCAACACAGTAGATATAGGCTTGACCTTAGAAAGGTCGAACTTGCATAAAAGGGCATCAACATACTTAACTTAAGATAAAAGCATACCATCAAAGTGGTGATGAGCCCCAATGCCAAGAAAATAGTGAAGTGGTCCAAAGATCCTTTAGAAAAATCTTGTGAGAGTCGAGTAATGAAAGGCCGTAATAAATGAGAAGTATTATTGATGACAAGGATATCACCAATATACAATATAAGATATAGACAATCCCAAGAAGAAACATAGACGGATAATGATGGATTTGCTTTACTCACCATGAAACCCAAAGATAATAAAAAACTATTGAAGCAAAGAAACCATACACATGGAGCTTGCTCTTAACTATAAATGGCTTCTCAATGATAGCACATGTGATTCGGGAACTCAATATGAGAGAAACCAGAAATGTAAACTTCCAACAAAGGATGCCAAACAAGAAGACATTCTTAACATTAAGGTGACTAATAGCCATCCTGTTGAAATTGCAATAGAGAGAACAACTTGAATTGTATTGAGTTTAACGGTCGGGTTAAAAGTCTTGTCATAATCCACTCCAATTTGTTGCTTAAATCCTTGTGCAACATGCACAAGGCGAGTGTTGAAGTGTTCAATAGTTCCATCGGACTTTTCCTAAACCTTAAAAACCCATTTACAACCAATTAACTCTTAGAAGGATCAAGTGGTGTAACATCCAATGTTAATTAGTGACCAATGTATTAGATTCATATGTCACGACAGTTTCTAGCAATGGTCAAGAATGGCCTAAGATTAGCAAGTGGATGTCTCTTGTACAAAGAGAGATTTAAAAATTATTTAGGGTTAGAAATTCCAAATTTGGCACGACTCTGCATAGGATGAGGATGAAAAGAAGAAACGGTAGTGGAGGAGCTTGATAGAGATGTAGAGATGATTTTTTGAGTTTGATAAGGAAGAGATTTGGTTGGGAGGCTTTCAGGTTGGGACATAGTGAGTGGGTTTGAATAGAGTATTGGTGGAGAAGAAAAAGAATTGGATACCGGTTGGGTAGGCTTGAGAGGAGGAGAGAGGTGAGTTAGGAGGTTGTGCTAGAGAAGTGGAGAGAGGCAAATGAGGAGGATGCGGGCCAAAAGAGGTAGAAGGAAACATAGATTGATCGGAGGAAATATAAAGCGAAGGTGTTGAATTGCAATGATGGGCTACAAGACTAAGAGTTGAAGGATTTTGTAAAAAGGAAAATTCTAATCAAATTGAATATATGACAGATAAAAACATGACTACTTGACCGATCAAGGCAACAATAGCCTTTGTGATTTGATGCATACCTAAGAAATGCACATGACAAAGAATGAAGTGCCAACTTATGGGAGACATGGGATGGAAGAAAAAGATGACAAGCACACCTAAAAATCCTAAATTAGAAAATAAACAGTGGAAAGGAGAAATATCAAATAGGAAAAGAGTAGGGAGTCGATTAATAGAGTAAACGATAGCGAAAAGAGCATCAAGCCAATATGAATAAGGAATACGAGCATGGATTGATGAGATTCGAGATGTTTCAATAAGTGTTTGATTTGCGTTTTGACAAACTATTTTGAGAGGGGGTGTTTGAACAAGAAAAGTGTTGAATAATATCATTTTCACGTAAGGATGTTTGAAACGAATTACTGATAAATTTACCTCCCCCATGAGTTTGTAAAAGTTTAATTTTGGCATTGTACATATTTTCGATAATACAACTGAGGCAATGAAAGTGTAAGCCCTTCGAATTTAATTTTTCATGGAAAAACCCTAGAGAATGAGGGTAGTCATCAATGAACAACACATAATATTTGAAACCAGAATAAGATGAAATTGGACTCATCCATACATCAAAATGGATAACTAGAGGAAAAGACACACGATGACTAACGGATCAAAGGAAATTAATGAGATTTGTCCACAAGATAGGCCTCACAAGACACCTACTTAGAACTGGAATTGCAAACATGACTCAAAATTTGTTTATTAGGATGGCCAAGACAAGCATGCCAACAAGTGAGTGAAGCAGAAGAAGCCACAATAGGCTCCAAGTGAGATGACACCAATGAGTTGGAAATTGGATAAAGACCATGGGAAGAATCAGCTTAGAGGAGAATTTTCCCAATCCATTGCTCCTTCAATGAAAAGGATGAACCATCAAAATCAATAGCACAATAATTTTTACAGCAAAGTCAAGTAACTAAGAGGAGATTGTGAGCAGGACTAGGGACATCATAGACATGAGATAACAACAAAGATCGAGAACTAATATGTAAAAAGGTTTTAAGAACTTGCTTCTTAGGCAATAACTAACCATCACCAACTGAGATTTTTGTCAAAATGTAAAAGAGTCTAGGATTTATGATTTTACTAATGTCACTAGACATGTGTGCCGACATTCCGTTGTCAAGTTATCACATTGAATCAGAGGTTTCACCAATTGAGAGAGTTGAGAAGAAGTCCAATAGACTAGTGGCATGAAGGCATGGTTGAATTGTTGTTGACATTGTAGTGTGGTATGCTTGACCTTTTTATATATCTGACAAGAAAGGTGATGTTGGGAAGAACAAGAGATGGCAATTTGATTGCACGGCCATGATTTGAGTAATAGCAGAGGAAGGAAAAGGATGTGAAAGTGGGTTCAATGTTGTTGAGAGGTGATGGGAAATTGAGATTAATAGAAAGAGAAAATGATGGGTAAAGAGATCGTAAGAAAGAACAATTTACAGATACATTGGATACTATTGAGATGGTAATTGGAGCAAAGAAAAAGTCGATTTGGAGTGGAGATGTTGGAGAATTTGATTCGTTTTCCATGTTGAAGTTTAGAGTCTAGACAAAAATAACCACAAAGTACTTATGGTGGCTCAATCCCAATTATAGTTGTATGATATATATTTATGTAAGCAATTAATTATAATAAGGGTACAAATAAAAACATATTACAAATATACTCCATACATATAATTCACAGGTTAATACCTATGTACTCGTTCTACCTCCGTATACCCCAAAGTTTCCGTCATAATTTTGGCTCAATGGCAGTTCTAATTTTTGATAAGCAAGTTCTTCCTTAATCCGCGGCCTTGGGCACACATTCAGAAACATGGGAATGGAATGAAGGTGGAGATGTCTTAATTAATCCATCGTCGAAAAGGCCAACTTGGGATTTCTTAATTAAAGTCGCGAAAAGGCTAATGAAGATGTGGTGATTTCAAGAAAGAAACAAACCCTTAAGAGGTTAATGGCATTGCTTTACGATAAACTAAGTTATCTCCAAATGCGAGCATCAACATCCATCTATTAGGTCCGTCCACCTTCTCTATAAGCTCTTGTTGCAGATGCACTAATCTCTGATCATGTTTTACAACTTTGATAACCTGATTCACAAACCAAACATGAGACAAAAGAATGTGTCGTGATATCTTCTGGTGGCTATCACCCACTATTGTTGTTCTTGCTCTATTTTTATTACATTCCACTTTGCATTTCAAATCTGAATATGCCTCTTGTGGACTTTCAATAAGTTAAATAGTTTATAAGTATCTCTTGACGGCAGGAGAAAATTAGTCGGAGTTTTGTTTGGTCGCAATCTTGAATTCCCATTTTGCGATCGGGCTATCTTCTCATCACTAAAGCTAAGTGATGGAGTAATGCTAGGCATATAAAAAAAATCGTACCAAAACCTTCTCACTAAATGACATGGCAATCTTCTATCAGGCGTTGACATTGACGCATCACTTAGAGCTCTTTTTAAGTAAATCTTCTTAGCAAGTTTAATATTTTCCCAAGTGGTGTCGCATAACCTCATTAGATCCATAAACAAACTACTCTTAATGCGGGTGACTCCATCGGGCGATCATCAATGAGCGAGACATTTCTACTGAGTAATTATTGCATGGTCTATAAATCATGTTGAGCGATACCATTTCAATTATTGATCATGCTGGTCCCATCTTGGGACATATACAAAGTTTTTATACTGACATAATCCTAGGTGACCCTTATCCAATGAAAACACTTAAGCCCGGCGCAATGAAAGTCAGGATTGATTATCCATGTTTACTCGGTTAAGTTCCCTCGGCCTTGAAACCCAATAAGTCAAAGTTCATCAGATCGAACTATATAGCAAGCATAGATAGAGAATACCGGCAAAAATTAGGTCATGGGGACTTAGCATACATTGATGGGGTAATGGGGTTCCAACGTGGTCTCCAATTTGAAAAAAGTTGCAAGCAACCCACCAAAGCACTTAAACTAATGCATGGCATAGTTGTCGATGACCACATTATGAATTTCAAACCTTAAATTGCATTACACCTGGGGTCATGCCGACGTACCTAAATTTTCATGCATTCAAATATTGGAAGACGGACCAGTTTTTTCCTTTTCATGCATGCATCTTTTGACATTATTGGGGGCCGAGAATTTTTTCTTACCCTTTTCCTTTCATAATTAGAATTCTTACATTGACAGAAGTAAACATCGATATTAAGTTAGTGCAATAGTTGATGCTTTTGTATAAATTTAGTAAAGAAAGAAATACTAAACGTTCTTGGAAAATTTATTGAATTAATCTTGAAAATCAAATGTTGTGCAAAGCCTTTAACGGTAAGTTTGAGCCAATATCGCAAGCATAAGATGGCATGTATAAACACTATGTTGACATGTTAATAGTCTGCTTTTGGCTTCACAATAGGAATTAAAAATAATAATTAGGCAAGTAAAAGCGACAGAGTAAAAGGTTTTTTCACACAAATAGTCTCAAAATGGAAATGTTGATGTGGGAGTGGCAAATAGGAGCTTAGAAGATTGAAATTCAAGAATTCTAACTTTGATATCGTGTAAGATTTAATGAGACTATTGTCAATTATTTTAAAAGTTTAAATTGTTAGATAAAATTTTGATTTATTTTTTAAATATTCTCTCACAAATAATGAGGACCGCATGTGTACTACTCTCTAAAACCCACTTATGCCAAACAAACTTCTGTGCTGCTAGTGTACAGAATAAAAGTAGTATAATTTATATTTGTTTCAAGCACTGAGGACGATCGACACACTTTAAAAGGGGAGGAGCAGGCAAAGGGTTTCTGCATGCGAACCAAAAGGAGTTGGTGGAAAGAACCTTGCATGTTCTCTCTTCATCACACACAATCAGAGAAAAAAATCAGAAAGGTTCGTGGGTTCTTTTCTTTTCTTTTCTGTTCTTTTTTGTTGGTTCCTTCGCGTATGTCAAGTGATTAGTGTTTTTTCTTCAAGACAAAGCTTGTTTCACTAACTTCAAGTACATGGCAGATGCACATTTCATTTTTCCAAGCTTCCAAGGTTGCATTCACTGCTTCTAAGAGGATTAATCCTAACCCAGATCCCCCATTAATACCTTTAGTTCATCCAGTTTATTTTGCATTTTGTTTGTACATGTGTGCTCCTCGCATTGAGCTGTGAGATCCGATGTTCGTTTATGGAACTAAGGAAAGGGACGGTTAATTAATCAAGCGTTTGTCTTTGAGCTGGGGAAATGATGATGCACCATTGAGACGACCTCGATCGCGTCAAAGAATGGTGGTTGACGATTAGACATGAAGTTTCTGCATATATACAACCACAGGGTGATCATCGTAAATGAATGTTATTTTTCATTTTTTGGAGTCGTCCTGAGCAATGATTTGACTGTTCATTCAACATTTACCTATTTTTACAATTCCCGGCTTTTCAATGACGTGATCACTATGCACTAGCAGCAAGTATTGCGTAGACTCATTCTACTAGACCAGACAAATCACATTTTAAGAACTTTAGCATGCATTTTTGGTGTTGCAAAATGTATATCGTCAATGCTGATCTACAGTAGTTTGGAGATGCTTGATCAATTGACATGTCTCGTCTCTAATATATAAAAACTGCATACAATAACAATGGTTAAGAAAAAGACATGCACATGTAGATAATTTATTATTAACTTTTTCATGGGAAATATCATTGAGTAGACTCCATCTACGACACTTGCAAATAGGATATGTTGAATCAACTATGGTATATACTTTAGTTACACCGTAGCTTTTTAGTTGGGTCATCCATTAATATCAGCATAATCTACAAATGCTATGGACGAAGTCTGATCTTATGGATTATATGAGTCTATATTAAGTAGAAAAGAGTGAAGAGTGATCAAGTCAAATTCATATTGGTGAAAGCTATAACACTCTGTTCAGAAATCGAGAAAATTCTCCCAAGGGATTATGATAACTCCAAGAAGACGATTATGCTAAATTGAATCATGTTTAATTGTCTTGTGTGGTGTTGATATTGTATGAAGTCAAAAGGATGATGTTGGTGCATTAAAATGTCTGCTTTATTCTTTTCTGTTGTTTGTACAGAATAAGGACTGAGCAGTTATGTCAGGCTTCTTTTGCTGCGTTTGTTCACGAGACCACCAAAATTCCCCCTTCGATTTGCTTGAGCAATGCGCATGAGCATGAGCAGAGCAGTCATCTTTGGCATGTAATGGAGGAGCTCTGTTTCCGATGGAAGCATCTCTGTCTTTCCCCGTCTGTCTCTATGCATGTTAGGTTGTTATGAGGGAAAGTTGGAACTAGGGAAGGTCCCATGTCCTGTCTTAGTAGCACGTCTTAGTCCCCGACATCTGCCGTCTCAGCTACTCCCTCCGGTACGCTAATATGGACACCTTGACATGCAAATGTGTTCCCATGGTATTTCTTTACTCAATTAATCATTGTTCTTCTGATCTATATTTTGGCCCACATTATCCCGGGTTGTTAAATCTCAGATGCAACATAAAGGCAAAGCTAGTTGTTGACACTGAATTCTGCCAGTCCTTGTGCCCGAATTTTAATGCATGTTCTTTGTGCAAGCCTTTACAATATCTAAGTTTGATAGCCACATTTTACGCACCGGCCAATATGTGGCAATTGTTTCATTGGTCACTTCCGCATAAAAGAAGCTTTTTCTTTACTTCTCTTTTGGTACCTTTTTCAGCCGAACAAAATTGAAATGCTATATACACTAGATACTCCATAAGAGGGAGGCATCTTAAAGATATAATAATTATATTTCCTTTCATCCGCCACCATTTTGGAGGAGTGATGATGTTTACACTGCAAAAAATAAGGCTCAAGTTTTTTGGCATTTGATTTCATTGTGCATGCTATTCAGCTCATCTTGTCTTTTCCTTCATTCCACTCTCCACCCCATTATCCTACCAGAGAGGTTGGTCTAAAGTGCTGGTTATCTTTCTTCTATATGCGACGCTAAAGTTCCATGATGGTTCCACAGCCATTGCTGTTTAACTTACTATCCTTTGCCCCATCTAGTTGGATTGTTTTTCCTTAGACAACTTCCATACTTTGCATGCTTCTTCAATCTTCATGGTGTACCTGATGGCTGGAGCATGGTCATCATGAACTTTGCACATGATGCAGAGCAATGTTGATGAAAACTTGATGATAATTGATTTTCTGCAGTTGCCAAAAGGCTTTTAGGTCCCCTGCTTTAGGACCAGCCAAGGACAAATTGCCTCTCTTTTTCCATTTACTGTAATATGTCTCAGCCAAGTGATTTGAATTCACTGGAAAAGATGCCAGAAGACAGTGTTCAGCATCTATCTAAGGGCAAGTGGAACATGCCCTTCATTGTTTTCTTCAGAGATACAAGGTATGGTATAATGCCTCTCTACATTTTTTCGGTTCCAGCAATTCACTTCTGAAGTAAACCTTCGGATGCAGGTTCATTTTCATTAACATATACACATCTTGGTTTCTGATCATCTCCTTTTGCTCCTTTGAGCTGCGGTCTATTCTTTTCATGGAGCACATTCTGTAGCAAATATGGACACTAAAAAAGCAATATCTGTTTCATTTGGAAAGCTAATGCTCATATGCAAATTTAATTTCAGGCTTGTTTTCAAGATGGATGCGCTTGGCTTAGAAATACTAAGGATTGCATTTCCTGCAGCCTTGGCTTTAGCTGCCGATCCTGTTGCTTCCCTAATTGACACTGCATTTATTGGCCGCTTAGGTCTGATTATGGAACTCTATCTTCATGGTTGAAGCAAATCTGTAGGATTCCATTACAGATAGTTCTTTTCTTTTCCCAATAAATGATTGTGACAATCACTTGTGATACATAACAGACCATGCACCAAAAACTACTTTTGAATTTTCGTATATTGAAGTAGTTTGTTGCTTAGTGTATTGCAGTATATTGAAAAGATGCATAAACCACACCAGCAACAATTTGTTGATCTCGATTGTATTTTGTTACTGAAGAAAGATAAATTTTGTTGATGAAAAAGCTAGTTGCCTTTACACCTATCATTGTATTATGTGATCCTACTTCGCACTACTGATAGGACTACATGAGATTGAATTGATCCACTCTTTTCTGATGCAGACAGGAAAAAGGTTTTAGAACAGGAGTATGGATATGCATCCCAATGATTTTTTATTTCCCTTATGAACATTTTGCTATATTCACTTAAGGGGAAAGGACTTGGACATTTTTCATAGGATTGATCTGTTATTATTTGGTATTTACTTGCTGACTGAATTCCTTGTTAATTATATGCTACGCTATTACTAGTTGCTTGTAGCACTTGCTCGTGGAAGTTTTGCACCAGTTTTTATACCATGCTGGATGCTTGTGATAATTTCCAGATGGTGAATTGTGATTTTTCTGGCAGGTAGATAGAGAGGGAAACATTATAAACCCACAAAAAAGTCAGATTACTGCAAATTAATTTTTTTTATGTTACAAATGAATTGCTTTTCTGATTAACATGGATCTTATGCTGAGATCATATTTTATGTAGGTCCAGTGGAAATTGCTGCAGTCGGAGTTTCAATTGCTATTTTTAATCAAGCTTCAAGGATTACCATATTTCCCTTGGTCAGTATAACAACATCTTTTGTTGCTGAGGAGGAAACTATTGGAAGAGCTGGTAATGAATCTGCAACAGGTGAGGAACCAGATAAAGGTTCTATCAAAATCAGTGAAATGAAAGAAGTGATTGCAGAAGATGTTGTGCTTGAGAACCTTGAAAAAGGTTCAGCAACTAAGAGTGAAAATAAAGAGCTTATGCAAGAAATGGGTACTCTCTCTCTCTCTCTCTCACACACACACACACACACACACACACACTTACAAATAAATTTTATGGAAAAATCAAACTCAATTTCAGTTAGGTTCTAGATGTCAAGTGATAGTGCAGATTCTGTTTTGTTTGAGTTGTGGTCAGTTGGCATTGTCTTATGTCATATGCAAACGGATTCATCCACCACACTGCTTTCAAAATTTTGTTAGGTCCATTATAACTATTTTGCAATATCTATATTGACAATTTCGTTGTTGGTCACCAGGTATGATACCAAGTACTTGTAACTCTCCATCTGGCACTGACAGCAATGTGGACAAATTCAAATCGTTCAAGGGGAGGAGACATATTCCTTCTGCTTCAACAGCATTAGTAATTGGTGGTATTCTTGGTCTTTTGCAAACTTTGCTTCTTATATTGGGAGCAAAAAGTCTTCTGGGTTTCATGGGTGTCAAATCTGTAAGTTCCTTTGCAGTCTAATAATGCCCATTGGTAGCATATTGCTAACTGCTGTGCCATGTGCATATATCCCACCAATTTGCTTGCTTGATCATATGCGTGCCTGAAAATTTCCTTATTAAATGAAGATAATCAACTTTAAGATTGATATTGGTGACACTTATCATCAGATAACAAAGTGCTCTTTAATTAGTAATGGAGCTGCGTCAATTACTTGTGTTTTTGAAAAAAATCTGACTTAGGAGATTTTTATTTTCAACTCGTCACCTTTCTTGATCGGTTTCATGATTTCTCACAAACTTATAGCTAAGAGGATGAAGAAAAGGTTATCAGCTTTGGCTTTTTGACAAGTTCCTCACAGCATGAAACTTGAAGTGAAACACTATATCTATTCTGAAAGCACTCAATTCGAAAATTGTTGGTGGAGTGGCATCTTTCTTTCACTTATTTATGTTTGCTAACATGAACAAATGCACAAAAAATGAGTGAAAATTGATATTTTCTGTCCTGTTTGTCCATGTTTTCTCTTGGCTCAACTTGAGAAAAATTGAGTATGGCGTAAATATTACTTTGGGCATCACCTAACCGGGGTTTGCTGATTCAAGATCATTGCTGTTGTTTGTATGATCATAATGCATGTCCAATACAAATGATAATTTTGAAGAACTTACTTGAGATTCTTCATCTTCACATGTTCTGACTATAAGGCGATTCTTTCTGTTGGTCTAAAGTACTTCTATCTAGCACTAGCAGATATATCTCCTGCAAATGTAAACTGTCGCTTATTGTGCCTTTCTTCTAGAATTCTCCCATGCTGGCTCCTGCACAGAAGTACTTGACATTAAGATCACTTGGTGCTCCGGCAGTTCTTCTCTCTTTGGCCATGCAAGGGGTCTTTCGAGGATTTAAGGATACTAGAACTCCTCTTTATGCCACAGGTCAGAAAGATGTTATGTATTTGCAATGCTATTCCTATGGAGTAGCATGAGTGCATAGGTCCTTAATAAAATGTCCTAAATTTATGTTCTATATTAGGTTGGGACAAGGAATATTTCTGGTTAGGTACAGAAGCACGTTAGAAAGCCTGGAAGATGACTTCCAGATGTAATTGCATGCTAGAGCAGAAATTAGTAAAGCACGCAAAAAGGCCAAAGGGTGTTGGGCGAGAATGATGGCTTTCAAGCCCTATGACCCTGCAACCACTCACCTGAGACTGATTCTTAATGACTTCTTTATTACTTGGTTTAGAGAAGCACCATAGCTCTTTAGCCTGTCTCTCAGTCCTAGTTTTGCTCCTCAAGTGCTTAAGTAAGTTTGGCATTCATGAGAAAAGCCGCAACTAATTAATTGAAGGACATGGACAACAATGCCAATAATTGTTAAAAAGTCTTACTATCTAACATCTTTGGTATACAACTTCACTTAATGGGGACAAATCAAATGAGAGAAGCAAATTTGGCATATTTCAAACAGACACCTTGTTGACTGAAGGTCTTGGTAAATCCTTGCAATAGTAAATTCTGTAGGCGCTTAAATCTAAATTCTCTTCTTGTTATTCCTGATAAATTGCAATGACTGCATCTACAAATGGTTTGCATCTGTAAACCGCATTTTTTGATTTTGTGGAGTGGGATTAACTTGCTTGTCAATGTATCAAGGAAGATAAAGAAATTTATTTCCTGAGTTCATAGACCTTCTACTTGATTTCGTTGTTTATTGGTACAAAACAGTTATAGGAGATGCTGCAAATATCATTTTGGATCCCATACTCATCTTTACCTGCCACATGGGAGTTAGTGGTGCAGCCATAGCACATGTTCTTTCTCAGTGAGTAAAATTTTCCACCTTATAATTCTCTACTTGATTGGGCCATTAGGACTGGTGAATTATGGCAAATGATCCTTTCAGGTACTTGATATCACTGATTCTCTTATGGAAGCTGATGAAACAAGTTCATCTCTTACCTCCCAGCATCAAAGAGTTGCAATTTCGTCGATTCTTGAAAAATGGTTGGTGGTCGATTTCTAACATCAATGGATTGCTTGTGATTATGTTTTCCAAATCTAGAAGTTTTAACTCGGACTGTTTGCCCACCTAATGAAAAAAGTTGAGATGTGGAAAAATGTTGTCATTGATGCTCTTCCATTAACAAATTTTGCAAGGCATGCTTCCTATTCTCCTAACATAGTGTTCATGCCATCAAAGCCTGGAACATTAACCTGGAATTTGCTTCTTCTGTAGTTCTAGATTAGTGTATCTGAATTATCTACTCATACCTTGAATTCACATTGGTTTATGTTTACTTTTCTGCTTGATGGTGCCTGCAGGTGTTCTTTTGTTGGCTAGAGTTATAGCTGTTACATTCTGTGTTACATTAGCTGCATCAATGGCAGCAAGGCTTGGTTCAACACCCATGGCTGCATTCCAGATATGTCTTCAGGTGTGGATGACATCATCACTCCTGGCTGATGGTTTGGCTGTAGCTGGACAGGTAAATGCTTCTTTTTCTTTCTTAAACTGGAAACAATGAGTTTTTGTACTGCTATATACCTGTCACAAAATTTTGAAACCTTGTATCAAAGAGAATACAGAGGCAGCATAAAAGTCAGCATTTGCCAATTCTAGATAAAATCCTTGTTTTACAGGAATTTAATTTTCATGAACTTCTGGTCTGATCTCTTGAAAGAATAGCCCATATTTTCACTTCATGAAACCCAGTTGAACCTCAGCAGAGCTTAGTAACATGAACTGGCAAATAGAGCTAATTAGAGTATACTCTAGATCCAATTTCCTTTGGTCATGTTTATAATGTTGCTAGTGTCAATGTGAAATTTTCTATTCATACTTATTTAATCAGTGTTTCAGTTTTGTGACTGATAAATGATAGATATTTTCCTTTTCTAATAAATTTTAGGCAATATTAGCCGGTGCATTTGCTGAGAAAGATTATGGCAAGGCAACAGCTGCTGCATCCAGGGTATTACAGGTATGCTGGTTACATGGAACATGAGATTGTTGGAAGTGATCTATTTCTGTCGTCTGTTTTCTCTTGTGGTATCTCAACATGGGATTCTGATACTTTCGTTTTGACATATATGCCAATATGAGATAAGCAGTCTGGCCATCCCTGAATTATTCATATTAAGTACTTTAAATAACTATCAAGGAATGATTTATCACGTGGATGACGGATCCTCTGTGTGTGTGTGTGTGTGTGTGTGAACACCTAAATTGATATGAAAATTTTTGTTCTGCAGATGGGTTTTGTCCTAGGCCTTGGGCTTGCTGTTGTTGTGGGGGTTGGTCTGCGATTTGGATCGAATGTATTTACAAAAGATATCAATGTTAAACAGATAATTTTTGTTGGCCTTCCGGTAAGTCCCTGCTAATCAGTGGCATGCAGTTCTAATTAAGAATGTTGTACAAACGAACTTAATGTTCCTTCATGTGCCAATCAGTTTGTTGCAGCTACGCAGCCAATCAACTCATTAGCTTTTGTTTTTGACGGTGTTAATTTTGGAGCTTCGGATTTTGCTTACTCTGCATACTCCATGGCAAGTGCTGAAGCTTGATTATCTCATGACTTTGTTTTTAGCCAAAATTCCTTTCTGATATCATCGCTCTCTTTTCCTATCTTCCAGGTTCTGGTTGCTATTGTTAGCATTTCTTCCTTGTTCCTTCTCTCTAGGAGCAACGGCTTTGTCGGAATCTGGGTTGCTTTAACAATCTATATGGGTCTGCGAACATTTGCTGGTGTCTGGAGGTAATTTTGGCTTTAAACGAGTCATTTGTAACAATCTGACTTAATGTGATCTCCAACTCAGGATTTGAAATAGCTTGGCCTAACAGGTCTGATTAACTGACAAGTTGACTTCTTCATTTTGTTAGTCGGTAGCATCTGGGGAATTATGTCATTAGTGTTTGTGAAACATACAATAAAACGGGCTAAATAAAAGGACAAAAAATGAAATCGATAGCTAGGAGTGGGTACTCGATCCAAATTTGCCTTCTTCGTGCAAACAAAACTTCTTTAATTTTTCGAAAAATGACCATGGTGTCACCCATAAATGGGGCTTCTCTTCCACCCCTTTGCCATCTACCTTTCTTTCATTTTTGAACTAGTTCACCACCATCATTCTTAAAATTGACTGGATTGGTTGTTGCACCCGCAGGATGGGAACTGGAACTGGTCCTTGGAGATTTCTTAGGGGTCAACGTACACCACAGGCTTCATAATTCTAGCATTTGCAGTCCGGCAGCATACCAATTGTTACTGGTTTTCCCTCGATTTCTGTTTTAGGCGAAGAAATAAGTTCTGTCTCCTGTACGTTTCGTGGTTGGATAATGGTTGACCTGTTCAATAAATCTGTTCAAATGCTGCTGTACATGTATGTCAGATCTCTCTCTCTAGCTTTTCCTTCTAGTGTAAGAAAAGAACGCCAATCATCGACATAACGGCTAGCAACGCCAGCCGTACCCCATCTAGGAAACATTCCTCCTTTTTTTGAGGGCGTGTGACTGTCTTTTTTAGACCTCCAAACACAGTATCTTTAGTTGATTGTTTTCCCTAATTAGAGGGTTAGTAAATGTCAAAAACAAGAAAAGATGCTTGCTTAGATATTGAATGGAAATATGGGCGCTGTTAATTCGAATGGACCAGCAAAATTTATCGATTTTGCATATTCAGAAATCAGAATAACAGCTGATTGTTGTAATTAATTGCTTCATTATAGGTACTAGTTCATGGTTTTTGTGCAAGAATCTTTTCTACAGCCCCGCATTAGTGTGACTTAATTGAGAGAACAAAGAAGGTGTGAATATGAGCATTCGAGTATTAAAGATGTTAAATTGCTTGTGAACGTTCTTTTGCTGAATGAAGTGCTCATGAATTTGGCACTTCATTCAGCAAAAGAACAGAGCGAATCATCCTTTAACTAGCTACTCTGATTATTTGAGAGAAAGCAAAGGATCAAGCTTATGTCCAACGGCACATCTCTCCTCTATTAACAGAACTAGACATTCTTTACAACCTTCTATACACGTATAACACAGAAAAGCAACATACTGGACAAGTAGGTATCAGTAAGTACAGTACTCGGCAAGTTTCAGGATAGTGTGGTGTAAGGTGACCAAGACTCCGATTGGACTTTCTGTGTCTCATCAGCAGTTGATTCCACATTCCTCAATATCTGGGCCAGTGACTCTAGTTGTAAATGGATCAATCCTCACCCACAACAAAGAGAAAATGGAAGCAAGAAGGATTGACCAGACAACAACGATAGTAGGAGTGCGGTTCTGGCGTCCCATGAGACCTTTGAGGAAGGGATAGAGATGAACGATCACCCAAAAAGCAAAGAACAGCTTACCAAATAGAGGCCCCCAGGATTGATATCCACTGTTGATAGCATAAGAAATCCCAGCAACAACCCCCACCAAGTTAATGATGAGGAGCGTTGTGGGTGGGATGAGCAGAGTTGTCCATTTGAACATGTAGAGCTCAGTGAAATCCCCTTCTTCATCTGTTGCTTTGGAGGTGACAGTAAAGTTGGTGTCTATTCCAGCAAGCACTTTGAGTAGACCTTGGAAAACAGCAAAGAGATGGGACGAAACACCACCAATGACCCAAAACTGCTCATTTCTCCACCACTCATCAATTCCAACACCACTCCACCTCATTTCCAGGATTCCAGTAGCAAAAATAGAAAGGAAAAGAGAGATAAACCATATACTTGCAATATTACTAATCTGCACAAGAAAAACCACAACTACTCAGTATATCCTAAAAATGCTGTAAAGCATACGAAACAAATCAACTTGGTATATCCTACAAATGCGTAGCAGGAATGATAAGAATGGAAGTTTTTGACATAATTTAATGCCAGAAGCCTCTAATGTACTTTCTAGCAAAAACAACTTATGCATATAGGGCATACTCAGTTTTCATTGATTTTATCGAGGAAACAAGAGATCCCATAAAGATACATTTGTTCTGTTTATTTTCCTACACATTTAAGTTCTGTCTGGAGAACTGAAATAAAGTTGAGAAAGACTGTCCATTGTTTGTTTCGCCCACACTTTCCATGTCTAGCTGTTTGGAGATATTTATTCAATTGAAGAAATAATACAGTTTCATTCATATCCTTCTGCAGAAAATCCATGCCTTGTGTTTGTAAGGAAATGCATGCCAAAATCTCCAAATTGAGAACAAACTCACCCATAATGCTGCTCACTATTTATCGTTACCAATGAGCGTAAATAAATGAAAAATAGAGCAAAGAAGACCACATTCTAAAGGAGTTCCCCTACAAGGATAAGCCAATGGACCGTTTCTAAGGAATCACTAAAGAACAAAGAAACATGATATTGCAATGGAAGATTATTTCTACCCAATAAACATGCAAAAAAATTTAAGAGCATATAACAAACCTGTGGAATAATAAACTTGTTTGTAAGTAGACAGACAGCTGGCAAGGTACAGTACATCAAGAGAGGGATGGCAGTGACTGGATAAATTGTTGTGTTAACATATGCAAATCTCTCAAGCCACTTCAGTCTGCCACTATAGCCATACCATATGGGGCAGTGCCGACTAAAAAGAATTTCCACAGAACCTAGGGCCCATCGAAGGACTTGGTTTAGTCGATCTGAAAGATTGATAGGAGCAGAACCTTTAAAGGCAGGGCGTTTTGGCATGCAATAGATTGACCGCCAACCACGGGCGTGCATTTTAAATCCTGTGAGAATATCTTCTGTAACAGAACCATAGATCCATCCAATCTACAAAAGACAGCCAATTCACACCATTATAATTTAGCACGACAACGTTAACAAATGCAAAAGAACATGAGAGGACATATACCTTGATACCAAATGAATACACAGACACAAATTCTGACACATTCAGGATTCAGTGGAATATAACACTACCCATGATTAACCAATCCTAAAGCATTAATTTTGTAAGTGCCTTAAAAAAGCTACATGTCATTGCTCTTTACATAATTAAGCCTTCTAGCGACTGATCTTGAAGAAACAATAGTATCTTAAAACAAAGCAAAAAAAGTTGGCATAGAACAAAATGCTGGCCTACAACAAAATTAAAAAGCCTCAAAATTCACTTGCATACCTCACTGCCCCATTCTGTTTTATCCTCATACCCACAGCTGATAACATGAATAGCCTCTTTAAGAAGGGTTTCTGGTGTTGCAGATTGAGGAACGCCACCATTTTCCATGAGAGTTGAGGCTACAAAAACACCAGACTGACCAAACCTCTTCTCAAGGCTCATTTGGGACATCAATAGAGATTTCTCATCATCAAATCCAGCACCTTACAGAAGAAAATTCATGCTTCAAAATCAAACCAAGAAGGCAGCCCAATGCAAATATTTGATAGGCATGATAATAGCAAGCAGAAATGACAAGCAAAATTCTCAGATTAACAGTAAATAAGAGAACTCGATGACACTGTCATTTGAAAGGACCCAAGATTGAACCCAGTGTTGAACCCATGCAATAGAACAATAAGATTCTCATATAAAGATGAGCACTGAACACAATGGCTGCAATTGACAGGTCCACATCAAGTTTTAATTGGATATCTTGTGAGTACTTCTGAGAACAAGTACAGTAAGATTACCTTCAACCCCCTCTTCTATATCCTCCAAACTGAAAACAGGGACAGTATTATCCACGTGCTTCCCAGATCTCTTCTTGTCTGAACTCTTCTTACTTGACTTTGAACTTTTCTTGCTCGATCCACCACATAGCAAGGACAGCACTCCTGGCTTCTTATGTTTTGGTTTTAAAGGAGGTTCATAACCATATAAAGCTGTTCTATTAAAGACGCACCCAGTTCCCACGTAAACAGGACCTTGGATACCATCTAAACCTCTCAAGTTTATCTGGAGAACACATAAATATTAAACAAAATTATATGATTAAAACCCTTCATTACGTGAAATACTTGCAAAATTTGCTCCACAAACAAAGACATGCTCTACAAAGGACTACTCTAAGAACAAATTAGGCACCACCATAAATCTAAGATAAGGACTAGCAGTACATCAATCCATGATGTAATACACAACTTACATCAAAGAACACGGTGTTCCGGTTTGCATATCGGTCGTTCTTATCAATACCATCAAATCTCTGGGGAAACTGAACGTAACAAACATGTTTGCCGAGGTTAGGATCCATAAGAAAACACATTGCTTCTCTCAAGGCCTTGCTGTTGTTTATGTAGTGATCACAGTCAAGATTCAACAAGAAAGGTCCATTAGTAAGCACGGCAGATACACGGACCTGCAAGGGATCCATATCAGCTGAGTATACCCATACCCAAATTTTGATTATTAATTTAGCAGAATAAGATTTGCCCAAAACATTAAGTTGATATCTGCTAAAATTTATCAAACTCACCAGAGCATTCATGGCACCAGCTTTCTTATGATGTTGGAAGCCAGGACGCTTCTCACGAGAAACATAAACCAGTCTTGGCAGCTCATTACCCTCAGCATCAAGCCCTCCACTTTGCCCAAGGAACACCTGCAATCAACAGACAAAAGATAATGACATTTCTAAGGAGCACAAACACTAAATGTGAAACTGACAGCCAACATATCATACTCATATCAAATGGATATAAAACAGGATATAATACTTCCATTGACAGAAAAGGCACAATGGAGAATCTCAACAAACTTATAGGATGCAAATTTAGATGCAAAACCATGCTTAAAGACAACTATAAACAAAGATGTGTAGAAAAGTGTCATTTCTATCAGTGAAAGTTGAAAAGACAGACACTGTAACCTTTTCAAAGATATCCACAAGGAATATGAATGATACAAGCCTATGAAGCAAAGAGAAGGCACGAGATGAGTACACGCACCATGCTTGACATGGCTGTGCAACCTAAGTAACTTACGGCCCTTGTTAGAACTTCCCTCCTAGAGAATTTATGATGAATGATGAACAGTTAATTCACCTGGATCATTCCTGGATGATCTCTGGTGTTGTTTCCTGGCCACGGTGTGCCATCCTGCATAATCCATCCTTCTTCAGGAATTTTCTGTGCTTTAGCAACAAGTGCATTGATGCGGACTTTGAATTCTTCATATTCTCTCTACAGACATGCAAAGAGAACAGCATAAAAAACACCATTCTGAAGAGAAAACAAGAGTACCAAGTAGATTAAAAAGAGGAGGGCAGGTGGCAGCTTGCCTTCATAGCTCTGCGATATTTGACAAATGATGGTTGAATTTTATCCTTCAAATAATCAATTTTTTGGGTGAAGTACCATTCTGGAGCTCGTGGCTCAATATTATAATTCTTGCAGAACGGAACCCATTTCCTAGCAAACTCTGCAGTTTCAGAAAGTGCTTCAAATGTCAACATGGCAGCTCCATCATCAGATACATAGCAAGAGATCTTGTCAACTGGATAGTCAACTGCAAGAATGGATAGCACAGTGTTGGCTGTAACAAGAGGAGGTTCTTTCAGCGGGTCAACCGTACTGACAAAGATGTCAACAGCTGCCAATTGTGATGGTTCTCCTTCTCTGTCATATCTGTTCCAGATGAGCACACAATCACTGTTATGAACATTGCAATTACTGAAAAATAAAAGTGATATTTGTCTCAGATCTAACCAGACATAATCAACTTATGACTGACAAGTTGACCTACCTGAGGGCAAGCCTGTCAAGATATGTCTCACGATTTACAGGAAACCATTTGGGGAACTGATCCAATATCCATGATATTGCAAACCATATCTCGCATATCACAGATATTAACCAAAGTGCATACGCATTAGGCACAGGATTTGTTATACGGTAGTGCAAGAAAATGCAGAGAATAACCAGCCGCAGCATAATGACCATCCTGTATGGGTTTATTCTGGAGGATGGGATAGAGACCTTCCTTGAAAGAGGCTGCCTAGCTTCATCATTCCTGCATGGAGAAAAGAATACAAGAATGAAGAAATAGCAACTTTATAGCAATAGCTACCTGATGACTCTCCTATTCTGTTACTAAGTTATGCTTTGACTGATAAGAAAAACCAATATTGGAAAAATCAATGTAATTCACTGCCACAGGGAGATAATCAATTACTTTGAGCAGAGTTTATCCCCAGGAAAAGAAAAGGAAGAATAACAGGAGCTCGGGAACATATAAAGAGATAACTCACAATAAAGAGTCATCAACAAGCACATCAGTGCTAGCATCAATATCTCCAGCTCCCCGCTCAGAGGTTGCCTGGCCAGTGCTCATTGGTCCAACATTTTTCTCCTGTTTCATCTTCCAGCCATCTACTCTCTCCTTCCAAGCAACATTGCCAATTCCAGGTGAACCAAATTCCCTTGCTGGATCCACAACTCTTATGTTAGCTGTAAAGACAAGAAATCTTTATTAATACCCATGATGGCATGCCTAACCCAGATAATAGACATAATCAGTTAGAAGCTTAAATTCAACCTTAAATGGGGCACCACGCATGTGGCCCAAAGAGAGAGAGAGAAAGAGAGACAGACAGACATACGTGATTGAGTAACATCAGATGCATAAGAAAGTGGACGAACACGATTCACTCGACCAACTCCAGGAGATGCCATAGAAAGTCGTTCTGGTGAAGCAGCAGATAACTCTCCAGAAACCTGAGAATTTTAGAACGGCACGTCTGCAAGTTCAGTGACACAGTCAACCAGTAGAGAAGAGTAGCTTTGAAAAGTTCTTTAGAGTACCTCTTGTCTACTAGTAAGCAGAGGAATATGGTTATGAGAAACCTCTCCATCATAGTTGGCCGGAGCAACATTTTCCCCTCGTCCATACGTCATATGCCAGCTCAACATGCGTTCTGCAATTTTCTCCTTTTGAGTTTGATCTTCAGAAGAGTAATTGTAGTCATTGCCAGCATCTCCATCCTCTTCATGGTCACCAAGAATGGCAGGACTTCCTGCAAGCAAGAAGAGTGCAATAAGATATGCAGAACTAAGGTTATTTCATGAGAAGTAGAATTGAGAAATTGAAACCCCGGAGCTGTTTGGGTTGGCACTTGGAACTAGGGATTAAAATAAACATCAGGGAAATGACACACATGGACATTCCTCCTTAAAGCTCCAGGGTCTGACTTTAAGACACACATAAAGGCTGTTATAAATTATAGGGAGACTTCCAAACATGGAAGCTTCAGATACAAATCTAAACTTAAATAAAAGCACATTGCAACAATATTTGAAAAGTGGAAGAGCAGTCAACTTTAAAAGTAGCACTTAGGTTACTTTACTTCTATATACCTTTGTGCCTCTTGTATCTGGTCTTGCATTGAAGGCAGGACTGATTTCCGTCCTTCCTCTCATATTCATAGCAGGGCCGACAGACAGGAAATGCACAGACATCACAAGCAATGAAGGGTTCCCCACTCAGAGTTTTGCCAACATTATCACTACATATCTGGCAGACTTGGCCCCCCATATTTTTCAAGGGCTTTCCCTGTGCAAAAGCAACGAAATTCACACCAATGAGTCAATCTATTTTGTGGCAAACCTCCTACCATAATATCTGCAACCACAGCATGATAACCAACTCAAATAGTAACGCTGTTGCCATTTTACAGACCTAAGTAGCATAGTATACAGAAGCAAACAGGGGAGGCCCCAAATTTGACTCAAGTAGTCAGATTAAATGAAACATGCAATTCGGCAAATATCCCCTTAAAATTTCTGGATCTGGAGCAACTAATGACGCAACTTGACACTCTGTGAGATAAATAAATTTTTGCAGCTACTGATGGTCATTACCAAAAACAAATTGTTAAATGGGAAGGAATTCTCACCCCAGTTTCAGCTTCAGATTCCATCGCCGGAGCACCTCTTTGCCGAGACCAGACGTCAAGAGAAGAAGACAAGACTAACTCAGTGTCAACAAGATGTGCGCATACGTGGAGGCTCACATGCACCTTCGAACGTGCCAAAAGGCAATCGGAATCTGCCTTATCCGAGTCCTTCCACTTCCAAGGCAGCTTCTATATTTCTGCAAAAAGCCTGCTCCAAAGACTAGAAACTAGTGAGAACACAATTCACGGAATAAGCACGTCTCCTCCAGCAAGCAAACTCTCTAGTCACAACCACCGCATAAAGTGCGAAAGCAAAAACGAGTAAAACTTTCCACCCGTCGATCGATGCTAAATTCAAGAGTTAACGAAAAAGAAAATAATAATAATAATAATAACAACAACAAGACGACGATGAGCCTTCGTAATGATCGAGAGTTCAAAATTGAAGGCAGAGGAGGAACAGAGGATGCGAATCCCACCTGGAAACCCGAGATCGATCCGAAACTGGAAACTCCCCGCAGACGCAGCCGTGGGGAGTTGCTCGTGCAGCGAACCGGGCGCTCGATCGAGCGAGAGCCGGGGGATCGAAACGAAGAGAGAGAGAAGGGAGCGAGGGAGGGACGGCGACGATGGCGATCAGAGCGCGGGGTCGATGTCTCCGCCTCCCATTCTGAGCCACTCGATAGCTGGATATGGTATGAAGCGTCCGCTTCGAGATCGACAAAGAAAGAATGGATGATAGTGCGAATGACGACGACGTAAAGGGGAAGGAAAGCGACAGTGCAACCTCAAACTCCACCGACACTCCCCAGGGTCAGCAGTCGAGTGAGCGAGCGAACTGTCGGAAATCAGACATACCAACCGTCCATTATACTCCTGCGACTGCGAGCGAGGTTGCTAAAGTAAAAAGCAAACACTTTTTTTGTCTTGTCTTCTCGGAAGTAGTTCATCCATGGGCCAGCGTGGCCCATGGGGGCTTCGGACCTTTTCTCCCCCCTTCGAGTATCGGCCCAATCAGTAAAGCCCGGCCCGGATAAAACGTGAATCGGATTGATATTTAGCGATCGCTTCGCTCGTTGTTCGCCTTGGGCCCATTGAATGGGAAAAACCCTACTGCTACTACTACTTTAGGATCTCTTCTTCTTCCTCCCGACGTCCTGTGTCTCTCAGTCTGAGCTGTGACCAGACTTGGGGACTCATCCCTCTGTTGGACGCTCTCCATTCAATATTCATTGCTCTTGTAGTAGTTAGTGTGGTGGTGGTGGTGGTGGTGGTGGTGGTCTGAAGGAATCCCGATGATGAAGTATTTAGTAATCTGAAGGATGCGCGTGCAGAGAATAGAAATGGCGGTTCATGGGTGCTCCCTCTTGTAAGAGGTCGAGGTTACCATCCTCCATTTCACATTCACGCCATTGCCAGGTGGATACCAGGCTCTTTCTGAGGGATTCCCTTCTTCTTTGGTTGGTCCCCATCCCATCACCATAATCAGAAACCCAACTGGGTCTAGTCCTATTCGATCTTACCCTCGAATGTATGCGACTGGGTTGGGCTTCGCTTCGTTTGAGTTTACGATGTGACATTGCAGTTTTCTTGGGGTTTTTGCCGGTAGCGAATTTGGGCGAGTCTTGAGAGAAGGGTCGTCAGGCTACGGTTGGCTGTTAGATGAGAGCAGAGCATGCGTGTGGGTGGTGATTCTGATGGAGCATATGCCATTGCAGAATTCACACAAAAGTAGATGCATCCGTCTATGCATTGTCTGTGCTCAGGATGCCTTATCCTGTATGTTGGTAATGACCTTATAACATAACCAGGTCCAGATGCACCTTTTCTCAAGTATGTAGTACACGGAGACCTGTAGTAGACCTGTCTGTCCTTGCTTGTTATTCCGTGAACGTTCTCTTCCCCTAACAGGCAAAGGTGAAGTCTTTCATCAGGGAGATATGTCTTCCCATTGAATTATATCGATCCTATGGTTTAAATGAAGCAATAATATCTCTAGGAAGGTAAGTTGTTTGCGGTGGACTTATCCCAAAAACAAAACATGGGGATAAGCATGATCTGAGTGGGTGGTTTCCATAAAATCGAAAACCACCCATTGGTTCTATAGATCCATTCGGATTGGTTCCATAGTTCCATTCGGAAATCAAATGCCTGTATGGTTTGGGTCCATGGAACTGTCCTCAATCACTACAAAATTGTATTCATTAATAACATGGCAAATCTAATTTCTTTGTGGGTATTTCTTTGCAAGATATATATCAATTTATATCTAAGATTGGTGTAAATTGATTTGTTCGACCTTTTGATTGATCAACGAAAAATAGCCTTACCTATTGATGGCTACACCTTAGAAATCTTAAAGCCATAATGCCCTTCAATTGATATATGCAAATTACATTAATTGGGAATCTCACATAAGCCTAAACAATGTATGGTCACAAAATAATTTCCTTTGTCCTTCAAGTGAAGTGTAGATGAACTAAGAAATGAAGCTCTACTCACTCGATAGGCACATAAACAACAAGTTAATTGTTCAAATGGTAAGTACTTGTGTATAACAATTGATATTCGATACTCTTCCGGTGTGATCACTCCATAAATCTAAAAGGTTATACTAGAAAAGGCCTCTCTATTTCTATTAACACAAGTTGTTGCCAATCTTTTATCAAGTTATAGTTGAGGGTGGAATTTTTTTAATATATATCTTAATACTATCTGGATGGGCAATTCTATGCCTAGAATTGGAAACTTGACCAGTATTTATCAGTTCTTATAAATTGAAAGTAAGAACCGAACTGATCCCTATGGAAACCATAGATTATAGGCTAGTTTGTCCGATTTCAGGCAATTAGGATTATTTTTTGTTTCTTTGCACACCCCTAACAAAACCCACATCTTTATAAGATGAAATAATGATATAAATAGTCACTGAACTTTGGTTTAATATCAATGTGTTCCATAAACTTTGAATTTGTATGTGGTTCTTGAACTTTTAATGACTTAATTGAATATATACCAAAAGTTTATAAGTCATATTAAACAAATTAAAATTTTAGGGATGACGTTATACATCAAGTTAAAGTTTGTGGACCACAATGCACAATGAGCTAAAATTTATGTCATTTACCCTTACAAGATCAACAAGGAATGCCCTAGTTCCAGTAAAGACGCCCCTGTCCAAAATGATCAACATGCTCGTCGTTCGCCTGGGGTCCATTGAATGGGAAAAACCCTGCTACTACTATAGACTCTTCTTCTTCCTCCCATTTGCCTTCCCACTCCCTAACGTCCGCGTTTCTCAGTCTCAGCTGTGACCAGACTTGGGGACTCATCCCTCTGGTGGACGCTCTCCATTCAATATTAAATTGCTCTTGCCGTAGTTGTGGTGGTGGTGGTCTGAAGGAATCCCGATGATGAAGTATTTAGCAATCCGAAGGATGCGCGTGCAGAATTGAAATGGCGGTTCATGGGTGCTCCCTCTTGTGAGAATTCGAAGTTGCCATCCTCCATTTCACATTCACGCCATTGGCAGGTAGATACCAGGCTCTCCCTATGAGGGATTTCCCTTCTTCCTTGTTGGTCCCCATCCCATCACCATAATCAGAAACCCAATTGGGTCTACTCCTATTCGATCTTACCCTCAAATGTATGCGACTGGGTTAGGCTTCGCTTCGTTTGAATTTACGATGTGACATTGTAGTTTACCGGGGTTTTGCCAGTAGCGAATTTGGGCGAGTCTTGAGAGAAGGGTCGTCAGGCTACCGTTGGCTGTTAGATTAGAGCATGCGTGGGTCTGATGGAGCACACGCCATTGCAGAATTCACACAAAAGTAGATGCATACATCTATGCATTGTCTGTGCTCAGGATGCCTCATCCTGTATGTTGGTCATCACCTTATAACTTAACCAGATGCACCTCTTCTCAATTATGTAGGACAGGGACCTGTAGTAGACCCGTCCGTCCTCACTTGTTATACCGTGAAGGTTCTCGTCCCCTAATAAGCAAAGCCGAAGTCTTTCATCCGGGAGATATTGTCTTCTCATTGAATTATATTGATCCTATGGTTCAAATGAAGCGGCAATATCTCAAGGAAGGTAAACTTTTTGCAGGTGGACTTGTTCTGAATACAAACATAGGGGTGAACATGGTCTGGGTAAGCGGTTCCCGCAAATTCGAAATTGCCCGATGGTTCCATGGATCCGATTCGATCTAGTTCTTTGGTGGATCAATGGAACTACCCCTCAATATCTACAAAATTGTATTTGTCAATTAATACCATGGCAAATTTAATTTCTAAGTGGGTATTTCTTTGCCAAATATATATCGATTTGTATCTAAGATTGGTGGAAATTGCTTGTTTAATTTTTTGATTGATCAAGGATAAACAACTTTACTTGTTGATGGCTATACCTTAGAAATTTAATGCCATGACGCCCTTCAATGGTATGTGCGGATCAAATCAATTGTGAACCTCAAGAAGGCCTAAACAACGTATGCTAACAAAATGATTTCCTTTGTCCTTCAAGTGAAGTCTAGATGAACTAAGAAATGAAGTTCTACTTGCTAGATAGACACATGCATGACGAGTTAATTATTCAAATGATAAGTATTTGTGCATTTCAGTTGACAATTGATACACTTTTGATCTTATTAGTCCATAAATCTTGAAGGTTATACAAGAGAAAGCCTTTATATTTCAATTAACACAAGTTCCTGTCGAGTATTCTAGGAAGTTATAGTTGAGGGTGCAATTTTTTTAATATATATTCGTGCGATCAGGATGGGTAGTTCCACGCTTAGAATTAGGAGCTAGATCGGTACTTATTGATTCTAGTAAATTGAAACCAGAAACTACTGGTTCTAGGCTAGTCTAGTCTGGTTTTGGGCGATCAATTAGATTCTCGATTCTTTTATACACCCCTAACAAAACCTAATCTTTATAAGATAAGATAATGATATAAATAATCCTTAACTTTAGCTTAACGTGTAATGTATTCTATAAACATTAATTGTGTATGTGGTCCTTCAACTTTTAAGGACCGAATTAAACATGTATTAAAAATTCAAATATTGTATTAAACTTGAAAGTTTAGAAATGACACTTTATATCGAATTAAACTTTAGAGATCACGACATACATTGAGTTATTATAGGCTGTTTATGTCATTTACTCTTAGAAAATCAACAAGGAATGCTCCGATTCCCACAAAGATGCCCCTATCGTCTCTCTAAAATTATTTCATTGCGACAATCTTACACCTCACAAATCATATTGGATGATAGTCCATAGGAGGCTGGTCGTGAACATGACGCTCCGTTTAGTACATGGTGAAAGTTTTCGCATAGTTATACCATGTTCTATGAAATTTTCACATGTAATTTCCCTATCTTTGCTGCCCTCCCCCCTCCTCCCCCGAATTTGGATATTGCAACTTTCGAATCTAACTTTTGCTCACCATTGCTCGGTGCTCACATCACAATCAGTGTTTAGAAACTGGAAACATTGTCAGGACTTGAATATTCTATCATTCCTAGCTCTGCAAACATGATGGAAAAAAGGCCTCGCAAAGCCATGCATTGAAAGCAGAGTGTCTATTGCAGAGCATTCCGACGCGTCCTGCCAAGAATAATTTTCTTTTGCTCCAAAATATAGAATCGGAATCGGGAGAGAACATGCAATCATTGGAAAATTGTTCAAAAAGTCCTAGACCTATTATAAAGAGGCTAATTCAGTTCTAAATCTTTTAATTGTGCTAATTTAATCCTAAATTATTTGATAAATTGCCAATTTAGTTATAAACCTTTTAATTGTACCATTTTAGTTCTTGAACCTTATGATGATTTGCAATTTAGGGTATGCATGGTAATGATTATACTCTAGGGAATAATTTTTTATTATAAATGATTTTTTTTTATTCTACTCCCGAGAATAAATTTTGAGTATTTAAGGTGTTTGATAAATTGTTTAAAATTTTTACTTTGGGAACAGAAATGCATTTGGTAAAAATTTTCCGATCTTTTGATTCTTTTAATTTTTAATACTTTTTGTTATAAATTTTTTTTTTCTTTTTTTTTTTCTTTTTTGGCTCCCATTCTTCCTCTTTCGGCGAGTTCACCGGGCTAGGAGAGCCTTGCCAGCTACCATCGGCGAGGCTTGAGCTTGTCCAAGTAGTGTGAGGCTAGGCCTCGCCCTAGTCGGCCTTGCGTCGCCTGGGCGAGCTCAAGCTTGCCTAGTTGGTGTGAGGCTCGCCTAGCTGCTCACTAACAATAGCCTAGGGGTGGTGATGGGGTGGGAGGAAGAAGAGGAAGAAGAAAGAAGAAAGGAAAAAAAAAAAGAAAAAAAAAAAATTGATTCTCAAAATTGTTCTTGGGAAATGAGAAGCAGTTTTTTTTATTTATTTATTCCAAACCTTCTAAAACAAATTTGTTCCCAAGAACAAAAATTTACCAAACGCATTTATGTTCCAAATCTACTCCTAGAAATAAAAGAACAGAATCCGTTATTCACAAGAGCATTACCATACAAGCCCTTAGTCATAAACCTTTTAATGATTTACTAATGTAGTTTTTTTAGCTAATTTTCTAAATTATAGGTAATTGACAAATCTTTAAAAAATTTAGAACTCAATTAAGACAATTGAAAATTTTATGACTGAATTGGTAAATCGTCAAAAAGTTTGAACAAAAGTGGTACAATTGAAAGGTTCATGACTGAATCGGTCTCTATAAAATAAATTTAGTAATTTTTGGACAATTATCCCAGCAATCACTTATAAGAATACATCATAAATCATATCATATTGACTTAGGTTTCTTTAGCTACACACACATTGTACGGACAACCAAGTTTAACTTCGGATAACCGTGTACTTGATGAGTAGAACTAATTACACGCATTGCGAAAGTCAAGCGAAGCCGTGAATCCGTCTCTTTTCCCATTCACGCAAGATTCAATGTCGTGGATCCTTCTTGGGCTGCACATGACAGGAGAGTGACGTCACGGTTTACGTCGGGTCAAGGCAGGCCGAGGTTAAAACTCCAAACCCGACGTGTACGAGATGAAAACCCGAAGAGTGCAAAATGATCCACATGCAAACGTCATCCCACCGAAGATTTCCCCAAAAGAAACGAGAAAGCAGCAGCGTTAACGTTTAACGAACTTAAGTCAGTCGCCAAGAAAACGACTCGAAACTCCCATTCCTCCCTCTCCCTCTTCTAAGATTTCAACTCATTGCAGACACGCCAAACCCTCGCCATGATGTCCGCAGATGCATTTCTTCGCTTCCCCCGCCGCCCCGCTCATTTCCCGGACTGGAATGACTCGTGATTTACCCACGCCCCGTCGCCGAAGTCGCCAACTTCCCTGATATATTCTCCTCTGGGCACCCCGTGTTTCTTGCTTCTCGCCCCCACACCAATGATGGCCCGTTCATCCGTCTGCATTTCTCGGCACGTCTTCGAGGATGGTCAGCCGAACCGCCTTTTGACTTTTGAAGCTGTACATATTCTTCCCCCTAGTCCATGATGCCTTTTGATCTTTCGGGTATAAACGGTTGCTGCACCCATCAGGAGCTAATCACGGAAGTTACGCATCGTCTTTCTTTTACTGTTCCCGTTAGGGACGGGAACGGAATTACGGAGCTTATCTGAAATGAAAGAAAAGAGAAGCTGAGAATTTCAAACTCATCGGCGACCATCGTTCACAGAACTATCGGCATGAAAGGAGGGAAAAACTATGAATTCGCATGAACACGACACATCGCGACTTTAAATTTCGATGCGTCCCGATTGACACTCATGTGATTCATCGACTTGGGTGCATTGAACTCACATGAAGCGGCGTTGATTGGCCATGCTTTTTCGAGCGTTTCTAACTTTGGGCTCATAGTCACAGTGGACTAGAAACACTGTAGAATGTTGGGTCAAAAAAACTCTGGAACTATGACGAAAACATGGGGTGTTCATCTTGGCATGCGCCTAGATTTAAGCTTAATTAACCCACAAATGTCAAACCGGATTGAGCCCCATATGTCAACAGCTCAAATTTCCACGGCCGCAGACTATAGGTGGTTATGCACCGAATGGCCATTACTATAATTATTAATCCCGAGGAACGAAAAAAATGTTTACCAAATGATACCTAACACACTGGCCTGAGAACTAAGTTTCGTACTCCCTTGGACAAATGGGAAAATAGGTAATGTACCTAAACTAAATATGTATGCGTATGCAGAAAGTCCTAAAAATGCGGCATACGAAATTGGAATCCCATGGTACTTTTCAGAAGCAAGTAACTATACCCACAAAAGCTCTTAGGCGACTCCTATCCTCATATTCTATGTTGTGCGCACTTTGCGGTTGATTCGGGTGGTATCCCATTATGTACGTCGTATGACCAAGGAGGAGGGCCTACATAATACGTCAGAACCATGAAATTTGTGCTTCTTGGTTAACCAGCAAATGTAACTAACCAAAATTGCTTACATTTTTCTTCAACTGCTGGAACCCCTAAAGTCAGCTCCACCTGCTCATTTTCGCTTCTTGTTTCTTCCGAGTCACACTTCCAGTCCATCCCCATCTGTCTCATTAGCTTGATAACTACGTTCTCCAATTATATCTCTTTCCCTCTTGACAAGCACATCAGCTCCATTTCTCTCTATATATATGTTGCATGTTTTGTTCTTACTTGCACAATCACATTCGCCCCATAATCCATACCATTATCCACATACTAGACACTTTCTCTAGCCTTGCCTTAGGCTCTTGTGACTCAGAGGCAAAATGTACTTGCAGAGGCTCCAATTTTGCATCTTTATCATCTTAATCACCTTCTCATCGTTCTGCTTCAGCAGCCACCGAAATGGCCTGTTCCATACGGATCATCCTTACCATGCATACAACCCAATGGCCCGCCCCTCCTCATTTAGGACCGCCAGCAGGGGTCAAACCTCTTATTATGACTCTGACTTCTGGAGGCAGCTCATGCTAAAACGGAGTCGAGCTGCCTCTTCATCAACTTCACTTAAGATGGTGAACGTAAATGACTATGGTGCTAAAGGAGATGGAAGTGATGATACTGAGGTATATAAATGCACAAATAACCCCCTCATCTTAATAAAGTCTTATTGAATAAGTAGATTTTTTTCTCTCTTTTCCTCTTCTTCTATCTGTCTGATTCATGTTGAAGCTCTTCTTGGGAAAGTAACAGTCAAGTGGTTTGGTTATGCATGTAGGCATTCATGAAAGCCTGGGATGCTGCTTGTTCTGCTCAAAGGGCTGTTCTAGTAGTCCCTCAGAGCAAAACCTATCGTCTTTCGCCTATCACATTCTCAGGTCCTTGCAAATCTGACCTCACAGTAAAGGTGAGTTTCATGTGAAGTGCATGTCTCGATGTGCCATAGGTGCAGGTATAGATTAATGAATGACAAGGAAAAAAAAACAGGGAGTTGTATTCACCAGAAAATGTGATGAACTCAATGTCTTCAAGTTGTTATGGTATCGATTGATGGATATGCATCCAAGGGATATGCTTGCTTCTCTTGTCTTGAGCGAACACCTTTTTCTTTGTTTCTATTTACATGTTTCAGATCTATGGAACAATCGAGGCTCCTACTGACCAATCAGCCTACAAAAAGGATCCAAGCCAATGGCTGATGTTTGAAAACCTGGAAAACTTGAGAGTAGAAGGCGGTGGCTACATAAACGGCAATGGAGAAACATGGTGGAAAAAATCCTGCAAAACAGACCCAAGTCAAGTGAGTAATTGTAGCTGCATCCTTTTCACTACATTTGGATATTGACCTAAAATTCACTATGCGCTAACATGATCAAATTCCTCTCTTCTTCCTTGAATGTTGTGATGCAGCCTTGCAAGGATGCACCAACGGTAAGTTCTTCGATCTGCCTATGATCAAAGACATTTTTCAGTCTAAATTCGAATGGAGAAGAAGTTTTATATCCTCCGGATTTCCTAAGAAGAACTATCTTTGCAGGCGTTGACATTCCAAGAATGCAACAATCTGGCGGTGTCTGCCTTAACCATTAAAAATGCACAACAAATGCATCTTGTATTCAAGAAGTGTGAGAACGTGAGAGCAGAGAACCTCCAGATAACTGCTCCGGAGGATAGCCCAAATACTGATGGAATTCATGTCTCAGAGACTCAAAGTATCACCATTGATCGTTGTGTCATTGGGACAGGTATAACAAATGGACGCCGATTCGGCATGCACAAATTCTGTCTCTGGCTCCAATATTTCTGTACCAACAAAATGCGAGCATATCCTCACTTCCACAAATCATCGTGTCTGGGTAAACTAAACATTAGGCGATAATTATATTCCTAATGTTCTTGTTTCAGGTGATGATTGCATTTCTATAGTAAGTGGGTCGAGATTTGTTCAAGCTACGGGTATAACCTGTGGACCAGGCCATGGCATCAGGTTTCCTATTACCATCCTTCTAACTAACATACACAAAATATATATTCTATACCTCTTAACTGCTCCTCCTACTTTGATGTACTCAAAGCTCAAATCTTATCTATTTATATACAGCATTGGAAGCTTGGGAGCCGATGGGTCAGCTGACTATGTTTCGGATGTCCAAATAAATAAAGCAACACTTTCAGGAACCAAGAATGGTGTGAGAATAAAGACTTGGCAGGTGAAATAAGATCATCATTTTTACTTTTGCTATTGACATGCTCGATTGAGTGCTTTCTTCCTTGCGTGCTTTCCTCTAGCTATTTAGGTTTTGAACTATCAGAAGGTGTCATAGAAGATTAAAACACTTCTAGGATTTATTTCAATTCTCCTTTTAATTGCAAAACGGTAAGTGGGAAGATGAGGAAGTGATAACTTGTTTGCGAGTCGAGGTAAATTTGGCATTAACGGAATTGCTTTTTGACTTGGTGTGAGTTAACAAGTCTTTGTTAACCAAACTCTTGACTTGCGCTTAGAGCAAATATATCAACTCCGTTGGTTGTATGGTGACTTTAGCATATCCATCCTGACTTCGAAGGGTTTAGAAAGTTTATGAGGGGCATAATCTCAATCTTGACCCATCTTCATCCAGGGAGGATCAGGGTACGCGAGAAACATCAAATTCCAGAACATTGTAATGAAAAACGTGGACAATCCCATAATCATAGATCAGAACTATTGCGATCAAAAGAAACAATGTCCACAGAAGGTAATAGAACATCTGTGCACCTATCTTTTTCTAGCTCATTCGACTAGTCATGATCAGCTGGTACTCATTACATGAATGACTCATCACTTGATTGCTATCTGGTGGAATGTTAGGCCGCAGCAGTTCAAGTGGCAAACGTGGCTTACACGAATATCAGAGGAACCAGCGCTTCAGAAGAGGCCATAACATTCGATTGCAGCAGAAGCCATCCATGTCAAGGGATTTCCTTGCAAGACGTCAGCCTCCAAAGCGGATCTTCAGTTAAGAGCACTGAAGCTTCTTGCTCAAATGTTAAACTCACCCAAATTGGAAGTGTCTCACCAGCCTGTGACTAAGGGCAAAGGGAAGGGACTGCTATCTTTTGTAGACCTTTACAAAATTTGGCCCTGTAAATGCGCGTTTTATCAACTAGAATGGAAGAGTAACCTCGAACTTTACTTTAAATAAAAACGTTTTTCATGCAACTTTTTTTGGGAATTTCCTCCAAAATATGAAGCTCTTTAGGTGAAGTGGGGATGAAAAGTGGATAGAGTAGGACACTTACCCCGAAGGAAGAAGAGCACTTGCCATTTAATTAGAGCACGAATCGATTCCATATCCAGAGGTGCAGTAATATTAAGGTCGTCACCAACAAAAGCCTACTACTTCCAGACAATGACACATTAACAGCACCGGCAGGATTTCCCGTGGTTTTCTCAGTTGAGGCATGGTTTTCAATTTCAAGGTTCATTCCCATGAGAACACATGGCCTCTTGGAGAAAACTGTCATTTTTCAACGTAGAGGACATCTTCATACATGACTTAACACCCTATGGCAGTTTTTTGTCCAATAACAAGAGCTCGACAAATTCAAGAGGTAGACATTGGACAAGGCAAATTAAAGCCGCTTGTAAATAGTTGATATATACTAACCACGACGTCGTACAAGTATAATCCATTCTTTTGAGCGTATCGTTGAGCTTCCACAGTGGAGCCCCCGTCATTTTGAACATGAATTTTTCAAATGGGTCGTCTCCAATCAACAGACAGGTTAGATTGTTAGGTTGCTGGCTTCTTAGGAATTCTGTCGAGGATTTCAATTCAGGCTTTGCCTAATTGGTCTTGCGCAGCTTAAATACTCCGATGGTCTCTCTGCCATTTAAGTAAGAATCAACCCTCGTGAAGTTCTTATTATCGGTCAATCGGAGCTATCGAACACAGCTGATTCCACGTAATTTCCTGGATTTGCTCCACATGATTTTATGGTCATGTTATAAGATTATCCTAGTCTGCTACACCTCCTCTACATCCCGACTAGTCTCCAGGATTATCCTATGACATGCCCCTCCAATTTTTTTTCTCCCATTACCCGAAGCTAATTTGCATAAACAGCAGAGCTAACAAACAAGATCCTTTCCATGCAGTTGAAATATAATAGCTAACGCAGTCGAAGTTACTGTAAATACATATCTACAGAATTAGCAATTGAAAGTGTCAGTTTACCAAGAGAAACGTAATGAGAAGATGGGTAAGTACAGCAAGATATGTATCCTGGAAGGCCTGTATGTACATCAATATATCAACATTAAGCTGATAAAAGCATCGTTATTCTCAAATAAGGCTGTCATCATCTGGCAAGTCGTGGCTGCCTGCCGAATTATCCTGCAGTTTCTCAGCATCCTTGTTGAGAGGAGTCTCTAGCAAATCACAATAGTCAAAATCAACCGTGAAACAACAGCCTGTTGTATGGCCCAGCAACTCCGCATTGTCCACTACAATCAAGTCATCTTGCTCGCCCAATGAATCACAGCTCTTGTCATCACAGGGAAGGCTAACATTTGATTCCGGCATTTCATCCCATAGAGCTTTAAGGACATGCTGTGAATCAGATTTTTCTTGAGCTATGAATTTCACATCCAAAATTGGGGCCTTGAAGTCCAACGCACAAGCAGCCTGTGAAAATGTGAGAAAATCATGCAGAATGCCCCCCTCAGACTTTCCATTTGCAACTTCAAAAGCTCTGGTGCAATCAACAGACTTCACTTCCTTCACAAGATGAGGGCTACCATCAATCTGTACCTGAGGCATCTCATCTTTAACATCAGTATCTTCACCAGCTAGGACACGTCTCACTTTGGTACTGGCTTCTTCGGTTCATTTATCTCCTCTCCCTCATATTCATCACCTGTACCATGTACATAACATTTTTCTTTATCACAAGGCAACTGATAATCACTTTCCTCACCAATTTTCTCAGAGCGACCGTCATTTCTAGTAATAGTTCTATCAGTATAGCTCTCACCATCACCAGAAGGTACCTCAGAAGAAATTGAACCCATCGCACACTTCATCCCATCAGTCAAGCAGACGAATTTTGTGTTCCATCATATGGTATTTCGGGTGAAGTTCTCTCACCATAATTTTCCTCATCTTCATTTGAGAACTCAGGAGCCTTGACAGCTAGCGACTGCATATAATTTGGAGGGCAAATCGTGACAGAAGACGCAAACCCAGCAAGGGCAGATGCTAAAGCATCATCTATCGACAATGCAGGTCTAGGTTTTTCCTTTGGAGAGTCAGCAACTTGCTGTAATACATGGCTTTCCTCATCATCCTCCCCATGTGGAAAGTCTGGAGCCGACATGGTAAAACTTGGAAGCAATTGGGAGGTACTCACGGTGTCACAGGCATCAGGTGGAACAGATAATATATCTGAAGAACCACTGTCAGAATGAGATTCTCCACGATTGCTTTCATACAAGGAAGGTATATTTGACTCACTAAAGGAACATTCTGGGGCCAAAAATCTCTTGCAAGTCTGCAGTCCCGCACTCACCACTTTGTGGTTAATCACTTCAAGTTGCTCCTCTACCCGTTGCAGCCTCGCTTCAATGCTGCTAATTGGCTTAATCATATTTTCTTCGAATCTCAAGCAGAGACTTTCTATTCTGCTAACTCGGGAAACAAGCTGTTCTAGGACATTCTCAAAACGACCATAAGAAACATCCTGCTTTCTATTAGTATCTGTTTCTTGCAGAGTTTCCTGAGCTGGCTCAGAAATAACCCTCTCCATATGCTGAGTAGCAAAAAGGCCAGTAACATGTCCATCTCTATCTGCAACATCACCTGTCACAGTTACTTTCAAACTCAGATTGGGTTCTGTTGTCTGTGAAACAGCTGGTGGGCACTTCTGGTTGTCCCTCACATCAAAAGCATCTTTATCCTGTACTTGGCCAGCAGTTCTCATTTTAGATAACTGCAGGACGCTAGGCACAAGCATAGCCATAAGTGAAGTTCCAGCTGTAGTTCCCGATTGCCTGTCCTCATCTTCAGAGTTAGACTCAACAGGTTCAGCAAACACATAGATTTCGTCTATATATACGCAATCTCCACTTTGAACTGAGAGAAGACGAATTGTGAGAGCTGTGCAGGGGTCTGCATCGGTAATCTCAGCTGTTGCCTCATATAAATCCTGAACAGAATTCAACCAGTATTATAAAAGAAGAGCAAAGGTAAAAAAATAAAATTGTGATTGTCTTCAACAGTGATATCTAATTTAAGCAAGTTGAGCAGACTCTTCCTTTGATATGCTGACAACATTCCTTCCATTGTTTTCTGTTCATTTCCTTTTTCAAATTTAAAGCTGCATCCCATTTCCAAATTGGGATCCATTTACAATCTCATAAGCACTCCAAACTCCTTCAGGTCCTACATAAGTCTGCCTACCGTACAGAGTAACAACCGCGAATCACCTTGAGGTCTCAACAAATACGAAGCATGCATAGCTCAGAACCAACTATAGAATATCAGACGATAAATAAGAAAGGAAAGGAGAGGAAGCTACGTCTACATACATGAGAGCGAATCTATTACCATTTTGACAGAGGTCTTCAAAGATGCAGCGACATCTCTGTTAGTTTCAAATGAAGTACTGGGCGCCTTCACTTGAACCCAGTCGTCTTCACCAGCATTCGAATTGATCTCACTTTTGGATCTTTCTTCGGCAAGTTCATCCATAGTGTCCCCACGAGAAGCAAGATTAGCTACTGGAGGAACAACCCCGTCAGGAACTCGGTCCCTCTCAACAATGCCGCATCGAACTGTACAGAGATACTCATTGCCCGTCTGCTGCTTGGGGGCGTAGTATATCTCATAAACTCGAGCAGTGCTCCGAACATAGACTTGGCGCACCTCGTGTCTCTCAGCGAAACTAACTGCAGCAGACAGAATTCTTTGTTCACTCATCACCGTAACAAAGGCACCAAAATAATTCCTCTTCAAGGCTTAAGCAAGTAATAATGGACCACCACATCCCATTAACACGAATCATTCGAAAGCTACTTAAGCCACTAATCGATGATGATCTGACTCTTATGCTTCAACAAATCAAGGACAAAAAGAATTCGAACGCAATAAATGACGGAACTTGGAAAGACCCCGCGGCAGAGCGACTGCATCTCAACTCATAGTTCATGACTAACTATGAATTCACTACGCGAGCACGATAGAACCCACGCAGCACTCGGGAAGCAGCGAGGGAGTCAGAAGAAGCTTACTAGTGATTTCGCAGGGGCTGCGATCGGGCGACGGAGGGCGCAGAAGGAGAGGAGCTTTAGGAGCTGAGCCGGCCGCGCCATCATCGATCGGAGAAAGAGGCGATTCGACGGCCACCGCGTCGGCGAGACGGCCGGCCGAGACGGTCCAGCTCGTTGCGACGGTGTTCCAATCGAAGTCTTCTCCGGCGATCGAGCCCATGATCGATTCTTCGACTGGGAAGCGATGGGAATCACTCGGCGGCGGTTGCGATTTCGACTATCTGGATGGAATTGTTGAGGAAAGAGGAAGGGAGGCGGGGAGGAGGAGGAGAAGAGCGTGCAATTGACGTCCTGTGATCTCAGATTTCTTAATTGGCCCCATATATATATATGTGTGTATGAAAATCGGAAGATATATCGGCTATAAAATTTTAATTTCCGTAAAAATTACGATGGAAATACGAAAATCGGACACTTCTTTTTTTTTTTTTTTCGTAATGTCCCCTTTCCTTTCAAATAAATTCAACGTGTAGCAATTTCAATTTCCAATTGCTAATCAAATTTATGAAATGATAAAACAATTATGTTCAAATAATTCCAACATTACTGATGAAAACATAATAAATTGTTCACATCTCCTCCAAATCAACCAAAAAAGTCTGACGATAAATGTATAAAAATACAATTATGTTGGCAAAAGACCTAACGACGATGGCTAATTTTCTTTAAGGAATTTCTAATTAATTTCCTAGATTAAAAAAATGGGTTAAATAGTGGAGTTGAGCGGGTTTGCTTGTGGTTGACTTCACACGCCACAGGTGTGCATGGAAGATCTTACTTATGTCAAATCGCTAGCGCTTTCCTTTTTTAAGTATGAACTTTTCTTGATTTTGTCAACTGGAATCTCTCTTATATACAAAAAATTAATTCTATGTTCCCTAAGTAGACCAAGTTTCTTAAAAAAACAGGACACATCTATTTATGAATATATAGATTTTATTGTACATTTTTTCTACGGGCAAAGTGTGGGCTCTTTTCCTTGCAAAAAGAAAAATATATATTTCCCACAAAATGCATTTTATCTAATGAACGTCACTTGCTACGTTTTCTGTCGTGGTAAGTTATGACATCTCTTCGACCACAAAAAAAAAAGTTATGACGTCTATGTTATTTATTTATTTATTTACTTACTTACTGTTGCATGACTTCTATTTTGTAAATAATTCATGTTTGATGTCCTAATCATGTCATACTTTCCAACGGATATCATCCCATTTGGAAAATAAATGTGATAGAGAATATATTGTTTATACACCAATGCCACCATATGTTCAGGAAAATGATAACTACGTTTGGTCCAAATGGAAATTATACATTGAAATAAACATACAAGTAGATGGCATTTCCACTCCTCTAACGAAAGGCAATACATATCTTTCTTATCTTCTCCTTGTGATCCCTATTTATCTTTCGATTCTATTTCGATGATCCACATCGTTTATAGAGTGCGAAAAAGAAGAAGAAGGGAAGTTATATTGATGGACTTCGTCGTTTGATTGCATTAGATTTAAGTTCCATCGGCTTACTCGATTGGAAATACACGATAGTGTGATGAAGTTTGAAGTCACTAGACTTCTTTACAATGATACTTCTTTCGTCACTCTTATTAACCATGATAAGAGATGATGGTTATACCGTACTTGATCACAAATGGGACGTTGGGATGACAATGCAGACAGACCACCTCCCAAAATAGTTGCAACAGATGACCTTTTTGCCTATCCACTTTCGAACTGAAAGATATCTGGGAGAGCTGTTGCACAAACAAGAGAATGACTGTGCATCTAACACCTCCTGTTCTCTTCCCTTGTATGGAGGAGGCAGCACATCTTGTATTTCGGTCGAGGGGGTTTTCTGATCCGGACGGAACCTCCGCAATGGGTGCGTCCAACACAGAGCAGGGAATTGCATCAAGTGTCTCCTCAGTAGAAAGACTCATCGTCTATGTTAGAAAGACCGCGTTAAAGTTAATTGAATGGTCAGACTATAAGAAATGACATAATCGAAACGAATAGACTAATGTACAAATGGAAAGCTGCATCAGCTTTCGCCTTCCACAAACCATTTCCAGGCTCGCAATGGAAAAGACAAAGCAAAGGCTGCAACACGTTAGCTATACATATGTTGAAAAAGCTTCGTCTTGGCCATATAAGAAACAAATGATCTATCCCAACCAGCAGCATTCCAACAGCAGAGAAGCGGGGAATCTGCTTCCAAATGCTACTGATGGCTTTGCTGCAGTAGATGCAATATGCTAGATTTTAAGTTCATCCATGACAGATCCTCTCAGTGCTGGACTGCTTTCGACAATGTAACGCTCACATACGAGACCTTTACAATGCCCATAGCTGAAACATCAGCTATAAATGGCTTAGACTAATGGATCTTAGATTTTTCCAGTGGTGTTCCTTGACGCCTCCAATTCCAGGATCAGTATCACACAAAAACAGTGTTCATTGTGATTTTTTCAAATTTCACTTTGTTGTTGATCAGGTTTAGTGCAGAAGGTTAGGGACTGGATTTACATCGCATCCAATTTTTGCTTTGGTTTGGTATTCCGGTTGCTTGCTGTCTGAAGTTCTGAACTAGTGTCCGATTAGCTTTGATGCAATTAATTTGCATGTTTATCGCGAAGGAATGAAGCTATGACATTGAGCTTGGATGATGTTCTGAACAGTCTTAACTCTGTCCATCGTGTGATGCTTTAAGATAATAAGTCGCCAATATCTGAAGAGCAGTTGGGACTTGTGAGGCATCTTTTTTGTTGTCAGCCCTGGCTTTTGTTCTTGCTCATCCGGGAAGAATGGAACCTGGATGAAAAAAGAGAGAAATGTGAATGATGCTGAAGCTAAAATTGGAAACAAGCAATATTAAAGCTCGAAAGCAAGGAGCACCGGATGACTAAAGAAGACTCTTGATCTCTCGACTTCAAACTGATACATCATCTCCTGAGAGATGCTGGACAGTCACAGGTGCGATGACAATGCTTGAATGAGAGGAAAGGTTAAAGATAATGAATAAAGGCTAAATTGTGACGAAGAATAGAATGTATGCATCACAGACAGCAGCCGAAGCGCTCTGGTTTTCATGCCTTCAATTTACATTCCACGAGTTTCTCGCCTGACGACTCCTGCTCCATACTGACCTGAGCTCGAGTCCTGTCGTTTCTAACTCCTTTATCACTACGCATTGCTTGACTTTACACTTGGTCGCATAAAAATCAGAAGATCTTATAGCTTGGTTTGATTGAGTAAATCTTCCATACAACTGGACCAAAATAATAAAAATTAAAAATTAAAATCTTCGATGCACCGATGGCATATGAAATCGTCGATAAGCAGACCATTTGATCACACTTTTCTTCTACAATAATTCGACAGACGCATTTTAATTTCCAAATGCTAGTCTTATCTGTGAAATTGATATGCCGGTATCAAATCATTTCTGTTTTCCTTCCTTTCCTTCTCTTTTTCTTTATTTGATGCTAACATGACTTCTATTTCGTAAATAATTTATGTTTGATGTCCTAATCATGTCATACTTTTTCTGATACTCCATATCGTCCCATTGGAAAAGTAAAGGTGATTTACGATATATTTATATATCAATGCCACCAAGTGTTCGGGGAGTTCGGGATGACGAGAAGAGAAAAACTTAGACGCTATTTTTCAGTTCAAATGAAAACTTACTCATTTGGATCAATCAAACAAGTAGATGGTGTAACATCCTGAAATTCGAGTCCTTTGAGGGATGACTGAACGTGAATTTCGTCAATGCATTGTTGGTCGATCTCACTCGGAACTAATCACTCTCGAGATACTGGCCTTGAGGGGAAAGGCTAATGAGGACAGAACTCGTGCGACTAAAGAACTTGACCTGGGAAAACGACTTGACCGTGAGAATTGCGTAAGGACGATTCTGTAGATATGCAGGCCGATTTTAGGGACGAATAGAAGTCGATTCGCGAACAGAAATAATGGTACTTTTTCTGATACTCCATATCATCCCATTGGAAAAGTAAAGGTGATTTACGATATATTTATATACCAATGCCACCATGTGCTCGGGAAGTTCAGGACGACGAGGAGAGAAAAGCTTAGACGCTATTTTTCAGTTCAAATGAAAACTCACTCATTTGGATCAATCAAACAAGTAGATGGCCTTTCCGCTTCTCTAATGAAAGGCAATAGATATCTTTTAGCCTCTTCCTGAGTCTTATATTTGTCTTTCGATTTTGTTCCAATGACCCACGTCAACTTAATAGTGTGAAAACAAAAGGGAACGATAACGACCAACCTTGTAGTGTAATCTCAATTTCGAGTCTAGTATCGACGGCAGTCATGTATTTTTATAGCAATCTCTTAAACTCCAGATGCTCTTGTTCCATAAGGACGTGTTGACATGGATGCTGAATGACCATTCTTTTATTCGAATCAAAGTATCAAATATTTCGAAAACTCAGATTGGAACTTGTTTCCAGCAGTTCGAGGTATTATCCGGCACTTTGCATCTCCACGTGGAATGGAGAAGAGGAACAATTTCCACCCATTGGAATTGTTTTTCTTGATCTGCAGGAGTTAAAGGGGCAAAAGCTGAAGCAGAGAATTGGAGCAGATGCCAAAAGTCTGCTTCTACCGAACCAAGAGAGTCTACTGTCACATTGACTTCTCAGCTGCAGTGAGGATCTCCTCTCCAAAATTTGCCAATGTGGTTTTAATTAGAGTATTAGGCGAAGTAGAAGCAACTCTTGATGAATCCATGCTTATTGCTAGTCTTATTGGGAGAACCCAGTAGAATTCAAGGTTACCGAGGTCTGTAGCGAGCTTACATTTCAAATAACTTTTCTTGTAGCATGCCGCCATACAGTAACCTATGATTATGCGTTATGCCCCAGGGTGTCAAATGGAGCAGCTGGACTGGATGATACGGAAAGCACAATGGCCACGGTTGCTCGGTTTATTAAGCAACTGCATGCCAACATTTCTTCAGCACATGAAGAAAAGCTCATCTCAGCTCGTCTACTCAGTATCGCCAAAGCAAGAAAGGATGCACGGATGCTTATAGGTTCTCATTTCTAAGCAATGCCTTTGGTCATACCATTTCATAGGAGTGGAACCCCTTTGGCAAAAGGAAATGCTGCCATGACACTCCGCATTTTGAGCAAAGATGAAGAATTACGTTTGATAGTCCTTCTTGGTGGTCGCATCCCTCCATTGCTTTCACGTTTGATACTGAGAAAATTGTTTGGGCATTTTTTTTTTTTTTGGAATTTTAGGGGACAATGTCTGTTTGCTTGACGATGCATCAAATACATAAATATGAAGGAACGTCTTATATATATCCATGCAAAATGAAAATATGTTGTGTTCTCTTCTTCCTTCTATTCTCTATCGTTTCAACACTTAATTTTACTTGTTTCATGTTTGTCATGGCCGACCTTTCTCTTGAGGCAGCCGAGAGAATCTCTCGTATATTAGTCAACTTGTCTATATTTTTTTATGAGTAATTTAGGTGAAGGAATGAATTTTAGCATCATTTAGCAAATCAATTTACTCACGAACCAACCTTCTTTGGATTGAATGGGGTCCGAATAGACAAAATTTGACAACCTTCTCCAGAAAAGTTCTATAATGTTGTCGAGATAGGACCTCGATAGTATTCCACTCGCTAGTTTCATGGAACCCAACCCAATGCATAGGGAGGTATGGGCATGGAATCTGGACTTGGCCTCAATGGATCCAGCCCCCATTCGTAGAGGTCAAGCTCGAGAGTTCGATGCCATATTATGACCCACTTTTAATTAAATGGGTCAAATATGGGTCAAGTGAAAGTTAAATATGGATCAAATATGGGTCAAGTGAAAGTTAAATTTGTAACATCCTGAAATTCGAGCCCTTTGAGGGAGGAATGAATGTGAATTTCGCCAATGCATTGTTGGCTGATCTCACTCGGAACTGATCGCTCCTAAGATACTGACCTTGAGGGGAAAGGCTAATGAGGACAGAACTCGTGCGACTAAAGAACTTGACCTGGGAAAACGACTTGACCGTGAGAATTGCGTAAGGGCGATCCTGTAGATATGCGGGCCGATTCCGAGGGGACGAATAGAAGTCGATTCGCGACAAATAATGGGACGACGGGTGATTCCGTTTGCGTTATCGAACCCGTGAACGGCCCTATGTCGATCCTTGATAATCGTGTACTTTGAAATAAGAATCGATTCTTCGCAATTTCATGCAGTCAAGGACGTCCATGTGTCGAGAAGTCTTGAATGTGAATTGGCATGAGTCGGTTATGCGTGAATCCTCAAAGCCGCCTGTCAGTCTGAGTAGTACCAAAATGGCATTCGGACGAAATTGACAAGGCATGTGAATCCAATATTGGACTTCGAATTTTCAGGAACGTTCGAGAAGGACTTTTGGACGATGCTTCTTAGTTAGTCGACAGTGCCGGCTGAGCCGAGTAATTGGAAAAAGGGACTTTTGGACAGAGAACCCGAGCCTACGAGGATGTGGGCCGGGTAAGAACAGTGAGGGCCTCACGCCCAAGGTGGGATAGCCACCATGGAAGGCCCGAGGCAAGCAAGTGAGCTCGTTGGGCCAAACCAATCCCTTACCTGTCCTAGCCCGTTATCCAAACGTGAGCCAATTCGAGCCCAATAAATTCCCGAGCCCGTTCCTATTCATTTTTCGGCCCATTTCCTAGGCCCGCCTTTCATTTTCAGCCCAAGGACACATTGGGAAATGTGCAAGGTGGAAATGACCAAAATGCCCTTGGATATTTTGAAGAAAAGTAAAAAAGGAAGAGAGAGAAGATGATGTCATGTTTTTGGGGATTTGAGCCAAGCATTAATTGGCCTTAATTGAGGCCTATCTTCAGCCTCACTTCACTCTCTCTCTCCTCTTCATCTTCCCCAAACCGCACACCCTTCTCTCTCTAGTTTCCCTTCCTTCCTTCAGTTTTTCAGTTCTGACCTTTCACCGAAAATTGAGTTTTTCATTGTCTTCCCGTTTGAATCACTTCTCGTGCCACCCACTGTTGTGTTCGGAAGAGAATTTCCGTTCAGATAGCGTCGGCCGATCGCCGGAAGGAGTCTCCGGTCGATCCGTACGGCCGCCGGAAGCCGGCTGTTGCCGGACCGTCACTGTTCCGCCTGCAGCAGCTTTGTTCCGCCTTTTCACCTGTTTTTCTCCCATTCCAGCCAAACCACCGCCCATACCAGCCACAAGTGGTTCCCCCTCGACCCCCAGTGCCGTTGGTCGCTGGCCCACCGCTCGCCGGAGCTTCGGGCAGCCCGTTTTCCTCCTGGTCGCCACTTTCCTCCCCCGTGCGGTGCGGTTTTCGGTGTTACGGTGGGTATTCCGAGTTGTTGCTGCTGTGTTGAGCCCGGGACTGCCTTGGATCGTCGTGGTAGAGGTCCCCGGGTGTCGGGTTCGTCGCCGCCGCCGCGTCCGTGTCGCCCGGCCCGCTTAACGGGTGAGTTTAGCTCCTAATCCCTATTTAGTGCCTAAACTTGCTTAGGGTTGGTTAGTTAGTGTTAATTTTGGTTTAAGGGGTTTAATTAAGTTGTATTAGCCCTAAGATAGGTGGTTAGATGGATGATTAAGATTAGATTAGCTTAATTTTGCTTATTAAGCTTAATTGTGCTTAATTTAGGATTAATTGTGTTTATGTGATTAATTAAGCATGATTTGCTTTAATTGAATTGATTAATTGTTTTAATTAATGTTTTGTTTAATTTTTGGATTAAATGTTTTAATTAATTGAATTTCGGAAAAATCACTTTCACAAGCATTGTTCACGATTACTGTTCATGCAGAAGCTAATTTGTCTTAATTTGATGTGCTCTTGATTGTTGTGATTAATTGAAGTGCCGATTGTTAATTATATTTGTGATTGATGATGAAATGCTTGAATGCCGGTTGAATTGAATTTTGGAATTGGCGAGTGATACCGCATGACATATTGCGTGGGTTATTTGAAATGGCATGTAGCATGAGCATGAACGCATGAACGATGTTGTATTCACGACCAAGCAAAACCAAAGACAAGAATGAACTGTTTGCTGATGTGTTGCATGGTCAGATTAAAGTTGATAGCCCGGTTGAGCCGGATGACCGCCAATCCCCATTGGGGTTGTGTCGTGACCATTGGGTCGCCTGACAGTGGTCAGATGCGGAGTCGCGGTTGAGGCCGGGCCCATGCTCCTTATGGAATGCCATGGTGGGGGAGAGCCCATGACGTCGCCGTGCCTCACGGGGAGGACGATGCAGTTTACGACCAGTTGACCGCCAACCATAAGGTTGTCTTTGTGGCCTAGAGGGTCGTAATAATCGGAGCATATGTGTGGATGTGAGGCATGAGAAAGTTGTGTGAGATGCTCTGATTATTCGCATGCTCTTAATGACGTGATGATTTGTGGTACGCACGCATGAGTTGACAGTCGTGCAGGGTGTGGCAATGGCCAGGTGAGATCGCTTGTGACGCGATTTGCATGTGAGTGATGAACTGTATCATCTAACGGCCATGTGCCTTGCTTGCATTGTATGAGATTGAACGTGCAGGGTATGGCATACCGGGTAAGGTTGCATGCGAATTGAATATTGCTATGTTGGTTGCCCTGTCTGTTGTTTGGCCTGCTGTTTGTTGGTTGTGGGTTGTTGGGTTGAGTGAGGGGTGGTTCTGGAGAGATACCCTGGGTCGAGTTGGCATACTAACCGGGGCTTAGGGGAAGAACTCGCTGAGATTTTATCTCAACTCGTCGTGGTTAAACATTTTCAGGTCTTTAGAATGACGTACCCACAATGGAGAATCCTGCCCCCGCTTCTCCAGTGATCGACTCGACGGAGCTTGAGTCCGATGGGTCCGAGTGACCGTGGTGCTGAACCTAAGGGTTCTTCTTGTTTAATTGGATTAGCCTAGTTCTTTTTGGTTTGGCTTAGAGGATGGATCGGCCCTTTTTGTTGGGCTTGTAATTCGGGAAAACGATCCTCCATTGGTTAATCCAGTAAATTGAACAATTGAGTAGTTGCTGTTGTTCTTACTGTTTATCCCTCTATCCCTGTTTGATTATTTGTTTGTCTGGGGATGGTTCGTCTTCCGCTTGCGCATAATCAAAGATAAAATGAATGGTCGTCGATGGGTCTTGGGATGTCGCTTTCAATTGACCATGGAGAAGGGGTTGCCGCAAGCTCGAGAGTCGGGGCGTGACAAAATTTGGGTCATATATGGGTCAAGTGAAAGTTAAATATTGATCAAATATGGGTCAAGTAAAAGTTAAATATGTGTCAAATATTGATTGAATGTGTTATTTAATATAGAGCTTAGAGTGAGTTTGGGTTTCTCTACAATAATAATGGCTTTTAACAATACGGGTCGGGTTAGGTATGGATCGGGTGTGGGTTGGGTCGGGTATGGGTCACTAGATTTACATTACATGAATTTGGGTCAAAACGGGTTAAATGTGTCAATATGAGTCGGACCATTTTCGACCCGACCCAAACCCGACCCGACCCACCCATTTGACAGGTCTAGATGCCATGCCCAATTCTCAGGTTAATCATACTCAAGTCATTAATGCATCCATGGCGCATGTCTATTTAAGAAAAAAATGTTTTCCTTTCCAAATGATTGAAAATATTTTCCTTTTCATTTTGAGATTTTAGCCAAACATTAGAAAATATGGTCATTTTTCACAAAACAAACAAAACCCTAAGAACAATGCATTGCCAAAAACACGTGATTGAACAATAAAATAAATAAAATAAAATAAAATTGGACAATGAATTTATATAGTCTGGTCAATGTGATTTACTTCGTACAGAGAGTAGCATAGTATTCCACCACAAATCAATTGACATAATGGAGATTATAGTTGCACTCTAGTCAATTCAAACACCCTTATTATTTCATGGGGAAGAACAGTAGAAGTGCCATATTTTTGTGCGGCACTTGCTTTAGTGTCAATTTTTTTTTTTACTTGAATATCACAAATTTGAAAAACTTATCATATGAATGCTATCAGTGATTTGCCTAGTCAGAAAATACTATATGGCGACGGTCATCCAACGTGACTTTGTCGATGCAAATGTAGACAAAATTTTAAATATTTTAAATAATTATTTTTTGAATTGTTTATTTTTCCTTTTTTTAGGGATGCACGAGGGTTACTAGCCACAAAACCCTCTCCTAGTTTGGTCAAGAAGGCCCTCACCAGCTTTGGGCGGCCATGGGCAAGGTCGTCTCACTTAGATCTGGTGATTCACAACCTCACCCACAATCGATAAGGTCATGACAATCTTGCCCAAGGCCTTCGCAATCAAGGGCAAGGTGGCCCTCACATAGTGTGGTCGTGAAGGCCCTAGGCGAGAGTTTCGTGGCCGATAAGGGTCACCAGTAACCCTAAAAGAAAAGAGAATAAAACAAAAATAAATTTAAAAATTAAAAAAATCCACGTTGGATGGGTAAATATTTAAAAAATCCATGAATGATGATTTGCCAAAATTTGCACTCAAGCAATAGATTTTACTCTGATGTGGCATTTAAGTGAGAAAAAAATTTGGCACTCAAATAAACGCCGTACGAAAGTCATGGCACTTTTACCGTTCTTACCCCTTATTTCACAATCCCAATTTTACCCAAGAACTCACATGATATTTAGCTGTCACAATTAATATTTCACTCATTCTTATAAAGTAGAACACAAAATCTTACCAACGAGATTTAATCGGCTTCAAGGCTCTTAGATTGCTTCAGGGAGTAATTTACAAATAAATTGTACCTTTAGTACCCAACTATAGCATACACAAGGTACACCACCACCATGTACCAGCGGCATGAAGACCAAAACCCAAGCTTGAATATATATATTCCAACTAGACTAGGAAACCTTGTGGCCTTCTTCTAAATAGAGGAAAGTGAATTGCTTGTTTTTTTTAGGAAAATTAGTCCCCAACTTTTAGCATGTCACGTCCAAGATCGCACAGCGGGCTGCATTTTGTGCACTATTAGATCAAGTTTTGACTATGGGCTCAAGTTTCGAGACATTTATTATCTTAACTCAATTTGAGTTAAGTCACAATCATTTTGCTGACCTAATTAACTATTATATTCCCACAGCCCCTCGTGATCTCAACCGCCATAAAAATCTTTCAAGTTTAAGTCACACTTGAATTTCACCATAACTAGGGACTTTATCAAGACATCAACTTAACCGACAACATTAACCGCTACACAAGAATAGCTGTCAAAAATCAAACTTGGGCCTTGTCAAACATAGCAACTTCAATCTCCACGGTCTCTACAAGTGAAGCCTTACTGTGTGTGTCAGTTACCGTGCAAGTACCCTCTAACTTAGGAGTTTCTTATAGCAACTCCATCTTGAGCTAGCAATTATCCAAACTTTTATAAACACTGCCACAATCACTCTAACCCAAAAGTATGGGAGACTTGTCAATTGTAATTTCTCTACTAACAATAAGTAAATTTAATTCCGAACACCACAATCGATAGCTTTGCTTAACTGGTACATAGCTTAGAAATATGCACATCCTTATCCTCCCATTGAGCAAACATAACATCTACACCAAAACAATTACAAGAGTAGAATAATGAACAACTTTACCTAATTACATTTCTTTGGGGTTCGACACCCAATTACAAAATGAAGGGGACCTAGCTTGCCATACTAACTGCATCCTCGCTAGAGAGGATTTTATGGGGCTTCTTTAGTAACGTTTGGCTCATCAACTTCCAACCTGTTGTAATTCACTAGTGCTAAGGTAGTGCCTCACTATGCCCTCCTACACATATAATTCATTTAATAACTCTGAGCAAAACTCCATGTAACTATAAGTCTACACATGCGTGATCATCTTACCAATCTCCTTTTTTATAAAATCTCTCAACTTTCCGATCATGACAAAGAATCTAAATAGTGCCTCGGCACAAACACCCAACTCTTTCTTGACTGGCCTTGATATCTAATCGCATTAAATTAAGCTCCATCGTTTTATTTTATCAGAAACACACGATAATGTGAAGAAGTTTCTAATTAATTAAAAGAGATGACGGTTCTTGGTTATTCAGTTGCCCTCACCAAGCCTCTTACTTAATATCTGAACAGCTAAACATGATTGCAGCTACTACGTTCACCTCTTTTTGGCAAGTGTGGGGAAAATGAGACTACTTGTCATATCAACCCCATGATTACTTCAAAAACAACAAAAACAACGTGAAGATTTCATGTACCAGGTGATTCAGACAAAATAACCATGAATACTTGTTTGATTTTATGGTACTTAATCACAAATGGGACAGGGGATGACAATGCAGACAGACCGCCTCCCAAAATACTTGCAAATCTCTCTCCTTTTCCTATCGACTTTGGAACTAAAAAATATCTGAAAGAACTAATTGCCCAAAGGAAAGAATGATTATGCATATTACACCTCTTGTTCTCTTTCCTTGTATGGAGGAGGCAGCACACCTTGTATATTAGCGAAAGGGTTTTCGGAACTGGACGGAACCTCCGCAATAGGTGCGTTGAACCTAGAGTTGGGAATTGCATCAAGTATCTCCTCAAAGAAAGACTTCATCGTCTATATGGTCCAAAGATCGCATTAAAGTTAATCAAATGGTCAGGCTGGAAGACACAAAAGTTTAACTTAATCGAAACGAAAGCCTAATGTACAAACATACAGTGCAATGCTGGAAAGCTGCATCACCTTTACGCATCCACAAACCATTTCCAGGCTCCCAATGGAAAAGGCCAAGCAAAGGCTGCAACATGTTAAAAATAAAATGATTGAAAAAAAGCTTCATATTGGCCAAATAAGAAACAAATGATCTATCACACACAGCAACATTCCAACAGCAGAGAAGCAGGAAACCTGCTTCTAAATGCTAATGATAGCTTTGCAGCAATCAATTTTATATGCGAGATTTTAAAGATATCCATGACAGATCCTCTTGGTTCTGGACTCCTCTCCACCGAGGTCACACTCAGATATGCGCGAGATTTTAAAGATATCCATGACAGATCCTCTTGGTTCTGGACTCCTCTCCGCCGAGGTCACACTCAGATATGCCCATAGTCGAAACATCAGCTACAAACAGCCTAGACTAATGGATTTCCAACAGTTGCATAGTAAAGCAAAGGCCACTAAAATCCACCCCAAGAACACTAAAAAAATAAGAGATTATCTACTTAAACCAGTTCCTCCATCCATACCTTCGCCACATCATGCAGAGTTAGTCTCTTTCCATATATTCCGAGAACAGCATCTCTATAAACTTCATTCTCTTTTAAGGACCTGAGAATTGGAAAATTGTGAGAGGAGGGAAATAGGCGGTGACTAATCAAGATCTCAATCTATCTATGAGCTACTTAAGGTCAGCTTAATTAGTTTGATGTCAATCAAGTTTGAACCGCTAGATAATTGAGTTGAGTCAGCTTGAGTTCAATTTTTGAACCCAAGTAGCACCTGAGCCTAATCTGGTAATTAAAGTTTCATTTTGTTTTCAATACAAAACATTTCAAACATGACAAAACTTGGTTCGAGCTCAAGCTCATCTTTGGGCTTAACTCAGCCGAGACTCATATTTCATAATATAATTGATCGTGTGTCTGTCATTCAAATATGAGTTGAATCAAATTAATCGTCTCCATCAACTCAGCTGAGCCCCCCACTCCGCCTTAGATACATACATTTATAAAAACATGATTGCAAATCAAACTTTTTAATGATAATGTGAAGTACATAAACCAATCTCCACATTCATATACAGATTTAAAAGTTGCATTATATACTTAAGCTCCACTTCTCACTTGGACATGGTTGCAGTCAAGCAGAAATTATCCTGGATAAACAAGACAAGCGAATCGCTTTGCCTCCTCTTATTGATCAAGGACATGGATCCCCATGATAGAGTGGGGCCAATCATTCATGTTTGCTTCCAGGCTCAATAATTCAATCGAAAAATTAACTTGACTAAATTATAAATTTACCTCATCAATAGAGTTTATGCCGCAATTTATTGTAAATTACAAGTCCGGAAAGTTGCACGATAGACTGAAAAAGTATTCATATCTGCATTTGAGAAAATGATAAGCTGAACATACTGTTCTTTTCCCCAAGCACAAATAACTAAACCATTTAAGAAAATACTCGGAACAAAAATAACAAAAAACACTAGAAAATGAAAGAAACAAAAAACCCAAGATATGTTTCCTAATATAGTTCTAGGTAACGTACTTGCGAGGAGGAACCTGACTGTTGTCAGCAGGGGTTGATACCATGGAGTTGTGCCGTACAAGAATGTATAATGAAATGTCTTGTTGGTGAGAGAAGAAACCCTATAAATTGAAATCACTTGTAGAGTAACCAAGCACCATAAAGTTAGGCTTTAAGGCATCGGAACAGCTTACCTAAAGGTTATGATTTTACTGAAAACTACACTGTCAAAAACTTTTGGGATGTAATGAGGCCAATAAAGGAAAATCAGAATTTACCAAATTTATTCAGCAGTTAATCATCTTTGCTAAAGTGACCTTCAAAACTAGTGAACTGAGTCTAAAAGTAGGCAGACAATTGGAGTCAAGAAACTGTAAATAATTAAATATTTGTGAGATTAATATTTCTTTTGGTCTGTAAAAGCATCCATTTTTAGTTAGACATTATTATATTGTCCCCAATCAAGGCATTGCAATTGTTCACAGTCGCATTGGAATAAAGCCATAGCCCGAGCCTAGTAAAGCAAGTGCTTCGTAGCGGTGCTCCCCCTAACACAACCCTAATCTTTATAAGTAAGGCTCTATGCAAAGCAACTGTGTTATCCAAATAAATCGTTGAATTTCCTCTAAGTGACCTTCACAATGCCCATAGCTGAAACATCAGCTATAAATGGCCTAGACTCAAGGATCTTAGATTTTTCCAACGGTGTTCTTGGAAATGGAAGCCTCAAATTCCAGGGTCAACGTCATGCGGAAGCAGTGTTCATCGTGAATTTTCAAATTTCTCTTTGTTGTTGATCAGGTTTAGTGCTAAAGGTTAGGGATTGGATTTGCAATGGATCAATGTTTTTGCTTCGGTTTGGTATTCTGGTTGTTTGCCGTATGAAGTTCTGAACTAGTGTCCGATTTGCTTTGATGCCATTAAGTTGCACATTTTCGAGAAGGAATGAAGCTACTACATTGAGCTTGGATGATGTTCTGAACTCTGTTAACTCTGTGATGCTTTATAATAATGAGTTGTCAATGTCTGAAGTGTAGTTGTGATTGTGAAGCCTCCTGTTTGCTGTGAGTCTTGGGTTTCGTTTTTATTCTTCTTTCATCAGGAAGACGAGAACCTGCAAGACAATAAAAAAGAGAGAAATGTGAACGAGGCAAAAGCTAAAATTGAAGACGACAACCTGCCAGACAATAAAAAAGAGAGAAATGTAAGTGAGGCTATAGTTAAAATTGGAAACAAACAGTGTTAAAGCTCGAAAGCAAGAAGCACCAGATGACAACAGAAGACTCTCTCTCTCTGCACAATGAGGATGCTTGAACGAGAAGAGAGGATAAAGAAGAAAGGCTGAAGTGTGATAAATAATAGAATGCACATCACTAAAAAGTTAAAGCTGGCAACATTCCTTCCATCGTTTTGTATTCAGTGCCTTTTTCAAAGTTGAAGCTGCATCCCATTTATAAATTTGGATCCCTTTTTACAATCTCCTAAGCACTCCAAGCACCTTCAGGTCCTACATATGTCTTGCCTACCGTACAAACGTAACAACGAAGTCTCAACAGACACGACACGCGCATAACTCAGAATCAACTATAGGATATGAGACCATAATTTAAGAAAGGAGAGGAAGTCACATCTACATACACAAGAGAGCGAGTCTCTTACCATTTTGACAGAGGACTTCAAAGACGTAGCCACATCTCTGCGAGTTTCAAACGAAGTACTGGGCGCCTTCACTTCAACCCAGTCGTCTTCACCAGCATTTAAATTAATCTCACTTTCGGATCTTTCTTCGGCAAACTAATCCATAGAGTCCCCACGAGAAGCAAGATTAGCTGCTGGAGGAACATCCCCGTCAGGAAATTGGTCCCTTTCGCAATGCCGCATCAAACTGTACATAGATACTATTGCCCCTCTGCAGCTAGGGGGCGTAGTATATCTCCTAAACTCGAGCAATGCTTCGGACATTGACTTGGCGCACCTCGTATATCTGAGCGAAACTAACTGCAGCAGACAGAATTCTTTTGTCACTCATCACCGTAACAAAGGCACCGAATAATTCCTCTTCGAGGCTTAAGCAAGTAATAATGGGGGGGCACTCGAGGTCAAAAGGACACACATGCACATGAACCACCACATCCCATTAACATGAATCGTTCGACAGCTACTTGAGCCACTAATAGATGATGGTCTGACTCGTATGCTTCAAATAATCAAGGACAGAAAGAATTCGAACGCAAATAAATGACGGAACTTGGAAAAACCCCGCGACAGAGCGACTGCATCTCATCTCATAGCTCATGATTAATTATGCATTCCCTACACCGAAAACGATAGAACCCGCCAGCACTCAGGGAGCGGCGAGGGAGTCAGAAAAGCTTACTAGTGATTTCGCAGGGGCTGCAATCGGGCGACGGAGGGCGCAGAAGGAGAGGAGTTTCGGGAGCTGAGCCGGCCGCGTCATCATTGATCGGAGAAAGAGGCGATTCGACGGCAACTGAGTCGGCGAGACAGCCGGCTGAGACGGTCCAGCTCGTTGCGACGATGCTCCAATCGGTATCTTCTCCGGCGATCAAGCCCATGATCGATAATTCGACTACGAAGAGATGGAAATCATGTTGGAAGATATGCTCGCAATATTCCAATCGAAGATTGAAATTGATACACTAAATCAATTTCATATTTGATACAATATTACAAGAAATATTATTTCCTTTTATTGACCTCCCTTTTGTACTATATATTACAAGCCCCTTGTACATTGAATACACACAGAAATACATAAAGTCCTTCTATTCTCTCCTATTCTATTCTCTCTCGCTTGTCTTGCTTGTTTTCTTTCATGGTATTAGAGCCACCGAGCTTTAATTACGCTTCCGCACCAATATCCAACCCATTTTCGCAATTGCCTGTTGCCTGAGTGTTCTGACCTGCAAAACAGAACCAATTTTCTGGCAAAGGAATCGAGTTCTCGCAAAACAAGAAGCAAGCGAAGGAATTTACCATGACTCGGAATACTTCCGCAGCCTCCCAGCAAGAGCGATCAGAAGGTTTGACCTCCGAAGTCCAGGATCCGATCGTTGCAGATTCTGGAATCCGAAGCCCACCCATTCAAGCCCAAGATTTGCAAACTGACCAGGCTCAGTTAAATCTGGGGCAGCCCACTCTGGGCCAGCCCAACTCAGGCCAGCCCATCGCGGGCCATCCTTACCAGTGGATCCCTTTTCAGTGGCCCATTGCGGGTCATCCGAATCCCATGTTCTTTGGGCCGGGCCCAAACACATCATCGCCCGTTTATCAGAATTTTCAAGGCTACGCCCAGCCCATTGGCAGCCCACCAGCCTCAAATGGGGCAAGCGTGTCCAATGAGCCAGGAGATTCAAATGCAGGTTTTTCGGGTGGGCCAGGAGATCCGAAACCAGGAAACGGGTCGAATGGACCGGGTATGGGCATGAATCCCTACCCGGTACTCCCACCCGGATATATGCCGTATTCGATCGCGGCCGTCACCGGTAGGCCGTAACCCGGCGACGCCCTCTACGTTTCTACCGCCGATAGACCAGAACTGAGGCTCATCAGCCACCAATTAGCAGGACCCGAAGGATATTCAACCTGGGCACAGGAGTTCCGTCGAGCCCTTGTCACCAAAGACAAAGACGGGTTCGTCGACGGAACGGTACCGATCCCGACGGACGAGAAAATGGGTAAACAGTGGAAAAAGTGCAATCAACTAGTTAGAACTTGGATCGGAAATTGCATAAAGCCGGACATCGCAGCCGGATTACCCCCGACGGAAAATGCAAAAACGATGTGGGACAACATCAAAGAAATGTACGGGAAATTAGATCGAGCAAAGATTTTTTCTCTTACCCAAGCGTTATCAGAGTTAAAACAAGGAAACATGACCGTGACGGCTTGTTTCAACAAACTATCGGCCCTCTGGAACGAACTCGAAGCTGCGGAAGAAAAGCTCGAGGGACCAGAGACAACATTACAGCAGTACAAGGCGATCAAGGACAGAGAGAAGGCCACACGTTTTTTGCTAATTCTCAACGACTCTTACCTCACTTTCAGATCGCAGATCTTAGCCATGGAGCCACCACCTCCTCTCGGACGAATTTTCCAGCTGGCCGTTCAGGAGGAGAGCCAGCGACTCGCGGCACCGGAGAACTCAAGGGCGACGGAGAGCGTCGCGCTCTTGGCTCGCGGTGAACGGACGGGCACTTGAACCCTAAGCCAGGAGAAGCTGCGACGAGAGAGAGAGGGGCTAGGGTTTCAGCCCGAAAAAATTTCTTTTAAGGGGCAAGGAATGGACGGCTCAGATCGCATCTCGCGATCGGACGGGACAGATCGCATCTCGCGATCGGAAGGCACAGATCGCATCTCGCGATCCGACGGCTCCAAATCGATCGAGCCATATGCAGAATCGGACGGTGGATATGGGTTCTCCAATAAAGGATCCTACGGCTCAGATTCGTGAAATTATGGGCAAAATTTCAAGGGCAAAGGTAAATTATATTGTGATTATTGCAAACGTCCACATCACACTATTCATAATTGCTGGAAATTACATGGTAAGCCTGGAGTAAAAAAAGGGAAGGAATCATCAGTGGCAGCTTATCATATCACCGGATCAACCGAATCCAGTACTGATCAGCCCATGACGCATGGACAATTTCAGCAACTCATGCGGGCTCTACAAAAATTGGATACTTCCAATAAAGGAAGTAGTTTTTCAGGTATTTCTTATTGCATGACGAATTCCATTTCCAGAAGTACTTGGATTATTGATTCGGGAGCCAGTGATCATATTGTCTGCAATAAAGGGTTCTTTTCTGTCATCCATGAAAAATTAAATATTCCTATTACTGTGCGACTGCCAAATGGAAATGTCACTTATGTCACTTATACAGGCACGGTAAATCTCAGTCCTCAGATTACCCTTCAAAATGTCCTTTATGTCCCTGAATTTCAATTCAACCTTATTTCTGTGTCTAGAGCCTGCAAGGAAAATTCTTGCCAAGTATTGTTCAATGCTGATACTTGTTTCTTTCAGGCCCTTTCGACTGGCAAACTGATGGGCTTGGGTAACCTCTCTAAAGGCCTTTTCTTGTGGACCAATTTTCCAAACACTTTTGATTTGTCTAGTATTTCCTTGAATAAAAAATCATTGTGTAACTCTGCTACCAATGATAAAAACTTCATTATGCATTTGAGAATGGGACACAGTGCCTTATTTCCTTTTTCCCAGTGTCATATTTGTCCACTAGCCAAACAATCGCGCTTAGCTTTTCCATTAAGCAATACTCGTGCAAATGCTATTTTCTCTTTAATCCATGTCGATGTTTGGGGGCCTTATCATACACCAAATCATGATGGGTCTCGCTATTTTCTTACTATCGTGGATGATCACTCAAGAGCTACATGGATATTTCTTATGCAATCCAAAGGTCAAGTCTTCTCAAATTTGAAGACTTTCATCTCCTTGTCGAAGAACCAATTCGGGAAATCTATCCAGCGAATTCGGACAGATAATGGAAGAGAATTCTTCAATCATGACTGTAAGTCTTTATTATCAAGTCACGGCATTTTGCATGAAAGTTCGTGCATATACACCCCGCAACAAAATGGGGTAGTGGAAAGGAAGCACCGTCATCTTTTGGAAGTAGCACGTGCATTAAAATTTCAGGCTTATATTCCAGACGATTTTTGGGGAGATTGCGTTGTGACAGTAGCTTATCTGATAAATCGTATGCCCACAAAAATTCTTGATGGACGGACACCTTTCGAAGTACTTTTTGGAAAAAGGCCGGAGCTGGATCATCTCAAGGTTTTTGGGTGTTTATGTTACGCCACTACAGTGGGCCCTCGGGACAAACTGGGTCCCCATGCTCGAAGGTGTATATTCATAGGATATCCAAACTTGCAAAAGGGATATCGACTCTTCGAACCAACCACAAAGGAATTCTTTGTAAGCAGGGATTGTTCTTTCCATGAAGATGTCTTTCCATTTAAAGAAGACAGGCCATCACAAGAAGAATCAAACCATAGTGGTAGTCCATGGGAGTATCCACATGAGGAAGAAGCGTTTAAGGAGCCAGAATATTTCTTGATTCCTCAACATGGCATTCCACCGACTCCGCAAATCCCTTTATGGGCTCAAACAGGCTTCCAGACAGTGGTACGCCAAGTTTGCTAATGCTCTCACAGCTGCAGGTTTCAAGCAGTCCAGGTACGATTATGCTTTATTTACTTGGACAAAAGATATGTCATCTGTTTATTTGATGATATACGTTGATGATATTTTAATCATGGGCAACGACCAGAATGCGATAAAGAGTCTCAAGGAATATCTACACTCCACTTTTCACATTAAAGATTTAGGAGCACCTAGATATTTCCTTGGGATCGAAATTGCACGGTCCAACCTAGGGATTTCTCTCGCCGCCGAAAGTTTGTGTTGGAAATTATATCGAAGCAGTCCGTCGGGGTGCAAACCATCGGTTGTTCCAATTGAGCGTAGATGTCAAATTAACCACGGCGGAATATGATGCGAGACATCACGAATGATCCTGTACTCAAAGACCCGTCAAGTTATCAGAAGCTCGTTGGAAAACTCATATACTTAACCATGACAAGACCAGACATATGTTATGCTGTACAGACACTGAGCCAATTCATGCACAAACCAAAGCAGTCCCACATGAATGCAGCCCTGAAGGTCGTGAAGTATTTGAAGAAATGCCCAGGACTCGGGATACTTCTCTCTAGGAAAAGGAACATGGAAATGACGGCTTATTGTGATGCGAATTATGCAACCTGTCCCATGAGCAGAAGATCCATCACAGGTTTCTGCATTAAACTGGGAGAATCTCTACTCTCATGGAAGACAAAAAAATAGCCAACTGTATCACTGTCTTCAGCAGAAGCGGAATATCGAGCCATGGCAAAGACCACTTGCGAGATCGTATGGATACGGGGCTTACTCCAGGATCTAGGGATACAAATAAAGGGACCAACCATGCTGTTCTGCGATAACGATGCAGCCATCAAGCTTGCAGTCAATCCTATAGTGCATGAAAGGACAAAACATATAGAAGTGGACTTTCATTTTACTCGGGATAAGATTCAAGAAGGAATAATCAGAACAAGGGGAATTGGAACTACAGAGCAACCAGCAGATGTCTTTACAAAACCTCTTTGTCAAAGGCAACATGCATATCTATTAAGCAAGCTAGGTGTCTTGGACATCTATAAGCCATCAGCTTGAGGGGGAGTGTTGGAAGATATGCTCGCAATATTCCAATCGAAGATTGAAATTGATACACTAAATCAATTTCATATTTGATACAATATTACAAGAAATATTATTTCCTTTTATTGACCTCCCTTTTGTACTATATATTACAAGCCCCTTGTACATTGAATACACACAGAAATACATAAAGTCCTTCTATTCTCTCCTATTCTATTCTCTCTCGCTTGTCTTGCTTGTTTTCTTTCAAATCACTCGGCTGCTGTCGCGATTTCGATAAATCTGAATGGAAGGGACAGGAGGAGGGGGGAATATATATGAAGATCGGAAGATTTTATAAATTATGTCGGCTTGAAAATTTTAATTTCCTTGAAAATTACTATAAAAATATCAAAATTTGACACTTCACAGAAGTAGAAAAGGAAAGAAAAAAGAATTTGTAATATCCCCTCGGGAAAATCTTCCATGAACTTTCTTCTTAATTATTTTTACCATTATTAATCCAGTAACATCAATAAAAAACGTTCCATTCCCTTTCCTTTCAAACCAATTCAACATATTGCAATTTCAATTTCCAATTGCTAATCTCATCTATGAAATGATAAGATGACTATGTTTAAATAATCCCAGCATCACTAACAAAATCCAATAAAATTATTCACATCTCTCCTGAATCAACAAAAAAGTCCGATGGTGAATGTGTAAAAATATATTTACGCCAATGGAAGACCTATCAATAAACACTAAGTTTTTAAAGGAATTTCTAATTAATATGCTAGATTAACTCTAGCCAACAAAAATAGGTTAGATAGTGGATTGAGTGAGTCTGCTTGTATCTTAATTATATCAATTTGCTAGCACTTCTCGATCTCAATTATAAACTTTTCTTATTTTCGTCAAATTGAATCTCTCTTACTTTGCAAAAATATAACTCTATGTCCGAAGAAGAAGAAGAAGCAGGAGGAGGAGGAGGAGGAGGAGGACTCATCTATTTTTGAATCTATAGATTTTATTGTATTTTCTTTCTTATGGGCAAAGTGTGTGCTCTTTTCCTTGAAGAAAGAAAAAATAATTGCATTTTACCTAGTACACGCGATTTCCTATGTTTTCCCTGGTAAGTAATGACACCTCTGCTTTTCATTTCTTCTTTTTATTTATTTAATGCTAGCTTGACTCTTATTTTGTAAATAATTCATATATGATGTGCTAATCATGTTAACACTTCCAACGACAATTGCTATCGTCCCATTTGAAAAGTAAAGGCCATAAAGGATGAGGATATGGGTCAAATGGGTTGTAAATTTTGACCCATTTATACTTAGCCAATTATTTTTTGAGCCCATTTAAATGTGTTCCAAACATTTTGGCTAATCCATATTTGACCTGGCCATGAAAAACGAGTTAAAAAAAATGGGCTTTGTGTCCACCTTGACACCTCCAATGTTCAGAAAGTTTAAAGATAACCGTTTTCTGTTCAAATGAAAATTATACATTGGATTAAACATATCAGTAGATGCCTTTTCATTTCTCTAGCGAAAGGCAATAGATATCCTTCTCAGCTTCTCCCTATGATCCATATTTATCTTTTGATTCCATTTCAATGACCTGCATTGTTCACGTAGTTAAAAAAAGGGAGCAATATCGGTTGGCTTTATCGTCTAATTGCATTAGATTGAGATCCCATCGGCTTATTCAATCGAAAATACATGATAACGTGATGAAGTTTGAAATCACTTATTACTTCTTTAGGATGATACTTCTTTGTCTCTCTATTATACATAAGAGATGATGTTTATGTTTGCATAGAAAAATGACCGACTTTTGGTTATTATTGACATGTGATAAACTTAGTCAATGAGAGCAAAGTTTTGGTCATTTATAAATAAAATTATCAATAACCTGAAAGAATTGGCAAAAAGTGGAGTGAACAATCTTGAAGACAACCGTCAAAGAAGTTACTGTCAATGTTGTGGAATAAAGCAACAATTAAGATCGTACAATCAAAGAAACTGTCAAGATAGTGGAGAAAGCGTCAAAGTAATGGAGTTAATGTAATTGTTCAGTAACCATTTGTAACCTCTTTTCTATAACTTCTCTTTGTAACCTCTGATGATAATAGTCAACTGTGTACTTTAAATAGACACATCGTATTCTTTAGAGGCACTTGCGCACAAACAAACAAATTTACTATTTTTCAATTGTCTTTACTTTCCTATAGAGCACTTTTAATTTCTAGACTCATATCATCAATTAAATTCTGAAATGTTTCTTAGCTATAGTTTCTAAATCCGCATCATCAATTAAATTTTGATGTTATCTTTATCCTAAGTGTTGCTTTGTCGATTAAATTCCGGCATAATTTGTTTATGTTTAGTTTTATTGAAGTGATTGTATTCTCTAAACTTTGTCGTCGATTAAATCTTGGCACAATTTGTATTCTTACAGTTTCATATCAATGATGAGGATGCTTGAATTAAAAGTGAAGTTAAAGATAAAGAAGAAAGGCTAAAGCGTGATTAAAAATATAATTCACATCCCTAACAAAAGCCAAAGATATAGAAGAAAGGCTAAAGCGTGATTAAGGCTCCGTTCGTTTCATAGAAAATGCGGCGTTTTAGAAAAATGTTTTATGAGAAAATGTAATTATTTTCCGATGTTTGGCTGAAACCTGAAAATATACTGCAAAATATTTTCTGTTGTTCGATAAGAAAAATCTTTTCTTCCAAGTACTCTTTTCCAATAGTTTTTTTATGATTTTATTTTTTATAATCGATTTTTGATTTTTTCTTTTGCTCATTCTTCTTCCTCACCAATCACCAGCCATGCAATGGCTAGCAACCAACCAAAGGTGACCTCTGGTGAGTTTGAGCAAGCTCATTGACCTCTAGCGAGCTCGAGCTCGCTAGTTTTCCAAATCAACAATCTCGAAGGTCGAGCTTGAGGCTAGCCAGATTAGTGAGCGAGAGCCTTTGGCTCGTCGATTTGGTGAGGCTCAAGGCTGGCAAGCTTAGTGCCTTTGGTGAGGCCCAAGGCTGGCGAGAGAGCTTGAGCTTGCCAGAGGTTGCCTTTGGCTAGTTGCTGGCCGTCATGTGGCCAGCGACTAGCGAGAATAAAGAAGAAGCAAAATAAAAAATAAAGGAAAGAAGAAGAAGAAGAAGAAGTGGGACTAGTAGGGGTGTAAAATAAGAGAGAGTTAAAATATAATTGACATCCCTATCAATAGCCAAAGATTAAGAATAAAGGCTAAAGTGTGTTTAAAAATATAATTTACATCCCTATCAACAGCAAAGATAAAGGGAAAAGGCTAAAGTGTGATTAAAAATATAATTTACATCCCTAATAACAGCCAAAGTGCTATGGTTTTCATGCCTTAAATTTAAACTCCACAAGTTTGTCGCTGATGCCTATTTTGCTCCCTACTGACCTCAGCTCAAGTCTTGTTGCCTCGAACTCCCTTTATAACCATGCATTGTTGGACCCTCGGTTGCATGAAGCAAGACATCCATTCGTATCGGACCATCAAAAAATTTCAAGGTATTGTCGACTCTCCGCCCTTAATAGTAGCCTTTTCTAATGTCATGTTCTTCAGTTTGCATATTCATTCAACCATTGTTGCCTTACTGTAATACTCATGCTGACTAATAGATTTCCTTCCGGGATCTAGTGAGAGAGAGAGCAAGGATCAAATGGGAATTACGAAAATTCTTGTGGAAGCCCAGAGTCTATGGATGAAACTCAATCTCCGAGGTGCGATCCTTACAAGCATATCTCTACAAGTCTTCTCATCTTTTTTGCACCCATGCGAAAGAGGTGGTCAAACAGGTATATCAGGCCTCTCATGTGGTTAGCTTACTTGGTTGCTGACTCAGTTGCTATCTATGCCTTTGGACTCATTGCCAAAGTCCAAATCAATGGTGGTACTTCAAACTCCGAGGTCGATGCATACGATGACCTTTTGGCATTTTGGGCTCCATTTCTTCTTTTACACCTCGGAGGACCGGACACCATAACTGCTTTTGCTCTCGAGGATAATGAGCTGTGGCTTAGACACTTGCTTAATCTCTTATTCCAGCTAGGCACTGCATGCTATGTGTTTTACCAATCCCTCCCCTATAACAAGCTTGTTGTCCCAACCTACCTTGTGTTTATTGGAGGAACCATAAAATATATAGAGCGAACACGTGCTCTATATCTTGCAAGCTTCAGTAAATCCCGTGGTTCCCTGCTCTCGTCTGTTGATGCTCCGCGGGACAGCGATGCTTTAATAAATATGTTGCCGGGGCCCAATAACGAATCCCGAGATGCTGGAGAGCAAAATAAAACCGATTTGGACGACAGAGTAGTGATAAAAGCCGCATTTTTTTGCTCCATAACCTTCAAAGGCCTCCTTGTGGAACTCCCCATCAACTACCGTCAAATGACGAAAAGCTGGGAATTTTTCCTGAGCATATCCGCAAAGGATGCTTTTCGGATCACTGAGGCTGAGCTCAACTTCTTTTATGATGTTCTTTATACCAAGGCTGCTGTTGTTCACTGTCCAATTGGGTACCTTTTTCGAGCTACCTCAATTGGCTCCATCCTTGTTGCTTTTGCACTTTTCTATGTCCTGAATAAGCATGGCTTTCACGAATATGATATACGGATTACATACACCTTGCTACTTGGAGCTGTGGGCCTGGAATTTGTAGCTCTTAGTATGCTCATTTGCTCTGACAGGACAGTTGCAAAAATGGAGACATCTGAGAAACATTGTAGAAGTTTATTTAAAGGAAGCATCTTCATTAAGTGCCTCCATAAATTAAAATCTGAAAGGTCACCATTCGCATTGCATGTGCTGCATGCTAGGTGGTCTAGATCAATCTTCCAGTACAATTTGATAGATTATTGGCTGAGAAGGTGGCCAAAATGGATTGAGAAACTCCTTGGTCTCATCTCTCTCGGGGAATGGGTTGATGACTTGAGGTCTGGACGAGGAGAAAAATACAGAGATGAGTTAGGCGAACTGATTTTTGATCAGCTGAAACGGAAGAAATCAGTTGCTTGTGATTGGAAAACATTAATGAAGATATGTGCTGCTCGAGGTGAATGGGCTCTGGCGCATACTACAACAGAGCAAGAGTGCCAATGCTTGCTTCCATTCGTGAGGGATGTTGAGTATAATGCGAGCCTTTTACTGTGGCATGTTGCCACCGATCTCTGTTATTATGCCAATGCTGACCCCCACTCCGAAGAAAGGAGGAAAGATCGTGAAAACAGTAAGGTCTTGTCGGATTATATGCTTCATCTTTTGATCAAACAACCTAATATGATGTCTGCAGTGGCTGGGTTTGGCGATATAAGGTTCCGATGCACTTGTGATGAGATGGACAACGTCCTCAGCAATTTTGATGGGAGCAAAACGAACATAACGAAGAAAAATGCCTGCGAAAGTCTCATCTCCGTTGATCCCGAAGCGCAGCTAGAGCTAAAAGATAGAGACACAATCAGATCTGTGCTTTTTAATGCGCGTGTTCTCGCTGCAAGATTGCAGAGTATTGAAAAGGAAAAGAGGTGGAAGATCATGAGTGAAGTGTGGGTGGAATTATTGGGGTATGCTGCGGCTCATTGCCGACCGTCTGAGCATGCTCGACAACTTAGTAGAGGAGGAGAACTTGTCACCTTGGTTTATTTATTGATGGCACAGCTTGGCCTTTATCGACATCTCCAAAAAGTCGAAAATTCCATTGAAAACTAAAGCTGGGGGATTAAGCGTGCTGATTTACTCTGACTTCACAATGTCAAAAGTGTCCTTCTCTACACACTCCAGCTGTTCAATTTCTATAGTATTGATAATTCGGATGTTTTAGGAGTTTGAGTTGTTAAGTTCTCAGGTTAAGTTTCTCTCCTTTTTTTTTTGGCAGTGCTCTGATTGTTCTAGTTCTAAGTAACATTCCCCGTTTGAAATTAGCAGTATTTCAAATCAAGCCATGTTTAATAGCGGTTGTTCGTGGAGCGACAAAACTCCTATTGCAAAAATGACAGGACAAAAAAGAAAAAGGATGGAATTAGGAAATGAGGCGGAAGTGTCCAACACCACGTGGCGCGAACCCACCACGTTAGCCCCCGCGGGGGGGTAGTTCTTCCTCTTTCCAGTATTCCTTTTTCTGGGCCAGCATTCCTCTTCTTTAATTTGTTATTCCTCAGTCAGTGTAGTAGTGTTAGCATTGCTGCGTTAATTGATCCCGGTCACTCTCTGTCTCTCCCCCACTCCACAAATTACATCCGAGTGCTCTGATTTATAATTCAGGTCGCAAGTTTAATATCGTACCGTTCAATAGAAAGTAACATTTTTTAAGTAAGAAATTAGTGAATATCAGCCACCTTCATTTAAATGATCATTCCCAATGTAAATGCGGAATGTACGTGGCTGTTTAACAGTGGTTTGATTGAAAATGGAGAAAACGTAAACTGCAAGTATTCCAAACCAAATTCGTTGATTCTTTTTATTTCCCAATCAAAAACAAACTCAAGAACCTTAGTTTGATTATACTATAGGAGCAAGGTCTTGTGAAGAACACGCAAATGAATAATAAAATAAACAGAAAATAAAAAAAGAAGTGTGAATGAGGCTAAAGCTAAAAGTGGAAACAAACGGTTTTAAAACTTGAAAGCAAGAAGCAACAGTATTTCTACCTATAAGGGCTACCAACGTTAGTCCCTTCAATGAAGGCACCTGGCCTAGAGTGCGTTCATTATTTTTATGTGTTGGTATCTGCACGCCTAGTACTCTCGTTTTAAATTGTATATTTTTCTTTTCCCAATAAGGTGGGGATATCCTGTGTTTTACATTCCAAAATTCAGATGAAATAATTTAAGAACTTACTCAAATCTAACAAATGACAAAAGACTCTCTCTCTCTCTTGGCATTGTGGCAGGTGTGATGACGACGCTTTGATGAGAAGAAAGGTTAAAGATAAATAAGAAAAGGCTAAAGTGTGATAAACAATAGAATGGACACCACTAACAAAAGCCAAGGAGCTCTGGTCCTATAAATATATATATACGCGCAATCTCCACTATGAATTGATACTAGACGAATCGTGAGAGATGTGCAAGGGTCTGCATTGGTTATCTTAGCTGTTGCATCAGAAACGAAGAGCAAAGGAGAAAAATAAAGTTGATTGGGGAGTTCTGTAATTGTTCTTGTTAAGGCCGATGCATATGGTGACCTTTCGGCATTTTGGTCTCCATTTCTTTTGCTACACCTCAGAGGACCAAACACCATAACCGCTTTCGCGCTTGACAATAATGAGCTGTGGGGTATGCATTGGCTTAATCTCTTATTTCAGCTAGGCACTGCATGCTATGTTTTTATTAATCCCTCCCCAAGTAACAAGCTTATTGTCCCAACCATCCTCATGTTTATTGGAGGAACCATAAAATATTTAGAGCGAACGCATACTCTGTATCTTGCAAACTTCAGTAAATTCTGTGATTCCCTGCTCGGATAGGATAGCGATGCTTTAATAAGGATGATGCTGGGGCCCAATAACGAACCCCAAGACGTTGGAGAGCAAAATAAAACCAATTTTGGACGACAGAGAAGTGATAAAAGCAGCATCTTTTTACTTCACAATCTTCAAGGGCCTCCTTGTGGAACTTCCCTTCGGCTTACATTAAATGAACAAAAGCTGGGAATTATTCCTGAGGATGACCGCAGAGGATGCTTTTCGAGTCACGAGCACGATAGAACCCACCCAGCACTCGAGAAGCGGCGAGGGAGTCAGAAAAAGCTTACTAGTGATTTCGCAGGGGCTGCAATCGGGCGACGGAGGGCGCAGAAGGAGAGGAGTTTTGGGAGCTGAGCCGACCGCTTCATCATCGATCGGAGAAAGAGGCGATTCGACGGCCACTGAGTCGGCGAGACAGCCGGCTGAGACGGTCCAGCTCGTTGCGATGATGCTCCAATCGGTGTCGTCTCCGGCGATCGAGCCCGTGATCGATACTGCGACTGCGAAGAGATGGAAATCACTCGGCGGCGGTCGCGATTTCAATAAATCTGAATGGAAGGGACGGGAGCAGGAGGGGGGAGTGTGTGTATATATATATGAAGATTGGAAGATTTTTATAAATTATGTCGGCTTGAAAATTTTAATTTCCGTGAAAATTACGATAAAAATATCAAAATTTGACACTTCACAGAAATAGAAAAGAAAAGAAAAGAAAAGTCGTAATATCCACTCGAAAAATCCTCCATGAACCTTCTTCTTAATTATTTTTACCATTATTAATCCAGTAAAATCAATAAAAAAATGTTTTATTTCCTTTCCTTTCAAACCAATTCAACGTATTGCAATTTCAATTTCCAATTGCTAATCTCGACTATGAAATGATAAGATGACTATGTTTAAATAATCCCAACATCACTAACGAAATCCAATAAAATTATTCACATCTCCCTTGAATCAATAAAAAAGTCCGATGGTGAATGTGTAAAAATATATTTACGCCAATGGAAGACCTATCAATAAACACTAAGTTTTTTCAAGGAATTTCTAATTAATTTGCTAGGTTAATTCTAGCCGACAAAAATAGGTTAAATAGTGGATTGAGTGAGTTTGTTTGTATCTTAATCATATCAATTTGCCAGCACTTCTCGATCTCAACTATAAACTTTTCTTATTTTCGTCAAGTTGAATCTCTCTTTTCTTTGCAAAAATTTAACTCTATGTCCGAAGAAGAAGCAGGAGGAGGACTCATCTATTTCTGAATCTATAGATTTTATTGTATTTTCTTTCTTATGGGCAAAGTGTGTGCTCTTTTCCTTGAAGGAAGAAAAAATAATAATTTTCCCACAAATTGCATCTTATATATATGTGTGTGTGTGTCAAAAACAATTGCATTTTACCCAGTACACGCGATTTGCTATGTTTTCCCTGGTAAGTAATGACACCTCTGCTTTTCGTTTCTTCTTTTTATTTATTTAATGCTAGCTTGACTCTTATTTTGTAAATAATTCATTTTTGATGTGCTAATCATGTTAACACTTCCATCGACAGTTGCTATCATCCCATTTGAAAAGTAAAGGCGATAAAGGATGAGGATATGGGTCAAACGGGTTGTAAATTTAGACCTGTTTATACTTAGCCATTTATTTTTTGAGACCATTTAAATGTGTTCCAAACATTTTGGCTAATCCATATTTGACCTGGCTATGAACAAAGAGTTAAAAAAATGGGCTTTGTGTCCACCTTGACACCTCCAATGTTCAGAAAGTTTGAAGATAACCGTTTTCTGTTCAAATGAAAATTATACATTGGATTAAACAGACCAGTAGATGCCTTTCCATTTCTCTAGCAAAAGGCAATAGTTATCCTTCTCAACTTCTCCCTATGATCCATATTTATCTTTTGATTCCATTTTGGATGACCTGCATCGTTCATGTAGTTAAAAGAAGGGGAGCAATATCGGTTGGCTTCGTCATCTAATTGCATTAGATTGAGATCCCATCAGCTTATTCAATTGAAAATACATGATAACAGGATGATGTTTGAAATCACTGATGACTTCTTTAGGATGATACTTCTTTGTCTCTCTATCATCCATAAGAGATGATGTTTATGTTTGCATAGAAAAATGACCAATTTTTGGTGATTATCAACATGTGATAAACTTAGTCAACGAGAGCAAAGTTTGGTCATTTATAAATAAAATTATCAATAACCTGAAGGAATCAGCAAAAAGTGGAGTCAACAATCTCGAAAACAACCGTCAAAGAAGTTATTGTCAATGTTGTGGAATAAAGCAACGAAAAATAATACAATCAAAGAAACTGTCAAGAAAGTGGAGAAAGCATCAAGGTAATACAGTCAATGTAATTGTTCAGTAACCATTTGTAACCTCTTTTCTATAACTTCTCTTTGTAACCTCTGATGATAATAATTAATTGTGCACTTTAAATAGACACATTGTACTCTTTAGAGGCACTCGTGCACAAACAAACAAATTTACTATTTCTCAATTGTCTTTACTTTCCTATAGAGTGCTTTTAATATCTAGACTCACATCATCAATTAGATTTCGACATGTTTCTTAACTGTAGTTTCTAAATCTGCATTGTCAATTAAATTCCCACATTATCTTTATCCTAAGTGTTGCTTTGTCGATTAAATTCTAGCATAATTTGTTTATGCTTAGTTCTATTGAAGTGATTGTATTGTCCGAACTTTGTCGTCGATTAAATCTTGACACAATTTGTATTCTTACAGTTTCATATCAATGATGAGGATGCTTGAATTAAAAGTGAAGTTAAAGATAAAGAAGAAAGGCTAAAGCGTGATTAAAAATATAATTCACACCCCTAACAAAAGCCAAAGATAAAGAAGAAAGGCTAACGCATGATTAAGGCTCAATTCTTTTCATAGAAAATGTGGCGTTTTAGAAAAATGTTTTCCAAGAAGATGTAATTATTTTCCAATGTTTAGCTGAAACATGAAAAATAGAGCGCAAAATATTTTCTGTTGTTCAATAAGAAAAATCTTTTCCTCCAAGTACTCTTTTTCAATAGTTTTTTTGTAATTTTATTTTTTATAATCTATTTTTGATTTTTGATTTTTGATTTTTTTTTTTGCTCCTTCTTCCTCACCAATCACCCACCACGCAATCGCTGGCGACCAACCAAAGGCGACCTCTAGTGAGCTTACTAGATCAACAATCTCAAAGGTCAAGCTTGAGGCTTGCCAAATTTGTGAGCGAGAGCCTTTGGCTTGTCGATTTGGTGAGGCTCAAAGCCATCAAGCTTGGCGCCTTTGGTGAAACCAGGAGGAGGAGGAGGAGGAGGAGGTAATAATATAATTGGCATCCCTATCAACAACCAAAGATTAAGAATAAAGGCTAAAGTGTGCTTAAAAATATAATTTACATCTCTATCAACAACAAAGATAAAGGATAAAGGATAAAGGCTAAAGTGTGATTAAAAATATAATTTCCATCCCTAATAACAGCTAAAGCGCTCTGGTTTTCACGCCTTTAATTTACACTCCACGAGTTTGTCGTTGACGCCTATTCTGCTCCCTACTGACCTTAGCTCAAGTCCTGTCGCCTCAAACTCCCTTTATAACCACGAATTGCTGGACCCTCGGTTGCATGAAGCAAGACTTCCATTCGTATGGGACCATAAAAAAATTTCAAGGTATTGTCGACTCTCCATCCTTAATAGTAGCCTTTTCTGATGTCATGTTCTCTGGTTTGCACATTCATTCAACCATGCTTGCCTTACTGTAATACTCATGCTAACTAATAGATTTCCTTCTAGGATCTAGTGAGCGAGAGAGGGGATTAAATGGGAATTGCGAAAATTCTTGCTGAAGCCCGTAATCTATGGATGAAACTCAATCTTCGATGGACGATTCTTACGAGCCTATCTCTGCAAGCCTTTCTCATTTTTTTGCACCCATGCGAAAGAAGTGGTCAAACAAGTGGATCAGGACTCTCATGTGGTTAGCTTACTTGGTTGCCGACTTGGTTGCTACTTATGCCTTTGGACTCAATGCCAAAGCCCAAATCACTAGTGGTACTTCAGACTCCGAGGCCGATGCATACGGTGACCTTATGGCATTTTGGGCTCCATTTCTTCTGCTACACCTCGGAGGACCAGACCCATAACTGCTTTCGCACTTGAGGATAACGAGCTGTGGGGTAGGCACTTGCTTAATCTCTTATTCCAGATAGGCACTGCATGCTATGTGTTTTACCAATCCATTCCCAGTAACATGCTAATTGTCCCAACCATCCTCGTGTTTATTGGAGGAACCATAAAATATATATAGCGAGCATATACTCTGCATCTTGTAAGCTTCAGTAAATTCCGTGGTTCCTTGCTCACGGCTCTTGATGCTTTGTGGGATAGCGAAGCTCCAATAGGGATGATGTCGGAGCCCAATATCGAATCCCGAGATGTTGGAGAGCAAAATAAAACCGATGTGGACGAGAGAGAGGTGATAAAAGCCGCATTTTTTTACTTCACAACCTTCAAAGGCCTCCTTGTGGAACTCCCCTTCGGCTTCCGTCAAATGAAAAATAGCTGGGAATTTTTCAGCAGCATAACCACAAAGGATGCTTTTCAGGTCATTGAGGCTTAGCTCAACTTCTTTTATGATCTTCTTTATACCAAGGCTGCCGTGGTTCATTGTCCAACAGGGTACCTTTTCCGAGCTATATTAGTTGGCTCCATCGTTACTGCTTTTGCGCTTTTCCATGTCTTGAACAAGCATGGTTTTCAAGAGTTTGATATAACGATTACATCCACCTTGCTCCTTGGAGCTGTGGGCCTGGAATTTGTAGCTCTTAGTTTGCTCATTTGCTCTGACAGGACGGTTGCAAAAATAGGGACATCTGAGAAACACCGTGGAAGTTTGTTTAAAGGAAGCATCTTCATTAAGTTCCTCCACCAATTCAAATCTGAAAGCTCACCATTCGCATTGCGTATGCTACATGCTAGGTGGTCTAGATCAATCTTCCAGTACAATTTGATAGATTCTCGGCTGGGAAGGTGGCCAAAATGGATCGAGAAACTCCTTGGTCTCATCCCTCTGGACGAATTGTTTGATGACTCGAAGCCTGGACGAGTGGAACCATGCCTTGAAAAATTACGTGAACTGATTTTTGATGAGCTGAAACGGAAGGAATCGGCTGCATATAATACGACACTGATAAAAGTACCAACCTCGACACTGAAGAAAGTAGGAACAATCGTGAAAACAGTAAGGTCTTGTCAGATTATATGCTTCATCTTATGATCAAATAACCCGATATAATGTCCGCAGTTGCTGGGTTTGGGGAAATAAGGTTCCGATACACTTGTGCTGCGATGGACGATATCATCGGCGAATATGTCTCTAAGGGGAGCAAAACGAACATAACGAAGGAAAGTGCGTGCAATACTCTCCTTAATTATGCTCGTACAGAAGAGAAACCAGACCTAGGGAAAGGAGAGAATCAGTTCCGTGCTTTTTGATGCACGTATTTTCGCCAATCAATTGCTGCAAATTGAAAGGAAAAAATGTGGAGGATCATGATTGAAGTGTGGATGGAATTACTGGGGTATGCTGCCGTTCATTGCCGAGCTTAATCATGCTCAACTACTCAGTAAAGGAGAACTTGTCACCTTGGTTTGGTTATTGATGGCACAGCTTGGCTTCTATCAACATTTGCAAAGAGTTGAGTCTCCAGGAACAACCAAAAAATGAAAACAAAGTCTCTAGGAAGAGGGCTCGGACTCTTGTTTAACATGAGAATAACAGCTTATTATAAGTCATAAATTCTTAAATAAGTGGATCATACAATAATTTATCATTATTTGTTATTTGGTTTGATGTGTTCTAGAATAAACTGTTATTCTCATAATAAATTAAAGAATACTATCAATCATTTTTCAAGGAGGACTGATTTGATTGTTCGAAAATAGTTAGGGTAAGTTGCTGAGTCGGCAAAGGATGAGGCTCTCTACGTGCAAATCCCATTGAAAATGTAACGCTGGGCGATCTCACCTTTTTTACCCCTTTTATGGCTTCTTCTTGTACTAAGCGGGTTGATTTGCTTTGTCTGCACAGTGTCAAAAGTGTCCTTCCCTGTGAACTCCTGCCGTTTAATCTGTATTATCATGCGATTCTGTGTACACTTCTGTGAATCACTATCTACATATGCTAAAGTCTGCCATGGACTGTTCAAATTTATAATCAATTTCAAATCACTGGACAAATTCTGCAACCATAAAGTAAGCACCGCTTAATTGAGTTCAAAATCTAAGCAAGTATGATCTTTATTGTTGCATTTTATATAATTAAACAAAATACTACCTTTCTTCAATACCATAAAACATTCCCTTGGATTATTCATCCTGTTGCAGTGTGGCCCTCAAATTTGAAAGATAAATGGCGAAACTAACTGGAGCAATTAATGCAGAACTGGAAGCACCAATACATAAGAATTTGATAAAGCCATAGCTGCTAGCCATGTGAAGACATGGATGGACCTATTAAAGTTATTGTTATTTTTTTTTGTCGTGTCATTCGTACTTATTATAGGGAGCACATCCCACCCTGACACCATCAGCTCCTTCCAGTAATGCCGCATTCGGTGGAGAAAATATTGGGTGAGTTTAATAGTCCACGTAGAATGGTGCAGCTCACCACTCAGCTATGAACACGTGTCCATCCGGTACATGCTGTCTCCCTCCTCTCTCTCTCTGTCAGATTCAGGCCCACAGCAACAGCAGCAAACCCTCCCTCTCCTCTCTCTCTCTTCTGGTTCAAAGCTCCACTCTCTCTCTCCTCTGGTTCAACGCTCCGCTCTCAAATCGGACCGAGCATCTCCTTGAAGCGCACGATCGAGTCGAGCCTCTGCAGCTTCAGGTCCCGCTGGTACCGGTTGATGAGGGCATCGGCTTTCGCGTCAATCTCGTCCCCTCCTTCTTCCACGGACGGCGCCGACGCCGGGCCGCTCTTTTTCCTGCCCTCTCTCGCCGTCTGGGGCCTCCGGCGCTGCACGACGGGTTCGTCCTCCTCCTCCACGCAGAAGACTCGCCGTGGGCAGCCCGCCTTCGGGTCTGACCTGACCCTCCTCACTCGATAGTCTTGATGGACGCGACCCGCGTCGGTGTAGGGAACTGAGTCGTCATCTTCGGAATCGGAGTCGACCCCGAGGTGGTGAAGCGCGTCTTCATCCGGGTCGGGATCGCTCGATCTATACAAGGAAGAGAAGTTGATGGACTTGACACGCTCGAGGAGAGACGGGGCTCGCGTGAGGCGGGGTGGCTCAGCTCGGTCCGCGTACTCCGGCTCCGAAGGACGTTCGTCATGCTGGGCGTAGCTCGGCGCTTGGGACTTAGAGAGAAGTCAAAACCAGAAGAGAGAGGAGAGAGGAGAGAGGAGAGGGAGGGTCTGCTGCTGTTGCTGCTGCTGTGGGCCCGGATCTGACAGAGAGAGAGAGAAGGGAGACAGCAAGTACTCGGATGGACACGTGTCCACAGATGAGTGGTGTGCTGCACCATCCTACGTGGACTATTAAACTCACCTAATATTTTCTCCATTCGGTGAGTCACGAATGTCATTTCAAATGATGGTGCGGAAAAGTTTTGCCATTCGGATGATTCAGTTGAGTCAGCTTGTGTTCAATTTTTGAAATCAAAACAAAATGGCAACTCCCCAGCCCAAGTACCACCAAATCAAGATCTCAATCTATCCATGAGCTACCCAAGGTCAGCTTAATTGGTTCGATTGGGATCAAATTTAAACTGCTAAATGATCAGTTTAATGAAAAGTTTTAGCCGACCGAAAAAGAAAAAAACTACCAGATGATTAAGTTGAGTCAGCTTGAGTTCAATTTTGAACTCAAGTAGCTCCTAAGCCTAATCTCATAATTAAACTTTTGCTTTCATTCAAAGACATTTAAACATAACAAATTATCAATTATATTGTAGTTATAAAACTTAAGTTTGAGCTCAACCTCGTATTTGGGCTTAAGTAAGTCGAGACTCATATTTCATAAGATAATTGAATGCATCTAGGTGAAATAAATTAATCATCCGTGTCAACTCAACTCAAATGCACTACAGACATGAATAAAAACATGATTACAAATCAAACTTGCCGAATGAGAATGTGAAGTAAATAAACCGACCTCCACATTCATAACAGAATGCTTAAAAGTGGCCCTATATATACTTAAGCTCCACTTCTCACTTTGACACGGTTGCAGCCAAGCAGAATATATCCTGCATAAACATGACAAGTAAATCGATTTGCCTCCTCTTATTTGTGCAAGGACATTGATCACCATGACATATAGTGGGGCCAATCATTCATGTCCACTTCCAGGCTCAATAATTCAATCTAAAATTAACTTGACTTAAGCATGATTTTACCACATCAATAGAATTTATGCCTCCATTTATTGTAAACTTGAAGTCCGGAAAGTCACGCAATAGTCCGAAAAAGTATTCATATTAACAGACAACATTAGAAAAAGAAAGAAGCAGAAAACCAAAGATAGGTTTCCCTAACAGATTTCCAGGTACGTACTTGAGAGTAGGAAACCGATGATCGTCAGCAGGGCCAATGCCATTGAGTAGTGCCTACGAGAATGTATGATGAAATGTCACGTTGGTAGAGAGAAGAGACCATATAAATTACAATCACCGCTGGAGCAATCAAGCACCATAAATTTAAGCTTAAAGGCATCAGAACAGCTCACTTAAAGGTTATGAATTTACTTAAAACTATAGTGCAAAGAACTTATGGGATAGAATGTGGCCACAAGAGGAAAATCAGAATTTACCAATCTTAAACAGTAGTCAACCATCTTTGCTGAAATGGCCTTCAAAACCAGTGAACTGAGTCCAAAAGTAGGCAGACAATTGTAGTAAAGAAACTGTAAATAATTAAATATTTGTGAGATTAATATATCTTTTGATCGTCCGTAAAATCATCTCCTTTTAGCTTGACATTATATAGTCCCCAACCGAGGCATTGCAATCGATCACACTCGTATTGGATTAAAGCCATAGCCTGAGCCTAGCAATGCAAGTGCTTCGTAGCGGCGTTCCCTCTACCTTAACTCCAATCCTAAAAGGAAAACTCGATGTCAAGCAATCGTAATCCAAATTAAACATCGAATTTCCTCTAAGCGAGCTGTACGATGCCCAAAGCTGAAACGTCAGCTATAAATGGCCTAGACTAATGGATCTTTCCTTTTTCCAACAGTGCTCTCGAAGGCCTCCAATTCCGGGCTCGGCGTCACGTCCAGACAGTGTTCATTGTGATTTTTCAAATTTCTCTTTGTTGTTGGTCAGGTTTAGTGCAGAAGGTTTGGAACTGGATTTGCATTGCATCAAATTTGTGCTTTGGTTTGGTATTTCGGTTGTTCGCCGAGCTAGTCTCCGATTTGCTTTGACGCTAATAATTTGCAAATTTGTCGTGAAGGAATGAAGCTGCAATGTTCTCAACTATCTTAACTCCGTCCATCGTATGTGGCTTTAAGATAATAAGCCGCCAACGTCTGAAAAGTAGTTTTGAGGCCTCTTGTTTTGGTAAGCCCTTGGATTTTTCCAAATGCTAATGATGGCTTCTCCGGCGATCTAGCCTAGGATTTCTTGTTGCAATCTAGTGCTGAAAAGACCGTCCAAATTTGTATAAACACCACCACAATCACTCCTATCCAAAAATATTGGAGAGTCGTCAATTGTAACTTTTATGCTCACAACGAATGAATTTACTTTTGAACACCACTTTTGACAACCCTACTCAACTTGTATATAGTTTAAAAAAATATGCACTTTCTTACCCTCCAACTGAACTTATTATAACTCACTCGAACGCACTGATACCAAATATTCCAAAAATAAAATAATCAGCAGCTTTACTTGACCTTTAGAAGTTCAATGCCCAATCGCAGTTAATGGGAATCTAGCTCGCAGTACTAATTGCATCCATCAGGAATTTCCTGCAATACTAGCATTGGAAAGAATTTTATGGGACATCTTTAGTAACGTTCTGTTCACCAACTCGTAGTTCACAAAAACTAGTGCAATTCTTCATACATGATTTGTTTAATAACTTTGGGCAAAATCCCATGCGACTAAAAGTCCAAACATATTTGATCATCTAACTAATCTACTTTATTTTCAACCAAAGCTCTGAATTGTTTGATCTTGACAACAGAATTAAACTTATACTTCAACGCAAACACTCAAGCCCTTCTCAACTGGCCATGTTGTCTAATCTTAACAGATGACCAACTAACTAATCTCTCTCCTTTTCCTATTGACTTTGGAATTGAAAGATATCTGAGAGAACTATTGCACAAACAAAAAATGATTATGCATAAGACCGAGCAAAGGCTGCAACATGTTAAAAATGAGATTATTGAAACACAGCTTCATATTGGCCAAATAAGAGACGGATGACTTCACACCCGGAAACATTCCAACAGCAGAGAAGCAGGAAAATATGCTTCCAAATGCTAATGATGGCTTCCCATCAGTGACCTTGACAATGCCCATAGCTGAAACAACAGCTACAAACGGCCTAGACCAACAATGGATCTTAAATTTTTTCAACAGTCACATAGTAAAGCAAAGGCCACAAAAATCCGCCCCTAGAACACTACAAAAGAAGAGGTTATCTAGTTAAACCATTTCCTCCATCCATAACTTCGCCACATCACGGGCAGTTGGTTTCTTTCCATATATTCCAAGAACAGCATCTCCATAAACTTCATACTCTTTAAGGACCTCAGAATTGGATAATTGTGAGAGGAAGGAAATACTCGAAGCAAACCGGAGCCAGTGACTAATCAGATAATCATTATCCAGCCAGCCACATGCACAACCATACCTGATGGCACATGACACCACTGCTTGGAACAACATATATAGCGCTATCTACATGCGCCAAAGTCCGCCATGGGCTCTTAAAATTTACAACCAACTTCAAATCACTGACTTAGCTAAAGATGCAATAAAATATGATCTATATCGTTGCATTTTATATCATAAAACAAAATAATACCTTTCTTCAATACCATAAAACATTCCCTTGGATTATTACGCAAACTCAAAACAAAATGGCAGTTTCCGCAGCCTAAGTATCACCAAATCAAGATCTCAATCTATCCATGAGCTACTTAAGATCAGCTTAATTAGTTCTATTTCAGTCAAGTTTAAACTTCTAACATGACTAAGTTGAGTTAGCTTGTGTTCAATTTTTTGAACTCAAGCAGCTCCTGAGCTTAATCTCATAATTAAAATACTTTTTTTTTTCGTTGCAAGACACTTAAACATAACAAATTATCAATTATATAGTAGTTACAAAACTTGAGTTTGAGCTCAAGCTTGTATTTGGGCTTAACTAAGCCTAGACTCATATTTCATAAGATAATTGACCGAGTCTCTATTATTCAATATGAGTTGAATTAAATTAATCATCCGTGTTAACTCAGCTTAGCTCTACAGACATGAATAAAAACACAATTACAGATCAAACTTTCCAATGATAATGTGAAGTACATAAAACGATTTCCGCATTCATATACAGATTGCTTAAAAAAGTTGCATTATATACTTAGACTCCACTTCTCACTTTGACATGCTTGCAGTCAAGCAGAGTATATCCTGGAAAAACAAGACAAGTAAGTCGCTTTGCCTCCTTTTATTGATCGACAACATGGATCGCCGTTATATATAGTGGGGCCAATCATTAATGTCCACTTCCAGGCTCAATCATTCAATCTAAAAGCTAACAAAATTAAAGTATGATTTTACCTCCTCGATAGAGTTTATGCCTCCACTTATTGAAAACTTCAAGTCTGGAAAGGAGCGCATTCGACTGAAAAAGTATTCATATATGCATATGAGAAACCGAAATGATAAGCTGAACATACTGTACTGTTTCCCCAAGCAAAATAATTAAACCATATACTCAGAAAAAAATATAACAAACAGCATTAAAAAAGACGAAGAAAGGAACAGAAAACTGAAGATAGGTTTCCTTAACATATCTCTATGTACGTTCTTGAGAGGAGGAATCCGACGATTGTCAGCAGGGCTGATGCCATTGAATAGTGCCTTATGAGAATGTTTATTGAAATGGGTCGTTGGTGAGAGAGAAGAAACCTTATAAATTAAAATCACCTGTTGAGTAACGAAGCACCATAAAGTTAGGCTTAAAGGCATCAGAACAGCTCACTTAAAGGTTAAGATTTTACTGAAAACTATAGTGCAAAGCACTTTTGGGATGTAATGTGGCCAAAGGAGAAAAGTCAGAATTTACCAAACTTGTACAGTAGTTAATTATCTTTGCTGAAATGCCCTTGAAATCCAGTGAACCGAGTCCCAAAAGAGGCAGACAGTTGTAGTCAAGAACCTGTAAATATTTAAATATTTACGAGATTAATATTTTTTTTGGTCCGTAAAAGCACCCCTTTTTAGCTAGAAATTATTATATTGTCCCCAACCAAGGCATTTCAATTGTTCGCATTGGCATTGCAATAAAGCCATAGCCTGAGCCTAGCAAAGCAAGTGCTTCGCAGTGGCGCTCCCCCTACCATAACTCTAATCTTTATAAGGAAGGCTTGATGCAAAGCAGTTGTGTAATCCAAATTAAGCATTGAATTTCCTCTACGTGACCCATACAATGCCTATAGCTGAAACATGAGCTATAAATGGCCCGGACTAATGGATCTTAGATTTTTCCAATAGTGATCTTGGAAGCCTCAAATTCCATGGTCGGTGTCAGATGGAAACAGTGTTCATTGTGATTTTTCAAATTTCCCTTTGTTGTTGATAAGGATTAGTGCTAAAAGTTAGGGACTAAATTCATGTTGCATCGAGTTTTTGCTTTGGTTTGGCAATCTGGTTGTTTGCCATATGAAGTTCTGAACTAGTGTCCGATTTCCCTTGATGCGATAAAGTTGCACATTCTTGCGAAGAAATGAAGCTACTCCATCGAGCATGGATAATGTTCCAAACTCTGTTAACTGTGTGATGCTTTATGATAATAAGTTGCCAATGACTGAAGTGGAGTTGTGATTGCGAAGTCTCTTGTTTGCTGTAAGTCTTGGGTTTCAATTTTCTTCTTCTTTGTCGGGAAGATGAGAACCTCGAAGACAATGAAAAAGAGAGAGAAATGTGAATGAGGCTAAAGCTAAAATTGGAAACAAACAGCGTTAAGCTCGTAAGCAAGAAACACCATATGACAAAAGAAGACTCTACTCTCTCTCTCTCAGTGTTAAGCTCGTAAGCAAGAAGCACCAAATGACAAAAGAAGACTCTATTCTCTCTACAAAAGAAGACTCTCTCTCTCTCTCTCTAAGCTCGTAAACAAGAAGCAGACTTTATTCTCTCTCTCTCATTAAGCTCGTAAGCAAGAAGCACCAGATGACAAAAGAAGACTCTATTCTCTCTACAAAAGAAGACTCTCTCTCTCTCTCTCTCTCTAAGCTCCTAAACAAGAAGCAAACTTTATTCTCTCTCTCTCTCTCTCATTAAGTTCGTAAGCAAGAAGCACCAGATGACAAAAGAAGACTATTCTCCCTCTCTCTCTCTCTCTCTCTCTCAGCATTAAGCTCGTAAGCAAGAAGCACTAGACGACAAAAGAAGACTCTATTCTCTCGACAAAAGAAGTCTCTCTCTCTCTCTCTCTCTCTCTCTCTCTCTCTCTCTCCGTGTTAAGCTCGTAAGCAAGAAGCACCAAATGACAAAACAAGACTATTCTCTCGACAAAAGAAAGATTCTCTCTCTCTCTCTCTCTCTCTAAGTTCATAAACAAGAAGTAGACTTTATTCTCTCTCTCTCTCTCTCTCATTAAGCTCGTAAGCAAGAAGCACCAGATGACAAAAGAAGACTCTATTCTCTCTACAAAAGAAGACTCTCTCTCTCTCTCTCTCTCTCTCTCTCTCTCTCTCTCTCTAAGCTCGTAAACAAGAAGCAGACTTTATTCTCTCTCTCTCTCTCATTAAGCTCATAAGCAAGAAGCACCATATGACAAAAGAAGACTATTCTCCCTCTCTCTCTCTTAGCATTAAGCTCGTAAGCAAGAAGCACTAGACGACAAAAGAAGACTCTATTCTCTCGACAAAAGAAGTCTCTCTCTCTCTCTCTCTCTCTCTCTAAGCTCGTAAACAAGAAGTAGACTCTATTCTCTCTCTCTCGTTAAGCTCGTAAGCAAGAAGCACCGGATGACAAAAGAAGACTCTATTCTCTCTACAAAAGAAGACTCTCTCTCTCTCTCTCTCTAAGCTCGTAAACAAGAAGTAGACTTTATTCTCTCTCTCTCTCTCTCTCTCATTAAGCTCATAAGCAAGAAGCACCAGATGACAAAAGAAGACTATTCTCCCTCTCTCTCTCAGCATTAAGCTTGTAAGCAAGAAGCACTAGACGAAAAAAGAAGACTCTATTCTCTTGACAAAAGAAGTCTCTCTCTCTCTCTCTCTCTCTCTCTCTCTCTCTCTCTCCTCCCTCCGTGTTAAGCTCGTAAGCAAGAAGCACCAAATGACAAAACAAGACTATTCTCTCGACAAAAGAAAGATTCTCTCTCTCTCTCTCTCTCTCTCTCTCTAAGTTCATAAACAAGAAGTAGACTTTATTCTCTCTCTCTCTCCCTCCTCAAGCTTGTAAGCAAGAAGCACCAGATGACAAAAGAAGACTCTATTCTCTCTCTCTCATTAAGCTCGTAAGCAAGAAGCACCAGATGACAAAAGAAAACTCTTTTCTCTCGACAAAAGAAGAGCTCGTAAACAAGAAGTAGACTCTATTCTCTCTCTCTCTCATTAAGCTCGTAAGCAAGAAGCACCGGATGACAAAAGAAGACTCTCTTCTCTCTCTCCCTCCCTCCCTCTCTCTCTCCTTCAAACAAGTAGATTATCTCCTGAGGGATGCTGGGTAATGTGAGAGGTGCAATGACGATACTTGGATGAAAGAGAAGTTAAAGATAAAGAATAAAGGCTAAAGTGAGATATGAACTGAGAGAAGACAAATCGTGAGAGATGTCCAGGGTCTGCATTGGTAATTTCAGCTGTTGCCTCATAAAAATCCTGGACAGGATTTAACTAGCCTCAGAAAAGAAGAGTAAAGGAAAAAGGTAAAAGTTGCCATCGTCTTCAAAAAGTGATATCTAATTTAAGAAAGTCGAGCCTACTCTTCCTTTGATATGCTGCCAACATTCCATCCATTGTTTTCTGTTCATTTACTTTTTCAAAGTTAAAGCAGCATCCTATTTCCAAATTGGGATCCAATCACAATCTCATAAGCACTCATAAGCACTCCAAGCACCTTCAGGTCCTACGTATGTCTTTGCCTACCGTACAAAAGTGACAACCGTGAATCACCTTGAGGTCTCAATAGATACGACGCACGCTTAAGCAATTAATGATATGGGGGGGTGAAAAGGACACTCGCCCATGAACCACATCCCATTAACATGAATCATTCGAAAGCCAAATATCGATGATGGTTTGACTCGTATGCTTCAACAAATCAAGGACAAAAGAACTCAAAACGCAAATAAAAGATGGAACTCGGAAAAACCGCCCGACGAAGCGACTGCATCTCATCTCACCAGTCATGACTAACTAATTACGAATTCACTGCACGAAAACGATAGCTCAGGAAGCGGCGAGTGAGTCAGGAAAGCTTACTACTTACTAGTGATTTCGCAGCGGTTGCGATCGGCGACCGACGGAGGGCGTAGAAGGAGAGGAGTTTTAGGAGCTAAGCCAACCGCATCATCATCGATCGGAGAAAGAAGCGATGCGACAACGTTCCAATCGGTGTCTTCTCCGGCGATCGAGCCCATGAACGATTCTACTACTGGGAAGCGATGGAAATCACTCGTCGGCGGTGGTGGCGATTTCAATAAATCTGGAGGCGCGGAGGAGGAGGAGGAGCGTACAATTGACGTCATGCGATCTCAGATTTCTCAATGGGCCCCATATATGTGTATGAGAATCGGAATATTTTATATATTATGTCCTCTGAAAAATTTAATTTCCGTAAAAATTACGATGGAAATATCAAAATCTGACACTTGCTTATAAAAAAAAATGGTAGTCATAATATCCGCTGGGGAAAATCTTCCATGAATCTTCTTCTTTTTTTTTTTCTTTTCTTTTTTACCATATTTAATTCAGTAAAATCAATTAAAAATGTTCCCTTTCCTCTCAAACTTATTCAAAATATGACAATTTCAATTTCCACTCTCATCTATGAAATGATAACACGGATTAGTTCAAATAATCCCAGCATCACTGATGAAACCCAATAAATTGTTCACATCTCTCCTGAATTAACAAAAAAGTCCGACGGTGAATGTGCAAAAATATATTTAGGTTGGCGAAAAACCTAACAATAAACACTAGTTTTTAAGGAATTTCTAATTTATTTGTTAGATTAACTCTAGACTACAAAAATAGGTCAGATGGTGGACATACGTGGGTCCGCTTGTGAGCGATATTCTCTCGATGCAGGGTTAGTTAATAATTATCTCAAATTGCTAATTATCTCAAATTGCTAGCACTTTTCAATCTAAATTATAAACTTTTCTTATTTTCGTCAAATTGAATCTCTCTTACTTTTACAAAAATTTAAGTCTATGTCCCTTAAGTTAGACCCAATTCCTTCATTAAAAAACAAAAAAGGAACGCGTCTATTTTTGAGTTCATAGATTTTATTGTTCTTTTTTTCTACGGGCAAAGTGTGTGCTCTTTTCCTTGAAGGAAAAAAACAAATCTCTACCCACAAAATGCATCTTATCCATTGAACGCGGTTTGCTATATTTTCCCTGGTAAGTTATGATACCTCTTCCTTATTTATTTAATTCTAGCGTGACTCCTATTTTGTAAATAGTTCATGTTTGATATCCTAATTTATGTCATATTTCTAACCTAAGTTGATATAATCCCATTTGAAAAGTCAAGGTGATAGAGGATATGGTCATACCCTATCTTTAGAAAGATTTAAAGATAACTATTTTTGGTTCAAATGAAAATTATACTTTGGATCAAGCAAATAAGTAGACGTCTTTCTACTTCTCTAATGAAAGGCAATAGATATCCTTCTTAGTTTCTCCCTATAGTCTGTACTTATCTTTTTTCAAATTTCTCTTTGCTGTTGATCGGGTCTAATGCAGAACGTTAGGGACTGGATTTGCATTGCATAGAATTTGTATTTTGGTTTGGTATTCTGGTTGATTGCCGTATGAAGTTCTGAACTAGTGTCCGATTTGCTTTGATGCGATTAATTTGCACATTTGTCGTGAAGGAATGAAGCTACTACATTGAGGTTGGATGATGTTCTGAACTGTCTTAACTCTATCCATCGTCTGATGCTTTAAGATAAAAAGTTGTCGATGATTGAAGAGTAGCTGTGAAGCCTATTGCTTGTTCTGAGTCTTAGCTTATGTTCTTCTTCATCAGAGGAAGATGAGAACCTGCAAGACAATGAAAAAGAGAGAAATGTGAATGACGCTAAAGCTAAAATTGGAAATAAACAGTGTTAAGCTCGTAAGCAAGATGCACCAGATGACAAGAGAAGACTCTCTCTCTCTCTAGAATTTGCTTGACAGTGGTAGGTTTGATGACAATGCTTGAATAAGAAGAAAGATTAATGATAAAGGAGAATGGTTAAAGTGTGATAAAGAATGGTTTTCATGCCTCAATTTCCATTCCATGAGTTTCTCGTGACTCCTACTCCGTACTGACTTCAGCTCAAGTCCTGTCGCTTCTAACTCCTTTATAACTACCCATTGCTTGACACCGGGTTGCATGAAGCAAGACGTTCATTCATATCGGATCGTCAAAAAATTTCAAGGTATCATCAACTCTCCACCCTTAATAGTAACCCTCTCTATTATTATGTTCTCCGGTTTGCATATTTGTTCAATCATTGTTGCCTTACTGCAATGCTCATGCTGACTAAGACATTTTCTTCTAGGATCTGGTGAGAGAGTGAGGATCAAATGGGAATTGCAAAAGTTCTTGCAAAAGCCCAAAATTTATGGACGAAACTCAATCTCCAAGGGGCGATCCTTACAAGCCTATCTCTGCAAGTCTTTCTCATCTTCTCTGCACCCATGCGAAAGAGGCTGTCATACCAGTGGATCAGGACTATCATGTGGTTAGCTTACTTGGTTGCTGACTCAATTGCTATCTACGCTTTTGGACTCATTGCCAAAGCCCAAAGCAATAGTGGTGTCGAAAACGGCGGCGCAACGGAAGTGGATCGTCGATTTGCAATTATGTCGGGAGCGGTAGAAATTAACGGAGAAATAAAGCGAGGAACAAATAAAATAAGGACACCGAGAATTTACGTGGTTCGGTCCGAATTTCGGAACCTACGTCCACGGGGAGAGCCAACAATATAATCCACTATAAATCGGAGAATTACAGGATTACACACACTTACACGCTCGAGTGTTTCCCAGCCCTAGTGTATACCCAATACCCACAGTGTTTAATAAAACAACTCAATGAACTCACGCACAAATCTCTCTGAGCTCACGTCTCTCTCTCTTTTTGGAGCTCTCATCGCTCAGCTTCTCTCTCTCTTCTCTTCGGCCTTCGACGGTCTTCTTCTATATGGGAAGAAAACTCCTCAATTTGTCAAAGGCTGCCACCTTCTGCAAACAGGCTTCATGCAATTAATGTTCTGCATGCGCGAAGAAGAAATGCTGGGCGTAGCTCCTGCCTTCCCCTCCTAGGATAATAATAAAAAAAGCTCTCACAAGACAAGTTCTGAAGAAGCTAGCTGCACCCTCCTTAATTTATGGGTATGCATGCACCATGTGCATGCATTAAAGAAAGGGAAAGATTTTGGACGTCCAAGTCCACGCGTGTGCTGAAGAAGGGAAAAGTCAAGATCTCCATTTAATGAACGGAGACAAACAGCAAGCCTCAATCTTCAATTTTCCACTTGCGGCTGAAAGAAGCAAAAGCTTCGACGAGACCAAATCTTCTTTATTTAATTCTTCACGTTAGGCCCCAAAAGAATTTCTATAACTAGACAATTCTTTCGGCTCTGAATACGCGTGAAGTGCTTCTTCATTTCAGCATATTAATTGTGTGTATGCATCGGGTATCATACACAGACTCAAACTCGAGACATAATTTTAACAAGTGGTACTTCATATTCCGATGCCGATGTATATGGTGACCTTATGGCATTTTGGACTCCATTTCTTCTGCTACACCTCGGAGGACCAGACACTATAACCGCTTTTGCACTCGAGGATAATGAACTGTGGCGTAGGCACTTGCTTATTCTCTTATTCCAGCTAGGCACTGCATGCTACGTGTTTTACCAATCCCTTCCTAATAACAAGCTAATTGTCCCAACCATCCTCGTGTTTATTGGAGGAACCATAAAATATATAGAGTGAACGTGTGCTCTATATCTTGCAAGCTTCAGTAAATTCCGGGGTTCCCTGCTCACATCTATTAATTTTGCGGTGGCTAGACTTGATCCAGATATCGAATCCCAAGATGATGGAGAGCAAAATAAAACCAATTCAAAGCGGAGCAAGCTCGAAATCGAATCCCAGGACGTTGGAGAGCAAAATAAAACCGATTTAGAGAGGAGCGATATCAAATCCCGAAATGTTGGCGAGCAAAATAATATCGACTTGGACGACAGCAAAGTGATACAAGAAGCATTTTTTTACTTCACTTTTTTCAAAGGCCTCCTTGTGGATCTCCCCTTCTCCTTGTATCAAATGGAGGGAAGCAGGATATTTTTCAGGGAGAGAACCGCAAAGGAAGCTTTTTGGGTCATTGAGGCTGAGCTCAACTTCTTTTATGATGTTCTTTATACCAAGGCTGCCGTGGTTCATCGTTCAATGGGGTACGTTTTCCGAGCTATCTCAGTTGGTTCCGTCGTTGCTGCTTTTGCATTTTTCCATGTCTTGAACAAGCATGGCTTTCACGAATATGATATAAAGATTACGTACACCTTGCTCCTTGGAGCTGTTGGCCTAGAACTTGTAGCTCTCAGTATGCTCATTTGCTCTGACAGAACTGTTGCAAAAATAGGGACATCTGGGAAACATGGTAGAGGTTGGTTTTGATGTAACTAGTATAAACACCTAGAAGGGGGTGAATAGGTGTTGAGGAAGTTTACGCGCAAGTAATACCAATTTATTGCAATCCACAAACAGAAATTAAATAGAGAGAGTTAGAGAAGATTGCAAATACTGTTTATAGTGGTTCGGCTATAGACAAGCCTACGTCCACTCTCCGGGCGACCAGCCAATCGGCTGTATTTCACTATATGATCAACGGTGATTACACACTCTCGAGTGTTTGTACTTGGTGATGATCTGTCTCACTAAGTCACTCTCTTTTGTAATACACTGAGATCACTCGAATACGCACTATGAACAACAATTAAAGAACGGAATCAGCTTTGGAATAATGTTCATCTACTCTCCCCCTAAGTCTCAACCTATCCTTAAATACTCTCCAAGCCACACTCGACCGTTGGCTCTTTCCTTGAGAGTTTAGTCTTCCCTTTCTTGGACAGACTTTATAAGGCAAGTCTTTTTGACCGTTGAGGGTAGATCGATCCCCTTAGATTCTCGTTCGCCCATACAATCGAATCGGCTTCCATAAGTGCTCTATTCTTCTTTGGAAGTTGTCCACTAATTGATCCTGTCAATCAGATAATCATAACAGAATCAACATAAATAAGGTAAAGGAAATACTCTACCGTTGGTGATCTTATCTTGTAGATTCATCTTAAGTCTGACAGTCTTAAGTTCTGAGTCTGCCTAGATTTTCAGTTTGGTACGTTCAGACTTAAAATCTCGATGCAGTACGGCGACTTAAAATCTCGGTCGATCGAGTCTTCCGTCCGGGTACGGACGACTCTAAGACATCTTATGTTTTATCTTCTCGCTACAAGCGAGACTTTAAAGCCTATGTCTTTCTGAGTTCTTTTCCTTCAAGAGATTAGTATAAATATCATTCATAAAATGTTTTGTAAGCATCAAAACTAGGAGTTTTCTCAACAATCTCCCCATTTTTTATGGTGACAAAACATTTCATACATATGGCTTAATGTCCCTGCAAAATATGGTTAGATAGAGCCTACTTCCAACTATTCTGCTCAACACATAAGAATAACTCATATCAACCCCGTATAGACAATACAAAGAAAGAACATAACTTCATATCATCGATGTAATCAGCATATAAGAAAATATCATTAGCCATGCATAATCAGAATTTTCATATCATAGTATCATGCATTAACACCATAATAAATCCAACTATGTCATGCATCCATCCATCAAATCATAAAAAGTCAAAATTTTAGGAATGTCAGAGAATTAACCATCAAAAGCCATATTTACTCTCCCCCTTTTTGTCAACTTCAAAAAAAAGAATTAGTCAGTTCAAACGAAAACAAACCAGTTTCTAAAGCAGAATATGTTTTTAAGAAGTTTTCTTGTTTGGGGTCCGAACAAGGGTGAAATCCTCCATATCTGATGCAGACTTCTCAATCCTGTAAATACATTTATTAACCGTCTTCTCGAGAGTCTCCAGTCTGTTAGTGAAGGAGGTTTCCATTTCTACCTGTCGATCATTGATCTCAGTTAGAAGTGCTAAGATCTTCGATAATCGCATTCCCAGATGAAGCTGCGCAGTACTTGATTTTCAATATGTTCAGAAAGATGCTCCCCCTGAATTGATGCTTCATTCTGTCCTCGTTTCCCTTCTTTTTCCCCATCCTTATCTCCTTCTTCTTCTTCTTCTTCTAGATCTTCTTCTAATTCAGATACATCATTCTTCTCATGTTCTATGCTGAGAATGTTTTCTGCATTTGTTTCTGCTTCTAGTTCGACATTCTCTCGAGAAGTTTGACGCATATTTGCCGAATTGCGGAGATACTTTTTTTCTTCTTCTTCTTCATCTACCAAGTAGGAGTTGTCTTCTCCTTTTAGAACTTGGCTCAGTAGCAGCTAACTCTTTACCTTTTCGTTTTGCTGTCTCTGCTCTAGCCAATTCCTTTTCTTTTCGTCTCCATGTCTCTACAACATCCTTCAGTCTCATTTTATTGATCATCTTCATGTCAATGGCCATTGTGGGAAGAGTTTTAGTGCTGAATCTTCTAGGTATGTCTATCTTAAGATGCTCAAAGATCCTTGTCACTAAAGCTCCATAAGGTAGCTGTCCTTTGTCCTTCGACACTGTCCGATACATATGCAATATTATTGTGTGAGGCAGTGAGAACAATACTCCCTTTTCAATAGCCCACATCAGTTTGGCCTCAAATTTAGATACATCGGTCTTTGATGAGGCTTTTGGATGAATACAGCTGATAATTATCTTATGCAAAATAGTTCTTGCAGAAGTTAGAAGAGGATAAGTTATAGTGGCCCTTACAGACTTTGTAAGAAACTTACAAACTGTTTCATAGGAGACGTCTATTGGCCTGAATGCTCCTCTTTCAACTTTTATAATGTCAGCCAGAGTGTCTGAACTAATATCATAGAACCTGTCATTCACACTGAATTGCATTCGGTCTGGATATATAAATGTCAAATTCGAGTAAAAATATGCTGTTAATTCAGGATAAATAACAGCAGAATCAGTGCAAAATTGGTCCATCTGCAATTTTTCAAAGCATTCTCGCAGATTTACTTCAGCAGCATCCAAATAATCAAAATCCACAATTACGTGGTTCATGATTCCTCGATCCATCACCGTTAAAGAAAGTCTTATGCTTTCTGGATCGAAATAATTTCCCGGTTGTGTTTCGGGCTACAGCAGCTATTCCCATTCTAACTTCAAAATTTCTGTATATGTTCTCATCATCTTCCTTCACATTATCTTTGCTTCTCCCTTTATCACTTACTTGTTCTCATTTAGTAGATGGTGAATCTCGTGGCCATCTTGCTTGCTTGAATGAGACGGAGTTTATTCGCATACCCTTCCTCTCTCAAGAAGAACAGTTTGACATCATCCCTAACATTTCTTTGGACTAATTTCTCATATCTCCTCATTACCACATGAGGACTTTCAGTGGGTGTGGGTAGAGTTAGTCTAGACGTACCTCTTCATGAGAAATTTCTTTCTTCAGATTGTGATCGATTAGCTCTTGGAGATTCCTCAGGATCATTTTGAGAAGAAACTCTTGGAGATTGTCCTTGAGTATCTTCGGAAGTCTGTGTGAGGTCGAAATGCATCTGCCCTCTGTCGACTCTTCTTCCTCCTCTCCTAGCAATCCTATTTGATCTTCTTCTTGGAGATAGAGATCTTGATCTGGATACGGAGGATCTCAGGGCCATGTTCGAAGAAATTTGGTTTTGGAGAAGATTGATTTAGAAAGCGTTTTTCTCTGGTAGGGTTTGTAAACAAAACGTTCTGAAGAGTTATGAGGAAAAGACTCGACTTTTAGACGTTTTTATACCCCTCGTTAGGAGAACATATGAACAGTCGCAATCCAAAACAAATTAAAATGGCAGTTATTCTAAACTTAACAAGAATATTCAATTATCATAAACATATGCAAAAAATATACAAATCAATCATGCAGATCAAAAACTTACTAAAGATTGACCAGATTTAATCAAGGAAATAACATACCTACTCAAAATACCATTATTTCCTTTTTCAATCTTCTTCGAAAAATAGTCTGTCCAGACGATTGCTTTTCTCAGACTTTGTCCTATTCTCATATAATTTATAAAAAAGGGTTAATAATATTTAATCTCCCACATATTGAATCGAATGTACCTTTGTCCAGCGGCTTTGTGAAGATATCTGCTAATTGATTCTTAGAATCAATAAATTCCACATATATATCTCTATTTTGCACATGGTCTCTAATAAAGTGATGTTTGATTTCAATGTGCTTTACTCTGGAATGTAGAATTGGATTCTTGGTGAGGTTTATAGCACTCGTATTATCACATCTTATTTCAGTGCAGGCTTCTTCTTTTCCATAATCCAATAGTTGCAGTTTCATCCATAAAATCTATGAGCAGCAACTTTTAAGAGCAACATATTCTGCTTCTGCAGTTGATAGAGCCACAGTGTTCTGCTTTTTAGAAGACCATGATACCAACATCTATCCTAATAATTGACATGTTCCAGATGTACTCTTCCTATCTACTTTACATCATGCTAAATCAGCATCTGAGTAGCCAATGAGAGTAAAGTCTGTTTCTTTAGGAAACCACAGACCCAGAGATGGATAAGTTGCTATGTACTTAATAATACGCTTTACTGCTGTAAGATGAGATTCTCTTGGATCTACTTGAAAACGAGCACATACACACACTGTATATAATGTCTGGTCTAGATGCAATAAGATAGAGAAGAGACCCAATCATACTTCTATAAGATTTCTGATCAACTTTCTTTCCCGATACATCCTGATCGAGTTTAATGGAAGTTGACATTGGAGTTTCGGTCTTCTTGCGCTTTTCCATTCCAAACTTCTTAACTAAATCTTTGGTATATTTCTCTTGATGGATGAATGTTCCTCGTTTTGATTGGTTGATCTGAAGTCCTAGGAAGAAAGTAAGTTCTCCCATCATACTCATCTCAAATTTCTCCTGCATAGACTTTGAGAAGTTCTTGCACAAACTTTCATTAGAAGAACCAAAAATAATATCTACATAAATTTGTACTAAAAGGATGTCCTTACCTGCCTTCTTGATAAATAAAGTTGTATCAACCATACCTTTCTTGAATTTGTTGTCTAATAAGAACTTACTGAGTCGTTCATACCAAGCTTGAGGCACTTGTTTCAGTCTATACAGAGCCTTTTTCATCCAAAACATGATCGGCTTTCTTGTTTCCTCAAACCTGTGGTGGTTGTTCCACATAAACTTCTTCCTTGATGAACCCATTTAGAAAGGCACTCTTTACATCCATTTGAAATAGTTTGAAGTTCTGATAACAGGCATAGGCAAGTAATAGTCTGATTGCTTCTAGTCTTGCAACTGGGGCATAGGTTTCATCATAATCTATTCCTTCAGATTGAGAATAACCTTTTGCCACAAGCCTTGCCTTATTTCTGGTTACTTTTCCAAGTTCATTTACTTTGTTTCTGAAAACCCATTTGGTACTAATAATAGTCCGTCCTTTTGGTTTAGGAACCAATTCCCATACATCATTTCTCTTGAACCGTTGAAGCTCCTCTTGCATTGCCTCTATCCAGCTTTCATTTTCCAGAGCTTCATTAATTCCTTTGGGTTCAATTTCAGAAATAAGTGCAACAATACCTGTGTCCTTTTTGTTTCTTGATCTAGTTTGAATCCCTTCGTTGATGTTTCCAATCACGAGCTCTTTAGGATGACTAGACTTATGTTTCAAGTTTCTGTTTGGAACTTCATTATTATCAGAGTCTACTGTAGATGCAGAAATATTAGGCTGAGCTGATTGTTCTTCATGAATTCCTTCTTTGACTGTTTCCTAGGAAGATTCTGCTTTGTTGAAACATGATCGTTCAGGTACTGCATCTGATTCTGATTCTTCATACACTGTATTGCTTTGTTTTGAAACTTCGCCTCCGAAACTTTACATTCATAGATTCTTCTACTTGTCTCGGTGTTTTTATTGAACACTCTATATGCTTTGCTAGAGTTTGAATAGCCCAGAAAAATACCTTCATCGACCTTTCTTCAAACTTACTAGGTTGACGATTAACATTCTTAAGAATATAGCATAGACAACCAAAAATTCGAAAGTATGAAACAATAGGTTTTCTTCCTTTCAAAATCTCATAGGGAGTTTTATCAAGAATAGGTCTAAGAAATACTCTATTAATAATATGACAAGAAGTAGAAACTGCTTCTGCCCAAAACTGAGTTGCCACCTTGCTTTCTATAAGCAATGTTCTGGCCATTTCCTGCAGAGATTTATTCTTTCTTTCCACAACTCCATTTTGTTCTGGAGTGTAAGGAGATGAAAAAGTATGCTATATACCATTTTTGTCACAAAAGTTTGAAAAATCTTGATTTTCAAATTCTCTCTCATGATCTGTTTTGATACTTGAAATAGAGTACCATTTTTCATTTTGAACTTTCTTTGCGAATGTTGAGAAATATGAGAATGTATCTCCTTTATTAGCAAGGAAAAATACCCATGTAAATCGAGAGTAATCGTCTACAATCACAAGACAGTACTTCTTACCTCCAATACTATGAGTTCTGGTTGGTCCAAACAAGTCCATGTGAAGAAGCTGTAACACACGATTAGTAGAAATTTGCTTTATAGACTTAAAGAACTTCTTACATGTTTTCCCAGTGTACATGCAGAGCAAAGCTCTGTTTTCTTGTAATTTAGTGAAGGCAAGTCACGAACAAGCCTTTTGTTAGTAAGTTTGGAAATTTGTTTCATGCTGACATGCCCAAGTTTGCGGTACCACATATCCGCTTCATCTTGGACTGATAATAGACATTTTGTAGTGTCTTCATTTATGTCCAGAAGATAAATGTTCCCATGTCTTCGTCCAGTAAAAGTCTGTGAAGAGTCATTGCTTGTTCCAAAACATAAGTTCTCTTTGAAGTTTATTCTGAAACCAGCATCACATAACTGGCTGATGTTCAGAAGATTGTAGTTTAATCCTTTGACTAGAGAAACATTGTTGATGATTAGGCTACCGATCTTGACAGTTCCCTGTCCTATAATGTTTCCTTTAGTGTTTCCTCCAAACGAAACTGTTCCTCCCTTGATTTTCTCGAATCCAATGAACATCTTTGAGTCTCCCGTCATGTGTCTCGAACATCCACTGTCCAAATACCATTTCTTCTTTCTTTTGAAGCTTACCTGCAATGTTTACAAATACTCTTTTTTTCTTTAGTACCCAAATTTTCTTGGGTCCATTGTAGTTAGTAGTATAAGCTTTTTCTATTCATTTCTTTTGAACAGTCTCCGTACTTTAGGACATTTGTTTCCAAAATGTTCTTTTTCTCCACAATTAAAACATTTAAGATTATTTTTACCAATAGGTTTAACAAAATTATTTTTGAAATGATTTTTGTAAGCTTGTCGAGGAGGTCTTTGTCTTATTCTTTCCTTGACTTTAGGAAAATCAATCAGGGAATCATTTTACTTATAAAAACCAAGTCCCGACTTGTCATAATAAGGAATTTGAATAGAAAGAATATGTTGTAGGGTTTTTGATCCTTTAGAAAACTTTGTGGTAATATCTAAAAATTCCTTTTTGAAAAAATCATTCTCCTTTTGCAAGGAATCTCGATTTTCCTTTGCTTTCAAAAGATCCTTTTTAATAGATTCATTTTCATTTAAAAGAACCTCTCGATTTTCCTTTATTTCCAAAAATTCCTTTTTGAAATCATCCAAATTTCCTTTCAAAAAATCGTTCTGTTTATTCAACTTGTAATTTTCCTTTTTTAATGTGGAGATCATTTTCAAAGTAGTTTTTAGATTAGAACAAAGCTCATTTATATAATCTGAAACTTCTAAAGGAATATCAGAATGATTTATCTCGATTTCTTTGTCTGAGTCTGAGCCTGAATCTGTTTCAGAATCTAAGTCTGAATGTGCCATAAGACAAATGTTTCCATATTCGTCTTCACTATCCTCAACTTCTGTATCGCTCCATGTTTCAGCTTTGAGAGCCTTCTTGTATTTTTCAAATTTTCCTTTGTTCTTTTTGAGTTTAGGACAATTCTGTTTAATATGTCCCTTTTTCTTACACTCAAAGCAAATTACCTCTTTGGCATAATCATCATCGTCATTAGTCCTGCGTTGTCCAGATTGTCTGTTTTGTTTTCTATTGTTGAATTTCCTGCCTTTTCTGTTTAGTTTCTTTACCTTTTTGATCAGCAGTGCTAGTTCTTCATCATCCAGCTCTTCCTCAGAATCTGTATCATCAGAATCAGTATTAGATTTAAGAGCAATGGACTTTCTACCTCTGGATTCCACTTCCTCGTTCATTTGTTCTGCCTCATAGGACTGCAGAGTGCCTACGAGCTCATCGACTGTTAGTAGTGAAATCCGCAGAGTTTCTCTGATAGATGTCTTCACATTGTTCCATTCTTTTGACAATCCTCTCAGAAGTTTGTTGACCTTCATTGGTCCAGAACAAAGCTGTCCTTGATATGCCAAACCGTTTACAATTTCTGTAAAACGACTGAACATATCTCCTATTGATTCTCCCTGCTTCATCTTGAAGGACTCATATTGACCAAGTAAAATATTTACTTTAGTCTCCTTGACACGATCAGTTCCTTCATATGTCACATGTAGTCTATCCCATACTTCCTTTGCTATATCACAAGAAGATATACGATTATATTCATTAGGTGATAAAGCACAATATAGAGAGTAAATAGCCTTTGCATCAATAGTTTGTCTCTTTGTTATCTCTTCGGAGAGAGAGGGCTGATGGTTCTGTTTCTTTCTCATCGGTACTCTTTGACGTCTTTCGACGTTATCGGTGGGCTCGATTCCCCTCTCAACCACATCCTATTCCAAAGGGATCTTTCGACCGAGAAAGGCCTTCATTTTATTCTTCCGATATTGTAATCCTTGCCATCGAAGTATGGTGGACGAGTGTTGCTCGCCCCTCAATTAAACCTGGTGCAAGAATACTAGCCATAGAGGATCTTTAACTCAGAAGTAACAAACACTTCAAAAACTTGAGCACGAGGCTCTGATACCAATTGATGTAACTAGTATAAACACCTAGAGGGGGGTGAATAGGTGTTGAGGAAGTTTACGCGCAAGTAATACCAATTTATTGCAATCCACAAATAGAAATTAAATAGAGAGAGTTAGAGAAGATTGCAAACACTGTTTATATTGGTTCGGCTTTAGACAAACCTACGTCCACTCTCCGGGCGACCAGCCAATCGGCTGTATTTCACTATATGATCAACGGTGATTACACACTCTCGAGTGTTTGTACTTGGTGATGATCCGTCTCACTAAGTCACTCTCTTTTGTAATACACTGAGATCACTCGAATACGCACTATGAATAACAATTGAAAAACAGAATCAGCTTTGGAATAATGTTCATCTACTCTCCCCCTAAGTCTCAACCTATCCTTAAATACTCTCCAAGCCACACTCGACCGTTGGCTCTTTCCTTGAGAGTTTAGTCTTCCCTTTCTTGGACAGACTTTATAAGGCAAGTCTTTTTGACCGTTGAGGGTAGATCAGATCCCCTTAAATTCTGTTCGCCCATACAATCAGAATCTGGGCTTCCATAAGTGTTCTATTCTTCTTTGGAAGTTGTCCACTAATTGATCCTGTCAATCAGATAATCATAACAGAATCAACATAAATAAGGTAAGTGAAATACTCTACCGTTGGTGATCTTATCTTGTAGATTCATCTTAAGTCTGACAGTCTTAAGTTCTGAGTCTGCCTAGATTTTCAGTCTGGTACGTTCAGACTTAAAATCTCAGTCTGGTGCGGTCAGACTTAAAATCTCAGTCTGATCGAGTCTTCCGTCTGGTACGGATAGACTTTAAGACATCTCATGCTTTATCTTCTGCTACAAGCAGACTTTAAAGCCTATGTCTTTCTGAGTTCTTTTCCTTCAAGAGATTAGTATAAATATCATTCATAAAATGTTTTATAAGCATCAAAACTAGGAATTTTCTCAACAGGTTTAAAGGAAGCAGCTTCATTAAGTTCCTCCAAATATTCAAATCTGAAAGCTCACCATTTGCATTGCATATACTAAGCGCTAGGTGGTCTAAATCTGTCTCCCAGTACAATTTGATAGATTCTTGGCTGAGAAGGAGGCCAAGATGGATTGAGAAACTCCTTGGTCTCATCCCTCTGGACGATTTGTTTGATGACTTGAAGCCTGGACGAGTAGCACAATAAAGAGATGAATTACGTGAACTGATTTTTGATGAGCTGAAACGGAAGGAATCGTATGCAAATGATAGGGATCTCTCGATGGAGATATGTGCTGCTCGAGGTGAATGGGCTCTGAATCATACTAAAATAGGGCGAGTTCCCAACGGCTTGCTTCCATTCGTCTGTGATGTTGAGTATGATGAGAGCCTTTTACTGTGGCACATTGCCACCGATCACTGTTACAGAGACGACATTGATAAAAGTACGGACCTTGACACTGAAGAAAGTAGGAATGATCGTGAAAACAGTAAGGTCTTGTCAGATTATATGATTCATCTTATGATCAAACAACCCGATATGATGTCTGCAGTGGCTGGGTTTGGGGAAATAAGGTTCCGATGCACTTGTGATGAGATGGACGATATCATCAGCAAAATGAGCTCTCATAGGAGCAAAACGAACAAAACGAAGAGAAGTGCCTGCGAAAGTCTCGTCTCTGTTGGTCGAGAAGTGGTGCCAGATCCAAGGGATAGAGAGACAATCAAATCTGTGCTTCGTAAAGCGCGTGCTCTCGCTAAAAAATTGCTGGATATTGAAAAGAAAGACAGGTGGAAGATCATGAGTGAAGTATGGGTGGAATTGCTGGGGTATGCTGCGGCTCATTGCCGTCCGTATGTGCATGCTCAACAACTCAGTAAAGGAGGAGAACTTGTCACCTTGGTTTGGTTATTGATGGCACAGCTTGGCTTCTATCAACATTTGCGAGAAGCCGAGTATCCAGACGCCTCCGACTACAAGATAAAACAGCCAAAAAAAAAAACAGTCTCCAGAAACCGACGGAAAAGAAAAGAAAAAAGTCACTCCCGAGGAGATGACCGAGATGCCTGAGATGATGCCGCCCGTGATTCATATCGCCCGAGACTGAGAGAACTGATTTGATTGGTTGAAAATAGTAAGGGTAAGTTGCGGAGTCGGCAAAGGATGAGGCTCCTTCCCGCAAACCCCGTCAAAAATCTAATGTTGGGGGATCTCACCTTTTTCACACCTTTTTTTCGCTTCTTCTTTTAATAAGCGGGTTGATCTGCTTTGCCTGCACAATGTAAAAAGTGTTTTTTGTAACATCTTGAAAATTGACCCCATTTTAAGATTATATAAAATAACAATGTTAGTCGAATGGCTAGTCAGTACAAATATTCCGAACTATTTATTTTTGGGATAACGGATTATAGGGAAGCGACAATAGAAAGCAATACACGCACGACTTGCAATTTCGAACAAGAACGAATCTTTTAACCAAGAGGACCTGGGCGGGAACGATATCCTCTAGTACTAGACTATTAGGGAAACGGAAATAAATCGATTTGGCAAAAATACAAAGTTGGGTTGTGGGTGATTTCCACATGACTTCGATACGAACTACGAACGGCGCTAAACCAAATCATTTTCATCTAGTACTCGAGATTATCAATTGAGCCCCTGAGATTACATAACAATTGAGGGACGTCCTTGACTCGAGAATTTGCGTAAACGTGGATTAAAAAATGGTTGACCAAAGGTCAAATGTGAGGAAAAGTTCTAAAGGGACGCTCGATAGTCCAAATTGTACTATGGCCACAATCGACTCAATTTAGTCTTGATTTTAATCCAATGTTTGGGAACCGACTTCTCGAGGATGTTAGGACTAAATATTTGGATGTTGCCTTATTTAGTCTTGGGTTTTCCATTGGACTTTAAAGTGTCAGAAAATGAAAATTTGGATTGGGTTTCGGGCTTGTAGGTGGGCCGACCCAAGACCGACAGCCCAATGGGCCTTGCACCCATCCAGCTCGGCCCATTCTCTCCTCCTTTCTTAGCCTATGGGCTTCTCTTCTTGGCCTTTTGTGTGTGGCCAAAGTGGGCTTTATTTGGCTTTGTTTTGCTTGTTCCCTGTTGGTGCTTGAAGCAAGTGGGCTAGCCATTTGTGTCACGCCCCGACTCTCGAGCTCGCGGCAACCCCATTACCTTGGTCGATTGAAAGCGACGTCCCAGGACCCATCGACGACCATTCATTTTATCTTTGATTATGCGCAAGCGAAGACGAACCATCCCTGCACAAACATACAATCAAACAAGGATAGAGGGATGAACAGCAAGAACAACAACAACTACTCAATTATTCAATTTACTGGATTAACCAATGGAGGATCGTTTTCCGAATTACAAGCCCGACAAAAAGGGCCGATCCATCCTCTAAGCCAAATCAAATAGAAACTAGGCTAATCCAATTAAACAAGAAGAACCCTCGGTTCAACACCATGGTCACTCGGACCCATCGGACTCGCCTCCGTCGGGTCGATCACCGGAGAAGCGGGGGCAGATTCTCCACTCGGGTACGCCATTCTAAAGACCTGAAAATGGTTAACCACGACGGGTTGAAATAAAATCTCAGCGAGTTCTTCCCCTAAGCCCCGGTTAGTACGCCAACTCAACTCGGGGTATCTCTCCGTAACCACCCCTCACTCAACCCCACAAATGCATACAACCAACAACCCGCAATCAAACAACCACCGGGTCAACCAATAAACACTATTCGGTTCGCATGCAACCTTACCCGGTATGCTATACCCTGCACGTTCAATCTCATACAATGCAAGCAAGGCACATGGCCGTTAGATGATACATTCATCACTCACATGCAAATCGCGTCCACAAGCGATCTCACCTGCCATTGCCACACCCCGCACGATCACAACTCATGCGTGCGTACCACAAATCATCACGACATTAAGAGCATGTGAATAATCGTAGCATCTCACACAACTTTCTCATGTCTCACACTCACACATGCTCCGATTATTAACGCCCCCTCCGGGCCAACGGCACAACCTTATAGTTGGCGGTTCCCGGCTAAACCAGCTTCGTCCTCTTTACCTCGAGGCACGGCGACGCCGGGGTCATCCTTCCTCTCGACGGCATTCCCGAAGGAGCACAGACCCGCCCACTACCGCAGTCTCCCGCAATCGACAGAACATAGGACCCGCCCACTACCGCAGTCCGTCACATGTCCCCCGTCGGGCATCCGACCGAAGTCGCGACCAAATGGCCACGGCACAACCCCATAAGGATTGGCGGTCTTCCGCAACGCCGGGTTCCCCACTCTTAATGTGATCATGCAACACATCATCAAACAATCCATTTATATCTTTGCTCTGTCGTGAATGCAACATCACCCATGCTCATGCGATATGCCATTTCAGATAACCCACGCAATATGTCATGCGATCTCACTCGACAATTCCAAAATCCAAAATCCAACCAACACTCGATCACGCATTTCATCAATATTCACGAGCATAATTAACAATCAGCACTTCAATTAATCATAACAATCAATAGCACATTAAATTCAGACAAAAATTAGCTTCCGGATGAACAAAGGCCGTGAACGATGAATTGTGAACAAAGTGCTCGTGAATGTAATCGTCGTGAACAGTGATTATGAACAGTGATTTTTCCGAAATTCAATTAATTAAAATATTTAATCCAGAATTTAAACAAAACATTAATTAAAACAATTAATCAACCAATTTAAGCAAATCATGCTTAATTAAACACATAAGCATAATTAATCCCAAATTAAGCACAATTAAGCATAATAAGCAAAATTAAACTAATCTAATCTTAATAATCTATCTAACCACCTATCTTAGGGCTAATAAAACTTAATTAAACCCCTTAAACCAAAATTAACACTAACTAACCAACCCTAAGCAAGTTTAGGCACTAAATAGGGATTAGGAGCTAAACTCACCCGTTAAGCGGGCCGGCGACACGGACGCGGCGGCGGCGACGAACCCGACACCTGGGGACCTCTACCACGACGATCCAAGGCAGTCCTGGGCTGAGAACAGCAGCAACAAACTCGAAATCCCTCTGCAACTCTGAAAACTGCACTGCACAGGAGGAAAGTTGCTGACCGGAGTTGAACGGGCTGGCCGGAGCTCCGACGAGCGGCGGGCCAGCGACCAACGGCACCTGGGGGTTGAGGGGGAACCACTTGTGGCTGGTATAGGCGGTGATTGGGTCGGAAAGGGAGGAAAATGGCCGAAACAGCAAAACGGAACAGCAGCAGGCGGTCAGAAAACGGTCCGGCGACAGCCGTCTTTCGGCCGGAATACGGGTTGATCGACAGCTCCTTCCGGCGATCGGCCGACGCTATTTGAACGGAATTTCTCTTCTGAACACAACGGCGGGTGGCACGAGACGAGATTCCAACGGGAAGGTAATGAACAACTCAGATTTCGGTGAAAGGTCAAACTGAAAAACAGAAGGAAGGAAGGAAAACCATGGGAGAGAAGTGTGCGGTTTTGGAGAAGATGAAGAGGAGAGAGAGAGTGAAGTGAAGGCTGAAGGATAAGCCTTATCCAAGCCATCAAGGCTTGCCCCACTTGCCAAACAATGACCTCATCTTATCTCTCTTCCTTTTTGACTTTTCTTCAAAATATCCAAGGGCATTTTGGTCATTTCCACCTTGCACATTTCCCAATCTGTCCTTGGGCTGAAAATGGAAGAGCGGGCTTAGGAAATGGGCTTGAAAATGAATAGGAATGGGTTCGGGAATTTATTGGGCTTGAATCGGCTCGGTTTTAGACAATGGGCTCGGAAGGGTAAAGGGTCGGTTTGGCCCAACGGGCTCACTTGCTTGCCTCGGGCCTTCCATGGTGATCGTCCCCACCTTGGGCGTGAGGCCCACACTGTTCTTGCCCGGCCCACGTCCTCATAGGCTCGTTTTCTTGGTCCGAAAATCCCTTTTCCAAATACTCGGCTCAACCGGCAATGTCGATTGTCTAAGAAGCATCGTCCAAAAGTCCTTCTCGAACATTCCCGAAAATTCGAAGTCCAATATTGAATTGTCATTCCATGTCAATTTCGCCCGAATGCCATTTTGGTACTACTCAGACTGACAGGCGGCTTTGAGGATTCATGCGTAACCGACTCGTGCCAATTCACGTTCAAGACTTCTCGACACATGGACGTCCTGACTACATGAAATTGCGAAGAATCGATTCTTATTTCAAAGTACACGATTATCAAGGATCGACATAGGGCCGTTCGCGGGTTCGATAATAGTAGACGGAATCACCCGTCGTCTCATTATGTTCTGCCCACGAATCGACTTCTAGTCGTCCCTAAAATCAGCCTCGCATATCTACAGATCGTCCTTACGCAAGTCTCACGGTCTAGTCGTTTTCCTGTGTCAAGTTCTTTAGTCGCACGAGTTCTGTCCTCATTAGCCTTTCCCTCAAGGTCAGTATCTCGAGTGATCGGTTCCGAGTGAGATCAACCAACAATGCATTGACGAAATTAACGCTCGTTCCTCCCTAAAAGGACTCGAATTTCAGGATGTTACAACTCTTCCCCTCTTATAAAAATTTCGTCCTCGAAATTTGCAGCTACTGACAAATCCTCAAAAAGATGGGGGTGTTGATGCTTCATTACTTCTTCACTTTCCCATGTAGCTCCCTCTGACCCGTGATACTATCGGATCACCTTAACTAAGGCGATAGTCTTGCTTCGAAGCACTTGCTCTTTACGGTCCTCTATCCGTATCGGCTTCTCCACGTACGACACCCTGTCGTTTATGTCCAGTTCCTCAATATTCAAAACATGAGTCGGGTCCGGTTCATACTTTCTCAACATGGACACGTGGAAAACATCATGTACTTGAGCAAGCTTCGGTGGCAACACAAGACGATACGTTAAAACCTCGATCCTTTCCAAAATTTCAAAGGATCCAACGTACCTCAGACTTAACTTTCCTTTCTTGCCGAATCTAGAAGTTCTCTTCATCGGCGATACTTTCAGAAACACATGATCGCCCACTTTAAACTCCAACGGTCTACGATGCTTATCTGCATAACTCTTCTGACGACTCTGAGCGATCTTTAGTCTGTCTCTAATAATCTGAACTGCATTCGATAACTGTTAAACCAATTTTTTTGAACCAGTGACTCCCAGTTCTCTGACCTCATTCCATAGACTGGAGTTCCACAAACTTGACCATATTTCTGCTATACCGCTCCGATAAAATCTTATCCCACAAACACTCTCTTTTTGCACAGTGCGTAGTTCAGTTCATTTCTACCCCTTTCGACATCCTAGAAGCCTGCCAGGAGTCGCTCCTTGCTCGCACTCGCCCCGCCGACCACTCCCCGCCCTCGTCGGATCAATCGTTACGGGCATCTTCGAACTGCACCACTACTAGCAAAAGTCTCTTTTTGACATGCACCATCTCGTAGAGGTATTATCCGCTTTGGCCTGTCCCATACCAAGCCTCACGGTTTTAACCTCGTCTGAGCACCTCAAAGTGCGAAACTTTCTCCAGCTCGTCAACCCATGAGCTTGTTTCCGCAGGGTCACTTATCGACACTTAAAATCTGATTCACTGAATTTCCATCAAATTGCTGTCCGAATTCCACAAACTATCGATTTTTCTTCCAACATTCCTTTCACGTCTATTTAATAACCAAATCAAGAATTCACCTCAACCACTTGAAAATTAGTGCAAACCAAATGTCATTTATTGCACCAAACGCTTTCGAATGCTTCTTCAAATCCTTTCGAAATTTCAAAGGAGTCGAGAGTCCTCCTCGATTTCTCACAAACTCAAAAATATCACCCACTATCAAGGGTTAAACCGAATTGTCTTTCCATGACAATCCACTTTTTGTTGGGTGGGATGGGATTCCTTCTCCCCATCATCGGTCCTTTTCCAAATTGACGATTGTCTCGTAGGCACGAACCGCGAGCCAAATGCGATCGCCCTCTCGATCATATCCTTCTCTAACATCTGGGCCCTTTCGTACATCTCATCAAAACTCTTTAAACTCAAGGGCACCAGCTGGCTTTCAATTCCAGCTTCAAGCCATCTCTAAACCATCTCGCCTTATCCAAGGCTCCTCCACTAATCTCGGCTTATACTAGGCCAACTCAACGAACTTCGCCTTATACTGAACCACTGACATCTGATTCTGACAAAACTGTTGGAACTCTGCCATCTTTGACTCTCTCGCATTGTCCAAGAAGTATTATCCAATAAAGCTTCACGAAAGGCACCCCAAGTCTGAGCCATGCCTTCAGGGAACACTCTTCCTTGAGTGGCTTCCCACCAAGTACTGACATTACCTTGAAGCTGATAAACTGCCAAAAACACTAGATCTTCCTCTGAACTCCTCAACACTGTAACAGTCCTCTCGAACTCCCTTATCCAAAGGGTCGCAGCTTCAGGGTCGCCCACGCCACTGAACCTCGGTGGCTTCAGTCTCAGGAACTGGCTCTACCAGTCTAGGTATCGGTCTCTCACAGACCTCTCCCCTCACTAGGGGAACCACAAGGACCACAGCAGAAGCACCCAGCTTGCTGCCCTAACAAGGTCTCTAGCGCTAGCAGGATCCCATCTAACTTAGGATCTGCCTACGCGCTACCTCTAGCACAGCCCGACTCGCACACGCCCTACGCCTGGGGCCGATCGCCAGAATGCTCATCACTGACTATGAGCAACCCGCCACCACACGAAACCACAAAAGCAATCACAGGCACGTAATATAAAAAGCCATCCCTATCTCACTATCCCAAAAATCCCACGCACCTTATCACTCCAAGTCTCAACCTCGCTCTGATACCAAAACCGGCGGGGTTGTCACGCCCCGACTCTCGAGCTCGCGGCAACCCCATTACCTTGGTCGATTGAAAGCGACGTCCCAGGACCCATCGACGACCATTCATTTTATCTTTGATTATGCGCAAGCGGAAGACGAACCATCCCCTGCATACAAACATACAATCAAACAGGGATAGAGGGATGAACAAAGCAAGAACAACAAAGAACTACTCAATTATTCAATTTACTTGGATTAACCAATGGAGGATCGTTTTCCGAATTACAAGACCGACAAAAAGGGCCGATCCATCCTCTAAGCCAAATCAAATAGAAACTAGGCTAATCCAATTAAACAAGAAGAACCCTCGGGTTCAACACCATGGTCACTGACCCATCGGACTCGCCTCCGTCGGGTCGATCACCGGAGAAGCGGGGGCAGATTCTCCACCGCGGGTACGCCATTCTAAAGACCTCGAAAATGGTTAACCACGATGAGTTGAGATAAAATCTCAGCGAGTTCTCCCTCTAAGCCCCGGTTAGTACGCCAACTCAACCCAGAGTATCTCTCCAGAACCACCCCTCACTCAACCCCACAACAGACAACAGACAACCCGCAATCAAACAACCACCAGGGTCAACCAATAAACACTATTCGGTTCGCATGCAACCTTACCCGGTATGCCATACCCTGCACGTTCAATCTCATACAATGCAAGCAAGGCACATGGTCGTTAGATGATACAGTTCATCACTCACATGCAAATCGCGTCACAAGCGATCTCACTGCCATTGCCACACCCGCACAACCGTCAACTCATGCGTGCGTACCACAAATCATCACGACATTAAGAGCATGTGAATAATCGAGCATCTCACACAACTTTCTCATGTCTCACACTCACACATGCTCCGATTATTAACGCCCCCTCCCGGCCAACGGCACAACCTTATAGTTGGCGGTTCCCGGCTAAACCAGCTTTCGTCCTCTTTACCTCGAGGCACGGCGACGTCGGGGTCATCCCTTCCTCGACGGCATTCCCGAAGGAGCACAGACCCGCCCACTACCGCAGCCCCGCAATCGACAGAACATAGGACCCGCCCACTACCGCAGCCCCGTCACATGTCCCCCTGTCGCATCCGACCGAAGTCGCGACCAAATGGCCACGGCACAACCCCATAAGGATTGGCGGTCTTCCGGCAACGCCGGGTTCCCACTCTTAATGTGATCATGCAACACATCATCAAACAATCCATTTATATCTTTGCTCTGTCGTGAATGCAACATCACCCATGCTCATGCGATATGCCATTTCGGATAACCCACGCAATATGTCATGCGATCTCACTCGACAATTCCAAAATCCAAAATCCAACCAACACTCGATCACGCATTTCATCAATATTCACGAGCATAATTAACAATCAGCACTTCAATTAATCATAACAATCAATAGCACATTAAATTCAGACAAAAATTAGCTTCCGGATGAACAGTGCCGTGAACAGTAATTGTGAACAGTGCTCGTGAACAGTAATCGTGAACAGTGCTCGTGAACATTAATCGTGAACAGTGCTCGTGAACATTAATCGTGAACAGTGATTATGAACAGTGATTTTTCCGAAATTCAATTAATTAAAATATTTAATCCAGAATTTAAACAAAACATTAATTAAAACAATTAATCAACCAATTTAAGCAAATCATGCTTAATTAAACACATAAGCATAATTAATCCCAAATTAAGCACAATTAAGCCTAATAAGCAAAATTAAACTAATCTAATCTTAATAATCTATCTAACCACCTATCTTAGGGCTAATAAAACTTAATTAAACCCCTTAAACCAAAATTAACACTAACTAACCAACCCTAAGCAAGTTTAGGCACTAAATAGGGATTAGGAGCTAAACTCACCCGTTAAGCGGGCCGGCGACACGGACGCGGCGGCGGCGACGAACCCGACACCTGGGGACCTCTACCACGACGATCCAAGGCAGTCCTGGGCTGAGAACAGCAGCAACAAACTTGAAATCCCTGTGCAACTCTGAAAACTGCACTGCACAGGAGGAAAGTTGCTGACCGGAGTTGAACGGGCTGGCCGGAGCTCCGACGAGCGGCGGGCCAGCGACCAACGGCACCTGGGGGTTGAGGGGGAACCACTTGTGGCTGGTATAGGCGGTGATTGGGTCGGAAAGGGAGGAAAATGGCCGAAACAGCAAAACGGAACAGCAGCAGGCGGTCAGAAAACGGTCCGGCGACAGCCGTCTTTAGGCCGGAATACGGGTTGATCGACAGCTCCTTCCGGCGATCGGCCGACTCTATTTGAACGGAATTTCTCTTCTGAACACAACGGCGGGTGGCACGAGACGAGATTCCAACGGGAAGGTAATGAAAAACTCAGATTTCGGTGAAAGGTCAAACTGAAAAACAGAAGGAAGGAAGGAAAACCATGGGAGAGAAGTGTGCGGTTTTGGAGAAGATGAAGAGGAGAGAGAGAGTGAAGTGAAGGCTGAAGGATAAGCCTTATCCAAGCCATCAAGGCTTGCCCCACTTGCCAAACAATGACCTCATCTTATCTCTCTTCCTTTTTGACTTTTCTTCAAAATATCCAAGGGCATTTTGGTCATTTCCACCTTGCACATTTCCCAATCTGTCCTTGGGCTGAAAATGGAAGCGCGGGCTTAGGAAATGGGCTTGAAAATGAATAGGAATGGGTTCGGGAATTTATTGGGCTTGAATCGCTCGGTTTTAGACAATGGGCTCGGAAGGGTAAAGGGTCGGTTTGGCCCAACGGGCTCACTTGCTTGCCTCGGGCCTTCCATGGTGACTGTCCCACCTTGGGCATGAGGCCCACACTGTTCTTGCCCGGCCCACGTCCTCATAGGCTCGTTTTCTTGGTCCGAAAATCCCTTTTCCAAATACTCGGCTCAACCGGCAATGTCGATTGTCTAAGAAGCATCGTCCAAAAGTCCTTCTCGAACATTCCCGAAAATTCGAAGTCCAATATTGAATTCTCATTCCATGTCAATTTCGCCCGAATGCCATTTTGGTACTACTCAGACTGACAGGCGGCTTTGAGGATTCATGCGTAACCGACTCGTGCCAATTCACGTTCAAGACTTCTCGACACATGGACGTCCTTGACTACATGAAATTGCGAAGAATCGATTCTTATTTCAAAGTACACGATTATCAAGGATCGACATAGGGCCGTTCGCGGGTTCGATAATAGTAGACGGAATCACCCGTCGTCTCATTATGTTCTGCCCACGAATCGACTTCTAGTCGTCCCTAAAATCAGCCTGCATATCTACAGGATCGTCCTTACGCAAGTCTCACGGTCTAGTCGTTTTCCCAGGTCAAGTTCTTTAGTCGCACGAGTTCTGTCCTCATTAGCCTTTCCCCCAAGGTCGCCGTATCTCGGAGTGATCGCCCGAGTGAGATCAACCAACAATGCATTGACGAAATTAACGCTCGTTCCTCCCTAAAAGGACTCGAATTTCAGGATGTTACAATTTGCCTTTGACTTCTTGGACAAGTTTAGACTCTCTCTCTCTCTCTCTAAGCCACCGATGTTCGAAAGCCAACCGCTCACCTCTGGCCACCCCAGATCCCTACCGGTCGCCCGTCCGACTGCCCAACCGCTGCTGCTGCCTTTCCACCTAAATAGTGCTTCGATGATATTTTGGCCAATTTCAACCATCGTCTGTCATTCGTCGCTTTCCCCAAGCTAACTTAATGTAGCCCTCACTCTTACCTTTGCGCTAGTGTCACCGGATTCTCGAACCAAGTGAGTTAATTTCCTAATCCCTTGTTAGGGGTTAATCTTGCTTAGGTTAGTTTAAGTAGCTTAAATTGTGATTGGTTAATGATGGGTTAGCTTATTAATTGTGGCTAATTAGATTAGTGTTGACTATGGTTAGATTAAAGTAACTATAGTTAGTTATTAAAGTAACCTTGGTTAATATTAAAGTAATCATGATTAGGGGTTAAAATAACTAAGGTTAGTTTAGTTAACCATAGTTAAGTTAATTAACCCTAGTTGGGTTAAGGGAGAGGTACCCGCCAGCTGCAGATCAGCATCCGTCACCTAATCGAACCAATGAGAGCTTGTGCGGTAGTAGCACTAGTGTGAATAACTTGGTTGAGTTAGAGCTGAACTGTAAATCTCAAGGGCATACTGTCCTCACCCAAGTGTCTCCATCCTTCTCATCGTCAGTTGCCCAGTCATTGGACGGTGTCGGCATTGGTGTCAGTACTGCTGGACGTGCTGAATCTCCAGTGAGTGTCGTTTCTTTGCCTGAACTAGTTGGAAGTGAGTCTGTTATGCAGTTCAAGGGCAATGGTGAAGAAGCAAGAGAGTGGCTCGCTTTTGGAAATGAAATTTTAGTTGATCTGGAGAGGGGGTGAATTTTCCTTTAACGAACAAACTGGAGAGCCTACAAGTTTGGTTCCAAATCTAGAGAATGATGAGAACATGTTTGCTGACCTGGGAGGATACAGGGGAAAGAAAAACCCTTTGCAAGAGGATGTGAACTTAGAAGAAGGAAGGGTGAGCAAGCACTTATCTGTTTACACCGAATCAACTGTGAGGTCGGAGATGTTTGATACGGTGTTGCTCAATCGTAAAGGAAGTGAAGCTGCCCTTTGCGAAGCTCTACGGAACAAGATGCAGAATGGCAAACAGAACACACCGAACAAGGGAAAGGCCCGTGGCAAGATGCAAGGCAGGTGGAAGAGGGATGTGGTTGACTTGAGATCTCTTTTGACGCTTTGTGCACAAGCTGTTAATATGGGCGATCAAGCAAGTGCAGGCGAGCTGCTCCAGCAGATCAGAAGGCACGTGTCTCCCACAGGCGGAAGAGGGATGTGGTTGACTTGAGATCTCCTTTGACATCATACTTGGCGTACTATTTGCAGATGGACAGCATGAAGAGAAACATTGGCCAGTTTTCTGGCTATGTGTGGATTGAGAATCGGGTATATGCCTTTTAATGCCTTCTGGTTTTTTGTCGTTCACACCTACATCTATCGAATGGCGTTGGCTTGTCTAGTGATCTAAGGAGATGCAATTTATTTTGGATATTTGCTCTGAGTACACGTTCCAATATTATTTGGGAAGATGTTATAAAATGTAGATTTGGTGGAGTGCAGATGCTTCTCTTTTAATTCTTTTTCGTTCTCTAGCAGGGAAAACTGAGATCTAAAGTGAAGGAAAAACTCGACAAATGTGTCGAAGATAGAGTTTTATTGTCCAATCTGATATGGAAAGAAAAATGCGTATGAGATACACAGAAAGCTGAAAAGAAAAACTATTTGTATCATCATCAACTTTGTTCACAGCTGCCCTATCTATTGGAATGTGGAGCACATCACAGAGTTCAATCAACGCGCCATCCAAGGTCACAGTGCAGCGGCTCTTCTCCCCAGCTTCCACGGTCGATGGTTGAATTGTCTGGTAAAGTGAAGAAGCTGTCAGAGTCACCGCGCCCAACGAAGTCCTCCAAGAGAGTAAGAAATTCGTCAGGATTAAACCCACACCCCTCGAGGTTGCAGTGCATCAGCTCCTCGTCTCCCGAGCTTCCACCACCGATGGCCAAGTTCTGTGGCTTGGTGAAGAAGCTGTCACGGTCACCATCACCGATGCAGTCCTCCGATAGACTAAGAAGTTCGTCAGGATTAAATCCACACCCCTCAAGGTCGCTGACCTCTCCCGAGCTTCCACCATGGCCACCGTCACCGACGCGGTCCTTACACACACTTGGAAAGTTGTCCGGATTAAATCCAAACCCCTCAAGATGGGAGCAGGTGGGGATGGAGTCGACGCCCAAACTTCCGGCGGCGGCGGCGGCCGACTTCTCCGGCGAAGTCAAGAAAAGGTCGCCATCACCGTTGCAGAGGCGATCCTCGAAGAGAGCCGGACAATGGGCTTTAAAATTCTCAAAAATCGAATCTGCATCGCCCAAATTCTCAGAACCAAGACCAAACCCACCAGCGGAATCGCCACCAGAACCGATCAACGAATTCTTCTTCTCCAGATCCAGATCTGCCAACTTGTTGCGCACAATATCACGAACAGTCTCATACTTCGCGATCAGGGACTTCACGTCGTCCTCCGTCCTACAAGAATTCCACTCATTATCCATCCACTCCACCCAATCGTTCAAACTCATCGGCGGCACCGCGTCGTCACCGTCGCCACGAATGTAATCGAAAATCACGTCTTCGACAGAGGGGTCGCTGAGGAAAGAACAGGGCTTCCCGGCAGGGGAGAAGACGATGACGGCGGCACGAGCGCCGCTGAGGCGGCAGAGCTCGGAGGCCTTGTTGAAGAGGCCTTTGCGCCTCTTCGAGTAAGTCACGAGACGTGCGGACGGATCGGCGATTCTGGCGATCTCGGTTCGGCGGCGCTTACCCATTACCGACGGATTTCACAAGAAGAAGGAGAGAGCGCACGGGTTTTCCTGGGTTTGTTGGAGCGAGAGAGAGGGTTTCCGACAGAGATCTTTCGTGGGTTTTTTCTGGGTTTCTTGGAACGAGAGGGAGAGCGAGAGGGTTTTCCGAGAGAGAGCGATAGGGTTATCCGAGAGAGATCTTTCGTGGGTTTTTCTGGGTTTCTCGGAGCGGAGAGCGGGAGAGAGAAGTTGAAGTTGGAGAGCAGGGGAGGGATGGAGGGTAGGAGACCAACGGGAAGATTACTTATATAGGCATCGGGGGCCTTTAGCGAACTTTCCGTATTCCAATTTTCGGTCCTCTTGGTTTATGGAGATTTTCAAATTATCCCCTCGGACATTTTATTTGTTTCGATTACATACCCTAAAGTTTTTCTTGATTTGTGCAATTGGTCATTTCTCCAACGGATTACTTTTAGTTTTACCATTAATCTACGATGTGATGACTACATAAATTAGGAAAGTGAAGACATCGCTTTATTATAAAATTCAATTTAACATGAGACGAAAAAAAAAAAATTACATCGAGAGGTTAAATGAGAGAAGTTCATCATGGAAAAATTTTCATTGAAGTCTTAAAAATATATTTTCTCGTTTGTAAACATTAATTTAATGATTTCATTTTTCTTTTTTACTTTTCAAATACTTTTCAAATAGAAAAATCTTTGGATAAATTATCTAACGAGTATGTTGTAATTAATTTCTTAAGACGCAACATTTGATTAAAGGAATAGATTTTTTGAAGATAAAGGGCACTTTAATTGATAATATAATACCCGATTAAAATATTTCCTGAAATGCATAAAAAATAGCAATGCCTTATGCTCTATTGTTCCTACTTCCGATGGATCAATGTCCTATGTTAGGCATCATCTAGTAAACCCACATGTAGACAAAACCACCTAAATCTCTAAATATCAGGTAAATTTAATTTCATATTAAAAATGTAAATAGAAATAACTGCCTCATCTAATAGAAATAAAAAAGAATTTAATCATATATATAGGTATATATACACACACACTTTCATTACAATTCAAGTGCTATTTTCTCTAATCACAATTAATTATATATTGTTAACATCACTCACGTGCAAAATAAATATAATATAAATGTCGGTTTGCTTTAGTGGCCATCATTGTCCATATGTTTTATTCTTTGGTAAGTATTGGAGTTTTGCCGGTCTGGATGCAATATGATGTGAATGAGGATTTCACTATCGGCAGCACCTAAACTGTAAAGATGCTGAGGCTCTTCTTCTTTTCAAGGGAACGCTACCATTTGCTAATAACTCAAACAAGATATAAGCTAGTACATGTTTAATGTGAAGAATGAGCCCAAATAACTTAATGAGGCATAATCATTCGAAGCTGTATAGTCATCATGGTTTTCTTGCAGTACTTCAAGGTTTTTATCCGAGTGTTTGATGTCCTTTCTTAAGGAGATCACATTCACTTCCTCTTGCGAGATACCCAAAATAGTTTTACCTCTCCGGATATTAGTTTTCAGCAGACAATTTAATTTGCCATTGTTTTGCCTACTTCAAAGGACGTGTTGTCGCTCCTTGCAGCTTCATTTGAAGGCAGTCTAATCTATACTGTTAGCAGCTGTTTTGGGTTTTGGGATAGCCATGAGCCTCAATTCATTGTACATTCACATCTACACTTGGAGACTTCGAGTTCCCCAGAATGCTAGCCCAGTGTGAATCGACTTGCATAGGTGTGACAATTTTAGATTGCCTCGAACCGTTCTCAGAATTTCGAGGGCTTGATGTGGGACTTTGTCTATTTTTTTTCCTGCAGGACTTGTCAGTCTCACATAATTATATCTCTCCTATCACCATGGCCCTGACGAGTGTGTACAGACAACCATATTATGACTTGTCATGCCACTGCTCGTTTTGCTCTTGGTTTTCTACCTTTAAGTGCGTTCGCATGTGCATTACCAGTGGCCCTTTTCCCTGTCGTGTCGTTATCTATGTTGAGGTCTTGTTGAACCAGGATGTACCATCTTCAAAGTAGCCCGTTGGGAATATTCGAAGAAAAAGTACAATAAGTTGCGGTTATGCGTAGGCATATGTGATTTTCAGTCCCCTACGTGGTTTCTACAGTCATATGTGATTTCTATAGTCCCCAGCATGATCTACCTAGTCAAAGGTCGGGATGCTTCGCAGGCCAATTGAACTGATGAGTGATAGAATTTCCACCATGTCATCAATTGTTGCCCTTTCATATTCTTCTTGTTGTCTAATTTCTCTCTCGTACCTCCTCTTTTGCAAGTGGAGGAAATGAAATTGTCTGGTTGTTTCTTGGCTCTGAAGTCATGAACTTTCAAGTATATGGACGTGACTTTGCTTAACATGACTTGAGACAATTGTGTAATTGTCATTTGGGCCTACATTTCAATGATTCAAGACAACTCTACCTGGAGGATTTCTTAGCATCAACTCTACTTGGAGGATTTCTTTAGTGACCCTTGAGTCTCCTCTTTCTTGAGGCTTGAAAACTGAGTTGAACCCCGGAGAACTTCATGCTTCAAAGCCACAACTTTCATCCCCAAGTCATTCTCCTCAATAATCTCCACCACCTCATACTCACATTTTCCAAACTCGAAGAATATCATTTCGGGACACCAGTCCTTGTACAATGCCCATACCTCAACTTTCTGAGGAAAGACATAAAATGTTTCAATATTTCTACCATCATCAAGTCCCTTTTTTATGCAATGTGAAAATGAACCAGTGGAAGTATAAAATTGAGGCCATCGGCCCCGTTCAGGCCTAAATTTCCCACAAGATATGGGTATGCAATCATGGTGCCGCATAATGAGATTGTTTGGAAGAAAAAGGACAGAAATCCATCTCAACTGCAATTTAAATTCTGGTTCAGACAGGACTGTCATTATCCGGTCATAGTCCTTGGGCAAGCCCTCCTCTTCAGAGTACAAAGCCCACACTTGACCAACTTGGAAATTTTCCAGTGATTTGGCATCATTGAAGTTGTGAAATTCTAGGTCTGGAACTTCAAAAACTTCCGGGGGGTAAAGGAGCCGAAGCACTGGAATTTTATTTATGCTTCACAAATGTACACTTCTTGCGTTCTATGCACACCTCCTTCAAATCAAACTGACCATAATTTTCCTCAGATCGCATCTTAGTTTTCTTTTCCCCAGGAACACGGGAATGTAAATCTTCACGATGACTACCAATAGTACTCATTTCTAGATCTTCAGGCGGAACAAACTCTTCCAGGTTCATAGGTATTGAAGCAGGGTCCAGTTCAAATACACTTTTGGAACTCCTTCCATTTCATCAACAGTCATTTTGTAAGGTGGAACCTTGTGTGAAAACCTGTATAACTCATCTGGACGAATCTGAAATGAAGAGATGCCATTTTTAGCTTTTCTAGAGGAGAGACTAGCAAAGCCTTTCACCTTGCTCAAATAGGCAATGGACAAGCCAATACCTTTGGCATATACCGACAAGATCTCAACAACAATCAAACTCATACTTCATATGATTGTCGGGATCAGAATGCAAAGTAATGTCCTAGTTCTTGAAAGGGCCCAAGTTTCCTCCATTTGGGGATAAATTTTATATTTTTTTCTTATCACTACGTTTCTCACAAAAGAGCACGTGAGAATACCGGAGACAATCTTTAGTGTTCTCTATCCATATTTAAACTTACCACAAAAAACTGGTAAGCTCTCTTTCCTCCAATTGATCTCATTTTCATTATCAGGATCTGGTTCTAACCATGTTATTTGCACTCTGAAGCCACCTGGGTAAACTTTTCTTATCAGAGCAAAAATTCTAGGCATAGCATCCAATGTATCATAAACAACCCACACTTGGACACTCCCAAAGCTACCTTCTTTCCTCTCATTGTCAAAATCATTCAAGTTTGGATTAGGACAACTATAAAGCTCCGCATCTTTCGTGTCTTTCATGCAGAATTCTGATTTGGAATCATGATTCGGTGGGCTCTCTCCTGAACGCCCATTTTCTGTGTGTTTTCCCCCTTTGTTATTTTCATTCAAGTTAGTAGCTAAGCCATCTTTTCCATCCATGTCAGATGTCTTCCCTTGTAACACATCTTCGGTGTCCTCTCTAGAAGAAGATGGGCTGCCCCCTTTAGACCTTTTCACAAGGTTATGTCTTTATCATCACTTATATTTTCTTTATAAGAAACCTATTGTTTATGCCGAGTTGATCACCGTAGGAATTGCTTGCCCAAGCGACAACCGTTTTGGATACCCTGAAAGTTAGCATCTTCACAGATGACTGAATCTTCGTCAGACTCATTGCTGCTTCCACTGTCATGACTTTCACTAGATTCCACTACTTGTCTTCTGTGTCTCTTCTTATTTACCCTTTCAGGGCGAATTTGGGTCATCCTGAAGACATTGGGCCTATAATTCTAAGGGGTAGAAGTAACTTTGCATCCCACTTCTACTTCAGATGCACCTTGAGCAGGGAAAAATTTCTGATATTGGAAAGTCGGCATATGCATTCTAGAAGCTGGAGACGCACTTGCAATAATCATTTCGCATGCAAGAAATGTCCTTTTACACCTTTCATTTGAACAAGGCAAAGCCTTATTGATGGTTCTCTGGAGTACTGATACTTAACAGAACAAAAAGGACAGACAGTCCAAAAAGTCTAGCGCCCATTAGAAAATATGGGTTGAGCCGGCTGTTGTGGCTGTTGGGTATTAAAGCCCAAGAAATTGTCATTGGTTTTGTTCTGATATCCAACATTTGGGTTCCAATTTGCCTACTGTAGAGGCCGGTAAGGTGCTAACGGTTGCCTATTATAGGAAGCATGTGCCGATGGCCTAGGTATAGGAGTGGAATGCTTCATGTCATGCATGGACCATTTCACCCGATGCAAAAGGATTCTCTGAGCTTCCCCAATTAGCTTAAAAGCAGCTTCTACCCCACCAAACTTGTTTTTATCAGGATGGAGATAAAGAGCCAACTTCCCGTACTTCTGTGTAATTGAGGCCTCATTAGCAGTTTGTTCAAGTTGTAAGATTTGATACCAGTCCAACTCATTACCAAACAATTTCTTCTCAGCAAAATAGTGCACATCACAAACCATGAGCATCTAGGTAATGTTCTCTAGTTCAGGGTAAAGTTGTTGAGCTTTCAATGCAATTTTACGACCCCTGGAAAATCCTTGCTCTATAGCTTCTTCTCAGCCAGGGCCTTTGCACGAAGTGCTCCCTCCTTATTGTAGTCCATTTCATTTATTGAATCCAAGACACTCTCACCTGAATATCCTTCAACGTCTCAGCAATGCTCAATAACTCATCGTGGCAAGAACCTTACGAAGGATATCGATAAGCAAAACCTGTACAAACCGTAATGAACCCATTTGTCAAATTCTCAACCTGATGGGGACCACAAAATTTGAACATTCAACCCACTAAAAAGTATCTATGGATTTCATGGACAAAAAGAGAACTTGGTATCATGTGCTCCTAGAAGATGTTAAACATGAACAAAATTAACAACATACATGTTGGGTTAAAATAATAATCTCAATGGATTCGAACGATTGGCGCCCAATTTCAGAGTCATCATTAATTTTAGAACAAAAATATAAAATAGAGAATACCTCGAAGTTCACCACTCTGCCGTGCAATCTCTCCACTCGACACAACACTCGAATCCAACTCCTCCCTACACTGATTCAAAAGACCGAGTGACCTCTAGAATTTGATCTACGAACAATGATTGACCATGTTTAGTGCCAATTGCAGTCCATGAACCTCTCATGTCAATTCTTCTTCCTCTCTAAACTCGAATCCAAAAAGCAAATAGAGACTGTGGTCAGCCAACAGAACCATAAGTGAACACAAAACCTATTAGAAACTATCAGAAAAGTGAGTTATGCATATCCATGGCCACACCAAATGCAAATACAGATCACAATGTTCCAGTTTCAACAGGTTGGGTTTCATCACCCAACCCGAAAAAGCTTTTCACGTTATTGTGTGAGACCACAAGTCTTTATGCGTTCCTTTATGGAAACTAATTTCATTGAAATTACAATGTGCAAATCGAAAATGTAGGCTCAGACAAGTTAGGATTTTTACTATTTTTTTCGGTTGAATGACCTCAGACAGGGTTAGTCCAAGTGAATATAGGGGGATTCAGCTAACTCTGATATCATCGTCACAGTAATTTACCCAAATAATTTGGACTTTCTACCTTGCATATTGCGTATACCATTGAGACATTACATAAAAGAGTACAACAATATGCTTATGTAGTCTATGCTGTAAATATAGCATAAGCGGAGGAGTTGCCGTAAAGATGCATTGGAGCCATGATTTTATTAACATGAATGTAATCAAATTGATCATGACATTATACTATCGAGCTTCAAGGACGATTTTGAGGGGGTGTCAGGAGAAGATTGTTATTCGACTCATTGTCGTGACATTCATAACATTGGCAAAAGTACCAGTAGATAAAATCCAGCCTCAACATCGAATTGATATATTGTCTTAATTGGGAACTGTTGAAATAGAGTAATCGATGTATTGTATTTTCTTAATAAAAAAGGATTACAAGAGTACATAGAATATAATTGTGTAACCCTAACTATTAACTATTTTACCCTTATTGTTATTATTATTATTATTATTATTATTATTATTGCCTAACACTTCCTTCGAGTTGGGATGTAGATATTAATCCCAACTTGTTACATAAAAAATTCACTCTATTCCCTCGTAAAGGCTTGGTAAAAATATCTGGAAGCTGATCCTTTGTCTTTGCATGTTGAAGAGTGATCTCCCTTTTTGAACTTTTTCTTGTAAAAAGTGACAATCAACCTCAGTATGCTTGATTTGCTCATAAAATATGGGATTGTTTGCAATATGAATAGCCGATTGATTGTCAAAATATAATATCAATTGTTCTGATGTTGAAATCCCAATTTTTAATAGTAACATCTTTAACCAGAGCAATTTACTTGTCACATGTGCTATTGCTCTATATTTTGTTTCAGCACTTGATTGAGAAACTAGATGTATTCAGATGATCATAATTCTTGAAAATTAGTCATTTTTCAATACTCCTTTCAAGTATTTGATAATTTAAGACACATCATCCCAATGAATAGTCTGAGGATAATTCGTGAATTGGCTTACGACAATAACAACAAAAGATATATGAGGTCTCATGGTGGTAGGATAATTCAACTTACCAACTACTCTTTGATATTTTGATTGGTCATGTAATAATTCTCCATGTTTTGTATCAAGTTTTACATTGGATTCCATAGGATTATCAACCGGTTTTGCTCCAATAAGTCCAACTTCATCAAGAATGTCAAGAACATATTTTTGTTGGGTTAAATTGATACTTGTATGCTAGTAGGCAACCTCGATACCTAGGAAATACTGCAGATGTCCCATATCCTTAGTACTGAACTGTGTATGCAGAAACTATTTGAATCATTGAATACCATATGAATCACTACCGCTAATGATAATATTATCCACATACACCACCAAAAGAATATAACCGGCTGAGGAGATAGAACTAAAGAAAAAAAAAATGATTTACTTGACACCACTTTAATCCAAACTTGATAATATGATCATTAAACTTACCAAACCAAACACAAAGAGATTACTTGAGTCCATATAAAACCTTATATAAATGACATACCAGATTCTCCCCTTGAGCAACAAATCCCAATGGTTGCTCCATATGCACATCTTCAACCAAATTACCATATAGGAATGCATTTTTGATATCTAATTGATGAAGAAACCATCCAAAACGCGGTACTAAGGAAATAAAGACACAAACATATGGAATTTTGGCTATAGGGGAAAAATGTCATCATAATCAACACCATATGTCTGAGTATATCTTTTGGCAACCAATCATGCCTTCATTCAATTTATGGTGTTATCAGGGTGGACCTTAACTTCGAAAACCCAATGGCAACCAATAGGTTGCTTATTTGCAAGTAAGGTAGTGACCTCCCAAGTGCAATTCTCAATGAGTGTCCTTATTTTATCCTCCATGCTTTGTCTCTAGCTAGGATGAGCAAGAGCTTCAGTAATATTGCTAAGCACAAAATTATGGGACAAGGATGAGATAAATGATCATTGGACATAAAGTTGGTAATAGGATGACGAGTATAAAGACAATCAGATAAACTAATATAAAGTGTATAATGATCCATAGGACGTCCAGCACATAAATGTGTACCTTTTCAAGTAGCAATGGGTAGATTAGGATTAGGATTGAGATCATAGCACAACAACCAATGAGTGAACATATGAATCAGGTGATGATTGTACTACTGTAATAGGAGTTGTTCCTCGTCTATGGTAAGTTTGGTCTAGCAAACTAAAATCCTATTGACGATGTTAGAGGAAGTGAGATTGGTGGAAGAGTCGGTAAGACACACTCGTGATTATCAGGAGGCATTGTAGGGATTGTTTGAGTATTATAGTATGGCCGGTCTTAAAAAAATATCACATCTACCGATAAAAACACACGACAACAATTGACACCCAAAATTTTGTCGATACCTTTTAGGTACCCATTAATTTTGCAAATATATATATATATATATGTATGTATAAATTTATAGAAAAGACAAAAAGAAAAGATAAAAAAAAATTGTTGAGTGGGATGGCATAGTCCAGCCCATTCTTTTACTCTTTCAGTTTACTTATTTATTTCTTTGAAGCCCATCAGAACTATGTGAAGAGCCTAGCCCATCACCATTCTTCTCTTGTCCTTTTTCTCACATATGCCTCACACACGCATGCACACGACATACGACGCAAATGACACCGTTTAGAGGTCTTGGACGGTGATGTTAGCCGCGTGACTCCAACAAGGGAATCCTCCCTTGCTACGCTATCATGTGGAGAGAGGGTGATGAGAATTCGGTTAGGGGAAGTAGGGAAGTGTCAAGAGAGGAGGAGGAAGCTAGTTTTGAAAAAAAAAAAACAGAGGAAGAGACAGAAGAAAAAATGTAGAAGCAGGTGGAGATGTAGAGTTTTTCTGGCTAGACGGGGAGAGCTCAAGAGAGAGCAAAGAATGAGGAAAACTATCACGCCCCGACTCCCAAGCTTGCAGCAACTCCATTTTCATGGTCAATTGAAAGCGACGTCCCAAGACTCATCGACGACCATTCATTTTATCTTTCGTTAAGCACAAGCAAAAAATAAGTCATCCCCAGACAAACAAATAATCAAATGGGGATAGAGCGATGAATGGCAAGAACAACAACAACTACTCATTTATTCAATTTACTAGATTAACCAATGGATGATTGTTTTCCGAATTACAAGCTCGACAAAAAGGGTTGATCCATCCTCTAAGCCAAACCAAAAAAGGAACTAGGCTAATCTAATAGTACACAAAGAACCCTCGGGTTCAACACCACGGTCACTTGAACCCATCAAACTCCAGCTCCGTTGGGTTAATCACTAGAGAAGTGGGGGCAAGATTCTCCACTGCGGATGCGCCATTCTAAGGACCTGAAAATGGTTAACCACGACAGGTTGAGATAAAATCTCAGTGGGTTCTCCCCCTAAGCCTTGGTTAGTACGCCAACTTAACCTGGAATATCTCTCTAAAACCACCCCTCACTCAACCCAACAACAAATAGCCAGCAAATAGCAAACCAAACAATAGACAGGGGAAACCAACAATCAATATTCGGTTTGCATGCAACCTTACCTGGTCTACCATATCCTACACGTCAAATCTTATACAATGCAAGTAAGGCACATGGTCGTTAGATAACATAATTCATTAATCACATGCGAGTCGCATCACAAGGGATCTCACTTGGCCATTGCCACACCCTGTATGACTGTCAACTCATGTGTGAAATCATCACGACATTAAGAGCATGTAAATAATCAGAGCATCTCATACAACTTTCTCATGCCTCATACCCACACATGCTCCGATTATTACAATCCATCCTCCTAGGCCACGGTACAACCTTGTGGTTGGTGGTTTTTGGTCAAGCTAGCTTCGTCCTCTTTACCTTGAGGCATGGCGACGTCAATGGCTCACTCCCAAGATGGCATTCCCTAAGGAGCATAGGACCCGCCCACTACTGCAGTCCCACAAAGTTAACCCCTCTCTATTGGGCATCCAACTGAAGTCAGGTGACCCACTGGCCACGGCACAACCCTATATTGGCAGTCTTCCGGCAGTGTCGGGTTCCCTCTCTTAATGTGATCATGCAACATCTCATCAATCAATCCATTTATATCTTTGCTCTATTGTGAATGCAACATTGCTCATGTTCACGTGACATGCCATTGCAATTAACACAAGTATAATGTCATGCGGTAGTATCCATCAGTCACGTATAATAGCAACAGTCCAATCATTTACGAAAGTCGTAGCAATCAGCGGTTCAAGCCACAATCTGACAATCAATTCCAACTAATAAACATCACAGTACTTGCATATTTTTCCAAAATCATCACATACCTCAATAATTACCGATTCCCAATCACGCATCTCAATATTCAATAATAAAATAATCACGTGTTCTCACGACTACGACAATCAACCATTCTCATTTAAGAAGCATGTAATACTTAAGTCGATTGTTTCGATGAAAATAATGTAAGTCCCACAAAATACTTATAATTATTTTCCAATTCCATAGTTAATATCCAACCCAAATAATTCCATTTAATAAAAACTATTATTTAATAAACCAATGTCATTTGATAATGTAGTATAGAAATACTATTGACATTAGAAAATTAGACAATAGTAGTTTTCCCACAAAATTACTCAATTAAAGCAATTTTCCATAAATAATCAATTAATTATTTTTCCCAAAATAATTAATTTTTAGAAATATTAATAATTCGAAATTATAAATATAATTTAATTAATTATGACATTAAATTCATAAATTAAACAAAATATTAATTAAAAAAATTAATCAAGCAATTTAAACTAAACATGCTTAATTAATCCACAAAAATCACATAATTCACCATTAAGCAATAATTAAGCACAATTAAGCTTAATAAGCAAAATTAATCTAATATAATATAATATTAATCATCTATCTAACCACCTATATTAGGGCTAATACAACTTAATTAAATTATCTAAACCAACATTAACACTAACTAACCCATCCTAAGCAAGTTTAGGCACTAAATAGGGATTAGGGTTAAACTCACCCGTTAAGCAAGCCGGTGACACGAACGCAGTGGCGGCGACGAACCCGACTCCTAGGGTCCTCTACCACGACAGTCTAAGGCGGTCCCTGGGCTGAGAACAGCAGCAACAAACTCGGATCTCCTCTGAAATTTTGAAAACAACACATGGTTAATAAAGGAGGAAACATAGATAGCTATCTACACATGGTTAATAAATCCAAACTTTATTACTATGTTACGCCCTTCAATCGTATTCTACTAAAAAAAGGTAAAATAAAAGTATCTCTCTTTTATGCGAATCACCGGAGCTCCAGCGAGTGGCGAGCCGGTGACCAGTGGCTCTAGGGGGTCGAGGGACAACTGTTGGTGGTTGGTATGGGTGGTGATTTGGTCGAAATGGGAGAGAAACAGAGGAAAATGCAGAACTGTGCAAAGCTGCCACTATAATAGGCGGTCCGGCGAGCAATGACTTCTGGAGGTCGTACTGTTCGATTGACAGTTCTGTTCGATGAACGAACGACGCCATCTGAGTGGAATTTCTGTCCTAAACACAACGATTGATGGCACGGGACGTGATTCACATGGGAAGGCCATGAATAAATCGATTTTTCGGAGGAATGTCAGATTGAAAAATTGAATGAAGGAAGGGAAACTTGGGAGAGAAGGGTGTGCGGTTTGGGGAAGATGGAGGGGAGAGAGAGAGTGAAGTGAGAGCTAAAGGGTAAGCTCATTAAGGCCATTTAAGGCTTAGTTCAACACCCAAGGCAAGATGACATCATCTTCTCTCTCTTCCTTTTGACTTTTCTTCAAAATATCCAAGGGTATTTTGGTCATTTCTACCTTGCACATTTCTAAAACTTTCCTTAGGCTAAAAATGAAAGGTGGGTCTAGGAAATGGGTTGGAAAATGAATATGAACGGGTTCGGTAATTTGTTGGGCTCGAACTAGCTCAAGTTTAGACAACAAGCTCGGGAGGGTTAATGATCGGTTTGGCCCAACGGGTTCATTTGCTTGTCTCAATCTTCCACGGTGGCTGTCCCATCTTGGGCGTGAGACCCACATTGTTCTTACCCGGCCCACGTCCTCATAGGCTCGTTTCCTCGGTCTGAAAATCCATTTTCCAATTACTCGGCTCATCTGACACTGTCGGCTAACTAAGAAACATTGTCCAAAAGTCTGTCTCGGACGTTCCCGAAAATTTGAAGTCTAATACTGGATTCTTAGGCCATGTCAATTTCACCCGAATGCCATTTTGGAACTACTCAGATTGACAGGCGGCTTTGAGGATTCACACGTAACCGACTCGTGTCAATTCACGTTCAAGACTTCTCGACACATGGACATCCTTGACTACACGAAATTGCGAAGGATCGATTCTTATTTCAAAGTACACGATTATCAAGAATCGACATAGGGCCGTTCATGGGTTCGATAATAGTAGACGGAATCACCCATTGTCCCATTGTTTCTATTCGCGAATCGACTTCTAGTCATTCCTGAAATCGGCCTACATGACTACAGGATCATCCTTACACAAGTCTCACGGTCGAGTTGTTTTCTCAAGTCGAGTTCTTTAGTTGCACAAGTTTTGTCATTTCTAGCCTTTCCCCTCAAGGTCAGTAACTCAAGAGTGATCAGTTTCGAGTGAGATCAATTAACAATGCATTAGCGAAATTAACGTTCATTCATCCCTTAAAGGGCTCGAATTTCAGGATGTTACAAAAACGTAGTGGGAGGTTGGGAGCGAAAGGGCTGATCGATGAAAATAAGAAGGAAGTTTCAATCGGGAGGATTAGTAGAGAGGTAGATGGAAAACACTGTCCGTCTTCGATCGGGAGGATTAGCAGCGTGTTGCTGAAGATAAGGGCGGTGTGGGGCATGAATGAGAGATTTGGGAGAGCAGGGAGGACAGGACAGAACAGACCGAAGGACCGAAAGAGAGCAAGCCAGAGAGAGACAGTAGGCAAAGAGGGAAAGAAGAGGTGCCAGTTTTCACTTTTGACGAGGGCTGGTTTATTAGTTTTTCATGAAGGGCTGAGAAGGAGGTCTAGTTGTTGGTTTTTTGTGAAGTGCTGAGTAGCATGTACCATTTTCTAGTTTTCTGGGTGGTCGAGAGAGAGCACTTTTTCAGATTTTTCTGGTGCTTAGTAAAGAAAAAAGGAGGAGGGCATAATTCTGAAGGAATAGAAGGTGCTTAGTGACGAAGAAGAGGGACACACCAACCACCATAGGCAAAACACAATGGCTGTTGTGTTTTGCATTTTGACACTGTCCACCAGTGCTCGTCGCTTCTGGTTTCAGTGAAGCTTGATAGTAACACAAGTAAGTTTTCGCTTGACATTGTTGAGTTATAGAGTATTTTGTCTTGTTGGTGAGTTCACGAAGATTCTAGTCGAAACTGGGATTATTTGGTGGCAAGCAGTGTTGATTCAAGGCTTGATGTGCCATATTCGATTTGAATAGAGTAGCAAATTCACTATTGATCGATTTGAATAGAGTAGCAAATTCACTATTGAAACTTGTATGCAAAGACACACGCCATGTGTTCGACAAAATGCATCAATGAAGCACCGAAACGCATCCATTCGATTGACGTTAGAAGTTGAGTTTAGTGCTCAATTGTTCATGTACTATTGACGCAAGTCTACTTTCTCAAGTTTTTGCTATGTTTTCCTAGGATTTCATGATAATCATCAATCTTATTGAGTCACTGGGAAAGCCAAATCTTGTCGACGTGCTCTCTCCCCGCTGGATAAGCCTATGGTTTAAGGTCATGTTATATGGGTTGCTTTTCCTCACGTCAATATATTCATGCTCGTTGGATTGATGATTTGCTGGTTTTAGAAGTTTAGGATCGATATATATTTTTTATTTTTTTAGTTTGTTAAAATTTTGTGGTTGTCGGAAGGGCAAATCGGAGAAGATAAGTGCCGATCGGTGGCTGGAGGTTGGCGTGGCATCCAAAGTTGCCATCCCTAGTTTGGTGATGAAGTTGCGGGTGAAAGAAGGGATGTTTGGTGAAGGAGACGGAGAAAATATTGGGTAGGTGAGATATTCCACGTAGGCGGTGTAGCTCACTATTTAGAGAATGACACGTGGCATCCACGTTGGCGGTGGGCCCACACATGGGGCCGAACCCATCTCTCCTTTGTCTCCTCTAGCCGAACCTTCTCTCTCATCTCTGCTCTGTCCTCTCTGTCCTCTCTCTCTCCTCTGCAAAGGGGAGAGAGAAGCCTGACCTCTGCTCCGATGGGGGCGGGAACCTGACGGCGGGGCACTCGAGCACTCCCCACCTCCGCCTACCTGAGCCCCGCCCCTCCACCTTTGCTCATGGATCTAGATGAGAAAGACTTTTTAGACACGGGGGGCTTGGTGGAGGTGGTCTTGGAGTAGGATTTGGTAGTGGTGGGGGCTTAGGGGGTGGAGGTGGACTCGGAGGTGGGGTTGGTGAGGGTCTTTGGAGGGGGCTTTGGTGGTGGGGGTGGTCTAGGAGGTGGTGGCGGTTTAGGAGGTGGAGGGGGTCTTGGAAGTGGGGCTGGTGGAGGTGCTGGAGTCGAAGGTGGTTTTGGTAGTGGAGTGGGTGGAGGAGGAGGACTCGGAGGGGGAGCTGGAGGAGGCGGTGGCTTTGGCGATGGAGCTGGTGGAGGCCTAGGGGGAGGCGCTGGTGGTGGTGTGGGAGGTGGCTTCAGCGGTAGTGCAAGAGGTGGTGGAGGTCTTGGTGGTGGTGCGAGTAGTGGAGGTGGATTCGGTGCTGGTGGAGGGCTCGACAAAGGCGAAGGTGCTGGTGGAGGATTAGGTGGAGGAGCGGGCAGCGACATCAGCGGAGGAGGTGGCCTCGGTGGTGGTGGTGGAGCCGGATTAGGGGGGGAGTGCCCGAGTGCCCGTCGTCGTGTCCCCCTCTCCTCGGGAGCAGAGGTTGGGCTTCTCTCTCCCCTTTGCAGAGGAGAGAGGGGTTCGGCCTCGTGTGTGTGCCCACTGTCGACATGAATGCCATGTGTCATTCTCTGAGTGGTGAGCTGCATCGCTTACGTGGAATATCTCACATATCCAATATTTTCTTGAAGGAGACATCAGGAGGTTGAAGATGACCTAGAAGAAGAAGAAAAAACTTGTAGAAAAAGACAAAGAAAATAATAAAATAGTGGCTAGGTTGAACATTGTTTGAGTGGGCCTAGGCCACGCACTGAGCCGAGTTTTTGTGAAAAGGGGTGAAATGGGCTGATTTATTATTTATTATTTTTTTCATAATGGGCCAATTTAATTGGTAATTCATATGGGCCTCAGGGCTGGCCCAATCCTTAGTTCAACTGAGTCTAAGTCGATTTAGTAGGGCCAAGTTTCCCAACCCGGTCCGAATTATTTTTTTAAAATAAAAAAATAAAAAAAAATTCAAAAATTCAAAAACAAAAAAAAAAAATCTTGAAAATATTTAAAAAATTCGAAAAAATCCTTAATAATATGTCTTTAAATTCAGAAAATTCATGAAAATATTAAAAAATTTGAAATTTTTTTCAAAATACAAAAAAAAATCCGAAATATTCCAAAATTCCAAAAAAAAATTAAGAAAAATTAGAAAATTCAAAAAATATTAATATTTTTTTTTTTAAATTTCAGAAAACTTAAAATATTAAAAATCTTGAAAACTTATTTTTTTAATTTCGGAAAATACGAACAATATTATTTATTTTTAAATAAAAATATAAAAAATTCATAAAAATTCAGAAAAAGTCAAAAAAATTGCAAAAATTTAGAAAACCCTTAAAAAGGAAAAAAAACCCAAAATTGAATAAGCCTTTAGAGCTCCACAATAGGGTTATTTGTTTATGTTTGATTTTTCTTTTTTAGAGATAATATTAGGTTCCTTTCATGCTTTATTTTGTGACGATAATTAATTGCGCATTTAAATATTTTGGATGTTACTTTCTCACTTTAAAATAGTTATGATAAGTCTTAGACTTCTTGAATAGGTTGCCATGGCTTTAATTAATACACAATTGAGTTAGATACCGAAATGGCGTTGGTCGTATGATTAACGTAATTAAGTCCCTGAATTTAAAATCTTTGGTTGCGCAAATAGTAAGGTATTCTCCCATATTTTACTAGGTTTCTAGCCGACCCTAAAAAGATTAGTGGTGACTCTTTTGTTTAAATTTGCATAGGTTAAACTGGTTAAAATTTTGAATATCCAATGTCGTGCAAGGTATGGGCTTGGGAAAACCCAAGTTAATGAAGGGTCGTTGGTCCAAAGTTAACAATACCCCTAAACCTAATCAAATGTTCCCCAACCAAAACCTTCTAAAAAAAAATTAGGTCGTGGCAACAACTAGTAGGATTATAACATTTATAGCCTTTCTGATTTCAAGAGTACCCAACAAAGACACATTTTTCAACACAAGGGATTGACTTCCCAAGACCTGGAGTTAGAGAATGGACAAGACAAACGCAACCAAATACACTTAAGGGCAATGCAAAGGGAGGACAATTTAGATGCAAAACGGAGAAAATGTGTCTCCCTTTGAAGAATGGAAGTTGGAAGCCAAATAATTAAGAAGCAGGCTGTAAGGACAGCATGGCCCCAAAAGGTTTTCAGAAATATATGTAAAACATAAGGCAATGAGAAACATCAAGAATATGATGATTTTTACATTTAGTTACTCCATTTTATTGTGGTGTATATGAACATGAAGTTTGATGAATAATGCCATGAGAATCAAGAATAGGTTGAAAACCAGAGGCAACAACAAGATACTTCTTGGCATCATCAGACCGTAGAGTTTTGATAGAAGTATTACATTGATTCAACAACTCAAAATAGAATCAACGAAAGTAATGAAAAATCTCAGTACCATCTTTTATTAAGAACAATAAAGTCATTCGGGAAAAATCATTCATGAATGCAACAAAATACCGGAAACTAGATGTATTTGAAACACGACACATACCCCATACATCCGAGTGAACCAGCTTAAAGGGACTAGACACATAACTTTGAAAGCGAGAAGGAAAAGAAACTTTATGGTGTTTTGCAAGCTGACAAGCTTCACACTCAAAAGTACTCACAAACTTAGACTTAGGAAACAATCATTGAAGAATGTTCAATGGTGGATGACTAGCACGATAATGCATCTGATACACATAAGTGGATGTGCGCTTCACAGTTGCTGCAACTATCACTTTTTATCTAGATAGTATAGGCCATTTGATTTATGTCCTCCACCAATCATCTATCCAATCCTCAGATCTTGAAAGACACAATGAGAAGTAGAAAATGTTACACAATTTAGTTATTTCGTTAATGAACTAACGAAAATCAAATTATATGGAGATTTAAGATGAATGATAGATGATAAAGAAAGAGAGGAACTCAAACGAGCGTCCCCAGTGCCAAAAACTTGAGAAATTGAACTATCAGCAAATCTAAAAGAGTTGGACACCCCAAGAGATGTGGAATGTAACAATGGCAATTATTTAGAGTTATCAACTATATAATGAGTAGTTCTAGAATCTATAACCCAAGTGTCTGACACAGTAAAAGGTAAATAGGATAAACTACCTTTGGAGCTATGTGCCAGAGTTGTAGTAGGAGCTAAATGTCCCATCACCTGTTGGGAGCGAATCCAAGCCTCATAGTCCATACATGTCAATGTAGCTAAATCTCTTGTATTATGCACAATAGTAGGATCCGGTTGAATTTGTGAGGAAGAATCTTCTACTTTGGTAAATGCAGCAAGTGTAGGTCAAAGCTCTAGATGAAGCATGTAGCAGTAAGCTTCTATATGTCCGGCCCTCTAACAATTATTACAATATCAAGAGTTATGGCTACCAATACTTCTATTATGATCACCACGGCTTCCACATTGAATAAAACCACATCTATGATCGCGATAACCATGACCACGAGCTGCACATCCACTAGAGCGATGAGAAAATCACGGCATTTGTCTCTAAAGTTGTAGTTGAGATCTTGTTGGTAGGTGTCAAGCGAAGGGCTCAAGAGAAAACCTTATAAACTATAGGAATGGAGCTTTCAAATGTAATTTGCTGACAAAGGGAGGCATATTCAGGCCCTAGTGCATTAAGAAACAATATCGCTTGAAGATCCTCTTGGTGTTTGACTAATACATTTGGATAAGTGGAAGCTGGAAAATATCCATCTAATTGTTAGTAAAGTGTAGTAAAACAAGCATAATATTCAGATAGAGATTGATCTCCACGTTGAAGATCAAATAGGGCCTCCCATGTATCATACACTCATGTAATATTATTTTGGTTAGAATAAAGTAAATCACATTTATCCCAAATTTCCTTTGTAGAATTACACTGATTGAAGTGAGGGCCAATCTTTAGATCCATACTATTCCATAACAGTGTACGGATCATCGCATCTCTTGCAACCCAATCATCTATCTTACTCTTATTTGAAGGGATTGCAGACATAAGATAATCATTTTGTTTAGTGGCAATAAGATGAACTTGTACAGCTTTAGACCACAATAGAAAATTAATATCATCTAACTTGACACATGTCAATTGAAAATGTGTCAAACTAGTGGATGATCTAGAAGCCATCAATACTAATAGGTAATACTATGGGCCAATTGTTGTAGGGAAATCATTTTGTAGGCAACTTCTTCTTTGTTTTTGTGCTAGGCTTCTCAATTTTTCTTAATAGGTAATTCACTGCAAAAGAATTTTTTAATTAAATATGTTGCGATTACTCCCATCTTTTTTTGATTTTGAAGAGATGGAAAGAAATTACATTTTCTTCATATTTACTACCATGCCAAAGAATCAAAGTAGTACTATATTGATTCATTTTTTAAAATTTTCCTCCATGTGTAGGATAACCCTAAGGTTTTGCAAGTTGGTCCTACCAATTGAGCCCATTACCACTCTCATAGCATGGTCTATAGGGTTCACAACGCCTTCTCTTATCTAGGATGTTTACCTAGCCAAGATTTAGACCTGGCTCAACCCAATTTTTTCAAGTTCACCTTAAAATTTCTGATTGTCGCTAAGCAGTTTGTAGATGTCAAATGGTACTCCCTATAAGGTAATTTTAGTGTGGCCAATTTCTCCTCTTTTGCAATAAATTGTGCTATAACGCTAGATGCTCTAGTTAATTGTCTGCTCTTTCCAAATGTGAAATCTATGTTAAGTATGACCATGCATAAGAGCTTGCTTCCTTTTTGTTTTTGTTTTTTTTGTGGGAGCTTTGTTTGGCCAGCTATTAGCTATCTTAATTGGTTTGTCTTCGAGCTCATGGATATTTTTTTAAATTAAAAAGTATTAGGGAAAAAATATGCTTTATTCACTTGTCCAACCTTGTCCAATAGCTGACAACCCTTATAATTGGTGGGTTATTGCCATAGATGTCACTCACATTTACATTTCCTTATTGAGATTTGTCTAATTCATCTTTTTGCATCGGTTTTGATAACCTAATTTGTCTCTAATTTCTTATTTTCTATAAGCTGGAATTGAGTCCCTTCTAGAGCACATAATACAAAAAGTGAGGGCAGGAATTAGCATGATATAATTCCCCTAAATAGTTATAGCACATCTATTTATATGATTATGCTTTGCATTAAGTTTCGAGTTTTCAGCAAATTGGAGCATGTACAAGTGTAGGGGTAAAGTAACTCAAAACAAATTTAATGGACAGAGCGGACTCAAGCTCCATCGGGTCGATCACTGGTGGAGTGGGGGTAGGATTCTCTATTATGGGTACGCCATTCTAGGGGCTTGAAAATGGTTAACCACGATGGATTGAGATAAAATCTCAGTGAGTTCTCCCCCTAAGCCCCGATTAGTATGCCAACTTAGCCCGGGGCATCTCTCTAGAACTACCTCTCACTCAACCCAACAATAGATAGTCAACAAATAGCAGACCAAACAATAGACATGGGAAACTAACAATCAATATTCGATTCGCATGGGATCTTACCTAGTTTGCTATACCCTACACATCAAATCTCATATAATGTAAGCAAGGCCTATGGCCGTTAGATGATATAATCAATCAATCACATGCGAATCGCATTACAAGTGATCTAACCTGGCCATTGCCACACTCTGCACGATTGTCAACTCATGCATCAAATCATCACGACATTAAGAGGCACACGAATCATCAGAGTATTGTATACAACTTTCTCATGTCTCACACCCACGTATGCTTCGATTATTACGACCCCCAGTGTCACGCCTCGACCCTCGAGCACGCGGCAACCCCAGTTCTCTTGCGGTCATTTGATTTGCAACTCCCCAGGATCCATCACCGACCGTTATTTTTATCTTTTAAATTAAATGCATACGGAAGCAAATCACAATCCCCAGTCAATTACAAAAGTAGGGATAGCAGAAAACTCAACAGGACCACATTCCAAAGTGCTTCTTTATTTATTTACTGATTAACCTTAGGAAGTTTACAAGTACAAGCTCTTACTACAAGCATCTTCCTATTGAGCCAATGAAACCAACAAGCGGGGGTTAATCTACTAGCACATGTCCTCACAACTACGACAATCAACTATTCCTATCAATACTCGATTATCCCAAATTAAATATAAACTATAATTATACTCAAAGATACTCATTTAAGAAGCATATAATACTATAGTCGATTGTTCCGAAAAAAATAATTTAAGTCTCTATAAATACTTATAATTATTTTCAAATCTCATAATTAATTATCCAACCCAAATAATTTCATTTAATAAAATCATTCCTTAATAAATCAATGTCATTTGATAACGTAGTACGTGAATGCTATTGACATTAAAAAATTAGACCATAGTAATTTTCCCACAAAATTACTCGATTAAAATAATTTCCCATAAATAATCACAATTAATTATTTTCCCCAAAAAAATTAATTTTCAGAAATGAATAGTAATAACAATAATAATAATTCGAAATTATAAAATAATTTAATTAATTAATTAATAATTCCGAAAATAATAAATTATTATTTATTTCAAAAATAATAATAACATTTATTAATACTAACCATGGTTACTATTCTAACCCAACTGCAGTTAATTAACCCAACTACGGTTAACTAACCTAACCACAATTACTTTAATCTAACCACGGTTACTTTATTCTAACCATGATTAACACTAAGCAAGATTAATCAATAATATTCTATTGCTAATTAACCATCATCCAAAGCATTAATCAAAGATTAAACTAATTAAACTACTCATAAGTAAGATTAACCTCTAACTAAAGGATTATGAAATCGACTCACGGTTTAGCAATTCCGACAACATGGGTGCGACGGTAGCGGCGAGGGGAACGCCCGAGAACTTCCGGCACGTTGAGACGAGGCGGCGACGAAAATGGGTCTCGGTGATGGTGAGACCAAGAACCGAATGGCGGCGGGCGAGCGGCTTGGATGGCTCAAAACAGCACGGACGGGGGCAACGGTGCGCGGTGGCTAAGTGCGGTGGACGGCACAACAGCGGCGAGCGATGGTGCGGCAATTTCGGATGATGGGCTGTCCGAAAGAAATGGAGTGGGGGAGCTTCGGTTTTGGGGAGGGGAAATGCGTGCAGAATGAGGGAGGGGGGAGAGAGAGAAAAAAATGTGGGGGTGGGGTTGATCTGTGAGGAGAGAGAGAGAGAAGTGAGACCGTGGGTCAACAATAAGAGGGGTGAAGAAAACGTGTGCAAGAAGTTGAGAGGAGAGAGAAAAAGAAAGAAAAAGAAAAAGAAAATACTAAACAAACTTCTAGATGGGGCAATTTGGTCTTTTTACCCCTGAAGCACAAATTCCCAAATATTTGGCTCCAAAACTCAGCCCGTTGATTCCTTTTCCAATAATTTCAGGCTTATCGATAAATTCGAGAATCAATGAGGCAACGTCCAATATTCTAGTCTTGGCATCCTTAAAAGTTCAATACCCGATACCGGATTGAAACTCGTGGTTAAAATCAATAAGTCGCGACTTTAGTACTACCTAACTTTCGGGCGGCGTTTAGGGGATCTTGCGCGTTTGACCCGTGGTTGATAGCTTTTGATCCACGATTGTGCATATTTAAATCATGGCGATCCTCGATTGTCATGTAATCATGAGGGGTTAATTGCTCCTACTGAATACGGAACCAAAAGGAAATCGGTTTAATGTCATTTGCAATTAATATCAAAGTCGTGCGGAATTACCCGCAATCCAACCTCATATTTTTGCTAAATCGATTTATTTATGTTCGTTAATTGGCCTGCAACAGTGTAATATTATTCCTCTTTGATCCTTATAGTCGAGCGGCCTATCCCTGATTAAATTCACTAGTCGTACGCGTATCGGTCCTTAATTGCCTTGCCGAATAGTTAGTTAACTCATGAGAGCTAACTTAGAGTACATGTAACTAACAGTGTATTGATAAAATAACCATTTCATCTATTCCGGAATGGGTCAAAGTTCAGGATATTACAACTCTTCCCTTCTTATAAAAAAATTTCGTCCTTGAAATTTGCTGAACTTCCAATATCCTTAAACAAATGAGGGTATTAATGCCTCATTGCATCCTCACTTCTCCATATCGTTCCTTATGTACCTTGATATACCAAATCACTGCCAGTTCCTTTTTGGTTCCCATAGGCTATGCATTATCCGATTCTGCCAAAAGCAACTTTGTTGACACCTCCCGATTTCGAATTCTCAGTTGGACCTGTAGAACTTTATCCCACAAACCACTAAGCCGAGGCACTGGTAGTGTCCAAATTGATATATCCCTCTTATCGACGACACCTTAAGGGAAACACAACACTAAACTTAACAATCCAACAGTCTTAGTCTTATGTTTGTATCGCTTTTTTGGCAGCTTCACATTGTCCTTAACCTATCCCTAATTTCATAACAATATCCACTAACTGCTAGACCATCTCTAAACCAGTGATCGTCCTTTCTCTGATCTTGTTCCAATAGACTGGTGTTCCACAAACTTGACCATACTTTGGTTACTTCCACAAACTTGACCATACTTTGGTTACACTCTTCTGATGATGATCTTATCCTTGAAACATTCTCTTTTTGCTTAGTTCGTAATTCAATTCATTTCTACCCCTTTTGACATCCTAGAAGCCTGCCAGGAGTCGCTCCTTGCTTAGGCACTCTGGCCTTGGTGACCACTCCTCGCCCTCGTTGGATCAGTTGTCACGGGCATCTACAAATTATACCACTACTACCAAAAGTCCCTTTTTGACATGCATCATCCCATAGAGGTATTATCTGTTTTGGCCTGTCTCATACCAAGTCTCATGGTTTTAACCTCGTCCACCTCCAAGTGCAAAAATTTTCTAGCTCATCAACCCATGAGCTCGTTTCCACAGGGTCACTTATCAACGCTTGAAATCTGATCCACCAAATTTCCATCAAATCGCTATCTGAATTTCACAAGCTACCAATTTTCCTTTCAACATTCTTTTCATGTCCATTTGATACCTAGTCCAAAATATCACCTCAACCACTTGAACATTAGTGCAACCCAATTGTCATTTATCGCACTAAAGGCTTTTGGGTACTTCTTTAAATCATTACTAATACCTTGAGAAGAAAATCATCGATAATGCTATTTCACCATTTTAACACCTAACATCAAGAGATAATTAATTCTTAATCCACTAAAGACAAAAATCTATTCCTCAAATCCCTATTTTAATTATCACCCTAAATAATCCACCTTGGGTAAATTCATATCTTAATCGAATCTAAAACTTTCGAGTAATAAATCATCCACCGTAATTCTTATAAAAGGTTATTGTCATTTAATAGATCATCTCTTATAATCCCATACCTACAACTTCTCAAATTATCAAGATAAAACTTATCCGACTTCCATTAAATCCAATGACCTCAATTGTCATGACGCGTAAGCAATCAATCTTTCTTGTTACCTTACCAAATAGTCAAATCCCTTATACGACACCTCACTATAAATCTCGTATTCTCCAATACTAAACTAAATCCTCAAAACCGATGCGGCAATCAGCTTATACTTAAGCTCTTAAACATTATGCTCGCACTTATTTATCCATTCAAATTCTTATGTCCTTCCTTTGTTAACCTTCGTATCAGAGGCGTAGCTACCATAAAGAACCTTTCTACAAATCATCTATAATAATATGTCCGACTTAGAAAACTTCGAACCTCTATCACTGTAATAAGTCTTGGCCAAATCATGATTGCCTTGATCTTAGCAGATCCATAGAATTTCTTTTGTCCAAAATCACTCGACCCACAAAAGCTATGCGAGTAAATCCAAACTCGCATGTATTATATTTGGCATACTATTTATGCTCTCGAATGGTCTATAGCACTACCCTCAAGTGCTGTTTGTGTTTCTCTAAATCCTCGAATATTTCCAATATATCGTTCATGAACATAATTACGAATCAATCCAAATATGCCTTAATCACTCAATTCACTGAATCCATAAAAACAACTAGCGTATTAGTTAATCCAACTGATTGTATAGTAATCTCATAGTGACCAAATCACACACGGTGTGTCATCTTCGGTATATTCTCCTTTTTAATCCTCAACTACGGATAGTCCGTCCTTGGGTCTATCATGGAACGTATCATAGCTCCTTGAAATGGGTCAAACAAGTCATCTGTCCTCGATAATTGATACTTGTTATGACCGTCCCTTGGTTACACTGTCGATAATTAATGCATAAGTGCAATAATCCATTATTGATTCCTCAGCCAACAAATTAACCATAATCGTCCAATCATCTTAGCAACCTTCATCCAATAAACGAGTTACTTCCAACGATGAATTTCAAAGGGATCAAGGGTCCTCCTTGATTCCAATAAACTCGAAACTAACCCCAGCTAATGGGTTAAACTGGATTATCTTCCATTAGCAATCCATTGTAACTCAGTACTTAGTAAACTAATCCATTCCAACAATCACGTCGAAATCTTACATTGCCAAACAATCAAATCGATCAATTCCTTTTGATCGCCAATGACCATCGTACAATTTGAACATCCAACCACATACAACCTCATTCTTTAACTGAGTTAACATGCTAAGAATCACTTCCAATGATTTCGGTCTTAACTCCTCCAACTTAATAAAGTATTCTGCTGAAAACAAATGCATGGCTTCCAAATGCATAAGCAACATAATCACATTGGGAAGTAGTACCAATAGTCACAGCCTTCAAATCCAACACTTGGCATTCCAATTATATTCCGATTTTTCCAAATGCCATTCCTCTTATCATTAGCTTTTTTTTACCAGCCCGTGATTATCCATATAAGATGCAAACCATTCCAAATGCAACTACTCATTCTGCCACATCCTTTTCAATTAGTTAGGCTCCTTTGTACCATCCATCATAGTCCTTTAGGTTCAGGGGCACCAATTAATCCTTGATTTCCATTTTCAAAACCATTTCCGACCTTCTGACTCGATCTACCAGGTTCCCAATCATTCTCTGTACAAACTTCGAGAACAAACTTAACCTCTTATCGCACAACTGACAAGTGATTTTGACGAAGTTGCAGGAACTAAGTTACCTTATGTTCTCATGTGCACTCAGAAATGTATTCTTTGCTAAACATTCCAACAAAGACACTCCACTCGAGGACCGTACCTTTGGGCAAAACCCTTCATTGGGTTACTTCCCACCACGTGCTAACTTTACCTTGCAATTGATACTCTGCCCAAGCAATCTTATCTTCTTCCGAGCATTCCAGCAATGCGAACGCTTACCCCAATTCCTTGATCCAAAGGGTCGTGACCTCAGGATTACTCGCCTAATGGACTAGGATGACTCAAACTCCAAGAACAGTTCCACCAACTTAAGCATCGATTGATCATCAATTCCCTTTCCAACAAATGGAACTTACAAGGTGAGACAGGAGCAACAACAATGACAATAGCAACAATAGCTTGAATTTAAGCTCACTGCCCTATCTAAATACCCAAGGCTTCCAACGCCTATAGGATTTCATCAAATCTAGGATCCCCTAGTACTCTTCCTTTTGCACTAACCCATCTTTCAACTGCTCTTCCTCAAGGGCTCTTAAATCATGATCATTCATCCAATAGAATTATCACAAAAACCTTATTTCCAACTCCACAAGGAATTAGAAACCATGAACGACCCACTTATAGCCAGAGAATCAAATAAACAAACACAAGCACGAGGTATTTTCCTAACTAACTATCCTAAAATTCATTGCATCTTATCACTCCATGTATTGACTAGGCTCTAATACCAAAATCGAGGAGGTTGTCATGCCCCGACCGTCGAGCACACGGCAACTCCAGTCCTCTTGCGGTCATTTGATTTGCAACTCCCTAGGATCCGTTGTCGACCGTTACTTTTATCTTTTAAATTAAACGTATGAGGAAGCGAATCACAATCCCCAATCAATTACAAAAGTACGGATAGCAGGAAAACTCAACAGGAACACATTCCAAAGTGCTACTTTATTTATCTACCGATTAACCCTAGGAAGTTTACAAGTACAAGCCCTTATCATGGGCATCTTCCTATCGAGCCAATGAAACCAACAAGCGGGGGTTAATATACTCCCTTAAAAAATGGCCATGAACCGTAACATGCGTCGATCCTCCAACCTATGGACCTGAAAATAGTTATTCAATAACCAGTGAGATAAAATCTCAGTAAGTCAAAATCCTAAGTCTCGATTAGGAATTTCACTCACCTTGAGGGTAGTCTAACCATGCAACATATTTCCAGCAAACAACACATACCACACCTCAAGCAGCATTATCGGACGACAGTTCAATAAGCAGATGCAAACACAAACGATCCTACCTAGCCTTGGCACATGCAACTTGCAGGAACTATCATTTCGATCATCACGACATTAAGAGGCATGTGAATAATCAAAGCATTGCATACAGCTTTCTCATATCTCACACCCACACATGCTCTGATTATTACGACTCCTAGGGTCATGGCTCAACCTTGTGGTTGGCGGTCAACTGGTCGTAGACTAAGCATTGTCCTCCCCCATGAGGCACGGCGACGTCATGGGCTATCCCCCATCGACAGCATTCCCTAAGGAGCATGGGTCCGGCCTCTACCGTGACTCCGCAGCCGACCACTGTCAGGCAACCGACCGAAGTCAAGATGACCAAAAGGCCACGGCACAACTCCAAGGGTTATCGGTCTACCGACAGCGCCGGGCTCTCCTTTTAATGTGACCATGCAACACATCATCAAACATTCTGTTATTTTCTTTGTTCTGTCATGAATGCACATACTGTTCGTGCTCATGCAACATGCTATTGCAGTTAACACACATATAATGTTATGCAGCAGTATCCAATAGTCACATACAATAGCAACAGTCCATTCACTCATGAAAGTTGTAACAATCAACAGTTCAAGTCACAGTCTAACAATCAATCATGACTAATCAACATCACAACACTTACACACTTTTCCAAAATCATCATGTACCACAATAAATACGGTGCCCAACCACATGTCTCAATCTTCAATAATAAATAAGCACATGTCCTCACAACTATGACAATCAACTATTCCCATCAATACTCGATTATCCCAAATTAAATATAAACTATAATTATACTCAAAGATACTCATTTAAGAAGCATATAATACTATAGTCGATTGTTCCGAAAAAATAATTGAAGTCCCAATAAATACTTATAATTATTTTCCAATCCCATAATTAATTATCCAACCAAAATAATTTCATTTAATAAAATCATTCCTTAATAAATCAATTTCATTTGATAACGTAGTACGTGAATGCTATTGACATTAGAAAATTAGACCATAGTAATTTTCCCACAAAATTACTCGATTAAAATAATTTCCCCTAAATAATCACAATTAATTATTTTCCCCAAAAAAATTAATTTTCAGAAATGAATAGTAATAACAATAATAATAATTCGAAATTATAAAATAATTTCATAAATTAATTAATAATTAAGAAAATAATAAATTATTATTATTTATTCCAAAAAAAATAATATTTATTAATACTAACCATGGTTACTATTTTAACCCAACTGCAGTTAATTAATCCAACTACGGTTAACTAACCTAACCATAGTTACTTTAATCTAACCTCAATTACTTTAATCTAACCGCGGTTACTTTATTCTAACCATGATTAACACTAAGCAAGATTAATCAATAATATTCTATTGCTAATTAACCATCATCCAAAGCATTAATCTAAGATTAAACTAATTAAATTGAAGCAAGATTAGCCCCTAACTAAGGGATTAGGAAATCGACTCACGATTTAGCAATTCCAACGACACAGGCGTGACGGCGGCGGCGAGGGGAACGCCCGAGAACTTCTGGTGTGTTGAGATGAGGCGGCAACGAAAATGGGTCTCGATGACGGTGAGACCGAGAACCAAACGGCGGTGGGCGAGCGGCTTGGATGGCTCGAAATGGCACGGACATGGGCAACGGTGTGCGGTGGCTAGGCGCGGTGGAAGGCACAACAACGGGGAGCAATGGTGCGGCAATTTTGGATGATGGGCTGTCCAAAAGAAAAGGAGAGGGGGTGCTTCGGTTTTGGGGAGGGGAACTGCGTGCAGAATGAGGGAGGGGGGAGAGAGAGAGAGAGAAAAATGTGGGGGTGGGGTTTATCCGTGAGAAGAGAGAAAGAGAAGTGAGACCGTGGGTCAACAAAAAGAAGGGGGGAAGAAAACGTGTGCAAGAAGTTGAGAGGAGAGAGAAAAAGAAAGAAAAAGAAAAAGAAAATACTAAACAAACTTCTAGAAGGGGCAGTTTGGTCTTTTTACCCTTGAAGCACAAATTCCCAAATATTTGGCTCCAAAACTCGACCCGTTGAATCATTTTCCAATAATTTTGGGTTTATCAATAAATTCGAGAATCAATGAGGCAACGTCCAATATTCTAGTCTCGACATCCTTAAAAGTTCAATACCCGATACTAGATTGAAACTCGTGGTTAAAATCAATCAGTCGCGACTTTAGTACGACCTAACTTTCGGGCGGCGTTTAGGGGATCTCGTGCGTTTGACCCTTGGTTGATAGCTTTTCAATTCACGATCGTGCATATTTAAATCAGGGTGATCATCGATTGTCATGTAATCATGAGGGGTTAATTGCTCACACTGAGTATAGAGCCAAAAGGAAATCGGTTTAACGTCGTTCGCAATTAATATCGAAGTCGTGCGGAATTACCTGCAATCCAACCTCGTATTTTGGCTGAATCGATTTATTTCTGTTCGCTAATTGGTCTGCAACAGTGTAGTATTATTCCTCTTTGATCCTTATGGTCGAGCGGCCTATCCCTAATTAAATTCACTAGTCGTACGCGTATCGATCCTTAATTGCCTTGTCGAACAGTTAGTTTACTCATGAGTGGCCAACTCAGAGTACACGTAACTAATAATGTATTGATAAAATAACCATTTCATCTATCCTGAAATGGGTCGAAATTTAGGATGTTACACCCAGGGCCATGGCACAACCTTATGGTTGGTAGTCAACTGGTCGTAGACTAGGCATCATCCTCCCCCATGAGGAACGACAATGTCATGGGCTATCCCTCATCGACGGCATTCTCTAAGGAGCATGGGTCCGGCCTCTATTGCAACTCCGCAACCAACCACTATCAGGCAACCGATCGAAGTCAGGATAACCAAAAGGCCACAAGACCAACCCCATGGGTTGGCGGTCTACCGGCAGCGCCGGGCTTTCCTTTTAATATGATCATGCAACACCAAATCAAGCAATCCATTTATATCTTTGCTCTATCATGAATACAATATCGCTCATGCTCATACGACATGCTATTGCAGTTAACACACGTATAATGTCATGCGACAGTATCCAGCAGTCACGTACAATAGTAGTAGTTCAATCATTCATGAAAGTCTAACAATCAGCAATTCAAGTCACAGTCTAACAATCAATTCCGACTAATCAACATCACAATACTTGCACACTTTTCCAAAATAATCACGTACCTCAATAATTACCAGTACTCAATCACGTGTCTCAATTTTCAATAATAAATAAACACATGTTCTCACGACTACGACAATCAACTATTCTTACTTAAGAAGCATGTAATACTATAGTCGATTATCTTGATGAAAATAATTTAAGTCCCACAAAATACTTATAATTATTTTCCAATCCCATAATTAATAATCCAACCCAAATAATTCCATTTAATAAAACCCTTCCTTAATAAATCAATGCCATTTAATAATGTATTATATAAATACTATGGACTTTAGAAAATTAGACCATAGTAATTTTCCCAGAAAATTACTCAATTAAAACCATTTCCCATAAATACTCAATTAATTATTTCCCCAAAATAATTAATTTTCAAAAATATTAATAATTCAAAATTATAAAATAATTTAATTAATTAATGCATTAAATTCAGAAATTAAACAAAACATTAATTAAAATCATTAATCAAGCAATTTAAACTAAACATGCTTAATTAATCCACAAAAATCACATAATCCACCATTAAGTAATAATTAAGCACAATTAAACTTAATAAACAAAATTAAGCTAATCTAATGTTAATCATCTATTTAAACACTTATCTTAGGGCTAATAAAAATTAATTAAACACCCTAAATAGCTCTTAACACTAATTAACCCAACCCTAAGCTAGTTTAGGCACTAAATAGGGATTATAGTTAAACTCACCTGTTAAGCGGGCCGGAGACATGGACGCGGCAGCGGCGACAAACCCGACACCCGGGGACCTCTCCCATGACACTTCAAGGTGGTCCTGGGGCTAGAACAGAAGCAACAAATTCAAATCCCCTCTGAAATTCTGAAAATAACATTACTTGGAGAAAAAAGTGGCTGAACGGAGCTCACCGAAGCTCTGGCGAGCGGCAAGCCGGCGACCAGCGGCTCTAGGGGATCGAGGGGGAGTTGCTAGTGGCTGGTATGGGCAATGGTTTGGTTGAAGGGAGAGAAACGGAGGAAAAGGCGGAACTGTGCAAAGATGCTGCTACAGTAGGCGGTCTGGCAAGCAGCGACTTTCGGCTGCTATACAGATATTCCGGAGGCTTCTTTTGGCAAACGGCCGATGCCATCTCAACGGTTTTTGTCTTTTGATCACAACAGCGGGTGGTACGGGCCAAGATTCACGCAGGAATGTAATGAACAACTCGATTTTCAATGAGAGGTCAGAAGCTGAAATTGTAGGAAAGAAGGGAAAATAAGGGAGAAGTGTTGTGCGGTTTTGAGGGCTGCAAGGGGAGGAGAGAGAGTGTAAACAAGGCTGAAGGATAAGCCTCATCAAGGCCATAAATGCTTGCCCCAACTCCCAAGACAAGATGACATCATTTTCCCTCTCTTCCTTTCACTTTTCTCTAAAATATCCAAGGGCATTTTGGTCATTTCTACCTTGCATATTTCCCAATCTGTTCTTGGGCTGAAAATGAAGGGCGAGCCTAAGAAACAAGCTGGGAAATGGGTAGGAACGGGCTCCGGAATTTGTTGGGCTCGAATTGGCTCAAGTTTGGATAATGGGCTAGGAAGGGTGAGGGGTCGGTTGGGTCTAACGGACTTGCTCGTTGTCTCGGTCTTCCACGGTGGTTGTCCCACCTTGGGCATGAGGCCCTCACTATTTTTGCCCAGCCCACGTCCTCATAAGCTCGAGTTCTCGGTCCAAAATCCCCTTTCTCAAAAAGTCGGCTCAACCGGCACTGTCGACTGTTTAAGAAACATCATCCAAAAGTCAATCCCAAACGTTCCCGAAAATTTGAAATCAAATCTTGGATTCACATGCTTAGCCAATTTCGCCAAAATGCCATTTTGGTACTACTCAGACTGATAGGCGATTTCGAGAACTCACGCGTAACCGACTCATGCTAATTCACATTCAAGACTTCTCGACACATGGATGTCATTGATTGCATGAAATTTTGAAGGATCGATTCTTATTTCAAAGTACACGATTATCAAGGATCAACATAGGGCCGTTCGCGGGTTCGATAATAGTAGACGGAATCACCCGTTGTCCCATTATTTCTGTCCGTGAATTGACTTCTATTCATCCCTGGAATCGGCCTGCATATCTACAGGATCGTCCTTATGCAAGTCTCACGGTCAAGTCGTTTTCTCAAGTCAAGTTCTTTAGTCACACGAGTTCTGTCCTCATTAGCCTTTCCCGTCAAGATCAGTATCTCAGGAATGATAAGTTTCGAGTGAGATCAATAAACAATGCATTGGCGAAATTAACATTTATTCCTCCCTCAAAGGGCTTAAATTTCAGGATGTTACAGTGTTTACGAGGGGAGGCAGAGGTGATTGTGCCCTGATGCGTGTTTATGCTCGGAAAAGGTAGAAGCCTTGATGCGTGTGACGTTACGCTTGATGCGTGTTTACGCAAGGAAGAGGTAGAGCCCTGATGCGTGTTTATGCTCGGAAAATGTAGAAGCCTTGATGCGTGTGACGTGGGGAAATAGAGGTGGTTGTGCCTTGATGCGTGTTTACGCAAGGAAGAGGTAGAGCCCTGATGCGTGTCACATGGGATGATAGAGGTGGAGGTTGTGTGCTGATGCATGTTTATGCGGGGAGGTGCATAATTGGAAAACGCCTGATTGTTGGGTGCATGAGATGCATGTGTTGTGTTCTGATTATGTGGTAGCCTATACACGTGTGTTTTCTACCGTGCATGGTATGTGAAACGATTTGATTGTCAGTTGCTCTCTTGAGGAATGTGCCTACTAGGTACATGATGCCTAGTTATATCCGGTAGACTACCAACCTTCGGGTTGTGCTGTGGCCCAAGGGATCGTAATAATTAGAACTTGCTTAACTGGTGTATGCATGGAATGCATCTGTTGTGTCCTGATTCTTTGATTATGTGTTTGTCCTATATTTGGCACATGTGGTTATTATCATGTAGGGTAGGTGCTGTGAGGTAATGTTGTTTGTGATTGGATAGTTAATTATTGAATGTCATTATGAGAGCCATGCCTATTAGGTACCTCTAAGGTAGATTGGCGCCCTAACCGAGGCTTAGCGCTAGAACCTACTAAGATTTTATCTCACTGGTTATTGTATAACCATTTTCTGGTCCGTTGGATGAAGAATCGGCAGGTGGTGCATTTTGGAAGAAGTAGATTAACCTTGGCCCTATTTGTTTAGTTGGCTCTATAAGAAGTTGCCTATGGTAAGGGACTATTTGTGTAGACTTCCTAAGGTTAATCAAAAGATGAATAAAATGACACTATTAATTGTGTTTCTGTTTGATTTTCTTGGCTATCCCAATTGTTAAGTTGTATGGGGATTAGTTATCACTTCCGCATGCACTTAACTGAAAGATAAAAAGAATGGTCGATGACATGTTTTGGGATGTCGCATTCAAATGACCGAAAGAGAAAAAAGGGGATTGTTGCGTGCTCGAAAGTCGGGACATGACATGACCAACTTTTGGTTGTTATTGACATGTGATAAACTTAGTCAATGTGAGCAAAGTTTTGGTCATTTATAATTAAAATCATCAATAACCTGAAGGAATTAGCAAAAAGTGAAGTCAATAATCTCGAAGACAACCGTCAAAGAAGTTACTGTCAATGTTGTGAAATAAAGCAACAATTAAAATAGTACAATCAAAGAAACTGTCAAGATAGTGGAGAAAGCGTCCAGGTAATTGAGTCAATGTAATTGTTTAGTAACCATTTGTAACCTCTTTTCTATAACTTCTCTTTGTAAACTCCGATGATAATAGTCAATTGTATACTTTAAATAGACACATCGTACTCTTTAGAGAGGCATATGTTTCTTAGCTGTAGTTTCTAAATCAATATTGTCAATTAAATTCTGATGTTATTTTTATCCTAAGTGTTGCCTTGTCGATGAAATTCCGACATAATTCGTTTATGTTTAGTTCTATTGAAATTCATTGTATTCTCCAAACTTTGTCATCGATTAAATTGTGGCACAATTTGTATTCTTACAGTTTCATATCAATGATGAGGATGCTTGAATTAAAAGTGAAGTTAAAGATAAAGAAGAAAGGCTAAAGCGTGATTAAAAATATAATTCACATCCCTAACAAAAGCCAAAGATAAAGAAGAAAGGCTAAAGTGTGAAAGGTTCAATTCGTTTCATAGAAAATGTGGTGTTTTAGAAAAATGTTTTCCAAGAAAATGTAATTATTTTCCAATGTTCAATTGAAACCTGAAAATATAGCGCAAAATATTTTCTGTTGTTCAATAAGAAAAATAGAAAAGATTTTCCTCCAAGTACTCTTTTTCAATGTTTTTTATGATTTTATTTTTTATAATCGATTTTTGATTTTTGATTTTTTTTTTGCACCTTCTTCTTCCTCGCTAGTCACTAGCCACGCAACAATTGGTGACCAACCAAAGGCGACCTCTAGCGAGCTTGAGCAAGCTCATTGACCTCTGTGAGGTCAAGCTTGCTACTTTGCTAGATCAATGATCTCGAAGGTCAAGCTTGAGACTTGCTAGATCAGTGGGTGAGAGCCTTTGGCTCGTCAATTTGGTGAGGCTTAAGGTTGGCAAGCTTGGCGCCTCTAGGGAGGCCTGAGGCTGGTGAGAGAGCTTGAGCTCACTAGAGGTTGCCTTTGGCTAGTCGCTAGTGGTCGTGTGGCCAGTGACTAGCGAGAAAGAAGAAGAAGCAAAATAAAAAAATAAAGGAAAAGAAGATAAAAAATGGAAATAAAAAAGAAAGAAAGAAGAAAAGGGACTAGTAGGGGTGTAAGATAAGAGAGAGTAAAAATATAATTGACATCCCTATCAACAGCCAAAGATTAAGAATAAAGGCTAAAGTGTGTTTAAAAATATAATTTACATCCTTATCAACAACAAAGATAAAGGATAAAGGCTAAAGTGTGATTAAAAATATAATTTACACCCTAATAACAGCCAAAGCGCTATGATTTTCACACCCTTAATTTACACTCCATGAGTTTGTCATTGATACCTATTCTACTCCCTACTAACCTCATCTCAAGTCCTGTCGCCTCGAACTCCCTTTATAACCACGCATCGCTAGACCCTCGGTTGCATGAAGCAAGACATCCATTCACATCAGACCATAAAAAAATTTCAAGGTATTGTCGACTCCACCCTTAATAGTAGTCTTTTCTGATGTCATGTTCTCCGGTTTGCACATTTGTTCAACCATTCTTGCCTTACTGTAATACTCATGCTAACTAATAGGTTTCCTTCTAGGATCTAGTGAGAGAGAGAGGGGATCAAAAGAGAATTGCAAAAATTCTTGTGGAAGCCTAGAATATATGGATGAAACTCAATCTCTGAGGGGCGATCCTTACGAGCCTATCTTTGCAAGTCTTTCTCATCTTTTTTGCGCCCATGCGAAAGAGGTGGTCAAATTGGTGGATCAGGACTCTCATGTGGTTAGCTTACTTGGTTGCCAACTCAATTGCTCCCTGTGCCTTTGGACTCATTGCCAAAGTCCAAATGAATGGTGGTACTTCAGACTGCGAGGTCAACGCATATGGTGACCTTTTGGCATTTTGGGCTCCATTTCTTTTGCTACACCTTGGAGGATCAGATGCCATAACTGCTTTTGCTCCCGAGGATAATGAGCTATGAGGTAGGCATTTGCTTAATCTCTTGTTCCAGGTAGGCATTGCATGCTATGTGTTTTACCAATCCCCCCCTCCTCCAACCACTCCCCCATAACAAGCTTGTTGTCCCAACCATCCTCGTGTTTATTGGAGGAACCATAAATTATATAGAGCGAACACTTGCTCTATATCTTGCCAGCTTCAGTAAATTCCGTGGTTCCCTGCTCTCGTCTGTTGATGCTTAGCGGGACAGCGATGCTTTAATAAATATGTTGCCGGGGCCCAATAACGAATCCCGAGATGTTGGAGAGCAAAATAAAACCGATTTGGACGACAGAGTAGTAATAAAAGCCGTATTTTTTTTACTTCACAACCTTCAAAGCCCTCCTTGTGGATCTCCCCTTCAGCTTCTGTTAAATGAACAAAAGCCGGGAATTTTTCAGCAGAATAACCACAGGATGCTTTTCGGATCATTGAGGCTGAGCCCAACTTCTTTTATGATGTTCTTTATACCAAGGCTGCCGTGGTTCACTGTCCAATTGGGTACCTTTTTCGAGCTACCTCAATTGGCTCCATCTTTATTACTTTTGCACTTTTCTATGTCCTGAACAAGCATGGCTTTCATGAATATGATATACGGATTACATACACCTTGCTACTTGGAGTTGTGGGCCTAGAATTTGTAGCTCTTAATATGCTCATTTGCTCTGACAGGACAGTTGCAAAAATGGAGACATCTGAGAAACATTGTAGAAGTTTGTTTAAAGGAAGCATCTTCATTAAGTGCCTCCATAAATTCAAATCCGATAGCTCACCATTCGCATTGCATGTACTGCATGCTAGGTGGTCTAGATCAATCTTCCAGTACAATTTGATAGATTATTGGCTGAGAAGGTGGCCAAAATGGATTGAGAAACTCCTTAGTCTCATTTCTCTCGGGCAATGGGTTGATGACTTGAAGTCTGGACGAGGAGAAAAATACAGAGATGAGTTAGGCGAACTGATTTTTGATCAGCTGAAACGGAAGAAATTGGCTGCTGCCCATGATTGGGAAAAATTAATGGAGTTATGTGCTGCTCGAGGTGAATGGGCTCTGGAGCATACTACAACAGGGCAAGATTGCCAACGCTTGCTTCCATTCGTCAGGGATGTTGAGTATGATGCGAGCCTTTTACTGTGGCATGTTGCCACCGAACTCTGTGACAATGTCAACACTGATGAAAGTACTGACCACGACGATGAAGAAAGTAGGAACAATCGTTTGAACAGTAAGGTCTTGTCAGATCATATGCTTCATCTTATGATCAAACAACCTGATATGATGTCTGCAGTGGCTGGGTTTGGCGATGTAAGGTTCCAATGCACTTGTGATGAGATGGACGAATTCATCAGCAAACAGTGCTCTAATGGGAGCAAAATGTGTAGAAATTTCTTAATATGCACAATCATTAAATTAAGAACGAATTCGATTCATACATGATTGTAAAACTCCAAGAATCTAAATATATACAGCGGAATTAAACACATACTTATTTGAGCCATGGCTTCACTTGATTGAAAACGGATCAATCTGATATGATCAGTGATCTGTCAATATGCCAGTTCTTCCTCTCTATAACCTATTTCGGTTTAGCAGCTTTTAATGGGATTCAGCGACTGATAGGTATAACCTACCCTTTTATAGGCTAGAGAGGGGACCTAGCAAACCCTAATCAACAACGTGTCAACTAGGCCCTTCCCATTACGGGCTTCAGTTAAACACAATTATCTACACTTTGCTGCTCAACTAGACCCGTAATTAATAGATGCCAAAACCCAACTCAATAAGATCACTTTAGGGTTTAAAATATATTGGAATACCCATTAACCCGATTATATAAAATAGAAAATTAATTAATTAATGTAAGCCCATTATTGGAAATTTCCAACATTCTCCCACTTGGGCTACATTAATTAATTTGTTTTATTTTGAAAATGATTTTTATTTTGAAAACGACACTCTCGGGTTAATAACTGAAAATTTGTTTTATGTGGCCACAATTTTGAAAAATAATATTCCAATAACGGCATCTCAAAACCAATCCAATCCTATATAACCTCATTATAGGACTATGGCGATCAATGTGTTAAGAAAATATCATAACACATGACCTTCCATAATCACATATAATAAGCATTATATTTTCATGGATCATGAGCCTAGTAGTATAGTAAGAAATAGTGCCAACATATGATCAAAATATACACTATTTCTTATCGGTCCTCAATGCAATTTCTAAACGACATGAAACTGCATTAGTGCAATTTCTAAACAACATGAAATTGACTCGGTGCAAACAACATGAAATTGCACAACTATGTCACAATCCAACATGAGATCTCATAATCAGTGACATCCAGTCGTCTTTAAACTAAAATTTGTTTAAAGATATTGTTTCATATTTCCATTTCTCAGTCGACTGGAGAAAGGATAACAATAAAATCAATAATGATGATTATCAAAAGTAAATGCTTTAATAGACATTATAAAAGCATTATCAGTTTGTATGTAACTATAATATCCAGAAATACAAACTATATAGCTCCCACTAACAAAAGAGATCAAAAGACTTTAAAACACCCATATTCTTTACATGTTCTTTAAACAAAATGGGTCATAAGCCTTTTGTCAGGGGATCAGCCAACATGGACTCAGTTCTAATATTTTCTATCACAATATCTCCATTTTTGACTAAGTTCTTAACAGTATAATATTTGATCTCCATTTGTTTGGATGCATTGATGATCTTGTCATTCTTGGAATAAAACACAGTTGCAGTATTGTCATAGTAGATCATCATAGGTCTAGCAATAGAATCCATAACTCGCAATTCAGAGATCAAATTTCTGAGCCAAACAGCTTGAGTTGACGCACCGTAACACGCCACAAACTCAGCATACATTGTAGAGTTTGTAACCAAGGTTTGCTTTGTGCTCTTCCAAGAAATAGCACCCTCAGCTATCATAAAAATATATCCAGAAGTTGATTTTGTCATCCGAACAACCAGCAAAATCAGCATCTGAATATCCAATCACCTTTAGATCCTCTACTCTTCTATACACAAGCATGAAGTCTTTTGTTCGTTGCAGATATCTCATTACTTTCTTAGCTGCAACCCAATGTTCATGACCTGGATTCGACAGATATCTCCCAAGAGCGTTCACAGCAAAAGCAATATCAGGTCTGGTGCATACTTGTGCATACATAAGACTGCCAATTGCACTAGAATATGGAACATTCTTCATTGCTTCTTTTTCAACATCATTCTTGGGGCATTGTTCTATACTCAATTTATCTCCTTTCACAACAGGAGCTTCACCAACCTTGCAAGTTTGCATGTTAAATCTTTTCAGGACACGATCTATATAACTTTTCTGAGATAATCCCAAAACCTTCTTAGATCTGTCACGATGAATTTCAATGCCTAAAACAAAAGAGGCTTCCCCAAGATCTTTCATATCAAATTTTACAGACAGAAAACTTTTTGTATCATTCAATAGATCAACATCTCTACTGGCAAGCAAAATGTCATCTACATAAAGCACTAAGAAAATATATTTACTCCCACTTACTTTCATGTAGATGCATTGATCAAACTTGTTTTCTTCAAAGCCAAATGATCTCACAACTTTGTCAAATTTCAAGTACCACTGACGTGATGCTTGTTTGAGACCATAAATAGACCTCCGAAGCTTGCACACCATATGCTCCTTTCCAGCTTCTTTAAACCCTTCAGGTTGCTGCATATATACTTCTTCATACAAGTCTCCATTTAGAAAAGCTGTCTTGACATCCATTTGGTGAAGCTCTAAGTCGAAATGAGCCACTAATGCCATTATTATCCGAAATGAATCTTTAGTGGACACTGGAGAAAAAGTTTAAGTATAATCAATACCCTCTCTCTGCGTGAACCCCTTTGCAACTAACCTCGCCTTGAATCTCTCTATGTTGCCTTTATTATCTTTCTTGGTTTTGAATACCCATTTGCAGCCAATCGGTTTATGCCCATCAGGTAAATCGACAAGTTCCCATACTTGATTATTTGACATGGAAATCATCTCGTCCTTCATCGCTCTTAACCATTCATCTCGCCCGATCACTATCGAGAGCTTCTTTGAAGGTCGCCGGATCAACTATATATCCAATGTCAAAATCAGCTTCTCCAAGATAGACATGATAATCATCTTGAAGTGCCGGTCTTCTTTGTCGTTGTGATCTCCGCACAGGCATTTCTGGAGCTAGATCATTCATCCGGGGAATTTCATTCGCAGCCATATCTCCAGTATCTGCTTCTTGTTGCATTTCCACTCTACAAGGCTCTCGTATGGAATCATCATTGAAGATGGGCAATGGAATGGAAACCATTTTATTTGGTTCTTCCCTTTCAAAATATTGAGAAGAATTCTCTTCAGCAACATCTAACTCCAAGAATGTAGCAGTTTGAGACTCAACGATTCTAGTGCCCCGAGTAGGACACTAGAACCTATACCCTTTGGAATGGTAAGGGTATCCAATAAAATAACATCTATTAGTCTTGGGTTCGGTCTTCTTTTGAGAAGGATCATAAATTTTCACCTCCGTAGGACACCCCCAAACTCGAAAGTAATTCAAACTTGGTTTCCTCCCCGTCCATAATTCAAAAGGTGTTTTCGGCACTGATTTACTAGGCACGCGATTCAATATATAAGCCGCTGTTTTAATCGCATCACCCCATAAGTATTCAGGCAAATTAGAAATGCCCATCATACTTCGTTTCATCTCCATGAGTGTGCGATTGCGCCATTCAGCTACACCATTCTGTTCGGGACTTCCAGGCATTATATACTGAGCAATAATACCACAGTCTTGCAAGTATTTAGCAAACGGTCCCATTTGTTATCCAGTCTCAGTATATCGCCCATAATACTCACCACCACGATCAGATCTGTCAATTTTGATGATTTTTCCCAATTGTTTCTCAACTTTAGTGCGAAACACTTTGAACATGTTAAGAGCATCAGCATTCTCCTTAATCAGATAAACATAACAATAACGGGAGAAATCATCAATAAATGTGATTAAGTATTTATTTCCACACAAGGTGGATGAGTATGGCCCGTTAATATCTGTATGAATTATCTCCAATAGATTGAGACTGCGAGTAGTGCCTTTCTTCTTAATTTTAGTCAATTTTCCCCTCACACAATCAATACAAGTCTCAGTATCATCCGAGTCAAAAGGAGGAAGAATATCAGCCTTGATGAGTCGTTTTACCCTTTCTTTGGAGATATGCCCTAATCGCTTATGCCACAGCAATGAAGATTTCTCTTTAATCAAGGATCTCTTAGCAACATTGTTCTCGACATTAAAGGAACAATATGGTCTATCGGGAGATAAGGACAATTGATATAATCCATCATGCAGAACACAATTCCCAATAATTCTGGAATCATAACTCAAATCCACTCTTTTATTTACAAAATAAAGACAATATCCAGTTTTGTCAAGCAAAGAAAGAGATATCAAGTTTCTCCTAAAACCAGGAACATAAAAGACATTGTTCAAAATGAGCTGAAATCCAGAATTTAAATTCAAAGCAATTGTGCCTATGCGCTCCACATCAACTCCGACATCGTTTCCAACTTTAAGCTTTAACTCCCTCAGACTTGGATTCCTTAGATTTGTTAGACCACTGTAAGGTAGTGGTCACATGAACAGTAGCACCGAATCAAGCTACCAAGAATCTAGAGGAACATCAACTAGATTTGATTCAAAACAAACCAACAACTCACCTTGGTGACTTTCTTTTCTTCCTTTTAGCCAAGCTTTGAACTTATAGCAATTGGCTTTCCTGTGACCTTGCTTCTTGCAGTGAAAACACTTGAAATCCTTATCTCCATTTCTCCCATTGTTCCCATTTTTCTTAAAGTCTTAGCTTTTCTTTGGACCATGAGCATTTGACCCTTTAGGCTTCCATTTTCCCCTAGAGGAACTCGACTTGGCATTAGCAATTAAGTGGGCCGACTCATTCTTCTCCTTCTTTAACTTCTCCTCCTCAGTCACATACTTTGAAATTAGGGCATTAACACTCCAAGTCTCATTCTGAGCGTGATAAACAGTCTTAATCTGGCCGAATTCAGCTGGCAGAACATTTAAGACTTGATGCATAATATAATCTTCAAAAAAAACAATTTTATGGGTCTTAAGTTTGGACTGAATGTGGACCAGCTTCAGTATAAATTCTCTAACACCCACAGCAACATCATATCTCATATTTGTTAACTCATTCAGCAAGTTTCCAACTTCAGCCTTATCCGAGACTCTATATCGTTCTCCTACTGCTGCAAGGAATTGTCTTGCATTCGTATTTTCCAGTAAACCACTAATGAGATGCTCAGCAATGGATCTCTTCATAGCAATAAGGCTCAGTCGGTTGGATTTTTCCCATCTAGCATAATGGGCCTTTTGATCTCGCACTACTTTGATCATTGGGCTTGGGAGGTTCATTCTCACGTAGTGCTTGAAGTCCATATCCACAATTCCCAAAACAAACTCTATATCTTGCTTCCACCTCTTGAAGTTTGAACTAGTTAACATCTCAACCGTGGCATTATTGTTGTTCACAGCAAAAGTAACTTTTTGTCATACATAATGTAATATGATTAATTATGAGCAATAAACAATTCCACAAAATAATTAGTATATTATAAACTCTCATTTGGGCAGAGCATATAATATATCATTATTTTCCACAACATGAAGATTGTAAAACAACAACAAGGAGAATTACATATAATTGTCAAGAATTCATCCCCTTTGGGCAGACAAATCCTTTAAATTATACATCTCCATAATATCAATATATAGAGACGATAAGGAGAATTACATATAATTATCAATGGCTTATTCACTTTGTGCAAACAAGACCTTTTAAATTATACATCTCCATTATCACAACATAGAGGAGAATTACACATAACTCTAAAATTTATCCCCTTTAGGAAGATAAAAATTTTGAGTTATACATCCCCATCAATTATCTCTATTATATTAATATAGAGGGGAATTACATATAATTTTCAAAAAATTTATCCCCTTTGGGCAGATAAATATTTTTCCAATCATACATCCCCATCTTTTTAAAGTGGGAATTTATCTTCATGCAATTTTTCAAATTAATATACACAATAACCCCCTTTGTGCGAGTAATTGTATATACTAATTTACATTAATAGGAACTCCAAAAAATTTTATAATGTTCCATTAATTAATGCCCAAAATTTATCAATATGAAGCACTTAACAACATGTGCTTCCCAAAATCATATTACATTAAACAACAATTTTTGCCACCTTTTTCTTTTTTCTTTTTTGAAAATTTCAATTTCATTTAATTTTATTACTAATTTACAGGAATTTTGGCCCAGCGGGCTCGGGCCAGAAAATTCTGGTCACTGGCCCGTGGGCTTCCCTCCAGAAGCTCGGATTCTGGGCGTAAAAAACTGGGCTTTGGCCCACGCGTGAAGCCCGGATTCTGGGCTTGCGCCTAGAATTCCCAGAAGCCCAGAAAGCTGGGCTTGTGCCCAGCTTCTTCAGCAGGCCAAAAACAGGCCCAATTCGCTGGGCTTATGCCCAAAAAACAGCCTGGCCCCGCTGGAGGTCTTCTTCAACCTCCAGCCGGGTCACGAACACTGCAAATCGGGTCACACGACCCGGTTTCGACCCGAACCCCCAAAAATCATATTTTATGCCTGATTTGTGTTAGGTTTTTCATGGGTTTTTATTATAACACCATTATAAAGAGATTAGAGTGAATTAAAGGAAGATTAATCGAACAAATCAACAATATTGAAGCTTCAAAATTTTCGGATCTTATACCCATGACCGAAAATCAATTTTCTCAATTTTAAGGCAAAAAACTCACTTTAATGCAACCAAACAATTCTAAAACATATATATAACAATACCCATGCATCAATTTATAACATAATTCATTCAATTGCAAGTAATTTAAAATTTTCGGAACTTTTCAATGGTGCAAACCCTAGAATTTCAAATTCGAAATTCTCTCTCAATTCTCAACGAAAATCTATAAATTATATATGGTTGGAAAGATCTCGACATGCAGAATAAAAATCCTAAGGTTTTAGAATCAATCGATGAAAGAGTCCGCATGAGAAAATAACGACAACATTAGGTTAAAGGGGGAAAATTTCGAATTTGTTCATAAAAATTTTTTTTGGTTCTACAATCATATATGACAGGCTCTGATACCACATGTAGAAATTTCTTAATATGCACAATCATTAAATTAAGAACGAATTCGATTCATACATGATTGTAAAACTCCAAGAATCTAAATATATACAGCGGAATTAAACACATACCTGTTTGAGCCATGGCTTCACTTGACTGAAAACGGATCAATCTAATATGATCAGTGATCTGTCGGTATGCCAGTTCTTCCTCTCTATAACCTATTTCGGTTTTTAGCAGCTTTTAATGGGATTCAACGACTGATAGGTATAACCTACCCTTTTATAGGCTAGAGAGGGACCTGAAACCCTAATCAACAGGCGTGTCAATCCCGGCTTCCCATTACGGGCTTCAGTTAAACACAATTGCCTACATTTTGCTGCTCAACTAGGCCCGTAATTAATAGATGCCAAAACCCAACTCAATAAGATCACTTTAGGGTTTAAAATATATTGAAATACCCATTAACCCGATTATATAAAATAGAAAATTAATTAATTAATGTAAGCCCATTATCGGAAATTTCCAACAAAACGAACATAACGAAGGAAAGTGTCTGCAAAAGTCTCATCGCCACTGGTTCAAAAGCGCAGCCAGATCTAAAAGATAGAGACACAATCAGATCTGTGCTTTCTAATGCGTGTGTTCTCGCTGCGAGATTGCAGAGTATTGGAAAGGAAAAGAGGTGGAAGATCATGAGTGAAGTGTGGGTGGAATTGTTGGGGTATGCTGCGGCTCATTGCCGACCGTCTGGGCATGCTCGACAACTTAGTAGAGGAGGAGAACTTGTCACCTTGGTTTATTTATTGATGGCACAGCTTGGCCTTTATCGACATTTGCGAAAAGTCAAAAATTCCATTGAAAACTAAAGCTGGGGGATTAAGCGTGCTTATTTGCTCTGACTGCACAATGTCAAAAGTGTCCTTCTCTACACACTCCAGCTGTTCAATTTCTATAGTATTGATAATTCAGATGTTTTAGGAGTTTGAGTTGTTAAGTTCTCAGGTTAAACTTTTCTCCTTTTTTTTTTGCAATGCACTGATTGTTCTAGTTCTATGTAACATCCACCGTTTGAAATTAGCACTATTTCAAATCTATTCATAGCGGGTTGCTCGTGGAGCGACAAAACTCCTATTGCAAAAATGACAGGACAAAAAAAAAAGGAGGGAATTAGGAAATGAGGCGGAAGTGTCCCAACACCACGTGGCGCGAACCCACCTCGCTAGCGCCGGCCCCCCCCCCCCGGGCTTCGTCCATTGCTGTAGTTCTTCCTCTTTCCAGTTTCCCCTTTTTGGGGCCAGCTTTCCTCTTCTTTAATTTGTTATACCTCAGTCATTGTAGTAGTGTTAGCGTTGCTGCGTTAATTGATCCTGATCACTCTCTGTCTCTCCCCCACTCCGCAAATTACATCCGTGATTCACAATTCGAATCGCAAGTTTAATATTGAAGCTCGACAGAAGTAACATTTTGAAGTAAGAAATTAGTGAATATTAGTCACCTCGTCTAATACACACTCTTCATATAAATGATCATACCGATATAAATGCTGAAATGTTCGTGGCTGTTAATAGTGGTCTGGTTGAAAATGGAGAAATCGTAAACCATAAATAAGACAAACCAAATTGGTTGATTCTTTTGGCTCCCCAGCCAAGTAAATCGCTTTGCCTCCATTTGCTGTAGACATCAAGTCTGGAATTTCGCGCGATAGACTGAAAAAGTATTCATATCTGCATATGAGAAGCTGAAATGTCAAGCTGAACACACTGTATTGTTTCCCAAGCACAATAATTAAACCATTTAAGAACATTCTTGGAACAAAAATAGCAAACAACATTAAAAAAGACGAAGAAATAAACATAAAAACCAAAGATAGGTTTCCCTCGATTGTCAGCAGGGCTGATGCCATTTGAGTAGTGCCTTACGAGAATGTATAGAGGAAATGTCTCTTTGGTGAGAGAGAAAAAACCTTATAAATTAAAATCACCTGTAGAATAATCAAGCACCATAAATTTAGACTACAATAGGACAGCTCACTTAAAGGCTATGATTTTACTGAAAACTATAGTGCAAAGAAATTTTGGGATGTAATGTGGTCAAAAGAGGAAAACCAGAATTTACCAATCTTATACAATAGTTAAATCATCTTTGCTAAAGTGGCCTTGAAAACCAGTGAACCGAGTCCAAAAGCGGCAGACAATTGTAGTCAAGAAATTGTAAATAATTAAATATTTGCGAGATTAATATCTCTTTTGGTCAGTAAAAGCATCCCTTTTTAGCTTGACATTATACTTGTCCCCAACCAAGGCATTGCAATTGCTCGCACTCGTATTGGATTAAAGCCATGGCCTGAGCCTAGCAAAGCAAGTGCTTAGTAGCGGCGGTCCCCCCTACCATAACTCAAATCATTATAAGGAAGGCTCGATGCAAAGCAGTTGTGTAATCCAAATTAAAGATTGAATTTCCTCTAAGCAACCTTCACAATGCCTACGGCTGAAACATCAGCTTAGGGTTAATCCGCAGATGAATAAAGTGATATTGGTTAATGTATTTTTCTAATTGGTTTTCCTAATTATCTTTATTACTACATTAACTGGGGATTGTTTATTACATCTGCATATGTTTAAACAAAAAATAAAAAATGATCGGTGACGCGTCTTGAGACGTCGCATTTATAGGCTTAAAGGCATTATAACAGCTCACTTAAATGTTACAATTATACAGTAGTCAATCTTCTTTGCTGAAATGCCCTTGAAAACCAGTGAACCGAGTCTAAATGGAGGCAAACAATTAGAGTCAAGAAACTGTAAATAATTAAATATTTGTGAGATTAATATTTCTTTTGGTCTGGGAAAGCATCCCTTTTTAGCTTGACATATTATACTATCCCCAGCCAAGGCATTGCGATGGTACACACTCGTATTGGAGCCAGAGCCTGAGCCTCGCAAAGCAAGTGCTTCGAAGTGGCGCTCCCTCTACCTTAACTCTAATCTTTATAAGGAAGGCCCGATGCCTAGCAGTCGTAATCCAAGTTAAACATCGAATTTCCTAAGGGAGCTGTACAATGCCCATAGCTAAAACATTAGCTATAACGGTGTTAATTCCAGGCTTGGCATCACGGGCAAACAGTGTTCATCGTGATTTTTTCAAATTTCTCTTTGTTGTTGATCAGGTTTAGTGCAGAAGGTTTGGAACTGGATTTGCATTGCATTGAATTTGTGCTTTGGTTTGGTATTCTGGTTATTTGCCAAACTAGTGTCCGATTTGCTTTGACAATATAAATTTGCACATTTGTCCCGAAGGAATGAAGCTACTCCATTGATGTTGGATGATGTTCTGAACTGTCTTAACTCTGTCCATCACGTGTTGCCTTAAGATTATAAGTTGTCAATATCTGAATAGTAGTTGTGAGGCCTCTTGTTTGTTGTAAGCCTTGGCTTTTGTTCTTATTCATCAGTAAAGATTTGAACCTGCAGGACATTGACAGAGAGAAATGTGAACGAGGCTAAAGCTAAAATTGGAAACAGTGTTAAAGCTCGAAAACAAGAAGCACCAGACGACAAAATAAGATTCTCTCTCTCTATCTGACTTCAAACTGGTAGATCATCCCCTGAGGGATGCAAGGCAGTGTGACAAGTGCAATGATGATGCTTCGACGAGAAGAGAGGATAAAGATAAAGAAGAAAGGATAAGGTGTGATAAAGAATAGAATGTACATCACTGGCCACAAGCCAAGGAAATCTGGTCCTACATATATGCAATCTCCAGTTTGATCTGAGAGTAGGCGAGGAGCTCTAGTCCTACATAATATACACACGCAATCTCCACTTTGAAATGAAAGCAGATGAATCGTGAGAGACGTGCTGGGGTCTGCATCGTTAATCTCAATCTCAGCTGTTACCTCGTAAAAATCCTGAACAGGATTTAACCAGCATCAGAAAAGAAGAGTAAAGGAAAAAGGTAAAGTTGCCATCTTCTTCAAAAGTGATATCCAATTTAGGAAAGTCGAGCCTACTCTTCCTTTGATATGCTGCCAACATTCCATCCATTGTTTTCTGTTCATTTCCTTTCTCGAAGTTAAAGCAGCATCCTATTTCCAAATCGGGATCCATTCACAGTCTCATAAGCACTCCAAGCACCTTCAGGTCCTACATATGTCTTTACCTACCGTACAAACGTGACAATCGTGAGTCACCTTGAAGTGTCCACAAATTCGACATGCGCTTAAGCAAGTAATGATGGGGGCACTCGAGGTGAAAAGGACACGCGAACCACCACATTCCATTAACACGAATCATTCGAAAGCTACTTAAGCCACTATTCGATGATGGCCTGACTCTTATGCTTCAACAAATCAAGGACAAAAAGAGAATTCAAACGCAAATAAATGACGGAACTTGGAAAAACCTCGCGACAGAGCGACTGCATCTCATCTCATAGCTCATGACTAATTATGAATTCACCACACGAAAATGATGGAACCCACTCAGCACTCGGGAAGCGGCGAGTGAGTCAGAAAAGCTTACTAGTGATTTCGCAGGGGCTGCGATCGGGCGACGGAGGGCGCAGAAGGAGAGGAGCTTTAGGAGCTGAGGCGGCTGCGCCATCATCGATCGGAGAAAGAGGCCATTCGACGGCCACTGAGTCGGCTAGACGGTCTGAGCCTGTTCAGCTCAGACGGTCCAGCTCGTCTCAATCTCAAGTATAATTTTCTTATTTTCGTCAAATTAAATCTCTCTTACTTTACAAAAATTTAAGTCTATGTCCCTTAAGCAGACCCAATTTCTTTAAAAAAGAAGAAGAAGGACACATCTATTTCTGAATCTATAGATTTTATTGTAATTTTTTTCCGTATGGGCAAATTGTGTTCTTTTCCTTGCAGAAAGAAAAATAATAATTTTCTCACAAATTGCATCTTATAATATATATATATATATATATATATATGTATATAACAGTATATATATTATTTGTCGAAAACAAATTCATCTTACCTAGTAAACACGATTTCCTATTTTTTCCCTGGTACGTGATGACACCTCTGCTTTTCCTTTATTTTTTCTATTTATCTAATGCTATCTTGACTCTTTTTTTATAAGTAATTCGTGTTTGACGTCATAATCATACTATACTTCTTTTGATAGTCGATATCGTCCCATTTGAAAAGTAAAGGCGATGATGGACAAGGATATAAGTTAAATGGATTATAAATTTAGACCCATTTATACTTTACCATTTTTTTAACCAATTTAAATATATTTCTAACATTTTAGCTAATCCATACATGACCTGATATATAAAAAATGAGTTATAGAAAGGCTTTAAGCCTACTTTGACACCTCTAATGTTCACACACCAATTACCACCATATGCTTAGAAAGTTTACAGATAACTATTTTTGGTTTAAATTAAAATTATACATTGGACCAAATAGATAAGTAGATGCATTTCCACTCCTCTTGCAAAAGGCGATAAATATCCTTCTCAGCTTCTCCATATTGTCCATATTTATCTTTTGCTATCATAACGATGACCCGCATTGTTCACATAATGCATTAGATTAAGTTCCATCGACTTATTCAATTGAAAATACACAATAGCTTGACAAAGTTTGAAGTCACCGATGACTTCTTTAGTATGATACTTTTTGTCTCTCTATTAACCATGAGAAATGATGATGGTTACGTTTACATAGAAAAGTGACCAACTTTTGGTTGTTATCAACATGTGATGAACTTAGTTAATCAAAATAGAGTTTGATGATCTATGAACAAAATTATCAACAATTTGATGAATCAAAAACTTGATGGAGTCAACAAAAACTAAAGTCAATAATTTCGGATACAATTGTCAATATAATGGAATAAAGCAATTCTTAAAATAGCAGAGTCAAATAAATTGTCAAGATAGTGGAGTCAATAAAACTATCAAGGTAGCAGAGTCGATGAAACCGTTCGATAATTGTTTGTAACCTTTTTTAGCAACTTTCCTTTGTAACCTCTGCTGAAAATCATTGATTGTATGCTTTGAATAAACACAGCGTACTTTTGGAGGCCCCTGTGCACAAACAAACAAGTCTACTATTTTTCAGTTATCTTTACATTCTTGTAGTGCGCTCTTAATTTCTAGACTCACAAGATTAAATTCCGGCTTCTTTCTCAGCTGTAGTTTCCAAATTTGAGTCATTGATTAAATTCCAGCATATTGCATCTTTTGATTATATTCTAATGTTACATCTTAACGTTTTCAAGCTTTGTCCTTGATTAAAATCCAGCATAATTTATCTACGTTTGGTTATATAGAAGTGGTTGTATTTTCCAATTATCATTAATTAAATTTTGGCACAATTTGTGTTTGTGTAGTTTCATTTAAATTGATGACAATGCTTAAATGAGAATGGACGTTAAAGATAAAGAAGAAAGGCCAAAGTGTGATAAAAAAAAATATAATCGACATCCCTAACAACAGCCCAAAAAAAAAGAAGAAGAAAGGATAAAGCATGATTAAAAAAATAATTTACATCCCTAACAACGGCCAAAGCGCTCTGGTTTTTATGCCTTCCTCTAACATTCTAGGAGTCTACCGTCTCCTGAGGACCATCTCCTGAGGATGCTTGACATGGAAAGGTAGAATACAGATGCTTGACAGGGAAAGTTAGATGAATACGCTCGAATGAGAAGAGAGGTTAAAGATAAAGAAGAAAGGCTAAAGTATAATAGATAATAGAATACATCACTGACAACAGCTAAAGCGCGCTCTGATTTTCATGCCTATAATTTCCATTCCGCGAGTTTCTTGCCTGACCCCTCCTCACAGCTCGAGTCCTGTCGCTTTTAACTCCTTTACAACTATGCATTGCTTGACTTGATACTCGGTTGAACAAAAGCAAGACATCCATTCCTATCTGATCGTGAATAAATTTCAAGGTATCATCGACTCTCTGCCCTCAATAGTCAATAGCCACCTTCTGTGTCATTATGTTCTCAGGTTTTTGCATATCCATTCTATATCTTTTTGCCTTACATTAATAATACTCGTTCTGCTGTCTAAAACATTTGCTTCCAAGATCTGGTGAGAGTGTGAGGATCAAATGGAAATTACGAAAATTCTTGCAGAAGCCCAGAATCTATGGATGAAGCTCAATCTCCGAGTGGCAATCCTTGCAAGTCTAGCTCTGCAAGCCTTTCTCATCTTTTTTGCTCCCATTCGAAAGAGGCGGTCAAACTGGTGGATCATGACTCCCTTGTGGTCAGCTTACTTGGTTGCCGACTCGGTCGCCCTCTACGCCTTTGGACTCATTTCCAAAGCGCAAATCAATGGGGTTAATTCAGACACTCAGGTTGATGCATCTGGTCATCTTTTGGCTTTCTGGGCTCCATTTCTTTTGCTACACCTTGGAGGACCATACACCATAACTGCTTTTGCACTCGAGGACAATGAGCTGTGGGGTAGGCACTTGCTTAATCTCTCAATCCATCTAGTTTCTGCATGCTATGTGTTTTACCAATCCCTCCCCGGTAACAAGCTAATTGTCCCATCCATCCTCATGTTCATTGGAGGAAGCATTAAATACATAGCGCGAACACGTGCTCTGTATCTTGCAAGCTTTCGTATACTCCGAGGTTCCTTGCTCCCATCTCCTGATCCTGGACCGAACTATGCCAAGATCATGGAAGGATGCATTGCTCAGGAGGAAGCTAATATCCAACCATTAATAGCCTCGTCGCAATCCCATCATGTAGGAGCGGAAGGTGAAAAAATGTTGGATGACAGAACAGTGATAAAAGAGGCGTTTTTTTACTTCAAAAAGTTCAAAGGCCTCCTTGTTGATCTCATCTTCAGCTTCCATGATCGCGACCATAGCATGCAATTTTTCAATAGCAGAACTGCAAAGGATGCTTTTCGGGTCATTGAGGTTGAGCTCAACTTCTTTTATGATCTTCTTTATACCAAGTCTGCCATTGTACACTGTCCATCAGGGTACATTTACCGAGCTATTTCAGTTGGCTGCATTGCTGCTGCTTTTGCAAGTTTCCATGTCCTGAACAAGCATGGTTTTCACGAATATGATGTACAGATTACATACACCTTGCTCCTTGGAGCTATTGGCCTGGAATTTGCAATCCTTGGTATGGTCATTTGCTCGGACTGGACAATTGCAAAAATAGGGACATCTGAGGAACATGGTAGAAGTTTGTTTCAAGGAAGCATCTTCATCGAGTTCCTCCTCAAATTCAAATCTGAAAGTTCACCATTTGCATTGCATATACTAAGTGCTAGATGGTCTAAATCTCTCTCCCAGTACAATCTGATAGATTCTCGGCTGAGAAGGTGGCCAAAATGGATGGAGAAACTGATAGATGCTCGGCTGAGAAAGTGGCCAAAATGGATTGAGGAACCCCTTAGTCTCATCCCTCTGAGAGAATGGTTCGATGACTTAAAGTCTGGACGGGTAGAGCCATACAATGACAAATTAGGTGAACTGATTTTTGATGAGCTGAAACAGAAGGCATCAATTGCAAATGATTTGAAAAGCATAAAAGACATGTGTGCTGCTCGAGGTAAATGGGCTCTGGAGCATACTAAAACAGGGGAAGATTGCCAAATGTTGCTTCCATTCGTCGACAATGTCGATTATGATGAGAGCCTTTTACTGTGGCACATTGCCACCGAACTCTGTTACAACACTGAAACTGACACTAATGAAAGTACAAACCACCACCGAAAAACCAGTAAGGTCTTGTCAGATTACATGCTTTATCTTATGATCAAACAACCTGGCATGATGTCTACAGTGGCTGGGATTGGCCAAATAAGGTTCCAAGACACTTGTGCTGAGACGGACAGGTTCTTCGATGAAAGACTCTCTGATGAGAACAAAACGATCAAATATGCCTGCAAAAGTCTCCTTTCTGTTCCCACAGAAGTGAAGCCTGCTAATGTGAAAGGAGACAAAAGCAAATCTGCGCTATTTGATGCGTGTATTCTTGCAAAAGAGTTGGGCAAACTTGGGGAGACCAAATGGGTGATTTTGAGTGAACTATGGGTAGAATTGCTAGCTTATGCTGCGATCCATTGCCGACCCAACATGCATGCTCAACAACTTAGTAAAGGAGGAGAACTCATCACCTTGGTCTGGTTATTGATGGTACATCTTGGCTTGAGCAAACAGTTCCAAATAGAAGGGGGCACCATTCATCCTTCGGTGGACTGATGGACAGTTGCCGAGTTGGCCAAAGATGAGGCTCCTACGTGCAAGTTCCATTGCAATCTCACTTTATTTACACCTTTGTTTCGTTTCTTCATGTAATAGATGTGCTTATTTGCTCCGACCGCACATTATCGAGTGTCCTAAAAACTCTAGTTATTCAATGTTTCTATTATCCTGCGACTCTCTGCACTTCTTTAAACCAAATGACGAAAGCTCACACAAATTACACCCAAATTGCACTGGCTTGATATTCGCGTCACAAGTTTGATGTTGTACCTTTAAAAGAAAGTAACATGTTTATGTAAAAAAATTAAAGAATATCTGTTGCTTCATTTAGAACATAATCTTCATATAAATGCTTAAATGTCCATGGTTGTTTAATAGTGTTCTGGTTTTTTTTTCCGGTCGAAAATAGTGTTCTGATTAAAAGGGGGAAAAAGTAAACCATAACTAAGCCAAACCAATTGGCTTATTTTTTTACTCCCCAACCAAAATCAAACTGGTGAACCTTGGTTTGATTTTGTCCAGATTATGTTTTCCTTAAACACCCTAAGGAAACCTTTCTTCTTGTATGACTTAAGCCGAAACCTTTCTTCTTGTACAATAAATAGACTTAAGCCGATTTATTTTGGTCACAAGAAGAGCAATAAATTAAGGTTGAAAATTATAACTACATGAAAAATACATTTCTATTGAACAATAAATAGAATTTATTGTAGTTCTTCAATAAAATATGACACTGGATTTACAAAGTTCAGTCAATGTGAACTACTCCACGAAGAGAGCAACATAAGATTTTACCATAAATCAAGCGATACAATGAAAATTATAACTAACTTAAATACTCTCATTATTTCCCAACTCCCAATTTTACCAAATTACTCACATGATGTTTAGCCATTACAATTACTCATAAAATAATCTCTCTCAATCTCATAAAGTAGTATGTAAAATTTTACTCACAAGATTTAATCAACTTCTAAATGGAATAAGGAAAGTGATTTTCTTGTTTTGTTGGGAAAATTAGTCCTGACTCTTTTAGCATGTCACGTCCAAGAGTTGCACATCAGGCCGCATTTTCGTAAGGAAAATTACAAAAATTCTATTTATGGATGAAACTCAAACTCTGAGTGGCTTGCTCTATGGATGGTACATGGTGGTACAATAAATAAAATTATGTATTCTTCTTCAAATGGGAATTACGAAAATTCTTGCAGAAGTGCAGAATCTATGGATGAAACTCAATCTCCGAGGGGCGATCCTTTCAAGCCTATCTCTGCAAGTCTTTCTCATCTTTTTTCATCCATGCGAAAGAGGTGCTCAAATAGGTGGATCAGGACTCTCATGTGGCTAGCATACTTGGTTGCCTGACTTGTTCACTGTCTATGCCTATGGACTCATTGTCAAAGCCCAAATCAATGATTGCACTTCAGACTCTGAGGCTGATGCATACGGTGACCTTTTGGCATTTTGGGCTCCATTTCTTCTGCTGCACCTTGGAGGACCAGACACCATAACATTTTTCGTGCTCGAAGATAATGAGCTGTGGGGTTGGCACTTGCTTAACCTTTTAGTCCAACTAGGCACTGCATGCTCTGAGTTTTACCAATCCCTCCCCAATAACAAACTAATTGTCCCAACCATCCTCTTGTTTATTGGAGGAACCACAAAATATATATAGCGAACATATGCCCTGCATTTTGCAAGCTTCAGTAAATTCCGTGGTTCTCTCCTCTCGTCTGTTGATGCTGTGCGGGATAGCGATGCTCTAATAAAGATGATTGAGGAGCAAAGTAAAACTTATTTGGACGACAGAGAAGTGATAAAAGCCACATTTTTTTTTACTTCACGACCTTCAAAGGCCTCCTCGTGGAACTCCCCTTCGGCTACCGTCAAATGAACAGAAGCTGGGAAATTTTGTGGGAGGATAACCGCAAAGGATGCTTTTCGGGTCATTTAGGCTGAGCTCCACTTCTTTTATGATCTTTTTATACCAAGGCTGCTGGGGTTCACTGTCGAATAGGGTACCTTTTCCGAGCTTTCTCAATTGGCTCCAACGTAACTGCTTTTGCACTTTTCTATGTCCTGAACAAGCATGGTTTTCATGAATATGATATAAAGATTACGTATACCTTGCTCCTTGAGCTGTTGGCCTGGAATTTGTAGCTCTCAATTTGCTCATTTGCTCTGACAGGACAGTTGCAAAATTAGGGACATCTGAGAAATATCGTAGAAGTTTTTCTAAAGGAAGCATCTTCATCAATTTCCTCCATAAATTCAAATCCAAAAGCTCACCATTGCCATCGCAGTACAGTTTGATAGATTCTTGGCTGAGAAGGTGGCCAAAATGGATTGAGAAATTCCTTGGTCTCATCCCTCTGGGCGAATTGTTTGATAACTTGAAGCCTGGACGAGTTGCACAATACAATGAAAAATTAGGTGAACTGATTTTTGATGAGCTAAAACGGAAGAAATCGACTGCATATAATTGGGACTTCTCGAGGGAGATATGTGCTGCTCAAGGTAAATGGAATTTGGAGCATACTAAAACTGGGCGAGATTACAGAAACTTGCTTTCATTCGTCAGTCATGTTGAGTATGATGGGAGCCTTTTGCCGTGGCACGTTGCCACCAAGCTCTGTTACAATACCGACACTGATGAAAGTACTGACTTTAACAATAATCGAGTAAACAGTAAGGTCTTGTCGGATTATATACTTCATCTTATGATCAAACGACTTGATATGATGTCTGTAGTGGATGGGTTTGGCGAAATAAGGTTCCGATGCCCTTGTGATGTGATGGACGAGTTTCTCATTAGACAATTCATTGACGGGACCAAAACGAACAAAACGGAGAAAAGTGTGTTCGAAAGTCTCGTCCCTGTTGGTCCAGAAGTGCGGCCAGCTCTAGGGGATAGTGGGACAATCGGATCTGCGCTTTCTAAAGCACGAGTTCTTGCTAGAGAACTGTAGGGTATTGAAAAGGAGGAGAGGTGGCAGATCTTGAGTGAGGTGTGGATGGAATTGCCGACGTATGCTGCGGTTCACAGCTGCGTTCACTGCCGACTGTACGCGCATGCTTAACAACTTGGCAAAGGAGGAGAATTTGTCACCTTTGTTTGGTTATTGATGGCACAGTTTAGCCTTTATCGACATTTGCGAGCAGTCGAGCGGTAAAGGATGAGGCTCTCTACCCGCAAATTCCATTGAAAATCTAATGCTGGGGGATTAAGCGTGCTGATTTGCTGACTTCACAATGTCAAAAGTGTCCTTCCCTGTAAACTCCAGCTGTTCAATTTCTGTTATATTGATAATTCGGATATTTTGGCAGTTTGAGTTGTTTGTCTTTTTGGGTAGAGAATGATCGTTCTAGTGCTATGTAACACCCACGGTTTGAAATTAGCATTATTTCAAATCAAGCCATGATTAATAGCGGTTGTTCGAATCGCTCCACGAGTGACAAAACTCCTATTGCAAAAATGACAGGAAAAAAAAATAGGAGGGAATTCGGAAATGAGGAGGAAGCATCTAACACCACGTGGCGCGAGCCTACCCCGCTTGCCCCCTCTCCATATTTTTGTTTCTCCTTCTTCTGCGACTTTGAATGCCCCCGCTTGCCTCCTCTCCATATTTTTGTTTCTCCTTCTTTTGCGACTTTGAATGCCCCGATATTGTAAGAACCTGGGTTCATTGAGTAATATTGTCCGCTTTGGGTCAAGGTCCGCACGGCTTTAAAACATGTTACTCAGGAAAGAGGAATCCCAGTCCTTATAAACCATCCCAGAACTCCCTCCTAAGCAATGTGGGATAAGAGACATATGACCCTCTCCTCCCTTGCACACATCCGAGGATCGAGGCATGGACGCACTGCCATCCCTCCTCCCCGCACACCGTCGCTCGGGCCATCACATTCTCCCCCCCTTCGGGCACAGCGTCTTTGCTGTGGCCCCACACGTGGTCGAGAGTCGGCTCTGATACCATTAGATGTCACACCCCAAAATTGCAAGAAAATGAAATATGATACAACCGTCCTTCCACACGAAGGACGCAGCCTCAATATAACCAACAATATATATAATTCAAATCCATATATATATCAAATAGACCAACACGTTGGCTATACATCAGATTTTCTATAATCCTCCAAAATAACATTAACAATAAGAACTCAGCCAACTCAAAAGATAACAAACACTAAATAAGTTTGTTCCTTAAGTCATACAAAAAAAAAAAAAAATCAAAAGTTTCCCCAATAGCGCTCTCGCTTTACTCACCGCTAACCAAGGAACCTGAAAACATAAAAGGTGAGTGGAATGAGTAACCACCGCTCAATGAGTAGTACATTTCTTCTAAGTAGATCGAACAAGCACTATGCATGGATTAAAAAAAATCCCATAACCTTTAAACTCCATCAAATATATAAAATACATAATGAATCATATAAGTGTTGCTTTTACATTCATATGAAAACTTATTTAAACCACCATAATAATACAAGAATCAATGGTCAAGTCCATTGAATAATCTCCATTCAAAAAATCACACGTCAATGGTTCATCCATTGATTAATCTATTGCATAATCACTTACTATGGTTACGACACAACGCCTTGTGACAAGGCGACCAAGATTCCCCCTTGGCAATATCTCCACCTATAATGCCGGTGGCTCGGCCCAGAAGGATATCCTATCCAGTATGTATACCAACGTGCCCCTCAATGGGCTCACAGTAATAATAAGCAAAATAATCATCCTCCAATACTAGAAAGTCAATCCATGAATCAATATAATAAACCAAACAAATACCTTTTTGCAATGTAACAATCCACAATTTCTCAAGTCATCCACATACTTTTCCATAAACCATTTGAAAATCACTTATAAATATATTTTGCCTTCCAATACTTTGCATAATATGCTTTCCAAACATTTATAAACAATAAAAATGTAGTCCATGCCCGATCCGATTTTTATGCAATAACAATGTCATTTCATAACCACATACTACATATAATCCATATAATTTTCTCAACATGAATTTTACAAATTCAAAGAAGATATAGTACCACTTACCTCGTTACCTACGATCCAATAAAATGATATTTGAATCGTCAAACTCGTGATCCTAACAAATAATTGAGGAATGAGTTAAAACCCGATCCTCAATTATTGAGACAACTAAATCATGCCTTAACACTAATAAAATGACCCCTAAAAGCTAACAAAATGCCTATCAAAAACAATTTATTCAAAGCCGTTCAAGAAGCGAGACTAAGGTGCAAAACTTGATTATGCCACAACTTTCTCATCCGAACTCCAATCCAAACAATCTTATAATCAAAATGAAGATAATTCCAAGCATTAGAAGACCTATAAGTTGGATAACCCAATTTTGAACCAAAACCGACAAAATCAGACCTCACAGTTACCACGCGCATACTGTTCACCATACGCGGGAAGGTTCGAAATTCCGTTTCGGACAAATCACAAGCTCAAATCCAAATCCGTAAAATCCTATGAGTCCATAACGTCCTAAAATATCATTCTTATAAATTTTCATGGCTCCACAACTCAAAAATTGGACTTTGCTGCTCAATATTCTCAATATTCCGAATTTGAGCTCTAAATCGGAAAAATACTTCGATTAGAGGAACAAGAGGCACGTGTACTCACCAGGTGTTGCATCAATTGGTCAAGTCGGCTTTCGAGGTTCTCAATGCACATGTGCAAAACCCTCTCCTTCTTTCCCTTTCTTCTTCTCTCCCTCTCTTCTCTTTTCTTTCTTTTTCTTTTCTCTCCTGACTGGTTCAGCTCCTACGAATAAAAATGAACCCCACGTATTGTCTCTCCTTCTCCTTTTTTGACTTTTCAACTCTTTCTTTTCTTTTTCTTTTTTTCTTTTTTTTAAACCCTAGTGGATCCCACCAGTCAACAAAAGAGCTGAATATTACAGATATTTTGTTCCCGTCGGGAGGGAGTCTTCGTCCATTGCTGCAGTTCTTCCTCTTTCCAGGTTTCCGTTTTTTGGACCAGGCATTCCTCTTCTTCAATTTGTTATACCTCGGTCAGTGTAGTAGTGTTAGCATTGCTGCGTTAACTGATCCTGGTCACTCTCTGTCTCTCCCCCCACACCAAAGATTACATCCAGAGTGCTCTGATTCACAATTTGAATCGCAACTTTAATATTGTACCGTTAAATAGAAAGTAACATTTTTAAGTAAGAAATTAGTGAATATCGGTCACCTCGTCTAATACACATTCTTCATGTGAATGATATAAAGATATTTATGCTGAATTGTCTGTGGCTGTTTAATAGTGGTCTGGTTGAAAATGGAGAAACCATAAACCACAAGTAAGCCAAACCAAATTGATTGATTCTTTTTGCTCCCCAGCTAAGTAAATTGCTTTGCCTTCATTTGTTGTAAACTTCAAGTCTGGAATTTCGTGCAATAGACTGGAAAAAGTATTCATGTCTGCATATGAGAAACTGAAATGTTAACCTGAACATACTATATTGTTTCCCACAATAATTAAACCATTTAAGAAAATACTCGGAACAAAAATAGCAAAAACAACATTTAAAAAAAAACGAAGAAAGAAATAGAAAACTAAAGATAGGTTTCCCTAACGTATTTCCAGGTACATACTTGAGAGGAGGAATCCGACGATTGTCAGCAGGACTAATGTCATTGAGTAGTGCCTTACGAGAATGTATCAAGGAAATATCTCGTTGGTGAGAGAGAAGAAAACCATAAAGCACCATAAAGCTAGATATAGAAGCATCAGAACAGCTCACTTAAAGGTTATGATTTTACTGAAAACCATAGTGCAAAGAACTTTTGGGATGTAATGTGGCCAAAAGAGGAAAATCGGAATTTACCAAACTTATACATTAGTTAAGTCATCTTTGCCAAAGTAGCCTTCAAAACCAGGGAACCGAGTCCAAAAAGAGGCAGACAATTGTCGTCAAGAAATTGTAAATAATTAACTATTTGTGAGATTTAATATTTCTTTTGGTCTTTAAAAGCATCCCATTTTGGCTTGACATTATATTGTTCCCAACCAAGGCATTGCAATTGTTCACATTCGTATTGAATTAAAGCCATGACCTGAGTCTCGCAAAGCAAGTGCTTTGTAGTGGCGCTCCCCCTACCTTGACTCTAATCTTATTAGGAAGGCTCGATGCAAAGCAGTCGTGTAATCCAAATTAAACATTAAATTTCCTCTGTAAGTGACCTACACAATGCCTGTAGCTGAAACATCAGCTATAAATGGCCTAGGATCTTAGATTTTTCCAATGGTGTTATTGGAAGCCTCAAATTCCAGGGTCATCGTCATGTGGAAATAGTGTTCATTGTGATTTTTCAAATTTCTCTGTTGTTAATGAGGTTTAGAGCTAAAGGTTAGGGACTAGATTTGCATTGCATCGAGTTTTTGCTTTGGTTTGGTGCTCTGGTTGTTTGCTGTCTGAAGTTCTGAACTAGTGTCCAATTTGCTTTGATGTGATTAAGTTGCACATTTTCGCAAAGGAATGAAGCTACTACATTGAGCTGGGATGATGTTCTAAACTCTGTTAACTGTGTGGTGCTTTATGATAATAAGTTGTCAATGTCTGAAGGGTAGTTGTGAAGCGTCTCGTTTGTTGTAAGTCTTGGGTTTCGTTTTTCTTCTTCTTCAGCAGGAAGATGAGAACCTGCAAGGCAATGAAAAAGAGAGAAATGTGAATGAGGCTAAAGCTAAAATTGGAAACAAACAGTGTTAAGCTCGTAAGCAAGAAGCACCAGATGACAAAAGAAGACTCTCTCTCTCTCTCGGCTTCAAACTGGTACATGATCTCCTGAGACACGCTGGACAGTGACAGGTGGGATGACCATGCTTGCTTTAATGGGAAGAGTGGTTAAAGAAAAAGAAAAAAGGCTGAAGTGAGATAAAGGATAGAATGTCCATCATGAACAACAGTTAAAAGCACTCTCCTTTTCATTCTCTTAATTTAATTTGCATTGCTGAATCCGGTTCTGCTCCCACTGACCTCAGCTCGAGTCCTGTCACTTCCAGCTCCTTTATAGCTACGCATTGCTTGACACTCGCTTGCCTGGAGCAGGATGTCCATTCCTATCTGATCTTAAATAAATTTCAAGGTATGATCGACTCTCTGCTTCGATAGTCACCTAGTTTGTTATTGTGTTCTCCAGTTTGCATATCTATTATTGTTGCCTTATTATGATACTCATGCTGTCTAAAAGATTTCCTTCCAGGATCTGGTGAGAGAGTGAGGATAAAGTGGGCAATATGAAAATTCTTGCAGAAGCCAAGAATTTATGGATGAAACTCAATCTCCGGGGGGCTATCCTTACTAGCTTATCTCTGCAAGTCTTTCTCATATTTTTTGCACCCTTTCGAAAGAGGTGCTCAAAAGGGTGGCTCATGACATTCACCTGGTCAGCTTACCTGGTTGCTGACTTGGTCGCTGACTATGCCCTTGGACTCATTTCCGAAGCCCAATACACTGGCGGTACTTCAAAATACAAGGCCGATGCATATGGTGACCTTATGGCATTTTGGGCTCCATTTCTTCTGCTACACCTCGGAGGACCAGACACCATAACTGCTTTCGCGCTCGAGGACAATGAGCTGTGACGTAGGCACTTGCTTAATCTCTTATTCCAGCTAGCTGCTGCGGGCTATGTATTTTATAGATCGCTCCCCAGTAACAAGTTGATTGTCCCAACCATCCTCATGTTTATTGGTGGAACCACAAAATACATAGAGAGAATACGTGCTCTGTATATCGCAAGCTTCAGGAAACTCCGTGACTTCTTGCTCTTGTCCTTTGATGCTAGGCTGAGTATCCGTGCTTCAATAGAGATGATGCCAGCGCCCGATATTGAATCCCAAGATGTTGGAGCGGAAGACAAAACCACATTAGATGACAGAGAAGTGATAAAAGCTGCATGTTTTCACTCCATATACTTTATAGGCCTCCTTGTGGATCTCCCCTTCAGCTTCCATGAACGTAACCGAAGCAGGGAATTTTTCAGGTGGAGAACCGCAAAGGATGCTTTTCGAGTCATTGAGGCTGAGCTCAATTACTTCTATGATGTCCTTTATACCAAGGCTCTCGTGGTTTACTATCCAATAGGATTCCTTTCACGAACTATCTCAATTGGTTGTGTCATTACTGCTTTTGCGCTTTTCTATTTCCTGAACAAGCATGGTTTTGATGAATATGACATACAGATTACGTACACCTTGCTCCTCGGAGCTGTTGGCCTGGAATTTGTAGCTCTTATTATGCTCATTTACTCTGATTGGACCATCGCTCTTTTAGGGATTTGTGAGGAACATCGTAGATGTTTTTCTATAGGAAGCAGCTTCATTGAGTTCCTCCTCAAATTCAAATCTGAAGGTTCAGCGTTTGCGTTGCATATTCTTAATGCTAGATGGTCTAAATCTATCTTCCAGTACAATTTGATAGATTCTCGGCTGAGAAGGTGGCCAAAATGGATTGACAAACTCCTTGATCTCATCTCTCTGGGGAAATTTCTGAAGGACTTCAAGCCTGGACGAGTGGAACCATATGGCGACAAATTAGGTGAACTGATTTTTAGTGAGCTGAAACGGAAGTCATCCTATGCAAATGATTTGGAAAGCATAAGGGAGATACGTGCTGCTCGAGGTCAATGGGCTGTGGAGCATTCTAAAACACAGCAAATTTGCGAAGAGTTGCTTCCATTCATCCGTGATGTTGATTATGATGAGAGCCTTTTGCTATGGCACGTTGCCACGGAGCTCTGTTACAATACTGACACTGATGAAAGTACCGGCCCTGACACTGATGAAACTAGGAACAATCGTGTCAACAGTAAGGTCTTGTCAGATTATATGCTTCATCTCATGATCAAACAACCTGTTATGATGTCTGCAGTGGCTGGTTTTGGCAAAATAAGGTTTCGATGCACTTGTGCCGAGATAGACAAGTACTTCAGCCATAATAGTGAAGATATCTTTGATAAGAGTGAAGTGAACACAAGGATGGAAAATGCCTGCAAAATTCTCCTTTCTGTCAAACCAGAAGGGAGGCCAGCTGATGTGAAAGGAGACGGAATCAAATCTGTGCTTTTTGATGCGGGTATTCTCGCTAAAGAGTTGAGGAAATATGGGGAGACCAAATGGGTGATCGTGAGCGAAGTGTGGGTGGAATTGCTGGCGTACGCTGCGATCCATTGCCGACCGGACATGCATGCTCAACAACTTAGCAAAGGAGGAGAACTCGTCACCTTGGTTTGGCTATTGATGGCACATCTCGGCTTGAGCGAACTGTTCCAAATAGTCCGACCCTAGAAGAGGATCCTACGTGCGAATTCAATTTCAAATCTCACTTTGTTTTTGTTTACACCTTTGCGTTTCATTTCTTGTCACGAGTGTTGCTTCTTTGCTCTGACTGCGCATTGTTAAAAGTGTCCTTCCTTGTAAGCTCTAGCTGTTCGATTTCTATAGTATCCTACGATTCTGTGCACTTCTTTGAACCACGTGAGAGAAGCTCACACCAATTACATCCGAGTGCTCTTATTTAAATTTCGCATCGCAAGTTTAACGGTTGTACTCTTAATAAAAAGTAACATTTTTAAGTAAAAAATTAGAGAGTATCAGTCACCTCCTCAATACATATTCTTCATATTAATGATCATATATACCCATCCAAACGCTGAAATGTCCAATTGTTTAACAGTGCTCTGATTGACATGGGGTAAAACGTAAACCCCAACTAAACCGAAACCCATTTGGTTTATTCTTTTTACTCCCCAACCAAAACCAAACTGATGAAGCCTGGTTTGAATTCGTCCGGATAATGTTTTCACTTTTCCTTGAACCCTCCAAGGAAAGTTTTTCTTCTTGTACAATGAAGCTGAATTTATTATGAAAGTAGATTTTTGCAGAAACCAAGCCATCCAATAATAAAATAAACAGAAAAAAAAGAAGAAGAAATAAATTGGACATTGCATTTACGTAGTTCAATCAATGAGACTTACTCCATGGAGAGCAAGCAGCATAGGATTTCTCCATAAATCTAGCAATACGGTGAAGATTATAATCACACTTAAGTCAACTCACACACTCTATGTTTTCCAGTTCATAATTTTACCCAAAACTCGTACACTGTAGCCATCATAATTACCCGCAAAATAATCCCCCTCAGTCTTACAAAATGGTACACATAATCTTACCCCTTCAACGCCCTTAGATTCCTTCATGGTGTAATTCACGAATAACCTATAACTTTACTACCCAACCATTGCACACGCAAGGCACACAATCACGTACCAAGGGCAGGAAGACCAAAACCCAAGATCGAATATGAACATATATTTCCAACTAAATTAGGAAACCTTGTGGCTGGCTTCTAAATCTGACGTAGAAAGGTGATTTTCTTGTTTTGTGAGGAAAATTAATCCTAGAATTTTTTAGTGTCACACCTCAAATCCCCCAGGGATAGAAGTGACATGGCCGCCCTTTCACCCGAAGGACACAACTTCTAACCACAAAAGGTCCAGCTCCCAAAAGTCCCCACAAAAACGCTCTCACTCTATTAGCTGCTAATCAAAGAACCTGGAAAGATTGGGAAAGAGGGGTGAGCAACCATAAGTTCAATGAGTAGTAAATATCTTCTAAGCAGATCGAGCAAGCACTATGCATGAATTCAGAGTAAGACCAAAACTTTATAACTCAATCCAATATATAAAATACATAATGAATCATATAAGAGTTACTTTTATACTTATATGAAAAACTCATTAAACCATCATCACAATACAATAATCAATGGTCAAGTTCATTGGATAATCTCCATTCAAAAATCACACGTCAATGGTCCATCTATTGACCAATCTATTGCTTAATCTCTTACCATGGTCACGACACAACGTCTTGTGACAAAGCAACCAAAATTCTCCCCTTGGCAAGGTCTCCACCTACAATGTCAGTGGCTCGGCCCAAAAAAATATCCTAACCCGATATTCATACCAATATGCCTCTCAATGGGTTCACAGCAATAATGAGCAAAATAATCATTCTCCAATACCAGAAATTCAATTCAAAAATCAATATCATAAACTAAGCAAAACATTTTTGTAACATCGTCATCCACCATTTCTCATCCATTTCTCAAGTTATCCACATACTTTTCCATAAAACATTTGCAAAGCAATTACAAATATATTTTGCCTTCCAATACTTTGCATAGTATTCTTTCCAAACCTTTATAAACAATCAAAAAGTAGTCCATGCCCGATCCAACCTTTATGCAATAATAATGTAATTTCATAATCTGATACCATATATAATCCATAGAATTTTCTCAACATGAATTTTACAAATTTAAATAAGATATAGTACCACTCACCTCATTGCCTAGGACCAAATAAAACAGTACTTATATCGTCAAATTCGTGATCCTAACAAATAATTGAGGAATAAGTTAAAATCTAATAAAACTCTACCTCAACTAAATTACGCCTTAACACTAATAAAATGACCCCTATGAGCTAACAAATCATCTATCGAAAGTGATTAATCAAAGCCATTTATAAAGTGAGACTTGAGTGTGAAACTTGATTATGCCAAAATTTTCTCATCCGAACTCCGATCTGAGCAATCTTGCAGTCAAAATGAAGATAATTCCAAGCACTAGAAGACCCATAAGTTGGACAACCCAATTTTGAGCCGAAACTGACAAAATCAAACCTCAAAGTGACCGCATGTGTATTGTTCACCATGTGTGGGGAAGTTCAAAATTCCATTTCGGACAAACCACAAGCTCAAATCCAAATACGTAAAATGCTACGGGTCCATGACGTCCTAAACTATCATTCTTATAAATTTTCACAGCTTAACAACTCAAAAATAAGACTTCACCGCTCAATATTCCCAATATTCCAAATTTGAACCCTAGACCAGAAAAATGCTTTGATTGGAGGAACAAGGGGCACGTGTACTCACCGGGCATTGCATGAAGTTATCTCGTCGCATCCACTACCCTACCTTCGCTTTGATGGGCCAACGATGGTGGGGCGAAGGTCGGTCGTGGTCATTGAACCTTGGGTAGTGGTCGGCGACCCTGGCCAACCATTGGTGAGGGTTTACAAGCCTTTGCTCAAATTCAATGAAGGTCGCGGCCCTTGCCCAATCGAGTCAACGGTTGTTGACCCTCATTGAACCTCTCCCCTTCCTTTTTTTTTTTTTTTTTGGTAATTGATTTTGGGCCTTATTGTTGAAAAACAAACGCCATGCCGAATTTTTTTAAAACAAAACTACCAAGTGGATAATTTTTTTTGAAAAATTGACACATCAGCAACAAAAGTTACTAGAAAATGCCATATAGGTAATTTGATCGGAATTTCTCGCTATTGGTATTTAAATAATCCATTTTTCTTCGATTTTAGCATTTAAGTGTATTTTTTGAAACTTTTGGTGCTTAAAAGTGTCATCACATGCCAAGTTTTGATACTTGAGATGTCTGACACTTGTTTTTGGCAAATCACACGATCGGGAGTTTCATATACATGAAGTGGCAAAAGAAGGGATTCCGTCCTTTAAAGTCGATAATCATTCACCATTCCATGTTGGCAACATTGAGAAGGAGCTTATCTTATTTTTCCAAGGATTCGGAAGTAGAATGGTACAATTGAAAAAGAAAGGGAAAAATTGTTCAAGAAGTCCTAAACATATTGCATGTTTAATTATGCCAATTCAGTTATAAACTTTTCAATTGTACCAATTGAGTCCTTAACCTTTTCATATCTTGTCAATTAAGTCCATCTAACTAATTTTGACTAAAAAACACTAATGAGGTGGCCTAGTTAGCACTGATCATCCTGGGTGGTGTATCGCCGCTAACATGGACAATTTTTTAATTTTTTTTTTCCTTTTTTTCTTCTTTCTATTTTTTCTTTTCTTTTTGTTAGTGACTAGTGTCATGCGATGGTTGGCCACTAGCAATGGTCGGAGAGGGCTAGGGCGAGGTTACCCTTGCTCGGTCTAGCAAGGGCCACCCTCGTCGACCATAGGTGAGGGACTGCCTAGCTTGGGTGTGGCAACAATTGCCCAGATATAGCAAGGGTCGACTCACCTCCCCTGTGTTTGGTGAGAGCCGCAATGCCATCACCTAGTGTTGAGTTAAAAAAAAAAAAAAAGTGAGAAAAGAGAAGAAAAATGAAAAACCAAAAAAATTATAAAAAATGAAAAAATAGTCAAATATTATCCAAGAAATGTCAATGTCAACACTGACCGTGCCACGTAGAATGGTTAAACATCTAACTCAATAATTTTCGGATGAAATTGACTGGATAGACTCACTTAGTAAAATATGAAAATATTTAAGACTTGATTGACATAATTGAAAAGTTTATGACAACTTAGTCAAAATGAATTAGGTTAACACATTTTGGACAATTTTCCCGAACAAAAAGGAAATCGACACAAACCTACTGTCATCGAAACCACTTGTCATCAACATATTTTTGAATTTCTTCATTGTATCTCATAAATTGGATATACCAACAGATAAAGCTATCCGAGTGAAACTAGAAAGAAAATTGAAACTAGAAAGTCAAAACAATGAAGTGCAATCAAATTCTAAGCATATCGTGTGCTCAAGTCCTCAAAGTGCATTTTGACTCCTAATTTCAGTGCTAATGGTGTCTATTCACCGAAATTTCGAAATACTTGATTTTCTTACAAAATTGAACCGTTGATAAAGAGAGAGTGGAGGTGGGGGTTGTTTCATAAGTATTTGTCAAGGATTTTTGGTTTAGGGTTTATGCTGTTCTTACATGAGTTGTTACATAAGCAAGCGGTCAAATAATAAAATAGATAGAACAAGAAAATAAATTGGACATTAGATTTACGTGACTCGGTAATAGTGATCTACGTCCATAAGAAGAGTATCAATGAATTTCACTATAGATCAAGCAATACAATGAAGATTATAACCACACTCAAGTTATTCAAATACTTTCAATATTTCCAAGCTCTAATTATATCTAATAAGTTACGTAGTGTTTAACCCCACAAATTTTACTGTAAATAATCTCTCAATTTGACAAAAGAATTATACACAAATCTTACTTCAAAGTTTAATTGGCTATAAACACTCGAATTCTTGGATGTAACCTGACGAAGGAAAACCCTGACAAAGAAGCACCCTTCTATACGCATTCATTGACATGCTCCCCCCCTCCCCCTTAAACTCCCACAACCGAATATGAATCATATATTTTCTAGTTTTCCGAATTGGCGAAGGAGGACGACCCAACTTGGATTTTCCCATATCTTTGTGTTTTTCTTCACCGACTTCAACACCGGATGTTGAAATCCGAATATTTCAGTCAAAGTTCTGACTTTCCTTTTTGATTTTCCCTCGCCAATTTCTGCTTCAGACGGGGGAAGATTTCCTTATCCGCAAGTTACTTAAGTTGAGATCCGGTCCAATACTTCCTCGATGAACATCTAAAAAATTAACTCCATGCTTCCCTTCATCTCAGGTTGGGTTTCGTTCATGGACTCAAAATTGAGAGATATCTTAACATGAGTTTATAGGGTAAACTGAATCTATGTGTGTCATATGGACTTTGTCCTTACGAGCAATTGGGTCTTAGGTTTGACCCTATGTCTGTGCATACTATGTGTACATGTATCGGTTTCATACTGTTTATATTCCCTTCTCATGGTCTATATAAATTCATAATGGATGTTGTCTAATATGGTGTTTAATCTACCATGCATCTCCAAGAATAATCAACTCATTTTGAGCTTCAACAATGCTAATTCTTACGTGACTATGAGATGATATTTATGAATTTGGACTTGGACTTTTTCTTTGTGATCTCTAAGATAATTTATCGGTCTTATGCTGGTGTGCATCTTAACAAGTAGTATCACCATTTGTGATCAATTACTGGCCACCAATAGAAAATTTCACACATAATTACAGATTTTTAGATTAAATTATCATTACGTCACGATTCGGTTGAAGAGATTATGTATGGAGACAGGTTTTACGATGCAGCAATGTGGGGTGGAGGTTTACTAGATATAAAAGTTGACTCATAATTCTGATTTATGTTATTGAGTAAATATGGATTCAACTGCATAATATAAAAATAATGGATTCCAACTTAGGCTCATTTACGGAAATTTCCTCATAATGGGGAATTGGAATTTTGCGGCGCCACCCAATTATGATAAACATGAAACCGAGGGTTAATTTGCATTTGATTCTAGACGCAATGTCACACAAGGAAAAAACTTATAGTTAGATCGATTGAATCAAAACCATGTGAGTTGGCATTTAATTTGAGAAAAATAACTCATTCTAGGGGATAAAAAATATTATTAATACTTAAGAAGACGAAAATATAATTTGTGAAAATATATAATTCTTGAGCAGATTAGACAACACAGAACATATAAACAAAATTAGAAAAATGTAATCACTAACTAAAAAGAAAATTGTCAGTCATTAAAAATGTTCATTAATTTTTGCAGATGATTAGTCACTTTGCTAATCTCTTACTAACTTATATTTGTGCAAAAGAACAAGATTTTCACAAGTAGAAAATATTATCGGTTTTTCTCTTAAATCTTGAGTAATTGGAAAGAAGCCTTCGATGTGGTATTGCTAAGTCCTTGAAGCCCACAAAGCGTGGCACATGCTAACGGTCGGCTTTACTCGAGTGAGATGTCTTTCCGTGGACTTTTCCTGGGTTTCGACAAATGTTTTCTAGAAAGAATATTGGTGGAGGATGAAAACAATGAAGCAATTCGGGAGAACGACATTCTCAACAACCTAAAAATATCCATATATCTTCCACGTCGCTCCGTACACCGTCTCAAACGACCGAACCGGGACCGGAAAGAAGTTCTAGAATCAACAACCTTTGTCTTCCCATAGGAATAACGAGTAAAGGGGTAACAACAAAACGAATGGATAACGACAAAACGACGTTCTCATGCCCCCATATTGTTCGTTGCCCTTCCATCTCATCCCTTCTATTATAAGCAAAGCGCACAATGAACTGATTGAACCAATTTCAGCTATTTAAGCTCACCTTGAAGACCCCAAATTTCACCAACTGAAAATTAGCAAGAGAGCACCTAAAATTGTTGTCCAACTCTCTTGGCATCTCGAAGACTTCATCTCTCAAAAATACTCAAGAGTTGCCATGAAATATACTGCAATAATCTTGATCCTTCTACAATGTTGCCTTGCTTTGATGGCCAACTCAACAATCCTACATAAGTATGAGTCGATTTTCAACTTCGGTGACTCTCTAAGCGACACTGGGAACTTCCTCCGATCTACCGGGGGACATGCACCAACTTCTCCTTACGGAAAGACCTTCTTTGGGCATCCGACCGGTCGTTATTCAGATGGACGTCTTGTAATTGATTTCATTGGTATGCAATTCTCCTGACTCTTCTTTGCTTTCTGTAAATGCATGCTCGTCTTATGGAAAAGAATAGGCATTTAAAACAGAAGGCTGCTGTTTTTGTTGAGAATATTTGGATCTTTAGCAGTAAATATCCATGCTCAAAGGAGGGGTTATATTTCTAGGTTCGGTGTTGACATCAGGCTCTTTCACTGACGACAGTACATATTTTTTTTTTTTCAAAATGGCGTGTACATGTAAAAAGGAAAAGGAACTTCTCCTTTGCGATGGAGCTAATAGCAATCTTTAACAATCTTTATCATTAGGGTGTCAATTTTACATGTTTAAGTTGTGAAAATCTATTACGTACATGAAAATGCAGCGGAAGCAGTTGGGTTACCCTCTCTGAAGCCATATCTTGAGGTAGTCAATGGCTCAGTTGATGTTCGTGGCGGAGTTAATTTTGCAGTTGCCGGTGCCACAGCGCTTGATCCAAAATTCTTTGCAACCCGAGGCATTCCAGCATTGACAATGACGAATCATTCCTTAAGTGTTCAACTCGAGTGGTTCAAGAAACTCAAATCTTCCCTTTGCACAACAAAGCAAGGTAGATACAAACCCCATTTTTGTATACTCCGATTGAGGATAAAATATATAGCACTAACATTTTTGTGTGATCGATCTTATTCTCTCAAGATACGGTCATTTATTGAGGTGATTTGATAGACAACACGTTTATGTAGCTTTTAAATCTTTCGTGGGATGACCACTAGGGGTTTGACACAATTATTAGAATGTTGAGATTTACAGCTTAGAAACTAAAGGTGATTCATTTAAGTTTATCAATTGCATGCAAATAGCTTCATTTCGTGGGATTTCTACTTCCGTGCTCTTCCAATATCTAAGGAAAATAAAAGAAGTCTCTCATTGAGTGACTCTAGTATTGGAATATATCCAGTCATTAGGATCTTTTAATCGATTACTTGGGTCATTCCGTGTTTTGATTTTTTTTTTTCATTCTTTCCTTTTGCAGATTGTGATACATATTTCAAGAAGTCTTTATTTCTAGTGGGGGAGATTGGTGGAAACGACTACAATCTTGCTTTCGCCCTAGGTGCAACCTTTGAGCAACTCCGTCCCATTGTACCAAATGTTGTTGGAGCCATCACCAATGCCACCAGCGTATGGCCCTTTTCTTTTCTTCCAAGGGACATATGCACAATACCATATGTTTAATAAGATCTTATGTGGTTGAATTGCTTTTAGCACTCCAATAAATTTTTCCATGGCATGTGATTGTTTTAGATACTCATCAAAGAAGGGGCGGTGGAGTTAGTAGTGCCAGGGAATCTGCCGATTGGTTGCTCAACATCGTTCATAGCGACAGCTCCGCCCTTTATCAAGGATGACGCTAATACAACAACTCGTTGCCTCAATCGTTATAATGAATTCGCCAGGTATCACAACGATTATCTCCAACGAGAGTTGCAGCTTTTGAGACAAAAATATAGCCATGCAAGGATTATCTATGCGGATTATTATGGAGATGCTTTGCGTCTCTTTGAATCACCAATACAGTACGGTGAGTTTCTTTTCATCTTAGTGCCACAATCAACAATGAATAGGCACGTACAACCTCCGATTATCCAACTTGCGGTGTACTCATGAACTTATAAAAATGAGTAGTGAGATCAATGTCGTCTTGTTTTCAGGTTTCTCCAAATCAACACATGTAGCTTGTTGTGGAGCTGGTGGACCATTCAATTTCAACGTCAGGATGATGTGTGGTTCCACCTCAAATGTGTGTAAAGATCCATCGGCCTCCATATTTTGGGACGGAGTTCACCTCACTGAGGCGGCGTATCGGCACATGGCCAAGGGTTTACTTGAAGGTCCCTTCACTTCTCCACGCCTTGTTGCCTAGAAGAAGTCCAAAGGGGACGATGCACAAAGCTTCGATTCTAATGTCAAAGATGAATTCTATTATCATGGTCATCAAGTCATACAAAGTCAAGTGTGTTTGGTTGATGGACATTTTGTTATACTTTGTTCCTGTTTCTAATTTCCATCATGTAACCATTTCTTGTTGGATTATCATTCACGTGATGAGTCATGAATACTGATGGAATCAAAATCTTACAAATTATTGTTGATATTGCAAGCCACTCCACTAATTATCTAGCCAACTTTTGGATAGCACAAATTCGTTCTGTTTATTTTTACTTTTATTCCCATCATTTCTTCCCATTTTTCTTCTCTCATTCTAAACCTCTCCTCCTTAACTCCACTGGATATATACATCCTCCGCCGTTGTCATTCCCTATCGTTGACACCGACCTTAGTCCGAGCAGCCCAATCAGTACAAATTCTTGTTTCCATTTTCTTTTCTTCTAATTTTTTCCCATAGTTTTCATTCCCACTCCACCCCTCTCTTCCTCAACTCCATCGTACATAGACCTCTGCTGATGTCACCCCCCAGCAACCCAACACCTATTGCCTTGTCCTTGCAACCGTCATGCACGGGAACGAAAAAATCGCTAGTAGCGCATGCATAAAACTAGTGTATTATTAAGGGAAAACATGTGTGGTGTCAAGCTGCCCATCCTCCTCTAGTAAAGAAGCATTTTTGGTCGAATGGTTTGGTCCTAGGGATGTAATGTATGGTAGGTGTACAACCTTTGCCTCGACTTGAAGGTTTCTCTCAACCCTTCATTCATGTCATGTCTATTTCCATCTAGTACTTGTTAAAATATGTCTTGAGTTTAAACCCATATATGATACTCAATCCACATGCTCAGCTTTTATTAATACCCTGAAAGGGACGAGTGCATTTGTAGAGCTTTCAATGAGAATAGCGCCAACTTGGAGCATTAAATAGAGATGGACATGAGTTTATGTGCATAACTCCACGTCCATTTTTTTCTTCTTCCCCATTAATGCATGAACATCGGAATGTGCAACCATGCCCATAGAATATTGCGGGCGCCCAACGTCTCTCCCCTTCTTTTGGTCATCTTTCGTGGGCTTAATTTGTTTTTTTTGTTAATAAATGGCCAAAGAGAGAAGGGGAAGAAATGAGGAGCTAAGAGCTCTTCATGCATCGAAGTCAAAAGAAAAGGACTCCATCAAGAAGAGAGAAAGAGTGAAGAAGACTTCCTTGTATTGCAATAACTGATGAGAGGCTTCTCTTGATTACAAATAGAAGAATTCCTTGAAGGTTGAAGGTGTGTCTTTGAGCACCGGGAGAAGAGAGAACTTTAAGACTTGAGTAATTGGAAACTTATAATTGTGTGAAAGAAAAAGATAATCACGAGTAGAAAAATGTTATCGATTTTTCTCATAAATCTTGAGTAATTGGAAAGAAGCCTTTGATGTGGCATTGCTAAGTCCTTGAACCCCACAAAGCGCGGCACATGCTGACGGTTGGCTTTATCCGAGTGAGATGTCTTTCTATGGACTTTTCCTGGGTTTCGACAAATGTTTTCTAGAAAAAATATTGGCGGAGGATGAAACGATCAGCAATTCGGGAGAACGGCATCCTCGACAACCTTAAAAATATCCATATATCTTCCATGTCGCTCTGTACGCCGTCTCAAACGACCAAACCGGGACTAGAAAGAAGTTCTAGAATCAACAACCTTTGTCTTCCCGTAGGAATAACAAGTAAAGGGGTACCAACAAAATGAATGGATAACGACAAAACGACGTTCTCATGCCCCCATACAGTTCGTTGCCCTTCCATCCCATCCCTTCTATTATAAGCAAAGCGCACAATGAACCAATTTCAGCTATTTAAGCTCACCTTGAAGACCCCAAATTTCACCGACTGAAAATTAGCAAGAGAGCACCTGAAATTGTTGTCCGACTCTCTTGGCATCTCGAAGACTTCATCTCTCAAAAATACTCAGAGTTGCCATGAAATATACTACAATAATCTTGATCCTTCTACAATGTTGCCTTGCTTTGAAGGCCAACTCGACGATCCTACATAAGTATGAGTCGATTTTCAACTTCGATGACTCTCTAAGCGACATTGGGAACTTCCTCCAATCCACTGAGGGACATGCGCCGACTTCTCCTTATGGCAAGACCTTCTTTGGGAATCCAATCGGTCATCATTCAGATGGACATCTTGTAATTGATTTCTTTGGTATGCAGTTCTCCTAACTCTTCTTTGCTTTTTGTAAATGCAGGCTCGTGTTAAGGAAAATAACAGGTATTCAAAACTGAAGGCCGTTGTTTTTGTGGAGAATATTTGGATCTTTAGCAGGATATATCCATGCTCAAAGAGGGTTATATTTCTACATTCAGTGTTGACATCAGGTTCTTTCACTAATGACAGTACATATTTTTTCTTTCGAAACAGTGTGTATATGTAAAAAGGAGAAGGAACTTCTCCTTTACGAAGGAGCTAATAACTATCTTTAACCATCTTTGTCATTGGGGTGTTAATTATATATGTTTAAGTGGTGAATATGTATTACGTATGTGAAAATGCAGCGGAAGCAGTTGGGTTGCCCTCTCCGAAGCCATATCTTGAGGTAGTCAACGACTCAGTCGATGCTTGTTGCAGAGTTAACTTTGCAGTTGCTAGTACCACAGCGCTTGATCCGACATTCTTTGCAGCTCGACGCATTCCAACCTTGACAATGACGAATCATTCCTTGAGCGTTCAGCTCAAGTTTTCAAGAAACTCAAATCTTCTCTTTTCACAACACAGCAAGGTAGATACAAACCCTATTTTTGTATACTCCAATTGAGGATAAAATATATAGCACTAACATTTTTGTGTGATCGATCTTATTCACTCAAGATACGGTCATTTATTGAGGTGATTTGGTAGACAACACGTTTATGTAGCTTATAAATCTTTCGTGGCTATTTAAGCACATTCAGGTATGTTCCACGCCAGTATGTTGATCAGACTTTAAATTTTTGAAAGAAGAAGCTACTTGCACAGGAAAAAGCATTATCAACTGTATGACTCATATTGTTGCTTCCTCGGAAATGGATAGTGCTCACTGAGCCTATATCTATCTACCCTCAGTTAACAGGTCATTCCTGTGTGTTCATAGCTCAATGTTCAAGGCTTGAGAACTAAAAATTCACTTCTGTAAACGCAAAAGGTGTCGACGCTGATGATTCATTTTCCAACTCGTCAAACAGGATATGCTCGGTAGGGACACTGCAGTTATCGCTGAAAATGGAGACTCTTGGTTTAACTGTCAGAAACTCCGGTTGCCTGAGAATTGCGGGTACTACAAGCTGGAATTTCGACATTTTCATTTGCAATCTTCCAAATTGCCTCGTTTTGTTTGTGGATGGTTGTCTCGGGATTCATCTAACTTATATTCTCATATAAACTTCATTTAGGTATGAATTCCAGATGCAATATGGATCCATAGGTTGGTCGGTGGGTGCCACTCTAGGATACGCTCAAGCTGCCGCTGATAAGCCTGTGATAGCTTGCATTGGTGATGGCAGTTTCCAGGTCAATTGCAATATCTATAAAGAATGATACGAAAAGTTCAAACTTCTGCAGAAACATCAACTGAGTAATTCCTGAAATTGTTGAACAGCCAAAAAGTGAACTTTGAATAAACTATACAAACCAAATGACATTTTGGTGAGCTCTTAAAGCTAAATTGTCAAAGAAGCTTATTGGATGATCATGTGTGAAGATTATGTAGATTGCACTTTCCTCTTGTGAAGATAAGTCTATCTTCAACCCGAGTAATTGACAAAGAAACTGACTAGTAACAACTCACAGAGTGAATTTTCTTTCTCGAATTGGTATATTTTCTTGTTAAACAAAGTGATCGCGTTTATCTCACAAATCACTTGGAAGATTACATGACCTCTTTTTCCAGTCTGTCAGGCATTTTATACTTTGAAGGGACCTAAGCGATTTGTCTTCCCTTCACTTCAAATATATCGACGATGATTTGATGTGGACAGGAGCATAATCTTCCTGATCAACAATGGGGGTTACACAATCAAAGTGGAGATTCACGATGGCCCTTACAATTTGATCAAGAATTGGAACTACACTGGTCTCGTAGATGCCATTCACAATGGTGAAGGCAAATGCTGGACAACAAAGGTTAGCTTCAACCCACGATGTTTTCATTTTAATTCTAACTAACGACAACGAGAAGGATGTATGGACCCCAATTAACTCGTTCCCACTCGTAGTTTCCTTCCATTTTCTCTTCCTATGCTTATTTTGTTTATGAAAGGCATGTTGATGGAGTCTTGGGTCTGCAACTGCTTCAAATATCCGAACTCTTTACTGACTCATGTTGCGAAAGCAGGTTCGCACAGAGGAAGAGCTAATAGATGTGATTGCGACGGCGACAGGACTGCATAAGGATTGCTTGTGCTTCATCGAGGTGATCGTGCACAAGGACGACATGAGCAAAGAGCTGCTAGAGTAGGGGTCGCGCGTCTCTGCTGCAAACAGCCGTGCTCCTAATCCTCAGTAATTTCTGTGTTCTAAGTCCTCGGTTGATTCGAGAGAGAGAGAGAGGGGGATCACTTGTGAATAAGATGAATGCTGATGCGCGAGAGCTTTTCTGTATGATGTAAAATTTTAACAAGAGTGAATTGTAAAATAAAGCTACTGGAATACCCTCTGTGGATATCGGAGGAATTTCCATCCCTCTGTTCCTTCAAGCTTGCCAACCATAGTGATTACAGGCCAGTTTTTATTTTTTCACAGCATTCGATTTCAATTCCACCTGAGTTCGCTCGCAGTTTCCTGAAAACATCACGCCAGGTACTCAGGATTTGTAATCGTTGGATCATAAGCTAGCAACTCTCGAGGACATCTTTTAACTTTCCAGATGCTGCAGCAAGTTGTAAGAACATCACGACAAAATGAGCTATAGAAGCTTCCTCCTTCAACGCCGTGTCTGACTGACAATGCATTCAAAAGAAGGAATTTACCCTTAATTTTTTAGAAAAGTAAGACAAGATTTGTAGATTGGCGGCGGAATATTAGGTCAGACATTACGGTTAGGGAGAATTATGCCCTTTTGGGAGCGAATAACATCTAATGATGTTACGATCGGAGAAATAAATTGATCAGGCTAAATTTATTTTGGGTTCAAAAGCGAAACATTCTCATTAAGGAGCAGAACGAGAAGAATGATATCATCTTTCATATAAACATAATAAACCCCAAATGGTTTGAGATGTTTAGAAAGCCAATTAATAGAGACGGATCTATGTTATGAGTTTTGGCGATTGGATTGGCACAAATATTTAGCTTTTCTTGGGCAAAATTTCACAACTCCTTTGAATGGGCCAAGAAGCCCGCTACATTCATTAATCAAGAGAGGGCATAGTCCATGGGCTTTGGATTCAACCTGATACAGAGTCAATTGTTGATAAGTTGTCACTTTGTAGGACCCCTCGCAGATCACGACTCCTCACCCGCAGATCACTTCCCAATTCGTGTAGAACAGAACGTGAGCCTAGCTTCCTTTCTCCAATCAAAAACAAAAGTGCTTGTCGCAGAACTAGGGTTTCATTAGCCTCATATTGACTTCCATATATATATTGACACCTAAATTTTATGACCCGATCATCTATTTATTACATAAAATATTAGGGATTAATTTTTAACCCTTATATAAAAATATTAGAATTAAATTGCATAGTATATAATTTTTGTTAATTGTATTAGCATTGGACTGACAGTGGATTATTATGAGCTTAAAATTTGAAAAATTGAGCCCATGAAAGAAGGCGAAATTCTGCTAAGGCTAAGGGATAGGTGTGGCAATATTCATAGGAAAATGGGTCTCAATTGGCCTAATTTGAGCTTCAATCAGCCCGTTAAAAGTTTAATTAGGGATTGGGCTTAGGTTATTAGAGTTTATTATCTTGATAAGGCCTAAAATAAGTCCATCAAATTGAGATAAAACCTATGCATTCACAATATAAACACAATTGTGTCTCATAATTCAAGGTGGGCAACCATAATCCCAGAACAATAGAGAGAAAACATGTGAGAAGAGAGAGATGGTGGAATTCTCAACCAGCTTCGAACGAGAATGCGTTGCCTCCCACCATGCCTCGGTTATCGCCATGCCCTATTGCCCATGATGTTGCTTTGAAGATCAAAGGCGTCATTGCTTTCGACTGAAGTGGGAATGTGCTAGAATTGAGGTAAAATGGATTGTATTATGAATGGAAATGAAATTGTGATGGATGTAGCTCTTCACCAAGGCTTAAAGAAACAAACCATCAGCCAAAGATAAGGAACTTAAACCTTAACACCATACAAATGGTTAAATAATCGAAATTTGAAGGAAATTACTTACTTCAAGAAGAAATAACATGTATTGCAAATCGGGTTTGCCTTATTAAGAAATTATATCTCCATTTATAGCTATATTAAAACATTATACTAAGACTATCATAATAAATATCAGCTCACTCTACTTTTTAACACTTTAGTCTAGTAATGAAGACTAGCTCTCACTCTTTCAAATTTACAATAAAAAACTCTTTAACATTCTAGCCTTACATTAAAGAATCATTAATATAAGAAGACAGACTAAGCACCCTCTAAATTCTTACACTTCAACCTAGTAATGAAGACTAGCTCCCCACTCTTTCAAACTTGCAATAAACACTATTTGACATTGCAGCATTGCAATAAAGACTCTTTAATGTAAGAAGATAAATTGAGCACACTAGAGCAATTAGGACACCTTAAGACAAATAGAGCACACCAAACAAAAGGAATACACCCATTCCTTCTTCAACCTTACATTTATGCGACCAATCATCAGAAAATGCTATCTTATGTGCTATGGACCCAATGAACCATGTTAAGGATGAATTTGCTATGTGCTTTTATGATTAACAAGTGGGCTTGATGGATTGATGAAGCTTGAGTTGGGATGGCCATGTAATCATTGGAAGATTTAAGTTTTGATGCTCCCGCATCATTCAATGACTCTAATTCATTGAGGTGTACATCTCAATGTTAGGGACAAGGGATCCGCATAGGGGATTGAGGGATTAAACACTTGATATATCTAGTGGTCTCTTAACTCATTGATATAAAATCTTGGGAGGATATGAATTAATCTTTATGAACTTGAGTATGTACTGGTGCTCATAGCCTTGCACCCCTTATTACAAGTTATATATTTTTCTTCCTTAACAATGTAGAAATACACCTATATTTTACGTCTCAGAGTTCAGATGAAATAATTTAAGGACTTATTCCTCTTAACTCATTAATATAAAATCTTGAGTGAGTATGGATTGATATTTATGAACTTTAGGTTGGGCCTTTTCTTTGCAATCCCTAAGATAATTTATCCGCCTTTGTGCTGGTTGTGCACCTTAACAAGTCATATCAGCACTTGTGGTCAATTATGAACGTGATCAAATTATTGAAAATTCCGCGCATAATTACCTTAGGGGTAAAATTATTATTGATTTTATTCATAAATCTTGGGGAATTAGGAGAGAAGCTTCAATGTGGCATGCCCTTGAAGTCCACAAAGCGAAGCACATGCTACTGGTCGGCTTTATCTGAGTGAGATGGCTTTCCGTGGACTTTTCTTGGGTTTCGATAAATTGTTTTCTAGAAAAATATTGGAGGAGGATGAAAACGATGCAACAAATTGGGAGAACAACATTCTCGACAACCTAAAAAATATCTATATATCTTCCGCGTCACTCTGTACACCGTCCAAAATGGCCGAATCAAAACCGAAAGAAGTTCTAGAATCAACAACCTTTGTCTTCCCATAGGAATGACGAGTAAAGAGGTAACAATGAAACGACTAAATAACGACAAAACGACGTTCTCATGCCCCCATGCTATTCGTCTCCCTTCCATCTCACCCCTTCTATTATAAGCAAAGGGCACAATGAACCGATCAAACCAATTGCAGCTATTTAAGCTCACCTTGAAGACTCCAAATTTCACCAACTGAAAATTAGCAAGGAGAACACCTAGAATTGTTGTCCAACTCCCTTAGCATCTCTAAGACTTCATCTCTCAAAAATACTCAAGAGTTGCCATGAAATATATTACAATAATTCTTCTGCAATGTTGCCTTGCTTTGAAGGCCAACTCAATGATCCTGCATAAGTATGAGTCGATTTTCAACTTCGGCGACTCTCTAAGCGACACTGGGAACTTCCTCCGATCCACTAGGGGACATGCACCGACTTCTCCTTACGGCAAGACCTTCTTTGGGCATTCAACCGGTCGTTATTCCGATGGACGTCTTGTAATTGATTTCATTGGTATGTAGTTCTCCTGACTCTTCTTTGCTTTCTGTAAATGCATGCTCGTGTTATGGAAAAGAACAGGCATTTAAAACAAAAGGCCGCTGTTTTTGTTGAGAATATTTGGATCTTTAACAGTAAATATCCATGCTCAAAGGAGGGGTTATATTTCTACGTTCGGTGTTGACATCAGGCTCTTTCACTGATGACAGTACATTTTTTTTTCTTTCAAAATGGCGTGTACATGTAAAAAGGAAAAGGAACTTCTCCTTTGCGATGGAGCTAATAGCAATCTTTAACAATCTTTATCATTAGGGTGTCAATTTTACATGTTTAAGTGGTGAATATCTATTACGTACATGAAAATGCAGCGGAAGCAGTTGGGTTACCCTCTCTGAAGCCATATCTTGGGGTAGTCAATGGCTCAGTTGATGTTCGTGGCGGAGTTAATTTTGCAGTTGCCGGTGCCACAGCGCTTGATCCGAAATTCTTTGCAACCCGAGGCATTCCAGCATTGACAATGACCAATCATTCCTTAAGTGTTCAACTCGAGTGGTTCAAGAAACTCAAATCTTCTCTTTGCACAACAAAGCAAGGTAACTATAAGCCCTATTTTTGGATGCTCCGATTGAGGACTAACATATATAGCAATAACTTTTTTGTGTGATCAATCTTATTCACTGAAGACATGGTCATTTATGGAGGTGATTTGGTAGATATCACGTATATGTAGCTCATAAATATTTTGTAGGATAACCAAGAAGGGTTTTGCACAATTAATTGAGGTGTTTAGATTTCAAACTAAGAAATTGAAGGTCATTCATTTGAATTTTATCAACTGCAGGTAAATAGCTACAGGTCAGGGTCACTTGCTTAGGCCAAAGGCCTAAAATTTATCAATCTATAGGGTTTGTAGAACATTTCACAATTCTCTCTCTAGATGGATGGATTTCTACTTCGATGCTCTTGCAATATTAAAGGAAAATAAAAGAAGTCTCTCATCGAGTGACTCTAGTATTGGAATATATCCGGTCATTAGGATCTTTTAATCGATTACTTGAGTCATTTCGTAATTTGATTTTTTTTTTCATTCTTTTCTTCTTTCTTCTTTTTTTTGGTAAAGTTCATTCTTTTCTTTTGTAGATTGTGATACATATTTCAAGAAGTCTTTATTTCTAGTGGGGGAGATTGGTGGAAACGACTACAATCTTGCTTTTGCCCTGGGTGCAACCTTTGAGCAGCTCCGTCCCATTGTGCCAAATGTTGTTGGAGCCATCACCAATGCCACCAGCGTATGGCCCTTTTTTCTTTTCTTGCGAGGGACATAAGCACAATACCATCTGGTCAAAAAAATCTTACGTGGTTGAACTATTTTTAGCACTCCAATAAAGTTTTCCATGGCATGTGATTGTTTTAGATGCTCATCGAAGAAGGGGCGGTGGAGTTAGTAGTGCTAGGGAATCTACCGATTGGTTGCTTGACATCATTCATAACAACAGCTCCGCCCTTTATCAAGGATGATGCTAATACGACAACTAGTTGCCTCAATCGTTATAATGAATTCGCTAGGTACCACAATGATTATCTCCAACGAGAGTTGCAGCTTTTGAGACAAAAATATAGCCATGCAAGGATTATCTATGCGGATTATTATGGAGATGCCTAGCGTCTCTTTGAATCACTAGTACTGTACGGTGAGTTTCTTTTCATCTTAGTTTCATGATCAATGGTGAATAGGCACGTACAACCTCCAATTATCCAACTTGCGGTGTCCTCATGAACTTATAAAAATGAGTAGTGAGATCAATGTCTTCTTGTTTTCAGGTTTCTCCAAATCAACACATGTAGCTTGTTGAGGAGCTGGTGGACCATTCAATTTCAATGTCAGGATGATGTGTGGTTCCACCTCAAATGTGTGTAAAGATCCATCAGCCTCCGTACTTTGGGACGGAGTTCACTTCACAGAGGCGGCGTATCGGCACATGGCCAAGGGTTTACTTGAAGGCCCCTTCACTTCTCCACGTCTCGTTGCCTAGAAGAAGTCCGAAGGGGATGATGCATAAAGCTTCGATTCTAATGTCAAAGATGAATTCTATGCTCATGGTCATCGAGTCATAAAGAGTCAAGTGTGTTCGGTCGATGGACATTTTGTTATACTACCTCTTTGTTCTTGTTTCAGATTTCCATCCTATAACCTTTTCTTGTTGGGTTATCATTCATGTGATGAGTCATGAATACTAATGGAATTGAAATCTTACAAATTATTGTTGATATTGCGAGCCACTCCACTAACCAACTTTTGGATAGCACAAATTTGTTCTGTTTAGTTTTACTTTTATTCCCATCATTTCTTCCCATTTTTCTTCTCTCATTCTAAACCTCTCCTCCTTAACTCCACTGGATATATACATCCTCCGCCGTTGTCATTTCCTATCATCAACAACAACCTTAGTCCGAGCAACCCAATCAACACAAATTCTTGTTTCCATTTTATTTTCATCCAATTTTTTCCCATAGCTTTCATTCCCACTCCACCCTCTCTTCCTCAACTCCATCGTACACAGAACTCTACTAATGTCACCCCCTAGGCAAGCCTCCGGCAAGCTCGCCAAATCTCGCTTGCTCGTTCGCTCGCTCGCTAGCCACCACCGGTGGCAACAACCAACCACAAAAGGAGGAGGAAGAAGAGAAAAGAAAAAATAAGAAAAAGAAAAATATAATAAAAGTAATAAAAAATTAAAAGAAACAAAAAAATTTAAGAATTTTACTTAACGCATTTCTATCTCGGGAGTAAAAATTTTGGACAGTTATTAAACGCTTTCAAAAGCTTAGAAATTGTTCTCATGAACATAATAAAAAATAATCATTTTTTATCAGAAATTATTTCAAGAACAGAATGGTTACCATCCGCACCATAAACTGGCCAAATAGTGTTTAATTCTTTTTTTGTTCACGGGATTAGATTTGGCACAAAAATCCATATGGTAAATTTTTGTTCCTAATAGTAGATTTGAGCAAAATTAAGAATAAAAAATAATTGTTTCTTTATTCCCGGGAACAATTCCAAAATTAAGGCCAAACTTTTTTTCATTTCTATTGCTCTTTCCTTTCATTTTCTTCTTCTTCTTTTGGTTCTTCTTCTTTTGCTTGGCCAATCGCTAACCTCGACCGTGGCCAACAATCGGCCAAATGAGGGTAGGCACCTTCGCCGACACCCAACAACACCGAGCCATGGCAAGGCTCATCGACTCGAGCACTGTAGCTAGGTGAGGCTAAGCTCACCCAGCCACTGGCAAGGCTTGGCCTCGTCAGCCCACCACTAGGCCAACGTTCAAGCCTTGCCAACCCACCACCAGGCCAACGTTGCCTAGCCAAGCTGATGCCAACCTAGCAATGGCTCGATGAGCCTCACCTAGCTCATAGGGAGGCTCATTGCTTGAGCTTCGCCATGGCTTGGTGTCACCGGGGGCCAGCAACGCTCTAACAAGGGCATTGGCCCTTGTCTAGTTGGTCGCCACAATCAGCAACTTAAGAAAGAAGAAGATGAAAAGGGAAAAAGAAAAAGAAAAAAAAAGAGAAAATTGTATTTAAATCATTAAAAATTAAAATAAAATATTTTGGATTAGATATTTTAAGGTTTTATCAAATGTATTTATATTCTGAGAATAAAAATTTTGGACAATTATCAAACACCTTTAAATGTTTAGAAATTGTTCCCAGGAATAGAATAAAAAAAATTATTTCCAGGTACAGAAGCATTACCATGCGCACCCGTAAATGCCTTTCCGCTCCTCTAATGAAAGGCAATAGATATTCTCCTTAGCTTCTCCTTATTATCCATATTTATTTTTGATTTAGACCCACATCGTTCACATTGTGCGAAAAAAAAAGGGAACAATATCAACAGGTTTTGTTGACTAATTGCATTAGATTAAAGTCCATCACCTTGTTCAATCAGAAATACAGAGAGCATGATCAAAGTTTCGTTTCAATCAGCAATGATGCTTGATGTGATTAAAAATATAAATTACATCCCTAACAAGAATCAGAGATGAAGAAGAAAGGCTGAAATGTGATTAAAATATAATTTACATCTTTGACAATAGCAGATAGGAAGAAGAAAAGTCTAAAGTGTGACTAAAAACATAATTTACATCCTTAACAACAGACAAAGATGAAGAAGAAAGTCTAAAGCATGATTAAAAATATAATTTACATACCTTCCCTACTGGATCTCACAGCTCGAGTCCCGAAGCTTCTAACTCCTCTACGACTCCTCGTTGCTTGACTTAACTCGACACTCGGTCGCATAAAGCGAGTCGTCCATTCCTGTTGGATCGTAATGTCAAGTCATTATCGACTCTCTGCCCCAATAGTCAATAGCCACCTTCTCTGTCATTATGTTCTCAGGTTTTCGCATATCCATTCTATATCTTTTTGCCTTACTGTAATAGTACTCGTGCTGCTGTCTCAAACATTTGCTTCCAAGATCTGGTGAGAGTGTGAGGATCAAATGGAAATTACGAAAATTCTTGCGGAAGCCCAGAATCTATGGATGAAACTCAATCTCCGAGTGGCGATCCTTGCGAGCCTAGCTCTGCAAGCCTTTCTCATCTTTTTTGCGCCCATTCGAAAGCGGCGATCAAAATGGTGGGTCACAACTCCCTTGTGGTCGGCTTACTTGGTTGCCGACTCGGTCGCCCTCTTTGCCTTTGGACTCATTTCCAAAGCGCAAATCAATGGGGGTACTTCAAACTCCCAAATTGATGCATCTGGTCATCTTTTGGCTTTCTGGGCTCCATTTCTTCTGCTACACCTCGGAGGACCATACACCATAACTGCTTTCGCGCTCGAGGACAATGAGCTGTGGGGTAGGCACTTGCTTAATCTCTTAATCCATTTAGTCTCTGCATGCTATTTGTTTTACCATTCCCTCCCCGGGGACAAGCTAATTGTCCCGTCCCATCCATCCTCATGTTCATTGGAGGAAGCATTAAATACATAGCGCGAACACGTGCTCTGTATCTTGCAAGTTTCCGTATGCTCCGAGGTTCCTTGCTCCCATCTCCTGATCCTGGGCCGAACTATGCCAAGATCATGGAAGGATGCATTGCTCAGGAGGAAGCTAATATCCAACCATTAATAGCCTCGTCGCAATCCCATCATGTAGGAGCGGATGGTGAAAAAATTTTGGATGACAGAACAGTGATAAAAGAGGCGTTTTTTTACTTCAAAAAGTTCAAAGGCCTCCTTGTTGATCTCATCTTCAGCTTCCATGATCGTGACCATAGCATGCAATTTTTCAATAGCAGAACTGCAAAGGATGCTTTTTGGGTCATTGAGGTTGAGCTCAACTTCTTTTATGATCTTCTTTATACCAAGTCTGCCATTGTTCACTGTCCATCAGGGTACATTTACCGAGCTATTTCAGTTGGCTGCATTGTTGCTGCTTTTGCAAGTTTCCATGTCCTGAACAAGCATGGTTTTCACGAATATGATGTACAGATTACATATACCTTGCTCCTTGGAGCTATTGGCCTGGAATTTGCAATCCTTGGTATGGTCATTTGCTCGGACTGGACAATTGCAAAAATAGGGACATCTGAGAAACATGGTAGAAGTCTGTTTATAGGAAGCATCTTCATCAAGTTCCTCCTTAAATTCAAATCTGAAAGTTCACCATTTGCATTGCGTATACTAAGTGCTAGATGGTCTAAATCTGTCTCCCAGTACAATTTGATAGATTCTCGGCTGAGAAGGTGGCCAAAATGGATCGAGAAACTGATAGATGCTCGGCTGAGAAAGTGGCCAAGATGGATTGAGGAACCCCTCAGTCTCATCCCGCTGAGAGAATTGTTTGATGACTTGAAGTCTGGACGGGTAGAACCATACAATGACAAATTAGGTGAACTGATTTTTTATGAGCTGAAACAGAAGGCATCAATTGCAAATGATTTGCAAAGCATTAAAGAGATGTGTGCTGCTCGAGGTAAATGGGCTCTGGAGCAAACTAAAACGGGGGAAGATTGCGAAATGTTGTTTCCATTCATCTGCGATGTCGATTATGATGAGAGCATTTTACTGTGGCATATTGCCACCGAACTCTGTTACAACATTGACACTGATGAAAGTCCAAACCACCACCAAGAAACCAGTAAGATATTGTCAGATTACATGCTTTATCTGATGATCAAACAACCTGGCATGATGTCTGCAGTGGCTGGGATTGGCCAAATAAGGTTCCAAGACACTTGTGCTGAGACGGACAGGTTCTTCCACGAAAAACTCTCTGATGAGAACAAAACGATCAAATATGCCTGCGAAATTCTCCTTTCTGTTCCTACAGAAGTGAAGCCTGCTAATGTGAAAGGAGACAAAAGCAAATCTGCGCTATTTGATGCGTGTATTCTCGCCAAAGAGTTGGGCAAACTTGGGGAGACCAAATGGGTGATTCTGAGTGAAGTATGGATGGAATTGCTGGCGTATGCTGCGAGCCATTGCCGACCGAACATGCATGCTCAACAGCTTAGTAAAGGAGGAGAACTTGTCACCTTAGTCTGGTTATTGATGGTACATCTTGGCTTGAGCGAACAGTTCCAAATAGAAGGGGGCACCATCCATACCTCGGTGGACAGAACAGTTGCCGAGTCGGCAAAAGATGAGGCTCCTACGTGCAAATTCCATTGCAATCTCAATTTATTTACACCTCTGTTCCGTTTCTTCGTGTAATTGATGTGCTTATTTGCTCTGACCGCACATTATTGAGTGTCCTTTATTAAAAACTCTAGTTATTCAATATTTCTAATATCCTGCGATTCTGTGCACTTCTTCGGACCAAATGATGAAAGCTCACACAAATTACATCCAAATTGCACTGGTTTGATATTCGTGTCACAAGTTTAATGTTGTACCTTTAAATTGTATTTTATTTTTGGTCGGTTAGTGTTGTTCCTATAATAGAAAGTAACATTTTTATGTAAAATATTAGAGGATATCAGTTGCTTCCTTCAGTACATATTCTTCTTATAAATGTTGAATGTCCATAGCTGTTTAACGGTGCTTCGGTTGAAATGGGGAAAACGTAATCCACAACTAAAGCCAAACCAATTGGTTTATTGATTTTACTCCCCAACCAAAACCAAACTGATGAACCTCAATTTGATTTCGTTCGGATTATGTTTTCCATGAACACCCCAAGGAAAGTTGTTTTTTCTTGTACAAGTAATTTGAATTTACTACAGAAGTAAACGATCAAATAATAAAATAAATAGAAAAAAGAAATGAATCGGACATTGCATTTGCATAGTTCTGTCAATATGACTAACTCCATGGAGCGAGTAGTATAGGATTTCTCCATAAATCAAGTGATAAGATGGAAGTTGTAATCACACTCAAGTTAACTCACACATTTTCACTATTTTCGAATCCCTAATTTTACTCAATAACTTATACAGTGTTCAGCCGTCACAATTACTCATGAAATAATCTTCATCTCACAAGTTAGTACACAAAATCTTACCCTATCAACGCCCTCAGATTCCTCCGGGGTGTAATTCACGAATAAGTAGTACCTTTAGTGCCCAACTATTGCACCCGCAAGGCACACCATCACGTACCAGTGGCAGAAAGACCAAAACCGAACATCGAATATAAACGTATATTTCCAACTAAATTAGGAAACCTTGTGGCTTGCTTCTAAATCGGACGAGGAAAGGTAATTCTCTTGCTTTGTTAGGAAAAGGCCCTGTTTGATTCAGCATTTGAAATGGGCTTTGGGGCTCTAAAGTCCCTTAGCCAAATACAAATGTGTTTGGTTCGGCTTTTGAACTCACTTTGGGAGGATACAATTGCATCTCCAAGGCTCCTCAAAAGACTTTGGTTGAATGCAGGGTGGAAGGTGCCTTGGGAAGTTGCATTTTCGAAATGCAAGTTGGTATTGTTTATCTTTTATGTGGGCCAATGAAGCCGACGACCGCCGACGATCGCCGGCCAAAGGGGTGACCATCACCCTTGGTCGCACGAGCTCAGGTGGTCACACACTTGGGTCGCGTAACCTAGGTGTCACATGAGGTCATCGGACCTCAGGTGGTCGCACGCCTAGGTCACGAACCTAGCAACAGAGGCGACCTAGGCAGCCGCCTCCCTCGCTTGGGTTCACACAACCTAGGTGACCGTCAGCCGGGGCCGTGCAAACCGAGGCAACTTAGAGGCGCAATGACGGCCGTCGCCGATAACGGCCGTCACCTGGGGGCGTCAGGCTGACAACCTAGGCTGTGCATGGTAACTATTCTGTTTCTCGTTTCTGAATAATTTCTATTACTTTTTATTTTTGGAATAAAAATCCATTTGATAAAAAAAATTTCATTTTATTTAAGAAAATTTTGATATTCCATAAATAGGTTTGGAACATAAATCGAAACAAAATTTTTTTTGTTTTTCTATTTCGGAATAGAAATTAGAAATTGTTTATCTCTTTCTTACTTCTCACCCAAAGAAGTTTTTTTTCCATCCGCCGCTCCCCACCACCACCACCATCCTCGCCCACCGCCGGCCCCCAATCACCGCCGCCGCCACTATCGCCATCGATCGCTGGCCGTCGATCGCCGGCTGCCGGTTGCCGCCGCCGCCGCCACCCGCCCGCCCGCCACCGCAATGATCCGCCGCCGCCCGCCTTCAATTGCTTTGTCCACTGATCCACGGTCGTCGGGCGCCGGCCACCGGTCGTCGCTCCTCCCCCATTATCACCACCACTTAAAAAAGTAAATTTTTTTTTATTATTAAACGAATTTCTATTCCAAGAATAATTTTTTTTTTCGTCGTTATCAAACGCGTTTTTTGGCTCAGAAACTCATCTAGAAATAGAAATAGAAAAATCATTTTCTCGTTCTAAAATGATTTCATGATTTCATTCGCGCCCCTAGTGGACGGTCGCACAACCTTAGGCAAGGCCTTTTGGCGGCCATATCTGGCCGCTGGAGCTTGACCAACGGCCAAATATGGCCGTTGGAAGGTGGATTTGAAAAATAATTCTTTACAATTTTTTTAATAAAAAATTTTGCAAAAGTCATTTATAAAATGTCGTATTTATCAAACGCTATTTGCATTTCGGTAAACTCATTTAGCCTAAAGATATTTGCATTTTCCCAAGTTCATTTATCCAAATTCGAACCAAACGCACCCTTAATCCTAGATTCTTTTAGCGCGTCACATCCAAGAGTTGCACTTCAGGTTGCATTTTTGCACAATATTGAACCATCCTCTACCTCAGCTTAATGTTTGAGTCAAGTCACAATTATTTCGCTAGAACCTTGAATTTGCAACTCTCCCACGGCTCTTCATGGGCTCCACTATCAGAAAGATCTTCCAAGTTCAAGCCGCACTTGAATTTTTGCCATAACTTTGGACCTTATCAAGATACAAACTCTACCTACAACATTAACTGCTGCACAAGAATTCACAGACAACCACCATTGCATCAATAACCGTCAAAAGATCAAATTTAGATTATCAAACTCAATAACTACAATCTCCATTGGCTCTACATTAGAGCCTTGCTTCAAAGTATCATTTATGTCAATTACCACACAAGCATCCTCTGTTGGAGCTGAAAAACCATCTAAATTCATAACATTGCCACGATAACTCCTACTCAAAAGTATTGGAGATTCGTCAATTGTAAATTCTCTCATAACAAATGAAAATGATTTCAAGCACCACAATCAATAGCCCTAATCAACTTGTACATAGTTTAGAAATATACACTTTCTTACCCTCTCAACTATCTTATCAAAACGCAGTCAAACACAAAGGGTACCAATATTCCAAGATTAGAATAATCAACACCTTCACTTGAACACACTTCTTCAAAAGTTTGACACTCAATCGCTATCAATGAGAATCTAGCTTTCTTACTAATTGCATCAGCCAAGAATTTCCTACAACACTAGCATTAAAGAGGATTTTATGGGGTGCCTTTAATAATGCCCTGCTTATCAACTGTGCAATCAATTGTAGTTTACTAGCACCAATGCAGTGTCTCACTATGCCCTTTGCCATGCAAAGTTCTTTTAATAGCTCTAAGCAAAACTCCATGCTACTATAAATCTGCACATGCTTGATTGTCTTACTAGCTTCCTTTTATTTTTTTATTTTTTTAAAACTCTTAACTGTTAGACCTTGACAAGAGTATCAAACTTGTACCCCAACATAAACATCCAAGACCTTCTCAACCGGCCTTGCTATCTAGTTGCATTAGATTGAGCTCCATTCCTTTATTCTTTAAAAAATAAACAATAGCATGATGAAGTTTTTTAAATCACTATTAATTTCTTTATGATGATCCTTTTTTGTCTCTCTAATCAACCAAGAGAGATGATGGTTCTTGGAAATTCAGTTGCCCTCACAAAGCCTCTACAGAATATCTGAACAGCTAAACATGATTGCAGCTCCTACGTTCACCTGTTTTTGGTAAGTGTGGGGAGAAGATGAGACTGTTTGTCTTAAGAACTCATGATTACTTCAAAAACAACAAAAACAATGTGAAAATTGCATATATCAGGTGATACAGACAAAATAACCATGACCACTTGTTTGATTATACAGTACTTAATCACAAATGGGACATGGGATGACAGTACAGACAGACCACCTCCCAAAATAGTTGCAACAGATGACCTAGCTAACTAATCTCTCTTTTCCTATTGACTTTGGAATTGAATAATATCTGAAAGAGCTGTTGCACAAACAATGAATGACTATGCATATAACACCTCTTGTTCTCTTTCCTTGTATGGCGGAGGCAGCACATCTCGTATATTAGCAAAAGGGTTTTCTGAACCGGATGGAGCCTCCGCAAGAGGTGCATCCAACACAGAGTCAGGAATTGCATCGAGTGTTTCCTCAAAGAAAGACTTCATCGTCTACAAGTTCCAAAGACCACATTAAAGTTATTCGAATGGTCAGGCTGAAAGACACAAAAGTTCAATATACAAAACGAATAGACTAATGCACAAACATACAGTGCAATGCATAAAAGCTGCATCAGCTCTCCGCTTCCACAATCCATTTCCAGGCTCCGAATGGAAAAGACCAAGCAAAGGCTGCAACATGTTAAAAATACAATTATTGAAAAAGCTTCATATTGGCCAAATAAGAAACAGATGATCTATCACACCCAGCAACATTCCAACGGCAGAGAAGCAGGAAATCTGCTTCCAAATGCTAATGATGGCTTCCCAGCAATAAATACCAATATGGGAGTTTTTAAAGATATCCATGACAGATCCTCCTGGTGCTGGACTACTCCCAACAAAGTCACACTTAGATAAGTGACCTTTACAATGCCCATAGCTGAAATATCAGCTACAAATGGCCTAACCAATGGATCTTAAATTGTTCCAACAGCCGCACAGTCAAGCAAAGACCACTAAAAACCACCCCTAGAACACTACCAAAGAAGAGATTATCAAGTTCACCAATTTCCTCCATCCATACCTTTGCCACATCACGCACAGTTGGTTTCTTTCCATATATTCCAAGAACAGCTTCTCCATAAACTTCATACTCTTTAAGGACCTGAGAATTGGATAATTGTGGGGAGGGTAATACTCAAAACAAACAGGAGGTAGTGATTAAGCAGATAATAATATCCAGCCACATGTACAACTATACCTGACGGCGCGTGATACCACTGCTTGGAACACCATAGACAGCGCTATCTACATAAGCCAAAGTCTGCCATGGGCTGTTCAAATTTATAATCAATTTCAAATCACTGAACAAATTTTGCGACTATTAAAGAGCACCGCTTGACATAGCTAAACACCTAATCAAATATGATCTATATCATTGCATTTTATATCATAAAACAAAATAATACCTTTCTTCAATACCATAAAACATTCTCTTGGATTATTCATCCCGTTGCAGAATGGCCCTCAAATTTCAAAGTTAAATGAATCTGAAGACATAGATGAACCTATGAAAGTTATTTTTGGTGTGTCATACGTACTTATTATAGGCAGCACGTCCTACCATTACACCATGAGCTCCTTCCAGCAATGCCGCATTCACCTGTATACACAAATATCCATGAAAAATTGGTGAGTCACGAATGTCATTTCAAATGATGGTGCTAAAAATTTTACCAATCAGACAATTACACAAACTCAAAACAAAATGGCAGTTTCCCCAGCCAAAGTATCACCAAATCAAGATCTCAATCTATCCATGAGCTACTCAAGTTCAGCTTAATTAGTTTGAACTCAAATAAGTTTGAACTGCTTGATAATTGAGTTGAGTCAGCTTGAGTTCGATTTTTGAACTGAAGTAGCTCCTGAGCCTAATCTTGTAATTGAACTTTTGTTTTCATTGCAAGACATTTAAACATAACAAATTATCAACTACATTGTACTTACAAAACTTGAGTTTGAGCTCAAGCTCGTATTTGGGCTTAACTGAGCCGAGACTCATATTTCATAAAATAATTGATTGAGTCTCTATTACTCAATATGAGTTGAATTATATTAATAGTCTGTGTCAACTCAACTCAGTTTCACCACGCCTTAGATACAGACATGAAACAAAACACAATTGCAAATCAAACTCACCAATTTCCACATTGATAACAGATTGCTTAAAAAGATTGCATTATATACTTGAGCTCCACTTCTCACTTTGACACGCTTGCAGTCAAGCAGAATATATAGTGAATAAACAAGACAAGTAAATCGCTTTGCTTCCTCTTATTGATCAAGGACATGGATCACCATGATATAGTGGGCCAATCATTCATGTCTGCTTCCAGGCTCCACAAATCAATCTAAAATTAACTTGACTAAAGTATGATTTACCTCATCAATAGAGTTTATGCCTCCATTTATTGTAAACTTTAAGTCTGGAAAGTCACGCAATAGACCATAAAAGTATTCATATCTGCATATGAGAAAATGAAATGATGAGCTGAACATACTGTACTGTTTCCCAAGCACAATAATTAAACCATTTAAGAAAATACTCAGAACAAAAATAACAAAAACATAAAAAAAAAGAAAGAAACAAAAAACCAAAGATAGGTTTCCCTAACATATTTTTTACATACGTACTTGAGAGGAGGAACCCGACGATTGTCAGCAGGGCTGATGCCATTGAGTAGTGCCTTACGAGAATGTATAATGAAATGTCTCGTTGGTGAGAGAGAAGAAACCTTATAAATGAAGTCACCTGTAGAGTAATAAAGCACCATAAAGTTAGGCTTAGAGGCATCACAACAGCTCACTTAAAGGTTATGATTTTACTGAAAACTATAACACCAAGAACTTTTGGGATGTAATGTGGCCAAAAAAGGAAAATCAGAATTTACAAAACTTATACAGCGGTTAATCATCTTTGCTAAAGTGGCCTTCAAAACCAGTTAACTGAGTGCAAAAAGAGGCAGACAATTGTAGTGAAGAAACTGTAAATAATTACATGTTTGTGAGATTAATATTTCTTTTGGTCCATAAAAGCATCCCTTTGTAGCTTGACATTATATTGTCACAAACCAAGGCATTGCAATTGTTCACACACGTATTAAATTAAAGCCATAGCCCCAACGTAGCAAAGCAAGTGCTTCGTAGTGGCACTCCATCTACCTTGACTCTAACCTTATAAGGAAGGCTCGATGCAAAGCAGTCATAATCCAAATTAAACATCAAATTTCCTCTAAGAACTATTGATAGCAGGATGACGATCCCATTATACACCAAATGTTCAATCTGTTCTCTCTTTAGTTCTTGAACATTAAGATAAAGAAGAGACAATATTATAGAAAGTAAGTCTTGCATTTTACTTGCTAAGCTAGAAGAAAATTGGACCTTACAAAGCTCATTGTATGAATCATGGTCATCAACACCAATTCGGCATTTCACACTGACTGGAGCATTTGTTTTGGCAGCAATTACTGACATGGCCTCACCAACAAACTTCCTCGCAGAGACCAACAATTCTATCAGAACACACCGAAAAAATCCCAACAGTGATTATACCAGTCCAGAAAACTAATTAGCATAATAAACTCAAACCTTTGGATCAAGCATGAGACGAACACCAAAGCACCCATGTCCAGCTACCCTTGGACTAGGACACCCACAACTAGTGAATAAAGAAAGCAAGCATCAAAAGACTAATGATAAAACATAAAAATGGGATCATAAACTAATAAAAAGAACAATAACTGACTTAAAATTGATCTCATCATAGGAATAAGCATTAGCGAGTTCAGTTGCTTTGGCCAGGTTTTCCAAATTGCTGCCTCCAATTTGTAACACTATTGGATGCTGTTCCGGAGAAAAAGCCAAGAACCTATCCTGACCAGTATCAACAGTAGTGGAAACTTAGTTTGTCACATCATTGGAAATTCACCTACATGATTTACAAAAAAGACCACTGGCTAAACTCCTTGTTTCTGCAGTCCATGAATATGAAGAATCTTGCCAACTCACCAAGTTATGCTCTTGATAAACAATTGTTTCAGCGGCAAGCATCTCAGTGTAAAGCCATGCATGTTTTGAGATGAGACGGGCAAGGGTCCTATAGTGATGGTCTGTCCACTCCATCATTGGAGCAACACTGCAAATAGGGGACTCATGGATCACTACACCAGAATATGGTTTAAAACAACAGAAAGGGACAAGTAGCTAAGATACCTAAACAAAGGAGGAAAATAGCGCCCAGCAACCATTAGAGTTTTCGTATTCGATCGATGTTTCAGAGCGCCAGCTGATATGTTCCTTGAATTGGCCAGATTCAAACCAAATCGAAATCTGCGAGGGTGTTTAAGGGTAATAGAATGAGTAGGAGTAAATGATGCTATCAAAGTATATCCCGCAAACTTCATCATCTCTGTGATCAGATCGAGGCCTGCTCCTTAAGGTACCTATTCAAGAAAAGAGAAGTACTTACACACGGGGATATGTGAATGGAGTAAGCTCACTTAAATTCACATATGCCCACTTTCTGCCTCATGCAAGCATCTTCTTAAACCATACATGGTTTATTTCAGTTTTGACCTTCGTCAGCTCCAATATCGAGTCCCATCTTGCTAAAATGCATCCTCACTGTTTTTTTCTTTTCTTTTCTTTTTTTTTTGACAACTAAAATACCCAACCTTCAGTAGAGCAGACACGTTTGAGGCTACGCAGCTTTCAACTCATTACTGATTCCATTTACAGAAAAGCATTTCCAAGAATCTACTCACCGTATAATATTGCCTCCAAATCGAGAGAGAGAACTTTCAGCGAATATAACAAATTAAAATAGCAGCTTTACTTAGAAAGCAAAGAGACAATATCAAGGAGAACACCCAACGATGACCCAGAAATCCGCTCAGAAGTTTAACGAACCAAAAGTCAGTCCCTTGGAGTACCAAAACACTGTAGCATTTAATCAAACAGCTAGAGAACGCTTGCATCCCCAACACCTGAGCATCCCCACAACGCAAACATTCGTGCAAGAGTAGAGGTGAACGAAACAGAGAATTACATAGTCAATGATACCCTCTCCGGAAATTCTGGAGGAGCTTCGCAGCTTCAGCTCCGCAAAGACGGCGTTTCCCTGCGACTCCAAAAGCTTCCGCCTTCACGCTATCTTCCTCACCAAAAACGCTACATCTCCTCTCCGCCTTATCTGCGGCCATTAGGCTAGATGCGATGCTTTTGGGCCGGGCCGCGATGGGCCCCAAGCGAAGCCCAAGCGAAGCCCATCCATCCGCTAGAGTCGATTGTGCTGCTACTGGTCGTACGTGTGGTGGATGAATAACTACCCCAAGAAAACTGCCACTTCCTTCTTTTCTTATCATCATCGCTTTGCATTACAGAGGAACTTTCCATGGCTGGTCTCAGCTTCAATCCCACCAGAGTCCGGACCCCTCCTCTACAACCTCACCAACCCACCTCCAATTTCGCCTCCTTCCCGAAATTCACCGACCTCCCTCATCGTACTCCTCGAGGCCTCGCCGGAAACCCGCGGCTCGTGCACCGGTTTCGGCCCAACTCGGTGTCCGAAAGCTCCGTTTCGACGGAGAAGGAGCCCGAACTCAACGAGGAAGAACGAGGTCAAGAAGATGATGACCCGACGGCAGAGCTGAGCTACCTCGACCCAGAAACCGATCCCGAGAGCATATCGGAGTGGGAACTTGATTTTTGCTCCAGGCCCATTCTTGATATCAGGGGCAAGAAGCTGTGGGAGCTCGTGGTGTGTGACGATTCGCTTTCTCTCCAATACACCAAGTATTTCCCTAACAATGTGATCAATAGCATCACCTTGAAGGATGCTATCGTGTCCATTAGCGATGAACTGGGCGTTCCTCTCCCGGAGAAGATTCGCTACTTCAGGTAATTTTATTGCATCATGAACAAAAGTCACATGGACATCAGTTGATGTAATTACCACTCACGTGCCTATAGAATTACATGGCTGTGTTAATTCTTTTGTTCTGAGTAAGAACTTTGCCTAAAAGCTTTGGTGTGTGGTCTGATAGGTCTCAGATGCAGACGATTATCACAAAGTCATGTAAGGAGATCGGCATAAAGCCTGTTCCAAGTAAGCGGGTATGTACAGTTCGCTAAGTTGTTACGGTTCCATTTGTATCTTCATGTTATTTTGTTCACTTGTGAATCCCTTTAGATGGGAACATTCACTGGTAAGATAATAAAAAAGGATTCAATCTTGTCTCCGTTGAAAATTCGAAATGAAGTTGGATGAGCATATTAAAAGTTCCTAAATTGTTGGACAGATACTAAGGTTCTGACATCTTCTTGACTTTGTGCTTTGTATTGGATAGAAAGTATAGCACGTCTATTTGATAGAAGCTTCCTCATCAGCCACGCTGACGTTCTCTTCACCCCCATCCTGCTGTGTTTTGTCTAACTTCGTATGTATCATTTTAGATAAGTGAAAGGTACTTCAGGATGTGATGGACATGGATGGGTTAGCATGTTGCTGCTGCTTCCATCTTGCTCTATTTGTAATGGATAATACAGCTTCACTTTCTTCCTTTTTTCTTCCTTTGGGTAATGATTCTGTGGTTTTCTTAGTATCACATGAGGAAGAAATTTTTATACATGTTAACTTTGCATGCTCTATGTGTACTGACTTTCATTCAGTAATGTTTGTATTTCAGTGTGTATCACTACTGCTCTGGCTAGAAGAGCGGTATGAGACAATGTATACACGTCACCCGGGTTTTCAGAAAGGATCCAAGCCCCTTATGGCTCTTGATAACCCTTTCCCAATGGAACTTCCTGAAAATCTGTTTGGGGAGAAGTGGGCATTTGTCCAATTACCATACTCAGGTACGAACCCTTCAGTCATGATTGTCCTCGTGAATTAATAGTTTCATGTGAAGGCATTACATTGATCTCTATAGATGCTTGTGGAATTAGAAACAAGGGTGTGTGCTTAGTCTTTATATCATGACATCCATTTTTTCCACATACAAGCACACACATTTTTGAACTCTTCAGTTGATTTATTGTTCTCTTCTTTGTAGCTGTTTGTGAGGAAATCGCCGGCTTGGACACAAGATATGTGTTCGGTTCAGGTCTGGATTTGGATTTATTGGGCATTGAGATAGATGACAATACGTTGATACCAGGGTTGGCCGTTGCATCTTCACGTGCACAACCACTAGCAGGTGCATTCTTTTTCTGTATTTCTCTTGCATGACATTAGCATGCTACTGATTCTATTGCATCCTGCCAGAATCTTCTAGTGATAATGAAGTATCTTGAGCTTCCACACTCACTTGACATACAGCACGGCAGTGTGTAGTTATGATTAAAGTTTCACCATCTTACGTTCAATTTGGCATTAAGGAAAGGTTTATGAAGCTTGACTAACAGCAGCTCCTCACATCCATGCATCATAAAATGAGGCTGATATCCTAGGACTTATAGCCAGCGGCAAAGAGCGAGTGCACCTAATATTTTGACATCTATTCCTGGTGGCTTTGATGTCCACCAATTAGCTGAATTGGGAATGAATCGAGATGATGCATTAATCAGAAAACAGGAGTACATTATTAGTATGCGACAGTCCTTGTGAGATTGACAGAATTAAAAGTCACGGTTTGGTCTTCTCAGTACTCTATCCATTAATACTCTGTTTTGTTAAAGGATTCATGGAATCATGAGTACATAACTATTTTCTAGCTAGGCTTGTTTGCATAGTTGCAGACTCGCATTTGAGTTTATCTCTTCTTAACACTTAGTTGTTTCTTAAGAGCTATCTCTCCTCTAACCATCACACTGGTCATCTAACTATAATGACACTTGGCCTCGTAAAATTTTATATAGTTATATTCACTACAACTCTCAAAATTTAATTATATTATAATCTTTGTTCCACCGCTGCAGCTTGGATGAATGGATTGGAGGTCAGTTCAATTGAAGCTGACACTAGTCGAGCCTGCTTGATTCTTTCGGTTGGAATTTCAACACGTTATGTTTACGCAACCTACAAGAAATCCCCGTGACTACAACTGAAGCCGAAGCTTGGGAATCAGCAAAAAAGTCCTGTGGGGGCTTACATTTCCTCGCCATCCAAGAGGACCTGGATTCAGATGATTGTGTTGGATTCTGGCTACTGCTAGACTTGCCACCACCTCCTGTATAACCTTCAGCATCAACAATATCTATAGATAATACATTGAGCCTACTTTTTCTACTGAAGCTATATCTGTCTTAATCTCCAGATATAGAAGAAATTGTTAGTCCACCTCTATTGCTTAAATTCTCCAATAGTCAATTTGGCAACTAGGTTAGCTATGCTAACTAGCATCTATCAAATTACATATCAGATCCACATTCATGTAAAGAAACAGTAATACACCTAGGAAGGGCACAAGATTGACATCATTGAGGAGCCTATTATTACATCCATTCCACTGATTAAATGGTTTGTGCTTTTAATGGAAAAAAAAAAGTGATAATGTGAAAAGCGATCAGAACTAATATGGCAGCAGAGAATTATTTGAGAAATTTTATCATTTTCTACACAGTTTAAACGGTGTGGTTATTAAGGAACACCATCCCATTTGTGTGGTCAAAAATGCCTAGTTAACATGCTTACTAGGCGATTAGTGATCAACTGGATCTTGCACTCTGTTAGTCCGTACTCTATTAGTCTGTGACTGGCGAAATTCAATATTCAATTCCATGGTCAATTATAGTAATCACATTCAAACTTATGATTCTTTTCACTTTTTGTCGAGCCCACTCCTGTTATGGGGAGAAGAAGATTCAACTCCAAACATAATGGTTTGTGACTATAACTCTCCAGCATGTACTACAAAAGAACAGTTAAAAGAGTTTCACACCGACGATTTCCGGTAAGAAGGTATGTCAAAAAAGTGAGCCACTTTTATAAAAACAGAGATCTTAATGAGTTGCAACATAAACCATGAAGATGCTTGCCATCATAATTTACCAACAGCATTGGATTCTGGGAATAACATTCAGAATCTCTAGCTCTTACAACAATGAAGATGGCTCAACTTCGCTTATTTACAGATTACCAGGGCTGCTTTGGCATGGACACCCAAGCGTAGTAAGCACAAACAATCTTCTGAGACATGTACACATAAACAGCAAAAGATAAACTCATCAGAGCCAAATCTTTCCAGTCACCCTTCCTCTGTGGCCTCAAATTGTGCTTCAATCCCTTCCCTATCTTCTCAAAACCATCTATCATTCCAGCAAAGGTTGGCTTCTTGCTCTGCTTTTCTTTCTTCTGCTTCTGCGTTACGGGATCGTCATGCTCTCGGTCATGGCCCATGCAAGAAACGGCGATAACGTGCTTGGAAGAGTCACTACGCTTGACTTCTTGAATCGCAGTAGATCTGCCGCGGAAGTAGTGGTGATGGAAAGAGAAGGAAGCCATGGTTGGAACTCGAAGTCTCTGTGACTTGTAGTGGTTTGACTAATTGGAACGAGAGTGGTCAGAGGAGGTTCTATGACATGGCGGGATGGGTCTGTGCAGTGATCAAGATGCAGGATTTGACCCCCCGTTGTCGATGAAGAAGAAGATAACCTCGACTCGCATCACTTTTTAGAGAAGCCGGGAGCGGAACGGAGAACCAAATGGGAATATCTGTCTTGCGAATAGGAACAAAAGAGCAGAGAAGAGTCGCCAACAGATAGTTCGAAGGCGCAGCCACGATGCGAATGGATAAGCCTAACATGATGGGCCGGGCCGGGCCGGGCCGGGCCGGGTCGGGTCGCGACTGGCCCAGACACAGGTTCCCAGATCAAAAAGAGGCCGGTCCTTGGTTGCTCAAGCGAGCTCAGCCTCACTCCCTTATTGATAATCCGAATTTCAGGAAGATTTGCCATTATGTTATGGGTACGGACGGACTGAATTCCTCTAAATCCTCCTTACTCATGTTTTTGCCAAAGCCCATCAGCAAGTACCCAATTATGTCACGTTGACACTCAATTTTCCAGATTAATCATCATTAAACAAGTCTTATGTTTCTCCATGCATCCTCTGAAGAACTGCCCAAGTACTTAAAAAGATTTGAGTACTTGGGATTCTTTGTTAATACATATTTGTTTCTCTTGTTTAATTCGAAGGAGCACCTTGCTTGATGATTGAACAACATATATAAGGAAATATATATATATAGATAGATATAATATGTATTGGACTCTTGAAGTTGTCAATACCTACCGTGTGCGTGCGATTCTAGCTAGCCTCCATGTTATATACATAACAAATTGTTTAAAAGAAGCTACAAATTGGATGAGCCGGGGGTGGGGGTTGACGTTATATTGGGATGATTCAGACTCTTACTAGCTCCATCCCCACACACACATCCTCGCCAGATCAGACGGTCAATCGCATTCAGATCTCCATTAAGAGACGGCTGGGTGACGATAGGATTAGTGCCTTCCACACGCACGCTCGCGCACACCCCCGAGTCACCCCCAACTTTGGAATTTATTTTTATTTATAATGTATTTATTTTTTTAATTTTTTTTTGGGGGGAAGAGGAGACCACCAAAGTCAAAAAGGTTCGACTGGGGGGCATTGATGTGAAAAGAGCGATGCGCAGTGCGCACCTTGCGTATCCGAGTCGTCTTCCTCTCTTTCTCTCTCCTCGTCTCTGTCTGCGGACGGACAAGGGGGAGGAGGAGGAGGGGCGACGAACGAGGAACAGTGGTTAAACTGCGTTGACTGATTTTCACTGCAACAATGACTTTTCTATGATGTGTGATGTGTGTTGTGTTGTGTTGTGTCTCTCTTTCTCTCTCCTCTTCTCTCTCTTTCCGCAAATTTGACTCCTACCCCAATGCCCCTCCTCCAATCTCGATCCTATAACCTCCACGTGTGCAGTGTACCTTCTGCCCTAATCTCTCCGCCCTGCCCACCCCTACCATCTCCTTCCTTCCTTCCTTCCTTCCTTCTTCCTTCTCTGGATCCATCCATCCATCGTCGCTCCTCCTCCTCGGTGTCGGTGGTGGTTCTCCGCTTCTCGCCTTTCGACCGGGTGCCCCTCCTCCCTTTTTGTTCCTTGCTTCCTCCGAGGTCTAGCATCCGACTGGGCCGATTAGGGTTCTCTCCGGTTTGGTTCGGTTCGGTTCCCTTCCTAAAGGTCGAGCCTTTTCGGCTCGCCTGCTGCTGCCGGAACTGGGATCGGACATGATCCCGGACCTGCGGGTCGCGATTTCGGAGCCCATCGTCGCCGTTCTCCCGCAGCTCCTCCTCCTCCTATTCCTCCTCCCTTGAGCCGTTCCTTTCGTTTTCTTCTTTTTTCTTGGGTTCGGCGGCGGCGGGGTTTGAAGCGGTCGGTCGGATCATGAAGAGGTTGCGGTCCTGCGATGATCTCGACTACTATGGCGACAAGAGCCTCTGTAAAGACTCCGCTCCCAACCGCTCCTCCTCTTCTTCCCACCGCAGTGGCTTCTACTCCACCAAGCCCGGCGGCGGCGGCGGCGGCGGCGGCGACGCTCCTCCTCGCAAGGTGTTGCTCACTTCTTACTCCTCTCGATACGACCGAGATCGGTCCCTCGACGACGACGCCCGCGACGGCCTGAGGATCCCCCGCAAGCGCTCCGACCATGATTTGGAGCGCTACGATAATCGCAGGAAAGGGTTGGGCTCGGGGTTTGGCCCCGATAGGCACGGCGATAGGAAGGGGCACGGTGTCGATTTCGCCGATAGAGCAGATGGATACGGCAGCGGCAATAATCGTGGATTCGCTCACCGATCGGATGGCTTTTCCGGCCCGAAGGAGTTTCCTAAGAAATTCCGATCGGAGAGGGACAGATCGAGGCGTGAGGGGAGCACTTCGTCGTCCTCTTGGCAGAGATACGGGAATGGGAGCAAAGAAGTTGACGAGGGCAGAAGTTTCAGAGCTGGATTTATGGAAGATAGGGAGAGGAAGGCGCTGAGGGATGTGAAATCGCCTACGTGGTCGAAAGATTCGGGGAGTGAACAATCTCGGAGAGGTTTCAGAGATGGAAAAGTGAGGGAGAAAGAGAAGGAGAAGTCACCTAGCGTGTCCAGAGGCGATTCCGGTAGTGAACAGCAGTCTAGGATGAGGTCGCCGCCGAAAAATCTGGAGGCTGGAGAGGTTAAGGCGAAAGAGAAGGAGAAGTCCCCGAGCTGGTCGAGCGAGAGGTCGAGGAGTGTGGAGACCAAGAAACACGAGGAGTTGCTGGCTGAGAGTGGCAGCAGTAGCGAAATGGAGGAAGGAGAGCTGGAACCGGAAGCGGCCGGTGAACTTAAGTTGGCTCCTGAGGCTGGGAATGGAGGAAGCCCCCAAAAGGCTGATCAATTGGAGTCTGTTCATAGGGAAGTTGTAGAGAGTGAGGGTAGAGCCGAGGTTGCTGAAGAAGCCAGTAAGTCGCATTGTGAAGAAGGGAAGCAGTGCCCTGAAGGAAGTCCAGTTGAGGAGAAGAGGGAACATACAGACGAGGCCTTTCAAGATCATGGAAAGACTTCAAATGACGAGATGAGTGGGAGTAATGGTGAGGAAAGTGAAACTGAATCTGATAGTGCAATTGTCAAGGATCGGGAGATTCTGAAAGGGGAGGAAGAGAGCTGGGGAGGTCACTTGGAGTCTGCAGAGGAAGTTGTTCATTATAGGGTTATTGGGAAGAACTTACATGATGAAGAACCTCCTAAACAAGACAAGGGTATTGATCTTGAACTCAAGGAAGAAGGTGCAGAATCGCAGGAGTTAAAACTAGGAGAACCAGCAGGGCCTGTGCTGCCTGATGATAATACGGACTTGGGTGGAGAAAGGCTTGTACATAGCTTCAAGGACAAAGGCAAGAGCGTTGCTTTTATGCCAATCAAAGTTGATGAACCTGCCGAAGAACATGTATGGGTTGAAAGAGAATTTAGAGATGTTGTGAGCAGCAGGGATATGGACATAGAAGGGCCGAGCACTAGGGGTTTTGAGTTATTCTCGAGCTCTCCTGTTAGGAAGGCAGAAAAATCAGATAATGCGGGCCTTACTAGGCAAAAAGATGACAAACTGGGGATGGAGCAACTCGATCTTTCTCTGAGCTTGCCAAATGTGTTGTTACCTATTGGAGCCACGGGTGACAACACAACCGCTGCTCCTGCTTCCCCTAGCCAATGCAGAAGTGTGCAGTCCTGGTCTACCTTTCATACTAACTCAGAAGGCTTCACGCAGTCAATGTCCTTTTCAGGATCTCAATCCTTTTTCCACAATCCAAGTTGTTCTCTTACTCAGAATTCAGTAGATTATGAACAATCAGTGAAGAGTCGCCCTCTGTTTCAGGGAGTTGATTGGCAGGCACTAGCTCAGAATGAGGCTAAGCCTAAGGAAGCTCCGGTGTATCAAGGATCTCTCAGCAATGGAAACGGCTCTCTTTACCAGTCTCAAGCTGTGCAGGGCAATTCAAATGGTGATCTCGTCCAAGGACTGAATCTTAGGGCAGAGGGAAGCAGTAAAATGGTCAGTGGACTGGAACTGAGTTTTAACAAACAAGTGTTGGGAGGGCAGACAAAGCGTCATGATGATGTCAAGTCCCCTTCACAGAGTGTTGGATCTCATGATCTGGGGACGAGTTACGGCTTTGATAAGAAACAAGCGGCGAGGGAGAAACATGGCGGTAGCTTATACAGGAGTGGTAGCCGAAAGGAGCCCAATCAACTATTGATGGGTGGGAGTGGAACTGAATTTGTTGAGTCGCTCATTGAGAAGATGGTTTCAGAACCATTGTATGAAATTGCTAGAAAACTCTGCGAGATGAGAGAGGAATCTTTGGCATATTTCAAAGAAAGTATCCGGGAGTTAATGGTTAATGGAGATAAGCATCAGCAACTATTGGCTTTTCGAGAAGCGCTGCAGAACAGATCAGATATAACTGTTGAGATGCTATCGAAATGCCATCGAGCTCAACTGGAGATCTTGGTTGCCCTAAAAACTGGTCTGCCAGACTATCTTCAAGTTCCATCCAGTCTTCCATCGTCTGATTTGGCTGAGGTTTTTCTGAATTTAAGATGTAGAAATGTTTCCTGTCGGAGTGTTTTACCTGCTAATGGGTGTGACTGCAAGGTTTGTGTAAAGAATGGCTTTTGCAGTGATTGTATGTGCCTGGTCTGCTCCAAGTTTGACATGGCATCCAACACATGTAGTTGGGTTGGTTGTGATGTTTGTCTTCATTGGTGTCATGCGGAGTGTGCCATAAGGGAATCTTATATTAGGAATGGACATAGTGCGGCTGGCACCCAAGGAATGACAGAGATGCAGTTTCATTGTGTTGCTTGCGATCATCCGTCTGAGATGTTTGGATTTGTGAAAGAGGTTTTCCAAACTTTTGCAAGGGGATGGAATGTTGAGAATTTTTACAGAGAGCTCGAACATGTCAAGAGGATTTTCCAGGCGAGCAAGGACTTGAGAGGGAAACGATTATATGAAGTTGCCGATCAGATGCTGGTGAGATTGGCAAACAAAGCTAACCTTCCTGATGTATACAGTCACATCATGACTTTCCTGAATGGTAATGCTCTGAATCCTCGAGCCTGGTCGTTCCTGGTCTGACTATTTGTTACTTTAAAGGATTTATTTAGATACGCCAGACATGCCATGTTGGATAGATTTTCTGCATCGACTCTTTATTTTTAGATTTTTGAAGTAAAGCTTAATTTTGAAAGAGGGATGCAAATTTAAGGGATAAGGACACCTGTGAGTAAACTATGAAGAAATACATAATTATGGGCAGCTATGATATATGTCTCTACTTGGAATCCTTTCTGATGGATGATGTACTGCCTCGCTATATTTCTTCTCTATTACGAATGCATAGGTTGTAGGGTGAATCATATAGGTGGATTCATACTTAAATCCATCCCTGAAAATTTTACCCTCCCCCCCCCAACAAAAAAAAAGAAAGAAAAGAAAATCTTGCTAGGCTATTTTTTGCTTTTGTGTCAAGAATCATAAAACTTTGACCTGAATCAGAATTACTTGTATATAGTGCAGGAAGAATTTCATACAGAATATAGAAGATTCAGTGGATATAAAAGAAACCAATATTAAGTAAATGTACTTGGGACTAGATTTGTTTAAGTTTGTGCGATTAAGTTAGTAGAAAGCTAACATTTCTGCACTTTGCTCTACTGTGTTGTTAACCAGAATCTGCTATTTTGTTCTTCACTGTGATGGCAGAATCTGATTCAGCTAAATATGATAAAACTCTGGATTCTGGAATCGAACGAGGGAAAGGAGTCAACAATGTGGTTGGAACTAGCCAGGATATGTCGTGGGTCACAGCTGCGGTAGCGGAAAAGGTTCCTTTCCAAGGGGAACGTGTAAGCAGTATAGTTCCAAGCCCCAACATTGGCCGGAGTGATAAGCACGCTTTGGAATTGGAGTTACAGAGGAGTGATAAGAAAGAACCATTGTTTGATGAGTTGGAAAGTATTGTCAGAATTAAACAAGTGGAAGCGAAGATGTTTCAAAATCGTGCTGATGATGCAAGAAGAGAAGCTGAGGGACTGAAACGTATAGCAGCGGCCAAGAATGAAAAGATTGAAGAGGAGTACACAGCCCGAATTGCAAAATTGCGCTTGCCAGAGGCTCAGGAATTGCGCAGACAAAAATCTGAAGAGCTGCATGCTTTAGAAAGAGCCCATCTAGAATATTTCAACATGAAGAAGAGAATGGAAGCCGATATTAAGGATTTATTATTGAAAATGGATGCAACTCAAAGAAACCTTGCCCTGTAACATTGAATGTTTGACAACCTGTCTCTTAGTAATTTCTTCAGGTAATTTCACCAGCTAATGGCAAAGACGTGTGCTCCCTAGGGTTGTTGGTTTGGAGGCAAACCAGAATCTGTACAGGGACCGCAACATCTCCTCACATGTAATTGACCAGTTCCCTTAGTCTATGCAACTAGGACTAGGACATGTTCTAGCTTCTATCTTCCTCTTTTTGTTGGCATGGGCTTACAGTCAAATGATTAGTTTAGGATTTCTTGAATGAAGAATTTTATATTGATATGTTGTGCATCCAGTTTTCTGAACAAGTTGGAATGACAATTGGGAATTAGGATATTGTGTCTCAGTTAATGTTCGTTATGTGTTTGCCGATCGTTGCTGCGCTGGCTTGGCAGCTGCAGCTGATGAACTTTTGGGTACTCGTAATTGAACTTGACGGTTGTGTCATGCTAAATTAGTACTCGAGATCTTGCTCTATTGGATTATGAAAGACGTAACTCTTCATGTTATCGTCCTGATAATGAACATTTAGATTAATACGATGTAAATTCAACAGAGATAGGAGCAAGTTCACCTGGGTTCATTTGTGGATTTCTTATGGCCATTACGAAGTCTCAGTATTTCGACCCATAGAAAGAAAAAAGTCTAGGTGAATTAGGACGATCTTTCTAGGCCTTTGCCCCTGTAGTCATCATCATCGAAATTGCGATTTGGATGGTTTTACGAGCGAGATATTAGGAATTCTGTTTCATTGGTGATGAAAACATTCACAGAGTCAAAACAAGAACAACACCGGTTGAATCGCAAAAATCACTAGAATTGCAAATTAAAATCGCTTTCGTTCTTTATTTTCAATAGCTCTAATGCACTTAGGCCGGAATCGAACGGAACTATCTTGGATCCATTAGGCTTTAATGGACATAACGAAGTTACAAAGAAAATTATGATCAGTAGACCATTTACGGTAACGAACGATTCTCTGAGAAAGATGGTTTGTTCTTGGTCATATGAAAACAAGAACGTAAATGAAACCGTCAAGGAGCAGCAAGTATCTCCTGTCCCTTGGCACGGATTGCAATGCATGCCCATCACTCTCAGTCAACCCATGGAGAACACAATCGTCCCCTGGCTATATCCCAAACCAGCTGCCGCACGCAAGATTCCATGGATGACCCCGTCCATGTCCATGTCCTTATCAGGAGGAAGCTCAAGCCACAAAGGACGGCCAAAATGCGATATCACCTGGGCGTCCAAGAGGATGAGTCTGGCTGTGATTTGCCAACTCCTGCACTGCCAACTATGGGCTCGAAACAAGCTGATTCCTCCAAGTCGTCGTAATCTACTCGCTCTGACAGAATAAGTGATAGGATATGCTCTCGGCCATAAGCTTTCCCAGTGTTATCATCCCCTGCCCCTCCTAGCTGAAAAGGGAAAGCATTACAAGCTCGCTTCTCCTTCTACTTCTTCCAGGAAAAAGTCGAAATTCTCTGTCTAGTGAAGTGATCGGCACTGCCATCCACCACCATAACAGAGCCATATTTCCCCTTCTCGTTGTAACACATTCGTTGTCTTGCTTCCGTGGAAGGACGTCCTTCTTTAGTCTAATACGAGGACAGAGCCTGAGTTTTGAATGCATGCAGTTTACAGAGGAAGGCAAGGCATACTTTAGTGAGTCTCTAAATAGGGAGCTTCATCCGCTTCGCTGCGAAGGCCACATGATATCAAGTCTCTAGCAGCATAAGTTGCGGTTAGATGCTCCCTGATAGCTTGTCGAGAACAGTGATCTTCCAAGGAGAGCGGATATTGGAATTGGAGCAACCTAGATTAAGAGTTCGAGCTCTGCAAACCTAATCTCATCTCCCACCATTGAGAAAACCGCCTGCCCCAAAGGCGATTGCTTTGAATGTGAAAATCCGGGCAAGGATCTTATCGCCGAACCCATGATATCTTCTGCACTCGACTTCTTCCTCACCCCAGTTTAACTTGGAGATAAAGCTCTCCCTACTGCTAGTTTTCCTGGGGATCTGACAACACTTCTCTCCTTCCTGTCACGCGATCGGTCTTTCTCTGGCGAGGATGTTTTTCAAGCGTCAAGAAGGCAGGAAAGCTTCTTCCTGAGGTCCTACATTCTCCTAAATCAGGCCATGGCGCTACCCTTGCTCCATGAAAAAACTAGCTTATACTTTTATCCGTTGCTGCCCTAGCATGTCCTTGTCTCGCAGGTTCCCCTTTCAAGCTCTCCTACATCTACCATATCGACAGGAAAGATGGACATGAGCAGTTGCAGTTCCACAGTGGCATATCGGGCACACGAGAGCTTGAATTCAAGCTCAGCGAAGCTCATTCTGGATTACGGGTGCCGCTTACTACCGGAGAGATCAAGATATATTACATTTGCTTCTGGTTCCGTGTGACATGTGAGTACAACCAAGGACTCCAAGTCCGTGAGGGATGAACACTGCGAGACTGAAACCAACACCTCGCTTACTTGCTGCTACTTCCTTTCTTAAATTTAGGAGCAATCTTCAGTCAAAATTATAACTAAACTAAACGACGGAAATTTAGATTAAATTAACTTGTATCATGCATTGATCATAAACATATGCTATAAGGTCAGTTTATTGATCATGACTTTTAGCAAAAACTTAGAATATTAAGCTATAATATCATCACTTATTTCTTTACTATTTAGTGAAGATTTATTATGACAGTACACATCGCTTGTTCCTAGTTTTTTCTAGTTGTTAACAATGTTTTCAGAGTTATCAGATCAAATAAAGAGATTGTATCTGAAACAACTGCTGCTTTTCATTTCATTTTCCCTTCTATTTTTTTTCTCAAAAAACGACTCCATTTTGGAGAGAAATGGATGGAATCCTCTTTCAAAAATATCTATCCAACTCTGAATGAAAACCGGAGGAAGATAATGCAGAAACCGTGTTTGGTTCTTCAGAACCAAGATTACCATCAACTAAAAACGAAGCAAGAAAGGATCTATTCCAATAAATATAATAGATCCGTATGCAAATGTCCACATAACATATGCTATAGGGAAAGTTCCATTTCAAATAACAATCAAACCTCAAACATAAAAAAACAAAAACAGAAGCTGAATTAAAAATCGCATCAATGGCCTCCTCAATCACACGTTTACTTGGATCACCCCTATTATCATTTATAACAACTCCTATCATTACCTATGCTTGTGAATAAAGTCGTCAAATCCCATGGAAGCATATAAAACATGTCACCACCATTTATAGACCAGAGGAAAACAGGGGGTTAAGGCTAAAAACATAAGTGGGAAAAAGAATAATGATAAAATGACACAAATACTTGCTAAATGATGTAAGGTAATTTATGTAACACGCTCCAGAGTGGTTCACAAGGCAAACTTGTGAAGAGTTTCCATTAAACTTTCAAAAGCTGCAACTTCCTTCTTCCTTTCACATATAAATTAACCGAACTAACAGCAAAATGATATAAAAATGGCCAACAATATCTCTGAGCTCCCACTTCAACTCTCTTCATCAGCCTGCTTTGTTAGCCTTCGAATCCGGTTTTTGTCCAGCTTCAATTCCCCCGGATTTGACGTCACCTGAACAACACCCATCCCCATGATGATGATGATGGTGATGATGATGCCCATGCCCATGCCCATGCCCATGACGATGATGATGATGGTGATGATGGTTCTGCTTTCCCTTGAGCTGCTTCCTCATGTCATATGCATCCTCTCCATCTGCATAATACTTTGCCTCCACGTCATGTATCTTGTACCCCAGTGTCTCAGTGTACAAATTGAATGCAGCACGATTGCTTTTACGCACATGCAGCGAAACATACTCAGCCCCATAAACCTGCGGAGATCTCTTAAAGGGATAAGCATGACATTTTTTGTTCATGCTTCGACATGTTCAAGCATTTTATGGGTAATGATCTGAAGTGAATCTTATAAAGGCTACTCACTTACTCATAGTTTTAAGAATGAAAATTAGTGCCACTTCTTGTTAATGTGGCTTCAAACTAAAAGCTAACTGACTATGTTTCAGGCCACAATTATTTCCACCTATTAAGCTCATGATAAGAAGTTCATCAGCCCAATATATTGTCCTCTAGCTACCACACACTCACAAACAAGCAGATAATCACGCACTTTTCACCGAAAGAAAAGATAACTATTGACATGGAGACAATTCTCTGCAGTATTTGAAAGAGAGACATGCACTCATATGACCATAGATGATGTGAAATATCACCTCAAATAAAGTCACTTATGATGTCTTCATTACTATATTTGCTTTGCCAGCATTGGTATGTGCATTGTGTATGAGATTACAACTACACCACGATGTGCATATCAAGATGCTTCAAGTTATATAAATAGATTCGCATATACAAGGTATGCAAGGACTTTATAAATTATCATGTCTCCGAAGGACAATCCAGTAAAAAATCCAATATTACCATGTATATACATATATATATGTGTGTGTGTGCACATGGGTGTGCCAATACATTCACCACGCCTAAGCTAAACGAACTAAACAAACTGATTTCACCTAACCATGTTCTTACCTGGATTCGCACCTAACCATCATCAAAAGGGGACACGGAAGGAAGACTAGTGCCCCAAAGTTATCCATAGTGAACTCTTAAGAATTTCCAGCAATTCACCACTAAATAAAATTGGAGGACAAAAAGCTCAATTATCACAGTGCGAAGAATTCTATGGTATCCAAACAGATCATGCCGAATAATACCCCCAAATTAAGCTCTACGATCGATTTTCCATGGTCTAAAATGATCTTCCATCAACATCATTCCGCTCTCCCAAATTTAACCTAATTTTGACCGAAATCTACAGAAGCCGAGTATGCTTCGATCACAGAACTAGGTAAGACCAACCCAAACAACAAATCAATCAAAAGCCCTGAACTTTACATCAGAAAACAGCATCCCAAGCAAAATTAAGACATCGGCATACCAAAAAAAACAAAAAAAAAGTCGTCACGGAAAGAGAAACAAAAACCTGTTCCATGGCATTCTGAGCAGCACTCATGAGCTTCGTGGCGAGACCCAGCTTGCGATGAGTCCGGAGAACGGCGAGAGAGGTGATGTGGCCATGGCACTCGTTGGTCTCTTCCTCCATCTTCGCCAGCACGTACCCGACGATTCGGCCATTGTAGTCCTCCGCCACGTAGAGAAGCTGAGGCCAGGAGAGGATGTGGTACAGGTAGTACTTCATCTGGTAGTTCTCGGGCAAGCACATCAGATTGCAAGCCTGCATGGCCAGCAGATCGTCCACCGTGGCCTTGCGTATGCACACCATGGTCGATCTGGTTCTGCCGGATTCGAAGCTTCGGGCTGTCTTCGAGAGGGAGATATGGGTGGCGACGGTAGGGTTTTCTCCTGCTCTGCTCTGTTCCGGAGAAGAAACGAAGACATGGAAAATTAAAAAGAGAAAAGGAAATTGTTTATGGGCTTGGGCTGGCTTGGGCTAGCTTGGTCCATCGTATCCTTTCTTAGCCCTGGAATTTTTTATTTTTTATTTTTGGATCAATTACCATAAAAACCCCGCGCACAAAAATTCCGAACTTTTTTTTAAGGTGTTACTAGAAATCCTGATTTTGTCAATTTGTCAACTGCGACGTTTTGATAACATTTTTATTTTTGAGAATTATTTTCTATTAAAAAATAATTATTTTTTTATTTCTATTCCTTAGAATAATTTTTTAGTAAAAGATGTATTTGATAACTACATAAAATTTATATTCCCCAGAATAAAAATAGAATAGGAATACACCCCAAAACAATTTTAAGATGTAAAATTTCTTTTCTTTTTTCTTTCCTTTCTTCTTCTTCTGACGACGGCAAGCGACAATCAGCTTTGGGCAACGGCGATGGGCAACAATTGGCTGTGGCAATGGCGACAAGTGATCGAAGGCATCCAGCTAGCAATCGGTTAGAAGAAGAAGAAAAGACAAAAAGGAAATGACTTATTCTAGAAATTATTCCCTAGAATAAAAATGTATTTTTTTTTCTATTTCTTGTTTTTGTTTCAAATCTATTCCCTAGAGCTTAAGGGTGCGTTTAGTAATCTATTTTGGAAAATAATTATTTTCTATTTCTTAAAGAGTCTTGTCTAATCAGGTCTATTACTCAATCAAACTACCGTTCCCTCTTACAATCTTTTCCAATACAATGAGTGGGCATACTCTATGAAACGATTTCTAAGTAAAACACGGTATTTGATAATTACAAAATTTTCTAATTTTCGGAATAGAAAAATAATAGGAATGCGTTTGGTACCAACAAAAAAAAAATTATTTCTTTTTTCCTCAATGGCGGTGACGATGAGCTATCAACAACCACTCGGGTAGCTACCACACGTTGGACACTGGTCGTCAATCACCGATCACCGATCACTGCTCGCTAGGCGAAGGGCAACAGTTGGCAATAGGCAATGGTCAGTGGTGGGCAGTGGATGGCGAGTGGTTCTCAAGAAATAAGTTTTTAGAAATTATTTTAAGAAACTATTTTTTTCTATTTCTTATTTCAAATCTATTTTTTTTTGTACAACTTTCCAATCTAGGGAATAGAAATACTAGTGGATGTTACTGCAAACGGATTTATGTTTTTTTTTTTCTATTCCAAGAAATAAAAGAACAAAAGAACAGAAAAATTGGAATAAAAACAAATAGGCCCTAATTATCTTCAACTTTTTTTAACTCTGAACTTATTTTAATTTAACATATATACTCTTGTTGGAGCTTATTGAGCCCCTACATAAGGATGTCCCACATTACTTGGAAATTTTTTTGAAAAATTTATAATTAAAATTCAGAATATGAACAAAAGCTTCTGCTATCCCTGCAAGCTTCTGCCCTCTCTTCCCATCATCTCTCTCCCTCTTCTTCTTCGACTCGCACACCACCACACGAAGACAAGAAAGCTATGAGAAATGAAATCCCTGAAATTCACTCTGCTTCACTCCGACTGGTGATCAGAGTCTTGATTCTGGTCTGGATTTTTCACGCCTACGTACAGGGAAGAAGTTGGGGGACCATCCGCCATACATGGGAGAGCCTCCTTGTTAATGTCTCTGAACCTTTTCTTAATTTTTCTCTCTTCCTTATTTTCACTGTCCTTATCACGCCCTTCAAAATCTTGGTTGCAAATTGACATCTGACTTGCAAAAGATGTAATTACCATCAATGGAGAGTTGGCATTGATGGATTTAGAGATGAAGAGGCCTTCTCTTGCGGTAGCCCACACATGAAGCGGTTTCGCTCGCCAAACGGGCTATGGGTGAGAGGAGCTTCCTTTGGCATAAGGATGATCAGAGAGATATTTGGAAGATTTTTAAAAAAACATTTATCAAGATTACGCCAAACATATAATGTGATTTTTTACAATCGAGAGGATTTCTAATTTAAATTCGGACGACCAAACGTAACTTTCGAGTACATTTGTCATGTTTTTATAAGTATTGATTTGACACAAAAAAGACTTGAGGATATTTATGTTTCTTGATACCAAAAAAATTAAATTGAGAATGTTTATATTACAGTGGGTAATTTAGTCATTTTGGTGATACAAAAAATTTGGGATACTTGTGTGATGACATATTTTGAAATTTTTTCTTGTGGCATTTGCCATTTTCTGTTTAGTCTAATATAGGAGTGATAATCATTTATCAATTTTATTTTATCATAGAATGGACTAGCATAAACCGTTCGTATTTTTTTTTTTTTTGGAAACAAAGATATTAAACCAAGCAGCTTATTTGAAAATGAACCAAAATCGAATCAGTGCTCTCTTTGAAGTTCTCCTTCATTTTATGTCTCTTGCCTTCGTTTATGTTTTCCCAATTATGAAAAGCACCGTGTGAGTGGACTGAGAGGTGGAGTGCAGGGTTTTTGCTTCTTGTCCTTAACTAGTTATTCGATTTGGGAAGATTTTCATAAAGGAAAAAGATTGAAACTTTTATAATGTCATGCTCATCTTTGGAATGAGAAAACGGGTGTGAAAATAGTACGGTGGAGGCCTTGTAAAAGCGAGTGAAAGGAGACAAAGTCGGTCCAACTTGCAGTTCCCCATGGCTTCTACCCCATCTCCAGCCCTTGGGAATTGGTGAAGCTCATGTGAGTTCCACTTACGATGTGAGGATTCATCTGCATAGTTGAAAGGCCTCACTTGACCTGGGAAAAGACTCTGAAGGTAACTAGTTCACGGGTTCTAATAACCCAATGTCATGACATTGAGTTGGAACACATTCTCGTATGGGCTAAAGCTGGTAGATACCATGATACTTTGATGTCATCTGTTTGTTACATTGAAGCTCCTACGACTGTTTCCTAGTCCCTTTGTCTTGATCTTAATCACTGAATTGATCCGAACATAGCACTCCTATGATAAAAAAGACACTGTTTTTTCAGTACTCTTAATCGACGCTAAATTCCTTTGTGATGTTTCTGCTTGGTTTCACAGTAGCGGGAATGCCCTTCAAGCTTGGAGATTTCTGCTGGTAACCGTTTGGCCTGCCACTTTTGTAGAAGCTAGGCACTTCGCTTGCGATTGAAGATATGAGAGAGAGCTTATTCTTGTACGGGGAGTAGCTATCTGAGTAAGCATCAAAAGCCCCCGGCCTCAGTTTGGGGGAGCTCAGGGATCTCGCTTTTGCCTTGGCCGATTCGGTCGTGGCCATATAAGTCGGTATGGCAGGCGAACTTGGGAAATTGTCGTCTCCCATCGAGCATTGCTTTTTATGGCGAGGGTACCTTCTTGGAGCAGATTGAGGGGAGTCCAGTGGCTCGAACTGTTGTTTCCTCGGACTATTTTTTGGCTTAAATTGTCTTCTATCCTCATCCTTTGGCTTTGGATGAGAAGTCAGAATCGGGTCTAGATCTTCAAACTCTTTGCTTTTAGCAAGTTGCGTGTCCACCCATTGCTCCAACCAATACCTCCACCTCCCGTTGGGCTTTCTGTGTTCTGATTCTGCCGACTTCTGCATAATTTTACCCTCTATTGAGAAATCAATCGAAGTGATAGGCTCAAGATGAGGTACTAAGCACAGGCTATTCTTACCCGATGGTTGAATGAGTATCCCTTGATGCGCTCTCTCTTCAATGCAGCCTCTTTCTTGCTTAAGAACAATGCCTCTGCATCTTTTTTAGACAGCAAGCTGTCATCCCACCTTCTTTGGCTGTTTTTATCGACCTAAAGATTTCGAAACAAATTCACCAATGTCTTATTTTACCTTTGGATCAAGAGTAGAGTAGAATAGAAATGTGCTGAACCACCTTCATATGGTCAGATTGAAAAAACTAGAAACCTGAACTGTTTGATGTCAGTCTTTTCAAGTATAATGTAAGAATATTGATATTCTTGAGGACAACTTGGTCATCCGAATTAGCAGGGATAAGGAACAAAAGGGGGAGAGACCTGACATTTTAAAAGAAACCATTACCTTGTAACTGATGTGCTTGATCTGACAATTCTCGTCGCAATGGAAAGTCCTCTGAATGATGTGTGATCTGGTGGCGCAGACCTGTGAATGTATATCCACAATGGATTGCAAGCGCTTCAGAGTGGTCATTGCTTGGCGCCGGACAGCCCGGCCCCGAATTATGGCTTGAAGCCTCACGATTCCCTTCAGTGCCCTCAGAGCTTTCCTTGCCTGCAGATCTCTCCCCCGAGATAATGTTAATCAAAGGCTATTCATACTAATGATAAGGGAAAGAAAATGATCAAATCTGAAAATTAGGTACTTCATCATTCCCATGATCCTTCCACATTGTTCTCTTCAAAATCATGGTTTAACTTGCCTAATGCCACCAGCAAGTGTCAACAGCCCATTCATTTACATAAGACAGGGAACAGATCTTTCCGTAGCTATTAGCATCGGATCTTCTACATAGGCATGAAGATGAGTCTTCATACCCGCAGTTACAACGTCAATACTCTTAACTTGCAACAACTTCTTAGAAATAGCACAGGGAAAGTAAATGAGATTGGCTGGAGAGAGTAGACTCACAAGAAATCCCCGAAAGGCAGCTTGAATTCTAATAGCAGCCAATTCTTGGCTTTTCCTTTCATTTTGATGTGTGATGTGGATAGTCTCCTGGTTTATTATAGCAATAGGTTCATCCACTTCCTTTTCGCATTGATGAGACGAAGGCTGAGGGTTGCTTGTGAGCTTAGCAACCTCAGCAGCCATCTGAGCAGCCGCGGCAGCTGCTTCAGCCGCAGCCGCAGCAGCAAGAGCCACGCTAAGGGCATGCTTGCTCTGCACTTGTTCCTCTGCATCATCAACTGTCTTTGGGGGTGGAGGTGCTGCAATTGGCGGTAAGCTTTTAACTGGAAGCCTCTCAAATACCCATTTCCTTCTTCTTTCCTTCTGATCAAATAAATTGATGTCAGAGCCACAAACTCAACAATGAAAATTTGGAGGTTTCATTAAAGCAATATTGCAAAATCAACATGTTCAGAACCTTCTCTGGCTTTGTTTGCTTCTCTAGCCTAAAGAATCTCTTCACTAAGGTGAACCAGCTCCTCTTTTTGGCCATTGAAGGGCTTCACATGTGAACGTGACCTGAAAAGGTCCTATTGGTATGAGAGAGTGCTACTTGGGGATAGCATCAGAGACATGACAGCACAACAAGCAAACTCAAAAGCAAGCAAGCATTGACGCTGGAGAGCAAGTGATTCATATGAAAGCTGGTAGTTAGTGGCACAACGAAGAAAATCTGTAAGAATAAAAAACTCAAAATAATATTTCTTGTAGGAAACTCCACGAGGACCCAAATTCAGGAGGCACAATGCTAAACTGTACTGAAACCTATGTAGATCACTAGGCTCACCTTTTCTTGCACAACTAGCAAAATCAATCACAAAGTTCGCCACATGGAAAAACCTTTTCCTTTGGGATCCCGGACCAAAATTTGACCAGTTGGAGAAAGAATTGCCTTGAATTCAGATCAAGATCAACCCTTTCTTATTTGTATCACATACCCGAAAAGGTGATGACTGGGGAGTGTGGATGAATCGCACACCAGATTTCTTCTCGAGACAATGGAATCACAAATCCCGAAAGAGTGAATTTAACAAATGCTTTAAACTCACCAGATGGGTATGTATGTCCTATAATATAATGATATTCTTCAATAGTATAATTCGCCTTTTCCCCGATGAGTTGCATCAGTTGGGCAAGTGGGCCTTGAACAAAGCAGTCCGTGGGGTAGGAGAGAAACCATGCTTGCGTTCAGGAAGAGGAAGAGAGAGAGAGAGAGAGAGAGAGAGAGAGGGAGGGAGGGAGGGAGCAAGCTCTGCGAGTGCGCTGAATTATTATTATTGTGAGAGAAAAGTCTTATTGGAGTTTGATGGGGGGTCCTGTATGCAGGCTATCGCACCGTCAGACGCATGTTCAAGTGTTTCGTTTCGGGAAGAATTTAACAAGGCTGACACTCATCCAGCTTTATCTTTTCTTTTGTTCTGACCAAGAGCATCATCAATGCACGCAGAAGTGTCCCATCACGTATGATGAGGTTTTGTTTTCACCCTGATTCTTTTGCATACCCAGCTAAACATCGGGGTGTCATCGCATGTGTCTTGAACAAGCTGTGTCACGTCTCAGATGCAATTGCTCCCTGAGAAGTACCTTTCCGCAATTGCAAAAGAGGGCTAGCATATTCGGAGAAAATGGTATGCCGTAAACAATACCCATTTTGCACACTTCTAGAGTAACTTTCCTTTTCCTTCTCGAAATTGTTGCCCCCTCTTGGAGACCAAACAGGATTGCACCTTGATCTGAAGTCATTGGTAAAAAATTGTTTCACTTGCTTAATCACGGGGTGTGGTCGAACAGAATCCATCACTATACTGACGGGTTTCGCATGAATTCCAGTTGGCTGGATAAGATGTAAGCATCATCGCACCCCCAAAAATTTGACCAAAAACGAGACGCTAAACACTTGCAGAAACCTAATACACATATGCGGGTGTGTGTGATAGAGAGAGCGAGCAATTATTGGGAGAGATGTGGGGCAGGTTGAATGTGCAAGGGACAGGAGAATGAAAATAAGACGACAAAGCAAACATGGGTTCTGCAAGAGAGGAATACAGCTGGTGATGGCCCATTCGAAACAGGACAAGCCATCATCCACTCTCATCTTTGGCAAAGAAACAGAGAATTCCATGCCTTTGCTTTTTTCAGAAGCCCTTAGCTGAGTCCCTTTCGGGGTTACAACCATACAGTGACAGTTGGAGATCCGTCGCAGTGCGACTGTTGCAACTTTGGTATGATCAAAGGAAGGCTCTCACGTCGGGTGATCTCTGTATGCCTGCACCTTCCTCGGTAGTTTCCACTTTTTGCAGTGACAATTCATGTTCCTTATTGCCGCTGAGAATATTGCTACTTTTCTTTTCCAGTCTTTAGACTAAAAGAAGCAGAGCTGGCTTGTGTAAGAATCAGAAAAGGCCTACGTCTTGGACCTAGTTCACGGGTCATCTGCAAATTGCATATACTAATTAGGGGCGATTGATTTCCAATCCAGTCCAGTTCCCAAATTTTTAGACCGTGGACCGGACTGGCCAGTTCGACCGGTCCTAGAACCGGGAACCAGACTGACTGATCAGTCTGGTCTGATGGAACCAATAATTTTCTTTTTCGGAAAAAAACTTGTTAGGATACATTTTCAAAACAACCCACTTCGTTTACACACTACTTTATTGATTTATTCTTTTAATCTATATGCAATTATATTTTCCTAAGACTTAGAAGAATTTTCTTCTTCTTTTTTGAATTCTTAAGAAACTTTTATATTAAAAATTATCAGTTCGGTCCGGTTCTTACCTTGGAACTGAGAACTAGATGTTGGCTTCAGGAACTGCCCACTAGCCGGTCCGGTCCAATTTGGGCGGTTCCCGTTGCACACCCATAATACTAATGGTTCCATGTGCATGCTGGGCTGCTCTTCTAGAAGCCACGCGAGGTTCCAAAACCAGGGCTACCTAATTTTTCAGGCTCTTTTAGTTCTTAAGCCAATGGAATGCACTAGATAACATAAAAAGAGGAGTCGTCGACATATATTAGACCAAAGAGAGCTGCGTTATATACACGCAGTGAGCAAGCAGACCTTAAATTTCTACTCCCAAGCTTACTAGTCATCATGTAATTATAAATAGATGGTCAAGTGTTAAAATTCATCTTGATAGAAATGTGACTTGCATCCTAACCATCCCTTTATTTGACTAAGTATCATATCAATATGGTGAAGGTATTGGCATACTCTTCGCCTCACCTAATCCAACAGTTGCTTTATTTCTTTAACTTAAAATTTCAACCATACTACATTTGGCTCTTGGCATCTCTATATTCTTTTCGACTGATGTTGGGGAATCTTTCGAAAATTCATGCGCAATCTGCATTACTTCGTAAATTCACATACGCTTCACAATACTGCAAAGACCCATGTTTCATTAATTATTCAATTTGTACAACCTGAGACAGCAGCCTTCATAAAACTACAAAAGCCAAAAGCATTACAGGAATCAGAAGCTACAGGCATTCGAAACCTTGTTATGTACAAAGACTAAACACTAAACACTAAACACTAAACACTAAACACTAAAGACCAAACAGATTCCACTACTGCACTCGATCATCACTCCATTTCAGCGAGGCTGATGAATGCGTCGAGGGGCACGCTTAACTCTCACATTCTGAACTGATTTCTTGCAGAACTTTGGACACCCCATTACTGGTGATTTAGGCGCTGGATCCTTGGGAGACTTAGGCATGCTCAGGTCCTTCAACAGAGCTTTAGCATCCATTTGTGCACCTGTTATCCAAAAATACAAAGAACATCAAGAAACCAGCTTCAGAACTCAGAAACCTTTCTACTCCAACAACAGCTTCCAGAACTATGTCAAAAAGCTTCACTAAAACATACAATCAAGTAAAAATCTCATCTTTCATCAAAAATTGAAAAGCAACAGAGATTCAACTACTGATTTACACAAGTAGCAGCACACAAGCAAGACCCTATATTTTTCAGAGACTTCAAAAGGTGTTTTGGTCTCTGTTTCCTCTTCAAATTCATATCTTACATAAAACAACGCAGAATCACAAGTTTGGTACAACGCTTTCGCTTCACCAATTAATCTATACGCCACAGTGAATCGTTACCATTGAGCAGTTTCCTCACTTCTTCACCAACACCCATTAGATCTGATCCCCCATCACCCCTGTTATCAACACCATCCAACTCATACACAAACTCGAACCCATCATCGATGATCTCCGTAATCATATCATCATCATCATCATCAAGATCCCCGAAGTCATCGTCCCCATGTTGGCTCAGCCAGTAATCGCGATACCAAGACGACGCCTTGACGAGCTCCCACCACATGGGCGAGAAATCCTCCACCTGCCGATACACCATCGGGATGAACGGCTCCGCCTTCGGATTCAAGCTCGATCTCGTCCCGGACACCAACGCCATTTCCTCGCTCTACGCCGTATCGAACGAAACAAACAAACAAACAAACCAACCAACCAAGAAACGATCAGAAGCTGCGAAATCTTACGAAGTTGTGGAGATCTGCGACGACCCATCAAGACAAGATCAGTGCTTTTTGCTCACCTCGATCGATTTGGACCTTCGAAAACTGATCAGGATTAACCAATGCGAGAAGAGTCGAGTGCGTACTGAGCAGTGAAGATGGTGACGACTGAGCAGGAGAGAAAATGGATAAGGAGAGAGAGAGAGATCCGAGCCTGCTTGGTTCGGGGCTGCTGAACCAGAGGTACGGAGTGAAATGTCGGGACTTGACGGTTTTTAAATCGACGGTTGAGCGTGGAAGGTATGGATCGGACGGCTGCTTTTCGGATGAGAGCGGGGAGATATTTCGGTCAATCAGGTCAACCACATTAATTTAGAAGACAATGCTATTGCTGATCATATTAATGACCAGGGCCGGTCCAGGGCCTTACTCATACTGATTGTGACTTAAATAATTCAAAATTTTTTCAGATTAGAAAGTAAATTCCCAACGTTATAACGTTACATGCATTCATGACGAAATTATTAAAAATTCATGAATTGAAATCATCGATTTTACATAACTACTTAATAATATTTAAGAAGAGATTACGATAAATTTTATGAATTCGCGGTTCTAAACTTGCTCGGAAGGAGAAAACGCTTCTGCATAGGCCACATCTTGTTAGGAATACTGGTCATTGTCACATCTTAAATCTTTAAGATTAGCAAGTACGATGTGGGAGTGCATGACTGTGTAGTTCTGGCTGCTCAGTGTCGCCTGTAGTGCCTTACCGCTCACTTGAAAAACGTCGGGTTAGCGGGGGATGCGGAAGATGTCTTTGACCTTCCTCGCGTCGGCATTTGCATCCTGCGGGGATCGAAGTTAACAAGCACGTACGCATGATCTGGTAGCCCAATGTTTCAAACTCCACTTCCAGTGCAGTACATCAGAAGACTGTACATAGCTTCTGATTTCTCAGCATCACAAGGTACTAGAACAGTTCCTCAATGAATGGAGTCAATTATTGTGAAAGGATAGAACTGGCATTCGTAAAGCCGAAAGGAATGATGATCACGGGAAGGGCGATGGACCATTCGAGAGTGCCATGCAGTGCAGTATGCCAAATACTCTTTGCAATCTAGATATTTCTACTCCCATAAATCGGAAAGCTGTCGTTAAAATGCCACTATTTAGCTAGTAGGATACAACTCAATCGATGTAAACGTAGGAACTGGAATCGTGATTTAGCAGCAAGCACCAAAGAATACGAGGACAGATTTTCCAAAGAATTGTTCTGATTTAGACAACAGGCCATATCGTTTTACTATCTACAGCGGGTGTGAGGGAGGACAGACTCTTAACCTCATCTAGGAAGTCATTCAGACTGAACCTGGCCATGCCAACAACCGCTTGCACGCGTTCGTTATAATTGCTGGGATCATAAGTATCGACCCTGCTTTGATCTTCATTTGGCATTTGGCATGGCTTTACACTGATTTTGGTAAACCGAGCATGTTCTTTCAAAGTTATGAACGTGGCCAAAGAGAACTAGATCGATCTGTGATATCGAATGCTCCATGAGTACAATTTCACAGATCAACAAATCATTCGACATCCGAACGGATTTAAGAAGTAGGAGGTTGCCTTGTTGTCCAATAGCAACGGCTCTTCAGCATCAAGAAACCTAAGGTCAGAACCACCTCCGGAGCTGGAAGCATACATGGGCCTGTGCTGGCAAGCGGCAACCGTTACGCTTGATCACTGTTGTCTTGAGAATTCTTCAGTCTGAGAGTATGCAAAATCAAGCGGTGAAACTTGCGATCACCGAGAAGCAAAGTGTACTCACCCCATGAAAACGAAATAAGGAGTCTTAGATCAGTCGAATGAGGCCACGTCCCCTTTCGTCCATTGGTACTGACAACATTACATTCCCATGATAAAAATAAAACAAAATAAAGGGAAAATATCACCAAAAATCTTAAGCTATACCTCTTGTGATAATTTTATCATGAACTTTTTTTGTACCACAAAAAACCCCAAACTATGCCACTTGTGACAATTTTATTATGGACTTTTTTTGGTACCATAAAAAATCATAAACTATGTCATTTATGATAAATTTATCCCAAACTTTTTGGCTGGAAATCATTTTTGTCATTTTCCATTTTCGTTTTTTCTTTTTTTTTCCTGACAGAGGGAAGTCGACGAGGCCGCCCGAGCCTTGTTGGTGAGGGCCTCCCTCGCCTTACCCGACCCAAGCGAGAGTCATCCTCGTCGAATTTGGCAAGGGTGACCCTTGCCTAAGTCGGGTAAGAGCGGCCCTAGCCAACAAGGCTTGGGCGGCCCTCGCCCAACACAAGTGAGGGCGGCCTCGCCCGACTCCAACACCGGAGAGGGTAACCTCATCGGCTTCCTTCTATTAAGAGAAAAAAAATGGAAAATGAAGAAAATGCCCTTCAACCAAAAAAAAACTTTGAGGTAAATTTATTCTAAATAATATAGTTTAGGGTTTTTGGTGGTACATAAAAAATTCGAAATAAAATTGTCATAAACGATATAGTTCATGGTAAAATTATCACAAGTGACATAATTTGGGAGTTTTGGATGCGTAAAAAAAGTTCAGGGTAAAATTGTCATAGTAGGCATAATTTAAGATTTTTTGTGGTACTTACCCTAAAATAAAAGGACATACTATAGACATGCAAATTTGATACCAAAAGGGTTCAGCTTTATTGCCCTTACCTGCTCTGAATTCTCGGACCAGTCGTGCTTGGTTGAAATCACAATCAAATGAGCACTGGCTTGCTCTGTGGAATGACATGAAGTCCGGGACGTAAATGTCCTGCCCCCACATCAGTGGCGTGGCCGCGCTGCTCAAGAGTGTGCATCCAGACCAGTCGCCAGCGGCCATCAAGTCCGCCATCATGACCACTGCCATCACCTCCAACATAGAGGGGCGACCCATCGTGGACGAGACGACACTTCTTCTGGCAGACATTTTCACCACCGGCACAGGACACATCAACCAATCGAAAGCCGTCAACCCAAGTCTCATTTATGACATTGGACTGCGTGGGCTTAACTACACTGACTCCCAAATCGAGCATATAGTTCACAAAAAAAAAAAAGTGACATGCTCGAGCATAAGTAGCATACCTGATTACCAGCTCAACTATGCATCGATCGTGTGAGATTCAAGCCTTCGATGATGAAGGTGAGCGTGACAAGGACGGTGAAAGACGTCGGACACACGATGTCACGTCACCAGTCGGTCGTCGACTTGATCAAGGGTCAAGTCTCAATTGACATGTACCAGCGTGATTTGGTGTTCACAGAGACAAACCAGACAACGAGTCACAAAGTTTTACTTTATGAGGAGAGCTGATTGGAAAGCGCTGCAACCATTTGCTCAGGGGACAATCACTTGCTCGACACTTGATTCGAACCCCTATTGCTATTTTGTTTGAGTGATCACAAGGAGAGTCTATGATTTTTATGGTTCAAATAATTGAAGATGGTGATCATTTTGACTTTTCTCCCTATGTTTGCATCCTGAATAATTTAGAGGGCAATGACCCATTTCAAACTTGAATTTGCCTTTGAGAACTTTATCATTGTTCACCTCTTATTTATTTTGATCCGCAATTCAAGGGAAATTGATACAAATTATCTCTGAACTTTGGCTAATGTATAGTGTGATCTCTAAACTTTTAATTTGTTCAGTATAGTTCTTAAACTTTAATTCAATGTTCAATGTGATCCTTAAACTTTGATTTTGTTCAATGTAGTTTCTCGCTTTTGATACATGTTCAATTTAATCAATGGACTATATGAAAATGTTCAATGACAACATTGAGCATTTTCATATATTTCAAGGATTACATTAAACATGTACCAAAAGTTCAAAACCACATTATACGTTAGACTAAAGTTTATAGACTACATTTTATACTGGGCAAAAGTTCAAAAACTACTTGTGTCGTTATCCCATGATTTTTAACTATTTTTTCACAAGGGTTAACCTAGATTTTCTCTCCATCGGGGAAATTGGATCAAACTTTAATTTTTGGTCACTACTATGGAGGACAACAAAACTTTGGATGGTTATCCTCATCATATGAAAAATTTAGCACTATTCTTCTTATGAAGATTCGATATATTTCAATACGACCACCTAATTAAGATTTGATGTGTATATATCATAAACGGATCAACTTGTCTCTACATGAACAATAAATGTGTCATGTGTACTTTATTTTTCAAATCAATTTATGACACTTTTAGAATTATTTAAGTAAATAGGTTGACGTGGCCATAATTTGATAAATTTAGAGCCAATTTTATGTATCTGCAATTCAAATGTTGTGGTCTTGTGTTGCAACTGAGTTGAAAAGAGATGTAAGTTGAACCTTTGGTAATAGGTAAATTTTGATGTTGGGTATGGGTGAGGCAACTTCTTAGCTACAACTCTGGAGGTATTTGATAAGATCTAATAAACACTGCAACACCCATTTTCACAATAAAATTTTATAGGGAAAGTTGTATTAGATATGTTTAATTCATTTCTATATATTCATACATGTGAGCTCTTCTTGTAAAATGTCTTTTTGTACAATCAGCAGTTCATGTATAAGTTCTAATTTTGTGATAATTTAAGAATGTGTTAGTTTTTATTCACCAAAGGAGAGGATAAGGTTTCCATAAATAAGAACTCCTCTTTTGTGTATTAGTTCTAAGTTCATGCTACATGAGAACACATTTGCCTTTATTATGCTTCTAAAGTAATTTTAAATCATATTAATTAACATCTAACTCCTTGGATAAATGATAAAACAATTGGGGTGCACGTTAAGAGGGGTGAAGTTTCAAATGCGATTTTTACTGTACAATCACTTGGAGCTAGATGACAAAAAGAAAAAGTAATTTCTCGTGAATCTCTGTTCTCACGGGAGGTTGCGTATTTCTCTTTGATTAGGGAAGGTGGATTTAGTCTTACCTATAAAGGCTGGATAAAGGAAAGGTTAGGCTCAAACCCAACAAGTCGTGCAAGAGTCTTCATATGATTATGTAAGCAACAATTTCAGTCTTCTCTGTAAATATTCACAGTCTATATCATAATTGTCCAATGGACCAAGCTCGGAGAATGTGAAAGAACAAGATAGAGAAATTTAAGAATGCATCTCCTTTCTATCGGTGATGAAGTTGAAGCGAAGTGATCTATCCCAATACCTCTTGATCTATAATCGATCGTGATTAGATAACCGATGTCAAGTAAAAATTCTGATAATGGAAGATCATATAATATGCTCTCTCATATATTAACAATAAAGCACTAAGTACCAAATACAAGAAGACATTCTCGAAGTATAAAATTCAAAAAACAAAATATATCTCCTGCCCGTGCACATACAATGAAAGACACATCGAACTTTTGACACATTATATACATTATCTGCGTAATAGGTTTTTGCACTGATTGATTTATTATTCCCATTAGTCTCTCTCTATCCGGGTGAGAACACATGATAAAAAAATTAATGTGTTTTTTTAATAGTCAATTGCAAACAAATGAGTAAAAAATTGACTTGTTTATGCTCAACATGATTGTGGACATAAAATCGATCACTTTGACTCAATAATTTCGATGAAATGGTGTCCATTAGAGATATATATCCTTAAGGACTGTAGCAATTATCCAATATGCACAATAAGCCTTTAGTTAATTTTCACACACTCCCCCCTCTCCACCTCCCAAAAGCGTAGACTGTTTTTAGGAGAGAAGCAGAGTCGGAAGCCGATCTTCGGACTTACGAATTATACCAAGTCAAGCTGCTGCAGCGTTGAGCAAACTGAAAACCTGCCAACAGATTAATGTAAAGCCTGCCATTCGTTTCATGCCAATTCAGCAACAACCATTTGTTTGTCTAAATACCATATGGGCCATGTAACCCTCCGTACTATGTAAGAAAAGTCATTAGATCGTGCGTGTCGTATGTAGTTTTCCTATTGAAAACCGACAGTGTCTTACACGTCTCGCTGCTTCTGGCATCGATGAAATCGAGCAGTTCGAGTTCCTCAGCTAAGGTCTATGGGGATACGAACAGGGTGGGTTGCCATGGGCTGTCCAGGCCTGAAAGCCTACTTTGCAATTTTTTATGCAAAAATTTTCCCTTTGAGTATGTATCCCTTTGAGCACGACACGTACATGGCATGTAAGTCATGTACATGACCCGTATGTGGCACATACATGGCATGTATGTCTCTCTTGAGTCTATATATTTTAATTGAGATATTACCTGAAAATAATTATTTAACTATAAATTGGCCCATTTGTTTTTATTTATAATACATCGAAATATTAAAAAAATTCACTATTCACCATTCTGCTTTATTATTTTCTATGATGGTAGACTGTAGACGCGTCACTTGATACGGAGCCATGCCCGATTATCTTTGACATTTTACTCACCAAACCCACAGCCACCTTTTGACTAATCAGAATCCTCCCCCCCCATCTCCGCCCTCTCTCTATTTCTCCCCAGCATTTAATCTAATATGACTCTCCTTTTCCATGTCTCGACACATTTTCAATCCATGCATTTTTAGTTTCTCATTTTGCCGACTTTTTCTCACAGTTTCAAAAGAGAGTCAACGTGTTAGGTCACCTGCCGACCCCATTCCACATTTGGTCTCTGCCATATAAATCCCGATGCAATCGATTTTCTTGAGATAACTCATATACTATATCTCTATTTAATTGTGCATATTTTAATTATGACATTATTGAAAAGTAATTTTTTATAAATAAACTAATATATTCTTCATTAATACACATTGAAGAATACATAAATTTCCATGTTCATCTCTTCCACTTTATTATTGTTTTTAACTTTCATCATGTCCTTTGGCCATTTCGGCTTTGTCTTGCCTCTTGCTTTTCCTCATGGGGAGCTCTTTTATTTGGTTTTTTGTCGTAAAAATGAAGAAATTGACTTGTCGATATTACCTTGGCTATTCGAAGAAGTTCATCAATAGACATTATGACAAAGTTTGATTAGTCAGCCAAGGTCATCAACTCACAATTCTGTAGATTCAGATTTGCATGAACTTTATAGTCTCTTTGTGAATTGCTGACATGGACGGTCGGCGTTAAATTGGCAAAATGTGAATAAATTTAGGACTGAATTGATAAAAGTACAATAAGTTTAATATTTTTAGGACAATTTTCCCGTCTTGTCTATGGGAACCATTGACCTTCATACTATTGGCACATAAGAAGAGCCATCTAATTCTTGTAGAAACAATGAAATTGTTGGGGCCGTACTAATAAAAGGATAATGTCGAGATTGCTATTGCTGATCATATTAATGGCCAGGGTCAGTCTAGGGCCTTACTCATTACTAATTGTGACTTAAATAATTCAAAAACTTTTAAGATTAGCAAGCAAATTCCCAACATTATTACGTTGCATGCATTCATGACGAAATTATTAAAAATTCGTGAATTGAAATCATGGATTTTACATAGATACTTAAATCTTTAAGAAGATATTACGATAAATTTTATGAATTCGTGGTTATAAACTTGCTCAGAAGGAGAAAACGCTTCTGCATCGGCCATGTCTTGTTAGGAATAGATCGGAGTATTCGATCAAGCCGCGCAGACAATCAAGAAGCATAAGGTGTTTGTATGGTTAAAATGTGTAAAGTACGATGTAGGAGTGCATGACTGTGTCGTTATGGCTATTTATTGTCGCCTATAGTGCCTTGCCGCTCACTTGAAAAAAGTCGGGTTAGCGGGGGATGCGGAAGATGTCTTCGACCTTCCTCGTGTCGGCATTTGCATCCTGCAGGGATCGAAGTTAACAAGCACGTACGCATGATCTGGTAGCCCAATGTTTCAAACTCCGCTTGCAGTGCAGGACATCAGAAAACAGTACGTAGTTTCTGATTTCTCAGCATCACTAGGTACTAGAACAGTTCCTCAATGAATGGAGTCAATTATTGTGAAAGGATAGAGAACTAGCATTCGTAAAGTCGAAAGGAATGATGATCACGGGAAGGGCAATGGACAATTTGAGAGTGCTATGCAGTGCAGTATGCTATAGACTCTTTGCAATCTAGAGATTTCTAAGCCCATAAATGGGAAAGCTGTTGTTAAAATGCCACTGTTTAGCTAATAGGATTCAACTCGACCAATGTAAACGTAGGAACTGGAATCGCGATTTAGCAGCAAGCACTGACGAATACGAGGACAGATTTTCCAAAAGAATTGTCCCGATTTAGACAAAAAGCCACATCGGTTGACTGTCTAAACGATAATTGCTTGCACGCATTCACTACGATTGCTGGCATCATAAGTATCGACCCCGCTTTGATCTTTCTTTGGCATGGCTTTACACTGGTTTTGGTAAACCGAGCATTTTCTTTCATAGTTATGAACGTGACCGAAGAGAACTATGTCAACCTGTGATATCGAATGCTCGATGAGTACAATTTCACAGATCAATGGATCATTCGACATCCAACTGAATTAAGAAGGAGGAGGTTGCCTTGTTGTCCAATAGCAACGGCTCTACAGAATCAAGAAACCAAAGGTCAGAACCTCCTCCGGAGCTGGAAGCATACATGGGCCTGTGCCGGCAAGCAGCAACCGTCACGCTTGATCAATGTTTTCTTGAGAATTTTTTTCAGTTTCAGAGTATGCAAAATCAAGGGGTGAAACTTGCGATCAGCAAGAAGTAAAGTGTACTCACCCCATGAAAACGAAATAAGGAGGGTTAGATCGGTCGAATGATGCCATGTCCCCTTTCATCCATTGGTACTGACAACATTACATTCCCATGACAAAAGATTAAATAAAATAAAGGGTAAATACCACAAAAAACTCTAAATTATACCCCTTGTAACAATTTTACTCTGAACTTTTTTTTATGCCACCAAAAACCTCAAACTAAGCCAATTGTGACAATTTTATCCTAAAATTTTTTTAGTGCCATAAAAAATCCCAAATTATGACATTTATAACAAATTTATCCCAAATTTTTTGGCCGAGGAGCATTTTTGCCATTTTTCTTTTTCATTTTTCATTTTTTTCTAAATAGAGGGAAGCCGGCAAGGCCGCTCGAGCCTTGCTGGCAAGGGCCTCCCTTGCCTTGCCCAACCTAAGTGAGGGTCGCCCTTGCCGGATCTGGCAAGGACAACCTTCGCTTGAGTTAAGCAAGAGCGACCCTCGCTAGCAAGGGTCAAGCGAGGGCTGCCTAAGCTAGATCCAGCGAGGGTTGCCCTTGCCAGCATTTGGTGAGGGCAGCCTTGCTCGACTCCATCACCGGTGGCTTCTTTCTGTCAAGAGAAACAAAAAATGTAAAAGGACAAAAATGCCCTTTAGCCAAAAAAAACTTTGGGGTAAATTTATTCTATGTGGCGTAATTTATGATTTTTGGTGTCACAAAAAAAATTCGGAGTAAAATTATCACAAGTGATATAGTTTAGAATAAAATTATCGCAAGTGGTATAATTTGGAGTTTTTTATGGTACAAAAAAAATTCAGGGTAAAATTATCATAATTGGCATAATTTAGGATTTTTGGTGATATTTACCCTAAAATAAAAAGACGGATTATAGACATGCAAATTTGATACCAAAAGGATTCAGCTTGATTGCCCTACCTACTCTGAATTCTCGGACCAGTCGTGCTTGGTCGAAATCACAATCAAATGAGCACTGGCTTCCTCTGTGGAATGACATGAAGTCCGGGACGTCCATGTCTTGGCCCCACATCAGTGGCGGGGTCGCGCTACTCAAGAGTGTGCATCCAGACCAGTCGCCAGCGGCCATCAAGTCCGCCATCATGACCACTGCCATCACCTCCAACATGGAGGGCCGACCCATCGTGGAGGAGACGACACTTCTTCTGGCGGACATTTTCGCCACTAGCGCAGGACACATCAACCAATCGAAGGCCGTCAACCCAAGTCTCATTTATGACATTGGACTGTGAAATTACATCCCTCACCTTTGTGGGCTTAACTACACTGAATCCCAAATCGAGGGTAATGACCCATTTCAAACTTGAATTTGCCAGCTCAACTATGCGTCGATTGCGTGAGATTCAAGCCTTCGATGATGAAGGTGAGCGTGACAAGGACGGTGAAAGACGTCGGACGCGCGATGTCGCGTCACCAGTCAGTCATCGACTCGATCAAGGGTCGAGTCTGAATTGATGTGTACCTACGTGATTTGGGGTTCACTGAGACGAACCAGACAGCGAATCACAAAGTTTTGACTCTACGAGGAGAGCTGACTGGAAAGTGCCACGATCATTTGCTCAGGGGACAATTACGTGGATCTTTGCTCGACACTTGATTCGAACCCCTGTCGCTATTTTGTTTGAGTGATCGCAGGGAGAGTATGATTTTTATGGTTCAAAAAATTTGAAGATGGTGATTATTTTGACTTTTCTCCCTATGTTGACATCCTCAATAATTTAGAGGGCAATGACCCATTTCAAACTTGACTTTTCCTTTGAGAACTTCATCTTTTTTCACCTCTTATTTATTTTGATCCATGATTCAAGGGAAATTGACACAAATTATCTCTGAGCTTTGGCTAATGTATAATGTTGTCTCTAAACTTTTAATTTGTTTAGTGTGGTTCTTAAACTTTAACTCAATGTTCAATGTGATCCTTAAACTTTGATTTTGTTCAGTATAGTTTCTCGCTTTTGATACATGTTCAATTTAGTCAATGAACTATATGAAAATGTTCAATGACAACATTGAATATTTTTATATATTTCAAGGATTATATTAAACATGTACCAAAAATTCAAAACCACATTATACGTTAGGCTAAAGTTTATGGACTATATTATAAAAACTAAAAGTTTATGGACTACATTATATACTGGGCAAAAGTTCAAAAACTATTTGTGTCGTTATCTCATGATTTTTAACTATTTTTCCGCAAGGGTTAACCTAGATTTTCTCTCCATCAGAGAAATTGGATCAAACTTTAATTTTTGGTCACTACTACGGAGGACAACAAAACTTTGGATGGTTATCCTTATCATATGAAAAACGTAGCACGATTCTTCTTATGAAGATTCGATATATTTCAATACAACAACCTAATTAAAAAGTGTTCAATATAAGATTTGATTTGTATATATCGTAAACGGATCAACTTGTCTCCACATGAACAATAAATGTGTCACGTGCACTTTATTTTTCGAATCAATTTATGACACTTTTAGAATTATTTAAGTAAATAGGTTGACGTTGCCATAATTTGATAAATTTAGAGCCAATTTTATGTATTTGCAATTCAAATGTTGTGGTCTTGTGTTGCAACTGAGTTGAAAAGAGACGTAACTTGAACCTTTGGTAATAGGTAAATTTTGATATTGGGTATGGGTGAGGCAACTTCTTAGCTACAACTCTGGAGGTATTTGACAAGATCTAACAAACACTGCAACGCCCATTTTCACAATAAAATTTTACAGGGAAAGTTGTATAAGATATGTTTAATTCATTTCTATATATTCATACATGAGAGCTCTTCTTGTAAAATGTCTTGTTGTACGATAAGTAGTTCATGTATGAGTTCTAATTTTGTGATAATTTAAGAATGTGTTAGTTTCGATTCACCAGAGGAGAGGATAATGTTTCCATAAATAAGAACTCTTTTGTGTATTAGTTCTAAGTTCATGCTACATAAGAACACATTTGCCTTTATTTTGCTTCTAAAGTAATTCTAAATCATATTAATTAACATCTAACTCCTTAGATAAATGATAAAACAATTGGGGGTGCACATTAAGAAGGGTGAAGTTTCAAATGCGATTTTTACCATGCAATCATTTGGAGCTAGATAACAAAAAGAAAAAGTAATTTCTTGTGAATCTCTATTCTCACAGAAGGTTGCGTATTTCTCTTTGATTAGGGAAGGTGGATTTAGTCTTACCTATAAAGGCTGGATAAAGGAAAGGTTAGGCTCAAACCCAACAAGTCGTGCAAGAGTCTTCATATGATTATGTAAGCAACAATTTCAGTCTTCTTTGTAAATATTCACAGTCTATATCATAATTGTCCAGTGGACCAAGCTCAAAGAATGTGAAAGAACAAGATAGAGAAATTTAAGAATGCATCACTCCTTTCTATCTGTAATGAAGTTGAAGCGAAGTGATCTATACCAACACCTCTTGATCTATAACCGATCCTGATTAGATAACTGATGTCAAGTAAAAATTCTGATATTGGAAGATCATATAATATGCTCTCTCATATATTAACAATAAAACACTAAGTACCAAATACAAGAAGACATTCTCGAAGTATAAAATTCAAAAACACAAAATATAGCTCTTGCGCATGCACACACAATGAAAGACACATCGAACTTTTGACACATTATATACACTATATGCATAATAGGTTTTTGCATTGATTGATTTATTATTCCCATTAGTCTCTCTCTATCCGGGTGCGAACACATGATCAAAAAATTACTGTGTTTTTTTAATAGTCAATCTATATATATGATTTGTTTATGCTCAACGTGATTGTGGACATAAACTCGATCACTTTGACTCAATAATTCCAATGAAATGGTGTCCATTAGAGATATATATCCTTAAGGGCTGTAGCAATTATCCGATATTCACAGTAAGCCTTTAGTTAATTTTCACACACTCCCCCCTCTCCACCTCCCAAAAGCGTAGACTGTTTTTAGGAGAGAAGCAGAGTCGGAAACCGATCTTCGGACTTACGAATTATACCAAGTCAAGCTGAGCTGCTGCAGCGTTGAGCAAACTGAAAACCTGCCAACAGATTAGTGTAAAGCCTGCCATTCGTTTCATGCCAACTCAGCAACAACCACTTGTTTGTCTAAATACCATATGGGCCATGTGACCCTCCGTACTATGTAAGAAGAGTCATTAGATCGTGCGTGTCGTATGTAGTTTTCCTATTGAAAACTGACAGAGTCTTAATGCACGTCTCGCTCCTTCTGGCATCGATGAAATCGAGCAGTTCGAGTTCCTCTGCTAAGGTCTTTGGGGACACGAACAGGGTGGGTTGCCATGGGCTGTCCAAGCCTGGAAACCTACTTTACAATTTTTTATGCAAAAATTCTCCCTTTGAGTATGTATCCCTTTGAGCACGACACGTACATGGCATGTAAGTCATGTACATGACCCGTACGTGGCACATACATGGCATATATGTCTTTCTTGAGTCTATTTATTTTAATTGAGATATTATCTTAAAATAATTATTTAACTATAAATTGGTTTGTTTTTATTTAAACTTATCGAAATATACAAAAATTTGACTATTCACTACTTTGCATTATTATTTTCTATGATGGTAGACTATAGACACGTCACTTGATACGGACCCATGCCCGATTATCTTTGACATTTCACCCACCAAACCCAAAGCCACCTTTTGACTAATCAGAATCCCACCACATCTCCGCCCTCTCTCTAAGTCTCCCCAGCATTCAATCTAATCTGACGCTTCTTTTCCATGTCTCGACACATTTTCAATCCGTGCATTTCTAGTTTCTCATTTTGCCGACCTTTTCTCACAGTTTCAGAAGAGAGTCAACGTGTTAGGTCACCTGCCGACCCCATTCCACACTTGGTCTCTACTTGGTCGTGCATTTGGTTTAGTTTTACAAATATATTTTGAGTCTAATGCAAATGCTAAAAACTCAAAACTACTTGAAAAATACAAATTATATTTGGTAAAATTTATTTACAAATGAGCTTTGAGTTAAATGTGTGTCTGATAAAAAAACTTTTGCAATGAGTTTTGAGAAAATAAATATTTATTTTTTTGAAAAATTGAACTAAATCTTTTGCCGGACTGGCAAAAGGTTATGGCCGCCAACAAGCTAGATCTAGCATTGGCAATCATCGAAGGTTGCCCGAGGTCGGGCGACCTCTAGCAAGGGTTGTGCAACTTAGCCGAGAGTCATCGAAGGTTGCCCGAGGAGCCAAGAGCTGCCAAAGGTTGCACAACCTCAAACAACCCCTGGCAAGGGTCGCTCAACCCAAGTGAAGGTCGACCAAAACGCCGTGCGACTCAAGTGACCGCCGCCTGGGTCTCGTAGCCTTAGATGGCCCTCGCTTGGGTCTCATAAGGGTTGTGTGACTGCCAACTGCTATCGCGTGATCCTTGCGAGACCTAGGCGAGGGTCACAAGACCCAAGTGGTGATTGCCTAGGTCGCACAATGCTTGGGTCGATTGACTCTTGCCGAGGGTTGCTTGAGGTTGTGTGACCTTCGGCAGCTCTTGGTTGGGTCGCGCGACCCTAGTCGGAGGTCACCCGACCTTGGGCAACCTCAACTGACGGCCGCTAGCGCCAAAGCTAGCTTATCGGCAATCGTAGCCCTTTGTCAATTTGGCGAAAGGTTGCCTCCTTTTTCAATAAAAAAAAAATTAACCAATGGAAAAATTGAAAATATGAAGAATTATTGAGGATAGTTTTGGAAGGGAAAAATTAATTTGAGCATTCAGCCAACTGCTGAAATCCCAAAGCTAGTAGACTAGCTTTTTGCTTTTAGTATTCTCAAGGCTAACTTTCAGTTGAAAGCCATTTATAAATTGTTATTGAATGGTTCAACATTTTTCCAAGGGGCTTTCAAGAACTTTCAATTGAAAACCATTTCCAAATTGTTACTGAATGGTCAACATTTTTCCAAGGGGCTTTCTACTAAACGCTGAACCAAACGCGGCCTAAATCCCAATGCGATATGCTTTTCTTAAGATAGCACGTATATAACACTTATATATCTCTTTAATTGTGCATATCTTAATTATGATATTATTGAAGAGTAATTTTATTAAATAAACTAACATATTCTTCATTAATACACATCGAAGAATACATAAATTTCCAATATTCATCTCTTCCACTTTATTATTCTTTTTAACTTTCATTATGTCCTTTGGCCGTTTCGGCTTTGTCTTGCCTCTTGCTTTTCCTAATGGGGAGCTCTTTTATTTGGTCTTTTGCCATAAAAACGAAGAAATTGATTCGTCGAGATTACCTTGGCTATTCGAAGAAGTTCATCAATAGACATTATGACAAAGGTTGATTAGTCAGCCAGGGTCACCAACTCACAATTTTGTAGATTCAGATTCACATGAACTTTATATTCCCTTCATGAATTGCTAATGTGCACAGTCGACGCTGAATTAGCAAAATGTGAACAGGTTTATGACTGAATTAATAAAAGTACAATAATTTTAATATTTTTAGGACAATTTTCCCGTCTTGTCTATGGGAACCATTGACCTTCTTACTATTGGCACATAAGAACAGCCATCTAATTCTCGTAGAAACAATGAAATTGTTGGGGCCGTACTGACAAAAGGAAAATGTCGAGATTGCATTAGCTATTTGAGGAAGTCCACCGTTCGCATATGGGTCTTAATGGTCTAAAAATCCGATCGCATCTTCCCATGTCTCTTCATTAACGGGGTGTTGTCCCTAAAAAAGCTCTTTAACACCCGTTTATGCTTCCTAATACAATAATGATCATCTAGAATTACTCCGTAATGGGGTCCTCTTAATACATAGCAACGCAATCATAGTTTTGTCCTCCACGGAAAGAGATGAAGTTGCAATCTCTACATTTTGATGAGAAGTCAATTTTGCCTTCTTTCTGTTCATGGATAATCTCATGATCTCTCTAGGATAATTTCTTATTTTAGAGATATTTGATTATTCTGTTGAGTATCTAATATCTCTCAAGATTTTGAAATTGCACGTAGTATGTATATGGCACATACATGGCACGTATGGCAAATTTGCCATAGCTAATGTATATTCTAGAAATCTAGCCAATGTTGTGTCGAAATTTTCAGCTTGGAGGGCCAAGCTGGACCGTGAAGCTCGGGAGGAGAGATGCAAGAACCGTGAGCCAAGCAGCTGCCAACAGTAGCCTTCTTTCTCCAGCCTCGAGCCTCAACGACCTCATCTCTTCCTTCCAAAATGTTGGCCTCTCCGCCAGAGACGTGGTGGCCTTATCTGGTACCGACGCTCGTAAAACACATGACCCTAGATCGGTGCGATTCGTCGCCGGAGTTATCATGTTAAAAAGCATTTTCTTTTACTTTGATTGTACTCAGAGAGAATTAAAAACGATCCTAAATTACCAAATTTGTCAAAAACAGGTTCCCATACGATCGGACAAGCAAAGTGCGCAACCTTCAGAGCCCACATCTACAATGACACCAACGTGGACTCTTCTTCACCCAGACAAGGTGGAATGACTGCCCGAGTGCAGCTGGCTCTGGGGACGACAATCTGGCCCCTCTCGACTTGCAGTCTCCTGATGCGTTCGACAGCAATTACTACAACCTGCTTCACTCCGACCAGCATGTCTCTGGCCTTATCTAGGATAATTTCCTAGACCAGAGATAACTATAATATTTATGTTAATTATCCGTATCTCTCGAGATTGCACATATATTACATGTGTATTGCATGTTTATGGCACTCCCCTTAATTGTGCATATTATTATTTTGGAATAGTTCCTATAAATCTATAAATAAGTTGATATATTTTTCATTAATGCACATCGAAGTATACATATTCATCTCTTCCGTTTTATTATTCTTTTAACTTTTATCATGTTGTTCGGCCATTTTGGCTGTCTTGCATCTTGCTTTTCCTCATGGGGAGTCCAATCTTCAACTTTCCACTGGTGTATGACTTTAGTTAATCTTCTTTGAAAGATTATGGTAACTATTAAGAGTTCGTGATTCTGAAGTCTCGCTCGGAAGGAGAGATCACTTCTCCATCGGACACATCTCATTAGGTTGCTGGCATGAGTACCGAAATCATGAATTTGTACTCCATTACAAATCAAGGGCTTTCGATTAGACCACGCAGACAATCAAGATTTATTACTTGTGTACAATCACAAGTTATCCGTATGTTTTGTCTCTGTAAAGTACAATTTAGAAGTGTATCACCATGTAATCATGGCCGCTTATTGTCGCCTCTGCAGCACCTTCCTGCTCACTTGAAAAGTCGGGTCATCGGGTGATGCGGAAGGTGTCTTCCACCTTCCTTGTGTCGGCATTCACATACTGCAAGCAACACGTAGATCGAAGTTAAACGAGCACATACACATGATCGCCATGAAGGCAATAACATGTAGCTGCTCAATGTTTCAAACTCTACTTGCAGTGCAGGAAATCAGAACTGCGCGTAGTTTCTGATTTTAACAGCATCACAAGAGACCAGAACAGGTTATCAATAAATGGAGTCATCTATCATAAAAAAATGGAGTTAGAAGTCATAAAGCCGAAAGGAATGATAATCATGGGAAGGGCGACAGATATTCGAGAGTGCTATGCAGTATGCAACATTCAAAAGCGGGTTACTGCTGACCTCTAGTTGTAACTCTTTTGGAGTCGCATGTCCTCTGAAATAGCCAAATTCAGAAATCCTTATCAAACTCCAGTCGCTCGGCTGCAGAAGAAAAATCAATGGGCTTCACTTGTACAGATCTTATTCATGGGAGCAACAAAATGGATAATCCCCATGCAGTCGTATGGAGTTGGGTTGAATGATATGAGCAGCAGAACCAGCATAAAAAGTTTAATTTCTTAAGAGCAAGTGAAAGAATATCTGGAATCTTGATATTTCATGGCCCACAAATCAGAAAGCTGTTGTTAAGATGGCATTGTTTAGCCAAGCAGCATTCAACCAACGGATGTGAGGGAGGACAGACTCTGACCTTATCTGTGAATTTATCCAGACTGAACCCGGCCATACCAATAACCACTTGCATGGGTGCGCTATAATTGCTGTGATCATAAGTATCAACCCCGCTTTGATCTTTCTTCGGCATAGCCTTACACTCATTTTGGTAAACTGAGCACGTTCTTTCATAGTTATGAACGTGGCCAAAGAGAACTAGATCAGCCTGTGATATCAAATGCTCAATGAGTGCACTTTCACATATCAACAAATGGTTTAACATGAAAACCGAAGTAAGAAGTGGTAGGTTGCCTTGTTGTCCAACAGCAATGGCTCTACAGCATCATGAAACCTTGGGTCTGCACCTAATCCGTTACCAGAAGTGTACATGGGCCTGTGCCTGCAAGAGGCAACTGTTACACTTGATCTCTGTTGTCTTGAGAGATTTTAGTCTGAGAGTATGCAAAATCTAGTAAAACTCACGATCACCGAGAAGCAAATGTACTTACCCCATGAAAACTAACCAAGGAGTTTTAGATCGGTTGACTGAAGCCATGTCCCCTTTCATCCATTGATACTGACAACATGACATTCCCATGTCATAAAAATAACAGCTCATTGACATGCAGATGTGATCGCAAAAGGGTTCAGATCGATCACGCTTACCTGCTCTGAATTCTCGGACCAGTCGTGTTCGGTTGAAATCATGGTAAAATGAACACTGGCTTGTTCTATGGAATACCATGGCTTGTCCTTCGCTGGGGTTGGCATTGGGAAGTATGTCTCATAAGCAATGCCGCATTCCCCACCGGAGTCCGGAGTTATATACATGGATCCCGAGCCCATATAATCTCTTCATGTAAAAGAAAATTAGAAATCATCTCTGATTCATGCTGCTGTGTATATTGGTTCAGCTGTTTACTGAGTCTTCTATTATGCACAGGAAGAGTCACATTGACCCGAGATAGTTACCTTTCATGGTTCCCAATTGCAGTCATGTAGGAAACTCGGGAAGCGAAAGGGCTGATGAGGTGGAGGAAGAAATCCCACTCCACTAAGAAGCCGGTGGCGTAGCTTATGTCTCCAATATGGAAGATGGCATCCACATTGCCGGAGTCTACATCATCCGACACTGCTTTTGCCACAGAGACTGATCCTGGCTATAGAAACATACAAAGTCGTATCTCAGGAGACCTTCATATTCAGGAGTTTGAATTCTTACAAACAGCTTAGTCTGTGCCACTTCAGTTAATTCAGATGAATGTGACGCGGTAATAATGTTTCTTGAAGAGCCAGTTTTCAGGATGATACTCCACTCAAATCCTGGCATATTTTGTCCCGTCCATCAGCATTTCTTAAAAATTTCAAGGATACACCTTCCTCTTGGTGTATATCCAGTTTCGATAGCATCTTTTCAATGTTGCATTCAGAAATGCGATTTTTCATTTTATGGAATGCATGTTTACCTGAATGTAGTGCTCGACTGAATCATCCAGAGGGGCTTTTCCCATATCCCCGAATGCAAGAAATTTGAGTTCATTTGATCCTCCTGCAGGCGGTGTCCTGAACTGATTTTGTTTGCTCCAACCAACTGAATCACTGGATATCGTAAAACCATTATCAAAACAACTCGAATGGGCCAGCAAATGGTATAAATTTTCTGATCAATTCGATTTCCATCATTTAATTGATGCTAGAAAGAAATAGATTATTCATCTGCTTCCAGTTGCGGCAACTCATTTGCCGTCATGCAGTATATAATTCCAATGTCATGATAACAAGATGCTCCTTATTTTGAAAGCCGCGTACCCGATCCTCTCTCAAACAGACATGCAGCTATCAATACATCTCTAAGGACAATGGCATACAGAAGTATATGCCCAGGCCCCATCATCTACCTAATGTTGTGAGTTCATAGATAATTAACGAAAGTAACAAGTCCATTGCATATCAATTCATTCACATTCACTACAGATTCAATGACCCTGCATCAAGTAGACATGCCACAGATATTGCAATATGCTCAGCAAGAATACCTCAAGCTGATCTGAAACCAATCACTCTTATAAACAACACCTTTCAGTCAATTGATTCTACCTTCCGTATTTGTAAGAATAAGAGGTAGAAGGCTGCAGTCCCGTCATCACGGCTGAATGAATGTAACCAGGGTCATGCCAACCGAAATCTTTGGCAGGACTAGGTATCACTTTACCTGCCAAACCAATAAGACTATATTCAGTGATGAATGAGTTTTCATGAGGCATTTTCAATTGTTTTGCGGGTGACAAGGAAGTCCTAGTGCATTTATAGAGTTTTCAAGGAAGGGTTTTAGGTTAACTTACTGCACATATCATCTCGTGAGAATGTACTGACTTCGGAAGCTTGTGATTTCCCATCTCCATATTGCACCTCCTGGGGTTCCTTGTCTCCGCTAACCCATGTAATCCTCATCTGCAAATTAGGGCATGTATGATTGTCATTTGCAATCGGCATTGCTTTTGAATGTTTTATGCAAAGAGTTATTCCACGCTCAGGCGCAGTATGTCATGCAGGCATGGTACCACTGACTTCATTGGTTAAAGATATAATTGACATTTTTCATGACATCCATAGAGCTAAATGTTGGTGATCCGACTCACGTGAGCTTGACACACCAGTTACTAGACCATTGAGTGCTTACCGAGGTCCCAGTCGAGTCAATGCTGGAGAGATGGCCATAGAGCGGTTGGTTCGGGTTAGCAAAGTTCAAAGAGTTCGATCTCTTCAATACGCATGGTGTGGCAAACCCCCCGGTGAACAGCACAAACTCGATGTCGGTTCTGATGTTTACAACGTGAAACTTCAAGGTGCCACCGCATGTGCTCACGGTACATTTATCATCCTTGTACTCCTTGCACTCCTCCTTCTTGCAGCTCAGATAGTCCGGATCCTTGCTCATGTATTGTGCCTGAAAATGATGGACATAAGCATGCTCCAAAAAGTTGAAGTGGAAACATTTCTCCTAGTCTCAAACTAATTAGCCAGGTAATGGTAGATATACTAGAAAATTTACGGAATTTGGCACATTGCTAAAAAGAAAAGAAAAGATGTAGTATTAATACCAATGTTGGTGATAATTGTAATTCAAAAGCATTTTGGTAAAAGGGTTTGCTTAAATATTCAAAATAACGGGACTACATGCAACATTTTATATGCACCAAAAAAAAGAAGAAATTTTGTAAACCTTTCTTAATATCTAGCATTACTTGAATTAGAGTTACATATGGAATGTTTTCATTTGACTAATATAAATCCAACTCAGAGATTCATTATTTTCCAGTATTCAACAAAGTTAGTATTTTTATGGTTAACAGAAAAAGTACACTTAAATTCCGTTACAAAAAAGTTATATAAATTATTGAAAGATAGTTGTGTAAGTCAATTGCTTATTTATTAAATGAAAATAACAACCATAAAAGAATTCGATAAAGAATATCGTGAAATATCTAAACCAGACCAGAACCAAATAAAGTTTATTGATTGAACCTTTAGCAGATTATAGAACAAAAGACTCTTTTGAGCCCGGAATAGAGATACTTTGACCAAATATAAATAAATTAAAAATAAAACGGACTCCAATTTTCTCCTCTTCTTCCGGGTGGATGAAGACATGACAAGGAATATTCCAGCACTTAAATACAGCCTACAATCGTTAATGCTTGAGCTTGCGGTGGGCGCAGCCGCGCGCTACACACGCAGATGCATAATCAACTTATATATTAGCTATGTTGATTTTATTCAATTAAGTCACTCACACTTAGAGAAAACGCAACATAATGTCTTCGAAAAGTAATATGAATTTCACATGTTTTTCGCATTTTAATCGAATCCTTCTACCACTTTAACGCAATCATCCGTAACCAAATGAAATTTGACATTGTTACGTGAACGCTAGGGACTCCTATTCCGTGACTTTTGTGAGTCGATCATGAGGACTGAAACAAGTCTTGGCAAAAGGAGTTAGGCAATGCGCCATGTGATTTCTTTTTCAATTGCTTTTCTATTCGGCCCCTGTTGATTCCACTATTTTTTCTAGAGCCCCTCCCCCTATTTTACGTTTCTATCACTCATCAAGAAGAAGGTCGATAATTCATCAACAAGACACGATTCGATGATAGATAATATTTACCTTGACAGGATAATGGCATAGAAGAGGAAGATCACTAAGATCACCAGTCTCTGCATACAGAGCCTTATTCAGTGGACAATACGAGACGCTGCAACCCAAAAGAAAACACAAGGAGAAGAAGGAACTTGAATGAGTAACCCGTTCAAGGGTACCGATACTTTTCCAAACAAAAGGTTAAAAAGTTTCGAGGACGAAATAACTGGATATCAGGATGATTCGTACTCGGCGTCCGATGGAGAAATCATGGCGACCCAGTCGTTGTCCGTTGGAAGCCGGACCCCGGTTACATTAACCGTAAGATACTCTTCATCCCCGATGGTGGCGTTGCCACTGACACTGATTTGGAGATACGGGTTCAGGTCGGGACACTCGAGAATCCGCCTTCTGTTCAGCAACCGGAACTCGGATATGCCAGTGTAGTTGAGATGCTCGAGCACGGAGTCGACCACCGAAGGGTGCAAGTTTGATGGCGATGACAACACCGATGACGACAAAGAAGAAGAAGAATAAGAAATACACGTAAAAAGTATGACGGGAATGGAAAAGATTGCGATTTGTGTTGGAATGTGGAGTTCCATAGTAAAATGCTTTGGATGAATGAAGACGAAGGCCTTCTTTGTATACTAACAAGAAATAGAGGTATTAATTAGGACCTAATACCTATGGAAGTATATCTGGAATATACGCTTTCTATAGAGAGGTGTATATTATTTTCCTTAAGGAATAGAAAACAATGAAGAGGATACCATGTTTGTTTCTTGACGACAACATATGCTGACTTGCCGATATAGTTCATCACTTGTTCGAGAATGTTTTAATGAGGAGTGAGTTTTCTTACTTCCATAAGTTTAGTCCGGAGCTCAGATTTGTTCATTCTATCCAATGCCAAGTGGATCAGCTCCTTCTAGTAGCTAGCAATCTATTGATGATTTTGTGTTCATGTTCGATGTTATTTTGAATGGACCAGCCTGTGCAGCTTCTTCCGCTTTGGCACTTTGCACGTCCAAAAGAACCATAGGATGGCATCAAAGTCAAGTAATTTGATGAGGGTTGATGCACGAGCATGCGATAAATGCATCTTGTCTAGATATTAAAGAAATAAAAATTTCCTTTAGCTGATCTTAGGAATATTAGGTGCTCCAGAAATTGAGGAATTGTTGATACCTAAATTTTTACTCGTGGCATCATACACTGTAGAGAAAATTAGGGATGAGCCTAACTGATAAACAAAAATATCAATATTGTGCATTTGCGTTTTTATTATTTGGTCACCAAGAGCTTACCATTTTGCATCAAGTTTGATGGTGATATTGTCAAGTGTGTGAATCGAGATCGGCACAAGATAATAATTGACTGAGGATTAATAGAAATTCAAGCGATGGCTAGAATTGGACAAGTAATGAGTAGGATGATGAGGGCCGGAGATTTGATTGCATTCGATTATTTACAAATGCCGGCAAGAGTACAATAAATATGGCCAAAAAGATGTTTGAATGGAGAGAATTTTGAGAAAGGGATCGTGGATGAGCTGGTGAGACATTGAAAAGATCGGAAACTAATTGTATGCGATTAATTCAAGTTTCAATGGTGGCAGGCATTCTTCAATCAACACCGGAAAAAGGGAAAGAAACAATTTTTCTTCCCAACTTGCAAGGACGAAATCGCAATCGATGCAGCAATGGAAGGAGGGTTTTGATGGACCAAAACCAAGATGGAAAGTTCGTATCGAAAGTCCAGGAGGTCCAGCGAGTTCTTGAGCAGCCTTGGCGCCCTTGTGAGCAGAACGTACAGCAGCCTCCAGTCCCGGGCCAACGACACCCAGCAACGCCAGAGATCCCTAGCGAAGCAGCCCAGTCCTAGCCAGCGATCGTTGACGACATTTGCAGCACCAGGCCAATCCCGGCAAGCCTCAAGCCGCCTCCATCGAAAGACAGGACTACGCTCAAGCCTAGCGCTCCCTCACATGCTGTCCGCACCCACTGCGGCCACTGATTGCAGCCCCAACGAGCCTCCGAGCCGTGCCCCTCAACCAGTGGTAATCTCAACGAGTGCTGCACTCGACGAGCACCCTGTTTCTCGACATCCATACCGTCTTGGTGAGCCACCATAGTTACTGATCGTTACTGTCTTAGTCGCTGTCATCCTCCACGCCTATCCCCACCGTCGCGAGCATCTCATCCCTTCTTAGCCAACTTTTGTCCTCGCTGGAATCTCTTACATTGCCTCCAATCTTGGCGATTAACTTTGGCAAGTCCTAATTCGAGGCAAGCTGCAGAGGGTGCAATTTTGACATATAGTTTTCAATGCACGTTATTCAAAAGTTTAGCCTTAGGTTTTTTTAACTATCTCACGCTTATCTTGGATTGGTCGTTGCATATTAGGGCACCGCCTAAAGGTCGGGTCCTTAGTATCGCCTCATTGCATGGTCCGTGGTTTATTATATATGTGCGTGGTTAATTTAAATAAATCTTGTGTGCATCACGATAATATGTCCTCGAAATCTAGCAATAAACTTTGAGTGAGTTGTATGTTATGATGCCACATGGAGATTAATGACCATCCCGCATATATAACATGTCATTTTTAGGATTTAGTATGCAATCTTAATTCATTATATAGATTTTTCATGTTTAGGATAATGCACGTTAGTTTTAGAACACATAAAGATTTAGAATAATTCATAGTTTTCATTAAATAAGAATCAAATAAAAAAATATCATTAGGATTACATACGGATTGCATATAGGATTCATAACATGCATGTCATTCATTGCACATGATTTAGTGAGTCATACGATTTAAAGTTAAGGCTTTACAAAAATCATATCATGTAGATTAATCAATAATCGCATTACATGCATTACCCGCATTGCATATAGTTCATATAAAACTTTATTACAGAATAAGTTCATGATTTTCCTATAGGTTATTCATATGCTAATCAACTGAGGATAGAAAACATGAATTGCACATAGGATTTCGAATGCATGTTCACTTAACATGTAGATTCCTAGGGTTAATTTAGTCTTTTTTTTAATTAATAAAGAAAAGGAACAATAAAAAATTGATTATATCATGTAGATTGCATTAGTTAAGAATATCCTTTTGATTCGTTGCACATCATCAGTAATTTAGTAGCTCTTACAACACTGAAGATGGCTTAACTTCACTTATTTACTGATTACCAGGGTTGCTTTGGCATGGACACCCAAGCATAATAAGCACAAACCATCTTCTGAGACGTGTGCACATAAACAACAAAAGATAAACTCATCAGAGCCAAATCTTTCCAGTCACCCTCCCTCTGTGGGCTCAAGATACTTCAGTTTTCCGAATTGGCGAAGGAGTACGACCCAACTTGGATTTTCCCATATCTTTGTGTTTTTCTTCATCGACTTCAACACCAGATGTTGAAATCCGAATATTTCAGTCAAAGTTCTGACTTTCCTTTTTGATTTTTCCTCGCCAATTTCTGCTTCAAACAGGGGAAGATTTCCTTATCCGCAAGTTACTTAAGTTGAGATCCGGTCCAATACTTCCTCGATGAACATCTAAAAAATTAACTCTATGCTTCCCTTCATCTTAGGTTGGGTTTCGTTCATGGACTCAAATATGCAAAAACTAAAGGTAGGGAAGAAAAAAGCGGGCAAGCAGGAATTTTTACATGCAAAACCCTTCCAAAATCAAGAAGGGAAAAACCATGGTGCCGCACTAGGCAATCTCTTCATTATCGATATCAACGTTACAAGCTCATGATTACAAAGTTTCGGCGTTACAACTATAAAAGAAATTGCCCTATTTATAACAGGAGTCTAGGGCATACATAATTAAATATGGAAATTACATGTATGCTTCGATTTTCTTTAATATCTTAGGATGTGTGACCTATTGGGAAGTGTCTACCCACAATAATATTTTTCTCCATTAGACTCCACAATTCCATCATTCTCCCACTTAGATGTTGATCTTAAAAAAACAACAATAATCTTTTATAGTCTTCATCTTTTCAACCCAAATTGTCCTAGTGCGGCGGCCCCCCTCATCACTTACCATGGAGGCAAGGGGTCCTATGAACTAAATCCAAGTTTGAGTTGCAAACTTGTGACAAGTATGCTATCCCACACACGGCCCTTCCTGGCCTTAATAGGGACTGCATGTTAGTCACCAAGTTCCTTCTCAAACTATGAACTTAGTTCATAGTAAACTCTAGGATATCGGAAATTCTGATGCACAGGATCCCATGAGGGTAGGTGCAGAGCATACTCCAGGATTTTTCTCAATCATAGTGTTTGTTCAAAACCATCGTTCTGGACTAGAAGAGAAATGAGTGTTTAGAAGATCATGTTAGAAGTAGAGTACACAACACACTTCTTATTTCACTCTTTGGTTTTTACAATGGAGACTCATTGTTCTTATATAGGTAGAAGATGATACAAACGACAAGAGCGAGTAGACAGGCCATGTTCGGAGATAATTATGGGAACATATTAGCCACTTATGGGCTACAAACATAGGGAGTCCTAAAGAAATCCCCTGACAAGCTAGAAATAGTGAATTTTCGCTGGGTGCTACAGCAAAAGCAGACTAGATGAACAGTGTATAGTGTACAGTAACCGTTGCTACAGTGATTTCGTAGCGGCTATTTTGGCCACGCCCCTTCTCTAGCATTATAGTCATAGTCTGAATCATCAAAGCCTATGATGAGCTAACTGTTCCTTGAGTAGAGTGTCTTCATCTACATCTGATGGACTAGTGCTTTCGTCTTTTTCTCTTTTGAAAACACGGATGAGATTCTCGATTTCTTTTGCTGATAGGTTAGGTGGACGAGAGGAGCTAGCATCGAAAGGGCAGAGAAAGAGGCGGGAAAAGGGGTGTAATTTTGGGTGTCTCCCAAGGAGTTTGAATTATTTTGTCTGAAAAGTGGTCCCCCCCAAGGATCATAGGAGGAGGAGTCTGAATTATTTTGTCTGAAGACATTGAGAGCTTCTTGAATCTGATTTCTCGTGGGATCCCAAGCTTCAATGTGGTCCCAAGAGACAGGAACCTATGCGGATGGCCATGCTTCTGGTGGGATGGTGCTATTTTCTTGACATAAGATCCTCTAGAGTTCTCAAGATGCAAGTTTGCTGGTGGTAATGTAGTAAGGAAGTGTCTGATGAATTCGTGCAAATTCTTGGAAAACTTGAGACTTGTAACTCAAAGTTCTTGCAACAAAAGGTATGTCAGAGTTTCATCCAGTGGGATGGCAATATGTCCATAATCGGTGAAACAGGACAATAGTATGTCGCTCTAGTTTAGGCCTTCCATGACGATTCTGGACTTTGAAGAGTTCCTTCTAGTATTGGAGTGGTTTAAACCATGCGAAAACATCCAAGAGATATTTCTGGTTATGATAATGACTAGCTACATCTTTGATAAAAACCTGCAAAAATTTGTCAGTGGGAAATTCAATGGCTATGGTGTACAGATTGAACATGTACCAAAATAACCATTTGAGATCTTCGGGAAATTCATCATTAGGAGACCATTGGAGAGGGTGAATGAATGGATATTGTGGATAGAATCCATTTGGTCTGAGCATCAATCCACCATGCTCACGAAAAATTCAAAGATGATATTCCCACATTAGTCCTGGAAGTCTTTCTTTCAGAGCATTGTGTCGGATGACCAGTGGGATATCAGGAGGATATTTGAGACTTGGCCAACCACACTACGTGTCAGTGGTGCGATATGTCTCTGAAAGAGGTTCCTTTTTGACATACATGTTGATTGCTTGAATTGGTTCTTTTGGCCCGGATAAGAAGTCGGCAATGACATTCTTAGTCCTTGGAATATGTTTGACTTCAAATGAGTATTTGGAAAACCATTCGGCCCATCAGAGCAACTGTGGATGGGGAACTTGTTTCTATTTGAACTTGAGCATCTGAGGGGAGGAGGACATATCCATTTCTACAAGAAAATGGTGTCCAAGGAGGTGAAATTCGAACTTTTTGATGCCATACTTGACTGCAAGGATCTCCTTGAAAGTGGAATGGTAGTGGATTTCTACCTGAGAAAATCGACCACTTTTGTGGGCACAAATATGCCTAATTCCATCAATTTCCTCAAAAAGGATGGTTGCCCAGTATTTGTCGCTGAAGTCAGTTTGGAGAATCCGTTTTTCAGTGGAGGGGATTTTCAAAGGAGGGAGGTGTTGCAGAGTCTATTTAAGCTAAAAGATAACTTGAGTTTACTTCAATCCTTATAGGGGAGGGTTTTTCTTGAGTACCCTTTGGAAAGGTCTGAGAAGTTTGGAAATTTGAGGAACAAAATCTCGGAGATAATTGACAATGCCAAGAAATTGTTGAACTTGTTTGGGTGTGAAATCCTTTCCGGGGAACCTTTGAAGTTCATCAACAATATGGGGTTCGAGGCAATAGGTTCCATCTTTTAAGCGCATGCCTAGGAATTCAATTTCTTTTTGGGCAAGAATCATCTTCTTCTGGGAAAGCATGATTCCATATTTTTTGACAATATCAGCAAATCGTGTCAAAAGTTGGTAATGTAATTGTTCATCGGAGCTGAACAGAAGGATGTCGTCGATATATATCTAGGAGCGAGAAAGGATGGGCTCGAAGATTTTGCACATAGCTTTTTGAAAAAGAGAATGTGTAGTTTTGAGACCAAAAGGAACCACTATCCATTAGAAATGTTGGTTTGGGATACAGAACCCAGTTTTGGGTCTGTTTGATGGGTCAATACCCAATTGCCAAAATTCTGCCTTAAGGTCAAACTTAGAATATATCTTTGCTTGGGCAAGGCTAAGAAAGAGGGAATTGCGGTGGGGCAATGTGAATTTATCATCTTGGAGAAATTGATTCAGAGGTTGGTAATTAATGACTAACCTCATTTTCCCATGATTCTGTTCAGCTCACTTGTTGACATAGAATGGTTCACATGCCCATTGAGAGTCAGAGGGTTCAATGAGATCTTGTGCCAATAGTTCTGCACATTCTTGTTGGACAATGGCAAGGTGTTCTAGGCTCATCCCAGAATTGCTGGCTTTTGTGGGATTGATATCTTCATTCCTTTTGAAAGGAAGTTTAACATAAAAGAGGGAATTTTTCCACAATGGTTGGGTGCAAGTTTGGGAAAATTGGGAGTAGGTTTCGGCACAAGAGGAGAGTAGACTTTGGATGATTGGGTCTAACATGGCTGGTTGGAGAGCATAGAATCTCTTAATATCTACCAATGCACGGAATTGATGTTTGAAATGAAGGCTATTGGAAATGATTCTAAGCTTTGGAAGTTGGATCAGGATGTCCCAACCAATGATAATATCTTTATTAGGAGATCTAAAACCAAGGATTTTGGTGGTAATTGGACACTGAGGAAATAATTGAATAGTGATGGGTTTGCTGCGATACTTGGTGGCAAAAGTATAACCAGAAGCGGAATTGAAATACTTGGTTGGTATATGGTTTCCAAAATTCTTCTGGGAGAATCTTTGTGTCCAGGATGGAAGAATTGGCTCCAGTATCGATAAGGGCTACAAGAGGGATTGATTTGTGGTATATGGACAAGAGAATATGAATAAGGATGTATGGGTGATGGACTAGTTCAGTGATCTGAATCTCATTTGGAGAGTTTAGAAAAAAGGTGAATATATCGTTTTTGAATCTGAGCTGTATGTCTGAATTGCACAGAGAGTGTCCTCTGAAGGTTGATCATCTAAAGAGAAGACATATTCAATATCAGAGTCGTCAAGCTAGATACTAGTGCTTTTGGCAATTTTGTCAATCAAGTGGCTTCCTTCTTTCTTCGCCTTTAGACAATTTTTGGCAAAATGTCCTTTTTTGTTGCAGATATAACATCTATCTTTGCTCTTTTTCTTTGAGAAGCGATGATGACGTTTGTGCAAAAATTTCCACTTTCCTTTACCTTTTCCTTTGTGCTTCTTATGAAAAGAGAAACGTTTAAAATGTTTCTTCTTTTTGCAACCTTGTGTAGAAAGGATCTGAACAGTCCTTGGGACATTTGATCTTCAACCCTGGTTTGAAGCATGCTTTGTCAAGATGCCTATTTTCCTTGAGGTAGTTGCAGAAGGCTTCTCGGCGAAGACAGAGTTCTTCAATGGCAATGTGAATAGCCTGCTGGATCTCTCCAAGAGTAGCTTCCGTTATGCTTTTTTGTCGTTGTTGAAGAGTTTGTTCTGCAACTTGGTTGACTTCTCTTGGGATGGATGCCAGGAAGGTTAGTTTAAGATTTCAATCTACTCCAAGCAAATAGAATAACTTAATCATAGCTTGGAAGTGTCGATCAAGATCTTTGCGTCGTAAAGAGCAACAATTTCGCTCGAAGAACTCCTTTCTCTTGAGTTCTTTTGAATATTCTGGCTTGCCGACGAAATATATGTGGATAATCTGGATAGTATTATCCAAAGGCTGTGTCAAAAGGTAAAGTTGATTTTGTTTTGAGGCAGTATGCCACCAGTCTTTAAGAGCTCTAGTAAAGCGGCTGGTGAATTCCAAGAGGACATTATAAGTGCTAGGTTCCGAAATATGCCTTGTAGTTAGCCAGGCATGGAATTCTTGGAGCCTTTCGGGCCACTTATAATATGGAATATCATCCAAGGTGAAGTGGACTCTGGGTGATGACGCAGAAAAAGTCTGAGTTGCGTCGGGTTGGTCCTGGTGGAGTATTTCAGGTTCAGAAGACATTTCTGTTTCTTTAACATCATCTGCCATGAACAGAGTATCTTCCGATGAGGATGATCCCAGCAAAATTTTAGAATCTGAATCGGAAGAAGTTTCAATCAGCCTAACTTGGGACGGCTTAATAGTAGAAATAGTAGGAACCTAGTGCCAAAGGAAGTTTTCAAGTGGATTAGAAATAGTCAAGGTACCAGGTGGTTGAGTATCAAGTGGGTGCTTTGGTGTACTAGGTGGTGACACCGAAGACTCAATGGGAGTCGAGAATTTCTTTTGCTTTTGCTTAAGTTTGCGAAGTTTTTCTTGAAGAATCAATAAATTATTCTACGGAGAAGGGGCAGCTGAGCTTAAAACAGTAACAAATGAGGAGGATACTCCAAGAGGAGAAGATTTTGGTTTCAATGGTAAAGAGGGGGAAGGGAAAAAGGATTGGTCAACAAGGGTAAATGATTGCTGGCTTTTGAGAATTTGGATCTGGCGCTTGAGCTTTTTAATTTTTGGTCTCTGGTCTTCCAGGTAATAGCTGAGGGGGTGTCTACTTAGTTTCTAGCAGATGAAGCCTTTTCTGGAAGTCTTTAAGCATTTTGCAAGACAATGTAGTATTTTGATCTACATGTTCAAGGCGTGTAGCAACAGTTCCATGGAGCTCATTCTGGGCTAAAGCATTCTCAGTTTGCCAGTTCAAGACAGTCTCTGCAGCAGATGGCTGTTTACGTTGTCCCTGTGCATCAAGGCCAGTAGGATTGGGTACCTTAGGAGAGTGTCGGTACCTTTGATGTGGATTAGAGAATTTTTCCAACAGAGGGAATTTCCGTGTGCTGCTCGATTCAGGTTCTTTGGTTTCAAGTGGAGGGAAGTTGTTAGGTGAAAACATACATATGCTGGGTAGAATAGGAGGTGATTTGGGCTTAGGTACACAAGTACTTGGCCTGGGTAGGTTCGAAGGACATGAAGGGTTCTTTTTTACCCATTTCTGGATTGGCTCATAAAAGGGTGAAATGATCATGGGTCTCATTGAGGGTGGTTGAGGAGAAGGACCTGGCTTATAGGGAGGTGGAGATGAGGTGACTACAGGAGGTTTGGGTGGTCCATAAAAGACAATGAACTGGTATTTGCCACCATCTTCTCCAAGAAGTCCGACAGCTAGATCTCCATCAAGATACCTTTGGTAAATGGTATCTTTCTTTTTCTTTCTTTTGGAAGAGGGCCCGTCATCTTCATCTTCAAATTTTGTGTAGGTTGGACAAGCACAATCTGGATCCCAAAAACAATGTCCGATAGGATTTTTGAAATGATGGATCGGCTGTCCTTGAGAACCAAAATAATGGACAAATCACTTGTCATCTGGTTCGGTCGAAACAGGATCGGTGGGACAGGGTGTGAAATGAAGGATGGTAAGAAAAATAGAGGAAGGTTCCTCTATGGCCTTATTGAATTTGATGGCAACAGTACCATCTTTCTTTCTGGTGAACTGAGGTTCACTAGATTGGACCGGTTTGCAGCTTTAGTGGAGTTTTTCGTAGTTGGTGACCCAACTATCTGGGAGGAGCTTAACAAGCTCATTTCATGGGATCTGTCGAGGAATATGGATACAAGATGTCCGGTCATGGTCGATTGAAATAACAAGGGCATCTTCAGAGTTTGGAATATTGAGATTAATGGCATGATTCTGAACACGATAGATCATTTGATAGTGTAAGGTAGCATCAATCGATATAGGAGTCTGAGGGGCTCCAGTAATCTGCAGCTGAACCTTAAGTGCAGTAAGCAAGTTGGGATTTATAAGAGCAATGTTGAAATTAGGGAAAAGTGTGACAAAGATTGTTCCCACATTCATTGTGGTTTGAATGGTACCAACAAAAGCTTGCTAGTATTCCAAAAATCTGGTGTCCAAAAGAGCAATTCGAGCTGTAATTGGTAAGCCTTTTTTGCCATGAAAAGTTAGGACTAATCGGATAGCTCCAAAATGGAGATGAGTATATCCTTTATGGATCCACTAAGCAGGGAACTCAGGTGGTATCTGAAGAGTGACAAATTGTTCTTGTTCAGTTGCCTGAATGGGGTGTTGATCAAAGCGGGAAGACTGTACATACTCCTTGACTGTTCGAGGGGTATGTTTTATCAGATGTTTGATGGATCGAAGTTGAGAGAATGAATGTGGTTTGGCGAAAGTAGTGTAGGGATTCATCATAGGAAGTTGGGTTTTTAAAATTTTGCTATCCTCAGTGAGGTAAGCAACCTCATAGAGGTAGTCTATCTTTGAGCAAGAGGATTTTCATAGTTTTGAAGGAGGCTGAAGAGAAAGATTAGATGTAAGAGATATGGGAAGAGAACCAGACGTAGACGAAGGAGAATCTGAAGTTTCCATGAGAAAAGGGTTTCTCTTCTAGTACCAAAACAAGATCTTGCCCAAACTAAAATGATTGATAATGATCCATGGCTCTGATCTCATAAAGGGGCAATGCACAGCCTCAGTTTCTCAATGGTGACAACCTTTGTTAACATATCTGCTAGATTTTCTATACCAATAATCTTCTTTAATGACAATGTGCCGTAATCTATCAACTGATGAATTTGATGATATTTTAACTCAATGTGTTTTGTCCTTGAGTGAAATACCGGATTCTTTGCAAGACAAATAGCACTTTGACTATCACTGAAATAACACTGTTATCTTGCTCCTTGCCTATCTCCTTCAATTTTTTTTTTAACCAAATCATCTCTTTACTAGCTTCAGATATAGTCACATACTCTACTTCAGTGGTTGAGAGAGATACATAAGTCTGAAGTCTAGACATCCAACTGATTGCAGTGCCACTTGAGATAAAAACATAACCCGATGTGCTCTTCCTATTATCCAAGTTACCACCAAGATCTATATCAACAAAGCCTTGTAAAGTTGCATTATTTTTCATAAAACATAATGATATACCTGAAGTGCCTTTCAAATATCTTAATAACCACTTTACAGCTTCCTAATGTTTTATTCCTGAATTTGCCATGTATCTGCTCACAACTCCCACTGCATGAGCTATGTATGGTCTAGTACACACCATTGCATACATTAAACTCCCAATAACTGATATTAGAGCCAATGGTTACGGTTTCTAGGCAGGTAGGCATTGTAGTGTAACAACGTGGGCCTGTGAGGATAGCCCAGGTAATATTATGGTGTAACAACGTGAGCTGGGATATGATAATGTTGGGTCAGAAGGATATCTGATTTAAGGGGCAGTAGACATAACATTGGAGCTCACACATGATGGGGAGATTGTTAGGATATATGTGTGAATTGTGTTAGAGAAGTAGTCCCACATTAGAGAATTGATGTGGTGTAGAGCAGTTAATATATCATAATTGACCCATAACTCACTAGCTTCAACTTTTGAGTTAAAGTGAGTTCAACTAGATATATTAACGGGCTCGAACTTGGGTTTCCCCTTGGAGATCTCCCCATGTAAGGTTATCAGACTTTTGTTGCGCACTCCCAATAATTTATATTCCCTCCTCATGGTCTATATAAATTCATAATGGATGTTGTCTAATACGGTGTTTAATCTACCATGCATCCCTAAGAATAATCAACTCATTTTGAGCTTCAATAATGCTATTTATATTCCCTCCTCATGCTAATTCTTGAGCTTCAACAATAGGAACTCCAACACCTATTGCCTTGTCCTCGCAACCGTCGTGCATGGGAACGAAAAAATCGCTAGTAGAGCATGCATAAAACTAGTGTATTATTAAGGGAAAACATGTGTGGTGTCAAGCTGCCCATCCTCCTCTAGTAAAGAAGCATTTTTGGTCGAATGTTTTGGTCCTAGGGATGTAATGTATGATAGGTGCACAACCTTTGCCTCGACCTGAAGGTTTCTCTCAACCCTTCATTCGAGTCATGTCTATTTCCATCTAGTACCTATTAAAATATGTCTTGAGTTTGAACCCATATATGATACTCAATTCACATGCTCAGCTTTTATTAATACCCTGAAAGGGATGAGTGCGTTTGTAGAGCTTTCAATGAGAATAGCACCAATTTGGAGCATTAAATAGAGATGGACATGAGTTTATGTGCATAACTCCACGTCTATTTTTTTTCTTCTTCCTCATTAATGCATGAACATGGAATGTGCATCCATGCCCATAGAATATTGTGGGCGCCTAACGTCTCTCCCCTTCTTTTGGTTATCTTTCATGGGCTTAATTTGATTTTTTGGTTAATAAATGGCCAAAGAGAGAAGGGGAAGAAATGAGGAGCTAAGAGCTCTTGGTGCTTAAAAGTGTCATCACATGTCAAGTTTTGATACTTGAGATGTCTGACACTTGGTTTTGGCAAATCACACGACCGGGAGTTTCATATACATGAAGTGGCAAAAGAAGGTATTTCGTGCGATAAAGTCGATAATCATTCACCATTCCATGTCGGCAACATTGAGAAGGAGCTTATCTTATTTTTCCAGGGATTCGGAAGTAGAATGGTACAATTGAAAAAGAAAGGGAAAAATTGTTCAAGAAGTCCTAAACATATTGCATGTTTAATTATGCCAATTCAATTATGAACTTTTTAATTGTACCAATTGAGTCCTTAACCTTATCATATCTTGCCAATTAAGTCCATCTGACTAATTTTGACTAAAAAACACTAATGTGGTGGCCTAGTTAGCACTGATCATCCTGGGTGGTGTATCGCTACTAACATGGGCAATTTTTTAATTTTTTTTCCTTTTTTTTTTCTTTCTATTTTTTCTTTTCTTTTTGTTAGTGGCTAGTGTCATGTGATGGTTGGCCACTAGCAATGGTCGGACAGGGCTAGGGCAAGGTTACCCTCGCTCAATCTGGCAAGGGCCACCCTCGTTGGCCATAGGTGAGGGATGGTCTAGCTTGGGAAAGGCAACAATTGCCCAAATATAGCAAGGGTCGGCTCACCTCCCCTCTGTTTGGTGAGAGCCGCAACACCATCACCTAGTGTCAAGTGAGGGTCACTGGTCCATGGTAAAAAAAAGAAGAAAGTAAAGTATAGTGAGAAAAGAGAAGAAAAATGAAAAACCAAAAAAATTATAAAAAAGAAAAAAACTAGTCAAATATTATCCAAAAAATATTAACGTCAACGCCGACCATGCCACATAGAATGGTTGGCATTTAACTCAGTAATTTTCATATGAAATTGACCGGATAGACTCACTTAGTAAAATATGAAAATGTTTGAGGCTTAATTGACATAATTGAAAAGTTTATGATGACTTAGTCAAAGTGAGACAGGTTTAACACATTTTGGACAATTTTCCCAAACAAAAAGGGAATCAACACAAACCTATTCTTATCGGAGCCACTTGTCGTTAATGTATTTTTGAATTTCTTCATCACATCTCATAAATTGGATATACTAACAGATAAAGCTATCTAGGTGAAACTAGAAAAAAAACTTACACTAGAAAGTCAAATGTTACTTATGAAGTGCAATAGAATTCTAAGCATACCGTGTGCTCAAGTCCTCAAAGTTTTCCAAACTTGTGCATTTCAACTCCTAATTTCAGTGCTAATGGTGTTTATTCACCGAAATTTCGAAATACTTGATTTTCTTACAAAATTGAACCTTTGATAGAGAGAGAGAGGAGGCGGGGTTGTTTCATAAGTATTTGTCAAGGATTTTTGCTTAGGGTTTATGCTGTTCTTACATGAGTTGTTACATAAACAAGCAGTCGAATAATAAAATAGATAGAACAAGAAAATAAATTAGACATTAGATTTACATGACTCAGTCATAGTGATTTACATCCATAAAAAGAGCATCAATGGATTTCACTATAGATCAAGCAATACAATAAAGATTATAACCACACTTGAATCACTCAAAAACTTTATATATTTTCAAGTTCCAATTACACCCAATAACTCACATAGCGTTTAACCCCACAAATTTTACTCTAAATAATCTCTCAATTTGACAAAAGAATTACACACAAATATTACTAAACAATTTAATCGGCTGCAAATACTCGAATTCTTGGATGTTACTTGCCGAAGAAAAACCCTGACGAAGAAGCACCCTTCTATACGCGTTCATGGACATGTGCCCCCTTAAACTCCCACGACCGAATATGACTCAAATATATTCTAGTTTTCCGAATTGGCGAAGGAGGACGACCCAACTTGGATTTTCCTATATCTTTGTGTTTTTCTTCACCGACTTCAACACCGGATGTTGAAATCCGAATATTTCAGTCAAAGTTCTGACTTTCCTTTTTTATTTTCCCTTGCCAATTTCTGCTTCAGACGGGGGAATATTTCCTTGTCCGCAAGTTACTTAAGCCGAGATCCGGTCCAATACTTCCTCGATGAACATCTAAAAAATTAACTCTATGCTTCCCTTCATCTCGGGTTGGGTTTCGTTCATGGGCTCAAAATTGAGAGATATCTTAACATGAGTTTATACGGTAAACTGAATCTATGTGAGTCATATGGACTTTGTCCTTACAAGCAATTGGGTCTTAGGTTTGACCCTATGTCTGTGCATACTATGTGTACATGTTTTGGTTTCATACTGGTTATATTCCCTCCTCACGGTTTACACAAAATTCATAATGGATGTTGTCTCAAATGGTATTTAATCTACCATACATCTCTAAGAATAATCAACTCATTTTGAGTTTCAACAACACTAATTTGTGGAGGTGTGCATTTTAGTGTTAGGGATAAGGGACCCACATGGGGATTGAGAGATTAAATACTTGATATATCTAGTTATCTCTTAACTCATTGATATAAATTCTTGTGTGACTATGAGTTGATATTTATGAATTTGGACTTGTACTTTTTCTTTGTGATCTCTAAGATAATCTATCGATCTTATGCTGGTGTGCATCTTAACAAGTAGTATCACCATTTGTGATCAATTACTGGCCAACAATAGAAAATTTCACGCATAATTACAGATTTTTAGATTAAATTATCATTACGTCACAATTTGGTTGAAGAGACTGTATGGAGGCAGGTTTTACGATGCATCAATGTGGGGTGGAGGTTTACTAGATATAAAAGGTTGACTCATAATTCTGATTTATGTTATTGTGTAAATATAGATTCAACTGCATAATATAAAAATAATGGACTCCAACTAAGGCGCATTTACGGAAATTTCCTCATAATGGGGAATTGGAATTTTGCGGCGCCACCCAATTACGATAAACATGAGGCGGAGGGTTAATTTGCATTTGATTCTAGACGCAATGTTACACAAGAAAAAAACTTATAGTTAGATCGATTGAATCAAAACCATGTGAGTTGGCATTTAATTTGAGAAAAAGAATTCATTCTAGGGGATAAAAAATATTATTAATACTTGAGCAGACGAAAAAATAATTTGTGAAAATAAATAATTCTTGAGAAATTAGACAACAGAAAACAGATAAACAAAATTAGAAAAATGTAATCACTAAATCAAAAGAAAATTGTCAGTGTCATTAAAAATGTTCATTAAATTTCGCAGATGATTAGTCACTTTGCTAATCTCTTACAAACTTATATTTGCGCGACAGAAAAAGATAATCATAAGTAGAAAAATAATATCAGTGTTTCTCATAAATCTTGAGTAATTGGAAAGAAGCCTTTGACGTGGTATTGCTAAGTCCTTGAAGACCCCAAAGCGCGGCACATGCTGACGGTCGGCTTTATCCGAGTGAGATGTCTTTCCGTGGACTTTTCCTGGGTTTCGACAAATGTTTTTTAGAAAAAATATTGGTGGAGAATGAAAACGATGCAGCAATTCGGGAGAATGGCATTCTCGACAACCTTAAAAATATCCATATATCTTCCACGTTGCTCTGTACGCCGTCTCAAATGACTGAATTGGGATTGGAAAGGAGTTCTAGAATCAACAACCCTTTGTCTTCCCTTAGGAATAACGAGTAAAGGGGTAACAACAAAACGAATGGATAACGATAAAACGACGTTCTCATGCCCCCATACTATTCATTGCCCTTCCATCTCATCCCTTCTATTATAAGCAAAGCACACGATGAACCGATTGAACCAATTTCAGCTATTTAAGCTCACCTTGAAGACCCCAAATTTCACTGACTAAAAATTAGCAAGAGAGCACCTAAAATTGTTGTCTGACTCTCTTGGCATCTCGAAGACTTCATCTCTCAAAAATACTCAAGAGTTGCCATGAAATATACTGCAATAATCTTGATCCTTCTACAATGTTGCCTTGCTTTGAAGGCCAACTCGCCAATCCTACATAAGTATGAGTTGATTTTCAACTTCAGTGACTCTCTAAGCGACACTGAAAACTTCCTGCAATCCACCGGGGGACATGCACCGACTTCTCCTTATGGCAAGACCTTCTTTGGGCATCCGACTGGTTGTCATTTAGATGGACGTCTTGTAATTGATTTCATTGGTATGTAGTTCTCCTAACTCTTCTTTGCTTTATGTAAATGCATGCTCGTGTCAAGGAAAATAACAGGCATTTAAAACTGAATGCCGCTATTTTTGTGGAGAATATTTGGATCTTTAACAGGATATATCCATGCTCAAAGAGGGTTATATTTCTACGTTCGGTGTTGACATCAGGCTCTTTCACTAACAACAATATATATTTTTTCTTTCGAAACGGTGTGTACATGTAGAAAGGAAAAGGAACTTCTCCTTTATGAATGAGCTAATAACTATCTTTAACCATCTTTATCATTGGGGTGTTAATTATATATGTTTTAAGTGGTGAATATGTATTACGTACGTGAAAATGCAGCGGAAGCAGTTGGGTTGCCCTCTCCAAAGCCATATCTTGAGGTAGTCAATGGCTTAGTCGATGCTCATTGCGGAGTTAACTTTGCAGTTGCTGGTGCCACAGCGCTTGATCCGACATTCTTTGCAGCTCAATGCATTCTAGCCTTGACAATGACGAATCATTCCTTGAGCGTTCAGCTCGAGTGGTTCAAGAAACTCAAATCTTCTCTTTGCACAACACAACAAGGTAGATACAAACCCTATTTTTGTATGCTCTGATTGAGGATAAAATATATAGCACTAACCTTTTTGTGTGATCGATCTTATTCACTCAAGATACGGTCATTTATTGAGGTGATTTGGTAGACAACACGTTTATGTAGCTTATAAATCTTTCGTGGCTATTTAAGCACATTCAGGTATGTTCCACGCCAGTATGTTGATCAGACTTTAAATTTTTGAAAGAAGAAGCTACTTGCACAGGAAAAAGCATTATCAACTGTAGGACTCATATTGTTGCTTCCTCGAAAATGGATAGTGCTCACTGAGCCTATATCTTTCTACCTTCAGTTAATAGGTCATTCGTGTGCCTTCATAGCTCAATGTTCAAGGCTTGAGAACTAAAAATTCACTTCTGTAATCGCAAAAGGTGTCGACTCTGATGATTCATTTTCCAAGGATATGCTCGGTGGGGACACCGCAGTTATTGCTGAAACTGGAGACTCCTGGTTTAACTGTCAGAAACTCCGGTTGCCTGAGAATTGCGGGTACTACAAGCTGGAATTTCGACATTTTCATTTGCAATCTTCCAGATTGCCTCTTTTTGTATGTGGATGGTTGTCTCGGGGTTCATCTAACTTATATTCTCATATAAACTTCATTTAGGTATGAATTCCAGATGCAATATGGATTAATAGGTTGGTCGGTGGGTGCCACTCTAGGATACGCTCAAGCTGCCGCTGACAAGCGTGTGATAGCTTGCATTGGTGATGGCAGTTTCCAGGTCAGTTGCAATATCTATGAAGAATGGTACGAAAATTTCAAACTTCTGCAGAAACATCAACTGAGTAATTCCTGAAATTGTTGAACAGCCAAAAAGTGAACTTTGAATAAATTATAAAAACCGAATGACATTTTGGTGACGTCTTATAGCTAAATTGTCAAAGAAGCTTATTGGATGATCATGTGTGAAAATTATGTAGATTGCACTTTCCTCTTGTGAAGATAAGTCTATCTTCAACCCGAGTAATTGACAAAGAAACTGACTAGTAACAACTCACAGAGTGAATTTTCTTTCTCGAATTGGTATATTTTCTTGTTAAACAAAGTGATCGCGTTTATCTCACAAATCACTTGGAAGATTGCATGACCTCTTTTTCTAGTCTGTCAGGCATTTTATACTTTGAAGGGACCTAAGCGATTTGTCTTCCCTTTACTCAGGTCACAGCTCAGGATATATCGACAATGATTTGATGTGGACAGAAGAGCATAACTTCCAGATCAACAACGGGGGTTACACAATCGAAGTGGAGATTCACGATGGCCCTTACAATGTGATCAAGAATTGGAACTACACTAGTCTCGTGGATGCCATTCACAATGGTGGAGGCAAATGCTGGACAACAAAGGTTAGCTTCGACCCATGATGTTTTCATTTTAATTCTAACTAACGACAACGGGAAGGATGTATGGAACCCAATTAACTCGTTCCCACTCGTAGTTTCCTTCCATTTTTTCTTCCTATGCTTATTTTGTTTATGAAAGGCATGTTGATGGAGTCTTGGGTCTGCAACTGCTTCAAATATCTGAACTTTTTACTGACTCATGTTGCGAAAGCAGGTTCGCATGGAGGAAGAGCTAATAGATGCGATTGTGACAGTGAATGGGCCGCATAAGGATTGCTTGTGCTTTATCGAGGTGATCGTGCACAAGGACGACACGAGCAAAAGAGCTGCTAGAGTGGGGGTCGCACGTCTCTGCTGCAAACAGCCGTGCTCCTAATCCTCAGTAATTTCTCTGTGTTCTAAGTCCTCGGTTGATTCGAGAGAGAGAGAGGGGATCACTTGTGAATAAGATGAATGCTGATGCGCGAGAGCTTTCTGTATGATGTAAAATTTTAACAAGAGTGAATTGTAAAATAAAGCTACTGGAACACCCTTTGTGGATATGAGGAATCACCATCCCTCTGTTCCTTCAAGCTTGCCAACCATAGTGATTACAGGCCAGTTTTTATTGTTTCTCAGCATTCGATTTCGATTCCACGCGAGTTCGCTCGCAGTTTCCTGAAAACATCATGCCAGGTACTCAGGATTTGTAATCGTTGGATCATAAGCTAACAACTCTCGAGGACATCTTTTAACTTTCCAGATGCTGCAGCACGTTGTAAGAACATCACGACAAAATGAGCTATAGAAGCTTCCTCCTTCAACGCCGTGTCTGACTGACAATGCATTCAAAAGAAGGAATTTCACCCTTAATTTTTGAGAAAAGTAAGACAAGATTTGTAGATTGGCGGCGGAATATTAGGTAAAACATTACGGTTAGGGAGAATTATGCCCTTTTGGGAGCGAATAACATCTAATGATGTTACGATCGGAGAAAAAAATTGATCCCGCTAAATTTCTTTTGGGTTCAAAAGCGAAACATTCTCATTAAGTAGCAGAACTAGAAGAAAGATATCGTTTAGCATATAAACATAATAAACCCCAAATGGTTTGAGAGGTTTAAAAAGCCAATTAATAGAGGCGGATCTATGTTATGAGTTTTGGCGATCCACACAAGTATTTAGCTTTTCTTGGGCAAAATTCCACAACAACTCCTTTGAGATGGGCCAAGAAGCCCACTACATTCATTTATTAAGAGAGGGAGTAGTCCATGGGCTTTGGATTCGGCCTAATACAGAGTCAATTGTTGATAAGTTGTCACTTTGTAGGACCCCTCGCAAATCACGACTCCTCACCCGTAGATCACTTCCCAATTCGTGTAGAATAGAACGTGTGCCTAGCTTCCTTTCTTCAATCAAAAACAAAAGTGCTTGTTGCAGAACTAGGGTTTCATTAGCCTCGTATTGACTTTCGTATACATTGACACCTTTTTACGACCCGATCATCTATTTATTACATAAAATATTAGGGATTAATTTTTAACCCTTATATAAAAGTATTAGAATTAAATTGCATAGCATATAATTTTTGTTAATTGCATTAGCATTGGACTGACAGTAGATGATTATGAGCTTAACATTTGAAAATTTGAGCCCATGAAAGAAGGCAAAATTTTGCTAAGGCTAAGGGATAGGTGTGGTAATATTCATAGGAAAATGGGTCTCAATTGGCCTAATTTGAGCTTCAATCAGCCCATTAAAAGTTTAATTAGGGATTGGGCTTAGGTTATTAGAGTTCATTATCTTGATAAGGCCGAAAATAAGTCCATCAAATTGAGGTTAAACCTATGCATTCACAATATAAACACAATTGTGTCTCATAATTCAAGGTGGGCAACCATAATCCTAGAACAATAGAGAGAAAACATGTGAGAAGAGAGAGATGGTGGAATTCTCAACCAACTTCGGACGAGAACCGCGTTGCCTCCCACCGTGCCTGTATTGTCGCCGTGCCCTATTGCCCATGATGTTTCTTTGAAGATCGAAGGTGTCATTGCTTTCAACTGAATTGAGAACGTGCTGAAATTGAGGTAGAATGGATTGTATTATGAATGGAAATGAAATTGTGATGGATGTAGCTCTTCACCAAGGCTTAAAGAAACAAACCATCAGCCAAAGATAAGGAACTAACACCATACAAATGGTTAAATAATCGAAATTTGAAGGAAATTACTTACTTCAAGAAAAATAACATGTATTGCAAATCAGGTTTGCCTTATTAAGAAATTACATCTCCATTTATAGCTATATTAAAACATTATACTAAGACTATCATAATAACTATCAGCTCACTCTACTTTTTTACACTTTAATCTAGTAATGAGGACTAGCTCTCACTCTTTCAAATTTGCAATAAAAACTCTTTAACATTCTAGCCTTGCATTAAAGACTCATTAATATAAGAAGACAAACTAAGCACACTCTAAATTCTTATACTTCAACCTAGTAATGAAGACTAGCTGCCCACTATTTCAAACTTGCAATAAACACTATTTGACATCGTAGCATTGCAATAAAGGCTCTTTAATGTAAGAAGATAAATTGAGCACACTAGAGCAATTAGGACACCTTAAGACAAATAGAGCACACCGAACAAAAGGAATACACCCATTCCTTCTTCAACCTTACATTTATGCAACCAATCATCAACAAATGCTATCTTATTTGCTATGGACCCAATGAACCATGTTAAGGATGAATTTGCTATGTGCTTTTATGATTAACAAGTTGGCTTCGTGGATTGATGAAGCTTGAGTTGGGATGGCCATGTAATCATTGGAAGATTTAAGTTTTGATGCTCCCACATTATTCAATGACGCTAATTCGTTGAGATGTACATATCAATGTTAGGGACAAGGGATCCGCATAGGGGATTAAGGGATTAAACACTTGATATATCTAGTGGTCTCTTAACTCATTATTATAAAATCTTGGGAGAGTACGAATTAATCTTTATGAAGTTGAGTATGTACTGATACTCGTAGCCTTGCACCCCTTATTACAAGTTATATATTTTTCTTCCCTAACAATGTAGAAATATCCATGTATTTTACATCTCATAGTTTAGATAAAATAATTTAAAGACTTATTCATCTTAACTCATTAATATAAAATCTTGAGTGAGTATGGATTGATATTTATGAACTTTAGGTTGGACTTTTTCTTTGCAATCCCTAAGATAATTTATCTGTCTTTGTGTTGGTTGTGCACCTTAACAAGTCGTATCACCACTTGTGGTCAATTATGAACGTGATCAAATTATAGAAAATTTGGTGCATAATTACCTTAGGGATAAAATTATTATCGATTTTATTCATAAATCTTGGGGAATTAGGAGAGAGGCTTCGATGTCGCATGTCCTTGAAGTCCACAAAGCACAGCACATGTTACTGTTTGGCTTTATCGGAGTGAGATGTCTTTCCGTGGACTTTTCTTGGGTTTCGATAAATTGTTTTCTAGAAAAATATTGGAAGAGGATGAAAACGATGCAACAAATCGGGAGAACGACATTCTCGACAACCTTTAAAATATCTATATATCTTCCATGTCGCTTTGTACGCTGTCCAAAACGGCCGAACCAAAACCGAAAAAAGTTCTAGAATCAACAACTTCTGTCTTCCCATAGGAATGACGAGTAAAGAGGTAACAACGAAACGACTAAATAACAACAAAACGACGTTCTCATGCCCCCATGATGTTCGTTGCCTTTCCATCTCACCCATTCTATTATAAGCAAAGGGCACAATGAATCGATCGAACCAATTTCAGCTATTTAAGCTCACCTTGAAGACCCCAAATTTCACCAACTGAAAATTAGTAAGGAGAGCACCTAGAATTGTTGTCCAACTCTCTTAGCATCTCTAAGACTTCATCTCTCGAAAATACTCAAGAGTTGCCATGAAATATACTGCAATAATCTTGATCCTTCTACAATGTTGCCTTGCTTTGAAGGCCAACTCGATGATCCTGCATAAGTATGAGTCGATTTTCAACTTCGGCGACTCTCTAAGTGACACTGGGAACTTTCTCCGATCCACCAGGGGACATGCACCAACTTCTCCTTACGGCAAGACCTTCTTTGGGCATTCGACCGGTCGTTTTTCAGATGGACGTCTTGTGATTGATTTCATTGGTATGTAGTTCTCTAGACTCTTCTTTGCTTTCTGTAAATGCATGCTCGTGTTATGGAAAAGAACAGGCATTTAAAATAGAAGGCCACTGTTTTTGTTGAGAATATTTGGATCTTTAGCAGTAAATATCCATGCTTAAAGGAGGAGTTATATTTCTATGTTCGGTGTTGGCATTAGGCTCTTTCATTGACGACAGTAGATATTTTTTCCTTCAAAATGGCGTGTACATGTAGAAAGGAAATGGAACTTCTCCTTTGCGATGGAGCTAATAACAATATTTAACAATCTTTATCATTGGGCGTCAATTTTACATGTTTAAGTGGTGAATATCTATTACATACATGAAAATGCAGCGGAAGCAATTGGGTTACCCTCTCTGAAGCCATATCTCGAGGTAGTCAACGGCTCAGTTAATGCTCGTGGCGGAGTTAATTTTGCAGTTGCTGGTGCCACAGCACTTGATCCAAAATTCTTTGCAGCTCGAGGCATTCCAGCATTGACAATGACGAATCATTCCTTAAGTGTTCAGCTCGAGTGGTTCAAGAAACTCAAATCTTCTCTTTGCACAACAAAGCAAGGTAACTATAAGCCCTATTTTTGGATGCTCCGATTGAGGACTAACATATATAGTAATAACTTTTTTGTGTGATCAATCTTATTCATTGAAGACATGGTCATTTATGGAAATGATTTGGTAGATATCACGTATATGTAGCTCATAAATATTTTGTAGGATAACCACGAAGGGTTTTGCATAATTGATTGAGATGTTTAGATTTCAAACTAAGAAATTGAAGGTCATTCATTTGAATTTTATCAACTGCAGGTAAATAGCTACAGGTCAAGGTCACTTGCATAGGCCAAAGGCCTAAAATTTATCAACCTATAGGTTTGCAGAGCATTTCATAATTCTCTCTCTAGATGGACGGATTTCTACTTTGATGCTCTTGCAATATTAAAGGAAAATAAAAGAAGTCTTGCATTGAGTGACTCTAGTATTGGAATGTATCCGGTCATTAGGATCTTTTAATCGATTACTTGAGTCATTTCGTGATTTGATTTTTTTTTTCATTCTTTTCTTTTGCAGATTGTGATACATATTTCAAGAAGTCTTTATTTCTAGTGGGGGAGATTGGTGGAAATGACTACAATCTTGCTTTTGCTCTGGGTGCAACCTTTGAGCAGCTCCGTCCCATTGTGCCAAATGTTGTTGGAGCCATCACCAATGCCACCAGCGTATGGCCCTTTTCTTTTCTTGCAAGGGACATAAGCACAATACCATTTGTTCAATAAGATCTTACAAGGTTAACCTTTTTTTAGCACTCCAATAAATTTTTCCATGGCATGTGATTGTTTTAGATGCTCATCAAAGAAGGGGCGGTGGAGTTAGTAGTGCCAGGGAATTTGCCGATTGGTTGCTTGACGTCGTTCATAACAACAGCTCCGCCCTTTATCAAGGACGACGCTAATACGACAACTGGTTGCCTCAATCGTTATGATGAATTTGCCAGGTACCACAACGATTATCTCCAACAAGAGTTGCAGCTTTTGAGACAAAAATATAGCCATGCAAGGATTATCTATGCGGATTATTATGGAGATGCCTTACGTCTCTTTGAATCACCATCACAGTACGGTGAGTTTCTTTTCATCTTAGTTTCACGATCAACAGTGAATAGGCACGTACAACCTCCCATTATCCAACTTGCGGTGTCCTCATGAACTTATAAAAATGAGTAGTGAGATCAATGTCGTCTTGTTTTCAGGTTTCTCCAAATCAACACATATAGCTTGTTGTGGAGCTGGTGGACCATTCAATTTCAACGTCAGGATGATGTGTGGTTCCACCTCAAATGTGTGTAAAGATCCATCGGCCTCCATACTTTGGGACGGAGTTCACTTCACGGAGGCAGCATATCGGCACATGGCCAAGGGTTTACTCGAAGGTCCCTTCACTTCTCCACGTCTCGTTGCCTAGAAGAAGTCCGAAGCGGATGATGCATAAAGCTTCGACTCTAATGTCAAAGATGAATTCTTTGCTCATGGTCATCAAGTGATACAGAGTCAAGTGTGTTCGGTTGATGGACATTTTGTTATACTACCTCTTTGTTCTTGTTTCAGATTTCCATCCTGCAACCATTTCTTATTGGATTATCATTCATGTGATGAGTCATGAATACTGATGGAATTAAAATCTTACAAATTATTGTTGATATTGCGAGCCACTCCACTAATTATCTAGCCAACTTTTGGATAGCACAAATTTGTTCTCTTTATTTTTACTTTTATTCCCATCATTTCTTCCCATTTTTCCTACTGTCGACACCAAGGAAGGGTGACTGGAAAGATTTGTTTCTGATGAGTTTATCTTTTGTTGTTTATGTGTACATGTCTCAAAAGATTGTTTGTGCTTATTATGCTTGGGTGTCCATGCCAAAGCAGCCCTGGTAATCAGTAAATAAGCAAAGTTAAGCCATCTTCATTGTTGTAAGAGCTAGAGATTGTGTATGTTATTCTCAGAATGTAATGCTGTTGGTAAATTATGATGGCAAGCATCTTCATGGTGTACATTGCAACTTATTAAGATCTTTGTTTTGATAAAAGTGGCTCACTTTTTTGACATACCTTCTTACCGGAAACAGTCGGTGTGAAACTCTTTTAACTGTTCTCTTGCTATACATGCTGGAGAGTTATAGTCGCAAAACATTACGTTTGGAATTGAATCTTCTCCTCCCCATGACACGAGCGAACTCGACAAAAAGTGAAAAGAACCAGAATTTTGAATGTGATTACTGTAATTGACCATGGAATTGAATATTGAATTTCGCCAGTCACGGACTAATAGAGTGCAAGATCCAATTGATCACTGATCGCCTAGTAAGCACGTTAGGTAGGCATTTTTACCACACAAATGGGATGTCGTTCCTTAATGACCACACCATTTAAACTGTGTAGAAAATGGTAAAATTTCTCAAATAATTCTCTACTGCCACATTAGTTCCGATCACTATTCACATTATCATTTTTTTTCCCATTAAAAGCACAAACCATTTAATCAGCAGAATGGATGTAATAATAGGCTCCTCAATGATGTCAATCTTGTGCCCTTTCTAGGTGTATTACTATTTCTTTCCTATGTAATTTCATAGATGCTAGTCAGCATAGCTAACCTAGTTGCCAAATTGACTGTTGGAGAATTTAAGCAATAGAGGTGGACTAACAATTTCTTTTATATATGGAGATTAAGATAGATATAGCTTCAATAGAAAAAGTAGGCTCAATGTATTGTCTATAGATATTGTTGATGCTGAAGGTTATACAGGAGGTGGTGGCAAGTCTAGCAGCAGCCAAAATCCAACACAATCATCTGAATCCAGGTCCTCTTGGATGGCGAGGAAATGTAAGCCCCCACAGGACTTTGTTGCTGATTCCCAAGCTTCGGCTTCAATTGTAGTCATGGGAGTTTTCTTGTAGGTTGCGTAAACATAACGTGTTGAAATTCCAACCGAAAGAATCAAGCAGGCTCAACCAGTGTCTAACGTCAATTGAATAGACCTCCAGTCCATTCATCCAAGCTGCGGCAGTGGAACAAAGATTATAATATAATTAAATTTTGAGAGCTGTAGTGAATATAACTATATAAAATTTTACGAGGCCAAGTGTCATTACAGTTAGATGACCAGTGTGATGGTTAGAGGAGAGATAGCTCTTAAGAAACAACTAAGTGTTAAGAAGAGATAAACTCAACTGCGAGTCTGCAACTATGCAAGCAAGCCTAGCTAGAAAATAGTTATGTACTCAAGATTCCATGAATCCTTTAACAAAACATAGTATTAATGGATAGAGTACTGAGAAGACCAAACCGTGACTTTTAATTCTGTCAATCTCACAAGGACTATCGCATACTAATAATGTACTCCTGTTTTCCAATTAATGCATCATCTCCATTCATTCTCAGTTCAGCTCATTAGTGGACATCAAAGCCACCATGAATAGATGTAAAAATATTAGGTGCATTCACTCTTTGCCACTGGCTATAAGTCCTAGGATATCAGCCTCATTTTATGATGCATGGATGTGAGGAGCTGCTGTTAGTCAAGCTTCATAAATCTTTCCTTAGTGCCAAATTGAACGTCAGATGATGAAAATTTAATCATAACTACACACTGCCGTGCTGCATGTCAAGTGAGTGTGGAAGCTCAAGATACTTCATTATCACTAGAAGATATGGTGTCAGATGGCATCTACATTGCCGGAGTCTACATCATCCGACACTGCTTTTGCCACGGAGACTGATCCTGGCTATAGAAACATACAAAGTCGTATCTCAGGAGACCTTCATATTCAGGAGTTTGAATTCTTACAAACAGCTTAGTCTGTGCCACTTCAGTTAATTCAGATGAATGTGACATGGTAATAATGTTTCTTGAAGAGCCGGTTTTCAAGATGATACTCCACTCAAATCCTGGCATATTTTGTCCCGTCCATCCAGCATTTCTTAAAAATTTGAACGATACACCTTCCTCTTGGTGTATATCCAGTTTGGATAGCATCTTTTCAATGTTGCATTCAGAAATGCGATTTTTCATTTTTTGGAATGCATGTTTACCTGAATGTATTGCTCGACTGAATCATCCAGAGGGGCTTTTCCCATATCCCCGAATGCAAGGAATTTGAGTTCATTTGATCCTCCTGCAGGCGGTGTCCTGAACTGATTTTGTTTGCTCCAACCAACTGAATCACTGGATATCGTAAAACCATTATCAAAACAACTCGAATGGGCCAGCAAATGGTATAAATTTTCTGATCAATTCGATTGACATCATTTAATTGATGCTAGAAAGAAATAGATTATTCATCTGCTTCCAGTTGCGGCAACTCATTTGCAGAGTCATGCAGTATATAATTCCAATGTCATGATAACAAGATGCTCCTTATTTTGAAAGCCGTGTACCCGATCCTCTCTCAAACAGACATGCAGCTATCAATACATCTCTAAGGACAATGGCATACAGAAGTATATGCCCGGGCCCCATCATCTACCTAATGTTGTGAGTTCATAGATAATTAACGAAAGTAACAAGTCCATTGCATATCAATTCATTCACATTCACTACAGATTCAGTGACCCTGCATCAAGTAGACATGCCACAGATATTGCAATATGCTCAGCAAGAATACCTCAAGCTGATCTGAAACCAATCACTCTTATAAACAACACCTTTCAGTCAAAAGATTCTACCTTCCGTATTTGTAAGAATAAGCGGTAGAAGGCTGCAGTCCTGTCATCACAGCTGAATGAATGTAACCAGGGTCATGCCAACCGAAATCTTTGGCAGGACTAGGTATCACTTTACCTGCCGAACCAACAAAACTAAATTCATTGACTAATGAGTCTTCATGAGGCATTTTCAATTGTTTTGCGGGTGACAAGGAAGTCCTAGTGCATTTATAGAGTTTTCAAGGAAGGGTTTTAGGTTAACTCACTGCACATATCATCTCGTGAGAATGTGCTGACTTCGGAAGCTTGTGATTTCCCATCTCCATATTGCACCTCCTGGGGTTCCTTGTCTCCGCTAACCCATGTAATCCTCATCTGCAAATTAGAGCGTGTATGATTATCTTTTGCAATCCACATTGCATTCGAGTGTTTTATGGAAAGAGTTACTCCACGCTCAGGCGCAGTACGTCATGCAGGCATGGTACCACTGACTTCATTGGCTAAAGATACAATCGACATTTTTCATGACATCCTTAGAGCCAAATGTTGGTGATCTGACTCATGCGAGCTCGACACACCAGTCAGTAGCCCATTGAGTGCTTACCGAGGTCCCAGTCGAGTCAATGCTGGAGAGATGGCCATAGAGCGGTTGGTTCGGGTTAGCAAAGTTCAAAGAGTTCGATCTCTCAATACGCATGGTGTGGCAAAACCCCCGGTGAACAGCACAAACTCGATGTCAGTTCTGATGTTTACAACGTGAAACTTCAAGGTGCCGCCGCATGTGGTCACGGTACATTTACCATCCTTGTACTCCTTGCACTCCTTCTTCTTGCAGCTCACATAGTCCGGATCCTTGCTCATGTATTGTGCCTGAAAATGATGGACATAAGCATGCTCCAAAAAGTTGAAGTGGAAACATTTCTCCTAGTCTCAAACTAATTAGCCAGGTAATGGTAGATATACTAGAAAATTTACGGTATTTGGCACATTGCTAAAAAGAAAAGAGAAGATGTAGTATTAATACCAATGTTGGTGATAATTGTAATTCTAAAGCATTTTGGAAAAAAGGGCTTGCTTAAATATTCGAAATAACGGGACTACATGCAACATTTTATATGTACCAAAAAAAAAGAAGAAGAAATTTTGTAAACCTTTCTTAATATCTAGCATTACTTGAATTAGAGTTACATATGGAATGTCTTCATTTGACTAATATAAATCCAACTCAGAGATTCGTTATTTTCCAGTATTCAACAAAGTTAGTATTTGTATGGTCAACGGAAAAAGTATACTTAAATTCCGTAACAAAAAAAGTTACATAAATTATTGAAAGATAGATGTGTAAGTCAAATGCATATTTATTAAATAAAAATAACAACGATAAAAGAATTCGATAAAGAATATCGTGAAATATCTAAACCAGACCAGAACCAAATAAAGTTTATTGATTGAACCTTTAGCAGATTATAGAACAAAAGACTCTTTTGAACCCAGAATAGAGATACTTTGACCAAATATAAATAAATTAAAAATAAAATGGACTCCTATTTTCTCCTCTTCTTCCGGGTGGATGAAGACTTGACCAGGAATATTCCAAAACTTAAATACAGCCTACAATCATTAATGCTTAAGCTTGCGGTGGGCGCAGCCGTGCGCGACACGCAGATACATAATCAACTTATATATATTTGCTATGTTGATTTTATTAAATTAAGTCACTCACACTCAGGGAAAACGCAACATAACGTCTATCATATACTTCAAAAAGTATTATGAATTTCACATGTTTTTCGTATTTTAATCGATTCCTTTTACCACCGCAACACAATCACCCGTAACCAAATGAAATTTGACATTGTTACGTGAACGCTAGGGACTCCTATTCCGTGACTTTTGTGAGTCGATCATGAGGACTGAAACAAGTCTTGGCAAAAGGATTCCACTATTCGGCCCCTGTTGATTCCACTATTTTTTCTAGAGCCCCTCCCCCTATTTTACGTTTCTATCACTTATCAAGAAGAAGGTAGATAAGTCATCAACAAGACACGATTCGATGATAGATAAAATTTACCTTGACAGGATAATGGCATAGAAGAGGAAGATCACTAAGATCACCAGTCTGTGTACACAGAGCCTTATTCAGTGGACAATACGAGACGCTACAACCCAAAAGAAAACACAAGGAGAAGAAGGAACTTGAATGAGTAACGCGTTCAAAGGTACCGATACCTTTCAAAACAAAAGGTTAAAAAGTTTCGAGGACGAAAGAACTGGATATCAGGATGATTCGTACTCGGCGTCCGATGGAGAAATCATGGCGACCCAGTCGTTGTCCGCTGGAAGCAGGACCCAGGTTACGTTAACCGTAAGATACTCTTCATCCCCGATGGTGGCGTTGCCACTGACATTGATTTGGAGATACGGGTTCAGGTCACAACACTCGAGAATTCTCCTTCGGTTCAGCAACTGGAACTCGGATATGCCGGTGTAGTTGAGATGCTCGAGCAAGGAGTCGACCACCGAAGGGTGCAAGTTTGATGGCGATGACAACACCGACGACGACAAAGAAGAAGAAGAATAAGAAATGCACGTAAAAAGTATGACGGGAATGGAAAAGATTGCGATTTGTGTTGGAATGTGGAGTTCCATAGTGGGGAAGCAAAATGCTTTGGATGAATGAAGACGAAGGCCTTCTTTGTATACTAACAAGAAATAGAGGTATTATTTAGGACCTAATACCTATGGAAGTATATCTGGAATATACGCTTTCTATAGAGAGGTGTATATTATTTTCCTTAAGGAACAGAAAACAACGAAGAGGATACCATGTCTGTTTCTTGGCGACAAAATATGCTGACTTTCCAATATAGTTCATCACTTGTTCGAGAATGTATTAGGGTGCGTTTGGTTTAGCATTTCCAATATGTTTTTAGGCAAGAAAGCCCTTTGGGAAAATGCTGGACCATTTGGTTCAGCTTTGAAGCCAGCTTTCAATTGAAAGCTAGCATTCAAAATGCTGAAAGCCCAAAGCTAGTAGGGGCTTTCAGCATTTGGGGAATGCTGAAATTATTTTTTCCCTTCCAAAACTACCCTCATTGATTCTTCATGTTTCTATTTTTCCCCTAGTTATTTTTTTTTAATTGAAAAAGGAGGCAGCCCTTCGTCGGACCAGCGAAGGGCTACAGCCGCCGGCGAGCCAGATCTGGCGCTAGCAAGAGTCTCGCGGCCATAGGCGGCCGTGGCCTGGGTCTCGTGACCACTGACCGCCGTCGCGCGACCCTCACGAGACCCAAGCGAGGGTCGCCTACGGCTCCTGGGTCGAGCGACCTCCGACGGCCCTCAGCTGGGGCTACGCAACCCTCAGAGGAAGGGTGACTGGAAAGATTTGGCTCTAATGAGTTTATCTATTCCTGGTGGCTTTGATATCCACTAATTAGCTGAACTGAGAATGAATCGAGATGATGCATTAATCGGAAAACAGGAGTACATTATTAGTATGCGACAATCTTTGTGAGATTGACAAAACTAAAAGTCACGGTTTGGTGTTCTCAATACTCTATCCATTAATACTATGCTTTGTTAAAGGATTCATGGAATCATGAGTACATAACTATTTTCTAGCTAGGATTGCTTCCATAGTTGCAGACTCGCAGTTGAGTTTATCTCTTCTTAACACTTAGTTGTTTCTTAAGAGCTATCTCTCCTCTAACCATCACACTGGTCATCTAACTGTAATGACATTGGGCCTCGTAAAATTTTATATAGTTATATTCATTACAGCTCTCAAAATTTAATTATATTATAATCTTTGTTCCACTGCCGTAGCTTGGATGAATGGACTAGAGGTCTGTTCAATTGAAGCTGACACTGGTCGAGCCTGCTTGATTCTTTCGGTTGGAATTTCAACACGTTATGTTTACGCAACCTACAAGAAAACTCCCATGACTACAATTAAAGCCGAAGCTTGGGAATCAGCAAAAAAGTCCTGTGGGGGCTTACATTTCCTCGCCATCCAAGAGGACCTGGATTCAGATGATTGTGTTGGATTCTGGCCACTGCTAGACTTGCCACCACCTCTTGTATAACCTTCAGCATCAACAATATCTATAGACAATACTTTGAGCCTACTTTTTCTATCGAAGCTATATCTGTCTTAATCTCTAGATATAGAAGAAATTGTTAGTCCACCTCAATTGCTCAAATTCTCCAACAGTCAATTTGGCAACTAGGTTAGCTATGCTGACTAGCATCTATCAAATTACATAGGAAAGAAACAGTCATACACCTAGAAAGGGCACAAGATTGACATCACTGAGGAGCCTATTATTGCATCCATTCCATTGATTAAATGGTTTGTGCTTTTAATGGGAAAAAAAAGTGATAATGTGAAAAGCGATTGGAACTAATATGGTAGTAGAGAATTATTTGAGAAATTTTACCATTTTCTACACAATTTAAACGGTGTGGTCATTAAGGAACGACATCCCATTTGTGTGGTAAAAATGCCTACCTAACGTGCTTACTAGGCGATCGGTGATCAACTGGATCTTGCACTCTATTAGTCCGTGACTGGCAAAATTCAATATTCAATTCCATGGTCAATTACAGTAATCACATTCAAAATTCTGATTCTTTTCACTTTTTGTCGAGCCCGCTCGTGTCATGGGGAGGAGAAGATTCAATTCCAAACGTAATGGTTTGTGACTATAACTCTCCAGCATGTATAGCAAGATAACAATTAAAAGAGTTTCACACCGACTATTTCCGGTAAGAAGGTATGTCAAAAAAGTGAGCCACTTTTATAAAAGAGATCTTAATGAGTTGCAACATACACCATGAAGATGCTTGCCGTCATAATTTACCAACAGCATTGGATTCTGAGAATAACATACACAATCTCTAGCTCTTACAACAACGAAGATGGCTTAACTTCGCTTATTTACTGATTACCAGGGCTGCTTTGGCATGGACACCCAAGCATAATAAGCACAAACAATCTTCTGAGACATGTACACATAACAACAAAAGATAAACTCATCAGAGCCAAATCTTTCCAGTCACCCTACCTTGGTGTCGATAGTAGGAAATGACAACGGCGGATGATGTATATATCCAGTGGTGTTAAGGAGGAGAGGTTTAGAATGAGAGAAGAAAAATGGGAAGAAATGATGGAAATAAAAGTAAAAATAAAGAGAACAATTTGTGCTATCCAAAAGTTGGCTAGATAATTAGTGGAGTGGCTTGCAATATCAACAATAATTTGTAAGTTTTTAATTCCATCAGTATTCATGACTCATCACATGAATGATAATCCAACAAGAAATGGTTACATGATGGAAATTTGAAACGGGAACAAAGAGGTATTATAACAAAATGTCCATCGATCGAACACACTTGACTCTGTATCACTTGATGACCATGAGCATAGAATTCATCTTTGACATTAGAGTCGAAGCTTTATGCATCGTCCCCTTCGGACTTCTTCTAGGCAACGAGACGTGGAGAAGTGAAGGGACCTTCGAGTAAACCCTTGGCCATGTGCCGATATGCCGCCTCCGTGAAGTGAACTCCGTCCCAAAGTATGGAGGCCGATGGATCTTTACACACGTTTGAGGTGGAACCACACATCATCCTGACGTTGAAATTGAATGGTCCACCAGCTCCACAACAAGCTACATGTGTTGATTTGGAGAAACCTGAAAACAAGAGGACATTGATCTCACTACTCATTTTTACAAGTTCACGAGGACACCGCAAGTTGGATAATCGGAGGTTGTACGTGCCTATTCGCCGTTGATCGTGAAACTAAGATGAAAAGAAACTCACCGTACTGTACTGGTGATTCAAAGAGACGCAAGGCATCTCCATAATAATCTGCATAGATAATCCTTGCATGGCTATATTTTTGTCTCAAAAGCTGCAACTCTTGTTGGAGATAATCGTTGTGGTACCTGGCAAATTCATTATAACGATTGAGGCAACCAGTTGTCGTATTAGCGTCTTCCTTGATAAAGGGCGGAGCTGTTGTTATGAACGACGTCAAGCAACCAATCGGCAGATTCCCTGGCACTACTAACTCCACCGCCCCTTCTTCGATGAGCATCTAAAACAATCACATGCCATGGAAAAATTTATTGGAGTGCTAAAAAAAGGTTAACCACGTAAGATCTTATTGAACAAATGGTATTGTGCTTATGTCCCTTGCAAGAAAAGAAAAGGGTCATACGCTAGTGGCATTGGTGATGGCTCCAACAACATTTGGCACAATGGGACGGAGCTGCTCAAAGGTTGCACCTAGGGCGAAAGCAAGATTGTAGTCGTTTCCACCAATCTCCCCCACTAGAAATAAAGACTTCTTGAAATATGTATCACAATCTACAAAAGAAAAGAATGAAAAAAATCAAATCACGAAATGACTCAAGTAATCGATTAAAAGATCCTATTGACCGGATATATTCCAATACTAGAGTCACTCAATGAGAGACTTCTTTTATTTTCCTTTAATATTGCAAAAGCATCAAAGTAGAAATCCGTCCATCTAGAAAGAGAATTATGAAATGCTCTACAAACCCTATAGATTGATAAATTTTAGGCCTTTGGCCTAAGCAAGTGACCTTGACCTGTAGCTATTTACCTGCAATTGATAAAATTCAAATGAATGACCTTCAATTTCTTAGTTTGAAATCCGAACATCTCAATCAATTGTGCAGAACCCTTCATGGTTATCCTACAAAATATTTATGAGCTACATATACGTAATATCTACCCAATCACCTCCATAAATGACCATGTCTTCAGTGAATAAGATTGATCACACAAAAAAGTTATTGCTATATATATGTTAGTCCTCAATCGGAGCATCCAAAAATAGGGCTTATAGTTACCTTGCTTTGTTGTGCAAAGAGAAGATTTGAGTTTCTTGAACCACTCGAGCTGAACACTTAAGGAATGATTCGTCATTGTCAATGCTGGAATGCCTCGAGCTGCAAAGAATTTCGGATCAAGTGCTGTGGCACCAGCAACTGCAAAATTAACTCCGCCACGAGCATCAACTGAGCCGTTGACTATCTCAAGATATGGCTTCAGAGAGGGTAACCCAACTGCTTCCGCTGCATTTTCATTTACGCAATAGATATTCACCACTTAAACATGTAAAATTGACACCCCAATGATAAAGATGGTTAAAGATTGTTATTAGCTCCATCGCAAAGGAGAAGTTCCATTTCCTTTTTACATGTACACGCCATTTTGAAAGAAAAAATATCTACTGTCGTCAGTGAAAGAGCCTGATGTCAACACCAAACGTAGAAATATAACCCCTCCTTTGAGCATGGATATTTATTGCTAAAGATCCAAATATTCTCAACAAAAACAGCGGCCTTCTGTTTTAAATGCATGTTCTTTTCCATAACACAAGCATGCATTTACAGAAAGCAAAGAAGAGTCAGGAGAACTGCATACCAATGAAATCAATTACAAGACGTCCGTCTGAATAACGACCAGTTGGATGCCCAAAGAAGGTCTTGCCATATGGAGACGTCGGTGCATGTCCCCCGGTGGATCGGAGGAAGTTCCCAGTGTCGCTTAGAGAGTCGCCGAAGTTGAAAATCGACTCATACTTATGTAGGATCATCGAGTTGGCCTTCAAAGCAAGGCAACATTGTAGAAGGATCAAGATTATTGCAGTGTATTTCATGGCAACTCTTGAGTATTTTCGAGAGATGAAGTCTTAGAGATGCTAAGAGAGTTGGACAACAATTCTAGGTGCTCTCCTTGCTAATTTTCAGTTGGTGAAATTTGGGGTCTTCAAGGTGAGCTTAAATAGCTGAAATTGGTTCGATCGATTCATTGTGCCCTTTGCTTATAATAGAATGGGTGAGATGGAAGGGCAACGAACAACATGGGGGCATGAGAACGTCTTTTTATCGTTATTTAGTCGTTTCGTTGTTAGTTCTTTACTCGTCATTCCTATGGGAAGACAAAGTTTGTTGATTCTAGAACTTCTTTCGGTTCTGATTCGGCCGTTTTGGACGGCGTACAGAGTGATGCAAAAGATATGGATATTTTTAAGGTTGTCGAGAATGTCGTTCTCCCGATTTGTTGCATTGTTTTCATCCTCCTCCAATATTTTTCTAGAAAACAATTTATCGAAACCCAAGAAAAGTCCACGAAAAGACATCTCACTTGGATAAAGCCGACTAGTAGCATGTGCTGCGCTTTGTGAACTTCAAGGACATGCCACATCGAAGCTTCTCTCCTAATTCCCCAAGATTTATGAATAAAATCAATAATAATTTTATCCCTAAGGTAATTATGCATGAAATTTTCTATAATTTGATCACGTTCATAATTGAACACAAGTGGTGATATGACTTGTTAAGGTGCACAACCAACACAAAGACGGATAAATTATCTTAGGTATCGCAAAGAAAAAGTCCAACCTAAAGTTCATAAATATCAATCCATACTCACTCAAGATTTTATATTAATGAGTTGAGAGGAATAAGTCCTTAAATTATTTCATCTGAACTCTGAGACATAAAATACAGGGGCATTTCTATATTGTTAGGGAAGAAAAATATATAACTTGTAATAAGAGGTGCAAGGCTACAAGCACCAGTACATACTCAAGTTCATAAAGATTAATTCATACTCTCCCAAGATTTTATATCAATGAGTTAAGAGACCACTAGATATATCAAGTGTTTAATCCCTCAATCCCCTATGTGGATCCCTTGTCCCTAACACTGAGATGTACACCTTAATGAATTAGTGTCATTGAATGATTGGGAGCATCAAAACTTAAATCTTCCAATGATTACATGGCCATCCCAACTCAAGCTTCATCAATCCATCAAGCCAACTTGTTAATCATAAAAGCACATAGCAAATTCATCCTTAATATGGTTCATTGGGTCCATAGCACAAAAGATAGTATTTGCTGATGATTGGTCGCATAAATGTAAGGTTGAAGAAGGAATGGGTGTATTCCTTTTGTTCAGTGTGCTCTATTTGTCTTAAGGTGTCCTAATTGCTCTAGTGTGCTCAATTTATCTTCTTACATTAAAGAGTCTTTATTGCAATGCTACAATGTCCAAGTTTGAAAGAGTGGGGAGCTAGTCTTCATTACTAGGTTGAAGTATAAGAATTTAGAGTGTGCTTAGTTTGTCTTCTTATATTAATGAGTCTTTAATGCAAAGCTAAAATGTTAAAGAGTTTTTATTGCAAATTTGAAAGAGTGAGAGCTAGTCTTCATTACTAGACTAAAGTGTAAAAAAGTAGAGTGAGCTGATATTTATTATGATAGTCTTAGTATAATGTTTTAATATAGCTATAAATGGAGATGTAATTTCTTAATAAGGCAAACTTGATTTGCAATACATGTTATTTCTTCTTGAAGTAATTTCCTTCAAATTTCGATTATTTAACCATTTGTATGGTGTTAAGCCTTAAGTTCCTTATCTTTGGCTGATGGTTTATTTTTTTAAGCCTTAATGAAGAGATACATCCATCACAATTTCATTTCCATACATAAACAATCCATTCTACCTCAATTCCAGCATGTTCCCACTTCAGTCGAAAGCAACGATGCCTTTGATCTTCAAAGAAACATCATGGGCAATAGGGCACAACAACAATACAGGCACGGTGGGAGGCAACATGGTTCTCGTCCGAAGTTGGTTGAGAATTCCACCATCTCTCTTCTCACATGTTTTCTCTCTATTGTTCTGGGATTATGGTTGCCCACCTTGAATTATGAGGCACAATTGTGTTTATATTGCGAATGCATAGGTTTAACCTCAATTTGATGGACTTATTTTAGGCCTTATCAAGATAATGAACTCTAATAACCTGAGCCCAATCCCTAATTAAACTTTTAATGGGCTGATTGAAGCTCAAATTAGGCCAATTGACACCCATTTTCCTATGACTACTGCCACACCTATCCCTTAGCCTTAGCAGAATTTCGCCTTCTTTCATGGGCTCAAATTTTCAAATTTTAAGCTCATAATCATCTACTGTCAGTCTAATGCTAATGCAATTAACAAAAATTATATGCTATGCAATTTAATTCTAATACTTTTATATAAGGGTTAAAAATTAATCCCTAATATTTTATGTAATATATGGATGATCGGGTCGTAAAAAGGTAGCAACGTATACGAAAGTCAATAAGAGGCTAATGAAACCCTAGTTCTATGATAAGCACTTCTATTTTTGATTGAAGAAAGGAAGCTAGGCACAAGTTCTGTTCTACACGAATTGGGAAGTGGTCTGCGGGTGAGGAGTCGTGATTTGCGAGGGGTCCTACAAAGTGACAACTTATCAACAATTGACTCTGTATCACGCCGAATTCAAAGCCCATGGACTACTCCCTCTCTTAATTAATGAATGTAGCGTGGTTATAATCTCCATTGTATTGCTTAATCTATAGTGAAATCCGTTGATGCTCTTCCTATGGACGTAAATCACTACAACTAAGTCACATAAATCTAATGTCTAATTTATTTTCTTGTTCTATCTATTTTATTATTCGACTGCTTGTTTATGTAACAACTCATGTAAGAACAGCATAAACCCTAAACAAAAATCCTTGACAAATACTAATGAAACAACCCCCGCCCCCGCTCTCTCTTTATCAAAGGCTCAATTTTGTAAGAAAATTGAGTATTTCAAAATTCCTGTGAATAGACACTATTAGCACTTAAATTAGGAGTTGAAATGCACAAGTTTGGAAAACTTTGAGGACTTGAGCACACGATATGCTTAGAATTCTATTGCACTTCATACATAACATTTGACTTTCTAGTGTAAGTTTTCTTTCTAGTTTCACCCAGATAGCTTTATCTGTTAGTATATCCAATTTATGAGATATGATGAAGAAATTCAAAAATACATTAACAACAAGTGGCTCCGATAAGAGTAAGTTTGTGTCGATTCCCTTTTTGTTTGGGAAAATTGTCCAAAATGTGTTAAACCTATCTCACTTTGACTAAGTAATCATAAACTTTTCAATTATGTCAATTAAGCCTTAAACATTTTCATATTTTACTAAGTGAGTCCATCCAGCTAATTTCATCCGAAAATTACAGAGTTAAATGCCAACCATTCTACGTGGCATGGTCGGCATTGACGTTAATATTTTTTGGATAATATTTGACTTTTTTTATTTTTTATAATTTTTTGTTTTTCATTTTTCTTCTCTTTTCTCACTATACTTTACTCTCTCTCTCTCTCTCTTTTTTACCATGGACCAGTGACCCTCACTTGACACTAGGTGATAGTGTTGCGGCTCTGACCAAACACAGAGGAGGTGAGCCAACCCTTGCTATATTTGGGCAATTGTTGCTTTTCCCATCCCTCACCTATGGCCGACAAGGGTGGCCCTTGCCAGACTGAGTGAGGGTAACCTCGCCCTAGCCCTCTCCGACCATTGCTAGTGGCCAGCCATCACATGACACTAGCCACTAACAAAAGAAAAGGGCCATACGCTGGTGGCATTAGTGATGGCTCCAACAACATTTGGCACAATGGGACAGAGCTGCTCAAAGGTTGCACCTAGGGCGAAAGCAAGATTGTAGTCGTTTCCACCAATCTCCCCCACTAGAAATAAAGGCTTCTTGAAATATGTATCACAATCTGCAAAAGAAAAGAATGAAAAAAAAAATCAAATCACAAAATGACTCAAGTAATCGATCAAAAGATCCTAATGACTAGATATATTCCAATGCTAGAGTCACTCAATGAGAGACTTCTTTTATTTTCCTGAGATATTGGAAGAGCACGGAAGTAGAAATCCTTCTATCTAGAGAGAGACCTATGAAATGCTCTACAAACCCAGACCTGGAGCTATTTGCATGCAGTTGATAAACTTAAACGAATCACCTTTAGTTTCTAAGTTGTAAATCTCAACATCCCAATAATTGTGTCAAACCCCTAATGGTTATCCCACGAAAGATTTATAAGCTACATAAACGTGATTTATAAGCTACATAAACGTGTTGTCTACCAAATCACCTCAATAAATGACCGTATCTTGAGTGAATAAGATCGATCACACAAAAAGGTTAGTGCTGTATATTTTATCCTCAATCGGAGCAAACAAAAATAGGGTTTGTATCTATCTTGATGTGTTGTGCAAAGAGAAGATTTGAGTTTTTTGAACCACTCGAGCTGAACGCTCAAGGAATGATTCATCATTGTCAAGGCTGGAATGTGTCGAGTTGCAAAGAATGTCGGATCAAGCACTGTGGCACCAGCAACTGCAAAGTTAACTCCGCAACGAGCATCGACTGAGCCGTTGACTACATCAAGATATGGCTTCGGAGAGGGCAACCCAACTGCTTCCACTGCATTTTCACATACGTAATACAAATTCACCACTTAAACATATATAATTAACACCCCAGTGATAAAGATGGTTAAAGATAGTTATTAGCTCCTTCGTAAAGAAGAAGTTCCTTTTCCTTTTTACATGTACACACCGTTTCGAAAGAAAAAATATGTACTATCGTCTGTGAAAGAGCCTAATGTCAACACTGAATGTAGAAATATAACCCTCTTTGAGCATGGATATGTCATGCTAAAGATCCAAATATTCTCCACAAAAACAGCAGCCTTTAGTTTTAAATGCCTGCTATTTTCCTTAACACGAGCATGCATTTACAGAAAGCAAAGAAGAGTTAGGAGAACTATATACCAATGAAATCAATTACAAGACGTCCATCTGAATGACGACCAGTTGGATGCCCAAAGAAGGTCTTGCCATAAGGAGAAGTCAGCGCATGTCCCTCGGTGGATCAGAGGAAGTTCCCAGTGTCACTTAGAGAGTCACCAAAGTTGAAAATCGACTCATACTTATGTAGGATTGTCGAGTTGGCCTTCAAAGCAATGCAACATTGTAGAAGGATCAAGATTAATGCAATATATTTCATGGCAACTCTTGAGTATTATCAAGAGATGAAGTCTTAGAGATGCTAAGAGAGTCAGACAACAATTTTAGGTGCTCTCTTGCTAATTTTCAGTTGGTTAAATTTGGGGTCTTCAAGGTGAGCTTAAATAGCTGAAATTGGTTCAATCGGTTCATTGTGTGCTTTGCTTATAATAGAAGGGATGAGATGGAAGGGCAACGAACAGTATGGGGGCATGAGAACGACGTTTTGTCGTTATCCATTCGTTTTGTTGTTACCCCTTTACTCATTATTCCTATGTGAAGACAAAGGTTGTTGATTCTAGAACTTCTTTCTGGTCCGGTTCGGTCATTTGAGACGGTGTATGGAATGACGTTGAAGATATATGGATATTTTAAGGTTGTCGAGAATGCCGTTCTCCCGAATTGCTGCATCGCTTTCATCCTCCGCCAATATTCTTTCTAGAAAACATTTGTAGAAACCCAGGAAAAGTCCATTGAAAGACGTCTCACTCGAGTAAAGCCGACCGTCAGCATGTGCCACGCTTTGTGGGCTTCAAGGACTTAGCAATACCACATTGAAGGCTTCTTTCCAATTACTCAAGATTTAAGAGAAAAACCAATAATATTTTCTACTTGTGGAAATCTTTTTATTTTGCACAAATATAAGTTTGTAAGAGATTAGCAAAGTGACTAATCATCTGTGAAATTTATTGAACATTTTTAATGACATTGACAATTTTCTTTTTAGTTAGTGATTACATTTTTCTAATTTTGTTTATCTGTTTTGTGTTGTCTAATTTGGTCAAGAATTATTTATTTTCACAAATTACTTTTTCATTCGCTTAAGTATTAATAATATTTTTTATCCCCTAGAATGAATTATTTTTCTCAAATTAAATGCCAACTCACATGGTTTCATTCAATCGATCTAACTATAATTTTTTTTCTTGTGTGACATTGCGTCTAGAATCAAATGCAAATTAACTCTCGGCCTCATGTTTATCGTAATTGGGTGGCACCGCAAAATTCCAATTCCCCATTATGAGGAAATTTCCGTAAATGAGCCTAAGTTGGAATCCATTATTTTTATATTATGCAGTTGAATCCATATTTACTCAATAACATAAATCAGAATTATGAGTCAACTTTTTATATCTAGTAAACCTCCACCCCACATTGCTGCATCGTAAAACCTGCCTCCATAATAATCTCTTCAACCAAATCGTGACGTAATGATAATTTAATCTAAAAATCTGTAATTATGCGTGAAATTTTCTATCAGTGGCCAGTAATTGATCACAAATGGTGATACTACTTGTTAAGATGCACACTAGCATAAGACCGATAAATTATCTTAGAGATCACAAAGAAAAATTCCAAGGCCAAATTCATAAATATCATCTCATAGTCACGCAAGACTTAGCATTGTTGAAGCTCAAAATGAGTTGATTATTCTTAGAGATGCATGGTAGATTAAACACCATATTAGACAACATCCATTATGAATTTATATAGACCATGAGAAGGGAATATAAACAGTATGAAACCAATACATGTACACATAGTATGCACAGACATATGGTCAAACCTAAGACCCAATTGCTCGTAAGGACAAAGTCCATATGACACAGATAGATTCAGTTTACCCTATAAACTCATGTTAAGATATCTCTCAATTTTGAGTCCATGAACGAAACCCAACCTGAGATGAAGGGAAGCATGGAGTTAATTTTTTAGATTTTCATCGAGGAAGTATTGGACCAGATCCCAACTTAAGTAACGTGCGGATAAGGAAATCTTCCCCCGTCTGAAGCAGAAATTGGCGAGGGAAAATCAAAAAGGAAAGTCAGAACTTTGACTGAAATATTCGGATTTCAACATCCGGTGTTGAAGTAGGTGAAGGAAAACACAAAGATATGGGAAAATCCAAGTTGGGTCGTCCTCCTTCGCCAATTCGGAAAACTGAAGTATCTTGAGCCCACATAGGAAGGGTGACTGGAAAGATTTGTCTCTGATGAGTTTATCTTTTGCTGTTTATGTGTACATGTCTCAGAAGATTGTTTGTGCTTATTATGCTTGGGTGTCCATGCCAAAGCAGCCCTGGTAATCAGTAAATAAGCGAAGTTAAGCCATCTTCATTGTTGTAAGAGCTAGAGATTGTGTATGTTATTCCCAGAATCCAATGATGTTGGTAAATTATGACGGCAAGCATCTTCATGGTGTATGTTGCAACTTATTAAGATCTCTGTTTTTATAAAAGTGGCTCACTTTTTTGACATACCTTCTTATAAGAAACTGTCGGTGTGAAACTCTTTTAACTGTTCTCTTGCAATACATGCTGGAGAGTTATAGTCACAAACCATTACATTTGGAATTGAATTTTCTCCTCCCGATGACACAAGCGGGCTCGACAAAAAGTGAAAAGAATTAGAAATTTGAATGTAATTACTGTAATTGACCATGGAATTGAATATTGAATTTCGCCAGTCACGGACTAATAGAGTGCAAGATCCAGTTGATCACTGATCGCCTAGTAAGCACGTTAGGTAGGCATTTTTACCACACAAATGGGATGGTGTTCCTTAATGACCACACCATTTAAAATGTGTAGAAAATGATAAAATTTCTCAAAAAATTCTCTACTGCCATATTAGTTCCGATCACTTTTCACATTATCACTTTTTTTTCCCATTAAAAGCACAAACCATTTAATCAGCCGAATGGATGTAATAATAGGCTCCTCAATGATGTCAATCTTGTGCCCTTCCTAGGTGTATTACTGTTTCTTTGCATGAATGTGGATCTGATATGTAATTTGATAGATGCTAGTCAGCATAGCTAACCTAGTTGCCAAATTGACTGTTGGAGAATTTAAGCAATAGAGGTGGACTAATAATTTCTTCTATATCTGAAGATTAAGACAAATATAGCTTCGATAGAAAAAGTAGACTCAAAGTATTGTCTATAGATATTGTTGATGCTGAAGGTTATACAGGAGCTAGTGGCAAGTCTAGCAGCAGCCAGAATCCAACACAATCATCCGAATCCAGGTCCTCTTGGATGGCGAGGAAATGTAAGACCCCACAGGACTTTTTTGCTGATTCCCAAGCTTCGGCTTCAGTTGTAGTCATGGGAGTTTTCTTGTAGGTTGCATAAACAAAATGTGTTGAAATTCCAACCGAAAGAATCAAGCAGGCTTGACCAATGTCAGCTTCAATTGAACAGACCTCTAGTCCAATTGTATAAGTACAGCCCGAGTGCCAAAACTTGGCACGAAGGGACACTTAAGTGCCAAAAGTTACAAAAGATACACTTAAGTGCCACTTTTCAAAATAAATGGATCACTTTAATGCTAAGTCGTTGGAACCATACTAGAAATCCTACATAGCAATTTTTTATTAATTTTCTTGCCGACATGGCTCGCCGGAAAATGAGTCAGTGAAAAATCAACCAAAACGACGTTGTTTTGTACTGATGTGGATTTTCAAAATTATTAATTAAATAATATTAAATAATTATAAAATATATTATTATAAAATCGATTTTATTTATAATAAAAAAAAAAGGGGAAAGGGGAAAGGGGATCCCGCGAGGGCTATGCAACCCTTGCCGCCGCCATCGTCGCCACCCCACCCTCATTGAGAAGGGCTGGCGACAATGGGCGAGGGTCATCGGCTCTTACCCAATTGAGCCAAGGGCCGCCGGCTGACCTTCCCCTAAATCCGACGAGGGCCGATTGGGGCCGCCGGCCACTAGCCAGGGCTCGGTGTGGCCAACCCTCGCCCACCGTCGCCAACCCTTCCCAACGAGGGTGAGGCGGCAACGGCAGCATCGGCGAGAGCTACACAACCCTCACGGAATCCCCCTTCCCCTCTTTTTTTTTTTTTAATAAAATCAATTTTTAAAAAAAATTAGTCTAACTTGGCAAATTTTTTTTTTATTAAAATTGCCACGTGAATTTTTTATTTTGAAAAAAATGCTCCGTCGGAAAATGGACACGTGGCAGTTTGGCCGGAATTTTTCACTGTTGGCACTTAACTGATCCATTTTGCTCTGATTTTAGCACTTAAGTGTCCTTCCGTGCCAAGTTTTGACACTCCAGGAGTCCGTATGTCCCAGTCCATTCATCCAAGCTGCGGCAGTGGAACAAAGATTATAATATAATTAAATTTTGGGAGTTGTAGTGAATATCACTATATAAAATTTTACGAGGCCAAGTGTCATTACAATTAGATGACCAGTGTAATGGTTAGAGGAGAGATAGCTCTTAAGAAACAACTAAGTGTTAAGAAGAGATAAACTCAACTGCGAGTCTGGAACTATGCAAGCAAGCCTAGCTAGAAAATAGTTATGTACTCATAATTCCATAAATCCTTTAACAAAACACAGTATTAATGGATAGAGTACTGAGAATGTCACACATCGACTCTCGAGCACGTCACACATCGATTCTCGAGCACGTGACGATCCCCTTTTTCCCCTAACGGTCATTTGAATGCGATGTTCTAGGACGCGTCGTCGACCATTATATTTATCTTTCCATTAAACACATGCAGAAGTAACAAATGATACTCGTACCACATAATAATCAAGATAGTCGGGAAAATCAATCAGAAAACACCATCAACAGTGCAACTTTATTTATCTAATGATTAACCTTAGGAAATTTACAAGTACAAGTCATTACCCCTATCGAGCCAATGACACCAACAAGGTTAGGGTTAATCTACTTCTTTCAGCCAAAGCCACGAATCGCAACACGTGCTGATTGTTCATCCAACGAACCTAAAAATTGTTATATAATAACCAGTGAGATATAATCTCGGTAAGTTCGAGCGCTAAGCCTCGGCTAGGACACCAATCCACCTCAGGGGTACCTAACATGCATGGCTCTCATAATGACATTCAATAATTAACCATTCAATCAAAACAGTCTTACCTTGTGGCTACACCTACCCAACACGATAATAATCACATGTGCCAAATATAGAACAAACATATAATTCCATAATCAGAACACAATAGATGCATTCTATGCATACGACAATTAAGCATGTTATAATTATTACGATCCCTCGGGCCACAGCACAACCCGAAGGTTGGCGGTCTATCAGATATAACCGGGCATCGTGTACCTAGCAGGCACATTCCTCGTGAGAGCAACTAACAATCAAATTGTTTCACATATCATGATACAAAACACACGTGTACAGGCTATCACATAATCAGAACACAACACATGCATCTCATGCACCCAACAGTCATGCGTGTTCTAATTATGCACCTCCCCGCATAAACACACATCAGGGCACAATCACCTCTACCTCCCTGCATCACACGCATCAGAGCTCTACCTTTTCCCCACGTAAACACGCCTCAGGGCTCTACCTTTTCTCCACCTAAACACGCATCAAGGCCACCCTCCACCCTGCGTCACACACGCCTCAGGGCACAAGTGGACTCATAAGCACACGTCATAATCCACACAAGACATGCATGAGGTCTACATAGGAAGCAATAAGTATTCCACATATTATTCATGGATCACCACATTGCGATTATCCGATAATCAACCAATTCCATAAGGAAGTACCACATAATTCCCAGAATATATGTGCTTCAATCAATAATGCATAAACAAGCAATCAGTAAATCAGTCAATTATTGTCTCAAACAATATTTGCCTCACGATAATGCGACGACCAATAATTCCAGTAATTCACTATTCACCACAATTACTTACCTGAAAGTAATTAATCCAACCACGGGGAATTATCCTAATTAACAATCATTAAGCACAACAATTGCCAAAAATATAATTTATTATTATTAAAATAATAATAAAAGAATATTATATTAATTTCGGAATAAATAAATATAAATAATAAAATAAACACATAATTAGCCTAAATCACCGTTAAGCTCTAATTAACCACCACTAACCCTAATTAACCAAATTAACTATGACTCACCACCTAATTCCTATTAGTCCTAACTAAACTAACCCTACACGATATTAATACACTAATCAAGGGTTTAGAGCCAAAACTTACCGTTTAACGACGGCGGTTGTGACGAGGACGACAAGGCGGTCACACGGGTGCCTCCGAGGTGTCAGGACGGACGACGCGATGGCCAGATCTCAGCCGGAGGCCCGCTGTCCGTGCGGCCAAGAGGGAAGCCGAGGGAGGAGAAGGCGGTTAGCAGCTCGGGGCCGGCTGGGGGCGACTCTCCGGTCGGCTAGGGGCGGCGGGCGACGGTCCAGGGCGGCGACCGAAGGCCGGGACGGCAGCAACAGCAGCTGGTTCGACCGAAAGCCAGAACCGAGCAAGGAAGAAAGAAGGACGGGCGGTCAGCTAGTTGGGACGGGTGTCGGCGAGCAGTGGACGGCGACCGGGACAGAGGCGGCTCAGCCACTGTAGTGACGAACAAAGGAGGAGGAAGCAGCGGCAATGGCTGGGAGGCTCGGTTTCGGGCAGTTCTGGCCGGCTCACGGCAGACGAGCGGCCCGCGGGTGGTCCTGCAGCGAGCAGGGGTTGTGGTGAAGCTACGGTGGCGACCGGTGAGCGGCGGCGCGGAGACTCAGCAGCAGTGGCAGCATGGTTTCCAGCCAAGCAGAAAGCCGAAGAAGGAGGAGGAGGAGGAGGAGGGAGACAGCAACAGCAGCTATCGAGAGGCAGAGAGAGAGAGAGAGAGAGAGAGAGAAGAGTTTGAAAAGTCAAACCAAGAGGGAAAGGGAGAAAAAGGACAGCAGCGGGGGCAGGGGGTGCAGGCGGCAGAGGAGGAAAAGCAGAAGAGAGGGGACGTGAGGGAGAAAGGGAGCAGCAGAAGCAACGGGAAAAGAGGAAAAATGGGGAGAGAGAGAGACACGCACGTGGGAGAGAGAGAAAAGAGAGAAGGAAAAATAGCGGGTCTCGAGTCCGAAATTGGCTCACTGGTCTTACGTCCTACGTTTTCGAGAACCCGAAAATTTTGGAAAATAAAGAGGCCAAAGACCAACAATTAATCCTGACACCCGAAAAGACTGATATCCGAATTTGGATAGAAATCGTGGCCAAGTCAATCAATTGCAACTCTAGCATGTCTTAGATTAACGGGTGGTTTTTTCAAGAATCGCGCGTCCGCAAAGTCTTTAGTAGCATCTCCCCTTCGGTTAGTAGCTCGTGAGTGATCAGTTCAGAGCGAGACCGACTAGCAGTGCATTGATGACTACGCACTCATAAAATCCGCCATGGGTCGGAAAATCTAGGACGTCACAGAGAACACCAAACCGTGACTTTTAATTCTTTCAATCTCACAAGGACTGTCGCATACTAATAATGTACTCCTGTTTTCCGATTAATGCATCATCTCGATTCATTCTCAGTTCAGCTAATTAGTGGACATCAAAGCCACCAGGACTGTCGCATACTAATAATGAGGAGTGAGTTTCTTACTTCCAAAAGTTTAGTCCGGAGCTCAGATTTGTTAATTCTATCCAATGCCAAGTGGATCAGCTCCTTCTAGTAGCTAGCAATCTACTGATGATTTTGTGTTCATGTTTGATGTTATTTTGAATGGACCAGCCTGTGCAGCTTCTTCCGCTTTGGCACTTTGCACGTCCAAAGAACCATAGGATGGCATCAAAGTCAAGTAATTTGATGAGGATTGATGCACGAGCATGCAATAAATGCATCTTGTCTAGATATTAAAGAAATGAAAACTTCCTTTAGCTGATCTTAGGAATATTAGGTGCTCCGGAAATTGAGGAATTGTTGATACCTAAATTTTTACTCATTGCATCATACACTGCAGAGAAAATTAGGGATGAGCCTGACTGATAAACAAAAATATCAATATTGTGCATTTGCGTTTTTTATTATTTCGTCATCAAGAGCATACCATTTTGCATCAAGTTTGATGGTGATATTGTCAAGTGTGTGAATCGAGATCGGCACAAGATAATAATTGATCGAGGATTAATAGAAATTCAAGCGATGGATAGAATTGGACAAGTAATGAGTAGGATGATGAGGGCCGGAGATTTCATTGCATTTGATTATTTACAAATGTTGGCAAGAGTACAATAAATATGGCCAAAAGATGTTTGAATGGAGAGAATTTTGAGAAAGGGATCGTGGATGAGCTGGTGAGACATTGAAAAGATCGGAAACTAATTGTATGCGATTAATTCAAGTTTCAATGTTGGCAGGCATTCTTAAATCAACACAGGAAAAAGGGAAATAAACAATTTTTCTTTCCAACTTGCAAGGACGAAATCGCAATCTATGCAGCAAAGGAAGGAGGGTTTTGATGGACAAAAACCAAGATGGAAAGTTCATATCGAAAGTCCAGGAGGTCCAGCGAGTTCTTGAGCAGCCTTGGCGCCCTTGTGAGCAGAACGTACAGCAGCCTCCAGTCCCGGGCCAACAACACCCAGCAACGCCAGAGATCCCCAGCGAAGCAGCCCAGTCCCAGCCAGCGATCGTTGACGACATTTGCAGCACCAGGCCAATCTCGGCAAGCCTCAAGCCGCCTCCATCAAAAGACGGGACTAAGCTCATGCGTAGCGCTTCCTCACATGCTGTCGGCGCCCACTGCAACCACTGATTGCAGCCCCAACGAGCCTCCGAGCGATGCCCGGTGCTTTATCTCGACCTAAGTTGCCCCTCAACTAGTGGTAACCTCAACGAGTGCTGTATTCCACGAGTACCCAGTTTCTCAACATCCATACCATCTTGGTGAGCCACCATAGTTGCTGCTCGTTACTGTCTAGGTTGTTGTCATCCTCCACGCCAATCCGCACCGTCGCCAGCATCTCATCCCTCCTTGGCCAACTTTTGTCCTCGCTGGAAGCTCTTCCATTGCCTCCAATCTTGACGATCAACTTTGGCAAGTCCTAATTCAAGGTAAGCTGCGGTGGGTGCAATTTTGACATATAGTTTTCAATGCACGTTACTCAAAAGTTTAGCCTAAGGTTGTTTTAACTATCTTACGCTTATCTTGGATTGGTCGTTGCATATTAGGGCACCGCCTAAAGGTCGGGTCCTTAGTATCGCCTCATTGCGTGGTCCGTGGTTTATAATATATGTGCATGGTTAATTTAAATAAATCTTGTGTGCATCAAGATAATATGTCCTCGAAATCTAGCAATAAACTTTGAGTAAGTTGTATGTTATGATGCCACATGGAGATTAATGACCATCCTGCATATATAACATGTCATTTTTAGGATTTAGAACGCAATCTTAATTCATAATATAGATTTTTCATGTTTAGGACAATGCACGTTAGTTTTAGAACTCATATAGATTTAGAATAATTCATAGTTTTCATTAAATAAGAATCAAATAAAAAAATATCATTAGGATTACAAACGGATTGCATATAGGATTCATAACATGCATGTCATTCATTGCAGATCATTTAGTGAGTCATACGATTTAAAGTTAAGGCTTTACAAAAATCATATCATGTAGATTAATCAATAATCGCATTACATGCATTACCCACATTGGATATAGCTCATATAGAACTTTATTACAGAATAAGTTCATGATTTTCCCATAGGTTATTCATATATGCTAATCAACTGAGGATAGAAAACATGAATTGCACATAGGATTTAGAATGCATGTTCACTTAACATGTAGATTCCTAGGGTTAATTTAGTCTTTTTGTTAATTAATAAAGAAAAAGAACAAAAAAAATTGATTATATCATGTAGATTGCCTTTGGTAAGAATATCCTATCGATTCGTTGCACATCATCCGTTATTTAGTAGGTCCATGTTCTTTAGAATTAATTTCAACCGATATCCCACATGACTGACGCTTGGAATATATTTCTTGGCATTTAATTTAGAACTCATCATGCATGTGTCATATAACCATATCGGGCATGCATATCATTTAGTAATTTAGTTCCCGTCGCATAGAATTTCAGGATGCACTTGTGAGTTCTCTTAAGTCCTACATGTTAAATAAGTTATAATAAATAAAAAAATATTTGTATAGATTGCATATCAGTGAGTCATTATTATAACACTCATGTATTTTATTTGCATATTCTTTTAAAGTAGTAGTTTGCAAAATCTTTAGTGATGACTAGGGATACGCTTTGCTTTTTTAGTGCATCTAGGTTTTTTGAATTTTCTACAATCTATTTAATGTTTTGATTATTGTGCATCACTTTCTTGATTATGCACCCGGATGATCATCCTTCACATGTTAATGGCATAGGGTTAAATTAATTAAGATTGCTAGCAAAAACATTTTCTAAATAAAGAGAAAAGGTATCGAAATAACGTTAGATTAATCTAGTGTAACCAAGTTCTTGAATCCAATAAATCTCTTGTTCATATAAGTGAAATGCACTCCCTCATTTTACTTGGGTATCCAATCGACTTATAACCAATTAGGAACGGCTCTAAAAACTAGGTTTAAATGCATGCTGGATTAAGTATCAAGTTGTAATTGATAGAGTTTGGGAGAGCCAATGCTAAACATAAGCAATTATCTCGTCAGCAACCAACAAAGGTAGGAGAGAGGGGGGGAAAAAAGAAGAAATTTAAAAATATATTTAAAAAATAATAAAAATGTGTCTACATCAATACTGACCGTGCCGTGTAGGACGACCAGCATTCACATCAGCAAATTCCAACCCAAATTGGCCGAATGGACTCAATTAGTAAAAAGTAAAAAGATTTATGACTCAATTGGCAAAATTAAAAAGTTTAAGACTGAATTGGCAAAAATATAATAGGTTTATGACTTTTTGGACAATTTTTTCATGAAATTGAAATTACATGTTAAAATATTTGATGGATGTTACATTTTCTTTAAGTGTGAATGATATAATTTAAATAAATCAACTTAGTTAAAAGATTAGTTGATATACATATATATATATATATATATATATATATATATTTTTCGCGTCCTACCTCTCGAGGCAGAAATCTCTCTAATGGATAAATCTAGAGGTATTCGTTTACAAGACGGTTTGAATGGTTCATACAGATGGTAGTCTTGAGTGAACTTCCATTTGCTAACACATCAATCAAACTATCAATTGTAAACATGGATTCTCTCGAATCCATACATTGCGTGAGAGGGATTCATTTTAAAGTAGGAGAGGTAGAGGTAGAGGCTAGAGCCAAGACAGACTCACGAGAGAATGTCCACGGAGAGGCCAGGCAAAATGGAAGGTGGGGAGGGGGGGAAGGTACGGGACAAGAATGAGGGTTGCCCTGTACAAGCGAACCCCATTAATGGATGGTCATTACTGGATTAAGAAGCGCAAACCGCATTAGAGTTGGAGTTTTGTCTGCTAACGAAGCAGACATGGCAAAGATAAAAGGTCGGATGTTTAGCCCAATTAGACTCGTACACTATTGATGAACCTCTTCGAATGGCCATGGTAATCTCGACAAGACATTTCATCATTGTTACGTCAAAAGACAAAATCAAGAAAAAAAAAAGAGACAAAGGAGATATAAAGTTGGTGCGTATTCGAATCTGCACAATTGTGAGTTGATGACCCTGGCTGACTAGTCGAACTTGGTGACAATGTCTATTGATGAACTTCTTCGAATAGCCAAGATACTTTGGACAAGATAGTTTCATTATTGTTATGTCAAAAGACAAAAGAGAGAGAGAGAGAGAGAGATAAAGGGAATATAAAGCCCGTGCGTAGGTTTTTCTTTCCTCTCTCGGTGGTGCTTCGTGCGGTTGTATTTCATATGGGTGTTATATGCACCCCTTGACCTGTGAGAAGACTTGATTAAGGTACTATAGTCTTGTTTTTTGAATCACTGTCAATATCAAGCTATGGTTTTGAACAAATTAAAAGTTTACCAACCACACTACTCACTGACCAAAGTTTGGGATTCATTTTTGTCAATTTCCCTTAAATCACGGATCAAAATAAATAAGGGGTGAACGATGACAAAGTTCTCAAAGGCAAATTCAAGTTTGAAATGGGTCATTTCCTCTAAATTATTCAGGACGCAAACATAGGGAGAGAAGTCACAATAATCACCATCTTTGTCGACTTCATTTTTGGAAGCATGAAAATCACAGACTATTCTTGCTATCCCTTAAACAAAACAGCGACAGGGGTTCGAACCGAATGTCGAGCAGAGACCCACGTGATCGCCCCCTGAGCAGACGGTGGCGGCGCTTTCCGATCAGCTATCCTGGTAAGGTCAACCCTGTAACTCACTGTCTGGTTCGCCTCCGTGAACACCAGATCAGGCGGGTACACGCCAATTGAGACCAGACCCTTGATTGTGTCGACGATCGACCGGTAATGCGACTTCACGGGTCCGACGTTTCTCACCGTCCTTGTCACACTCACCTTCATCACTGAAGGCTCGAAGCTCACGGCAATCGATGGATAGTTGAGCTGGTAATCAGGTATGCTCCTTATGCTCGAGCAGCTGACTTTTTTTTGAACTATAAGCTCGATTTCGGAGTCGGTGTAGTTGAGCCCACAAAGGTAAGGGACATAATCACCCGGTCCAATGTCGTAAATGAGACCTGGGTCGACGGCCTTCGATGGGTTGACGTGTCCTGCGCCGGTGGCGAAAATGTCCGCTGGACGGAGTGCCTCGTCCACGATGGGTCGGCCCTCCATGTTGGAGGTGGTGGCAGTGGTCATGATGGCGGACTTGATAGCCGCTGGCGACCAGTTGGGGTGCACGCTCTTGAGCAGCGCCGCCACGCCACTGAGGTGGGGGCAGGACATGGAGGTCCCGGAGGCCACGTTGAATGCGTGCTTCAAGTTCGTAGAATTGTCTAAAGGAAATGGCCAACCGGCGAGAATGTTCAAGCCGGGGCCGATGATGTCCGGTTTGAGGATGCCTTGGCTTTGTTTGTTAGGGCCACGGGAAGAGAATGATGCTACGGCCAGGGCGGCCGATCTCCCATTGATGTGCGTGCCTTTGAATAGGATCGTGGCCGTCGGTGCCGACGTTGTATTTATGTATCTCTTGATCTCTTCCCCCGCGACATAGCTCACTGCGACGGCGGGCAGGACATGCGCATAGACCAGTGTGGTGTATCCGTCAGAGGGACGGTTCAAATAGATCATTCCCGCACCACCTCTATCCTTGACCTCTTGACCTGCTACGACTGGTTCAGTACTTCCTGAGTCGCACACAACCACTTTCCCTCGGATGTCCGAGCGGAATCTTAGTGATCCGGGACCGCAATCTTGGATGCCATCGTCTACTTTCAGATAAAAAAGGGGAAGTAGCCCCGGATGGAAGTCGTGCGGTTGGTACAAGGTCTCCCCGTCAAACTCTAGCCCGTTTCCCAGCTGCGCCGTGGCCTTTATGCTGCGGTCGATGCTGCTCGCTCCCACAGTGAGAATCCATGGAGCCTCGTTTGCCAATGAGGTGTTGTATGGCCCTAAATTCCCTGCGGAGCAGCTGACGAAGATGCCCTTTTGGGTGGCGGCAAATGCACTCTTAGCGATCACGTCGTTGAAGAAAGGTCTAGAATTTGCTCCTAAAGAGATGGAAATCACATCGACACCATCATCGATGGCTGCGTCGATTCCAGCTACTACATTGCTCAAAAGGCACTCGTTAATCGTGCAGACCTGGTATATTGCCAAATGTGCAAGAGGCGCCATGCCTATGGCCGTGCCTTTGGCATTACCGAGCGCACTGGCATTGGTCACAAAAGCACCGGCAGCTATGCTGGAAGTGTGCGTGCCATGCCCATAACCATCATACGGCGGAATGGCCTGCGCGGTTTTGTTCAGGTCGAGGAAAGACCTCGCACCAATGAGCTTGTTGTTGCAGGACGTGCTGTTGAAGTCACACCTGCCCTTCCATTTAGCTGGGGGCGGAGGCACCCCCTTGTCGCTGAAGGAAGGGTGGTCGGGGAAAATCCCAGAGTCCACAACTCCGATGATCACGCCCTTACCGAAGTTCGAGTCCTTCCAGAGCCCGACTCCTTGGTGCAATCCCAAGAAGTCGGGGGTGTGAGTTGTGTGCAGAGAGAGCGACTCCTCCGGATGCAAGTACAGAACACCATCCTTCTCCTGAATGGCTTTAGCTTCCTCGGCAGTCAATTTGGCTGCGAACCCGGATAGCGCATGCTGGTATGAGTGAACCATTCTTTGCTCTTGGTTAGAGCTGGCTGCTGTGGTGGGTAAAAATGACCGATACCAAGTATCGAGATCCTCTATGGTAGCAAAATGTTCGTCAGTCGGCTTTCGTACTTGGATAATGTAAGTTGAAAATGAGCTACTTGTATCAGCTACTGCGATAGCAGCATCAGCTGGGGACATGCTTAGAATGTAAATCACCCCGAGAATGAAAATCATCAAGGTGGTCGGAGACAATTTGCATTTCTGGTCGACCATTTTGAATTTGAAGAACAAACAGTGCTTTTTTGCTTCTGAATTCTGTGTTGATAGTCGAACTTGTAGCGAAACGAAGGAATGCATTGGTCTCATGACCCTCCGGAAGCCAACATAGGTACTTTTTCTCTTTTGGAAGAAAACTATCCTAGAAAGGAAAACCATCCGAAGTGATTACTATTTCCTAATATGCATATGCATTTCCATGTTAAAATTGAATAAGACCGGTTATGATCCTCGAGAACAGGGCAACGTCCATGCAAATTTAAGATAGACTAATGAATGAAGGAAATATAGATCTGCAGATTTAACATGCTATACTAAGACCAGAAAACAAATCCTCTGGGTGATGCAATCCTAAAATGTATTACTTTCCTTAAATGAGCTTCTAAACAATAAGAAAGAAAGTAAAGAAGGAAAAGAGAAGAAAAGGAAAAAAATATTAAAATATTATTAAAAATTGCTCACATTGACTTCGATTGTGCCACATAGGAAGTCTGACATCCACGTCAGCAATTTTCGGCTTAAATTGGTGTCGAATTGACTTAATCTGCAAAAATTTAATATGTGTAGGAATATTTATGACAGAATTGACAAAGATGCAATAAATTTAGGATTTTTTAGGTAATTTTTCCTCTGACCGATTGCTTCTCCAGGTTGGTCCCTTGCTAGATTTTCTATGAATCCTCAATCAATCGTTATCTTGTGCCTATCTTAATTTGCATACTTGATATTATGACCACCAAATTCGATGTGACAAAATACAAAAATCTGAACGCACAATATTGATACTTGGTTTAGGGGTTGGGTCGATTCCTAATTTTCTAGAATTATTTCATGATTTTCCCATAGGTTATTCATATATAACTGAGGATAGAAAACATACATTATAAAAAATGTAGATTCCTAGGGTTAATTTTGTCTTTTTGTTAATTAAAAAAGAAAAGGAACAAAAAAATTAGGTTAGATCATGTAGATTGCATTAGTTAAGAATATCATTTCTATACGTTGCACATCGTCTGTCATTTGGCAGATTCATACCATTTAGGATTCATTTCAACTAATATCACGCATGGGTAACACTTAGAATAAATTTCATGACATTTAATATAGAACTCATCGTGCATGTCATATAACCATATCGGTTATGCAATCAATTAGTAATTTAGTTAATGCGTAAGTCAATTCCGGTCGCGTAGAATTTTAGATGCACTTGTGAGTTCTCTTAAGTCCTACGTATTAAAAAAGTTATATAAAATACGACAATATTTGTATTGATCGCATATCAGTAAGTCATTATTATAACATTCATGCATTATATTTGCATTTTTTTAAGGTAATAGTTTGTAGAATCTCTAGTGATGGATAAGGATACGCTTTGCATTCATAGTGCATCTATGTTTTCTGAATTTTCTACGATCTATTTAATGTTTTGATTATTGGGTGTTACTTTCTCGGTTAATAACTTAAATTATCATCGATTTTATTCATAAATCTTGGGGAATTAGGAGAGAGGCTTCGATGTCGCATGTCCTTGAAGTCCACGAAGCGCAGCACATGCTATTGGTCAGCTTTATCCGAGTGAGATGTCTTTCCGTAGAATTTTCTTGGGTTTTGATAAATTGTTTTCTAGAAAAATATTGGAGGAGGATGAAAACAATGCAACAAATCGGGAGAACAACATTCTCGACAACCTTAAAAATATCTATATATCTTCCGTGTCGCTTTGTACACCGTCCAAAACAGCCGAACCAGAACCGAAAGAAGTTCTAGAATCAACAACCTTTGTCTTCCCATAGGAATGACTAGTAAAGAGGTAACAATCAAATGACTAAATAACGACAAAACGACGTTCTCATGCCCCCATATTGCTCGTTGCCCTTCCATCTCACCCATTCTATTATAAGCAAAGGGCACAATGAACCGATCGAACCAATTTCAGCTATTTAAGCTCACGTTGAAGACCCCAAATTTCACCAACTGAAAATTAACAAGGAGAGCACCTAGAATTGTTGTCCAACTCTCTTAGCATCTCTAAGACTTCATCTCTCGAAAATACTCAAGAGTCGCCATGAAATATATTGCAATAATCTTGATCCTTCTGCAATGTTGCCTTGCTTTGAAGGCCAACTTGATGATCCAGCATAAGTATGAGTCGATTTTCAACTTTGGTGACTCTCTAAGCGACACAGGGAACTTCCTCCGATCCACCGGGGGACATGCACCAACTCCTCCTTACGGAAAGACCTTCTTTGGGCATCCGACCGGTCGTTTTTCATATGGACGTCTTGTAATTGATTTCATTGGTATGCAGTTCTCCTGACTCTTGTTTGCTTTCTGTAAATGCATGCTCATGTTATGGAAACGAACAAGCATTTAAAACAGAAGGCCGTTGTTTTTGTTGAGAATATTTGGATCTTTAGCAATAAATATCCATGCTCAAAGAAGGGGTTATATTTCTACGTTCGGTGTTGACATCAGGCTCTTTCACTGACGACGGTAGATATTTTTTCTTTCAAAATGGCGTGTACATGTAAAAAGGAAATGGAACTTCTCCTTTGTGATGGAGCTAATAGCAATCTTTAACAGTCTTTATCATTGGGGTGTCAATTTTACATGTTTAAGTGGTGAATATCTATTACGTACGTGAAAATGCAGCGGAAGCAGTTGGGTTACCCTCTCTGAAGCCATATCTTGAGGTAGTCAACGGCTCAGTTGATGCTCGTGGCGGAGTTAATTTTGCAGTTGCTGGTGCCACAGCACTTGATCCGAAATTCTTTGCAGCTCGAGGCATTCCGGCATTGACAATGACGAATCATTCCTTAAGTGTTCAGCTCGAGTGGTTCAAGAAACTCAAATCTTCTCTTTGCACAACAAAGCAAGGTAACTATAAGCCCTATTTTTGGATGCTCCAATAGAGGACTAACATATATAGCAATAACTTTTTTGTGTGATCAATCTTATTCACTGAAGACATGGTCATTTATGGAGGTGATTTGGTAGATATCACGTATATGTAGCTCCTAAATATTTTGTAGGATAACCACGAAGGGTTTTGCACAATTGATTGAGATGTTCAGATTTCAAACTAAGAAATTGAAGGTCATTCATTTGAATTTTATCAACTGCAGCTAAATAGCTATAGGTTAGGGTCACTTGCTTAGGCCAAAGGCCTAAAATTTATCAATCTATAGGGTTTGTAGAGCATTTCATAGTTCTCTCTCTAGATGGATAGATTTCTACTTCCGTGCTCTTACAATATTAAAGGAAAATAAAAGAAGTCTCTCATTGAGTGACTCTAGTATTGGAATATATCCGGTCATTAGGATCTTTTAATCGATTACTTGAGTAATTTCGTGATTTGATTTTTATTTTTTTTTCATTCTTTTCTTTTGCAGATTGTGATACATATTTCAAGAAGTCTTTATTTCTAGTGGGGGAGATTGGTGGAAACGACTACAATCTTGCTTTCGCCCTAGGTGCAACCTTTGAGCAGCTCCGTCCCATTGTGCCAAATGTTGTTGGAGCCATCACCAATGCCACCAACGTATGGCCCTTTTCTTTTCTTGCAAGGGACATAAGCACAATACCATTTGCTCAATAAGATCTTACGTGGTTAATCTTTTTTTAGCACTCCACTAAATTTTTCCATGGCATGTGATTGTTTTAGATGCTCATCGAAGAAGGGGTGGTGGAGTTAGTAGTGCCAGGGAATCTGCCGATTGGTTGCTTGACATCGTTCATAACAACAGCTCCACCCTTTATCAAGGACGACGCTAATACGACAACTGGTTGCCTCAATCGTTATGATGAATTTGCTAGGTACCACAACGATTATCTCCAATGAGAGTTGCAGCTTTTGAGACAAAAATATAGCCATGCAAGGATTATCTATGATTATTATGGAGATGCCTTGCGTCTCTTTGAATCACCGGTACAATATGGTGAGTTTCTTTTCATCTTAGTTTCACAATCAACGGTGAATAGGCATGTACAACCTCCCATTATCCAACTTGCGGTGTCCTCATGAACTTATAAAAATGAGTAGTGAGATCAATGTCGTCTTTTTTTCAGGTTTCTCCAAATCAACACATGTAGCTTGTTGTGGAGCTGGTGGACCATTCAATTTCAACGTCAAGATGATGTGTGGTTCCACCTCAAATGTGTGTAAAGATCCATCGGCCTCCATACTTTGGGATGGAGTTCACTTCACGGAGGCGGCGTATCGGCACATGGCCAAGGGTTTACTCGAAGGTCCCTTCACTTCTCCACGTCTCGTTGCCTAGAAGAAGTCCATAGGGGACGATGCATAAAGCTTTGATTCTAATGTCAAAGATGAATCCTATGCTCATGGCCATCGAGTCATAAAGAGTCAAGTGTGTTCGGTCAATGGACATTTTGTTATACTACCTCTTTGTTCATGTTTCAAATTTCCATCCTGTAACCTTTTCTTGTTGAATTATCATTCATGTGATGAGTCATGAATACTGATGGAATCAAAATCTTACAAATTATTATTGATATTGCAAACCACTCCACTAATTATCTAGCCAACTTTTGGATAGCACAAATTTGTTCTCTTTATTTTAACTTTTACTCCCATCATTTCTTCCCATTTTTCTTCTCTCATTCTAAACCTCTCCTCCTTAACTCCGCTGGATATATACATCCTCCGCTGTAGTCATTTCCTAAAGTCGACACCGAGGAAGGGTGATTGGAAAGATTTGGCTCTAATGAGTTTACCTTTTGCTGTTTATGTGTACATGTCTCAGAAGATTGTTTGTGCTTATTATGCTTGGGTGTCCATGCCAAAGTAGCCCTGGTAATTGGTAAATAAGCGAAGTTAAGCCATCTTCATTGTTGGAAGAGCTAGAGATTGTGTATGTTATTCCCAAAATCCAATGTTGTTGGTAAATTATGACGGCAAGCATCTTCATAGTGTATGTTGCAACTCATTAAGATCTCTATTTTTATAAAAGTGGCTCACTTCTTTTACATACCTTCTTACCGGAAACTATCGGTGCGAAACTCTTTTAACTGTTCTCTTGCAATACATGCTGGAGAGTTATAGTCACAAACCATTACGTTTGGAATTGAATTTTCTCCTCCCCATGACAGGAACAGGCTCGACAAAATGTGAAAAGAATCAGAAGTTTGAATGTAATTACTGTAATTGATCATGGAATTGAATATTGAATTTCGCTAGTCACAGACTAACAAAATGCAAGCTCCAGTTGATCATTGATCGCCTAGTAAGCATGGTGGGTAGGCATTTTTTACCACACAAATGGGATGGCGTTCCTTAATGACCACACTGTTTAAGCTATGTAGAAAATGATAAAATTTCTCAAATAATTCTCTGCTGCCATATTAGTTCCGATAGCTTTTCACATTATGACTCTTTTTCCCATTAAAAGCACAAACCATTTAATCAGCGGAATGGATGTAATAATAGGCTCCTCAATGATGTCAATCTTGTGCCCTTCCTAGGTGTATTACTGTTTCTTTGCATGAATGTGGATCTGATATGTAATTTGATAGATGCTAGTCAGCATAGCTAACCTAGTTGCCAAATTGACTATTGGAGAATTTAAGCAATAGAGGTGGACTAATAATTTCTTCTATATCTTTAAGATAGATATAGCTTCGATAGAAAAAGTAGGCTCAATATATTGTCTATAGATATTGTTGATGCTGAAGGTTATACAGGAGGTGGTGGCAAGTCTAGCAGCAGCCAAAATCCAACACAATCATCCGAATCCAGGTCCTCTTGGATCGCGAGGACTTGTAAGCCCCCACAAGATTTTTTTGCTGATTCCCAAGTTTTGGCTTCAGTTGTAGTCATGGGAGTTTTCTTGTAGGTTGCGTAAACATAACGTGTTGAAATTCCAACCGAAAGAATCAAGTAGGCTCGACCAGTGTCGGCTTCAATTGAACTGACCTCCAGTCCATTCATCCAAGCTGCGGCAATGGAACAAAGATTATAATATAATTAAATTTTGAGAGCTGCAGTGAATATAACTATATAAAATTTTATGAGGCCAAGTGTCATTACAGTTAGATGAGCAGTGTGATGGTTGGAGGAGAGATAGCTCTTAAGAAACAACTAAGTGTTGAGAAGAGATAAACTCAACTGCGAGTCTGCAACTATGCAAGCAAGTAGGGGGTGTCAAATGGGTGGATCAGGTCAGGTTTGGGTAGGGTCATTTTCGACCCGACCCATATTGACCCATAACCTATTTTGACCCATTTTCATACAATGTAAATTTGATGACCCATACACAATCCAACTCATATTCGACTCATACCCGACCCAACCCATATTACTAAAATACAATAATAATTAACTCAATTTAGGAAAATCTACTTCCATTTAATCCATTTTAAGCTCCTCACGTATAAATTATTTGAATAAATCATTTATATCAAATTTAAAATGTAAATTAAATAACAAAAATTTATTTAATAAAATAAAAAATGTGAACATCTTTAAATTGAAATACTTCTAAAAAATAATTTTAAAAAAATCAAACTTTTAGTTTTTTTTTAAATGATTTTTTTTTATTATTTATTTTCTTATTATTTCCCATTCTTCTCTGTTTTCTTTCTTCTTCCCCCTTGTTCCTCTATCGGTGACGACTACCCAAAACACAAGCCTGCAAGCCCAAGCTCGCCCAAGGCCAACAAACTCGATCTCGACCGATCCAGGCGAGCCCAAGCTTCCTGGCTCGAGCTCCGTCACAACTAGTGAGCCGCGAGCTTACCACGCGGCTCATCAACCCAAGTGAGCTCAAGCTTGCCAGCCCGAGCTTTGATGCGGCTGGCCAACTCATAGCTCGCCGGATCCAGGCGAGCCCAAGCTCGGCCATGACCAGCGAGCTTGCGGCTCGCCTGAGGCTGGCAAGCTCAAGGCTCGCCACCCGAATCTAGGCGGGCTCCAGAGCTTGCTCCTCTAAGGTTAGCGACCGCACTATTTGCCCGATACCAGCGAGGCAGGGCTTGCCTATGGCAGTCTGCAGCCTGGTTCAAAAATGAAAAAGATAGGGGACAGGGGATGTAAGGGGATGGAAGGAGAGAGGACAAAGGGAGGTTTGGGTTTCCACATAACCCACATTGAACCCATTTATTTTTTAACTTTATTTTCTAAAACCCATTTATGACCCATATTTAATTTTCACTTGACCCATATTTGACCTATTTAACTAAAAATGAGTCATTAAATGGGTTTATGACCCATACTGACACCTCTATTGGTTATGCACCTACATGAACATCCTTCACATGTTAATTGCGTAATTTCAACTTTGCATCTATGTTTTTTTAGGAAGGTACCTTCTCACACTCGGATTTCAACTTTGCATCTATGTTTAACAAACCAGTTTTCATTTCATAAACCAAATTTGCAAAGCAACATATACATCATTTCATAATACATTTCCCTCAAACCATTCACAAATACTAAAATGGTACACAACAAAAATGTTGTTTCATAATTCATACTATATCTAATCATATTATTTTCAAAATAGAAGTTTACAAACTTTAAAAAAAAAAAGATAGTGCCACTCACTTGAGAATGCCTAAGACCAAACAACTAAATTACTAGAACTGTCAAACTCATAATCCTATCAAATAAGCAAGAAACAACATCGAAATCAAGTAAAAGCCACATCAATTATGAATCGCCTAAACTAAACTTAATCATTAACAAAAAGACTCCGATATGCCAACAAAACACTTGCCCAAAACAATTACTCAAAGTTATCTGCAATGCAAAGCTTGAGCATGAAACTTTATAATTTTGCTCCAAATTGTGATTTCAAATCGATTTTCGTTAAATTTCAATACTTCACAACACCTTAATCTATCATTTTTATGAAATTCATTAGTTTAACAACCCAAAAATCAAGCTTCACTGTAATTCTAAGAACTATTCCGATTAGATGAACAAGTGACTTAAATTAATATCAAACGTTGCAAAGCAAAGTTAATCCGGATCGGCGAAGCCCTGTAGCATATTCCCCTTTCCGATTTCTTTCCCTTTCTTTCTTCGCTGTCATAGTTCTTTTTCTTTGTTGCTTTTCTTTTCCTCTTAATAATCGAGGCATTTTCTTCTTCTTTTTCTTTTTTACTGTTCACCTTTTTTGTCTTTTGGACCAGTCAAAAGGTCAAATATGCACAAATATTACAAATATAAACCTTCAAATATGCCGCTTCTTACACTCACAATTCACAAATATATTATTATAATGAGCAATCACAATTATCTGGGTCCTGCCACAAAGAGTGGGAGATGCTGCAGAGTTTGCAAATTCTCTCCTTCATATATGCAGTGGAATTTGTATGGGGTCCAAGCAAGACAGACTGTTAGCCAAAGTATGTGATGAAGCTTTTGCTTGTAAGCTGTAAGAGATTGACTTCCACTTTGTATGGAATGGATTCATATGCCAGATATCACCAGCCCGTCAGTCTCGTGTTCAGGAAGATAGTATGGCCCGATCAGATTGTCTTGCCCATATTCGGAGTATAACAGAGGGTATTGGACAGAACTTTAGAACCATTGAGAACTAAGGTTCATGTACGCACGCGAACCCCACCAACCCCACCCCACAATGGATGACTTCGGTCCCCCGAAACGACAGGAACAATTAGGATGACTTCCCACAATGTATCAAGCTCCCAGCACCCAAGAGAAGACCAAAAATGGCTGCACTCCCAAGTGAAGTTTGCCCCACATATCTAATCTTCATCAGTCCAGGAACCTCCAAGATTATAAAGGCATCCTTTCAGGAGAAAATTTATTTGCAATGATATGGGAGAAAAGTTATGCCAAATACTTGATTTCTCCGGCACGTTAACCTCAACTCTTAAAACCAGCCTTAATTAACAAAGATAAAACGTGGTCTGCCTACCTCTGATAAGTTTTAGTTAAATCACAAACATTCCACAACCAATGCCTTCTGGTATACATTCTCACAGGCAAAGTGAAACAATGGAAGCTAACATAAACCCACCTGCATCTGTGATGTGCATCAGTACAAGGAAATTGCGATCAATCATTCCCTTTGGAGAGAATTTCAAAAGTTATCAATATGACAAGTCTTTAGCTAGGTAATTGAGTTGTCGCTGCAGCTGCAACTGCATAAAATGGTGAGACAAGTCAAATGAGAAGTAAATCCTTAACCAGAGGTACAGAGTGATATGTTGCGACTTGACAATTTTCAAATCGACAGTTGAGCATGGTAGGTATGGATCGGATGGCTGCATTTGGGATGAGAGGGGGGAGATACTTTGGTCAATTAGGTCACCGACATTAATTTAGAAGATTATGCTTTGCTGATCACATTCATAACCAAGGTTGGTCGAATGTCATTACTCATTATTGAAAGTGACTTAAATAATTCAAACAGTTTTAAGATTACTGAGCAATTCCTGAATTTTATTATATTGCATCAATTTCATGGGGAAAATGGTGAAAATTCATGAGTTGAAATCACTGATTTCTACGTAAATATTTAACAATTTTTGAAAGATTGTGATAACTTTTTAGAGTTCATGGTTCTGAACTTGCTTAGATGGAGACTGCATCGAACGCATCTTGTTAGGTTGCTCACGTGAGTACTAAAATCATGAATTTGTATTCCTTCAAGACAGGTCAAGAGCATTTGATTGGGTCGCACAGACAAGCAAGATTTATTACTTGTATATCAGCATGAGTTATTTGTATGTTTTGTCTGTGTGAAGTACAATGAAGAAGTGTATGACTATGTAGCTGTTGTTTTCTAAAGAGCAGAGAAGGAGTTGACAGCAAAAATTGACAGAAGAAACTGCATTTTTTACTCAGAAAACTGAAAAATGCTTAAATACATACTAAAACTTAACCATAAACCCACGTTGCCCACTAACAGCTTGCTTGGTCCACAAAACCAGCAACAAACTAACAGAACAGCAGAAAAAACGTGCAGATAACTACTCCTACAAAATAGGATTGACCAAGTAAAATGATAATAAACTAACTCCTAGAAAACAGGACATCAACAAACTGACTTAACAAAACAAAGAAAAAACAGATGGTGCGGTCTTGATACATCAACACTCTCCTCCTGGATCAAGTACGCACACTCCTAGCTTTGCCCTCGAAGTTCAAATCGACCAACATGAAATGACTTCTTGAATATATCTCGCAATCTGGTTTTCTGAACTGCAGTACATTAGTTTCACATCTCCAGCCTTCGCACTTCTCTCAAGAAGTAATACCTAACCTTAAAATGCTTTGTTCTTCCATGAAATACTGGATTTTCTGAAATGGCCAGAGTAGCTTGATTATCCACAAATACTTCTATGTTTTCTTCTTGCTGCATATTCAGATCATCCATTAGCTTCTTCAACCATAATGCTTGATTCACAGCTGCAGTGGCTGCAATGAACTCAGCTTCTACAGTTGATTGAGCCACTATCTCCTGCTTCTTTGAACACCAAGAAAAACATGCCGACCCAAATGTAAAGCAATAACCTGAAGTGCTCCTCATATCATCTACTGATCCTGCCCAGTCACTATCAGAATACCCTTGCAACTTAAACTCCCGAACTCTGCAAAACTTAATCCCATATGAAAGAGTACCTTTCAAGTACCTCAACACCCTCTTTGCAGCTATCATATGCAACTCAATTGCACAATTGAGAAATCTAGACAACACACTTACAGAAACATGATGTCCGGTCTAGTTGCGGTGAGAGATACATAAGACAGCCAATCAAACTTCTATAAACTCTTTCATCTCGCAAGTTTTGATCCATCCTTCTTTTGAAGCTTTTCCTTTTGACCCATTGGAGTACTCATACTCTTGCACTCCTCCATGTTGAATCTCCTTAGGATCTCCTTCAAGTACTTCTTCCGACGATAAAAACTTCATTCGATTTTGCCTAACCTCCATTCCTAGAAAATATGACATCTCACCAAGATCGGTCATTTCAAACATCTTCATCATCTCTTGCTTAAATGCAGTAATCTGAGCATCATTACTCCCCTCGTCACCAAAGATATCATCCACATAAAGAGACACCACCACTAAGTCAGATACTAACTTCTTGACATATAGAGTGGATTCACTTAAGCTTTTCTTGAAACCTAGGCCTAGCAAGTGTTCATCCATCTTACTATACCATGCTCTGGGAGCTTGCCTCAAGCCATAGAGAGCCTTTCTCAACAAATAGACTTTCTCCTCCTGACCTAGGTGTAACAAAGCCTTCTCGGTTGCTCAACATAAATCTCCTCCCGCAACACTCCATTCAAAAATGCAGATTTCACATCTAACTGATATACCTTCCATCCTTGTTGAGCTGCCAAAGCAAGAATCATTCTAATTGTATCTAGTCTTGCCACAGGAGCAAAGGTTTCTGAGAAATCAACTCCCCAAACATGTGCATATCCCTTCACTACCAACCTAGCCTTATGCTTATTCACCGAGCCATCGGGATTAAATTTGGTCCCGAAACCCATTTTACTCCAATCACCTTCCCGTCTTCGGCCTCTCCACTAGCTCCCATGTCCAGTTCTTTTCTATCATAGCCAATTCTTCCTTCATTGCATTCATCCACCTTTGATCACTTTTAGCTTCCTCATAACCTGCAGGTTCCGAAACAGCCACGCTGCACTTATGATATATATCAGTTAGAGATTGGGTACCTCTAATTGGAACATCATCCACTAGCTCGTCAAGTTCCAATGAGACCTCCTTGTGCTTGCTTTGTGGCTCATTTGTCCAGTCCCATTTCTCATCTTCCAGGAACTGAACATCCCTACTAGTGATCACCTTCCCTGTCTGTGGTTGATAGATTCTGTAAGCTTTTGACACTAAACTATAGCCAACAAAGATCCTGTGTTCAGCTTTCTCTCCTAGCTTGTCTCTCTTGACCTGTGGAATATGAGAAAAACACAAACAACCAAACACCTTCAAATTTCTTAGAATTGGTTTGACACCAAACCAAGCTTCAAAGGGTGTCTTCTTCTCCAATACCCTTGTAGGTAGTCTATTCAAGAGAAAAACTCTTTGTGTTTGCTTTTCTCGCCCAAAACTCTTTTGGTAGATTTTTCTCATGCAAATGACACCTAGTCATCTCCATAATGGTTCTATTCTTCCTCTCACTAACTCCATTTTGCTGTGGAGAGTAAGGAGCAGTAAGCTGATGCTCAATTCCAGCCTCTTCACAGAAAGAGTTAAACCTCTGTGAAGTGTATTCTGTTCCGTTATCAGATCTGATGACCTGAATCTTGCAGCCACTTTGGTTTTCAACCCATCTCTTAAACTTCAGAAATACCTCAGCAACTTTTGACTTTTGCTTCATGAAATAAATCCAGCACATTATAGTATAATCATCAATGAAAATGATGAAATACCAGCTGCCATTTAATGAAGGAGTCACTTGTGGACCACAAAGATCTGTATGAATCAGCTGCAACTTCTCTGTAGCTCTCCAAGTGGATTCCTTGAAGGGAAGTCTTGTCTGCTTGCCCAGCAAACAAGCTTTGCACCTTGTGATCTGCTCCTCCAGGCTTGGTAACCCAGTTGCCATTTCATTCCTCTGCATGAACAGCACGCCTTTGTGATGAAAGTGCCCCAACCTCTTGTGCCATATTTCTGAATTATTGGCCGACACTTGAATGCCATTTGCTCCTTCTCAAGAGGATTCAAAGAAAAACTCTTCTGTTGCATCTTTATCTTGAACAACTCCTGACCACTAGAGTCAAAGATCAAACACTTCTCCTCTTCAAATATCACCTTAAATCCCTTTTCTACCAACTGCCCCACGCTCAGCAAATTCTGATCAATCTCGTGCACATACATCACATCGAAACCAGCTTTGTTCCAAAGACAGCTCTCCATTGCTACGCCCTTTACCTTTCACTTCTAAGTATTCCCCATTCCCAATCCTCACTCTTGATTTTAATGACTTGTCAAGGTCTATAAACAGCTTTTCATCACTTGTCATGTGGTTTGTGCAACCACTATCAACAAGCCAACTATCACATGGAGTACTAGAGGAGAAACAAGAGGCAACAAACAGTTGATCTACCTCTTGCTGGATTGCAGCATGTACCTCACCTTGCTGTTGATTTCTTTTCTCTTTGCAAAACTTCTCAATGTGTCCAAGCTTATGACACTTTCTGCACCTTACATCCGGCCTCTTCCAACACCTAAAGTGTGGATGATTCTTTTTCCACAAAGTTGCTGACATGAGGAATATCTTCCCCAATTGTTCTTGAGTTGCCCGCATTGTTCTCTCTTGCAGCAGCTTCCGAACCACCACCGCCATTGTCTTTCTTCCCTTTCCACTTGTTGACTCTTCCTTCTACATTCTCGCTGTTCTTTGGCCTCGCAAAGCTCCTTCCTCGTACTTCCTTCCAGCCTCATTAACCTCCTCTCGCTTGTGCTTGCAAAGCACTTAACAATTCTGCCAACTTAATCTGAGACAAATCCTTGGTATTCTCCAAAGAGGCAATGGTTGCCTCAAACCTTTTGGGCAAGGAGACAAGAATCTTCTGCACTAGCCTATTATCAGAGAGGTCAGTGCCTAAAGCTCTTGCCTGATTTGCAATGCTTACCAACTTATCAGAATACTCTTTAATTGTCTCAGACTCCTTCATATGTAGTCTCTCGAATTCTGTGATCAGATTTAGCCCCTTCATGCTTCTAATCCTCTCATGTCCTTGATACTCAGCTTTGAGGAAGTCTCAGATATCTTTGGCTGATTCACAAGCCATAATTCTGCTGAAAATGGCAGGTGAGACAGCAAAGATATAAACAAGACTTTGCCTTTGCTTTCCTCGTTGTCTTCTCCTTGTGAAACTTGATTTGATTGATGGTTGGATTTTCAGGAAGGGGAGGAACTTCATAATCTTGTTCCACAGCTTCCCAAAAATCACAACCCTCTAGATAGGCTCGCATTCTCATTGCCCAGGCTTGATAATTTTCTCCATCAAACGCTGGTGGAGCCATTGCTGAAAAACCACTTGATCTTGCCTCCATCTTGCTTTTAGCTTCTATGGATGCAGACACACCTCTCAATCAATCTCACAAGTCACTCACAGCCCCTTAAGATCAAGAAGGCTCTGATACCAGTGTTGTTTTCTAAAGAGCAGAGAAGGAGTTGACAGCAAAAATTGACAGCAGAAACTGCATTTTTTACTTAGAAAACTGAAAAATGCTTAAATACATACTAAAACTTAACCATAAACCCACGTTGCCCACTAACAGCTTGCTTGGTCCACAAAACTAGCAACAAACTAACAGAACAGCAGAAAAAACGTGCAGATAACTACTCCTACAAAATAGGATTGACCAAGTAAAATGATAATAAACTAACTCCTAGAAAACAGGACATCAACAAACTGACTTAACAAAACAAAGAAAAAACAGATGGTGCGGTCTTGATACATCAACAGTAGCAATAGCTTGTCATCGCCTGCAGTGCCTTCCTGCTGACTTGAAAAGTCAGGTTATCGGGTTATGCGGAAGATGTCTTCGACTTCCCTCGTGCCAGCATTCACATACTGCAGGCAAGATGTAGATTGAAGTTAAATGAGCACGTAAGCATGGTCGTCATGAATGCAGTAACATCTAGCTGCTTAATGTTCCAAACTCTACTTGCAGCGCAGGACATCAGAAACTGCACATAGTTTCTAATTTCAAAGCATCACAAAAGACCAGAACAATTTCTCAATAAATGTACTGATATGTAATCGAGTAGGCAGTCATAAAGCCAAAAGGACCGATGATTGTTTGGGGGGGATGTGTGGGGAACGAAAAATTCGAGAGTGCTGACCTCTAGTTGTAACTCTTCTGGAGTTGCATGTCCTCTGAAATAGCCGAATTTGGAAATCCTTATCAAACTCCAGTCACTTGGCTGCGAAAATAACATGGCTTCACTTCTACAGATCTTTTTATGGGAGCAACAAAATTGACAATCCCCATATAACCATATAGATTTGAGTTGAATGATATGAGCAGCATAATCAGCATTTAATTTCTTAACAGCAAGCTAAAAATCTCTGGAATCTGGATATTTCAAGGCTCAAAATCAGAAAGGTGTTGTTAAGATGGCATTGTTTGGCTAAGCAACATTCAACTAATGTAAATGCAGGAAAGGGAATTGGGATTAAGCATTGATGAATGCAAGGACGGATTTTCAGAAATTGCCAAAGAATTGTGAAGATTCTATATTGGTTTACTATCTACAATGGGTGTGAGGGAGAACAGACTCTAACCTCATCTACGAAGTCATCCAGAGTGAACCCGGCCATACCAATAATCACTTGCACAGGTGCGCTATAATTGCTGTGATCATAAGTATCAACCCCGCTTTGATCTTTCTTTGGCATGGCTGTACACTGATTTTGGTAAACTGAGCATGTTCTTTCATAGTTATGAACGTGGCCAAAGAGAACGAGATCAACCTGTGATATCAAATGCTCAATGAGTACAATTTCACAAATAAATGGACTATTCTACTTGAGAATCAAAGTAAGAAGTAGAAGGTTGCCTTGTTGTCCAATAGCAACGGCTCTACAGCATCAAGAAACCTTTGGTCAGCACCTCCTCCAGAACCAGAAGTGTACATGGCCTGTGCCTGTTAAAAGCAACCGTTACACTTGATCTCTGTCATCATGAGATTTTTTTTTTTCTTTTTTAGTTCAAGAGTACACAAAATCAAGTTGTGAAACTCACAATCACCAGGAAGAAAATGTACTTACCCCATGAAAACTAACCAAGGAGTTTTAGATCGGTCAACCGAAGCCATGTCCCCTTTCATCCATTGATACTAAGAAGATGACATTCCCATGATAAAATGAGAGCTCATCGAAATGCAAATGCGATACCAAAAGAGTTCAGCTCGATCACCCTTACCTGCTCTGAATTCTCAGACCAGTCATGTTCAGTTGAAATCACAGTAAAATGAACACTGGCTTGTTCTATGGAATACCATGGCTTGTCCTTCGCTGGGGTTGGCATTGGGAAGTATGTCTCATAAGCAACGCCACATTCCCCACCAGAGTCTGGAGTTTTGTACACAGATCCCGAGCCCCCATAATCTCTTCATGTAAAAAGTAAATTAGAAACAATCTTCGATTCATGCTGCTAAGTATGTTGGTTCAGCTGTTTACTGAGTCTTCTATAATGCACAGGAAGAGACACATCGACCTGAGATAGTTACCTTTCATGGTTCCCAATTGCAGTCATGTAGGAAACTCGGGAAGCAAAAGGGCTGATGAGGTGGAGGAAGAAATCCCACTCCACTAAGAAACCAGTGGCGTAGCTTATGTCTCCAATATGGAAGATGGCGTCCACATTGCCGGAGTCTACATCATCCGACATTGCTTTTGCCACCGAGACTGATCCTGGCTGTAGAATCATATTAAGTCGCATTTTAGGATACCTTCATAATCAGGAGTTTGAATTCTTACAATCAGCTTGGCCTGTGCCACTACCGTTAAATCAGATGGATGTGACGTGCTAATAATGTTTCATGGAGAGCTGGTTTTCAAAATGATGCTCCACCCAAATAGTGGGATATTTTGTCCCTTCCATCAGCATTTCTAAAAATTTAAAGGATACACCTTCCTCTAGTGTAGTTTGGATAGCATCTTTTCAATGTTGCATTCAGAAATGTGATTTTTCATTCTATGGAATGCATGTTTACCTGAATGTAGTGCTCGACTGAATCATCCAGAGGGGCTTTTCCCATATCCCCAAACGCAAGAAATTTGAGTTCATTTGATCCTCCTGCCGGTGGTGTCCTGAACTGAACTTGCTCACTCCAACCAGCTGAATCACTGGATATCATAAAACCATTACCAAAATAAATCAGATTTGCCAACAACTGGTATAAAAGTTTCTCATCAATTCAATTTCCAACCATCTAATTGATGCCAGAGAAAAATAGATCAATTCATCTACTTCACTTGCGGAAACTCATTTGCAGTGTCATGCAATGTATTGCTCTAATGTCATGATAACAAGATGCTTCTTTTTTATTGAAAGCCGTGTACCCAATCGTCTCTCAATCAGACATGCATCTACAATACATCTTTAAGAACTGAGGCATGTAAAAGTATTTGCCAGTGCTCAGTCATCTACCTAGTGTTGTGAATTCATAGACTAGTATTGTAAGGAACAAGTCCGTTGCATATCAATTCATTCACATTCACCGCAGATTCAATGACTCTGCATCAAGTAGACATGCCACAGATATCACACTATGCTTAGCAAGAATACCTCAAGTTGCTCTGAAACCGATCAGTCTCATAAACAACACAGTTCAGTCAAAAGATTCTACCTTCCGTATTTGTAAGAATAAGAGGTAGAAGGATGCAGTCCTGTCATCACGGCTGAATGAATGTAACCAGGGTCATGCCAGCCAAAATCTTTGGCAGGGCTAGGTAGATCATTACCTGTCAAAAAATAGACCAACAAAACTAAATTCAGTGAAGAATAAATCTTTATGAGGCATTCCGATTGTTTTGCATGTAACAACTAACAAGGAAGTCCTGGTGCATTTACAGGGTTTTCAAGGAATGGTTTGAGGTTAACTCACTGCACATATCATCTTGTGAGAATGTACTAACTTCGGAAGTTTGTGATTTCCCATCTCCATATTGCACCTCTTGGGGCTCCTTGTCTCCACTAACCCATGTAATCCTCATCTGCAGATTAGAGCATGTATGGTTACCATTCGCAGTCTGCACAGCTCTCGAGTGTTTTACGCAAAGAGTTATTCCAAGCTTAGGCGCAGTGTGCCGGGCAGGCATGGTACCACTGACTTCATTGGCTAATCATATAATCGACATTTTTCATGACATCCATAGAGCCAAATGTCGGTGACTCGACCCAAGCGAGCTCGACACACCAGTCGGTAGCCAATTAGAGTGCTTACCGAGGTCCCGGTCGAGTCAATGCTGGAGAGATGGCCATACAGCGGTTGGTTCGGGTTAGCAAAAGTCAAAGAGTTCGATTTCTTCAATACGCATGGTGTGGCAAACCCCCCGGCGAACAGCACAAACTCGATGTCGGTTCTGATGTTTACAACGTGAAACGTCAAGGTGCCGCCGCATGTGGTCACGGTACATTTACCGTTCTTGTACTCCTGGCACTCCTCCTTCTTGCAGCTCAGATAGTCCGGATCCTTGCTCACGTATTGTGCCTGAAAATGATGCACATAAGCATGCACCAAAAAGGTTGAAGTGGAAACAATTCTCCTAGTCTCAAACTAATTATACAAGTAATGGTAGGTATACCAGAAATTTTACGGAAATTGGCACATTGCAAGAAAAAATAAAAGATGTAGGTATAATACCAATGGTTGCGATAAGTGATATTCTAAAGCATTTTCAAAAGAGGGTTTAAGTATTCGATATAACCGGACAACACGCAGCATTTTATATGTACCAAAAATACCAAAAAAATAATTGTAAACCTTTATTAATATCGAGCATTACTCAAATTAAAGTCACATATGGAATGTTTCCATTTGACTAATGAAAAAACCAAACTCCAAGAAGTATCTCCGTTATTTTCTTATATTCAACAAAGTCTAGTATTTTCATGGTCAACAGAAAAAAGTAAACTTATTGATGGAAAGTTCTATAAGTCTATCACTTATTCATTAAATAAGAATAACAACGATAAAATAATTCAATAAAGAACATTGCAAAATATCTGAACCAGAACCAAATCGACTTTATTGATTGAACCTTTAGCAGATTATAGAACAAAAGACTCTTTTGATTCACTTTTGAACCGGAAAAAGACACTTTGACAAAAATGGAAATAAATGTAAAAGGGGCTCCTATTTTCTCCGCTTCTTTCGGCGGATGAGCACTTGACGAGGAACGTTCAAACCTTAAAAGCAGCTACAACCATTAACGCTTGAGGTAGGGTTGGTGTACATATAATTTGATTTTATTAAGTTAGGTTAGCCGTACTTATAGAAAATGCAATGTCAATAGAATATTTCAAAAAGTAATATGAATTTCACATATTCTCACATTTTGATCGATTTTATCTACCATCACAACACAATCAAAAATGGAAAAAAAATTAAATGAATATGACAAAATCGATTTGATATGAATTTTTTTTGTTTTGTTGTAACTCGACATGTCCCTAACCAAATGAAATACGATGTTGTTACGTGAACGCTATGGACTCCATGCCGTGACTTTGGGGGTCGATCATGAGGACAGAACCAAACTCTTTAGCAAAAGGAGCAAGGCATGTGCCATGTGATTTCTTTTTCAGTTGCTTTTCTTTTTGGCCCCTGCGGATTCCACTATTTTTTCTAGAGCCCCTCACTATTTCATGTTTCTAGTACTCATCAAGAACAAGATAGGTGAGTCATCAACAAGCCATGACTCAATGGTAGATGAAATTACCTTAACAGGATAATGGCATAGAAGAGGAAGATCACTAAGGTCACCAGTCTCCGCATACAGAGCCTTATTCAGTGGACAATCCGAGACGCTGCAACCCAAAAGAAAACACAAGGAGAAGAAGAATCTTGAATGAGTAACCGTTTGCATGTACTGATATGTCTCGAGACAAAAGGTTAAAAGTTTTGAGGACGGAAGAACTGGAAATCAGGATGATTCATACTCGGCGTTCGATGGAGAAATCATGGCGACCCAGTCGGATTTCGCTGGAACCAGAACACCGGTCACATTAACCGTGAGATACTCTTCATTCCCGATGGCAGTGTCGCCACCGACGTTGATTTGGAGATACGGGTTCAGGTCGTGGCAGTCGAGAATTCGCCTTCTGTTTAGTAACCGGAACTCAGATATGGCAGTGTAGTTGAGATGCTCAAGCGCGGAGTCAACCACCAAAGGGTGCAAATTCGCCGGTGACAACGGCGAGAAATAAGAAGAAGAAGAAGAAGAAGAAAAGCGAGTCAAAAGTATGATGGAAATGGAAAAGATTGCGAGTTGTGTTGGAATGTGGAGCTCCATATTGGAGAAGCAAAATGCTTTGGGTGGATGAAAACGAAGGCTTTCTCTGTATACTTACAAGAAAGAGATGTGCGATTTTATAGAGAGAGAGAGAGAGAGAGAGAGAGAGAGAGAATGTGTTCGAAGGAACGAGGCGTGAGTTGGACGTGTGGGATCTAATAACTATGGATGTACATTAAATATATATGGTTTTATAGAGGTGAAGGGTATTATTCACCATAAAGAATTTTAAAAAAAAAAGAAATAGGGTGCTATGTCTCTTGACGTTGACATACGCAAAGTTGCTGATGGTCCAGATGCTGCTAGCTGTCCGTTGCCCTTCTCATGTTTCTTGTCTATCCTGTGCTGCACATTTTCGTATGTATAGGATAACCATGTACGCAAAAGCAGATAACACCCGACGGGCTCAGCAAAAACTTCATCACTCGTTCGAGATTGCATCAACTAGGAGGGAGTTCAGTTGCTTCCGAAAGTTCAGTTCAGAGGTCAGATTCAGTTAGCTTGTCCAGTGGGATCTCGATCTGTTGATGACTAGTTTTGAGTTTCTGGTTGATGTTACTTTGAATGGATCAGCTCGTCGAGCTCCCTCCACGCGGCGGTTTGCGCGTTAGGATGATGTCTCAAAGTCAAAATAACAACACGATTCGGGTCAGTCTGAATGCACGAGCGGCGTGCACAAATGCAGTCGGCTAAAAGTAATAAGAAATGATTCTCTCCCCTTAGATGCTCTTGGAAATATGGGCGCTGATGGAGCTGACTGAGGAATCAGAGAATGATGGAAACAGGATATTCTCTTGAAAGCTTAACATCTTTTCTTTATTTTTTTTAATTATTTGCTGGCCGCATCGTAACATCAATTTATTGCGTGTTCGACTAGGCGATTCCGGTTGCCGCCAATACCTTTTATTCGTGTAGTCCAGCTTTCACATTCCTTATCACCAAACAGGTCCTCGTCACACTCAGGCTTGCTTTAATAGACTTTGTGTTGTTGTGATGTGCTGCTTCTGATTGTGGATTTAACGGGTGTTTTGGCCTTGCGATATTTCAATCTGCTACATGTTGAGTTAGCAAGACTCATGAGTTGAATTGGTAATGAAATTATAATAATTTCTTGATTAGCAAAACTTACATTTTTGGTCATTTGTATCAGCTTTCACTCGCTTCTCCCTGTGGTTGCTTGCTAAACACTACGTTAAAAGCTTAAGTAATTTTTTATAGGATTGTTCATTTTGTTGCGGCACTTTAAGAAGCCCCCTGTAACTGACGAACCGATCGGCTTCCTAACTTCAGAGGGGGATGCACGTACTTGCCTGAAAAGGTTGGGAATGAGTACAAGTGCGTGTATGTTGGCCTGCTGATGGATTTTAATTAGATTAAAACAACCAAGCAATTTTGTTCTTAGTAAGAAGTCTTATGATATATTTATTATTCATTACCAGCAGCCAGAAATCACTATATTATTGCTTGTCAGCCTTTCTCTTGTAAACTAGCGTAAGCCTGGAAGGGATGGACTATTAGTCTATTTATATACTTCTTCCTCTTCTCATCCTTATGACCGTATCTCACTGGGATTCCTCAGCACATAACTTGAGAAATCAGCCACAACTTTCAGAGTACTCATCACGGGTTTGCACTGGCTCAGAATCTTCATATAGCTTTAAGCATCCATAAAAACAGTACCACTGTCTATCATCTTAAATTCTACAGTGACAAAAAAAGAAAATCCCAGCAAAAATTGCTTTCTCTATATATGACTCCAGAGAACAATAACCCAGCTATAAATAACAACTTGGATGGTTAATCTACATTGGAACTCCAAAACAAGAAATGGGGAAAAGAAAAACAAAAATGTAACCCTGTAATCTTCATGGACTATTTTCCTCTTTGGACAGCAATAAAAAGCACAAAAAATATGGGTGAAAGAAGAAAGACTATGTACAGGAAGGCTTGAGAGAGTGCACCTTCTTCGAGCTCTTCATCCTTGTCGAGAGGATAGTTGCTTTTTTCATCAATGAAGGCCTCGAAGTAGTTTTGGTAGCCCATGCTCTTTGCGGAGAGCTTTGAGTTTCTTACCTTCATCATCTCCATGGCCTGTAGAGTATCGGCACCATAACCATCATTATAGATGCTCTTCAGCTAGAAATGGCCTACAAACTCACTTTGATGTACTTTACACCTTCTTTGACATCCCATTAACAATTACCTGGAAGCTAAACATGAATTGAATAGCTCTCTTGCTGACTTTAGCATTTGGATGAGATTGAAGCTTCTCGTACATTGTACGAGCCTCATTTGGTCTGCCAATCATGTTGAGCACGTCATTATTTTCAAGCATGGGGCAGAAAAGAATGCAAAGCCTCTATGCCTACTCTGGCAGTGGAGAAGGGATGCAAGAAGGGAGTCACAGAAGCAGTTCTAATTCCCAGAGATCCTAAAATTACCCTGCCTGAGCTTCATTAAGATTGTTATTGTCAGGAATTCCTTCCCATATGAAAACATGTAATTACCTGGTAAGTGAATCCTGGCAGATGGACCATTGCAATGCAGCTAATCCATGAAGTTCACTCTACACATACAAATTATTAGGGGATCAAACTATCAGACAAAACATCATGGGCAAACAACCATCCCACCGGAGCACGTGTAACAATTGGACCTCAAACAAAAAACCTCTTTTACACTTTTGGCAGGGTTACCTGAAATGGCAGCTTATTCATGATCTCTTCATAAAATGGTAAAGCTTCCTTAAGTTTTCCAACTTCCATCAGAGAGTCACCATCCTTCAGAGCCTTCAACAGCGAAAAATTCAATGACTTTAAATCTACAGTGAAAGTATTCTCATAAATCTCTAAAAAAAGACAGAGAAAGAAAAACACTAGGACAAAAGGGCTAGGTCTAAAAGTATCAGTTATACCCCATATCGCCCATAATTTGCTAGGAAGGTACCTTCTCACACTCAGATTTCAACTTTGCATCAATGTTTAAGCCTGTTTTTCTCTTGTAGGCAGCAACAAGTTCCCTAGTACGTGCATCTTTAGCAGCCCTATCTTCAGCTGTTTCCAGTACGTCCCCTGGGCGAATGGTCCTTCCACCTCCAAACTGAACAGTAAAAATAACAAAGAAAAAAAGGTTAGCCTGACATTTTTTATTCATTGGAAGACACCAGAGAGAGCACAGAAAATAACAGCTGCATTATATATAAGTTTTCTCATCTGTATATAACGACCAACCAACTAGATAATAAGTCCAGTCTGAGCATATGAAAATTTGAGAGGGCCAAATATCCTAACAAAAGAAGCAATGTTTGATGTGATAAAAAGATAATAGATCATCTTCAGGGAAAAATTGAAAATGCCAGTAGAACTTTTGTTGCTTTTGTTTCTCCCCAAACTGGCAAGTCTATCACCTCACTACAGTTTGTGATTCAACTTAGCCTGAAAGAGTTATAACATTTGTTTGGTAAAAAAATTTATGGAATTTCAAAAATTATGCTGAAATTTATCATATGATAGGAACTTCATGTCCTATTGCTATGATAATACCCAGATCGAAGACAAGATAGGTAGGTGTGCCATCCCATTAGCATGCAATAGCGGGGAACAAAGCCATTTTTCATTCCCTGTTCTGTTAAACTTCAAGCAAAATGTCTAAGGACAATTGGAATGTAAACTGGTGCTGCCTTTGAGGAATGACCATCTTGGGTGGAAATTATTAAGCATGTATTTCCATATTTGTTCTGCCATTAAATTCCTCAAAAGCTTTAGAAGTTCAAACTGCACCAGCAGATGCCAGAAAAAGAATCAACTTCTGTATCAAATGATCTCTCAGTAACTAGCTTACCTTCTTGGATATGTTGTTTGGCCTTGGGAAGACACCCCATGACGAAACTTTGGGTTTGTAAAGATCCAAATTATCTTCTTGGGGTGGTGTGACCGCAGGCTCAGTCACTGTCGCCTCATCGAATCCAGTGGTGTCCCCAAGAATGATTTCCACCTCAGGTATGTCTCCTTCCGGAAAAGAGTCGCTCACCGGAATTAAACCTGGCGGAAGTCCCCTGGTCCTTTTCTTGTCCGCAAAGTCGAGCCCCACAAAATCAATGCTCGAAACCACCAGTTGCTGTTCCTTATCCATTTTTTCCTCCGAATTTGCTTCACCAATTTTCCCTCCATTTTTACCTTTCAAGCCTAATTTAAAAATAAAAAAGAAATAGTCAACCCTTTCAGCTCCATAAAAACTGTAAAAGCAAGACTTCATACATGGCAATCGACATCATCCCTCCACAACATCAAGCGTTCAGCAAATGCAAGAAGATCGATCAGAATCATCTGCCCAAGGTTTCCGCCGAATGCTTAACAATCTCTTAAATTCGCATTCTTTGCTAATCTATCACAAGAATAGGAACCCAAAATCGCCCTCTCTTTCCACTCCGCATATCATCTCATCTCTTCTCATCTCATCAGCCATAATCAGAATCAGCCGAAATCTAACCACCGAAAAAGAAAGACAACAAGAACTCCCCATACCACATTTCTCACCCGAACCAGCGTCGCTTTCCGAGACATAGTCTTTTGCCTTGGCCATTGCAAATTCGACCGGCGCCGGCCGCCTCGTCGCGACTATTCGCGTCGCCGGGGCTCCCGACCGCGGCGCTCGCCTCGGGTTCACCCTCCGGCTCCGACCGAAGCGACTTCTTGTACGCCCGAGCTTTCTCGAAGGCGAGCTTAACGGGGTCCGCGGGAGGCGCGGGTTCGGAGGGAGATTCGGAATCGGGCGGGTTCGGGGAGGAGGAAGAAGAGGAGGAGACTCTGAGCAGGAAGGGCTTCGGAAGATGAGATCTTTTGGGGGATTTGGAGAGGAGGAACGTGGTGGGAGGGAGAAGCGAAGGGTGACGAGAAGCCATGGCCATTTGGGGTTTCTTCGTCGGAGGATGTGGCGGATTGACGGTTGTCGGTGGCGGGAGTGAAGCCGTTGCTGGATAGTGGATGGTTTGATGTCCTTCTCTAACCGCTTCTCCCATGGGGTGACAAACGGGCGGACCCGACCCGGATCGGTCCGGCCCGTCGTGGGAATTGAACCGGAAATACCACCGGTTTGTCAAATGATGTCCCCTTGTGGATATGGGTGAAGATGGTTCGAGGTAGAACCATGAACCGAAAAAACAAACCGGTTAAACAAGTTCGGTTTCGGGTTTCGAGTTTCTGAATACGCAGAGTAAATTTTAAGTTCTAAAAATTAGATAACTAACTCCGACATGCAAGCTCCATTTTATGTTTTTCTCGTTCTTTGTCTCCGTGCATCTTGTCTTATTTTATGATGTCCGATAATAAGTGCATAATCTTAGAACCACTAATTTGAACTTCCATTTCCAACATATCCATGACTAAAACTTTTATTTTATTAATGTTTCATATTCTTCAAATATCTAAATATGATTTAAGATCAATAAATTATAAATGGTGATAATTAGAAATAATGATTCATTGTAATCATTCAATTAAAAATACATGTGGAATTTGGATAATCCCGAACTGTGACAGGGGAGATTTTAGGTTCTAGCTTATATAAGGTATGTTCTAGATTCTAAAAATTTGAGAATCAATTTCGATAAGTAAGTTTCATATAAAATCCGAATCGACCATAAAATCGCTCAACCCTGCTTGTGGGGGATGTCACTCTCACAATGGTCAATAACAATTGACAAGGGAAAATTCCATAAACAAAACAAAAATCTTAATTTTTCTTTTGTCGGTAAAAGAATCTTAGTAGTTTGAAACTCATATTTTCTCAAGGGAAAAGGATACCAAAAACCCCAAACTATGCCACTCGGGACAATTTTACCCTGAACTTTTTTTTGGGTCATAAAAAACCCCAAACTATGCCACTTGGGACAATTTTACTCTGAACTTTTTTTTGGGTCATAAAAAACCCAAACTATCTACTTGGGACAATTTTACCCTGAATTTTTTATTATGCCACGAAAAACCTAACTATGCCACTTATGACACATTTACTCCAAACTTTTAACTGAAGGGCATTTTCGTATTTTCACTTTTTTCTTTTTTTTTTAATCTTTCTTTCTTCCCATGCCAGGAAGAGGAAGATGAAAAAAAAAGAGAAAAAAAGTGAAAAGACGAAAATGTCCTTCAGTTAAAAAGTCTATGGTAAATATGTCATAAGTGGCATAGTTCAGGGTTTTTCGTGGCATAAAAAAAAGTTAAGGGTAAAATTGTCCCAAGTAGCATAGTTTGGGGTTTTTTATGACTCAAAAAAATGTTCAAGATAAAATTATCCCAAGTGGCATAGTTTGGGGTTTTTTATGACCAAAAAAAAAGTTCAGGGTAAAATTGTCCCGAGGGGCATAGTTTGAGGTTTTTGGTGTACTTTTCCCATTAGATTAATATTGTGAAAAATCACACATCAATACATTTGTGACAAACAAAAAGGAATACCCCAACCAATATATCTGTCAACTGTCACGTGTAATTTAACTTAACAATTTAACAATAAAATTTAATGAAACTAATATAGGGTAAATTTATCACAGATATACAAAATTATGATTTTTGATAATCAAAAAATTAGTTTGAGGTAAATTTATCATAGGTGTATCACTTTAGAGTTTTTCCTTATATTAACTGAAAAACTATAACATCCATTTTCACAATAATATTTACAATGAAAAAATTTGTACCAAAAATTGGCTCTTAAATCTCTCTTGCGTGTGCGTTTGATTTAGTATTTTGAAAACCTATTGGGGGAAATGCAAAGAAGTTTAGCCTAAAGGGTTTTAGGCAAATGCGAAGGCCATTTGATAAACTATGCTTTGAGAAGTAACTTTGAGAGAATTGCCATTTGATAGAAAACACATTTGAAAAGCCCTTTGGGTGATTAATATTATTTTTTATTCATATTTGTTTGATATTGAAAAAAAAATGTATGCAACTTTTTAAATATAAATTTTGACAATAATGTTAAAAAATCAAATATACATAATTTTTTTAAGAAAATGACCAAACCCTTCGTCAGTCTAACAAAGGGCTATGGCCGTCAACAAGCCAAATTTGGTACCGGCGGTTGTCGGTTAAGGTCGACTGAGGTGGATGACCTCTGGCAAGGGCTGTCGGAGGTTGCATGACCTTGAGTGACCCTCGGCAAGAGTCGCGTGACCCAAGTTGTATGCGACTCGAGCGACCGAGCGACCGTCGCCTAGGTCTCACGGCCTCAAGCAGCCCTTGTCGAGGGTTGCTCAACAGCCGCTAACACCACTTTTGGCTCGTTGATGGCCATAAGCAAAGGGTTTGGTCCTTTTCTAATAAAAAAATAATGAGGGACAGAATTGAAAATTTGAAGAATTGACGATGGTAGTTTTGGAATGAAAAAAAAAATGAATTTTAGCATTTGGCCAAATGTTGAAAACCTAATTTTTCTACTAATATTGGACTTTTAGTATTCTCAATACCGAGTTTCACTTGAAAACTACTTTAAATTAATTACTAAATGGTTCAACATTTATCTAAGGGGAAATGCTCAAATCCTATGGGGCTTTTTCTTCTTTGGCAGCCAACCAAAGAAGCGACGAGTCTCCTTTCTTGGGAGATAAAAACTCTCGTGGGCAGTCACGTGAGGACGAACGTAAATTGACCAGAGGATACATGTATCGATGGATGCAGGCCCCTTGAGAGTCAACTTTCACATGGGATTTACAGCCTCTTCTTTTTTACTTCCTCAAAAATCAAACTCCATCGGTTCAAGAGAAAGGTCAAATCTTGCTGCATCCCAAAAAGGGAAGTACTCAATCTCGTTCTGTTTCAATTCGAAACAAGATTACCTCGTAACTTGTCCTCAAATTGCCTTCTCTGTTTCATTTTGCTGAACTGCATGCAAGCTTGGAACTTTAGCTTCAAGAATTTTACCCAAGTGGACGCTGGGTTGAGTCACGACTTGGGAAAATCGTTACATAGAGCGAGTTAATGAATTCTGGTGCAGGTTCTTGATAGATCTCATTGAGCTATAGATGTTCTGAGGCATTTCTGACTGTTCTGGGTTTTTTAGCATATTATATAGAAATGGATCGACCATCAGATGAACTCGATGGTTTCATTGATGGGTACGTACTCGATGATGGTGATGATGCGGTCTCTTCGATTTTACGAGAGGATGGCCTTGTTAGTAGGCTTACGATTGACGACATGTTTAATGACTTTAGCTATAGCTGCATGTACGCGCCTCCTTTGGGTGCTAACCTCGGGAAGGAACCCGCCAAGGACTATGATTTCAGTGACGCAGCTCTCGAGTACATAAACCAAATGCTTATGGAGGAAGACATAGAAGAGAAGAGTAACGCATGTCATGAGGCCTCGGCACTTGAGGCAGCCGAGAAATCATTCTACGAGGTCATTGGGGAGAGGTACCCGCCAGCTGCAGATCAGCATCCGTCACCTAATCGAACCAATGAGAGCTTGTGCGGTAGTAGCGCTAGTGTGAATAACTTGGTTGAGTTAGAGCTGAACTGTGAATCTCAAGGGCATACTGTCCTCACCCAAGCGTCTCAATCCTTCTCATCGTCAGTTGCCCAGTCATTGGACGGTGTCTGCATTGGTGTCGGTACTGCTGGACGTGCTGAATCTCCAGTGAGTGTCGTTTCTTTGCCTGAACTAGTTGGAAGTGAGTCTGTTATGCAGTTCAAGGGCAATGGTGAAGAAGCAAGAGAGTGGCTCGCTTTTGGAAATGAAATTTTAGTTGATCTGGAGAGAGGTGAATTTTCCTTTAACGAACAAACTGGAGAGCCTACAAGTTTGGTTCCAAATCTAGAGAATGATGAGAACATGTTTGCCGACCTGGGAGGATACAGGGGAAAGAAAAACTCTTTGCAAGAGGATGTGAACTTAGAAGAAGGAAGGGTGAGCAAGCACTTATCCGTTTACACCGAATCAACTGTGAGGTCGGAGATGTTTGATACAGTGTTGCTGAATCGTAAAGGAAGTGAAGCTGCCCTTCGCGAAGCTCTACGGAACATGATGCAGAATGGCAAACAGAACACACCGAACAAGGGAAAGGCCCGTGGCAAGATGCAAGGCAAGCGGAAGAGGGATGTGGTTGACTTGAGATCTCCTTTGACGCTTTGTGCACAAGCTGTTAATATGTGCGATCAAGCAAGTGCAGGCGAGCTGCTCCAGCAGATCAGAAGGCACGTGTCTCCCACAGGGGATGGGATGGAAAGGATGGCACACTATTTTGCGAATGGTCTGGAGGCACGCCTTGCAGGGTCAGGCTCTCAGATTTACAAGACTCTCATGGCTAGTCCAACATCGGCTGTCGACTTCTTGAAGGCTTATCATCTCTTTCTCGCAGCTTCTCCATTTAAGAAGTTCTCTGATTACTTCACAAACAAGATGATATTGAATGTGGTCAGGGAGGCAACCAAGTTGCACATCATTGATTTTGGAATTCTCTATGGCTTCCAGTGGCCTGGTCTTATAGAGCGTCTCTCATCGAGCCCCGGTTGGCCCACTTTGACTGTTTGCAAGTCATTCTCATTTAGAAGAAAGTGTTGTAATATGCCTGATATTATTCTCAGTAACTGCTGCAGCTTCATCCTCTGGCTTGGATTTTTATCTTTTTATCTTTTTAAAGTTTTTTAACAGTGGATTCCTTTTATTGACAGCTTGGTGTAGGTCATAGGTGTATTTGCGAATGGTTTGTTAGATCAATGCCTTTTGTCAACTCGATCGATTTCTGCAAAAATCATCTTTGTATGCTGAAGAAAGTTGATTGCGCCTTGAGAAGTTGTCTCTGTTTGTCGTTTGACATCATACTTGGCGTACTATTTGCAGATGGACAGCATGAAGAGAAACATTGGCCAGTTTTCTTGCTATGTGTGGATTGAGAATCGGGTATATACCTTTTAATGCCTTCTGGTTTTTTGGCGTTCGCACCTACATCTATCGAATGAAGTTGGCTTGTCTAGTGATCTAAGGAGATGCAATTTATTTTGGATATTTGCTCTGAGTACACGTTCTAATATTATTTGGGAAGATGTTATAAAATGTAGATTTGGTGGAGTGCAGATGTTTCTCTTTTAATTCTTTTTTCGTTCTCTAGCAGGAAAAACAAAGATCTAAAGTGAAGGAAAAACTCGACAAATGTGTCGAAGATGAGTTGTATTGTCCAATCTGTTATGAAAACAAAAATGCGTGTGAGATACACAGAAAGCTGAAAAGAAAAACTATTTGTATCATCATCAACTTTGTTCACAGCTGCCCTATCTATTGGAATGTGGAACACATCACATAGTTCAATCAACGCACCATTCAAGGTCACAGTGCATCGGCTCTTCCCCCAAGCTTCCACGGCAGATGGTTGAATTCTCTGGCAAAGTGAAGAAGCTGTCAGAGTCACCGTGACCAACGAAGTCCTCCAAGAGAGTAAGAAATTCGTCAGGATTAAACCCACACCCCTGGAGGTCGCAGTGCATCAGCTCCTCGTCTCCCGAGCTTCCACCACCGATGGCCAAGTTCTGTGGCTTGGTGAAGAAGCTGTCACGGTCACCATCACCGATGCAGTCCTCCGATAGACTAAGAAGTTCGTCAGGATTAAATCCACACCCCTCAAGGTCGCTGACCTCTCCCGAGCTTCCACCATGGTCACCGTCACCGACGCAGTCCTTACACACACTTGGAAAGTTGTCCGGATTAAATCCAAACCCCTCAAGATGGGAGCAGGTGGGGGTGGAGTCGACGCCCAAACTTCCAGCGGCGGCGGCTGCCGACTTCTCCGGCGAAGTCAAGAATAGGTCGCCATCACCGTTGCAGAGGCGATCCTCGAAGAGAGCCGGACAATGGGCTTTAAAATTCTCAAAAATCGAATCTATCTCTGCATCGCCCAAATTCTCAGAACCACGACCAAACCCACCAGCGGAATTGCCACCAGAACCGATCAACAAATTCTTCTTCTCCAGATCTGCCAACTTGTTGCGCACAATATCACGAACAGTCTCATACTTCGCGATCAGGGACTCCACGTCCTCCTCCGTCCTACAAGAATTCCACTCATTATCCATCCACTCCACCCAATCGTTCAAACTCATCGGCGGCACCGCGTCGTCACCGTCGCCACGAATGTAATCGGAAATCACGTCTTCGACAGAGGGGTCGCTGAGGAAAGAACAGGGCTTCCCGGCAGGGGAGAAGACGATGACGGCGGCACGAGCGCCGCTGAGGCGGCAGAGCTCGGAGGCCTTGTTGAAGAGGCCTTTGCGTCTCTTCGAGTAAGTCACAAGACGTGCGGCCGGATCGGCGATTCTGGCGATCTCGGTTCGGCGGCGCTTACCCATTACCGACGGATTTCACAAGAAGAAGGAGAGAGCGCAAGGGTTTTCCTGGGTTTGTTGGAGCGAGAGAGAGGGTTTTCCGACAGAGATCTTTCGTGGGTTTTTTCTGGGTTTCTTGGGACGAGAAGGAGAGCGAGAGGGTTTTCCGAGAGAGATCTTTCGTGGGTTTTTCTGGGTTTCTCGGAGCGGAGAGCAGAGAGCGGGAGAGAAAGAAGTTGAAGTTGAAGAGCAGGGGAGGGATGGAGGGTAGGAGACCAACGGGAAGATTACTTATATAGGCATCGGGGGCCTTTTGCGAACTTTCCGTATTCCAATTTTCGGTCCTCTTGATTTATGGAGATTTTCAAATTATCCCCTCGGACATTTTATTTGTTTCGATTACATACCCTAAAGTTTTTCATGATTTATGCAATGGGTCATTTCTCCAATGGAGTACTTTTTGTTTTACCATTAATCCACGATGTGATGACTACATAAATTAGGAAAGTGAAGACATCGCTTTATTATAAAATTCAATTTAACATGAGACGAGAAAAAAAAATTACATCAAGAGGTTAAATGAGAGAAATTCGTCCTAGAAAAATTTTCATTGAAGTCTTAAAAATGTGTTTTTTCATTTGTTAACATTAATTTAATGATTTCATTTTTCTTTTTTACTTTTCAAATACTTGAAAATAGAAAAACCTTTGGATAAATTATCTGACGAGTATGTTGTAATTAATTTCTTAAGACGCAACATTTGATTAAAGGAATATATTTTTTTAAGATAAAGGACACTTTAATTGATAATATAATACCCGATTAAAATATTTCCTCAAATGCATAAAAAATAGCAATGCCTTATGCTCTATTGTTCCTACTTCCGATGGATCAATGTCCTATGTTAGGCATCATCTAGTAAACCAACACGTAGACAAAACCACCTAAATCTCTAAATATCATGTAAATTTAATTTACTATTAAAAATGTAAATAGAAATAACTGCCTCATCTAATAGAAATAAAAAAGAATTTAATCATATATATAGATATACACACACTTTCATTACAACTCAAGTGCTATTTTTTCTGATCACAATTAATTATATATTGTTGACATCACTCACGAGCAAAATAAATATAATATAAATGTGGGTTTGCTTTAGTGGCCATCATTGTCCATATGTTTTATTCTTCGGTAAGTATTGGAGTTTTGCCAGTCTGGATGCAATATGACGTGAATGAGGATTTCACTATCGGCAGCACTTAAATTGTAAAGATGCCGAGGCTCTTCTTCTTTTCAAGGGTACGCTACCATTTGCTAATAACTCAAACAAGATATAAGCTAGTACATGTTTAATGTGAAGAATGAGCCCAAATAACTTAATGAAGCATAATCATTTGAAGCTGTATAGTCATCATGGTTTTCTTGCAGTACTTCAGGGTTTTTATCCGAGTGTTTGATGTCCTTTCTTAAGGAGATCACATTCACTTCCTCTTGTGAGATACTCGAAATAGTTTTCCCTCTCCGGATATTATTTTTCATCAGACAATTTAATTTGCCATTGTTTTGCCTGCTTCAAAGGACATGTTGTTGCTCCTTGCAACTTCATTTGAAGGCAGTCTATTCTATACTGTTAGCAGTTGTTTTGGGTTTTGGGACAGCCATGAGCCTCAATTCATTGTACATTCACATCTACACTTGGAGACTTCAAGTTCCCCGGAATGCTAGCCCAGTGTGAATCGACTTGCACAGGCGTGACAATTTTAGATTGCCTCGAACTGTTCTCAGAATTTCGAGGGCTTGATGTGGGACTTTGTCTTTTTTTTTTCCTGCAGGACTTGTCAGTCTCACATAATTATATCTCTCATATCAATATGTTGGAAAAAACTTGATGGTAGAGATGGAAATCTGATCCCTCGAAGCTGTGGAAGGGAATGTTTCGGGGGGTTGTTTGTCAAGGTTCCTCACATGCCCGCTTGTTGTAGTAAGATGAGAGGTTCCGGCCACCGTGGAAGCTATCACCATGGCCCTGACGAGTGTGTACAGACAACCATATTATGACTTGTCATGCCACTGCTCGGTTTGCTCTTGGTTTTCTACCTTTAAGTGCGTTCGCATGTGCATTACCAGTGGCCCTTTTCCCTGTCGTGTCGTTAGCTATGTTGAGGTCTTGTTGAACCAGGATGTACCATCTTCAAAGTAGCCCGTTGGGAATATTCGAAGAAAAAGTACAATAAGTTGCGGTTATGCGTAGGCATATGTGATTTTCAGTCCCCTACGTGGTTTCTACAGTCCTATGTGATTTCTACAGTCCCCAGCGTGATCTACCTAGTCAAAGGTCGGGACGCTTCGCAGGCCAATTGAACTGATGAGTGATAGAATTTCCACCATGTCATCAATTGTTGCCCTTTCATATTCTTCTCGTTGTCTAATTTCTCTCTCGTACCTCCTCTTTTGCAAGTGGAGGAAATGAAATTGTCTGGCCGTTTCTTGGCTCTGAAGTCATGAACTTTCAAGTATATGGACGTGACTTTGCTTAACATGACTTGAGACGATTGTGTAATTGTCATTTAGGCCTACAAAGTTTCAATGATTCAAGACAACTCTACCCGGAGGATTTCTTAGCATCAACTCTACCCGGAGGATTTCTTTAGTGACCCTTGAGTCTCCTCTTTCTTGAGGCTTGAAAACTGAGTTGAACCCCGGAGAACTTCATGCTTCAAAGCCACAACTTTCATCCCCAAGTCATTCTCCTCAATAATCTCCACCACCTCATACTCACATTTTCCAAACTCGAAGAATATCATTTCGGGACACCAATCCTTGTACAATGCCCATACCTCAACTTTCTGAGGAAAGACATAAAATGTTTTAGTCTTTCTACCATCATCAAGTCCCTTTTCTATGCAATGTGAAAACGAACCAGTGGAAGTATAAAATTGAGGCCATCAGCCCCGTTCAGGCCTAAATTTCCCACAAGATATGGGCATGCAATCATGGTGCCGCATAATGAGATTGTCTGGAAGAAAAAGGATGGAAATCCATCTCAACTGCAATTTAAATTCTGGTTCAGACAGGACTGTCATTATCCGATCATAGTCCTTGGGCAAGTCCTCCTCTTCAGAGTACAAAGCCCACACTTGACCAACTTGGAAATTTTCCAGTGATTTGGCATCATTGAAGTTGTGAAATTCTGGGTCTGGAACTTCAAAAACTTCTGGGGGGTAAAGGAGCCGAAGCACTGGAATTTTCTTTATGCTTCATAGATGTACACTTCTTGCGTTCTATGCACACCTCCTTCAAATCAAACTAACCATAATTTTCCTCAGATCGCATCTCAGTTTTCTTTTCCCCAGGAACACAGGAATGTAAATCTTCACGATGACTACCGATAGTACTCATTTCTAGATCTTCAGGCGGAACAAACTCTTCCAGGTTCATAGGTATTGAAGTAGGGTCCAGCTCAAAAGACACTTTTGGAACTCCTTCCATTTCATCAGCAGTCATTTTGTAAGGTGGAACCTTGTGCGAAAACCTGTATAACTCATTTGGACGAATATGAAATGAAGAGATGCCGTTTTTAGCTTTTCTAGAGGAGAGACTAGCAAAGCCTTTCACCTTGCCCAAATAGGCAATGGACAAGCCAATACCTTTGGCATATACCGACAAGATCTCAACAACAATCAAACTCATACTTCATATGATTGTTGTGATTAGAATGCAAAGTAATGTCCCAGTTCTTGAAAGGGCCCAAGTTTCCTCCATCTGGGGATAAATTTTACATTTTTTCTTATCACTACGTTTCTCACAAAAGAGCACATGAGAATACCAGAGATGATCTTTAGTGTTCTTTGTCCATATTTAAACTTACCACAAAAAACTGGTAAGCTCTCTTTCCTCCAATTGATCTCATTTTCATTATCAGGATCTGGTTCTAACCATGTTATTTGCACTCTGAAGCCACTTGGGTAAACTTTTCTTATTAGAGCAAAATTTCTAGGCATAGTATCCAATGTATCATAAACAACCCACACCTGGACACTCTCAAAGCTACCTTCTTTCCTTTCATTGTCAAAATCATTCAAGTCTGGATCAGGACAACTATAAAGCTCCGCATCTTTCGTGTCTTTCATGCAGAATTCTGATTTGGAATCATGATTCGGTGGGCTCTCTCCTGAACGCCCATTTCTGTGTGTTTTCCCCCCTTGTTATTTTCATTCAAGTTAGTAGCTAAGCCATCTTTTCCATCCACGTCAGATGTCTTCCCTTGTAACACATCTTCGGTGTCCTCTCTAGAAGAAGATGGGCTGCCCCCTTTAGACCTTTTCACAGGGTTGTGTCTTCATCATCACTTATATTTTCTTTATAAGAAACCTACTGTTTATGCCGACTTGATCACCGTAGGGATTGCTTGCCCAAGCGATCACCGTTTTGGATACCCTGAAAGTTAGCATCTTCACAGATGACTAAATCTTCGTCAGATTCATTGCTGCTTCCACTGTCATGACTTTCACTAGATCCCACTACTTGTCTTCTGTGTCTCTTCTTATTTACCCTTTCAGGGCGAATTTGGGTCTTGCTGAAGACATCAGGCCTACAATTCTCAGGGGTAGAAATAACTTTGCATCCCACTTCTACTTCAGATGCACCTTGAGCAGGGAAAAATTTCTAATGTTGGAAAGTCGACATATGCATTCTAGAAGCTGGAGACTTACTTGCAATAGTCATTTCGCATGGAAGAAATGTCTTTTTACACCTTTCATTTGAACAAGGCAAAGCCTTATTGATGAGTTCTCTGGAGTACTGATACCTAACAGAACAAAAAGGACAGACAGTCCAAAAAGTCTGGTGTCCATTAGAAAATCTGGGTTGAGCCGGCTATTGTGGCTGCTGGGTATTAAAACCCATTGGTTTTGTTCTGATAACCAACATTTGGGTTCCAATTTGCCTACTGTAGAGGCCAGTAAGGTGCTGACAGTTGCCTATTATAGGAAGCACGTGTCGATGGCCTAGGTATAGGAGCGGAATGCTTCATGTCATGCATGGACCATTTCACCCGATGCAAAAGGACTCTCTGAGCTTCCCTAATTAGCTTAAAAGCAGCTTCTACCCCCACCAAACTTGTTTTTATCAGGATGGAGATAAAGAGCCAACTTCCCGTATTGTTGCGTAATTGAGGCATCATCAGCAGTTTGTTTAAGTTGTAAGATTTGATACCAGTCCAACTTATTACCAAACAATTTCTTCTCAGCAAAACAGTGCACATCACAAACCATGAGCATCTGGGTAATGTTCTCTAGTTCAGGGTAAAGTTGTTGAGCTTTCAATGCAATTTTATGACCCCTGGAAAATCCTTGCTCTGTAGCTTCTTCTCAGCCAGGGCCTTCACACGAAGTGCTCCATCCTTATTGTAGTCCATTTCATTTATTGAATCCAAGACACTCTCACCTGAATATCCTTCAACGTCTCGGCAGTGCTCAATAACTCATCGTGGCAAGAACCTTACGAAGGATATCGATAAGCAAAACCTGTACAAACCGTAATGAACCCATTTGTCAAATTCTCAACCTGATGGGGACCACAAAATTTGGACATTCAACCCACTAAAAAGTATCTATGGATTCCATGGACAAAAAGAGAACTTGGTATCATGTGCTCCTAGAAGACGTTAAACATGAACAAAATTAACAACATACATGTTGGGTTAAAATAATCTCAATGGATTCGAACGATTGGCGCCCAATTTCAGAGTCATCATTAATTCTAGAACAAAAATATAAAACAGAGAATCCCTCGAAGTTCTCTACTCTGCCGTGCAATCTCTCCACTCGACACAACACTCGAATCCAATTCCTCCCTACACTGATTCAAAAGACCGAGTAACCTCCAAAATTTGATCTACGAACAATGATTGACCATGTTTAGTGCCAATTGCAGTTTATGAACCTCTCATGTCAATTCTTCTTCCTCTCTAAACTCGAATCCAAAAGGCAAATAGAGACTGTGGTCAGCCAACAGAACCATAAGTTAACACAAAACCTATTAGAAACTATCAAAAAAGTGAGTTATGCGTATCCATGGCCACACCAAATGCAAATACATATCACAATGTTCCAGTTTCAACAGGTTGGGTTTCATCACCCAACCCGAAAAAGCTTTTCATGTTATTGTGTGAGACTACAGGTCTTTATGCGTTCCTTTATGGAAACTAATTTCGTTGAAATTACAATGTGCAAATTGAAAATGTAGGCTCGGACAAGTCAGGATTTTTACTATTTTTTTTCGGTTGAATGACCTCAGACAGGGTTAGTCCAAGTGAATATAAAGGGATTCAGCTAACTCTGATATCATCGTCAAAGTAATTTACCCAAATAATTTGGACTTTCTACCTTGTATATTGCATATACCACTGAGACATTACATAAAAGAGTACGACAGTATGCTTATGTAGTCTATGCTGTAAATATAGCATAAGCGGAGGAGTTGCCGTAAAGATGCATCGGAGCCATGATTTTATTAACATGAATGTAATCAAATTGAACATGACATTATACTACCGAGCTTCAAGGACGATTTTGAGGGGGTGTCAGGAGGAGATTGTTATTCGACTCATTGTCGTGACATTCATAACATTGGCAAAAGTACTAGTAGATAAAATCCAGCCTCAACATCGAATTGATATATTGTCTTAATTGGGAACTGTTGAAACAGAGTAATCGATGTATTGTAGTTTCTTAATAAAAAAGGATTACAAGAGTACATAGAATATAATTGTGTAACCCTAACTATTGACTATTTTACCCTTATTATTATTATTATTATTATTATTATTATTATTATTATTATTATTATTATTATTATTATTATTATTATTATTATTATTATAACACTTCCTTCGAGTTGGGATGTAGATATTAATCCCATCTTGTTACATAAAAAAGTCACTATATTCCCTCGTAAAGGCTTAGTAAAAATATCCGGAAGCTGATCCTTTGTCCTTGCATGTTGAAGAGTGATCTCCCTTTTTGAACTTTTTCTTGTAAAAAGTGACAATCAACCTCAGTATGCTTGATTTGCTCATTAAATACGGGATTGTTTGCAATATGAATAGCCGATTGATTGTCAAAATATAATATCAATTGTTCTGATGTTGAAATCCCAATTTTTAACAATAACATCTTTAACCAGAGCAATTTACTTGTCACATGTGCTATTGCTCTATATTTTGTTTTAGCACTTGGTTGAGAAACTAGATGTATTCAGATGGTCATAATTCTTGAAAATTAGTCCTTTTTCAATACTCCTTTCAAGTATTTGATAATTCAAGACACAGCATCCCAATGAATAGTCTGAGGATAATTCATGAATTGGCTTACGACAATAACAACAAAAGATATATGAGGTCTCATGGTGGTAGGATAATTCAACTTACCAACTACTCTTTGATATTTTGATTGGTCATGTAATAATTCTCCATGTTTTGTATCAAGTTTTACATTGGATTCCATAGGATTATCAACCGGTTTTGCTCCAATAAGTCCAACTTCATCAAGAATGTCAAGAACATATTTTTGTTGGGTTAAATTGATACCTGTATGCAAGTAGGCAACCTCGATACCTAGGAAATACTGCAGACGTCCCATATCCTTAGTATTGAACTGTGTATGTAGAAACTATTTGAATCATTGAATACCATATGAATCACTACCACTAATGATAATATTATCCACATACACCACCAAAAGAATACAACCAGCTGAGGAGATAGAACTAAAGGAAAAAAAATGATTTACTTGACACCACTTTAATCCAAACTTGATAATAGCATCATTAAACTTACCAAACCAAACACAAAGAGATTGCTTGAGTCCATATAAAACCTTATATAAATGACATACCGGATTCTCCCCTTGAACAACAAATCCCAATGGTTGCTCCATATGCACATCTTCAGCCAAATCACCATATAGGCATGCATTTTTTATATCTAATTGATGAAGAAACCATCCAAAACGCAATACTAGGGAAATAAAGACACAAACATATGGAATTTTGGCTATAGGGGGGAAATGTCATCATAATCAACACCATATGTCTGAGTATATCTTTTGGCAACCAATCATGCCTTCATTCAATTTATGGTGTTATCAGTGTGGACCTTAACTTCGAAAACCCAATGGCAACCAATAGGTTGTTTCTCTGCAAGTAAGGTAGTGACCTCCCAAGTGCAATTCTCAATGAGTGTCCTCATTTTATCCTCCATGCTTTGTCTCTAGCTAGGATGAGCAAGAGCTTCAGTAATATTGCTAAGCACAAAAATATGGGACAAGGACAAGATAAATGATCATTGGACATAAAGTTGGTAATAGGATGACGAGTATGAAGACAATCAGATAAACTAGTATAAAGTGTATAATGATCCATAGGACGTCCAGCACAGAAATGTGTACCTTTTCAAGTAGCAATGGGTAGATTAGGATTAGGATTGAGATCATAGCACAACAACCAATGAGTGAACATATGAATCAAGTGATGGTTGTACTACTGTAATAGAAGTTGTTCCTTGTCTATGGTAAGTTTGATCTAGCAAACTAAAATCCTATTGACGATGCTAGAGGAAGTGAGGTTGGTGGAAGAGTCGGTAAGACACACTCGTGATTATCAGGAGGCATTGTAGGGATTGTCTGAGTATTATAGTATGACCGGTCCTAAAAAAAAATATCACATCTACCGATAAAAACACACGACAACTGTTGACACCCAAAATTTTGTCGACACCTTTTAGGTACCCATTAATTTTGCAAATATATATATGTATGTATAAATTTATAGAAAATTTAAAAAAGAAAAGATAAAAAAAAATTGTTGAGTGGGATGGCATAGTCCAGCCCATTCTTTTACTCTTTCAGCTTACTTATTTATTTCTTTGAAGCCCATCAGAACTATGTGAAGAGCCTAGCCCATCACCATTCTTCTCTTCTCCTTTTTCTCACATATGCCTCACACACGCATGCACACGACAGACGACGCAAATGACACCGTTTAGAGGTCTTGGACGGTGATGTTAGCCGCGTGACGCCAACAAGGGAATCCGCCCTTGCTACGCTATCATGCGGAGAGAGGGTGATGAGAATTCGGTTAGGGGAAGCAGGGAGGTGTCGAGAGAGGAGGAGGAAGCTAGTTTTGAAAAAAAAACACAGAGGAAGAGACAAAAGAAAAAAAGTAGAAGCAAGTGGAGATGCAGAGTTTTTCTGGCTAGACAGGGAGAGCTCAAGAGAGAGCAAAGAATGAGGAAAACTATCACGCCCCGACTCTCGAGCTTGCGGCAACCTCATTTTCAAGGTCAATTGAAAGCGACGTCCCAAGACCCGTCGACGACCATTCATTTTATCTTTCGTTAAGCGCAAGCAGAAGACGAGTCATCCCCAGACAAACAAATAATCAAATAGGGATAGAGGGATGAACGGCAAGAACAACAACTACTTATTTATTCAATTTACTGGATTAACCAATAGATTATTGTTTTCCGAATTACAAGCTCGACAAAAAGGGCCGATCCATCCTCTAAACCAAACCAAAAAAGGAACTAGGCTAATCCAATAGTACACAAAGAACCCTCGGGTTCAACACCACGATCACTCGGACCCATCAAACTCCAGCTCCGTTGGGTCGGTCACTGGAGAAGCGAGGGCAAGATTCTCTACTGCAGGTGCGCCATTCTAAGGACCTGAAAATGGTTAACCACGACAAGTTGAGATAAAATCTCAGTGGGTTCTCTCCCTAAGCCTTAGTTAGTATGCCAACTCAACCTGGAGTCTCTCTCTAGAACCACCCCTCACTCAACCCAACAACAAATAGCCAACAAATAGCAAACTAAACAATAGATAGGGGAAACCAACAATCAATATTTGGTTTGTATGCAACCTTACCTGGTCTGCCATATCCTACACGTCAAATCTTATACAATGCAAGTAAGGCACATGACCGTTAGATGATATAATTCATTAATCACATGCGAGTCGCATCACAAGGGATCTCACTTGGCCATTGCCACACCCTGCATGACTGTCAACTCATGCGTGAAATCATCATGACATTAAGAGCATGTGAATAATCAGAGCATCTTATACAACTTTCTCATGCCTCACACCCACACATGCTCTTATCATTACAATCCCTCCTCCTAGGCCACGGCATAACCTTGTGGTTGGTGGTTTTTGGTCAAGCTAGCTTCGTCCTTTTTACCTTGAGGCATGGCGATGTCAATGGCTCACTCCCAAGACGGCATTCCCTAAGGAGCATAGGACATGCCCACTACTACAGTCCCACAAAGTTAACCCATCCCTATTAGGCATCCAACTGAAGTCAGGCGACCCACTAGCCACGGCACAACCCCATAAGGATTGGCGATCTTCCAACAACGCCGGGTTCCCTCTCTTAATGTGATCATGCAACACCTCATCAATCAATCCATTTATATCTTTGCTCTGTTGTGAATGCAACATTGCTCATGTTCATGCGACATGCCATTGCAGTTAACACAAGTATAATGTCATGCGGCAATATCTAGCAGTCATGTACAATAGCAACAGTCCAATCATTCACTAAAGTCGTAGCAATCAGCGGTTCAAGCCACAGTCTAACAATCAATTCCAACTAATCAACATCACAGTACTTGCATATTTTTTCCAAAATCATCACGTACCTCAATAATTACCAGTACCTAATCACGCATCTCAATATTCAATAATAAAATAATCACGTGTTCTCACGACTACGACAATCAACCATTCTCATTTAAGAAGCATGTAATACTTTAGTCGATTGTTTCGATGAAAATAATGTAAGTCCCACAAAATACTTATAATTATTTTCCAATTCCATAACTAATATCCAACCCAAATAATTCCATTTAATAAAAACTATTCTTTAATAAACCAATGTCATTTGATAATGTAGTATATAAATACTATTGGCATTAGAAAATTAGACAATAGTAATTTTCCCACAAAATTACTCAATTAAAGCAATTTCCCATAAATAATCAATTAATTATTTTTCCCAAAATAATTAATTTTTAGAAATATTAATAATTCGAAATTATAAAATAATTTAATTAATTAATACATTAAATTCATAAATTAAACAAAATATTAATTAAAACAATTAATCAAGCAATTTAAACTAAACATGCTTAATTAATCCACAAAAATCACATAATTCACTATTAAGCAATAATTAAGCACAATTAAGCTTAATAAGCAAAATTAATCTAACATAATCTAATATTAATCATCTATCTAACTACCTATATTAGGGCTAATACAACTTAATTAAACCATCTAAACCAACATTAACACTAACTAACCCATCTTAAGCAAGTTTAGGCACTAAATAGGGATTAGGGCTAAACTCACCCGTTAAGCGGGCCAGTGACACGAACGCGGTGGCGGTGACGAACCCGACTCCCAGGGTCCTCTACCACGACAGTCCAAGGCGGTCCCTGGGCTGAGAACAGCAGCAACAAACTCGGATCTCCTCTGAAATTCTGAAAACAACACTGCTTGAAGGAGAAAAGGGCTAAATGGAGCTCACCGGAGCTCCGGCAAGTGGCGAGTCGGCGACCAGTGGCTCTCAGGGGTCGAGGGACAACTGCCGGTGGCTGGTATGGGCGGTGATTTGGTCAAAATGGGAGAGAAACAAAGGAAAAGGCAGAACTGTGCAAAGCTGCCGCTACAATAGGCAGTCCGGCGAGCAGTGACTTCCGGAGGCCGTACGGTTCGATTGGCAATTCTGTTCGATGAACGGACGACGCCATCTGAGTGGAATTTTTGTCCTAAACACAACGATTGGTGGCACGGGATGTGATTCACATGGGAAGGCCATGAATAAATCGATTTTTCGGAGGAATGTCAGATTGAAAAACTGAATGAAGGAAGGGAAACTTGGGAGAGAAAGGTGTGCGGTTTGGGGAAGATGGAGGGGAGAGAGAGAGTGAAGTGAGGGCTAAAGGATAAGCTCATTAAGGCCATTTAAGGCTTAGTTCAACACCCAAGGCAAGATGACATCATCTTCTCTCTCTTCCTTTTGACTTTTCTTCAAAATATCCAAGGGTATTTTGGTCATTTCTACCTTGCACATTTTTGAAACTTTCCTTAGGCTGAAAATGAAAGGTGGGTCTAGGAAATGGGCCAAAAAATGAATAGGAACGGGTTTGGGAATTTGTTGGGCTCAAATTAACTCAAGTTTAGACAACAAGTTCGGGAGGGTTAATGATCGGTTTGGCCCAACGGGCTCATTTGCTTGTCTCAGTCTTCCACGGTGGCTGTCCCATCTTGGGCGTGAGACCCACACTGTTCTTACCCGGCCCACGTCCTCGTAGGCTTGTTTCTTCGGTCTGAAAATCCCTTTTTCCAATTACTCAGCTCATCTGACATTGTCGACTGACTAAGAAATGTTGTCCAAAAGTCTATCTCGGACGTTCCCGAAAATTCGAAGTCCAATTCTAGATTCTCAGGCCATGTCAATTTCGCCCGAATGCCATTTTGGTACTACTCAGACTGACAGGCGGCTTCGAGGATTCACACGTAACCGACTCATGTCAATTCACGTTCAAGACTTCTTGACACATGGACATCCTTGACTACACGAAATTGCGAAGGATCGATTCTTATTTCAAAGTACACGATTATCAAGAATCGACATAGAGCCGTTCATGGGTTCGATAACAGTAGACGGAATCACCCATTGTCCCATTGTTTCTATCCGCGAATCAATTTCTAGTCATTCCTGAAATCGGCCTACATGACTACAGGATCATCCTTACACAAGTCTCACGGTCAAGTTGTTTTCCCAAGTCGAGTTCTTTAGTCGCACAAATTTTGTCCTTTCTAGCCTTTCCATTCAAGGTCAGTATCTCAAGAGTGATCAGTTTCGAGTGAGATCAACCAACAATGCATTAGCGAAATTAACGTTCATTCATCTCTTAAAGGGCTCGAATTTCAGGATGTTACAAAAACGCAGTGGGAGGTTGGGAGCGAAAGGGGTGATCGATGAAAATAAGAAAGAAGTTTCGGCAGTAGAGAGGCAGATGGAAAATGATGTCCGTCTTCGATCGGGAGGATTAGCAGCGTGTTGCCGAAGATAAGGGCAGTGCGAGGCATGAAGGAGAGATTTGGGAGAGCAGGGAGGACATGACAGAACAGACCAAAGGACCGAAAGAGAGCAAGCCAGAGAGAGAGAGAGTAGGCAAAGAGGGAAAGAAGAGGTGCCAGTTTTCACTTTTGACGAGGGCTGGTTTACTAGTTTTTCATGAAGGGCTGAGAAGGAGGTCTAGTTGTTGGTTTTTCGTGAAGGGCTGAGTAGCACGTACCATTTTCTGGTTTTCTGGGTGGCAGAGAGAGAGCACTTTTTCAGATTTTTCTGGAGCTTGGTAAAGAAAAAAGGAGGAGGGCATAATTCTGAAGGAATAGAGGGTGCTTAACGACGAAAAAGAGGGACACACCAACCTCCATAGGCAAAACACAATAGTTGTTGTGTTTTGCATTTTGACACTATCCACCAGTGCTCGTCACTTCTGGTTTCAGTGAAGCTTGATAGTAACACAAGTAAGTTTTCACTTGACATTGCTGAGTTATAGAGTATTTTGTCTAGTTGGTGAGTTCATGAAGATTCTAGTCGAAACTGGGATTATTTGGTGGCAAGCAGTGTTGATTCAAGGCTTGATGTGCCATCTTCAATTTGAATAGAGTAGCAAATTCACTATTGAAACTTGTATGCAAAGATGCACGCCATGTGTTCGACAAAATGCATCAATGAAGCACCGAAATGCATCCATTTGATCGACATTAGAAGTTGAGTTTAGTGCTCAATTGTTCATGTACTATTGACGCAGGTCTACTTTCTCAAGTTTTTGCTATGTTTTCCTAGGATTTCATGATAATCATCAATCTTATTGAGTCATCGGGAAAGCCAAATCTTGTCGACATGCTTTCTCCCCGCTGGATAAGCCTATGATTTGAGGTCATGTTATATGGGTTGTTTTTCCTCACGTCAATATATTCATGCTCGTTGGATTGATGGTTTGCTGGTTTTAGAAGTTTAGGATCGATATATTTTTTTTTTTTTTTAGTTCGTTAAAATTTTGTGGTTGTCAAAAGGGCAACTCGGAGAAGATAAGTGCCGGTCGGTGGCTAGAGGTTGGCGTGGCATCCAAAGTTGCCATCCCTGGTTTGGTGATGAAGTTGCGAGTGAAAGAGGGATGTTTGGTGAAGGAGATGGAGAAAATATTGGGTAGGTGAGATATTCCACGTAGGCGATGTAGCTCACTATTTAGAGAAGGACACGTGGCATCTACGTTGGCGGTGGGCCCACACATGGGGCCGAACCCCTCTCTCCTTTGTCTCCTCTGCCGAACCTCCTCTCTCATCTCTACTCTATCCTCTTTGTCCTCTCTCTCTCCTCTGCAAGGGGGAGAGAGAAGCCTGACCTCTGCTCCGGTGGGGGGCGGGAACCCGACGGCGGGGCACTCGAGCACTCCCCACCTCCACCTCCCTGAGCCCCGCCCCTTTGCCTTTGCTCGTGGATCTAGATGAGAAAGACTTTTTAGACACGGGGCTTGGTGGAGGCAGTCTTGGAGTAGGATCTGGTAGTGGTGGGGGCTTAGGGGGTGGAGGTGGACTCGAAGGTGGGGTTGGTGAGGGTGTTAGAGGGGGCTTTGGTGGTGGGGGTGGTCTAGGAGGTGGTGGCGGTTTAGGAGGTGGAGGGGGTCTTGGAGGTGCTGGAGTCGAAGGTGGTTTTGGTGGTGGAGTAGGTGGAGGAGGAGGAGCTGGAGGAGGCGGTGGCTTTGGCAATGGAGTTGGTGGAGGCCTAGGGGGAGGCGATGGTGGTGGTGTGGGAGGTGGCTTCAGCGGTAGTGCGGGAGGTGGTGGAGGTCTTGGCGGTGGTGCGGGTAGTGGAGGTGGATTCGGTGCTGGTGGAGGGCTCAACAAAGGCGGAGGTGCTGGTGGAGGAGCGGGCAGCGGCATCAGCGGAGGAGGTGGCCTCGGCGGTGGTGGTGGAGCTAGATTAGAAGGGGAGTGCCCGAGTGCCTGTCGTCGTGTCCCCCCTCCTCGGGAGCAGAGGCCATGCTTCTCTCTCCCCTTTGCAAAGGAGAGAGGAGTTCGGCCTCGTGTGTGGGCCCACCGCCGACATGAATGCCACGTGTCATTCTCTGAGTGGTGAGCTGCACCGCTTACGTGGAATATCTCACATACCCAATATTTTCTCGAAGGAGACATCGGGAGGTTGAAGATGACCTGGAAGAAGAAAAAACCTGTAGAAAAAGACAAAGAAAATAATAAAATAGTGGCTGGGTTGAACATTGTTTGAGTGGGCCTAGGCCATGCACTAGGCTGAGTTTTTGTGAAAAGGGATGAAATGGGCTGATTTATTATTTATTATTTTTTTCATAATGGGCCAATTTAATTGGTAATTCGTATGGGCCTCGGGCTGGCCCAATCCTTAGTTCAACTGAGTCCGAGTCGATTTAGTAGGGCCAAGTTTCCCGACCCGGTCCGAATTATTTTTTTAAAATAAAAAAATACAAAATACAAAAAATCTTGAAAATATTTTAAAAATTCGAAGAAATCCTTAATAATATGTCTTTAAATTCAGAAAATTCATGAAAATATTAAAAAATTGAAATGTTTTTCAAAATACAAAAAAATCCGAAATATTCAAAATTCCAAAAAAAAAAATAGGAAAAATTAGAAAATTCCAAAAATATTAATAATTTTTTTAAAATTTCAGAAAACCTTAAAATATTAAAAATCTTGAAAACTCATTTTGTTTAATTTCGGAAAAATACGAACAATATTTATTTATTTTTAAATAAAAATATAAAAAATTCATAAAAATTCAGAAAAAGTCAAAAAAAAAAATTGCAAAAATTTAGAAAACCCTTAAAAAGGAAAAAAAAAAAACCCAAAATTGAATAAGCCTTTAGAGCTCTACAATAAGGTTATTTTTTTATGTTTGATTTTTCTTTTTTGAGATAATATTAGGTTCCTTTCATGCTTTATTTTGTGACGATAATTAATTGCGCATTTAAATATTTTGGATGTTACTTTCTCACTTTAAAATAGTTATGATAAGTCTTAGACTTCTTGAATAGGTTGCCATGGCTTTAATTAATACACAATTAAGTTAGGTACCGAAATGGCGTTAGTCATATGATTAACGTAATTAAGTCCCTGAATTTAGAATCTTTGGTTGCGCAAATAGTAAGGTATTCTCCCATATTTTACTAGGTTTCTAGCCGACCCTAAAAAGATTAGTGGCGACTCTTTTGTTTAAATTTGCATAGGTTAAACTAGTTAAAATTTTGAATATCCAATGTCGTGCAAGGTATGGGCTTGGGAAAACCCAAGTTAATGAAGGGTCGTTGGTCCAAAGTTAACAATACCCCTAAACCTAATCAAATGTTCCCCAACCAAAACCTTCTAAAAAAAAATTAGGTCGTGGCAATAACTAGTAGGATTATAACATTTATAGCCTTTCTGATTTCAAGAGTACCCAACAAAGACACATTTTTCAACACAAGGGACTGACTTCTCAAGACTTGGAGTTAGAGAATGGACAAAACAAACGCAACCAAATACACTTAAGGGCAATGCAAAGGGAGGACAATTTAGATGCAAAACGGAGAAAATGTGTCTCCCTTTGAAGAATGGAAGTTGGAAGCCAATTAATTAAGATGCAAGCTGTAAGGACAACATGGCCCCAAAAGGTTTTCAAAAATGTATGTAAAACATAAGGCAATGAGCAACATCAAGAATATGATGATTTTTACATTCGGTTACTCCATTTTATTGTGGTGTATATGAACATGAAGTTTGATGAATAATGCCATGAAAATCAAGAATAGGTTGAAAACCAGAGGCAACAACAAGATACTTCTTGGCATCATCAGATCGAAGAGTTTTGATAGAAGTATTACGTTGATTCAACAACTCAAAATAGAATCAACAAAAGTAATGAAAAATCTCAGTACGATCTTTTATTAAGAACAATAAAGTCATTCGAGAAAAATCATTCACGAATGCAACAAAATACCGGAAACTAGATGTATTTGAAACATGACTTATACCCCATACATCTAAGTGAACCAGCTCAAAGGGACTAGACACATAACTTTGAAAACGAGAAGGAAAGGAAACTTTATGGTGTTTTGCAAACTGACAAGCTTCACACTCAAAAGTACTCACAAACTTAGACTTAGGAAACAATCATTGAAGAATGTTCAATGGTGGATGACTAGCACGATAATGCATCTAATACACATCAGTGGATGTGCGCTTCACAGCTACTGCAGCTATCACTTTTTGTCTAGATAGTATAGGCCATTTGATTTATGTCCTCCACCAATCATCTATCCAATCCTCAGATCTTGAAAGACACAATGAGAAGTAGAAAATGTTACAGAATTTAGTTATTTAGTTAATGAACCAACGAAAATCAAATTATATGGAGATTTGAGATGAATGACGGATGATAAAGAAAGAGAGGAACTCAAACGAGTGTCCCCAGTATCAAAGGCCATAATGCAGATATTGCACAGCAATAAGAAAATGAGAAAAGAGAGAGTGAATTAGGAAATTGACCCAATAGCCTTTTTATGGTCCACCCTCACTTTGCGCAAGACTGTCCAACTTATTTTAGAAAGGCAAATATTTCATAAGTGATCGTTTAATAAGTGCACCCTTGTTAATAAAAACTTGAAACTCTAAGGAAACCAAGACTTCTCCTCGGGAAGCAAAAAACAATGTAAAATTGCGTGGATAAGCTATTGTGCGAAATTTCTTAGACCAATGAAATGTGGAAAGGAGAAAACTTCCTTACAATCAAGTTATATATAGGTTTGGTTAAACGGATCATGCCAATCACCTATAAGAAAACAATGAAAGTTTGAGACCTAATATTGAGTTGCACAAGCATACTCAAGTTCTGACACAATTTCTGCATTGTAATGAATCCTACCCCGATTACCATTCTTGATTGGCCCTCTACATCCACTAGGCACGTAGTGCAGGATTTTTATTATTTGTGTTTCTCAATTACAATATTCATCTTTTAATTTGAAAGATCAACTTAAAAAACATTGAGTTTTGATAAAAGTAAAGTACTAGACAACATCAATAGGTATGTTGGGTTTGACCCTAACCTTTTTAAAATCACGAATTGGGGGAGGTAGATCATACTAAAGATGAGGTCAATTCATGACGCACTTGCTTTGGTGCTTGACTCTTCGAACACGCTCTCTATAAAGATGTTCCGACAAATCCTAAACACTTAGTTGAATCAATGGTGCAAATTGTAGCATGTGCTTTATTTCTCATGCGCCATATCAAATCCAAGATTGATCAGAGTCACTAGACTGAAAAGATCATGGTCTTCAATAGTGATGATTATGTTGGTCTATATAGACTGAGTATATGTAATATTCTTCCTCATTAGACTCAATAAAGCAGGTTCCTCTCAAGATTATCTCACTGCTATCAAGAATAGCTTTCCATATGGTAGGATCAATGGTGATTGTTGATACTTCAAGAAGTGTCCCTTGAATGAAAGCTGCTTGGAGAGGGGAGATAAATTTGTCAATAAGAGGTTTCAATATGTTCGCAAGTAATATGGATGTGATGTCGTACGTGACATTGCAGCATGAAATGGGCCTAAAGTGGTTGACAGAACATGCAATCGTTGACTTCAGTGGTGTTAGAAAGAAAAGGCCTGGGAATACTGCAGCACTTGGAGAAATTTTACAAACAAATAAATTGTAGGATAGAAAAATCAATCACAATTAAGCAAATATGCCATGAGTTTTTTTTTTAAAATTTTGTTGCAAATATTATTGACTTCACCAAATATGTGATAATCTTGGTTTATATTGAGAAGTAGTTTCTCTTTTCAACTAAAATTATCAACAAAAATGTGATTGGACAAAAGAATGACATGTAAAGTAGTAACGTGATAAGTATGTTAATGGTGAATACAATTGAGGTCCCCACAGGATGGTGATCTCGATCCAAATCCGTGACAACCCTGGTCGACCTTGATTGTGGAAGGCATTGATACAGTGATGAGCAACTTCCTTTAGGGGTTCGAGATGGCGAAGGTGGTGGTCAGCGACTGGAGAAGGTGTTGGTAGACTTGGGTGTTTTTGGTGGCATGAGGTTGGGGTTTTTGGGATTTCTACATAAATGGGTGTATTTATGTAATTTTAGCGGGGCTCTGGGAGGCTAGCTACTCGAAGGCCATGGTTCACCTCGTGAGATTCATAAATTGGTAAAGTTCAAATCTTTGACTTAAGCAAATAACTTTGATCCAGAGCAATTTGCACTTAATTAATGGAATTTGAATAGGTACTTTTAGTTTCCGAGTTAGAAATCACTCGAGGTTTTAATCAATTGGGCTTTCCATTATTGTGAGAAGTTTGCCAAATGCTTTACAAAGACTAAAGTTAATACATGAAAAACCTTAAACTAATATACTTGTGACGAATTTTAGCTCAAACTGAAAAAACCTCAAATTAGTATACTTGTGACAAATTTACCAAAAACTAATTTTTGACCACCAACAATCCCAAACCATTACAGGACAAATTTACCTTTCTTTATTTCTGTTAAATTAGATTAGGGAAAATGACACCAAAAACCCCAAACTATGCCCCTTGGGACAATTTTACCCTGAACTTTTTTTTGGGTTATAAAAAACCCCAAACTATGTCACTTTGGACAATTTTATCCAGAACTTTTTTTTGGGTCATAAAAAACCCCAAACTATGCTACTTGGGATAATTTTACCTTGAACTTTTTCTTATGCCACGAAAAACCCTGAACTATGCCACTTGGGACACATTTACCCCAGACTTTTTAATTGAAGGGCATTTTCGTATTTTCACTTTTTTTCTTTTTTTCTTTTTTTTTTTTAATCTTTCTTTCTTCCCATGCCAGGAAGAGGAAGATGAAAAAGAAAAAAGAAAAAAAAAGTGAAAAGATGAAAATGCCCTTCAGTTAAAAAGTCTAGGGTAAATGTGTCCCAAGTGGCATAGTTCAGGGTTTTTCGTGGTATAAAAAAAAGCTCAGGGTAAAATTGTCCCAAGTGGCATAGTTTGGGATTTTTTATGACCAAAAAAAAAGTTCAGGGTAAAATTGTCCCGAGGGGCATAGTTTGGGGTTTTTGGTGTACTTTTCCCTTTTCTCAAAAGGATGACTTTTTTGGCAAGTAAAAAATCAAACGTGAAATTTGAAATATCATCAATTTCTCAAAAAGAATAATGAAACCTATTAAACTCAAGATGCAATTTAATAATAACAGATAAGGAAAAAAAATCTCCAATAATTGACTTTGTTACACGGGAGAGCAATTTCAACGGCCATCATCGCCTCCTGGTTTTACCTTCACCAGGTCGACCAAGCTAATTGCGTGGCTACTTCAAGTCAATGTCAAAGTACTTGACTGCCCTCTCAACCAAGTTCACTCTCTATCTGCCACTCTCTCTGCACGATTATATGGTCAGACATTGATCGAAAGGTGACCAAAATTGTCGACTTTGCACCCGCTACCATATGTCCTGTGGATGGCTGTTCTAATGTCTTGCAAGATAGTTAGGGGAATTACACCAAATGCAAGAGAAACTGTGGAATCAATGAGGATTATGCAGCAAAATGAAAAAAAAAAAATATGGGGCTTTAGTGCTAAAAAGACAGGAAAAGAGGAAACCTCACCTTTGCACAATTTTGGACAGCTCCGAAGGAGGGCATCCTGAAAATTAACATCGATGGGTCGCTTGGCGAAGGGTCAATGGAGGGTGAAATTTCTTGCGTTTGTTGCCTTGTCGACGGCTTTACCAAGTCTGTCCAAGCTTCCTCTCCGGCGCAAATTGAAGCCCTAGCCCTAGCCCTAGCCCCCTAGCCCTAGCCCTACTTGTTGCCCTCAAGTACATTGATAAGAACAGGTTAAGTGGAGTGGTGATGGAGTTGAATTGTGTGGATTTGATAAGTACACTGGAGAACAATGAGCATTTTAACTAGAAAGCAAAAACCCCTGTTGATTAATGATGCCCTTTCTTGTTATCAAGATCATCAGAAGTGGGCCTAAGTTATTGCCCAAGAAATGCAAATTCAGTGGCTAACTGAGCCAGGCGAGCTCGTTGGTTAAAACACATTCCACAAAACCCCCCTCGGGCCCTTTGGGCTTTACTTTGTAACGACATCCCCGTTTTGGGTTCTACTAACTAAGTCTAGTTTATAATATAAATAAAATCATCTTATGATAAAAAAATGAAAGGATGAAATCCATCGATAAAAGAGAGGTTGTTGCCGAGCCAAACTCTCCCGGATTTCGCTTTTTAGTGATTAAACAACAATAAAAATCATGATTCTCATGGTGTTCAATAATTTTGGTATACTATCTATATTTCATATGATGCAATTTCATGTGATCAATCGATTGAGTGGCTTCCAAGAAAGAAATGTCCGTGCAAAGACAGACATCACACAAATAGATGATAATTTAGACACCCCAAATATAAAATAACAAGCATTGTCCACATGAAAAGTTCCAACCGAAATGACACGAAGTTCATAACTAAATTAAAAAGTTCATAGGACGAAAAGATCCATATGGGGAAATAAAGTTGGCTGATCACTCTTCATTGCCCAGGAGAGTGAGCAAGAAGGCCTGGTAATGCCCTGAGGTGTCCTTGGCCACTGCCTGGTCAAGCGACACACTGTTCTTCTTGTAATACTCATCCTTGATCTCCTTCAGGTCCTTCTCCGCCCTAGTCACGATCAAGCGAGTGAGATCATCCTCATCCGTCCCGGCCCTCTTGATCGCGTCGCGCAAGACCTGTGTTCGCCACGGTTATACTAGCCAAGCGATACTCGAGTGTGTATAATGCACGGTAATACGATCTGCTCTAACCTTTACAAAGTACTTGATGGGATCATTGAGGCTATAAATCGTCGTGCGCAGCGCCACCAAGAAGTCATCAGGGTGTTCGACCAGCAAATTCTGAAACCAGACGATGTGAGAAAAATCGAATTCGAAACCCACCAGAAACGCCAACATAGTCGACAGTAATTTAAGTAGCGATGTGAATTTTATTAAATTTGGGCAGGTCTTTTTGCAAAAGAACTGTTAGAAATATGAACATATTTCGGTACCTTAGTGATGGAAGTGCCCTGGTCCTCTTGGTAGCGGTTGAAAGTGGCCCTGAGCTGAGCCTTGCTCCTGGTGCTCAGGATTCTTATGACCTCGTCATGGTTGAAGGACCCATCTTTTATGGCATCGTGAAGAACATCAGCCTCCGAGTTCGCCAACCTCGCGTTGATCTCTTCTCCTTCATACCTATACGCGCTCACTAAACCAACCAAGAGCTGCATAACAAGATCCAGCCATGAAATAGTCTCCAAATTCGCATTCCGGATCACAGGCAAAATCATAGATATAGTTGGTAAATTCTCGGTATTACATGAAAGATCTTCAGACCTAGCAAAGGCGAATTCAAATCCCACAATGCGTAGCCTATTAGTACTAGATATTGCGGTCGCTTTGTAACATACCTTGCGGATGTCGCCGGTGGTATGTGCGGCGACATCTTCTTCCAGGGAGCGCTTATAGCGAAGCTTGTAGGCTTTTCTCACCTCCAGGAGCTCATCAGAGGAATGAATGCTAGAAATCTCTATGATCACATGGTAATCAGGATGCGATTTCTTCAGAGCCACATTGGCTAACACAGCGTCCCGATCAGCCGGGTCCAGTATCCAACGGTACACCGCTTTCTTCAAAAAAAGGATGTCATGGAAACATATATCAAGCTCTATGATCATTTTTCTTTAATAAAGAGACAACCAAGATGGCAGGGTTCATTTTGTTTCTCAAAAGATCTGATCTAACTTTTTACAGCCGAGCTTAACCTAATTTTGACAAGATCGAGACCATCCAGTTTCTTTTTCCACCTTACATACGATCCATACATTTGTTGGTGTTCTTAGTTGAGCTCGGTTTGGTCACCTAATACGTTTAACAGATGAAGTCTTGGAGATTAGCTCTTAGCCTATTCCATTGATAGGCTTGTCAAAATGGGTGCATAACCCATTTATGAGTCATTTATTATGCTCCCATTTTGATAGGTATAATGGATTTAAAATTAAAAAAACTAAAATACATGGGTCATTAATAAGTCAAAGTTTAAACCTACTTAGAACCCAACTACTCCCCAATCCTCAAAGATAACCCATCTCCTCTCCGCTCTCAAATCAAAATGAAGAAACCTTCATTATCGCACGACAACACGTCGTTTCGCTCCCACCACTCGTATAGCAGCTCCTCCTCTCACTCGCACAGTGACACTGTCACACATGGTCACCACCATCGTCAGATGGTGGCTTGATTGGCCATGAGTCTCATTCTCCCGTATGTGTGCATGATTTTCAAAAAATAATATTTAAAATAAAAATTATTAATAATTCGATTTTCTTAAAAAATAAACAATATTAAAGGAATATAATCTTTAAAAAAATTATAAGAATAAGTTTTCCTAAATTTAGTTAGATAGGAAAGTGTTTTAACAATATGGATTGGGTCGGGTATGGGTTGGGTATGGATCATGAATGTTATATTATACTTAAATGGATCAATTTGGGTCGGGTCATATGATCCGACCCAAATCCGACTCACCCGTTTAACAGGTCTAAACATCGGTAACGTATGGACATTATCTATGCAGTTAACATTTTACGACTATCAATGAAAATGACGACCACAATATAAACAATCTACGATTTCAAAGCACTGCACAAGAAAATCACGTCTTAAAAACAAAAAGAAAAGAACCTCGAAGTCTCTGGAGAGCTCAGACTCAAGGCGCTTGACGAGATCTTCCTCGTAGAGTTGCTCATAGGCTTCCCTGATCTGCTTCCTCTGTGCTGCGTTTCTGTGTCCCAGCACTGCTATGATCGCCTTCTCATTCGTTCCCCATCCTAATTTTATTGCACATAAATGGGAATAGAATGATTGATAACCCTTTCAAAAGCTTAAAATCATGGCAAATCTCGACAGATCTATGAATACATTGGTAGAAGCTGAATATATGTGTCAATAGAGAGAGAGATTCAAACCTTCAGAAGCCTTTCTTAGAGTTTCTGCATCTTCAGTAGCGGAGAAGATGTCAGGAACAATAAGGCTTGCCATTACTTTCACTCCCTCTCTCTCTCTCTCTCTCTCTCTCTCTCTCTAGTCTCTCTACTGTGTGATGTGAAGGAAAACTATGCATCCACCATCCCCATTTTATACAGAATTATTGCTCTGGCATTGACCCAAGAATCACATCAAGAAGATCGACCCTAGAGAATCCATTATTTCCGCTAATGCTCCAAATCATAAATGAATGCCAGATCATATACTTAATATTAGCATATATGGGCTCGCAATTCCACTTTTAGACTTAGCAATTAAGCAAATGGGTTCTAGTTGGGTTTTTGAAACAATTTAATGTTTGCTTAGGTGTTATGGCCATTCCCTAGCCGTATTAAATAATATTCTATTTTCAGTACATAATTTGGCAGCTTTAATGCACCTCTTGGGCCTCTATATTCAGGATCTCTCTTTTCCCTTTTCTCTTTTCTTGTAGGGTTCATGTGATCCCTAAATCGATTTTATAGTTCTTCTACACAAAATTAATGAAACTGTCTCACTTAGTTAAAGGCCAAACATTCGCATCAAATTGGTAGGGGACCACGGAAAATTACTTCCTGACAATCAAATTCCAAGAGATTGAGTGATGTTCGAGCATGATTCCTCAAACTCTTTAAGATACATACTCATTTTATCTTTCCTCGAATTCTGAAAATCCATCCAAATCTTAATGGTGAATATCCATTTGATATTTATGAATTACCTTTTGGTGCATGGCAAACACTAATTAGGGTGAATTGTGGGGTCAACATAATCAAATGGATCGACAATGATTCACCCTTTATACTGTGAACCCAATATTGATCTTAGTTGTTACTTACTCTTCCTGTCTATCCTCTAATCCAATAAAGAGAGCACGTTGATGTGTACCTGTGCACGCCTTTTGGAGAGCCTCAGCATCTTCAGTGGGAGAGAAGTGATCAGGAGCAACTAGAGAAGCCATTTCTTTCTGTCTAGTGAGGATGAAAATGCAGTTTATATCAGCTGATGGTGTGAAATTTGGTCGCACAAGCCTCCAATTTATAGAGCAGTCTCTCACATGCAAAACCCATAATGGGTATCAGCGCCGCTTCAGAGAGTTTCACGTTCCTAAGCAAGCAAACGTTACTTTTTTTCAAGAACATACGTTACTGTTTACTCCCATGAGACCCGTTGAAACTTTTTGGAAGAGCAACAGACAAGTCTTTTGAGTACCCTTTTCGTGCCCTCTAGAACTAGGAAGGACGAGATGAGAGGGACTAAATTGAAAAAAAAAAAAAATGACCGCTACCAATACTTCTATAAGTAAACTAGTGTCCGGACATGTCATGCGTGCATAAGGGGTCTATTGACTAGGGGTGAGCACATTGGACCACCCGAACCAAGAACTGCCCAGACCAACCAATTTGGCCCGGTTCCCAAGAGCATCAGTCTGGTTCCCAGTTCCATAAAAATGGAACCGGTGATTTTTGGTCCAATTCCTAGTTTCAGGGAGAACTGGACCGGACCAACAATTTTCTATTTAAAATATATTTTTTAAAATTTCTTTAAAAATGCAATAAACCCTAAAATAATAATATTTCTAGTATTTTTTTATTTTTTTTTGGCTAAGTGGTCGATCCTATTGGAACGGACTGGACCGGACCGGACCGGACCGGACCGAACCAGGAACCGATCACCCCTACTACTGTCTAGTTTACATAAGGAACAGGTAAATTCCTAATGTAAAATATTGGGAAACGGCCATTAATCGGTTCGGTTGACACTTTTATATCGTAAATCGCTAGTTCTAAAGCCAATTCAATGTAGAACCGGTTTTTTTTCTTTGTTTAAAAATATGTAGACATGTTGAAGATGGGTCACGAACATAAAGAGTTGATATTTATATTACATAAAATTAAGCTCTTAGGTTTCAGACCGGTTCTTAAGGAAACGGACTCCAATTGGTTAGATTCAAGCTTTCATTGTAGAACCTATTCCCCTTGGAAACAATCACCATCAGTATGCGTAATCTAGGGTGGATAAAGTAAGAAGAGAACAGAATCATCAAGGAACTCTTTTTCCATGTTTGTAAGACTTTTTTGACAAGAGAGAGCATTAGATGAGGAGAAGACAAGGTGGAAAGTAGGGAGGAACACAACGAAAGACGAAGGTGCAGGTAGAATAAAAACACAAAAGGGACATGGTTGCTTGCATGAGAAGCCACGTTAGTCTACTCAGCTTTCGGCACGTACATTTTAAGAGCGTAGCATTGCTCGTTGTTAAATCTCAAAGATGCACCACTTTGGCAGTAACCTATTTCTTTTTTCCTAGAAATACACTTTTCATTTCAAATAAAACATTACCAATTAGATGCATATCTGTGTTAGAACGATGAATTAAAAAAGATTACTCATACGATACTTTTAACTTTAGACGTGAGATTATGGGAAAAAAAAGAGGATGCAGTTTCTATTTGATTAAGAGTCAATTTACAAGCGCATGAGCAGCTCCATTGTTGGGTCTACGGGTCTTGGCCAAACTCTGACCAAGATATTGTTGAGGTAAGAAGCGAGAATCTACAGCGTAAGGCTGAATACTCCACAAGCAAATGCCCTTTTATTGAATGGCATTAGTTAAGACCTGCAATCGCTCTCAAAAATCGCTTATCAGATGCCATGAATATAATTGCAGACGAAAAGTAGGGCTGCTGCTTCCACTTCCATCGGCGAGTTCCAACGTCTTCTTCTTGTTCAAGCTTGAACTACTGAGCCATTACAAGACTAGATTTCGTAGCAAAAATCCCAGGAAAAGTAATCTGAAAATCAACTGGCAGTTCACTGTTCTGGGGACTTAAGATTGTTAGAAGAAGCGACTGCAGGAGTAGTGCCAATTCTGTCCCAAGTCTTCCCCAACGACTCTCAACGGCTAGCTAATCTCCAACCGATACTTTGACTACTCCAGTACGCAAGGAGCAGTTGCTTTATTAAAGATTCCCAACCCATATTTCTCAAGAATGTTATTCACAGCCAGCACAGACAAAATCCCTCTTGTTTGCAATGCATAAGCAAGGGACACATTCACATTGTAGCTCAGACCAGATATCAAAACCTCAACTGTGCCTTAGTCTCCACAATGCCTGCCAACAACAATCTTGCAAGTCCCCTTTCCTTTGCCACCTCTCTCTGTCTCTCTGTCTCTCTGTGTGAATGCGTTCTTATGTGATGTTTTCATGTGATGGACTTTCAGTGCTCAATGAGGCCGATGCCACGCGCAAGACACTCTCACCAGATCGACCATGTTCATTGGGTGGCTACTTCCAGGCAATGTAAATATTTCTCTGCCTTCTTTCAAGTTTATCTTCCATCTTCCGCTCTCTGCAGAACTATATTGTCATGCATTAATCGAAAGCTAACCAAAGTTGTTGACTTTGCAGCTACTACCATCTGTTCAGCGGATGGCTGTTCTAATGTTCGTGCAGAAGAACATGAAAGCCATCAATAAAAGGGAAATAAACGACAGGCTGTTGCCGAACCGAACTCTGCGGATTTCAATTTTTAGCGAAAGCGGCAACCAAAATCATGATTCTTCTGGTATTCAATACTTTTGGTGTACTGTCTATATCCAGTTTGATTTAGTTCCATTTGATTGATCAATGAAGGAGTGCTTTCTGTGGAAGAAGTGCTTGTGCAAAGACAAATATCACGTAAATAGATAGCTGAGACACGCCTATTATAAAGTAACAAGCATTGTCCACATAAAACCTCAAGCATTGTCCATATAAAAACTCCCGACCGAAATCGCACAAAGCTCACACTGATTAACAAGTTCATAGTACGAAAACATCCACATAGGAAAATAGTTGGTTGATCACTCTTCCTTGCCGAGGAGAGCGAGCAGGAAGGCCTTGTAATCCCCAGAGGTCTCCTTGGCCACTGCTTGGTCAAGCGGCACGCTATTCCTCTTGTAATACTCCTCCTTGATCACGTTCAGGTCCTTCTCCGCCCTAGTCACGATCACGCGAGTCAGCGCATCCTCATCTGTCCCGGCCTTCTTGATTGCATTGCGCAAGACCTGTGCTTGACATGGTTAGTCTACCTAACTAATACTGCTTTGCATATATTGCAATGTCACACGATTTGCTCTAACCTTTTCAAAGTACTTTTTGGGATCATTGAGGCACCGAATTGCCGTGCGCAGTGCCACTGAGAAGTCATCAGGATGTTCAACCAGTATATTCTGAAACCAGACAATGTGAGAAAAATTGGTTCAACCAGTATATTCTGAAACCAGATAATGTGAGACAAATTGATTCAAAACCCACCGGAAACCACATCACAGTTGACAGTAATTTAAGTGGTGAATTTTATTAATTTGGGCAGGTCCTAGCAAAAGAATTATTAGGAAAGTTGCTGCATAAGTGATGTATGAACATATTTGGTACCTTAGTGATGGAAGTGCCCTGGTCATCTCGGTAGCAGTTGAAAGTGGCCCTGAGCTGAGCCTTGCTCCTGGTGGTCACGATTCTTATGACCTCGTCATGGTTGAAGACCTTATGTTTTATGGCATCGTGAAGAACATCAGCCTCTGACTTTGCCAACCTCGCGTTAATGTCTTCTCCTTCATACCTATACGCACTCACTAGACCAACCAAGAGCTGCATAACAAGAGCCAGCCATGAAATAATCTCCAAATTCGCATTCCAGATCACAAGCAAAAGCATAGATATATTAGGTAAATTCTCAGTGGTACATGAAAGATCTTCTAGATCCAGTAAAGGCAAATTCAAATGCCACAACGCGTAGCCTCTTGGTACTAAAACGTGTGGCCATTTGTAACGTACCTTGCGAACATCACCGGAGCTATGTGCAGCGACATCTTCTTCCAAGGAGCGCTTGTAGCGAAGCTTGTAGGCGTTTCTCACCACCAGGAGCTCATCAGGGGAATGAATGCAGGAAATCTCTACGATCACATGGTAATCAGGATTCGATTTCTTCAGAGCCACATTGGCCAACACAGCGTCCCGATCAGCTGGGTCCAGATTCCAACGGTACACCGCTTTCTTCAAAAAAGGATGTCATGGAAACATACATAAACTCTCAGATCGTTTTCTCCGGTAAAAGATCATCAAGATTGCATCGTTTGTTTCCTTTCTCGGATGATTTTATCTAATCTTTTACAGCTGAGCTTGATCTTGACAAGATCAAGACCATCAAATTTCTTTTTCCGCCTCACATATGATCCCTACGTCTGTCAGTGCAGATTGGGTGCTATCCCCAAAGAGCCTACGCAACATTCAGGGTTTGGTTGAGCTTGGTTAGGTCACCTAAGACATTTAATAGATGAGTTATAGAGTCAAAATGGGGTCATTCTTTGAGACTAGCTGCCACCCTTTTCCGTCGGTAACGTTTGGATGCGTCATGCGAGTCCAATGCATGCAACATCCATCGCCAAGTGGAATCAACTCACGCAAAGTTGACAACTGTTTCGATGAAACTGACGACCCCACCATAAACAAATTATATAATATTCAAAAGCACTTCTACCCAGAAGATTATATCTTAAAAAGAAAATGAAAAGTAACCTCGAAGTCTCCGGAGAGCTCAGACTCAAGGCGCTTGACGAGATCCTCCTCGTAGAGCTGCTCGTAGGCTTGCCTGATCTGCTTCCTCTGCGCTGCATTTCTGTGTCCCAGCACTTTTACGATCAGCTTCTCATTCGTTCCCCATCCTGGAGGTAGCACAAGAATGATCGATAAGCCTCTCAGCAGCTTAAAATCATGGCAAATCTCGACAACTATAACAACACATCGGTAGACGGTGAACGTATGTATCGACAGGGAGAGAGATTCAAACCTTGACAGGCCTTTCTTAGAGTTTCTGCATCTTCAGTAGCAGAGAAATGGTCAGGAATGACAAGGCTAGCCATTACTATCACTCTCTCTCTCTTTCCAGTCTCTCTACTGTGTGAAGTGAATATAACTTTGCTTCTACCACCCCCATTTTATACAGCATTACGCTCTTTGCACTCAACCCAAGAGCCTCATCGAAAGCATCGACACCCTAAAAGAATCCATTATTTCCCCGAAAAGCTCCACGTCATAAATAAATAAATAACTAGATCCTATACTTAAGCATCGGATATGGACACGCAACTCCACGTGTAGGCATCTTAGCCATTAAGCAAACGTGTTTCGGTTGAGTTTTTGAAACAATTCAACCTAACCAAGTGTTTGTCGGAGGTGTAATGGCGTTCACTTAACTAGTCACGTATACACGAAGAAAACAACTCCCTAACCTTGTACTATTTTTGTCCTATTTTTAATTCGACCTGAGACATTATTGGCACCGAAAGCCGTGATTTCCTGAGTCATGTACATCTCACGAAAACAAATGCATCATGACCTTTGTGCCTCTTTATTCGCACTCTCTTTTTCCCGCCCCTTCTTTTAAAGATTCAGGCGATATTAAATCGATTTAATAATCCTCCCGTATCCAATTAGTTCACCGACTTGTTTCGCTAGAGACGGAACATTTACATCGAGAGGAGAAAACGCGGAAAAAATTTACTTCCTCGCGATAGGATTTCAAAAAAGTGAAGTTAAATTCGAGCTTGAGACCTCGTACCTTTTAAGATATAAAAGTCATTAAATCTCTCGTAACTCATCAAAAATCTTAACGGCGGGTATCCGTTCAATGCCTAAGTACTACTTTTCAAGGCATAGCAAACACTAATTAGGGTCGAAAACACTTATGAGGTGCGTGGCCAACATAATCAAATGGATTGACAATGACTTACTCTTACACTCCGGACCCAACACTGATCTTAATCATTGCTTACTCTCCTTTTTGATCCAACCTCTCTAATCTAATGAAGAGAGAGCACGTTGTCATTGTACCTTTGCACGCCTTTGGAGAGCCTCAGCATCTTCAGTGGGAGAGAAGTGATCAGGAGCCACTAGAGAAGCCATTTCTTTCTGTCTATCGAGGATCAAAACGCAGTTTTTATCAGCTGACGGTATGAAATTTGATCACAGAAGCCTCCAATTTATAGAACAGTCTCTCTCTCAGGCTCACATGCAAAACCCCATCATGGGTATCAGCGCCGCTTCACAGAGATCACGTTTCTAAGCAAGCCTAGAAAAAAACGTCACCAGTTTTGAAAACGGATGTTACTGTTTAGTCCCGCAAGTCCCGTCGAAAGTTGAAACTCTTCGAAAGAGAACGTACAAATCTTTGAGTACCCTTTTCAGTGCTCTCTAGGACTAGGAAGGATAGAGATGAATCAAGGACTGAATTGAAAGGGAGAAAAAAAAGAAAGAGGGCCGGCGCCGAACAAGGGAATAGAAGTTCAAAGATGACTGCTGTCATCACTTCTTTAAAGTAAAACTATGGTCGAGACCCGCCGTATGTGTGCATTAAGGGGGCCGCAATCGGTTCGGTTCCGAACCAGCTTTATCCGATTTGTTCACACTGAGGATTAGGTAGATTTCTAGGTAAAAAATTGGGAAACTGCCTCGGTTCCCACTTTCGTATCGTAAACCAATGATTCTGAGGCTGATTCTCCATAGGACCGGTTTTTAAGTTTTTTCTTTTCTTTTTTATATGTTGAATATGAGTTTTTATATGGGACGTTGAATATGGGCCACGAACATAAAAATAATAAATTATCAAAAAAGTCATAAATCTATTGTATATTTGTTAATTGGGTCCTTAAACTTTTAATTTAACTAATTAAGTCCTAAACTTTGTTAATAATTTATCAATATAATCCATCCAATCAATTTTGATCTGAAATTACTTACGTAAATGATGATTGTCCTACGTGATACCGTCGATGTTGACACGAACAATTTTTGCAATTTTTATTTTTTCTTTTCTTTTTTTTCCTCCTACTAATTTATTTATTGCAGCGGGCGAGGGGCAAGCGACCCTCACCAACTGCCCCTCACTGGTCACCAGCAAAAAGCAAAGAAAAAATAGAAAAAGGAAAAAAAAAAAAAAAAATTCAGAAAATTTGTAAAAACTATCAATGTTAGTGCCTACCACACGACATAAAACAACTAGCATGGCCAACACTGGCTGGATCAACACGTCAACATTTTCCAATCAAAATTGGCTTAAAGAACTATATTAGCAAATCATTAAAGCGTTTAAATTGAATTAACACATTTGAAAGTTTTAAAATTGAATTGATATAAATATAATAGGTTTATAAAAAATTTTGGTAATTTTCCCTAGAAAGCTAATATTTATATCACTTAAAGTTAGCCTCTTAGGTTTCAAGCCGGTTCATAGAGAAACCAACTCTAATGGGATAAATTCCACTTCTTGATCTACAACATATTCATCTTGAAAATGAATACGCTTAACATGGGTAATCAAGGGTGGTTGCATATGAAGAGAAAACAATCATCAAGTGAACTCTTTTCCATGTTTATAAGACTCTTTTTTAACAAGAGAAAGTATTAGTTGAGGAGAAGACAAGGTGGAGAATAGGGAGGAAAACGACGAAAGACAAAGGTGCGGGTAAGAACAAAACAGAGAAGGGACATTTGTTTGTTTGAATAAGAAGCCACGTTAGCCGGCTCAACCCACGGCAGATACATTCGAGAAGTGTAACTTTACTCGTTAAACTCAAGGATACGTGAATTTGGCAGTCGCTTGATGAAAACAAAGTAGTGGATAAAAGGTCGGCCATCAAATCGTGCCAAGCATAGGAATTTCCCGGCCCATGTGTTGGGTTCGGGCAAGGCTGGCCTGGGCCCTGTTTAATTTATTAATTAAGGTTCTACTTGTTTCATAAAAATTAATTTCTAAGACAATATTTTTCGGATATTTTGGTTTTGTTAAAAAAAAAAAAACATTTTCCATTAATAAAAAAAAAATCTTCTAAATTATGAGAAAATATTTTCCATTTTCAAATAGGGGAAACATTTTCCATATCTTCTTTCATCTCATTTTTTGTCAACAAATATCATCTTTTTTTTTCTTTTAACAAATCAAATTTTTAATTATTTTTTCCTTTTTATTTCTTTTTTTCTTTTTCCTTTTCTTTCTTTTCTTCTTCCTCTTCCTTGGCTGGTCTTCGACCATAGTGGGATTGGTGATCAACCAAATCTAACAAAGCCAAGCTCAAGCCTTGCTAGATCCAAAAGGCTTAAGATTACCTAATTGACTTAGGTGAGCTCAAGCTCACCTAGATCTAGCAAGTCATGAGCTTGAGCTCACATAAATCTAGCAAGCCATGAGCTTGTGGGCTTGCACCTCGGCTGATTGCTGGTCATCGCATTGTCGACTATCACAATGCAACATGGAAGGAAAGGAAGGAAAAGGAGAAAAAAAAGGAAAAAAAAAAAATAAAAATTTTGATTTAAAAAAATATTTAAAATTTTCAAAAAGTAAAAAATTCAATATTTTTGGTAATTTTCCTCAAGAAAATCAAATCAAATGCTAAATGATAGAAAAAATATTTTTCGATTTATTTTCAAGTTTTAGCGAATACTTAAAAATATTATTTTTCTATGAAATAATCGAGTGCATTCATTTTTTTGCAAAAAAACAAGTGAAATTATTTGAAAAATATTTTCAAAAATAATTGCTTATATTTTTAGGAAAATAAATGAATGAAAAAAATTTTCATTACTCACGTATAAACATAAATTATCATTGATGATAAAAATATTTTTCATTAACTAATTTTTCTAAATGATGTAATAAATCATTTTTCAAAAATATTTTCTAAAATACTCATTTTCCACAAAACGAACATACTGAAATTTAAAAATTCACTAAAGAAAGATTCGGAAATTAATAGAAAAGAGTTGCATTTCAAAACAGTTTTTCTCTCAAATTTCATTCTCAATTGAGCCGAACATCAATTAATATGGTCATGTAATTTGCCGAATCGCCGAATTCCCCCTAATTAATACTTTTCTAATCCCAAATTCTTGACCCCTCAAAAAAAAAAAAAAAATACCAAAAAATTCGACGTCTCATTCGAAAGTGGGATGGTCGGGTCGGGAATTGACCCGAGAAACTTATAAAAAAAGCCTTAAAACCTCGTAATGACATCATCCTGATCCAAGAGTTCAGATAAGACGGGAGGCGACAGCAACCTCAACCTGGCCCCCGGGGGCGGAGGGGGGCCCACCTCGGGCCGCTCGCTGGAAAGCGACGTCGAAGCAATTCCCACCACAAGTCTCAGTGGAAACCCCCAACACCACTGGCGAAACGCGCACGTCACCCCAGCCAATGGCAGCTCAGCAATCGATCAGACGCTCGCAGCCACTACTTTGGATACGCTGGCTTCCCACGTGTCACGCTCCCTCCTCCACTCCTCACGTGTTCTCCATCCCCACGCCACCACTCTGTCTGTCTCTCTCTCTCTCTTCTTCTTCTTCTCTTGTGTGAGCTGCGAGTTCGGTTCCATTTCGGGCGATGCAGAATCGGTGCTCTCTTCGATCGCGTATCGTCTGCTTCTCCTGCTGATCTCGGTTTTAAGCTCGGAGGATGTGGCCAGGACCGACCCGTGCCCGCCTCGTCGATCTGCGCTGTCGCCTGAAGATCCGCCCCGATTCCTTCAGACATGTTTGATTGGAACGACGAAGAGGTAAGGCGGGGACTGTTCGTCGTTTTCTTCGGTCGCTTGAGCGATGCATGAGGCGGTTTGATGGCTAGGATTAGCTCTATCGTGACAGGATTTGCTCGTCAGGTCTCTGTCTGGTGTCTGGTGTCTGCTGAATGTTTTCGACTTTTATGAGGTCTCCTGCCTTTTTGAGTTACCTGTAGTTCCTCGGAGGCTCTGTTTGATTTGTGTTTTCGGGGGGTATGTCACATGGAAGATGTATCTTGGACATCGGGTCGATGTCCGATCCAAATTTGGAGGTCCTGCCATGGCATATTACTAGGTGGTCTAATCAACAGTTGTGCAAACAATCATGCAAAGAGCAGGACATGTCGGACCTGAAGTCTGAACTCATTAGCGTACCCTTCCATCAAACCTAATTCCACTGAGAAGCTTGTAAAGTATAATACTGGTTTGCAGTAGACTGATAAAGTAATTTGCCTTAACATGGATACCTTTCATTGCACCAGAACTTGCTTTTCATTATGCATTCATCCCAGCCAAAGGCATACATAAGAGAATATTTTTTTTAAAAAAAAAAAAAAATTCAAAGCTCTTTGTTAATATGTCATATATGACTGCTGTCTTGTGCACACAAGTAGAGAATTATCCAGTTGCTTAAGGGTGATGCTGGCTTGGAGCTCTTCTGTTTACCAGCAACTGGACAAGCTATCTTTTTACTATCTTTTGCATGGAATGCTGTTGTTCTTCTGCAATCTATGATGATCACAATGTCTTTTGCAGTTTAGTTGTCTCATTATTCATAGTAGTTCTTAAAATTCTGTTCACAGCTCGCTGGCATAATATGGGGCCAGTCCAAGGAGACCGATGACCATATAGTTCCCCATCCTGAAGGAAATGAAGATCATCAGAGGAAGAAAGAACGGAACCAAGAAACTGCTCCAATCAAGCCTACAGAAGAAAAAATCCGAGGGCTGAAAATTGACTTTAATGACTCAAAAACAGGAACTAGTGCTAATATCAATAAAAAGAGATGTTCAGATGTATCTGCATTTGGCTTAGATTCATGGCCTAACCTATCTCCATCAAATGCTGTTACAAATGATACACAAACCACTGATCCAAGATATGGCTCTTTTAAAGGTGGTGAATACATCTTGTTGCTATACTTAGAAGATAATGATTTTATTAGTATTTGTTAAAATATCTAATTATTCCTGACATAACCAGTAGGGCCAGGTGAACCTGACAAGGCTTCTGAATGTTCCGAAAGTAACCATGAAGATAAAGAACAGGGCGAATTTGTTGACTATGGCTGGGCAACCATTGGAAGCTTTGAAGATCTTGATCGAATGTTTAGGTAATATATTTTGTTGTGATGTTTGATTGGCTTATCCCTGATTACCCAGTTAGGAAAAATCATCATTCTTTATTTCTTTCTTTTTTTTTCGATTAGATGTCTGGTCATATCAATAACAACGTTATTGCACCAATTCCTTACCAGACTGTTAAATGAAGCATGAAATGGCAATGGAGCAAGAGGAAAACAGGATTAATTAGTGCCATTCTGTCTACCAGAATTTTATCCAATGAATTACCTTCCTATAATGCATATATTGAACTTTACTTGTCTTCCATACAAAGATAAATTTGGCATGTCCTTCGCTTTTTTTTTATCTATGTTGCTTTTGTGATTCCGTTATTGTGCTTGTGGCATTGCTGAATCTACAGAAGATTTTACTAATAGAATATATTACAAATGTCAACAAGTTCGATTAGAATAAGTCCCTCCGTTCTTCTTTTTGAGTGAGCTTTGCCTCCATCCCCTGTTTCTGTTAGCCAACAAATGTTATGTTCAATGGCATCCTTTTGACTGAATATCCCTGAGTGGCCATTTTGCAGCAATGATGAGTCACTATTTGGCAGTGTGAATCTTAACAGTGCTGATGAGCTATGGTCTTCTAGCAAAAATGTAACTCTTAGCCCCATAAAGTCAGTCTCTGGACATGTGGATTCTCCTGCTCTGCAGTCAAAACCATTAACAGGTGCATCAGAGGGTGTGGAAGTAAAAGCCGAATATGTTCAACAAGACCACTCTGTTAGACTTGCTTACAAGGAAATGAATGACCATGCATCCCCGCTCTTGCAGCAATCACATATCCTGAAGAAAGCCAAAGATCATGTTGGTATGAGTAAGCCTGGGCTAGATAATCAGGTATTGACTGTCAACTTAGAAACTATAGATGAATGAAGATTTTTATCAGCTAAAATTATGTACCTTATTAGTCCTGTGTAACAGACAAATGTGGGCATGGTGGAAAAGGCTGCAGCAGTGAACTCTGGCTTTGTTAATATTTCAACCCCTGCTCAATCTGCAGAGAAGGTAGTCGTTTGGGACAATTCAAATTGCACCTGTAACCGCTATACTGTATTGGATTAGTAATGCTTGGTTCCAGCTTGTGGTCTCAGGCTTTCTAGATGAGTCAGAACAATAGAAAATCTCAACCTCTGGCGTAAAGCATCATTCCATCCTGTAGAAGTTGCTGAATATTACATAGTATAATTTTACACATATTGACTGATGAAATATGTTGTCAATAGTCCCTCCATCGAGATTATGAAAATCCTCCACTAGAAACTTAAACAGATATAGGACAAAGGAACATCCTAGTGCCTGATATAAATTCCTTTTCATCCATGGACTCTACTTTTTCTTCATCCGCAGAGCCAAGCGATTATTAAAAGGATTACTTAGCTCCTTCGACATTTCATTGTTTTCCTAAAAGAATATGCATGTCTAGACCAGGACTTTATCAACCTAGAATTAACCTTGTCGATATGGCCGTGATGAAAATAATGCCTAGCATATGCTCTTCCTAGACTGAGCTGTATGCCTTGTTTTATCGTAGCATGAGCGACCCTCCTTGTCTTAATGTTGATCAATTGTATGACCATGTTGTTGTAGTCTCAAAAGAAGCTGCTAAGCAACCAGGATGATGCTGTGGAGGGAAGAAGCCAAGTAAGACCATTGGAAGACGTTGGCGGGGCCTGGTATTCTACTGGAGATGTAACTGGACCATATGAACACCAATTGGCACCCTGCATAATGCCATATGACAGGGCAGATTCAAGTTGGTCAAGACAGCTTCAGAATCCTGACTCTTTGCACAACATTCCTGTATCAAACACTTACATGGCTCTTGCAGTTGGGAATGGCGTGAATCCTTATCCACTAATGCCTCTGTCGTCCCCAACTCTATCTGGAGAATGCAAGAAGAAAACTCTTTTATCTGGCTATGAAGAATACTCTGGAAGTGCAAACCATGTAAACAATGTTGTTGATATCCCTGGGAAAAGTCTAAGCATGACACCCCAAGAAAAGATTGAAAAATTAAGACGGCGGCAACAAATACAAGCAATGTTTGCTATTCAGAGACGGCAACGACAGTTGACTCAACATGTCTCTGGTCATTCAGTCGCTGAGAAGTGCACCCAGAAGAATCAAGTGCTACCCTTTGAGGGTCCTGATGGTGAAGTTGCTGACATGGACCCTGTTGCCTCTCTCGATCCAAGCTCTCCTCTGGAATATGATTATTCCGACTCAATGTCTATGGCAGTTGATGACTATTCAGTGGAGGATACCATACTTCAGCGACTTCAAGACGTAATCACCAAGGTATGCTCAACTTTCAGTTGGCTCCTTTTCTGGTCAATGTTGCATAATACTTGTGATGGTAATAACGCCTTGCTGCAGTTGGATAGCAGGATTAGACTTTGCATGAGAGATAGCTTGTTTCGATTAGCTCAAAGCGTGACACAAAGACAACAGATCAGTGAGAGTGGCAGAACCAAAACAAACACCAGGCAACAGCATGAAATGGTTGTCAAAGAAGTGAATGCTGGTGACAGGTTAGTGGTGATCATGGTCTGCTTTTCAAATTGATCTAATGAAGACTTCTTGTGCCTTGTGTGTCCTTATGCATCGATTGAGCAGTTCATGGTTTAAATTTTATTTAGTGTAGAGTATGCTGGGAAATTTTTTTTCTTGATCTACTTCCCATAATTACCCCCCTCCCCCAAAAAAAGAATTGCAGTGTGATCTCAAGCAATGCACTAATTCCAATCTGCACTGTGGCCTGCAGGCAGACTAAAATGGGTACTGCTGAAGCAGAAACAAATCCCGTAGACCGCACTGTTTCTCATCTTCTTTTCCACAGACCTCTGGAAACTGCATCAAAGAATTCAGGGCTGGCTGAATCATCTATTTTGACTAACGTTTCTTCTGAGCGAAAAGCTGCGGGGTTGGGCAACTTGCAGGGAGTAGACTTGCCAGATGGTCCCAACACCAGACAAATTCTTCCTTGCCAGGGTCCAAAGACTCCTACAAGCATGCGTACTGAGCCCCGGAAATTTGGTCAATTTGAAGCTTCAGAGAACACCTCAAGCAATGGATGTAATGATGATGCAACTATTGAGGTCGAAGCCTATTACTGATGAAAAGGCCAACTTCATGAGGGGTAATTCCTTCCTTTATCTCTTCCGTGCCTTTGTGTACATATATCGTGCTAGTCATACAGATCTACTGGTAATTTGGAGGTTTCTTTATTGTCAGCTGAGTGGATCTTCATCAAGTGGCAGCGAGAATCCTTATCGTGGGAAGCAACTAGAAGAAAAATCATCAGCACATGTCAGCAAGACGTGTTATTTATTCTATCATGACTAAACATCCTCTCTGTTTCATCTTGACAAATGAGGGCTGTCTTTTCAGCCATAATATAGATGATCTGCGTAGTTCGGCTCCGTGTTTGATTGTCAAGCTAATCGATGTCACTGAGTGCATTTGACCTTATGAGCTTGAAATAAACCTGAATAAGATAGTTTAGAGCAGTCGGCTTGTTAGTGCCATCTTCACCAAGGCAGTGCTCGGCGATGTTTCGATCTTCATATGGACGTGGGGACCTTGTTGAAGGAAACCGTTTTCTGTGTACTAAAGAAATTGGTAAGTGTCGGAGGGTGCCAACCGTTTTAACAGATTAGAGTCCACCTCTCCCGAAGTAATTCGATTGTTTGATCCTCTGTTTCTTGCCTGCGGACTTCTTTGCCAACTCAATGCGTTGTCAGCTTGGTATGCTCCGCATGTTTTGGATGAGCCAGAGATTATGCAGGATTGCCTGATCCTATTTGAGAGAACAAATGGCTTTGGCAAGTGTTGAATCGGCTTTCATCAGGACTTCGTCCCATTTCTTTTTGGGTATTTTGGTATAGGAAAATGAGTAAATATGGACTTTCGTACCGACATGCCGACAGGGGTGTCTCTAGTCTTGGGTCCAGTCTCCTCAGTTGGAAAACGACGTAACAACGTGCGTAGCTCGACCTATCTATCGATCTACATCTGACTTCGTCAAGAAATGGGGCGTCCTAAGGAGGAAAAGAATACTCTGGTGTATTATCTCTAAGCTAACTAGTGATGGACATTTGGCGAGTGAAACTAACGTGCGCCCTACTCTCCTTTTGACCATGTCTTTGATAGGTGCAGTTTACATTCATTTTGAATAAAGAAGAGGACATGGAAAAATTGATCACATTTTATTACTGGAAGGAAATTATTTGACAAGGGTAAATGCACGATGCCACTTAATAAGCTTGTGCTGCTTTGGAGTCTTGGCGCATGCTCATCACATTTTTTTCTAGCCCATGATCAAGCTTAATACTTTCGAAACAAGACCAACATACAAGAAGGATGGATCGCCTCTTAATCTTGCTATAACAAATATGTCGATCAATCTAGATAGTTCGAGTGGTTATACTTCACCAAGATCGATCGATAAAGTTGAATAATCTTGCTATAACAAATATGTCGATCAATCTAGATAGTTCGAGTGGTTATACTTCACCAAGATCGATCGATAAAGTTGAATAATCATAATAGCTCTAAGGTAGTGTCCATAATTTTGCAAGTTGTTATCGTCATTTCTTTATTATAAATCCTTAATCTCCTAAAATATATTCTCAAAAGTTCAAAATTATATGCAGTAATTATCTATATTTTTATGTAAACAAGAAAATTTTCAAATTAAATATGAGAGAATCTTGAAGCATGCGGTGAGATAATTTGTCCATGTGAAAATAAAAAATAGACATCAAAGTGTACCGATATAACTATAAACTTGGGCATCTCTTTCTCTATACATGCTCCCATCTGTGATTGCACGCGCGACCAAAAGCGAGTGGGAGTGAACTCCCTCCAAAGTATGTAAGAGAAGTTTCGAGGATGAACCAACCGAACCAACCACACCAACCCACAAAATCGAAGTCTTCCTCCTTTGGGCTTTTTTTGTGCCCATCTGCATCATTATTTATTGCTTTCCCTCATCGAACGAAAATCAAATATTATATCAAAAACAGGCATTAAATAAGGCAAAAATTTAAAAATTTAAAAAGAAAAAAGAGAGAGATAAGAAAAACAAGGCAAAAGCCACCGTTTCCCGGAATTCGGCAATCATATCCCTCGTCATTGCCGTGAATCTTTCTTCTGCTCGTTTGACTCCGATAAATCCAGCCCAAAAATATTCAGGGTCAATGCTCTATCCACACCCCCCATTGATTCTTGATGATATCATTATGAGTTCCTGAAAGTTTTTAGATTTATTTCCTCCCCATCTTTAAACTAAAACCAGCTTTCTGTGTTTTTCTATTGGGTTCTCTTTTGCCTTCTTTCCGCGTCCAATTGTTCTTGAGCTTCAACGAAGATGATGAAATTCCATCGAGATTGCATCAGTCTCGACGGTTTCTGAAACGATCGTCTGTATTTTCTGAGGACCCTTTTAAAAGGTTAGTTTTTTTCTTCCTTTTGTTCTTGTGCAGGTTTGTTTTGCATGGAATGGTCTGTTCAATTTTGCTCGAATTCCACTTCATTACATGGATGTGGATTTTATTTGTTACCCATGTTCCTTGATGCAGAGGAGAAGCTGATTAAATGGAAATATACAGATTATAGCTTATATTGTTTCGGATGTTGGATTCTATAAATGGAAGCTGACAAGTCTATTCAGCAAGATAATTCTGGTACCGACGATGTCTCAGGTAATTGCTTGATAATATGTCGAAGCTACTTGCTCAATGACATAGCCGAAGCTAGTGCATTATGTAGATACTACTTCTCTCTCTCTCCTTTTTTTAGGATAAACAGGAGGCCAATGAAGGCAGTGATATTGAGATTGCCACTGTGAATTGGAATTTAGAAGCCTCAAGATTTGGCTGATGTTGCATTTATTGAAAAGCAAAAGATTTGTTCTTTGGCTGGTTGAATTGAGATTGCCCGAGTGAAGTTAGAAACTTAATCCAAAATTTGACAGTGTGCCCTCTTGTTATTGCAAGTCCAAGTTGGTGACATGTCTAATGAGAGGATTTTGGTTCTTTATAATGAAGCGTTGAACACTTAGTCCAGACAACTTATTATGTTGAGCATCTGAAAAGCAGATCAATTAGGTACTCGTCATGGTAGAGTAAGCTCCATTGGCAGGGCTGGTCTTTCCATATGATGCTAGTGATAATGAGGAGAATGCAAGGAAGAATACATGATATTGTGTTTCCAAGTGATGGAAAGATTTGACTCAATTTGGAGGATTGTAATTATGAATCTCTTTTTAGCTATTGTGAAGTGATTGGAATAAGAATTGGATAGTGATGATGGTGCTCAATGTACTCGGTACTAATTTAACTGTAATTATACTGCACAAAACTGATAGCTGTCTTAAGAATTCTTAGTTTGTTCAATAAACAGTTTGTGGCCATAATCTTGACTCTGGAGATCGTGTCATGGCACTGATTGTCTTTGATCTGCAAACAGAAGTGGCCTTGTTTATTTTGATCTGCTTAATCTATGAGGTCTGTAACCTTGAATGGGTAGTATATGTTTGACAATGAGGTACTGAGGTATGAACGCTGTGTTTCCTCATTCATGTTGGTGAGGAGATCCAGAACTCACTTTTGCACCTTAACATTTCTATCTCAGACCTATCACTTTCGTTAATCTTTTATCTTTAGTTGCCCAAAAAGTCCTGTCAATCGTAGATGTATTCTGATAGTTCATCACCACACTATGGATTGATGACATTGGTGGCCCTTGCATTCTTTCTAATTGATTTGACTTTAGATCCTCTGACGACATGATGTTGGTATCACAATTATTTTTTATATTCCTATTCCTTGGTACCTACCCGAATGCTTTGACAGGGACAGGGTCTTGCCTCTTTGATCTCTTGCATGCAGAAAACCCTGGTTGGGGAAGCACAAGTGACAAAAAGACATCTTATCCTGGTATCTTCAGCTTAAGTGATGTCTTTTCCTTACTCTGTTTTACTGGTTAAATGGTTCTATATTAGTCTCTTACTCCATAAGTCTAACATGTCCATTACTGAACTTCAGCAAATGCCAAACATGATGTAGTTTAGTTTCAGAGTGTGGTCTTTTTCCATTTGCCAATATGGTGTTATTTAATTGCATACCACAGTAGGAGATAGCAGTTTCCCATTTCATATTATCCTGACAAAGTTTTCCCTTGTGAACTTCTTTTAGATCTTCCTTGAGTTTTGTTTTGTAGTTGTCTCTCTTTAATGAAAGCATCTATGCCGAATGTCATCCATAGTGCACAAAGAAGTAGTTTTCTGCCCTGTCCCAAAATTGTCATTATGGGTTTGAATTAGAAAATTTCTCATGTTTTTATGTACCCATTAACAGGAGCACGGCAAAGGCTTGAGAAACTAATGTCACAGCCTGGTAATGAGTTCTGTGCAGATTGTGGCTCCCCAGATCCAAAATGGGTGTGAGTACTATAGACTCAGAAATTCATTCTTTGTATCTTTCATATTTTTCTTCAACAGCAGGACTTGTGTGACATAAGAAATCAGACTCTCTGCGAAAGCAACTATTTAACATAACCGTAAATGGGCATAGTACTCCTATCTATTACCCCATAAAATATCTACACATCAATGTAAATTCTCACTCCAAAATCCAATGGATCTGGCTGGATAAGAAGAGTTCTTGAAGTTATCTGCACCGTATTTTCCACATTACTGCAAAAACTTCTGAACATCCTTTCCTTAATTTTGTTAGTTTTATACATAGACTGCATAGAAGTGATTGTTTCCTTTAGTGTTTCCAAAGATATATTATTATTGAACATTTCCTTTGTGCATCTCAGATCTTTGACTCTAGGAGCATTTGTATGTATTAAGTGCTCTGGTGTTCACAGAAGCCTTGGAGTGCACATTTCAAAGGTATGATATCTCTTGGGCCTCAGGTCCAAGGACTAGTCTTACTAATGACATTGATAATAGATAACACTAGTATCACTTGGGCATCATAACTTAAAGAGAAGAGCCCCTAACTATGTTTTCAAGTGCAACAGGTTCTATCAGTAAAACTAGATGAGTGGACAGATGAGCAAGTTGATACATTAGTCGAGAGGGGTGGAAACACTGCAGTAAACCTGAAGTATGAAGCTTGCATTCCGGATAACCTCAGAAAACCAAAAGCAGATTCCTCTATAGAGGAGCGGTCTGATTTTATTAGGTAATGCTGGCGCAAAACTTGCAGTAAGTTTCAACATGAACTTTGCAGCAACCTAAAGCAAAATGTACTTCTCGTAATACTCAGGAGGAAATATGAGCTGCTCCAATTTTTGAACTGTCAAGAACAGATGAGCTGCCCCTTCCCATCATCTCATAATAGATACCCATCGTCGTCCCAAAGCAGCTCTTCTGGCAGTAGTGCTAATCAAGAGAAGAGACAGTTTGATAAACAACCGACAAAGCATCGGATTGGGCAGGCATTTCGTAACAGCTGGGGAAGGAGGGAGACCGACCTTAAGGCCTACAAGAAGAAATGCTCATCGGTATGATTTGTCTGTCTTTTCCATCTTTTTATTTACTGGCTAATTCAACTGCTTTTGATTTGTTATCTGGATTATTTGATGGAGCAACTCCACCAAAACAAATTCTGTTTGCACTTGTTGGAACTGAAAGTGGAGGAATGGTAATAATAGGTGGGGGTTTTACTTGGAAAGAAATTATTTCCCAATGATAGATTGGGTAGAACCAAGGGTTGCAATGCACCAGATCAGGCAATGTTACATATTGAGAATCCAGCAGCAAAGACCTTATAGCTTGCACTTCTACTTTTCTATAGGCAGGAATGGTTGAATTTGTTGGTCTAATAAAGGTCAACGTGGTAAGAGGCACCAACCTAGCTATTCGGGATGTGGTGACCAGTGACCCTTATGTGATCCTTGCTTTGGGGCACCAGGTGAGCCTCCTAATTGGAACTGGTCGATAATGGTCTTGTGGTTAAGTGTATGGAGCCATAAAATTTTTGTCCATTGAGTTATTTAATTTCGTCTTGTTAATGGCTTATTGCAGTCGGTGAAAACACGTGTTATAAAGAACAACCTGAATCCAGTGTGGAATGAGAAGCTGATGTTGTCTATTCCAGAAAGTGTCCCTCCTTTAAAAGTGGTATGGAGCTTATTTCCTCCATGACCTATTGCAGTTTGATTTTTTGGAGAGGCATTGGAATTAAATAATTTGATGTTTCTCTGGATTCTTTTAACAGTCGTCAGTGCAATACTCTATTGATACTATATGTGTGCGGATTGACCCCTTAGACAAGTCATTCGATAATATTACAACAGTAAGACAAGTTAATTTATTGTATACTATATGGTTGGATCTCCTTGAACACTTTAAGCTCTTTCATGTGACCTGAAATGGAACTGGGAGGTTCTGTTGCTTTATGATTAGGACAATGTCAGCATTCACCAACTTGGTGGTACTCTTTTCAGTTTCTATGTGGCCGCCCAGTTGAATGTAATTTTGTGTACGGAGGTTTTCTTGGCAGTACAAGTCTTAATATTGCAAAACTCGTGATTGTTCATTTCATAGACATAGAGTCTGGTGAAAAAAAGCGTTCTGTTTCTCTCAGGCTTCTACCATGAATTATAGATAGTTATAAATTAGCCGGAGTTCCTAAGCTGTCTGTCAATATGTAGCAAAATCCACCTTTGGCCTTGAAAGTCATGAATAACATATTTTGGCATATGCAGCTTGTGTATGACAAAGACACATTCACGACAGATGATTTTATGGGAGAGGCCGAGATAGACATTCAGCCCCTACTATCTGCTGCCAAAGCATATGAAAGTTCTACCATTGACGAGTCAATGCAGCTAGGGAAATGGGTCGCAAGCAGAGATAATACCCTAGTGAAAGATGGAGTCATCAGCTTAATGGATGGTAAAGTAAAACAGGATATAACTTTGAGATTGAAGAATGTCGAGCGGGGAGAGCTTGACATTGAGCTTGAATGTGTTCCCCTCACTCAGTAGCTTGAAATTAGTCTGCCTGGATTATAGTGATCAAGTGTAATAGAGTTTCATGCTGTTTCGTACATATACTGCTAGGGTTTTTTTGTTCATTGCTGGAAAATTTTGTTTGAATGTTTGTTGGTGATTGAGATTAGAAGCCATATATTGAATTGGTTTTCCAAAACTCACCAAATAGAATAATAACTGTTGAAAGGAAAAGTCGGTGTCCGGTCACTAACAAGGGCAATATTGTTCGATGAATCTCCCCTGGGTAATAATATACTTCTTCTCTTTTCTAAATTTGCACAGTGAGATTTTGTGTTTTCCTGTAATTAGTCTTACTGTATTTCATGAGAGAAAGTAAGGATATGCAAAAGAATTAGGAACCTCCCAAACCAGATCAAACCAGCTGGTTTTGAGTGTTTCTCATGGAAATCAGTCCGGTTCTTGATTCCAATAAATCAGAACTTATGAATACTAGTAAGGTTTCCATTCTAGCTGTGAAATCACCCAAAGGACCGGTACACATAATATATACTTTTTATTTTTAGGTTTACATTTTCGTGCCCAAAAGGTCACTTTTTTTTTTCAAAATAACGTCATTAACGAGAAAGTGTGCACCACAAAAGTGCACGAGAAGCAGAACAAGCTGGACAATCATGGTGTATTCAGACTCCTATTGATGAAATCCTGCATTTTTCTCTTACTTCTTCCGACATATTTCCACAGAATGCAGTTTGGTACAGGCTCCCAAGCATTAACTAAACAATCTTATACCAGCATTTGTTATGGAGATTCAAACTACAGTAAAATCCTTCCTCACTCATCTTCATTTTAAATCAGTCTCGTCTTCTTATTTTGCTTCTCAATTAGCCAACATCAAACCACAAGAACAAGGACATTCCCTTGAACTGAAATGTGAATCAGAAGAGCACATTCACCACAAGTGAGGACCAGCTGGTTCCATGGACACCACCCAAGAACTTGATCGGACCAATGGTCCAATTCTCAAGTGCATCTAGGAAGTAGTGGGCAATTCTTGATTCTTATTTTGGGAAACCAGCTCTTAAAAGGCAATTCTCTAGAACCGATCACCCCTAAGAGAAAGCTTAGCTTTATCTCAAAATGTAATGAAAATATGAATAAGTGCATTGAAAGTCCTCAAATTTGTTAATAAAGTGCAATTTAGTCATAAAACTTTAAGAAAGTGCAATTAAATCATAAAACTTGTTATGAAAGTGCAATCGAATCTTAAAACTTTTAAAAAGTGCAACCAAATCCTAAAACTTATCAAATTAATCAAATCAAGTCTTTTTGTTAATAGTACTTTTTGAATCGATTATACTTTCGTGATAAGTTTTAGAATTTGATTGCACTTTTTGAAAATTTTAAGACTCGATTGCACTTTTGTGACAAGTTTTAAAACTATTACAACTTTTAAAGTTTTAAGGCTTGATTGCATTTTTTTTTATAAGTTTTAGAACTTTTAGTGCACTTATCCCATGAAAATATGTTGACTCTCTTATTTTTCTTTTGTTTAAGCTACCATGTGTAAAGAGCATACATTGAATAACTCAGTGATAAAGGCAAGGCACGATGACGGATTCCAACAGCTAGTATGGATTAGTGGGCGTGTGAGAGGAGCAGGTAGATTACAAGATGGTCAGTGATGAGTGAAGAGCATCGGGCTGATTGACCATCGAGCATGGAAGAAGAGTTGCATAGTGAGCAACAAGCTACCAGAGTCCTCGTTTAGAGGTCATGGATCCTTGGTAATAAATAACTGAACGAGAGGATTTTCTTTAACTTTAACCAATACACCTCACCGAGTCGTCCCAACAAAGCGACTAACAACTGAAAGCCTTCAACACATTTCATTTAAATGAAGACCAAATAATTATCTTCAGAAAGCCGTGCAATTTTAATTTCCTTCAAATATGGCGTGATCCTCCTCTAACCCATCATTATATAAGCAAGCACCATAGCCACCTTTAGGCATGTGAAATTCATCTGAGACATTGTTCGTGAATGGTAACCAGTGGGCCTTCAGTCGTTCCCCACGTTGCATACAAGATCCTTAAAATCCATAGCCTGTATCAACTACCAGATTCAGTCGATCAGGTTCACAACCTTTTAAACGAACTTGCTAGTCAATGAGAAATCACCATTGTCTTTGTAAGTATTATGCTCCATGACCTATTATGTTCTACCAACTCTATGTCTTACGGGAGCTGTTTATTTCCCACACATCAAAGAGCAGCACACCCCATTACCTGCTACATCCAAATGAAGCATAACTGACCATCTCAACCTTCTGCTACCAACAATGGCTACAATGCACAGTGATATGTTCACAGAACAGCATAGCAAATATGATCACAATTAAACTAATCATTGAGTCATACACCATCATTGTATCGGATCTTGATCACCAAAGTCTAGTTGTTGTAAAATGAGAAGACCATCACTGAGAACATTAATGACATAGCAAATTGCTGTAACATTTCCGTATTGAAGCTTTAAATACAAGCCAAAACCAATTCCATTCGGTCCTGAATCATCAAACAATGCACATAGAGGAGCGACTCCCGTGACTTTCATGCAGAGGTACTAGAAGGCATATCCCCATCAGCAAACTCTTATCAACCGTACTGATTCAACAAAGAACCCAACTAAGAGCAATTCCCAATGCTCCATGTGAAGCAAAATTTCCCAGTTTGCTTACAGCATGCATTAGCACGATCATGATACCCAACCCCTCTAAGATCAAGAGTCATGTAAATTGAATCAATTAACAAAACTTCCAATTAGATGACTAAAGAGATCCTAAATTTGAAACTTCAGGCATACTCACAGTTAACATTGGAGAATATAGCATGAAGAGCCAAGAAAGCAATTTGATGCAATAGCATCACTACTCTCCTAATAGTATCATTTACACCTATATATGATCCATGGGTTGAGGATGTTCTGAACATAAACGGATGCATACCACAAAGCCAATTCATGTAGCCTAAACATACCATATCTCTGTAACAATCAGCATAAGTAGTCATGCAGTTGCAGGAGCCACTGCACGTATAGTAGCTAAGTGATAGCAACTGTAACATGAAAAAGGCTATGATCCTAGGAAGCAGAGAGAATACTTCCCATTTTATTGCAATTTTTGAAAATCTAGTGAACATTCTACTATAGATTATCCTTTGTTATACAGATGTAAAGCTGTTCATAACATCACTAAGCATAAAAATGGTTGGCCATGAGCTTCATCCTACTTTGATCTGGAGTTCACAGTCACATAAAGTATCAAGTATCGGACGTCCATCTCAGTAACATAGACAGCATGTCATCGACTGGCAATCCTCTTCAGAATTTGCCCCAAATAATTCAGAACAGTAATCATCGAGAATGGACGATCCCAAGCACAAAAGGAATATCAATTTCCCCTCTCCTCTTATCATAATTTGTGAAAACCAACTGCAAATATTCTTAAGTCATATTATTATTTACATTCCAAGGAGGGTAAATCTCTCCTGCATAAGTACAAAAACAATAGCCATATCATCGCTTAGATTACACAAACAATAACTTACTAACCCAGTTCATGGAGTTGATGAACCATTCCTTCCCTGCTAAGAGAGTCCAGACAATCCAGGAAAAAATCAACCTTGGAAACATTAAGGAGACGCATCATCGATGGCTCCAGCCTCCCTGTAGTCCATCATTCACGTTAAGAAATAACCTCCCCGGTGACATATGGCAGTTAGCATGACCAAGATTTATTTGCCCAAGTTCAAGAACTGCATTCCAGACACCGCATCAACCCATTCTCATTACACTCTAAGCACCTCTTGAGCACCCCCTCATCTTCATCAAACACCTTCCTGCTTCCATCGCAATTGGTGCACGGCACAAACCTCTCATCCCCACAGCCCTCACACACAAATCCGGGCGCTCTCTTAGGAAATCGTTCGAGGATTTTTGCCAACTCACCAGTTTCATACATTTGTCTGATCGCATCGGCTCCACCTACATATGTGCCCCCGATAAACACCTGCGGCAAGCTCACTTTTTTCTCACCCAACACATTCTGCAGCTCCTTCTTATATTCCAAATCCATCGAGACGTCTCGCTCATCGACCCACACTCTAAAGCCTCTAAATATCGTCCTCACCGCATAACAATCCTCATAAGTCCTCCGAATGCCATGCAAGCTAGTGAAGTACACTACGATCCTATCCCCTGTACCGGGCAGCCGGATCGACGAGTTACTGCTAAAGCTCGAGCCAAGCGATTTCGTGGGCTTTAACCTGGAGAGAAGCTGCGATTGGAGCTGGGATTGCGCTTGCAAATGCAATATATCGGCGACGGCGGCGGCGGCGGCGGCGGCGGGAGCGGGGACGGGCGTGGGTTTCGGGGACTCGAAGAAATTGCGGAGCTTCAGGACCTTACCTTTGAAGGACTCGATCGAACTGTAAAACTTCCTGATGGAACCGGCCCGCTCGAGAGAGGGATGGTGATCGACGACAGCCTTGGGCTGCATGGTGAAAGACCGATTGAAGAGCGAGCTCTTCTGCTGGCCGGCCAATTCCCGGTCGCTCCCCGAGTCCCCCATTGCCAAGATCCCACGCAATCGGCCGGAACCGATGCTCGACCCCCCCGAAATTTGGGGGGTGACGCGGCGGCGGCGGCGGCGGGGAGGAAGCGGAGGAGAAGCGGGATGATCGGGGCGGCGGAAGTGAGAGACAGCAGCCACAAATGATCGATGGAGATGATGGAGATGCTAGCGCTGTTTCGGAATGACGTGATTGAAGGTGCGAAGTTGTGCCGTGAGAAAGCACGAAGCTTTCGAATGACTTTCAGAAGAGAGAGAAAGAGGAGGAGAGAGAAAGAGAGGAGAAGAAGACTTTCGGAATGGCGTGGTGGGGGTGGTGGTGGTGGTGGCGGAGGAGAGATGATGATGATGATGATGATGATGATGATGATGTCTGCCGGGGGTGGCACCGCCTAACTTTTGAAATCTTCTCCTACGAAAAAAGAAAGGAGACAAAATACGATAATGGCTTCCTTTGATTTTTTCCTCGCCCTTGAATTTTGCAATGCGCGTGAGATTTATATGCCATTCGAGATTTTGACATTTCTCCTTATAGAATTTATATTATTTTCATTGATACTTGAGAGATATTTATTACTTTATTGAATCGATATCAAAAAAATTGATGTGCAAATAGAGATTGGAAAATGACTATTGATGTATATAGCAATTCACTAATTACTTGGTGAATTTAGGGACATTTACTCTTTATATGTGCCATAATGCTCTTATTAGTATAAGCATTATTGAGACAATAGTTATGGTAATTATGAACATGAAAAATGGTAGATGAATTAAGATTACCACAGAAATTTGATTTACTAAGTTTTCCAACCATATTCAAAAAATAGCCAAAACAAATCCACATCAAATTTGTAAAAATTTTTATTCAAAGTAGGAAACCGAAACTTATCGGCTCATCTTGAAATCCTAAAAAATAGTCAAAAGGTATTTTTATATGTATATATATACATATATTATATTCTACTAAATAATATTCCAAGAAGTCACGGTCACCAAATGACACGTGAAGAAATAAATTAATCAAGGGTTTCCTAAAGTAACAATAGAAGCAATTCAACTTGCTGAATACAATAACTAATGTGTGATGTTGTCTTTAGGAAAAATGATAATTTTCCAAAAAATTGAATCATAGCAGCATTTCCTTCCCTATACACAATTTTAACATAGTTCTACATATATATATGTAACTTGTACCTCTCCCATGTGTTGCCGCCGGGAAGAAAAGGTTGTCGACCTAATGCTATTGTGACCCCTACACCACCTCATAAGCCATCTATTTCGTTAGGTAGAATAAGGGACAGTTGAGAAATTCAATTGTGCCTATCCACGAATTACATAAACCATCTACATATTTTCTATTAGAAAAAAAAAAAAAAAAAAGGAATTGCAGTCGAGTTGAAAAATGAATAATAATTTAAAACATTGCACGAGAGGGACATGTGAAAATATAAATAGAAGACTCATTTGATGATTACCGTGGCAGACAGAATCACATTGCAACATATAAATAATATAGGTCATCGTGATTTATTATGGAATTTAATGTAGATTCCGACTCCTTGATATTATCTATATATAAGAGTTAAGTCTAGAGAATATAGTGAGTTATGTGACGTTACACAGATTAAATGGAGTCCTTTTATTTATGGAGTGTAGGATAAATATCATGTTTATCTTTCCATTTATATGTCTAGGGAGGATTTGTTTCGTGATGGGCGATTTATTTGCACATTTGGAAAGTTAGTAACCCAAATACGAAAGTTATTAATATGAAACTATTAATGCATATGAAAGATCACCATCATTTATTAAAAGATTCCTATTATTAGCGAAGTTATTAATATGAAACTACTAATGCATATAAAAGATCGCCATCATTTATTAAAGAGAAAATGTCACCAAAAATCCTAAACTATACTCTATATAATAATTTTACCTTGAACTTTTTTTCGTGTCACCAAAAATCCAAAACTATACTATTTGTGACAATTTTACCCCGAACTATAACATTTGTGACAATTTTACTCCGAACCTTTTTTTGTGCCACCAAAAACCATAAACTATACTTCGTAGACAAATTTACCCCAAAATTTTTTGAGTTGAGGGCATTTTCATCATTTTCTTTTTCTAGTTTTTTTCTCTTGATAGGAGGAAGCCGGCGAGGCCACCCTCGCCGGCATCGGAGTTGAGCGAGGGCCGCCCGAGCCTCGCTTGGCGAGGGTGACCCTCGCCTAGGTTAGGCGAGGCGAGGGAGGCCCTTGCCTGACACCAGCGAGGGCCGCCCGGGCGAGGGTCACCCTCGTCAAATCTAGTTGCCTACACCTGGGCGGCCCTCGCTTGGGCAACCCTCGCCAGCGTCGGGTGAGGGCTGCCAGAGCCTCGCCCACTTCCCTATGTCGAGAGGTAAAAAAAGGAAAAAAATGACAAAAATGTCCCATAGTCAAAAAGTTTGGAGTAAATTTGTCATAAGTAGCATAGTTTGAGGTTTTTTATAGTAAAAAAAAAGTTCGGAATAAAATTGTCACAAATGACATAATTTAGAGTTTTTGGTGACATTTGCCCTTTATTAAAAGATACTTATTATTAGCGAAGATTCGTCGATTCGGTGGGATTTGTAGAATCTTCTTTTAAAGGAAAAGAAGTTGCACACACTTGGTATATGCATCTGCTTTTGTTTAAACCATTAAATTTGATCGATGCAATAGTCAAATTGAGTGGCAATATATATACGAAGGCATGCAGTGGAGTGTCTCTACTCTCAAATCTGTCTGAATTTTTCAAATTTTAGGTCATCTACAGAAAACATTCAAGTAACAGATAATCCATTGAACGAATGACAAATATATAAGTCATCAATTATTTCATGGAAGATGGGAAGTATCAATCGAGGCTGACATCCAACCACTGATCATTAAGAATATTCATCATCAGCCTGGGTAATGAGTCACTCGTTGGAGATATTTGACAAAAACAGATGAGAATCCCGTGATTTCTGATGGAGGTTCTGTCTTCTCAATCACTTGTTGCTGAGACGAGAAATGGGTGATGCAAGAAATTGTCTGCTGCTGAGAGAATAATGTAAAAACTTATTATACACACAGATAAGACAATAAAAAGCCTGTTCTTTTGCCTCTGATTCGGAAAAACTCAACTCCAGACTCGGGCAAGATTTGATCGAGCAACCGCACTTTCTAATGATTCATCGGTCTACAACAACATGGTATTCTTGAGTCTCCAGAGAACGAGCAATCTCATCAGCAACCAAAACGCAAGTGGACAACCATCCACTCAAAGCTCCCCATACCTGCATCGCCACCCAAAGTATCCCGTTGCTTCTCACGGCCATCCCACCTTATTAATAAACAACTTCTTCTTCTTATGTGTCTGTCTGCAAATTGTCAACTGAGGATGACAACCGGCACTTTCTAACGATTCATCGGTCTACAACAACATGGTATTCTTGAGTCTCCAGAGAACGAGAATCTCATCAGAGAGCATCGCCACCCAAATTATCCCGTTGCTTCTCACGATCACGCCTTATTAATAAACTGAGGAGACAGAGGGGGGGAGGGAGGGAGGGAGGGAGGGAGGGAGAGGACCCTCTAGCAAGGGTAGGTTTTAGAGGAAACCCACTTACCGATTGGACTCTTGGTGATGCTGGAAAAGTTTCCACGAGATGAAGAAGAGAGAAGAGTTTGGAGTTCTGATCCTGGACAGCGCCTGCTCTAATGCAATGTCCTATTTGCTCTTGTAGAGGGGATACATGTCTTCAAATATGCTGCTTCTTACACTCTCAAATACATTATTATAATAAGCACGGCCACATTTATCTGGGTCCTGCCCCACTGGCAAGAAAACAAGGACAGGTACTTCCAAAAATCGTTGGTTATCGAGCTCCTACCTGTAATGGCAAATATTTTATCTAATGGAATGTACCAGCTGGCACTGCTCTCTCTCTTTCTACCCCTGCATGCATCTGCTATCTTCTTCTCAAATCTTGATGTGTGGCTACGATTTAGCTATCTTAGATACACTGCCAGAGCAATAAAGAGCTGGGCACGCTGCTTATTCTGCATATATCTCCGCTACAGTTGCATTGAAATTTTTGGAGGGTCCAAAACAAGACGGGCTTTCAGCGGAAGTACGCGATGACGCTATTGCTCGTAAGCTGTAAGAGACGGACTTCCACTTGCTATGGAAGGATATTTATATGCCTAATTTCACCAGCTCCATCAGTCGCATGTCCAAGAAAATGGTACGGTCCCATTGGACTGTCCTGCACAAAATTCGGAGCCTAACGGAGGGAGTAGGATATAATTTTAGAACCACTGAGAACTAGGGTTCATGTACACGCACGTACACACAAGCACCCGCTCCGAAAGAGAGAGAGAGAGAGAGCCAAAAAGAAAAATCTGCCTCAAGATAATTAAACTTATTATTACATCGGTCCCTCAAAACAACAGGAACAATTAGTATGACTTCCCACAATGTATCAAGCTCCCAGCACCCAAGAAAAGACCAAAAATGGCTGCACTCCCAAGTGTAGTTTGCCCCACATACCTAATCTTCATCATTCCAGGAACCTGCAAAATAACAAAGGCAATCTTTCAGGGAAAATCTATTTGCAATGACATGGAAGAAAAATGCCAAATACTTGATTTTTTCGACACGATAACCTCAACTCTTATAACCAGCCTTAATTAACAAAGATAAAACACAGTCTGCCTACCTAATAACTTTTAGTTAGACCATAAACTTTCCACAACCAATGCCTCCTGGTATACATTCCCATAGGCAGAGTAAAACAATGGGAACAAACATAAACCAACCTACATCTGTAATGTGCATCAACATGACTTCACAACAGCCTCCTAGTAGAAAGGGAAATGAAGCAGATAAAAATTTCCCCCAGGAGATGATAGTTTTCATTCCATATCTAATCATATCATGATATATGATTTGTTACCATGCCTCCTGGTATGCATTCTCACAGGCAAAGTAAAACAATGGTAACAAACATCAACCCACCTACATCTGTAATGTGCATTAATACGACTTCACAACAGCCTCCTAGTAGAAAGGGAACTGAAGCAAATAAAAATTTTCCCAGGGAGATGATAGCCTTTCATTCCCAATCTAGTCATATCATGATATATGATTTGTTACCATGCCCCCCCCCCAAAAAAAAAAAAAAAACAAAACCAAAAAAAAAAACTTGAAAAGAAATTGTGATCAATCATTCCCTCTGGAAAGAATTTCATAATCACCAATAAGACAACCGCTAGCTAGGTGATTGAGTTGTTGCTTCAGCTGCAACTGCTTAGTTGGACCCACTAATGAGAATGGATATAGAAAGAAGCATCAAATTAACCCCTTCATTATTCTTATCTAAAAGATATTAACTTCTGTAACAAGTGGAGGAAAAAGCATCAAGAAATTGAATTCAGAGGGAGGAGAAAACCAAGCCAGTTGATAGTTCTATGGAAAAAAGGACTGCAGGTTTGTATAATTTTCTCTTTCTTTAGGGTAAATTTCTTGTCTCTTTATATTCTCTTCTTATCCTTCTTCAGTGACAGGCTGAGGTTGATGCAAAGGAGCATAAAACTATAAGATGCAGATTTCCAAGTCACTCAATCAAATAGGCTGAGCATGGACGAAGCACACCAAGGATGACATTCTATATAGATGATTATTTCAAAGACACCCACAACTTAATAGCTCTATTGGACAAAGGAAACCAGATCAATGTTCCTCCGTCATCCATATTTCAGAACAAGTGAACTGAATATATGGAATATGAAGCCAAAAAAAAAGTGTATACAGGTATAAATAAAAACAGATCCATCTCAAATGAAGAGTAAGCTTGTTTCCCCAAAATGAATGATTTGCAAAACATTTTCCTTATGTTTTCATTATCAATAACAATTTATGTCTCAACATTTCCATCCTCAAAGAAAATATTTTTCCATCCATTCATTTATGTATGTAGGCAATCATTTTTAAGAAAACGTTTTCCAAATCAATCATTATTCATGAAACAAACGGAACCAAAAAGAAGAGCACTTTTTCTTAATATAGAAGAGTAATTGTCATTATTGCTAATAAAAAAAGCCAAAAATAAGCTCATAATCACCGTGAGTTGGAAAGGCATTGCTGCCTTCTTCCAAATCTCAAGTACAAACAACCCTACATGTAAGCCAAAATGGCACAGTCAAACAAATAACGGTTCCTTTCTCACACTTATGACTTTGAATGAAAGTGTAAAAATTTTCTGAGGAGGAAAAAGTTTCATCTTCTGAGTTCCAGATAGAGGTAGGGACTACAAGGAGAGATTGTCCATTCTGCAATGATGTTATTTTGTGAAAAAAAGAGGATAGAACACCGTACCTTGTATCGGATAGCCTCATATGTCCCATAAACAGCACCTGCATCAGCCAAGCACATGTTGTAAGCACATCAAATCTTTACCATAAATGATATAAACAAATTTAGAGAGCACAGAACACAATAGACACAGCTGCACAAACTCCCTACGCAAGAAAATGAACAAAAGTTCTGATCATAGAACTAACAAATGGTTGTCCAAAGCCAAAATTCATGGAAGCCAAGTCAGAAGTGAGAAAGACTGCTTAACATCTTTACGCATTGCTCGATAAGGCCAACTCAAGATTATCTCAATAAAAATGGGCAAAACGTAGGCCACATCATTTTGTCCTCCTATCCAACAAATCCACTTCTCTTTCTACCATACTTGACTACAAAGCACGATGTCACCATCTTATGACATAAAACATAAGCACAATATATTCTGACAATTAAAAAAAAAAGTTTCACACAGAAAACTGTCCTGTCAGACTGTTGGCTATACTGATACATATTCTTTGCATTTTCCAGCATTGACAATTTTTAAATTATCTGGAAGCAATATCTGACTAAGGATCCAATACGGAAGTGGTTCCTAGTTCCTACTAACAACTATTAATCCCTTTGTAGTAAAAGTACAAGCTTTGCAGATGGAGAAAATTAAGTAAACACTGATGTGCCAAAAACTTCAACTCCTTCAGATTGGAAGAGATGCTACAAAAGATTAAGACTTCCTCCCTCAAGAAAAGAAAGGGGCATAGAGACACTGCTGTCGCCTACAGATGGACGAAATCATCATTACCAGCACATGTATTCCCGCGGCAAACAACACTAGAAACAACCGCACCTTATCTAGCTATAAGGTTAGCTAAGCAACAATGTTCTTCGGCCATGCTGCGTTCCACATCCAGATTCCCGCAAAACCCAAACACTATTTTAGCCAAATACTCCCTAGTCATAAACCCATGAGCTAGACCCCGAGCAAGAACATCTAAACCCGCACATGCCCTTCAACAACGACAGTTCAACACCGATTCCACCGGCTATCTCAGCTCAAGCTCCTTCGGGTCACAACGAAAGCCAACTCTCGAGAGCGTACCGTGACAATGAGGCGATCGAGAGACAAGCTCGTCGAATCGATCCATCAGGATCCCACGGAACATCTACCGTAACGAAAAGACTACAAAAAAAAAAACTTCAGAGAAGCGCGTCGAAGAGTTCAAACATCAAATGCACGGGTTTCCCTGCCTCTCGTCCGAGTACTTGGAAACAAAGAAACGAGGAGAAGGGGAGATTAGGGTTAGGAGCGAAGGGGGGAAAAGTACCGACGGCGCCGCCGATCGCGCCGCCGACCGCGACGCCAGCTCCGACCCGCGCCAAGCAGCTGTCCCTCGCCATCGGTCGATACCTTGCGGCGCCTCTGCCTTCTCTCTCCCGGGTGCGCGCGAGACGACTGTGTGCGTATTCGCGAGCGCGGTCGGCGATTCTTCTTCGCTTTCCTTATAGCCTGCTTCGATGACAAGGCGACTGCGCGAGTTACCTGAGTGCTGTCCAATGCCCGTATTCTTAAATACTTATCCGAAAAAAAAAAATGTCTTTTGACTCGACAAAAACCTACGACTGTTATTGGAGTTCTAGTAATAATCCCAAAACGAGAATTTCTATCTTTTATCTGGTATTTGTTTTTCTCGAACCTACATCGTATTTGTTTTATTTGCACCCATGACCAACCCTTGGGAAGAGGGAGATGGGGATGGGAATCTTTATACTTTCAATGGAGTTAGGATTGGACACGATTTAATTTTAATTATGGATTTCAACTTTTACGTTTTGTAAGGAAGCGGAGCACAAGTTTGAAAAAGCAAGAGTTAGATTAGAATAAAATAGAATCGATCAAAAAAATATATACATTTATTGAGGATTTATTAAATTTTAATTTTCTCATTTCAATTTTCTTAATTGAAAATCCGTCGATTTGTATATTGATGATAATTTCAAACCAAAATCCCCTTACCTTGCCCTTCCCATTATCAATTCTCCTCAACTAGATAATATAATTGTTTGCAATGCATTATTATAAATACAAAAAGTAGAAAGTAATCAATAACATCCTAACGGGTAATATCACATCTTTTGATAGTTTTTAAACCCATTATCGATTATCCTCAATCGATAATATAATTGAATATGTAATATATTGTTATAAATACATAAAGTAATCAGTGATCAGTGATTTTTTGGTGGTTTGTAAGTTTTCAAATTTCTAATGGAGATTTTGAGAAACGATGGTTGAATTGATTTATTTTTCTAACGCAATTGAAGATCGCATGTTTTGTCACTCATGTATAACACTTCAAAGGTTTTTGATTAATTTATGAAAAACCCTAAGATCATATTAATTTGGAATAGGGAACGCAGAAATCTGCTCTTATTTATAAGACGGCACCAAAATTTCTAGTAAGAATGCTAATCAAAGGACAAAAAATCAAGTTTTGCAAAAACCAACAAAGAAAAAGAAGAAGAGGAAACGAGAGCAATAAAAAGAATTTCAATTCGAGAGTTATGACCACATGGGAAAGCTACGAAATTGGAAAGTCTTGTGAAAACAAATTTGAAAAAGAAAAAGATATCGCGGTCGGTCAACGCGATCAAATTCCGGGGGGCATAAAAGACGCCGCCGTTTCAGTCAGTCACATCCCATGTCCTCCAAAACAAGCAACCTCTTTCTCTCTCTCTCTCTCTCTTCGTTATCCCCCCCCGCAAGAGAAAGTTGCCTTCCATAAATTCACGGCGGAGCCACCGCCCGTCGGCGACTCACCTCCGATCTCCGGCATCGATCGAGCGCATGGAAGCCCGACTTCTTTCCGGCGAGTGAGCCCCTCTTTCTGATTCCGTCCCTTGAAGTTCTCCCCGATGGACGATTGGCTGTGCGACCACAAGCTCTGCGGCTTCTTCTGCGCGGTCCTCAGAGCCGAGCCGCCGCCCGGCGCCCTCCCTCGCGGCGCTCGCTGCTTCCTCTTCGGAGAGGACGAGGAGGTCGGCTTCAGGACCGAGGGCGGCGTCGTGCTGTGGGCGATCGATTCGAGGCGGCAGTGGCTGGAGTCGTTGAATCGCGACGTTTCCGACGAGGAGCCGCGCGACGGCAATGTGACTGGGGAAGCGTCGGTTGGTGGTGAGATTTCCGCTCCAGGGAGCAAGAGTGCCGGCAGCAGTTTGCCCGACAGGGTGGGGAGTTGGGAGTGTCCCGAGCGAGGGAGTAGTTGTAATTCGAATGTGGAGGCGTCCGAATGGATGCCTGGAGCATCAGTGAAACTCGAGGCTTTCGAGAGGGGGAGCGGGGGTTTTAGGAGCAGAAGAGGAGCGAATAGAATTGGATTGGTACATGGGAGCATGAGCATAGTCCGCCAGATTCACGCGCTGTCAAGTGGTAAGTGCTTGAATGTAATGGCACGGGTGGTCCGAGCTGTGATGGATGACCGCGGAGAGACGAGAGTCGTAGTCTTGGTCGATGTTTACCTACCATTGGCAGTTTTGTCTGGATGGCAGTTCCCACGTTCGAGATCCATAGCGGGTGCTCTTTTCCGACATTTGAGGTTTCTACCTGGATACTTTATGTTACTTAGATAACTGTTAGGTCCTTCGGAAATGAGTAGTCTTTAGTCGAGACAAAGGCTGCTAAAGATGCTAGTTTCTTTGTTTGGCATTGCATGTTGATTCATTCAAGCATACGCTTGTCTATATTTTTATTAGAAATCTAGCTTTTTTCAATCTTGTTAGCACAAGTTAAACATGCCTTTGTGCAGGTGTGACTGGGGAGAGAGGAGTGCCTTGCTTTGTAATGGAGATTACTCTGACAGTGCTTGTTCACATGACAAGAGCATCTGGAATCTCCCTGATTGTCATGTTCTTGGATGCAACCTGCATACTCTTATCCCTGAATCTTCAAAGAAAAGGCTATTTGATCTTCATGAAATTTTCAAGAGTTTACCCAGTCTGGCCAAAAGAGAGGGTCTTGATTCTTCAAGAATACAACCAGACAATAACTCTTGTGGATCTGGGATTTGGGAATTGCCCGACGATGTTATCATTGGTATATTGACAGTGTTGGCCCCATTAGAACTTATTAGGGTCACTGCAACTTGCCGACATTTGAGGTCCTTGGCCATGTCTATCATGCCATGTGCGAAACTAAAGCTCTTTCCCCATCAGCAGGCTGCAGTTGAGTGGATGTTACAGCGTGAACGGAATGTGGAGTCCCTGCTGCATCCTCTGTACAAAGAATTTTCAACAGAAGATGGATTTACTTTCTCTGTGAATTCTGCTTCTGGTGAAGTCATAGCTGGGAAAGCGCCTACAATCAAGGATTTTCGAGGGGGGATGTTCTGCGATGAACCGGGTTTAGGCAAGACCATAACATCACTTTCCCTTATTCTAAAAACACAGGGAACACTATCAGATCCACCTGAGGGGGAGCAGGTGATTTGGTGTAAGCATAATGGAGATCAGAGGTGTGGTTATTATGAACTTCGTGGTAGTTCTGTGGGTGGTCCTTCACCTAAAAGATCTTGGTTAACGGCTATTGACAAGCTAAGGTCGACACCTCCAGTTGTCTATTTAGAGCGTGCTGATGGTGTGAACAGCTGCACCAGGAACTTGAATCGCATTCGGAAAAATCTGATTTCAAGATTTGAAGAACAATCTGATGAGGATAATCATTGCCAATACTCAAATCAAATGGACTATGTTGCCAAAGATGGTGGTAGTTGTAGTTCAGATGAAAAGCTAGACAGTACTCCATCAGTGCTGCCACGTGGTCGCAAGAGGCCAGCTGATGTCATGATGGATTCTCCAATATTTACCGACACATGGATCCAGTGTGATTATTGTCACAAGTGGCGCAAGGTTGCAGAGAAATTTGTAGCTGAAGTGGGTACTGCATGGTTTTGCAGTATGAATGTTGATCCAATGTATCAGAGTTGTAGCATTCCAGAAGAAACTTGGGATAATTCCCAGCCAATTACTGACTTAAGAGGTTTTTGTTCAAAAGGGACAACAGTGGGGAAGGATGAAAATATAAGTTTTTTCAAAAGTGTGCTTAAGGATCACTATACATTGATAGATTCCCACACTAGAAAAGCTCTCCATTGGTTGGCTAATCTTTCTCAGGACAAACTATCCCAAATGGAGACTATCGGTCTAAGAAGCCCTTGTACAGTATCCGTTCAATATGCTTCTGGTTACCACCAAATATTCCAATCATTTGGTCTTTTGAAGAGGGTGGAAAAGGGTGTTTGCAGGTGGCACTACCCAAAGAATCTCAAGCATTTGGAATTTGATGTGCATGCTCTAAAAACTGCTCTCTCTGAACCATTGAATTCTGTCAGTTTATATTTGTCCAGAGCTACACTCATAGTTGTTCCGCCAAATCTGGTTGACCACTGGAAAACTCAAATCCAGAAGCATGTTAGACCTGGTCAATTAAGGGTCTATGTCTTGACCGACCGAAGAAGGATATCTCCGCATAACCTTGCATGGGACTATGATGTTGTTATAACTACCTTCAACCGTTTAAGTGCAGAATGGGCTCCTCATAAGAGAAGTGCACTGAAGGAAGTACATTGGCTCAGGATCATGTTGGATGAGGGACACACTCTGGGGTCAAGTCTTAATTTAACAAATAAACTGCAAATGGCTATATCATTGACGGCTTGCAGTCGTTGGATACTGACTGGAACTCCCACCCCGAACACACCCACCAGTCAGTTGTGGCATCTTCAAATAATGTTAAGGTTCCTTCATGAGGAAGCATATGGGCAGAATCAGAAATCATGGGAAATGGGCATCCTTAGGCCATTTGAAGCAGAGATGGAGGACGGTCGATCACGCTTGGTGGAAATACTTTGTAGATGCATGATAAGCGCAAGAAAGAAAGATTTGCTGGCCATTCCACCTTGCATAAAGAAAGTAACATTTCTTAACTTCACTGAGCAACATGCTAAAAGTTACAATGAATTGGTAGTTACTGTTCGTCGCAATATACTAATGGCTGACTGGAATGATCCGTCACATGTTGAGAGCTTGTTAAATCCTAAGCAATGGAAGTTCCGTAGTACCACTATTAGGAATGTGAGGCTGTCTTGCTGTGTTGCTGGACACATAAAAGTAACAGATGCCGGTGAGGATATTCAAGAGACAATGGATCTTCTGTTGCAATATGGTCTGGATCCTCTCTCCGAAGAGTATGCTCTGCTAAAATATCATCTCCTCCATGGTGGTGATTGCCTCAGGTATATTTCTGCTTTTGCCATTTCATGTGGCTTCGTGGATTGTGTCATTGCACTTTAGATTACTGAACTGGACTCCTCTGTTTTTTCCCCCACTAGGTGCAAGGAGTGGTGTAGACTACCTATTATTACCCCATGTAGGCATCTCCTTTGCCTTGATTGTGTTGCTTTGAGCAGTGAAAGATGTACTGTTCCTGGGTGTGGTTACTCATATGAGATGCAGACTCCTGTAGCCCGGCCAGAAAATCCAAACCCGAAGTGGCCTGTGCCCAAAGATCTTATTGAGTTACAACCTTCTTACAAACAGGCAGGCCTTCTTTTTTCGATAAGCAGTTTTGCATGTGCTTATTTATTTGTTTCATGAATGATATCTGCTGATACATAGTGTGTGTTGGTATCCAGGATGACTGGGATTCGGATTGGCAGTCAACATCGAGCAGTAAAGTTGCTTATCTGGTAGAGAAATTGAGAAGGTTGCAAGGTGCCACTGGAAGTTGTCAATTTACAAGTGACAGCTTTAGTGCTGTGAACATTCAGGAGCAAACAAACCCTTCAATTCCGAATAGCTCAAAGGTATCATTGGTGCTGGGTGATCAGTCCAGTTCTATGACAGATTCTCACAGGATAACTACAGAGAAGGTTATAATTTTCTCTCAGTTTCTGGAGCATATACATGTAATTGAGCAGCAGGTAATTATCATTTGCATGGTCATATATTAATGACTATGATTTTCCACATATTAGTGATTACCATGTGCTTTATTTCTTTGACCAGTTGATGCTTGCTGGTATTAGCTTTGCTGGCATGTATAGTCCCATGCACACAAGCAACAAGGTAAGCTATTCCTTTAGTAATTATTGGAGTATTCAAATTTTAAATAACACTTTCATCTGACAACCTAAGCTTTAAAAACGAATGTCAATAATTCCATAAAATTTTACATTGTATCAGAGCAGTAAATTTTGATTTTCAAATCTTTTTAGGCCTCTTGTTTTCCTCCTTATTATATATTTTCATGCTTTAGTCTTGGGTGAAAATCCAACCTACTTGTGATGGACAATGTTATAGTATTTAAACACATCATGCCTACACACGAGGGACAATTTTAAGCTTTTAGAGTAATTTGTTGTGGTCTATACGGAATGTTGTATTTGTAATTCCTTATTCAGGAGCATTTGTTTTGGCTAAAGAAAGCTAAAAGAAAAATTTTAACTTTGCTAACAGAATTCAAAATAGCATTGGAAGTTTAGAAATCATGAAAAAAATTATATGCAAATTTACATATCAGTTTTAAGTATTTTTTATTTTCAAGCATTTTGTGTTTCAAAAAAGTCATGCGCGTGCTCCTTGTGATATACTAAAAGTAAAAATGCCACTTCAAACAGACAAAAATATTTGATTTGGTTAAACTTTATTTGATGCAGTAAAACTAATATACTCTTCACTTATTCAGATGAAGGCACTTGCAAAATTCCAGCATGATGCGAGCTGCATGGCCCTCTTAATGGATGGAAGTGCTGCTCTAGGTCTAGACTTGAGTTTTGTGACACATGTTTTTTTAATGGAACCCATCTGGGACAAGAGGTACATCGTGTGAATTATCTTGCCCATGTCAGTTGGCACTCATCTATTATTCTTTTATTGCTTATCACCTATTCCATTACTCCACGCATCGAGTACTGTCTTTTAAGTGAAACAAGATGTCAATGCACCTCAACTGCTGCTGAATTTAGGTGGTTCAAAAAATAAAAATTTCTCTCTACAGACTTGTTTGAATAAACAGGCACCAGCCCTTATACGGCGAGCTTGATAATGGCTCCATTTTTTACTCTGGATACAAATATTCACTTACCATTTTGACAGATGCTTAAAATGTCGGTTTCTCTAATCATTGTGCGAGAAGTAGACTTGTCAAAATAAGTCATAAACCCATTTCTTAACCCATATATGGTTGGTTAAGTTGTTATATGGGTAAGTTATAATAAATAGGTCATAAATGAGTTTAGAATGGTAAGGCCCAACATATATGGGTGTTAAAAATGGGTTTACAACTTACTTAGACCCAACCCACCTCTATGACTCTCTTCATTCTCTCGCCCTCACTTGATCTCACCCTTACTCACTTTGCACTCTCACCTCGGTTTGGGTATGAGTTTTACTAGATTGGATTAAATATGAACGTGTTTTAATAATATGGGACGGGTCGGATGTGAGTCAATTATGGGTCAAGTCGGGAATGGATCATTATATTTGCATTGTATGGAAATGAGTCAAAACAAGTTAAACAAGTCTATATGGGTCGGATCATTTTCGACTTGACCTAACCCACCCATTGGACAGGTCTAGCGAGAAGTGTGAGAATTCTGAATGGTAGTGAACCATTTGTCAGCTCTATTTTTTGTCTTTTGTATGTCTCTTATTCATGGAGTTTCACTTGACTTTGGTAAATTGTTTAGGCAGAATCTGAGCACTATTGAATATGCCAGATGCAACACATCCATAGACCAATTTCAACTGATATTACATTTATATGAGTTCTGGTTGTGCCCTTGAAGTTGCCTCTATAGTTCTCATTACATATTCTTACATTCATAATCCAAATAGGCAAATGATTACCCTTGTATATTCCAGTCTCTTATAACTGAATTTCACTGGTGGAAATGGGACTTATTCTCTCTTTGAACTCTCCCAGCATGGAGGAGCAAGTTATCAGTCGTGCTCACCGAATGGGTGCTACTCGTCCTATTTACGTGGAAACTTTGGCAATGGGTGGCACTATTGAACAACAAATGTTGGAATTTTTACAGGTATTCTTTTCTTTGACTTGACCAAAGTGGCGGTCTACTTTATTTGGATGAGATTTAGGTATTCCTTTGGGAAGAATCTCTGCTCGATCTTCGGAAGTAGGATTGGTTGACAGGATGATGTAAGAGGAGGGAGGGAGGGAAGGAGGGATGAGCCTGGGGACATGAAGTTTATGTTATTTACATTGGAAGAGATCTACTCTATTGGATTTTTTATGAACCAATGTCAAATCATAGTCTTCACGAATGGAAGTGTGCATCTGAATAATTCAGTGTATGATTTGTTCACAAGCATATCTTTTGCATGGAATGCATCTGTATTCGTACTTGAGATTACTCTTGCAGAGATGTTGACTGTACATGTACCTTCTATGTTTCCACCAATTTGGAGTCGTAGGTCTATGAATCTTCTTCATGGCCATTCATCACAAACCAGGGCCGTATACCGCATCTTGGATTTCTTATATTCTACTTCCATTATGAAATCTTCTTTGAGCGGTGGTTCATTTAGAATAGTCTGCCTGTCTGCTTATTTCCATTTTCCGCACCAAGACACTTTTCTCCAATCATGCACTGATTTGTCACCCGTTTCTTGTGGTCGCTCATGTTCCTTCAGGATGCAGATTCATGTGGAAGATTCTTGAAAGAGCAAGCATGTAAGCCTGATCAGGAGGGACCACGAGCTCATCGTACCTTGCATGACTTTGCTGGAAGCAATTATTTGTCCCGTCTCAAATGTATTCGGACAAAGTCTGACTTATGAACTAATTTAGACAGTTTTAATTGGTTTACCTTATCTGAAGCAACCCTTGTGTTTTAGCTTCTAGCATTGGGGAGATCTTATTCATTCTTTTCTCTAGGAATCATAGGCAATTATTTTGGCTTCAAGCTGTTGATACTTTTCGTTGGTATTCTTTTTGCCTATATGCTTCAAAATACAAAGGGTTAATAATATTCTGATTTCCTTTACTAATTCTTTCTATAACTCGCCAAGTCAATGCCGAGACATCTTAAACAGGTCTCCCGTTTTTGATTGCTTCACTTGAAAAATAACCCCGAAGTCGCTATTTCTGATGTTATTGTTAAGCTGACTGTTATGGTAAGATGTTATATCAGCGTCAGTTTTATTCAATGCATTTATTCGTGGCCACTTAGGAATGTTGCGGAGAGAAGATTTATATACCGAATGACGAAAAACAAGAATCCAGTTAAAAATCTGCGAAATTCAAGCAATGGGAATTTTGAACATATTATGCACAACATCACCTGGTCCTCAGACGGACCAATAGCTTCTTCAGGAACAGCCAACACGCAGACAAGGAAATTAGACTGGAAAGATTGGGATATATGTGACAAATTTACAATTAAGTGTTCTGAGTTAAGTGCACAGGCCTACTTACAAAGAATTTACAAATTCCAATTTCCTATTCCAAGAGGGTCAATTTCGTGGCAAATGGACGGGACGGGGACAAGGCGGAGGGGGTAAAAAACAAACACGCCATCACTCGCTCAACAAACAAAAATCGAAGACATTAGTTCCTTTCCTCAAGAGATAAAAGGACCCTGGAGGATCATTCAACTTCAGGTTTTTTATGAAGCCTCCGTCCACGTATCATATCAGTGAGCAAGCATTTCTTTCCCGAAAACAGTGGACGACTTGTCTGCCATTGGAACATTGTATTGCTGATAAACTCTACTCCTGTTAGCTGCCCACCATTGTTCTGCTTGTTTCTCAGTAAAGCGCTTCCGACTAGAGCAGGAAGAAGAAGAAAATCAGAAACAGTTAGCAATTGCCTGCACAAACGAGCAGTGTAAACTCTAGGTAAAGACAGTAACAGATCAAACATATAGTGCTCTCCAGTCGACACTAGAATATCCAGTCATTTGTGACCTAGAAGCTCTGTTTTCAGTTTGCAAACATAATTCTTAGTGAGAGAGAGAGAGAGAGAGAGAGAGAGAGAGAGAGAGGAGAGTTGGTTTATCAATTCCATGTACCTGAAACGGACACGCTTAAGATCTTTGATGCCTCCAGGCAGCAACACAAAAGTAATGTAAACACCTGGCTCATCTTGCTCAACCCAATCTCCATTCCCAGGTTCAGGTTTTAACCCTCTGGCTTTGTTCCTCGCCGTTGCTTCTAATGTCTGCTCGGTGTGCTTTAAAATGGAGTTACCATTGTCACTTGAGGGGTCAGGCATCACAAGCCCATTTGATCCATTCTCATCTGGTTCATGGCAGCTAACGGTATAGCTCGAGTGCTCACTGGCTCCACTGAACTTGTCATCATTGGGAAGAATAAGACTAGACAAACCAGAGGGAGGGGAATTTCTCGCGGTTCCCATAGGTAACCTTTCAGCCATGTCCTTCAACTGCATGAGAAAAGGAGCAAATGCACATTTAGTTTGTGACATTTTCCCACCAGAGGATGGTGACAACAGCAACTCAAGTCATCGTAGTCAGTGATGTTTGTTAAGGACAGCTATTTTTCTAAGCTTTCAGTAATACCCAGGAAAAACCATGGAGATGTTGCTTGCTGCATGATCTTAAAAGTCAATGGCGATTGCAAAATACGTGGGAAAAATGAAGCTGCACTGATACTTTATGGACAGAACATTGCTCACATCATAATGTCTCATTAAGTTTATCAACATTTCAACATCATTGAAGATAAAAGCTTATCAATATTTCAACATTCAATAATGTTGAAGAGATATTTAATCTGAATAAGAGATTTATAGATCTATATATGTATATGCATATGTATATGTATATAATAAAGGCACACAAAGCTCTGACTGCTTTATCTGAACTCAAGATCTAGTGATTCCTCCACCATAATTGATGTCCAAGCAAGTCAGAAGAGAAATTTTATGTTTCCTTCTTTTATATTCAAACTTGCTTGTTTTAACCTTCCAGATTTGTTGAGAGAACTAAGGGAAAAAGGATTGTGAGGTGCTATAACAAAAGGATAGTAGACTACTTAAAGTAATGAAAATCATCCTGCTTGAGTTTCCAACTTTAACCAAACCGAAATTGATTCTAACAAATGATGCTGCACCCTCTGAAATATAAATAACTGATCAAAGATTTCGAGGCAATTTCTTACCTGCGCAGTGAGGGACTTAATTACTTCCTTAGCTGCCTTACACTTTGCACTTTCTTCCCCAGCTATCTTGATAGCCTCCTGCAGCTCTTTTCTAGTTTGCGCCAGCTCAACTTCTTGAAGTTGTGCTTTTCGATCGAGATCTTCAACCTGCATCACAATCATAGGCAAATTATAAAAGGGCATTTCTCAAAGCTACAGTACAGAGCACTTAGAAACATTAATCTCATAAACTCTATCTCTGTGTTACACTAGCATATATATATATGGAGCAAAAGAGTTATGCTTACAACACAACAAAGAAGGGCAACAGCAAAAGCCAATGTTATCTTGTCAAGCAAGTGCTTTCCATGTTGTATCTAGTTAGTGAATTGCCAGGTCATAATAAAGATGATCTTTCTTTTTTTTGGCTCCTGTCCCATCACTATAGGGTCATAGAGCCATTAATATAACAAGCCAGAAACCCAGGTGGGAAATTGCACTGAAAGAAATGTCCAATGTCATCAGTAGAAAACACGATACTTGCAATTACAAGTTTGATGTTTCTGTCAATGCAACCTTTCTCCTATTTCACTAGTCTAACACGACTAACTTGACAACGTATTTAACAAAATATGCCCTAGAAAAGGCAAGCTCTTGCTTACAAGCTAAAATGAAGTCCATATAACTAGGAACAATTGGAAAAGTTCCCCACACGTTGAAGTTGCAAAAGATTCCCATACCTGAGACCTTAGCTTGAGAACTTCTTCACTCAGGCTACTATTTGTCTTTTTGGCATCATCATCAACAACTTTTGATGGTGTAAGAACTGAATGAGTTGGTGTTGCAGCACGGGGTGGGCTTGAACGTCGGGATGTTGGCGATGTTGCTCGAGAAACAATTCTTGATCCAGGAAGAGAAACAGAGAAAAACTTCTTGGACGTTCCAAACATTGGGTTCCAAGACTTTGAGCTGTTCAATAGTCCATTGTTCAAAACCCCATTTGGAACGGGTGAGACACGACCTACATTAACATCCAGCTTCTTGTATCTACTGGAAGATTCTGTCTCCACTTTCTTACTTAAATCTACAGAAAAATTACTTCCAACCAGAATATGAGATTTATCATTCTTTTCAATAAGTCCATTTAACCCCTGATTCATACTTCCTCTCCTACTCAGAGATGAATGAGATGATGAGTCAGTGTCAGGGGATCTAGTAAGTTTTCCAAAACAACCATCACACACACGATATGCCTTGTTAGGATTTGGTGCCATGGAAGCTTTGAGCGACTTTTTACCACTGCATGAGTGACAAAAGACAAGTCCACAATTGTAACAATTGTGGCGTTTTCTTTTGAAATTGAATGGAAGACGGCAACCTGAGCACATTGATTGATCAACACCCGAGACCCATTTGTGAAGACATATAGCTGCAGTGAAATTAGCACCACAGACTACACTTTTCACTTGTTTATCTTTTAAAGCCTCAACAAGAGTCGGGGAATTCCTGTCATCTGTATCTCCATGACCTAAACGACCATTCAAGCCCTTTCCCCAAGTATAAACCTCCGTTCTCGAAGTCAAAACTAAAACATGATGAGCACCACAAGCTATTTCTTCAACAAAGTTCTTCAAAAGTTTTCCATCGACTCGGGTAGGAAGCTTTCCGTCAGCTTGTGGATTTCCTAGTTGACCATAAACAGGGCTTCCCATAGTGTAAACATGACCAGTCGTGGTTAACGCAACAGTTAGGCTGTGACCACAGGCCACCTGACAGAAGTTCGGATCAACAAGTGCCGCAACACAAGTGGGCACTAATTTTGCCTCCCTATCGCCATGTCCAAGTCGACCTTTATCTCCATCACCCCAGGTAAAAAGCTTCCCAGAAGAGCAGTTACTGGAACTTGAAGACCCGACCATAACTTCAACAACGGCAGCAGTGTGCCAAACACCACATGCTGCACGGACAGTGCGAAGACCCTTAAGGGACTCCACTTCCCTTGGTACTGACACGCTAGTCCGATCTCCATGTCCCAATACACCAAAAGTTCCATCGCCAAAAGTAAACAATTGCCCTGCAGAAGTTACAACCGCTGTATGCCATGGTCCGCACGAGACAGATGAGACATGTATTCCTTCCAAGGGTCCATTTAACTTTTTGGGAGTCCACTGACTTGATTCACTTCCATGTCCAAGGACCCCAAAATTGCTAGAATTTCCACCCCATGTGTATAGATCACCGCCCAGGGTAACAGCACAGGAATGGTACTCTCCACAGGCAACAAGCTCGACATTCACATTCTTGAGTCCCTCTATAAGCTTTGGATGTGCAACGTCAGAATCTACACCATGTCCAAGTCTGCCTCCTATTTCCTTCCCCCAGGAGAAAACCTCACCTTGCTTGGTAACTAAAGCAGCATGTTGTCTACCACAAGCTATATTCTGAACATCGAGGACTACAGCAGATTCCATCGCTTTGGGAAACAAGGAATCCACCTTGGTCCCAGAAGAACTACCAATCCTATGGATGCCACCCCCCATAATGCCATCTCCAGTGCCTTCCCCCCAGATAAAAACATCCCCTAAAGCATCACCCTCATCATGACCAGAACCATGGCTTGATGAACTGACAGCACTTGATAAGCTCACTCTAAATGCATCCCCATTGGTTCCATTTATGCGTCCAGTCATTCCATCTGATCCCCCTGATGAGCGAGAGTGAACAGAGCTAGATGCAGTTTCTGAAGGATAGAAAATCTTTGGAGGAAGAGCACATAAGGACACATCTGACAATCCATTCGACAGACCAATTTTTGTTGGACTCTCAACTGGTGTATGAAGGCATGAATTGTCGGTCTGATCCTAAAACCAAAAAATAAAGTTTTATCTCCATGCAAAACTATCTAGATATGCACAAAACTTGTAGAAAGTAATGCACCTTCTGCGAACTATCACCACTAGCAAATGGAGAGCTAAATGCCGAACTACTTTGCCCTTGTGCTCTTGGACTAGTTGCTTCAGATGAAACTCCACTTCTTGATTCTCCTCTCACCTTCTGATGACCACGACGTGTTATTAGCGCTTTTAGACCAGTGAACCAAACTTCAGCTTCATCTTTATCCTTGCAAATCTGATGGAGATTAAGAAGAGAGCGTTAAAAGATGAACAAATGTCAGCCTAAAAGTCAAATTATTAATTCAATGGATGGAATGATGGAATTAAAGATTCAACAAGAGACACACGAGACATTAAACAAACAAATAAATAAATAATTACCAAATCTAAAGATCTGTCATCATATAAGAGTGAAAATGATTGATATTCCTTCTCAGGTTGCGGATATCTCTGAAATATTGGCTGTCAGAACAACATGATGAGTAATTAGTATGTATATCACGAAGTAGAGAAGAACATTCTATCAATGTGGAGGTGGCACCGAGATCCTACATCAGCTTTTTCTTCAACCAGCAAAGGCAATTCATGAAACCACATCGAGGGGATGCCAATTAATTAACAAATGAACATTCTCCATTAGTTAGAAAGTTGGTACATGGAGTAACAGGATCAAAAGGCATCGAAAGCTTGATACGACTTTCTCATGAAAATACATTAGGAGCATCTGGCTAGTCTATAAAAGCATCTAAGAACTTCGAAGAATCATGTTCGCTGACTTACAAGCAAGAAATGGTGGAAAAGACCTTGAGAAAGAGCATCACGAGAAAAACAGACACTTATAAATCTAAAGAACTACAAAGGACTTTTTCAGGGTGCTGGAAGATTCTGCACAATGCAAGGAAGCATTGACAACCTTAGTTTATTTGACAAAAGGATTATTTTACTTGGAGAAATTTGTGCAAATGGCATATTTTTCCTAGTTTTATCTTACTTATCTAAAGTATCAAGCTGAACTGAAGCTCAAAATTTTAACACGACATTCATTGCCCAGGCTAAACTTTTGAATGATGGATGCAATATTAGACTTTGAATGTTATTCCCCTTATTCTTCTCTTCATTGCTGACGAGATATTTCATCAACATTGGTTGTGCAAATATTCAGAGAAACTAAAAAGAAACTTACAGTGCGCTGCCCCGGTATTATTCTGGAGATGTGATTTATCTTTAGATGCTTCTCTTCTTTGCCTGAGAGCCATATTAAAACAGATTCATCCTGCAAAGATTTATGAATGTAGAAAGTTTCAGAAGCCACGAAAGAGTACAACCTAGATATAACTCATCTGGGGACATCGCTATAATTGGCTGGATAATTTGAAAGGCATGGCATGATTCCAGTGACTGTACATCAAGAAACTACACATGTATTCATATGTACAGATGTGATATCAACAATACTTAATTATATGCATACCTACGTAAATATAGGCCAGAATATGCATACCTACATAAATATAGGCCAGAAGCACCCCTTTTCGATATGAATTATGGCAAATGGAGGAGCCCAAAAGAAGTCCCACGGCAGTGTGGGTCTAATACCAGTGAATCGATCAGAGGTAACAACTGTAGAAGTTTCATCACCTAACATTGGATTTCAGAGTGGATCTAGTTTTAATGTGATGCAGAGATGTAACCTGCGTGCATAGAACTTTTCTGCATATAGGAGCCACCATCTATGTCCTAGCTGTTCTACAGTGTGGCCAATGAATCAGATATATCTTTAAAGTCTACATAGTTCCCACCTGCATTTCACCCCAGGCCGCGAAAACTAGAATCATGACTACATAACAGGATCCAAGATAAATCACCATGTACTAGCACAGGAACGCCTATTTATAATGTCAAAAAAGAAGTCGATAATATGCACATAATGTACCAAGGCAAATTTGCACAGGGAGGTTTGCAATACTTCTATAGATAGCCGGATTCATGTGCTGAAGTTCCATTGGAGAAACATACATGGAACTCGGGTGAATTTTTTTATTTTTTTTTAATGAGAGGAGCAAGGTAGATGTCAGATATAAAGGAAGAAAAGGAAAAAGCATAATCTCACATTGGCCAGCCTGAAGGGACAAAATTTGGGCTTCCCTCTGCGCCCGTACTTGAGCAAACATGCGCCTTTTTTCAATGCAGTAATTGCCTGTCGCATGGCAAACAAAAATGTTCCTAATCAAATTCATAAAGATCTATGAAAGTCTAAAATAGCACCGAAGAAACAAAACTGCATACAGCTTTGTTTGATATAGGAGAATACAGAAAAAGAAATCTCGGTTGGATGCAGTAACAAAAGATCGTTACTTATTTTGTGCTAGCATGTGCCAATGCTATCCTATGTTCATTTAGGAGACCTAGAGCAGCAGGGGATTTCTACAAATTCAAAACAATCAATTCTACTAGGCACGAGCAGTAAAGTCACAGCTCCTCAATTGCACTTCAACTCCACATTGGTGAAAGAGTTTGCCATTGTCAGTTATAGGGCAGAGACACCGGACAACCATTTCTTTCTCCCAAATTTAGTAAGCCTCCGTGATTCAATCTTCTTCTAACAATCTAGCAGGAAATCCATCTCATCAACTCTCATCAACAAGTACAACATCATCAAAGCTAATTAAACTAGCACATGGCTAGTGTTACTAAACCAAAAAAAAAAAAGAAAAGAGTCAAGCGTCGTTTCCACGAACCAGCGACTACGGCCATCGACCAAAAAGGAAAATCACTGCGAGTGCTCGACCATATAGATTAAGGACAGCATCAAACTTCCGATTACTTCAACAATCCAATCACTTACCAGCTCAATATCTCTCTCCAACGGCCCCACTTTGGACTGATCCGCGGCAGTCATCCTCATCGCCGCGCATGAATCTCGAAGCTACCTCTCTCCAAAGCCAAAACCAACACTCCCCTTCGCCATCTCCCCACTCGTCCTCCTCTCCAAACACCCCCCGCCGAACTCGAGACGCCTCAACCGATCAGCCTCTCCACATTGGCCAAGAGAGACCACCCCCGCCCCGCGCGCGCGAGCGCCCCGGCGAACTCCGTCCGTCGAGAGATCGAAATCGCGCGCTCCGAACGCAAGCTCGGAGGGGGGAATGCCGATCGCCGCTCCTCAATCCGACGACCTCGGAATCCGAAGAAACCTAAGCGGGGAAGCCGACGCCGACTTTAGGAAGGAAAATCTCGAGGACCGGGGGGGGAAGGCGACAAACGAGATTGATGTTTACTAAAGATTCCCCGGTCCTTTCAGTCCAAGGATTGGCACGCGAGAAAGCGAGGGAGAGGAAATGCCGAGGTGGGAAAAACCGCGAGAAAGTGAGGGAAAATGCGGGAAAACGGAAAAGAAAATCACAGAGAGGGAGGGGACACAGTGAAAGTAGTAAGAGCGTTGCTGCGGAGGACAGGATGGAGAGAAAAAGAGGGAAAAAAAGGCAAAGTGAAAATGATTGATTCCGATAGAGAGAGAGAGTGAGAGAGAGAGAGAGTGAGTGTGAAGGGAAGCGAGGCGAAGGGAAGAGCGAGATCATAGGGTTTCTTTGGCTGCTCCCCTGGCGTGGCCTTTGACTCGTTGACTGTTGCGGCTGGAGTCAAACGCCCCTCCTCCTCCTCTCCCCCCTCATTGTCATTCCACGTAACCGGATCTCCCGTGTGGGCCCGCCCTCCATTAGATCCTCGTTGGGGGCGGTCCGTTCTAGAGTGGCCGGTTCCCACCCTTGGAATCTCAAAACGGACCGGGTAGGATTGTTCTCGGTTTTGTAGAATTAGGAACCGGATCCGATTTGGTTCTAAGGTCGGTCCCAGGATCGATTAATTCCCCTTCTTGTCCTGTTTTTTTCTTTTTCCTATATCTTGAGCTCCAAAGTTTGGTGTTACCCTTTGTTTGCATTTTGTCATGTTCCCTTCATTGTTTATTAGAATAATTCTACTTGTATATTGTTTCGATATATTTAAATGGTTTCACCTTCCATTTTGTTCTTTTTTGCCTCAATTTTAGTTTGTCACTCACGTATGCATCTTCTTGATTAAAGAGTTATGAGTGGGTGTTTTTCTAATATTAAAAAAAAATAAAGAGAATTATTTTCGATTTTTTGTTAAATAAATGTTTGCATGATTAGAGGTGCGGCGCTAATTGATGATCGACTTGTCTTTGATTGGATTTTGTAGTCATTACTCTATTTATTAGGTATCCTATCAACATATACTACATAATAAAAGAATGCATATATATGAACAAACAAATTCGTAATCATGATTCTATTTCGGCTTAAGGCCATAAAGAAATGCAACCCAAGTACCTTTATGAGAAAAATAATAATAGAAAAAAAAAAACATATTGATTTGATTTGGTCCAAATGATTTGATTATGCACTCGAAATCAAGAACTAGATTATAAATCGCCAGCACCAAATTTTAGAAATTGGGAATAATCTAAAACTAGCCAATTCTCAAGTTGGAATGAGATTAATGCTTGCCCCTAATTGTCATTGTGGACCACTCAAAAGTTGATAAGAATTATCTTATTTGTGCTTTGGCTATAAATTTGAGATCCCCATTCTTTAAATATGATTCCCTTTGTTTTGGCACAAGCTTTACTTTTTCTAAAGATAAGATCACTTCGTCTTTTCTCTCGATCTTGATCGTGAGGCGATTCATGTCATTTTCATTGGGAAAATTACAAAAACAGTCCTAAACTTATTACAATTTTTCCAAGTCCTAAATCCTTTTTTTTTTTTTTCAATTCAGCCCTAAATAATTGTAAAAATTATAACAAGTTTATGACTATTTTACTAATTTTCCCCATTTTCACTGGCCAAATAACTTAAATTCTACACCCAATATAAAAGATAGACCATTCACGCCAGTGTAAAATGACTTATGCAAAATTAGTTTATTATCTTTGCGCTTTTGAGATATCAAATCGAACTTTAAGATCTCACTCTTCTTAACATACTCTACAACAGCTAATACATTTATAGAGTTCTTCTATATTTTGTATGCTCTCTTATCAAGCCACCATTTGCCTTCATACTTCGCCTTTGAAACCCAGGTGATCATTGACTCTCTTGTACACGAACCTGGTGGCGACCACCACATAAGCGCACAGGTTCAGGCCGCTCAGCCCGGCCAAGACCCAGTAATAGTAGTCGAGATGCGCGGTGTTGATGTTGTTGCCCAGCCACTCGTGCCCGGCTCTCGAGCTCGTCGCCTGGACGACGCCTATGATGGCGGTGCTCACGAAGCTCCCGAACCCCACCACGCTTATGAACAAACCCGCTCCGAGGCTCCGCATCTCGTCCGGCATCTGGTCGTAGAACAGCTCCTGGAGTCCCACGATGGCGAACACATCGGATACGCCGCACAGCACGTACTGCGGGAGCAGCCACCACACGCTCATGGGCACCGTCGCTTTGGGGTTGTGCGTTAGGCCATGCTTGATTGCTACTTGCACCTGCCAGATTACAAAGTTCCCGACCGGAAAAAACGAACAGAAGTTCAAATCCGAAAGCTTTCGTGATCGAGATAAGTATATACGCGCGGAGATGTTGCTGGCGTTACCCTTCTGCTCTCGACGGTCGCCGAGACCGCCATGTTGAGAATCGACAAGAAGAGGCCGAACCCGATCCGCTGCAGCATGCTGATTCCCGAGGGGTGCTTGGTGACCTTACGAGCGAGGGGCACGAAGAGCCGGTCGTACAGCGGGACGGAGACGAGGATGGTGAGGCCGACGAGGCCCTGGAGCGAGGCCGGAGAGAGGTGAAAGTGGTACCAGGACATGGAGGAACCTTGCTTGGTGAAGAAGGTGTGCATCTGGGCCTGGACCACCGTGAACATCAGGCAGAAGAACCAGATCGGGGTGAGGCGCAGGATCAGCTTGGCTTCTTCGACCTGGGTCACGGTGCACAGCCGCCACGGGTTCCTGGCCTTGCTCGCCGCGTCAACCGCGTCGATCACCGTCGCCTTGTCCAGAGCCCTGCATGTATGCAAGACTCGTTCATCATCCCCGTCCAATCTTACCGAAAAACACTATGCTCAATTCTTTCTCATTGATTTTCTGCTTTTCTAGATCTAACTGGAGCAAAGCAATCGATGCTATTGCTGTCACATCTAATTCCATGGGCCATGCTTGCTGATCCACGCTCAACTGATGCACGTGAAAGCCCACCTTCTTCCAACCCAGAAAAGGAAATCGAGAGCCCCACGTACCTGAATTGTGGAGTACGGGCCAGGCGCCGGGCTCCGCTCCGACTGCCCTCGCGAGCCGTGCCCTGGTCGTCCTCCTCGTTGTAGCACACGTCGTGGCGGCCCTCGCCCGCCTCCTCCACGCGCCACTTCCGAGCCGCCGCCACGAACACCTGCGCAACCCTCGTGAACGGGCTCCCGAGGGGGCCCTGCCGCCGGTATATCTTCAGGCCCGCCAGGAAAATCGCCAGCCCCATTGCCACCATTCCGGCCAGCAACCCGAAGCCCACGCTCCACGCAACGTGTTCCTTGATGGAAACAAAGTCTTTCGTGAGTCGACATAGTCAATAAATGCGACATGATAATTGACTTTATGAACTCATGTAGAGAAGTCACGGGCTACTCCAAATGAAGAAATTGATTAAAGGGTAACTAAAAATTAAACAAGACTTCTCATTCAGATGAACTACTTGTATCAATGAACAGCCCAAATTTAGGGTTCATAATTACTGACATCTGTACCGATTCTAAGTTTCTAGCGGATCTCGTGTTTATCGCAGCAAATACTCTAATGGAAAATCACCTGGAGCTATACTGGATAGTAGATGTAAGATAATCTTTCTATCTTTGAAATTATTGAAATTAATGTTATCTATGAAGTTGAGGAAAATGCCGGAATGTATCAAAGCAGCGCGTGCGAAGCGCTCCCCTATCTACCTGCAGATAAGGAATGAGGAAGACGGCGGTGGTGGCGCCGGCAGTGATGCCCAGGTACCACCAGTTGAAGAAGGAGCTCTTGGCTATCTTCTCCTCCGGCGAGTCCTCATCGAATTGGTCGGCCGCGAAGGTTTGCACGCACGGCTTGTGCCCGCCTTCTCCGACCGCTATTATGTACAACGCCGTGAAGAAGGTGGATTTGCGGTAGGCGCTGGGCATCACAGACACCGACGATACCAGCAAAATCATGCCCTGTACAGGTCAAAAGATCCATAGAAAGATGGATTAGTTGTTGCACAAAGAATAAATTCCTGGAAATCACCAAGCAACTTCTACAGCTAGTTGCCACCCCACTCTTATCGATCATGCGTAGATACATCGACCTACTGATTTTTGCCGGATGTTTTAAGGGATCCGGTTCGGCGGTTCGGACGTTCGACGGTCCGATGAACAAAAGATCGAGGATTTCTAGTTTGAAAAAAGACGGAAATTTATAAAGTCTGAGAGGAGAAAGCAAAAGACACGGCGTCAAAAAGAGGATCCTAATCAGTGTCCAGACCACATTTTTGGTCAAATCGTCCGGACCACATACCGCGAGGTAAATCAGGGAGGATATGATGATGGTCCTGAGCCGACCCAGATAAGAGTCGGCCACGAATGCTCCGACCAGCGGGAAGATGGCCGACACGCCAACCCACACGTTCACGTTCTGGGCGGCCCCAGCCAAGGACTGGCCGAGGTGGTTGGTGAGGTACATCATCAGGTTACCGGCCAGCCCGTAGTACGCGAACCTCTCGGCTACTTCGACAACTGCAATCGAAGAAGAAAACAACGAGAGGATCAATCGAGAGCTCGGAACGAACGGGCTCGAACGACACGTCTCGAGCGGCTTACAGATGATGAAGATGGCAGCACTCCATCCTCCTCTTCCGGTTCTCGAGGCGACGTCCTTCGCGGCACCATGGCCATTCCCCACGACGGCAGCCGGAGCCGGAGCTGCACTGCGATCCATCGTTTCGGAAGAGAGAGAAAGGGAGAGAAGGAAGAAGGAGGGTACGCGCAGAGAGAGATTGATCTGCTGGGGTCCCTTTTTATAGGGGGGCTTCGCACACAGTGCAACACACGTGATTATCACAGATCTCGCGAAGATCAACTTGAGTACCCATCACTGCTCTCGTTTGCTTTGCTTGGCTCTTGATTGCGTTTGAGAATTTAGGAGTCAACTCTCGGATAAGAGAGAGAAACGCCTCGTCTAATGAAAGGGAAGGTTCATGGCCCGACCCATATCCATGAAATCGGCAGCTCTCGAACGTGCCCGCACACCACATGCTTGTGCTCGCCCGCTTTTGACTCCTCGTCTCTTTGTTAGGTTAATTAATAATTAGTGGCCCATGATTTGTTTTCTCCCTATGGATGTGGATGAACCGAGGGGTCATTGCCCAATCAGCGTTAATCCTATGCAATCCTAAGCTTTCCAATTATGTCAATTCAGTCTTGAATCTTCGCTTGAAATGTCGATGCAGTCATTCCGATCGATCTTTGTGGAAAATTGCGGAGAATGGTCGGTGTAATTGCACTGTCACATCAGCAATTTTTGGCGAAAATTGACTAAAATGATTATATTAGAATTTCGTTTAAAGGTTTAAGACTAAAATTGGTATAATTGAAAAATTCAGAACTATATTGATATTTGTACAATCAATTTAGAACTAATTGAGTAATTCTCACCAAGACGAGATGAATCTTGATTATTTTCTTTCCAGGTTCATCTAGCATTTCGCATTCCCTAATTTTGGAAGGTGGTGGGTTTGGAATTATGATTCTGATATTCCAATATGTTCATCTCTCTCCACGAAGTCCTCTCCTTTAAAAAGGTCATGGGGACCTCATCCCAAGAATCATAGGATTCCCCTAAGAGGAGCAGACATGTAGTGTAGGCTTGCTTCTGTTCTCGATACTGCGTCCTATTAAACCGAGTAACTATAGAGAATATATTGACTACGTCACATCTCAAATCTCATAGTAGACGGCCCGCTTTTGTCTGGAATCTTAGGAAAAGAAAAGACCTTGAATTTCTTTAAATCAGTGTGAACTGCCTTGGGAGAAGCCAAGAACATGAACCAGTAAATGCCCATCGTAGAGAACTCTTTAGTTGAAGTTTGGCGATCGAAAGCAGTGTCGGATTTGCTTTGTACTATGCAGAGATTCTGATTTTTCCAATTTGTCGGTAAATTTTGGTAGGTAGAATTATTCTTTAGGCCATAGAGCCATGGTGGATGAAAGTTACATGCATTCAACCCCATGAAAATGACACGATCGATCCCCACTCCTCTTCAAAATCTCTGGGGTTTGAGTAAGTCTAGCCTATAGGGGCGTACCATCACCTACCCATTCTAAAGTGAATTGTTATCGTCAAACTGAGCCAAACGCGTAATAATCACGACACAGTTGGCTTAATAATAAACGAGTTATCCGATTTTCGCGATGCCATAAATTCGATTCATATCACGAACGAATCTCTGAACAACTTGCGTTGTCTGTTGCCGAGTTGCGTCGTATCTCGTGCAGAATAATTTTTTGATTACCAGCATTTTAGTGAGATTGTGATGATGAGCTTGTCAACCTCCAATCACGATTGATGCGGAGTAATTATCAACTCGAACATCTCCATACATATGGGACCCTTATGACAACGTCTAGAAGAGATCGGTAGTGTCGGTCATCCCTCTCCATTTTTTTACCTACAAAAATGAAAAAAGGTGAGTGCCTAGTATGCAGGCTAGTGGCATTCAACTTAGTCAACTTAAACAACCATGATGAGCACGTTTAATGGACCATGACGACGAGCCAGGAGAGAAAATAACAATCCCAAAAGAATTGTACCGACAAATAGAAAGCACGACAATCTAAGGTCTTTATTTATGCAAATGGGCAAGATTAGTAGAACGGTCACGAAATGGAAATAATTCGCATCTGCTAATGGAATGAATTAACTTACGAAATTCGAAACCATCCATGATTTCATAGGATGAAAGTCCTTTATATTAACTCATTTGTCCTTGTGCTCCTGGAAAAACGCCTGGTTATGTTCTTCATTTTGTCATCACGCCCATGAATTTGCAATGCATTGTGATAAGGATGAGAGGCAGTTGCTGAATCGTTTCCTTCCATGCCAAAAGACAAAACGAGCTACTTCAATTTCCAGCACAGCCCTTTCTTCGTTAAGGATGTGTATTCATGAATTGCGGACTGCATGCAACTGCCCGATCTGATCCGTCCTACCAAAAACGTGAGGAAAAAATTTCTGCGCGTCGCGAAAGTTATATGCAATTTGCTCATGGTGTGCACCTTCGACGATCATAATCGCGAGGTAAAAGAATGCGATCCGGCTTAACCATCTCGTTTTCAAAGTTCAAATAAGGGTTTTCGTATGGTGCGCGGTCTACTTCATCTATTTATTGCTCGAGCGTCGCCTCCATCGCTGTCGATATGGATGATTATAGCGATCATGAGGGTTTTGTTCAGAATAGATTCCACAGAAGACGTGTACTTTGAGATAAATCTCAGAACTAGATGTTACCATCGGTTAAAACCAGAGATTTGCCACACTTGCTGGTAAAATAATTAAGGAGAGGGCTACTTCTTCTTTTAAGGTATGAGTATCGCTTTGCCATCTATGGAGAAAGGAATATGTTTTTCTTTGGATATACTTTGAATTATGTTGCTAAACGAAGCTTGGCTTATCCTTCTTCGCCGTGTTTCTAACCACAAGAAAGATTGAATTTTATATTTCGCTAATATGATAATATGTAATTAAAGTTCCATTTGTTTTGTAGTGAATGATTTTAGAAAACATTATCTTAAAAATGATTGATTATACCGCTTGAAATAATTAGGTAATGAAAATTTTCACCATCAATAACAATTTATGTCTAAATATTTTTATGGAATATGAAAATATTGTTCGTTCATTTTTTAAACGATATAAGCAATTATTGTTAGGAAAATAATTTTTAAATTGTTTATTTTTAGCGACATAAACGGAGCCTAAACTATGTGTTGAAGACAACAAACATGGGTCATGCCACTTCAATGATTATTCCAAGCTTCAAATTACAAACTACAAGAATATTCGATCCAAAAAATTAATGTCGATAGGTGATATGAGATTAGATGTACATATGATACATGACAATCACTTATTCAAGTGATATGTAAGCCACACCCTTGTATGTCATGCTTGATTTTATCGGCTCATCTTGTGAAACGGGCACGCCTCTTGTGGTGTGAGCAAAGAGTTTGAGAATGGAGCGTTGAGATTTGGACTTGTAATCTATGTTACGATACTATGTTAAAATGTTCAATTCAAGAGTTCAAGGCAATGGATGAAAGGAGGCTACTCGTATGCGAGGCAAATTATAATCGCTTTATCAAAAGAGGTGCAATCATGGATTTTTTGGGGAAATAACATGCTAATTCCCAAAGCTTGAAAGAATTCGATTTAGCCATCGAAAGAAAAAGGGGGAAAAGAGAAGGAGGGGGATCATCACGGAGCTCTTTTCATACCCTGGATGACATAAGATTCCACGATACAATGCATGTATCCAGATCAAGTACTGCTGCCATGAGCTGTGTTAGCTTGGTGCTGCTTGCCACCAAAGTCGTCATCAATATAATACACTGACCAAGGATGAACAAGGCCAATCCTACCATATTCCAAATTGGATTCATTCGAATGTACCTATGTCAATCCTCTCTCTCTCTCTCTTTTTATCTTCCACATTCGGTTTCAAGAATAAAAAAGTCTCCCTCTTCATCATCTTCTCTCCATGCCAACTTTGCGTTTTTTAATTCTTTTGGCGCACTGACTTATGTTAAGCGAATTGGGTTAAGTATACTGACGTCTTCCTTCATGATGCCAATCGTGACTCAACCTTAACTTTTGTCCGAAGCTTTACGGAGTTCAATCTTTGCATACGTAAATAACATGTGGGGTTGCATTTGTACTAACCAATTGCATTTGAGGCCGGATGTTTGTGGCCACTAAGTGTTGATTCTTTGAGAATACATGAGTTTGGATTACAGGTTGAAAATGGGATTCTTGAGTTGATGTGGTCACCCTCGTCCCACCATACCATATTGATCCTTAGGCTCGACTCAGGATCACACATACATTCGTGTCTCTTTTCCCTCGCATGATTGTGGTTGTAATTGGGGCAATCATGATAGTAAAGTTGACCCTTTTAAGCAGGGACAGGCTGAAGGGGAAAATTAGCATTGGCCATGGAACCACCCAACAATCATCATTAACCAACTCTAGCACAAGACTCTTATCTTCTCCACTATGCGTAAAGCAAACCCTACAGAAGATCTCGAACCCTAATCTTTTGCTCTAAACTTCATGGAGAAAGCTCATGCTTGCTATTGTAAGATAATGGAAGATAATGGCCTGTGCAATTCTTACATAATTGACGACCTCGTGATTTACAATTGTCGATTGTTATGTAGTCTGAAAAGCTAGATACATGCTTCAGGTGAGCCTTCTCTTCCACCTCTCCTAACAAAAGAAATGGACAGAAAAGAAGAGGAAGAATCGAGAGGAACGATATGATCTAAGCTCTCCACAATATGAGGCTTAGGAGTGACAAGTAATTCCACAACACTGTGCCTGCATCTGGAGCTACACACGTACCTTTTGGTCACCCAAAGTGTCCCTGGTGGGGGGTTAAATCACTCCCTGTCCCGTCTCCACAGAATTCTTTCTTTTCTTTTAAAAATTTTCAACCCTAATGTCAAGTTGGAGGCATGTCGAATCGGCATTGACTGAAAAACTATAGGGCATAGGATGAAAGCTAGAGGGTATAGAAGCACGTAGTCGTGAGATTATTATTTAGATTCATTCTTTCGCGTCGTATCAATAATGTATCGAAAGATAAAGTGGAACCCACATTTATTCGCGCAAGAAAGAGAGCACTTGCTCTTGCCGAAGAAGAGAATTCCTTGGTCTCCATAATGTCGTCGGGTCTATCCTTCACCTCATTCTCCCTAGAATGCTTGCTCCGCTTCGTGCAGCTTAGGTGTCTGTGGAAACAACTCGGGGTCTGGTTGGTGAAACAAGATGGGACATCACGACACTTTCCACCATGGATGGGGGAGGGCCACACACAGTGGAGCTGTGCGCGAGATCTTCTCGCCAGCCGACCATCGCGCATCCATCCGACTCAGTTCCTTCTTCTCTCACGCAAGGAGCAACCCCGGCACCACACGCCATTTCGAGTTATCTTTTCAAAGGACTGAGCTGGTGAGCCCTTACCAAACTTTGATGTTATGGGGAGTCGACAGAGCTCCATCATGTGGTAAGCTGCCAGCTTTGTCCAGCCATTGCTCCCAATTATAACCCCAAGTTGGCACGTTTATAATCTGATGGATCATCACTTTGAATGGATGGAGAAGCTTGGTTTTGGCTAGAGAAGACGTAAACATCGCACAGTGCACGTTCGATACACCATCCACTGTCATATGATGGAGTTCATCCATTGGGAATTCTTCATAGGTTGAGGTGATCGTCCCCTCGACCCTGATTTTCCAACCTCCACTTCAGACATAATAATTCGCGAGTGCCTTTGGGAAAAACTTATAAAAAGGGCTGCTTTTGACCACGCCTATAATGGCGCGCACAGTGCTGGACTCTATCCACAAGAAACGGCAACCAAAGGTCCATATGTTTCGCCCTCATAGGCTGCACTTGGTTTGGCATTTTCGAGCAATATTTAGTCAGAGTTTTGGAATTTGGTACTGCGATTTAACAGGCATTTAGTGCAATTGCTTTGCAAATGCTCAAAGGTCTTGCTGACTCTGCATTTTCAAGGGGCACTTGCCTTGAGCTTTAAGAATTGGTAATACAACTTCTAGGCTAATTCATTTTTTGTCTTCCGACTTGGCCCTCATCGAGTTATCCAAAAATTTGCTTTTACCCTCACGAGCAGAGTAAAAATTGATTGCGCCGCCTGGGGTCATGCAATATTGATGTCGCTTCACCTAAGATCATGTGACCTCAACATTTGTCACCTAAGATTGCGAGACCTCGGTGGCAAGTTGCATGGCGCCTGAACTATCATCACAACGTGGACATAGCATTGTCTGAGCTTTCCTCCGTTCTCCCTTAGTATTTTTTTTTTCCCTTGTTTTAGAAGACAGCTTTGCAATGATTATTTTGCAAGGGGTTTATCAAGTACCCACTTGCTTTTCGTGGAACTCCGTTGAGCCAATGTCCTTAGCAGAAATGCGAAATCTCTGGGGGTAAAGCTGGCCAAAACTAACTAATTTAATTAAAAGGCCGTGGGTGCCATCTTAGTTTTCAAAATAGTATCGGCCTAATTTTTATAGACAAAATTTAGTATCCATTTAATAAAACTATAGATATGCATAGGATTGTTAACGATTCGGTTTGGTTTGGATTTTTTTTCCCGAAAACCCAAATTGAATAATTTGAATGTGCATTAACTTTGAACCGAACCGCACCCCAACTGAATATTCGATTTGGATTGGTTTTACAATTTTCTTTTTCGAAATATTAAAAAGAGGTTCAGTGAAAAATGAGAAAGATTGTGTAAATTATAATATTAAGAAAATGAACAATATTTAGTTGGGTTTGGTATTGAACTGAAGCTGGAATAAAAAAGGTCATTATTTTTTATTATTCAAACCGAAACCCAAACTAAACCAAACAAAAAATACACAAAAATTTGATTTGGATCGATACCGGTTCTGGTTTAGTTTTTTGGTTCGATTTTGACACCCCACTAGAGCGATATTCATACCCCACCAACTAATGTAGCAGGAACTCTTCTTATCAACTATGTAGAGCCCATTTACGAGCCGGGTGCTCGACATGTTAAATAATACATTTCCAAAATAGAAATTATTTATTTTTTGGAAATTTCTTTGACATTTATGAATCTAGCATTCTGATGTTAGTTCATTGAATTTGTATGAAGGTGACTGTCCGAACATAGCATGAAGAATTCTAACACAATCGATCAAAGTCAAATATTCCCCGATAACTATGAGGAATTTTAATAATTTTTGCAAAATTATGCTCGCAACGTCAAATGATAATCCGACCAAAATCGCTAAAGTCAAGCCATAGTTATCGGTGTACGAAATCCAGGTCAGGATTTCAGAAAAACCTCAAGGGAGCCAATTGGGCCCAAAAGATCGGGCAGTTCAGACCCGAGATTAAAAGCCCCGACCCGACTATCTGGGCCCAAAGAAAGCATAAAGAATGGGGGAGCGCGCTACGTGGGTCCCACAAAATGATGTCCCCTCGAAACCCTGCCAACCCTCGGGCATCGGGACGATGGCGTACTCGCCAATTCCCAAATTGCCCTCAAGCTCTCCATTTAATTACCAGCGCTGCCACCGGGGTCAAAGCGACCCCCCGGACCGTCAACAAATAAGACAAAAGATGTCGACAAAGCCCCTCCCGTTGCAAAACTCCAAAAACCCATTAAAAATATATATATTTTTAAAAACTTTTAGTAGGAAAAATCAAAAAAGGAAAAGAAAATTTTACGAAACTTTAGGAGCTCGTAACGTTCAATTCCAAAATCCCTGACGTGACCAAATTACCTGCGCGATTGGACTTTTGAACGGGGTCAACTAGTCTCTTTTGGCTGTTGAACTAATGATTTCGTACCGATTTTTAAAATAAGATAAAATAACCAATTCTACCATCCTAAAGTTTGCCAACGCTTTTTACTGTATCTTTCTCCTTTTCCACCTTTTTATACCTTTTTGATATTTGAATTTCATTCAACGGGCACATATTTTTGTTTCCTTAAGAAGCCCATGAATATTAACATATAATTTCTATCATTCGAAGGTTTTTCTTAATTCCAAAAAACCTAAAATTTTCCTTTTTTCGCCTTTAAAATGTTAAAAGCGTGACGATATATATTATTTTAAAGTTAAAATAAATGTAATATGAAACCATCTTTGGAAACTCTAGAAGTCAGTGTAAATGAGTTTATTTATGAGAAGTGAAGTTAGGGGTGTTTAGACATCTTGCCTATAAATAAATAGATGGATTGTAGCGTTATGATCTCCATTCAAATTTATAAAATACTTTTCTTCTTTTTTGCTTATTTCTTGCCATTATTTAATGCATGTATAATTTTATCCTTTCAAGCACATAAATACCGATATACAATTTTAAACGTTCTAGGGTTTTTCATAATTTCTAAAAATTCAAAACATTTTTTATCCTTTCAAAAGTGAGAACAAACGGACCTTAAATTATTTCGAAAATGCAAGCGAGTTGGTGTGAAAATTGGTCAATTTACGAGGACTGAGGCGAGGGGTGTTTAGACATTGCACCTATAAATTAAGAAGTATAAAAAGAGAATTTTCTTTTTTTTCCATTTGGCAAAATTGCAGGACGGAGTTGCATGCAGTCGCTTTTTCAAGTCTCTTCCTTTTCTCCCTCCTCTGCTGCTGTCACACACACTCCTCCACCTCCTCCTCCTCCCTTTCTCCAGGCCGAAACCAGCGGCCGGACCGCCGATTTCCGGCGCTCAATCCGCGCCCTCCGCCGAATTCCGCGGCGGCCGCGGCCCTCCGCAGCTCCCCCCGCCTGAGAACTCCCGTTTCGTCTCCTCCGGCGCTCTCTCCCGCCTCTGCTTTTAGGGTTTTCGGGGCTCCGACGGTGGGACCTTGAAGCGGCCAGGATCCTCGGTACGTTCCACCTGCATTTCCGCTTCCCGGCGTCCTTTGGCCCGGAAAGTGTCGGGGAGGGGCGAGAAAATAAGGGGAGAATCGGAATGCCGCGTATCGTGCGCGCGCGCGCGGCTGTCGAGGAGAATAAAATTCTCCTCGCCCTCCGCTGTCGTGCTGATGATGGCGTCGCATTGGGCGTTACCTGTTTCGCGTTCGCCGTGTCGACTCTTTTCGGTCGTAGTTGTTCATGCGGAGTCTAGTTTTTTCGTTTCGTCAGGAGGGTTTAGAGGACAGAGCAGTCGAGCTGGTTTTTTCAGACATCGGCCACGCTGCGGCTCTGCTGGTTGGAATTTGTAGCGCGCTAGAACTCTTACGTGTTCGTCCTGGCCTCGTTGACTTGTGAGCTATTTTGTGCTGTGAAATGTTCGAGAAGAATCGCTTCGGGGTTGACTCGACCGGTAGAATTTCTCGGAAAATCGGAGGAGAGTAAGATGCTAGGCCCTGTTTGTTTCTGTGACTGTGGGTTTTTGACATTATGTGAAATTTCTGACAATGGATGAAAATTATACCCTGTCTGGATGGAATAAAACCAGAGACAATGATGCTGGCCAAGGTTCTTCCGCATTTTCATGGACAGTGTATGAACAACATTTGCTCTGTTAACATCTTTGTAACATAAGAGGTATCTAATGTTGACACTGAGCGTTGGAATAGAAAAGTGATGGTTTGTTCCTTGAAATCCTTCAAATTTTGTTTTAAAAAAAATATTTCTGACAGTATTATCATCCATTTTCCCCCATTTTCGGCTAATGTTGTTCTAAGCTGTCTCTGATCTTTCCTTTACATAATTTTACACAAAAAGTGTTCTGTTAGCTCTCTTTTTTTGGTGCTCAGCCTTAATTTAAAGTGTAAACAATGCTGTTTTGCCTCTTATTTGTTGACAATCCAACTTATGATCTTCTCTTTATGTGCCTTGCCATTTTTCTTAGCAGATAACTTTGAGATCAGTTGTCATTTTCAATAGATCGTCTTGCATTCATTTGCTTATATTCTCGCTTTATTTTGCGATTGTTCTACTTATAAATAGCCTGGTTGTATGGGTAGTAAGTTATTCTGTGAATGTTTGTTGATCTCTGGTGTAGTGTAGAAAGAGATGGAGGAAACTTCAACTGCTACTTTAGATGCAGAAATAACAGCAATCAGGTTTGGCTTGGCGTCTCGACAAGAGATTGTAAGTTTATAAGATTCTGTCTCATTAACCTTGATGCTGTCATGTAGCATTTGTTATTTCTGCCCTGTTAATTTTGTTTTTCGTATAAAGAATTTACATTGTACGTCGGACATGATTATGCTCTTTATTTTGAGGCTGTTAGAATAAAATATCTTCTGTGCAGAATGATTCATCTTTATAGATAGGAGTCTGATCTTGTCATAATTAATCCCTGATTACAACTAATGTGTTCTCTTCATCTTAATTTTTTTTCTTAGTGTGCAGCATCCGTCAGTGATTGCTCGATTACTCATGCAAGTCAGCTTTCCAATCCATTTCTTGGCTTGCCTCTTGAATTTGGGAGGTGTGAATCATGTGGCACATCCGACCCGGGCAAATGTGAAGGTATTACTTTTATGACTGGCTTTCTTATTTTACAGTGTGGTTTCTAATCTCTTAGGTTTGGATAAATTGAAGAATACAGACTTGACACCTTTTAACTTTTGCTCCAGGTCATTTTGGATATATTGAATTACCAATCCCAATATATCATCCGAGCCATGTTGGTGAACTCAAGCGAATGTTAAGCTTGCTGTGTTTAAAGTGCTTAAAAATGAGAGGCAACAAGGTACAATCAGTTCCTTTGAATTTCTTTTGTTTTCTTTGCAAGAATCAATGAGAGCACAATCTGACATTACTTTGAGGTCTTGCCTCTATATGAGTTGGAGTACTACACAGCTTTTTTCTTCAGAGATGCATTTTCCAATCTTTATCCTGTTTTAACTTGTTTGAAGGTTTATATGGAGAACTATGGCAGCTACGTATCCGTATTCATGGAGATTGCTCCATATATCTTGTAGAAAAGACATTGTTTCATCTTTGCATCTCCAGTTTTCTATTTGCTATACTTGGCCCATCATTAGTCACTTTACTTTTGACATCAATGATTGCTTAGCATCCAAAAGTAGAGTCTCAGCTATTTATTATAAATACTCACCCGTATGGCCAACATAGCTTCTCCTTATGCAGATGGACTCTGTGTGTGAGTGTTTGTGTTGTCTTTAACTGGCTACATTATCTGGAATGTAACTATGTTTATACTATTTGATGCAAAATGTAATTGTCCTTCCCATATTAATTATATTTTACGATTGGCATATTGTCCTTCCCATTTGAGCTTTAGTTGGTTGCTGGATTAAGTAATGTTGATGACGATGATTTGTTCCTTTCAGTTTCCAATCAAGAATGCTGGTGTAGGGGAACGGCTCTTAGCTTCATGTTGTGAGGTGATACACTAAATTCCAAATTGCAATATGCTTTTGTATTTATATGCTTTTCACTAAAGCAACTTCAGCATGTTTGAAAACTTCTATATGATAGTATACTTTCCTGATTATATTATGCTGAACACTGACACAACATCAGCATGTTTGAGAACTTTGATATGGTAGTATACTTTCCTGATCACATGTGATAGTTATCTAAGTTATCTAGGATTGGTTTTTTGTGTAAAGAGAATCTCCTAATGGCTCAGTGTCAGGTATATTGAATTTTTTTGTGTACTTTGCTTGAATATATAATAAAAAATTAAATGAGAATGTTTACCTGAAATCAGATTTTTGTATTTTGCTTTATTTATTAATTACTTTGCTTTAACATCTGTTTGGATTAGCTACTTTCCTGTTTGCACCTAATGCAACAGCTACTATTGTGGCTGTCATGGAGATTTGAGCAGTTGCTGGGTATTGTTAAAGAAATGATGTTGACTAGACTTGCTAGGGACATTTGTGGAGGAACTGAGGCTATTGACTATTGGAGTAGATGATTAGTTGTTGCTCAAGCAGCAGCACTTGCATTAGTCTATTTTACATTTTGATTAACTTGTACATCCTGTATGCGTCTTTGTTAGTCCTTGTCTTATACTTGACATAGATGAAATTCGGCGATATCTTCTTGGACTTGGATCAACATACTATTGTCTTTGATCTCTTTCTACAAAAGTTTTGATGTAAAAGCTTCTGTACAGGATGCAGCACAAGCTTCTATAAGAGAGGTTAAGACATCAGAAGGTGCACACTGCTTGCAGTTGAAGGTATCATCAAGGTCAAGATTGCGAGATGGTTTTTGGAACTTTCTTGAAAGATATGGTTTTCGATATGGTGACAATATTTCTCGACCTCTACTTCCTTGTGAGGTTGGCATCTTCTCCCCTTTGTCGATATGAGTTGAATTACTTTTCTGTTCATTTTTTTTTCCATGAATTGTCTGAAAGAATAATGAAATTGTGATAAGGTATAGATGTGTTCTTTTATCATATGCTTTGACTAGCATAACGTTGTGCATGTGAAGTGTGGTGCTAGTTTCTCTTGTCGGGATATGTTGCAGCTATGCTTATTTTATTTTAGATGTAGCTTCAGATATTGTCTCTGGTGGCTTATACTTGCTGATAGATATTCCTAACTAAGTGATAGGCTTGGAAGCTGTAGAGTGGCCACTTTTATAATTTATGCATGTTGAATTTTAATTAGAACCGCATAAGAGTTTGAAATAGAAGTGGAAACAAAGATGGGATTTAGATTTTGGATTGTGTTCTACTGAAGTGTCCTTAAAGAATGACACAATGGCTGTTTCTGTTATTAAGATATTTGCCTATTACAATAAGTTTAGATAGTTTCTCAATAAGCATCCAAAACATGTTCTCTGGTTAAGGAACCTGGAAGTTCTGCATCATGGTAGATCTTTTATACCAAAACTTGTGGATACTCATAAATGAAGGAAAGATATTGCTTGCATGGAGAAGTGGAAGCCCTAGCCATTTGGCTCGTCAAAGCTAGAAGCAAATACAAGTAAAATTTGACTTTGGATTCTCTTCATGATTTTGTTGCTTACTTTTGCTGCAATAGGTTCGTCTTTTCTAGGGTTGAAATTTTGTTAGTTTCCACCACCATAGTTGAAGGCTCTTTAAGTAAAAAATGTCTTGGAACTTGTTCCAGATAGTCTGTGCTTGACTTCCTTATCTGTTTTCTGGAAGTGGTCCTTGAAGTTGCTTTGCTGCTTAATTCATTGGAATTAATCAACAGGTTGTGGAAATTCTCAAAAGAATTCCTGAGGAGACCAAAAGGAAACTTGCTGGGAAAGGATACTTTCCTCAAGAAGGATATATTATCCAGTATCTACCTGTTCCGCCAAATTGTTTGTCTGTTCCAGAAGTTTCTGATGGTGTTAGTGTTATGTCCTCGGTAAGGCAACATAAGGAGTTCAAGTCTTTATTTTGGTGTTTTTTTGGTCTCCTGAGTACTAATAATGAAAAATAACATGTGTCATCCCAGGATCTTTCAGTGACAATGTTGAGGAAGGTTCTCAGGCAAGTTGAGATCATCAAAGGTTCAAGGTCAGGAACTCCTAATTTTGAGTCCCATGATGTGGAGGCTCAAGATTTGCAAATTGTAGTCAACGAGTATCTACTAGTCAGAGGTACTGCAAAGGCGTCTCGAGATATTGATACACGCTATGGGATTGGTAAAGAGCCATCGGACACTGCTACCAAAGCATGGTTGGAGAAAATGAGGACGTTATTTATTAGGAAAGGCTCAGGATTTTCCTCTCGCAGTGTGATCACTGGTGATGCCTTTAAGAAGGTCAATGAAATAGGTATTCCTGCTGAGATTGCACAGAGAATAACATTTGAGGAGAAGGTCAGCATTTATAACATGAACTATTTGCAAGATCTGGTGGATAAGAAGTTGTGTCTGGCATACAAAGATGGTTCAGCCATGTATTCACTCAGAGAGGGTTCCAAAGGGCATACCTCTTTGAGGCCTGGCCAAGTTGTTCATCGCAGGATTATGGATGGGGACATTGTGTTTATCAATAGACCACCGACCACACATAAGCACTCTCTACAAGCACTGTCGGTGTATGTCCACGATGATCACACAGTGAAGATAAATCCCCTGATCTGTGGACCTCTTGGTGCTGACTTCGATGGGGATTGTGTCCACTTATTTTATCCCCAGTCAGCACCAGCAAAGGCGGAGGTTGTGGAACTTTTTTCTGTGGAAAAGCAGTTGCTGAGCTCACATAGTGGAAACTTGAATCTGCAACTAGCTACCGATTCCCTGTTGTCGCTGAAGATGATGTTTAGGAAGTATTTCTTTGGTAAGTTAGCTGCTCAGCAGTTGGCAATGTTTGTTTCATCAGATTTGCCACATCCTGCTTTATTGAAGGCCCACCAGTATCGTCCTACCTGGACGGCTTTACAGATGTTGCAAACTGCTTTGCCAGCAGGCTTTAACTGTTGTGGGGATAAGTACTTGATTAGCAAAAGTGATCTATTGGATGTAGATTACAGCAGGGAATTCATTGCATCCATGATAAGTGAAATTGTTACATCGATATTTTTTGAGAAAAGTCCTGTAGAGGTTTTGAAGTTTTTCAATGCACTTCAGCCGTTACTGATGGAAAACTTATTTACAGAAGGCTTTAGTGTGTGTCTAGAGGATTTCTATATACCCCAATCAATGATTCAAGATATTCAGAAGAACATTCAGGTGATATCACCACTGCTGTATCATCTAAGAACAACTTACAATGAACTGGTGCAATTGCAGCTGGAAAATCACCTTCGACTGGCAAAACTGCCGTTGTCAAGATTTATCTTGAAATCGTCTGCCCTTGGTGATCTTGTGGACTCAAAAGTGATTCGGCAATCAATAAGATCATTCAACAAATTGGGTTTCTGGGTGTTCAAATCTCAGACAAGGGAAAATTCTATTCCACCTCATTATTTGATGAGATGGCTTCCCTTTTTAGGAGCAAATATTTCTTTGAGGGAGTTGATTATCCATCTGGTGAGTACGGATTAATCAAGAGCTCCTTCATTTGTGGGTTGGACCCATATGAGATGATGGTCCATTCTATATGCACTAGGGAGGTCATTGTAAGATCCACAAGGGGATTGTCTGAACCAGGAACCCTCTTTAAAAACTTAATGGCCATCCTTCGAGATGTAGTCATATGCTATGATGGCACTGTGCGGAATGTTTGCAGCAATTCAATAATCCAATTTGAGTATGGTACTGAGGTTGGAGGCAAGCCCGAAAATCTCTTCCCTGCAGGTGAGCCCGTCGGTGTATTAGCAGCAACTGCCATGTCAAATCCTGCTTATAAAGCAGTTCTTGATTCCTCTCCTAGTAGTAATTCCTCATGGGAGCTAATGAAGGTAATAATATTCGTTTCTGTTGATGGTTAGAATTAGTTAACACTTGATGTTCCTTCTCTATTTCACGGAGAATTCGAATCTTTTAATGTGCTTGTTTGTCCTTATAGGAGATACTGCAATGCCGAGTCAACTTTAGAAACGAACCAATCGATCGCCGTGTCATTTTATACTTGAATCGATGTGGATGTGGAAGAAAGCATTGCAGTGAAAATGCTGCATGCCTAGTCAAGAGTCACCTGAAGAAAGTGAGTCTCAAGGATCTGACAGTGGGCTTCATGATTGAGTGAGTCTTTTATATTGTACTCTTCTTTTATACAATCATTTACTCTTCTGCGTGGATCTATTTGCTTTGACAAATCCCGTCTTCCATTTTATGGCTACTTTCTCTTGATCTTAACTACTTTCTTTCACTTTGACAACAATAAGAGAGCCACTTGTCAAGTTGTCTGCCTATTGTGTTACTGCAGTTTCAATCATAGCCGCTGACTATTTTCATCATATATGCCAGTGTAATTTGGTAGAAGGTAGCTGAGTTGTTACAATCTTGTACCTTGATTGTACTTAAGGTACTGGGCTGATCCTAAATCTCTTTCTCCACAACTAGCTCATTTACTCCAGAATCACCACTCGACGTCCAAAACATATAAATCCATAAATGCCTTCCTATTAAATAATTAGAGCTTTAAGATCACTCATTTTATTTACACTAATTTGTGTTTATCGGAAGATGATAATTGATGGATTTTTGTTTTATGTGCTGCTTGTCTTTGCTTGACACCTAACTCTAGGGCTTCATGTCTTTATTTGATTGGAACTGCTGCCCAGTCTATGTCATCAGCCTTAAAATTGACTATTCTAAATTTCTACTGTTCTGCATTGCTTTTGAAAGAAAAATTGATTTTTAAAAGCACAGAACTGTCTCTTGTTTTAATACTTGTGGTCTTTAATTTGTGATATAATTGTTTAATTTCTGACCAGTGTATGGCCTTGTATCTCTGCTGAAGAGGACCTAGGTTTGCTTAATTGAAATGGATTTTTTTCATTTTAATTAAAGATATATTAATTCCATATCTGATAGGAATGTTTCATGTCACCTCTTCTTTCAGTCTAACACAACAATGGTCTTACAGTAATATTTAATCTTGTGCTTGCCTCTTTTCTTGTGCCTGGTCCATGAAACTGATGTTGCTTAGACATATTGCCAACAGGTTTCATGATAAATGCACAAAAGTAGTACTTTAATGAGAAAGCAAAGCAAAAAGCTGAAGGATGTGAAAAAGATGTAATTTGTTTTGAAGGAAAATTCATGTATTTGCATCTTATACTACTTGACATAACTATTGTGCTCTTTTAGTGCATTAATGATGAGCATGTGTACTTCTGCAGGGAAATCTCCACCCTACACCATGTATAAATACTCTTTTATTAAAACGTAATTGATGCAATGATAATAATTATTAGTGTGCTTCATATTGTCAAATATCATCTTATTCTCATCATATTGGGAAATGGGACTTTTCTTTGTTCATGCCTATGGTTCTAGAAATGCACTTTGACTCACTTTCCAATAAAGCGTTGTGATAGATGTATATTATCCTGATATCAGCTTGTATCAACTGCTTGGAGAATGTTATATCATGCTTTTCTCTGTTTGGTGATATGAGGTTTCAATTTATGTGTAGGTACAAGGAACTACGGACAGTGTTGGAAAGCACTGAAGCTCATGCTGGACTGGTTGGTCATATCCATCTCAATGAGGTTGTTAAATAAGTCTCCACAATTGCTGCTTTGTGTATAAAGATTAATGTTCAGTAAATTGGGTTACCTTTAGGGTGTTTTGCTTTTCTGAGTTGCAAGCTTTGTGAAACAGGTGCTTCTGAAAGAATTGAACATCTCCATGGTTGATGTTCTGAAGCAGTGCCAAGAGACCATCAACTCATTCCGCAAGAAGAAAAAAGTTGGTAATCTTTTCAAGGGCACAGTGTTATCTGTCAGGTTAGTTCTATTATCTTCCTAGTAATTGGAGGATCTGCCTGCTGCATCTCATATGGTGTGCCTCCACCAGTTGCATTTGCAGTTTGTGCACTGTCCCGCAAAGTTGACTAGGTCTGAAGTTTTTCGTGCTCAATGTGCCAGCAGGCAATGACCTAATTAATGAAACTAAGAAGCTGTTATATTTTCATAAATATGTACAGTTGATTCTGAAAATGTCAGAAGGAAGAATACTGGTTCATGCATGCAACTCGCAGTTTAAGAGAGTGATGAATGACTTAGGAAAGCAAAAAGTAGAAGCTATATCTGAAGACAATTTTTCAAACAGTTAGTTCAATGTTTCTATTAGATTTGTTGATTGGCAACTAAGTGGATCAAATGGTTTACTCTATAGCTGCAAAAGAATGTGGACATTAAGTTTTAGTTGGACATCTCACTGCTCCATGAAATAGCCTGCCTAAGTGGGAATTTTTTTTTTGGGGGGGGAAATGTTTGCAATTGAAGATTAACTATCTGCTGAAGCTTCAAATGGTATAACATGAATATTTACCTCAAATATTGTGGAAGCAACTGGGCTGTCAGGTGCACTTCTGTTAGTTTTAGTTTTCTTTTTGCTACAATAGTCTACAGAAGAAACTATCTTTTGGGATATATGTTGAGGTATGAAACAACTACCTCGTCCATAAATGGTTTATTTAACATTTATTGATTTTATTATGTGTGTTGATTTAGCATGTAAGTTCTCTGGCATGGTCTTAATTTGTGCTTGTTGCCATTGCTTGACAGTAGTACAAAATCGGAAATCTGATAGTTTTTGTTTGCTTGTCTTCCCTCTTTGCAGTGATGGCTGCTCTTTCCAGCCACAATGTGCGGGTGGGAGATCCCAAATGCCATGTGTGATGTTCTCTTGTTTGGATGCAAATGATCCCCAATTGGAGAAAATCACACATGTTCTTGCCAACAAGATATGTCCTGTTCTCCTTGATACAATTATCAAAGGTACCATAGATAACTCAAAGGTCACTCCATTGTTTCTGTTGTTTGTTGTCATTGCTCATAGCTTTATGCATCTATCAAAGCCATAGTGGCTACTTCAGTTGTGTGAGATTGGGTAGAAGATTGTTTTTCTGTGTAATGCTCTCCAGAATATGCTATCTGTTTTGAAGAGCAGTGACTTTTACTTTTGATGACTCTGGGCAAGGTTCTGAAGATGCTATAGCTCCTTGTATTTTAGCAAGGAGGAAAGTTTTGTGGACGATGTGATGGTTTCCTGTGATCTCAATCTTACAATTAAAATACCATAAATCAAGTCTGGCCTTTTGAATGATAAAGGAATGATATAGAGGGAGAAAGAGAAGAGAAGTCAATGAATTGCGTGAAGTTAGGTTATGATTACATGTTCCATATACATGTCAGCATGCGATGAAGTTTGTGGAAGTTATTATTAATAATTAGTATTACAATTTTTTGCCAAGATGTTTGTCAAATAGTTTATGCAGTAGTTCAGTCCTTCACAGCAAAATAAAGTAAAAAGAAGAAGAAGAAAACTTGAGTGGATTTATCTTGACATAATTGAGGCACATTAATGGACAGGTGACCCCCGGATTAGCTCCGCAAACATTGTCTGGATTAATCCTGACACAACGTCTTGGATAAGAAACTCTCGCAGGAATCAAAAGGGTGAGCTGGCCCTGGATATTGTTCTTGAAAAGTCAGTATGCAAACGAAGTGGTGATGCATGGAGGATTGTTCTTGACTCATGCCTTCCTGTACTTCATCTGATTGACACAAAACGTTCTATTCCATATGCAATAAAACAAGTTGAGGAATTGCTTGGAATTTCATGTGCTTTTGATCAGGCAATCCAGGTAGGGTTCAAGTTCTGGATAATTACATTCTCACAGTTGTTCCTTTATCCCTTGATAGAGTGGCTTCTGGGGGGATACACCCACCTTATTTTTATTTTTGCCTGTCTCTGTGTCTTTTTCCATTCTGTATCCTTAGATGACTATAATTTTATGCCATTTGCAGCGTCTTTCGACGTCAGTTGCAATGGTGGCCAAAGGCGTTCTGAAGGAGCATCTCATGCTCCTTGCAGACAGTATGACTTGCTCTGGAAGTCTGATTGGCTTCAACTCTGCTGGATATAAAGCCTTTTCCAAGTCACTGAATGTCCAAGTTCCATTCACTGAAGCAACGCTATTTGTATGTAAATGTTCTTGTTTTGATGGAATGTGAAGGAATAATGTTTGCCTGCTCAAGTAGCTGTCATTGCTTGATTTATTTCAACTCTTATTATGCTTGCTTGCAGACACCCAGAAGATGCTTTGAAAGAGCTTCGGTGAAGTGTCACGTGGATGCTTTGTCAAGTGTCGTGGCATCTTGTTCCTGGGGTAAATGTGTTGCTGTTGGCACAGGTTCCAAGTTTGATATCCTCTGGGGCACAAAAGATGGGGTGAGAATTTTGAAATCACTGGTTGCCTCCTAATTCATATACTGGAACATATATAGCCGATAGTCATGACTTTTCACTACCACGCAAGAATTTCATTCTCACTTACATTGTATTCTATTAATTTAAATTAGCTAACTGTTATAGATAGCACTTCCAAAATACTTCTAGGGGTGTAATCAGCTGAGTCAAGTTGCTCAAAACTCAGCTTGACCTTGATCTAGTATCAAAATTTAGGCTCGAGCTTGACTCAAACAGAGAACTCAAATACTTGAGCTTGACTTCATTATAGGAGAGTTAGATATGAACTTGCATATTGTCCATGCGTTTATGTGTATCACAGTCGGATTATGTGTATCAAAGTTAAATATGCAGTTACTTTGTCTTTTTTTTTTTGTTATAAAATACCTCTGAAAAAATAGAAGCATGATTAGGCTCACGAGCTTGTTGTGCTGAGTATTGGTGAGCTCGAACTCAAGCTTGACTTGAAATTAGGTGAGTCAATCTTGGGTTCACGAGTAGCTTGGGTCAGTTTCACCCCTAGTTATTGCCTCATATTGTGCAATATCCAAGTCTTGGTCATAATTGTATTATTGATAAATTAGTTTCCTATTATATGATTTACATTTGACATTAGCCAGTGGTAGAGCATATTAAAGTGTAAATCATAGTAAGCATGTGGTCTTGAAGAAAATTGGATATTAACTTAATCGACTGGAAAAGATGAAACTCTCTATCATCTTTGTCAAATGCATAAAGTTCTTAATTGCATTCACTGGATCTTAGATTTTGCTATGTCCACATTCTAGTCACATTAAGTATATATTTCAGGCTCCACATTTGACTATTACTATCAATGACTTGTCAATTGCATTGAGTTTTGGCTCTTTGATAGGTACTGCATTATTAGAAAAAGTTACTACAGTCAGAGCAAATTGAGTCAAAAACATGGTGATGCATTTGGAATTTCATGTCACAAATTGGCGGAGTTTGCTCATATATAAACATAGTTATATCAGATTTTGGCCCTACCAAGATATGTCACTAACATTTTGAGAGTAAAAAAATCTGACGGCACAGTATTAAAGCTATGAATTTAAATAAGTGGAATGTGAAGAAGTATAGATAGACTCTTCAAAATCATAGTGAAAGAAATGACCTATTTGTAGTTGCCATATGGTTAGGCAGTAGATCTAGTCACCAAGTTCTTAACAAGGAGAATAAAAACGACATTAACATCTATGTAAGGAAGTTATGTCAGTTGAACATTGTGGGGTTCTTGAAGGAGTTGTCATCGTACCTTTAAAAACGAGTTGGGGAAAAATTTAGTCTCAGCTATATGCCTCTGCATGTCTCTGTACAAATCAACATGTCTTAATAGAGCTGAATATCTTGAATTTCTTGTGCACACTGTTCTAAGTGAACTAGTTTTACAGGTGGATTCAAAACAGGAAGGTGCCACTGATGTGTATAATTTCCTTCATATGGTCAGAGGCCCCAATATGGAAGGAAGAGGAGATTCTACTTGTCTTGGCATTGATATTGAGCATCTTGACTGGGAAGATGAAAACGCAGAGATCAGCCGATCTCCAGAAAACAATTTTGAGAAACCTGTTTTTGAAGACAATGTTGAATTCCAGGATAATGTTGATCTTCAGCCATGGGACAAAGTCACAGCTGCAGATAATGGATCCAGTGGTTGGGATGCTAGTGCTTCCTGGGAGAAGAATGGCAAAGATTCAACCACACCAGGAAATAATGGACAATCAACTGCATGGTCTAATTGGGGATCCAAGAAAGCAGAGAGCCAAGTTATAGATTCTCAGGTGGATGATACAAAGAGCAGTTGGAACAATTCAACATCTTGGGATAAAGAAGCTGATACCAACCAATTTGGTGGTCATAAATCAAAGGATCCGAGCTGGGGGAATGGTAGAGCTGATGATGATGGTCTCCATTCTACAAAAGTCAGTGAAAATTCTTCCAAATCTGGTGGATGGGGGGCTGCTACCTGGGGTAGTGATGGTGCCTCTCAGAGCAGAAAGAGCTGGAATAATTCTGAAAAATCTATGATTGACGAAACTCAAAGAAGTAAATCGGAACAACAAAGCAAAAAACGGGAAGCCACAAGCTGGGGAAAAAAGCCGGATGATGAAATGGGTTGGGGTGGTGCACAAAGTGTCAAAGATAAGTCTGGAAGAGCTGATCTGGATGATTCTACCAGAGCCAATGAACAACTTTCTTTATCTGGTGGATGGGATGCTATCATTGGGGTCACGAATGAAGTTGGTTTCAAAGTGAAAAAGGTTGGAATAGTTCTCAAACTGCAGAAACTGAAAAACAGAGTCAATGGGAATCTGAGGGCTGGGGCAAAAGGGCTGAGGCCAGTGAGGTGTCTGGAGGAGGTTGGAACAGTTCTCAAAGTGCAAAAGGTTGGAATAGTGCTCAAACTGCAGAAACTGAAAAAGAGAGTCAACGGGAAACTGTGGGCTGGGGCAAAAGGGCTGAAGGCAGTGAGGTGTCTCGAGGAGGTTGGAACAGTTCTCAAAGTGAAAAAGGTTGGAATAGTTCTCAAACTGCAGAAACTGAAAAAGAGAGTCAACGGGAAACTGCGGGCTGGGGCAAAAGGGCTGAGGGCAGTGAGGTGCCTCGAGGAGGTTGGAACAGTTCTCAAAATGCAGATGATACATCCAAAGGAGTTTATGAAGATGGTTCTCAACTTGGAAAACCTTGGAATATATCTCAGAGCCCTAAAGCTAAAGAATCTGATAAACAAAGTCAATGGGAAGCCTCAGGCTGGGGACAAAAGGCTGAGGATGGAGATATGTCTCAAAGTGGCTGGAATAGTTCTAAAATTGTGGATGACAAGTCTGGCAAAGCTGATGCAGATGTTCTTCATTCTACAGGACCCAATGAACCATCTTCCACATCTGGTGGATGGGGTGCTGTGGCCTTGGGACAGAGTGAAGGCAGTGCTCAAATTGGAAAAGGTTGGAATACTCAAAATTCTAAAGCTGAAGGAACAGAAAAATCAAATCAATGGGAGCGGCAGAGCCAATGGGGAGGAGATTCGAAGAAGAAAAGCAAGGGACAGCATACTGAATGGAAAATGAGAAGGAGCCTTTCGCGACCTCGTGAAATGATAAATGAGGACCCAGCTGCTCCTCGCATGTTCACAGCAACGAGGCAAAGATTAGACATGTTCACATCAGAGGAACAAGATATACTCACAGATGTGGAACCGATCATGCAGTCAATACGAAGGATAATGCATCAGTCTGGGTTAGTTTCATATGATGTGCTCATAGAGTTAGCTCATTTGATCTTTTAGCTTTTACCTGGATTGTGTGCATGTGCATGTGTATATTTACATGTGTTCTTTATCTGACTAACGCAGTTACTAATTCTGAAATGGCACTTCCTCTGCACTTTTTCTCCATAATATAGACATTATGCATGTAACTTGACAATTGGTGCATGAGATGATAATACTTGGTTGTGAAACTCTTGATTGTACCAACCAATGATGTAAAAACTGGACCACAGTAACAACCTTTATCTTAGGAACACAGTACCAACCAATGTAATTTGACAATCCATTCAACTGTGGGTTCAGTGTTGCTGATGTCACCAGTTAAAATAGAGGAATAAATGTGACATTGGTCGGGAAAGAAAGCTAAAACCACTATCGCCAGAGTTAAAAGTGGTTGTACTTATTCCATGTGGAAGATAATTTTCTTGACAATATAAAATTTCAGAAATTAAAGTTTTCTGTTATGACTGAAGATCTTTTCGTCTTCTCATTCTTGACTCTGTTATCCTCGTTTGTTTCATTTGCATTTGCATCCTATTGCTCTTTTGTTTGTTTTCTTCATTTTGTGGTCCTTGGTAGTGCTAACCTGTCTGTCTGTCTGTCTGTGACATTCTCATTTTCTAGCTGCTTCTCTTAACACATCTTTTCTATCTGAAGGTACAATGACAATGATCCGCTGTCAGCTGAGGATCAATCCTACGTAGTTGATAATGTTCTCAAACACCATCCAGATAAAGCTGCTAAGATGGGAGCAGGAATTGATCATCTGACGGTATTATTTTAACGATAATATGCTTCTGATTTATGCATCCGGATAGGATTTACTGGCTTTTGAATGGGATGAGTGAGATCATGCAAACAAGATCACCCATTTCTCCTGCATGCCTGCTATGTATGATAGATGATGTTCCTTGCTGGTTTGGGGCTAGCCAAGTGGAGCCCAGGGGTTTTCTTCTTCTTCTCATTGTCCACCTCATCTTTTCTCAAAAAATATGATTTCAAAGACGTTACACAGCATGGAAATGGGTATATGGTTGATGATATATGCAATCAATAAATGACTTGAGAATCTATTTCGGAAATAACCAAATGAACTCTGTAATTGGTGGACTATCTAATGCTCACTGACATGATTAGGTCAGCTCTTTTATATTTAGTGAAATATCTTTATCCATGATTAGGCGGCTCTTTATTCAGAAATGGTATGGTTTTGATGAACCCTAGTATTCCTTATTTTGGCAAATACCCCCTTTCCCTTTCCCTTCTCCGTTCTTCTCGAATGGTTGAACATGTACTATATTCTATACGAAATTTAATTTATACCCTATATCTGGACCCCTCCCCCATGGATTAGTTATTGCAAATATCTTTAGCCTGCCCCCCTGCTTGAGCCATATTCAGCGACTGCCACCTGGATACTGTGCTTGGGGTGTCCTTTAAATGTAGTGTTTGCACTAGTCCCTGGAATGTTGTATAACCCACTCTCTCGCGCAAGCTCTCAGCCATTTTGGATTAAATTTGACAGGTTAGCAGACACAGCAGCTTCCCAGACAGCCGATGCTTCTACGTGGAGTCCACTGACAGTTCTCGGGTGGACTTTTCATATCGGAAGTGTCTAGAGAATTTTGTCAAGACCAAGTACCCTGATGCTGCTGACTTATTTATTGGAAAATACTTTAGAAGACCCCGCTCCGAGGGCAAACGGGAGCAGAGCGTTGCCCCAGAAGAGCCTACAGAAAATAGATAGGGGTCAATTCTTTTGTATTTGGGAAGTAGCGTTAGGATTTTAGTTTTTGTTGCGGAATTCAGTCGTCTGCTCTTTTGATTTGTATATAAATTAAGCAGGCGACTCTGTAAATATATCGTCTTGCCAAATGCCCTTTTCTGTTACTTGTATCTTCTCTTTCTCTCGGTTAATCATTTTGGAGTATTCGATTATGCCTTGCGTGATTCGGGGGAAAAAGGTGAGAAATCATCTGATTTCGTTTGAGTCGTGGCATTGTCAACAACAGGAAGAACAATGCCCTTGAACGCACGTTCGGGGTTGCCTTTCTAAATTGAAATGATTTCGCAGTTGTAGATTAAGTGTTTCCGCTCTTGTAATCCAAATTTATGGGTGAGAAATGAAATTATGTGGTCTTGCCTCTATCATGTACACCGATTTCTTGGAAAAAAAGAAGAAAGAAAAGTAGAAAAGCAAGCACGTCTAAAGTTTGCAAAAGCTTTGAATGGGGAACTGTTGTAATCCTTCTGTATCTTAAGATATAGAATTCATTATAGCTTTTTGATTTACATATACTAATCCGTACAATTGATTTTGCACGTAGCATGGGCGGAGATCTTAGGTATGTTTTGAACTTTTAGTTCTTTAATTTTTTTCGTCTTATTTTGACTTTGCCTTGGATAGGGAGTTGAAATTTGTATTTGAAACTAAATGTCTTTATTTCAATTTAGGGTGATCGGTTTTTAGTTTGATTTTCAATTTTGAAAATCGGGGATTGGACCGTTTGGTAGAATTGGACCGATATATTGGTTTTAGCTTGGTTTCAATTCAATCTTATTCTTACTAAAGAGTGTTACTAAAGAGTGGTCGTGTACGACGAGTGAGTGATAAATCTTAAAATATTGATAAAATCAACAATGAGTGAAGAGTTATCATATCACAATTTGTGATACTATTAAATGAAATAATATTTATTCACATTTTACTAATTTTTTGAAGAAATAATATATATAGTTGGTCAAGTTTGATTCGATTTAGTTATTTATTGGAATTGGCAATTAGACCGTTTGAACATCGATTTCACTTTTAAGAATTAGAATCATATCTACACTTCCAAGAATTGAATCAAACTAGCCGGTCCGATCCGATCCGGTCTGGACGATTCCTGATTTGGGCGATCCATTGTGCACATCCTTATCCAAGCATTTTTGAAAATATGGGGATTCAAATCCTCCATTTCTCTTTTCCCATCTAGATGTCATTTAGAAGGATACTTCTAATTCATTTTACAGATATTTAATGCTTCCTATAAAAATAATTCATGAAAATTCATAGGATCTATCAACGGATAAAAGGGAGAATATACGTTTATCCCATGGAGCTCCCTCACCAGGGGCCCTCTTCTCTTTGCTTAGGCGCTTCCAATTGGCCGGCCAGAGGAGAGGTTCAATTGATTCCTCTATAGCAATTCAATCCTCAAAATTCAATTAAAAAGGAAATTATTTAAAGATGACAATCACGACAGTAAATAGCTTTCTTCAAGTCTATCTTGTTGGGAAGAAAAATCGGTAATTTCACTCCAATATAAATTTAATTTATTTGTTCCTATAATGCCCGATTCACTTGCTCCTTTTGGAAATTGCATCCACCCCTTTATTTTGCTAATTTAAAGAGGATCAGGCTGAATTAATCCCGAAGGGGAAAGCCCTGCATTTTCTTCCAATGATAAAAATGACTTTTTTGTAGTGGATATATGATGCGTCTTTCCAATCACTCCTGAAGTGATCCACTTCGTGGGGTACGATCAGCTCCGCTCCACCTTCGTCCTCTCCGGCACCTCCGCCGCCGCCGCCGCCGCCGCATCGGTTCATTCCGACGGTTCGATCGGCGGTTCCCTCCTGTTCCGGCAGGTGAAAGAGAGAGAAAAAAGATGGCGGCTTTGCTGGCCCAGCTCGGGTTGCCGCCGGATAACGGGCACAGGGCATGGGAGGATCAGAGCTTCTTCAAGCTGCGGAAGCGAGATCCTCACGTCACTCTGCATTGTCACGATTCCGTCGAAGGTTAGTGCCGTTCGCGTTGCTGGTCGTGTCTGATCGAAACAGTGGAAAGTGCTGTGATCGGTTGAAGAAGAGAGAAGACCGGTCGTCCGATACGCCTCTTATCTATGAGCGATCAGTTATTTTCTCCCCCTGAGATTTTCTGATACTTGTCATGTTGAATCCCGCAGTCTTGGCATGTCCTCCTTGGTTTTCCTGCTTTTTGTAAGCTGTTTCTCTTTGTTGTGTGCTCACAGTTTGGAACTCACCCTTTGTCGTGTTGTCAGGAGCTCTTAGGTACTGGTTCGAACGGGGTAAAGTGGACTTCACGTTGGCGAACTCGGCGGTGTGGGATGATGATGCCGTTAACAGCGCTCTTGATTGTGCTTCTTTTTGGGTCAAAGGCTTGCCTTTTGCAAAGTCCTTGTCTGGCCATTGGAAATTCTTCATGGCTCCAAGTCCTGAAAAAGTCCCCGGCGACTTTTTTGATGCTGCATTTGAGGATTCTGCATGGGAAAGTTTACCTGGTATCCGCTTGTCTTTCATTCTTCACAAAAGCAGCCTTTAAGATTCAAGCACTGCATCCCCTAGTGAATGTCATGTTTTAAATGAATTTTTTTGATTACTGGGGTCGAAGATCAAATGTTGAAAAGAACCATTAGTTCTGCATGTGTATTGGTTAAGAGTTTTAGATTGACTTTTTTTTTGACTGCATCATTTCTTGAACTTGATGATCTTCTATGTCATAAATATATGTCGTACTACTGCAATAAGTTTAGTGAAGGTGCAGCTGTTAATGAAGGACTTTACTGTATTGATGTTCCCTTCTGTGTGGGAGTTGACAGCGATAGTGCTCTTCTATCTCACGCATCAGTCTCTGCTAAACTATACCTCATTGAATTTTGCTATACTAAGCCTGGATGCCATTGATGATGCAATTTTAGTAAGAATTTTTTTTTTTCCCCCTGGGACTGTTCAGTTGTGTCAAGCATGTGGGATCATGAAATGTTTCAACCAATCCCAATTCAGTTGATAAAATCATTGCATATCTAGAGATTATCAATGATTTATGCTAGGTAGGTATCTTTTGTGAGGTCCTTTTGGTTCGTTGTTCAGGTATATTGTCATATTTATCATTATGTATAGCATACTGCAACATCTTCTAATTTCGTCATTCATTTCTGTTCAAATTGGAGCAGTTCCTTCCAATTGGCAGATGCATGGATATGATAGGCCTATCTACACAAATGTTCTGTACCCATTTCCACTTGATCCTCCAAACGTTCCTTCGGAAAATCCAACTGGTTGCTACAGGACATATTTTAGCATCCCTAATGAATGGAAAGGTATTAATTGTTTGAATGCTTTACATGTTATATGTTTAGCTACTCTGAAGCTGGTCTGCTCAAATGAAATAACAGAATGTTGCTGCTCATATATTTGACTTTCCTTCCATTTGTTGTTTTGCACCTATATTTTCAGGGCATTTCTTGATGTCTTCTGATGCTTCATATGTGTATTTCCTAACACACAACATGCCCTATATTTTTCTATCCTTCGATTGAAATGGAAAGTCTTGAGATTTTAGCTCAACTACACTGTTGGTGGATAAAACTTACCATATCATCTTCACTACATTTGATTGAGCGTGCATATACATTAAGTTACATATCTCTGGACTTGATTCTTAAGTATGTTATGCAAAATTAGTGAAAGTTACTCTCTCTCTCTCTCTCTCACGTGTGCGCACGTGCATGCACACAAATACACACCCGCACATGAGAGCCTTTAGTGCTGGGATGTTGCTAATGATATCATTTTTGTGTTGCATCTTTTTCGTTGTGCCTTGCATTGTACTCTTTTTCTTTGTAGTATTTGGTTCTTAACTTTGAGTAATGGTAGAGACACTTGGCATATAGTAAGTTATTATTTAACTTAGTAAGCCAATTTAAATACCCAACAGAAATCTGCCATATAGTAAACACATTGAGTGTATTTGTCTACGAATCTCCAACATTATTCTTAACTCTTTATTGTGGCTTTAGCTTTGCTTCATCTTAACATTGAATAGGGCGTAGGATTTTGCTGCACTTTGAAGCAGTGGATTCTGCCTTCTGTGCATGGATTAATGGAGTCTTCCTGGGATATAGGTAATTTTTTCTCCATTCGTCATTATAGTTATTTGATCTTTTGACCACAAGTATGTTCTATCAGAAAATAATTACGGCATTTTGTGAGTATTCTTCTTTGCATTGAATTTTGGGAACTATTGCTAATTCACCTAATAAAGGCATAGTTTCAATTTAAACATTTCAACAGAGATAAATACTACTTAAACACTTCCTGCCTGAGCCAAAAGTGTGAATTAACATTCAACATGAGGCATAGGTGGATGTATGGACTTAAAACATTGGACCTGTCCCTTTGATACCATGTTGAGTTTTTAATCCATGCTGACGCTTGAGGCCCATTTGGTTTCAGAAAAGCTTTTATGATTTTCTTCTTCATAGAAAAGAAAACGGAAAAAGTGAGCATTTTCATCTTTTTTTCCCCCTGGAAAACATGTTTGGTAAGTGAAAATGAGAATTCTCTTTAAGAATGAGAATAGTGGAAAAATGTTTGTGTTCCGCCATAATTGGAAGAGAGGCTTTTCTTATTTCAGAATTTTCATTTGAAAAGAAAACAGTGAAAGCAGAAAAAATTGTTTTAACTTTACTGCTGAAAACTACTTCCTTGTTTTGTTTTTGGAAACTCTCTTCAAAATGTTGCCGGTTGCATATTGGGGTCTGTTTCATTCTTAGATAATTAAATCAGAAAATCAAGAAACTTTCCTGTTGATCTAACCAGGCCTTAAGTTGGTAGAAAATGGTTTTGATACTTACAAACTTCTATGTCATGCTTTAGAACAACGGATGATAGTATCATGCAATGCCTCCTTATTCATTTAATTCTTTCATTCTTGCTTTGCTTGCATGTTGGTGGTATGTTAGTGAAGAATTTAGAGAAAAGAATTGTGATAATTCTCTGTGTTATTTTACCACGATTACAAAGCTATTTATAAGACAACTTTGAGTGTCAACCAAAAAATAAAATAAAATCTGAAAGATCCCACAAATTAAGGGATACTAATAAATCATTTCCTAACTAATTCTTTACAGCTATTTCCTAATAATCAAGACCTAAAAATCAAGATCAAATAATCAGATCAAATATTCCTAATAATTAGGTCAAGAAAAGAAGATAATTCAACACTCCCCCTCAAGCTGAGGAATAGATGTCTTCCATTCCCAGCTTGGAAATTATTTCGTGGAAGATCCCACCATTAAGTCCTTTGGTTAGCACATCTGCTAGCTGATTTCCAGAAGGTATGTAGGACATGCAGATCAATCCTTCTTCTAGCTTTTCTTTGATGAAATGTCTGTCGATTTCAATATGCTTCGTCTTGTCATGTTGTACAGGGTTATGAGCAATGTTAATTGCTGATTTATTGTCACAATATAGCTTCATAGGACCCTCCCACTTGACTTTTAGATCTTCCAGGATGATTTTGAGCCATAATAGCTCACATATTCCTTGGGCCATTGCTCGAAATTCTGATTCAGCACTTGATCTTGCAACTACATTCTGTTTTTTACTTCTCCAAGTCACTAAATTTCCACCAAGAAATGTGCAATAACCAGATGTTGACCTTCTGTCCACCATAGATCCTGCATAGTCAGCATCGGTGTAAGCTTGTAGCATCGGTTTTTGATTTCTTCTTAATAGGACTCCTTTTCCAGGGCTTCCTTTTAAGTAATGTAGCACTCGATTGACGGCTTGTAAGTGTGATTCTCTTGGGTCATGCATAAACTGACTAACCACACTCACTGAATAGGCAATATCAGGCCTAGTATGAGCTAGATAGATGAGTTTTCCCACCAATTTTTGATACATTTCTCAATCTACAGAAGGTTCTTCCTTTGCCTCCCCAAGTTTTTTATTAGGCTCAATAGGTGTAGCTACTGGTTTACACCCAAGTTTTCCGGTTTCCTTCAAGAGGTCGGTCACATATTTCTGTTGTGAGACAAAAATTCCTTGTCTGGAGTAAGAAACTTCAATGCCAAGGAAGTATTTGAGTCTTCCCAGCTCCTTTATTTCAAACTCTTTAATCAAACACTGTTTTAGCTCCTGTTTCTCCTTATCATCATCACCCGTGACAATAATAACATCAACGTACACTAGAAGTGCGGTCACTCTCCCTGTTGCTGAATGCTTAATGAAGAGGGTATGATCACCTTGGCTCTGTTTGTAGCCTAAAGCTTTCATAACTCTGGAAAATCTCCCAAACCAGGCTCTAGGTGATTGCTTAAGCCCATATAGTGCTTTCCTTAATCTACATGCTTTGTTTGCTGCCCCTTCTCCTTCAAAGCCCGGTGGAATACTCATGTAGATCTCCTCTTCTAGGTCTCCATGTAAGAATGCATTCTTCACATCAAACTGTTGAAGTTGCCAATTAAAGTGAGCCGCTAGAGAAAGTAAAATTCTGACAGTGTTCATCTTTGCCACCGGAGCAAATATCTCTTGATAATCTACTCCATAAGTCTGAGTATAACCCTTTGCCACCAATCGTGCTTTATATCTCTCAAGAGAACCATCAGCTTTGTATTTCAAGGTAAAACCCCATTTGCAGCCCACAAGATTCTTTCCCCTCGGTTTTTCGACAATCTCCCAAGTCTGGTTTTTCTCAAGTGCATTCATTTCTTCTCTCATTGCATTCCTCCATTCTTCTTTAGACAATGCCTCAGATAAAGTATTTGGAATAGAAATGGTGTTCAAACTCATAATGAAATTTCTATGAGGTGGTGAGAGGCGGTCAAGTGACACATAGTGAGATAGTGGGTATAAGGGTCGCTTTGTGCACTCTCTAGTACCTTTTCTAACAGCAATGGGAAGGTGTGAGTCATTTTCTGGCATGTCAAACGACTGATTATGTAAAGGAGAGTCAGAACTTACCGGAAATTCATTTGCAGAACTCGGATGGGAATCTTGAACTTGTGTTTGGTCAAGAACAATTGCATTTCTTGAATACACCTGAGGAAATCTCATAGAGTCATAAATACGGGGAGATGTAGGAGCAGACACTTGTTCCGGAATAGACCCAAACGTAGAGTGTGAGTCTGGGATTGAAGGAGCATGAACTGATTCATCAGAAATTGATTTGTTAGGAGCTGATTGGTCAAGAGTTGATTGAATAGGGACTGCTTGATCAGAAGTGGGAGCTCGAATTGGAGAATTATTAGGAGGTAAGTCAAGATTAAGGCTGTCAAAGTCTTCATCTTTCACTAATGATTTCTCCCCCTGAATATTAGATTGTGGAAAGTAAGGTTTGTTTTCTACAAATGTAACATCAGCTGATATGTAGGTCTTTTGAGAAGGAGGACGGTAACATTTATACCCCTTTTGTGTGGAGGAGTAACCTAGAAAGACACACTTGATTGCTCTAGGATCTAGTTTCCCCCTCTGCTGATTATGAACATGTACAAATGAGGTGCAACCGAAAACTCTAGGTGTGAGATTATTTGTTGTCCTGAAATGGGGATAAAAGCTGGAAAGAACAGCCATAGGAGTTTTAAAATCTAATACTCTTAATCGTAGTCTATTGATCATGTATGTAGATGTAAGGACAGCTTCCCCCCAATATGATTTAGGAACATTTCCATGAAACAACAATGCTCGAGTAGTGTTAAGCAAATGACCATTTTTCCTTTCAGCCACCCCATTTTGTTGTGGTGTGTTTACACAAGATGACTCATGAATGATTCATTCCTTTTGGAAATAGGTTGACAAGATTTGGTTAAAGTAGTCTCTAGCATTATCTGATCTAAAGCTCTTAATTTTAACTCCAAATTGATTTTGAACCATGGAATTGAAATTAGGAACAATACTACTTACATCAGATTTATGTTTGAGTAAGAATATCCATGTGACCCTAGTGCAATCATCGATTAGAGAAACAAACCATCGAATCCCCGAGATATTTGGAATTGTGGAAGGTCCCCAAATGTTGCTGTGAATCAAATCAAAAGGATGAGAACTTCTTTCATTGTTTATAGGAAAAGATACACGGGTATGCTTAGCAAATTCACAAGTGTCACATTGGAATTCACTCATATCTAATCCTTTAAACAAAGAAGGAAACATGACATTTAAGACACGAAAAGATGGATGACCATAACGAAAATGATAAAGCCAAATGACATCCTTATTTGAAGTACTAAGAAATGACAAGGGTGAATTGTTCACAACTTTCTTTGAAATCCTCGGTGTTTCAAGATAGTACAACCCATTCTTTTCCTTAGCAAGTCCAATCTTCCTCTCCGAATCCTGTTCCTGAAAAACACAGTAGGTAGGGTAAAAAATTGCATGACATTTAAGTTCTTTGGTGAGCTTTTGTATGGAGACAAGATTGGCTGATAGTTTCGGCACATGAAGGACACCTTTGAGAGTGAGAATGGGTGTAATATGAATAACACCGATTCCTGCAACAATGGCCAGGGAACCATTTGCCACCGCTATTTTTCTATTGCTTGGACATGGGATATAGGTACTAAAAAATTGTGAAGTGTGAGTCATGTGGTCAGAAGCACCTGAGTCTATTATCCAAGGTTCACTCGAAAAAGTTTCTGAGGCATTTAGACCAAAAGAAAATGGAGGCTTACCTGAGAGTGCCAATGAACATGCACCGGAGGGTTTTTCAAGAGACCCTAAAAGGCCTCTGATTCTTTCTATTTCCTCACTGTTGAAGGATTCTTTCCCTTGTCCTTCACTATAATTGATCTGCTGGCTGGTTTGTTCAGTTAAATGAGCCTGGGGCCTTTGCTGTCCTCCTCTATTTCCCCACTCTCGGCTTGAGGTTGCTGGTTTGCCATTCAGTTTCCAGCAACGTTCCTTTGTATGCCTTGGCTTTTTACAGTAGGTACACCACATACTGTCTCGATTATCCCTCCATGTTGGTTTTGAAGCATCCGTCTTTCCTTTTTCTTGTGTTGATGCATTGTGAGCTATTAATGCTGAACCTTCCATAGCTTGAGGCTCTAGCATTATTCCTCTTCGACTTTCTTTTGCTCGGATTAGAGAGATTGTCTCTTCCAAAGAAGGGATTTCTTCCTTGCCAAGTATTTGAATTCTGACTTGATCAAATTCAGAATTAAGACCTGCCAAGAAATCATATACTCTATCCTTTTCAATGAAGGTCTTTAGAATGGCAGCATCATCCACGCACCTCATCTCAAATACTCGATAATGATCGAGTTCTTGCCATAGATTTTGAAGGGAATTGGCATATTCCGTCACAGTTTTGTTCCCTTGTTTTGTTGCACTGGTTTTTACCTTGATTTCATACACTTGTGCTACATCTCGAGCCTTTGAATAAGTCCTGCGAACAGAATCCAAATCTCCTTTACAGTTTTGAGAAACATACATGTATCACTTATGGCTGGATCCATCGAATCCCATAGCCATGACATGATTATTGAATCTGCTTCATCCCATGCGTTGAACTTGGGATCTTCTGGTTTTGGACCCATTCCGAGAAGATGGCTGAGTCTCCCTTTACCCTTCAGGTAGGTTTTGACGAACTGTGACCATTTGAGATAATTCTTCTCATTCAGCCTATATGTTGCCTCACATTTTGTAGATCTTTGGTCATATGGGTGGTGTTGGCCTCCTCAGTTTGATCCGAGGAAACTCCCTTCAGTTTTGTCTCAGACATGGATTTTTCTAAGCACAAGGATAGTACTTGGAAAGGAAGAGCAAAACAAAAGGAATAAAGGCTGCAAGTGAATGAGGTTTTAGGGCCAAAAACTGAGATAGGATTAGAGGCGAAGTGAGAAAAATTGTAGCTAAAGGGATCACAACAATGAAGGTTGCGATCAGATTGCAAAAAAATCCAGCAATGAAGGCTGTGATTGGAAGATTATTGCATCAATGAAGGATGCACTGCAACACTATCCCAGAAAATGAGCCTGATGCTCTGATACCATGAAGAATTTAGAGAAAAGAATTGTGATAATTCTCTGTGTTATTTTACCACGATTACAAAGCTATTTATAAGACAACTTTGAGTGTCAACCAAAAAATAAAATAAAAACTGAAAGATCCCACAAATTGAGGGATACTAATAAATCATTTCCTAACTAATTCTTTATAGCTATTTCCTAATAATCAAGACCTAAAAATCAGGATCAAATAATCAGATCAAATATTCCTAATAATTAGGTCAAGAAAACAAGATAATTCAACAGTCAGTTTGACATTTTTGGGTGCATTGACATTTTACTGTATTATCAATGAATTTTGGATAGTCTGGATAATATGTTAATGGAGAATGTCTTCATTTACTTAATTGTTATTATGGCCCAAGTAAAAAATTTTTTATGGCCTTGTCTCTGAGAATAAAAAGAAGGTTGAATAATGCACTTACCTTATTGTTTGATGTCATTGATGATATCTCATTCTGGATTTTGGCTTGGCCGGATCATGTTTTGCCTTTACGATTGTCTGAGTCAATGTCATTGCTTTTTGTTTAAAAGAAATTTGGGATGGGACTAATACTTATTCTCTTACTGTTTACTAGATGGTATTTTTTTTCTCTCAAATTAAATGAGGTATGGGAAAGGTAGATTCCTGTTGTGCCACACTTGGACGAGATATAGAAATTAGTCATAGGAAGAATCCTGATGCTGCGAACTTGTTAAGAAAGCAAGTTTCAGTTAACTGTTGTTGTGGAAAACTTCCACTGCTGGTCTTGAACAATAAAAATACTGAAGGTAACAGTGTTCAGTCGTTTTAATCAGTTTACAATTGACACATCCACAATGCCTGGTTTTGCAGTCAGGATAGTAGGCTGCCAGCTGAATTTGAAATCACTGACTACTGCAAGCCTTCTACTACTGAAGAAAAGAATGTTTTAGCTGTACAAGTATTTAGATGGAGCGATGGATCTTATCTTGAGGATCAAGATCATTGGTGGTTGTCTGGTATTCATCGTGATGTGCTTCTTCTAGCAAAGCCACAGGTTTGTTTTCTGGACATTCTCATTTTCATGAGATTTCTTCTTCTATATGATTACCGATGTTGAACTGTTAATGGTAGTGGTGCTTCAGGGAACATAAATGAATTTGTAAACTGGGACAGTGGCTTCTGTATGTATATATGAGTCAATATTTAATAAAGTTTGTAAGCTAAGATTCTTTTTCTCTCTTATTGAGCATTTGAAAATTTCTCTTGTAAGGTGGTGGTATTTTCTTCTCTGAGTAGACTAACATTAGGAATGTCTTTGTAAGAACTGTTGTGCGCCATATGCGGAAAGTTCTAAATAGCATGAAATATATTTCTATAACACATGCATGAAATATTTAACCATATTGGTTTCTTTAATAACATAATTAATCCTGAAAACATCAAATAAATCTGCCACAACCTCCTAAGATATTACATGTTGATTTGGAATCTAATCTAGCTGCATACTTTGAGTTTCTTCTTATCTCATAGATTGATATGACATATGGTCTGATGAAACTCTGTGGAAGATGTCCTCTTACCTTTTCGCCTCCTGGTTATTGCATGGATTGGAAATGACTAGCTATAGCACAACCTTTTCAGGTATTTATTGCGGACTATTTTTTCAAGTCTAACCTGGATGTCGATTTCACGTGTGCTGATCTTCAGGTAAGTATACAAGCAGAGTTGCATTATACAAAAATTGGATTTGCTTGAATCGAGAGCACTCCTCCAACTGAAGTGCAGTGTTGTACATTGTCTGAGTAGCCTCTTTTGCTTTATTCAATACTTTCTCAATGATTCTCTTGTTTTGTGTTTATTGTTTCTCTTCTGTGCAGCAAGGTTACTTGCATCTAAGATGCTTTTATCTGAAACTTAGCAGTTATCTCTCATATCTTTGATCTTCTTGAATTTTTCATCTTAGTCGACTAAAAGATTTTCTACAATGTAAAAATGGGTGAATATCCACAGCATGCTTATTTGTGGCCAACTCTTTCTTTTCCAGATGACAAAAGTTGCTAATAACATACAAACAATGAAAAAACAAGTTAAGCCTTTTTCTACTAAGTTGGATCTGCTATAGGAAAATTTTGCAGAAAAATGGGAAAAGAAGAAACTAATGAATTTCTCATTCTTTTTGAGTAATGGTCTCCTTTGCATTTGGGGTCTTTGCTTTATAGTGCCAAAACTCCAAATATGGACGGCACATTCTGAATAGGGTGTGGTGTAGTGGATTTGTCATCTACTCCGAAGAAGTCTCAATTGTTTTATATTGCATCGTGTGGGATATCTTGCTTTGTGCTTTTAGCATTTTTTTTCTCTTTCCAATTTTTTTCATATTTTTTGAGAAAACTATTGTCTCCTTATATGATTGGCTTCTGCTATATTAAGCAGTCTTCTGCTGGCAGATGCAGTAAATAGGTTAAGGTGGGGGGGCAGATGAAAAGACATGCTTAAATTTTACTTAAAGTAAACTTACAAAAATTTTACAAGGTAAGTAAAATATCTCTTCTAGTATCTGACCAAGATATATGCAAATCACTGAAGTAATCAAATATATTATCCTTAATGATGCAGTCCTTTAAATTTATCCTATGACCGTCAGCTGGGTATGTATCGCTTTTAGTACTCAACTGAGATATACCTATATGTCACTGGTTGCCAATACCCAATTAAATGTGAACACAAGATAATTATACATTTGACATGAAAATATCACAGCATAAGGAAAAAGGCCAAAAGTTGTCACATCTCCCTTTGGATGTTAAGAGTGTGAATCAGACATGTCACCATATACTTCTCCATGACTTGAGTATTTGATGGCTGTATCATCATAGCATACTTTCTGACTTCTCCACAAATTTTAACTTATTTTACTGTGGTTATCTTATTGTTCACCTCTTTATTTGGAAGTGTGAATCAGACATGTCACCATATATTTCTCCATGACTGGGGTAATTGATGGCCATATGATCATCATAGCATACTTTCTCACTTCTCCATAAATTTTTACTTATTTTACTGTTGTTGTCTTATTGTTCACCTCTTTATTTGGAAAGATCCATGCTCTTCATGCAGGTTGAAGTTAAGATAGATGATTCTCGACAAAAGCCTACAGATAGCATTCTTTCTGACCTAATAATCGAAGCTAAACTCTTTGATACTTCTATCTGGTACAACAAAGAGGGTCATGTGGATCTTCTCTCATCTAATGTTTCTGATCTAAAGTTCAACTGCTCATCGTCCATACATGGGTTTCATGATTTTATACTTGATGGAAAACTGGAAAGGCCTAGGCTCTGGTCAGCTGAACATGTAAGGAAGTTGTTCATAAGGTTCTGAAATGAAGATTCTTGATTATGTTTTTGAATCAAGTTGTTACTACATATGTTATGAGATTTCTCCATAATGTCCCTTTTGGATCTTTCTGTGTTGCAGATCATGATGACAAGGTTCTTTCTCTTATATATATCGTTTCTATCATAAATGATAAGGATACTAGTAATCAATTGACTTTTTGGGATTCTTTTAGTACAGATTTTCTCCCAATAAGCATGACATTTTTTTTTACTGTAGATTCTATGCATATAGATGTGCCTACAAATATGTACTTCCCTGTCTCCTTTATTATAGATTGCATGCATATTAGCCCTCAGACAATGCTTTTCAAGAAGTTATTTGTTTGCATTTCTTATTGTTTGCTTGCTCATGTCATTTCAGCCAAATCTCTACACTCTTGTTGTCATCCTTAAAGATTCCTCTGGTCATGTTATTGACTGTGAATCATGCCAAGTAGGCATCCGGCAAATTTCCACAGCCCATAAGCAGTTGCTTGTTAATGGGCATCCAGTCATCATAAGAGGAGTGAACAGGCATGAGCATCATCCACGTCTAGGAAAGACAAACATTGAGTCTTGCATGGTTAAGGTAATAATAAAATTTTAGGAAATTTATCTTCCCTATGACAGCTTTTAACAATGGTGCTAGTTGAAATTATATCTAAGCTCTCCATCTTTGCAGGATTTAGTTCTTATGAAGCAAAATAATATGAACGCTGTGAGAAACAGCCATTATCCTCAACATCCTCGTTGGTATCAGTTGTGTGATCTGTTTGGCATGTACATGATAGATGAAGCCAACATTGAGACACATGGTTTTGTTGACTCTAAAGATCGGAAGCATCCTACTCTTGAACCAAGTTGGGCTGCTGCTATGCTGGATCGTGTGATTGGCATGGTGGAGAGGGACAAAAATCATGCTTGCATAATATCATGGTCCTTGGGAAATGAATCTGGATATGGGCCTAATCATTCTGCTTCAGCTGGTATTGGACCTTCCAAATTTTTTAGATCAAAGCAGTTTTTACGAAATATTGCTGCCGGAAGATAACCAAACAAGAATAAATTAATGAATGCACTTATTTTCGTTCAGATTGTTCTCTTGTAATGAGGTGCCTTTTGAAAGAATGTGCACACACTTGACATGCTGATTCAAACCCTGATGGGTAGACTACTTAGATGGAACTCATCTATTGAATCTAGCATTCAATTTTCTCTAGCCATTTATGTACAAGAGGTGTTAATATGTTTCACTTTCGTGGTTTGCCTAGCAAACATGGAGGAGCCAGCCTCTGAGTAAATAGGTTATGGGCTGCAATGTACTTGAACTTGTAGTATTCAGGAAGAGATATTAGTCTCTCCTTCAATTTAAAGTATCAGGAATTAGGATGCATTTTTCATGTAGGGAGTACGGGCAATATAAGGCATGGGAGAAGATTCATTCAATGGAAAAACCTTCTTCCTTTGCTATAAGTTACTAATCTAATAGTTTACATCAGGGTGGATCCGAGGGAAGGATCCTTCTCGTGTATTACACTATGAAGGTGGTGGAGCCAGAACTTCCTCAACAGATATTGTGTGCCCTATGTACATGCGTGTGGAGAAAATGGTGAAGATTGCTAAAGATCCGAATGAAACTCGTCCTTTGATCTTGTGCGAGTATGTAACTTGGACTTTCTTTCTTTTTCTTTCCCTCTTTGTATTATTTCTTAATGCTCTCACTCAGTTCTTAATACGACAATATCTCTGATCTGATATTAATGTCATGTTCAACATTCATCTGTCACCATTGAAAGGTACTCACATTCTATGGGAAACAGCAATGGAAACATTCATGAATACTGGGAAGCAATTGATAGTACATTTGGTCTCCAAGGTGGTTTTATCTGGGATTGGGTTGATCAGGTAAATTACTCCTCGACCTGAAAAAGTATGCTCATGGAAGCCTTCACTTCACATCAACTCCTATGCTCAAAGTTGTGGACAGGAATCCATGTATATCACCCCTAATTGTGCCAAATATCTAAAAGGCAATTCCTTTGTTACATACTTATAAGTTGAGTTACTTCTCCCCAATATTACTTGGGAAATATAATTGGAATGAGAAAATGGCCTGTGAAGTGCTTTATTGGATGGATTGTTAAGAACTAATGATAGAGCCTATTGTCAGAGGTGTCTCACAGATCTGAATCTTTAATCAGGTCTGCCTATATGCATCAATACCTTTTGTAATTTGCTTCTGTTCAATCCGGAAGTAGTTTCTCTAATGGTATAATAATACTCACTTAAGGTAGCTGGCAAATGAGTCATGTATGTTTTTATTTTCACTGAAATGTTAGACATAATTGTTAAAGATTTCACAAGTCATTTAAATAGGTTATGCAGGAACCTGATTGGGTGAAGAAGATTATTGGGATGGACATCAAGCACCTTAAAACCATATCTTAAAATGAAATTAAATCAACTGGGTTTGTGTGGTTTATCAGGCTTGCGAATTCTATATTGTGATTGTCAAGTTCATAGGGATACATTCTTAGGGCATTAATTGTCGAAAATCTTTTTATTGATATCAGAAGAAGTAACTTGCACAGGTATATTAAGACAAGCGTTATTTGGAGAAAAAGGGGATAGTGGGTTGAATAGATGCAATGGATGCAAGCATTTCAAGTTCTCTTTAAGAAAGGCATGCATGCTTGATAAGCTAGTGTTCTCCTTTCATATTATCCTGTCTACAGTCAATAACTGGCTTTAATATCCACTTAAGCTACGCCTGGTATATACTATGAGTTTGATAGACTTTCTCGTTATGGTCATTGCGTAAGGAGGATTTATTCAGAAACTTGAGGTTATGTTCTTTAAATTTAGGGTTTACTTAAAGAGAAGGGTGATGGCTGCAAACACTGGGCATATGGAGGAGACTTTGGGGATATTCCTAATGATTTAAACTTCTGTTTGAATGGACTTACATGGCCAGATCGAACTCCACATCCTGCACTGCATGGTACATTTCACTTAATACTTTTGACTGACACACATAAGATTTTGAGCTTAGTGGCTTGATTAGCTATCAATCCGCATGCTCACTCTGGCTCTGTTTATTGTTTGCAGAAGTGAAGTATGTCTATCAACCAATCAAGGTTATATTAAAAGGGATCGCGCTAAAGGTACTGTCATGCCTCAACTAATATCTACATTTTTTTGACCGAAGCTGACGATTTTTCAATGTCCTTTACAGATAATGAATACTCATTTTTATGAAACGACGGAAGGGTTAGAATTTAATTGGTTCATCCATGGGGATGGATGCAATCTTGGTTCGGGGATCCTTTCACTTCCCACAGTTGGACCACAGAGCAGCTTTGACATAGAGTTAGAGAAGGGTCCATGGTACTCAGTTTGGGCTTCCTGCTGTGCAACTGAGATTTTCTTGACAATTTCTGCTAAGCTTTTGCATTCACTGCGCTGGGTTGAAGCTGGGCATATTGTCTCTTCCACCCAAGTCCAGCTGCCTGCAAAAAAAGTCCTTGCTCACCATGTAAAAAGCTATCCCATTTGTTGATACTTATATTAAGTTTGTCTCATCTTTATAATGTGTTCAACATTTCTTAATAGTAGTTTAACCCACAGGCTATCAAAGTGGATAGTGGTATCTTCTCCAAAGAAGTTTCTGGGTACATGATCAGAGTCTGCCATCAGAATGATTGGGAGATAAAATTCAATGTCCAGAAAGGAACTTTTGAAAGCTGGAAGGTCGCTTCTATCATAAATTATATTTTTAAAGCAGAAGACAATCATCAATCTTAAATTTAAGTCGTCCATCATTATATCATTTTGACATCAATGGCAATGTGATTATTAAAGATATGGTAACAAAATTGCAGGTTCGAGGAGTTCCTGTTATGGGTAGTGGCATACTCCCTTGCTTTTGGCGAGCACCTACAGATAATGACAAAGGGGGAGGCTCTGCTAGCTATCTCTCTTTGTGGAAAGCTGCTCACCTCAACAGCCTCTCAGTTGTTACCAAGAGCTGCTCTATAGAGCAAGATTCTGAAAGTCTTTTGAAAATAAAAACGGTATACCATTTTATCGTGCAAGGTGAGGAGGGTTCCCTTTCTCAGTCCGAGAAATCAATTGTTGTATTTGAATGTGACATGATATACTCGATCTACTGTTCTGGGGATGTCATTATGGAATGTGATGTAAGACCCAGTGCGAATCTTCCACCTTTGCCACGAGTTGGAGTGGAATTCCATTTGGAAAGTTCGTTGGAGAGGATTCAATGGTATGGAAGAGGTCCCTTTGAATGTTATCCAGACAGAAAAGCTGCTGCCCATGTTGCAGTCTACGAGGAGAATGTGGCGGACATGCATGTTCCCTACATAGTTCCTGGAGAATGTGCAGGTCGTGCTGATGTGAGATGGATGACGTTTCAAAACAGAGATGGTGTTGGGATTTATGCTTCTATCTATGGCAGTTCTCCTCCAATGCAAATGAGTGCGAGTTATTACACCACATTGGAACTCGACCGTGCAACGCATAATGAAGATCTTGTTAGAGGAAGCAGCATTGAGGTAATGCCTTTAGTCAGAAATGCTTTCTCGCTTGCTTTGTAGTATCTATAAGTGTTAATTTCATTAGACTATTTCTATTCATCTACAAAATATATAAAGTTTCAGTGTGTATATCCAGTCCAATGTTTAGTTTCTATGAAATCTGAAATGCTAGAACAAGAAATTGAGAAATTATTTGCTTTGTTAATATGGTAAGTTCCTTATTTCTGTTTTTTGCATGTATGTGTTAATAGCTCCAGTGTTATGCCAATGCTTCCATTTAGTATTTTCCCATTTTTGGGGTCTTGACTATGAGAATTCTACTTGCTGTTACAGGTGCATCTCGACCACAAGCATATGGGTTTGGGTGGTGATGATAGCTGGTCGCCTTGTGTCCACGAGAAATATCTGGTTCCTGCCATGCCATACTCGTTTGCCATCAGATTGTCTCCAGTGACCTCTGCAAGTAATGGATATGAAATTTACAAGTCTCAGTTGTAGAGCGCAATTTTTCGTTGTCAATTTCGCTGCCTCTTCACGTGGTCCACAAACGACCACTGGCACAATAATTGTAAGAGATCTGCAAGAATGAACCTTGTGCTGGACCAAATCCAATCTCAGTTTATCTCTAAGATCTTTGTGACTGGTGCTTAATGCAGTCAAATTTGTATCTAGACATGCGAAGTTCTCTGGATAAATAAAACCAGGTGTGTCGGCATTAGTTTGGAAATGGATTGGCAACCATTCAGTGACTTCATGTTGTTGATCTGTATGAAGAGGAATTCTAATGAAGATATTGTGCTTTTTTAATAAATTGTGTTTTCTTTTAACCATCTTATGGATCTTATCTGTCAGTAGTAATCATACTCGAGTAGATATATTTATGCCCCTGCGACTCTATGTCGATGACTGATTGTTTCATTTTCGCCTATGATCTTGGTAGATTCCTGAGTGACAAATTTAGTGGCCTAGCAAGAATCCACAACATGCACTAAGGGGACCACCTTTTTTCGATACAGGAAGTGTCGCGTTGGTTGATGTGATAGATACTAGCTTCTTGGCTTGACTCTTTATGCAGGTGATGGGACGCAAAAAACAAAAAATTGCTTTACATGATTTCTGGTCCCCCGTGTCCTCCATGAAACAACACACGGTCGTGGTCTCCCTTAAAATTTGCCGGTAGGTGTCCGGCATTTTTTCGAATCAGTCAATAGAAGTAAAAACACTGCCTCTAAGACGGCGACTTGACGTGAACTGGCTGTAGCATCAAGGCCAAAATAATTTGACATGTTGCAACAGCCCGAGTCTTGGCTGCATGGATTATCTTGGTTGAAGTTGTGCGCTGATATCCCCCAGGATAAGCTGAATGGCATCCAGCATTGCTGGGATATGTCGTGTAATGAAGTTGCACTGGGAGCATTAGAATGTAAGTAAATATGATGCTCCTGGTTTTTACGGAACTTGCCTAGTCGTACTTGTGATACTTAGTTCGGCACCCCTTGCGCACCTTGCATTATCAGATATTCCCATATGCCACGTTAAAAATTTAAATTACTGACTCAAGGCCCGTAAACTACACTACTCGCCAGCGCTTTGCACATTGCTAATCTGCATCCATCAGCACTTGATTTCAAAGCTCAGGTCAAAGGAGCAAATTTTTGCTGCGTATAATCTTTTGTAGAAATGTCTGGACCTCTAAAAACCTATCCACGGTTGGCCAACTTGGAGGTCATGGTGGATTCTGCTTGAAATATCTGTGTATGTCTGAAGAGAAAAATAAGGAACTCCATGCCTCTGAACATAATCAGGATGCCGCCCAACATGCAGAAGAATAAAACAAACCTTCATGAAAAGGATTCTTGATTTGGATTGCAATGCGATTTTCATGGTGAAGCAACCAAGAATTTTATCTTTTTTTGCCTTCTCCGATCTCCTGTACATCTTATTCACGACAAAATTCCATATCCCTCCCTTTTCTGGTAAAAGATATGGGTACAAAGAATCGATCCTGTGATGACACATTTTACAAAAAGAATGAGGCTTAAATTCTGATCTTCTCTACCCTTACCTACAACACATTTCTTTCAGCCTATAACTTACAATACGATGAAGGTGAAAATCTGCCGTTTGTTGACCAAGAGCATGAGACAATTGATCCTAGATGCCATTCTCCAGTGTACTTGCTTCTGACCAAAACGGGCAACCTTCTCACCATTGAGAACCGTCATCCCATGCATTGACTGTACATAGGTATCCACAATATGAGAGAATCCAAACCTCAAGTGTCTTCTAGGAAAATTCTGTATATAAAATCACGGAACCGTCTGGAGTATTGCTTTGGATCAACCGCAGATATTGAAGTTGGGTCATATTGGATTGATTTGTATGCATGCTCAAGCTTCTTGCTAATGTCATAATCCTGCAATATGTCTATTATGCCAAAGAAGAGGATGACCTCATATAGCTCTCCTGTTGGTTCACCAACCAGCTGTAGCTCACAGCCGTTTCTCCTCATTGTTAGTTCAGCCCTTGCAGGCATGTTTATCCCTAATCTGGTTGAAGCCCACCTGCCCAATATCATCAGATATAATAATAGCAATACTTAAGTCACATACGAAGAGGTAATTTGACTGAAATGGTAGATTGCAAGGATGAAGCTCTAGATAATTGTTACAGCTTACATATGCTGACAAATGGAAGTGCCCTATATTCCTTCCATAGAGAGAAATATGATCAATCTAGAAGCACCGATTTTCTTTTTATTTTTTATTTTTCCCATTCATTCATTTGTCTGTTTATTGTATATGAGCAGATCGTTTTTACCTGGTAGGATCGAGCTGGAGCTGATCCATTTCCACACTGGAAAGGCGAGGATCTACAGGGTAAACAACGTTATCTCCAATGCCTGAACAGACATTATAGCAAATGTTAAGCCTGGCTGATATAGCTTGAATCAAATGCATTTAGCGAAATGGCAAAAATGAACCTCTAGGGGTGCGAACTCCTGAAGGACAAGCCTCGGCAACTAAGCTATCCTTGTCATAAGAAGTATCTCGGAAGTGAAGGCCAATCAGAAGACTGTAGTCCATTATCCTCTCCTGTTCAAGAAAATCACAGTCCTTGTCCACTTGACTGCATGAAATGAATCACATATAAGTGGAGGACGTAAATTAAAAGAGGATATATTAGGATTGGGTCAACCTTCATAGAGAGACACATAAGCTCACAACCTCCACTTAAATGCACTTTCAGAAATTGCCATCAACATATGGAATCAGAATTAGTTTCATCTAAGTAGAAGTTTGAATTACTATGAATGAAGGAGTTCTGGTGTGCCAGGATCCTGCTTCATTCTTTAGAGAAAGAGCTCTACCGAAATTATATATCAAAAACAAGTTGGCTTGTGAAAATCTTAGTTTGTTATATGTCAGAAATGAGTGATCGAAGTTCCATCTCTCTACCTTGCTCGTGCAATAGCGGGCTTGAGAGTGTGGGTAGAAGGTGCGTGGGGTTGGCAAAGAGAGCGCTCAAGAATAAGTAAGGTACAAAGAAAGAGGAGCAAGTGGTTTAATAGCACAAGCAGAAAATAAATCTCACCTGCAGAACTCTTGGAACCAAACATTCTGCAATCTGAATATAAAGTTGAGATCAAGGTCCTTAAGGGTGGTAGTAGCTTCAATTTCAGCTTCCGGTTTATCAGTGATACGACCATGAGAAGAACCCTTCAAGTCAAAGCGCCTATGGATTGCGTACTCGGAGCAGAATAGGTTTCCCATTATGACAAAGCGTACCTGGGCCACTGATTGCAAATGAGTATGACTATATTTTTATGTCCTGTGAAGTTCACCTAGGGAGATTTAACTCTGATTCCAGTGTATCTTAAACATTACCTTCTTTTGTGCAGTCCCAGTCAATTTCACGCAATGTAGACCAAAGTATTTTGTAACGAGAGTGTTTTCGTAGTTTCGGACATGATTATAATAAGATGGCAGCATCCTCAAAAGCACCTGTGATAAAAAAAAAATTACACGGGATTGTGAACAAAGCAGAAAAAAGACTATAATTTCAAGAATTGCTGACTAAAATTTTTCCGCTGAGTGCAAATAGCTTCCACCAAAAATCTAGAGAAAGCTTTACATAAATGGTTGAACCTAGCAACGTGCCTTCATCAGACTAATTACTCTAAATCACAATTTGGTATGGTTAAACATTTGGAGATAAGTTGTTAACTTAGATATAAACATGAACCTTATAATAGGAAGACTGGTTTCTGCTACAGTAAATTCTTTAGTGAGAATGCACTGATAAATGGAACTTCATCATCCATAGTAGGCAAGCAACGAGGGGAACACACCTTTACTTCTGATTTTTTCATGGTCTTTATCATGTATCGGTCATCATGGGTCAAGTAGAAGAAACTTCCACTTTTCCCTGGGGAAGAAAGCTCTCGCAAGGCATCATTCCCACAGATCGATATCATATAATCTGCTGCATCAATTCTAAATAATTTTCTGAGAGTCCTGCAGATTGACAAAAAGAATATATTGTCACTCTGAAGTTTGGGTTTATGAAATTTGGTGCTTTGAAACTTGAGTTATCTTGAGTGATTTCACGAGACAGAGATCCAGAAAAAGTTTAATAAAGGACTACTTTGGGAGATGTCAGCTTAAGCTTATGCTAATGAGCAAATATCATTATTTCTGCCACAAACACTCCTGAATTGTAAATGCATCAATAAACGGTAACTGGATGGTGCAGCTGAAAGAAGATTATCATTAGTGAAAAAGAATGGCTCAAGATTACCTGAAAACCACTGGGCAATAATCCTTCCACCTGAATTCACATGACTGGTGGGGTGGAGTATGCTTGGATCCTTCAGGAGGAAATCTAGTCCACACTTTTTCCTTGGGATCGAAAACCGAAGCTTTCAGATCCAGGGATGTAGCTGGAGCAGGCCTTCCAACGGAATGCCTGTGGGGTGATAATGAATGACTGATTACATTTAAGAAAGACATCTGATGACATGCTGATCATGATGACATATGCACAAATTTATTTCCTGGAATTGTTCCCAGTAGAAGAATACAAGATGAAACATTACAGCTTTGCTGCCTTTTTTTTTCATTAGTGGATTGAGAGGCGATAGATTGTTACTTCCGCTTGTTCACTATCCCTTCCATTGAACACCATAACATGGGGGATACTAGAAGTAAAACCACATGTTCAATTAACTGAGGAGACACATATCTAATCAGCTATATCTGGCAAAAAAAAAAAAACCGACAAATTTAAAACCTATGAATATGTGAAACTTGTGGATAATCGTAAACAAGTTTCAATCAGCAAAGGTAAACTTCTGTTATCCAATTCAAGAGAAAATGGAGGCAAGAGTTAAACTACCAATAATAAAAACCCAGTACCTGATTCCTAGCTGCAGATTGAGCATTAGCTCATAGTTCCGATGTCCTTTAGAAATGGTCTCTCCCTGTTTCTTTGGTGGTTTTATCCGTAGCATCTGTTGTTTAGTCAGTGTGGCTGCCATGCTTGAATCTTGAGGCTGAATATTCTCCAGCCCTTCATCGTCATCCCGGAGATTATTTCCATCACTGCCTTCTGATCCCCAACTGTAATGAGACACCCTTCCATCCACCGACATCCTTCGTTTCCCACCTCCATCGCTTTCCTTTTGAGGTCTCCAAATTTGCTGCTTCTGCACGGACTCCTCCTCAATCCCTGGCCAATTCAGCAGCTTCTGTGATGGCAAAATCGAAACCTTTTCGCCAGGACAAATCTTGCAATCCTGCAAATCCACTGAAAACACCTCTTGAGGATTCCAATCAATGTTGCCTCCGGTCGACCCTGATGGATAGTATGTGCCGCTCTGCTCCTTCGGGTCTCTACTCCATATGCCGACATAAAAACTATCATCCGCCCATCTAAAAGTCCCATTCCCTTTAGGCAAGCCATCTTCCCAAAATCCGTCATACCGATTTCCATTACTCCATAACATTGTGCCATTCCCGTGGATGGTCCCATTTTTCCATTGTCCGATGTAACTGTTCCCATTATGCCATTGGTACCGCCCATGGCCATCTTGCATCCCGCGACGCCACTCTCCTTCATAGCAATCACCATTAACATAACTCTTAGTCCCTTGCCCATGTTTCAAGTTCATTATCCACGAACCTCTGTATGTATCCCCCGAAGGGCCTGTGTAAGTCCCTTTACCATCCATATAACTACTCTTGAATTCACCCTCATATGTGGCACCACTTGGCCAACAAAACTTCCCCTTTCCCATTGTCTTGCCCTTGAACCATTCGCCAACATACATACACCCATCAGTCCACAGATACTTCCCGTGACCGTGGGGGAGGTTATCCGCCCACTGGCCGGTGTAAAAGTCCCCATTTGAGAGGACTCTCTCGGCATGGTAGACCTCGCTCTGGCCCGCATTGTCCTCGTCGTCAACGTGGGCAACCGACATAGCGGCGAAAATGCTGTTCACCCTTTTCTTTGCAGCAGCTTGTGATTTCCTCACTGTTTTTTCCCAGGCCTTCAAAATCCGGCCGTGCTTTTTGCTCATTTCTCTCTGCCCCCTAACGTATGTTATACGCTTACATCCTCCTCTTCTCCTTCCCCATACCCAGATCAATGTCTCTCTCTCTCACACGCACCCACGCACACATTCTCTCTCTAACTATGCGCTTTTCCCAAAGAAGACCCTCCAATCACGATAAGGCATTCTTGAAACAGAGGAGAGAAACAGACGAGACATATGCCGGAACATGAAAAAACGACTCTTTTCATACGTCTAGTCTGAATTTGCATTGGCGTCAGCACTATTTGTGCTGGGAAATGGGTTGTCTGAGATTTGGAAGGAAAAGGAATGGGAGTGTTGGATTCATAATGGACAAAGCAAAAGTTGGGGTTGGTGCCAATGACAAGCTTTTCTTTGTTTCTGGGTGTATTTTCTTATTTTTTTCCCCTCTGCTCTCTTTTTCTTTCTCTTAATTTTTACCCCCTAGTTTCCCACTTTTCTTTTTCTGATGGGTTTGGACCAAAGATTCAAAGCATTGGTCTTTGCATCCGAATTTGACTCCTGAAACTACTGCCAGGCCAAACATTTGGAGAAACACAGAGACATGTCATCGCTGGTGGTTATCCTATTTGCCTTTTTTGGATGTGTCAGATCAGAGCGCAGTGACCGCACTTGGCATTTTCACTTTAATTCTCTAAATTATCCTATTATTTCCCCCAAATAGTAATCTTTTTTCGCCGGGCCCTTCACATTTTTACCACATCTTCCCAGAAAAGGCACTAGCTCCCTTAGTATGTCCCTCATAATATACACAGTCCTTGTCCTCTTCGTGACTTTTCCCCCCCTTAGCAAAGTTAAGAAAAGACTACAATTCCTGTCACTTTGGCGAATTGTCCAGAACTCAAGACTCCTCAGTGCATGAAAGAGAGAGATTGTCATTGCCATTGGCATGGCTTTCTTTATTTGGGGACAGCGGAAGGACCATTGCCTTACACTTTAGAGGGACATGTGCAGAGAAGCAGCCAACAAAAGGACTCTTCTTTACTGACCACGGGGCAGGCAGACATTAACAGCTTCTCCATGCATATTAACAATGGCGATGCTTTTTCCTAGGCGCGTGTCTCAGCCAAACCAGAACTCGGACACCGCGTCCTAAGACTCTGTGCGGCCTGCATCTTCTGACAAGTCAAACTCAGCCCTATTCCCGAGTGGACCCCTACTCTTGTCATTGGCTGTAATCACACCAAAATATAAACAAAATAATAATATTAAAAAAAAAAAAGGAATCTTGCTTCCTTCTTGGCTACGTCACCACTTAAAATGCATATTGTTGGGTGAGGTGATGGGAAGGCATAATTAAGCTCGTTTCATACGCTTGATCAAAAATAAAAATAAAAATAAAAACTCATTTCGTATGTTTTAGTGTAATTGGTTGTATTCTCAGTTATAATATATAGGTTAATATCCTTTCATAAAAGATCATTGCCAGGTTCCTCATATAACTGTTGCCATGGATGAATTGAGATTATAATTTCATAATATGAGCCATAATCTCACAATATTTATCTACCTTAATAAGTTATGTGCATAATGCACATTAATCACTTGATTTCTGTGTTTTTATCATACGATGTAATAAGCGAAACTCTTCCAATTTCCTGATCAGTTAGTGAAGTCATTCACCTAAACGTTTGTAAGAGAAATCACTGAAAAAAGAAAATAGAAGAAAAACTCATTGCTACTGGTGGATCGGTTCATCCTCGGAAATCTCAAGAGGACCCCATTGGCCTCGTGTGGTCGGGCAAGCTGCAGTTGCATCATGTCGCAGAGAGAGAGAGAGAGAGAGAGAGAGAGAGAGAGCGTTGGGTTTAGGTGTCAAGGGACATCCGTGGGAGCATGTGAAGGGTGCAGGGGACAGAATTCATGTCTTCTCATCTGTTTTGATGGGTACTATGTAGGGTTTGTCTCCCATATCGACGGCACTTGGTTGGCTGTCAGACTCAAATTGGCCTTTTTTCTTTGTCTCGTCGTCACCATTCAATATGGGTCACAAAGCCTGGTCTCGGAAACTCAATCGCCTAATTTTCTACCAATCGACAAACTTGTTTGCTTGTACTCTTAATTCTTTGTTTCCCTTTCTCTGGGTCCATTGGGATCTTGTTCGTACTCATTTTAATGCCCACTAAAATCACCCAAAACTTGACTTAAAAAGCACCCTCACCTTTAACGCTACTGGCGATGTCAATCCTTGAAAATCTTAGCCCGCAAACCAGAAGCCCACATACATTGGAATCCACTCCCTTGCTTGTCATGGGGGAGCATTTCTGTTCTCATACAGCCTATGCTAATTCACTTATTACCACAATTATGAAATCGGTGTTCATCATCAAGACATCAATTTCACGTCCTCGTCACTGCTGAATATAATAAGACACCTACGATGCGGAGAATTCAAGGTCTTACTGAGTTTCGCATCACTGACCCTGTAGTTGCAGGGTAAATCTGTGCAGCGCTTGAAGAACCTGCTTAAGTCTCTCCTTCACCTCTGGATCGACCAAGTTCCCCTCGCCATCGAATTTTGTAGGGGGTTGAAACGCGTTCAGTACGAACTCGGGCTTGTTGATGAAATGAAGGTTGACAAAGACTCCAATCTGACGGAGATGATACTGCGCTCGTCCCCCACCAAAACTTCCCCCCGCGCTCACAATGGCAGCTGCCTTACCGGCCCAAACATTAGGCGGTCTAGATGCCCAGTCAATTGCATTCTTTAAAGGTGCTGGTATGGCAAAAAGAAGAAAATGATTAAGAAATTTGACAGCATAAATGCATAACTTCCTCATCCTTTGGACCTTTACCATAGTGTGAATGCTAGCCAAAAATTCAAGCTGACAACGAATGTTGCATATTATTTTCCTCCTGAGAGGGAAATGAACCAGAGCATGATAAATGGCAACATCAAACTTACTTTCCAACATCCAGAAGTTGGCTTAGTAGTAAAGAAACGGACATATGTGCGAGGTTTATGCAAAAGATAAAGGTTCAAACTCCCAACATCATGAAGTATTGTTAGCCTCATGTTTGGGCTATCCACCCTGGCTCCTACTTGGGTCCTACATGATCTTATAAGATCATTTGGGTGCTCATGACCCCAGATTTACTCACCTGATGTGGGTTTGTTGTAAGAAATCGAATGTGCTTCATTTCCTCAACTTTTATAGCTGGAATGATATCAGGAATGATCATCATCTCATTTGACTTGGTGATTAGAGTGTAAATTTCAGTAACTTATAACCTGGAACCCATGTGTTGAGGTGGCAAAAGCGCACCTAACAAGCATTGGGAGAATAGTACAATGATGTTGTTTGACAGGAAATTAGGATGTCTTTCAGATTTACTGCGCTTTAGTGAAATCGGATGATTTCAGCAATGAAGTAGTCTACCTTTGACTTTGGATAAGATCACTGACAGACTTATGAATTCAAAGTAAGAGTGACAATGCAGAGGGTCATTATCAGCAACAAAGCTTCCACATGAGGAGGCAATCAACTCATGACATCTGAAGGGTTAGTGAAGCAGCATTTTCCAAATTAGTTTAGGAAGGAGATCAGTCTCGTATTAAAGAAACTGAATGATTGGTCCACTGTGAGAGTTTTTCTTGCAACAGATGGTTGTCAAGCAAGAGTCAATGCACAGATTGACAATCCAATAAGTATACTAATACACCTTCCTCTAACCAGTCGAATGTGTAGTGACTCAAAAACAAGGCCGATAACCTAAGTAAACATGTTTGAGTGAGTGCAACACACATAAATACATAAAATACATACATAAACATGATTAAAGCCTCGTCATATTCACAGACTGTTGCAGCACAAGCAAGTATACAATGGACATATGTATGTAGATACTGCAGCATGCACTCTCTGAAGCAAGATATCGACAGCTACTGGACTTCAATTAACAAAGAATAGGTTCATTATGGTAGTTCCTACAGTTTTGCTCTCATTACATTACTCCAACAGTGAGGCCTCCGAACCTCACAGGCCACAAGCACCAATAGCACATAACATGAACAGCATTGCTTTAGTCTGATAGGAGTCAGAGAACTCAGGTAACAAAGCAAACCCACCTAAAAGTTCTGGAAAGGCATGTTCATTCATAGACCAAAACCATCCAATACATTTAACTGTGATAAAGAAAAAAGACCAACTGGAAGTAAAATCTACTTTAGTTCGATTTGAGCTCAATATGCAGAAACTCGATGGCAGAAGTCAAGTAAGCAAGAAAAACCTCAAGACATACAAGATAAAAGCAGAGCAAGACAATTGAGGCTGATGCAATGATTGTGAAAAAAGAGAAATCACTCGATAGACTCATTCTATCGCGGACATGCTAGAAGAAACCATTGTCTGATCCAACAGTTCAGCAGCTGACTCGATCTAATCTAATCGAATCGAATCGAATCGAAATCTAACAAATCACGTATGTGGAGGGAAGCAGCATAATTTCTGGCAGCTAATCGAATCGAATCAATCCCACGACCATAAAAAATTAGCGAAACAGGCAGTCGATTCTTCTTCTACGAGCTCTACAGCCACGAAAGCAACGACCTTGCACAGCACACCAACGAACTTGTACGTAAATAGGAGGCAGAGAAAAGGTGGTTACGAGCGACGGAGTAGTTATACTCGGGGGAAGCGAAGAGGATGCTGTCGGCTTCCAGGACCTTCTGGCGGAAAGCCTCGACCGCCGGCGGGAACCTGCCGTCGACCTCGAGGTCCGTGTTTATCATCGGGAGCGGCGACACGTCGATCAGCTCTATTCGCATCCCGTTCGCGGATTGCTGGACTATCTCGACCGCTGTCGCCATCAAAGGGGAAGAGAAGCTAACGCATTCCGACGAAAGAGCTAAAGAGATGAAGCGCACGAACGGATTCCGGAAGATCGAGATCGAGACGGTTACCGGAACGAAGGAGGCCTCGGTTGAAGGAAGCCTTCCGAATGGAGCCGCAGATTGCCGCGACCTTGATCACTGCTGGGCTAGTCGCCATTGCAGATTCCATGTCTCTCTCTCTCTCTCTCTCTCTCTAGGAGTTGTCAGTGAAGGAGCAGTGGGCGGGGAAGAAGAAGAAGAAGAAGCTGAAGAAGATGAGCAGGCGATGGCGATGGCGATGGCGACCCTGCCTTTTGTCAAATCAGGGGAGTAGGAGGTAGGAGTCGGGATCCTGGAGAGCGCGAACGGACGAGAGCCGTTGATGATGAGGACTGGAAGGAGTGCGGACCAGGGGATCTGGTGAGGTCGCGAGCAGCAGAGCACCGCTCGTTATGGCTCTGTAGAGAGATAGGGAGGGAGTTAGTTCCAATGGCTTGGGAGCTGTCGGTGCCGAATTTTTAGTTAGCAAAAAGAAAACAAAGAGAAAAAGAAAAAGAAAAACGCTGGAATGTATGGAACTCCCAAAATTCACTGGTGGTGCTTTTTGGAGAATGCGTTGACAAAACTTTTTTTTTTTTTCAGAAGAATGACACAAATAGTCATGAATTTTGATATAATATCCAATTTGATCATTGAATTTTAATTTATTTAATATAGTCTCTGAATTTTAACCCAATCAATGTAGTAATGACTATATTGAATATGTATTAAAAGTTCAAAGATTATATTAAATAAATTAAAAATTCAGTGATCATATTACACATTGGGCTAAAATTTATGGACTATCTTGAATAAATAAAAATTTTATGGACTACATTACATATTTAGCTAAAATTGAAGAATTGTTTATATTATTATCCTTTTTTGTTTTGGTTAGGGCAACCGGCCAACGTTGATGACCTTTTAAAGTCCCATATTGATGCCAGCATGTTTGTTTGCACTGTAGTTGCTCCTCATTTTGAGCACTCCACGATAATGCTAAAAGTAGAGCCGAGATAGTTACGTCACAGCACATCAAATCTATGCTGTGAAATAACCAAGCATCCTAAGGAGTAAAAGTGAGCACTCCACAATACTTCTAAAGTAGAGTTGGGGTAATTACGTCACAACACATCAAATCTATGCCGCGAAATAACCAAGCATCCTAAGGAGTAAAAGCGACTCCAATTGTTGCAAATTAAGCAAGCATCCTAAGGAGGAAAAGCAACTCTAAACAATGGAAAGTAAACTCTTACATCATTAGGACAACCATCGTTTGTTGTTTATGAGTTCTAATGGCTTTAGCAAATTCCACATATCACATAAAATTTTTTTTAGAAAAGGTTAATGATGTGTTTGTTTTGTAGAAAACGAATGATCATGAAAACATTTTGTTTAAAAACATGATCGTTTGTATTGCTTATAAAAATGAACGAACGGAAAAGATATTCATCGTTTACTAAAATGTTTCAACATAAATTATTCTTGATGATGAATTTTTCATTGAGTAATTACTTCGAGCGATTATTTTAAAAAAGATATTTTTTCAAATAATTTATTTTTTAATATGTTTGTTTGTTTGAAGGGAGACAGTTATAAGAGGTCATTTTCTTCGAAACATATAATTTGGTAATTAATTAAAATTGGATGATGTAATCTTGAATGTTAATCCATGCTGGGAAATAATTAATGAAAATTGGACGGTGTAATCCAAAATTGACGAGATCGTGCACCATTTCTATCATGTCAACGAACAATCGAAAGGGGGTTCCCCCTCTTACGTCTCTACAGATTCCTGTTCGTTTCTACTTTCTCGTGCGTGCTCTGCCTCTCCCTCTCGACCCTCCCTTCTCCGGTTCTCTCGACGCGCGGTTGATAGCAGAGGTAATCTCTTTCGCGTCGAAACACCAAAATCTCTGATCCTCGAGCGGTGCATTGATGGTCGTCGTCCTTCTGTTTCGACCCGTGGCTCATGTCTTCTCACATGTTTTGATGGGTACTACGTTAAGGGTTTGTCTCCCATATCGACGGCAACTCGGTTGGCTGTCAGTCGTCACGATTCAATTTGGGCCACAAAAAGTCTGGTCTCGGAAACTCAATCGCCTAAATTTCTACCAATCGGTAAACTTGTTTGCTTTGTGCTCTTAGTTCTTTGTTTTCGTTTCTCTGGTCTGTTGGGATCTTGTTCGTACTCATTTTAATACCCACTAAAATCACCCAAAATTTGACTTGAAAAGCACCCTTACCTTTAACGCTGCTAGAGACGTTAGTCCTCGAAAATTTTAGCCCGCAAACCAGAAGCCCACATGCATTGGAATCCTCTTCATAGTTTGTCATGGAGCAATGTTTCTTTGCTCATACAGCCCTTGCTAATTGTTGGTACCCAAAATTGAATACGCCTCACATGCCGATCACATGAGCAAAATTCACCTTGAAATATAATGAAATTACACATGAAGCCCTATTATTAGCTTTCGACGGGCATTTGGAAGTAAGCTCAGCTGTTAACAATGAGGAAGCCACGTGGCCGAATATCATTATATGAGTTTCAACGGTAAATTCTAAAGGTCAAAAGGCACGAAGGAAAATGGTTGATGATCAAAACTTAATTTGGAAAGTTATTTTTCAATGAATGGAAACACGATTAGAGCAGTTATAGGATGAATCGACTGAGGAATAGGAAATGTGCTGAAGACTGAAGGCGGCAATTCAAATTGGTAACCACTTGATGATTATTGGGGTATCCTTATAAATATCTTGAGTTTTTCAACGAGAAAGTCCCTTGAACAACACAACCAAAACTTTTTATCTTTTCTTAGTTATCCTAGTCTAGTTTAGCGTAGTTGTAACTTTAGGCTTATGTTATTGATTCAATTTTGACGAGTGTCATTTCCCAGGTAGTGCTATTGATTATAGCTCCGTCTGATATTTGTTTAGCATCATCGATTAAATTCCAATGCTGTGTCCTCATATTCATCTATGAACAGTGTCTTCTTAGTGGTGATATCACCATCTAGCACTATTGATTAGATTCCAGTGCTGTATTTTAAACCCACTTGGGAGTAAGGTCCTCAGTGGTCCATTTTTATCCAGTGTCGTCGATTAAATTCTAGTGTTGTGGCCTCTAAACCATTTAGGAGTAGTACCTTCTTAGTGTTACCTCCTTCGTCTAGCATTGTCAATTAAATTCCGATGCCGTGTTCTCCAACCCATTCAAGAGTAATACGTTCCTAGTTTATTTCCTTTGTCTAGCGTCATCAATTAAATTCCGCATTGTGTCTTCTGACCCGTCTAGGGGCAACATCTACTGGTGCCACTCTACTAGTCTAGTGTAGTTGGCCAGACTCTCACATTGCGTCCACACATTCATCATAGAGACATGCTTCCCTCATTTAATCCTATTTACCCAGCGTCGTCGACATCGGCTTGACGTGTGCTAACATGTTTGCTTGGGAATGGTCTCTCTTTGGAGTTGCACCATCGATTTGGTTCTAACATTGTATTATCCATCTAATCTTGGTTACATCCTCTCAGTATATTAAGATGCGTTCATATTGGACCATCTACTGAATTTCCATACAAGACTAGATCCTGCACCCTTATGGTATCAGAGCCATTGGAAACACATAGATCGAGTATATAGGTTTCTTCTAGGCGGTAGATCGAGTACCCATTCATTGGGATTCTTCTTAGCGGTAGACTGAGAACCATTCGTTGGTACTCTTCACGTTTCGACCAAACGGATCCAGGTCATAAGTCCTAGGGAGGCGGTAAATCCTTTGGAGTTTGGTAAAGGCCCTTTCTAGGGATATGAAGAGTTAGTGCCGGTTCGCATATAGAAGAAGTAGTTCCGACTTGTCAAGAATGAACCTAGATACAACATCCATGTCTTCCTTTGATTCTCTTTCTATCAGGGACCCAGATCTTGGTCCTATTCATAAAGAAGAAATCAAAATAGAAGATTTTAATAGATCCATTGATAATTGGGAAATACCAAAGGTCCAGCTTAAAGAAATCTATAAACAATCTTAGTTTAAGAACCTTTTCAAAAAATCTGATTATATCATAGCTACTGAAGAAAGAGATATTCATCTATCAGACTCATGCTAGAAAATATATCTCTTCGACCCAAATTCCATTAAGAAACATAGAGAGAAATACAATTATCTCCACATAGGTTTGGTCCAAGTAGGAGCAAAACCCCTTACAAAAGAAGGATTAAACACAGCCCTTCTTTTAATCTTAAGAGATTCCTGTCTCTTAGATTATGAAGAATCTATATTAGGTACCATAGAAACTAGCCTTTGCAAAGGACCCATACACTTTGATTGTTACCCTAATTTCACAGTATCACTCAAAGACAGAAATATCCTCAAATCCCTTACCTTATAGGTAAAAATCCATAATTATAATGTCACAGAAGGATCCATTCCTTTAGCTATTGTGTATAGAGTCCAATATAAAGCAATGGCCTCTGCCTTTGGAGAAAATGCTTTCAAAAGAAGTCCGAAAGGAGAAACCCTTCTCCTCCAAACAGATATTTCCAGAGCAAACACTACCATCCCCAGATCTAAAAATTGGAATGAAGTAACCTTACCGGAACAATGAGAATTAGAAAATAAGGTTCCTCAACAAATTGTTCAAAATTCTGAACCAACTAATATAGTCCAACATCCTGAAGGAAGAGTAACTATCTAATTTGCAAGAAGATCTTTCGATATGAGATCCAACCCTTCATTCCATACAACTTCTTCAAGAGCATCACTTGATCATCGTTCTAATCTTCCTAAAATAATCACTATACTACCTAGTACTCCTAATACTCATAGGACTACCCAGAGTACCAGCAACACTCTCCAGAATTTACAAGTACATAGGGAAACTCTCACAACACCTCTTGAGTCAGAAATTAGTGGCCTAGACAACATATCAGGAATAACCATACCTATTTACCAACAAAATGAAACTGAACCTGTCATACAAAGAACGGATTCTCCTACATATTCTCAGATTGATAGTGAGTTAAATGTTTTAGAAAAAGAATTTGAACCAAACAAAGCCTTCCTTAATCAAGATTTCAATTAAGTAGAAAACAAAACCATTAGAGAATGGTTCTTTGAAACATTTGCTGAATCAACTGCAGAAATCAAAAAGCAGTACTATGACTTCATATACAAATATCAAACTCACATATTCTTCTTTGATTGGTTTGAAGAACACTTCCTAAAGCCCAAAGAAATAATGGTACTTGAACATCATTACAAATGGAAACTTGAAAATGATGACATTGTAGAATCCTTACACCCACCGCTTAGGAAAATAACCATCCAAGTAAGAGAAAGCTAGATTACAGCAGCCCCATTCAAGATTGCCAACAAAATGGAAGAATCTATTAATATTCCCAAGATAATTGAACAAAACAATTACACCAATCAACACCTGTCAACAATAGGAAAGCAATTAGTTAGAATTGAATCTTCAATTCAGAACAATACACAAACAAACCCTAAAATAGACCCAGTAAAACAACCCTTGTTCAAGACTTTTGAACTTCCCAAATGGTTTAGCCCTGAATTCACCAAAGTAGTAGAACAAAGAAGACAATTAATAGGAGAAGAAGAGTCAAAACTCATACTTGAGACACCTATGCTCCAAGAGTTGACTGTCAGAGATACTCTTGACAAATTCAAACCAAGTATCAGTACCCTTGACAAAATCAATACCACTTCTGATGATGAAAACATCAATGAAGTTAATGATTTTAATTGGAAACAACCACAAAAATTATACCATAATAGAGCTACCCCTCATGACATAGCTTTAGAAGAATCATCCTCCCAAAAGATACAACATAGATACTCCCAGATGCTATTTATGAATGGAACATCAATGGCATAGCAGAATCCAACTTACTAAATATTCTAAACAACATGATAATGTTGGCCAATGCCTATAAAACTCAACAAGATGTTTCTGACCAAGCTGTTGCTAATCTTTTATTAGCCGATTTTACTGGACAATTGAAAGGTTGGTGGGATAATTACCTCACAGAAGAACAAAAAACACAAATCCTGCTTGCTTATAAAAGAGATGATTTTGGCCAAATAATCTATGATGATAATGGCCACTCTATCCTTGACGCTGTTAATACCCTCATATATTCTATTTCTCAACATTCATAGGTGACCCATCTCATATTAGAGATAGAAATGAAGAACTCCTTTCTAACATGAGGTGTAAATCATTAGGAACATTCCGCGAATATAAAGATTTGTTTCTTCATCGTGTCCTAGTCAGACCAGACTGTAATCAACCATTCTGGAAAGAAAAAAATTTAGATGGAATACTAAAACTTATAGGAAACCAAGTCTGAGACAAAATAAGAGAATATAATAATGGCCAGATTCCCTATGACCATCTTTCTTATGGAAAAATAGTCTCACATATTTATAGACAAGGCATCCGGACGTGTAATGCCATCAAATTGCAAAAACAAATCAAGAAAGAGAAAATATTAGGCAACAAAACACTAGGTGACTTTTGTGCCCAATATGACCCTTTCTATGAAGGAAAAACAAAATCTAAATGTACAGGAGATTGCTCCAAGGAAAGGAAACATAACCGTTATAAGTCATATCACAAAAAACCTAGATCTGATCGTTCTGATAAATTGGTTGACAAAAAATCCAAAAACTATAAAGAAAATCCCAAACATAAGAATCACCAAAGTAACACGAGAAAAAATTACAAAGATATCATATGTTATTCCTGTGGAAACAAAGGCCATACTGCCAAATATTGCAGAATTAACAAAAAAATAGATGAACTATGTTTAGAAGAAAACACCCTCCACCAACTAAAAAACATATTTGCCCAAACTAATACTAGTTCTTCTGATGAATCAATAGAAGAAGGCATACAAGTTAATGAACTTGAAACATCATCTGATTCTAATTATGAAGACACCACTCCACAACTAAATATGCTCACCACAGAAGAAGCTTTTCTTCTTAGCACCGTTGATCAAATCGAAGACCCAGTAGATAGACAAGATTACTTAGACCAACTCCATTCTTCCATGAACATAGTCTCTAGAAGTAATTCTTCCTATAACCTCAAAGATATTCTTAATAGAAATAAATCCCACACTAGACCAATAAACATGAATGACCTTCAGAATGAAATAAAAGCACAAAAAATAGAAATACAAGCTTTAAAAAATACTTAGAAAAGTATGTCCAATGATATATATAGAATCCAATTAGCCCTCTCCCATTCCAAAATAGAAGCCCCTGAGGGAACTAATACCATCATATATCCAGAAAGAAAGGATTCAGATACTAGAACAGATCCAGGCTATTTAATGTTATTAACAGAAATAACATCCCAAAAATGGATAATCAATGTTTCTATAAAAATTAATAATGAATATGTAATCGAAACAACAACACTTTTCGATACAGGAGGAGACCTTAATTGCATCAAAGAAGGCCTTGTTCCAACAAAATATTTTGATAAGACTTTGGAAACCTTGAAATCAGCCTTTGGTGATAAACTTAATATCAATTACAAATTACCCGAAGCCCTAATAATGAAAGACCAGGGTCTCTTATAAAACCTCTTTCCTCTTGGTTAAAAATATGAGACAATAAGTAATTCTAGGAACTCCTTTCATACAATTAATTCAACCCTTCATAGTTAATAATGAAGGTATTGAAACTCAGTATTTTAACAAAAAAATAAGGTTCGACTTCATAACTAAATCCCAAAAACGAACCTTAAACTTTCTACAAGAAAGGTCCATTTCAGAAATAAATTGTCTCATAAAAGACAAAGAAACACAACTAGAATTTTTAAAAGAAGACTTAGAATTCAAAAGATTAGAAGAAAATCTCACAAAAATCACCACCAGAGACAAAATACAATTTTTACAACACCAAATAGAAAAAATCATATGTTCCACTCTTCCTAATGCTTTTTGGGAAAGAAAAAAACATATTATAACACTTCCTTATGAACAAGGATTTATTGAAACAGATATACCGACAAAAGCTCGTCCTACTCAGATGAACCAAGAAGTTTTAAAATTTTGTCAAATAGAAATACAAGATCTCCTGAGTAAAAAACTCATAAGAAAAAGCCAGTCACCTTGGAGCTGTTCTGCTTTTTATGTCAACAAAAATGCTGAATTAGAAAGAGGAGTACCTAGACTTGTCATAAATTATAAACCTCTCAATACAGCCCTTAGATGGGTATGTCATCCAATTCCTAATAAAAAAGACCTACTAAACAGATTTTGCAAAGCAAAAATTTTCTCTAAATTCGATATGAAATCCGGATTTTGGCAAATACAAATCAATGAAAAAGACAAATATAAAATTGCCTTCACAGTCCCTTTTGGTCAATACGAATGGAATGTAATGCCTTTTGGTCTAAAAAATGCCCCGTTAGAATTTCAAAGAATCATGAATGACATCTTCAACCCTTATTCAGAGTTCATCATAACATATATTGATGATGTACTAATTTTCTCCTCAGGAATAGAACAACATTTTAAACATATCTCCATATTTACAAAAAGAATGATAAAAAACGGTCTAGCAATTTCCCTCACTAAGGTCTCACTATTCTAAACTAAAATACGTTTCTTAGGACACAACATCCATTCAGGAACCATATTCCCCATAGAAAGGTCAATATCTTTCACTGATAAGTTTCCTGATGAAATTAAAGATAAAACCCAATTACAACGATTCTTAGGAAGCCTTAATTATGTCCTAGATTTTTTTCCCAAATATTAATATCATATGTAAACCTCTCCACCAAAGATTACAAAAGAATCCTCCACCATGGGCAGATGTCCATACTAGCACAATCAGGACCATAAAAGCCCACATTAAACATATACCAATTCTCCACTTAGCTGATCCAACTGCTTTCAAAATAGTTGAAATTGATGCTTCGGAAATAGGATATGGAGGAATTCTTAAATAAATCCATAGCAACAAGGAATCAATAGTACAGTTCATATCCAAACATTGGAATCCAACCTAGTAGAACTACTCTACCATAAAGAAGGAAATCTTTGCTATAGTCCTCTCTATTTCTAAATTCCAAGGAGATCTTTTAAATAAAAAATTCCTCTTACTAATCGATTGCAAATTAGCAAAAGATGTTTTAAACATTGCATCAAAACAAATCTTTGCAAGATGGCAGGCTATCCTTTCTGTTTTTTATTTTGACATACAATTTATAAATGGTTCATCTAACTCCCTGCCTGATTTCCTCATATGATAATTTTCATAGGGGATACAACCAGAATAGCAATCACTATGCCATGACAAAAGAAAAAGGACAAAGAAAAAGCCATAGAAGACCAATCGTCCTCCTCAAATACTAGAATTACCAAAAACCCCATATTACCCATGAAATCCTGGGCACAAACAGCAGAAGAATTAGGTCTCATACCTGATCAAACATGGTATCATAGCCAACCTGATAGCCAACCCATACCCAATACCCTAGAATCCATAGCCGACTTCTCAAAACTTGCCAAAGTACTATCAAAAGAAACACTCAATACTATCCTAGCCCAATACCTCATTAGCCAAGTACAAAATCCAGCTTCCAAAATCTTTACCCAATCACTACTTACACAATCACAAGCCCAATCCTCCAAAGCAGTAAGTGATAACCCCTCACCATTAGCAGCTCAAAGATAGGCAGAATACCAAATGTTGAAACAGAAAAAATTACTCAGCGAGGTGATTATAAGACCAGCAAAAACCTCCCAACAAATGACCTCTCAACAAACGAGGTCTTAATTTTTTCAAAAACAAAAATATGGAATGATTCTCTCCATTGAGGACAGTTTTTATGATAAAGATCCAAATCAATTTGCAAAAAACATATTTCTGAAGGATGGTATTTCAAATCATACGATATGGATAAACCATTGGCTTTTTACGAACACATATTAGTTGAAACTGAATTAGCCAAATTCACCCATTTCTCTGATAAAAATGACACCAACCACATTCTTTACTCTACTGTTATGATTATCAGGATCATACATCCAAATGAATGGAGCGAAGAACCTCATACACTCAAAAAATTCATTGCCAGACTCACACAAAGACTCCCATATTGTGTTTCCTATTCATATTGGGACTACTAGCAAACTTGGTGGAATGCCTTTTACAGACAAAATAACCAAATGAAGCATACTTGATTAATGTATTTCAAAGACAGGTTTGCAAGACAAAATCTCCCAAATTGGTTCAGCCATTGGTGGGCATATTTCGGACCCACTGAACAAATAATCCATCCCACACTCATACCTGGATGGCAACTTTTCAGAAAAAGTTTTCATCATTCCCAATATGACATAAGGTTCCCATGCCTCCTCAATTATTTTGTTATATTCAGAATATCTTGGGTCTCAACCTGGGATTTCACATATTCTCACATAGATCCAGTATTGGTTCTCCTACGATAGCATAAAACAAAATGGTGGGATAAATTCAAATTTCAAAACTAGGGCACAGAAGGAATGGTTCAAAATTGGTTGGAAGAAAACCAACCACAAAAAATAATGAACCAAACTTCATATCTCCAAGAAAAATCCCAAATAATGACAGCACTTGCAGCAGCAAAAACCAAAGAAGAATGCTATGACAGAATTGGTCAACTACATGACCAACGATCCAAAGAAATTACTTCATCAACAAATAGCAATGAAGGAAGCCAGGAAGCAACTTCAACATACCGCTTGGCGTCTCCATAAACAAACTACTGTTCATTTTACCATTCACACTTTTACTGTGCACTTACTACTAGTTGAAACACTATAGCACGAGCACTATAAAAGAACAAACCATGCACAGGAAGTGGCAGGCATTTGTGTACCACTTCATAGAGCCATTCGAAACCCTCGAAACCCTCTCCGTAGAGTCTCACCTTCTTCGAAACCCTCGAAAACCCTCTTCACCCGAAAGTATCCCTCTAGTTTTGAAGTAAGTTTTCGAAATCATAACATAGTTTCTTCATATTAGATCCTAACCTCTCATGGTTAGTTGATCTACCCATATATTTCACATCAGTTCAGTGACGGAGAGTGGATTATCGCCCCAGATCTGAAATTGGTTTTAATTTTTCTTTTGCAGTTGATTCAGTTCCTGCACGAGTACTTTACTTTCTTTAGTTTATGCACTTGTAACTTACAGTTTCTTCATATTTGTAACCCGTACTTCGATATTATCATCTATTACCACCTATATGGTTGGGTTCTTCATCCCTTGATGTTTTTGCATACTTCTGCTCTCCATACTTTATATATTTCTTGCCTTACATATAATCTTTAATGTTTGAGATTTTGCTTAGTTTAATCTTCATTTATATTTCATTCCTCCATCTAGTCGACTTCCTCTACACCATAACCCTAACCTTTGAGTTATTTTACGATATTATATACACCTTCACAGAACTCTCAGACTACTTCGATTATATCAGAGACATAGAACCACTAAAGTTCTTCCATATCATAAATAGATCCCACTAACTACAGATCTACTTAGGCTCTTCTATCTTTCTTCATCTCTCGTTTCGAATCTGCAGATCCTGCACCCTTATGGTATATATATAATTGTGAGTTTTTATTTGTAAAGTAAGGGATTTTAAAATGTTTTTATCTTTAAGGGAAACTGTAAGACTGAGGTGACTATCAAAATGGATTGGACCGTTGCAGAGACTAGTCTCTACGGTTCCAAGGATGGAGTCATCATGTTTTAAAAACCCGGCATCTCTTAGGACTAGGAGTAAAGAAGTGTCTAAGCCTTCTTTAGTAAGGGGTTTAACCCCTACTTGGACAAGGCCGATATGAATAAAATTCCATTTTTGAGCATGTTTCTTATAGAATCTTTATTCAAGAGTTGTATGGAAGAGAAAGAATTTGAAAGGGGAACATCACGTTCTTCGGTAGCAATAACGTAGTCATTTTTCCCGAAAATCTTCCGATTAGAATACTCATAAATTTGAGTAATTTTTACTTTATGTCACGCCCCGAACCCCGAGCACGCGACAACCCCTTCTCTTGATCGATTGAAAGCGACGTCCCAGTACTCGTCGACGACCATTCATTTTAATCTTTCGTTATGTGCAAGCGGAAGACGAACCATCCATAGTCCAACAAACAATCAAGCAATCAATCAGGGATAGAGGGATGAACAGCAGAAACCTCGACTATTCATTTATACAACTTACTGGATTAACCAACGGAGGATCGTCTTTCGAATTACAAGCCCGTCAAAAGGGGCCAATCCATCCTCTAAGCCAGGCCAAAAAGAAACTAGGTTAATCCAGCTATACAAAATGAACCATTGGGTTCAACACCACGGTCACTCAGACCCATCAGACTCGACCCCGTCAGGTCGATCATTGGAGAAGCAGGGGCAGGATTCTCCACTGCGGGTGCACCATTCTAGGGGCCTGAAAATGGTTAACCACGACGGGTTGAGATAAAATCTCAGCGAGTTCTTCCCCTAAGCCCCAGTTAGTACACCAACTCAACCTGGGGTATCTCTCTAGAACCACCCCTCACTCAACCCAACAACAAACAACCAGCAACCTGCAAGCAAACAACAGACAGGGGCAACCAATAAACAATTAATCGGTTCGCATGCAACCTTACCCGGTATGCCATACCCTGCACGTTATAAGTCAGCACAATACACGCAATGCACATGGCCGTTAGATGATGCAGTTCATCAATCACATGCTAGTCGCGTCACAAGCGATCTCACCTGGTCATTGCCACACCCTGCACGTTATCAATTCATGCGTGCGTGCCATAAATAATGTGATCATCTCATGCATAATCGGAACCAATGATGCCATGTTGTTCTCATGCACTCTCGCATCCACATGTGCTCTGATTATTTCTACCTCACAGGGCTACAACTTGGCCGAGGTGCAACGGCGCTACGGCGTCCTTCCTCCGCAAAGGCGCAACCGTGCCCTTCCGTGCAGGCCGAGGCGCTACGGCGCTATGGCACCCTTCCTCCGCAGAGGCGCAACCGTGCCCTTCCGTGCCCAAAAGACATCAAGGGATACTCTCCCAATACCGCATGCCCAACGAACGTCAAGGGATACTCTCCCGAGACTGCATACCCAACGAACGTCAAGGGATACTCTCCCGAGACCGCATGCCCAAAGGATGTCAAGGGATACTCTTCCAAGATGGCGGTTTCAACTTAGTGATCATACAAGCATACCATCACAACCCACTTATTATCTTTGAGCATTAGCCAATGCACAAATGCTTGCATATGAAACCTCAAATCATTTCTCACAAAAGCGGTCCATTTCGATGTCCCTCGGACAAACCATTTTCCCTACCTTTCTCATAAAAGCGGTCCATTTCCGATGTCCCTCGGACAAATCATTTTTCCCTTTTTGTGAAATTCACACGATTCATGCGAATGTTCATGCCACGACACATCAATTTCACTTCATATGATCAAGACACATGAAATTATGCACAATTTCACTTCCGGATGAACAGTCCGTGAATAGTGAATGTAAACAAGGCACGTGAACAAGAATCGTGAACAAGCAAAGCATAATTAAATAATTTAATTCAGAAATCACATAATTTAATCAATAAATGCAGAAATTAAATAAATCAATTAATCAATTTAATCACAAGATGCTTAATTAGCACATAACACACAATTAAGCATAATTAAACAAGATTAAGCAAATCCAATCTTAACCCTTAATCTAACCACCTATCTTAGGGCTAATACACTTAATTAAACATCTTAATCATCCCTTAGTACTAATTAACCCAATCCTAAGCAAGTTTAGGCACTAAATAGGGTTTAGGAGCTAAACTCACCCATTAAGTGGGCCGGAGACGCGGATGTGGCGGTGACGAACCCGACACCCGGGGACTTCTCCCACGATACTCCAAGGTGGTCCCGACCTCAACACAGCAGCAACAACTTCGGATTCCCCACTGAACTTCACAAAACAGTACTGCAGGAGGAGAAGGTTGCTGGTCGGAGCAAAAACAAGCTGGCCAGAGCTCCGGCGAGCTGCGGGCCGACAACCGGCGGCACTTAGGGGTCGAGGGGGAACTATTGGAGGCTGGGATGGGCGGTGGTTTGGTCGGAAATGGAGGAAAACAGCATCAAAGGCGAAACTGTGCAGTACCGCGTGAACAGTAGGCGGTCGGCGAGCAGCCGGCTTCCGGAGGCCGTACGGATCGGTCTCCGGCTCCGTTCGACGAACAGCCAATGCTATCCGTACGGAATCTCTCTCCCGAGCGTAACGGTGGGTGGCACGGCCCTAGATTCCATCGGGAAGGCAATGAAAACTCAGATTTCGATGGAAGGTCAGAAGTTGAAAATTGCAGGAAGAAGGGAAACAAGGGGAGAGAGGGCTGCGATTTGTGAGGGCTGAAGGAGGAGGAGAGAGAGAGCATTGAGGGCTGCTTCTAGGCCTCATCAATGCCATTAAAGGCTTAGCTCAAGTCCCCACAAAACATGACATCATCTTCTTTCTCTTCCTTTGACTTTTCTCCAAAATATCCAAGGGCATTTTGGTCATTTCCACTTTGCATATTTCCCAATCTGTCCTTTGGCTGAAAATGAAAGGCGGGCCTAGGAAACGGGCTTGAAAATGAATAGGAACGGGCTCGGGAATTTCTTGGGCTCGAATCGGCTCAAGGTTAAACAACGGGCTCGGAAGAGTACAGGGTCGGTTTGGCCCAACGGGCTCACTGGCTTGCCTCGGGCCTTCCATGGCGGCTATCCCACCTTGGGCGTGAGGCCCACACTGTTCTTGCCCAACCCATGTTCTCGTAGGCTCGTTCCTCAGTCCGTAAATCCCCTTTCCCAAAACTCGGCTCAATTGACACTATCGACTGTCAAAGAAGCATCGTCCAAAAGTCCGTCTTGGACGTTCCCGAAAATTCGAAGTCCAATCTTGGATTCTCATGCCTTGTCAATTTTGTCCAAATGTCATTTTGGTATAATTCAAACTAATAGGCGGCTTCGAGGATTCACGCGTAACCGACTCGTGTCAAACCACGTTCAAGACTTCTCGACACATGGACGTCCTTGACGACATGAAATTGCGAAGGATAGATTCTTATTTCAAAGTACACGATTATCAAAGATCGACATAGGGTCGTTCGTGGGTTTGATAACAGTAGACGGAATCACCCGTCATCCCATTATTTCTATCCGCGAATCGACCTCTAGTCATCTCTGAAATCGGCCTGCATGACTACAGGATCGTCCTTACACAAGTCTCACGGTCGAGTCGTTTTCCCAGGTTAAGTTCTTTTGTCGTACGAATTCTGTCCTCAGTAGCCTTTCCCCTCAAGGTCAGTATCTCGGAAATGATTGGGTCCGAGCGAAATAAACCAACAATGCATTTGCGAAATTCATGTTCACTCACCCCTCAAAGGGCTCGAATTTCAGGACGTCACACTTTAGGAATGTCCAATTTTCTATAGATTTATTAAAATCTTCTATGCTAATCTCTTCTCTATTTATACGATCTTGATCTAAGGACATTTGTGATATAGAACTAGAAGAAGACATGGATCTTCTTAATAAGTTCATTTGCACGAGACTACTTTCTTCTCCCTATGGTTCGATAACTAATGCTAACCAACGGTCTCACTACCCAACTTGGGTTTTATTGTCGGGACTACAACAGACACGTAAATAACCTAGGAAGAATTCCACGAAGGTAAATCGTCTCAAGTGTCAAAATGAATTTATAAAGAGTCACTATATCCACCCCCTTGGCTTTGATACCATACAACATACCAAGGATCTGAGGTGTAATTAGAGAAAGGATTAGAGAAATAATTAAGTTTAAGCTTAAGCTTAATCTCAATTAATGGTTTAGAAAAATGGATTTAATTTAGATTTAGTAACGGAGTAATGGTGATGATGAGATGAAATAGAAGATGCTGAATTATAATTGAGGTATATGAAATATAATTGTAAGCATAAGGGTAGAATAGTAAGAAGAAGTGCATATAATAAAATTGTAAGTAATTAAATCACTAACCACAGGCGGTTAAATCGGCCGATTGTGGGGTATGAGCAATAATTTAAATAGACAGGAACGTTAAATAAAGTATTGCATTAATTGAAAGTCATAAGTATAGATATTTAAAGTTGCATAAAAAATACAAGTGCAATATTGAAAAGATCTTATGATTCACAAACCATGAGCAGGGTTTGTAACTATTGATCTAACGGGGGTTTATGATAATAGAATGGTAAGATGGAAATATGAAAATTTTACCAAGGACCGATCAGAACCAAGTACTTTGGTTATTGATCTTGAAAGAAAATGTAAAAGGGTCAGTTGTTGGATGAAGAGGTGAAGAGAAGTGAAGAGCTCCTTCTGGATGAGGGAGGTCTTCTTGGGATGAAGGTAAGAATGAAGTAGAAGGACTCTATTAGTTGTTTGAAGCCTGCCTTCTTCTTCTATGCAATGGTCTATTTAAAGGAGAGACTATTTGTCTATAGTAAAAAGTGACTTGATTGAACTGAAAGTGCACAATAATACAATGATAAAACGTACCAAATTTTAAAATATAGAATCTGATTTGACCTAAAGAGCACAAAGATTCAGTGAGAGTCTTTATGCAAAATTCATGGAATATTTGAGCAGAACCACGTGATGAATCCTTTGGCATTGGTTGTCCCACCTTTGCTTTTTAGTCTTCATATTCTGCCAGATTAATGCCATAGCAATCATCTTCATTGGTGTTGCCACTATGGTGAGTGTGGGAAGAGCTTGAACCTTCCAGCTCGCTTATTGCCTGTTTTAAAAGTCCCTTGAGTTGATCTTGAGACTGAGTTGAAGCCAATTTAGATAAAATGAATTCCTTATCATGGAGGAAAGGGGTAACTCCTTCAGTGGAGAGGATATTAGAACAATTCTGGTTAGGGTTTTTCTTGCTCAACTAGTCTGTGACTGATTGTTCACTTACCCTATTAAAAAATTTAAAACCATCCCACCAATTTACTATGAATTTTTGGGTCAATATAAGATTATTTGATTCAACGACCCTTTTGTATTCAAATTTCCATGCCATAACCCATGATACTCCGAAGTATATGAAAAAGAGCATCAATTCAGGGAATCTTTCTTTAGATGAAAGAGGTTTATATTTGCTAGAGAAGAGTTTGAAACTGAGTTGCACCAAAGGGTGCAAAATATCACTAATGGTCCAAAATGTTTCCACCAACGAATGAACCAGAAGGGTATCATGCGGGTATTTAAATCTTCAAAAAAGATCAGCCATGTATGAGAGTTATTGGCATTTTTCCTGAGGAAAGTATTCTACCAGGCTTGTTGGTAATCAAAATATGAATAAGAGGTTATGTATGGAATGGCTTCGGTGATCTTGGTATCGAATTTGACCATGGTTGTGGGAGTGGATTTCCACATGGTAGGATGAATGATCTTGTGAATCCTAGCTATGGAGTAATTAATATGATTTTTGTTCGCAAAGTGTTTGAAAGTGACAGATTTGGTTTATGTCAAAATCCTTTCATAAAACTCCATTGTTTTGTAAGGATTATGTGGAGTATAATTAAACTTCTCAGAAAACATATTTTTTGCAAAAATAATTGGGTCTTCGTTATAAAAACCATTTTCAATAGTGCAAATATTTTGATAATTTGTTTTATCAAAAAATTTTGATTTTGGAGGGGTTGCCTTTGTAGGTTGAATTATCACCTCACTAAGAGTCATTGTTCCCTTTGGTTTTCTGACACTCAAAGAGGAAGGATTCAGGCTTACCTCAACTTGGTTAGTATCTGGATTATTGAAGGCTATTTTAAGAGGCTTTAGGGCGTCTTGATGGGACGGGTTGGATATGGAAAATTGGGGGTTTGAAGGTAGCGACGAAGGTTCCTCTTTGGCAGATCTAATAATCTGGGTATTTGATGTATTGGAAGGTTGCTGAGCTGCTTGTAACCAACTTCTGATATTGGTCATATTTTTTGACTTTGTCTTCGAAGACTGGGCAATTTCCTTGCCTTTGTCTTTTCCGGTGGGTTTGGGAGGCATTTTCCCTATAAAAATTCTCGTGTGAGAAAATCTGGTAATGAATTTGAAGAATCGTTTATTAATTCAATATCAAAATCAAAAACTAATAAAATGGCTTGCCATCTGGCAAAGATTTGTTTCGAAACAATATTCTATATATATATAGATAATTTCTATCCAATACTAACACGGGACTTAAGTCTCCTCATAAATAATAAAATCTAAACGCATCATTCAGTGAAAGATATTTCTTTGCGGGTATAAAACTGGCGAAACACTAATTCACTTATAACCATAATTACGGAATCGGTCATTCATCATCAAGACATCAATTTCACGTCCTCAGCACTGCTGAATATAATAGATACCGACAATGCGGAGAATTCAGGTTCTAACTGAGTTTCGCATCACCGACCCTGTAGTTGCAACGTAAATCCGTGCAGCGCTTGAAGAACCTTCTTAAGTCTCTCCTTGACCTCTGGATCGAACAAGTTCCCCTCGCTGTCGAATTTTTTAGGTGGTTGAAATGCGTTCAGGAAGAACTGGGGCGTGTTGATGAAATGAAGATCGCAATAGACTCCAATTTGACGGAGATGATGCTGCCCTAGTAACCCACCGGAACTTCCCCCCACGCTCACAATGGCAGCTGCCTTACCGGCCCAAACATTCGGCGGTCTAGACGCCCAGTCGATCGCATTCTTTAAAGGTGCTGGTATGGCAAAAAGAAGAAAATGATTAAGAAATGGACGACAGCAACAAATGCATAACGTTATCATCCTTTACCATAGTGTGATAGCTAGCCAAAAATTTCAAGCTGACAACGAATGTCGCATACTTGTTTTCCTCCTGAGCAGGAATTGAACCAGACCATAATAAACGGCAACATCAAACTTACTTTTCAATATCGAGGAGATGGATTAATAGTAAAGAAACAGACATGCATGCGAGGATTATAAAGGTTCAAACTCTCAACACCATGAAGTATTGATAACCTCGTGTTTGGGCTATTCACTCTTACTTCTACTTGGGTTCTACTTGATGGTAAAAGATCATTAAGGTGTTCATGACCCAGGTTCATTGTTAGAAACAAAAAGTCCATTTCCTCAACTTTTATAGCTGGAATAATATCAGAAACGATGATCGTCTCATTAGACTCAGTGATCAGAGTGTAAATTCCAGTAACATGTAACCTGGAACCTGCGTGTTGAAGTGGAAAAAGCGCACCTAACAAACATTTGGAGATTAGTACGGCGATGTTGTTGGATCGGAAATTGAGACTTCTTTCAGATTTACTGGCTTTAGTGAAATCGGATGATTTTGGCAATGTGTAGTCCACCACCGACTTTGGATAAGAAACTGACAGACTTATGAATTCAAAGTAGTAGTATATAGTTCTCTTTAGTGTATACATATTCAATGAACTAGAGACCCATTTGAGAGAAGGATGATTTTTTTTTATACTTTCTTTCACACAAAGATTACTGACATCTCTGAGAACCGTAACAATGCATAGGGTCACCTCACACCATACCTATTATCAGCAACAGAGCTTCCACATGAGACAATTAAGTCATGACATCTGCAGTGTCAGTGAAATTAACATTCTCCAAATTGGTTTAGGAGAGAGATCAGTCTCATAGTAAAGAAACTGAATGAATGGTCTGTTGAGAAAACTCATAGTTTTGATGCTAACAAAACATCTTATGAATGATATTTATATATCAAACTCTTGAAGGAAAATGACACAGAATGACATAGGCTTTAAAGTCTGCTTGTTGTAGAAGATAAATCATAAGATGTCTTAGAGTCTGATCGTATCAGACGGAAAGACTCATCTAGACTGAGATTTAAGTCTGACCGTACCAGACTGAGATTTTAAGTCGGAACGAACCAGATGGAAAATCTAGGCAAACTCAGAACTTAAGACCATCAGACTTAAGATGAACTTACACGTTAAGATCACCAACGGTAGAGTATTTTTACTTACCTTATTTATGTTGATTCTGTTATACTAATCTGATTGATAGGATCAATTAGTGAGCAACTTCCAATGAAGAATAGAGCACTTATGGAAGCCCGGATTCTGGTTGTGTGGGCGAACATAATCTAAAGGGATCTGATATACTCTCAACGGTCAAAAAGACTTACCTTATAAAGTCTGTCTAAGGAAGGGAATACAAAACTCTCAAGGAAAGAGCCAACGATCGAGTATGGCTTGGAGAGTATTTAAGGGTAGGTTGAGACTTAGGGGAAGATGAGATGAACATTATTCCAAAGCCGATTCAATTCTTCAATTGTTGTTCATAGTGCGCATTTGAGTGATCTCGGTGTTTTACAAAAAGAGAGTGACTTAGTGAGACGGATCATCACTGAGTACAAACATTCGAAAGTGTGTAATCACCGCTGATCATGTAGTGAAATACAGCCGATTGGATGGTCGCTTGGAGAGTGGACGTAGGCTTATCAAAAGCCGAACCACTATAAACAGTGTTTGCAATCTTCTCTAACTCTCTCTACTTGATTTCAGTTAGTTGAATGCAAAAGTTATATATATTTGCATGAATAATCTCTCTACACCTATTCACCCCCCTCTAGGTGTTTATACTAGTTAATATCAATATAGCCTATATATATCTTGAAGTGTTTGTTACTTCTGAGTTAAAGATCCTTTATGGCTAGTATTCTTGCACCAGGTTTAATTGAGGGGCAGAGCAACACTCGTTCACCGTACTTCGACGGCAAGGATTATAATATCTGGAAGAATAAAATGAAGGCCTTTCTCAGGTCGAAAGATCCATTGGAATGGGATGTGGTTGAGAGGGGAATTGAGCCCACTGATAACGCTAGAAAGACGTCAAAAGTACCGATGGGAAAGAAACAACCATCTCGCCACTCTTTCTCCGAAGAGATAACCAAGAGACAAACTCTTGATGCTAAGGCCATCTACTCTATTTACTGTGCTTTATCACCTAATGAATATAATCGAATATCTTCTTGTGATACAGCAAAGGAAGTATGGGATAGATTGCATGTAACCTATGAAGGAACTGATCGTGTTAAATAGACCAAAGTAAATATTTTACTTGGTCAATATGAATCCTTTAAGATGAAGCAGGGAGAGTCAATAGGAGATATGTTCAGTCGTTAAACGGATTGGCATATCAAGGACAACCTGTTCCTGGACCAATGAAGGTCAACAAATTTCTGAGAGAACTGTCAAAAGAATGGAACAATGTGAAGACATCTATTAGAGAAACTCTGCGGATTTCACCACTAACAGTCGATGAGCTCGTAGGCACTCTGCAGTCCTATGAGGCAGAACAAATGAACGAGGAAATAGAATCCAGAGGTAAAAAGTCCATTGCTCTTAAGTCTAACACTGATTCTAATGATATAGATTCTGAGGAAGAGCTGGACGACGAGGAACTTGCACTGCTGATAAAAAAGGTAAAGAAATTAAACATAAAAGGCAGGAAGTTCAACAACAGGAAACAAAACAGACAATCTGGACAGCGCAGAACTGATTACGAGGATGATTATGCCAAAGAGGTAATTTGTTTTGAATGTAAGAAAAATGGACATATTAAACGAGGCTGTCCCAAACTCAAAAAGAACAAAGGGAAATTCGAGAAGTACAAGAAGGCTCTCAAAGCTGAAACATGGAGTGACACAGAAGTTGAGGATAGTGAAGACGAATATGGAAACATCTGTCTTATGGCACACTCAGACTCAGACTCTGAAACAAATTCAGGCTCAAACTCAGACAGATAAATCGAGGTAAATCATTCTAATATTCCTATAGAAGTTTCAGATTATATAAATGAGCTTTGTTCTAATCTAAAATCTACTCTGAAAAGGATCTCCAAATTAAAAAAAGAAAATTACAAGTTGAATCAACAGAACGTTTCTTTGAAAGGAAAATTGGATGATTTGAAAAAGGAATTTTTGGAAATAAAGGAAAATCGAGAGTTTATTTTAAATGAGAATGAATCTATTAAAAAGGAATTTTTGGAAATAAAGGAAAATCGAGATTCTTTGCAAAAGGAGAATGATTCTTTCAAAAAGGAATTCTTAGATATTACCACAAAATTTTCTAAAGGATCAAAAACCCTACAGCATATACTTTCCATTCAAATTCCTTATTATGATAAGTCTGGACTTGGTTTTTATAAGGAAAATGATTCCCTGATTGATTTTCCTAAAGTCAAGGAAAGAATAAGACAAAGACCTCCTCGACAAGCTTACAAAAATCGTTTCAAAAATAATTTTGTAAGACCTATTGGTAGAAACAATCTTAAATGTTCTAACTGTGGAGAAAAAGAACATTTTGAAAACAAATGTCCTAAAGTCTGGAGACCTGTTCAAAAGAAATGGATAGAAAAAGCTTATACTACTAACTACAATGGACCCAAGAAAATTTGGGTACCAAAGAAAAAATGAGTATATGTAAACATTGTAGGTAAGCTTCAAAAGTAAGAAGAAATGGTATTTGGACAATGGATGTTCAAGACATATGATAGGAGACTCAAAGATGTTCATTGGATTTGAAAGAATCAAAGGAGGAACAATTTCGTTTGGAGGAAACACCAAATGAAACATTATAGGACAGGGAACTGTCAAGATCGGTAGCTTAATCATCAACAACGTTTCTCTAGTCAAATGATTAAACTACAATTTTCTGAGCATCAGCCAGTTATGTGATGCCAGCTTCAGAATAAACTTCAAAGAGAACCTATGTTCTGGAACAAACAATGACTTTTCGCAGACTTTTACTGGACGAAGACATGGGAACATTTATCTTCTGGACATAAATAAAGATACTGCAAAATGTCTATTATCACCCAAGATGAAGCGAGATATGTGGCACTGCAAACTTGGACATGTCAGCATGAAACAAATTTCCAAGCTTGCCAGCAAAAAGCTTGTTCGTGGCTTGCCTTCATTAAGTTACAAGAAAACAGAGCTTTGCTTTGCATATACGCTGGGAAAACAGGTAAGAAGCTCTTTCAAGTCTATAAAACAAATTTCTACTAATCGTGTGTTACAACTTCTTTACATAGACTTATTTGGACCAACTAGAACCCAAAGCATTGGAGGTAAGAAGTACTGTCTTGTGATAGTAGATGATCGCTCTCGATTTACATGGGTATATTTTCTAGCAAATAAAGGAGATACCTTCTCATATTTCTCAACATTTGCAAAGAGGGTCAAAAATGAAAAATGGTACTCTATTTCAAGTATCAAAACAGATCATGGGGGAGAATTTGAGAATCAAGACTTTTCAAATTTTTGTGACAAAAATGGTATACATCATACATTTTCATCTCCTTACACTCCAAAACAAAATGGAGTTGTGGAAAGAAAGAATAGGTCTTTGCAGGAAATGGCCATAACATTGCTTATAGAAAGCAAGGTGGCAACTCGGTTCTAGGCAGAAGTAGTTTTTACTTCTTGCCATATTATTAATAGAGTATTTCTTAGACCAATTCTTGAGAAAACCTCCTATGAGATTTTCAAAGAAAGAAAACCTATTGTTTCCTACTTTCGAATTTTTGGTTGTCTATGCTATATCCTTAAAAATGTTAATTATCAACCTAGTAAGTTTGAAGAAATGTATTTTTCTGGGCTATTCAAACTCTAGTAAAGCATATAGAGTGTTCGATAAGAACACTCAGACAGTGGAAGAACCCATGAACGTAATCTTTCTGGAGAAAGAAGTTTCAAAACAGAGCAGTACAGTAAATGAAGAATCAGAATCAAATGCAGCTCCTGAAAGATCTGGTCTCAACAAAGAAGCAGAATCTTCCCAAGAAACAATCAAAGAAGCAACTCATGAAGAACGACTAACTCAGCCTGATATTCCTGCATCAACAAAAGATCCTGATAATAATGAAGTTCCAAACAGAAACTGGAAGCATAAGTCTAGTCATCCTAAGGAGCTTGTGATTGGAAACATCAACGAGAGGATTCAAACCAGATCAAGAAACAAAAAGGACACAGGTATTGTTGCACTGATCTTTGAAATTGAACCCAAAGGAATTAATGAAGCTCTGGGAAATGAAAGCTGGATAGAGGCGATGTAAGAAGAGCTTCAACAGTTCAAGAGAAATGATGTATGGGAATTGGTGCCCAAACCAAAAGGACAAACTATCATTGGTACTAAATGGGTTTTCAGAAACAAAGTCAATGAACTTGGAAAAGTCACCAGAAACAAGGCAATGCTCGTGGCAAAAGGTTATTCTTAATCTGAAAGAATAGACTATGATGAAACCTATACCCCAGTTGCAAGACTAGAAGTAATCATACTATTACTTGCCTATGCTTGCTACCAAAATTTCAAGCTATATCAAATGGACGTGAAAAGTGCTTTTCTGAATGGATTCATCAAAGAAGAAGGCTTTGTAGAATAGCCTCCTGGATTCGAAGAACCAAGAAAGCCAGACCATGTATACAAATTAAAAAATGCACTTTACGGTCTGAAACAGGCACCTCGAGCTTGGTATGAACGATTGAGCAAGTTTCTACTAGACAATAAATTCAGGAAAGGTATGGTAGATACAACCTTGTTTATTAAGAAGGAAGGTAAAGATATACTGCTAGTACAAATTTATGTAGATAATATTATTTTTGGTTCATCTAATGAGCACTTGTGCAAGATCTTCTCAAAGTCTATGCAGGAAGAATTTGAAATGAGCATGATGGGAGAACTGACATTCTTCCTAGAACTTCAAGTCAATCAAATGAAACGCGGAACTTTTATCAATCAAGAGAAATATGCCAAAGACTTGATTTAAAAATTTGGAATGGAGAACTGCAAGAGGACTGAAACTCCAATGGCAACCTCCATCAAACTAGATTAGGATGAAAAGGGGAAGAAGGTTGATCAGAAGAATTATAGAAGCATGATCGATTCTCTTCTCTACCTTACTGCATCTAGACCAGATATTCTATATAGTGTTTGTCTTTGTGCGAGGTTTCAAGTGGATATTAGAGAATCACATCTTTCTGCTGTTAAACGTATCATTAAATATATAGCCACTTACCCAAACTTGGGGTTGTGGTATCCAAAAGAAACATATTTTACTCTTATTGGCTACTCAGATGCAGATTTAGCAGGATGCAGAGTAGATAGAAAGAGTACTTCAGGAACATGCCAACTTATGGGAAAAATGCTAGTTTCATGGTTCTCTAAAAAGCAGAATACTGTGGCTCTATCAACAGCAGAAGCAGAATATGTAACACTTGGAAATTGTTGTTCACAGATTCTGTGGATGAGACAGCAACTAAGAGACTATGGAAAGGAAGAATCCTGCACAATAATAAGATGTGATAATACGAGTGCCATAAACCTCACTAAGAATCCAATTCTACATTCCAGAGCAAAGCACATTGAAATCAAACATCACTTTATTAGAGACCATGTGCAAAATAGAGATATATATGTGGAATTCATTGATTCTAAGAATCAATTAGCAGATATCTTCACAAAGCCGCTGGACAAAGGTACATTCGATTCAATATGTGGGAGATTAAATATTATTAACCCATTCTTATAAAGTTTATGAGAACAGGACAAAGTCTGATAAAAGCAAGCGTCTGGACATATCACTCTTAGAAGAAGATTGAAAAAGGAAATAATGGTATTTTAGGTTGGTGTGTTATTTCCTTATTAAAATCTGGTAAATTTTTATTAGTAAGTTTTTTTTTTTTTTGATCTACATGATTGATTTGCATATTTTTTGGCATATGTCTATTATGATTGAATATTCTTGTTAAGTTTAGAATAATTGCCATTTTAATGTGTTTTGGGTTGCGACTGTTCACTTGTTCTCCTAACAAGGGTATAAAAACATCTAAAAGTCGCATCTTTTCCTCACAAAGAAAAACGTTTTCTAAATCAATCTTCTCCAAAACCAACTTTCTCCGAACATGGCCTCGAGATCCTCCATATCCAGATCAAGATCTCCATCTCCTAGAAGAAGATCAAATAGGATTGCTGGAAGAGGAGGAAGAAGAATCGATGGAGGGCAGACACATTTCGATTTAACACGGACTTCCGAAGATACTTAAGGACAATCTCCAAGAGTTTTTCCTCAAAGAAATCAAGATGATAATGAGGAATCTCCAAGAGCTCTCTGCTCACAATCTGAAGAAAGGAATGTCTCACGTAGAGGTACGTCTAGATTAACTCTACCGACACCCACTGAAAGTCCTCATGTAAGAATGATGAGATATGAGAAGTTAGTCCAAAGAAATGTTAGGGAAGATGTCAAACTGTTTTTCTTGAGAGAGAATGGGTATGCGAATGAACTCCGTCTCATTCAAGCAGTACAGGCTGCAGAATCACCATCTATTCATAGAGAACGAGTTAGTGATACAGGGAGAAGCAGGGATAATGTGAAGGAAGATGATGAGAAGATCTACAGAAATTTTGAAGTGAGAATGGGAATAGCTACTGTAGCCCGGAACACAACTGGGAAATTATTTCGATCCAGAGAGCATAAGACTTTCTTTAACAGACTGATGGATCGAGGAATCATGAACCACGGAATTGTAGATTTTGATTATTTGGATGCTGCTGAAGTGAATCTGCGACAATGCTTTGAAAAATTGCAGATTGACCAATTTTGCATTGGTTCTGCTGCTGTTTATCCTGAATTAACAGCATATTTTTACTCGAATTTGACATTTCTATCTCCAGACAGAATGCAATTCAGTGTGAATGACAGGTTCTATGATGTTAGTTCAGATACTCTAGCTGACATTATAAAAATTGAGAGAGGAGCATTCAGGCCAATAGAAGTCTCTTATGAAACAGTTTGTAAGTTTCTCACAAAGTCTGTAAGGGCCAATATAACTTATCCTCTTCTAACTTCTGCAAGAACTATTTTGCACAAGATCATTATCAGCTGCATTCGTCCAAAAGTCTCATCCAAGACTGATGTATCCAAATTTGAGGCCAAACTGATGTGGGCTATTGAAAAGGGAGTACTGTTCTCACTGCCTCACACTATAATATTGCATATGTATCGGACAGTGTCGAAGGACAAAGGATAGTGACAAGGATCTTTGATCATCTTAAGATAGACATACCTAGTAGATTCAGTATAAAAACTTTTCCCACAATGATCATTGATATGAAAATGATCAATAAGATGAGACTGAAGGATGTTGCAGATACATGGAGAAGAAAAGAAAAGGAATTAGCTAGAGCAAAGACAGCAAAACGAAAAGGCAAAGAATCAGCTGCTGCTGAGCCAAGTTCTAAAAGGAGAAGGCAACTCCTACTGGTAGATGAAGAAGATGAAGAAGAAACTATCTCTGCAGTTCGGCAAATATGCGTAAAATTCTCGAGAGAATGTCCAACCAGAGGCGAAACGCATGCGAAAAACATTCTCGGCCACGAGAACATGAGCGAGAATGATGAATCAATCAATGGATGATCCGAAAAGAAGCGAAGCGAAGCGAAGCGAAGAAGAAGAAGAAGAAGAAGAAGAAGATGAGGATAGGGAAAAAGAGGGGCAACAAGAAAAGCATGAAGCATCAACTCAGGGGGAGCATCATTATGAAAATATTGAAATTTAAGTTCCTGCAGCTTCATCTGGGAATGCTGATTATCAGAAGATCTTAACACTTTTAATAGAGATTAGGGATCGGCAGATAGAAATGGAAACCTCCTTCAATAACAAACTGGAGACTCTCGAGAAGACAGTTAATCAATGTATTGATAGGATTGAGAAGTCTACATCAAATATGGAGAATTTCACCCTCGTTCGGACCCCAAACAAGAAAACCTCTTAAAAATATCTTCTGCTTTAGAAACTTGTTTTTGAACTAACTAACTCTTTTTGAAGTTGACAAAAAGGGGGAGTAGATATGGCTGGCTTCTTTTATTTTTTGATTTTTGATGGATGGATGCATGACAGTTGGCTTTATCATTGTGTTGATGCATGATACTGTGACATGAAAGTTCTGATTATGCATGGCTAATGATATTTATGAATCATATTAAGTTGTAATATGAAATTATGTTGCTATTATATTGTCTATACATGGTTGATATGAGCTATTCTTATGAGTTGAGCAGAATAGTTGAAAACATGCTCTATTTAACCATATTTTGCAGGGACATTAAGCCATATGTATAAAATGTTTTGTCACCATAAAAAAGGGGGAGATTGTTGAGAAAACTCATAGTTTTGATGCTAACAAAACATCTTATAAATGATATTTATATATCAAACTCTTGAAGGAAAATGACACAGAATGACATAGGCTTTAAAGTCTGCTTGTTGCAGAAGATAAATCATAAGATGTCTTAGAGTCTGACCGTATCATACGAAAAGACTCATCTAGACTGAGATTTGAGTCTGACCGTCTTAGACTGAGATTTTAAGTCTGAATGAACCAGACTGAAAATCTAGGTAGACTCAGAACTTAAGATCATCATACTTAAGATGAACTTACACGTTAAGATCACCAACGGTAGAGTATTTTCACTTATCTTATTTATGTTGATTCGGTTATACTAATCTAATTGACAGGATCAATTAGTGAGCAACTTCCAATGAAGAATAGAGCACTTATGGAAGCCCGGATTCTGGTTGTATGGGTGAACAGAATCTAAGGGGATCTGATCTACTCTCAACGGTCAAAAAGACTTACCTTATAAAGTCCGTCCAAGGAAGGGAAGACAAAACTCTCAAGGAAAGAGCCAACGGTTAAGTATGGCTTGGAGAGTATTTAAGGGTAGGTTGAGACTTAGGGGAAGATGAGATGAACATTATTCCAAAGCCGATTCAATTCTTCAATTGTTGTTCATAGTGCGCATTTGAGTGATCTCAGTGTTTTACAAAAGGAGAGTGACTTAGTGAGACAGATCATCGCTGAGTACAAACACTCGAAAGTGTGTAATCACCGTTGATCATATAGTGAAATACAGCCAATTGGCTGGTTGCCTGGAGAGTGGACGTAGGCTTATCAAAAGCCGAATCACTATAAACAGTATTTGCAATCTTCTCTAACTCTTTCTACTTGATTTCAGTTAGTTGAATGCAAAAGTTAATATATTTGCGTGAATAATCTCTCTACACCTATTCACCCCCCCTCTAGGTGTTTATACTAGTTAATATCATGGTCCACTACGAGAGTTTTCCATGCAACATATGGTTGTCAAGCAAGACTCAATTCACAGATTGACAATCGGATAAGTCTACTAATACACCTTTCTCTAACCAGTCGAATGTGTAATGACTCAATAAACAAGGCTGACAACCTAAGTAAACATGTTTGAGCGAGTGCAACACACATAAATACATAAATTACATACATAAACATGATTAGCGTAAAGCCTCATCATATTCAAAGACTGTTGCAGCACAATCAAGCATCTCACATACATATGTATGTAAGATACCGCAACATGCATCTCTCGACGAACTCTCAAGCATGAAATCGACAGCTGTGGACTTCAATCAATGAAGAATAGGTTCATTACGGTAGTTTTAACAGTTTTACTCTCATTGCACTATTCCAACAGCGACGCTTCCCCACCTCATAGGCTACAAGCAACCAATAACATACAAAATGAATAGCATTGCTTTAGTCTAATAGGAGCCATAGAACTCAGGAAACAAAGCAAACCCACCTACAAGTTCCTGAAAGGCATGTTCATTCATAGACCAAACCATCCAATACACTTAACTGTGGACACACGGACCCTTAGGAGTGCCAAAAGTTGGCACGGAAGGACACTTAAGTGCCAAAATCGGAGCAAAAATGATCACTTAAGTGCCAAATCCGGCCAAATTGCCACATGTCCATTTTCCGGCGACTTCATTTGTTGACGGAGCATTTTTTTCAAAATAAAAAATTTCACGTGGCAATTTTAATAAAAAAAATTATCCACGTAAGATTTTAAAGTCCACATAAGATTTTAAAAAAATTAAAATCGATTTAAAAAAAAAGGGAGGGGAAATCGGCGACGGTTGCATAGCCCTCGCCGATTTCCCTCCCCCTTTTTTTAAAAATTAATCAATTTTAAAATATTTTATTTTAAAAATTATTTAATTAATAATTTTAAAAATCCACGTCAGCATAAAAACGACGTCATTTTGCGCTGATTTTTCGTCGTTTCAATTTTCGACGAGCCACGTAAGCAAAAAAATTAATAAAAAATGCCACGTAGGATTTCCGGTGGAGTTCCGACGACATGGCACTTACGTGATCCATTTTTTTTGAAAAGTGGCACTTCAAAAATACTATGGATATGACATTTTCTCATATAAATCGATTAATTAAGTGTATCGTTTGTAAGTTTTGGCACTTAAATGTCCCTCCGTGCTAACTTTTGGCACTCTCGCTGTACTTTCCCCTTTAATTGTGAAAAGAGAAAAAGACCAACTGGAATTAAAATCTGATCCAGTTCGATTTGAGCTCAATATCCAGAAACTCGATGGCAAAAGTTGAGGGAGAAAGCAAAAACCTCAAGACAAACAAGATAAAGGCAGAGCAAGATAATTGAGTGCTGATGCAATGTTTGCGAAAAAGAGAAGTCATTCGATTGACCCGCTCTATCGCGAACACGCTAGAAGAAACCATCGTCTGATCCGACAGTTTGGCAGTTGACTCGTTCTAATCCAATCCAACTTAATTCTGACAAAACGCGTACATGGAGGGAAGCAACATCATTTCTGGTAACTAGTTGAATCCAATCAAACCCAAGACCATGAAAAATTAGCGAGACAGCAGTCAATTCTTCTTCTACGAGCTCGACAGCCATAAAAGCAACAACCTTGACCTTGACCTTGCACACCACTACTACGAACGAGTACATAAATAGAAGGAAGCAGAGGAAAGGTGGTTACGAGCGACGGAGTAGTTAAACTCGGGGGAAGCGAAGAGGATGCTGTCGGCTTCCAGGACCTTCTGGCGGAAAGCCTCGACCGCCGGCGGGAACCTGCCATCGACCTCGAGGTCCATGTTTATCATCGGGAGCGGCGACACGTCGATCATCTCTATTTGCATCCCGTCGACCGACCGCTGGGATATCTCGACCGCTGCAGCCATTAACAGGGAAGAGAAAGAAGCTAACGCATTCTGATAAAGAAAAAGAAGAAGGAGCTAACAAGATATATAGAGCACGGATTCCGAAAGATCAAAGATCGAGACGGTCACCTGAACGAAGGAGGCCTCGGTGGCGAGAAACTCTGCGAATCGAACCGCAGATTGCCGCAACCTTGATCACTCCTCCGCTAGCGACCACTGAAGATTCCATCTCTCTCTCTCTAGGAATTGTCGCTCGGTGAAGGAAGAGCAGTGAGCGGGGAAGAAGAAGAAGAAGAAGATGAAGACGAAAGCTGAGAAGGCGACGGTGACTCAGACTTTTGCCTGGTCATTGTCAACGGGGGTGGCGTGGGACGCGGGAATCTGCAAACCTGCTGAGAAAATACTGAGAAAATACTGGGTAGACTTGTCAGTGACACGTGTCCCGAGAGCCTCGTTTTTTCAGATTTTTCACAAAATTTTCAGAAATTGACTAAGTCTCTTTGAGAAAATATTGGGTAAGCGAGGTATTCCATGTGGGTGGTGCAACTCACCACTTAGAGAAGGACACGTGGCGTCCACGTCAGTGGTGGCTCCACACATGGGGCCGAACCCCTCTCCTCTCTCCTCTCTCCTCTGTCTCCTTTGCTGAACCATACGTCTCCTCTCTCCTCTATGCTCTGTCCTCTTTGTCCTCTCTCTCTCCTCTACAAAGGGGAGAGAGAAGCCCGACCTCTGCTCCGCCGGGGGACCTGACAGCAAGGCACTCGGCACTCCCCGCCTCCGCCTCCTCGAGCCCCGCCCCTCCGCCTCTACTTGTGGATCCATACGAGAAAGAGTTTTAGACACGGGGGGCTTGGTGGAGGTGGTCTTGGGGGAGGATATGGCGGTGGTGGGGGCTTTAGTGGTGGGGGCGGTCTAGGAGGTGGTGGTGGTTTAGGAGGTGGAGGGGGTCTTGGAGGTGGGGCTGGTGGAGGTACTAGAGCCGGAGGTGGTTTCGATGGTGGAGTGGGTGGAGGAGGAGGACTCGAAGGAGGAGGCGGCGGCTTTGGCGGTGGAGCTGGTGGAGGCCTAGGGGGAGGCGTTGGTGGCGGTGCAGGAGGTGGCTTCGGCGCTGGTGCGGGAGGTGGATTCGGTGCTGGTGGAGGGCTCGGCAAAAGCGAAGGTGCTGGTGGAGGATTAGGTGGAGGAGCGGGCAGCGGCATTGGTGGAGGAGGTGGCCTCGGCGGTGGTGGTGGAGCCGGATTAGGAGGGGAGTGCTCGAGTGCCCACTATCGCGTTCTCTCTCCCCCCTTCATTGGAGCAAAGGTCAAGCTTCTCTCTCCCCTTTGCAGAGGAGAGAGAGGACAGAGCAAGTAGGGAGACGTATGGTTCGGCAGAGGAGACAAAGGAGAGAGGAGAGAGGGGTTTGGCCCCATGTGTGGGGCCATTGTCGATGTGGACGCCATGTGTCCTTCTCTGAGGGTGAGTTGCATCGCCTACATGGAATATCTCACCTACCCAATATTTTCTTAAGCTTCTCTCCCCCCTCTCTCTTCACAATCTTCTCTCCCTCTCCCCGATGCAGCAACGACAACCTCCTCTCCCTCCCTCTCGATTCGCGCTTTGCCCCCGGAGAGGATACTATGCGACCAGCCGTCGGCAATGGCTGCCCCCCTCCTGGTCGACGGCGGAGCCCATGGTGAAATCACGGTGGATTTGAGATGGTAAAATCACGGGCTCCGTTGTCGCCCTCCAAGTGCCACACCAAGATCACCGTTGTCGGCGTCAGCAACATCGGCATGGCCATTGCCCAGACCATCCTTACCCAGGACCTCACCGACAAGTTGGGCCTCATCAATGCCATGCCCGACAAGCTCTGCAGCAAGAAGCTCGGCCTCCAACACGTCGCCGCCTTCCTCCCCCGCATCAAGATCTCGGCTCCTATCGACTACTCCGTCGCCGGTCGATCGACTGAGGTTGAGATCTTGGTGAAGGAAGGACCAACTTCCATGAACAATTGAGATCTCGATGTCTGTTCCTGAAGGCAAGTGAGAGAATTTTGTGAAATATCTAAAATATGGGGCTCATGACACGTGTCGCTCACTAAATGAATTAGTATTTTGCTTAGTTCGTCTATCATAAGAATACCTAATATTTTCTGGCGGCGAGAGCCGTTGATGATGAGGACTGGAAGGAGTGCGGACCAGGGGGATCCGGTGAGGTTGCGAGCAGGGTAGCCCCGCTCGTTGACCGCTCGTTATGGCTTTGTAGAGAGACGGAGACGGTTCCAGTAGACTGGGAGTTGTAGGTGCCTAATTTTAATTAGAAGAAGAAAAAAATAAATAAAGAAAACGCTGGAATATATGACCCTCCCGAAGTTCATTGGCCGTCTTTCTTGAAGAGCACCGTAACAAAACTTCATTTTTTTTTTTTGAAAAAATGACACGTAAAGTTTGCCTAATGTGTTATGAACTTTTAATTTATTCAATATAATCACTGAATTTTAACCCAATATATGATGTGATTTATGATCTTTTAATTTATTTAATATAGTTCCAGATGTTGAATTAATGAAATGACTATATTGAAAATGCATTACAAGTTCAAGAATCACATTAAACAAATTAAAAGTCTAAAGTTCACATCACACACTAGGCTAAAGTTCATGGATCACATCAAACAAATCAGAGTTCAAGGACCACATTATACTTTCTGCTACGATTTATGGATTACATTAAATAAATAAATTAAAAGTTTAATAACTAAATTGTACTTTGGACGAAAGTTCGAAAACTATTTGTGTTATCATCCCTTTTTGTTTTGGTTAGAGCGATTGACCAACATCGACAACCTTTTTAGCATTATCACATGAGTTTCATATCAATGCTAGTAAGGAAACTTGTCCAAAAAATCATAAACCTATTGTACTTTTGCCAATTCAGTTTTAAACTTTTCAATTTTGCTAGTTGAATCCTAAATCTTTTTACTTTTTGTCGATTAAGTTCATCCGGTCAATTTTTGCTTGAATTAGTTGACGTGAATCTTTGCTACTGTTTTATGTGCACACAATCAATGCCATTGACAAAATTAATTATTTTTAAAATATTTTTTCGAATTTTTAATATATTTTTCTTTTTAATTTTTCTTTGAATCTCTCTCCTTCCTCTATCGATTGCTTAGCCTTCAACAATCGGCCACGGGCTATGACTAGCAAGAGCAAACCTTGCCCAAAGCCTGCGAGGTCGTCCCTTTTCTAGATCTTTAGTGAGGTTAACCTTGCCTGAGGTCGGTAAGGTTGACCCTCACTGGTCGCAACGTTTAGCTGGTTGCTGGAAGTTGGGAAAGGAGAGGGAGTAAAAATGAAAAAAGAAAAAAAATTTGATTTTTTTAAAATAAATTTTTTTGTCCACATTGACGTTTGCCATGCTACGTAAGATAATCGACGTCCATATTAGTGAATTCCGATCAAAATTGATTAAACTAACTTAATTGACAAAAAGTGAAAATATTTAAATTCAATTGACAAAATTAAAAAATTTATAACTGAATTGATAAAAAACATAATAAATTTAGGACTTTTTAAATAATTTTCCATGTGTCGGCATGTTTGTTTTGAGCTATAGTCACTCTCATTCCTAATTTTGAGCGCGCCTGTCACCATGGCCCACATGATACCACTAAAAGTAAAGCCGGGGTTGTTATGTCATGACACATTGAATTTATGCTGTAAAATAACCAAGCATCCTGATGAGCAAAAACGACTACAGATAATGGAAAGTAAAATCTTACGACAACCATCGCCATCGTAAACTTCATCGTTTGTTGTTTACGGGCTCTATTGATTTTAGCAAATTCCATATATCTCATTGTAAGAAATTTGGAGAAAGTCGACGAAGTGTTTATTTTGTGAAATGCGAATAATCAGAAAACTATCTTTTTAAAAATGATTATTTATATCACTTATAAAAATAAATAAATAGAAAATATTTTCATCGTTTATGAAAATGTTTCGACATAAATTATTCTTGATGATGAAATCATTTGTTATCGACTAATTGCTTTGAGCGATTACTTTTAAAAATATATATATTTCAAATTATTTTTTTTATACATTTGTTTGTTTGAAGGAAGCTGATTATGAGAGTTCTTTTTCTTCGAAACATATAATTTGGTAATTAATTAAAATTGGACGATGTAATTTCTAATGTTAATCAATGCTGGGAAATAATTAATAAAAACTGGATGCCCTAATCTCGAATGTTAATCCATGTTGGGAAAGTTCTTTTAACTGACTTCCAAAATTGACCAGATCATGCACGATTTCGATCACGTCATTGATAATGAATAGGGCAAAAAAAGAAAAAGAAAAAGAAAAAAAAAAGAAAAAGAAAAAGAAAAGATGAACAATTTAATAAACAATCGGGAGCGGGTTCCCCCTCTTACGTTTGTACAGATTCCTGTTCGTTTGTACTTTGTGGTGTGAGCTCTGCCTCTCCCTATCGACCCTCTCTTCTCTGGTTCTCTCGCCGCGGTTGATAGCAGAGGTAATCTCTTTTGGGTCGGAACACAGAAATCTTCGATCCTCGAGTGGTGCATTGATGGTCGTCGTCCTTTCGTTTCGACCCGTGGCTGATGTGCTCTGTTACATTCCTTCCATTGCTTGATGTGTGGTTGTTCCCTGCTGCTGTTCTTGCTCTTGCGGAACGAAATTCGGTATTTTGCTTCTTGGGTTTGTCTCCATTTTGCCATTAATTGGGTTTGTCTCGGTTCGCATTTCTCCCTCGGCATCTGTGATTTTGCTCATATTCAAAATGCGGATATCTTCTTATGTCCGTTTCCTGTTAGTCATGTTTAGCCAGTTCAATTGCCTTTCCATTACTGATTTTATCTTAATTTTGGGGCATTGTTTCTTGGAGCTGCTGGCAATTGTTTTGTCTGATCTTCTTTCGTGGATCTGAGAATTCGACTGGTCATTTGCTGTAAATATAGGTTCGTTGTACTCTGGACCAGTCCAATGAGAGAGTCTTAAGGGTCTTGATTTGTGGCGGCAATTCCCAATCATAAGATATACAGACCTCACTGACTGGCATCTATTTGAAAGGTTCGTATTTTTATATCATACTAAATCACAAAACATGCTATTGCTGCTTTAGTACCTTACAAATCCATATGAGGTTTGGTGGATGTTAGATCCTGTATTGAATTTTGCTGATTCTATGTTGGGTGTCTATCAGGTTGCTAGCATGACGACATAGAGCAGAATATCGGGTTTGAGAAACCTTCCCTATCACATCATGGAGGCGAACGGGACTAGGGCTTGACTGGCTTGTGGTGATCATGATGACACGATATCAGGAATAAAGGGACTTTTGTAACCAAAGGGAACTATTTAGTTGATTATATGGTAAATGGCAATGACTGGGAGAAAGAACACCGGAAATGCTTCAGTGCCACTGCTGGTTCTGTTGTCTCTCGGGTTTTGCTTTGCTACATACAATCTGCTAACTCTAGCAATGCGCAATATAGCAATCATGAGATCAGTGGTGGATGATTCGAACGGGAAACTATTATCCGATCCCATTCTTCAGATGCCTGATGATACACAGAAGCAGAAAACCTCAGGATCACCTTTTCATGTTGCTCTTACGGCTACAGATGCTCCATATAGCAAATGGCAGAGTCGCATTATGTACTACTGGTATAAGAAGAAGAAGGATCTTCCTGGCTCTGAGATGGGGGGATTCACTCGGATTTTGCATTCGGGAAATGCCGACAACTTGATGGATGAGATTCCTACTATTGTTGTGGATCCTCTACCTGCAGGCTTGGATAGAGTAAGCTTTGCTGTGCTCTTTGGATTGTATGGCCAATGATATGCTATCTCTGGTATTCAATTTTGGATTTATCATAAGGCTCTCGTTTGCTGTAGTGGGGATTGAGGAATGAAATTAATTTGGGAAAACAACATATTAGGGGGATTGGTTGCAGAAGCTGCCATTGTGTTTTCTTGATATCATGGGTTTCGACAAGTTTTTGTCTGATTAGGTACTTACTACTGAAGGTCTGAGAAAGCTCATTATTTTGGTTTTATGGAGTATATTTACATATACTGAGTTTACTTATAAGTCTTGACTTCTTCATGAGTCAGGAGATAATAAATGCAATGTCCACTTTCACAATGGGAAAAAAACTGCTTGGAATTTCAAATTTTCAAATCTATTGCAAAGTTCCAATGTTAGAAGTTGAAAAATAACCTTCAAGACTGGCAATTTCCTGAACTTTTGATTCCAGATCCAAGTTGGCGCGAACTGCGATTGTACTCGGAAATATACTAAGTTGATAGCGTTAGGGCTTGTTTGGTAACCATCCTATTTTTCTATTTTTCTGTTCTTTTGTTCTCCAGAATAGAAATCTGTATGGTAACATCAGCTAATTAGGAATAGAAAAGTGGCTAGGGAACAGATTTGGAATAGAAATAAGAAGTAAAAAAATAAAATCTACTTCTTAATTCCTGAGAACAGAAATGGGAAAAAACTATTTCTAAACAAAAATTGTTTTTGGGAACAAAAATGTTACTAAACACACCCTTAGCCTTCCAAGTCTTCATGCTCCAATTCTTTTCTCTTCTTTTTGGGACATTTTGTGACCTTACATTTTAGAGTAGTCTGTTTTTGAGTTTCCAGTCATTCTTTGAGTTCACATCTTAAATGGTTTTTAAATGGTATGCACAGGGATACATTGTATTAAATAGACCATGGGCCTTTGTACAATGGTTGGAGAAGGCTACAATTGAGGAAGAGTGAGTATTCTTTTTTATATTTTTTTGGGTTGTGAAAAAAATTGCATTTTAGCAACATCTTAACAGGATTGAGCACGTTCTTTAATTTTGTGCTGCAGATATATTCTAATGGCAGAACCTGATCATGTATTTGTAAAGCCTCTACCTAATTTGGCTGATGGAGGATATCCTGCTGCTTTCCCTTTTTTCTACATAAAACCTGCAGAAAATGAGAACATTATCCGGAAGTTCTTCCCTGAGAAAAATGGACCCGTGACCAATGTTGACCCTATTGGGAACTCTCCTGTAATCATTAAGAAGGTGATGACTCTTGCAGCTATTCCACCTGAATAATGATGATTGTATCATTTTATTTCTGATTAATGTGATCTCTGATTAAAAAAAAAAAGCCGAAACCTATGCCTGCAGAACATTCTATTCTACATTCTTTGGTTGATGGAAATACCAATTGATATTCATTTGCATGCAAAAAATAGTGTTTCTAATTTTGATTGGTATAGGTTATGTATGAATAACCGAAGTTTTTTTTTTTACTTATACAGGAGATGCTACAGAAGATTGCTCCTACATGGATGAATGTTTCTCTAAGAATGAAGGCTGATTCTGAAACTGATAAAGCATTTGGATGGGTACTGGAAATGTGAGCATTTGAGAAATCGTGAGCGTAATTTTTATTTTCTCCCTCCTTTAAGTAGCAATAATGTTGATGGTTTATTCTTGTCTTTTGTTAATCTCAGGTATGCTTATGCTGTAGCTTCCGCTTTGCATGGTGTTAAGCATATCCTCACGAAAGATTTGATGCTGCAGGTTTGGAATGTAACTTTATGGGGTTATCACAAATTCTCCTTATCTCCTTTTCAATAGTCTTTTCTCTGCTTACATGTAATGGGGACCTGCTTGAATAACCATTTAAATTCTCTTCTCTTTCCTTTTTTAGCCTCCATGGGATCTTCAAATTGGAAAGAAGTTTATCATCCACTATACTTATGGATGTGACTACAACTTAAAGGTGAAAGTACATTTTTTCCAAGCTATAGATCACGCGAAGCTGCTCCAAGAACATTTTTCTGTGTCATAGATTGTGATTGAATTTGCCAATCTCCTTTTGTGTACATCAGTTGGTTAAATTTCTTGTTTTAGAGCTCAACCAGTGATTTGCGTATTTCCAGGGTGAACTAACATATGGCAAAATTGGAGAGTGGCGATTTGACAAGAGATCATACTTACGTGGTCCTCCACCTAGAAATCTTTCCTTGCCTCCTCCAGGGGTTCCTGAAAGTGTAGTAAGTGAAATTGTTTTATTATGTGGATCTCAATCTTCTGTCAAGATCATGAAATGTAAAATGGGCATACTTTCTTAAGTTTGAGTTTGTATGTTAACAAAAGGATTTGATGGTTACCTGAGCTTCTAGACGTGCATGCTGATCCTTTTGCGATGCTCTCATTCATGAAGTCACTAGTGATCTGGGTGATTTATTCTTTGAGAAGTACAGAAAATGAATCTAGGACATAAAATATGCTGGAAATTAGTGGGATGTGATATCAGATCTATGTGACTTCTTCCTTTTTAGCTCCCTCAGCAGTATAAAATACCTTGAAGGTTCAGGTGGTTCTTTCCTCATTATTTATACTGCCTGAGGAACTGGTTTGACCCTTTAAGATTGTACAAGCACAGCTCAAAGGAGTTTTTTGTTCATCTCACTTCGTCAAATCGACAGAGATGGCATCTGATCACATCAAGGATGAAAGGTCCATTGGAATTTTCTATGCTTAGATGCTTGCATTCAAACTATTATTCAGTCATTATTTTATCATAATATAAAAAAGGAGCAGAAGCTGACGGATATTTATGCAAGTCTAGATGTACGTTTGGAATGTTTGTTCTGCTTAATTGTCTCATTTCCTCTTGCACTGAAGTACATAGCCGGTTATATGTACACTTACAAATGTGCTTTGCCTTTGCTTTTTTGCAGGTTACTCTTGTGAAGATGGTAAATGAAGCTACTGCAAACATTCCCAACTGGGATAAAGAGTAGATAGGGATAGATTGATGCAACCTATAATTTGAAATAAAATTATATCTTTCAGTCTTAGCTGAATTATTTTCAGAAATAGAGTGCAGAAATCTTAGCTTAGACTTTTAGATAGAGGTTTGACCTAAAATGAAACTTTTACATAGAGGATTAGAATGCAAGTTTGAAAGTTGTGACTTTCGGAGGCTTGTGGTTTTAAAAGGGCCTACAACCCTGTAGATAGAGATCTGCTTCCTTAGATGGCCTGACGTACGTCAAGATATCTTGACAAACACCATGGGAAATAGAACTCTGCATTTCAAATTATGAATATATGTAATTTGCGAAAAAAGGTTATATTTCCAAGGATCTTGATCTGATTTATGCATCCATGCTCCTGATGATTAATTGCATGGTGATTATATGAGTTACTGGTGCCGTGTTTGGTCAATATTGCATAGCCTATTCAGTCGGTTTTGCCCGTAGATTTTTTGATTGTGAGAATTTTCATAATGGCACATTCAAGTCGTGGCGATCAGTCCCCATATTTTTCAGCAGCAGAACTGCAAAGGAGGCTTTTAGGGTCATTGAGGCTGAGCTCAACTTCTTTTAGGATGTTCTTTATACCAAGACTGCTGTTGTTCACTGTCGAAGAGGGCACCTTTTCCGAGCCATCTCAATTGGCTCCATGGTTATTGCTTTTGCATGTTTCTATGTCGTGAACAAGCATGGTTTTCATGAATACGATATATTGATTACACACACCTTGCTCTTTGGAGATGTTGGCTTGGAATTTGTAGCTCTTGGTATGCTCATTTGCTCTGACTGGACAATAGCAAACATAGAGACGTCTGAGAAACATCGTAGAAGTTTTTTAAAGGAAGCATCTTCATTAAGTTCCTCAGATTAAAATCTGAAAATTCATCATTTGCATTGCATATACTATATGCTAGTTGGTCTAAATCAATCTTCTAGTACAATTTGATAGATTCTCAGGTGAGAAAGTGGCCAAAATGAATAGAAAAACTCCTTGTTCTTAACCCTCTGCGGGAATTGTTTGATGACTTGAAGTCTGGACGAGTAAGATAATATAGTGAAAAATTTGGTGAACTAATTTTTGATGAGCTGAAATGGAAGGCATCTTCGGGAAGTGAAAAGGGATATGTGCTGCTTGAGCTGAACGGGCACTGGAGCATACTAAAACAGGGTGAAATAACAAAAACTTTTTCCAGTTACCTGTGATGTCGATTATGGCAAGAGTGGTGAATATAGAGTTGCCGATACTAGTTGATCTTTATTGATCTTTATTGATCTTGACTGGTATATTGATGGAAGATTAAAATGTCGTGTATCAGGAAAACCTTATGTATATTTTCTTTCCCTATTCATTTAGACTTGTATTATAAATAGGGATGTGATTAAACATTGAAAGATATGAAAACAATACACAATTTCAGTCCTCAGTTGCTTTTCAGCCTCTAAACTTCTGACAAAGAGCCTTTTACTATGGCACATTGCCACCGAACTCTGTTACGACACTAACACTGATAAAAGTACAAACGACTACCGTGAAATCAGAATGTCTTGTCAGATTACGTTCAAACAACCTGGTATGACGTCTGCAGTGGCTGCGATTAGCCAAATAAGGCTCCGACACACGCATGCTGAAATGGACAGGTTGTTCAGTGACAATATCTTTGATGACAGTAGAACGAACATAACAAGAAATACACCCGTGAAAGTCTCCTCTTTGTTCCCATGTGAAAGGATGCGTGTATTCTCGCAAGAGAGTTGGGGAAATGTAGGGAGACCAAGTGGGAGATCGTGAGTGGAGCGTGGGTGGAACTGCTGGTGTATGCTGCGATCCATTGCCGACCATACACGCATGCTCAACACCTTAGTCGGTTTGCTAAGTGTCCCTTCTACCCTGCAATCTTTATCGATTCTGTACACTTCTTTGAATTAAATGAGAGAAGCTCAAGGTACATTGCGTCTAGTCGCATTGGTTTAACATGTTGTATAGACGATGGAAAGTAACGCTGTGAAGTCAAAATAGGAGAATATCTATCGCTTTGCCTGGAACATATTCTTGTTAAAAGGATAGTAGTTTGTGTCTTAATTCGAATCTGGGTCGAATGGAAAGTGATCAATAATGGTTTAGTATTCAATATGGTTTTGACGACTTAGCTACTTTGATTCAAATCCGAAGGTGTTGCAATTGAATATGCCCTACTATCCATCATACACACATAATGTATTTTGTGGAGTGATTATTTGCGCATACATGGACACTCATTCACATGCACTTAATTGAATCGAACAAAGGACGAGGTTTGATAACGATGGCGTGAGAAAGAAAAGTGAGATCTAGCACTTTAGAAGCGGCCATGGGACTACACGCTCGGAAGCAATCTCCTTAAGGACGGCAGATTTCACAGGTGCAATCATTGTGACTTGCACTGCTTCAAAACGAAGCGAAGATGGGGAGAGTCAGAGGAAGAGAAGTCCAAAATGTCACGGGGTAAACCTGTACTGCACCATGACAATGGCACGCTGAGATTCAGTGGAAACCAGGCCAAACCGTGTGGGCCCGACCACTCAAGTGGTAGGCCCACGAAGAAATGGACCTTGTGGGCCTTGGCACACTGCATGACTGGCTCCAATCTTCAAGTGGGTGTGGGCCATGGCAAGTTAAGAAAAATCTGGAAGATTTTTTTTTGGTCGGTAAATCTGGAAGATTTGACTTGGAGGAGATATTGGGAAGTGGGCACACTGCCCATTGGCAAAAAAAAAAAAAATTCTTCCTTCAGGCATTTTGATTTGCTGCTCATTAGATAATTGTAAAATTTTATATGGTAGTGTCCCGGTCGATGAGAACCACTTGTCTCTGTGTTGTTAGGCACTTTCAGACTAAAAAGAAAAACATTTAACTAATCTTTCTCCCTATACAGAATTGCGGAAACAATCTTGTCCTATTATGGTTTGATGTCTACTCATTCTTTGGCTTTAAGGTATCTAAATTATGCGATCCGCGCTTTTGCCGGGTTGGGGAAGGTGAAGGTGATAAGAGTAAGCAAATTGGTCATAGTTTAGGACATCTCAAATGAGTCACCAGAGGTGGATAATCATGTATGATGGGCCACTAGAATCTACCATTACATAGAGCACTGATTACTTTAGTCACATCTTTAGCAAGTCAAAGCATATGCTCCCAACATAAATCTTGGGAATGTTAGTGGACCAAATTCTCCAATATCCCTGTGAGCTGAAGAGTGGAGATTTGTGATATCGAGGTGAAGAATGAATGATATAGAATGGATGATACAACTCGTTCGTCGGGGTAACATAAAGGTGTTTGTGCTAAAAGTTCTAAGATTGAACAGTTATAACTTTGAGAAATTTCAAAGGCGGGATTGACCTTCAATGTAGGAAAATGGTCGAGAGTTGCTTTCTTGATGAGGATGTGGCTGGCCAAAATCAGTTGTTGTTCCAAAATGTTTTATAAGTTGTGCTTGAGAGACTGGATGCCCAAGTTAAATTGTACATAGTACGATTCGGTGTGAGATGCAATTTGCCATACTATTATTAGGAGTAATCTTTACAAGGAAGGTTGGCTTGATGTACTTGGCTCGTTAGGGGCTATATGGGCTATTCTGCGGCCAAGATTTTATCGGCCCGTGACAAGTGACTCAGATATTATTGGGAGATGCACGTAGTTTGAGTTTGATCTTGTTGTGCCGAAAGAACAATGATAGAGCAGACCATTCACCTAATTTTCATGTCGTGGGTATTTCATTTTTTCGGTTTCATGATTCAATCTATCGGAATAAACTAGATTTAAGGATGCAACAAGATACAAATGCAGACAATTTTCTCTCTTTTTTATGGATTTTTTCTCTCTGGATATCTCCTCTTTTTCCAGCATAATATCTGCTCCGATGGTGCAGGACACCAAGGCATGAGCCAAATCCAATTATTTTTCATACATGGTGGCGTGTGAAGCCACCGACTTGGTATAGGTTATGATGTTAAACATGTGCAATGTGTCCAATGTCAGATTATGCATGAGAGTGGAGGAAGCTTTCACTGTCGGTCAAACCAGGAAAAAGAATTCATTCCCTGGCGCTGCAATGAAGTAAAGTAAAGCTCACTCCCACATAGATACGTACATAATTACGTAGATATGGAAGATACGGAGAAAAGCTTGGAAGGGGCTCTCTCCAGGAGAGTTTTGCATTTCTACCTTTTGTGGAAGCAGAAGGAAGATTTTTAACTTGGAAAAGACTTTTTTCCCCTACGAGTATAAGCTTGGTTGATCAACGAATTTCATGTATAGGCTATATCTCCGGTCACAATCCTTATGCTAAGTCGAAACAAACTATATAACTCAAGCTTTATGTCGTGCATTGTCGTTAATTTCACAGAAAAAGACACGTATGATTGTTCACTACATTTATCTTTTGTTGAGTTTGCCTAATAATTTCTCCATGAGTAATGGATAAATGCAGGAAGAGGGAAGTGCAGTGGCCATGGCTCGTGAGTTTGCTGTAGTTCAATATTTTGTGCAGTATCCTACAACAATTTTGTGGATGTGACATTGATATAAACACAGTACGAGGACAGCTGAGCTTGGACTCTGCACCAAGTATGGCCGAAATTTCTTTGACTTACCAAGCATGTGAAGGAGAGACGTTGTAATTTGAATCGAAATTGAACAAAAGCCAATGTGGGTGGCAAGAAAGTCTACAAGCTTTTTCCATTTTGGGTGATTGAAATAGTAACTAAAAGGGAAGTGATTCAAAGTGTGCTTTGACTGAAGTATGATTAAACACTATTAAACAAACGAAAGAGACGTGCGTGTTTGCCTATTGTAGATTGTTGTCATTACCAGCACCTATTTCCGAGGGAGAGAGAGAGAGAGAGAGAGAGAGAGAGAGAGATATGCTTTGTTCATGAGAGTGCCAGCCCTACCATACGTTATGGCAGGTGAAAATACTCGTATTTCAACAAAATTTAATCTTGAAACAGTCTTGAAGGTAATAAGAGAAGCAGTATACTCAATTCAACAAATGAAAGAGCGGCCAAAGAGAATATGTGATTATATCATCATTAAAATTTAGTATATCTATTCGGAGACACTTGAGATGATAAATGTTTATCAACACAACATTAGAACTAATCCGAACCCTACAAAGATCAATCTTCATTAGTATGCACTATGCAATTTATGGAGCACACTAAACTCCAAATTAGATGCACACATAAGGCATTTTATGCTCATGTTGTCTCTCATGAATCACGACCTAAGTTAATCTTTAACTTTGGATTCTTGTTTTATTCCTTCTGAAGGTTTCCTGCGCCTGTCCTGTTGCTTTGTAGTGATAGTGAATTGTTAGGATGTATTGCTTGATAATATGTCGGTACTTACATACTTTACATCCCTAATTACCTTAATATCTTTTTCTTCCTTGGAGAGTGGGAATGCTCTTTAATTGCTTTACATCTTAGGGATTCCGAAATCCAAATGAAACTTGAGATGAAACTTTTTAAAGATTTAGTTAGGTCAGAAATCCTTTTATAAATATATAGCAATGAGAAAAACAGAAGAGAAGTCATCTCTTCAAGTGAAAGGACAAGGGAAGGAGAGGTCCCCACTGCAAAAAAAGCAAATGGAGTACAGTCTGTGATCAAATTGCCAGTCAAAAGACCCCACTGACAAGTCACATGTCTACATTCCCAATCCTCACTAATCACTCCAGGCGCTAACAAGCCCATCTATATATAACCCATTCACTCACTCTGTCTCTCCCAAGCCTAACCATACCCAAGAAACGCAAGCACTACTCAACCCAACACAAACTAACCATGAAGCAAACCCTTTTCTTGCTCTCACTGGCCTTCCTCTCATTTTCCATAGCACAAGGCCTGAACCCCAGCAGGTGTGACCTCCCAAACCAGGGCTCAACCCTCCAGGTCTTCCACGTGAACAGCCCATGCTCTCCACTGAGGCCACCCAAGGCCATGTCCTGGGAAGACACTGTGCTCCAATTGCAAGAGAAGGACCAAGCGAGGCTCCAGTTCTTGTCCTCAAGCCTAGTGGCTAAGAAATCTGTGGTGCCCATTGCATCTGGGAGGCAGATCCTACAGAGTGCCACTTACGTTGTGAAGGTTCAGATTGGGACTCCTGCTCAGAGCATGCTCATGGCTGTGGACACCAGCAACGATGCTGCTTGGATCCCCTGTAGTGGGTGTGTGGGTTGCTCTTCAAGCGTTGTGTTCGATTCTGCCAAGTCCACTAGCTTCAAATCCCTTGATTGCCAAGCTTCTCAGTGCAAGCAGGTAGTATACATGTCTGAATTGTTTAGCTCGCTCGTTATGTATAATATAATACCATGACAAGATAGCACGAGATAGGTCGACTGTTTTTTTTTTTTTTTTTTTTTTTGGGAAAATTTGTTGAGTTTTCAGAAATAATTTTATAAGTAGCTTCTTCATTGCCATGTGTGACTGCTGGGAGTAGTGCTTGCATGATTGATTTATCCAACGACCCAATACCTTTGACATTGTTATTTCACGACGTGGCTTAAGACATTTGACGAGGCATTTCAAATGTACTTTAGCAAGAAAATCAGCTCCATAAATTGCGCTGGCATGAGCTAATTAAGGTGTACATGAAATTTCAGGTACCGAATCCCACGTGCGGCGGGAGCACTTGTGCCTTCAACATGACATACGGCAGCTCCAGCCTATTAGCAAATCTCTCACAGGACACATTCACCCTAGCCACTGACCCCATCCCTGGCTACACCTTCGGTTGCATCCAGGCAACCACGGGGACCGCCATGCCGCCTCAAGGGCTTTTGGGCTTGAGCCGAGGCCCGATGTCGCTCCTGTCACAGGCCCAGAGCCTGTACCAGTCCACGTTCTCGTATTGCTTGCCCAACTTCAGGTCCGCCAACTTCTCCGGTTCGCTCCGGCTCGGCCCGGTGGGCCAGCCCAAAAATATAAAGTACACTCCATTGCTCAAGAACCCAAGGAGGTCTTCCCTTTACTATGTCAACTTGATTGGCATAAGGGTTGGGAGCAAAATTGTGGATATTCCACCAAGTGCACTGGCTTTCAATGCTGCCACTGGGGCAGGAACCATCTTTGATTCAGGTAGAAGGCCGGGCCAAGCCAGCCAGTGATTCTCTTTTTCAATAATTTCTTTTGTCTTTAAATTATGAAAATGATTTTTGCTTTATTTTTGGATGAGCCAAAATGATATCTCTCAATGCATTCCTGCATTAAACATTGCTAATCAAAATTTATATTTTGGGGTTTGGATATTTATATAACAATTAGCACAGTAATTTTGGTTATAGCACGAAAACATTTTAACTTGAAATTATGATTCGTTTTTCTTTTTAACCCTTCTTCTTTCCCGCCGTCGGTGCAACGTCCAGGCACGGTGTTCACTCGGCTGGTGGAGCCGGCATACACGGCGGTGCGAGATGCGTTCCGGAAGCGTATCGGCGGGAACATGACGGTGACCTCGCTTGGAGGTTTCGACACCTGCTACACCGTCCCGATCGTCGCTCCAACAATGACCTTCATGTTTGACGGCATGAACGTGACGCTCCCTCAGGACAACCTCCTGATCCACAGCACTGCCGGGACCACTACCTGCCTCGCCATGGCGTCTGCCCCCAACAACGTCAACTCCGTCCTCAACGTCATCGCCAGCATGCAGCAGCAGAACCATCGCCTCCTCTTTGACATCTCTAATTCCAGGCTTGGCGTCGCACGCGAACAGTGTTCTTCATGATTTTTTGGATTTCTGGCTGTTGTTTGTTGATCAGCTTTAGTGTAGAAGGCTAAGGATATGACTTGCGTTGCATCGAATTTGTGTCTTGGTTTGATATCCTGGTCGCTAGCCGTCTGAGTTCTGAACGAGTGTCCGATTTTATTTGATGGGATTAATTTGCACATTTTCTCGCGAAGGAATGATGCTACTCCATTGAGCTTTGATGATGTTCGGACCTCTGTTAACTCTGTTTACTGCGTGATGCTTCACGAAAATAAATGTCAATGTCTGAAGAGTAGTTGTGAAGCCTCCCGTTCTTTCTTGCAAGTCTTGGCTTATGTTCTTCTTCATCAGGAAGATGAGAACCTGCAAGACAAATCAAAATGACAGAAATGTGAATGAGGCTAAAGCTAAAATCAGAAACAAACAGTGTTAAAGCGAGAAGCCCCAGATGACAAAAGAAGACTCTCTTTTCTCTCTTTGTCTCCTTCGAACTGGTACATGATCTCCTGAGGGATGGACAGTGAGAGGTGCGACGACAATGCTTGAATGGGAAGAGAGGTTAAAGATAAAGAAGAAAGGCTAAAGTGGGAAGAGAGGTTAAAGATAAAGAAGAAAGGCTAAAGTGCGGTAAAGAATACAACGTATATCACTAGCAACAGCCAAAACGCTCTGGTTTTTGTACTTTTGATTTACACTCCAAGAGTTTCTCACTGACGCCTTTTCTGCTACGTGCTGACCTCAGCTCAAGTCCTGTCTCTTCTAATTCCTTTATAACTACGCATTGCTCGACACTCGGTTGCACGAAGCAGGACGTCCATTCCCTAACTGATCATAAATTAATTTCGAGCTATTATCGACTCTCTACCCTCAATAGTCACCTTTTCTTCTGTTATGTTCTCCAGTTTGATTCCATAATTGCTGACTTATTGTAAATACTCTGTGCTGACTAGAACATTTCCTTCCAGGATCTGGTGAGAGAGAGATGGAAATTTTTATATTTGCCCAGAAGTTATGGATGAAACTCAATCTCCGAGGGATGATCGTTATGAGCCTATCTCTGCAAGTCATTCTCATATTTTTGGCACCCATTCGAAAGAGCATGTCAAAGAGGGCGATAACGATTCTCACCTGGTCAGCTTACTTGGTCGCTGACTGGGTCGCTGACTATGCCTTTGGACTCATTTCCAAAGCCCAATTCACTGGCGGTAAATCAGAATCTATGGCTGGTGCATATGGTGACCTTTTGGCGTTTTGGGCTCCATTTCTTCTGCTACACCTCGGAGGACCTGATACCATCACTGCTTTCGCGCTTGAGGATAATGAGCTGTGGCGTAGGCACTTGCTCAATCTCTTATTCCAGCTAGGCGCTGCAAGCTATGTATTTTATCAATCGCTGCCCAATAACATGCTAATTGTCCCGACCATCCTCATGTTTATTGGTGGAATCATCAAATACATAGAGCGAACACGGGCGCTGTATCTCGGAAGCTTCAGTAAATTCCGTACCTCCTTGCTCACGTCTGCTGATGCTGGGCCGAACTATGCCAAGCTCGTGGAAGAATACTCTTCCAAGCAGAAAGCTAATATCCCTGCTACAATAGAGATGATGTCGGAACTCGATGTTGAATCCAATAGAAACGAAGGTGAAACCATAAAAACGAAAGTCGAAACCAAGATGGGCGAGAAAGAAGTGATAAAAGTGGCATTCGATAACTTCTCAATCTTCAAAGGCCTCATCGTGGATCTCATCTTCAGCTTCCGTGAACGTAAGGAAAGCATGAAATTTTTCAGAAGCAGGAGTTCAGAGGATGCTTTTCGTGTCATTGAGGCCGAGCTCAACTTCTTTTATGATGTTCTTTACACCAAGGCTGCCGTGGTTCACCGTCGAATAGGGTACATCTTCCGAGCCATCTCAATTGGTTGCATCATTACTGCTTTTGCACTTTTCTATGTCCTGAACAAGCATGATTTTCATGAATATGATATACGGATTACATACACCTTGCTCCTTGGAGCTGTTGGTCTGGAATTTGTAGCTCTTATTATGCTCATTTGCTCTGACTGGACAATTGCACGTTTAGAGAAATATGAGAAACATCACATAGGGAGCACCTTCATTGAGTTCCTCCTCAAATTCAAATCTGAAGATTCGTGGTTTGCATTGCATATACTCCGTGCTAGATGGTCTAAATCTATCTTCCAGTACAACTTGATAGATTCTCGGCTGGGAAGGTGGCCAAAATGGTTTGAGAAACTCCTTGACCGCGTCTCTCTCGGGGAATTGTTTGATGACTTGCAGTCTGGACAACAAGTACCATACAGCGACCAATTAGGTGCTCTGATTTTTAATGAGCTGAAACGGAAGTCAGAGGCTGCAGTTGACCCGGGGGGCATAAAGGAGATGTGTGCTGCTCGAGGTAAATGGGCTTTGGAGAATACTAAAACAGGGCAAGATCACAAAGCCTTGCTTCCATTTGTCGATGATGTTGATTACGGTGAGAGCCTTTTACTGTGGCACATTGCCACCGAACTCTGTCTGCAGGATGAAAGTACCGACCACGACGATGAAGAAAGTAGGAACCATCGTTTGAACTGTAAGGTCTTATCAGATTATCTGCTTCATCTTATGATCAAACAACCTGCTATGATGTCTGCAGTGTCTGGGATTGGCCAAATAAGGTTCCGAGATACCTGTGCTGAGTTGGACAAGTTCCTTGATGAATATATCTCTGATGGGGGCAAAGCGTATGGAAGTACCTCTGAGGGGAGCGAATCGAAGGTTGGGAGAGAGAGTGTGTACAAGAATCTCCTTTTGGTTCCTACAGATGTGAAGCCAGTTGCTGTGAAAGGAGACAGAAGCAAATCTGCGCTCTTTGACGCGTGTATTCTCGCTAAACGATTGAGTGAAATTGAAGGGAGAAACAAGTGGAGGATCATGAGTGAAGTATGGGTGGAATTGCTGGGGTATGCTGCGATTCATTGCCGACCTTACAATCATGCTCAACAACTCAGTAAAGGAGGAGAACTCGTCACCTTGGTTTGGTTATTGATGGTTCAACTTGGCTTGAGTGAACAGTTCCAAATAGTCGAGGGTCATGCCAGAGCAAAATTGATTGTTCAGAAATAACTGGGGTAAGTTGCCGAGTCGGCCAAGGATGAGACTCCTACGTGCAAATTCAATTGTGAATCTCATGGTTGATAGGAATCTCACTCATGTTTACTATTTTTGTTTCATTTCTTCTTGTAACGAGTGTGCTTATTTGCTATGAGTGCACCTTGTTGAAGTGTCCTTCCTTGTAAACTCTAGCCGTTCAACTTCAATATCCTGCGATTTTGTCCGCTTCTTTGAACCTTTAGAGAGAAGCTCGAACAAATTACATCCAGTTACACTGGTTTAATATTCGCGTCGCAAATTTAATGTCAAACCGGCAATAAAAAGTAACATTCTTAAATCAAAACAAGAGAATATCCGTTGCTTTGCCTAAAATATATTTTTGTTCAAAAGGAAAGCATTGATTTCGTCCTGATTATGTCTTCCTTGACAACCCAAAGAAACAATTTCTTCTTTTACAACTAAACTGAATTTACTCAGGATTAAAGTACTATGAAAATAGGTGATCGAATAGTAAAATAAGCAAAATAAGAAAATAAATTGGACCCTATATTTATGTAATTCAATTGGTTTAAACTACTACATAGAGCGTCATATAATTTTATTAAACTCAAGAGATATAATGGAGATTATAATTACACTTGAATCACTTAGATACTAACAATGTATCTCAATCCTTAATAACACGTCTTAGTTTCTTGTGAGATAATCTCTTAATCTCGTAATGGAATACACAACATCTTACCAAAAGATTTAATCGGGAATGGATCTTCTAGAGGTGGATTAAGTAGGGGTGAGCATGGTCCGAGTTGGGCCAGTCCACCCCTTAACTCTAGGACCAACCCATATAGTGTTGGTCCTCGATTTTTGGGACCAAGGACCAATCCTATTGAGCTTAGGACAGAGGACCGAACCAACCCAATGGGTTCGATCCGATTCTAGGGTTAACTTAGGACCAACCGATAATTTTTTTCTTTTATTTTTTGTATTCACTGAAAAGGTAAACCCACTATTTCAAATTACATATCCATCAACAATGCGGCATTGAGCAACCAAACTATAAATACCAATATATATTTAACAATGGAATACACACATCTTACCATAAGATTTAATTGGGAATGGATCTTCTAGAGATGGATTTAGTAGGGGTGAGCATGGTTCGGGTTGGGCTGGTCCACCCCTTAACCCTAGGACCAACCCATACAGTGTTGGCTCTCAATTTTTGGGACCAAGGACCAACCCTATTGAACTTGGGACAGAGGACCGGACTGACCCAATGGGTTCGATCCGATTCTAGGGTTAACCCGGACCAACTGATAATTTTTTTATTTTATTTTTTGTATTCACTGAAAAAGTAAATCTACTATTTCAAATTACATATCCATCAACAATGTGACATTGAGCAACCAAATTATAAATACTAGTATGTATTTAACAAATTTAGGATAGGGCAATAATAAAAATTTCACATTTACCAAAAGCAAGAAACCATAAAAATAATTAAGACTCTTTATAGAGCCACGAGGCAAGCGTTGCTCACGAGTAAAGAGGGTTTCTAATTAGGGTTTTGTTTCATTTTAATTTACTTGACGACGAGCGAGGTTAGTGAAAAGAGGCAAGTGGTGTAAGCGTCGAGCAGTGAGCAAGGTGAACGTTGAGCAGCGAGCAAGGTGAGTATTGAGCGATAAGCAGCCAAAGGTGAGCGGGGTGAGGTTGTTCATGAGTAGAATTGTTTCTTTTGATTTTACTTGGCAAATTGAAGACTAAGAGGAAAGAGAAGAAAGAAGAAATAATAGTACTGGAGAAGGAGGATGTCGTTTGAGTTATGGTTTGCTCTTTACAATAGATAAAATAATATATATAATATATTTATAAATATATATTTAATAGTCAAGGTTGGTCCGAGTTGGACAAAACCTAAACTCCCAAGACCAGGACCAACTCGCACAGTGTCGGTCTCGAAATTTTAGGACCAAGGACCAACCCGTCCCTCTAAGAACCGAACTAGGACCGATAGGGTTGGGCTTGTCCAGGGTTGACCCTGGACCAATGCTCACCCCTAGGATTAAGGGTGGTTGAGATGCAGAAGCTAACGGATGTTATAATTAAATCGATAGAAATCACTTAAGAAATAAATAAGGAACGATATAAAAGCATGAGAGACTTGCGTGATTGGATCCGAGTATCGTTACATATCTACAAACAAAACTACCAACAAATAATTTACTAATAATCGAAGGATCACGGAATTACAATCATTCAAACACCTATTTACGCCAAAACACATATCATTTATAAATAAATAACGCAATTGGATGTCGTGGATTCACTTGAAGAGATTTTCCATGCTTCTATTCACTTTGTGTGTGCTGAGGGAAACTCCAAAAAGAGATGTCCCTCTTTTTCTTTGTATTCTTTCTTTTCTTGTGGGGCTCCTTCTAAAGAAAAAGGCTACTGTGTGGTCAAAATAGAAGAGACATATTGTTGACATGTATATTTTAATGGCCCGGTTAATTATTAGTTATATAGAAAATTAGGAACTAAATTTTAGCCCTAACAAAAATATTAAAATTAAATTACATATCATATAGATATTAGGAGCATTAGCATTAGTAGTTAATAGGCCCATATATTTGCATATTTATTAGACCGACGGATAGACTCGAGTAGATGATTTTGAACTTAATGGGACTAATTGGACAAAGCCCCTAGTGATAAAAATTTGAACCAAGCCCAAAGCTGAAAATTGCATTTTGATCAATTAAGTTTCTTTTTGGTCATCCAACAATAGAGTATTTCGAAATATTCATGCATATGAGATAGGCGGATTGTCTTATATCCTGACATATCAATTCGGTCACCAAGGAAAAGAAAGCGATCGGCGTGGATTCCTAATACATATATAAGTGCTTAGCTATTTGGCAAGATTGGCAAAACATTAGACATTGAGTTGGAGGTGGGAGCGAAGGGCAACAAATGGTGACGATATCTTGTTTGATAGGAGGAGTTCAACCAGGTGGAGCACTACGAAGCAAGTCTTACTTGATAGCACTAGAGCACTGCGAAGCAAGTCTTACTTGATAGCACTTAGTGGCTACTTCAATTGTGGGAGTGCGAAGCATATCCGGGAGACTTGTTTCAAATTGATTGGGTATCCTGATTGGTGGAAGGAGTTGAAGGCATGCAAACAAGTAGAGAGCATAGTGAATGGTGGAAAAGGGAAGGCGTCACTTGTGACCGGGGAGGCTTAGCTATCATTAATGCCATAGGTAGAACTAAACAGTAAGTCAACCATTGGAGGTGAAGGTAATTATGGTCATGCTTTCATTAGTGACTCTCAAGATAAATGCATTCAATGGATTATTGATTCAAGTCCTACATATTATATGACTTTCACAACAGATGATTTTGTCAGTCTTACTGAACTAGGTAGTTGAATATTTCAAATGCTAATGGGATTGTATGTCCAGTGACAAGGGCTGGAATTGTTGCTATTTTCCCTTTTATATCTGTATTGAATACTTTACTTGTGCCATCTTTGTCTACGAAATTGATATCAATGGGGCATGTGGTTGAAGATTTGAATTGTGTTATTATGATGTATCCACATTTTTGTCTTTTTCAAGATATCCACACGAAGGAGATAGTTGGGAAAGGTGCTAAAAGAGGGGCTCTATTACTTGAATGACTTCAATTCCAGGGGGATGCACTAGGTGCGAGGCTTATTTGGTAGGAAGGAGAAGTAGATCTGGCTATGGCATCACTGATTGGGGGCATCCTTCATTTGGCTATATGAGACATTTACTTCTTGAATTATTTTCCAGTTTATCATATTCGGTTTTTCAATGTCAAACTTGTATTTTGGCTAAAAGCCATTGTGTGCCATTTCCAAAGACTTGTATTTTGGCTAAAAGCCATTGTGTGCCATTTCCAATTAGTTTCTATAACAGTAGTGTTGCGTTTTCCTTAGTCCATTTTGATGTTTGGGGGCCTTCTCCTGTTACTGTAGTTTTGAGAAGTTGTTGGTTTGTAATATTTGTGGATGACTACACCAGAATTACTTAGCTCTATTTTTTGAAATAGAAGGATGAGGTGGCTAATGTTTTTCGGGTGTTTCATAAAATGGTGCAAACATAGTTTGATGGGAAGTTACAAATTTTGATAAGTGATAATGGTGGAGAGTGTCACGCCCTGACCCTTAAACTCGTGACAACCCCAATTCACTTATAATTCGAAACATGCGACATCCTAGGTTCTATTGCTAACCGGTTCATTTTATCTTGTCATTAAGCACATGCGGAAAAGAAACTAAATACACCTAGCCAAATATCAAGTAGGGATAACAGAAAGACACAACAGTAAAACAATAGCAACACTTTTTATTTATCAGCAAAGGTTAGCCTAGGGAACAGTACATGTATAAGCCCTTCTTCGTGCGATGTTCCAAGGCCAACACAAAAAGGGACCGGGCCTGGCTAATTTACTATTATAAAAAAGGAGGGGAGGGTCAGTCAAAAAGAGATTAGGCGACAGGTGCCTAATCACTAGCCTCATAAGGGCTTAACTTGCTTGACGAATGGTCCGTCATTATGCCATTAGGGGGATTGAGGTCTATCGGATCCTATTCCTCATCACCCGGCCCCTCATGTGGTGGAGGCCCGTTTTAGCCTCTCAAGGGACTGTACATTATGTCCCTCTGCTTAACGTACCACGCCTTGAAAACGTGTGACACGTAATGGTCCCTCTTCCCCTTGTCCATCTAGATGGTCGTCACGTGTTGCTCATAAACAAAATTGCGGTGATCCAAGACTGTGGTGACGGAGGTGCTCATGTTCATAGAGACATCGAACTTCACTGGGTATGGTGTCATACTAGGGCCTTGAAAATGTTAATCACGACGGGGTAAGATAAACTCAGTAAGTTAAAGTCTTAAGTCTTGGTTAGAAACTCCACTCACCATAAGTGTAGCCTAACTAGGCAACCTAAAACTGATGGTAGATCAATTACAAAGCGACCCTCGTTTTGCCTTATCTATAAGCATACAAGAAACACATTCATAATATAATTCAATAGCCATAAGATACAACCATGAGTGATCTCACCTTGCCTTAGCACACGTACTCTACAGATACAATGTAATTCAAGCCATAACAACTTCAACAAGCATTTGACATAATCAGAACACCCATCAAACTTTCTCATGTATCAGCATTCACATGTATTCCAATTATTACAATCCCTTGGGCCATGGCACAATCTTATGATTGGTGGTTTACTAGTCCAAAAACCAGGCATCGTTTGCACCTTGGGCATGGTTACGTCATGAGCCTCCCTCTAGATGGCATTCCAAAAGGAGCATTGATTCGGCCTCTACCGCGACTTAGCATTTGATCATTGCCAAGCAACTGACCGAAATCGGGCAACCTCAACGGCCACGACACAACCCCAAGGATTGGCGGTCTTTTGGTAGTGTTATGTATCCTTTTTATATGATCATGCAGCACAACCTTAACCATTTCATTTTTTTTCTTTTCTCTGTTGTAATTGCAACCATGGTTTGCGCTCACGCAATATGCTGTTGCAATTAACACATGTATAAAATAATGCAATAATAATCAATGGTCACATAAACTTGCATAATTCAGTAGTTCTAGATACAACCGTCAAATAGTAGTTCAAGTCATAATCTAACAATCAGTCCCAACCAATTAACGTCACGATAATCACATGCTATTCAAAATAGGTGTCACCCCTAACCATTCCTGTGATAATAGATACTTATTGACAATTGGCCCACAATTAAACACTTCAATAATCAATCATGTATCTCAACAATTAACGATAATCAATCACATGTCTCAATAGTCAACGATAATTGATCACGCGCTTCAACAACCAACGGTAATCAATTATTCTCATAAATAATTGATTATCACAAAATAAGCATATACTAGGATTATATCAAAAAATACTCATTTATAAAACATATAATACTATAGTTCATGATTTTGATAAATAATTAACTCCCACAAAATAATTATAAATATGTATCAATCCCATAAATAATTACCCAACCAAGATGATTTAATTTCATAAAACCTTCCTTAATAAATCAAGGACTACCCACATTATGGCATATAAATCCCCTTTAGCTTTAGAAAAATAAGCAATGGTTAAATATCCACAAACATTGCTCAATTTAATCAATTATCAATGAATAATCATGATAATTATCTCCCAAAAATAACTAATTATCCATAATTAGTCAATAATTCGAAATTAATAAATAATATAAATAATTAACTACTTTCTACAAAATAATATAATATTTCCATAAATAAATAATTTCCATAAAACTATATAATTATAATTAATTATTCCCATAAATAATTAATCATAATTACCTAATGCTAAACCTTCATTGGCCAAATTAATTAACCATAGACAAGCTTAGTAACATAATACAATGCTAATTAATCATAAACTCAATTAATTAACAACTTAGCACAATTAAGACACAATTAACTTATCATAATCTCACTTAAGCATAATCAAGGCATATAAACCATACTTTAATCATAAATAACTCTCATTAGCTATTAATCACACTTAAACTAATTAAACTACTTCTAAAGAAAGATTAACCCCTAACCAAGGGATTAGGAAATTAGATAACACACTCAAGGATTTCGGCGACACCGGAGCGACGACAAGGACGAGGGCTACATGGGATTGGCTCAGGGGCAACAGCGGAAGACGGACGGTGGTCGGATTCCGACAAAACAGCGTCGGTGGCTATTTCTCGCAGAAACAACAGTAGTAGTGTTTAAGGTTTGAACGGTCGGTCGACGGTGATAGGCGGTGATCGATGAGTGGTGGCTGGACTCCAGACAACAACAACTACACGATGGACTGTGACAACAACAACGGCGGCAACAAGGGCAAATAGCAAGGGCGGCGAGAATAGAGAGAGAAGTGAGGGAAAAAGGAGGAGAAAAGAGAGAGAGTGAGCTAATGAGAGAGAGGCGCGGCAACAAGGAAGATAGAGGAGAGAGAATGAGCTAGCAAGCTTGTCCAAGAAGCCTTGCCAACTTGTTCTACAGGCTTAAATAACAATCAAGTAAAACTAAGCACTAAGGACCACACAAAGCAAAACTTCTAGAAGAGAAGGCCCATGGGCCGAAGAGAGAGAATTTGGGCTAGCTTGGGCCCTCCTTAGGCCATCCTTGAAGGGCACAAGGCCCATTGGGCCGCTAGTCTTGGGCTGGCTCGCTTGCGGGCCTAAATTCTCGATCTAAACTTTCCTTTTCTGACACTTCGCAGCTCATCGAAAAGCCCAAGAATAAATGTGGCAATGTCCAATTATTTAGTCATGAAGTCCCCAAAAAGTTGATACTTGAAATTGGCTAAAAAATCGGGGTTAAATTGAATCAATTGCGACCGTAGTACGGTTTGGACTATCATGCGCCCCTTTAGGGTTTTTCTTCACGTTTGACCCATAGTCAATCGCTTTTCGATCTACGTTTAAGAAATTTTTCAAACCAAGGACAATCCTCGATTGTCATGTCATCCTAGGGGTTTAATTTTTAATTTTGAGTATAAGGTCAAAATGAATTGGTTTAATGTCGTTCGTATTTCATATTGAAGTTGTGTAGAATCACTAGTAATCCGGCTTTGTACCCTTGCCAAATATATTTTATTTCTATTATCTAATGAATTGGTAATAGGGTGGTATTGTTCCCCTCTAGATCCTTATGGTTGAACAGTTCATTCTTGATTGAGTCTATTGGTCACACACGTATCGATCCCTAATTGCGCTTTCGAAAGGTCTATTAACTCACAAATGATCAGTTTAGAGTAATTGTACTAATATGGTATTGATTAATATCACCATTTCATATAATCCCAAAATATGGTCGAAATTTAGGACGTCACAGAGAATACATTAATGCGCAACTTAAGGACTATTTTCAAGAACACGGCCTGCTGCATGAGACGTCATGTTCACAAACACCACAACAAAATGGAGTAGTGAAACGAAAGAACATACACATCTTAGAGACAGTTTGTGCCATTCTCACTGAAGGTCATGTTCCTAAATGCTTTTGAGACAATGCAGTTGCGAAACTCTTCACCTCCTAAACCGAATGCCATCCAAGGTATTGGATTTCAAGACACCTTTGCAAGTACTGTCTACACATGCTACCTTACCATCTGTCTTGCTTATTTCCCTTCGGGTGTTTCGGTGTGCTTCTTATGTCCATATTTCAAAGACTCGTTAAATTAAACTTAATCCTTGTGTGGTTCAATGTGTTTTCTTGGGATATGGTACACATTAGAAGGGTTATTGCTACTATCATTCGGCTATTAGAAAAACTTATGTGACAATGGATGTTATGTTTGTTGAGTCGGAATTTTTCTATCCGAGCATCAATTCTTCCTTTCAGAGGGAGATATAAGAAGAAAGTGTGAATTGGTGGCAAGTTGGTGGTGTCATGTCTAGAGGATAGGAGGAAGCGTAGGAGGTGCGGCTTGAAAATGAGCAATAATCGATGGGAATGCTGCTAGAAAATGAAAAGCAACTTGCAGAAAATGGTGAAAATGAGTAAGCTCCGTAATTAACAGTTGGGGATGTACAGGAAATGAATATACAATAACAACCCCCTCTCTCTTCAACACCCGAATCTAACTCATCTCTTGAGGATATCGCTGAGGTAACTTCTCTTACTACTACATCTAGTTTGCTTGATGATTATGATAAATTTGTGGGATATAAATTACTTGACAGGCATAATAGGGGTAAGCCTTCTGATCGATACTCACCAAATGCTGGGGGGGGAAGAGATCTAACTATCCTATTGCAAACTATGTTTTAATGAGGAGACTATTAGAACCACTAAAGGCATTTGTGTCTAATGTATCTTCAGTTTACATCCTGAGTGGGATGCAAGAGGCTTTGGAAGACCCAAAGTGGGTTCAGATGATGAAAGAGGAAATGGAAGCATTGCAAAAGAAAAAGACTTGGAAGTTGGTGGAGTTGCTTGAAGGAAAGAAGATGGTGGGGGTGCAAATGGGTCTTCACGATTAAGTATAAGGAGCATAGTTCCGTCAAGAGATACAAAGAAGGTTAGTAGTGAAGGAATACATGCAAACATATGGGGTAGACTATCAAGAGACGTTTTCTCCTATCACAAAGCTCAACACTATTTGGGTTTTACTATCTTTGGCGGTGAACCTAGACTGACCATGCAATAGTTTGATGTCAAGAATGCGTTCCTTCATGGTGATTTGGAAGAATAAATTTATATGGACGTTTCACAGGGGTACAATTTTCCTTCATAGCTTAAGGTGGTCTGCAAGTTGGAACGATCTTTGTAGAAGTTTAAACAGTCACTCCGCGCTTGGTTCGGTGGAACATTTAGAGTGGTGCAGATCACACATTATTCTTGAGACATTGTTAGGGAAAGATAACTATGCTGATTATCTATGTTGATGATGATTATTACAGGGGATGATTAAGAAGAAATTTCTAAACTCCAAGATAGACTGTCTTTAGAGTTTGAAATGAAGAACTTTAGGGGACTGAAGTACTTCCTAGGAATAGAAGTGACATGATCTAAAGGTGGAATATTTCTCTTGCAAATGAGCTACATGTTGGACTTGTTAGCGGAAGTGGGGATGCTAAATTGTAACCTACGAACACTCCAATTGTGTAGAACCATATACTTGGGAAGTATCCAATTTAGGTATTGACTAACAAAGAAAGGTATCAAAGGTTGGTCGGAAAATTAATTTATTTGTCGCATATTCAACTTGATGTTGCTTATGCTTTAAGTGTTGTTAGTTAGTTCATGCATGCCCTTAGTGAAGATCATATGGATGCCGTGATAAGAATACTTCATTGCTTGAAGGGGGCTCTAGGAAGAGGAATTCATTTTTTGAAGAATGGGTACCTTAAAATTGAGGGGTTTATGGATGTTGACTAGGTTGGGAGTGTATCTGATAGGAGGTCGACTTCAGGATATTTTATTTTTGTTGGAGGAAACTTAGTTTCTTGGAGGAGCAATAAGTAAAAAGTGGCAGCATTGTCAAGTGCGGAGGCAAAATTCAGGGGATGCACAAAGGTCTTTGCGAACTTCTATGGCTTAAGAGATTAACGATGGAACACATTTATGCTCCAATGTCCAAGATGAGGTTGTTTTGTGACAACAAGGTGGCCATTGATATATCTCATAATCCTGTACAGCTTGACTATACAAAACACATTGAGGTAGATCGTCACTTCATTAAATAGAACATGGATACCAAAGTGGTTCGGTTTCCGTATGTAAAATTGGAAGATGAATTGGTGGATATACTAACGAAGGCTGTATTGAATAGGGGCTTTTACAGCTCACTTGACAAGTTAGGCATCCAAGATATATATGCACCAACTTGAGGGAGAGTGTTGGAGAAAGATACAATTTTATCCTTGGCCTTGATCTTAATTGATTCAATCAAGGACACTTGGAGATAAAGTACGAAATTGTAATCGTATTGTAATCATGGTTATTCCTTCCTTTATTCTTATCTTTTGTATTATAAATGTATACATGTACAAGGATGATACGAGGAAAAAAAAAAATTACAATTTGCCCCAAAAATACGTCTTCAACATTCTCATTTTTCACTTCCTTTCTTCTTTTATCTCATTCTTAGTTTATCTTTTAACAATATATGATAGGTGCACAACAATAGAGAATAAGTTCAGAAAAAGAAAACAATCATGAAGGAAGCATTGAACTGTAATGGTGCGGGAGAAGTGCGACTAGGTGAAAAAAAGTTGTCTAAAAGGGATGTAGGTAGTTGTCTTTCAGTAAATTTAAACAAAAAAAAGAAAAAGGAAAAATGTAAGAAATAATTTTAAATCAAAAGTGGGACTTCAAAGGAATAATGTAATCAAATCAATGTGATTTGAGATGTCAGGAGCCAATAAGGGGGTGAAAATCATACGAGCCTAACTTTTGTTGAATTGTCAAAGGCACAACGGTGATATTAATTTGTCGGGATAAAATTTGGAAGCTGAAATGCTCGCAACTCACTCAAAGAGGAGAAGGAGATAGATAGGCTTTTTGTTTGATTCACTAAAATTTCACCTTAACAAAATAAATTACAAGACTCTCCTATTTAAAGACTTGTTACAAGACCTTTGCTCTTTCCAAAATTACAGCTAACATTTCAGAAAAGCAAATCTCTAGAAACTCACAAAAAAATCACCAAATCTCACCATATCTAAAGAAGCAGTCATTCCTCCTAGAAATACGAACAGGCGCAACATAGAAATTTGAACAGGCTTATTAAAAACAACGCAACAACTATGACTCTTCTTCAATACGGGTACCAAACAATCTTCAGTATCAATTATGGGATCTTGGTGTCAAAGGTATCGGCAATTCGATAGTCTCGATGTTGAAATTTTCGGCACCGATGAATTTGGTTTAATTTCTAACAACTTTAACATGTATGTGCAGAACAAGAAAAACAGCTGTGGCATGGAGTATTTTAATTGATGAGAGGTGCCCGCAACTTTCCATCCTAGGTTTTGGCTATATTCTTAGCATTACATGGGGAAAGAATTGGACAAGCTTAAGGTGATAGTGCTTGTTTTCAAGGAGTTAGGACGTGATTTTGCTGAATTGAGCCATTTTAGCATCACGGAGCTTTTGGAAGCTACGATCACTTTATCAACCGGCCAAGGATACTTGCTTGTGGTGGATGAAGTTCGGAGCACGGATGACTGGTTCGAGGAGTTAGATAAAGATCTTGAAGCGAAGAGAGACAGATAGGTTTTCTCATGGACTGCCTAAGGACAATGGTCGGGCGTTGTTGGTCACCACCAGATAACCTGGACTCGGCAAAGAGGATGATAGAAGGCCATGATAACTTGTATCGCCTTAACTTAAGCCTCTGGACACAAAATTGTTTGGATATACCTACGAACAACATTGAAAAGTATCACTTATTAAATGAGAAAAAGGTTTCAGGTTACATCCAAAATCATCGTGGCTTGGGCTTACCTTTAGCTGCTAAGGGTTTCGCAGAGATGGAAAGAGAACTGTCTCAAGATGTTGGCTAATCTCTCTCTCTCTCATTTCCTCGTCGGCGTCTATTTTAACTCCATGATGTATCTGTACTTTTATCTATGCAATTAGCTCATGCATCTATGTATAATTTATTTTTCTCTGTTTGTGAACTTCACTACATGTGTAACCTTTTTATCGCCTAGGTTATGTAAATTGTACATGCAGCATGGGTTCTCAAACAGGTGGTGTCACTTTCCTTTTAGCGTTTCACCTAATTGTATAAATTTAGATGGACGATGGATCATGTCCTTTCACAAAATTATTAGATGCACGGCTATAACGTGTGGTTAGTCTAATTAATATACGTAGCCATCAAAATAGTATCAGATTGTAATTGTTTTGCTTTCTTGCCTCACAAAGCCCATTCTATTCAGTTATTAATCTGCTAATATAAATGATTCAGCAATAAAAAATGATTCTGCTAATATCAGTTACTAGTTTTCCAATTATATGGCCAAATATCCCAAAAGAATTTAAGGTATCATACTTTCAGCGGAGTGAACAAATGAACATTGAAAATCATTACAAAGGAAACTAGAAGGCAATAAAGTCGGACAAACCTTCACTAGTGAAGGACTTTGCATTTGTCACGATACAGTATTAGCACACAAGCCTCACTGTCCCTTAACACTTTCTCAAATATGAACAGTTTCTGTTCAAACTCTAGTTTCTCTCTCTTGGGCTTAATGACAGTTCACAATCCTTTCTTAAATTCCCTACTCTTGTACCACAACATATCACCGTCAGCGCAATTTCTCCCATCAAAGTAAACTAAATGTGGAAACTTTTTCAGCATGTCTTCAATGTTTCCAATTCTCAATTCCTGAAGGTGTTTCAGCCGCAGTATCTCCACCGAATGGTTAATCTGTTGCAGGGGACCCAAGCTCATAACTTTTCCCCCAATGATGTACAGCTTCTTTACGTTCTTCCAGTCTGGCATCCTCTTCTCTGGCATACCTATGAGCTCTAGTTTCTCCAGTCGTTGTGGGAAATCCCATTCTACCGAAGCCCTTGCATGCGGTGCTGAATAAGTGACTCCCCACGAGATGGTTAGAGAGCAAAGAGATGCAACATCCTTCAATGATGCAGATTCTGCACTAGTTATGACTGCTCCACGGCCAATGTATATACTTAGCCGTCTCAGTTTGGTCAAATTTTTCAAATCACTGATCTTGCATGGGTTTTTCCGTGTAGTCCCTATAACAAACCCCTTTAAAACCTGGAGGGAGGACAGTTTCTCAATCCCTTTTGGCATTCTGTCTATAAGGTAACACTCCGATACATCCAGATGCGTGAGCTTCTTCAATGATGCTATATCCTCAGGCAACTTTTCCAAATTGTGGCACGCTCGGAGGTCAAGAATCTCCAGGCTGACTAGTTTGACAATAGAATCAGGAAGAGTAGTGATCCTAGAAATTCCTCGAAGACTTAGGAACTTCAAATGTTTATGATGATCCCCGAAATCATTCAAGAAACTCTGATCATCAACTTCAATATGATAGTTTGGTGAGTGCAGCCACCGTCCTAGTTGAAGAACCGCCAATTTTTTCATGTTCAAAAGCCATTGGGGTTGTAGACTAAGGTATTGCTGATTAACATTGAACACTGTGGAAACATCTATATCTTTATTGGGCTCTTCATCTTTAGCCAACTCTCCATCTGGTAGACCTACCGCTCCACCTAATATCAAGTGCAGGCGACTGCTGCTAAAGCAGCACTTTCGGAGAACCTCAGGAGACGTTTCATCCTTCGAATTGAAATAGAAAAACCCAGCTTCTTGTGCCAATGAGATAAGCATGTAACGGATGCATGGATTTATTTTACATCTATTCATGAGAGGGCTTGGATCATTATCGTCGGGTTCAATTAGGCCTTGTTTAATGAGCTTATCATAGAGTTCTTCGCCTACTTGCTCTGCCATCTTGTCTCCTCTGTTGGAAACGAAGCCCTCTCCTATCCACCAATATATTAAACTTCTCTTCTTGATGATGGAATCTCCAGGGAAAAGTGCAAAAGAAAGAAAGCATAGCTTCAACTGAAGACTCCCTATATTGTGATAACTAAGCTGAAGGTTCTTCATAAGATGTTTCTTGAATATGCTTTCTTTTGTCTGCTTAAGCCAATCTTTAGAGATTATTTCCTTCGGTTGCTGTTTGTCTTTCAAGGATGATTCGGGCTTCTTACTCTTCTGGTATTCTTGCACAAGGTGAACTAACTTGTCAAGCTTGCTCTTTTCCCAGGATTGCACTTTAGATATCACATCTTTCATGTCACCAGACAAGGATTCATCCATAAAGTTTGCCATTATTCCGATGAAATGATCTATCTAGGAATAGGATTGAAGATATGGAGACTGATATTTGAATACTAATAAACTGCCATTATTAATGGTAGATGGAGTAGCTTTACGAATGCCACTTACCAGGATTGATAAAGAGAATTTGGTATTTGATGATCACTGGCATGGAAGGCTACATGCAGAGAAGAACCTGGGGAAACAAAAAACATTTCATTGTCCATGAGATATGGAAACATAGAGCTCCAAGCTTTTCATAGTGAAACAGAATGTTGTCGATACCTTTTATTATCAACAGAAACAGGGACCAAGCGATTACTTACTGTGTTCAAAATGAAGATTCCCGAGCTTGTCACGAGATAATAGCTTCCCCCTATTTAACAAAGAAAAGGGCCAAAAAGGGAAAAAAGAGGGAATAGCTTGAGAATGGGAAACGGGACAAGGAAAGGTAATACCATCTAGACCATGGAAGGAATTATTTCTTTCGTGGAACGAGCTGGGGACATTACATATTCTTTACTTTGCTACATTAATTTCATTTCTTGCTAAGCTTTTGGAATCACTGCGAAATCGTTTTTCGGACTACTCATGTTCCTCCTCCATGGATGACAAGACTCGTCTCATATCTCCCAATGGCACTAACGAATATTTACCAACGACTTACGAGTTGAGACAAGAATCTACTCAAAACACTCATCAAATATCCATACGGAGAAAATTCGGTAACTTTGTAAGGATGAAGGCCATCAAGAACCCTCATGTTATCGTTGGTTCACTTGTACGATAGATTTGCTTTGTCTTTACCATCAGAAGAAACATAATTACAAGTTAGAGGTATTCCTCAAGAAACTCGGAGGAAACTATGAGAAAATCCCAAGCCAGAAAAAAACAAAGTAGAGACCTTGCTTAATGTCATGCAGAAGGCATCAGCTTCCTTTTTTACACAAACAAGGGCAAATACAAAATGTTCAATTTCGACACTTACATTCAAGTTTTTAGTCATTGATTTGCACAACCATGACTCGGTACTATGGCGTTCAGAACTGTCTCTTAAAGGAAAGAACACTTATTTCAGGTAATTACAAAAACATACACCGGCATCTATTCAAGAATCTTTACAGTTTCAAGAAAGAAGCAATGAATAAAGGTAAAGCACAATGAATCTTGTGGAGATACAAGTTTCATTTAGGAAGAACCATCACACTATTCAAATGGCTTGATGGTAACTATTCCTGGGTTACGTAAATGCTACCCTAAGCAGAAGATTTGGGCAATTTATACTGCTTTTTAAGGAATTGTGAATTGTGATGCCTGTGAGTCACTCCTGTGGCACAATATTCTCAAAAGTGTATAAGAGTCGGCACCAAGGTTGCTTCTGCCACCTTGCATTTCCATGCTACTCGCAGATTTTTAGTCCTCAATCAGTTCTCGCATCTATAAGAGATGATTTAGCAAATAACTATTTTAAACAGTCAAATAATCAAGAAGAAATCGCATATTGAGATATCAAGACGAGAAATATATGGATTTTATAGAATTTAAGATTTTCATATATAATTGATTGATTTCCTTGTGGGATCCATAGAGGTAAAATTGAATATATATGGTTTTTATAGAATTCAAGATTTTCATATATAATTGATTGATTTCCTTATGGGATCCATAAAGGTAAAATTGAGATTCGTGTGACAACTCAATATTTTAATTCAGAGACTCGTGTTGATATAAACCGAGAACTTTGGCCCATCTAGTTTTGTTGCAACAGTGTTTATTTAAAATGCCTTCTTGTCTACATTCATAGCCAAAGAAAGATAACCACGCTACACATATAAATCTTTGATAAGATGGTGATCCAATCTTAACATTATGTCTACTGTATCTCACCTATTGAAGGCGAGAGAGACTGAAACGAATTAAAACAAACATAAGTGAATATCAGAGACATGAAAGCATGCAAATGAGGGATCAAGAAGCCTACTTTGCCAAAAGTGCAACTCACGAAACTATCAAGAAAAATCATGTCTCATCAATACAATAATGTCAAAATAGTTGTCCACATACTAAATAGAATGGTGTTAATAGCATGCAATAAAAGAAAATTGCAACTATCAAAGTTAAAATGATTAGAATTTATTAGTTATCCATTAGGCCCGTGAGGTTTAAGTTTTAGATCCAATTGAGAAAGGCAACACTTCAAAAGTAAGTTCCCATTCCATGTTGGTGAAAGCAACATGCATGAGCAGTACCTCCTGATGAAAGAAACATTCTAAAGTAAATTTGAATCACAAAAGCTGGAAATATAAAAGCTCATTCCATGCATGGAAAACAATTTCAAGGCATGGATAAATATCCTGAGTGAAAAAGGACACAAACAAATTTTCTCATGAACTGCCTAAGGACGGTTCTAGTGTGTGGTTGGTCATCATTAGGATACCCAAACTCAACAAGAGGATGATAGGCAATGATAACTTGTCACAACCAAAAATGACAGGAGTAGAAGTAATGACATGATCATTCTTCTCTTCATATGAAGGACGTAACCTTAAAGTCAAATCAACATATTAGAGTTTATATAATTCAACTACCAAAAGTTTCTCACTATCTGCACTCTCATCCTACTTGATACTAATTGAGGGACCTAAAAAAGATTTTGAAAGAATGATATGAACAACTATAGTCCAATGAGTAGTATACTTCTTCAACAAAAATCAAACAGTCAATATTCATCTTTATAAAAACAACATCACAACTCATCAGTCCCAAATCCAGCATACCATATATGTAAAATATTGAAATTGGTTATATCTCTTCGACAAAACTTCTCATATTTAATCAACACTATCAAATCAATAATAACAAATCAACCATCAATGGTCTATTCCATTGATTAATTTCTATTGAACAAACATCAACGGTCCATTCGATTGACCAATCGATACTCAATACTAACTATGGTTAATCTAAATGCCAATGCAAAGACGATCAAGTTTACCTATTGGTTAGGTCTCCATCAATATCAACTGATGGTTTTGCCTAGAAGGGCTTGCTAATAACAATATGCATACTCGACCTCTCAATGAGTTCTATTTATAGCAACATTAGCATAATCCACCAGTATAATCCCTCAATATTCCACACTTCAAAACTAGAATATATCGCCAAATCATATAACCTTTCATGGCAAAATACTTTTCAAAGTATCTTTCATACCGACAAATCTCAAAATATTTAAGAATTCATTTCATAAACCATATTCACAAAGCATATATGGATATACACACACAATATCTTTATCTTTACAAAAACATTTCTCGAACCATTCACATCTACAAAAGATAATAAATGTTTGAACTAGTTTTATATAGCCAAACATGCCATTTCTTAGTTTATAATATATTTAATCCATATCTCTTTTGGTATATGAGTTTACAAACTCAAAGAAAAGATAATACTACTCACTTGATAAAATTGAAAACCAACCTACAAAGAATTTTGAATTGACCAACTTGTATTCCTATCAATTAATTAAAAATGATATCAAAATCCAAGTAAAATATTATTGTAACAACTAAACTACACTTAATTGTTAACCCATCGACTCATAAGCACTAATGAAAAACTCATTCATAATGAACATTCATTTTTGTTTGTTACGTGTATTGTCTGTTAAGTGTAGCTTGCATGCTAAATTATAGAATTTTGTTCCAATCGAACCGCACTTTAGAATCGACTTTTGTCATATTGTATTACACTATTATTTCCATATAAATCTATAGTTTAGTAATTCTAAAATCAGACTGTGTAGCTCAAAACTTGCATAACTATGAATTTACACTCTAATTTTGAAAATTACTCTAATTAGACAAATAATGAATTTGAACACTTAGCAAGTGCCATAATTCGGAGTTTCATCTTGTCGGGACGTCCTAAATGGCTGTGCACAAAAACATCTCTCTCTTCTCCGCAGTTCCTTTTTCCTCTTCATGTACAAAGCCACCTTCCTCTTTCCCTTTTTTTCTTTTCTTTTCTCTTTGATTGGTCCGTCCTTTTCTTTCATTCTTTCAAAAAAGCGGGAAAAAAAAAATCAGGCGGTGGAGCTCTGTGGCGAGAACTTAAGGGGTATTTGGGCTAGGCTTTGGGCCCATTATTACATAACATGTATCACCTTATGCCTCTGGAGACAGGATAATGTTCGGAGATACCTAGGAACTACATGGAAAAGTATCACATGGATGAGAGAAAGATTTCAGGTTACATCAAACACCGTGAATTTGGCTTTCCGTTAGCTGCTAAGGCTTTCGCAGGGATTGAAAGAAAACTATCCCAAGAGGTTGGGTGCTCTCTCTCTCTCTTTTCCTCCGCCTTGAAGGCCACTTTTGCAATGCCAATATCTTTGTTCTTCCATTTGTATAATTGGGCGATGCATTCATGTATGATATCATTACCATTTATGCATTTACAAATTTCTTTTACCAGTCTGTGAACTTCTCTGCACACACAACATTCTCTTATGCTGAGTTTTTGTAAATTGTAGGTACAGCATGAGTTCTCAAATGGGCAGTGTGACTTTATTTTCATTTTACGTGACAACTAAATAATTACATTGATTCAGATAGATGATCGATTGTGTCCTTTCATATACTTATTAGATGCACAACTATAAAATTTTGTTAGTGTAATTAATATTTAAAGCTATCAAGGAACAAATTGAAATTGTATTACATTCTTGCCTCACAAAGGCTCATTCTACTCAGTTACAACTCTGCTAATATAAATGATTCAACAATTAAAACAAACTCTGCTAAGACTTCTAACTGGTACTCTAATCAAATGGTTGAATATCTCAAACAAACTTTATGAGGAGAAAACATATGAACGATGAAAGTCATTACAAAGGAAATTAGACAAATAATGAAGTTAGATAAAGCTTCAACAGTAAAGGACAATTCATTTGTCCTGTCATAATATCGGTGCATGAGTCTTAACTGTCACTATACCCCTTCTTAAATAAGAACAGTTTCTGCACGAACTTTGTTCTTTCACCCCTGGGCTTCTTGATAACATTTCACGGTCCTTTCGTGACTGCCCTACTCTTGTACCACAAGATATTGCTGTCAGCGCAATTGATCCTCTCGAAGTATCTTAACCGAGGAAACCATTTTAGCACATCTTCCTTGTTTCCAATGCTCAATTCCGTAAGGTGTTTCAGCCGCAATATCTCAACTGACCATTGCTCATTCTGTTCTTGGTGATCCCAGCTCGCTAGTTTCCCTCCAATGATGTACAACTTCTTCAAGTTCTTCAATTTGAGAGGGTCCAACCTTTCCGCGGGGATACCTATGAGCTCTAGTTTCTCCAATTGTTGCGGAAGAAACTGATTTATCGCAAGACTTAGTTGCGGTCTCAGAGAAGTGGCTCCCCAAGAGATGCTTAAAGAGCGAAGAGATACAACCTCCTTCAGCCATGCAAATTCTTCGTACCATATGGCTGCTCCACGGCCTATGTATATGCTTAGCCGTCTCAGTTTAGTCAATTTTCGCAAATCACCAATTCTGCAAGGGTTTTTCCTCGCAGTCCCGATAACAAAACCTTTAAGACCTGCAGGGATGACAATTTCTCAGTTCCTTTTGGCACGCGCTCTATAAGGTAACACTCCGATACATCCAGATGCGTTAGTTTCTTCAATGATGCTATATCCTCAGGCAACTTTTCCAAATTGTAGCATGCTCGGAGGTCAAGAATCTCTAGGTTGACTAGTTGGACAATAGAATCAGGAAGAGACGTGATCCTAGAAATTCCTCGAAGACTTAGGAGCTTCAACTGCTTGTGATGAAATAGATCATCCAGGAATCTCTGATCATCAACTTCAATATGATGCATTGGCGAGGCAGCCATCGTCCTAATTGAAGAACCATCAATCTTTTCGTGTTCGAAAGCCAATGGGGATGTAGACTAAGGTAATTCTGATTAACACTGAACACCGTGGACTCATCTTCACCCAGTTCTCTCTGTGGTAGACGGTATGCTCCACCTACTATTAAGTGCAAGTGGCTACTGCTTAAAGAGCACTTTTGAAGAACCTCAGGAGACATTTTATTCTTCGACTTGAAATAGAAGAACCCCACTTCATCCGCCACCGAGAAAAGCATGTAACGGATCCATGGATGCATTTTACATCTATTCATGAGAGGGCTTGGATCGTTGTCATCGGGTTCGATTAGGCCTTCTTTTATGAGCTCATTGTAGACTTCTTCACCTACTTGCTCTGCCGTCTTGTCTCCTCTTTGGGAAACTAAGCCCTGTCCTATCCACCAATATATTAAACTTCTTTTCTTTATGATCGAATTTTCAGGGAAAATGGCGAAAGAAAGAAGGCAGAGCTTCAACTGAGAACTCCATGTATTGCATTCAGTAAGCTGAAGTTTCCTCATAAGAAGGTTCTTGCTTTCTTTGTCCAGTTCACTCCATTCTTTAGAGATAATCGGAGGTGGAACTTCCCTCAGATTCTGTTGATGTTTGAAGGATGATTTCCCCTTCCTGTAATCTCGCACACGGCGCTCAAGCTCAAGGAGCTTGTCTTCGGAGGGTTCAACAATAGTATCTAGGCCAGTGCGTATAGCCTGCGCGACCTCTTCCCAGGATTGCACTTTAGTCAAGTCTTTCGTGTCACCAGACATGGATTCATCCAGAGATGTTGCCATTATTATGATGAAGTGATCTATCTAGGAACAAGATTGAAGACATGGTGACTGATATTTAAATACTAATAAACTGCCAATGTAAATTAGATGGAGAAGCTTTACGAAAGACTATTACCAGGATTGGCAACGAGAATTTGGCATTTGATGATCACGGGCATTGAAGGCCATAGGCAGAGAAGAACAAGGAGAGAAAACAAAAATTGATTGTCCATGGAAAATGAAAACATAGAGCTTCAAACTTTTCATAGTGAAACAGAACATTATCGATACCTTTTATTTATCAACAGAAACAGGGAATTTAGCCATTGCTTTGTTTGGGTTCAAATTGAAGATTCCTAATTGTGTCAAGAAGTAATAGCTTTCCCCTATTTACCAAAGAAAAAGACCCAAAAAGTGAAAAAGAGGGAATAAATTGAGAATGGGAAGGGGGACTAGGGAAGGTAATACCTTCCAGACCATGGAAGGAATTTTTTATTCCATGGAACTAGCCAGGAATAGGAACATATTCTTTTCTTTGCTACATTAATTTCATTTCTTGCTAAGCTTTTGGCATCACGGTGAAATCGCTTTCGGAATCCTCACTTTCTCTCTCCTTCAATGATAAGAGTCGTCTCATATCTCTCAAAGGCACCAACAAATATTTTACCAATGACGAGAATCTATTTAAAATACTTATCGAACAACCCAATTCTTCACCGCTTCCAAAAGGACCTCTCCCTCCCTCCACTACCTACTGCAGTGCAGGCCGCCCCTCACTTACCGCTGCCGCCTCTGCGCGCTTGAGGCAAAAGAAATCTGCGATGGTCACGAATGGCAGGCTCAAGGCATTCGAGCCGGAGCAACCGCTGTCCTCGGGCAAGGCTCAATTGAGGAAGGAACAGAATCTGAGAACGTTGGCTAAGTCCCTCACTGCTTGGCTCTTAGAGTCTTAGAGTGAGAGAGGGTGGGAGGATTGGGCATGGGGTTGCAAAGATGGAGAGGAAGAGGAGAGTATTTTCTTAGAGATAGAGAGCAGAGTGCACGAGACATGAGAGAAAGGGACCAAAATTTATTTGATGGATGGGCCCGATTGCCATGGTCGATTCCCGGATAATTTGTTAAGCCTACTTGCCATATTAGACACAGCCAATATTCTCCCCTCCCATGCTCGCACTAGCCTGCACACATTTATTTCATTTTCCTCTCTTCCGTTCTCTCTTCCTTCTTTCTTTCCCATGAAGAAAAGGGGACGCACCCTTTCTCTCCCTCTTGTTAATCAGGGATACACAACATAAGGAATTTTTTTTTTTTTAACAAACTTCACCTTCAAAAGGCATAGATTTTTTGCAATAAACTTTTTTTCTTTCTATCCCTAATCATGTGTCTGTCTTCTAAGACTGAAAGTAAAGCGGTAAATAAAATAGAAAATGATACTTAAAAAAAAAGAATAATTAAATCGGACCATCTCTGTAATAGATAAATGTATCTTTTTTCTCCTGGAGTTGTCGGAATTATTCTTAATAAGATATTGGCTACAATTGAGAAGGTCTTATCAATAAGATTTCTTCTCTGGCCTTCACTCAACATTTCAAGACATACGCTCCAGCAAAACAAGATCCTTAGGTCATTAGGAAAAATCTTATCAAGAAATGCATCGAGCTCTTCTTTGAGATTGCAGAGAACAAGCAAGACTGCACTAAGTTCTACAAGGCATTTTCTAAGGACCTCAAGCTCGGTATCCACGAGGATTCGCAGAGGGAGACAAGGCTTGCTGAGTTTCTGCGGTGCCACTCCACCAAGAGTGGAGATGAGGTGACCAGCCTTAAGGACTATGTCACTAATACATCACCCGCGAGAGCAAGAAGGCTGTTCAGATCTCCCCTTTCCTGGAGAAGATCAAGAAGAAGCACCGCGAAGTGCTTTTCATGCCATTGACTGTTGTAAGTGCTTCCTTTTTCTTTTTTTTGGTTACGGCTGCTCTTACTGCTATTTTTTTTTAGGTCGAACTGTTACTGCTATTTTAAATTCAGTGTTTAGGTCTATCGTAGAAGCCTTATGTTTTGGGTTTTTGTTTACTTTTCACTCATCACTGGTTCTTATGGTGGTAAGTCCACCTCTTTTGCACTTTCGATTCTTTCTTCTGTCTCTGTTATTCTCCTTCACTGTGCAACTTCGTGTTTAACCGGTGGTGCTCCAACATTGCAACTTTTATATCACAGGGTTTGATAGTCAAAGATTTCAGTCGTTTGCTACTGTCAAATCCTTGAGGACCATTGTCTATGAATGCCTATTTGTTCGTTTTCAAAGAGCAGTATGGTTGTCTGCTAGGACGCCCGCTGTCAAAATGAAATTAGATTAGCTAATGCTTGATCATGGCAGGAACTTAAATTAAGGGTTTCCCTTCGTTCAAGAACTCTCGCTCCTTATGTTGAAATATAGCTATATACCATGTAACACACGCTTAACTTCTATGAGAAGCATCATATCTCCACTAAGCTTATCATCATCGGCGAAGAAACTGCGAGGTAGCTTTCATCGCCTCATCACCTCTTATGATTAAATAGCCTACGAAAGTAAAGAAAAATGAAAACGGGGCTTCGCCTTTGTTTGAAATCCAATTTACACAAATATTCCCCACATGCATGAGAACATAATAGAAAGCTAATAGAGTTTTTAATTGTATGTTCGGACATTAATTGAACAATCCCAATGCCCTCAACAATTTATCGCCCTAGAAAAACATGATATCCGTATTACATCTCAAGCATGAAGACATACAAACACACACTATCAAGAGCTGAATTTACAAACAACCCGAACAACAACAACAAATCTCTCTTTTGACCTCACTCACCGATATGTAGTAGCCGCAGCATCTTTAGAAAACAAAAGGAAACAACTACAAAATCTTCACTAATACTATTAAAAATATATCTTAAGTTTGAGCCTAAAGTGAAAATCTAAATTTTGAAAATTAAATTAATGAGAGATTAAGTATCGGAAATATAATTTCCTAATAATGTGTTGAGTTTTGGGCCATCGAAGTTGGAAAGTCCAGCATGTATTCGGAATTGGACCAAATTGTGAATATCTTCTGGCGGTGGGATTTCTTTCTTGGTTGATGATGCTCTTTGATGGACTTCACGGCTTGAAACTGGAAAGGCCAACGTTGCAGATAAGGGCTAAAATTCGAAAAGTCCAACAGAGACTTTGTGTTGGGCTTGGACTCGGTTATCATGGGTCAGAGAAAGAATAGAAAGGAAATTAAATCCTACTAAAAGTCGGCCACGTTGACCTATCTATATATTCACATTAGGAGTCTTCAAGCAGCGGGGGGCCGTTGTTGATGTGGGGTCTTGAAGACCCGTTTCGTCCTGAGTGCTTGAAAGTGAATCCGTTGTTCTTGCTCGTGCTATTGCACCGACAACTTTTATTATTGAAGTCAATTAAATCTTGTCATAAAATTTACATATATAATTCTTTCATGAAATTAAGAGATTATACGTGAATTATTAGATATAATTGAGACTTGAAAGATACTAATAATATTTGAGTGACTTGAGCGTAGACATAATCTTCATTATATCACTTGAACTATAATGGAATTTGTTGATACTCACTCTGTAGATATAGATCACCACAACCAAACCATATGAATTTGATATCCGATTTTTTTTTTATTCTATATATTTTATTGTTCGATTTCTCATTTTCCTTAATAAGTACTTTGATATGCAGCAAAGAATAAATAAAACCACATTGATACATCTCTACCATATTCGTACGAGGGCCAAAAAGAAATAATAGATATGGTCTATCGTGCTGCTCCCATGGCCAACTTAAAGAAATCAAAGGCCAGAGACCAAAGCGCCGGAGCAGTAACGAATGTAGGTCCAGCAATGAGCGCCGGAGAGCGAAGGCCAGAGAAGTTTCAATTATCAAAGCTTTACTGCAGAAGGATGAGGACACGATTTGCGTTGCATCGAATTTGTGCTTTGGTTTGGTATTTTGGTTGCCCGCCCTCTGCGTTCTGAACGAGTGTCCGACTTTTTCTTTTCTTTTTTATGGGATTGATTTGCACATTTCTCGCGAAGGCATAAAGCTACTACTTTGAGGTTAGATGATGTTTAGAACTTGGAGAAAGAAGTGGAAAAGTCTAAGGCGATGCTGTTTGTTTTCAAGGAGTTAGGACGTGATTTTGATGAATTGAGCCATTTTAGCATCACGGAGCTTTGGAAGCTATGAACCCTTTGTCAACCGGCCGAGGATACATGCTCGTGGTGGATGAAGTTTGGTGCACGGCTGACTGATTTGAGGAGTTGGATAAAAATCTTGAAGCGAAGACAGACAGACAGGTTTTCTCATGGACTGCCCAAAGAAAATGGTCAGGCGTTGTTGGTCACCACCAGATAACCTGAACTCGGCAAAGAGGATGATAGTAGGCCATGATAACTTTTATTGCCTTAACTTAAGCCTCTGGACACAAAGTTGTTTGGAAATACCTACGAATAACATTGAAAAGTGTCACTTATGAGACGAAAAAAGGTTTTCAGGTTACATCCAAAACCAGGCTTTGGCTTACCTTTAGCTGCTGAGGATTTCGCAGAGATGGTTGGCTAATCTCTCTCTCATTTCCTCCTCGGTGTCTATTTTACCCCCATGCCTATATATCTGTACTTCCATCTATATAATTAGCTTATGCATCTATGTATAATTTATTTTTCTCTGTTCGTGAACTTCACTGCATGCATAACCTTTTTTTTTTTTTTTGGTAAAAAATGTAAGTATTATAAGTGATTTCCAACCATACAACTATACAAGGGAGTGAGACTTGACACCAGCCCACACTCAACAGGACAACATGTCGCTGGAGTGGGGGGGCCAGGTTCACAAAAGAAATAGCAAATACATCTGCCAATCCTTGTTCATAGTCCTATACAAAAATATTTGGGTCTAATTCCTAGCTATGCTGCAATATCCTATTTTTCGAGTTGTCAACGACTGACTTGAATGAAAGAGCTTTATTCTTGACAACATGCTTAACATTTTTATCGCCGAGGTTATGTAAATTGTACATCTAGCATGGATTCTCCATGTGGTGTCACTTTCCTTTTAGCATTTCACCTAATTGTATAGATTTAGATGGACAATGTATCATGTCCTTTCACAAAATTATTAGATGCATGGCAGTAACATATGATCAGTCTAATTAATATATGTAGCCATCAAAATAGTATCATTTTGAAATTTTATTACTTTCTTGCCTCACAAAGGCTCATTCTATTCAGTTATAAATCTGCTAATATACACAATTCAGCGAAAAAAAAGAAGTTCTGCTAATATCAGTCACTAGTTTTCCAATCATATGGCCGAATATCCCAAACGTATTTAAGGTCTCATACTTTCAGCGGAGCAAACAAATGAACATTGAAAATCATTACAAAGGAAACTAGAAGACAATAAAGTCGGACAAAACTTCACTAGTGAAGGACCATGCATTTGTCACAATACAGTATTAGCACACGAACTCACCTGTCCCTTAACCCTTTCTCAGGTATGAACAGTTTCTGCACAAACTCTAGTTTTTCTCTCTTGGGCTTAATAATAGTTCACAATCCTTTCTTAAATTCCCTACTCATGTACCACAACATATCACCGTCAGCGCAATTTCTTCCCTCAAAGTAAACCAACTGTGGAAACTTTTTCAGCATGTCTTCAATGTTTCCAATTCTCAATGCCTGAAGGTGTTTCAGCCGCAATATCTCAACCGAACGGTTAATCTGTTGCGGGGGATCCAAGCTCGTAACTTTTCCTCCAATGATGTACAGCTTCTTTACGTTCTTCCAGTCTGGCATCCTCTTCTCTGGCATACCTATGAGCTCTAGTTTCTCCAGTCGTTGTGGGAAATTCCATTCTACCGAAACCCTTGCATGCGGTGCTGAATAAGTGACTCCCCACGAGATGGTTAGAGAGCAAAGTGATGCAACGTCCTTCAATGATGCAGATTCTGCACTAGTTATGACTGCTCCACGGCCATTGTATATACTTAGCCGTCTCAGTTTGGTCAAAATTTTCAAATCACTGATCTTGCATGGGTTTTTCCTTGCAGTCCCTATAACAAACCCCTTTAAAACCTGGAGGGAGGACAGTTTCTCAATCCCTTTTGGCATTCTGTCTATAAGGTAACACTCCGATACATCCAGATGCGAGAGCTTCTTCAATGATGCTATATCCTCAGGCAACTTTTCCAAATTGTGGCACGCTCGGAGGTCAAGAATCTCTAGGCTGACTAGTTTGACAATAGAATCAGGAAGAGTAGTGATCCTAGAAATTCCTCGAAGACTTAGGAACTTCAAATGTTTATGATGATCCCCGAAATCATTCAAGAAACTCTGATCATCAACTTCAATATGATAGTTTGGTGAGTGCAGCCACCGTCCTAGTTGAAGAACCGCCAATTTTTTGATGTTCAAAAGTCATTGGGGTTTTAGAATAAGGTATTGCTGATTAACATTGAACACCGTGGACACATCTATATCTTTATTTCGCTCTTCATCTTTAGCCAACTCTCTATCTGGTAGACCTACCGCTCCACCTAATATCAAGTGCAGGCGACTGCTGCTAAAGCAGCACTTTCGGAGAACCTCAGGAGACGTTTCATCCTTCGAATTGAAATAGAAAAACCCAGCTTCTTGTGCCAATGAGATAAGCACGTAACGGATGCATGGATTTATTTTACATCTATTCATGAGAGGGCTTGGATCGTTATCGTTGGGTTCAATTAGGCCTTGTTTAACGAGCTTATCATAGAGTTCTTCGCCTACTTGCTCTGCCGTCTTGTCTCCTCCGTTGGAAACGAAGCCCTCTCCTATCCACCAATATATTAAACTTCTCTTCTTGATGATGGAATCTCCAGGGTAAAGGGCGAAAGAAAGAAAGCATAGCTTCAACTGAAGACTCCCTATATTGTGATAACTAAGCTGAAGGTTCTTCATAAGATGTTTCTTGAATATGCTTTCTTTTGTCCGCTCAAGCCAATCTTCAGAGATTATTTCCTTTTGTTTCTGTTGGTGTTTCAAGGATAATTCGGGCTCCTTAATCTTCTGGTATTCTTGCACAAGGTGAACTAACTTGTCAAGCTTGCTCTTTTCCCAGGATTGCACTTTAGATATCACATCTTTCATGTCACCAGACAAGGATTCATCCATAAAGTTAGCCATTATTCCGATGAAATGATCTATCTAGGAATAGGATTGAAGATATGGTAACTGATCTATGAATACTAATAAACTGCCATTATTGATGGTAGATGGAGCAGCTTTTCGAATGGCACTTACCAGGATTGATAAAGAGAATTTGGTATTTGATGATCACTGGCATCGAAGGCCATATGCAGAGAAGAACCAGGGGGAAACAAAAAACATTTCATTGTCCATGAGATATGGAAACATACAGCTCCAAGCTTTTCCATAGTGAAACAGAATGTTATTGATACCTTTTATTATCAACAGGAACAGGGACCAAGCGATAACTTACTGTGTTCAAAATGAAGATTCCCGAGCGTGTCACGAGATAATAGCTTCCCCCTATTTAACAAAGAAAAGGACCAAAAAGGGAAAAAAAGAGGGAATAACTTGAGAATGGGAAATGGGACAAGGAAAGGTAATACCATCTAGACCATGGAAGGAATTATTTCTTTCATGGAACGAGCTGGGGACATTACATATTCTTTACTTTGCTACATTAATTTCATTTCTTGCTAAGCTTTGGAATCACTGCGAAATCGTTTTTCGGACTACTCATGTTCCTCCTCCATGGATGACAAGACTCGTCTCATATCTCCCAATGGCACTAACGAATATTTACCAACGACTTACGAGTTAGAGACAAGAATCTACTCAAAACACTCATCAAATATCCATACGGGGAAAATTCGGTAACTTTGTAAGGATGAAGGCCATCAAGAACCACCCTCATGTTGTCATGGGTTCACTCGTACGATAGATTCGCTTTGTCTTTACCATCAGGAGATAATTACAAGTTAGAGGTATTCCTCAAGAAACTCGGAGGAAACTATGAGAAAATCCCAAGCCAGAAAAAAACCAAGTAGAGGCCTTGCTTAATGTCATGCAGAAGGCATCAACCTCCTTTTTTACACAAACAAGGGAAAATACAAAATGTTCACTTTCCGACACTTACATTCAAGTTTATAGTCATTGATTTGCACAACCATGACTCGGTACTACGGCGTTCAGAACTGTCTCTTAAAAGAACGAACACTTATTTCAGGTAATTACAAAAACATACACCGGCATCTATTCAAGAATCTTTACAGTTACAAGAAAGAAGCAATGAATAAAGGTAAAGCACAATGAATCTTGTGGAGATACAAGGTTCATTTAGGAAGAACCATCACACTATTCAAATGGCTTGATGGTAACTATTCCTGGGTTACGTAAATGCTAACCTAAGCAGAAGATTTGGGCAATTTATACTGCTTTTTAAGGAATTATGGATTTTGATGCCTCTGAGTCACTCCTGTGGCACAATATTCTCAAAAGCGTATGAGAGTCGGCACCAAGGTTGCTTCTGGCACCTTGCATTTCCATGCTACTTGCAGATTTTTAGTCCTCGATCAGTTCTCGCATCTATAAGAGATGATTTAGCAAATAACTATTTTAAACAGTCAAATAATCAAGGAGAAATTGCATATTGAGATATCAAGACGAGAAATATATGGATTTTATAGAATTTAAGATTTTCATGTACAATTGATTGATTTGCTTATGGGATCCATAGAGGTAATGTTGAATATATATGGATTTTATAGAATTCAAGATTTTCATGTATAATTGATTGATTTCCTCATGGGATCCATAGAGGTAAAATTGAGATTCATTTGACAGCTCAATATTTTAATTCAGAGACTCGTGTTGATATAAACTGAGAACTTTGGCCCATCTAGTTTTGTTGCAACAGTGCTTATTCATAATGTCTTCTTGTCTACATTCATAGCCAAAGAAAGATAACCACACTAGGGCACATATAAATCTTTGATAAGATGGTGATCCTTTCTTCAATGAATGAAGAAATAAACCATAGCGCTATTGTGCCGAAGCATCAATTTCTATTGTGGGTGATATCTAGAAATCGCCTTCCTACCCAAATGCTCCTTCTTTTACAAGGTAGGATTTCGGGTGTGGTTTGTGCTTTTTGTAGTGCTGTCCTGGACTCTATAGACCACCTTTTTTTTGGATGCCATGTCATGAGAGCCCTTGCTAGTTTTTGGGCGGGTAAGTGCAACCTTGCTTGGCCAGGAGGATCTTGGAGGAATACCCTTGAATGGGTCATTAAATATTTGTCTAGTAAAGGTTTTCAAAAGGAGATTGCTCTGTTTTCATTTGGCGCTTTATGTTATATCATTTGGAAGGCCCGCAATGATGCACTATTTCATGCAAAAGCGGTTTCCATTCCGTTGTTGAAGCATCACATCTCCAAGGCAGTCAAGGATAAGGTGGTGGCTGTCTCGTTTGTTCAAGACACTCCTGTAAATAGGAGGTTACAAAGATCTTGGGGTCTTGACTCTTCCATTTTTGCTATATAATCTGCTGTCTTTTGTTATTGCTGCTATTTTATCGGCTTTTGCTGTCTGTATGTTGCCTTAGTTTATTTCGGATCTCAGCACCATTCCACTCATTAGTCATGTTTGTATGCGTGTAAGTGGGTGCCGATCTCCTCTAGTTTGTACAGTTGTTGATTGGAAATTTTACACGTTTACTTTACCAAAAAAAAGAAAAACCATAGCGCAAAACCTCTCACCGCATATCCATGCAACTTTATTACGTGACGGACTCTGACCACTTGATTTCCAACTACACCCTATGGAAGTCCATCTCATTCGGAGATAAAGAACTCCGGTAACGTATACGAACAATTTAATGAGATGTCATCGTCCAAAAGTCAAATAAACATCACTGATCAAAAGGACCTTTGCTATTATATCAGGTGTTATTTGTATCTAAATCCACTTTCAATATTTCTATATACTCCAACAGTTTTGCATCTCCAGGGTACAAAACTCACGACGGGCCACCATTCAGAATAACTCGAAGTAAACCATCCCGCAAAGAAGAATAGTATAAGTACCATAAAAGAGTGAAAATGGATTTGGAATGCAAGCTTCTTAAGGGCGACCTCTCTTGTGGACCTCTCTGCTCCTTTAAAGGAATTCTATTTTATTTTATTTAGCTGCTGAATGGCATGTTGAAGCATTCCTTGCTCTCGTCGGTCATAGAATACTAAGATCAAGCACCCATTTCAAGGTTTAACTCAGAATGCAACCAGGAGATAAATCAATCACACAAGAAAAAATCGGTTGAATTCCTCCGTACAACAATAAGAACTTGTAAGAAAATCTGCGCAAGAAAATGAATAGGTGCAGCAAACCAGGAAAGAGTGCATTAACTGACTCGCGGGAAAGCTTGAGCAAGATTGCAATACTACGAGGCCCACTATATGCTGCCAGAAAACAAGCCCACCACACACTTCATAATTAGGCCAGAAGTAAAATCAAAGAATATGATGATTTAACGTGTATATTAAACTTCAACAGAGATTATATTGACCCAAGCCTCGCAGAATAATACAAATGTGTCCAACAAAAGTAGGGTTTCATTTTTGTGTTTTCGCTGAGATGGAAAGAAGAATGTGTCAAAATGTTGGCTAATCTCTCTCTCTTCCCTTCTTGGTGTCTACTTTACCCGCATGCCAAAGTTCTGTACTTCCATCTATATAATTAGCTTATGCATCTATATATAATTTCTTCTACTCGGTCAACTATTACCCACATGTAACCTTTTAAACGCTGAGGTTATTTAATTTGTAGTCGTAGCCTGAGTTCTCAAACAAGTGGTGTGACTTTCCTTTTCCCGTTTCACCTAATTGTATAGATTTAGATAGATGATGGATCGTGTCCTTTCACAAAATAAATAGATGCACAACTAAGTATAGTCAGTCTAATTAATATATGTAGCCATCAAAATGGTATCGGATTAAAATTGTGTTACATTCTTGCCTCGCAAAGGCTCATTCTCCTCAGTTATAACTCTCCTAATATAAACGGTTCAGCAATAAATAAATAAACTCTGCTAATATCAGTGACTAGTTTTCCAATCAAATGACCAAATATCACAAACGGATTTAAGGTCTCATACTTTCAGCGGAGCAAAAAAATGACCATTGAAAATCATTACGAAGGAAACTAGAAGAAAATAAAGTCAGACAAAGTTCCACTAGTGAAGGATTTTGCATTTGTCGCGATACAGTATTAGTACACGAGCCTAACTTTCCCTTCACCCTATCTCAAATAAGAACAGTTTCTGCACAAACTCTATTTTTTCTCCCTTGGGCTTCTTAATAACAGTTCACACTCCTTTCTTAAATTCCCTACTCTCGTACCACAACTCATTGCCGTCAGCACAATCTTTCTTCTCAAAGTAAACTAACTTCGGAAAATTTTCCAGCACATCTTTCATGTTTCCAATGCTCAATTTCTGAAGGTATTTCAGTCGCAATATCTCAACTGAACGGTTATTTTGTCGTGGGGGAACCCACGTCGCAACTTTCCCTCCAATGATGTACAGCTTCTTTACGTTCTTCCAGTCTGGCACCGTCTCCTCTGGCATGCCTATGAGCTCTAGTTTCTCCAGTTGTGGAAAATTCCAATCCCTTGCATGCGGTGCCGAAGAAGTGACTCCCCATGAGATGGTTAGAGAGCAAAGAGATGTAACATCCTTCAACGATGCAGATTCTGCATCAGTTATGGCTGCTCGATGGCCTATGTATATACTTAGCCTTCTCAGTTTAGTCAAAATTTTCAAATCACTGATCTTTCACGGGTTTCCCCTGTCAGTCCTTATGACAAACCCCTTCAAGACCTGGAGGGAGGACAGTTTCTCAGTCCCTTTTGGCATGCTCTTCTTAAAGTAACACTCTGATACATCCAGATGCGTGAGATTCTTCAATGATGCTATATCCTCAGGCAAATTTTCCAAATTGTGGCATGCTCGGAGGTCAAAAAATTTCTAGGCTGACTAGTTGGACAATAGAATCAGGAAGAGTTCTGATCCTAGAAATTCCTCGAAGACTTAAGAACTTCAAATGCTTATGATGAACCCCGAGAGCATCCAAGAATCTCGGAGAATCAACTTCAATATGATACTTTGACGAGTGCAGCCATCATCCAAGTCGAAGAACCATCGATTTTTTCATGTTCGAAAGCCATTGGGGTTGTAGAGTAAGGTGTACCTCATTAACATTGAACACTGTGGACACATCCTTATCTTTAGCCAGCTCTCTATCTTGTAGACCGTTTCTTTCACCTTAGATTAAGTGCGGGCGGCTGCTGCTTAAGGAGCACTTTCAGAGAACCTCAGGAGACGTTTCATTTTTCAGAGCACTTTTCTTTCATGACTTCAAGTCATCAATCAATTCCAGCAGAGGGATGATAGCAAGGAGTTTCTCGATCCACTTTGGTCACTTTCTCAACCGAGCACCTACCATTTTCTCAATCCATTTTGGGCACATTCTCAGCCGAGATTCTATCAAATTGTACTGGTAGATAGATTAGACCATCTAGCATTGAGCAATGCCAATGGGGAACTTTCAGATTTAACATTGAGGAGGAACCTCATGAATGTCCCCATATTTGCAATTGTCAAGTCAGAGCAAATGAGCATACTAAGAGCTACAAATTCCAGGGCAACAGCTTCAAGGAGCAAGGTGTGTGTAATCTGTGTATCATATTGGTGAAAATCATGCTTGTTCAGGGCATAGAAAATTGCTAAAGTGGTAACAATGGAAGCAATTGAGATAGCTTGGAAAAAGTACGCAGATACACAGTGAAAAACGGCAGCCTTGGCATAAAGAACATCATGAAAGAAGTTGAGCTCAGCCTCAATGATCAAAAAGCATCCTTTGCAGTTCTTCTGCTGAAGAATTTCCTACTTCGGTTGCGCTCCTAGAAGCTGAAGATTCCATCCACAAGGACGCCTTTGAAGGTTGTGAAGTAAAAGAACGAGGCTGTTATCACTTCTCTGTCGTCCAGATTGTTCCCATCTTTCTCTCCATCATCTGTGGATTCGCTATCTAGCTCCGGAATCTCAAATGAAGCTGGGATATTTTGATTTAGAAACAAATTGCCTCTCATTTGACGTCCTAAATCCTCAAAAATATCTCAAGAGATTTTCATAAAGAACTTCCCTCTTTGGAACATCTTATATAAGTTAATAAATCTAGTCAATATTCACTAAGCATTGTACGGATTAACCAAATCCTTTCTAGCCGTTAGTCGTAACAAATATAGAAGGAAATGATTATGCTTCGACCAAGGTTGTAATTGATAAGATCCGGCGACACTTCATCAGATTTTCCACCTGAAAAGCATTTATTATCAGAAACCAGGTTTAATTCAACGAATAAGTTTTATCAGTCTTCAAAACCTCTTTAGGAAATATTTTCTTAACAATCTCTTCATTTTTTATGATGACAACTTTTCGAGCAAAACTTATCACAATAGAAAATATTTATGAATGAATAAGAATGAATAGTTCTAGCGAAGCCAAATTTTGAAATAAGTTTAGTCTGACTATAAGATATTTCAAGTTGAAAGACTTTAAATAATATTCTTATCAATACTCAGAATTTTAAAAGATAAGAAATTTTTATAACCATTCCCATCAAGTTCTGTACTCAAAGTCCTTAAAACCTGCAGAAAAATCTATTAGCATAATAAAAACTTGTATGAACAAGTTCTGCCAGGCTCCTTAAATTCTCCCCCCTTTTTGTCAACATTCAAAAAGTACTTAGGTCATATAATATCCATATTATTCAAACCACAATACCCATAAACATGTAAGTAAATCATAGTAGTTAGCATCCTTATGTGCTTAAACCAAACCAAAGTCTAACAAACATTACAAACCATATTGCAAAATCCAATCAAAAACAGTCCATACTAGTAAAAATAAAGAAATGATAAAAAAAGTATTTTTAGGAGAATTGGTTGTTGTTTGGATCAAGCTTTTTCTGAGAAGTTGATGATTGGTCTGGGTTTGGAATAGACTGAGAAGTGGATGGTCCTTAGGGTCTGGAAGTGGAGAAGGTGATGGTTAAACAGGACAAGCTTCTTCCAGAGGTATCATTACCAAAGCATAATATGACATTTATGCCATAATTTTCTCCATCTTTTTCAACCTTTTTTAAATTGAAAGCTGAAAATTTTGAACTATGTTCCAACAAGCTGCCTTAATTATTTCATGTCTTCAACCATATCCCCAAGATTAAGTTGATCCTTAGATTTGATATCAACTGTCTTGACTTCCTCTCCTCTCTATTCCTGAGCACCATGCTCCCCCTATCTCTGAACTTCATGAGTTGGTAAAACCTATGTATTCTGGTTATCCTTAGTATCAGGAATGATATCGGATGGAATTTGATCACTAGAAGGAATAGCATGTGAACCTCCAGCAAGAACATTGGAGACAATTTGAACATTTTGATCCTCTTGAATAACATCTAGCATTTCAATGTTAGTTTGATCTTATTTAGTATATGTAACCCCTCTATTAGTTTGTTCAGCAACAACATCGGCAAGGACATTCAAAACATCATCACCTTTTTTAGTAGAATCTGGAATGTTTTTGAAAGGAGGTTCTTCTGGATCCTCTTTCTTTTCAACTAGATTAATAGTATGTTCTGGTAGTCTCTGTTTTTCTTTCTTCCCTTAATTTTCTGCTAAAACTTGAGAAAGAACATTGCCTGGTTTATTGGTGCTTTATGTTACAACATCATCCTTTTCTCCCTAGTTGACAATAATATTAGTAGGAGCATCAGTAGGTACAACAAGTTCTCCAGCAACAGATCTTCTTGTCTCAATATCAGCAAATTTTTCTTTATCATGTTCTCCAGATTGTATCCTAAAACTTGTTTGCTGTTGATCTTCTTCATCTCCTTCTATTCCTCATCATCCTTATCACTGGGTTGGTAAGCATCAAACAAGTTGTCCAAATCTTCATTAGATAATTTGGCCTCCTTTTCTTGTAGTTCTTTTATAAATTCCACAGTTAGCCTTTCCTGTAGAGTTTGTGGTCCTTTACTACGACTGAAAGTTCTCATTCTTTTTGTAGGAGGTGAAACAATCTCTAGAACATTATCTTCAATATCAATTTTTACCACCCTTCCTTTGCTATACTTCCATCTTTCATCTGAAAATTTGTAACTCATCTTCCTCATCATTTTTTTTCCCACATCCATTACAAGCAATTGAAATGTTTTCAATTTATCTAGAATATCAATGTTTAGATATTTAAAGAATTTTGAGATCAAGAACCCATACGGCAACCGACCCTTGTTCTTTATAATAGTTCTGTACATGTGGAGAATAACCATATGTGCAAGAGAGAATCTCTTTTCATTCAAGATTGCTCAAATCAGTTTAGCCTCATATCAAGAAACATCAGTATTTGAAGATAATGATCTTATGAAGAACTATTTGCTTTAGAGAAAATATGTTGCGAGACACATGGGACTTATGCTCTCTAGTAAAATCACGGATCTTAGAAAGAATTCTATAAGCAACATCAGGATCTACATCTATGTGTTCAAAATCTGAATGTCTTACTCCATAATTTTTACTAAATCCCAAGCTTCCAGCAAATATGTTTTGTCACCAATATCAAACTCGATCACATCAGTGGAATAAAATGAGAGAGTTGACTAGAAATATGCAATGAGAGCAGAATATGTTGGATATTCCTTGGTGCAAAAATTAATGAAAGTTCTCTTCTCAAAATATTCCTACACTTTTATACTAGAAGCTTCAAAGAATGCAAAGTCTACAACTCGTTGGTTCAACACACCTCTATGCACTAGAGTGTTAAAGTTGTTCAAATGTTCTATGGATCTAATAATCTCTCCAACTCGACTTCCTTTAGGTGTATTAATAGTGACTCTTCTCTTAAAGTTTGCAAAAAGTTTATCATCATTATCACCCTTTTTGTTTTCCTCAGAATCAGGTCTTCTTCTAGAAGCAAACAATTTGACCACTTTTTCCTTTCCTTTCCTTTCCTAGTTTGGGCACTAATCACACTGGAATCACCAACATTTAAAGGAGGAATACTCCTAATAAGGTTTGCAAAACAGCTTTTTCAAAACCATGTTTTGCCAACAAAGTCTTTATAACCTCATCATTTCCGCCCAAACTTCTAAGACATCTAATCGCTAATTTAAGTTGAAAACACTAGGAAGAAGTGTCACTAACCATAACTCCAACACTATCCAAAGAAGCGGAAACCTCAATCTAACTAGAACTTCCTCTATCCCTTGACTGCCTTCTGGCAATTCTATTCAATCTTCGAGAAGCCGAGGGCCTGAGTCTAGATCTTGATGCCATTGTAGTTAGAATGTAGAAAAGATTGAAACTTTTTGAAGAAGATAGTAGTACTTGTAGAGAGAAAGACTTCGAGAGAAGTTTCGCAAATGGAAGTGAAAGGAGTTTCTAGGTTTTGCTCGGGTAGAAGTGAAAGAAGAGAGAAAGAGCAAAATTTTTTTTAATGAAATTGAACCGACGTAATATAAAAAGACAATTTTAAAAAGATTTGATTTTTTAGGAAAACTGAAAGACAAAGTTATCAAAATAAATTTCTCACAATTTCCAAAAATATTTAACTTAAATTAAGAAATAAATCATACCTATTGATTTTCTTGCCAAAATTTGAATTGGCAGCTACATGTTAATCATCTGATGATCTACTTTCAGATATTACTTATCTTAAACATTGTGATCAAAAAGGTTAATAATACCTAATTTGTTGCAAATAAGATCAAAGGCTTTCTTTTCAAGGGGTTTAGTAAAAATATCAGCTAATTGATTTTTGAAATCAATAAACTGAATATTAACATCACCATTGTTTATGTGATCCTGAATGAAATGATGCTTGATTTCGATGTGCTTGGCTCTGGAATGCAAAATTAGATTCTTTGTCAGATTTATAGCACTATTGTTGTCACATTTGATTGTTGTATTTGAATTTATGACTCCATAATCCTTCAATTGTTGTTTCATCCATAAAATATGAGTACAACAATTTCCCAATACAACATACTCTACTTCAGCGGTTAATAAAATTGATGTTGATTGCTTTTTGGAGTACCATAATACCAACATATTGCTAATCATTTGACGAGTTTTGGATGTATTTTTTCTATCAACCTTGCATCCTACATAATCTGCTTCAAAATGACCAAACAATACAAGCAATGATCTCTTAGGATACCAAAGTCTCAGAAATAGGTTAGTATTAACATATTTAATGATTCTTTTTACTGTAGATAGATGTGACTCGTTAGGATATGATTGGAATCTAGCACACATACAAACATTGAAAAGGATATTTGGTCTTGACGCTGTTAAATGCAACAAGGAACCAATCATACTCCTTTATAACTTTTGATCAACTTTTACTCCATTTTCATCTTTGTCATGCTTTGAAGAATAGGAAATAGGTGTTTCCGTTCTCTTCGAATTTTCCATGTGAAATTTCTTCACAAGCTCCTTTGCATAATTTTCTTGGAAAATAAAGGTTCCTTTATTTGTTTATTTGATTTGCAATTCGAGAAATAAGTTCAATTGTGCCATCATGCTCATCTCAAATTCATCCTGCATAAGCTTTGAAAAGTTCTTGCAAAGCTTCTCATTGGGGGATCCGAAAATAATATTATCAACATAAATTTGAACTAACAAAACATCCTTACCTTATCTTTTTATGAAAAGAGTAGTATCAACATTACATTTGTCAAAACCATTCTGAATAAGGAAATTACTTAACCTTTCATACCAAACTTGAGGAGCTTGTTTCAGACCATACTGAGCTTTCTTCAGTCTGTAAACATGATCAAACTTTCTTGGTTCTTCAAAGCCAAGTGGTTGTTCCACAAGCACCTTTTCTTTGATATATTTGTTCAAGAATGCACTCTTTACATCCATCTAAAAAAGCCTGAAATCATAGAAATAAGCATAGGCAAGCAAAAGTCTTATAGCTTTTAACCTTGCTACTGGTGCATAGGTTTCATCATAGCTAATTCCTTCCTCTTGTGAGTATCCTTGAGTGACCAACATTGCCTTGTTTCTAGTGACTCTTCCTTGATCATCCAATTTATTCCTATAAACCCATTTAGTTCCAATTACTAGATGATCCTTTGGTCTTGGAACCAATTCCCATACTTCATTTATTCTGAACCGAAAAAGTTCTTCCTACATTGCCCGAATCCAGCTAACATCTAATAAAGCTTCCTTAGTACTTTTTGTTTCAATTTCTGAAATAAGCACTAAAGTATTGATGATGTCTTTTGTTGAAGATCTCATCCTAATTTTGTTATCAACATCTCCAATGATGAGATCTTTTGAATGACTAGACTTGTGCTTCCAATTTTTGTTGTACTTGTCCTCAGATTTTGCAGGCTCAACAGCATCAAATTTTTCAGGTACATCTACTGAGTTTGAATTTTTCTCTTCTTCTGTCTTTTAAGATTCTTCAGGTAATTTGTTGATACCAAAATTTGGATTGATCATTCGTAATTTAATGCATAAAAATTTAAGGATTAATTTTAACCCCTAAAAAATATATTACGATTAAATTGCATAGCATATAGTTTTAGGAGCATTTATTATTGCATTTGCATTGGACATGTGGCAGATGGGCTTCAATTGATGGTTCTAAGCTTTAATTTAACAAGTTGGACTAAGCTCACAAGGAAAAAGAATTTGGCTAGGCCCGTTAAGGGGTGACGAGTTGGAATATGAGAATATTCCCAAGAATATGAGTATGTTCCCGAGAATATTCACATTATTCTTTCAATATTCAGGGAAGGTGTCGGATGAACTATTGAAAAAATATTGCACGTGAGATACAAGAGCTAAATAGATAACGTGCAAATTTATCATCTTTCCTTAAATAACATAGTCCTTTCACCTATAAAAAGGGGGCCACACACACTGAAGGAGACACACACAAAAACACAACCACAACGGAGAGAAAAGTGAGAGAGGGGGTCAAAGAAAAGAAGAGGGAAGGGGATGCTGAAAAAAGAGAGTGGGAGAAACATCAAGAGAAAAGTGAGAGTGGGGATCTTGGTGCTCAGCAAATATCTTGCATATTTGTTTTCTTGTTCAAGGGATCCAACGAAGTCAATAGAATTCTTGGATCCAATCTGAGTTATTTGCAGGTTTCTTCAGCCTTGCTAAGAATCACCATAATTCTTCATGCCGGAGTCCATCGTCGGTGAACATCCATCATCATCCCTCATCACAAGTCACCGCCGCCGTGAAAGTAATGACTTGAAGTAGATGAATTCTCATGCTATTTGGGAACTCAACATTGGGACCTTGGCATCGTTCCTTGTTAGTCACATTCTCTAGGATAATTCTCTTATGAATCAGGTAGTTTTCTTTAATCAAAATTAATTTGGTCATTTTCTTATTTATTTTTACAATTATTTGGTTCTTATTGCGATTGGTGATTCGTTAGGTATATTTTTGTGTCGAGGGTCATAATAATCAAAAATACCGAGCCGAGAGACATCGGATTAGATTTTTTATTATCGTAACCTTCCATCTTTGATCATGATGAGTTATATGTTTATATAGTTGTGTTCGTTGTTCGTGTTGGTTTTATATTAGTAAATTTTACCATTAATAAAAATACAAAAAAATTTCACATTGCATCGCATGGTAGTTTGATTGCACGATAGTGTGGTAGCTAGGTTGCATCTTAGATTTATATAATATTTTTTTAGATGAATTTTTCTAATAAGACTTAGTTTAGTTTTGAATTTTGATTTTAATAAAATCAAAAAATCAAAAAATAAAAAAGAAAAAGAAGAAGAAGAAGAAGAAGAAAGATCATGCATATGCATATAGCATTGCTACATCATTCATCACGTAGCACATACATATTTAGGATCATGATTACACATATGTTACAATAGTTTTCAATTAACATATGTCAATAGAGTTAGGCCATTTGAATTGCACATCATATGTCATTAGAGTAAGAATCATGCATGTTAAATTTAGATTAAAGTCATACATAATTAATTTTACAAAAAATCCAAAAATTAGATGTCATCCCATTTAGAATTTATGTTTAGGGCATGCATTTTAGTTATAGCTTATTTTGCTTTAAGGTTGATCATGATTTTTATATTTGTCCTTTTGGATTTATTGAATGTTATTGATTGTGATTCGCATGACCACTCTATTCCACGTTAGTGGCTTAGGTTAAAATCAACCAAGATTGCTTGCAAAAAAATATTTTTGAAACTTAAAGAGAAAGGGTACCGAAAGGACGCTAGTTTAACTTAGCATAACCATGTCCCCAAACCTATTGAATCTCTGGTTCGCAGAAGTAAAGTAGTCTCCCATACATTACTTGGTTTTCTAATCAATCCTAATTGATTAGTTGCGGCTCCTAATTGAATAAAATTATGTGTTTAAATAGGTCAAATTTTAAGTACCAAGTTACGGTTGGTAGGGCTTGGGAGAGTCTACACTAAGTCTTCGGACTTAGTAATCCATTAGTCTTCCCTTGGTGTGTCACCTTCGGGGAGGTCGCGACAGCTTGGCGACTCCACTAGGGACATAACTTAAAACTCATAGTGGACATAGGCTTGATTTTTCTCTTTTCAAAAATATTTTTTTTGTTTGGCAGCATGGATACCAGGTACGCCCCTAACATAAAGTGTTAAATGTTTTGTCAGAAAGAAGTTATAAGGGGGGTAGTGTTTGCTAACTTTTTGTTTTGTAGGAAGGTGTTGAGATTGAATGTTTTTTTTTTCTCATATTGAAGTGATGTTTGCATTATTAATTGCTATGCATGATTTTTTAATGGTTTTAGCACTTCACTTTGCACACATTACCTGCTGTCAGACTTGGACCGCAATTAAGGATATTAGGATGGTGTTAAGAAATGATTCAACCTTGAATGCGAGACTACGATGTAGAGGTTGCCTTTCTCAACTTCGATTTTTTTTCTCGGTGTCAAAATGTTTATCCTTGTCTGCGAAACCGCATGACTATAGGATTTTCTTTGACCAAGCTGGAGCTAAGAGGACTCAACCTTTGTACGCGAGACTGTAACTAGTTAGATCATTCCTCTTAGCTCTAATTTGCTAAGCCCTATAGTTTAGATGTCGAACCTCATGTCTCATGTGTATGTCTATGTGATTGCCATTTTTCCTTCATGAAGTAAGTATTCTTACCTTATACTATGCAATCTATTTATTTTATCATTTTTTTTTGGGGTCTATGACAAAAGGTCGATTGCATGTCTTAATCTATATACAATGGGGAGATCCGATGTTCAATTCATTCCAACTCCTAAGATCAAGCTCAAGGGATGGTAGAATAATCTAAATAAGGAAGGCCAAGACTATGTGGAGTCAATACTTGGTCAGCTCATACCCCTTTTGGATATTGGAGTCCATAGTGGTGTCTTCCAAGCAATATCTCACTTCTGGTGCCTTGAGATTGCAACCTTCATCTTTGGTGGTAAGAATGAGCTAATTACAACACTTAAAGAATATAGTGTTATCATGAGAATGCCCCTCGGGATTGAACTTGTTAGGCCGCCTCTCGGTTTAGAGCCCACATCAATTTTGTCCGAATTTTTAAGAATCAAAACCGATGAGGTTAAGAAAATTTTGAAAGCTAATTGTAATGCATGCCCTTTCTCATTTTTGGCTAATCACTTTTCAAATCAATCTTCAATGCGCCAAAAAGTTAGGATATTCATTTTAGCTTTCTTTGGATTTATAATTTTTCCTCATAGAAAAAATGCTATTAATCCTTTGATTGCATGGGTGGTTAGGCAAGCATGTGTTGGCATGAATTTTATAAACATGATTCTAGTTGAGACATTTCTATCCCTCAATTGTTTTAAACAAAATGGAGGAAAAATGATGAATGCATCTCCTAAACTTCTACAAATTTGGTTTCTTTCACATGTGAGGGAGTTTGGTCATTTCATGCGTCGAGGTGAAATATAAGGTTCTAATAATCCAATAAAAAGGTTTTCAATCTTAGAGAAAAAGTATACTGGAAAGTCATATTCCAATTGGATAAATTTTCTAAAAGATCCGGATCCCAAGGGTTTCTTGTGGTATGCTAAATGGTTTCATGTTGGTGAGGCTCGTTTTTGTCATAAGAAAGATGATCCGGTTCCATTGTTGGGAATCATTGGTGCAACATCTTACTACCCTTATAGGGTAGCCTGCCAATATCGTGTACTCCAAGATATTCCACCTCATCTTTGGATGGACCTATTTCGAACTCTCTTCACACGTAAGGATCATGAATACTTGGAAGAGATCAATCGTTTCAAAAGTGCATAGAAGGAATGCCAGCAAGAAAAGATAGCAGTGCCCAAAAGGTTGAAAGGAGAAGAGAAGATTTATCATTCCTCGGATTATTATATCCACCACCACAAAATTTCTATAGCTCTACTCCCTGTAATACCTGAGGTCACGGTGCAGCTCACTCATAAAGTGCAAATTGAGCATCTCAAAGAAACGGTGGAAGCAAAAGAGGCTCATATCTCTGAGTTGGTTTGATAAAACAAAAAGCTTCGAAAGACAGTGATCTCCCAATTGTATATAGAGAAGAGTCACTAGTTTGTTTTTATGTTCTAGGAGTTCAATTTCAACTTTAGAGTGTTATTTCAAATTGATGTTTTAGGAATTTAATTCCCTAGGGAGTCGTTTTCATTTCTTAGATTAATGTCTTTGAAATTCAATATCACTTAATAAAATGTACGATCGATCATTGTCATGGACCAATTTCATTTATCATGATGCTTATTGTGTTGTTTTTCTTACATCAGGCAATGTTGATACAACACGGCTCACCCGAGATCACCTATTCGTACTCGTTCTAGAGCAGCAATGGCCGCTAACACTGAACAAGCTCGTGTCGCTACCCTTGAAACGGAAATGAAGCAAGTTCTGAATGTCCTTAAGCAGTTGTCTAAACAATTCGATTCCCTCAAATTGAACATTGTCTCACCAGCTCCGCAGGTTTAAGTGGTGTCACCTCAACACCCTTTTATTGGTGATTTGAGAGATAAGGGCAAGAATACGACTACATCAGCCTGTCAAACTCTGGTGATGCTCCTACAATCAAAATCACTGATATGCCTCAAATTGTTGCTGATGATGAGGTACAAGTGATGTAACATCCTGAATTTCGATCCATTCCGAGATAGATAAAATGGTTATTTTATCAATGCACTGTTAGTTACGTTTACTCTGAGTTGGCCCCTCACGAGTTAACTAACTGTTCGGCAAGGCAATTAAGGATCGATACGCGTACGACTAGTGAATTTAATCAGGGATAGACCGCCCGACCATAAGGATCAAAGAGGAATAATACTACACTGTTGCAGGTCAGTTAGCGAACGGGAATAAATCGATTCGGCAAAAATATGAGGTCAGATTGTGAGTGATTCTACACAACTTTGATATTAATTGCGAACGACGTTAAAATGATGTTCTTTTGGCCTTGTACTCAATGTGAGTGATTAACCTCTTGTGATTACATGACAATTGAGAATCATCCTGATTTGAATGCACGATTGTGGATTGAAAAGCTATCAACCACGGGTCAAACGTGCGCGAGCCCCTAAACGTCGCCCGAAAGTTAGGTCGTACTAAAGTCGCGATTGATTGATTTTAATCACGAATTTCAATTCGGTATCGAGTATCGAATTTTTAAGGATGTCGAGACTAAATATTGGACATTGTCTCATTGATTCTCGGATTTATTGGTGAGCCCGAATTATTGGAAAATGATTCAATAGGCCGAGTTTTGGAGCCAAATATTTGGGAATTTGTGCTTCAGGGGTAAAAAGACCAAAATACCCCCTTTCTAGAAGCTTGTTTAGAATTTGTCTTATTCTCTTTTCTTTTTCTTTTTCTTTTTCTTTTTCTTTTCTTCCTCTCAACTTCCTGCACACGTTTTCTTCCCCCCCCCACCCCCACCCCCACCTTTTCTTTTGTTGACCCACGGTCAAAGCGCTCTCTCTCTCCTCAGCAATCAACCTCACCATACGTTCTCTCTCTCCCTCTCTTCTTCGGTTATTTCTCTCCCAAAAACAGCAGCATGAGCTGCTGTGATTCACCTAAATCAGCCCCCCTCGCCACATGCCGGAGCCGCCACACACCACCGGAGAGTCCAAGCCGTGTCCCAACATCACCCGTCCGTGAGCCGCGTCCGTTGCCATTCTTTCTCACCGAATCGGAACCACCCCGTTGCCGAGACCCATTTTTGTTGTTGCTTGTCTCGATGTTTCAGACGTAGCCGCACGTTCCCCTTGCCGCCGCAATCGCGCCCGTGTTGTCGGAATCGCTAAACTGTGAGTCGATTTCCTAATCCCTTAGTTAGGGGTTAATCTTGCTTAGGAGTAGTTTAATTAGTTTAATTATTGATTAGTGCTTTGGATGATGATTGATTAGCATTAAGATATTATTTGATTAAGCTTGCTTAGTGTTAAGCATGGTTAGAATAAAGTAATCGTGGTTAGAATAAAGTAATCGCGATTAGATTAAAGTAATTATGGTTAGATTAAAGTAACTGAGGTTAGAATAAAGTAATCGTGGTTAGAATAAAGTAATCGCGATTAGATTAAAGTAATTACGGTTAGATTAAAGTAACTGAGGTTAGACTAAAGTAAGCGTGGTTAGGTTAGTTAACCGTAATTGGGTTAATTAACTACAGTTGGGTTAGAATAACCATGGTTAGTATTAATAAATATTATTATTATTTTTGGAGTAAATAATAATAATTTATTATTTTCGGAATTATTAATTAATTAAATTAATTTATAATTTCGAATTATTATTATTATTATTGTTATTACTATTCATTTCTCAAATTAATTATTTTTGGGAAAAATAATTAATTGTGATTATTTATGGGAAATGATTTTAATTGAGTAATTTTGTGGGAAAATTACTATGGTCTAATTTTCTAATGTCAATAGCATTCATGTACTACGTTATCAAATGACATTGAGTTATTAAAGAATGATTTTATTAAATGAAATTATTTGGGTTGGATAATTAATTATGGGATTGGAAAATAATTATAAGTATTTTGTGGGAGTAAATTCTTTTATGGGAACAATTGACTATAGCATACTTCTTAAATGAGTATTTTTGAGTATAATTATAGTTTATACTTATTTTATCATAATTGAGTATTGATGGGAATAGTTGATTGTCGTAGTCGTAAGGACACGTGCTTATTTATTATTAAATATTGAGACACGTGGTTGAGGAGCTGTAATTATTGGGGTATGTGATTATTTTGGAAAAGTGTGCAAGTATCGTGATGTTGATTGGTTGGAATTGATTGACAGACTGTGACTTAAACTGTTGATTGTTGCAAGTTTCGTGAGTGATTGGAATGTTGTTGTTATACGTGACTGTTGGACTCTACTACATTTCATTATACGTGTGTTAACTGCAATAGCATGTTGCGTGAGCACGAATTGTGTTGCATTCACGACCAAGCAAAAACAAAGACAAGAATGAATTGGTTGCTGATGTGTTGTATGGTCAGATTAAAGTTGATAGTCCGGTTGAGCCGAATGACAGCCAATCCTTCGGGATTGTGCCGTGACCATTGGGTCGCCTGACAGTGGTCGGATGCGGGGCTGCGGTAGTGGGACGGGCCCCATGCTCCTTAGGGAATGTCGTCGGTGGGGGAGAGCCCATGACGTTGCCGTGCCTCGAGGTAGAGGACGATGCCTGGTTTACGGCTAGTTGACCGCCAACCGTAAGGTTGTGTCGTGGCCTAGATGGTTGTAATAATCAGAGCACATGTGGGCATTGAGATATGAGTAAGTTTTACTATGCTCTGATTATTTGCATGCCTCTTATTGTTGCTATAAGGTGATTGACAGTTTCTGCAGGTTGCGTGTGCCAAGGCTAGGTAGGGTTGCTTGTGTTTGCATCTGCTTGTCGAACTATCGTCTGATAATTCTGCTTGAGGTGTGGTATGTGTTGTTTGCCGGAACTAGGTTGCATAATTAGACTACCCTCGAGGTGAGTGGAATTCCTAACCGAGGTTTAGGATTTTGACTTACTGAGATTTTATCTCATTAGTTGTTGAATAACTATTTTTAGGTTTGTTGGATGGAGGATCAATGCGTGTTTCGGCTTGTGGCCGTTTTTTAAGGGAGTAGATTAACCTTGGCTTGTTGGTTTCATTGCCTCGGTAGGAAGATGCCCGTGGTAAGGGCTTGTACTTGTAAACTTCCTAGGGTTAATCAGTAGATAAATAAAACAATACTTTTGAATGTGTTCTTGTTGAGATTTCCTACTATCCCTGCTTTTGTAATTGACTAAGGATTGTGTTTCGTTTCCGCATGCGTTTAATTAAAAGATAAAAATAACGGTTGGCGACGGATCCTGGGGAGTCGCAAATCAAATGACCGCAAGAGAACAGGGGTTGCTGCGTGCTCGAGGGTGGGGGCGTGACAAGTGACGCACCCGGTTGTATCGAAAACTGAGCAAGAAAAATGCTTGGCGAAAATTGAGGAAAAACTTAAGCAACTATAGGGTTCAGAATGCCAAAGCTCGACAGACTTGTCTCTTTATGCAAAAGTCAAAGTGTCGAAGAAGTTCAAAATGCCTGACTTTGAAAAGTATGATGGCACCTCCTGCCCAAAGATTCATCTACAAACATATCTGGTCAGGATGACCCAATATGTCGACAATGTACCCTTGATGATTCAATCTTGTTACGATGTGTAGATATAGCCAAAGCCATGCAAATTATGCAAGAAGTGCACAAAGGAGTTTGTGGCCCGCATATGAATGGGCACATGCTAGCTAGGAAAATTATGAGGTTGGGATACTACTGGCTAACATTAGAGAGTGACTGCATCCAACACGTTTGAAGTTGCCATCGTTGCCAAATCCATGGAGATAAGATAAATGTCCCCCCAACTGAGCTACACCAGTTATCCGAGCCTTGGCCTTTCTCAATGTGGGCCATTGATACGATTGGCCCAATAAACCCTAAAGCTTCAAATGGGCATCGATTCATTCTGGTGGCAATAGATTATTTCTCTAAGTGGATTGAAGCCGCATCTTATGTTAATGTCACCGCTCGAAACGTTGTGAAATTTATCAGGCATGACATAATTGCCCGTTACGGGGTCCTTGAAGCAATTGTCACTGACAATGGGACAAACTTGAATAACAAGCTTATAAATGGGTTGTTCACTGAGTTTAAGATCAAGCATTTGAATTCATCCCCTTACCACTCCCAAATGAATGGAGCTGTTGAGGCGGCCAATAAAAACATCAAGAAGATCTTGGCAAAAACAATTGAGAATTACCGAGATTGGCATGATAAGTAACCTTTCGCATTAATGGCATATCGGACGTCAATTCGTACTTCTACTGGGGCAACCTTATTCTCTTTAGTATATGGCATGGAAGCAGTCTTGCCTGTGGAGATGGAGATCCCCTCTCTAAGAGTCTTATCCCAGGTGGAATTATCCGAGGCAGAATGGATAAAGCAAAGGTACGAGCAATTGAACCTAATTGATGAGAAAAGGTTGAAAGCTCTTTGCCATGGTCAGTCATACCAACAAAGAGTAGCCAGGCCCTTTAACTAGAAGGTATGTGTGAGGCATTTCAAGGAAAATGATATGGTCTTGAGGAGGTTATTGCCAATTTTTCCTAATCCTAAGGGAAAATTCGCTCCAAATTACAGTGGCCCATATGTGGTAAGGAAGGTACTCCCTGGAGGTGCTTTAATCCTTGCAGAAATGGATGGTCGTGAGTTTTCTAGTCCAGTTAATTCTGATTCTGTCAAGAAGTATTACCCCATGATCTTGTTATTTTCCGTAATGAATGAATCGCAAGTCAGTTTCTCCATTTTTTTTTTGGCAAATGCTGCATTATCATTTTCGGTGAAATAAATTGAATGTGTCAAATGGGATACATTGGAATGATGAAAGGCAGGCCTAGTCCTAAACACTTTCCCATACATTGATCCCTAGTGAGTTGAGCGGAAAGATTCCATGCTTACAAGGCAAAGAGTTTTCTCGCGAAAGGTACGCCGACTGAAATGATGAGAGGCAATTCATTTCTCTAACCCAAACACTGCAAGAGATCCATTGCTTAACCCATTTAAGCCTCATACACTTGTGGAGATTTCTTTCAAATTACCCCTGTCAAGAACCACCCCATATCGATGCAAATTGGAGATAAGTTGGCATCATGTGGCGAGAAAAATAGATGGAAATTCTGTTGCTCTCACTTGCATCAATCTTTGGGTATCTTATTGCAGATGAACTCAAACAATAATCCAAGTGCCTTAGGATGACGAAGAGCATTTTTTTTCTCTATCCTACACATGTATATTCGTTGCATAGCCCTTTTGACCCTAAAAATTCATTTCTTTGAACCTAGTTAGTGATCATCCTCCACATTGGGGCAAGCAAAAAAATAATCATTCAAGAAGCAACAAGGTCTAAAGTGCCAACAAAATGTGAATACCTTCAAAAACAGTGTGTCAATGGTAAAAAAATAGAACTAGGGGGCGTGAAAAAGCAGTGTGCTTGGTAAAAGCAAGGCCGATGCCCATAGACATGAGAGTAAAAAGAGGAGCAAGAAAAAGCAGTGTGCCTAGTAAAAACAAGGCCAATGCCCATAAGAGAAAATGAAAAAGAGTCAAGATAGATAACTATCGATTGTGACAAGTTATCAAATGCAAAACTTTTGCAGTCAACATAACATATTTTGGAAATAATCCTTGATGGTGAAGATGAAGACTGGTGGTAATGTCAAGATGATCACCAACTCTCACCCATTTACACATATTTTGAGCCTGATAATCCTTTCATTTCTCAACCCGTTAACCTAGCCTACATTACATCCCTCATAAAGTCTCTTCAGATTAGGGCACTTGAATTAATGTAGGTGTTCACATGTCTTAAGCATTGCTCGAAGAAGTGTGAGCAAGATTATTTCTATCTCATTTTGCAGGGTTCTTGACTTATAAACCTGGAGATGATTGCATAATTGTTCTTTCAATAGCCTTAACTCAAAGAGTCCCCTTGTTAAGCCGTTGACCAAGCCCATATTATGGTCCATGTTAAAGACCTTTCAAATTAGTAAAGTCGTATCGATTGCGAGAATACTCAGACCCCTATCTAGTATGATGATAGCGAAATAGAATGATTCTCAAATTCCCACATCAATTATTAGGATAAAATAGCCTTTTTGTGTGAGTGAGCAAAAAGTCCTTTCAAACCAAAGTGGTCCTTTATTTGACACATCGATGACACTTGCGTTTTGAATGGATTGTTCTTCAGAAATTCTTGCCAATGCTAATTTGGTAATACAGGATTGATAAAATTGTGACACATGAACTGCAAATGGATTGGAAATATCTGGTGATGATGAATGCATATACCTGTTGTTGCTAACCATGTTTGATAGGTAAAGTTCTCATGAAAATTGAGTAACTGTGATGCTCGATTCGCTGTCCGAAGCATTAGGATGTGTTCAAACACTCCATGGTTCCCAAAGCACTACTAGCAAGCAACCTTGAGGCAAGCCGATCAAGCCCTCAGGTAGGAAACCTCAGGTAAGTATCTAATACCTCTGAGTACCCAAAGCAAAATTTGGTAACTCCTCCCATAAGTTAAAAATGCTTGGATATCCTAGCTAAAATCCTTCAATCATTAGTTAACATCTCAATCTAGATCTGAATGTTATACAATATTTTTGTCGAACATTTCATTTTGAACATGAATGTTCTCTGATCTTTCTCGTCATACCTTAGTCTCGATCTAGGTATTTCAAATAATCTCAATCCAATATTTGACTCACCTAACATTAAGCATCTATTGGTCAAAGTTGTCTTAATCCAATATTCATCTCACCTAAAATTGAATGTTTATTGGTTAAGTTTCCCAATTCTTGACATTTCAGTCTGGGTCTAAATGTCTCGAATCTTTTCATCGAACATTTCATTCTGGATATGAATGGTCTTTGATTTTTCTCGTTATACCTTAGTTTTGATCTAGGTATTTGAGACATCTTGTTCCAATGGTCGTCTCACCTAACATTAAGCATATGTTGATTAAATTCAATCAGTTGCCATAGTTTGGATCTAGGCAATTCGATAAACATTAGACTCTTCAAGAAATCTAGAATGAAAGCCAGATGCTTATGGAGCAAAAATTCATCACGTACCTCAATATGCTCTATCATATTGTTCGGTAAGTAACTACAGGTACACTCTTTTTTCTTTTCTTTAGCTTTTCCATGCATCATATCATATTGCATTTTAAAATGGGATTCATTTTTCCACAAAAAATAACATTATATTGCATATGCATGGTCAAAATTTATGTTTCAATTTATCTTAGAATGCAATTTCTACGAGCTCACCTTCAAAGAGGGGCAGCTGTTAATACCTAAATTTTGATTGATCATTCGTAATTTAATGCACAAAAATTTAGAGATTAATTTTAACCCCTAAACAAAAAATATTAGGATTAAATTGCATAGCATATAGTTTTAAGAGCATTTATTATTGCATTTGCATTGGACATGTGGTAGATGGGCTTCAATTGATGGTTCTAAGCTTTAATATAACAAGTTGGACTAAGCTCACAAGGAAAAAGAATTTGGCTAGGCCCATTAAGGAGTGAGGAGTTGGAATATGAGAATATTCCCGGGAATATTCACATTATTCTTTCAATATTCAGGGAATGTGTCAGATGAAATATTGAAAAAATATTGCACGTAGGATACAAGAGCTAAATAGGCAACGTGCAAATTTATCATCTTTCCTTAAATAACATAGTCCTTTCACCTATAAAAAGGAGGCCACACACACTTTGCCACAACGGAGAGAAAAGTGAGAGAGGGGGTCAAAGAAAAGAAGAGGGAAGGGGATGCTGAAAAAGAGAGTGGGAGAAACACAAATATCTTGCATATTTGTTTTCTTGCTCAAGGGATCCAACGAAGTCAAAAGAATTCTTGAATCCAATCTGAGTTATTTGCAGGTTTCTTCAGTCTTGCTAAGAATCACCATAATTCTTCACGCCGGAGTCCATCGTCGGTGAACATCCATCATCATCCCTCATCACAAGTCACCGCCGTCATGAAAGTAATGACTTGAAGTAGACGAATTCTCATGCTATTTGGGAACTCAACATTGGGACCTTGGCATCGTTTCTTGTTAATCGCATTCTTCAGGATAATTCTCTTCTGAATCAGGTAGTTTTTACAATTATTTCGTTCTTATTGCGATTGGTGATTTGCTAGGTATATTTTTGTGTCGAGAGATAATCAAAAATTAGATTTTTTTTTTATTATTGTAACCTTCCATTTTTTATCATGATGAGTTATATGTTTATATAGTTGTGTTTGTTGTTTGTGTTGGTTTTATATTAGTAAATTTTACCATTAATAAAACTACAAAAAAATTTCACATTGCATCGCATGGTAGTTTGATTACACGATAGTGTGGTAGCTAGGTTGCATCTTAGATTTATATAATATTTTTTAGATGAAATTTTCTAATAAGACTTAGATTAGTTTCGGATTTTGATTTTAATAAAATCTAAAAATCAAAAAAAATGAAAAAGAAGAAGAAGAAAGATCATTAGAGTAAGAATCATGCATGTTAAATTTAGATTAAAGTCATACATAATTAATTTTACAAAAAAATCCAAAAAATTAGATGTCATCCCATTTAGAATTTATTGCTTTAAGGTTGATCACAATTTTTATATTCGTCCTTTTGGATTTACTGAATGTTATTGATTGTGATTCGCATGACCACTCTTTTCCACGTTAGTGGCTTAGGTTAAAATCAATTAAGATTGCTTGCAAAAAAATATTTTTGAAACTTAAAGAGAAAGGGTACCGAAAGGGCACTAGTTTAACTTAGCATAACCATGTCCCCGAACCTATTGGGAGAGTCCGCACTAAGTCTTCGGACTTAGTAATCCATTAGTCTTCCCTTGGTGTTTCACCTTTGGGGAGGTCGCGACACAATTGATTAGGTAATTGTTGACTACAATCAAATTCTTCTGAAGGTTCAAGAGTACTTTCAACAAATTTCACATTGATTAATTTTTCCTCCATCCATGAGTTTTTGTTGTAAACTCCAAATGCCTTGCTAGTTGTTGAATATCCCAAGAATATACCTTCATATGATCTCTCATCAAACTTGCTAGGTTGATCATTAGCATTTTTCAATAAAAAACATTTGCAATCAAATACTTTTAAAATATGAAATGTTTGGTTTTCTACCTTTGAAAAACTTATAGGGGTTTTGTCAAGTGAAGGTGTCGCGATCTCACCTCAGGTGCACCACCTAGGGTTTGGCTAATAGATTACTAAATCTAAACTTAGTACGGGCTCTCCCAAGCCCATACCAATTTGTGACTTAAGGTTTAAGTTTTTAGTATGCAAATGATTTTTACTTAGAAGTCGTCACTAATCTATTTTTGGTGGGTCGATTAAAAACCCAAGTAAAGGAACGGGAGAATTACTTCACTCCTACGAACCAAAGACTATAAGGGATCGGGAACTTGATTACATTAGATTTCTTTAACGCCATTTCGGTACCTTTTCTCTTTTATTTAAAAAAAAATTATTTGTAGGCAGTTTGTGTTGATTTTAATTTACTCTCATATAATGTGATCATGCGAGTGCGCAACCATTATTTAACACTCAATAAAGCACAGCATTAAATAAATTGCAAGAAAAAGGAGGAAGTTACTTACCTTGAAGCCACGAAAGCATATGTGATGTTAGCTTAAAAATTACATCAATGATCCTAGATATAATTTCTAATTAACATGCAATCATTCATATATTTTTTAAGGTTTTCACTTATTTAATGAGGCCTAAAACTAACGTGCAATGCATGTAATGACGTACAAAAGTGTCTAAGTATAATAGCATGCAATGTGCAACCTAATATGCAAACTATATATCACACAACATTAATTATTTAACTTAATATAATGCTAGAAAATATTTAATACAACTATTATAACATCCTGAAATTCGAACCCTTTTGAGGGAGGAATGAACGTTAATTTTGCCAATGCACTGTTAGTTGATCTCACACGGAACTGATCACTCCTGCGATACTGACTTTGAGGGGAAAGGCTAATGAGGATAGAACTCATGCGACTAAAAAACTTGACCTGGGAAAACGACTCGACCGTGAGACTTGCATAAGGATGATCTTGTAAATATGCAGGCCGATTCTAGGGACGAATAGAAGTCAATTCGCGGACAGAAATAATGGGACGACGAGTGATTCCGTCTACTATTATCGAACCCACGAATGGCCCTATGTCGATCATTAATAATCGTGTACTTTGAAATAAAAATTGATCATTCGCAATTTCATGTAGTCAATGACGTTCATGTGTCGAGAAGTCTTGAACGTGAATTAGCATGAGTCGGTTACGCGTGAATCCTCAAAGCCACCTGTTAGTCTAAGTAGTACAAAAATGACATTCGGGCGAAATTGACATGGCATGAGAATCCAAAATTGGACTTCAAATTTTCGGGAACGTCCAAAACGGACTTTTGGACGATGCTTCCTCAACAGTCGATAGTGCCGGTTGAGCTGAGTTTTTGATAAAAGGATTTTGGACTGAGAACCCGAGCCTATGAGGACATGGGCCGGGCAAGATCAATGTGGGCCTCACGCCCAAGGTGGGAAGGCCATCGTGGTAGACTCGAGACAAGCAAGTGAGCCCGTTGGATCAAACCGACAATTTACCCTTCCGAGCCCGTTGTCTAAACTTGAGCTAATTCGAGCCCAATAAATTCCTGAGCCCGTTTCCTAGGCCCGGCCTTCATTTTCAGCCCAATGGCACATTGGGAAATGTGCAATGTGGAAATGACCAAAATGCCATTGGATATTTTGAAGAAAAGTCAAAAAGAAGAGAGAGAAGATGATGTCATGTTTTTGGGGACTTGAACCAAGCCATTAATGACTTTGATGAGCCTTATCCTTTAGCCTCACTTCACTCTATCTCTCTTCTTCATCTCCTCCGAAACCGCACCACTTCTCTCCCATGGTTTTCCTTCTTTCCTTCAGTTTTTTAGTCTGATCTTCCTCCAAAAAACCAAGTGGTTCATGCCATTCCTGTGTGAATCACGGCCCATGCCATCCGTCGTTGTGTTCAGAAGACAATTTTTGTTCAGACCATGTCGGCTGATCGCCGGAAGGAGCCGCCGGCCGATCCGTACTCCGGCCGGAAGCCACCGCCGACCTAACTATTTCCTGACCGCCTGTTGCTATTCTGTTTTGTTGTTTCAGCCATTTTCCTCTCTTTTCGACCCAATCTCTGCCCATACCAACCACCAGCAACTCCCCCACGACCCCCTGGAGCCTCCGGTCACTGGTCACCAGCTCGTCGGAGCTTCGGCCAGCTTGTTTTTGCTTTGACCAGCAACTTCCTCCTACTGCAGTACTATCTTTTGAAGTTTGGGGTTTGAGCAAAGGTTGTTGCTGTGATTTCTACCCTAATACTGCCTTGGATCGTCGTGGTAGAGGTTCTCGGGTGTCGAGTTCGTCGCCGCCGCCGCATCCATGTCGCCAACCCACTTAACGGGTGAGTTTAGCTCCTAATCCATATTTAGTGCCTAAACTTGCTTAAGGTTGGGTTAATTAGTGGTAAGGTTGGTTTATAAAATTTAATTAAGTTGTATTAGCCCTAAGATAGTTGGTTAGTTAAATGATTAAGATTAGATTAGCTTAATTTTACTTATTAAGCTTAATTGTGCTTAATTTTGGATTAATTGTGTTTATGTGATTAATTAAGCATGATTTGCTTAAATGGATTGATTAATAATTTCTGGATTAAATGTTTTAATTAATTAAATTTCGAGAAAATCACTATTCATAATTATTGTTCACAAGTACGAGTACCGTTCATGATTACTGTTCACAATTAATGTTCACAGCATTGTTCATGCAAAAGCTAATTTTTGTCTTAATTTGATGTGTTCTTGGTTGTTATGATTAATTGAAATGTTGATTGTTAATTATACTCGTGATTGATGATGAAATGTGTGAACGAATGCTGATTGGAAATTAAATTTTGGAATTGTCGCATGAGCATGAGCGCATGAATGATGTTGCATTCATGACAGAGCAAAAATATAAATGGATTGCTTGATGATATGTTGCATGATCACATTAAGAGAGGGAACCCAGCGTTGCCGGAAGACCACTAATCCTTATGGGGTTATGCCGTGACCGTTTGGTCGCCTGACTTCATTCGGATGCTTGATGGGTGACATGTTGCGGGACTACGGTAGTGGGTAGGTCCTATGCTCCTTCGGGAATGTCGTCAAAGGGAAAGGATGACCCCTGACGTTGTCGTGCCTCAAGGTAAAGAGAACGAAGCTGGCTTGGCCAAGAACCGCCAACCATAAGGTTGTGCCATGGCCCAGTAGGAGGGGTCGTAATAATCGGAGCATATGTGTGGATGTGAGACATGAGAAAGTTGTGTAAGATACTCTGATTATTCGCATGCTCTTAATGTCGTGATGATTTATGGTAAGCACGCATAAATTGACAGTCGTGCAGGATGTGGCAATGGTTAGGTGAGATTGCTTATGACGCGATTCGCATGTGATTGATGAACTGTTTCATCTAACGGCCATGTGCCTTGCTGCAGGATATGGCATACCGGGTAAGGTTGCATGCGAATCGAATAGTGTTTATTGGTTGACCCTGGTGGTTGTTTGAGTGTGGGTTGTCTGTTGTTGGTTGTTTGATTGAAGGTTGTCTGTTGTCTGTTGTTGGGTTGAGTGAGAGGTGGTTCTGGGAGATACCCAGAGTTGAGATGGCGTATTAACCGGGACTTAGAGGGAGAACTTGCTGAGATTTTATCTCAACCCGTTATGGTTAACCATTTTCAGGCCCTTAGAATGACGTACCCATAATGGAGGATCCTACCCCACTCCTCCAGTAATCGACTCGATGGAGACTAAGTCCGATGGGTCCGAGTAACCATGGTGTTGAACATGAGGGTTCTTTTTTTGCTGTTGGATTAGCCTAGTTTCTTTTGGTTTGGCTTAGAGGATGAATTGGCCCTTTTTGTCGGGCTTATAATTCAAAAAAAAAAATGATCCTCCATTGGTTAATCCAGTAAGAATATATAAATGAGTAGTTGTTGTTGTTCTTGTTGTTCATCCCTCTATCCCTGTTTGATTGATTGATTGTCTAGGGATGGTTCGTCTTCCGTTTGCGCATAATCAAAGATTAAAATGAATGGTCATAAATGGGTTATGGGACGTCGCTTTCAATCGACCAAGAGAAGGGGTTGTCGCGTACTTGAGGTTCGGGGCGTGACAACTATCCTAGCATGTCACACATTCAAATGACCCTAAACATGCAAAGACTAAATGACACATGGAAGATGACCTAATTCTACATGACATGGACATGGCAATTTTTATCTTTTCTTTTTTATAATCAAAATTCGAAATTAAAAATAACCTATAGTTAAACATGCAAACTATCCTAAAAGAAAATATTTTAACAAGAATCACATCCAACTAAACTTTTTTTTTTTTGGTTTTCTTTTATAAGCAAAATCAATTCAAGCAAATGCATCAAGAGAAGCACGGCAACAAATAAGGCAAGATATTATCCTTTTCCGTCTAATTTTGGAAATAAATTGATGAATCGTATCTCGGGCATGAGATCGGATTGGCCAATTTTTTTTTAAAAGGAATCACAAATCGTATCTCGGGTGTGAGATCGGATTGACGATTATAGCACGTTAAGAAATTAGGAAATAATTCCCAATTTAAAGGCTACTCGAGAGACATTTTGATAAGCTTTCTTCAATCGGGAATTTAATCAAGCATGCAATATTTCAAACAAAGAAACAAAAATATTCAAGAATTAATTTAAATGGGAAGTTTACCTACCTTGATTAGTTGTTTCCAAGTTCGGGCGAGTAACAGGTTGTGGGAATCGCAATCGACAATGCTTCAAGGCGGATGACGAGGGTGTGATGGCGATGTGAGAGCAATTCACGCTAGGGTTGGGCTGAATTGTAGCGGTACGGATTGATCCAAATTGTTGAATCGCCGCCAAGAAATTGATGGGAGTATTGTCGAAACATGGACAGCAACGTGAGAGTGAGACCGCACGCGGTGGTTGTCAGAATCTATTACGCAAAGTTAAGGCCACGTCTTTGAGAGCGTGGGCTAGCTGCTCCGAATGTCATCGTAAGTGTGGCCGCGAGTCGAGAAGTTGAAATTTGGGGACGGCACGTGATGCAGTGAAGCCAATAACAGATGGCAAGTTGGACAACGCAATTGAAAACTTCGGAGGAGGATGCTCGATTCCCCTTTCACTTCTTTTCTCCTTTTACTTTGTTGGACGCCCCCACGTCCCACGATTGTCTCTTGGGTTCTGACTTTGACCGAGAGGAAGAGGCCTCCTTTTGTGAGCCGACCTTCAAGACCGGCAGCAAAAAGAGACCTTTTCTCTCTCTCTCTCTCTCTCTCTCTCTCTCTATATTGCGTTGCCACTCCTTTTCTCTCAATTGTGGCTGTTTTTTTTTTGGGGCGGCCCCCTTTTTATAGGTGAGAGGACTATATTATTTAAGGAAAAATGATAAATTTGCACGTTGTCTATTTAGCTCTTGTATCCCACGGGTAATGTTTTTTCAATATTTCATCCGACACCTTCCCTAAATATTCAAAGAATAATGTGAATATTATCGGGAACATTCTCATATTCCCGGGAATATTCTGATATTTTAACTCGTCACACCTTAACGGGCCAAGCCAAATTCTCTTTCAACATGGGCTTAGTCCAACTTGTTATATTAAAGTTTAGAACCATCAATTGAAACCCATCTGTCACATGTCCAATGCAAATGCAATAATAAATGATCCTAAAACTATATGCTATGCAATTTAATCCTAATATTTTTTGTTTAGGGGTTAAAATTAATCCCTAAATTTTTGTGTATTAAATTATGAATGATCAATCAAAATTTAGGTATCAACAGCTGCTCTAAGAAAAACACAATTAAATATAGCATGCTGTTGAAAGAGCTTCAACCTAGAATTGAAATGCAATTTTGCTTTCAAAAAGAAAGGTTTCTTGCCATTTCTTGCGAGGACCTATTTTTCCTCAGTACTACACCATTTTGCTCGGGTATATAGGGAGTTGAAAACTAATGTTCAAAACCATTTTGTTCACAATAATCTAAAACTTCTTGATTTTCAAATTCACCCTCATGATCTATTCTAATAGTATAAATTGTATAACCTTTTTTTTTTCATTTTGAACACGTTTTGCAAACTTTGAAAAATGAGCTAAGGCTTCATGTTTATATGCAAGAAAAAATACCCAAGTGTATCTGGTGAAGTCATCAATGATGATTGAACAATACATTTTACTTCCCAGACTTTGTGTTCTCGTTGGTCCAAAAATGTCTATATGGAGAAGCTATAAAGCACGGTTAATACTAACATAACTTTTAGACTTGAAAGAACTTCTTACCTATTTTCCAAGTATGGAAACCGAGCATACTTCAAACTTTTCAAATTTTTAGTCTGGTAAGCCTCTTACAAGTTTCTTTGGAGAAATATTTGCAATCTACTTTGTATTGATGTGTCCAAGCTTTTTGTGCTAGAGACCTAATTCATCCTTGATGAGGACGAGACATTGTATGTCGTCAAAGTTTATATCTAGAAGATACATATTTTCGTGCCATCTTCTAGTAAATGATTGATTCAAATCTTTGCTAGTTCCAAAGTAGTTATCTTCTTGAAAACAGATCTTGTATCCAACATCACACAACTAACTAATGCTGATCAGATTGTAGTTTAGACCTTTAACTAAGGGTACATCTTTAACAATCAAATTCCTGATTTCAACGGTTCATTTGCTAGTAATCTTCCCTTTGTTGTTTCCTCTAAAGGATACACTGCTGTCATCATTGAATCTTGTAAGAACAATGAATTTGCTTGGATCTCTTGTCATATGCCTTGAAAAGCCACTATCCAAATATCACTTGTTCATCTTTTTTCTTGGAACTTGCAATTTTCAATAGTTATTCATGCTTTCTTTGGTTCCCATACTTGTTTGGGTCCTTTTTTATTATGATCAGCCATATTTAGAAAGTTTCTCCAAATCGACTTCTACCCTTTTGAACAATCATTTTCAAAATGATTAGGACCTTCGCAGATAGAACATCCGAGATACTCTTGGCCAACAGATTTTACAAACTACTTTTTGAAATGATTTATGTAAACAGCTTTGGAAGGTTTGTTCTTTCCACACCATCTATCCTTCCACTTTGGAAAATCATTTTGAAGATCTTATTTCTTTTTGTATCCAAATCCAAGTCCCGATTTATTATAATAGGGAATTTGGATCGACAAAATATGTTCTAAGGTTTTTGAACCAACAGAAAATCTTTGAATAATATCCAAAATTTCTTTCTTGAAAGATCTCTTTTTTTTTAAAAACAAAATCACGATTTTCTTGAGATTTTGTAAGATTTTCCTCAAGAGAATCAATCTTTTCCTTTTGGAAGAATTTCTTGTTGCCTCAATCTTAGATTTTTTTCCTTTTCTAATTCAAAAATCTTTCCAAGTGCAGCTTTACAATCAGCATATAATTCATCAGTATAAATAGCTACTTCCTCAGGAATGTCAAGATTACTTACCTCCATTTCATCCTCAGAATCAGATGTTGCCATTAGACAAATGTTGGCATACTCTTCATCACTTTCCTCACATTCGATGTCACTACAAGTTTTTGCCTTCAATGCTTTCTTGGTTTTTCATACTTATTCTTCTTCTTTTTCAAGAGTGAATAATTTTTCTTTATGTGTCCTTTCTTCTTGCATTCGAAGCATATTACATCTCTACTTTCTTCTCTTTCACCCAAAATTTTCTTATATTTAGATGATCTATAAGACTTCTTTCCTTTGAATTTCCTTCCTTTTCTAGTCATCTTTCGAAATTTCTTGACCATAAGAGCTATATCCTCATTGTCTTCTTCATCATCTTCAGAGAATGGAACAATATCAAGACGTCTATTCGAGAAACTCAACAAATCTCACCACTCTCAGTAGATGAGCTCATTGGAACTCTTCAATCTTATGAAGAAAAACATCTGAATGATGCCAGCGAAGCAAAAGGTAAGAAAGGTATAGCATTAAAATCTAATTTTGACTCTAATAACTCAAATGTTCTTCTTCATAAGACTGAAGAGTTCCAATGAGCTCATCTACTGAGAGTGGTGAGATCCGTTGAGTTTCTCAAGTAGACGCCTTAATATTGTTCCATTCTTTCAATAGTCCTCGAAGAATCTTGTTCACCTTCATTGGATCTAACAAAGGCTGACCTTGACATACTTGACCATAGAAAATATCTGTGAATCTACTGAACATGTTGGTCACAGATTCTTTTGGCTTCATTTTGAAGGTTTCATATTGTTGGAGAAGAATGTTTATCTTCATCTCCTTAACGCAATTAGTTCCTTTGTATGTTACATGCAACATGTCCCCAATTTCCTTTACTGTTTCACATAAAGAAATTCGATTATATCCAGTCGAAAATAATGCCCAACATAAGGAATAAACAGCCTTCGCGTCTAATGCTTCTCTTTTGAATTTATCAACATAAGTGATAGTTTCATATTCTAGTTTCTTGTTATCTCTATATTTTGATGATGAAACTGCTAAAGGTCCGATTCCTCTTTGTACTACATCCCACTCTAAGGGATCTTTGGATCTGATGAAAGCTTTCATCTTGTTCTTCCAGATGTTGTAGTCTTTTTCGTCAATGTACGGAAGCCTTATATCACTCTATCCTTCCATGAGTCTTATAGTAATATTGCTACCCATGATAGATAGTTAGCTCAGAAGTTATAAGTACTTTAGAAATAAAGAGTAACCGAGCTCTACTATCAATTGTTATGGCTAGTATGATCACCTAAATGGGGTGAGTAGATGATATTGCAAATATAAAGAAATTTAAAACCAATATTGCAACAGAACAATTTCTGATAAGACGTGCTCAGATCTTATAAGTGTGCAAGTGTTTTATCTAATAAATTAAAGAAAGTAGAGAAAGAAAATTGCACACAGATGTTTATAGTGATTCAGCTTTGATAAGCTTACGTCCACTCTCCTGTAGTAACAACCTATTGAGTAGATTCCACTATTTGAATCAATCAAATGTTATAAGATTTGAAGAAAAAACTCAAGTTTGTGAGATCAACTCCTTACACACTGTAGCACATTGAGACGAAAGTATTTGATCAAAAGTACTATTCGAAACTTTGAAAATTATAAGCTTTTGTTCTTATTGTGTTTGCTTCTGTGTTCACATTCACTCTTCTACTCCAAGACCTCCTTATATACTCCTCCCTTGTCCAAGCTAACTGTTGGACATAATCTCTAGAGGATTATCCAAACAATCTACCGGTTAACCTAAATCTTCAAGAAAATTCAATTGCTTTTGAGTTGCCAAGAATAAAGGTTCTTTTGAATACTCTCACCCATACAACAGTTCAAGTTTCCATAAGTCGAGTACATTGATTTAGAAACAAATCGCCTCTAATTTGATGTCCTAAATCCTCAAAAATATCTCATGAGATTTTCATGAAGAACTTCCCTATTTGGAATGTCTTATATAAGGTAAGAAATCCAATTGATATTCACTAGCCGTTGTACAGGATTAACCAATCCTTCCTAGCCGTTAGTCGTAACAAATCTAGAAGGAAATAATTCTGCTTCAACTAATATTCTGATTGATAAGATCTAATGACACTTAATCTATAACATCCTGAAATTCGAGCCCTTTGAGGGATGAATGAATGTGAATTTCGTCGATGCATTGTTGGTTGATCTCACTCGGAACTGATCACTCTTGAGATACTGACCTTGAGGGGAAAGGTTAATGAGGACAGAACTCGTGCGACTAAAGAACTTGACTTGGGAAAACGACTCGACCGTGAGAATCGCGTAAGGACGATCCTGTAAATATGCAAGCCGATTCCAAGGACAAATAGAAGTCGATTCATAGGTAGAACATAATGGGACGATGGGTGATTCTGTCTACTGTTATCGAACCCACGAACGGCCCTATATCGATCCTTGATAATCGTGTACTTTGAAATAAGAATCGATCCTTCGCAATTTTATGCAGTCAAGGACGTCCATGTGTCGAGAAGTCTTGAATGTGAATTGGCACGAGTCGATTACGTGTGAATCCTCAAAGCCGCCTATCAGTCTGAGTAGTACCAAAATGGCATTCGGGCGAAATTGACAAGGCATGTGAATCCAATATTGGACTTCAAATTTTCAAGAACGTTCAAGAAGGACTTTTGGATGATGCTTCTTAGTCAGTTGATAGTGCCAGCTGAGCCGAGTAATTGGAAAAATGGACTTTTGGACAGAGAACCTGAGCCTACGAGGACGTGGGCCGGGCAAGAACAGTGAGGGCTTCACGCCCAAGGTGGGATGGCCACCGTGAAAGGCCCGAGGAAAGCAAGTGAGCCCATTGGGTCAAACCGACCATTTATCCTTCCGAGCCCGTTGTCTAAACCTGAGCCGATTCGAGCTCAACAAATTCCCGAGCCCGTTCCTATCCATTTTCCGGCCCGTTTCCTAGGCCCGCCTTTCATTTTCAGCCCAAGGGCAGATTGGAAAATGTACAAGGTGGAAATGACCAAAATGCCCTTGGATATTTTGAAGAAAAGTCAAAAAGGAAGAGAGAGAAGATGAGGTCATGTGCATGGGGAGTTGAAGCAGCCATTAAGGCCATTAATGAAGGGTTTTGATCAGCTCACTTCACTCTCTCTCTCCCCTCTTCAGCTCCACAAAATCGCAGCCCTTCTTCCCCTTGTTTCCCTTCTTCCTGCAATTTTCAGCTTCTGACCTTCCACCGAAATCTGAGTTGTTCATTGGCTTCCCGATGGAATCTCAGGCCGTGCCACCCACTGTTACGCTCGGGAGAGATATTCCGTACGGATAGCGTCGGCCGTTCGTCGAACGGAGCCTCCAGCCGATCCGTACGGCGGCCAGAAGTCGACTGCTCGCCGGACCGTCACTGTAGCGACCAGTTCTGCTGTGTTCCGCCTTTTGACATGTTTTCCTCCATTTTCGACCTAACCACCACCCATACCAGCCACTAGCCACTCCCCCTCGACCCCCTGGAGCCTCCAGTCACCGGCCACTAGCTCGCCGAAGCTCCGGCCAGCTTGTTTTTGCTCCGACCAGCAACCTCCTCCTCCTCCTGCAGTGCTGTTTTTGCTCCGAAGTTGTTGCTGCTGTGTTGAGCTCAAGACCGCCTTGGATCGTCGTGGGAGAGGTGCCCGGGTGTCGGGTTCGACGCCGCCGCCGCGCCCGTGTCGCCGGCCCGCTTAACTTGCTTAGGGTTAGGTTAATTAGTGCTAAGGGCTGATTAAGATGTTTAATTAAGTGCATTAGCCCTAAGATAGGTGGTTAGATTAAGGGTTAAGATTATATTAGCTTAATCTTGTTTAATTATGCTTAATTGTGTGTTATGTGCTAATTAAGCATGCTTTACTTGATTAAATTGATTAATTGTTTTAATTAATTGATTTATTTAATTTCTGCATTTATTGATTAAATTATGTGATTTTTGAATTAAATTATTAATTTATTAAATTCAGAATTTCACTGTTCACGATTACTGTTCACGTACACTGTTCACGGCAATGTTCATCCGGAAGTGAAATTGTGCATAATTTCATGTGCCTTGATCATATGACGTGAATTGGATGTGGTATTGCATAAGCATCCGCTTGAATTGTGTGATTTTCACAAAAGAAAGAAAATGGTTTGTCCGAGGGACACCGGAAATGGACCGCCTTTATGAGAAAGAAAGTGATTTGTCCAAGGGACACTGGAAATAGACTGCTTTTATGAGAAATGTGGGAAAAATAGTTTGTCCAAGGGACACCGAAAATGGACCGCTTTTGTGAGAAATGATTTGAGGTTTCATATGCAAGCATGTGTGCATTGGCTAATGCTCAAAGATAATAAGTGGATTGTGATTGTATGCTTGCATGATCACTAAGTTGAAACCGCCGTCTCAAAGAATATCCCTTGATGTTCTGTGGGCATGCCGTCTTGGGAGAGTATCCCTTGATATTTGTTGGGCATGCGGTCTCGGGAGAGTATCCCTTGATGTTCATTGGGCATGCGGTCTCGGGAGAGTATCCCTTGACGTTTGTTGGGCATGCGGTCTTGGGAGAGTATCCCTTGACATCTTTTGGGCACGGAAGGGCACGGTTGCGCCTCTGTGGAGGAAGGGCGCCGTAGCGCCTCGGAGGGTACGGAAGGGCACGGTTGCGCCTCTGCGGAGGAAGGGCGCCATAGCGCCTCGGTCGGCACGAAAGAGCATGGTTGCGCCTCTGCGGAGGAAGGGCGCCATAGCGCCTCGGTCGGCACGAAAGAGCATGGTTGCGCCTCTGCGAAGGAATGGCGTTGTAGCGCCGTAGCAATAGCACGAAAGGGCATGGTTGCGCCTCTGCGGAAGAAGGGCGCCATAACGCCGTTGCACCTCGACCAAGTTGTAGCCCTATGAGGCAATAATAATCGGAACACGTGTGGATGCGAGAGTACATGAGAAAACATGACATCATTGGTTCCGATTATGGATGAGATGATCACATCATTTATGGCACGCACGCATGAATTGATAACGTGCAGGGGTGGCAATGGCCAGATGAGATCACTTGTGACGCGACTCGCATGTGATTGATGAACTGCATCATCTAACAGCCATGTGCATTGCGTGTATTATGCTGACTTATAACGTGCAGGGTATGGCATACCAGGTAAGGTTGCATGCGAACCGACTATATGATTGTTGGTTGCATTGCTTGTATTGTATGAGGTTTTACGTGCAGGGTATGGCATACCGGGTAAGGTTGCATGCGAACCGACTAGAGATGAGTGTAGCCTTGTTGAATCCATGGCTCTGATACCATAAAGGTTCATATGAAACTAATTCATAAACTTGAGTTGCAAACTTATGGCAGGTATACTATCCCACACACGGTTCCTCTAGCCTTAAAAGGGACTGCCTATTAGCCACCAAGTCGCTTCTCAAGCCATGAGCTTAGATCATAATAATCTCTAGAATATCGGAAATTCTGATGCACAGGATCCCCTAAAGGCAAGTGCAGAGCATATTCCAGGATTTTTCTCAATCATAGTGTTTAAACCTGTCTGTGGTTTGATTGCTGATTGCTAGGTGTTTATGGTCGGGTTAAGTGAGGGGTGGTTCTGGAGAGATACCCCTGGTTGAGTTGGTGTACTAACCGGGGCTTAGGGGAAGAACTCGTTGAGATTTTATCTTAACCCGTCGTGGTTAACAATTTTCAAGCCCCTAGAATGGCGCACCCACAGTGGAGAATCCTGCCCCCACTTCACCAATGATCGACTTGGCGGAGCCGAGTCCGATGGGTCCGAGTGACCGTGGGTTGAACCCGATGGTTCACTTTGTATAGCTGGATTAACCTAGCCTAGTTCCTTTTTGGTTTGGCTTAGAGGATGGATCGGCTCCTGTTGTCAGGCTTGTAAATCGGAAAAATGATCCTCCGTTGGTTAATTTAGTAAATTGTATAAATGAGTAGTAATGGTTGTTCTTGTTGTCCATCCCTCTATCCCTGATCGATTGATTGTTTGTTTGTTGGACTGGGGATGGTTCGTCTTCCGCTTGCACATAACGAAAGATTAAAATGAATGGTCGTCGACGAGTCTTAGGACATTGCTTTCAATCAACCAAGAGAAGGGGTTGTCGCGTGCTCGGAGTTCGGGGCGTGACATCATCAGACTTTCCAATTGAAAAATATTTATCATCAAAACCAAGTTTAATTCAATGGATAAGTTTTGTCGGTCTTCAAAACCTCTTTAGGGAATATCTTCTCAACATCCACAAGAAACTTTATTGGAGGAAAGGATCCACAAAAGTTCCTTCACTTCGAGTCTTAATATCAGTGCTATCAACAAGGCTGCACACAGGCAATTCAGAATAAATCTTTTGCAAGACTAGGCTCAATTCCATTAGCTCATGGCCTTGCCAGGAAGGCCTTTAGGAGTATGTAAATTAATAATATTTCTAAACACAGGAGAGAAAAAAAAATTAATGCTAAAGGAAGGGGAGTGAAAGCTTGCAAAGTAGCAGGCAAGAATATATGGGGTAGCACTTACCAACATTTTTTTTTTTTGGTAAGGTAAATATGTATACATTCCAACCATCAACTGTACAAACAAAGGAAAATGGCACCCATTTACATTCATCATAGCATGACTAATGAGTGGAATGGTACCGAAGTCCAAGGAAATCTAGATCATCATACACGGCAGGAGCCACCAAGTGGAAGACAACTATAACACATTAAACATAAAAAAAATGGAGGCATCTAAACCCCATGCTCTTTTTAGCCACCTATTGACAGGAGTATCTTGAATAGGCGGTCCAGCCATCACCTTGTCCTTGATAGCCTTATATAGATAATGCTTCACCACTTGAATGAGGATTGTTTTACCCCTAAACAGTGCATCATTTCGAGACTTCCAAATTACATAACAAATGGCTCCAAAAGAAAACCTGGAAATCTCTTGATGAAATCCTTTGCTGGCTAAATTTAAAGTAGCCCAATCAAGGGTATTTTGCCACGTGCCTCCCAGCCAAGCCAAATTGCACTTACCCGCCCAAAAAACAATGAGGGTATGTGTAGTTTGATGACCCAAAAAAGAGGTGATCCAGGGAATCCGGGCAAGCCTTACAAAAAACACATTCCACACCAGTGATTCTGCCATAGGAGAGTAACATCATTTGGGTAGGCAGCCGATTTCTAGCCATCACTCATAATAGGAATTGGTGCCTTGGTAAAATAGATTTGTTCCAAATAACAGAAGACCAGGGAACACGCGGGGCCCGACTCCTAGTAGACTCCCAAGCCAAAGTTGTAGAGAACTTACCCGTAGAAGGCAGCCAAGTAAATTCATCCAGAAGATTATTGAGATGTGGGATCGGGTGCGGCCAGCTTTGGATATGTTGTAGCACTTACCAACATTTGCAACCATATAAGGGGTAAATAGTGTAACACTTTGAAAAACATCAGTACGAGAAATCCTCAAAAGCGCATTCTACATACCTAATAATCATTGGCCAACTACCATAACATTACCTGACGGAATAGCATCCATACATAGCACGTGTGGTGCTTGGTCTCTGTGATTCCTAAAACATGCCATGTGAACTTCAAAAAGTTTGAGTATTTCTTCGACTTCCTGTATTGCAGTAAGTGAGAAAAACTCCAAGTGGAGCAGACAACAACTTGTGCACAAAATATGTCTACTTTGCGCAAACTAGATAATAGGCTATAACTTATGCTACTTCTCCCCAAGGAGCAGTGATCTAAATTTCAATTCACGGGAATATGGAAAGTTTAATTCATTTTCATATGAAACGGTAACCAAAGCATGAAGTATTCCTCACGGAATAACCTAAAATAATCAGAAGACGTGTTTAGGATAGTTGCAACTATAGCTTTGACTTTTAGTTGGAGCTTAATATGAGTTATAGTGATATTCAACACCTCAAATCTCTAAAGTCACATATTTGTGTTTGAGGAAGTCGTACAAACTTATTTTGAGACGCAAAAAAAAAAATGTTGCATGCCTGGCTTTTATTCAGAAGCCAACATTAGAAGCGCAGAGCCCCCAAAATGCTTAAAACTCTTGAACGGTTCGACCTCACTACAGCACTCATGAGGATCTTTATATCTATATCTCTAGAGAAAGCGAAGGACAATAAGCACCTCTGTCAGCCTTTCCTCATCCAAAATGCCAAAGACGCTAAGAAGTAGTTTGTCGTATAGCCTGACATTTAGATGATGACCACCTGTTCAGTGGCAAATTTCACCATCAAGGCACCACGAGCTGGCCTTTCAACAAGGAGTAGCAATCTCCCTAAGAGACCTCAAAGATTCTGTCTGCTGTATCTCCACTGAACACACGAGAGACTGTAACAAATAAAAACAAACATAGGTGAATATCAGAGAAATGAAAGCATGCAAATGAGGGATCAAGAAGCCTACTTTGCTAAATCGCAACTCACGAAGCTGTCAGGGAAAACCACTTCTCATCAATACAATAATGCCAAAACAGTTGTCCTCATACTTTAATGGAACGGTGTTAATAGCATGCAGTAAGGGAAAATTGCAACTATTGAAGTTAGAATGATCAGAATTTCTCACTCATCCATTAGGCCCACTAGGTTCAAGTTTTTGGATCCAGTTGAGAAAGATAATACTTCGGAAGTAAATTCCCACTGCATGTTGGTGAAAGCAACACGCATAAGCAGTACCTCCTGATGAAAGCAACATTCAGAAGTAATTTAAATCACAAAAGATTGATATATAAGGCGCATTTGGTGCATGGAAAACGAGTTCAAGGACTGGATAAGCACCTATATCAGCCGACAGTTTGGCTTAGAAGGACATCCTGATAGTAGTTTGCATACTCAACTCCTCAATCGATTCTATTTATAGTGACATTAACATAATCCACCAATATAATCCCTCAATAATCCACATTTCAAAACCAGAATCCATATCAAAACTCAGGTTTACTAACCAAATCATATAACTTTTCATCAAAGAATACTTTTCATAAACCAAAATTTATATTTTTTCACAAGTTAGTTCGTCAGTCAAAATATTTTTCATCCAAACATATCCCAAATCATTTAAGAATTCATTTCATAAACCAAATTAGCAACACATATATATGCCTTTACAATATCTTTACAAAAACAATTTTCAAATCATTCACATCTACAAAAGGTAGTAAATGTTTGATCTAGTTTTATGCGGCCAAAAATGACATTTCTTAACTTATAATACATCTAATAAATATCGCTTTTGAAATATAAGTTTACAAACTTAAAGAAAAGATAGCACCACTCACCTAGGAATGTTGAAAACCAACCTTCGAAAGTTACTTGAACCGACAAACTTGCATTCCTATCAATTAATCGAAAACGATGTCAAAATCCGAATAAAATACTATTCTAACAAACGACTTGACTAAACTATGCTTAATCATCGACCAATCGACTCGGAAGCACTAAAGAAGAAACTCATTTATAGCAAACATTTATCCTTGTCCGTTACGCATATTGTCCCTTTCACATTACCTGCATACTAAACTTTAGGATTTTGTTCCAATCAAACCGCACTTTGAAATCAACTTTCGTCAAACTTCATGGCTCCATAAAGCTCTAAACTATTATTTCCATATGAACTTATAGTTTAGTAACTCCAAATTTAGACTTTGCAACTAAAACTTGTATAACTATGAATTTACGATCTAATTTCAAAAATTACTCCAATTAGCCAAATGATGGGTTTGAATACTTGTCGGCCACTGTAATACGGAGTTTCAGCTTGTCAGGACATCCTAAACGGCTATGTGCAAAAATTTAGCTAAAGTATTGCTGGAGTGGCAGAACTTGGCAAAATGAGACACTTTGGTGCCAAAATTTTCAAAATGTACATTTAAGTACCAAAATTGGAGAAAAATGGGATACTTAAGTGCCAATGGTGAAAAAATCTGATCAAATTGCTAATGTGGTATTTTTCCAACGAGAGAATTGTAAAACGATGTCGTTTTGCAAGCTAATGTGGCTAAATAAGCCCAAAACAACATCAGTTTGCAAGCTAATGTGGCTTAATTAGTTCGAAACAATGTTGTTTTGAGCGTTGACGTGGTTAGACTCAACCCAAAATAACGTCATTTCAAGTTGGATTCGATTTTTAGTATAAAAATTAATTAAATAAAATAAAATTTTATTTAATATTTATTTTAAAAAAAAGGAGCAGCACAAGTGAGGGGGTTCCCTCGCTTGTAGACACGCCCCATCACAGGTGGGCAATGACGATGACTAGTGAGGCTCGTCGATGCCTGGGTGAGGGCCAATGGCCCTCACCAGGAGTTGGGAGAGGGCAGCAACCCTCTCCCAATTCTGGGCAAGGGTCACCTGCCCTCTTCCCGACCTGGGCGAGGATCATCGGACCTCACCCCAAGTATGGTGGTGCTACACAAGGGCCGCTGACCCTCACCCAAGCCAAGGCAAGGGCGAGCAACCCTCACCCAAATCAGGGAGAGTCACTGCCCTCTCCCGGCTTCTAGCGAGGGTCGCCACCGCCCCACCGTTAGAGGGTGGTAGCCATAGGTGGGGAAGCCCCCTCCCACTAGTGTTGCTCTCTATTTTTTAAAAAAATTTTTAATTGAATTTAATTAATTTTTATATTAAAAATATAATTTAGGCCAAAATGATGTCGTTTTGGTCGAGTGTAAGCTAACTCAGCTTTTTGGTCGTGTCAGCAATTTATATTATTAAAAATGCTATGTAAGATTTCCGAGACTGGATTAGATGTCCCACTTTTCCAAAAAAAAAATGACACTTAAGTGTACCTTTTGAAAGTTTTGATACTAAAGTGTTCACTTATACCAAGTATTGACACTTACATTGTACTTTAGCTCAAAAATTTCTCTCTCCTCTCCACAATTCCTTTTTCCTCGACGAACCCACCTTCCTATTTTCTTCCCTTTCTTTTCTTCTCAGTCAGTCAGTCCTTTTCTTTCATTCGTTTATAAAAAAAAGAAAAAAGAAAATCAGGCGATGGAGCTTTGTGCCCAGAATTTAAGGGGTATTTGGGCTGGGCTTTGGGCCCATTATTACATAACTTGTATCGCATTAAGCTACTGGAGACAGAATACTGTTCGGAGATACCTAGGAACTACATTTAAAAGCATCACTCTGGATGAAAGAAAGGTTTGAGAACACCGTGGCTCTAGCTCACCGTAAGCTGCTAAGGCTTTCGCAGGGATTGAAAGAAAACTGTCCCTAGATGTTAGCCTCTCTCTCTCTCACCAACATCTCTGTACTTCCATCTATATGATTAGCCAATGCATTAATGTATCGTATCATTATCATTTATACAATTACAAATTCTTTTACTCGTGAACCTTTCTCTACATGTAACACTTTTTTTTTTCTTATGCTGAGTTTTTGTAAATTGAATATAAATGAGTTCTTAAACAAGTGATGTGACTTTATTTTACTTTTCCGTTTCATGCAACGGAGCTAACTAATTGTATTAATTCAGAGAGATGATGAATTGTCTACTTTCATATACTTATTAGATGCACAACTATAAACTTTCGTTAGTGTAATTAATGTTTATAGCCATCAAAGTATCAGATTGAAATGGTATTACATTTTTGCCTCACAAAGGCTCATTTTACTCAGCTACAACTCAACTAAAATGAATGATTCAGCAATTAAAATAAACTCTGCTAATACTTTTAACTAGTACTCTAATTAAATGGCCCAAGATCTCAAACTTTATGAGTAGCAATCGTATGACCTCTGCAAGTAATTACAAAGGAAATTAGACAAACAATGAAGTCAGATAAAGCTTCAATAGCAAAGGACTATTAATTTGTCATGTTACGGCACTGGTACATGAGCCTAACTGTCACTACATCCCTTCTCAAATTAGAGCAGTTTCTGCACAAACTCTGGTACTTTCTCCCCTGGGCTTCTTGATAACAGTTCACAATCCTTTCTAGACCGCCCTACTCTTGTACCACAAGATATCGTTATCAGCACACCTGATCATCTCGAAGTATCCTAACCGAGGAAACTTTTTCAGCACATCTTCCTTGTTTCCAATGCTCAAATTCACAAGGTGTTTCAGCCGCAATATCTCAACTGACCATTGCTCATTCTGTTGCTGGTGATCCCAGCTCGCTAGTTCCCCTCCGATGATGTACAGCTTCTTCATGTTCTTCAACTCGTGAGGATTCAACCACTTCGGTACACTTGCCACTGGCATACCTATGAGCTCTAGTTTCTCCAATTGTTTTGGAAGGAACTGATTTTCCGCAAGAATTGATTGCGATGCCAGAGAAGTGACTCCCCAAGAGATGGTTAGAGAGCAAAGAGACGCAATGTCCTTCAACGATGCAAATTCTTCTTCCCGTATGGCTGCTCCACGGCCTATGTATATACTTAGCCTTCTCAGTTTAGTCAATTTTCGCAAATCGCTGATCCTGCAAGGGTTTTTCCTCGCAGTCCCTATAACAAAACCCTTTAAGACCTGGAGGGAGGACAATTTCTCAATTCCTTTTGGCATGCGCTCTATAAGGTAACACTCCGATACATCCAGATGCGTTAGCTTTTTCAATGATGCTATATCCTCAGGCAACTTTTCCAAATTGTGGCATGCTCGGAGGTCAAGAATCTCTAGGCTGACTAGTTCAACAATAGAATTGGGAAGAGTGGTGATCCTAGAAATTCCTCGGAGGCTTAGGAACTTCAAATACTTGTGATGAACCCCAAGATCATCCAAGAATTTCTGATCATCAACTTCAATATGATACTTTGGTGAGTGCTGCCATCGTCCAAGTTGAAGAACTGCCAATTGTTCCATGTTCAAAAGCGAATGCGGTTCTAGGCTAAGGTATTGCTGATTAACATTGAACACTGTGCATACTTGTTCTGTGCGTACTTGTTCATTTGTAGCCAGACCACTATCTCGGGGACCATCTGCTCCACTCACTATTAAGCGCAGGCAGCTGCTGCGTAAAGAGCAATTTTGGAGATTATCAGGAGAAGTTTTACCGTCCCACTTGAAATAGGAGAACCCTGCTTCTTCTGCCATCGAGATAAGCATGTAACGGATCTGTGGATGCAATTTACATCTATTCATGAGAGGGCTTGGATCATCATCGTCGGGTTCAATTCGGCCTTGTTTTAGGAGCTCATTGAAGACTTCTTCACCCACTTGCTCTGCCGTCTTGTTTTCTTCTTGGGAAACCAAGCCCCGTCCTATCCACCAATATATTAAGCTTCTTTTCTTTATGATCAAATTTTCAGGAAAAATCGCCAGAGAAAGAAAGCAGCAATTCAACCGAGAACTCCTTATATTGCATTGACTAAGCTGAAGTTTACTCATAAGACGGTTCTTGCTTTCTTCGGCCAGCTCAGGCCATTCTTCAGAGATTATGGGGGGTGGAACTTGCCTCTGATTCTGTTGATGTTTCAAGGATGAATACACCTTCCTGCACTCTTGCACAAGGTCCTCTAACTCAACGAGCTTGTCTTTGGAAGGGTTAACTTTGGGATCTAGGTTGGTGCGTATAGCCTTCTTGATCTCTTCCCAGGATTGCATTTTAGTCAAATCTTTCGTGTCACCAGCTATTGATTCATCTAGAGACTTTTCCATTGTTACGATGAAATGATCTATCTAGGAATAGAATTCACCCCAAATCCTAGCTGAAAAGAAGATCAGCCGTCCTTTTATCTAAAGGACGCAGCCTCAAACCACCATAATCCAACTCTCAAAAATTCCCACGATAATGCTCTCACTCTAATGGCCACTAACTACGAAACCTGAAAAGATTGGGAAAGAGAGGAGTGAACTACAACGCAGTGAATAGTACATTTCTGCATATATAAATAATCACTACCAAAACTCATAATCTAACTCTTTAATATATATATCAAATCATATATGAGTTGTTTTATTTTAACAAGTTTTACATAATTAAAAAAAATACTCATTTAAATAATCACAATGGTCAAGTCCATTGATCAATCTCATCAAAATCACATGCCAATAGCCTTATCCATTGATCCATTTAATATCAAAACACACGTTGATGGTCCATCCATCGACCAATCTTAACTCAATATCAAACAATGATCACAACATCCGGTGACAAGGCAATCAATATTCCACCCCGGTTAGGTCTCCACCTACAAAGCCGGTAGATCGACATAAAAGAATATACTAAACTGATATGCATGCCCACAAACCCCTCCATGGGTTGATAGTAAAATTGAGCATCAAATCCACATCTTTCAATACCAGCAATCAAATCCAAAATCAATATCAGCAATTGATTTCACAAAATAAAACGCACAATCTTTCTAAACTTTGTTCATCAAACTGAACATATTTCACACAAGACATTTCCCACATCATTTCAAAATTCTTCATAAACCAAATTCACAAATGGATGTGGTTAGCTTTTCGAGATAGTACTACTCACTTGAAATGCCTATGACCAAATAACGGAAAATACTTGAATAATTGAACTCACAATCCTCTTAAATAAGCGAGAAAGAACATTAAAATAAAGAAAAACATTACCTAAATTACGACTTGACTAAATTAAGTTTAAACACTAATAAAATGACTCAAACACGCCATCAAATCTCTCTCCTCCAACACGATTATTCAAAGCCATTCGCAACAGAGGACCTGAGCTTGCAACTTGGTTGTGCTATAAATCTCTCACCTCAACCCCATTAAGGAAGATCTTTCCAAGCACTAGAAGTCTCACAACTTGGCCAACCTATTGAACCGCAAGCCAACAAAATTCAGCCCGAAAGTCACTAGACATGCACTGTTCATCATGCTCTGGAAATTTAGAAATTCGTTTCAAACAAACCGTAAATTCTAATCAAATTCCGTAAAATGCCATAACTCCACAATACCTTAAACTATCAAAACCCTATAATTTTGCAGCTTAATAACTTCAAAATCGGATTTCGCCACTTAAATTTCACTTAATTCCGAATTTAAACCCTAACTCTAAAAACTATTCTGATTATAAGAACCAAGGGCTTGAATCCTTACCGGCATCACAATTCGGGGTTGAGTCGGCTTGTCGGAGTATCCGAATCGTGTACGTGGAATCCCTTTCTTTCTTCTTCTTCCTCCTCTTCTCTCTCTCTTTTCTTTGTTCCCACTCTCTTTTCTCTTTCCTTCCCGAGCATGTGCTTTTCCATTTAATAGCTGAACATCCACTTTACTTTTCATTTTCTTTTGTCTCTCTTTTCTTTTTGGACCCATTCTTTGACTAAGTCAAAAAAGAAATTCTTGCAGATATGGCAACCGATATTTGAATACTAATAATAAATTGCCATTCTCAACAGTAGATGGAGAAACTTTACGAAAGACACTTACCAAGATTGGCACAGAGAATTTGGCATTTGATGATCACCGGCATTGAAGGCCATAGGCAGAGAAGAACTAGGGGAAAACAACAAACATTTGATCATCCATGAAAAATAAAAACGTAGAGCTCCAAGTTTTTCATAGTGAAACAGAATGTCATCAGTTACTTTAATATCAACAGGAACGGGGACTTGGCCATTGATTTGTTTGGGTTCAAATCAATGATTCCTGACTGTGTCAAAAGGTAATAGCTTTCCCCTCTTTACCAAAGAAAAAGGACCCAGAAAGGGAAAAAGAGAGAATAACTTGAGAGTGGGAAGTGGGACAAGGGAAGGCAATAACTTCTACACGAACGAAGGAATTTTATAGTTCATGTTATATTATTTACTTCGCTACATTAATTTCATTTTTTGCTAAGCTTTTGGCATCACTGTGAAATTGCTTTCAAAATCTTGATATTCTCTCTTTGTTGATGATAAAACTCATCTCATATCTCTCAAAACACCAACGGATATTTTATCAATTACGAAAATCTACTCAAAATATTTATCAAACAATCCAATCTCTCAGAAAATTTGGTGCTTTTATTAAAATGAAGGAATCAAAACTTCATGGAATGAAATCGCTTTATCTGTTAAATTATGTCTCCAGAACCGATTTGATACGTCTCCAAAATTTAACCGTGAAGAGCACTACCGCTAAAAGACAAAATAAGGGGCACACTTTCTTTTATTATACCCATTTGTTTATGAGGGCAAAAAGGTCTTTGTCCAATAAAAAGAGCAAAGGTTTCTTTTTTCTACTTGCGGTAGCCGAGCGCTGGGGGTCTTCTCACAATCCGACAAGTGATACAGTAAAAGAGGAGCCGCACAGTGAGCACGAAAGAACCGCCGTACCAAAAGAAAAAACGATCAGAAGAGGCGTTCCTTGATTTTTTACGTACGTACAGCCTTTGCTTTGGGCTTGAACCGTAATATTTTTTTATATCTCTTTGACCTAGTCAAAGAGGTGATGGTGAGATCCACTTTTAAGAAAAAAAAGAAGAGGAAAATAACAATGTCGAAAAGTCAACACTAAAAGCAAAGTGCACGCTCAGCTGTTTCATGGGCCGAGAGCTTTCGGGGAGAGGAAAAACAAAAAAGAAGGTAGAGGGAAAGAAGGAAAAGAAAAGAAAGTACAATGGATGAGGAGCAAGTGTATGCCAATGGCATCTCGTCAAAAGCCATCTTGATTACATAACGTAAAGTCTAGTAAGTACTCACGCCCTTCCAATCAGAGTAGCTCTCGAGGTTAGTGCTTAAATTCGTTTAGAATTATGTGAGATTCAACCTGTAAAATTCGATTTTTGAGTTAAGCATAGAATTTCACAAAAATTAATAGTTTAGGATATTGTAGAGCTGTATGATTTTACCGAACGGTTGGAAAATAGGTTTCAATGAAAACAAGGTTGACAATATTCTTAAATTGAAAAAATAAGATTAGGTCCAAAACAGAGTCCAATAAAAACATGGTAATGTATAAGGTCCAAAAAAGGGAAACTGGTTATAACAGGGTCAAGTACAGAGTTCAAATATGGACCTTAGCCATTCTAGACCCAATCACCCCTAGTTCACTATCCGTACCTTTCCAAGCTATCTTAATTGGTTCGGTCATTACTGCTTTTGCACTTTTCTATGTCCTGAACAAGCATGGGTTTCATGAGTATGATATACGGATTACGTACACCTTGCTTCTTGGAGCTGTTGGCCTGGAATTTGTAGCTCTTAGTATGCTCCTTTGCTCCGACTAGACAATTGCACTTTTAGAGAGATCTGAGAAACATGGTAGATGTTCGTCTATAAGAAGCACCTTCATTAAGTCCCTCCTCAAATTCAAATATGAAGGTTCATCGTTTGCATTGCATATACTCCATCCTAGATGGTCTAAATCGATCTTCCATTACAATTTGATAGATTCTCGGCTGAAAAGGTGGCCAAAATGGATAGAGGAACTCCTTGATCGCATCTCTCTCACGGAATTGTTCGATGACTTGAAGTCTGGACCAGGAGTACCGTACACCGACCAATTAGGTGAACTGATTTTTACTGAGCTGAAACGTAAGTCATTGGCTGCAGATGATACGGAACGCATCAAGGAGATCTGTGCTGCTCGAGGTAAATGGGCTCTGGAGCATTATGAAAAAATTCAAGATTGCAAAGTGTTGCTTCCACTCGTCCGTGATGTTGATTATGGTGAGAGCCTTTTTACTGTGGCACATTGCCACCGAACTCTGTAATGCCGGCACTGATGTAAGTGAAGAAAGTAGGAACAATCGTGAAAACAGTAAGGTCTTGTCAGATTATATGCTTCATCTTATGATCAAACAACCTGATATGATGTCTGCAGTGGCTGGGATTGGCCAAATAAGATTCCGAGATACTTGTGCTGAGTTGGACAAGTTCATTGATGAAAATATGTATGATGAGAGCAAAGCGAATGGAAGTACCCCTGAGGGGAGCACACCGAAGGATAGGAAAGAAAGTGTGCGCGAGTCTCCTTTTGGTTCCTACAGATGTGATGCCAGTTGATGTGAAAGGAGACAGAAGCAAATCTGGGCTCTTTAATGCGTGTATTCTCGCTAAAAAATTGCAGGGTCTTGCCGAGGAAGACAGGTGGAAGATCATGAGTATTGCTGGGGCATGCTGCGATTCATTGCCGACCTTACAATCATGCTCAACAACTCAGTAAAGGAGGAGAACTCGTCACCTTGGTTTGGTTATTGATGGTACAACTTGGCTTGAGTGAACAGTTCCAAATAGTCGAGGGTCACGCGAGAGCAAAGCTGATTGTTCAGAAATAATTGGGGTAAGTTGCCGAGTCGGTAAAGGATGAGGCTCCTACGTGCCAAGTCCATAGAGAAACTCATACTTGGTAGGAACCTCAGTTTCTTTACACTTTTGTTTTGTTTCTTCTTGTAATGAGCGTGCTTATTTGCTATTAGTGTACCTTATTGAAGTGTCCTTCCTTGTACAACTCTAGCTGTTCAACTTCTTCAATATCCTGCGATTCTATGCACTTCATTGAACCTAATGAGAGAAGCTCGCACAAATTACATCCAGTTACACTGGTTTAATATTCGTGTCGCAAATTTAATGTTGAACCGGCAATAAAAATAACATTCTTAAGTCAAAACAAGAGAATATCCATCACTTCATCAAAAATATATTTTTGTTCAAAAGGAAAGCATTGATTTCACCCTGATTATGTTTTCCTTGACAACCCAAAGACACAGTTTTCTTCTTGAACAACTAAGCTGAATTTACTACAAGACTAAAGTAATATGAAAATAGGCGGTCGAACAGTAAAATAAATAAAATAAGAAAATAAATTGGACACTATATTTACATGGTTTGATTGGTTTAAACTACTACATGGGTAGAGCGTTATATGATTTTATCATACATCAAGAGATATGATGGATATTACAATTATACTTGAATCACACAAACACTATCAGTGTTTCTCAATCCTTAATAACACGTCATAGTTTCTTGCGAGATAATCTCTCAATTTCATAAAAGAATACACAACACCTTACTACAAGATTTAATCGAAAATGAATCTTCTAGATGTGGATTGAGGGTGGTTGAGATGGGGAAGCTAACGGCTCTTACAATTAAATCAATTGAAATCACCCGAGAAATAAATAAGGAACAATAAAAAAACATGAGAGACTCACGCAATTTGATTGAAGTATAGATACATATCTACGAACAAAGCCAGCAACATATAATTTACTAATAATCAAAGGATCATGGAATTACAATCATTCAAACAAATATTATGTGTCATATGGGTTTAATTGCATTATGCTTGCATCACTACATACCATGTCATCAAATATGTCATGACATCTTGCCATGTCATCTATGCCACGTCATCACATATGCCAAGTCATTGCATTGTCAACATCGATGCCATATTATCAATTCCATATCATTTAGTGTTTGCATGCTTATGATTACTTAATATAGAATTGCATGCCAAGCTACAATAAGTCATATAGACGCAATGTAGAGTTAAATTTGCATTATATGCATTGCATATAGTTTAGTTCTTCATTAAAAAAACAAATAAAAAGAGAATTAATCAAAGTTGATAACTAGTTCATAGGATTCATGTTATGCTAGGCATTCCTTTTTAATAAATACTTTGTATATATTTGGGTAAATAATTAATGTGTTTTGCTTGCATTGAGGTATTTAAATTCTTTACCTATGCTAGCAATTTATTTATTGCTTTGATTAATGAGTTTTTATTGGGCATGCCATGATCACCTATTGCATGTTAGTGGCTAAGTTCAAAATTAATTCAAATTGCATGCCAAAAAATATTTCAAAACTAAAATAAAAAATGTACCAAAAGAATGTTAGAGTAATTTAATGTAATTAAGTAGCTACCTCCCTAAGAGATCTTAAACATTATGTTTGTTGTATCTCACCCATTGAAGGCAAGAGAGACAAACGAATTAAAACAAACATAGGTGAATATCAGAGACATGAAAGCATGCAAATGAGGGATCAAGTAGCCTACTTTGCCAAAGTAAACTCTCGAAGCTGTTAGGGAAAACCACTTCTCATCAACACAATAATATCAAAATAGTCGTCCACATATTTCAATGGAACAATATTAATGGCATGCAATAAGAGAAAATTGCAACCATCAAAGTTAGAATGATTAGAATTTATCAATTATCTAATATGTCCATGAGGTTCAAGTTTTAGATCCAATTGAGAAAGGTAATACTTCAAAAGTAAATTCTCACTGTATGATGGTGAAAGCAACATTTAGAAGTAAATTTGAATTACAAAAGCTAGAAATATAAAGGCTTGATTTGTGTATGAAAAACAATTTCAAGGAGACAACTTGAAGTGAAGAAAGATACAAGAAAGTTTTATCATGAACTGCCTAAGGACGATGCTAGTGCGTTGTTGGTCACCACTAGGGTGCCCAAACTCAACAGGAGAATGGTAGGCAATGATACATTGTCTCAGCTAGAATTTGATAGAGTAAGAGTAATGACAAGATCATCCTTCTCTTCACAAGAAGGACGTAGCTTCAAAGTCAAATCAATATATTAGAGTTTATATAATTCAACAAAACTTATGGGTACATCTCCAATGCAAAACCAAAATTCAACTACTAAAAGTTCCTCACTATCAATGCTCTCGTCCTTCTTGATACAAATTTATGGCCCTAAAAAAGATTTGGAAACAATGATATTAACAACTATAGTCTAATTATCGACCAAAATACTGTTCACCGTGCTCTCTCTGCCCTGAGCTCCAGCTTCTGCAACTCTAGTCTGAGGTAGTTGGTCCGGCGGCTTCTGCCCCTGAATCAGCTCGCCCTCCCTTCACTGAGCGATTGGCTCTCTCTGCTATTCTCCAGGAAAGTACAGCCCCGACGGAAAAGATGATTTAAAGCTATTCATCTGGTAAGAACTTCTTCCTCAGTAGCTCTGCTCTGGAATGGAGAATTTTGCTTGGGTTAGTTAGGTGGATTTCAATTCCCTACTGATAGGATGGATAGGAGATCTGCTGGTTTGGAATTTCGCTCGGGTAGGGGCGGACGTCAACGCAGCCGGAGTAGGGCTCCGGTTGTGCGTAATACACCGGGCAATTTGTTAGGAAAGCAAGTGGGCCAAATCTCTGTTGTTGGGGAACCCTCCGTGAACCTTAGAACAGGGTTGGTCCCCTCTGATTTGCTTACTGGTGGGTCTAGAAAAGAGCAGAATCATTCTGCAGCAGCTCAAAACCCAGACGTGCTGCCTCAAGTAGATGGTTCTATGGCTCCTGCCATTCGGTCTTGGGTAAATGTAGCTAAAGCAGCTAGCAAAGGGTATTCGTTATCATTTGTAGAGTCTCCTGCCAACCGGGAAAATGAAGTGTTTTGCTCTGATGAAGACCTTCAAGCTGCTGATCCAATATGGCGTGAATGTCTAGTTGGATACTTTGTTGGGAAGAGACTCCCGTTTAAGCTTGTGGAGACGGCCTTAAAACATCTATGGGGTCAAAGGTTGATAGAGGTTAAGGCCAATGACCAAGGTTTCTATTTTTTCCATATTTCGAACCCCGAATTTAGAAGAAAGGTGATTGATGGGGGTCCAATGACAGTGGCAAGAGTTCCTTTAATACTTCAGCAATGGCACCCTATGCTAGAGTTGAAAAAAGGAGATCACTCTTCTATACCGCCTTGGATTCGACTAAAAACCTACCTTATGGGCTGTGGTCTCACTACGGGTATTAGCAAAGTTGCCAGTGCGATAGGAAGACCACTTTATGTAGACCAAAGAACGGAACATTTAAAAATGATTTCCTATGCTCGGGTGTGTGTTGAACTCGCAGCCACCAAAACCTGTTGTGAGGCTGTCACGGTCCATTTAAATGGACAAACTCGCATAGTAGAAGTGGAATATGAATGGAAGCCCGTTACATGTCATAGTTGCGGTACCTTTGGACATAAATGTCTTGATCAAGAGGCTGAACTAGAGTGTACAGCTACTGAGCAACCTGCTGAAATTCCTGCTGGAAGGAATAGTCTAGATGCTAATATTCATGGAGCTCCTGCTATAGCATCATCCTCGAGACCACCTACAGATGGGGAATGGACACAAGTTAGCAGAAAACTCCAACGCTCGACTAAAAAAAATAAGCAGCCAGTTACGGCTTCCTTTGATTCAGCTGATGACCTTTCTGAGGTTGGTGATGAAGACATTGTTGCTGCTGAAACTGATGCTATAAACATGGCAAAAGATGGTGCTGGTGGGGCGGGACGAAGGTTGTTTTAGCTGCTGGTTCTGTTGTGTCGGTTGATGTTGCTTTGCCGCAAAACCGCTGCCGCTTCGGGGCTCTTCTTGTTGCCGCGACTAACACCGGGAAGGCTACCAAGATGCTTTTGCAACCGGGACCGATGATGCTTTGCTACAACCGAAGATGCTTCTGAAGTTGGAGCTGGCTGGTCGGGACGTAAGACCGGCCTTTCTTCTAATGTCTCGCGCATGACAGGGAAGTAATTGCTCCTCATAAGATTGTTGGTGGTGTTCCACCTTTGCAGGACATTGCTAGTAGTTCGGGTAAGGAATCTGCTGCCCGAACGTTGAAGACTCTCTCGCGATGTATGCTTTGCAGCGATCGTAGTTTCGCCGATGGATGCTCTCCAAGTGCGATAAGGGGATAGGTGATGGACACGACGACATAGATCCCGTGGACATCAACCCCCTTACTTCTAGCAATGCAAATCCTTCTTCCACAGCTTGTTCGGACCCGGAACCCGAACTCCGAACTTCAACTCACTTGAAGTGAAGATTGAGCAAAGCTAGCGATTAAGACTACCACCCGCCGCTTCTCGTGCCAAAGAAAAAAATTCCTACTCGGACAGCATATCGGGGTCGTCACACGGGTCGCCTTCGGTAAAGCAAAACCTAAGTCTACCAAGAGACGCCCAAAAAGAAAATAGACCTGCTGTTTTTTTTCTTGATAGTAGTATATGTCTATTGGTTTTTGGAATATAAGGGGTATGATGAATCCCATTAAACAAGCTGAAGTTAGACAGCTGGTGCGACATAATAATATATGTTGTATTGGTATTTTGGAAACTAAAGTATCAGCTACAAATTTTCCTAATATCTCTTTTGGCTTAATCCCTGGCTGGACGTGGATTTCTAATTATGAGCACTCTCCTTGAGGGCGTATTTGGGTTGGATGGAACCCACTTCTGATATGCTTTAATATGCGGATTTGTACTAATCAGTTGATTCATGGAGAGGTAAATTTTTTGAACTCGAGGTCTACCTACTATCTCTCAGTGGTGTATGGGGAACATTCTTTTGTCGCCCGACGTCCCTTATAGAGCAAACTTATTAGCCTAAGTTCTCTCCTCAAGGACCAACCTTGGATGGTTGCCGGTGATTTCAATGCTATCAGGGATCCATCTGACCGTATGGGCAGCCCTGATGTCTGGCTTCCTGCATTTGATGATTTCAAGGAATGCTTGGATCAAGCGGAACTTTTTGACCTTCGATATGTGGGCTTCCGGTTCACTTGGTCCACCTCCTCCGGCACTCGAAGGAAGCAAAGGAAGATTGATCGGGTTTTGATCAACAACTGTTGGTGCTCTAATTTCTCCTACTCGGAAGCATCTTTTCTAGCCCCGGGCTTATCAGACCACACTCCTATGGTGGTGAGAATTCTGGCTTCAGGATCTCGACGCATCCCCTTCAAGTTTTTCAACATGTGGATGAGTCACCCTGATTTTCCCGTATTAGTTACCCAGTCTTGGGAGGCCCAAGTTTCAGGATCCCCTATGTACAAACCTTATACTAGACTCAAGTTGCTAAAGGGGCGGCTTAAGGGTCTAAATAAAGATGCCTACTCAGACATTTCTATGAGGGTGGCCACAGCAAAAAGGGTCCTTCTAACGACCCAAGAGGCACTCCATCTTGACCCAGGAAGTAGCTCATTGGCGGTAGAGGAACATGCACAGCTCAAACAATACTATGAGCTCCGAACTCTTGAGGAGGCTTTCTTCAAACAAAAATCTAGAATCCGCTGGCTAAAGGAAAGGGATCTCAACACCAAGTTTTTTCATCACTCGGTCAAGCATCGACACCTTCGTAATCGTATCATTTCTGTCATGCATAGTTCAGGACATATGATATCTGACATGAAGGAGGTACCGAAGGTCTTTGTCGCATACTTTCAGGAACTTCTTTCCCCGGCTGATAGGGGTGTAAGGCCATCTACTCAGGAACTCAGGGATCTTGTTCACTCCCCTCTCAATGAGGAGCAGATCAATTTTCTCGCCCAACCTTTTCTACCAAAGGAGATTCGGGAAGCTATGTTCTCTTTGGCTGGAAATAAAGCTCCAGGTCCTGATGGCTACAATGCTGATTTTTTTAAAAAGAATTGGAACAAGGTGGGCCCTACAGTTACTGATGCGATCATGGACTTTCTTGTATCTGGGTGTCTACTCAAGGAAGTCAACAATACTATCATTGCCCTAGTGCCTAAGGTCCCTAATGCGACTTCGGTGTCCGATTTTCGTCCTATTGCATGCTGCAATACAATCTACAAGTGTATCACAAAAATCTTCTCATCTAGAATTGCTGCGGTTCTTCCAAATTTGATTAGTCCGGCCCAAACGGCTTTTATCAAAGGTAGGAGAATCAGTGACAATATACTACTTGCTCAGGAGCTTTTTTGTGGATTTCACAACAAACCAAAAATTCCTAAGTGTGCCATTAAGGTGGACTTCAGGAAAGTGTATGACACCTTGACTGGGACTTTTTAGAGTTAACTCTTCAAGCGTTTGGATTTCCCAACCATCTCACAAGGCTTATCATGGTGTGCATCCGAACCCCAAAATTTTCCTTATCCATAAATGGTGAGCTACATGGCTTCTTTGCAAGTGGAAGGGGTATAAGATAAGGTGACCCTATGTCTCCATACCTCTTCACCTTGATTATGGAGGTCTTCTCTGGGGTCCTCAATTCTCACACTCGGCATTCGGATTTCAAATATCACTGGCAGTGCAAGGCGACGAGACTAACTCATTTATTTTTTGCGGATGATGTTCTCCTCTTTAGCCAAGCAATTCTGGCATCGATCTCCTGCATTCAACGTGGGCTCACTTTATTCTCTTCTTGGAGTGGACTTGTCCCTAATGCTAGGAAGAGTGAAGTCTTTATTTCGGGAGGCTCTGAGACAACTAAACACCAAATATTACAAGCGCTTGGCTTCTCTCTTGGCTCCCTTCCTGTGCGTTATCTAGGCGTGCCCATCATCACTGCGCAACTAAGCAAAGTGGACTGCAATGCTTTAGTAAGCCGTCTCATGGCTAGAGTCCAATCCTGGACCCACCGGTTTCTTTCCTTTGCAGGTCGACTACAACTTATCAAATCAGTGCTACATGCTATCCAAGCTTATTGGACCTCTATTTTTTGGCTCCCTTCCTCGGTAGTGGACAAGATTGAACAAACTTGTAGGCAATTCCTCTGGAAAGGCCCTACCATAGGGCCGGGTGGTGCCAAGGTGGCGTGGGTTGATGTATGCCTCCCCTACTCAGAGGGTGGACTTGGTGTAAGAAGAATCAGGGAAAGCAATAAGGCAGCCATGGCTAAGCATATCTGGTTGCTTTTCACTGACAAAGAATCGTTATGGTACAAGTGGATTCATGCCACATATCTTAAAAGGGAGAATTTTTGGATCTCTTCAACCCCTACCCTCTGCTCTTGGGCATGGCGGAAGATTCTGGCTCTAAGGGATAACTTTAAGCCCTACTTCAGATGGAAGTTAGGAGACGGGGAAACAATATCTCTTTGGTTTGATCCATGGCTTGATATCGGCTCTCTAGACTCAATATACTCAAATAGCTACATCTACCAATCGGATCTTCTTAGACATGCAAAGGCTAAGAAGCTATACTCCTCTGATGGGGAACAACTACGCCAAGAGCTGATATTGTGGCAAACACCAATTCCCCATCTATTAGTTGGTCAAGACACGTTTACTTGGACCCAGAATTCTGCCGGGAAATTTTCAAGTGCATCGGCCTGGGATACAATTCGGCAAAAAGCCCCCCCGGTTCATTGGTCTTTTTTGTTTGGGACAAGGCCTTGGCCCCTAGATATCAATTTCTTCTATGGCTTATAACCAAGAATCGACTCCCCACACAGGCATATCTCATGACATTTTGTAGGATTCCTAATACTGTCTGTGCCTTGTGCAAGTCTATACCTGACTCAATCAACCATCTATTTTTTGAATGCCATGTTTCAAATATTCTGGCAAAATTTTGGGCTGCTAAAAGTAACCTTCCATGGAACAACTCCTCTTGGTCAAATAACCTCCTCTGAGTTATCAACTCCATATCTGGAAAGGGATTTTACCGAGAGATAGTCCGTTTCTCCTTTGGGGCGCTATGTTATATCATTTGGAAGACTAGAAATGATATTCTCTTTCGTGGACACAAATTACATATTCCTTCCATGGAACTGTACCTACTTAAGGTGGTGAAAGACAAAGGCCTCGCCTACAAGTTGATTTTGGACAACCCTAGAAATAGAAGGACGTAGCGCAGCTGGGGGATAGACCCCCGGATTTTTGGAGAAGAGCCGCCTTTTAGGGCGTAGCTTAGGATGATGTGGGTTTCTATAACCCGATCTACATGTATTTTAATCTTTTGTTCTTGGTGACCGCGGTACCTTTCTACTCCAAAGGACATGTAGTCCAGGTTGAGTATGTGTCGGTACCGTGTTCCCCCCCCTATTGTATAGTTCTCTGGTCGATTCTAATACAACTTACCTTACCAAAAAAAAAAACAACTATAGTCTAATTAGTATTTTCTTCTACAAGGATCAAACATTCAATTGCATATTTATAAAAATAACATCACAACTCATCAATCCCAAATCCAATATACCGTACATGTAAAATATTGATATTGATTATATTCCAACATCACAACTCAACACTATCAAATCAACCATCAATGGTCTATTCCATTTATTAATTCCTATTGAACAAACATCAATGGTCCATTAGATAAACCTGTCAATACTCAATATCCAACTATGGTCATCCTTAATGCCTTTGACAAAGGTGACGAAGGTTACCCCATTGGCTAGGTATCCACCTATATCAACTGATGGTTTGGCCTAGAAGGAAGTGATGATAATAGCATGCATACTTAACCTCTCAATGGGTTCTATTTATAGCAACATTGGTATAATCCACCAATTTAATCCCTCAATAATCCACAATTCAAAACTAGAATACTAACCTTTCATGGCATAATATAATCCCTCAATAATCCACAATTCAAAACTAGATACGGACTAAGTATATTATAAGTTAAGAAATGGCATTTTTGTCTACATAAAACTTGTTCGATCATTTACTACCTTTTGTAGATGTAAATTGTTCGAGAAACATTTGTGTAAAGATAAAGATATTGTGTGTGTGTATAATCATATATGCTTCGTACCAACACATCTCAAAATATTTAAGAATTCATTTTATAAACTAGATTCACAAAGCATATATGATTATACACACACACAATATCTTTATCTTTACATAAATGTTTCTCAAACAATTCACATCTACAAAAGGTAGTAGATGATCGAACAAGTTTGATGTAGCCAAAAATGCCATTTCTTAACTTATAATATATTTAGTCCGTATCTCTTTTGATATATGAATTTACAAACTCAAAGAAAAGATAACACCACTCACTTGGAAAAACTGAAAACTAATCTAAAAAGTATATTTGAACCAATGAACTTGTATTCCTATCAATTAATTAAAAATGATATCAAAATCCGAGTAAAATACCATTGTAACAAACGATTTGACTAAACTACGGTTAATCATTGACCACTCGACTCATAAGCACAAACGAAGAAGCTTGTTTATAACGAATGTTCTTTTTTGTTTGTTATGCATATTGTTTGTTCAGCGTAACCTGTTTGCTAAACTACAGAATTTTGTTCCAATCGAACTGTACTTCAGAATGACTTCTGTCACAATGCACTAAATTATCATTTCCCTATAAATCTACAGTTTAGTAATTCTAAAATCAGACTATGTAGTTGAAAACTTGCATAACTCCGAATTTACAACCTAATTTCGAAAATTACTCTAATTAGACAATTAATGAACTTGAATAATTACTGAGCGCTGTAATTTAGAGTTTCAGCTTGTCGGATGTCCTAAACGGTTATGCACAAAAACTTCTCTTTCCTCTTCGCAATTCCATTTTCCTCTCATGGATGAAGCCACCTTCCTCTTTCCTTTCTTTTCTTTTTTTTTTCTCGGTTGGTCCGTCCTTTTCTTTCATTCTTTCGAAAAAATAAATAATCAGGCGGTGGAGCTCTGTGGCCAGAACTTAAGGGGTATTTGGGCTGGGCTTTGGGCCCATTATTACATAGCTTGTATCACCTGATGCCTCGGGAGACAGGATAATGTTCGGAGATATCTAGAAATTACATAGAAAAGCATCACATGGATGAGAGAGAGATTTCAAGTTACACTAAACACCATGACTTTGGCTTACCGTTAACTGCCAAGGCTTTCGCAGGGGCTGAAAGAAAACCATCCCAAGACGTTGGCTGCTCTCTCTCTCTCTCTCTCGCTAAGGCTTTCGCAAGGATTGAAGGAAAACTATCCCAAGAATATCTTTGTTCTTCCATCTATGTAATTAGCCGATGCATTTATGTGTGATATCATTGCCATTTATGCATTTACAAATTTCTTTTACCTATTTGTGAACTTTTCTGTACACGTAACATTTTCTTATGCTGAGTTTTTGTAAATTGTGGATACAACATGAGTTCTCAAATGGGCAGTGTGACCTTATTTTAACTTTTCATTTTACTAACACAGCTAAATAATTGCATTAATGTAGATAGATAATCGATTGTGTCCTTTAATATACTTATTAGATGCACAACTATAAAATTTTGTTAGTGTAATAAATATTTGGAGCCATCTAAGGATCGAATGAAATTATATTACATTCTTGCCTCACAAAGGCTAATTCTACTCAATTATAACTCTGCTAATATAAATGATTCAGCAATTAAAACAGACTGCTAAGGCCTGTAACTAGTACTCTAATCAAATGGCTGAATATCTCAAACAAACTTTATGAGGAGCAGACATACGAACGCTAAAAGTCATTCCAAAGGAAATTAGACAAACAATGAAGTCAGATAAAGCTTCAATAGCCAAGGACTATTCATTTGTCATGCTACAGTATTGGCACATGAGCTTAATCATCACCGCATCACTTCTCAAATAAGAACAGTTTCCGCACAAACTCTGGTTCTTTCTCCCCTAGACTTCTTGATAACAGTTCACAATCCTTTCTTGACTGCCGTACTTCTGTACCACAAGATATCGTGGTCAGCACAATTGATCTTCTCGAAGTATTCTAACCGAGGAAACTTTTTCAGCACATCTTCCTCGTTTCCAATGCTCAGTTTTGTAAGGTGTTTCAGCCGCAATATCTCAACTGACCATTGCTCATTTTGTTGTTGGTGATCCCAGCTTGCCAGTTCCCCTCCGATGATGTACAGTTTCTTCATGTTCTTCAATTCGTGAGGGTTTAACCACTTTGGCGTGCTTTTAACTGGCATACCTATGAGCTCTAGTTTCTCCAATTGTTGCGGAAGAAACTGATTTATCGCAAGACTTAGCTGCGGTCCCAGAGAAGTGACTCCCCAAGAGATGGTTAAAGAGCGAAGAGATACAACCTCCTTCAGCGATGCAAATTCTTCGTCCCGTATGGCTGCTCCACGGCCTATGTATATACTTAGCCGTCTCAGTTTAGTCAATTTTCGCAAATCACTGATCCTACAAGGGTTTTTCCTCACAGTCCCTATAACAAACCCCTTTAAGACCTGGAGGGAGGACAGTTTCTCAATTCCTTTTGGCATGCGCTCTATAAGGTAACACTCCGATACATCCAGATGCGTTAGCCTCTTCAAAGATGCTATATCCTCAGGCAACTTTTCTAAATTGTGGCATGCTCGAAGGTCAAGAATCTCTAGGCTGACTAGTTCGACAATAGAATCGGGAAGAGTGGTGAACCTAGAAATTCCTCGGAGGCTTAGGAACTTCAAATACTTGTGATGAACCCCAAGATCATCCAAGAATTTCTGATCATCAACTTCAATATGATACTTTGGTGAGTGCTGCCATCGTCCAAGTTGAAGAACTGCCAATTGTTCCATGTTCAAAAGCGAATGGGGTTGTAGACTAAGGTATTGCCGATTAACATTGAACATTGTGGATACATCTTCATTTTTAGCCAGATCTCTATGTTTTGGACCCTCGTCTCTACCAACTATTAAGCGTAGGCACTTGCTGTGCAGGCGGCTCCTGTTTGAAGAGCTACCCCGGGGAACTTCAGTAGAAGTTTCACCCTTCGGCTTGGAATAGAATAACCCTTCTTCTTTTGCCTCCGTTATATTCGGCTTGAAATAGAATAACCCTTCTTCTTTTGCCTCCGAGATAAGCATGTAACGGATCCATGGATGCATTTTACATCTATTCATGAGAGGGCTTGGGTCGTTATCATCGGGTTCAAATTAGGCCTTGTTTTAGGAGCTCATTGTAGAATTCTTCACCTACTTCCTCTGCCGTCTTTTCTCCTCTCTGGGAAACCAAGTTCTCTCCTATCCACCAATATATTAAACTTCGCTTCTTTATGATGGAATCTTCAGGGAAAATCGCGAAAGAAAGAAGGCAATCCTTCAACTTAGGATCCTCTATATTTTTATAACTATTCTGAAGGATACTCATAAGAGGGTCCTTAAAAAAAATTTCGTTTTGCTGCTCAGGCAATTCAGATATTATCAGAGGTACAGCTTGCCTCGGATTCTGTCGATGATGTTTCGATGATTTCTGCTTCCTGTAACGCTGCACAAGGCCCTCTAACTCGACAAGCTTGTCTTCGAACGAGTTATCATCGGGATCTAGGTTGGCATTTATAGTCTGCATGATCTCTTCCCAGGATTGCCCTTTAGTCAGATCTTTCATGTCACTAGACATGGATTCATCCGGAGGCTTTGCCATTATTACGATGAAATGATGTATCTAGGAATAGGACTCAAGATATTGTCACACCCCCAAGGTACAGCCTTAAACCACTAAAATCCAACTCCCAAAAGTTCTCACAGTAACACTCTCACTCTAACGGCCACTAATCGAGGGATCTGAAAATATTGGAAAAAAGAAAGGTTAGCAATTACAACTTTATAAGTAGTATATCTCTTCTAAGCAAATCGAACAATCACTATACATACGTATAAGTATCTAGCACTACTAGAAAACTCATAATCCAACTCTTTAGTATACATATCGGAAAACTCATAATCCAACTCTTTAGTATACATATCAAATCATGTCTAAGTCATTTCATTTCAACACGCTTTATATAATTCAAAATATATGCATTTAAACATCATAAACATCAATGATCAAGTCCATTAATCAATCTCATCAAAACCACACATCAATAGTCTATTTCACTGATGCATTTCATTCAAAATACATGTTGATGGTCCATCCATCGACCATTTTTTTGCTCAATATTAAATCATGGTCACAACATAATGCTTGGTGGCAAGGCGATCAAAATTTCCCCCTGGCAAGGTCTCTATCTATAAGCCGATGTGGCTCGGTTCAAAAAAATATCCTAAACCACTTTTATGCATCAAATATGCCTTAAGCACTACTTTTATTTCTTTTCAAAAGATATCAAATCATGTAGTAATTCTTTTAACTCATAATATATCACCCTATCATTTTGAGAACATGGTTTTACATAACCAAAAAAGAGATAACATCACTCACCTAGAATGCCTATGACCAAACAACTGAGAATACTCGTAATCCTATGAAATAAGCGAGAAATAACATTAAAATCAAGTAAATCACTACCTCAATTACGACTTGACTAAATTAAGCTTAAATGCTAATAAAACAACTTAAACGCGCCCATAAATCACTCGTCCAAAGCAATTGTTCAAAACCATTTACAAGACTTGAGCGCGCAACTATCATATCATAAATCTTTCATCCAAATCCCGTTCCAAGCGAGCTTAGGTCAAAAGGAAGATCTTTCCAACACACAAGAAAACCGACAACTTGGTTCACCCAAAATTGAGCCGAAAATCGACAAAATTCGGGCTGAAATTTGCTGGACGTGCACTATTCATCAGGCGGGGCAAACTTCGAAAATTCATTGTGGATAAACCGTAAGTTCATATCGAATTCTGTAAAACAATATAACTCCACAACACCTTAAACTATCAAAGCCCCATAATTTCTCAGTTCCATAATTCCGAAATCGGACTTCACAACTCAAATTTTACTTAATTCGGAATTTAAACCCTAATTCTGAAAACTATCCCGATTACAAGAACGAAGGACTTGAATCCTTACCATCGTCGCAATTCGGAGTTGAGTCGGCTTGTCAGGTATCCTGATCGTGTACGTGGAATCCCTTTCTTTCTTTCTTCCTTCCTTCTTCCTCTTCTCCTTTCTCTCTTTTCTGTCTTTCCACTCTCTTCTCTTTCCTTCCCGTACGTGCGCTTCCCCCTTCAATGGCTGAACAACCACTTTTCTTTTCGTTTTCTTTTGTCTCTCTCTACGTCTTCTTTTTATTTTTTTGTGGACCCATTCTTTGACTAAGTCCAAAAAGCAATTCTTACAGATATGCTAACCTATATTTGAATGCTAATAAGCTGCCATTGTAAATAGTAGAAGGAGAAGCTTTACGAAAGACACTTACCAGGACTGGCAAAGAGAAATTGGCATTTGATGATCACCGGCATTGAAGGCCATAGGCAGAGAAGAATCAGGGGAAGAAAACAAACATTTGATCGTCCATGAAAAATGAATTTTTTTCCTTGGGAAACAAAATGTCATCGGTACCTTCCTTATCAACAGAAGCCGGGGACTTGGCCACTGCTTTATTTGGGTTCAAATTAAACATTCTTGATTGTGTCAGAAGGTAATAGCTTTCCTCTCTTTACCAAAGAAAAGGACACAAAAAGCGAAAAAGAGGGAATCACTTGAGAGTGGGATAAGGGAAGGCAACAACTTCTACATGGAGGAAGGAATTTTATATTTCTTGAAACATATTGTTTACTTTGCTGCATTAATTTTATTTCTTGCTAAGCTTTTGACATCACCGTGAAATCACTTTCGAAATCCTGATATTCCATCTTTGACGATAATAAGACCCGTCTCATATCAATCAAGACACAAACGGATATTTTATGAGTTACAAGAATCTACTAAAACATTTATCAAACAATCCAATCTCTTAGAAAATTTGGTGCTTTTCTTAGGTTGAAAGACTTCTCATGGAATGGAATTTATTTGTCCTTCAAGGCTCCTTTCGTTTCACGAAATATAACTTTCAGGAAAATATTTTCTGAATTCTCCGATATTCATTTCACAGAAACTAAATTCATTGGAGAAAATAATTTCCATAAAGGGAAATGAGTCTTCTAAAATAGGAAAAAATGTTTTTGACTTTTTCAAATTGGGGAAAATATTTTCCTTACTCACTCTTTCTTATCTCATACCCTACTAACCTATTTTCTTTCTTTATTTCTTTTTTAAAAATTCAAATTTTTAATTCTTTTCTTTTCTTTTCTTTTTTTCTTTTCTTTTTCTTACTTATTTCACCTTCTTCTTCGACCTTGCCGGTAGCCGGTCACAACCAAGCCTTGAGCTCGCCAACGACGACCTCTGGCCTTGCCGCTCACTGCTGGCGAGTGGTCAACCAGCGACAAGCTCTAGCTCGCCAGATTGCACAAGCTTGAAGCATGCCATCATTGGCGTCAAGCCTTATCAGATCGATGAGACAGAGGCTCACTCTCACCACTAGTTGGCCGATTTGGTAAGTGGTGAGCTCGAGTTTGTTGGCCTCAGTAAAGCTTGGGCTTGCTTGGATCTAGCGAGCTGTGTGCTTGGCTTTAGCAAAGCTCGAGTTTGCCAAATTGATTGAGCCTCGAGCTCACTAACCCATGTCTAGGCCAATTGCTAGGCAGCACGCCATCACCGATGCACGCAACAACAGAGGAAGGAGTAATGAGCACCAAGGAGGAGGAAGGAGGAAGGAAAAGAAAAAATAAAATTTTGATTTTTTTTAAAAATAAGAGATAATTAAAATTTTGATTTTTATAAAAATTAATATCACATTACTAATTTTTTCTAGAAAATCACATTACATACCGAATGATGGAAAATATTTTTTTATTTCATTGTCAAGTTTCAACCGAACATCGAAAAATATTATCATTTTCTTAAAAAATATTTTCATAAAAAATATTTTCGAAAATATCATATTTTTCGTGAAATAAACGGAGCCTAAATTATGTCTCAAATTTGAGAATCTAGTTTCATTTAATCATTCTCCAAAATTTGATCGTGAAGAGCTCTGCCCCTAAAAGACAAAATAAGGGGCACACTTTCTTTTATTATATCTAGTTATATATGGGGGCAAAAAGGTCTTTGTACAACAAAAAGAGTTAAAAAAAAATTTCCCCTTCTTGCTGTAGCCAAACAGTGGGTCTTCTTTAAGAGAGTGAGAGCCGCACAAGCTGAGAAGCGACGCAGGAAAAGAAGAGCCGCCGTACGAAAAGAAGGAACGATCAGGAGAGGTGCTTTCGATTTTCGGCGTATATAGAGCCTTTACTTTGGGCTCTATTGAATCGTTCATTTATAAATACTTTGGGTGTGAACTTAAATTTAAACGTGACAAACACAACACTCAGGTATACAAGTCATTATAACTCACTCTCCTATTATAGTGTATTGTTTGCTATCGACTCTCCTGTAAATATAAACATCAATACTCCCAATGACTTATTTATAAGATCTTGTTGCATCCGCATATTATATTACAACATTGTCTTTACCATACGAAGAAACAAAATTGCTAGTTAAGAGGTAATTCCTCAAGAAATTCAAAGAAAACTAAAGGATTCGATTGTTTCACGAATAATGAACGATTTAAAAAAAAAATTTTAAAATGATTGTATCTATTGCTTATAAAAACGAATGAACGAAAAATATATTCATCATTCACGAGAATATTTAAACATAAATTATTGTCAATAATTAAAAAAATTATTGACTGATATATTTCAAGAGATGCAAATAATCATTTCAAGAAAATATTTTTTAAATCAATCTTTACAAAACAAATGGAGCTCGAGCGAGAATCCAAAATAGTCAAAAAAAGCTGAAGTACAGACCTTGATTAATCTCATGCAGAAGGCATCAGCTTCACTTTCTTTACCGCAAACAAGGGCAAATACAAAATGCTCAATTTCCTGTAGAGGGCTTCAAGTTATTAGTCATGGATTTGCACAACTATGACTTAATAATATGAAAGAACAATTATTTCAGGTAAACACAAAAATTACAACGACATTTTGTTCAAGAATTTTCGTAATTACAAGGGAGAAGCAATGAAAAAAGGTAGAGCACAATGAATGTTGTGGAGAAACCAGTTTCAGATGGGAAGAACCATCACACTACTTAAATGGCTTGATGGTGACTTCCCCTAGGTTACGTAAATGCCACCCTAAGCAGAAGATTTGGGCAATTTATACTGCTTTTTAAGGAATTGCGATGCCTCTGAGTCGCTCCTGTGGCATAATATTCTCAAAAGCATGTTTGAGTCGGCACCAAGCTTGCTTCTGCCACCTTGCATTTCCATGCTACTTGCAGATTTTAAGTCCTCAATCAGTTCTCGCGTCTACAAGAGATCATTTAGCAAATAAATATTTATAGCAGTCAAATAATCAAGAACAAATTGCATATCTACATATCAACATGGGAAATATATGGATTTTGCCAGGAGATAGAACTTAAGATTTTCTTGTATACTTGATGTGTAATGTACGCTCCTTATGGGATCCATGGAGGTAAAAATGAGATTTATGTGATAGCGTAATATCTTATTTCAGAGCCTCATGTGTTGATATAAAGCGAAGACTTGGGCCATCTTGTGTTGTCACAACAACTACTTATTAAAAATGCCTTTTTCTTCTCTATTATCCATGGCCGAAAAAGATAACCAAGCTAGGGCACGAACAAAGCTTTGATAGCTAAATTACTTGAGATTGTGATCCTTTCTTCAATAAATGAAGAAATAAACTATATAGTGAAACAGCTAACCTCATAACTATGCAATTTTACAACATGACGGATTCGGGCCACTTGATTTTCGACTACACCCCGTGGAAGCCCATCTCCTCCGGAGATAAAGAACTCCTGTAATGTAAATGCACACATATAATGAGGTGTCATTGTCCAAAAGTACAACAAACATCACTGATTCAAAAGTCTCTTGCAGATATATCAGGTGTAACTTGTATCCACATCCACTTACCTTCAGTATTTCTAAATCCTCCTCCAATAGTTTTGCATCTCCAGGGTAGAAAACTCGCAATGGTCCTCCATTCAGAATAACTCGAAGTAAACCATCCTGCAAGAAGAATAGTATAAGTACCATAAAAGAGTGAATGGATTTAGGTTTTTATTTCACTATGTAAGTAAAGTGACACCAGTGATGCTTGAAGAAGACTGGTGACAACGCGATCCCTGAGAGGTTCCACAATAATGTGACACGACTGATTCAGTTCCTGCAACATTCCAAATTGAAAAGACTCACTGTTACAATTCTGGGGCTAACCACATCATCATACATATATGAGCACATAATCAGACAAGATTAATATTATTCAGATCAACATTAGTCAACTATGCTAATGCCTCAAAAACTTAGATCTAATCCAATGCAGGATATTATCTTTCTCACTTCAAGCAGCTGTGAGAAGATGAAACAGACCTAAATGAAAGTTTTACAGGAAAAACCTACCACATCAAGTGGTTCAACCAATGACTCTAATCTCGACTGAGAAACACTTGGTTTATACAGATTCTCGATGAATGGCCCCCTCAAATCCCAGAAGACAATCTTGGTTCCTGAAGTTGAACCCATTAAAGCTCTTCAGCAAGGGGTCAGAAGGAAAAGAGTGAAAAAAGGAGTAACTCTCACCAGTAAACTCGCATATGCGATCAATGGCTGCATTCAAATCTTTTCTGCTCCCATCAAATGCTTTTTGCATCAAGCTTTTCGATTTTCCATCTACAGAATATGGTCAGTTTAACATGAACAACAATAAGATAAAGTCAAAGGTAAAACCTCAATTCAAAATGCTTCTAAAAATAAACTTATTTTCATAAGAAACAATCCTATATTAGAACTTGGAATTCAAAATCAACAGCCAAAACATTGGAAGTATGCAGAGCATCAGTTCAAGAAGAAGCTTAACATCTTTCAAGTCCAAAGAATCAGCTGAAATAAATGAAATCAAAGAGATAAGAAAATTCATGTACTTCAAGAAAGGGAGACATAAAAACAAGCATGAAGAACCAACCTCAATGATGAAGCCAGGGTTTGCATCGAATGAAAATTTTCTTGATGAGTTCAGGACATTAACGGTATGTCTCACTAAGCATTCTTCAATGGACAAAGATATAAAAATAATCTGAAGCTATTCATAAAAGCTTGAGTTTAAACTTTCACAACATAGTGGCAACATAATTTCTATGGGAGACAAGGGTGGTTAATTTGAAGCTTATAAAATGATAGCCAAAGTCTCATCAATTTTAGAAAAAGAGCACTTCCTGCTTCGATAAAATTTTAAGGGGGAAAGAAAGAACTTACTACTCAAGCTGTCACGTTGCCTCCTGCTCCATCTCTCATATATGCTATCTTCCAACTTATTAAGTTGACTAATTGCATACTGTCGGGAAATAAAAGCATACATATTGATTAGTCAACAATGACTTAACCAAAATTGGCAGTGGCACTGAACTGGTGTCAAGGCCTGCACAGTGTAAGCTCTGTCTCTGTTCTCCCTCCCTCTCCCCCACTCAGAAAGTTTGCTAAGTTAATTACAACAGTTCATGAAGTATACTAAGACCATTCACCATTGATTATCTCCAATATGGATTTTATTTATTTCTCTTCACTAGCACTTTTCAGTTCTTCAGCTGGAATATATATTTGCAAACCATGTCATTTCACCGAGCATGCAAGACTGAATTCCTAGTGATTATTTTGTGTTCCTGCCTACATAAATTAAACAAGGCAGGAAAGTTCTAGCAAATTACATCATTAATATCTGCGCATGCTTCAACGATTTAAAAACTCAAAGCTGTTCTTTTTCTCAGCATTTTAGCTTTTTATACAACCCTACCCTTTATTCCCTTTGAAGGAACATCAGGCACCATTCTGTGATGCTCTTTCACAAAACAAAGGATCAACATTTAGCATGTCCACCAATTTCAGGGACAATATGAAAGTGGATATCTTTCCATGCACATGCAAAGAGGAAAGCAGCACTCACATATAGAGTATTTAACTGCACACACAGTGTTGGCGTTGTTCGAATGTTTATCTCAACTGATCTTCGCTCATCAGGAATCCTAGGAGTATCAAAAAGCTCCTTCTTGACAAAGGCCTTTATCCCAGCTTCCTTTTTGAATCGTGTAAGGACGGGCTCCGGTGGAATTAGCTCCTCTTTGCTAGCTGCACATACCAAACATAATGCATTGAGTACTTCACAAGAAGAATGGTATTTTCCTAACAGAACATAAAGGAAACAACACCTATGCACGAGAACAAATCTCAAACAACCAAACTGGGTTGACATTTAAGAAACAACATAGGGACTTGAAGTCTTAATTTTGATGCGAGAGAGAGAGAGAGAGAGAGAGAGAGAGAATCAAACATGCAAACCCTTAAGAGGAGTGTTGCTTTTTTTCTCAATAAGAGAAAATCATTTGAAATAGAGGACATTCAGGAAAAACATACCCAAGTTATCAGTGACTTGATTAGCATAAACTTGAAATGCATTGTCAATGCCACGAAGCATGCTATTTAATTCCGTAGACCTCATTGGAATGGTAAGAGTGAAGAATTGATCAACAGTCTGCAATAAGAAATATGCACAGATGGAATAAGTTCTCCTTCAATCAAGATGGTAAAAGTACACATTCTCTTCAAGACCTGAAAGTATAGAACATTCAAGCATCTGTCTCATTGATTAAAATAGTCAAAAATATAAAAACGTGAATTCTGATAAAGTTCAGAGTGTAAACAGAAATCCATTAGCCAACTCTCGTATTGAACTCTTCAGTAAGTTTTTTTGAGGAATTTGCCAAGTTTTTGTTCTCAACTTTTGAAAGTCTAGATAAGAACTTGTTCAGTGTGAGTTTTCAAGTGTCTTCAAAACTTGTTTCCAAAAAAACCATGAAGAATAGTTTTTAGATTCTGTGGCCTAACTTGTGAAAATAATTTCATAATGTTCTGTATGTTTTCTTGCAATCGGATACATGGACGCCCACAATGCAAAAGAACATTTTACGACTGTGGTCCACCCTCCCTCCCGCCCTCTCTCTAGCTTGCTTCGTTTTCTAAACCAGAGTTCTAGGAAAGCTTCATTAAGAACCTTTGACAGATCAAATATCAAAGACAGAAAATTGCCCCAAAGATTAAATTAATTCGTTAATTTATATATAGGAGACTTTCTCATAAAATATTTCATGAGCAGAACTTGAAAATTCTCTCTTATCAGATTTTAATAGATTAATTTATGAAGGGTCATGTTAACGAGTCCTGAGGCACTTGTTAAGTATGCTCCATTTGGAATAATTCAATTTTCACAAGATACTGACTGTGCATAACATAAGGACTATCAGTGCATTGGAAACTGTAAAGTTTCCTTAATTTGTTACTTAACAAGTGCCCCTGGACACTTGTTAACATAATTTGTTTATGAATCTTGTAAAAATCAACACCAATTACAATAATTCTCATTATCAGATACTTGTTGAGATGAGGTATGAAATAAGGTTTTTGTTCTCTCTCCACGAAACAATGGCTATAAAATATAATGAGAAGGTTTTCAGAAATTTCAATCATGTTGAAGAATTTGTTTTCAAGAACCAAACATGCTTTCAGAAAAATCTGTATAAAATTGTCTTGTAGTTTTCATTTTCTTTAAAATGGATTACATTTGCTAGAAGCAAACTGACCATTAACTTCAACAACCATATCCACCCTAAGCAATCCACTACTTAGGAAGTTCGTGAAGAATAAGAAGAAGTAGATAACAACCTCCTCAATGATCCTATATACTTCGACGATGGAACTCCCATGCCGCTGCTGAGGTGATATCGGATCCCACCGCTACAAAAGTATTCAAACAAAGATTAGGCTTTGTAATAGAAGAGAATCCAGAGGTAAAGGGTCCAAATCAATAAGAAGATAATTAATATACAGAGCAAATTCCATCGTTCACAGAGAAACAATTTATGCTCCACTTTCCACATAGATATAGTCAGGGAAAAAAGATCAAGCTAGATTGAAAGTACTAATAATTGCTCATGAGTTCAATTCCACATGCGAACCTCAAGTTGATAATATTTTTTAATGGGAAAGCACCCAAAACACAGGCTCTTCATGAGCACAAGGTACAATATGACCAGCATATGGTGTCACAGTCTACATGATCATAGTTTTGATAAGAAAACTTCATCAAAGGACTCCATCAGAGTCCATTTACAAATCCCAGAAAAAGAACCTGTTAACATGAAGATCATCTTCATTCATATCTTTTCCATTTTTGTCTTACTCTAAACAGCCAAGAAATGAAATCTTGGAAACAAGTAGGAGGCAAATATATATTCAGAGCATTTGAAGTTAAAAAAAATCAAGAAATGCCACATATACCTCTTGCTGAATAGCACGCTCAACCCAGCTGAGAATTCTGGCAAGCTGTGAATTGACCCAACGCAACACCAATGTTCCAGATATTGATTCGATCTGGAAAAAGGAAATGGTGCAGTTGAACAGATAGATAGCAGGAGAACGCAAGCAAATAAACATGCACATGCATATACACATGTCAATGCGAAAGAATATATCCTTTTCCCACTAGCAGTTCTCACATGCATACTTGTCGTGGACTGAAAGCAGAGCCCAACTACAACCAAAACCTAGAAGCATTATGTCAATTATTTCACCTGGTATGGAATGAGTTTCTTGTTGTAGAAGTCAGCATTCTTGTCCCCACATGTAGATGATATAAGTGACTTTATATACTGCTCGAGGCTATCCGCCGCCGGAAAAACAGATGCAACGTCTTCAGTCAAATGCTCAGCATGATCAAGGAAAGGTTTCTGGAGATTTCAAAAAGATTAAAATCAACAAAGAAGACCACAATTTTGGAAAGATAAACCTGAGCGACCCAACCCCCAGGACATATGCTTACCAACTTCTGACCATAAAGCTTGTGTGTAAGTGAAGCCGAAACAATAGAAGCCTGTGGATGCCATTGACATAAAATGGGCATGAAGGTGCTTGAATCTGTTTTCAGAAGTTTCTTGGTCTCATCGGCAAGCAATGCCAAAGGATGCTCATGAGTTGCCTCTAATTTGTCAACAGCTAGCAATATCTGCATGGAGAAAGAAGAGTGAAATAATAGCCCTACATAAACTAACAGGAAGCATTTGCCCTTTAAGAGCTTTCCGTTTCCACTTCCAGGACCCTCAAAAGAAAGCTCAGCTATTCAAGAAGAGGAATCCCCAGATATCAGGTCCATGTAAGATGCCACAATGGTAACATCATAGGTTGTCCAAGCCAAATATTTGCAAAAGGCAGATTATTATGTTGCGTATTACCAAAGAAAAACCATATACATAATTAATTTATCACGTTTCATTCTAATGAGAAAAAAAACGAAAGTAATAACTTTTAGCCATTCAAGAAGCAAGCAACTCATATTTATGAAAACTCAATTTCCTTTACTACACACTTCTTACCCTGAAAGGCATGGGCCTTTTTAAAACAAGACCCATTCATTAACGATAGCATTACTACTAAAAGTAGAGTACCCTAATTGTTATAATATTTAATTAATAAACCATGCCTTCATTTAACAGCTTGAGCTTTTAGAACAATTGTTAGTAGTCTCACAAAATCTTACACCACTTGTAGTCTTCATATAGATTCCTTACGCTCTAAAAGTTCTATTCCATCCCACTTCTTTCAAAGTAGTGAACTCAAGAGAAAGCAAGGACATCTACATGGATCAAAAACTTCTATAGTTCATCTTTGTAGAAGTTGCAATTGACCTCTGGACTTAGTTGCCTTAATGAGTTTGAACGAGAATGTTCCGATGGGTTTTATCAATGTAATTGTTCTCAAAGTGCTGATCTAAGGACATGGATAAATGTATGGCCTATACAAAAATTATTATATAATGATATATCCAAATCCAAATGATCCAAGCGCAACAGCATATGCAAGCCTAATCATCAAGCTCTCGATCAAAGATAAGTAACTCTAAAGCTAATTAGATCCTTCTATTTTATATTGCTATTGAGAAGAAAGCACGAAAAGAAGACAGCATCAAAATATTATTTTAGACAACAGATGACATCTGTGTCCAGAAGAAAAATAAGCAGTCTGGCAGAACTCATGCTCATCACTATCATAACATGATTTCTCCAAAACAATTTCAGAAACAATATAGACTTCACAATTCTCTAGACATCAGGGTCGGCTTGTGGCCAAAGAAAATTCATAGAGGATTTGAATTGAAAGCTGCCACTGTAAGCAAATTCAAAATCTTTGTAAATATGAAAACTGCCAGAAGAAAATAATGAGCAACTTACTCTTGCAAAGGCATTCTTGATGGAGGATGATATGTATGACTCTATCTGATCTCTATCACTGACAGAACCAGACTGGATTGCCTGTGTTGACATGAAAATTTTGGCAATACTTTACATCTCAATGAAGCCACGCATTTATAGCTAACAATATATAGGTATGAATCGACTTTGTTCAAGATTAACACAAGCATGTGTTATGGAATGGAGACTTGGGTGTTTAAATGAACATTCACAAATTGGCGTGTCAATAAGATGCAGTTTTTTATGGATGTGTACATTGAATGGAAATAAACTTCATTGCTGCATTCTGGACAAAGCGAGAGTCCTGTCTCAGTGAGGATTGAATAAATAACTAAATAAGTTAGCCCAGACACGCGAAACGTGAAATGAAGATTGCCCATCAGGTAAATGCACCTCTATGATGAGTTCAAGTACAAAGCCATGAGAGAGGCTTAATTGGCTAAAAATCATAGAGGACCTTGTAAGACTGGACCATGCTGACTATATGAAATGACAATAATTGTTCTCGCATATAAAAGAATGCTGCACATATATGGATCTGAGAGAATCTGAAAGGAGATGAGGTGCCAGAACATAATTAATCCTATTAACTGCATGTATCTAAATGACAGGACTCAGTTTTTTTCCCACACCACTTTTACTGCTGCATTATTAACCTAGCTTTTATCGGCTATCACCATGCAACACACTTTATAGCCAAATCAACTGTGGAATAAAAGCATCCATACATGTTCAGGTTCTTCCAAAAGAAGCCTCCGAGAAACCATTGCAACTTTCACCACATTCTCCATCAGGACTGATCCCTGCCAGGTATTTGAGATTTTCTCGCTTATTATATATCATGTCAAGGTAAAATAGAGAAGAATGACACTTGCAAAAAATTTAGTCTCAAGGGCCTCAAGGAGGAGAACAAAATATGTTAGTTTGATGGACCACCAAGATGTCCATAAATAACGCAACAGCACCTGAAGAAGCTTGAAATTTTGATCTTTTACTGATCACAACAGATGCAAAATTTGATCAAATAAAGGATAATTGCAAGTAAAAGCCACCATGTGCATCATGACTGGATAAGCAAACATAAGATATCTTATGGAACAATCTATCATCAAGTACCCTAAGAAATTACAAGTGGACATGCTGGACATCAAGATATCCTAAAAGTGAACTTTATAATGGTTTCGCAATAAGTTTGAAGGTAACAATGACATGCATGTAGTTTCTCAGACAGCGGCCAAGAACCCAAAGGCCTATTACCATGTCCCATGTGAAACCAAATATGATGCTGCTGTCTTATATATGATAGTGTAGCCCCAGTTCAACACTACTATAACTCAAACCTGCATCAAGGGACTCAGTTCTAGCACATCAATTAGGCCTTCTTCTATGTTAAAATATTTAGGTATTACTCCTGAAGTGTGACTAAGTGTGAGTTATGACAATGCACATGAAATTAAACATCCAAATAAATGACTAATTCCACTAACAAGATGCGCTCAACAGTTTTAGTGAAAGTTGTATGTTTAACTCCCCAGAATAAGGACACTCAGAGTAATGTTTCATTTAGCATTACATTCATTACAGGGAAGTTTCCGCAGAGGAATGGTGCGATGAGCCAAATCTCCAGAAGAACTCGATATGAACTTCAATGACATAAGTGAAAGATGCCGCAGGCCCAACATGCATGTCATAAACACATTTATGCCCATTGCACCAGATTTTTTGTTGGAAAAAACTACCTCTCATAAGTGAACCATAAAAACAAAATAGCACTAACAAGATTGGACACTGATCCCGACACATATATCAGACCTCTGCAAAGTGCATATGGTAGTCTTCTAGCCGCTTATCAGCCCATCTCTGAACAGGCAGTAGGAAGGACTGTAATAAGGACATCTCATGAAATCCATCACCAACATCGACTTTGGAATGCAAGCTTCTTAAGTGTGACCTCTCCTGTGGACCTCTCTGCTCCTTTAAAGGAATTTTCTTTAATTGATGAATGGCATGTTGAAGCATTCCTTGTTCATTGGTCATGACATACTGTGGTCAAGCAACCCAGTACAAGCAACAAATCAGAATGCAACGATGAGACAAATAATGACACAAAATAATTAGTAGAATTCCTCCATTAGACCAAAAGAACATGTCAGAAATTTTAGACGAGAAAAGGAACAGATGCAGCAAATTAATAAAGAGTCCATTAACTGACTTGTGGGAAATCTTAACCAAGATTGTAATGCTATGAGGCCCACCATATGCTGCCATAAAGCAAGCCACACCAGACACTTCATACTTTGGCCAGATATAAACTCAGAACATGATGATTTTACATGTATAAGAAACTGTTGAGAATAATAATGCGGAAGACAGATTTGAAGAATTTCTATATAATTTGATATATTCGTAATGAGGATTACATCTGCCTATTTATAAGGTTTATGAGATGACTACTAAACGTAACATGTCAATCAAGAATATGCACTATCAAATGAGATTTATACATAATCCTGAAAGATATTCATAACCAAATAGATCTCCTAATATCGCTATCATCCCCCCTCAAATGAAAGGTGACTTGAAACAAATCAACTTAGAGTTTGAAAAAAATAATCCAAACAATATCACAAAATCTTTGATTAAAATGAGCTCAATGGATCCAAGGAGAGGCAGCACATGGTGGCCCATGTGATCACTCCAGCTTCCATTGACTAGAAGATTTCAATATGTTGATAGTCTGACGGCAGCGAATCTGGTGGAGTCAGCTTTTCGAAATGAGAAATGAAAAGAATCGGAGGTATTAGAGCCTCCTTTCCTAAGGCAATCCTAGTGCCTTGGGTGCACTCCACACCCAGTACACCTTAGAAATTTCCCAATTTTATATGCAGAAGACAGATTTGAGGAATTTCTATATAATTCGATATATTCATAATGAGAATTACATCGGCCTATTTATAATCTTTATGATATGACTATTGAAGATAGCATATCATTCAAGGATATGGACCATCAACTGAGATATATACATAATCCTAAGAGATATTCATAATCAAGTAGATCTCTTAATATCGCTAACAGAAACTACAACAGAATTTATATTGACCCAAGCCTCCCGGAACAATACATATGTATCCAGAAATAGTAATGTTTGAAACTCAACCAATGCCAGTATCCAATTCACAAGTAGAATATTGGCAGGCGCAATGAAAGGAGAAGTTATCTACAAGAAAGCTTATTGTGGGAAAGGATCCACAAAAGTTCCTTCACTTCAAGTCTTTATATTAGCACTATCAAAAAGGCTGCAAATTGGCAATTCAGAAAAGGTCACAATTCTTTTGCAAGACTTGGCTCAATCCATCAGCTCATGGCCCCTTTTGCTAGGATAGCCTCTAGAGCATGTGAAGTAGGGTTTTTTTTATTAAAAAAAAAAGGAAAGTAAAAGAAAAATAAGTGATGAAGAAGGGAAGGGGGTGAAAGCCTGCAAAGTAACAAGCAAGAATATATGGGGCGGCACTTACCAGCATTTTCTACTTTATGAGGGGTAAAAAGTGTTAACACTTTCAAAAGCATCGATTTGAGAAATCCTCAAAAGCGCATTCTAGATACCTAATAACCATCACCAACTACCATAACATTACCTGACGGAATAGTATCCATGCATAGCACGTGCAGTGCATGGTCTCCGTGATTCCTAAAACACGCCATGTGGACTTCAAAAGTTCAAGTATTTCTTCAACTTCCTGTAAAAGAGTAAGTGAGAATAACCACAAGTGGAACAGACTACGACTTGTGAACAAAATATGTCATCTTTGTACAAACTAGATAATAGGCTATAGATTATGCTACTTCTCCCCAAGGAGGAGAAATCAAAATTTCAGTTCAGAATATGGAAAGTTCAATTCATTTTTTACAATCTACTATGAAATGGAAACCAAAGTATGAAGTGATCCTCACCAAATAACCTAAAATCAGATGATGTGTCTTTAGCATAGCTGCAACTTTAGCTTTGACTTTTAGTTATAGCTCACTATGAGTTATAGTAATATTCAACACCTCAAATCTCTAAAGTCACATATTTGTAATTGGAGAAGTCATACATATTTTATTTTGAGATTCCAAAAATCATATGGTGTTTGCTGTTTGGCTTTTATTCAAAGCTAACATGAGGAGGGCAAAGCCCCTGAAACACTTAAACTCTTGAACAGTTCAACCTCACTGCAACACACATTAGGATATTTAAATCTCTTAGAAAGCAAAGGACAATAAGCACTAACTTCTGTCAGCTTTCCCTCATCCAAAATGTCAAAGACACTAAGAAGCAGTTTCTCATATAGCCTGACATTTAGATGATACCCATCTGCCCAGTGGCAAATTTCACCAGTCAAGTCACCACGCGCTGGCCTTTCAGCAAGTGGAATAGTAATGTCCTTAAGAGACCTCAAACATTCTGTCCGCTGTATTTCGCCCACTGAAGGTGCTAGAGACTGAAACAAATTCAAACGAACATAGGCAATATCAGAGATATGAAAGCATGCAAATGAGCGATGGAGAAGCCAACTTTGCCAAAGCGCAACTCAAGAAGCTGTTAGGGAAAACTACTTCTCATTAATACCATTAAGTCAGAACAGTCTCTACACACTTAAATGGAAGAGTGCTAGCAGCATGCAGTTAAAGAAAATTGTAATCATCAACCTCAGAATGATCAGAATTTATTAGTTATTGCCATTAGGGCCATGAGGCTCTAGTACTTTAAAACTCAATTGAGAACGACCATACTTTAGAACTAAATTCCCATCGCATGTTGGTGAAAGCAACACAACATGCATGAACAGAACCTCTTTGAACTTTTCAGTCAGTACTAGAACTAGCAAAGTGAGAAAGCTAACATAGGAGATTCCATAAGGAAAGAAGGTAAAGGCCAATATATGCTCTGGAAAATGAATGATGATAACAGAATGCAATGGTATGAACAAGTGGATGTGGAACCGACAAGAAGTGAACCTCAGATTCTTCAATCTTCGCCAGAAGCATCCTAAGCTCACTCGCTTTCCTTCCAGATTCACTAAATCCAACTGCAGCATGATTAAGAAGCCCCTCTTCCAACATGTTTAACTGCACTGATACAAAACATATTCGCTGAAATGTTGAAAACAATATTGCTATTGTGTCAGATTAACTTATCCCCAGACACATGGATAAACAACCGTACCAACAGATCTATTCAAACCAATAACTTCAGTAAGGCAGGGGAAAGGGAAAGAACTTACCTGCCTTTTTTGCCATTTTATATATGCCTTCTTGTCAGAAAATTCTGTACGGGAAATACAGCATAGCAATTCCAGTGGAATTAGCAGGGTGTCCATTCTCTTTCCAACCTTTCCCGCAAGCGCGTTTAACAGCCCTTGTCTTGTTCTGATGTCCATTGCCTCGGATATCTGTCCTCACAGTAAAGAGATTAACAACAGATTTTTTGTTTCACTCTTAAGTCATGACAAAGCAACAAAAAGGTAAATAAAAAATGTGTCAAAAAAGAGAGAAGTTAAGAGTCTCTCCAAAGCACCTCCATCTGTACACGCATGGACTCCAACAGACCAACCAATCCTGGCGCTCGTTGAGATTGGGACACCAAATTTTCACTTCTACTGCGTCCAAGCTTCCTCATCAACCTGGATCTCTTATCCTTCTTTTTCTCTTTAGATGGAACGATAAGGCCCCTGTTTTGGTAATATAATAGACATGGGCAAAAGGCATGATTTTAGGCAGGGTTCAATCAATGTGCCAATTTAAAATGGGCCATATTACAATGTGAAGAAAAATCATTGCAAAAGAAACAAGAATATAAATATACCCCGCAGCCCCAGCGCAAGCCAGAAGGATTTCGTACGCACTTTCACGGAGATCGTCATCAGTGATACCTAACAAGAAATTAAAGTTCTGTCATATCATTCCATGCATTTGGTTTCCAGCAAAGTCAGTAGAATAATGCCCTCCAGTCCTGATAATATCAGTCAATGTCTAAGGTTTTAAGCAATAGATTAGAGCATACCATTATGCACACAACATTAAATAATTTCCTTTTTGTTAAAGTTAAAAGAAGCATCATTCAAAGAGCACCAGAATGGTAACAAACTATGCAAAGAAGCATAATTTACAACTAAAATGGGCATGAAACTTAACATTGCCACAATATTCTCATATATGTGCATAGTGAAAAATGTAAAGCCTTGATAGAATAAACAGAAATTGAAACTTCTTAAAAGCTTTTCCCTTCATAAACACGATATCTCTGCACTTGAAAAGAAGCTCCACCAAGCTATTGACTCTTTCTGACAACCCAACAGGGAGGAAACCACATCAAAGAAGTGTAGATCCACAAGGACAATAATAAGAAGAGAAACAAAATCAGCCATGCTTCTATCTAACACAACTCAATTAAAATGTGCCTTGACAGCCTATCAGAGACACCTACTGAAATTATGCATCTCACTCATTAAAGTTACCTGTTGCAAATTATGAAATTTCAAGGCAAGTAAACTAGAGACATATGCTATTTAAGTTACCTGTTGCAAATGGAGGCAACACTGGCACAAGATCTGCTGCATCATTGATACTCCGTCGCAACATTCTACGACTGTCAACTTCCTCGATCTCTTCATCATCCTCAAAGTCATCAATGTCATCTACACTGAGTTCTCGAACTTGTGGAGAGTTGAAAGACTCTGCTCTTGATACACTTGATAAAACGGGTGACGCAGCAATATCAGGAATGGGAGATGGTGCAGAAGGAATGGGTGATGGCATGAAAGAAGAGATTGCTGGTGCCGTAAAAGCAGGAACGGGTGGAGGCACCCTTCTCGGAGGTGATCCTGAAGACTCAGGATTTGTAACCACAAAGAACTCATCACTGGAACCTGTGTTATTCTACAGAAGGGAAAAAAAGGATAAAGCTTCAAAACCAGATCAGTATAACGAAATCACAATGACAAGATAAAGCTTCACACAAACACCCTGAGAGAGAGAGAGAGAGAGAGAGAGAGAGAGAGAGATGTGAAGATGAAATAGGGGATAGAATCACCCTCAAGCAGGCATCTCTTTGGAAAGTTACATTGTAACAAAAAATTAATTATTGAAAAAGAACTGGATAAATAAAGCTTCATGAATTGAATGGCAAGGTAAGTCAAATCAGGACACTGGTGATAAATCACATGTTTGACAGTATACAGTAGCCAATTACCCAACTATCTGCAGGAAAAGCAATTTCTAATAAGATGAGCAATATAATGACAAATGAACCGCAGGCCATAGCTTACCATATGTGGTAAAACAGTATGATCGTGATAGTCCCTGATAGCTTCAGATAGTTCAAGCATTTCACCTGCATCAACAAAGCGCAATGCAGATAAGAACACCATCAGGGAACAATCAACTGCAATGACCTAGAAAGCTGAGTACCTCTTTTAGCACAATTGAGAACATGATCGACACTGACTTGGTCGAGATCCACATCATCTAATGAAACAGCACCAGGAGGCATCATAACTTTCTTGATTAAGGTGCCAGAAAGTATGAAGCTAAGAAGAATACGCCTGTCTCGTCGATACCGTTGAAGAAGCTCCAGTGCATTTTCCCTAAATCAACCAAACGTTGGGGAAAATGATAAATTCGGCATCCACTTAAAAAGAACCCAAAGAAAAAAGACATGGAGAAGATATAGGGATACATACTCTTCCATGGCAGTTTCAACAGTAATATAAATTCGAATTCCGCTGAATTTGATCGTCACTGTAAAATAAATGCATGATCAGATTAAGAATAAACTGCTAACATCTTACATCCATCCACAACCAATTAAATATCGTTATCCCTCATCAAGAATAATGAAGACAGTAAGCCAGCAGACTTCTCGAGAACCACAACAAAGCACAGCGTAGTTACACGAGCATGAAACAAAACAATTACGACACCCATGGCATTGGCCCAAACACAACGAACAAAACCCTTTTGCCCGAGAGATTCCGCCCCGTCGGTTGTCGATCAATGTGACCAACCAGCCCACTCTGTCCCTTCAATTCACTCGATCCACAAAATATCTAAAGCTTCTTCACAAACGGGTGCCGTCTCAGCAACAGAACTGCTAAACAAACTTCATTTATAGTTCCCTTTATCTACTTCGCCAAAACCCAACAGAGCTCCTGCTTCCTTAACTCTAAAGCCGGTCCCAGAAACCGAGTTCCGGCAGAGCCAGTCGAAATCAACGCGGCCACGCGAGAAATCAAGTAAAGCCCATTACGCATCTCGCACTACCACTCGCATTGAGCAGCTAACGATCACTAGACTGAAAACCGGACGATGCGAAAGCAAATGGGTTCCGTCCACTTACAGTTTGGAGGCTGAACCCGCGAGCGGAGATCCAGGTGGGGGACTGAAGCGAACAGCTCGCCAGCGAAGGCGAGAGTGGGCGGGAGAGAGGCTCAGAAAGGTGGACTTCTCTTGCGGTGGAGAAACCGAGAACCGACGGAGAGAGATGGGTCTGCGAACGGAGGAAGAAGCTGCGCTTTCGCTTCACATCGGAGAGGGTCCCGAACCGGGTTGCTTCTCTGAGGGAGAAATTTCACGGGGGGATGAGGAAGTCAAATCTGAGGAGAGACTGCACAGTGCACTTTTGCGCATTGCTGTTTTTCTTTTCTTTTCTCCTCTCTGTTCTTCTCTTCTTTATTTATTTTTATTTTTTTGGGGGCTGGTAGGAAGTTTTCTTCTCCTATTTAATTCCATTTTTAACTAAAATATTACCTTGCAATTCCCCTGCATAGTACCCGTTTGAATTCAGTAGATATCAAATGTAAAATCATTACTCCAAAATAAATAGGCAATATAGCGAAATCATCCATTTATTAACTTAAGGTGTGATTAGATAAAAAAAATTGAAATCGTGTATGTAAAAGTGTGGATTTTACCTAATGAATATAATTAGATTTGTTAATAATATCGCCCTCACAATTGTACCTCGTTCAAGTCACCATATGGTAAGTTTTAAAAGTATATACAACTCAAAAGTACCCATGACCTTATATCTATTTGATGTCTATAATTTCTATATAATGGGATTTTCTATACTATTACTGTTATATATTTTAGTAACCTGTAATAATACTCACTTCAAATTGCTATTTTGTGTGTTATGAAATTGGCACAATGAATTTGAAATTATATAGGGATGGACTACTTAAAAACAGTATGTTTATCTTAAATTTGGAATTGATTCTATCTTCAAAATTTGTTTAATAAGCTCCATTGCTATAATGGAGTAACTTAGGTAATGTGAATACACGGGTGAAATTATTATTCTAATTTCTACTGTAATTTCAATAATTCGAATACTTTTATTTTGTCTTTTGCTCTTGGACGTAATGAATTCTTTTCGTCTCTTCCCTCATTTTAGTTAATGAATATCCAATTTTTCTTCCTTTTCTCAATTACTGATGCATTATTGCATCTTCAATAGTTTGCAAAAGGGCAAAATCCAATCAAAAACTTTGAAATGTCCTTTTTAGTACATTGACTCTCTAGATTACAAGTTTTATAGATATAAGGTGACCTATGGGCCTCATCAAAAACTTATAAATATTAAATTACAAGAAAACTTTATGATTTGTGAAGACGTCATTATTTTGTTAGTGAAGTTTACAGCACCTTCTTAAAAAGAAAAAAAAAATACAATTATTGAGATAAAATGGTATCACTCGATTGATTTAGTGAAAAGTCATGCGATGGTGTTGATGATTTCCAAATCATAATCTTATAATAATTGTTTCAAATCTTATTAATTGCATACAAACTGCTCTAGGTTATAGCCATCTATATAAAACAAAAATCTAGACATAATTAGCTCACGAGACTTGTATGGTATCGTGTTAGGTCCACCATGTCGGCTGCAACTGCAATGCAAAGAGTGTTCTCGGTCCATCTTCGACCACGTTATAATCTATTGACGCATGAGGGGTACTTTCATCAGTACTTCGAACATTCAAAAGGATTGCTCACCATGCTACAGGATGTGCAAGGTCGTGCATCACATCGTGCATACGGCATTGCCCAGCCTTTCCCCACTCATCCTCTTTAACGTCTTGGAAGAACGGCTTTGCTGCTTCATTTCTCACGGACTCTCTCTCTCTGAATGTTGAACATGTAATCTACAATCAATCTCACTATGCAGATGAACTCGAGAGATCTGTATCCATACCATCAAGCTGACGAGTTGATCTCATTCTCATGAGGGTTTACAGGGTGTTAAGTTCGCACAAAATTATTGTTACATGGATATGAGATTCAATTATTCTCGAACTATTAGATAACCGATCTAAATATAATGTTTGAGCAATGACAATTGCGCTAAATTGTGTGATGTAAATTCCAAACATGTTTCGAAAAAATTGTGTTTGACATTGAATAATACCAAGAGATGCCAAAAAAAAATCAGTTTTCTTCGCCTTTCTCTTTTAAAGGCGTGGCCTACACTTGCACTAGTGGTCGATGCATGGTCTGTTTGCAAGAGGTTTAGCCTAATTCAAGCTATGTACTTTAACATAAAGAAATTTGTTAAGTATCTTTTATATCTCATGAATATATATCATTTGTTAAATACATAATTACCGTTTTTAGATTTCATGTTTTATTCTAAACCTACGTCAATTAATAGTAAATTTCGTTTCACCAATTTTTATTGAACTACTGTATTGATTTTGACTTTCCTTTTTACTCCATAAATGCGCACAATTTTTCTCAATCAAATGTAAGTTTATAATATTATAGTCAACAACTTTCCTTAAATTTCGATAAGGTACTACCCAAAGCCAGTATTACAAATAATCGGTTGCACTTTTTAAAACTAATCTATCAGGTAAAAGCTTTTTTGTTTTCATGTAATGGTCCCTATTTATTGTGGAACCATTCGCGTAAATGGGGAGAATGGACCATAGAATTGTGGGCTAATATCATAAAAAAAAAACTTTAAACTAATACACACGTCACATTTACCTTGAGCCAATTCGTATATCCTGAAAGTTCCTAAATCAGTAAACCCGTGCCACATTGAATTCTCACCAATGTTTGTGATGAGTTCTCGTTTTCTTTCCATCTTTGAAGGGTTATATTCACGTGTTAGGAATTTATAAATGATTTTGATTTTACTGTTATAATTCATCACATAATTAAAATTACATTACCTACATAATGACGAATCCTTTATATCAAGTGTAATTGGCCTGATAAATTGCATATATGATATTAAATAAATAAAAAATAGTCATCTCGATTGTCGATTTTTTTTTTTTAGGTTTCTTATTGAGATATTGAAACATTTTGAGTGAGTTTATATGGGCAATCTTTTTCCGGATTTGTTAAATTGTATTGTAGTCAAATTTAGAGTTCAAAAAATATAGCCAGTGCAGACGCCTAAAATACTAGCCTGTAAATGTCCATAAAGACTAAATATTGAGTGGGGGCGACATTCAGGGTGAAACCTCACACTTGATACAGAGGAGTGAAATATTCTGCTTGCGTGATCTTCTTCTAGACCTTTCTGCAATTCTATAATCTTAGTGTCGACATATAACAAGCAAGTTGTGCAACAAGTCTCGTCAATTTCATCAAATAGGAGTGCAGCCGAACAACCAACATCCTACATTTGCAGACGAAGCCGGATATGAACAAGAATTGCTCGGAAACACGGACACAGACACTGTGACCTCTGCCATTGCCAGATGGAACATACAGCAGTAGGGAATGAAACTGCAGAAGAGTTTATTTGAATGGTGGAGACGAACCCGTGGACAGCATCAGTAAAAGAAGTGTGACCGAACATAGAATGCGAAAGCAAATCACCGCATCAGCAAGATTAGTGACCCGAGAAGGGAAAATTGATGTTGTATGCTATCCAGTTAAGGATTCTTGTGGATGAGGAAACTCAATAAGCCAAGTTGTCTGGATCAGTAAGAACCATTGCATCAAGACGGAAAAGTAGAAATATGAGCTTGTTGAGGTCTAATTTCATCCCAGCAGCAAGTAAATAAAGAGCGATTGCGGTAAAAGGACGTCACTTGGGAATGGAAGTCCGAATAGTCGTGTCGATTCCCCAAAACTGCTTCGCAACCCCTTTAGATTCAGTCTCTCCAAATTGAATCAGGGAGAGATTTTAGTCTGTTTCACCGAGACCCTGCAAATTGCATAGCTTGCTTATCGAATCTGCAAGAGCCCTGGGGCCTACAGCCCCCAGAAAGGCTGAGATGCAGCAAGTGCAGCTCAACTTTAATGTTGGTATGATATCGAATTGTTCTTGGCTTATTTTGGGCAGCTCTTCATCTTAGAAATGCAACCGATCGCACTCCATGTCGCTCGAAGAAACAAGAGCTGCCATAGTGTTTTAATGGCGAGGGGAACTTAGCCACATTTCTTCACAATTTCTCTTCTGACTTGCTCTAGACTTTGGTTTTTCTGCTCTTGCTCCTGTTTTCATGCCGTCCGCATTAATAGCAACGGTGTGTCAATCTTCAGGAGGCTTCACAGGGGAATGGTGTTGAATTTGTAGTTTCAGCAACCTGTTCACTTCTCGTGCTCGCTAAGATTTTGCTTCCTTTGGCTCCGTCCGTCCACAGGGTCTCGAGTTCTAACCATTCTCATTCCACACACCATCTCACACCAAAAAAAGACTTTTTCCTGCTAATTTTTTCTCTAAGCTTAGTCTGCAATGCACCCATGGAAAGTGCATCTTGTTTCATACCCAGTGTTTTAGCGATATTCTTCTTCACATCGAAATCATCGGAGATGCAGAGCAAAATTCATTTCTCGAAATAGTTTTGAACATTTTTCTCCTTGAGCCAAAATGGTCTTACCTGAACTCCTATACCAACGATGGAAATCCCTGGCAATTTTTGCGATGACAGCGTAGAATGTGAGATGAGAAGGAGAGCAGAACAAAGTCGAATTTTGCATTTTAGTGTAATAGCAGCAGGATGGAGCACATCCTTCAGCTGGTCGAGGATAAATTCTTCGTCTTAGAGCACCACAATCATCTAGTATTTACAAATGATCTTCCCATCTTACTTAGAAACAAATACGAATGATCTGCAGATGAAGCACAATTCTAGAGGTTTGATAGGAAAAGCAAATCTTATGGTTAGAAAGCCAGGAGCAACCAGATATTGGATATCAAATAAGGAAAAATTGGAGTTCCTAACGTGTTGCTTGGTTCGTGTCATAGGTAAACCGACACTAAGAATAAAAAGAGAGAGAGTTATCATCGGTATTCAACATATATATACCTATGCTCATTTGTAGGACCTTGATCGAAAAGGAGCAGTTGACGTGAAATTTCCTTAGAAGAAGAAGAAGAAGAAGAAGAAGAAGAAGAAGAATCAGCAATGCGCGGGTGAATCCCCAATTTGGGGAATGAAAAAGAGATTGAACGCAAGCAATGGCAGAAAGGCCAGTTAGATTCCTCGAAAATAACGGGAAAGGAAGACCCCAGACAAACCTTATTCTCTCCTTTGCAAACCGAATACATACATTTTCATCATGCTTGGAAATTGGGTTGCCCATGAATGGTATTTCTTACCATTAGACTCTCTCTCTCTCCACGGTGCTCAGAACTTCATAGAGTTCTGCATTACTCCCATGAACATCAATTCTTGTTGCCGGTGACTTAGAGTCCATTTGGTAACCGGCTAAATAGTAAAAGTTTTTTGTTCTTTTGTTCCCCGAAATAGATTTGGAATAGAAATCCATTTGTTAAAATTTTTTGTTCCCAAAAATAGATTTGGAACGGAATCAAGAATAAAAAAAAATTGCTTCTTGTTTCCAAGAACAATTTCAAGAATCAGTTTTTTTTTCCCTTTTTTTTTTTCTCCTCTTTCTCTTTCCTTTTCTTCTTCTTCCTACCTTAGCCTATTGCCACCCCATTGCCACCCACCGGCCACCGTTGCCATGGCCAGCGATGGTCGACAAGCCTCGCCCAGCCCGGCGAGGGTCGACCTCGCCCAGGTGGCGCGAGGTCGGCCTTGCCTTGGCCTCATCGGTGGCTAGGATGAGGCAGCCTCACCTAGCCTAGATCGGGTGAGGAGAGCCTCGCCCAACCATCGGCAAGCTCGGGCTCGACCAAATTTGCGAGGCCGAGCTTGTCAGTGGCCAGTGAGTCTCCGGTGAGCTCATTGGACCTCACCCAGCCGATCGCCAGCCACCGTTGGCGACGACGACGACCGGCCACAATGGAGGAAGGAAAAAATAAAAAAGAAAAAGACAAAAAGACAAAAAGAAAAAGAAAAATGTATTTAAATCATTAAAAAATAAAAAGAAAATATTTTGGACTAGAAATTCTAGGTTTTACCAAACGCATTTCTATCTCGGAAATAAAAATTTTGGACAATTATCAAATATTTTTAAATATTCAGAAATTGTTCTTGGAAACAGAATAAAAAAAATCATTTATGAGTAGAAATTGTTCTCAGGAACAAAAGCATTATCATGCGCACTCTTAACTATTATTTTGCATAGCCGTTGAATATTGCCTCAAAATGGATCCGAACATTAACTTTTCAAAGTTCGGAAGCTTGGATGCACATTATCAATGGAGCAAAGTCTTTGGGTTTTGAACGATTGAACCTTGGCGTTGGGCAGGCCCTTCTAACTCCATGGCAATTCGATAGAGAGAGAGAGAGAGAGAGATAGAGAGAGAGATTGTTTTACATGGACTGTCAAGAATGGTATTGGGCCTCCACAAGCCAAAGCCCAACAGATTTCTTGACCCGCCCAACCGACTCTGACCTTTTCCCCCGAAACCAGAAAGTAGCGCCGCCCCCAGCGCGCGCGCCACGTGGCAAGCAAGGGCGGCTGGGACTCCGCCACGTGTCTCCCCTCGAAAACGCAGAACGACCGGATTGAGCGCCACGTGTCGCTCGACGACTGCCTGGTGGACTTTTCCTCCCGGGGGGGTTCTGCGTGCACTTCACCCGCTCACTGGAACCACAGAACCTCCTCCCCTGGGCCCCCCAGATCTCTTTCCCCACATGAGGGGTGGGACCCGGCGTGCAGCCAATCAGATGGCAGTTTTAGATGGAGTCCTCTCAGCCACGAGTCTTCCACCACCGCTTCTCCGCCGCGCAAATCCAAGATATTCTTATTTAATTTTGACTAAGACTTTTCCGTATTTATCTCCATCACATGAAGCTGGAAATCTAAAAGGCTTCCTCCCACTCACCTCCTTCTAAGATGCCCTCAAAATGAGATTTATTATTCATTTGAATATTACTCGTGAAATAAACTAATTTAGTTTACGCCACATCAAGTGTCCTGTAAGAGAAGTATTTAACCATAAGCTCATGCACAATCTTCTTATATGTTCATGAATTATATGCCTTTCGGTGGTTCAATATACATAGGATGTAAAGGTAAATTTAGTTATTTGAAATATGATGCAAATTAGAGAAATAATATATAAAAGAAAAAGAAAAGAGAGGAAATTATAAAGTGCGGAAGCTGAGTTCTACAAGTAGCCGCCCCTCTGCTTCTCCTCCAGCTGAAACAGAGAGAAGAGCAGAACTTCATTCGTAGATCTCCATCTTCCATCGCCTTGCGCTTTCCGTCTGGCACGGTCGAGCTCTCTAGTTCAGGAACCAAGTGTCTTGCTGCTCTGCGTTTCTCCTTGACAAGGTAAGCTTTTGTCTTCTCTGTGTTTCTTCTTTCCATTGTCGAAGGAGCAGCTAAGGTCGTGGTATCTGATATTTGTGAGAATTGTTTGTGCGTGCCTCCGACCTCGCGGTTGTTTTAAAGGAGAAAGAATTTGAATGGAGAACACTGACCTGAGCTTTCAAGGGTTGTTTAGATTAGTCGCGAGGGTTTTGGCGGACCAGTTTTATGGAGATCCTGCAAAACCAACTTTAATTCTTATCCTTGGAGTACCCACCATTCTCATGCTTATTGTTTTGCTTAGCTTGTCACGAATCTGTGCTAAGTTTTTGTTCTTCGGTGATGTTTGCCAGTTTCTGTCATTCGCTCTTTCAAGAAACATCTTTTGCTTGATAGTTGATAAAGTCAGAACCGTGGTGTTGATAATGGATGGTGGAAGGAGAAAAGAAAAAGTCCGTAGTTGCAGTTGCACTTAATCGATAAGCAACACTTCAATTTTGACTTTGTGAAAATGCGAAAACTTTAGGCACACAGCAAGCTTGAAATAGCTTGCTTTTATTTCCACATTTTCGTCATGTGAGCTGCGATGATTTGCATCAACTAGTAATTGTATTGGTGAGAGGACAAAAAGTTGCTTGCATCCTGTTTTATTATTTGTGGAAGTTAACATGTGTCTCGAATTTAGAGACCTTTCGAATTATGAACTTCACTCTGCAATTTCATCCAGATAAAACTGATGGACTGGTATTCTGGGAACGGCACCAATGTTCTTGTTGTCCCCAAGGATCAAGATTTCTCAGATCGGCTGCCATCACCGAACAGTTGGCATCATTGGGGAATATATAGCCACCCAACTTTTGGGTCCCCAAACAAATTTCTCGTCGCCGATGAGGAAGAAATCAAATTGAATATGACGAGTTGCAGCGAAACAGAGATGCAACTTTCGCCTCGCAATCAGCACAATTCTAGCGCCTCCAGCACATGTGAGGACTTGTCTAGGGGGGCTTTTCATCGGAATGTTCTCTCAGTTGACATGCCAGATTGCCAGCTTGACTTGGCCAAAGCAGATCAGACGGACGACATTTTCTTGTACAAGCACTACTTGTGGGATTATGATACTTGTTTCAATGCATGTAGGAAACCATGTAGCTCTTCAATCTGCCTGATCTAGTCAATTGCTGTTGATATTATCCATCTTTAGAAGTTAAAGCATAGTGTGTCGCTATGTAGAAACATCAGACAGTAGATGTACTTTCATTGACACTAGAACAGACTTCGACAGACAGAGAATGAGCAAATGCAAAATCATGAAATTAAAATTGGAACCATCTTCTGTAAATTACTGTTGACCTGTATAGAGCATAAGGCATCTAAAACTACTTAAATTTCTTTATAGGTGAGTTTGCTTATGCAGGCCTTGAATAGCGTTTCCTGATGCTGTTGATTCTTTTATGCAGAAACTCCTTACTGATAGATTCGCCAGGGAATGAAACTCTTGACAGAGCATATTGCTGGTGTCCTTCATACAACCATGGCATGTTGCCTGCTGATGATTCATGCTTAAAGGTGATGGATTCTCAGAGTATCTCAAGGAACAGTTCCCCTTCAATATCTTACGAAATTGATCAAGGAGTTACCACGCCACAGTTTGACTGGTGCGACATGGATGACGACAACTTTCAACCAACAAAGGTGAGATTCTCCTCATTTTATCACTTGTAATCTATGGCAATGTCCAAGACTTGCATATCTTGCTTCTGAATTTCTGATGTAAATAAATTACAAACTTTCTTTTGGAAGGCTCTGGCTCAGCTGGTGAAAATTCCGTGCCCTTCTGAACAATGTGGAGTGTATCAACCTATGGTTGAGGAAACAGTGTCAACCGAAGAGTACGTTTTGTGGGAGCTTGAAACGGTGATGGGACAGGTGCGTAATCCAAAGCTAAAAGTTTTAGAATGTGATCTCTGTCTGTATAATAGTCTATTGATCTTGTGATATGAATATGGACAGTTAAGCGAGAAAATGCGGATATGCTTTCGAGATGCTCTGTATCGCCTTGCTGATAATTCGAAGCAGCACCCTGTTGAAGCAGAGAGTCACAGTGGAAACTCCAGCGCAGAAAGGTCCCCACCGTGGACACCCAGTACTAAAAGTAGAAGGTATTCTTTGTCTCTTGTATGCTCTTACGTGAGTTGTTGTCTTTCTTTTAGAAGGAGACTATTTCTTCTTCTTGCTACTGAGGTGGGTAGTTGAAATCTGTGACTGGAGAAGCCTCTAAGCTATGTGAATAACCCAATCTTACAAACTGAGTAAGATTGCCGAAGGCATGGTTTGTGTGGGGTTTTGAGCTTTTGTCTTTTGACATAAGACCTGAGTTGGTTCATACGATTTTAATAGGAGTAATACTACTTAAAGAACTGATTTCCATTATAATTAGCTTAGAGTAGGATGATATTCGATATCTTGACTTTCAATGTCCCCTATTATGTGGAAACTTTTGTCAAGAAAAATGAATAATGATGGCACCTGTTGTGGTGATATTCCATGCAGCAGTAGTTTCTGACCAGGACTTCGATTATTATAGGTCGAGGAATGTCGCAAAGGAATCAGAGACGAACGTCATTGACCGAGCCATTGCAAATATAATGTTTAACAAGATGGACTTCAATCTACAAGATTCTACTCCCATAGCAGCAGACAGTTTCGAGCATGACATCATTGGAGCTTGTGATCCTTATACCATGAAATCGTCGAATGATTTTGAGGTTCCAGTCTTCGGAAAGAAGTAACCGGTGAACCGACAGTAGACTGGCCTGAGCTCTTCCCAGATGCGGCAAATAACCTGGTGAAATTGTGTACACCAGATATGACATTGGTTTATTCATAGTTTCGATGATGGCAAACAGGTAGGGACTGGTAATAGATAGCTAAGGGCGGGACAGTATGCTGCGTTTTGCATTTTCAAACTGTATATGTCGAGGTACAATAAACTACAAATCTTGCTACAGGCTTTCTGGGACTAGCAAGTATGTTTTGGTATGAGACGTGTTCCCGTAGAAATTGTAGCATGTCTTTTATATTGATTGTAAAGTAGATCTCAAATTGAAGGGGCCTTTTGCTATCCGGTGCTCCTTTCGCTACTAGAAATTGGATCAATGAAGACAAGACTTTTGTTGGCCTGGGAGCACCCTTCTCCAGTCAAGCCAGACACTGACTAGTTATCAAATGTAGTGGACCTGTTTGGACATTTCCTGGCCCGCCCTTATTGGGTTACCCATGTAACAGGAACCAGTCAAGCGAAAGCCCAACTTCAAATCATATCAGTCACTGCATATAGCAGTCTCTGATGAGCAGGGACGGTCTTGTTTGTCTTTGAAGGACGGATTTGCCCATCCCCTGTTGGCCTTTCTGGATATCTGCTTATATAGAGTCTTCATCGTACTCGAATTATTACTCGGCTCATACGATGATAACCTCAGAAAGTGGAGCATGATTCCGCATCGGCAACAAGCTATAATCTGCGGAAGAAATGACAAGGAACAATAAATTGGTCGGGGTTGGGTGAGTGAAACTTCCTTAGATCTTGCTATGCGAATGATTTTGTGGTCCACATGAGGGAAAAGATGTCATTGTTGGAGATGGTGATATATTTTCTAGGACTTCCTAGATTTAAGAAACTACGTCAGAATCGGCTGGATGAAGTGTTGGGTAGTTAGAGGTTGTGGCTAGAAAATGTCCAACATTTAAGAAGCGAAAAATCTCTGAACAAGTCAGAGATTCTTTGGTCGGAGGCGGTGGGTGATGCCACCAGGGTCGCTTTTAATTGCCTGTCCGAAGGCCTGCAATTACTCAAGTTTTTGGGCGTGGGGATTGAGGTCATAAAAGTCCACATCCTTAGCCCCTCCTCCAATACTCCTCCATTACTCCTCCATGAACTATATTTGTAAAATCATTTTTTATTCCCTTATCCATCCTCTGCAAATTACACCATACACAACATACGCTTGCACACGTTCAAACCACAAATTATCATTGATATCAAAACCATACTTCCGGGGCAATCAATTTTTCAAAAGTTATGCATAGTTATTGGCTTGGCAACTTGTGCGGTACGTTTTTGCCAGTCATGCAGAGTCATGGGATGGGGCTTGCCATCGTATGGGGCTTGCCATCGTAGTGTTTTAAACGTGGACAATGCTAGTTCCTTTCTGGAAACCTTTCCGCTGGTGTTACATACCCAGTTTTGTGTACACAAAATAAATACGGAGTGCATTCTTTACTTTTCTGCTTTCTTGATGGAAAAAGAATCCAATGAAGTCTTTTAGTGTGTGCTAGCAAGATCATGGGAAAACGAGATTTCATAAAGTATTCAATGGCGTGGGGAAGAGTGCTCATATTCATAAGGGCAGATTTGGGTCACAGCGGGAGCCAGTGATATCTGCCCTTCATCTGAAAGTCTACTCATTTGTTTGGTAAGCAGAATCTGCGAGAATATGCAACCCAACTGCTATTCAACTTAAAAAAGTAAAAAGAAAAATACTCAACTTCACTCAAATTATAAGTAAAAACAATACCCATGCCGTGTACTCTGGTGTTATGGGTGAATCGATAATTGGTTATGCCCACCTATAATTATTGATACAGCAGATTTGTACTGCACGCTAGCTACAGAAAAATCAGCCATCACCGAGTAGCGTTATTGATAATCATACAAATTTTATTATTGTTAATAGAATAAGCAACTGATCCAAACATTACATACATTATGATTTTGGAAGGGTCATATTTGTCTATGAAATGTTTGATCAACAAGAGTCGAAAGACCCTCAATATGGTATATGTAAGAACAAATGGGAAAACGAGGCTCAGGCAATGATCCCCAATTACCCGGCCCAACTAGAAGCACAACGATCTCTATTTGCTCCTATAAGAGTGAGTATAATGCACTTGGGCCAACTGCAATGCATACGTCACCTCCCGAGACCACACATCTCAATGCAACATTTTGTTCCAGTGATATGGTCTTCACATATCGTTTATATTATCCCAATGTAGCATGGAATAGCAACAAAATAAGACTATTTCCTTTTGGTGACCTATCGCTCTCTGTTACCTGGATCACCTTCTTTTAGCCGACAGATGATGAATATGCCACGCTTGTGTCGTGTCATCTTTAGTTTGAAATGTCCCTCTTGCTACGCTTTTAAAAATGCATGAAGAAGTAGATGGATCATATCTCATTTGCTTGTTACGTGTTATGGTCGATAGACAAAAGACAGATAAAGAAGCGAGTACCGAAAAAAGAATCTGCCTTTGTGGAGACCTACTCGAGTTACGGAGCATCTTCTTTCCATGTCACTTTTGTCTCACACCATGGGCAAGAAAAGCCACTTTAGGGCAAACGGGACATCGATTGATGACTCGAAAAGCAATGCACATCATTGTTGCCAAGTGCGGCATCAGCAGTCGCGACAAATTACAAAATGTTCCTGAATGATCTAGGTGCGAAATTTACCATAGGTATCGTTGACTATGGGAGAGGTTAAAATAATCTAGTTACAGTAACCGGAGTTCTATACATGTTATGTGATCAATAATGCATGCCTAAGAAAGATCCCTACTGCACGTAGATGATGGAAAAAACTTTTTCAAGATTACGGTGCATTGCATTTCGCATGTCATTGAATATGCTAATAAAATATTGAAAGTTGACACGGCTTTCAAGGCATTTGTTATATCTTACGTTCATAATTTTGTCGTGGAAATTTAAAATGTGTGTAGCATCTCTAGACGAAATCTTGACAAACTAGCATAGCGCATGATCCACGTGGAGACGACCGAGAGAGAGATCATGGTACTGTGTGGTCTCAAGTTCAACAGTAGCATGACGGAGGAACCGTTTCCATATAAGTACATATCAATTCGACCATTTCTGCGTGCCATTCCCCACGACCACCACCAACAAAAATGACTATCACGCAGTCCCCAAAGAAGCAATCCACAGCCGGAGTTGAAGACGATCGAGATCTGAGCAATGAGTGCAAGGACTTGCTTCTCTCTCTCCCCAAAGAAAAGGGGTGGAGGACAAAACATATCTATCTCTTCCAAGGGTTTTGGTGCCAACCCAAGGAAATCCAATCCATATTATCATTCCAAAGGCATTTCCAAGCACAAGACAGTGACATAGTCCTCACCACCATCCCGAAATCGGGCACCACGTGGTTGAAGGCTCTCGCGTTTGCCATCGCAAACCGTAAGAAATACCCGATCTCAGAGAAGAAGAGCCATCCTTTGCTCACTTCAAATCCACACGATCTTGTGCCTTTCATTGAGTATAAGGTCTATGCAAGTAATGACCTCCCTGATCTCTCAAAATACCCTGAACCTAGAATCTTCGGTACCCACATCCCGTTTCCAGCACTGGCTGAGCCCATAAAAAACTCCCAATGCAAGATTGTTTACATTTGCAGGAACCCATTTGACACTTTTGTTTCTTCCTGGATCTACCTTAACAAAGTGAAGCCGGAGTCACTGCCCATGGTCCAGCTGGAAGAAGCCTTCGAGATGTACTGCAATGGCGCCATGGGCTATGGCCCGTTCTGGAACCACATGTTGGGGTACTGGAATGAGAGTTTAAAGAGGCCCGACAAGGTCTTGTTCTTGAAGTATGAAGAGATGAAGGAAGACATCGTTTCACACGTGAAGAAGTTGGCCGTCTTTCTTGGGTATCCGTTTTCAGTCCAGGAAGAGAGGGATGCTGTGGTGGAAGATTTAGCTGAGTTGTGTAGCTTTGAGAAGATGAAGGAGCTTGAAGTGAACAGATCTGGGAAATCGATCATGAACTTTGAGAACAAGAACCTGTTCAGGAAGGCTGAGATTGGAGACTGGGTCAATTACTTGTCCCCACCAATGGAGGAGAGGTTGTCAAAGGTTTTGGAGGAGAAGCTGAGTGGTTCTGGCTTAACTTTCAAAGCGGCAAAAAGGCCATGAATCAAACTGGTCTTCTCACAGGTCACTTTATGCTTGTATTTTCTTTTCATTTTGTGAAGGTGGATTGCCTTTTTCATGGCAAGAGAAGAAGATATATCAAGATGATGCATCCGTTCAGCCAATGGCACTGGAAGCGTGATTCTGACATGCTAGGTTTCCTGGTTTCTTTTCCTCGGCCATCTACTGGGTTTACCACTTGTGTCTTCCAGGTGTTAATGTTAAGGGTATCATGTTATGATGATTTGGTTCTTGGGTTATATAATAAAATGAGCAGCATCTACAGATTCATTGTTTTGATTTTCTTGGAAGAAGACACTAGTGATCATTAGACTGGTTTTACATTAATGATTTAATATAGTTAAATTTTGTTTCAAGATCTCTCTCTACTTGTAAAAAGAGTCCTTCGAAGCATTGACAAAATGAGATAGAGGGTAGTTTTCCTGCACTTACTTGATAACATGTACTACGACAGCTAGATGCGGTTAGAATTTGCAATTATCCTGCACAATTGAAGCCGACCCAAATCAGTTGCAATCACTTCAAATTGCCCGTGTCAAATTGCCTGTGTGGATCCGACCAAAATAAAATAAAATTGCCCGTGTGGAAACAAAGAGAAAACGTAAGTTGGTGTCTATTGCATGGACTAAACTGGTTAGTTAGGGTGCATTTGGTAATATGCATTTGGTAATATTTCTATTCCCGAGAGTAATTTCTTTTCAAAAAAAGTTCTTTTCTATTTCTATTCCCTATAATAATTTCTGAATAAAAGAACACGTTTGGTAACCACACAAAATTTCTTTTCCCGGAATAGAAAAATAATATGAATGTGTTTGGTACAACCCACAAATTCTTCTATAACATAAATTTTCTTTTACTTTTTAATAATTTTTTGAGATTTTTCCTTTTTCTCTTTTCTTTTTTTCCTCTCTTCTTCTTCCAGTGGCGACTGGCAGCAATGACCAGTGATTGGTAGCTAGCGGGCACAGTGACTGGTTAGAAGAGAAGGAAGAAGAAAAGAAAAAAAAGAAAGAAAATGATTTATTCCAAAAATAATTATCGGCAACAAGAAGCAACTTTTTTCTACTTCTTATTTTTATTCTACATTTATTCCTCGGAACAATTTTTTATTCCGGGGAATAGAAATGTTAAATGATATTACTAAACGGATTTCTATTCTTTTTTTTATTCTGGGAAACAAAAGAACAAAAAAATAGAAAAATTGAAATATTAGCAAAGGGAGCCTTGGTCACTTCATCTGTCATCATCGATATGAAGAGAGATGTGAGTATCATTTCCAAGGAAAGGTGGTTCCAAGATGCCCGACATTATCGATCCACGAGGTCCAGTTGTAGATGTGCGGAGTATGACCATAGAACATGGTACTCTTGTGGTATAAGAACGGTAAGAATCGAGCATTTCCCTTTAGGGTAAATTACAAAATACTGTGTACAGGTGAAGGGATTTTATCCTTTCAGCGAATTTCCTTTGTCCTTCGAAAGAATGCCGACTTGTATAAATATCCTCTACAGTCGACGCGGCAAGTAAAACCAATCACATCGCCTAAATAATGAGGACTCGTTGTACCTTAAGTGGGGTAACATGTTGGTCTCGTTATTTCTCTTCCCTTTTCTATCCCGATGTTTTCGAAATGTGTCAAACTGGGTCTTTGTGAAATCTGTGGTTCTCAGTACAAATGCACTAAATGATCTTGTGAGCAGAGCATTATCTGATACCTTCCCACTTGGAAATCTCCTATCTTATTGCCCACGATTTGCCATAAACCGAGGAGGTGGGTTAATTCCAATGTGCGCAAATTGGGACCTCAATAACAATTGTGGAGAGGTAAGATGGGAATTAGGTGAGAATATAAGAACTAGCATTGGTTCCATGGGCCACCAGGTTTTGCTGCTAGAAAGCTCAATCTTGCTTGTGGCTGCACCTCTCGTTATTATATTTTCCTTCTTCTGGGGGCCAGTGGATCTAACCACTGATTTATCAATTAGAAATGACCGACCCGTGACTCTTGAGGTTGCTAGAAAGGTGACTAAACTATAGATTTCTGTAGATAATTGGTTGGTTACTAGGTGTGACCTCACCACAGAAAAGGTCAAAACTCTCACAGGAGCCTCCACGACCTGCCCAATTGATATATAGTAATGGTGATCTCTACGGATCCATTTCTTATTTTAACATGCCAATGTCTGCATACCTCATGCACATTTTTGGGATCCATTTCTTATTTTAAACTCAATTGCTACAATTTGTTTTTCTCACCCCGTTCCCGACGGTACTCTCTTTTTACTTCACATTTTTGGGATCTGTCCAAGACCTAGGATGAAACCTTTGATCGTCTTGCTTTGGACAAAAGGTGGCCACACTACACATGGTTCCTTTTTCTTGTGTGCAGGCTTTCGTTGGCAGTGTGTTCGAAGACAGGTTGGCCAAGATCAATTCCTTTTAAGACCCTTTAATCAGGGTCTCTTGTCTTGCGCCACCGTGATAGATACCACTTGCTTTGATCCTAATAAAGGACCGATCTTCCTCCTCCTTAGGGGTGATCGGTTCCAATCCAATTTGGTCCCACCCAAGAATCAGTTCTTAATTTCTAGACCGGTGACCGAAGAAATAGAAGAAATAGATAAGCCAAGAGTCACCCTCATCGTCTAGATGTAAACTTATCCCACCTAACCCATTTTGCCAGAAATGAATACAGGCCTACCCCCAATCTTACAATCTAATTCAGAGATGCATGTGAAGCTTGCACCCAAAAAAGTGGAGCATTATATGAGGAGATGTAAAAAAACATATTAAGAGAGGAGGCGAGAGTTGAGACAAGATTGCGAGAGGGACGTGTCGAGCTCGAGCGAAAGGGATGCGACTTAAGTGAGAGAAGGTGGCGCCGTCTGAGAGTCAAGTGAGAGGGATGCAACTTAAGTGAGAGAAGGTGGCGCCGTCTGAATGCAACTCATTGACTTTAGGCAAGAGAGGGAAGGAGGTGCGACCTTGTGAGATTCACAATTAAGCAAGCCCTAAGAGGCGAGAGGCAATTAGGGTTTGCCTTTTATGAGCTGCTAATTTGAGCGAGGAGAGGTAAAGAGGAGGCTTGAGCAATAGATATTTAGGTTTACATTTAAGAAATAAATAAAAAAAGTTCGGTCTAGTCCGATTCCCCCCCTCCCCCCAGGCTGGAAACCAGACCGAAAATTATCGGTTCCAATTTTATGGAATTGGGACCCTTGGGAACTGTCTAGAATTGGCTAGTTCAGTCCAATCTGAGTGGTTTCTGGTTTGATCGATCCATGCAGCTCACCCTTACACCTCATCCTCCTCCTCTCTCTCTATCTCTCTTTCTCACAAGCACGCGTGTGTCCTCATGCGAACTGACTGACGACTCACTAGCATTGAAATTCAATCATACGATGCATGCATTGCATTGGCATCTAAGCACTTAATCTTCTACTTAGTTGCTGAATATCAGTTAGCCAATAATGGATAATTACAGCTTCTAAGCCTAAAGTTTGTATTAGCTGCATTATGCATTCAAGAATCATGTCCCATTGTAACATAACTCTCTTAATTATTGTAAACCAACCTTGAGTCTTGGGGCATAAGAGCTGACGGGAGAATGCCTTGAAGCAATATGAGGACTTATTCTGATCCTCTGCCGCTATTTCTTGATGAACACTCAAAAGTAGTAGGTATGCCTACGGATACTTGAAAGAGATTCGGCAACCTACTCTTATTATATAAACGAAATGAAAAATTAGAGAGACAGAACTAAGGTTTGATTAAGATATGTTGGAAGATATGCTCTAGTTGGACGAAATCCAATCGGATTGAGATTGATGCATTGAATCAATCAAGGATTAGACTGGATCAATCAACTATTAGATTTGATTCATAAAATATATTTTCCTTCTTTTGTATGCATCTTGTACTATTTTTACAGAGCATTGTACACTAGGGACCTATGAAATAGAAAATACAGAAAACTTCCCTAAAGTTCGTTTTCTTCTATCCTAGTCTTCCTTAAGCTTCTTGTCTTCTTTCATGGTATTAGAGCTATTCAAGCTCCTGATTTAGCTTCCGCCTTCCATCAAAGAATTGCCTTGATTTATCCTTGTTGCAACAAGAGATACTCACTTGCAAAACAAGGTTAGCCCTCTAATGTAGGAATCACATTCTCGAAAGGAAAAAAAGCAAGCGAAGAAAGGAATTTCATATACCACCACCATGACTCAAAATCTGCCATCAGCTTCTGACAAGCAACACTCATAAGAAATAATGCCACAAATCTCAGAAGTTCAGGATCCCACCTTAAACTCACATAGTTTAGATCTCAGAAGTCAAGAGCAACCCATTCAGAAGTTCAGGATCCCACCTTAAACTCACCTATTTTAGATCTCAGAAGTCAAGAGCAACCCATTCAGGCCCAACATGTGCAATCTCAGCCCTTTCAGGCTCAATCAAATTTGGGGCAACCCATTTCAGGCCAGCCCATCACGGGCCAGCCTTATTAGTGGCTACCATTTCAAATGCAGCCTAACTCATTGTACTTTCTGCTGAGCCCAAATGTATCATTGCTAGGAAATTGAGGCTACCAAAGCAATGTCCAACCCAATGGTAGCTCCCAATCACAAATGAAGCAAGCACAACCATTAGGTTAGGACCAATCAATGTAGGGCAAGCGACCAGGTCAAACGACTCGGGTACAGGAACAAATCCCTACCTGAGACTTTTTAATGAAGGGCAAGGAGCTAGGATGAGTAATTCAAGCATAGGAACAAATCCCTACCCAGGTTTTCCACCTTGGGCTTCTGCTGTATTCCATCACGGCCACCGGTGATCGCCTAGAGCTTGATGAACCCCTTTTCGTTTCTACTGCCGATGGACTAGAATTACGGCTTATTGCTCTTCAGCTAACTGGATCTGAGAATTACTTGACCTAGGCACAAGAGTTCTAGTGAGCTCTAGTTACAAAGGATAATGATGGATTTCTCAATGGAACCATCCCAATTTCAATAGATGTGAGAATGGCGCGACAATGGAGGTAATGTTACCAATTAGTAAGAATGTGGATCGGAAACTGCATAGCTCTGGATGTTGCAGCCAAATTACCCCGACAGAGGACTCATAAACCATATGGGAGAATGTGAAGGAGATGTATGGGAAATTAGACTGAGTGAAAATCTTCTCGCTCACCTAGACACTCTAACAGCTGAAGCAAGGAAACTTGTCCATTGCGGCATGCTTCAAGAAGCTATCCGCACTCTGGAATGAAACGGAGGTGGCGAAAGAGAAACTCAAAGGGCCCGGAGCCACTATATAGTAGTACAAGGTACTAAGGGACAGAGAGAAGGTAACGAGATTTCTCTTGATTTAAAATGATTCGTACCTCACATTCCAATTATAGATTCTAGCCATGGATCCAATACCACCGCTTGGCTGGATCTACCAACTAGTGGTCCAAGAAGAAAGTTAGTGTCTCTCCTCACCTAAATATGCCAAAGGCAGGGATAGCATCTCACTCACAATTCACGGTGAGCAGCGGGATTTCGGCAACAAAACACTAGACCAGGAGAAAAGGAGGAGCGGCGTTAGTGTTCGGGCAAAATAGAGAAGAATGCCCCTTTAAAAGGCATGGGGTGGACAGTCCAAATTAAATCTTGCGATTTAACAGCTCACAGCCCATCAATGCTTCGAATGAATTGGACAGTGGAAACGAGGGGACGACTAAGACATCTAATGACCAGGTTTTTACTACATCATCTAAAAATTATGGGTAAAATACCTGCATCACACAATTGATAATTGTTGGAAATTGCATAGTAAGCCTGAAGAATAAGGAAAAAAAAAGAAAACACATTTTGCAGCCTATCAAGTCAGTGGCCCTACTAGTACAAATGCCGATATAAATCATTTGCCTATTACATATGGACAATATCAGCAGCTTTAGATGTATTGCATAAATTAGACACTTCCAATAGAAGAGGGAGTTTTCAGGATTATCCAATTATTGGATAACTCTATTTCAAGAAATGCATGGACAATTGATTCAAGAGCGAGTGTCTATATTGTCTATGAAAAAAGTTTCTTTTCCATTATATATAAAAGGTCAAAGTTTCCTATTTTCGTGACTTCCAAATGGAAACATCACTTGTATCACGGTGACAAGTAGGTCAATTTAAGTCCACAGATTACTTTAAAAAATGTCTTTTATGTCCTAGAATTTCAATTTAACCTCATTTCAGTGTCCAAAGTTTGTGAAGAAAATTCTTGCTGGGTCATATTTGATTTTGATACTTGTTTTTCTCAAGCCCTTTTGACTAGTAGACTGATGGACTTGGGTAAACTTTCTGAAAGACTATTCTTTTGGACCAGCTTTCCAAATGATTTTAATTTGTCTTGGATTTCCTTGAAAGAAAAATCATTGTGTTACATTGCTCTATTTCTATACCCTCAATGTCACATTTGCCCTCTTGCAAAGCAATCACGAGCACCTTTTCCTTTTAGCAAAACTCATGCTAGCAGTATTTTTTCACTAATTCATGTTAACATTTGGGGACCCTATAACATAGCACATCGTGATGGCTCTCGTTTCTTTCTCACAATTGTGGATGATTATTCCTGTGCCATATGGGTTTTTCTAATGCAGTTTGAAGGTCAAGCTATCTCTCATTCTAAACTGTTTCTTACCCTTGCATAGAATTAGCTCAAGAAATCCATTCAGCGCATTCGCACTGATAATGGAAGAGCATTTTTCAACAATGACTGTGTTTCCCTCTTTTCATCTCATGACATACTACATGAGAGTTCTTGCACCTACACCCCCACAACAGAATGGGGTTAGTGGAACATAAGCATTGCCATCTTATGGAAGTGGCGTGCACACTAAAATTCCAAGCTTCTATTCCGAAATTTTTTTGGGGAGACTTGTGGTCAGGACAGCTTACCTGATTAATTGCATGCCCACTCAAATCCTTGATGGTCGAACCCCCTTTGAGCTACTTCACAAGAAGAAATCAGAGCTAGATCACTTGAAGGTTTTTAGCTGTTTATGTTATGCCACAACAATTAGCTTGCAAGACAAAATGGGTCCCCACACCCGACGTTGTATATTCATGGGCTACCCAAGTTTGTAGAAGGGATATCGTCTCCTTGAAATTTCAATAAGTGAATTTCTCATGAGCAAGGATGTCTATTTTTAAAATGATAAAAGTTTCCTTTTGCATTCAAGGATGGGTTACAGTGCTCTATTTCCATACCCTCAATGTCACATTTGCCCTCTTGCAAAGCAATCACGAGCACCTTTTCCTTCTAGCAAAACTTGTGCTAGCAATATTTTTCACTAATTCATGTTAACATTTGGGGACCCTATCACACTATACATCGTGATGGCTCTTGTTTCTTTCTCACAATTGTGAACAATTATTCTTGTGCCATATGGGTTTTTCTAAGGTAGTCCAAAGGTCAAGCTATCTCTCATTTTAAACTGTTTCTTACCCTTGCATAGAATTAGCTTGGGAAATCTATTCGGTGCATTCGCATTGATAATGGAAGAGAATTTTTCAACAATGACTATGTTTCCCTCTTTTCATTTAATGACATACTACATTAGAGTTCCTGCACCTACACCCCCACAATAGAATGGGGTTAGTGCAACGTAAGCACTACCATCTTATGGAATTAGCGTGCGCAATAAAATTCCAAGCTTCTATTCCGAATTTTTTTGGGGAGACTATGTGGTTACGACAACTTACCCGATCAATCGCATGCCCACTCAAATCCTCGGCGATCGAAACCCCCTTTGAGCTACTTCACAAGAAGAAACTAGAGCTAGATCACTTGAAGGTTTTTAGATGTTTATGTTATGCCACTACAGTTAGCTTGCAGGACAAAATGGGTTCCTGTGCGTGACGCTGTATATTCATGGGCTACCCAAGTTTGTAGAAGGGATATTGTCTCCTTAAAATTTCAACAAGTGAATTTCTTGTGAGTAGGGATGTTATTTTTCGTGATGACGTTTTTCCATTTCGTGAAAGGAGTTCCTCAAAAGAGGATTCAACCACCACAATTAATTCCCGCCATTTATTATTTGAGGAAGAATTATCTCCAAATCCTTAATATATACTTGCTGCACCTTCGAAGAATCTAAATCCCTCTCAACATCAGCTCTAACTTTGGATGAGATTCTCACTCCGGCGACGACTAAGGAGCAAACATCTGACATTATGCCCATTGAAGAAGCTTCCAGTTTCTCACTGGCACCCATTAATGATGAATCATCACCATCTCCACCAAAACAAGATCCTCCACGATGCTCAGCTCTAATCACCCGTCCACCACATGGACCAATGATTACGTCCGTGTTGTACTCAATACACTAGGTACTTAATATCCAATCTCATCTTATATTTCTTTCCATCAACTTTCTCTGGACATAGATGCTGCATTAGCCGTATATCAGAAGAGTGAGAACCATCTAGTTACGATGAGGCATCCACTGACTCAAGATAGCATAAAGCTATAGAATTGAATTACAAGCCTTAATTGAAAATTTGACCTAGGAGCTTGTGACACTGTCTCACAACCGAAATTTGATTGGTTGCAAACAAATGTATAAAATTAAGTACTAAGCAGATGGGTCTATTGAAAATCAAGGCTTGATTAGTGGCTAAGGGCTTTACACAACGGGAAGGTTTTGGCTACCATGAAACCTTTTCTTCAATAGCTAAAGATGTGACCGTCCATTCCTTTTTATTAGTTGCCACTCTCCTTTGATTAGCCATTGCACCAAATGGATGTGCATAATGCTTTTCTTCATGGTGACTTGGATGAAGAAATTTACATGGATATTCGGGTTTATAGAGACAGAGAGAAAACAGGGTATGTCATCTCTACAAATTCTTCTATGGTCTCAAACAAGTGTCCAGGCAGTGGTATGCCAACTTTGCTCATGCTCTCACAATAGTAAGATTCAAGCAGTCTAGGCATGATTATGCCTATTCACATGGACAAAAGGTATGTTGTTATCTACTTGATGATATACGTTGATACATTCTCATTAGGGAAAATGATAAAATTGCCATAGAAAGCCTTAAGGAATGTTTGAATTCAACATTCCATAAAAAGGACTTGGGATTGCCCAAATATTTCCTTGGATTTGAGATTGCTTGATTCGACCAAGGGATCTCTCTCGGCCAGTGGAAATTTGTAATTGAAATTATAATGGAAGTAGGGCTATCAAGGTGCAACCGGTTGTCATTCCAATCAAGCAAAACATCAATTAACTATAGTGGGCCATGATATGGGACCATCTCAAGATGAAAATCCTATATTTAAAGATCCGTCAAGCTATCATAAACTCATGGGAAAACTCATATATTTAACTATGACCAGGATTGATATATGTTATGTAGTTCAAACCTCAAGGTAGTTTATGCATAGTCCAAAACAATCTCATATGAATGCTACTCTAAAGGTTGTAAAAAATTTGAAGAAATGCCCATGACTTAGGATACTTCTCTCTAGGAAATGTAAGATGGAAATGATGGCCTTTTGTGATGCGGACTATGCAACTTGCCCCACAAGTTGAAGATCTATCATCGATTTTGCATTAAGCTGGGGAAGTCTCTACTTTCATGGAAGACAAAGAAATGGGCAATTGTCTCACTATCTTAAGTTGAAGTAGAATACCGAGCCATGGTGAAGACCAACTGCGAGATAGTATAAATATAAGGCTTACTTTAGGACCTTGGGGATACAAGTGAATGGACCAACAAAGTTACTCTAGGATAATGATGTGGCCTTGAAACTTGTAGCAAATCTCATAGTACATGAAATAACAAAGCATATAGAGGTGGATTGGTATTTTACTCGAGATAAGATTCAAGAAGGGTAATCGAGACAAGACGAATTGGGACAATAGAACAACCTGCAAGTGTTTTCACCAAACCTCTATGTCAAAAACAACGAGCATATCTATTGAGCAAGCTGGGTGTCTTAGACATTTATAAGCCACCGGCTTGAAGGGGGAGTATTGGAAGATATGCTTGAATTGAACAAATCCATACAAATTGAGATTGATGCATTGAATCAATCAAGGATTAGACTGGATCAATCAAATATTAAATTTGATTCATAAAATATACTTTCCTTCTTTTGTACATATCTTGTACTATATTTACAGAGCATTCATTGTACACTAGGGATCTATGAAATAGAAAATATATAAAATTTACCTAAAGCTTGTTTTCTTCTGTCCCAATTTCTCCTTGTCTTCCTTAAGCTTCTTGTCATCTTTCAAGATAACTTAAAATATTTCTACATGACTACTCAATTATGGTTGTGCCAGAAAATGGAAATGAATAGGATGATAATTTTGATTAAACCTGCTTACTAAAGCACACTCATACAACGTGAATCATGTGATTCGTGTAGTTGCTATTGGGAAAAATGCAATTGGGAAGTTGAAAAAAAAGTGAATCGGATTTTGAGGTGTAATACCACTCTTTTTAAGAAATTATTTGTCCCACAAAGTTTCTAATGGTATTTCTCCAAGATCTCTCAAAGGGAAACAATTGAAAAAAAAGAAGAAGATTGTATATCTTTTTAGAAAGAAAAATCGAATAATCGAATAATAAAAAAATTAAGATGTAACACTATATATATGAGAATTTGTAGAATTGAATGCAACTTTTCGGGGAGAAGTTATGTCTGAACAAAAATGTTCTCAAAAATCATATCGAAAATTTGGAATAAAAATAAAAATATATATTTTTTAAAATTTTGAATTTCATAATTTATGAAAAATTACATCCTTTCAAGGAGAAAAAGTTATATCTGAACATATACAATTTTCCAAATATTAAGAGGTTATACCTAAGCAGACATAGCTTTCTAAAGGTTGTAAGAATGCATAATATAATAATAATATTCATATTTAAATAATAATAATAAAATAATTGTACTTTATTGTAAATGATCGCACTATTTCAATAGTGCACATAGGTTATTATATAAATCCGAATTTCAATAAATAAAAATGAAAAGAGGACTAATGCCAATTGTAATCCGTGAGTGCACAATTATTCGAACAACCGTACACAAATTTGGTGGAGTCTAGCCCACAACCCATTGTTTTTATTTGAACAGATTAAAAGACATTCACATGTATATAATGGTTCACATGCTTCCGACTTTCTTTGTTTGTAAAACAAACAATCAACAGTTGTCAAATCAACTGAGCCCAAGGAGTTGTTATCCAGTATCATAAGCTCAAATGTGCAAGAACATGTAGAATATATAAGCATAATTTCATGGAAGTCCAAATGACAAAATGAGTCCCAACTTTTCCAAGAATTTTCAGTATCATCTGGACCTTTTAATCCTATAAGAAAGAACAGCAATCTTTCAATTTTACTTCACATCTATCCTAGATAATATTTATCTTGCTTTACATCATTATCAGGCAAGATTACTTATTAGAAGCTTTTTTTACTTCACCATATCGAAAAGTGCAAAAAGCGTAAACGAAATATAGTTTATAGGGATGGAGTTCAAAAGGTGAGTACCTTTTTTTTCTTTTATATATATGTCCTCCCAGGAATTGTCAATTAAGGAGCCGCGGGGATAAAGCACCGGCCACTCGAAGATGAAGTAATTGCTTCACTTCTCAAAGTGAGGGGTCCCGGCTCCCTGTCTATGCCTTCACTACAACTTTTGGTTCCCAATCAACCATCCTTTAAATTAGAGCCCTTGCTCACCTCCGACAGGAAGTCAAATGAACCTTAAAGTTTGAGCACATATGTTCATCATACCGGTCTAGAATTCGTACGAGTGCTTCTATGAGAACGAGCAACATCGCAGGGGTCCCATCCGGCTTGCTCATTTTTTAAGGCAAACCGTTAGGTTCAACCAAACCACATCAAGCACCTTACTGAGCAATAAGATTGTAAAACCTCATGCCGATTTCTTCCTTGCCATAACTTCCATTTGTCGGTGGCTAACAATATTACCTAGAGGGGAATGAATACATGATCTTAAAAACTCTTGACAAATTTGTGTGGAATTGAAAAATTAAAATGAGTAACTTAATAATTGAGTGAAATCAAGTTTGAACTTTGATCATGATAATGGGATGACTGCCTATGTGCAAATGTCTATGTTGACGCCTAAAGTTTTGACTAATAATGTAGTGATTAATTGCATAGAAAATCAGGGATTAATTATTAACCCTTAAACAAAAATATTAGAATCAAATTGCATAATATGTAGTCATTAGAAACATATTTTGCATAATATTCATATTTCAATTATTTGCATTTAGTTGGACCGGTGGTGGATGGTCCTGAGCTTAAAATTGAACAAATCAAGCCACCGAAGTGGGTCAAAATTCAGCCAGGCTAGGGGATCATGGTGGCCAAAAATCACAGGGAGAGCGGGCCAAATTGAGCTCAATTTAATCTAATTTCAGCTCATGGGAGTTGATTAATGGTATGTCTTAAGCTGATTTAGCCCATTATCTTAATAAAGCCTAAAATAACCCTATGAAATTGAGATTAAATCTAGGTTTACATTATAAATACACAATTATGCCTCATAATTCGAGGTTAGCAAATCACAATTATCAGAGCATACATGGGTGAAACACGTGAGGAAGAGCGAGAGAGCTCTCGGCCCAGCTTTGGTCGAGACACTCCTTTTGATGTGCTGTCCATCATTGCTTCCGACGTGAGCTAACACTTGCTATTCTACTCCGCCGGGGCACCCGAGGATGCCCGCTCGTTCGCTGTCGACACCAGGTTGCTGCTGCCCAATCCAAACCACGACGACGAGCTACTCGCCTCCCTCTGCTGCCGTCCGAGCTTATCTGTGCCGTTGTGTCAAGCACTCCCACCATGGAGCCCCGACGTCGCCGTTGCTCCTTTGCGACGAAGCCACCGCCTCGCGTTGTCATTGTTGCCTTGTTTTGCCTGAGATCAGTTAGATCAGCTACTAATCGAAGCTGACATCGCTGTCGTCCACCACCCAAGCTGACGATGACCGGGCTTGCTACCCCAGCCGCACCGAGCCGCCACCTGATAAGCTGCTGTCCTTGCCGTGAGCCTTGCTACAAGCCATACCCCACACCACCGTCCGAGCCACGAGCCGCTCCCGAGACTTGTGTAGAGTCGTCTGCGACCAACGTGGAGCCTCGCCTTGTTGAGCTCAAGGCACCCACTGCCGTCGTTGCCGTTGACCGTCTCGAGCCCCATGATCGCGATTCCAATCCGTTAATCCTCAAATTAAGTAATTATCTTATCTTTAATTGATTTGAGATATTTGATTGCCTATTTTGAGTGATTGTGATATTCCATTTAATATTCAAATAAATATGCATATCCACAAAATCCTAGAAAATACCCTAATTCCTAACTTAAAAACGTGCTTGGATGGCTATCCAACGTCTAAATATGAGATACGATATCCAGCGATGTGGATTATCTTACATCCTATCCATAACTATTTGGATACAATTACCCGTTTTTTCATATTTAAATGGAAAAACTTCCACCAATATCCTTAATTACTTTGATATGATTGTGGTTTATTTCATTTCCAGATTTAAACAGACAAGATAAGATTTGGAAAGTGCATCATTTGATTGAATAGTTATTGTGTTGCTTGATTGTTTTCATTAAAAAAGTACCCCAAAAAGTTAGATAGAATTTGATTTGATTTCTGTTAATAATAATGCATGTTTTAGATTAGATTGCATGTTTAAATTAAGTAATTTATTTATTCCGAATTTTCAAAATGAAAAATACAAAAACATTACCTAGAATAGGTTAGACTTCTTTTTTCTTAATTTAAATTGCATGTTTAAATTTGGGTATTTTAATTACGAATTTAATTAAAAAGAAAATATAAAAATATATCATGCACATATCATGTAGAGTTAGATTTATCATGTACAGTTAGATTTACCAAATGCGGGTCACTTAGTAATTGCATGTTAAGGGTCATTAAATTAAAATGCGTGACATGTTTCAATAACTGCATAAATTATTGCCATTCATTAGATCCTTTAAATCAAATTGCGTGACATATAGTTTGCATGTTAGGTTTATTTAATTGCATGTTGCATGTCATTCTAGTATAGACACATTTTTGTACGTCATTGCATTTGCATTGCATTGCATGTAGTCTAGGTTTCATTTAAATAAGTAAAAACCCAAAAAATATTGAGTGAATTGTGTGTTAATTACAAATCATATCTAAGATTATTGATGTGCTTTTTAAGTTAACATTACATATGCTTTATTTTCTTTGAGGAAAGTCCTGTAATTTATTTATGGCTTTATTGTCATTTTGGTGGTTTGCATATTTGCATGATCACCTTACATGTTAGAATCCAAGTCAAGTTGTTTGCTAAACATTTTTCATAAAAACAACAATGTCGAAAAGGCATTAGAGAAATCTAATATAACCAAATCTCCATAACCAAAATCTCTAGTTTTCAGGAGTAATATAAATCTCATATTACTTTATTTGGGTTTTTAATCAACCACCGTAAACCGATTAGTGGTGACTTCATATTGAAAATCATTTGTATGTTAAGAACTTAAATCATAAATTGTGAATTGATATGAGCTTGGAAAAGCTTGAATTAAGTCTAGGCTTAATAATGTATTAGCCAAACTTTACATGGTGCACCTTAAGGGTAGGTCGCAATAGTCTATTACAAATGATAAACAAGGGTAAAGGAATACATAAAATTGTACATGAAATTTATAATGATTCGACTTAGATCAAACCTATGTCTATTTTATCTGTTGATAGTTTATTGGCCAAATTTCACTATAATATCAATAAGAGATTACAATAATAAGTGAAAATACTCGGTAAATGATAGGTCTCACTATGTCACTCTTTCAATATTTCTCTAAGACTACAAGTTATAGCCCAAGAAACTAGTATATAGATTGAAGTTCTCTCAAACTTTGGAATTCTTGATTCTAGACTTTGTCTCTTGTTTTTTCCTTGACACCTTGATCTCCTTTTATACTCATCCACTTCTAATCTAGCCATTGGATATCTTTAGAAGATCATCCTCTAATTTACACATTGGACATATTTGTATCAAAAAGATTGAGTAACCATTGAGTGACAAAATCTAAATATCATTGATATTGGTCACCTATACAACCAAAGTCTTGGTTTCTAAATGTAGAGATCTCCAATTAAAAAAAGTAACTTGCCTTGATATTGATTGCCAATCAATTTAGATGTTTTGCATTATAAAGTAGGTTTGCGAAACAATCTTTATGATTGAGAGTCAGTCAAGTCTTTATAGGTATGAAAACCAAATCAGATCACTAGCCACTATAAACGTTTTGAACTTGTGTTTGCAACAGAGCATAAGTAGTTCTCTGAGTCTAAAGAGCATCATTTCCAGTATAGAGAATCTGAATGTTTCTCCTGAAATAGATTCCATAATTTGATGATATTCAGCTTATAATTTTTTTTAGTTTGAATACACTTGATGATATCCAAACAAAGTCTTGAAAATATCCATGAAGTAACTTATTAAGTCATCGTATACTGACGAACTTAGACTTAAGTCTAAATAAGATCAAGATAGTTATAGGTTTCTCTTTCAAGTATATTTTTCCAAATAAAAAATACTTCAAGGCATTTGTCAGACTTACAAGAGATACATGAATAGTTTTGACATTTTCAAATTTCATTAGAAAGGTTTTTCATCACCATTAGTCTACTCATCCAAATATCTATTCCGCTTGGCCTCTGAGTCTAAAGAGCATCATTTCCAGTATAGAGAGTCTAAATCTGTTTCTCTTGAAAAAGATTCCATAATCCAATGATATTCAGCTTATAATTTTTTTTAGTTTGAATACATTTGATGATATTCAGACAAAGTCTTGATGATATCCATGAAATAACTTATTAAGTCATCGTACATTACGAACTTAGACTTAAGTCCGAATAAGATCAAGATAGCTATAGGTTTCTCTTTCAAAAATATTTTTTTGAAATAAAAAATACTTCAAGGCATTTATTAGACTTACAAGACACATAAATAGTTTTGACATTTTCAAATTTCATTAGAAAGGTTTTTCATCACCATTAGTCTACTCATCCAAATATCTACTCCTCTTGGCCTTACCACCAAAACTTAATGGATCACATCTCAGAGTTTACCTCCATAAAATGGAGAAAAAAATGCATAACGATCTTGTTACAATTCACTTAGTATGGACACGAATGATTATGATCCAAACCAAAATCTTGTAAACTCATAAAAGACATCTAGACTAGTCCTTGCTTGAAGTTCTTGAGAAGAGAATCAATGCGTCAACCGTTACAAGCCAACTGATTGTCCAATCTTTCTATGTGACTATGCAGCCTTTCAAGAAACTGACAGATGTTTGGCATTTGGCATACTTTGGAACATCTATTGGAGTCAAATAATGAGCCGTGGAGATAAAGTCGTGACAAAAACAATTAAAAACCAATAATCGCTAGAAACAAAACTTTCCATGGTGGATGGTGCAAATGGTATCATGCAAGAGGCGATGCGCTCCTTTGGGTTACAATTCTAGAAATGTTAGGAGTGTTAATTACTTGCACTTTTTCTATGTGTATCATTAGAAATAAATCAATTTAAAAGATAAATGGATCTACAGCCCTCCTTATTGGTGTAGTATAGAGAACTCAAGAGAACTTGATTTCTATATCATCGGCACGTGCAGCATCGAATTCCGGCAGCATTTGTCTGGTCGGATTCGTTAGGAGATGAGGAACTCGGGTGGCAGTGTCTCATTTTCAAAATAACCAGCTAAAAGTGTCGGAAAACCACTTACAGGTGATGAGCTTTGGTGGGTCTGAGACGTGGTGGCACGTGTGGTGGCTTTAGGTGTCTAATCACAATTGAATTTTGGGATTTGATTCATTTGAGGGTGACTAGCCTACTAATGATATTTGTTTTCGAAACGAGTAGCGGAAAAGTCCCAGACAACAGCTGAAATTGCGGACTTAGAGAAAAAACGGAAGTGGTGCTACCTATGTGGCCGGCCTTGTGATGACTATTGTGGAGCAACGCGGGTTGGTGGCTAGTGTCATGAGGACCACTATGGAGAAACACACCTATGTGTTTGGGACGTACGGACTCCTAGAGTATCAAAACTTGGCACGATGAGACATTTAAGTGCTAAAAGTTACAAAATGTACACTTAAGATCCAAAATTGGAGCAAAATGGATCACTTAAGTGCTAACAGCAAGAAAATCCAGCCAAAATACATACGTGGCATTTTCCAACGACAAACTTTACTAAGGTGGCAATTATGAAAAAAAAAAAACACATGTGGCCTATGAAAATTTTCCAACGTGGACTTAAAAAATACACATGGACTCGCGCCTTGGCCAAGCTAAACACATCGGGCGATTCACTCCTATCTTTGTTGCCGGCTCACTCCTATCTTCGTCGCCATTCATCTTCACAGAGGGCACTTCATCGTTCGCCGTTGTCACTCGCTCACCATCGTGTGCTCGCTAGGTTTGTCTTTTTCTCTCCCTATGGATGAAATTAGGGTTCATAATCGTCTATTAAGGCTTGGATGAAAAATTGGGGCTCAGCTGTGAACTATGGCATTTGACCAGGAAAGATAGGGCTTGGATGGTAGGGCTTGGATGGTACTGTGATAGACAATTTAGGGCTCAAATGTAGTGCTAGAGTAATTCAATGATTCGCACTGGCAATTTAGGGCTCAACTGGGAAAAAATTAGGACTGGTATGCTGTTGTAATGTGTGATTGAGGGCTCGGATATGATATTGTGATATGCGATGGTATTTTTAGGGCTCTATTAGATATTGTGATGTGCGAGGGTATTTTTAAGTCTTTGATATAATATTCTGTGATGTGCAAGAGCAATTTCTAGGATTTGGAGTGGTTGTTGTAGGGACTTCTAGTTATTTTGTAATCGAAATTTTGAAATGGGTATCGTGGGGGAGTTGTCCTTGTTGTGGGGACCTCTATTTGTTGGTCATTTTATAATAAAAGTGACTGTTATGGGATGTTCTCTCTTTCTTTAATAAAGTGTATGAGAGTGTGGGGACCTCCATGTGTAATTACAATTGTCTATTGTCTCTTGTCGATGTATTCCCAAAAAGTTAATTATTTTCTTTTTTTCTTGCTTACAGAAATGGCTTGTAATGAGGATTATGTTACTTTAGGGAGGACGAGTGGGAGTATAAGGGGGGAAATGAGGACACTATTTTTATCGAAGTACAGAAGACATCTTATATTGGGTTTGTTAGGGATATAGTGACATATTTTCCTTGTAAAATACAGAAGTTGTTGTATTGTGTTCCGAGGAAGGGTTTGAGAGATGGTTTGAGAAGCTTAGAAGATGATGATGGATTTAGAGATGTTTTGTATCATTATCTTCATGGCGAAGAAGCAAAAGTATACGTTGAGTACAATAGTGAGTCTGAGGACGAAGATGATGATGGAGAGAGCACCAAAGTAGGAGAAGGGGGAGATAGTAGGGATGAAGGACATCAGGATAGATAGGAAAGTGGTGATGTCACAATCACTTAATTAGATTAGGAAGTAACTCAATCCAGTGATGATGGCGATAAAGGGTTGGCCGTTGAAAATTTCCTAAGTGATGAGGATGGGGAAGGGCTTATACAGTTTAGGAGAAAGTAAAGTGACTTTTTGACCAATAAATTTGCAGCTTTGCAAGTAGTTGAAGAAGCTCCAAATAGGGTTGAAGGCCCTGTAGATGCTGGTGTTGCTGGTTAAGAGATTGATTATGAAGAAAGTATCGAAAATGCTACTACCGAGGACGAGCTTGAAGAAAATGAACAACTTGTGTGTAGAAGGAAAAGAAAGTTTCCTTCTTGTGATCTGTCTATTGCTTCTTCTTTGTTGTTAGTAGGTATGAAATTCCAAAATGCCAAACAATTTAGGGAAGTTATACTGAAGCACTCCATTGCTGAACAAAGGAATATTGATTTCATTAGAAACACTAAGGTCTTTGTAAGAGCTAGGTGTTCACAGCAAAATTGTCTATGGAAAATCTACGGCACGTTTATTAGGATGAGTGGATCTTTCCAAATTAGGTCTTTCAAAGAAGAACATACTTGTTCCATTAATATTCAAAACAAAAGGGTAACAAGTGCATGGCTATTGAAGCACTTCTTCGATCTGATGAAGTTGATGCCCAAAATGAAGAGTGCGCAATTCAAACAGTTGGTGAAGGAGCGTGTGGGCATTAATGTTTCCAAGAATCAGTGTAAAAGAATGAAGCAAACGATGATGAGGGTACTCATTGGTCAGTATGGTAAGAAATATGGGCAAGTGTGGGATTATGCTTGGGAGTGTATGGTGCAAAACCCTTCAAGTAGAGTGTTTATCGAGGTCGTGGAGAGACCACTTCCTGATAGTGGGACTAAGTTTGATAAGTTCTATGTGTGCTTCGATGCGTGCAACCAAAGATTTTTAGCCGGGTGTAGAAGGATGATAGGATTGGATGGTTGTTTCTTAAATGGTTTGTGTAAGGGAGAATTGCTGGCTGCAATTGGAAGAGATGCGAACAACCAAATGTTTCCATTGGCTTGGGCTGTTATGAAGATAGCAAACAAGGACAATTGGTCCTGGTTCCTAAAAAATCTCATGGCTAACTTAGATATAACAAATGGGGAAGGATGTACATTTATGAGCGACCTACAAAAGGTAATGTCATAGTAATTTGTTTGCTTTTTGATGTTAATAACATGTTATTTTCTTACATTTCTTATTTCAAATTATTGTAGGGACTGGTTTCGACATTAGCTGAGTTGATACCCTATGCCAAACATCGAATGTGTGCATGGCACACATATGCAAATTGGGCAAAAACCTATAAAGGGGATAATCTGCAATTGTAATTTTGGCAGCTAGCAGAGAGCACGAACATGGCTGACTTTAGGATGGCTAAAGAAGAATTGGTTCAGTTGACCAAGGAAGGCTCTGATACACTATTCAAGATAGAACCAAAGCATTGGTGCAAGGCCTTCTTTAGCGAGCAATTCAAGTGCAATCACGTCGACAACAACATATGTGAATCATTTAATGAGAGAATAATTAATGCGAGATGCAAACCAATCATCTCAATACTTGAAGATATACGAGTATTGGTCATGACTCATCTCTACAAACAAAGATATGAGGCTGCGAAGTGGACTAGGCAATGTGGTCCTAGGATTGCCAAGAAATTAGATGAGAACTTAGCTACAAGTAGATATTGTCATCCCATTTGGAATGGGGATGAATGATATAAGATAATGAAGGGTTCTGATAAATATGTTGTCTATCTAGGTACGAGAAAATGTTTATGTCGAGCATGGCAACTAAGTGGAATTCCTTGTGTACATGCCTTATGTGCCATCCAATTGAAAGGCCATAACGTGGATGATTACATTGATGATTGGTACAAGAAAACGAAATATCTTGCTTCATCCCAATTCATGATGCAGCTAATTAGAAGTAGTAAGTTTTGGGAGCCAGCAAATCATGAAGCACCTCAACCTTTGCTATTGAAGAAGCAAATGGGAAGGCCAAAACAAAGACGAAGAATGTCGGAGGGGGAGGTCTCAGGTTAGCAAAGAATGAGTAGGACAGGTGTGAAGATGACATGCTCTTATTGCCATGTAGCAGGGCATAATACTAAAGGTTGTTGATTGAGAAAGCAGCAAGAACAATTAGGTGAGAGGCTAGTGGAAGGGCCTAGTGAAGGGACAGGTAAAACGACAATTGACGACCAAACAAAAAGGCAAAGTTATGATATTTTTGTTTATGTTGTTTTTTTAGTTTATTATATATTTGCACATAGCATAATTAATAGACATTTTTAATGTGTTTGTCAGGTGACAAATAGGACACTTGAAGGATTGGCTGAAGCCCAGTTGTACCCAAAGGATTGGTTGAAACTGCACAAGAGCCAATTCAGTCGACTGTTCCTCAACTGATGAAAAAATACCCACTAAGTTCAATAACTTCTTTAGTTTTCCTTTACGTTATTATATGGGTTGAAGTTATATTCATAATGTCTTTATTATGTTTGAAGAGGGCAAGCTCCAGCTTGATTGCCAATGGAAAAGCCAACAACGGAAATGCCAATAGAAGGGCTACCACATAGGCTAGGTGAAGGTGTCGGTGAAGTCGAATGACTAGATACGAGAAGGACAACTAGAAAAAGGCCAGCTGAAGGGTTAGCTACAAAAAGGCCAACTGAAGGGCTAGCTACAAGAAGACCACCCAGAAGACACCTAGCTGAAAAATTGGTCGAAGAAGCCCTTGTTGCACCTGAAGGGCCAAATGTAACTGAAGCTGAACATCCATTAGAAGAGCCACATGAAAGGCCAACTAAAAGGAAAAAAAAAGGGCCCAAGAAATCACAGGCCCAAAGAAGGGATAATAAATTACAAGATGCTGAACGTGATGCTCCAATTCGAACAAGAGGGGCTCTTGGGAAGAGGCTAAGACAATATGGTTATGGCCTTTATACAAATGACCATATTGGAATAGTCATTCTTAATGTAAGTTTTATTGGCTGCATTTAATTAATTGTGCGAACTTTTACTTATAATTTACTTGTGTTTTTTTAGCCCGGGAGAAGTTCAGAGGTTCTTATCTCTTATGGCCTTACTCAAGAATCAACGGCTGCGCTAAAAAAGAAAACGACATCAGCTGCGCCAAAAAAGAATAGAATATCGGCTGCACCAAAAAAGAAGATGACATTGATTGCGCCAACAAGAAAGACTAACAACTCAGCACCAGCTCCATCTGAATCAATTCATCCCGAGACAATTTCAGCTCCATCTGAATCAGTGTATGATGAGATAGTTGAAGAGGAAGTCGCACGTCTAGTTAGAAAGAGTGCAAGGATAATGTATCGAGATTCATCAAAAGGAGCACGAACATGGGGGCCTGTGCATTTGATATTGATTGATAAGAAGGGCTGGTTTTGTTACAACTTGCTATGGATGATTTTTTTTTATTTTTTTTGGTTTGTCACTGAGTTGGTGAGACTTGAAATCAATATCAATGGAATGATCTTGCTACTTATCAATTTTTGTTGTTGCATTTTTGATATTTTCAATTTAGATTCTACTTTTTTTGCTCTACTAGTGGTTGGTGATTATTGATGGTGGGTGTATGGTGATGGTTGGAGGCTCCTGCAACACTTGGTGCAAGTGTGCAATTTGCACATCTTGCACTAGGTAGTGCTTGGTGCAATCTGGTGCAAAGTGCTTGCACCAGCATCTTTTCTAGCAACAACACACCATAGCCACAATGTAGGCTGATGGTGGTTTATGCTATGGTGGTGGCTGGTGGTTCATACTCTAGTCGTATTAGAGTTGTGTTAAAGGTTCATGCCTATTGGTGGTGGGTCTGTAGTGGTGGTTTAGGGGGTTCATGTAGCACCTAATACAAGTGTGCAGTTTGCACATCTTCATCAGTTCATGCTAGAGCTAGTAACCTTTACTAGCACCTTTTGCAGCTCTAGCACACCATAGCCCTAGTAAGGTTGATGGTGGTTCATGTTGAGGTGGTTGGCTAATGGGGTAGTGGTTAGCGGTTCATACACAAGTGGTGGCTGTTGGTGGGTCTGTGATGATGCCTAGTTGGTTATGGTTGGTGCCCATTTATAATTAGTGGTTGGTGTTAATTTTGGAAGAAGTGACAAAATTTGGCACTCAAGTGCTCCTTTCCTAGAGAACTGTGCACTTAAGTGCTCATTTCTTGGAGAAGTTGACACTTAAGTGTTCACTTTTAAGCAGCGAGTGGCACTTAAATGATCACTTTTCAACAATAACCTGACACTTAAGTGATTTTTTCTTTAATCTGACTAGCACTAAAGTGATCACTAAATACAACTTATGGCACTCAAGTAAAAGCTCGTGTCTGTCCTATGATACTGTTGATTTGTAGCAAACCTAAACCAACTCCTATTCAGCTGGGTTAACGTTAACATTCACTTTAAGTGAACAAGCTACCACAACAAGACCCAGTGCACATTCTTGCTGCTTTATATTAAAGAACAAGCAAAAACATGTGTATCATCTCATCATTCCCTTTTCTTGACCTCCCTTAAAGCCAGTCGATGGTGTGGACAACACAAATACAAATAAAATATTCTACATTTAATCCAAAATGATTATATTTATCAACTCATTTTCAACTATGGCAGCTGAAGAAACTTCTTCTTATCTTTAAGTGCTTTATATTTGATCAATAAGTAGGCTACATAACAAAATAACACTATAATAAACATTTGATAATACTTCCGTTCAATTTTCATTCTTGAAACTTCATTCTTCAAATAATTAATTGAAGATACTTCAGCTTGCTTTGACACTTCATTCTTCAAATAATTAGCCGAAGATGCTTCAACTTGCTTTGAGTCAACGTTGTCCAAGTCGTCCATGAATGTAGATGGAGGTTGACGCCGCCCATCAAGTAGGTCCAATATCACCTTTGTCGCTTGGTTAGAGAACTTCGCATTGACCCATTTGAAGTATTTGCACTTCGACCCTTCTCTATATTTAGCGCATCCATAGAATCTTCTCCTGGGATTCATTCGAGTCCATGATGTTCTTCTTGGACTCAGTAACCCACAATAACAGAAACGTTCACGCTCGCCTCTCCTTTGCTTTAGTGAGATGAATTCGAGTTGTTGCTAAAAATTCTGCTCTCCATTTCCAATATTCAGCGCTCGGTAACCCAACATAATAGATGAATTCGTGCTCGCCTTCTCCTTCACTTCGGTGGGATCTGGGGTAAATTGAAATAATTCAAGTACTTGAGGGATTTTTGGGGCAAATCGAAATTAGGGTTCGAGCACTTCTTGGGGAATTTGGCTGATTTAGGGATTTAGTTGGCAATAGGAGACGAAAATGGGGAGATGACGATGTTTTGGCCAATTTAGGGCCTTTGCTTTGTCCATCTATGGAAACGACGTCGTTTTGGGTGAGAGTTAGCTGAGATGGATCTCCGGCGAGCCACGTAGGTAAGAAAATTAATAAAAAAAATTGTCACGTAGGATTTCTAGAAGGGGTCCAACAACTTGGCATTGAAGTGATTCATTTGTTTTGAAAAGTGGCATTTAAGTATCCCCTCGTGCCAAGTTTTGGCACTTGGGCTGTACTTATGCCTGTGTTTGGTGTTGTCAGAAGCAAACTCGATGATGCTTCCTCAAATAATGATGAGTCTAATATCAAGATAAAAATAATGCAAAAAATTGAATTGAGAAATTTTCTGTATATTTCATTAATTCTACAATTGAAAGTATTGATACCTAATTTTTAGTCAATGCGTTGATAAATACCAAAAAAACCGAATTAAGAGTTTCCAATTGCGACGGGACCCTTTTTTAAACAAAAAGTGTCATTTTTCAATTCTGTTTATTACCTTAGCACTAAAAAATAATTTCCTATTTATTTCACAAAAAAACTTGAAAAATCAAAACGGTTAACTTTCAGGTTGACTTTTTTTTATCAATCTTTTGACTAAAAGTCAACCCAGGATCAAATTTTGACTTTTTACACAAAAATGTTCCTTCTAAGTCTAATTTCACTTTAGAAGTAGAAATTTTGGAAAAAATCAAAGATTTGTCCATAAGATCAAGCTCTAAGTAAAAGTCAACTAAAGTTTGACCAAAAAAATTCAAAAAAAATACAAAAATCACAAAATCACTTTATTTTAGTTTCAATTTTACTTTAGCATCAAGAATTTTGCGAGAATCAATTAAGAACCTCATTTTCTTAAATTTTTGATTTTAGATTCAAAATCAGCCAAAAATGAAATTATTTTCATCTTAGTTATAATTAAGCTCAACTCCTTTTATGATATTTGATCTAGAGACAATTATGTATTCCCTCATTCAATCAATTGTTAGATCGAGCAAAAAGAAATGTGAGTGGACATTTTTGTACCTAATTAGGGGTTTGACTCGATTCTTCATGGTTTAAGAGCAAACACTTCTATTCTACTCAATTTTGTGAGTTAAGTCCAAATTTAGAGTCGATTTTAGTAAATTCACTTGCCAACTCATTGATTTTGGAGATTTAGCTTACTAGGCCTTAAGAAAATAGGGTCGTTGAGCTTCGATTCAAGGAATTTGAGTTGACCTATTGATGACTATGATTTAATTTGATGAAGTGAGGTTTAATTTTGACATTGACCCTCAATTTAATTTTGACAAAAATGTCATGTCATCAGTAAAAGGGCAATTTAGACACAATAAGTTCCTCTAGGCATGGGCAATTAAACTAATAGGTATCTTACAATTTTAATTGAATTCGATTTCAATTAATTTGTGAATTATCACCAACAATTAGATGAATTGCCTAATTTAAGGCCTAGAAAGTCCAATTTGGTGTTCCCATAGCATGGTCCAATCATTTCCATGGCAATTAGGTAATTAGGCTAATGAAAAATCACAAAATTAAATTTCCGTGGTTTGATTAACCTAATTCAATTGAAATTGTATTGTTTCTCTTCAAAATTGGACCATTTTCTTTCCCATTAGGTAAATGTTTTTTTTCAAGGGACTAAATTGCATAAACCCAAGAAAAATTGGACTAAACCAGCCCTAAATGAGGCTGAATTGGTCAAATCGATGTGGGATCAGTTTGACCTATCAAACCGGCCACCAGGGGAGGAGGCTGCCCTCCTCCAACCAGTTTTTGGCTGGTGACCACCACCACGTTGTGACCTAGCCCAAATCCAACCCTCTATGCTCTCATATTTTCAGAATCTGCAAAATAAAAAGCCCATAGGTTTTGTCGAAATTACAAAATTGCCCCTAATTAGCTCTTTAATTGCAAAAATCTTTTTGAGCCATTGATCATATTAAATCTTAGCCATTGAAATCAACACATGTTTAATGTGTTAAACATAATTAGAAGCCTAGAAAGTTAGTTAGGCACGTGGGTTCATTCATAGTCATCGGATTTATCCAACGGCTAGGATTTGTGATTAGGGGGACTATATATAACATTTTCCCTCTAATTTTTGAAGAGGAGGCTATTTTTAGATCTACACTCTATCTACATCTCAAATTCTCTCTAATCTCTCTCTAAACTTCATCAATTCCTGCCCACTTTCTCTCTCTAAAACTGGTAGTGGTTTTGCCTCAACCGTCGCCTAATCACCCTTCGTTGGCCAACTTCGGCGATCCACCAGCATCAAGCCACCATTCGCAATGTTCTCCTCCCTCTGTCCATGTCTCCGATGACTGGCACCCCCATCAAAGAGCCTGTGATCGGCTCGGAGAGGCTGATCTCTTCCTACGATGCAAAACCGATCCAATCGAAATGGTTCTTCCTCAAGGTGGTAAAACTCCTCTGGTGTCCCTATGATAGTGCTGTGGTGCTTGGTGTTCGATTTTTGCAGATCTAAGTCTATTTTGGCGATTAAACATCAATGAAGGTAGGTTTCATTATCTCGAGCTCGATGAACCGAGATTGCAATAGGTGATCGGAGCTAGAGCTCAAGCTTAGATTCGAATCTATGGATGCTATTGTTGCTATGATAAATCATGATTATTAGGGATTGAGTTGCTTGGATAAATGTGGAGTGGTTTAGCTTGATTAGTTGTTTGTGCTTAATTTGTGAAAATTGGATTCTAGAATGACAAACTTAGAAAACCTAAATAACAAGCACCAAGGAACAATATTATGATGCTACGACCAACTCGATGAAGTTACTGTTCATCTATTTTCTCCCTTTGCTGCGCCCTTGAGCTACTGTAGCTCCGGCTGTATTTCGAGTTTCGGGCGGCCATCTCTGGCGCCGATTGAAGCAGAATCTGTGCAGAGGAGCAGCCCACTGCAGTCCTCCAAAACCCCCTCTAGTCCAGCTTTGGTTCTGGTCTCGGGTGGCCATGTTTCGGCTCTCGTTTGGGTCTCGGGCGACCCTATTTCGGCTCTCGTTTGGGTCTCGGGCGGCTTGCTCCAGCGCTGATTGAAGCCACAACTGCGCAGAGGAGTAGCTCCACTTCAGTCCGCTAGAACCCCCTGTTCTGGTAAGGTCTGCTCCCCCGTGATTTAGTTATGCGAAGCTAGGGTTACTTTGTCCAAGCTGTGCTGCCAGCTCTGTCTTTGCTGATTAATGATGGAGAATGATAGGGTAGTTCCTAAGTCCAAATCTGAATTGGGTGGAGGTCGATTTCGAAGCCGAAGTAGGGCCCCGGTAGGTCGAAATTCCTCACGTGACCATGCCCGACATAGCAAAGCTCCCGCCCTAGATTCTGTAGGCAAGGGGCAGCTTGCTGTACACTCTAGTACTAGGAGCGTCGATGATGCTGGGCCAAGCTATGCTGGTATTATGAAAAATTCTGATAACGTTGGTTTGATTTATGCTATTGCTGGTGGCGGAAGGACTTCAACAGGTCACTTGCCTGCTGCCATTGGCACTTGTTCCCCTATTTTGCAGCAACTTCCTGAGAAACAAGCTTTTGCTACTTGCTCTTGGGCGAATGTGGCTAGAGCAGCTGTTCAAGGGTACTCCCTTTCCTTCTATCCTCCAAATGCAGGTACTGTTAATGCTGTGAACTACTATGATGAGGACTTAGATGGTGCTGATCCACTCTGGAAAGAATGTTTAGTTGGATATTTTGTCGGGAAAAAACTCCCATTTAAGTTAGTAGAGTCAGCCCTTAAACACTTGTGGACACATAAACTAATGGAGGTGAAAGCCAATGACCAGGGGTTCTATTTCTTTCATATTTCGGATTTGGATTTTAGAAGGAAAGTCATAGAAGGGGGTCCGTTGACGGTAGCAAGGGTGGCTCTCATTCTTCAACAATGGCAACCTATGCTAGAGCTGAAAAAAGGTGAGCACTCTTCGGTTCCAGTATGGATTCGACTGAAGAATTTACCATATGGGTTGTGGTCCGCTCGGGGACTTAGCAAAGTCGCTAGAATAGTGGGTAAACCCCTATTTGTCGACCAGCGCACGAAGCAACTAAAAATGATTTCCTTTGCTAGAGTTTGCGTTGAGTTAGAGGCCTCCAAAGCCTGCTGCGATACCATCAATGTATTCTTGAATGGGGCTGTTCGTGTGGTGGAAGTGGAGTACAAATGGAAGCCTATTTCATGCCAAACTTGTGGAGTATTTGGCCACAAGTGTTCAGCCACAAATCCTGGCAATACCCAAGCTACGCAAGAGAATCACCAAGGGGATCAGGTCTCTCAGACTCCCGTTGTTGCATAGGGCTAGCCCACCCATTTGGGCTCCTCACGGCATGTGGAAATGCCTGTACCAGCCCCCATTGGAGAGTGGCAGCTAGTCAAAAGCAGACCGGGCAAAGAGAGGGTAGAGCCTGTGCTAGTGCGACCATCTCTAAGCATTCCATCAGCTGCATGTGTGGCAAGTCTACAGTAGGAGAGTGCTGTCAAGAAGAAGACCCCTTTAGCAGATCCAGTTTCCCCTCTCTCCTTTGCTCCTGTTGATGACCATGAAGAAGAGGCCGGACCTACAATCAGTCTTGAGCAATCCCAGCTGAATCGGAAAGGTCTAAGTTGCTGTTGGAGGTAGACCTAACTGCAAACTTGGGCCATCATCTGCTGGTCCAAACAACTAGGACAGACAAGGAGATGAGGTGTGATGATGGCCCCTTGCAGGAGATTAGTTCAACTGTCCCTGACCCTGCTGTGGTAGGAATGGAGGCTGACTTCCCCCTGCAGCTGGCTACTCCGCCGGATTCTGACCTTGCTGTGCAAGGGCCGATGAAGCTACTGGTTTGTACTGATTCTCCCATACTAGAGGATGCTGATCAGAGACTAAAGTTGGCCAACACACAGGAGCTATCCTCCGGTTCTCCCTCTATAAAGGTAAAGCCTTCTACCAGCAAACGCCACCCAAAAAGAAGGTAGTCATTGGCCTTCTTTTGACTATTACTCATGTTTTTTGGATGTTGGAATATTATGGGTCTCATGAACCCCATTAAGCAAGCGGAAGTCAGAATTTTTGTGCGTCTCAATAATATCTGTTGCGTGGGTATACTGGAAACTAAAGTCCCTACTGACAATTTTGGTATTATCTCTTCTAATTTACTGCCTGGTTGGTTGTGGTTGGCTAACTATGAGCACTCCCATCGGGGGCGCATTTGGGTTGGATGGAACCTGCTTCTAGTGGACTTCAAGCTTTTTTTTGCTACTAGCCAGCTTATCCATGGAGATATTAAAATTTTGTGTTCTGATACTGTCATTACCTTTTCTGTGGTGTATGGGGAGCACACCTTTGTCTCCCGTAGACCCCTTTGGCTTGATATTATTAGATTGAGCTATGGTCTTAAGGATTGCCCCTGGATTGTTGCTGGAGACTTCAATGCCATCCGAGACCCCTCAGATCGTTTGGGGAGCCCCGACATTTGGATCCCCGCTTTTGATGATCTCAAGGACTGTCTGGACTAGGCTGAACTGATAGACTTACGTTATGTGGGATTTCGCTTCACTTGGTCTACTTCCTCGAGGGCTTCTAGAAAGCAAAGGAAAATTGATTGTGTTTTGGTTAATAACTGTTGGTGTATGTCTTATTCCTTTTCAGAAGCTTCCTTCTTGGCCCCGGGTATTTCGGATCATACACCGATGGTGGTGAAAGTCCTTCTGCCTGCTCATCGCCAGGTTCCCTTCAAATTTTACAACCTGTGGATGAGTCATCCGGATTTCTCCATGCTTGTGATGCAGGCTTGGGATTCTCAAGTATCAGGCTCTCCTATGTTTAAACTTTATGGCCGTCTTAAGCTTCTGAAGGGCCGCCTTAAATGTCTAAACAGAGATGCTTACTCGGGCATTTCTATGAGAGTATCTTCAGCTAAAAGGATTCTCCTAGCTACCCAAGAAGCACTCCTTCATGATCCTCAAAATAGCCTCTTGGCGGAAGATGAGCACACCCAAATCAAAGAGTACTATGAGCTCCGGTCCCTTGAAGAGTCTTTCTTTAAACAAAAGTCGAGGATTCGCTGGCTAAAGGAAGGAGACCATAATACCAAGTTCTTTCACCATTCGGTGAATCATCGGAACCTCCACAATCGGATCATTTCAATCAAGGACAACACCGGTCAATTGATCTCTAATCAGGTAGAAGTTCAGAGAGTTTTTGTCTCTTATTTCCAAGACTTACTAACCCCGGCTACAGTGCCTTTGAGACCACCTACTCAGGAGATTATTGATGTCATACATTCTCCCCTCAGGCATAACCAGGTCAATTTTCTTTCTCTCCCCTTCCTTCCTTCCTTCGGATGTCCATGATGCTATGTTCTTTATAGCTGGGAATAAAGCCCCGGGTCCGGATGGTTACAATGCGGAATTTTTCAAGAAGAGCTAGGATAAGGTGGGTTCCTCTGTCACTGAAGCTGTTATGGACTTCCTTGAGACATGTTGCTTGCTTAAATAAGTCAATAATACCATCATTGCCTTGGTACCTAAAGTCCCCAATGCATCATCAGTCTCAGATTATAGACCAATTGCTTGCTGCAATACAATCTATAAATGCATTAGTAAGATTCTTCTTCTAGAATTGCAGCAGTTCTCCCTGAGATTATTAGTCCGGTTCAAACAGCATTTGTGAAGGGAAGAAGAATTACTGACAATATTCTCCTTGCACAAGAACTTTTCAGTGGTTTCCATAACAAGCCCCACATTCCGAAATGTGCCATCAAGGTAGATTTCAGGAAAGCATACGACACATTGGATTGGGACTTCCTTGAGAACACCCTCGCCTTTGGTTTCCCTAATCACTTCACAAGACTGATCATGGTATGTGTCAACACCCCTAAGTTTTCCATTTCTATTAATGGCAAATTCCATGGCTTCTTTTCCAGTGGGAGGGGACTTCGACAAGGAGACCCCATGTCCCCATATCTTTTTACCTTGGCTATGGAGGTCTTTATAGGTATCATTGATGCTCACACTCGGCATCTGGACTACCGGCACTATTGGCAATGCAAGGCCACATGGTTATCTCATCTATTCTTTGCAGATGATGTTCTTATTTTTAGTCAAGCGACCCTTGCTTCCATATCTTGTATTAAGGATGGGCTCACTTTGTTCTCTTCATGGAGTGGCTTGATTCCAAACTCTAGTAAGAGTGAAGTATTCATCTCAGGTGGCTCTGATATAGTTAGGGACCAGATCATACAAGCATTGGGCTTCACGCTAGGCTCGTTTCCAGTCCGCTATCTAGGTGTGCCTATCATCACTTCCCGCTTGAACAAAGTGGATTGCAATACTCTAGTAAGCCATCTTACTACTAGAGTCCAATCCTGGACACACCGATTCCTCTCTTTTGCAGGTCGATTACAACTTATAAAGTTGGTTCTACATGCCATCCAAGCTCATTGGGCATCCATCTTTTGGCTTCCAGCTTCAGTTGTGGACAAGATAGAGCAAATATGTAGACAGTTCCTTTGGAAGGGACCAACTATGGGACCGGGAGGTGCAAAAGTGTCTTGGGCTGACGTGTGCCTCCCCACTCCTAAAGGTGGACTAGGCTTGAGGAGAATCAGGGATTGTAACAAGGCAGCCATGGCTAAGCACATCTGGCTGCTATTCACCGACAAAGAATCGCTATGGTGTAAATGGATTCACGCCACATATCTCAAAAGACAAAATTTTTGGATTTCTCCTACCCTTACGCACTGCTCGTGGGCTTGGCGGAAAATCCTTGCGCTTAGAGAAGTATTCCAACCGTACTTTAGATGGAAGGTAGGAGATGGCGAACACACATCCCTTTGGTTTGATCATTGGCTAGAGTGTGGCCCTCAACTTATTTTTCTCTGATAATGATATCTACTAGTCAGACCTTACTAGGCAAGCGAAGGTGAAGGACTTATACACTCCGGATGGGCTCCAACTCGTGCATGACTTGTCATTGTGGCAAATCTCGGTTCCCCCACTCTCTCAAGGTCATGACATCTTTAGTTGGGTGGAGGATTCCTCTAGGAAATTTACGATGGCTTCAGCTTGGGCCATTATCCGCTGTAAATCCAACCCTGTTCACTGGTCTTCATTTGTATTGGATAAGGCTTTAGCCCCTAGACACCAATTCCTCATGTGGCTCATCTCCAAAAACCGCCTTCCAACGCAGGTACTTCTCATGCTCTATGGTAGATTACCTTCCACGGTTTGTGCCTTCTGTAAGTCCAGGCCTGATTCAGTCAATCACCTTTTTTTTGAGTGTTGCGTCCCCAACTCCCTTGCCAACTTTTGGGCTGCTAATTGTAATATTCCTTGGACCAATTCTGATTGGCCGGACAACCTCCTTTGGGTTAGTAATCTCCTTTCTGGTAAGGATTTCTACCAAGAGATAGCTTGGTTTTCTTTTGGAGCACTTTGCTATATCGTGTAGAAAACCAGGAATGATATTATCTTTCATGGCCGTATTCTCTACACTCCATCCTTGAAGCTGCAGTTATCTAAGGAGGTAAAGGACAAGGCTTTGACTTTCAAAATAGTTGAAGACAACCCTAGAAATAGGAGGATGCAGCGGTGTTGGGGCATAGACCCCCGTATTTTTGATGAGAATTGACTTGGGCCCAATTCTAGGACTGGTTGGGTCCTTTTAGTCCTTTGTTGTTCCTTTGTTGTACATGTTTTATTCTCACTTGTGACCGTGGTACCCAGTCACTCCAATGACTTGTTGTCTAGCGGAGTGCCGGTTGGTGCCACGCCTTATGGTTGTTGTATATCCTTGGTCATTATATAAATACTTACCTTACCAAAAAAAAAAAAAAAAAAAAAGAAAACCTCTTCATTTGAGCTTGAAAACTTATTTGAATGAGCTCAAGGCCTTTATGACTTTTAAAATAGACTCGATAACCTTTCTGATGAGCCATAGAACACTTCAAACTCCGACTGATACTTGAAAAATTCTGTCAAATTGACCTTTGTGTGTCATTATGTTCTGATTTTTAAAGTTCTATGATGGATCCAACCTTTGCAGTTTCATAATTTTTTTGCTGATTTTTTTATTTGAATTTTGTGATAATTCCTTCACAAAAAAACGTTTATGACGTGTTATCCTAGGATATATATTTTTCTCAGAATTTTCTGAAATTGTCATTTTAGGACGACTGGCCTTGATATTACCATGATATGTGCTGATTTCTAGAATTCTTGATTGCATATATCAGTTTCATGAATTTTTTCTGAATTTTGTGTTCACAATCTGACCTGGAATTCTCATGAAAGTTGTGCATATAGATGAGATTCATAATATAACTTTTTGTCATAAGTTTTCAATGAGTACAACTTAGTCAAATCCCCTAAAAATCGTCCTCTCTTCTGCTGGTCTGTGTAGTCTAGAATCCGAAATTTCGACTTTGTTGATTTTATTATAATTTCTTCTGAACTCTTTTCGAGTTGATTCCACGTTTGTTCATCTGAATGTTAGTCATGACATATATTTTTTCAATATTTATTAATATCATTCATTAAGTCAATTTCCTTGAAAAACGTCATGACCTCAGTTCTGCCCTGTACAAGCTTAAGTGTACATTCGTGTGTAATTGTGTACTTAATTGTGATTCTTTGTTTATGAAAATTTCATGAATTTCATTGCATATTATAATTTCATCTTAAGGATACTTATGCCATGCTAATTGAATATCGTCACCTCATGTCATTGCATGTATTGGCACAATTTCATTCTATCATTATGAATATGCCTAGTGCATACTTCGTCATTGTCATTTTCATATCATCCTTTGTGATTACATTAGGGTCTAGATCCTTTAATGATAATTTTTTGTGGTTTGATGCATGACCTATATGACTTTTCTCATACTTTTGTCTTGTCATGTAGGAGTATTAAACCATGCACTTTGTTAGCATGATTACTGCCCTAAATCCAATCCTTTTGCATGTTTGTGAAAATGTCCAAATTTGAATGTGTAAATGACCTTCATTGAGCATCTCATCTCTTAAAAAGTCTTAGGAAATTCATTAAAATTTCTAATGACATCAAAATCAAGGCATTTGCATGTCAATTGGCCCACTTGTCCCTTTTTACAATGTTGTCTTGTAATATGGAAAATTACGAAAATTCGAAATACATGTATGACCACTTGTGTGTCTACATTTTACCATTTTTGCTTGAATTTTTCTATCATGATTTGGTGTTCAGACCCTTCATAAACTTTGTTTGTCATCCTTGGGACTATGATATGGTAAAATTTAAGGAATTTCCAGCATTGTTAACATAATCAACTTACTATGACATTACAGCAAAATGTTCTTACCCTCTGTTCTAATGCATTTTGCCATGTCCTTATATTTTTATAAATTCGTGTGTAGCTCTTTTTAAGAAGTTGAAATGTTCTACATTGATTATATAACATGCTGTAATTTTTGTAGAATCAATTGCTTAATGGGTCATGTTCAATTGCTTGCTCTTTGTGAAGATGTTATAAATTCTTCTATTCTATTTGACTGGGACATGTGCATATTTAATGATTTTTAGAAATTGATGCATGCAGAAATGATCTTCTATTTCTTCATGACTTTTGATTGTCATTTCTTGAATTTTGAGTGAAAAAATTTTAAGAAAATAAAAGACCATTGAATGTGTGTTTGACACTTGAGATTATGATTGACGCATGTTGAATGAGTGAAGTGAATTAGTGTGCTAATTATTTGAATGGATAGGAAATAAGGTCTTCGGACCTACTCGTTTGTTTATTTTCAAATTTGATGCATGTGATTGTTAATTACTTGTAGAAACCCATTGCATGTTCGTGGGTAATCTTGGGGATACATATTAGAACTATACTTTAGGGGTTATGACATTAGTCACCATAAGTGAATACTTATAATAATTAATGATCATAAACTGTGTCTAGTAATGAATGGTGACAACATTCATGACATGTTGTGCATGTAATTCCAAAGGCTGACCCCAAGGCCATTTCTAATCCATCCATTGGATGACTCTTGTTTGTTTACTTACCATGTTTTGTGTGCTTTTGTTTTAATCAGTGTTTGTTTCTATTATAAACCATTCATTTAGAATTAGTTGAGAATTAGGGTTGGTGACGAAGGTGGCCTCGAAGACGGCAATGGTCGATGTCCTTGTAACCCATCTTTTATATCATTCATTTGATACCTGACATATGTCTCGAGTTTCTTATTGCATTGTATAAAAACTTGACGAGTTGCGGGTTCCTTTCCTCTCTTTTCTTTTACATGTACTTTTTTTGGACTGCATGTTTAGATTTACCACTTTCTAGAATTAGAATGGCATGAAATTGACATCCACACATGATCACATTTTCATTTTAAATGACACGAAAAAGTAAAAAGACACGCATGATAATCTTAGATAAAACATGATAACTGTTAGGTATCGAAATGGCACTAATAGAAATGTTAGTGTAACCCAAGTCCCCGAATCTTAGAGCTCTGGTTGTGTAGGAATCGAGGGAATCTCTCCTGACCCTCGATCAGGCTTTCTAGTCGACCCCCCAATTGAGACTAGTGGTGACTCCAAAATAATTATCTTAGGTTGTTAGTCAACTTAGATAATAAAATGAATCATCCCATTGTTGCTTGGGGTATGGACTTGGGAGAGTCTGCACTCACAATCGACCCTTTTTCGAGAACCACCTTGCGAGTAAATACCTCTAAACGCCATCCCTCCTGACAATGACCATTGTTGAGGGCAAGTCGCGACAAAGAGTACATAAATGTATTTATAAGTTTTATAGAAGTAACATAGTGTTACAATATTTATTACAATCCATTAGGAAGATATTCAAAATATGCTAAATATCCCTAACAACCTTCAAAGACCGGGGGTAGACAAATCCAGCCAAGTACTGGGGATAAACTTAGAGAAGAGAAGCTTTTTTAAGGAAAGGTGAGGTAGGTAATTGGCGTAACCATCTCACTCCTTCCATGGTCGATTGCCTCAATAGTATCATTATAAAAGAGAAAATGGGCCCTTTCGGGTTACAATTCAAAGTATGTTGAGTGTTAATTACTTTCACCTCCTCTATGTGTATCACTAGAATTAAATGAAATTTAATGTGCATTGATCAGTAGCCAGTTTCTCGTGTCTTGCTTGTCCTCCTTATTGGTGTAGTATAGACAACTCAAGAAACCTCAACTTCTCTGTCAGGAAATTTGGGGACTAGAGAGAGAAAGAGAGAGTAGAGAATCACTGGTTCAACTCAATAAGCACGTCATACACCCCTCGCACTGAATCAAACTTGGGCCCTAACCTCCAACAAGAAATCGATCCAACCATAAAGCTTGAGCTAATTTGTCCGTGCAAGTCTAAGACTGGTTCAAAGCCTTCCAACAGAACAGGCAATATTGGAGTGTCCCATCCGGCTTACTAAGTTGCCAATTATGGCAAATGATCCTGTTTAATTGCATAATATTAATCACTTCAATCACATGATGCATCGTATTGGCATCTAACTGCTGAATCTTCTACTTTGTTGCTGAATATCAGTTACCAAATGATGGGCAATTTTGGCTTCTACCAATTGAAGGTCTGAAGTTTCTACTAGCGGCATTCTGCATTTAAGGATCATGACAAGTCCCATCATAGCATAAATCTCTTATTACGATCAACCGACTATGAATCTTGAAGCATAAGAGCTAAGGGGAGAAAAACTAGAAGCATTTTTCTCAGGACGCCTTACCTCTTAAAATAGGCCTAAAAAACTCATTCCGATCTTATGCCATTATTTCTTGATGAACTACGCGACCTCTTATAAGTTCAAAAGCTGAGTATTTATATTTGTAACCTAAAAAGGTGGGGATAAAATTGAAAAGAGAAGAAAAAGTTGAGTATTTTTCTTTCCGCTTGATGTTGGTCACATATTCGGCATTTCCCATGCACTTGAAGGGGCAGAAGAGCACCAGCCATTTAATGGAGTGAAGAGTGATAACCTGTACTCGGTGAATCATAGTTGGTGTTTCACTTCTCTGTGTTTTCTCTCTCTGCCCTCAGTATTACCTCCATGTAATACCATCAGGAGGAAATAGATGAGCTAATTGCTTCACTTCCCAAAGAGGAGGGGTTCCTGGCTCCTAATCCATGCCTTTACCAAAACTTCTGGTTACCAATGACCGTCCTTCCGAATGTCATCACATTCCAGAGGCACTTCAAAGCTAAAGATAATGACATTGTTCTAGCCTCTCAGCCTAAATCAGGAACTGCTTGGCTAGAAGCCCTGGTGTCCTTGATTGTAAATTGCCACAGCTTCAATACCTCGTACACGCTGTTGCTCACTTCGGACCCCCATGAACTGCTAACACCAAACCCAATCTCGATGACTTTCCAGAACCAAGGATCTTCTCTAGACACCTTCCTTACCCATGCTTGCCTGAATCTATGAAGCCATCGAATTGCCAAGTTATCTACATTTCTCATAACCCGCTAGATATCATGGTTTCGTCGTGGCACTTTTTCAAGTCTCTGGTGTGGTCATAGAATCAACCGGAGAGGTCAATGGAAGAGCATTTTGAGACCTTTTGCCAAGGAAAAACAGGGTTTGGACCCTTTTGGGATCACATAGTTGGATATTGGAAAGAGAGCTTGGAGAAGCCACACAAGGTGTTGTTTTTGAAGTATGAGAACTTGAAGGAAGATGTTGTAGCACAAGTGAAGAATGTGGCAGAGTTTGTGGGGCTTCTATTCTCTAAGGGGGGAAGAGAAGGAAGGTGTGATTCAAGAAATAGCTGAAAAGTGCAGCTTGAGGAAGTTGAAGGATCTGGAGGAGAACAAAATGGGCAAATTCATGCCGAGCTTTGAAAAGAGAAGCTATTTTATGAAAGGAGAGGTGGGTGACTGGGTTGACTATCTCAATCCTCCCATGGTAGCACATCTCCGGAGCATCATGGAAGAGAAGATGAGTCTGTTTGGATTGGAGTTCAAAACGTGCTGGTCCTTCTTCCATATTAATTTTCCAGTTCAATTGGCTTCTGTTACTAAGAATATTAGTGCTAGTGTATATCCCTTGTGATTTTGAACTGGACCTTTCTTTATCTTGGATCTGCCCACTAATACTGTAGTGTGTAAAAAATTCAATGAGCAATTACACTAAGAGACCTCCATTTTTCTGTTGCTGGAAGAGTAAACAAGTATGAAAATGAATAGAAGGAAAGCATGCTTTGTCTCTCTCTCGCATTGGATCGGTTTACTCCAACATCCACCTTACGAGGGATGAGTTATTCTGGTGCATGATGGCCTCGAACCTCCAGTATTAGGTAATTTGTGACCTCAAAGCACCCAAATAAACAGAAAAAAAAAATCATTATGGTCCAACTTATCTATCCCTTATTTGAAACTTTTCCCCTTCCCTATTTGAAACTTTTCCCCTTGGACATCAAATCGACAACCAACCATCTGGCATTTGCTCTTCCATGCGTTATCCAGAAAACGGATAACTCAAAAAAAAAAAATCAAGAAAGTTTTTATTGGTTGCGATGGTAGCGTATATCCAAAAATGCAAATTATTGGAGTTTTACGCATTCGAGAACACCATCTTTTTTCTTGTTCATTCACTGCACACGCTAAACAATTATCGCTATCATCCGTAGAGATATGAAACACTCTTACTATTGCTTTTAACAAAAAGATGCAGCAAACAATAAAGGCACCGATAGCGACAAAACCAATCAAGCCTTCTCCAATTTGCCGGAAACGTTAAATGGCAAACCCTGCTCCTATCTCCACAAACCCCTGAGCTACAAAGTTCTAGATATCATTTGATTTATCCGTCTTTCTATTTTTTGTTCTCGAGAACAAATTTAGAACATAATTCCGTTCAGTAATGCAATTTTATTTTCTATTTTCGAGAAAATTTTTTATCCCTAAAATAGATTTGGAACATAAATGAGAAACAAAAAATATTTAGCTTCTATTTTTAAAACATAAATGAGAAATAAAAACTCCACTTATTGTTTATCTTTGCCGCTGCTGTCAGCCTTTTACCGCTGCGTGAGAGGGATATATTTAAGAAATTTTATTAAATAAGAAATAAAAATTTTGTGTCATTGTTATATTTTTTTAAAAATCTGTCTAAAAAATGGACATAGAAAATTTACACGAAAAGCCTGGCCAAGCACGAATTTGCCTGATTCAGCCCTAGCTAATCCGAATTAAAGGATACGTGTGACCATGGAACCTAACCAAGTACATCGGATTTAAGATGTGCTTAAGGTCCGTGAGAAGGGGACCATGGCGCTAGCCATCACATGCCCACTGGCTGTCCAATCGTCCTGCCCTAGCGACAGGGAGATAAGCGACCTTTCGAGGAATTGACAGATGCTTGGCATTTCCCATGCCTTTAAGGGGCAGAACATTGATTGGAGTCAAATAATTAACCGCGGAAATAAAAAGTCGCCACAAAAACAACAAAAACCCAACACTCGCCAGCGGCCAAAAAAGGATTAGTGCTTTATACTTTCAAGTGCTTATCTATACTCAGATCGCAAGCCTTGCGTTTCCACTGCCATGGCGCACACGCAACTTCCTTCGCAGTCCGCCATCGTAGGGACTGAAGAACATGAGCAGGAGGAGGCCATTGATGAACTCATTGCTTCGCTTCCCATAAGCAAAGGTTTGGTTCGTCCTGTCCATCGCCTTTACCAAAACTTTTGGTGCCCGATCCCCGTGCTTCCCAATGTGATAGCATTCCAGCGGCACTTCAAGGCCAAACACGAGGACATCATCCTCGTCTCTCATCCCAAATCCGGAACCACCTGGCTAAAGGCCTTGGTGTTCTCGATTGTCAATCGCTCCCACTTCGACATCTCCAACACGCCCTTGCTCACTTCGAACCCTCATGAAGTTGTTCCTTTCATTGAGCATAAGCTGTGGCCCGACCTTGATGGCCCAGCTGAGCCAAGGCTCTTGGCGACACACATCCCTTACCCATCCTTACCGGAGAGCATCAAACAGTCGGACTGCTCGATCATTTACATTTGCAGAAACCCAATGGACATCGTAGTTTCCTCTTGGTACTTCTACCTCGAGGCAGCGCGATTGCAGGACCAGCCGGAGTGGTCTTTGGAAGAGCATCTCGAGAACTTTTGCCAAGGGCAAATCTTGTTCGGGCCCTTTTGGGATCACATCATGGGGTACTGGAAAGAGAGCTTGGAGAGGCCTTCCAAGGTGTTGTTCCTGAAGTATGAGGACTTGAAGGAAGACATTGGAGGACAGCTGAAGAAGGTGGCCCAATTTGTGGGGCTGCCCTTCACTGAGGAGGAAGAGGAGGGAGGTGTGATAGAAGAGATAGCCAAAATGTGTAGCTTGAAGACCCTCAAGGACCTGGAGGTCAATAAATCCGGCAAATTACCCGGTAAAACCATCAATAAGAGAAGCTTTTTTAGGAAAGGGGAGGTGGGTGATTTTGTTAACCATCTCACTACTTCCATGGTGGATCGCCTCAATAGCATCATGCAAGAGAAAATCAGCCCCTTTGCGTTACAGTTCAAAACATGTTAAGGGTTAATTACTATCACTTTCTCTATGTGTGCCATTAGAAATAAACGAAATTAGTAAGGGATGGACCTGCAGTCCTCCTTGTTGGTCTCCTTATTGTAGTATAGAGAACTCAAGCATCCTTGACTTCTCTGTCGCGAGAGACGAAACAAGTATATGATGCTGGTAAGGTGTGAAGGAAAGGAAAAAAACACGAAGTGTTGGTAGCTTCGATAGACTACATTTGCTACTGTAAACTATTACTCTCCTCAAATGGTTGCATGTCTTGTTCACATACTCAGTCAATTAGATATCATGTATTCCTAAATTTACTATTAACTCATCAACTTTTCATAAAAGCGATTCAATATTATTTGCGGTCCTATATGATTTCTCGTGTATGTAAATTGTCTTGCCTATAAAAGGGGGTGAGCTCTCAGTGAAAACGGGGACGAAAAAAAACACACACCGAAAGAAGGGTGTCGGCAGCACACAATAGAGAGAGAGATGAGAGAAGAGAGAGAAAGAGCGAGTTGTCTTCTTTCTTGGTCGTGCATCTCCCCGACCATGATCGAGCTCCTCTGCCCTTGACCACGACCTGACGCTATTGATTCTCGCTGCGAACTCTATTGCCGCACCGATGCCGTTGCTCCCTGAACCTCCGTTGTCGATCTTGCATTGTGGTTACGAAGCCTCTTTTTGCTTCAATGACGAATCCTCTGGCGAACTATTGCTGTTTCTTGCTTGACGACAGTGCCGCCTTCCAGTCCGCTGTCCATCATCACCGCATCCTGCTTGAGTTCTCCTTGCTCGGGGTTGCCTATCCGGCGAGTCCAATTGTATCTGGCCACTACTCGAGAAAGTGCTGCTGCATTCAGCCCATCTCAACACCGGAACCGCAAGCTCATAACCCAGCTTGTCTCACGCCAAGGCTTGTTGTCTCCAATAAGAATTAAAAAATTTATTCATCGATTGTCTTTATCACCCATCGCTGGCCGTTTACCGCTGTTTGGGATAATGATATTTAAGAAAATTTATTAAATGAATTTTTATTCCGTGAAGGAATTTACTGGAAAAGCATGGCCAAGCACCGACGTACCTTATCCGGCCCTACTTAATCCGATTTAAAGGATACGGGCACCCATGCAACTTGCCCAAGTACATCAGATTTAAGATGTGCTTGAAGTCCATGAGAAGGGCAGATCAGGGCGCCAGCCTGTATGCCTACCACAGCGACATGGATATTTGCAACCTTTCGAGGAAATGACGGACGTTTGGCATTTCCCATACCTTTAAGGGGCAGAACATTGATTGGGGTCAAATAATGAGCCGTGGAGAAAAAGTCCCGACAAAAAACAACGAAAAACCAACACTCGCTAGCAACAAAAAAAAGGTTAGTCCTTTACTTTCATGTGCTTGTTTCGATTTGTACTCAAACCCCAAGCCTGGCGGTAACACCACCATGGCACACCAGCAACTTTCTTCGCAGTCTGCCATCGTAGGTACTGAAGAACATGAGCAGGAGGCCATTAAATGAACTGATTGCTTCGCTTCCCATGAGCAAAGGCTTGGTTCGTCCTGTCCATCGCCTTTACCAAAACTTTGGGTGCCCGATCCCTGTGCTTCCCAATGTGATAGCGTTCCAGCGGCACTTCAAAGCCAAAGACGAGGACATCGTCCTGTCTCTCATCCCAAATCAGGAACCACCTGGCTAAAGGCCTTGGTGTTCTCCTTTGTCAATTGCTCCCACTTTGACATCTCCAACACGCCCTTGCTCACTTTGAAACCCATGAAGTCGTTCTTTTCATTGAGCATAAGCTGTGGCCCGACCTTGATGGCCTAGCCGAGCCAAGGCTTTTTGCGATGCACATCCCTTATCCATCCTTGCCGAAGAGCATCAAACAGTTGGATTGCCCAATCATTTACATTTGTCAAAACCCATTGGACACCGTAGTTTCCTCTTGGTACTTCTACCCCGAGGCGACGCGAACACAGGACTAGCTGGAGTGATCCTTGGAAGAGTATTTCGAGACCTTTTGCCAAGGGCAAATCTTGTGCGAGCCCTTTTGGGATTAGATCACGGGGTACTGGAAAGAGAGCTTGGAGAGGCCGTCCAAAGTGTCATTCCTCAAGCACGAGGACTTGAAGGAAGATATTGACCCATTTAGTTCAACTTTCCCAAGATGCTTTGAGCCCTCAAAACCCCCTTGGAAAAAATACCAAGCATTTGGTTCAGCATTTTGGTCCTCATTGGCCAAATGCTTGCATTTGGAATGCTGAAAGCCCAAAGCAAGTGGCAACCTATTTGGAACTTTCAACATTTGGGAGATGCAAATCAAACCAGTTTTGACTTCTTCTTTTTTTAGTGTTTTGGAAATCTCCTATGCTAGCCACGCCACCTTTGGCAACTGTTGCTTGGGGGTTGCATGACCTTCGGCGGCGCAACCTGGGTTGGCGGTGTCACCAAAGGTCGCGACCTCAAGCCATGACACTTGGGTTCGTGCCACCCAAGCAAAGGTCGCGTGGCCTCAGGCGATAGTGCTTCAGTCGTGCGAACCTAGGCTTCGCAACTTGAGGTTGTGACCTCTGGCGGTGACACCTGGGACGCACGAACCTAGGCTTCACAGCCTGAGGTTGCAACCTTCGGCGTCGATGCTTGGGTCGCTTGAACCTAGGTATCGTGCTTGAGGTCACACCTCAAGCAACACCAACAACTAGATGACCTCAAACGATGCCAGTGACCCAATCTGGCCACCGGATAGTGACGTTGACCACTAGATCTGACCGCTAGTAGTGGTCGACAAATGTAGGTTTATTCTCTCTCTTTTTTTAAATCACCAAAAGCCTATTCCAAATGTATATTTACCAAATAATATTTAGGATAAAGTCATTTTGGAAAACCCTTTAGATTGTAATTTGCCAAATTCTTTAATTTTCACCAAATGCCCCTTGAACTAAAGATACTTGGGGAAATGTAAAGTCACTTCCCCGGAGTTGAACCAAATGGGCCTATTATAGGATAGCTGAAGAAGGTGGCCAAGTTTGTGGGGGCTTTCCTTCACACAGGAGGAAGAGGAGGGAGGTATGATCGAAAAGATAGCCAAAATGGGGGTTGAAGACCCTCAAGGACCTGTAGGTCAAAACTCCACCAAATTGCTTTACAAATTCATCAAGAAGAGATGCTTTTTTAAAGAAGGGGAAGTGGCTGATTGGGTTAACCATCTCACTCCTTCCATGGTGGATCACCTCAATGGCATCTTGCAATAGAAAATCAGCCCTTTTGGGTTACGGTTCAAAACGTGTTGAGTGTTAAATACTTTCACTTTCTCTATGTGTGTAGGTGAAATTAATAATGGATGGATTTGCAATCCTCCTGATTGGTGCAATATAGAGAACTCAAGAACCCTTGACTTCCCTCATACCGTAAACTCCTACCATCCTATATGTGTTGTCCACGTGTTCAATTATAGATCAGTTCTTCATAAATTTACTGTTAATTCATCATTTTTTCAAAAAATAATCCAAAATTATACGTATGATTTCTTATCCTAGTCCATCTAAATGCGTGTTTATGATTTCTAGAGGTATCAAAATGGGTCATAAACCCATATTATGACTCACTTTTAGTTAAATGGGTCAAATATGGGTCAAATGAAAGTTGAATATGGGTCAAATATGAGCCAAGTAAAAGTTGAATATGGGTCAAATATGGGTCAAGTGAAAATTAAATATTGGTAAAATATGAGTTAAGTAAAAGTTAAATATATGTTAAATATGAGTTGAGTGAGTCATTTAACATAGAGTTTCGAGTGAGTTTGGATTTCTTTACAATAATAATGGTTTTTAGCAATACGGGTTGGGTCAGGTATAGGTCGGGTGTGGGTCGGGTTGGGTATGGGTCATTAGATTTACATTACATGAATTTGGGTCAAAACGGGAACTAATGTATGGTGGCCAAAATGCACTAAGTTGACGCAAATTATGTCCATTTACCTCCCATGCACTCACCCTAATCAATTTTAAAATGCTAATATAGACGATGTAATCACCAGAAAGGCTTTTCTTTGGGGCACTCGCTAGTATTGCCGGTGAGGTGGCCCCTCACCATTGAGGGCCAGATGAGGTTGCCCCTTGTCGTCCCCTCGCCAAATCTACCAAGGGGTTGCCTCACCTGTGGTTAGTGAGGGTGTCCCAGCCCTTGCCGTCGTCAACGACTGGCGATTGGCAGAGGGAAGAGATGGGATAGGGAGAAAAAGGAAGGGAAAATATTTAAAAATTCTAAAACATTAAATATAATGTCTACTTCAGCATTAGCGTGCAACATAGAATAATCAACATCCACGTCAACAATCTCTAGCATAAATTGGCCGAATGAATTGAATTGATATTAATGTGAATAAATTATGCTTAAATTGATTCATGTGAAAGGTTTTATACTAAATTGATATAATCATAATAAGTTTATGACATTTTTTTGTAATTTTCCTTGATACCGTTAACTACAACAATCCTCCACTCGATGTTAGCGGTCGTGATCACAATCTGCTCTACAGTTCATTCGGTAGCAATCGACCACCCACGAATATGCCCGATTCGGGTCCGCGTGATCCAAACAAATAGTGCCTGCTATTGTATGAACTCTCCGGCGCATTGATCAGGTCTCCACTTGATCTGCGCAAGTCAGGAAATGAGAGGGACAGGACCGACCGGGGATAGTGCCCTCGTTTATCAGATTGGAGATCTGCTTGGTGTCCAAGATAAGGAAATCTACTGCTACAAAGATGTGGGCAGTCGAATGCCTTGTCACGTGGTTTGTTTTTTTAACTTCTGATGTATTAGACATCAACTCATCTTTGCGGGGAAATGAACGATAAGCCACTTTTCTCACCCGATAAAACAAAAAGAAATCAAGCAGAAGACCACTCAAATCGAACCTAACCAACTATTCAACTAATTGTCTACCAATCAACTACTCGACTAATCTGTCATTTTTTCAAATAGGGAAAGGAACAAAAATGTTGACAAAACTAAATCAAATACTCACAAATAACTCAAACTCGCAGTAGAACAAGAAAGATTCAAAATCGGAATTAGGAAATAGAGATATTTATGCGATTTAAGACATCTTATATGTTTCTCCTTTTTATTTTTTCCATTACATGAAAGTACATTTTTTATTTTGAAATATCAATATTGTGGATAGATCGATTTGTGGATTAGATTGTATGCGGTGCATATTCCTTTATTTAATAAAAATATATTAAAAATAAAAATAAAAAAAGATAACATGTTGATTATATCAAAAATGGTGGGCAACCCAAATTTTAGTTCATCATGGGTAGGGAAATTATTGCTGACACCTTTGGTAAACAAAAACCTACATAGGGAAACTATTGTTGACACCCTTGGTAAACAAAAACCTACATAGCAATTCCAATGCTACGCCATATAAATGATATTGAAATTCTAATAAAATGAATTTCCGAATAATTAAATATAGATACTAGAATATTTCCTTAGTAATGAAATGACCAATACTTGTTCATGGAATTTAAAATAGAATATATAATAATAATTAATATAAATAATTAATATATACGTGTTCTCTATAATGTAAGACATAAAATAGTGACGTTTGTGACAAAATTTCATCTTAATTGGAGAATACTTCATTTGTTGTAACACTCTCTAAAAAATTTTCATGAGATTTTCAAACAACAAAGCTTTTCCTCATAATGTGTGCACTTGTGTTTACTTTCTTTAAATCCCAAAACCTGGAGAATCACTTAGGGGAGAGAAGGGGGGAGTTTTCTTGGTATAATAATTTTTGGATTATTGTAAGAATAGTAGTTTATTTTTAATTACAAATTTTTAAAAGAGTGAACCCCACAATAATTTATAATTATTTAATATTTAATTTTTTGTGATTCAAAATAGATTGCTATTTTTACAGTACATTAAATTATCATCCAATTATTTCTTAATTCAAATTTGAGATATGCTTGGAGCCCATGATAGGGAAATCTTCTATTTAAAAAAGATGGAAAGTCGAATGCCTTGTCACGTGGTTAGTTTTTTTAATTTCTGATGTAGTAGACCAACAACTAGAGCCAAATGAGGAGCCTTGGAGATAAAAGGAGCAAAAAGCGATAATTGACAATCAGTGACCGACACTCGGCATCACATTTCTGTTTACTTTCTCAACCCTTACAGTACTACCACCATTGAGTACCATTAGGAGGAAGTGGATAAACTAATAGCTTTGTTACCCAAGGAGAAGGCGTTATTGGCTCCTAGTATGTTCCTTTACCAAAATTTTTGGTTCCCAATCAACATCCTTCCAAATATCATCACATTCTAGAGGCACTTCAAAGCCAAAGACAATGACATAGTTCTAGCCTTTCAGCCCAAAACACGAACCACTTGGCTTAAAGCCCTGGTGTTCTTGATTGTAAATTGCCACCACTTCAATCCCTCAAACATGCCGCTGCTTGGTTCCATGCCCCATGAACTCGTCCCACTCTTGGAATTCACCTTGTATGCAAATAACGCCAAACCCAATCTCGATGAATTCCCAGAACCAAGGATCTTCTCTACTCACCTTCCTTACCCATGCATACCTGAATCCATGAAGCGATCAAATTGCTAGGTTATCTACATTTCTCATCACGCTCTAGATACCATGGTTTCATCGTGGCACTTTTTCAAGTCTCTAGTGTGGTCAGAGAATCAACCGGAGAGGTCCATGGAAGAGCATTTTGACACCTTCTGTCAAGGAAAAACAGGGTTTGGACCCTTTTGGGATCACACAAGTGAGTATTGGAATGAGAGCTTGGAGAAGCCATACAAGGTGTTATTTTTGAAGAACGAGGATTTAAAGGAAGATGTTGTAGCACAAGTGAAGAAGGTTGCAGAGTTTGTGGGGCTTCCATTCTCTTTGGGGGAAGAGAAGGAAGGTGTGGCTCAAGAAATAGCTGAAACGTGTAGCTTGAGGAAGTTGAAGGATTTAGAGGTGAACAAAATGGGCAAATTCATGCTAAGCTTTGAAAATAGAAGCTACTTTAGGAAAGGAGAGGTGGGTGACTGGGTTAACTATCTCAATCCTCCCATGGTAGCATGTCTCAGTAGCATCATGGAAGAGAAGATGAGTCTGTTTGGGTTGGAGTTCAAGACGTGCTAGTCCTCCTTCCCATGTTGATTTTCCGGTTCAGTTGGCTTTTCTTACTGAGAATATTTATGCTATTGCATGTTCCTTGTGATTTTGAACTGAATCTTTCTTTATCTTGGATCTCTCCACTAAGACTATAGTGTGTGTAAAAGATTTAATGAGCAATTGCGCTAAGAGACCTCGATTTTTCTGTTGCTAGAAGAGTAAACAAGGGACGAGTTATGGTGCATGATAGCCTAGAACCTCCAGTATTAGGTAATTTGTGACCTCAAAGCACCCCAAAAAAACAAAAAAAATCATTATGATCCAACTTATCTATCCCCCATTTGAAACTTTTCCCCTTAGACATCAAAATCAACAATCAATCATCTGGCATCTATTCTTTCATGCGCTTATCCAGAAAATAGATAATTAAAAAAGAAAATCAGAAAGTCTTTATTGGTCACGATGGTAGCATATATCCCGTAGTGCAATCTCTTGGAGTTTTACGCTTGATATAAGCATTCGAGAACACAATCTCTTTTCTCATTCATTTAGTGGCACCCACTAAACAATTCCCGGTATCATCCATAGAGATGCGAAACACTTTCACTATTGCTTTTAACAAAAAGATGCAGCAAACAATAATAGGCATGAGCAGCGACAAAGCCAATCAAGCCTTCTCCAATTTGCCGGAAACGTTAAATGGCAAACCCTATTCCTGTGTCCACAAACCCTTGAGCTTCAAAGTTCTAGGTATCATTTGATCTAATCAACAGCAGGAGCAATAGGTAATCCAGCTTTTGGTAATCCATGTCAACCTTTTCTCCTGGCGTTATGATTCATCAATCACGGAATATAAATAAGTTACTAAGTTCAATCTGATAAGGACTTACACGTGGAATGTGCCCAGGTTTTATGCACTTCTAAGATTTTGCATGGTGTCTGCAACAAGGCGACCGGTGCACCAACTATGTGGTCCCGTTACAAATATAGGAAAAGTTCAATGCCAATTGTTTGTCCAATCGTCCTATCCTAGCTACTGCTCAGCTTTTCAATATGTGATGTATAAAACGCAGACCCCCAACTCCAGTCTTCCCACATCAAGATCCATGAAAAAATCAACTGAGTTGTGGCAATCATGCGAAGCAATCCCTGCAATCGACCATGATACACTAGTTAGATGTTGTGACCCGAGATCTCCTCTACAAATGACAAGGAGAATCGGAAAAAAAGATATCATAGCTGACGAAGATATAATTTGGAGCAAGATGCGAATTTAGAATTTGGAGTAAAAATCATGGGCAAAATGTCGGAAAAGTCATAAATCTATTGTATTAGTGTTAATTTAGTCTTTAGCATTTTAATGATACCAATTTAGTATCAATTAAACATTTTGAACTAATAACAATTCAATCCTTCGAACCAATTTTGACAGGATATTGTTGATGTGAACGCCGATCAGTTTACATGACATGACTGATGTTGATGTGAATAATCTTGAATAATTTTCTTTTCTTTTTTCTTTTTTCCCTTCCCTTCTTTCTTCCTCCAACTGGTCGTTGTGTTAGCAAGGGCAAGCCTTGCGCTAGGCTAGCAAGGCTTGAGCCCTCTCCATACTAGACAATAAGATCATGAAACCTATTATTGATTTTTTCCTGCCATAGTTTTGAGGAGTCTACTCATCTAAATCTCACTTCCTCTTGGTCCCAATGCCAAAATTGTATGCATCTCGTCTTGAAACTTCCCATGAGAATTCAGCATGAAATGCGTAACTATTTTGTCAAAGTTCACTTGATATGACATAAATGACTACGATTCAAAGTAGAATCTTGCAAACTCATGAAAGAAATCAAGAAAACCATATTCTCATGCCTAGAGAGGATCAAGCAAACATCGAGATTTTTGTAAGGCGAGGTTGAAGAAAAAAGAGAAGCTCTTACTTATATTTCTAGATTACATGAAATGGCATGATATAACAAACTTCATGAGCGATTTGAGGAAGAGAAGCATTGTGTGATATCCTGAATTTTGACACTATTTTTGGATTATATGAATTGGTGACATTAATCAAAGCCCCGTTAGTACGATTCCTCTGAGCTGATAATTCATGAGTTAATAGACTTTTCGGAAGCACAATTAAGGATCGATACACGTACAACCAGCAGATTCAATTAGGAATGGACCATTTGACCATAAGGATCTGAGGGGGGGATAATACCGCATTGTTACCAGTCCATTAGTGAATGAAAAAAAAAATCGATTTGGCAGAGGTATGAAGCCGGATTGTTGGTGACTTCCGCATGACTTTGATACACACTATGAACAACGTTAAACCGATTCCTTTTTAACTTTGTACTCGGGATTATGAATTGAACCCCTAAGATTACATGATAATTGAGGGTTGTCCCTGGTTTGAGAATTCACTTAAAAGTGGATAAAAAGCTATTGACCACGGGTCAAATGTGAGTAAAACCCTAAATGGGCGATCGATAGTCTCAACCATACTATAGTCGCAATTAATTTAATTTAACTCCGATTTCAGATATCAACTTTTTGGGGACTTCATAACTTAATATTTGGATGTCACCACGTTAATTCTCAGGTTTTTCGATGAGCTGCAAAGTGTCAGAAAAGGGAATTTTGACTAGAAATTTGAGCCCCCAAGTGGGTCGGGCCAAGACCGGCGGCCCAATGGGCCTTGCACCCATCAAAGACGGCCTAAGGAGGGCCCAAGTTGGCCCAAATTCTTTCTCTTCAGCCCATGGGCCTTCTCTTCTAGAATCTTGATCTTGTTTGTGTGGTCCTTAGCTCTTATGATTGCTTGGTTGATATTCAAACTTGTAGAGTAAGTTGGCAAGGCCTATTAGACAAGCTTGCTAGCTCATTCTCTCTCTCTCTCTCTCTCTCTCTCTCTCGTTGCCGCCCCTCTCTCTCCTTAGCTCACTCTCTCTCTGTTCTCTTTCTTTTCCCCTCATTTCTTCCGTTGTTTCACTGCCCGTACTGTTCGCCCTTACTGCCATTGCTACTACCATTCGCCGGAGCTACTGCCACCATCCACCATGCAACTGTTGCTATCCGAAGTCCAGCCATTGCCCACCGACTGCTTGTTTGAGCCTTAGATGCCATTGCTGCTATTTCTATGAGAAACAATCGCCAGCGTTGGTTCGCCAGAATTCAGCCACCGTCCTCGAGCTAGTCCTGCATAGCCCTTGTCCTCGTCATCACTCCCATGTCGCTGGAATCCTTGAGCGTGTGACTTAATTTCCTAATCTCTTAGTTATGGGTTGATCTTGCTTTAGAATTAGTTTAACTAGTATTAAGTGTGATTAACGACTAATGAGGGTTGTTTAGGCTTAAAGCACAGTTTATATGTCTTAATTATACTTAAGGGAGTTTATGATACGCTAATTGTGGCTTGATTGTGCTTAGTTATTAATTCATTGGGTTTATGATTAATTAGCATTATATTTTATTACTAAGCTTATTTTTGGTTAATTAATTTGGCTAATGAATGTTTAGTATTAGTTAATTATGATTAATTATTTATGGGAATAATTAATTATTATTATTTTATTTTATTTTATGGAAATTAATTATTTATGGAAATATTATATTATTTTGTGGAAATTAGTTAATTATTTATATTATTAATTAATTTTAATTATTAGTTCTTTATGAATAATTAATTATTCTGGAGAAATAATTAATTATGTTCATTTATTGATAATTGATTAAATTGAGCAATATTTATGTTTATTTAACTATTGCTTATTTTCTTAATAATGTTGAGTGGCTTTTAATTTATTAAGGAAGGTTTTATGAAATTAAATTACTTTGGTTGGGTAATTATTTATGGGATTGATAAATAGCTATAATTATTTTGTAGGAGTTAATTATTTATCTGAATGATTGACTATAGTATTATATAATTTATAAATGAGTATTTTTTTAATATAATCCTAGTCTATACTTGTTTTGTTTATTTATGGGAATAATTTATTATCGTTAGTTGTTGAGACACGTGATTGATTGTCGTTGACTATTGAGACACATGATTGATTATCGTTAATTGTGAGATGTGTGTTTAATTATCGATAATTGGCTGACGCACGTGATTGATTATCGAAGTGTTTAATTGTGGACAAGTTGTTGACAAGTATCGATTACTACGGGAATAATCACTACTAATTACTACATTGAGTACCATGTGAATATTAGGGCGTTAGTCGGTTGAGACTGATTGTTGGATTACAACTTGAACTATTATGTTATTAGTTGTATTTGGAACTGTTGAATTATGCACATTCATGTGATCATTGATTATCGTTGTATTACATTATACATGTGTTAATTGTAATATTATGCTGTGTAAGCACGAACCATGGTTGCATTGACGATAGAGAAAATAAAGAAATGAAATGGTTGATGATTGTGCTGCATGGTCACATAAAGGGGATACCTAGCATTGCCAAAAGATTGCCAACCCTTGGGGTTGTCTAGCAGTGGTCAGATGCTAAGTCGCGATAGAAGTCGGACTAATACTCTTTTGGGAATGCCATCTAGAGGGAGGTCTATGACATAGCCGTGCCTAAGGGAGGACGATGCTTGATTTTTGGACCAATAGATTGCCAACCATAAGGTTGTGCCATCACCCGAGATGTCATAATAATCGAAACACGTGCGGATGTTAATGCATGTAAAAATTCGATGGGTGTTCTGATTTTATGAAATGCTTGTTGAAGTTGAAGTTGTCATGGCTTGAATTATATTATATTTGTAGGGTGCGTGTGTCAAGCTAAGTTGAGATCGCTTGTGATTATATTTGATGGCTGTGGATTTACATTGTGGCTAAGTTGCTTACATGTTTATAGGTAAGGCAAAGCAGAGGTCGCTTTGTAATTGATTTGCTCTCAGTATTAAGTTGCCTAGTTAGCTTGTAGTTGATGCGAGCAAAATTCCTAATCGAGGCTTGGGATTTTAACTTACTGAGTTTATTTTACTCTATCATGGTTAACATTTTTAGGGCCCTAGTATGATGCCTGACCCGGTGAGGTTCAGTGCTCCCGTGGACATGAGCACCTCCGTAACTACGTGACTTGTCCCGAGTCGCAATTTTGTTTATGAGCAGCACGTGACGACAATTTGAGTGGACGAGGGACAGAGTGACTATTACATGCCACATGTCTTCAAGGCATAGTACGTCAAGCGAGGGGACATGATGTACAGTTCCCTAAGAGGTTATGACGAGCCTCCATTGCACGAGGAGCCGGGTGATAAGGTATGTGATTTGATGGACCTCGATCCCCCTGATAGCACAGTGATGGACCCCTCTTTGGGTGAGTTTGACCCTTATAACACTAGTGATTAAGCACCTGTCATCTTTTTTTTTTTTTACTGACCCTCTCCTCCTTTTTGGTAATAGTATGTTAGCCAAGCTTAGTCATTTTTTATGTTGACCTTGGAACACCGCCTAAAGAAGGGCCAGTACATGTACTGTTCCCCAAGACTTGCGTAACATCTTGAAATTCGAGCCCTTTGAGGGATGAATGAACGTTAATTTCACCAATGCATTGTTGGTTGATCTCACTCGGAACTGATCACTCCTGAGATACTGACATTGAGGGGAAAGGCTAATGAGAATAGAACTCGTGCGACTAAAGAACTTGACCTGAGAAAACGACTCGACTGTGAGACTTGTGTAAGGACGATCTTATAGATATGCATGCTGATTCTAGGGACGAATAGAAGTCAATTCGCGGACAGAAATAATGGGATGGCGGGTGATTCCGTCTACTATTATTGAACCCGCAAACGGCTCTATGTCGATCCTTGATAATCGCGTACTTTGAAATAAGAATCGATCCTTCGCAATTTCATGTAGTCAAGGACGTCATGTAGGTAAGAGTCGATTACGCGTGAATCCTCAAAGCCACCTGTCAGTCTAAGTAGTACCAAAACGACATTCGGGCGAAATTGACAAGGCATGTGAATTCAATATTAGACTTCGAATTTTCGGGAACGTTTGAGAAGGACTTTTGGATAATTCTTAGACAGTCAACAGTGCCGGTTGAGCCGAGTTTTTGAGAAATGGGATTTTGGACCAAAAACTTGAGCCTATGAGGACGTGGGCCGGGCAAGAATAGTTAGGGCCTCACACCCAAGGTGGGACGGCCACCGTGGAAGATCGAGACAACAAGCAAGTCCGTTGGACCAAACCAACCCCTCACCCGTCTTAGCCTGTTATCCAAACTTGAGCCAATTCGAGCCCAACAAATTCCTAAGCCCGTTCCTACCCATTTCCCAGCCCATTTTCTAGGCCCGCCCTTCATTTTCAGCACAAGGGCACATTGGGAAATGTGCAAGGTGGAAATGACTAAAATGCCCTTGGATATTTTGAAGAAAAGTAAAAAAGAAGAGAGAGAAGATGATGTCATCTTTCTTGGGAATTGGGGAAGGCATTAAATGGCCTTAATGAAGCCTATCTTCAGCCCTCACTTCACTCTCTCTCTCCCCTCTTTAGCTCCAAAAATCGTAGCCCCTTTCTCCCCTTGTTTCCATTCGTTCCTGCAGTTTCTGCTTCTGACCTCTCACCGAGTTTTGAGTTGTTTATTGCCTTTTCGGTGGAATCTCGGGCCATGCCACCTATTAATCTGTTCAGAATAGAAAAAACGTTCATATGGCATTGCCCGTTCGCCGAACGAAGTCTCCGGGCGATTAGTACGGCCTCCGAAAGTCACTGCTCGCCAGACCGCCTACTGTAGTGGCAACTTTGCATAGTTCCGCCTTTTCCTCCGTTTCTCTCCCATTTTGACCAAACCACCACCCATACGCTCAACTCTCCCTCGACCACCGGGAGCCACTGGTCGCCGGCCTGCCGCTTGCCAGAGCTCCGGTGAGCTCTGTTCACCGCTTTTCCTCTTCAAGCAGGGCTGTTTTAAGAAGTTCAGGGGGATTTCGAGTTTGTTGTTGCTATTCTCAGCCTCGAAATTGCCTTGGATCGTCATGGTAGAGGTCCCTAGGTGTCGGGTTTGTCGCCGGCCCGCTTAACATGTGAGTTTACAGTGAGATAACGTATAAGGGATTTGACTGCGTGGTAAGGCAACAAGGAAGATTTGTTGCTTACGCTTCATGACAATTGAGGTAATTGGATTTAATGGAAGTCAAATAAGTTTTATCTTGATGATTTGAGGAGTTGTAGGTATGGGATCATAAGAAATGATCTATTAAATGATGATAATCTTTCATAAGAATTACGGTGGATGATTTATTGTTCAGAAGTCTTAGATTCGATTAAGATATGAATTTACGAAGGTAGATTATTTCAGGAGATATATAAGCTAGGGATTTGAGGAATGGATTTTTGTTTTCGGTGGATTAAGAATTAATTATCCCTTGATGCTAGATGGATGAGTGGTGAAATAGCATTATCGATGATTTCTTCTCGAGGCATCAGAAATGATTTGAAAAGGTATTTGAAAGCCTTTAGTGCAATAAATGACATTTGATTTGCACTAATTTTCAAGTGGTTGAGGCGAATTCTTGGTTTGGTTATTAAAATGGACATGAAAGGAATGTTGAAAGAAAAATCAGTGGTTTGTGGAATTTGGATAGCGGTTTGATGGAAATTTAGTTAATCAGATTTCAAGTGTCGGTAAGTGACCTCGTGGAAACGAACTCATGAGTTGACAAGCTGGAGAAAGTTTTGCATTTTACGGTGCTTAGATGAGGTTAAAACCGTGAGGCTTGGTATGGGACAGGCCAAAGCGGATAGTACCGCTATGAGATAATGCATGTCAAAAAGGGACTTTTGCTAGTAGTGGTGCAGTTCAAAGATGCCTGTAACGACTGATTCGATGAGGGCAGGAAGTGGTTGTTGGGGCTAAAGTGCCTAAGTAAGGAGTGACTCCCGGCTGGCTTCTAGGATGTTGAAAGGGGCATAAATGAACTAAACTATGCACTGTGCAAAAAGAGAGTGCTCGTGGGATAAGATTTTATCATAATGGTATAGCAGAAATATGGTCAAGTTTGTGGAACTCCAGTCTATGGAATGAGGTCAGAGAACTGGGAATCATTGGTTCAAAAATTGGTTTAGCAGTTATTGAATGCAATTCAGATCATTAGAGACAAATTAAAGACCACTTAGAGTCATCAGAAGAGTTATGCAGATAAGTATCATAGACCATAGGAGTTTAAGGTGGGTTATAATGTGTTTTTGAAAGTATCGTGGATGAAGGGTACTTCTAGATTTGGCAAAAAAAGAAAAGTTAAGTTCGAGGTACGTAAGACCCTTTGAAATTTTGGAAATGATTAGGGTTTTAGCATATCGTCTTCCGTTGCCATCGAAGCTTGCTCAAGTACATGATGTTTTCCACATGTCCATGTTGAGAAAGTACGAACCGAACCCAACTCATGTTTTGAATTTTGAGGAACTGGAGATAGACGACAGGGTGTCGTACGTGGAGAGGCCGATATGAATAGAGCATCGTAGAGAGCAAGTACTTTGAAACAAGACTATCACCTTAGTTAAGGTGATCTGGTAGTATCGTAAAATAGAGGAAGCTACACTGGAAAGTGAAGAAATAATGAAACATCAACACCCCCATTTTTTAAGGATTTGACAATAGCAGCAAATTTTGATGATGAAATATTTTTAAGGGGGGAAGAGTTGTAACATCCTGAAATTTGAGCCCTTTAAGGGATGAATGAACGTTAATTTCGCCAGTTCATTGTTAGTTGATCTCACTCGGAGCTATCCCTCCTGAGATACTGACTTGAGGGGAAAGGCTAATGAGGACAGAACTCATGCGACTAAAGAACTAGAACTGGGAAAACGACTTGACTGTGAGACTTGCGTAAGGATGATCCTATAGATATGCAGGCAGATTCTAGGGACGAATAAAAGTCAATTCGCGGACAAAATTAATGGGACGACAGGTGATTCCGTGTACTGTTATCGAACCCGCAAACAGCTCTATGTCGATCCTTGATAATCGTGTATTTTGAAATAAGAATCGATCCTTCGCAATTTCATGTAGTCAAGGACGTCCATGTGTCGAGAAGTCTTGAACGTGAATTGGCACGAGTTGGTTACGCATGAATCCTCAAAGCTGCTTGTCAGTCTGAGTAGTACCAAAATGGCATTCAGGTGAAATTGACAAGGCATGTGAATCCAATATTGGACTTCAAATTTTCGGGAACGTTCGAGAAGGACTTTTGGACAATGCTTCTTAGACAGTCAACAGTGCCGGTTGAGCCGAGTTTTTGAGAAAAGGGATTTTGGTCCGAGAACCCGAGCCTATGAGGACGTGGGCCGGGCAAGAATGGTCAAGGCCTCACACCCAAGGTGGGATGGCCACCGTGGAAGACCAAGACAACGAGCAAGTCCGTTGGACCCAACCGACCCCCCACCCGTCCTAGCCTGTTATTCAAAATTGAGCCAATTTGAGCCCAACAAATTCTCGAGCCTGTTCCTACCCATTTCCCAGGCCTACCCTTCATTTTCAGCTCAAGGGCATATTAGAAAATGTGCAAGGTGGAAATGACCAAAATGCCCTTGGATATTTTGAAGAAACGTCAAAGAGAAGAGAGAGAAGATGATGTCATCTTTCTTGGGAGTTGGGGAAGGCATTAAATGGCCTTAATGAAGCCTATCTCCTGCCCTCACTTCACTCTCTCTCTTCCCTCTTCAGCTCCAAAAATCGCAGCCCCTTTCTCCCCTTGTTTCCCTTCATTCCTGCAGTTTATGCTTCTAACCTTTCACCGAGTTTTGAGTTGTTCATTGCATTCCCGGTGGAATCTCGGGCCGTGCCACCTATCAATCTGTTCAAAATAGAAAAAAGTTCAGATGTTGTTGGCTGTTCGCCGAACGAAGCCTCTGGCCGATCTGTACGTTCTCCGGAAGTCACTGTTCGCCAAACCGCCTACTGTAGAGGCAGCTATGCACAGTTCCGCATCTTCCTCTGTTTCTCTCTCATTTCGATTAAACCACCACCCATACGAGCCACTAGCAACTCTCCCTCGACCCCTTGGAGCTGCTGGTTGCCGGCCCGCCGCTCGCTGGAGCTCTGGTGAGCTCCGTTCAGCCGTTTTCCTCTTTAAGCATGGCTATTTTTAGAAGTTCAGGGGGATTTTGAGTTTGTTGCTACTGTTCTCAGCCCCGGGACCGCCTTGGATTGTCATGTGGTAGAGGTCCCCGGGTGTTGGGTTCGTTGCCACCCCCGCGTTCGGGTCGCCAACCCGCTTAATGGGTGAGTTTAGCCCTAATCCCTATTTAGTGCCTAAACTTGCTTAAGGTGGGTAATTAGTGTTAATGTTGATTTAGATGTTTAATTAATTTGTATTAGTCCTAAGATAAGTGGTTAGATAGATGATTAAGATTAGATTAACTTAATTTTGTTTATTAAACTTAATTGTGATTAATTATTGCTTAATGGTAGATTATGTGATTTTTGTGGATTAATTAAGCATGTTTAGTTTAATTTGCTTGATTAATGATTTTAATTAATGTTTTGTTTAATTTATGGATTTAATGTATTAATTAATTAAATTATTTTATAATTTCGAATTATTAATATTTTTGAAAATTAATTATTTTGGGGAAAATAATTAATTGATTATTTATGTGAAATGGTTTTAATTGAGTAATTTTGTGGGAAAATTACTATGGTCTAATTTTCTAAAGTCCATAGTATTTATATACTACATTATTAAATGGCATTGATTTATTAAAGAAGGGTTTTCATTAAATGAAATTATTTGGGTTGGATATTAATTATGGGATTGGAAAATAATTATAAGTATTTTGTGGGACTTAAATTATTTTATCGGGACAATCGAATATAGTATTAAATGCTTCTTAAATGAGAATGGTTGATTGTCGTAGTTATGATGACACGCGTTTATTTATTATTGAATATTGAGACACGTGATTGGGTACCGGTAATTATTGAAGTGCGTGATGATTTTGGAAAAGTATGCAAGTACTGTGATGTTGATTGGTTGGAATTGATTGTCAGATTGTGACTTGAAATGATGATTGTTGCAACTTTTGTGAATGGATTGCTTGATAAGATGTTGCATGATCACATTAAGAGAGGGAACCCAGTGTTGTCGGAAGACCGCCAATCTTTATGGGGTTGTGTCATAACCGTTTGGTTGCTTGACTTCGGTCAGATGTCTGACGGGGGACATGTTGCGGGACTGCGGTAGTGGGCAAGTCCTATGCTCCTTCGGGAAAGTCGTTAGAGGGAAGGGATGACCCCTGACGTCGCCGTGCCTCGAGGTAAAAAGGACGAAGCTGGCTTGGCCAGGAACCGCCAACCATAAGGTTGTGCCGTGACCCAGGAGGATGGGTCGTAATAATCAGAGTATGTGTGAGTGTGAGACATGAGAAAGTTGTGTGAGATGCTCTGATTATTTGCATGCTCTTAATGTCATGATGATTGCATTATTTATGGTATGCACGCATGAGTTGACAGTCGTGCAGGGTGTAGCAATGGCTAGGTGAGATTGCTTGTGACACGACTCGCATGTGATTGATGAATTGTGTCATCTAACGGTCATGTGCCTTGTTTGCATTGTATGAGATTTGACGTGCATGGTATGACAGACCGGATAAGGTTACATGCGAACCGAATATTAATTGTTAGTTTGCCTTGTCTATTGTTTGGTCTGTTATTTGCTAGCTCTCTGTTATTGGGTTGAGTGGGGGGTGGTTCTAGAGAGATACCCCGGGTTGAGTTGACATACTAACCGAGGCTTAGGGGGAGAACTCGCTGAGATTTTATCTTAACCCGTCATGATTAACCATTTTCAGGCCCCTAGAATGGCATACCTGTAGTGGAGAATCCTGCCTCCGCTCCACCAGTGATCAATCCGATGGAGCTTGGTGTTGAACTCGAGGGTTCTTGTGTATAGCTGGATTAGCCTAGTTTCTTTTTTATTTGGCTTAGAGGATGGATTGACCCTTTTTGTTGAGCTTGTAATTCGAAAAATGATCCTTCGTTGGTTAATCCAATGAAGATGTATAAATGAGTAGTTGTTGTTGTTCTTACTATTCATCCCTCTATCCCTGTATTAATTGTTTGTTTGTCTAGGGGTGGTTCGTCTTTCGCTTGCGTTTAACGAAATATAAAATAAATGGTCGTCGACAAGTCCTGGGACGTCACTTTCAATTGACCATGGAAATGGGGTTCCCGCGAGCTGACACTAACATTTGCAGATAAATGAAATGTGGTGCTATTGATTTACTATTATGTCTTTCTGCTATCCCTACTCAATGTTTGACTAGGTGTGTTTAGTATTGTTTTCATATGTACTTAATGACAAGATAAAATGAACCGGTAGGCAACAAAACCTGAGACGTCGCATGTTTCGGACCACAAATGAATTGAAATTATCTCGAACTCGAGGGTCGGGACATAACACATTGACTTAATTCTATCTAATCTAAGCCCAAGTGCAAGCTTTTCCTTTGTTTTTTTCTGGATTTCAAAGCTACGGTGTACTTATTGAGGGATAATAAGTTTCCATCAACTGTGTTGGGTACGATACCCGATACACACGCACAATTAATATGCTTAAATGAAGAAGCACGTCATGTAGCACTTAGTGAGACCTCGCGTGTCCGGAGCCGAAAGAATTGTCTAGTCATAGAAATTCTTCTCAGCGCCAAACGTGAAGCATTAAATAAAGAAGATTTGGTCTCATGGAAGCTTTTTCTCTTTCAGCCGCAAGTGGAAAATTGAAGATTGAGGCTTGCTGTTTGTCTCCATTCTCCATTCATTAAATGCAAGTCTTGACTTTTCCCTTCCTTTATGCATGCCCATGGACTTGGACGTCCAAATTTTCTCCCTTCCTTAAATGCATGCATGCCCATGAGAAATGGAGGGTGCGGCTACGCTTCTTCAGACTTTGTCTTGTGGGCTACTGCTATCGTTTATTATTAAATAAAGAGGAAGGCAGGAGCTACGCCCATTGTTTCACACGTCAGTGCATGACAATTGCGAAGTTCACATTCATCCAGTTCTCTTCCCATGCTCCTATAACAGGAGGACGTCGGAGGCCGAAGAGAAGAAGCCGTCTGGTGAGAGCTCCAGAAAGAGAGGCATGAGCTCGGAGAGATTTGTGCATGAGTTAATTGAGTTGAGTTATTAAACACTGTGAGTATTGAGTATACATTAGGGCTGGGAAATACTTGAGTGTGTAAGCAAATGTAATTCTGTAATTCTCCGATTTATAGTGGATTATTTTGCTGACTCTCCTCGTGGACATAGGTTTTGATATTCGGACCGAATCACGTAAATTCCGATGTCCTCCATATTTTTTTTGTTCCTCATTTTATTTCTTCGTTAATTTCTACCGCTACCAACATAATTGCAAATTGACGATCCACTTCCGCTGGGCTGCCATTTTCAACAAACTGAATAAATAATAACCATTTTGTTTCTATATTTTTCTATTTTTTGTTTTCAGTAATAAGTTTAGAACATATTTCTATTTGATAACATAATTTCATTTTTTATTTCCAGGACAAATTTTTAGCTCCATTACAAGTTTGGAGCTGAGTTGAGAAGTAGAAATTTTCTATTTTTTTATTTTATTTTTGGAACATAAATGAGAATTAAAAGTTTTATTCATCGATTGTCCTTGTCACCCATCGCCGGCCATTTGCTGCTGCCTAGGAGAGATATATTTAAGAAAATTTATTAAATAAATTTTTATTCCGTGAAGAAATTTACTGAAAAAGCATGGCCAAGCACCGACGTACCTTATCCGGCCCTACCTAATGAGAATTAGAGGATACGGGCACCCATGGAACTTGCCCAAGTACATCAGATTTAAGATGTGCTTGAAATCCATGAGAAAGGGAGATCATGGCGCCAGGCTGTATGCCAACCCGCTTTCCAAGCGTCCCACCCTAGCGACATGGATATATGCAGCCTTTCGAGGAAATGACGGACGTTTGGCATTTCCCATACCTTCAAGGGGCAGGACATTGATTGGGGTCATATAATGAGCCGTGGAGATAAAGTCCCGACAAAAAACAACGAAAAACCAACACTCGCTAGCAACAAAAAAACGATTAGTCCTTTACTTTCATGTGCTTGTTTCGATTTGTACTCAAACCCCAAGCCTGGCGGTAACACCACCATGGCACACCAGCAACTTTCTTCGCAGTCCGCCATCGTAGGTACTGAAGAACATGAGCAGGAGGCCATTTAATGAACTGATTGCTTCGCTTCCCATGAGCAAAGGCTTGGTTCGTCCTGTCCATCGCCTTTACCAAAACTTTGGATGCCCGATCCCCGTGCTTCCCAATGTGATAGCGTTCCAGCGGCACTTCAAAGCCAAAGACGAGGACATCGACCTTGTCTCTCAATCCCAAATCAGGAACCACCTGGCTAAAGGCCTTGGTGTTCTCCTTTGTCAATCGTTCCCACTTTGACATCTCCAACACGCCCTTACTCACTTCAAAACCCATGAAGTCATTCTTTTCATTGAGCATAAGCTGTGGCCCGACCTTGATGGCCTAGCTGAGCCAAGGCTCTTTGTGATACACATCCCTTATCCATCCTTGCCGGAGAGCATCAAACAGTTGGATTGCCTGATCATTTACATTTGCCGAAACCCATTGGACACTATAGTTTCCTCTTGGTACTTCTACCCTGAGGCGGCGCGAACACAAGGCTGCCCAGAGTGGTCCTTGGAAGAGTATTTCGAGACCTTTTGCCAAGGGCAAATCTTGTGCGGGCCCTTTTAGGATCACATCACGACGTACTGGCAAGAGAACTTGTAGAGGCCATCCAAAGCGTCATTCCTCAAGCACGAGGACTTGAAGGAAGATATTAACCCGTTTGGTTTAGCTTTCCCAAAGTGCTTTGAGCCCCCTAAACCCTCTTGGAAAAAATATCAAACGTTTGGTTCAGCATTTGGGTCCTTATTGGCCAAATGCTTGCATTTGGAATGTTGAAAGCCCAAAGCAAGTGGTGACTTATTTGGAACTTTCTGCATTTAGGAGATGCAAGTCAAACCATCTTTGACTAATTTTTTTTTAGTGTTTTGGAAATCTCCTGCACTAGCTATGGACCTTCAACGGCGCTACCTGGGTTGGCAGTGTCACCAAAGGTCGCGACCTCAAGCCATGACGCTTGGGTTTGTGCCACCCAGACGGAGGTCGCATGGCTTCAAGCAATGCTGCATGGGTTGCACAAACCTAGGCTTCGCAACCTGAGGTTGTGACCTCCGGCAACGACGCCTAGGTTGCTCGAACCCAAATATCGCGCTTGAGGTGTGACCTTAGGCAACACCAACAACCGAGATGACCTCAAACGATGCCAGTGATCCAATCTGGCCGCCGAATAGCAACGCCGGCCACTAGATTTGAACTGCTAGCGGTGGTCGACAAATGTAGGTTTTGTTGGTGCACAGCAAAAGTTCGATGCCATTTCACCTAGAGAGATCTCTTAGGGGAAAATTCAAGTTCGAGCCTGTCAATATATTTAGTTGAACTCACCTTAACTCAAGAGCTTAAGCTAGTGAGTTATAGACCAACTAGTATATATTAATTGCTTCACACCACACCAATTCTCTGATGTGGGACTACTTCTCTAACACAATTCACACGTGTATCCTAACAATCACCCATTCACATGTAAGCTGTAATGTTAGGCCTACTCTCCCTTAAATCAAATATCCTTCTAGCCCAACATCATTTTTATGGGCTTGCATTATTACACTACAACACCCACGTAGGCCATCCTCATGGGCCCACATTGTTACACCACAACGCATATTTGCTCAGAAACCTTAAATCAGATATCTTTTTAGCCCAACATCATCCTTACGGGCCTGTATTGTTATACCACAAAGCCCACCTAGGCCATTCTCACGGGCTCATGTTGTTACACCACAATGCCTATCTGCCCAGAAACCGTAACCATCAACTCTGATACCAGTTGTTGGGAGTGCACATCAGAACTCTAATACATTTTCACCTGGGGAGATCTCTTAGGGGGAAACCCAAGCCCGAGCCTGTCAATATATCTAGTTGAATCTACCTCAATTCAAAAGCTTAAGCTAGTGAGTTACGGGTCAACTAGTATATATTAACTGCTCCACACTACATCAATTCTCCGATGTAGAACTACTTCTCTAACACAACTCACACGTGTATCCTAACAAATTTATTCTTTTCTTTTTCTTTTTTAAATCACCAAAAGCCTATTCCAAATGTATGATTACCAAATAATATTTAGGCTAAAGTCATTTTAGAAAACCCTTTAGATTGTAATTTGCCAAATTCTTTAATTTTCGCCAAATGCCCCTTGAACTAAAGATACTTGGGGAAATGTAAAGTCACTTCCCCATATCTGAACCAAATGGGCCCATTATAGGATAGCTAAAGAAGGTGGCCAAGTTTGTGGGGGCTTTCCTTCACACAGGAGGAAGAGGAGGGAGGTATGATCGAAAAGATAGCCAAAATGTGCAACTTGAAGACCCTAAAGGACCTGTAGCTCAAAAATTCGACAAATTGCTGGACAAATTCATCGAGAAGAGATGCTTTCTAAAAAAAGGGGAGGTGGGTGATTGGGTTAACCATCTCACTCCTCCCACGGTGGATTGCCTAAATGGCATCTTGCAATAGAAAATCAGCCCCTTTGGATTACGGTTAAAACGTGTTGAGTGTTAAATACTTTCACTTTCTCTACATGTGTCACTAGAAATAAGTGAAATTAATAATAGAGGGATTTGCAGCCCTCCTAATTGGTGTAGTATAGAGAACTCAAGAATCCTTGACTTCCTCGTACTGTAAACTCCTACCATCCCATATGTGTTGTCCACGTGTTCAATTAGAGAGCAGGTCTTCATAAATTTACTATTAATTCATCAATTTTTCAAAAAGTAATCCAAAATTATTTGTATGATTTCTGATCTGGGTCCATCTGAATGCATCTTTTTGTTTCTTCTTAATCTTGGATCAATCAATTTTCTTCTAAATTATGAGCAAAGGATCAGAAAATTCCCCTTATTTCACATTAGATCTAAAGTTTGAATTATATTGAGCCCTTCTTTCAACAAAAGAGATGACACTTCCATAACAAAATTAGTAATTGTGTGCTATTGTTTGTAGTTTCGTCATGAAGTTTTACATTCACGCATCGCCTTTTACACAATTCCATAACATGTGCTTCCATGATCATTGCGTGCTATCTTTCGTTATGTTATGCACGCAACAAGATGGTGCTATGATAGGATTCAATTGTTTCTACTTTTATTAGGGTTTTTTCACTTTACTAGAATTATCAACTTTTATTTATCTAACTTTCCAAACCATTAAATTTAGCAACTCTCTTAAGAATTGTCAACTTTTATTGGTGCTATTACCAACTTATATTTCAATTAAGTGACTCATGAGTTTTGCATTATCAGTTCTTATTTGAGTTAGTTACTGACATTTGTTTGGTTTGCTTAACTTATCAATTTTCTTATTTTTGATAAAAAAATCTCTTATCATTTATAAATGTCTATTTACCATTTTCACCAGCATGTGCGACTATTCTAGGAGACTATTAATTTGTATTGCAGTTAACTACTCAAAAAGAAAAGGAAAAGAAAATGATAAAAAGAAAAATAATTAAAAAATTCACAAAAATTGTTAACGTAAGTGATTTCCAACTAAAATTAATCGGAATGACAAAATTAATGAATTGTTCAAAGGTTTATAACTAATTGACACAATTGAAAAATATAAGATTAAATTGACAATTTATTAAAAAATTTATGAAAAAATTGGCATAATTGAAAATTTAGGATTGAATTGACCGTTATACAATAAGTTTAGGAGTTTTTTAAATAATTTTCTCAACATAAAAACGATTATGATCCAAACCGAATGTTGCAAAATCATGGAAGGGAACCTATTTAATAATTACTCGATTTCTTGAAAATTCCCTGACCTACCATGGATGGCCTGCTTTCATCATATGTGAGATGTGGACTAACTTTGATGCAAGAAAGGTAGCTCATGACATGTACCACTCCATCAATATACAAAATAATCGGAAATTCGAGGGTTTCAATCAAATCCCATTGTATTGCAGTTAACTACTCAAAAAGAAAAGGAAAAGAAAATGATAAAAAGAAAAATAATTAAAAAATTCACAAAAATTGTTAACGTAAGTGATTTCCACCTAAAATTAATCGGAATGACAAAATTAATGAATCATTCAAAGGTTTATAACTAATTGACACAATTGAAAAATATAAGATTAAATTGACAAGTTATTAAAAAGTCTATAACAAAATTGGCATAATAAAAAAGTTGAGGATTGAATTGACCTTTATATAATAAGTTTAGGAGTTTTTAAAATAATTTTCTCAACATAAAAACGATTATGATCCAAACCAAATGTTGCAAAATCATGGAAGGGAACCTATTTAATAATTATTCGATTTCTTGAAAATTCCCTGACCTACCATGGATGGCCTGCTTTCATCATATGTGAGATGTGGACTAACTTTGATGCAAGAAAGGTAGCTCATGATATGTACCACTCCATCAATATACAAAATAATCGGAAATTCGAGGGTTTCAATCAAATCCCATTGTATATCATAAATCAGTTAATCATGAGAAACCAAAACATGAGTCTTGTAGGATATAAAGTGGGCGCAGAAGCCGGCGGAAAATTAAAAATATGCCACGAAAATGTATCATCGCCTAAAAATAGGCTTAGAAAGCTTATAAAGAATCCTTCGGACCTCTATTTCTTGATAGAACCTCAAATCTCAGTAGCTCCACATATGTAATCACCTCTTATTAAATAAAGGGAAAAGTACACCAAAAACCCTTAACTATGCCCTTTGGGACAATTTTACTCTGAACTTTTTTTTTGGTCATAAAAAACCCCAAACTATGCCACTTGGGACAATTTTATCCTGAACTTTTTTTTGTACCACTAAAAACCCTAAACTATGCTACTTGGGACACATTTACCCCAAATTTTTTTTTGCCAAGGGCATTTTCATCTTTTTTATCTTCCACTTGAAAAAAAAAGGAAAAGACAAAAATGCCCTTCAGTTAAAAAATTTGGGGTAAATGTGTCCCAAGTGGCATAGTCAGAGAGGGGAAGAGGAAAAAAAAAGAAAAAAAAAAAGAAAAAAAAAAAAAAAGGAAAAGACGAAAATGCCCTTCAGTTAAAAAATTTGGGGTAAATGTGTCCCAAGTGGCATAGTTTAAGGTTTTTTGTGGCACGAGAAAAAGTTCGGGGTAAAATTGTCCAAAATGGCATAGTTTGGGGTTTTTTATGGCACAAAAAAAAGTTCAGGGTAAAATTGTCTCAAGTGGCATAGTTTGGGGTTTTTTATGGCACAAAAAAAAGTTCAGGGTAAAATTGTCCCAAGGGGCATAGTTTGGGATTTTTGGTGTCCTTTTCCCTTAAATAAAACCAGAAATTGAGAGTGATGGATTTTATGTCCGAAGAAGACAAAACTCAAATAAAATGTTTCTTTACGACAACAGAAAAACTGAATTATGGATTTGCCAATTTTGACTAAACCTTTCCCACGAAGCACCTTCGAGTCCCCAAAGAAAGGCCTTATAAATTATTACAAAGCGCGAATCATGTGTTTGGTGCTATCCGCAATAAAAGTTTTACCTAGTAACATATTAAAATTGATGAAGGTGTGCGCACAAGAAATTAATAGAAATAACTTGCAAGGAATCTATTAGGGGGTTCGTTATTTTTCACATGTGTTTAGAGGGTATGTGACGCCTACAAAGCAGTGAAGTTGCCAGATTCTTTGCGACGCACTTTCCTTCCTTATTCATCTTGGAGAGCGTCAAACAATCAAAACGCCGGAATATCTATCGCAACTTGTTGCACTTTCATTGTTTATGAGTTAGTTACAAGCTTTATTTTTTTTTAATTTTCTCAGTGGAAAAGTTGTTAAATTTAAGAAAAAACACACACACAAACAATCAAAACGCCGGAATATCTGTCGCAACTCGTTGCACTTTCATTGTTTATGAGTTAGTTACAAGCTTTATTTTTCTTTAATTAAGTTTCTCAGTAGAAAAGTTGTTAAATTTTTTAAAAAAAACACACAAAACAAACACATTTGGGTAACTAATATAGATTGATGTTTTCTAAAGATCAATAACAAATTCAATGGATTGCTAATCAAGCAAATAAAATTTCACATATCAATAGAAAAAAAAAGTTGGTAAATAAAAAAAACGTACATGCTCGTAAGTAATTCAAATAAAAATTAGTAACCATTAGGGCACTGTTTTCACATGGGAAGGAGGAGTTGGAGGTAGAGGATTCGAATCCCGCATTTTCAATGAGTTAAAGTAATGATATTTAATTTCATATGTGAGTTTCAATTTCTACAACTTGAAAGAAGACGGATTAAAAGTCTGAGAGTGAGAGTTATGGTAGAATTAATAAAAGAAATAATTAGTAACAAAAAATTATTTGATAATTCCATCCGACAAACATTTAATGAATGACCGAGATTTTTGTAGCTGGCTAGCTCCGGGGTATGGTGACTTCTCAAACTGTGAATCAGGAAATGCGAGCAACACGACGGGTAAGTTTATGCACGTTTGAGATTTGCTTGGAACGTGCGAGGAGGTCATCAATGCAGCAACTGTGTGGTCCTGTTACAAAGACATGGAATGTTCAACGCCGGCTAAAAAAAAGAAAAGGAAACCCAAACGTACCAACCATTAAATGCCAATTGGCCGTCCAATCGTCCTACGCTCCCAGAGTCACATACCTGCAGCCTTTTAAGGCGGAGAACATCGACTGCAGTCAACAACGAAACACTCGCTAGCCAGAGAAAGGTAAGAGCTTCACTTTCATGTGCCTGTTTCGATTCGTACTCAAGCACCAAGCCTAGCGGTACCACCACCATGGCACACCAGCAACTTTCTTCGCAGCCCGCCATCGCAGGTACCGAAGAACATGACCGGAAGGCCATTGATGAGCTCATTGCTTCACTTCCCCAAAGTAAAGGCGTGGCTTTTCCTTTCCAATGCCTTTACCAAAACTTTTGGTGCCCCATCTTCGTGCTTCCCAATGTGATCGCGTTCCAGCGGCACTTTGAAGCCAAACACAAGGACATTATTCTAGCCTCTCAGCCCAAATCAGGGACTACCTGGCTAAAGGCCCTAGTGTTCTCCATCGTTAACCGCTCCCGCTTCGACATCTCCAACACGCCTGTGCTCGCTTCGAACCCCCATGACCTCATCCCTTTCTTCGAGTTCCAGCTGTATGGAAGCAAACTGAGGCCTGACCTTGACGGCCTGGCCGAACCAAGGCTCTTCGCGACGCACATCCCTTACCCATCCTTGCCGGAAAGCATCAAGCGGTCAAACTGTCGAATCATTTACATCTGCCGGAACCCATTGGACACCCTGGTTTCCTTTTGGCACTTCTTCCTCGAGAAGGTGCGGTCAGAAGACCAGCCAGAGTGGTCCTTGGAAGAGCATTTCGAGGCCTATGGACAAGGGAAAATCTTGTTCGGGCCCTTTTGGGAGCACATGTTGGGATATTGGAAGGAAAGCTTGGAGAGGCCACACAAGGTGTTGTTCCTCAAGTACGAGGACTTGATGGAAGATATTGTGGGAAACCTGAAGAAGGTGGCTGAGTTTGTGGGGCTTCCCTTCACTGAGGAGGAAGAGGAGGGAGGTGTGATCGAAGAGATAGCCAAAATGTGTAGCTTGAAGACCCTCAAGGACCTAGAGGTCAACAAATCCGGCAAAATACCCTTGGTGATCGAGTTCGAGAAGCGAAGCTTTTTTAGGAAAGGCAAGGTGGGTGATTGGGTCAACCATCTCACTCCTTCCATGGGGGATCGCCTCAATAGCATCATGCAAGAGAAAATCAGTCCCTTTGGGTTACAGTTCAAAACACGTTGAGGGTTAATTACTATCACTTTCTCTATGTGTGCCACTAGAAATAAACAAAATTAATAAAAGATGGATCCGCAGTCCTCCTTAGTATAGAGAACTCAGGAATACTTGACTTTTATTGGTGCTATTACCAACTTATATTTCAATTAAGTGACCCATGAGTTTTGCATTATCAGTTCTTATTTGAGTTAATTACTGACATTTGTTTGGTTTGTTTAACTTATCAATTTTTCTTATTTTTGACAAAAAATTCTCTTATCATTTATAAAAGTCTATTTACCATTTTCACCGGCATGTGCAACTATTATGTGAGACTATTAATTTGTATTGTAGTTAACTGCTCAAAAAGAAAAAGAAAAAGAAAAAGAAAAAGATGATAAAAAGAAAAGAAAATTAAAAATTCACAAAAATTGTTAACCTAAATGATTTCCAACTAAAATTAATCGTAATGACAAAATTAACGAATCGTTCAAAGGTTTATAAAAAATTGACACAACTGAAAAATATAACATTACATTGACACGTTATTAAAAAGTCTATGATAAAATTGGCATAATTGACAAATTTATGATTGAATTGGCCGTTATATAATAGGTTTAGAACTTTTTAAATAATTTTCTCAACATGAAACAATTATGATCCAAACCGAATGTTGCAAATCATGGAAGGGAACCTATTTAATAATTACTCGATTTCTTGAAAATTCCCTAACCCACCATGGATGGCCTGCTTTCATCATATGTGAGATGTGGACTAACTTTGAAGCGAGAAAGGTAGCTCATGATATGTACCACTCCATCAATATACATAATAATCGGAAATTCGAGGGTTTCAATCAAATCCCATTGTATATCATAAATCTGTTAATCATGAGAAACCAAAACATGAGTCTTGTAGGATATAAAGTGGGCGCAGAAGCCAGTGGAAAATTAAAAATATGCCACGAAAATGTATCATCGCCTAAAAATAGGCTTAGAAAGCTTATAAAGAATCCTTCGCACCTCTATTTCTTGATAGAACCTCAAATCTCAGTAGCTCCACATGTGTAATCACCTCTTATTAAATAAAACCAGAAATTGAGAGCGATGGGATTTTATGCCCGAAGAAGACAAAACTCAAAAAAAAAAATGTTTCTTTACGACAACAGAAAAACTGAATTATGGATTTGCCAATTTTGACTAAACCTTTCCCACGAAGCACCTACGAGTCCCCAAAAGAAAGGCCTTCTAAATTATTACAAAGCGCGAATCATGTGTTTGGTGCTATCCGCAACAAAACTTTTACCTAGTACCATATTACCTAGTACCATATTAAAATGATGAAGGTGCGCACACAAGAAATTAATAGAAATAACTTGCAAGGAATCTATTAGGGGCTTCGTTATTTTTCACATGTGTTTAGAGGGTATGTGATGCCTACAAAGCAGTGAAGTTGCCAGACTTTTTGTGACGCACATTCCTTATTCATCTCGGAGAGCGTCAAACAATCAAAACGCCAAAATATCTGTCGCAACTTGTTGCACTTTCATTGTTTATGAGTTAGTTACAAGCTTTATTTTTCTTAATTAAGTTTTCTCAGTAGAAAAGTTGTTAAATTTAAAAAAAAAAACACACACACACACAAAGAAACACATTTGGGTAACTAATATAGATTGATATTTTCTAAAGATCGATAACAAATTGAATGGATTGCTAACCAAGCACATAAAATTTCACATATCAATAGAAAAAAGAAGTTGGTAAATAAAATAAAAGTACATGCTCGTAAGTAATTCAAATAAAAATTAATAACCATTAGGGCACCCTTACCAATTGGGAAGGAGGATATGGAGGTGGAGGGTTCAAATCCTCACTTTCTCAAGAGATTAAAGTAATGATGATTTAGTTTTAGGTGTGGATTTCGACTTTTACAATCTAAAAAAATACAGGATAAAAATCCGAGAGTTAAAGTAAAAATAGAGTAAATCAGACAGAAAAAAGAATTAGTAACAAAAAATTAGTTGGTAATTCCATCCTACAAACACTTAATCAATGACCCAGATTTTTGTAGCTGGCTAGCTCCGGGGTATGGTGACCTTCCAAACTGTGGATCAGGAAATGAGAGCGACACAACGGGTAAGTTTATGCACGTTTGAGATTTGCTTGGAACGTGCGAGGAGGTCATCAATGCAGCAACTGTGTGGTCCTGTTACAAATACGTGGAATGTTCAACGCCGACTAAAAAAGAAAAGGAAACCCAATCAGCTACTCAATTCCCTTGCATGGCAACGACAACCCAAGCAAGCATGCTCATGAATCATCCGTGGGTATCCCAAAGAAAAGCCCTCCAGATGAATATATTGTTTTTTTTTTAAGTCCAAAAGCCTTCCATATGATTACAACGTGAATATTAGCATTTTAAAATTGATTAAGGCAGGTACATAAGAGGTCAACGTGGAATATATCGACCACCATTTTCTTCCCTGCCTGGTGTGGAATAAACCTCAATAATCTCCCATTCACATATTTGGGTTTAGATTAGAGCCAGAATAACTTTCCAAATGACTATCAGATCCAGATTTATTTGTTAGCTAAACTTCAACTTATTCTACAACCGATATGGAATAAACCCTCAACCTCACACATCGAACTTAGATTGGAGCCGCAATAACCCTCTTCACATGACTATTGAGTCCAGGGCTTTTTAATAAGCTTGGATCGAGCTCCTTCCACAATCAATGTGAAATAAACCCCAACAATATCCCCCTCACACATTGGGCATAGGTTGGACTCACAACAACGCAAAAACCATCTCCGAGTGACTATTGGGTTCAGTGGTCTTGAGAGCCAACATAATGGATATAATTTGCATCAACTTGGTGCATTTGAACCTACATTGTATCCCTTGCTAGATCGCATGGATCTTATGAGAAGCCATAACGTTGATCATCTCATGTGCCGATAATGCAATGAAAAGGGAGACGAGAACCATGCAGTGTTTTGCAGCAGCTCTCTTGCCCAAAGAGGAACAAGCAAAAATATTCAAGCCCCGGGGCACGGAGATTTTCGTAATGGGAGATTGAAGAAAGAAGAGAAGCACTTGCTCTTACTTCTAAGTTACTTGAAATCACGTGATACAGTGAACTTCATGAGAGATTTGGGGAAGACAGGCATTGACCTGATTCTATTTGAGCCCTGCCCTAGCTTTTCCTTCGATTTTGCTGGAATTCAAAGCTATGGCATACCTATAGCTTTGAGCGCGCGAGGGCGCGAGAGATGATGAGTTTGCCATCGAGAGGAGCAAATGGAGGTGGACAGACAAATGCTTCACAATCATGGGCTCCACAGCGAAGCCTGCCCAACCCAATCCAAATTACCCAAATGGGCCCGGAAATTAATTTGGGCGGACCTGGTATAGGAAATTTACTCGAAAAGCCTAGCTGAGCCAAAATATGCCTAATCCAGCCTCACCTAATCCGAATCAAAAGGTGCGTGTTATTATATAAAAGAGAAACGATAGGGTGACAATTTTTAATCTACTCCATAAAAAATCAAATAACAATTCATTCTTTCAAAAATTTATAACTTATAATAATGTGTTATTTTTATAATATCTTAAAGACCATTATATTAGTAAAGTTTTATATAAAACTATGTCCATAACAGGGACCCCACAAGGAACGACCGCAAATATGTCAGATTTAAGAAGCGCTCGGAGTCCATGAGAAAGGAATCATCTTACCAACCATTAAATGCCAAATGGCTGTCCAATGGTCCTACCCTCCCAGAGTCACATACCTGCCGCCTTTTAAGGCGGAGGACATCGATTGCGGTCAAAACAACGAAACACTTGCTAGCAAGAGAAAGGTAAGAGCTTCACTTTCACGTGCTTGTTTCGATTCGTACTCAAGCACCAAGCCTAGCGGTACCACCACCATGGCACACCAGCAACTTTCTTCACAGCCCGCCATCGCAGGTACCGAAGAACATGACCGGAAGGCCATTGATGAGCTCATTGCTTCACTTCCGAGAACGAAAGGCGTGGTTCGTCCTTTCCCGTGCCTTTACCAAAACTTTTGGTTCCCCATCTTCGTGCTTCCCAACGTGATCGCGTTCCAGCGGCACTTTGAAGCCAAACACAAGGACATTGTTCTAGCCTCTCAGCCCAAATCAGGGACTACCTGGCTAAAGGCCCTAGTGTTCTCCATCGTTAACCGCTCCCGCTTCGGCATCTCCAACATGCCTGTGCTCACTTCGAACCCCCATGACCTCATCCCTTTCCTCGAGTTCCAGCTGTACGGAAGCAAATTGAGGCCCGACCTTGACGGCCTGGCCGAACCAAGGCTCTTCGCGACGCACATCCCTTACCCATCCTTGCCGGAAAGCATCAAGCAGTCAGACTGCCGAATCATTTACATCTGCCGAAACCCATTGGACACCGTGGTTTCCTCTTGGCACTTCTTCCTTGAGAAGGCACGGTTAGAAGACCAGCCGGAGTGGTCCTTGGAAGAGCATTTCGAAGCCTATGGACAAGGGAAATTCTCGTTCGGGCCCTTTTGGGAGCACATGTTGGGGTATTGGAAGGAAAGCTTGGAGAGGCCACACAAGGTGTTGTTCCTCAAGTACGAGGACTTGAAGGAAGATATTGTGGGAAACCTGAAGAAGGTGGCCGAGTTTGTGGGGCTTCCCTTCACTGAGGAGGAAGAGGAGGGAGGTGTGATCGAAGAGATAGCCAAAATGTGTAGCTTGAAGATCCTCAAGGACCTAGAGGTCAACAAATCTGGCAAAATACCCTTGGTGAGCGAGTTCGAGAAGCGAAGCTTTTTTAGGAAAGGCGAGGTGGGTGATTGGGTTAACCATCTCACTCCTTCCATGGTGGATCGCCTCAATAGCATCATGCAAGAGAAAATCAGCCCCTTTGGGTTACAGTTCAAAACACGTTGAGGGTTAATTACTATCGCTCTCTCTATGTGTGCCACTAGAAATAAACAAAATTAATAAGAGATGGACCTGCAGTCCTCCTTATTGGTGTAGTATAGAGAACTCAAGAATACTTGACTTCTCTGTCTCAAAAGATGAAACAAGTATTTGATGCTGGTCAGGTGTGATGGAAAGTTAAAAAAGAACTGTTGGTAGAACCGGTAGACTACATTTGATACTGTGAACTATTACTACCCTTTAATAGTTGTATGTATTGTCCATGTGTTCGGTCAATTAGAGATGTTGTATTCATAAATTTACTATTAATTCATCAACTTTTCTAAAATGTAATCCAATAATATTTATTTGTGGTCCCGTATGATTTCTCATATATGTAAATGCTAATCCGTCCTTTTGTTTGTCCTAAATCTTGGATAAATTCATTTTCTCCTATATCATCAGCAAGGGATCAGACAATTCCACTTATTTCACTTTATCGAGCTACTTTTTTCAATGAAGGTAGAAGACACTTCAATGGCAAAATTAGTAAGTGCGTGCTACTAAAAAAAATTGAAGCAAACCACGAAAATGTATTGTCCCTTAGAAATAGGCCTAAAAAGCTTATTGACCATCCTTCGCACCTGTATATCTTGATGGAACCTCAACACTAGTAGGTCTGTATATGCGGTCACTTCTTTTTGTATGCAAACCAGAAATTGAGAACAACGGTGTTGATGCCTGAAGAAGACACCCAGTTCAGACTAATTCTAATCAACTACTGAATTATGGATGTGTGCCTGTTATGACTAAAACAGCTTGCTGATGAAGCACACGCGAGTACCCAAAGAAAGGCCCTGCGGATTATTACAATGCACGAATCATGTGTTTCGTGCAATCGACATCAACTGAGAGGCCGACAAAAGTGTTTTACCTAGCATGATATTAAAAAAAATTGATTAAGGCCCAGGCGCAAGAAATCAATGGAAATAACTTGCAAGGGATCAATTAGGGGGTCCGTCGTCATTTTTCACATATGTGCTGATACTATACACTATTTCTTTGGTTATTTACAAGCGATTCAACGAGCCCACCAGTGAAACTTTATAGCCCTTCGTGATGTAAAATTTCATTTCAGGGTAATAAAAAGTTATGAGCTACTTTTCCCGCCCACTTGTTCGATTACAAATGCACTTCTTGGCCTACTTGCTGGATCCACATTTGGAGATGGTTATTGATGTACTTCCTTGAGTATGTTGCTATTTACTTTACTAGCCAGCCTACTTGCAAAATATTGAATCTAATAAAAATATTTGACTCTATCATTATCTTGTTGGTAACTGAGGGACTCGCTTATTGAATTTGTATTTGCAAACTAGTTATTTTGTTCGTAAGTAAAACTATTGACCGATACTCACTGGTAAGGTATATGAGCAATTTGTAATCTACTAGTGGAACTAGTAAAGTCAAAACGGTGTTAATAAGCTACTAATATAGTGCTAAAATAACTAAGTCTTCCTAATTTACAATCAATAGCCGGCACTACTAGTAAAGTATTATGTAACTCGTAATCTACCAGCGAAAGTAGGTGCCACTTGTTAGCGCAAATGATTGCTCGTATTCTACAAGAGTATTTCAATTTGGTAAATTGATTGTTTTGCTAGTATGTTACAAGTAAATGTTGTTAATTGTCAAATCTCGTAACAATGTTAATACTCTATTAGGAATTTGTTAATACTCTACTAGGAATTTATAGTAGTAAAATATTTATTGAATTCATAAGTTGTCGGTTATGTACAATTGGATTTGAGGATGTTAAAATTGATATGTCATTGTCTACTTGCCTGTTACTTTTTAGTTACCAACACTATTTCAAATTCACTACTGTTATTCAAATTTCGATGCACGAGACATTTTCAGTTTTGGCACACACAATGTTAGAAGCCTGCATTACAATGTGTAACATGTGTTTGGTGTAAAATCGAGGTTGCGGGCAAGGAAATCAGTAGAAATAAATTAATCGTTAATTAGGGTTCTTATGATCCTTCGTCACTGTGTATAAAGCAATGACAAAGAAAATGGAAGACCAACATACACCAACAACCCAAATAGTGCTTCACCTTCATCTGCTTGTTTTCGTGGAACACCAGAAAGTTTCTTTGCAGTCCGCCATCGTAGGCAGTGAAGAACGTGACCAGGAGGCCATTGATGAATATATTGCTTTGCATCCCACTGGGAATGGCTTGATTTTTCCTTTGCATTGCCTTTACCAAAAATTTTGGTGCCCAATCCGTGTGCATGCTAACGGGATCACGTTGCAGCGGCACAAGTAAAAGAGAAGGAAGTAAAGTTTCACATGTGAAAACAGGAGTTCAACTAGCATATATTTTTACCAAACCTCTCAAGATTGATGCTTTTCAAAAGTTCAAAAGTCTTCTTTGAATAATTGATAAAAGAGAATTTGGTTTAAGCGGAGGTGTTAGTAATTAAACTAAATTCAATTCGGAGGAAGTTGTCAAATATGCAAAGAGGTTATCGATTCAATGGACAACTTGTTGACTTCATGATTGTTGATTGGCTACCTAGTTTTCAATTTACAGCTTTGATGTCGAAATCTATTTAGCTCCCAAGACTTGTGCATGAATTGAGAAGAGTCTTCATTGAGGCGTTGCTTTCAAGTGTTTGTTCATATTTCTATATCAATTTTTTGTGCTTCTATGTCTAGTTAATGTTTTGTAAATTCTTAGGAATCTATCTCCTTAAAATGCTAGATATATTTATGAGTCATTTAAAAGTTATGTATCAATGATATATAATGGCAAATCTTGTGAATATTTATAATAAGGTGAAATACAAAAAAAAAACCGAGTGGTCGATGCGCCAACTATGTAGCCCCATTCCAAAAATATGAAAGTTCAATGATTGGCTGTCCAATCATCCTGGCACGGCCACTCTGGTCAGCTTTTTGACATGTGATGTATAAATTGCGGACCGAGGAAAAGCCCCAATATCTTTCTTGGCGACGTCCGGATCCATGGAAAAAACCAACCGAGTGGTCGCAATCAAGGACGATGGTCCCTCATCCAACGGACAATGATACGTCCGCATTTTGTTTTTAGGGCCTGAAATCTCCTTTGCAAACAGCGAGGATAAAGGAGAATCGGGAAATAGGATATCATAGCTGTGGAAGATATGAAAGGAAGCAAGAAACAGAAGACAGAATATGAGAGAAAAATATTTTTCTATTCTGCATTGATTCAGTGTACATTGTCACATCTTGTGCTATATAAGATGTGTACAAAGAAAAGGAAATAAAATATACAATGAAATCAAATCCATATCGAAATGATCTGGACTTATTTTGTGTGTCAATTTCATTTCAAATTGGATATCGAATAATCCAAGCATATCTTCCAACAAGATATATTAATTTGGGATATGTTTAGCAGAAGTCCTAAAACTTGTAAGGATATTGCAATTGAGTACTAAAACTTGCAAAAAGTACAATCTAGTCATAAAACTTGTTATGTTGGTTCATTTGAATGCTTTCGTTAATGCCGTCAATTTACACTAACGGAAATGCTAACGTGGCATTTTTTATTTTTTTATTTTCCATGTGGCATTTAAAAGTAATTTTTATTTTTCACATGGCTTTTTTTATTCAATTCTTTTTAAATTAGATTAAAAAAAAAAAAAATTTATTAAAAAACAAAATTGGGAAAAAAAGTGGTAGAATTAAAAAACAAAAAAAAATTATTCAAGTCTTTGGCCGCCATCGCCCACGCCGGAAGGGCCGGGGGCCAATGACCATCGCCTCGTGAGGGGGAGTCCTTGTCGGCACTAGGTGAGGGCCGGCGACCCTCGTGGTGAGCACGAGGGCACCCAGATCTGGGCACATTGGTGACCATCGCCCGCCCTGGGTGAGGCGTCACAGGCCCCCGACAAGGTTCGCTTGGGCCTGGAGACGGTCGTCGGCTCTCCCCTGGGCCTGTGACGCCTCGCCCAGGGCGGGAGATGGTCATCGGCGTGCCCAAATCTAGGCACCCTCGCGCTCGCCACAAGGGTTGCCAGCCCTCACCTAGGCCCAGGCAAGGGTCGGCCACCCTTGCCCAGAGCCGTTGGCGCCAGCTCTTCCGGTGATGGGTGGCGGCTAAAGCCCCTGCCCTTCTCCCTCTGTTTTTTAAATAAAATTTTAGGTTTTCTTTTTCAATTTTTCAATTTAATTAAAATAAGATTGAATAAAATAACAATTAAAAATGCTGATGTGGCAATAATAAAATAAAATACAAATGCCACGTCAGCACTTTCGTTAGTGTAAATTGACGGTGTTAACGGAAGGACTCAAATGAACCAACATAACAAGTTTTAGAACTTGATTGCACTTTTTGCAAGTTTTATGACTCAATTGCACTATTCTCACAAGTTTTAGGACTTCTGCTAAACATATCCCTATTAATTTAGAGCAAGATGTGGATTTATCAGTTGGGTTAATGCTAAAATCACTCAATTACCAATTATTGTGTTAAAAAATTTTCTTGGAACGTGCGAGGAGGTCATCAATGCACGTCTGTTACAAAGACGTGGAATGTTCAACGCCAACTCTAAAAAAGAAAAAAATGAAACAATTTTTCCCATACCTCATGAATGATATTTTGGCAAAAGATCGAGACACCGTGATGAGATCAAGTGCTACGTGTTATGGAAATAAAATAATATTAGTTATAACTACGACTCAATTAGCACCACAAGTGGATACAATTTCTTTTTCCTAATTACATAAATAGACAAGAAAAGAATCTAAAAGAGCAAAATTAGGAGGTAGGAGGAGACTTATCTATAAATGCTCCTCCGCGGTGATGTCATATCTTGAAGTTGTCATTTCATAATCAATTGACATCATAAATTTTAGTTTTACATCAGTGAGTAAATGATGACCAATTATTAAGTAGACATAGACCACCAAGTAGGACGACTTGAGCACTAGCAGAGCATTTCGGACTCGCTCATTCATTGCATCCCCAGGTTGAGCTAAGACCGTGGAATGAACGAACTTATGAGAGGCATTTTTTGTTCTTTTCTTACTTATTCCAAGTCCATTATTGGAATGTCTGGAAATTTCATCTTAAACACAAAATGACCATTAAACCATCTATATTCTAGGTTAGAATCGAGTTGGTTTTACGCTTCCTTGTCCTAACAACCCATATTTGTAGTTGCATTTGTGGGGCAAGATGTCGAGAGTGTACTAAAATAATTTTGACGATAGATAATGTTGTTAAGTTAATTTTGAAAGATTATCTCCAAATATAAATTTCCAATACAAATGACCCAAATTAATTGTCCCGTTCTTAAATCTTATGCTATTCTTCTACATTAAATAGATATTAATGCTTCCTTTTATTATATTCAAGGTAACCAAAATCCTTTTAATTATATTTTCTTGTATTGATTTTTTTTAATAAGCTGGATGTACTTTAAATATATATATAAATTGGCATGAAGTGAATCTCCAATAAATTTGAGTTTCTATTTTAACGCATGACAAGATATTATTCAATTTTAAGTGTATTTACAATGTGAAAGTTCATAAAATAGAACCAAGACATTATATCAACCGAACATAACCTTTTGATGATACTCTTGATTTCATTTTATTCACTTAGTTTAAAATTGATTTTTTATTTTTCACATATAGATGGTTTTACTCTTTTATTGCTATTTTGGTCAAATGTAATTTCATTAATATTTTGGTGCTATTTTGCATTATCAATCAGTCAATTAGGTTGATATCACATAATACCAGTGTTATAAAAATTATGGACCAAAAAATTGTGCTGGCAATCTCGCCTCCCTAGCCGGATTCCTAGCTCCGTTTTTTTTTATTTTTATAAAGGTAAGTATTTTATAGCTATTGACCAGGATTTAAAAAATAAGTGCAACTCGACACCAAACACACACTCAACAGGACAACAGGTCACTGGAGTGAGTGGGGGCTAGGTTCACTGAAAGAAATAGGCTAAGGAGGCTATACAAACAGCCATGTAAGAAGAAAATCACTAAGAGAGGACAACCCTAGCCTTCTCACGTGTCATGAACAAAAAATACAATGGTCGATCCCCTAGCTACGTTGCATTCTCTTGTTCCTTGGGGAATCCACCACGGATTTAAAAGAAAGAGCTTTCTCCTTTACCGCATTGATTGGGTAGTGCTTCATGGATTGCAAACATGAGTTGGTAGTACGGAATATCAAGTCATTCCTGGATTTCCAAATGACATAACAAAGAGCACCAAATGAGAACCTAACGATGTCAAAATAGAATCCTTTTTCCGACGATCTGAATATCCAACGGAGGGTATCCATCCAGGGTAGGCTCCTCCAAGAAAAGTTACACTTTGCACCCCAAAAATTAGAAAGGGATAGGGAGACGTGGCACTCAAAGAAGAGGTGATCTATAGAATCAGGAGTGAGATTGTAGAAAACACACAGCACCGAAGGTAATCTACCAGAAGACATAAGGAGAGCTTGGGTGGGAAGCCGATTCCTAGAGATTAGCCATAGAAGAAATTGGTGTCTGGGAACAACAACATTGTTCCAAACGCTTGAAGCCCAAGAGGCTCGAGCAGCTTTCATACGAGTGATAGACCATGCTGAACCTAGAGAGAATTTACCTAAAGAATGATGGGGCCAAGTAAAAGAATCCTCACCTTGATTGAGGGCGGGGATTGTAACTTGCCAAAAATGTAGTTCATGACGTAACGACAGCCCATCCAAGGAGTAGAGGTTAGCAACCTTAGCATCTCTTGTGAGTCCTGATTAGTAGATGTAAGAGTCATCAAAAAACTGGTTGAGAGAGCTCATGTCTAGCCACGAGTCAAACCACAAGGAGGTAGTCATGCCATCTCCTATCCTCCATTTGAAACAGCTTTTAAACTCCCCTCTTAGCGAGAGAATTTTTTTCCAAGCCCATGAACAACATGTCAGTGTAGATGCATTCCAAAAATTCTTACTTTTGAGGTGGGTAGAGTGTATCCACTTACACCACAAGGATTCTTTATTCGTGAAAAGAATCCAAATATGCTTTAACATAGCAGCTTTGTTATTGTCCCGAATTCTTCGAATTCCTAGTCCCCCTTCATGTTTAGGGAGGCACTCATCAACCCATGAGACTTTTGCACCACCCGGGCCAAGTCTCGGTCCTTTGCAAAGGAATTGCTGAAAGATTTGTTCGATCTTGTCTACTATGGAAGATGGAAGCCAGAATATAGACACCCAATAAACTTGAATAGCGTGTAGGACAAACTTTATAAGTTGAAATCAACCCACAAAGGAGACGAATCGATGTGTTCAGGATTGAACTCTAGCAGTTAGAAGACTTACCAGGGCATGACAATCCACTTTGCTCAACCTTGAGGTAATGATAGGGACTCCTAAGTATTTGATTGGTAATGATGCTAATCGGAAGTTTAGCAAGTTCAAAATCTGGACCCTTGTGTCATTCGAGACACCTGAGATAAAACTTCACTCTTGCTAGCATTTGGAGTTAAGCCACTCCATTGAGAAAAGGAATTGAGCCCTTCCTTCATACATGAGATCAAGGCTAAATTTGCTTCACTAAAGATGAATACACCATCCGCAAAAAATAAGTGAGAGAGAGAGGATTTCTTGCATCTCCAGAAGTACCGATATTCTTGGTGATGAGATTGAGATTCCAATAGGCCTGTAAATAATTCTATCGCCAAGGTAAAAAGGTAGGGTGAAACAGTATCACCTTGCCGTAGTCCCCTACCACTTGAGAAGAAGCCATGGAGTTCTCCATTCATAGATATTGAAAATTTAGGGGTGTGAACACATACCATGAGAAGCAAGATGAAGTGGCATGGAAATCCAAAAGCTTTTAGGGTTGTTTCCAAGAAGTCCTCGTCCAAGGTGTCATAAGCTTTGCGAAAGTCGACTTTAATGGCACATTTGGGAGAGTTTTCCGAGTGAAAGCCACTAAAGAGTTCTTGGGTAAGGAGGATGTTGTCACTTATCATTCTACCTCTTACAAAAGCCGTTTGAGCCGAGCTTATGATATCAAGAAGTATTGCCACAATTCTGTTGGACAGGATCTTAGTGATGCATTTATAAATAGTATTACAGCAGGCAATAGGGCAAAAGTCGATAACAGAAGAAGCATTTGGTACTTTGGGCACTAGGGTCAAGATAGTACAATTAATCTCCCTTAATATATGCCCAGTATTAAAGAAATCAATAATCGCCTCTATGACAGAGGGTCCTACTATATCACAATTTCTTTTGAAGAAATTAGAATTGTAGCCATCAAGACCCGGGGCTTTACCCCATGGCAAAGAGAACATGACTTCCTTGACCTCTTGGGGGAGGATGGGCTCAGATAGGAATCTTACCTGGTCCTCATTCAGGATACTTCAAAGTTTCCTTCACCTCCTGAATGGAAGGTCAAAAGGGATTGTTCACCGGGGCCAATAGTTCCTAGAAGTAGTTAACAAAAGATTGTTGAGCATCACCAGGGTTTGAGATCAAGTTACCCGCATCATCTAAGACCGAAAGGATCTGGTTGCAAAGTTGCCTACTCTAAACTGATCTGTGGAAGAATCTAGTATTATGGTCACCTCCTTTCAACTAGCGAATTCGAGATTTTTGCTTGAATAAGGATTCCTCCATAGACCTTAGCTCATTGTATCCCCATGCTTGGCCATGCTCGGTCTCCGCCAACGTGCTGTTGAGAGGGCCACTATAGAGAGCGGCTTGTGAGAGGTTAAGAGCCCTTTTGGCTTCAAAGGCTCGAAGGGAGATGTTTGAATAGACTTCTTTATTCAAAAGCCTGAGTCTACTTTTTAGTAACTTCAGTTTACTATAGACTTTAAACATAAGCATACTTGGTATGTGACTCTCCTAGGCCCGGGACACCGTGTTAGAGAAGTTCGGGTGGGACATCCAGAAGTTGAAAAAATTTAAATGGCTTCCTCTGTGGTTGGTGGGTCAAAACTCTAATTGTCATAGGTGCGTGGTCCGATATGCTAAGGGCAAGGAATGCAGCTTCTGAGAAAGAATAATCCGAGGCCCATTTGCTATTGACTATAACTCGGTCTATTTTCCTTTGTTTCCTGTGTTCACCTGAGGAAGAGGACCAGGTGTACCAAAAGTCCACATAGTGTAAGTGATCTAGTTTAGCACGGCCTAAACATTCCCGAAATTCATCAAAAGCAGGAATCCAATTTTCCGAGCCTCCTATGCGATCTGAGGAGTCCTAGATAGCATTGGAATCGCCTACTACAATCCATGGGCTATCTTTGAGAGCAGCACTCAGAAGGTTGATATCACTCCATAAAGGCTTGCGGGAAATATAAGTATGTTCCCCATATACTACCAAAAGGAATAATGTTGAACTAGATTGTAGGATCCTAAGCATGCCATGGATGATTTGGGCATTTATAAGGATACCTGTGAAATCCAATACAAAGGGTTCCAACCAACCCATACCCTACCTTGATCAGAAAATTCATAGTTGGCTATCCATTGCCACCCCGATATAATATTAGAGGAAATGGCATCAAAACGATGAGGCGGGACCTTAGTCTCCATCAACCCAACACAACTCAAGTTATTGGATCGAACAAAATGTCTAACCTCGGATTGTTTAACCGGGTGTACTAGTCCTTAGACGTTCCAAAAACCAAAATTCATATGTTACAAGTACATATATACAGGTTAATTACTTGTTTTTACCAGACTGATGCTTGGAGCCCGTCGGTTTAAGAGAGTGAGAAGACTAGACTTTGGAGAGACTATCCAGCTTTAAACCCGAAGGGATTTCTTGCTTGAGGGGTTGCTGGGCCTTGTTCACCATGTTGCTCCGGGATGTCAAGGGGTCTAGCAATTAGGGAGTCTTTCTGGTGACCTCCGACCCCTGTACTGCTTCATCAATGTTGCTGGCTTCATCAGTAGCTTCATCAAGATCATCCTCCAAGGAAAAGGATACCTTCGGAGTTGCTAGGCCCTTTGAAGCAACTTGTCTAACAGCATCATCAAACCAAGAAGACTTTTTGATCTGTCTTCTTTGGCCAGTTCTGAGGGCAGGCAGTAAAGGTTCTATTGGTTTGGATGATTTTTGACATTGAGCATAGTGGCTGGGTAAGATCAGTTGACATTGTTCTAGTTGTTTGCTAACTGGAGCTTGTTTTCCAGGGTTGCACTGTGAGTCATGAGCTGCACAGCCATCTGATTTGCAGGAGTGAGCATCAGTCAGAGGTAGGAAGGGTTCACTAATCTCTTGATCAACGAGTAGAGAGGGGCAGCTTACTGGAAGGGACTATGGAGGGCTGATCAACTGCTCTTTAGTGCTGATTCCAACTCCAACTGGGTTACCAACAGGATCAACAGCAGGATAAATAGCATCCTCAGCATAAGCAAGAGCAGAAAAACCAGCCATAGCAGGGGATAGAGCATCCAACTGCACAAAAGCTGCCGTAGGGAGTGGCTGTCGTAGGAAGTGTTGTGGCAAACTTGTCAGCAGCTTCTAGGACTTCCAATGGGACACTAGCATAGGGCGAAGCAGCAAGCAAGTTGCTACAAACAACTCCAGTTGCAGTAGCTGTCCCTCTATTACTAACATTGTCCCCCTCAAGGTCAGGAGCAGCAGAAGGGCAAGTAAAACCAGAATAGCCTTCGGGAGCTGGAAACGCAGCAGGGGTAGTAGCGGGTGTTGGGATACCTTCAGGGGAAGTGATAGCACCACCAACAGAGGCACCATTAGGGGTAGTGACAGCACCATTTGCAGCACGAACTCCATTCTCCTTAATGTTACACCTGTAACCAAAACGCCCACATCTACTACAAAGCATCAGTCTCCATTCATATTCAACCATCACATAGCGAGTGGCACCATTCAGCCTCACCTTAATTCTGTCAATCTTCTTGTCGGTAGCTGAGATTTCAACACACACTCTAGCATATGACAACATCTTCATTTGATCAGTTCTTTGGTCTACATATATAGGAATACCTATTGCACTCGCTATGCCGCTAATTCCAAGCCCAGACCACAAGCTAAAGGGGATGCTCCTGAGCCAAATCCATACCGGCACCTTGGTATGGTTGTCCTTAGTTAGTTCCAAGAGGGGGTGCCATTGCTGCAAAATTAGCGGGACACGAGCGACCGTTATAAGGCCACAATCCAAAATATTACGCCTAAAGTTAGCATCGGGTATCCAGAAAAAGAAAAAACCCTGATCATCCGCCATGACCTCCATGAGCTTGACTCCCCAAGCATGTTTAAGTGCTGTCCCCACTAGTTTGAATGGTTTTTTACCCACAAAATACCCAACCACGGATTCTTTCCACTTAGGGTCCATCGCCTCAAGGACTTCTTCCAAGAAATCAACAACTCGTTCGTCATCGATGGTTAGAGGCTCTACATATTTAAGGTTGTACCCCTTAATGGTTGTACAGGCCACATTTGCCTAAGAGCACGCAACAGGGTTTTCCCTTCCATTCAACAGAACAGGGTGCTGATTTTGAGAGTTTTGTCTAGCATTCTGGTTGGCTACTAGGTTATCCCCAAGAGCATAGCTAGAATTGATCCTACGTGTAGCTATCGGGGGCTTCTTCAGCATTTGCCATTCCAACCACACTATTGGGCACCCCTCGGTACAAAGCCTCACGGCCCCGAGAGTTTTGGCGAGAGCGCGGAGGCCGGCTTCGACTCTTGTGCCGGACATTGGCCGACTTCGGAGGAGCAAAAGAGGGGCCCAGACGGTTCATGGCCACTGATTCCACTCTAGGCAACCACACAGACCCAGACTCCATTATAGAGAAAATAGAGGATCCGCCTAACCTAGAGTTGTCTTATGGTGGAACGAAGACATACCTCTGCAATTCCTTCAGAGAGAGGAACGAGCAAGATTGCATAAAGAAAATCCATGTGGCTCTAGAGTAATCATCCACAATAGTAAGAAAAAAACAAGAGCCATCATGGTGTGGTGTATGATATGGGCCCCAGACATCAACATGAATTAATGAAAAGATACTATTTGCACAACTTTTGCTAATTGGAAAAGGTGCACGTGATTGTTTTGCTAAAGGGAAAATATGACATTGATGGTAAGGAAATAAAGCACTATGACCCATTCTTGAATGCAAAAGGAAATTTTTATCATTTGTAGTCACATTACACAATGATTGTTTATTCAAGGGAATGCCGGATAAATCTAAAGTTCTTGGAAAGCTAGTCCAAAAAAATAATCCTTCAGAGAGTTTACCCAAGCCCATAAGATTGCCAATCAAAATGGCCTAAAAGAAACAAGTATCATCATTAAATAATACTTGGCATAAATTTTCTTTGCAAGCTCTAGACATGGAAATGAGGTTGAACTAGAAATCTGGGACATAAAGGACATTTTTAAGAATGATTTGTGGACTGAGATTAACTGTGCCTGTTGTGGTGACAAGAGTAATATTTCTATTGGGCAACTGAATGGAGATAGGAATATCTATTTTTCTATGAATAATGGAAAATAAACTGTCACGCCCCGACTCTCGAGCTCGCGACAACCCCTTCTCTTGGTCGATTGAAAGCGACATCCCAAGACTCGTCGACGACCATTCATTTTAATCTTTTGTTATGCGCAAGCGGAAGACGAACCATCCCCAGTCCAACAAACAATCAATCATTCAATCAGGGATAGAGGGATGAACAGCAAGAACAACCATCACTACTCATTTATACAATTTACTAGATTAACCAACGGAGGATCGTTTTCCGATTTACAAGCCCGACAACTGGGGCCGATCCATCTCTAAGCCAAACCAAAAATGAACTAGGCTAGGCTAATCCCTCTGTATAAAATGAACCTTTGGGTTCAGCACCACGGTCACTCGGACCCATTGGACTCGGCTCCGTCAGGTCGATCACTAGTGGAGCGGAGGCAGGATTCTCCACTGCGGGTGCGCCATTCTAAAGGCCTAAAAAAGGTTAACCACGACGGATTGAGATAAAATCTCAGCGAGTTCTTCCCCTAAGCCCCGGTTAGTACACCAACTAAACCCGGGCATCTCTCCAGAACCACCCCTCACACAACCCAACCACAACAACTAGCAATCAGCAATAAAATAACAAGCAGGGTTAACTAACAATCAAAAGCCGGTTCGCATGCAACCTTACCCAGTATGCCATACCCTGCACGTTATATGTCAGCACAATACATGCAATGCACATGGCCGTTAGATGATGCAGTTCATCAATCACATGCGAGTCGCACCACAAGCGATCTCACCTAGCCATTGCCACACCCTGCACGTTATCAATTCATGCGTGCATGCCCTAAATGATGTGAGCATCTCATGCATAATCAGAACCAATGATGCCATGTTTTCTCATGCACTCTCGCATCCACACGTGTTTCAATTATTACTGCCCCACAGGGCTACAACCAAGGCGCAACGGCGCTACGGCGCCCTTCCTTCACAGAGGTGCAACCGTGCCCTTCCGTGCTCAAAAGACGTCAAGGGATACTCTCCCAAGACCACATGCCCAACGAATGTCAAGGGATACTCTCTTGAGACCGCATGCCCAATGAACGTCAAGGGATACTCTCCCGAGACCGTATACCCAACAAACGTCAAGGGATACTCTCCCAAGACTGTATGCCCAAAGGATGTAAAGGGATACTCTCCCGAGACCGTATGCCCACAGAACGTCAAGGGATACTCTCCCAAGACGGCATGCCCACAGAACGTCAAGGGATACTCTCCTAAGACGGCGGTTTCAACTTAGTGATCATGCAAGCATACAATCACAACCCACTTATTATCTTTGAGCATTAGCCAATGCACACATGCTTACTTATGAAACCTCAAATCATTTCTCACAAAAGCGGTCGATTTCCAATGTCCCTCAGACAAACCATTTTTCCCACCTTTCTCATAAAAGCAGTCCATTTCTAGTGTCCATCGGACAAATCACTTTCTTTCTCATAAAGGCGATCCATTTCCGGTGTCCCTCGAACAATTCATCTTTTTTCAATTTTTATGAAAATCACACAATTCATGCGGATGCTCATATAATTACACATTCAATTCACTCCAAAAATCAATGCACATGAAATTACACAATTTAATTTCTAGATGAATAGTAATTTCCGAATTTAATAAATAATTAATTAAATTCAGAAATTAAAAATAAATAAATTCCGAAAATTTAATAATTATTTAATTAAATGCAGAATTTAATTTAATTAATCACATTAATCAAGCAATGAAGAAGAAACAAACATGATTAATTAGCACAAAACACATAATTAGGCATAATTAAGCACAAATAAGCAAGATTAAGCTATGCTAATCTTAATCAATTATCTAACCACCTATCTTAGGGCTAATACACTTAATTAAACATCTTAATCAGTCCTTAGCACTAATTAACCCAACCCTAAGCAAGTTTAGGCACTAAATAAGGTTTAGGAGTTAAACTCACCCATTAAGCGGGCCGGCGGCGACAAACCCGACACCCGGGGACCTCTACAATGACAATCCAAGGTGGTCTCAGGGTTGAAACAACAGCATCAACCTCTGGTTCTCCCTGAAATTCTCAAAAAACTACACTGCTTGGAGGAAAGGAGCGGATCGGAGTTGAACGGGCTGCCCGGAGCTCCGGCGAGCGATTGGCTGGCGATCGGTGGCACCTGGGGGTCGAAGGGGAACTGCTGGAGGTTGAGATGGGCGGTGGTTGGGTCGGAATGGGAGGAAAATGGCTGAAAAGGCGAAACTGGACAGAGCTGCCGCTACAGTGACGGTCCGGCGAGCAGCGACTTCCGACGGCTGCACAGAACGGCCGACGACTCCGTTCGACGAACGGCCAATGGCATCTGAACGGCAGGTGGTATGGGCCGAGATTCACACGAGAAGGTCATGAAAAACTCGATTTTCGGTGGAAGGTCAGAAACTGAAATTTCAGGAAAGCAAGGGAAGAAGGGGAGAGAGGGGCTGCGATTTTGGAGGGCTGAAGGAAGAGGAGAGAGAGTGCATTAAGGGCTGCTTCTAGGCCTCATCAATGCCATTAATGGCTTGGCTCAAGTCCCCACAAAACATGACATCATCTTCTCTCTCTTCCTTTGACTTTTCTCTAAAATATCCAAGGGCATTTTGGTCATTTCCACCTTGCACATTTCTCAATCTGTCCTTGGGCTGAAAATGAATGGCGGGCCTAAGAAACGGGCTGGGAAAGGGGTAGGAACGGGCCCGGGAATTTGTTGGGCTCGAATTGGCTCAAGTTTGGATGACGGGCTAAGACGGATGAGGGGTCGGTTCAGTCCAATGGGCTTGCTCGCTGTCTCGGTCTTCCACGGTGGCCATCCTACCTTGGTTGTGGGGCCCTCACTGTACTTGCCCGGCCCACGTCCTCATAGGCTCGTTTCATCGGCCCGAAAATCCCTTTCCCAAAAGCTCGGCTCAACCGACACCGTCGACTATTAAGGAAGCATCGTCCAAAAGTCCGTCCCGGACGTTCCCGAAAATTCGAAGTCCAATCTTGGATTCACATGCCTTGCCAATTTCGCCCCAAATGCCATTTTAGTACTACTCAGACTGACAAGTGACTTTAAGGACTCACGCATAACCAACTCGTGCCAATTCACGTTCGAGACTTCTCGACACATGGACGTCCTTGACTACATGAAATTGCAAATGACCGATTCTTATTTCAAAGTACACGATTATCAAGGATCGACATAAGGCCGTTTGCGGGTTTAATAATAATAGACAAAATCACCTGTCGTCCTATTATTTTTGTCTACGAATCGACTTCTAGTCGTCCTTGAAATCGGCCTGCATGACTACAGGATCATCCTTACGCAAGTCTTACGGTCAAGTCGTTTTCCCAGGTCAAATTCTTTAGTCGCACGAGTTCTGTCCTCACTAGCCTTTCCCCTCAAGGTCAATATCTCAGGAGTGATCATTTCCGAGTGAGATCAACCAACAATGCACTGGCGAAATTAACGTTCAATCCTCCCTCAGAGGGCTCGAATTTCAGGACGTCACAATTCTTCCCCCCTTACAAAAATTTCGTCCTCAAAATTTGCAACCATTGACAAATCCTCAAAAGATGGGGGTGCTGACACTTCATCACTTCCTCACTTTCCCATGTCGCTTCTTCTATTTCGTGATGCTGCCAAATCACCTTAACCAAGGTGATAGTTTTGTTTTGAAACACTTGCTCTTTACGGTCTTCTATCCGTATCCACCTTTCCACGTATAACACCTTGTCGCCTACGTCCATTTCCTCAAAATTCAATACATGAGTCGAGTCCCGTTCATACTTTCTCAACATGGACACATGGAAAATATCATGTACTTGAGCAAATTTTGGTGGCAACGCAAGACCAAATGTTAAAACCCTGATCCTTTCCAAAATTTCAAAGGATCCAACGTACCTCGGACTTAACTTCCCTTTCTTGCCAAATCTGGAAGTACCCCTCATCGGCAATATTTTCAGAAACACATGATCGCCCACCTTAAACTCCAACGGTCTACGACGCTTATTTACATAACTCTTCTGACGATTCTGAACTGTCTTTAATCTGTCTCTGATAATCTAAACTGCATTCAATTACTGCTAAACCAAAAAAAAAACTTTTGAACTAGCAATCCTCAGTTCCTTGACCTCATTCCACAAACTAGAGTTCCACAAACTTGACCATAATTCGACTACACCATTCCGATAAAATCTTTTCCCACAAGCACTCTCTTTTTGCACAGTGCGTAGTTCCATTCATTTCTGCCCCTTTCAACATCCTAGAAGCCTGCCAGGAGTCGCTCCTTGCTTAGACACTCTAGCCTCGACGACCACTCCCCGCCCTCATCGGACCAGTCGTTATGGGCATCTTCGAACTATACTGCTACTAGTCCCTTTTAGATATGCACCATCTCATAGAGGTATTATCCGCTTTGGCCTGTCCCATACCAAGCCTCACGGTTTTAACCTCGTCCAAGCACCTCAAAGTGCAAAACTTTCTCCAGCTCGTCAACTTATGAGTTCGTTTCCACAGGGTCACTTATTGACACTTGAAATCTGATTCACTGAATTTCCATCGAACCACTATCTGAATTCCACAAACCACCGATTTTTCTTTCAATATTCCTTTTACGTCCATTTAATAACCAAACCAAGAATTTGCCTCAACCACATGAAAATTAGTGCAAATCAAATGTCATTTATCGCACTAAAGGCTTTTGAATACTTCTTCAAATCTTTTCTGATTGATTGTCCATCTGCGGATGGTACGATGTACTATACTACAGTTTTGTCCCTAAGGCCGACTGCAAACTTTTCCAGAAAGTTGCCACAAACTTAGGATCACGGTCAGATGTGATCGTCACTAGAACTCCATGTATGCATACAATATGATGCACGGACAACTCTGCATACTTATCCAACGTGAAATCTTTCCGTATGGCAATAAAATGAGCCGACTTGATCAATCTATAAACCACTACCCAAATCGAGTCATTGCCTTGCTGACTCTTTAGTAGTCCCATCACAAAATCCATCGTAATGCGTTCCCACTTCCACTCAGGAATCCCAAGAAGTTGTAGCAGTCCATCAGGCTTACAATGCTAAACCTTTACTTGTTAGCAAGTCAAACACTTAACCACGTGCTTTGCAATGTCCAACTTCATACCGTACCACTCCTTAAGTTCTGCATCTTTCGAAACGCACAATCGCCCTCAAAACCTTAATGTCCCATCCTCGAACACTTGAAAGTCTACATTTCTCTTTGCCTGATCCATTTGCAAGATCTTAAGAATTTCATAATCTATCACTTAGGCACTCTTAATCCTACTTTGCATCTTGGGTTCCACCCTGAGAGTGGCCATTAGACTAGCAAGATGGCCAACCTCAATTTTAAAATCTGAGTTCCCGACTCCCTCCAAGAGAATCCATTCTCGTATTTTCATCTGTGCAATTGTCAACTTTGACTGAGCGCATCTGGCACTTTGTTTGCTTTCCCCGGATGATACAAATTTCACAATCATAGTCCTTAAGAAGTTCCATCTATCGTCGTTGAACATGAGGCAAAGATGATCACCGTACCTTGCCATGTTGCATTAGCATACAGCCTAATCCTTTATACGACACGTCACTGTAGATTTCATACCCACCAGGACCAGATAGTAATGTCAAGACAGGTTTACTCTTGAGCTCTTGAAAACTATGATCGCACTTGTCCATTCAATCAAACATCTCCTCTTTCTTTAACAACCTCGTTGATGGCATGGCTATCGCAAAGAAACTTCTCCATGAAACATCTATAATATCCCGCCAATGCCAAGAAACTTCGAATATTAGTTACCGTCATAGGTCTCGGCCAATTCATGACCGCCTCGATCTTAGTCAGGTCAACAACGATCCCTTCACCTGAAATTACATGCCCTAAAAATGCCATGTGAGATAGCCAAAACTCACACTTGCTAACTTAGCATAAAGTTCATGCTTCCTCAAGGTCTGCAGTACTGATCTCAAGTGTCTCTCATGATCCTCTGGACTCCTCGAGTATACCAGGGCATCGTCAATGAACACAGTCATCAATCATTGGCAACGGATACTTGTTCTTAATCGTCACTTGATTAAGCTGTCGGTAATTAATGCAAAATCTCAACAAACCGTCCATTTTCCTTACAAATAGTACCGGCACTCCCCAATGAGACACTCGTCCCAGTGCATCTGAACCTTCAATTCTTTCAATTCTAACAAGGCCATTCTATAAGGTGCCTTGGAAATCAATTCAATCCTAGGGGCCAACTCAATCACAAACTCAATTTCCTCTTCTAGGGCAATCCTGGTAATTCCTCGAGAAACACATCCATGCACTATTGTACCACAACGACATCCTCTACCTTTAATCCTTTCACCATCGTGTCTGCCACCAATGCCAAATACCCTCAACATCCATACTCCAACAACTGAGTCACTTCGAGTGACGAACTCAGAGGAACGGAGGGTTCCCTCGATTTCCTACAATTTCAAAACTACCACCCACTGCTGGGTTAAACTGAATTGTCTTTCCATGACAATCCACCATATGCAATGACTTCCTCACAACCTAGTTTTGAGCGGTTGGCTTTCCCACGTAATTCTTTCTATTAGGTGGGATGGGATTCCTTCTTCCCATCATCGGTCCCTTTCCAAACTGACAACTGTCTCTATTGGGCACGAACCGCAAACCAGATGTAGTCGCCCTCTCAATTATATTTTTTTTCTATCATCAGGGCTCTCTTGTACATCTCATCAAAACTTTTCAAGTTCAAAAACACCAGCTGGGCTTTCAATTATGGTTTCAAGCCATCTCTGAAACGTCTTGCCCTATCCACAAAGTCCTTTACTAATCTCGACACATACTTGGCCAACTCAGTGAACTTTGCCTCATATTGATCAACTGACATCTGATTCTGACAAACTGTAGGAACTCTGCCATCTTTGACTCTCTCGCACTGTCTAAGAAGCACTTCCCATTGAAAGCTTCACGGAAGGCACCCCAAGCTTGAGCCGTGTCTTTGGGGAACACTCTTTCTTGAGTGACTTCCCACCAATAAATGACATTACCTTGAAGCTGATAAACTGCCAGAAGCACTCTGTCTAACTCTGAACACCCCAACACTGAAACAGTCCTCTTGAAATCCCTTATCCAAAGGGTCGCAGCTTCAGGGTCGCCCATGCCACTGAACCTTGGTGGCTTCAGTCTCAAGAACTGCTCTACCAACCTAGGCATCGGTCTCTCACAGACCTCTCCTCTCATTAGGGGAACCACAAGGACCACAGCAAAAGTACTCAGCTTGCTGTTCTAACAAGATCTCTAATGCCAGCAGGATCCCATCTAACCTAGGATATGCCTGCGCACTACCTCTAGCACTGGTCTGACCAGACGCTGCCCTACGCCTAAGGGCTCTCTCTGCTCAAGATTACTCATCACTCTAGACTATGAGCAACCCGCCACCACACAAAGCCACACAAGGCCACAAAAGCAATCATAGGCACTTATTATCTTTGAGCATCATCCTAAGGCACTTGGATTATTGTTTGAGTTCATCTGCAATAACAGACCCAAAGATTGATGCAAGTGAGAGCAAGAGAATTTTTATCCATTTTTCTCACCATGTGATGCCAACTTACCTCTAGTTTGCCCCAATATGGGGTGGTTCTTGACAGCGGTAATTTGAAAGAAATCTCCACAAGTGTATGAGGCTCAAAGGGGTTAAGCAATGGATCACTTGCAGTGTTTGGGATGCAAAAATGAATTGCCCCTCATCATTTCAGTCATCGTACCTTTCGCAAGAAAACTCTTTACCTTGTCGCTATGGAAATTGCTGCACTCATCTCACAAGTGTATAAGTAAGGGACTGCATATAGGACATGTTTTTGCCTTTCATCATCCTGACACATGTCTCACTTAGCATTCTTAAGAATTGAATGTCATTCATTGAATTGCACATCTCGACAAATTTCCACATGAAATTAGTAAGTTAAGCAAGTAAAATCACCATGCAAATTCTCTTTCCAAAAGAGATCGACAATTTTAAGCATGAAAAACTTTGTGACTTCGGAACAAACAGTTCAAAAAATGTTTTCACAAGCATGAAAAACATGATATTGAGCATTCATTCAAGGAATTTTCCTATAAAGGGACTCCATCAGCAATCAGCGTCCTTAGATTGCCCCTATCTGAAGGGAACCAACACATAAATTGATCAATTGAGAATAGAAATCGATCCTCGATTCGATAAATGCTCCATTCTTGCTTTTGCCCCAACACAAGAGAATGTACATGAATAGGACACTATGCAAGAGAATGCAAATTGAACATCTATTTCAGCTTGGATTGAGATTTTATCTCAATTAGGTCATTATTGGAATCTATCATCCCCTTGATCCGTCACCTGCAAGGAAAAGAACAAACTGTCAATTCCATAATTAATTATATTCAAGGACGAGATGTACCTCTTTCATCAAAGAGGATGGTCCTCTTTGACCTACGCCTCATTTTCTCTGGGAGATGAGAAATGTAGGACACTTTGCTTGGATTTTTGAGATAGATATCTCAAGTATCAACAAGAGATGCCCCACATTAACTCTTTGGAGTTGTGCTCTCAACTTAATTGAATAACAATCAAGTCAATGGTTCCATTACAACTTGTGCCTTTTTCAGATGTTCTTTCATCAGGCCAAGAAAATTATGCTTTGAGACACGAAACAAAGGAGTTAGAAAAATAAATAGACTAACTGGAATGCATGTTTTTGGAATAGCTTTAGAATTTTTTTCTTTCGAAATTTTCTTTTGGATGAGGAAGCATGATGAAGCTCAACCCTCAGAATTTCTTCGAGGATGATATTTTCTTTTCAATGTTGGATATCTTCACCAGGCTGGTTTGGTGTACCCCATCATGCCCTAAAAAAAAACTTGTAATTTTATTGAAATTCATCAATCAATTACATCTTATTGAATGGAAAATGCGGTATTCAAGCCCTAAAAGAAAGTGAAAAAGAAGAAAAGAAAAATCCCTAAAATGCAGTAAAAATTCCCACGCAGGGGAGTATGCAAAAATGATAAACGAGTTACTTTTGTGGGCTAACGCCCGCTCCCTCCGAAGATTCTTCTTCAATAGCACCTATAATGAAATCATCAAATAGGTTAATGATTCACTCTAATGCATCATCGGGGTTCTCTTCTTGTGGAGGTATTGGATCATCCATTCCATCGTTGTGCACCGGGACCTTAGTAGATGGTTCCACATCTTTTTGGAGTGGCATATCCACAGGCAGTGGATCAATTTCATCCTTACTAGCATTTAGTGCAGCCCATTCTTCCTCCCAATCAATAACGACTTGGGATATAGTGGAGACCACGCTAGTACAGTTAGCATACACAATCATACCAGCCTCCGCCATCATAGCAACCCTATCTTTCATCAAGGATAAGGGAACCACCTCATGACTCGGGTAGTATCCAGTCTTTACTAGCCCATTATAGACATCAACAACATGCACTCTCAAATTCTTGACTTGACCAGTGTCAAATCCAAATATGGCATTTACCTTGCCTTCATGCTCAGGCAGTGGGTTCCTCTTGACATTTGGTTGTGTGGTGCGGAATGAGAATGCATTAGTGTCCAATAAATTCTAAACTTTGTGCTTCAAGGTCATACATTCATCAGTTGAATGTCCCATTTCTCCCATATGATACTCACATTTCTTGGAGGGGTCGTAGTTAGAGAATTTCTCTGGATTGGGCCGCTTTGGTTCATGGGAGAGCAGCCCATTCTTTTGCAAGATCTGCAAAACTTGAGACAGAGGACTAGGAAGTGGAGAGAATTGCCTCTTAGTGAATTGTTGTGATGCGAAAGGGCAGCCACCACCTTGCTGATTCCTAGGGACATGAACGGTCGGAGGCTTATTAGAGGTCAATTGCACATATGCAACATTTACTTCAATGGTAGGTTCTTTCTCCTTCTTTGCAGTAAACCTCTTGTTTGGTTCATTAAACCACCCCTCCTTCAGCCCCATCTTGATTTGTCCACCCACAGGGATGAGTTGAATAAAGGTCTCCACATACATGCCAACCATCCGATGGCGGAACTCAAAAGGGAGGGTCTTAACAAATAGCTTCATCAATTCTTTGTCAGTGGGCTCAGGAGTGATTTGGGCGGCCAAATTCCGCCATCTTATGGCATACTCCTTAAATGACTCACTCTTCTTTTTTTTCCATCCACTCGAGATCTTCTCGGGAAGGTGCAATGTCCATGTTGAACTTGTACTGTTTAAGAAATGCATCGACCACCTCACTCCAAGTGTTGAGGTGGTTTATGTTCTTCATGATATACCAAGTAAGTGCGGGCCCACCCAAGCTCATTTGGAACCACTGGATCATAAGTGGTTCATTCTTGATATGTTGGGCCATCCTCACATGGTACATCTGCAGGTGAGCTTTCGGGCAAGAAGTGCCATTATACTTCTCGAATTCTGGCATCTTAAATTTGTTTGGCATGTTGACCTTCTCATAAATAGACAAATCAATCGGGAGTGAACTTTGCAAACCCTGCAATTGTTTCACTTTCTCTTCAAGCTTTGCAAAGAGTTCATCCTGCTATGTTTTAAAGACCTTATGAGTTTTGGCCTTTCCTTCCACAACAATGACATCATCTTCTAAGGGGGGCATGTCCTCATCAAATTCATTGGATTGGCCATGATCAACTTTCTGCTTAAGTGCTATAGTTCCAGGAGGTGTGACTTTTAGGCTCAAACTTGCTCGGAGCTCCTTAAACTCAATTGTCATTTGTTGTATTGCAGCGAAGCATTGATTCATTTGATACTCCATTTTATCAATACATTCGCGCAACTCAATTTGCTCAGCCATTCGTGCTTGCAATCTCGTAATGATGGGTGAATGAGATGGCTCCGTTATCACCTAATTTGCAGAAAGGAAAACACATAAGCATCGCATATGGAACATGCCGGTCCATGACAAAGATCTAGCCGCTTTTATTAAATGATATTGAATTGAAAATGACTCCCTAGGGAATTAAATTCCTAAAACATCAGTTTAAGAAATTGAAATAACACTCTAAAATTGAAATTGAACTCCTGAACATAAAAACAAACTAGTGACTCTTCTCTATATACAATTGGCCTTTTGTCATGGACCCCCAAAAAAGAAGAAAATGAATAGATTGCATAGTGTAAGGTAAGAATACTTACCTCATGAAGGAAAAATGGCAATCACATAGACACACACATGAGACGTGAGGTTTGACAACTAAACTATAGGGCTTTGCAAAGTAGAGCTAAGAGGAATGATCCGACTAGTCACAGTCTCACATACAAAGGTCGGGTCCTCTTAGCTCCGGCTTGGTCAAAGAAAATCCTATAGTCATGCGGTTTCGCAGGCAAGGATAAACATTGACACCGAGAAAGAAATTTCGGGGTTGAGAAAGGCAACCTCTACATTGCAGTCTCGTGTTCAAGGTTGGATCATTTCTCAACACCATCCTAACATCCTTAATTGTGGTCCAGGTCCGACGGCAGGTAGTGTGTGCAAAGTGTAGTGCTAAAACCATTTAAAAATCATGCACAACAATTAATAATGCAAACATCACTTCGATATGAGCAAAAAAAAAAAAACATTCAACCTCAACTCCATCCTACAAGACAGGGGTTAACAATCACTCCACCCCTTATAACTCCTATTTGCAAAAACATTTATCACCTCAAATGGTTAGGGACATACCTGGTATCCTCGCTGCCAAACAAATTTTTTTTTTAAAAAAAGAGAAAATTGGCCTAAGTCCACTAAGAGTTTAAACTCAAGTCCCCAGTGGAGTCGCCAAGCTATCGCGACCTCACCTCGGGTGCACCACCTAGGATTTGGCTAATGGATTACTAAGTCTAAACTTAGTTCAAGCTCTCCCAAGCCCATACCAATTCGCGACTTAGGGTTTAAGTTTTTTAACATGCCAATGATTTTTACTTAGGAGTCGCCACTAATCTATTTTTGGTGGGTCGATTAGAAACCCAAGTAAAGTAATGGGAGAATTACTTCACTCCTATGAACCAAAGACTATGGGATTTGTGACTTGATTACGTTAGATTTCTCTAACGCCCTTTCGGTACATTTTCTCTTTTATTTGAAAAAAAAATGATTTACAGGCAGTTCGGATTGATTTTTGATTTAATCCCTAACATGCAATGTCATCATGTGAGTGCGCAATCATTATTTAACACTCAATAAAGCAAAGCAATAAATAAATTGCAAGCACAGGGAAGAGATACTTACCTCGAAGTAACGAAAGCATCTATGATGTTAGCTTAAAAATTACATCAATGATTCTCGATATAATTTCTAATTAACATGCACTTATTCAAATATTTTTTTTAAGGTTTTCACTTATTTAATGAAGCCAAAAACTACGTGCAATGCATGTAATAACTTAATCTAATACTAGAAAATATTTAATGTAACCTAATATTAACTATATGTCACGTGACAATAAAATGACACTAGAAAATATTTAATGTAACTAAATAGTATGACACATTCAAATGAAAACATGATGACTAAATGACACATAGAAGATGACTTAATTCTACATGACATGAGCATGGCAATTTTTATGTTTTCTTTTTTTTATAATCAAAATTCGAAATTAAAAAAAAAACCTATATGTAAACATGAAAACTATCCTAAAAGAAAATGTTCTAACAAGAATCACATCTAACTCAACTATATTTTTTTTTTTTTTTTTGGGTTTTCTTTAATAAGCCAAATCAATTCGAGCAAAGGCATATCAACACATAATGCAACCGAATCACATAAAGCATACAATTATCCCCGACCCAAGATAGAAAATCAAAACAATCAAAAACTTGGTCCGACGTCTCGCGGCTCAATATTTTTTATTATTGAGATTTTTTAACACGTCACAACGACCCCACTCAATTGGAATTCAATCAAGCATGCAATACTTCAAATGAGGAAACAAAATATTCAAGAATTAATTTAGATAGGAACTTTACCTACATTGATTATCCGTTTCCTAGTTCGGACGAGTAACAAATTGCGAGAATCGCAATCAACAATGCTTCAAGGCGGATGGCGATGGTGTGATGGGAATGGCGACGTGAGAGCAATTCACGCCAGGGTTGGGCTTGACTCGATGGGCTCTCACGGTGATACACAACTGGCTGAGGGATACGTCATCACTTATTGAAGATGTCCAACAATTAAACTGAACTTGCAACCATGGAAGAGCAGTTAATTGGTCAAAAGAAATTTGCAAAGAGACGAAATTGAGCACCACAAATTGCCGACTTCCTTGACTTCACTGAACAGTGCGACCGTGCTTCTCTTGGCTGGAAAACTTTGACCAAAAGACCATGCAATTCTACTGGAGCAATTACCGAACGCTTGGATCCCTTGATAGTTGCCGGGGGATCGGTGGCTTTGGCCACAACGAGGAGCAGCGCCAGCAATAACGTCGTGGGCTCAATAGGAAGGAAGCAGCAAGTCGTCGACAATCTTGCAGCTTGCTGGAGGTCTCACGGTGAGTCAGATCAGGGCAGCAGCTCGTGGCTAGGCAGTGACGAAAAGATATCAATGGATCGCGCTCGGCTTCTCGCGGCCAACAGCTGAGTGACAAGCGTCAAACAGCGGCAACGATGCTTCACCGGAAAACCTGCGAAAACAAAGAAAAACAGCACAAATCGACACGTGGTATCCCGGCTTGGGGCAGGCAGCAGTTCGGCACCGGATTGGCAACTTGTCGCGGTATCAGTGAAGTCTGCTGGGGGCGACGTAGCAAGGCCGGCGCAGCGATGGCAACTCAGGTGGCTTAGGTGCGGTGCTGCGACGTGGTGTCTCCTTGAATCAACCGAGGGAAGACTCTCTCTCTTTCAAGTACTCTCTCAAATATGCTCTCTAAACACCCTTCTTTTTCCTCCTCTCTTGCGTGCCTGTCTCTCTACTCTCTCTTTTTGTGTCTCTTCAGTGTGTGGCCCCCTTTTTATAGGTGAGAGGATTATGTTATTTAAGGAAAGATGATAAATTTGCACGTTACCTATTTAGCTCTTGTATCCCACGTGCAATATTTTTCCAATATTTCATCCGACGCTTTCCTTGAATATTGAAAGAATAATGAGAATATTCTTGGGAACATTCTCATATTCTCGAGAATATTCTCATATTCTAACTCGCCACCCCTTAACGGGAATATTTCATCCGTCACCTTCCCTGAATACTGAAAGAATAATGTGAATATTCTCGGAAACATTCTCATATTCCCGGGAATATTCTCATATTCCAACTCATCACCCGTTAACGGGCATAGCCAAATTCTTTTTCACCGTGGGCTTAGTCCAACTTGTTAAATTAAAGCTTAGAACCATCAATTGAAGCCCATCTTCCACATGTCCAATGCAAATACAATAATAATAAATGCTCCTAAAACTATATGTTATGTAATTTAATCCTAATATTTTTTGTTTAGGTGTTAAAATTAATCCCTAAATTTTTGTGTATTAAATTATGAATGATCAATCAAAATTTAGGTGTCAACATACTATAACAGTCCTCTTAAAATCCCTTATCTAACAGGTCGCAGCTTTAGAGTCGCCCACGCCACTGAACATCGGAGGCTTCAGTCTTAGGAACTGCTCTACCAGCCTAGGCATCAATCTCTCTTAAGCCTCTCCTCTCACTAGGGGGACCACAAGGACCACAGCAAAAGCACATAGCTTGCTGTTCTAACAAGGTCTCTAGCGCCAGCAAGATCCCGTCTAACCTAGGATCTGTCTATGCGTTACCTCTAGCACAAGTCTAACCAGACACTGCCCTACGCCTAGGGGTTGACTGCTCAGGATTGCTCATCACTCTGGACTATGAGCAACCCGCCACCACACAAAACCACGAAAGCAATCATAGGCACGTGATATAAAAGCCATCCCTATCTCACTATCTCAAAAATCCCATGCACCTTATCACTCCAAGTCTCAACCTCTCTCCAATACCAAAACCGACGGGGATGTCACGCCCCGAACCTCGAGCATGCGACAACCCTTTCTCTTGGTCGATTGAAAGCGACGTCCCATGACCCATCGACAACCATTCATTTTATCTTTCGTTAAGCGCAAGCAGAAGACGAACCATCCCTAGACAAACAAACAATCAAACAAGGATAGAGGGATGAACAGGCAGAACAACAACAACAACTCATTTATAAATTCTTACTGGATTAACCAACGGAGGATCGTTTTCCGAATTACAAGCCCAACAAAAAAGGTCGATCCATCCTCTGAGCCAAACCAAAAAGAAACTAGACTAATCTAGCTATACAAAATGAACCCTTGAGTCCAACACCATCATTACTCGGACCCATCGGACTCAGGCTCCATCGAGTCGATCACTGGAGGAGCGGGGGCAGGATCCTCCACTGTGGGTATGCCACTCTAGGGGCTTGAAATCTCAGCAGGTTCTCCTCCTAAGCCCCGGTTAGTATGCCAACTTAACCCGGGGTATCTCTCTAGAATCACCCCTCACTCAACCCAACAACCCACAAACAGCAACCAACAACAGACAGGGCAACCAACATAGCAATATTTGATTCACATGCAACCTTACTTGGTATGCCATACCCTGCACGTTCAATCCCATACAATGCAAGCAAGGTACATAGCCGTTAGATGAAACAGTTCATCAATCACATGCGAGTCGCGTCACAAGCGATCTCACCTGGCCATTGTCATTCCTTGCACGACTATTAACTCATGCGTCAAATCATCATGGCATTAAGAGCATGCGAATAATCAAAGCATCTCACACAACTTTCTCATGTCTCACATCCACACATATGCTCCGATTATTACAACCCCTCCCCCCTAGGCCATGGCACAACCTTATGGTTGGTGGTTCCTGGCCAAGCCAGCTTTGTCCTCTTTACCTCGAGGCACAACGACGTCAAGGGTCATCCCATCCCTCTGACGGCATTCCTGAAGGACCACAGGACTCGCCCACTACTGCAGTCCCACAACTGACAGGAACATAGGACCCTCCCACTACCACAGTCCCGCAACATGTCTCCTCGTTAGGCATCCGACTGAAGTCAGGTGACCAAACAGCCACAGCACAACCCCATAAGGATTGGCGGTCTTACAATAACGACGGGTTCCCTTTCTTAATGTGATCATGCAACACATCATCAAGCAATCCATTTATATCTTTGCTCTGTTGTGAATGCAACATCGCTCATGCACTCATACTCATGTGACATGCCATTGCAAATAACCTATGCAATATGTCATGCAATCTCACTCGACAATTTCCAAAATTCAATCCAACGAGCATTCAGTCATGCATTTCATCATCAATCATGAGTATAATTAACAATTGGCACTTCAATTAATCAAAACAACCAAGAGCACATCAAATTAAAACAAAAATTAGCTTCTGCATGAACAGTACTGTGAGCAGTAATCGTGAACAGTGATCATGAACAGTGATTTTTCTGAAATTCAATTAATTAAAACATTTAATCCATAAATTAAAAAAAACATTAATTAAAACAATTAATCAATCAATTTAAGCTAAACATGCTTAATTAAACCCAAAAATCACATAACCTTCAATTAAGCAATAATTAAATACAATTAAGCTTAACAAGCAAAATTAAACTAATCTAATCTTAACCATCTATCTAATCACCTATCTTAGGGCTAATACAATTTAATTAAATCAACTAAACTAGCATTAACACTAACTAACCCAACCTTAAGTAAGTTTATGCACTAAATAGGGATTAAGAGCTAAACTCACCAGTTAAGTGGGCCGGTAACACGGACGCGGTGATGGCGACGAACCCAACACCTGGGTATCTCTACCATGGTGATCTAAGGCAATCCTGGGCTGAGAACAGCAGCAACAAACTTGGATCCCCTCTACAACACCGAAAAACTGACTGCTTGGAGAGGAAAGCGGCTGAACGAAGCTCACCGGAGCTCCGGCGAGCAGCAGGCCAACGACTAGCGGCTCCAGGGGGTCAAGGGGGAACTTCTGGTGGGTGGGATAGGTCGTGATTGGGTCAAAATCAAAGGAAAATGGCTGAAACAGGTTGAATAAGGAGGGACAGGTGGAAGAATGACGGTCCGGCAACAGCCGGCTTTCGGTGGTCGTATGGGGCGGTCGGCGACTCCTTCTAGCGATCGGCCGACATGGTCTAAATGGAAATTGTCTTCTAAACACAATGGCGGGTGGCACGGGCCATGATTCACACAGGAAGGACATGAACAACTCAATTTTCCAAAGGAATGTCAGACTGAAAAACTGAAGGAAGGAAGGAAAACTAGGGAGAGAAGGGTGTGCGGTTTTGAGGCTGAAGGAGAAAGAGAGAGAGTGACATGAGGGCTGATAGATAAGCCTCATCAAGGCTATTAGTGGCTTGGCTCAACTCCCAAGGCAATATGACATCATCTTCTCTCTCTTCCTTTTGACTTTTATTCAAAATATCCAAGGGCATTTTGGTTATTTCCACCTTGCACAATTCCCAAACTGCCCTTGGGCTGAAAATGAAAGGTGGGCCTAGGAAACGGGCCAAAAAATGAATAGAAACAGGCTCGGGAATTTGTTGGGCTTGAATTGGCTCAAGGTTAGACAATGGGCTTGGAAGGGTAAAGGGTTGGTTGAGTCCAATGGGCTCGCTTGCTTGTCTCGGGCATTCTATGGTGGCTGTCCCACCTTGGGCATGAGGCCCACACTATTCTTGCCCAGCCCATGTCCTTGTGGGCTCGTTTCCTCGGTCCGTAAATACCTTTTCCAAATACTCGGCTTGATTGATACTGTCGATTGTCTAAGAAGCATCATCCAAAAGTCCTTCTCCAACGTTCCCGAAAATTTGAAGTTCAATATTGGATTCACATGCCTTGTCAATTTCACTCGAATGCTATTTTAGTACCACTCAGACTGACAGGCGGCTTTGAGAATTCACGCGTAACCGACTCGTGCCAATTCACGTTCAAGACTTTTTGACACATGGACATCCTTGACTACATGAAATTGCGAAGGATTGATTCTTATTTCAAAGTACACGATTATCAATGATCGACATAGGGCCGTTCGCGAGTTCGATAATAGTAAACGAAATCACCCGTCGTCCCATTATTTCTGTCCGCGAATCGACTTCTAATCGTCCCTGAAATCAGCCTACATGACTATAGGATCGTCCTTACGAAAGTCTCACGGTTGAGTCGTTTTCCCAGGTCAAGTTCTTTAGTCATATGAGTTCTATCCTCATTAGCATTTCCCCTTCAAGTCAGTATCTCAGGAGTGATTAGTTCCGAGTGAGATCGACCAACAATGCAATTGCGAAATTGATGTTCATTCATTCCTCAAAGGGCTCGAATTTCATGATGTTACATAAGTTATCATCAAATAGGTGCGAGTGATAACCATTATATTTATTCGTCTTTCTATTTTTTGTTTGGAGAAAAATTTTAGAATATAATTGCATTATCGATTTAGAAACAGAATTCCATTTAGTAATGTAATTTTATCTTCTATTTTCTGGATAAATTTTTAGCCCTAAAATAGATTTGGAATAAAAATGAGAAGTAGAAAAATTTCTAGCTTCTATTTCTAAAAAATAAATGAGAGATAAAAACTCTACTCATCACTCATCTTTGCCATCATTGTCGACCATATGTCCCTATCTGGAAAAGATACATTTAAGAAATTTTATCAAATAAAAAATAGAATTTTTGTAAGTTATTATCAATTGCATATTTTTTTTTAGAAATTCGTCTAAGAAATAGGCATAGGAAATTTACTTGAAAAGCCTGAGCTAAGCACGAATTTGCTTGATTCAGCCCTAATTAACCCGAATAAAACAGTTCGTGTGACCATGGAGCCTGCCCTAGTACATCAGATTGAAGATATGCTTAAGGTCCATGAGAAGCAAATCATGGCCCCAGCCACTGGATATCATGTATTCCACGAGTTCAATCAATTAGATATCATGTATTCCTTAATTTACTATTAACTCATCAAATTTTCAGAAAAGCAACTTATATGATTTCTCATGTATGTAAATACTAATCCATCTTTTTGCTTCTCCTAAATCTTGGATTAATTCATTTTCTCCTAAATTATAAGCAAAGGATCAAACAATTCCCTTTATTTTACTTTAGACCTAAAATTTGAATTATATTGAGCCTTTCTTTCAATGAAGGGAGACGGCAAAATTGATAATTGCAAGCCATTGCTTAGCAGTTTCATGGTGATGTTTTACATTCACAAATCACCTTTTATGCATATGCTTCCAAGATCATTACATACTCTCTTTTTCTATCTCATGCACACAACAAGATGGTGCTGTGATAGGATTCAACTGTTCCGACTTTATTAGGAATTTTTTTGCTTTACTAGAGTTATCAACTTTTATTTATTTGACTCACCAAACCATTAAATTTAGCAACTCTCTTTAGAATTGTCCAATTTACCAACTTTTATTCCAATTAAGTGTCCAATAAGGTTTGCATTATCAGTTCTTATTTGAGCTAGTTACTGACATTTGTTTGACTTGTTTAAATTATCATATTTTTCTTATTTTTGACAAAAAAAAATCTCTTATCATTTATAAATTTCTATTTACCATTTTCAACTGCACGTGTAACTACTATATGATACTATTAATATGATACTATTATAAAAAATGATCGGAAATTCTGGAGTTTCAATCAAATCCCATTGTATATCATAAATTTGTTAATACGAGAAACCAAAAAATGACTCTTGTAGGTATAAAGTGGGTGCAGAAGTGGGGGAAAATTAGAAATATACCACCAAAATGTATTATCTCTTAAAAATACGCCTAAAAAGCTTAATTAGAAAAGGAAAAAAAACCAGATAAAATTTCAAATTATATGTACTATGACATATTTACCTTAAACTTTTTTCTATGATATCAAAAGTCTCAAACTTGTACTTGTGTGACATATTTACCATCCATCAAGATTTCTTCAATGGGCACCATTCAAAATCTGCCTACATGGATGCCGAAAGGCAAACGATGTTGACATCTCGTTCAATGACTTAAATAAAATAAAAACAAAGTTGTTTTGGATGAAAAATTATTAGACGTAACATTGATGGAAGGTAAATGTGTCACATAGGTACAAATTTGGGATTTTTTTATGTCAAAAAAAAAAAGTTAAGGTAAAATGGGCATAGTTTGAAGCTTTTAATGTCATAGCAAAAAGTTTAGGGTAAATATGTCATAGCGAACATAGTTTAAAATTTTTAGTGATTTTTCCTTAATTAGAATCCTTCACACCTTTATTATTATTATTATTATTATTATTATTATTATTATTATTATTATTATGGAACCTCAAATCTTAGTAGCTCGGCTTATGTGGTCACCTCTTATTATGTAAAATCAGAATTGAGAACGGTAGAGTTTATGCCTGAAGAAGACACAACTCAAAAAAAAGAAAAATTGTTTTTTATGACCAAATAAACTGAACTATGGATATGCCAATTTTGACAAAATCTTTCTCAGGAAGCACTTGCGAGTCCCCGACAAAGAAGGCCTTCCAGATTATAGCAATGCGCGAATCATGTGTTTGATGTAATCAGTACTAAGAGTTTTACATAGCACCATATCAAAATTGATGAAGGGGTGCACTCAAGAAATCAATAGAAATAATTAGCGAGGAATCTATAAGAGGGTTCGTCATTTTTCACATGTGGTTGGATGGTATGCAACACCTATAAGTAGTGAAGTCGCTAGACTCTTTGTGACGCATATTCCTTATTCATCCATACCAAAGAGCGTGAAGCGGTCAAACCGCTGGATCATCTTTCGGAATCCATTGCAAAATTCCTTACTCAAATGAGTTAGTTACCAACTTTATTTTTTTGATTAAATTTTCCCAATAGAAAAATTGTTAAATTGAAAAACAAACGAAGACATTTAAAGATAGACAACGAATTAAATGAATTGCTAACCAAGCAAATAAAAATGTTGATAAAAAAAATACACGCCATAAGTAATTCAAATGAGAATAAAAAAAAAAATTAGGCAATAATTCGATTCGACAAAACTTAATAAATTACCTAAATGTTAGTTGTTATTAGGGTGTCAAATGGATGGGTCGGGTCGAAAATGGTTCGACTCACATCAACCCATTTAACCCGTTTTGATCAATTTTCATGCAATGTAAATTTGATGACCCATACCCGATCCAACCCATACTCGACCCATACCTGACCCATATTACCAACACATATTAATATTTAAATTAATTTAAGAAAATCTACTCCCACTTATTTAGTCAACTTTAAACTTTTCACATATAAATTATTTGAATAAAAATTTCACATCAAATTTATAAAGTAAATTAAATAAATAAAAATTAGTAAAATTTTTGCCCGGATTTAGTGAGCCGCGAGCTCTGTTACGGCCAACGAGTTCGAGGCTCGCCTACCTAGATCCGAGCGAGCCACCACTTGGCCAAGGCCGGCGACCTCGCGACTTGCTTGTCCAGATCTAGGCCGAGCTTTAGCCAGCGAGCTTAAGGCTCGCTAGCCCAAGCTCTGTCGTGGCTCGCCTGCCCAAATCCAAGCTAAGCTCTAGCCAACAACGGTAAGCTCGGGATTGGGGATGGTGACGGTAGTGTGATGGCGATATCGACAACAAAGGTCGAGAATGCATAGAGGAGGGGGATGGAAGGAGAGAGATAATGGGTCTACCTAATAACTCACTTAACCCATATTTAATTTTCACTTGACCCATATTTAACTTTCACTTAACCCATATTTGACATATATTTAACTTTCACTTAACCCATATTTGACCCATTTAACTAAAAGTAAGTCATAATATGGATTTATGACCCATTTTGATACCTCTAGTTGTTATGGAGGTGGCAAAAGCATGGTGAGGACATTTTAACAAGAAAATTACAATTTCATAATGAAATTATAATTTAAACAATGTCAAGAATAACTTTTTGTTATGCATTAACCTTTCTAATAACTAATGTATAATGGCCAAAATGCACTAATTTGACGCAAATTATGTCCATTTACCTCCCATGCACTCACCCTAATCTATTTTAAAATGCTAATATTGATGATGTAATCACCAGGAAGGCTTTTCTTTGGGGGCACTCGCTAGTATTGCTGGTGAGGCGGGCCCTCGCCATCGAGGGCCAGATGAGGTTGCCCCTTGTCGTCCCTTGCCAAATCTACCAAGGGGCAGCCTCACCTGTGGTCAATGAGGGTGTCCCGCCCTCGTCCTCGTCGACGACTGGCGATTGGCAAAGGGAAGAGACAGGATAGGGCAAAAAAGGAAGGAAAAATATAAAAATATTCTAAAAAATTAAATTAAATGTCTGCTTTAGCATTAGCGTGCTACGTAGAACAATCAACATCCACATCAACAATCTCTAGCCTAAATTGGCCAGATGAATTGAATTGGTATTAATGTGAATATGTTATGCTTAAATTGATTCATTTGAAAGGTTTTATACTAAATTGATATAATCATAATAAGTTTATGACATTTTTTTTACTTTTCCTTGATACCGTTAACTACAACAATCCTCCACTCGATGTTAGCGGTCGTGATCACAATCTGCTCTACAGTTCATTCGGTAGCAATCCACCACCCAAGAATATGCCCGATCCGGGTCCGTGTGATCCAAACATATAGTGCCTGCTATTGTATGAACTCTCCGGCGCATTGATCAGGTCTCCACTTGATCTGCGCAAGTCAGGAAATGAGAGGGACAGGACCGACCGGGGATAGTGCCATCGTTTATTAGATTGGAGATCTGCTTGGTGTCCAAGATAAGGAAATCTTCTGCTACAAAGATGTGGGCAGTCGAATGCCTTGTCACGCGGTTTGTTTTTTTAATTTCTGATGTATTAGACATCAACTCATCTTTGCGGGGAAATGAACGACAAGCCACTTTTCTCACCGGATAAAACAAAAAGAAATCAAGCAGAAGACCACTTAAATCGAACCTAATCAATTATTCATTAATTGTCTAGCAATCAACTCAAACTCGCAGTAGAATGAGAAAGATTCAAAATTGGAATTAGGAAACAAAGATATTTATGCGATTGAAGACGTCTTATATGTTTCTCCTTTTTATTTTTTCCATTATATGAAAGTACATTTTTTATTTTGAAATATCAATATTGAGGATAGATTAATTAGTGGATTAGGTTGTATTTGGTGCATATTCCTTTATTTAATAAAAATAAATTAAAAATTAAAAATAAATAAAATATAGCATGTTGATAATATAAAAAATGGGAGGCAACCCAAATTTTAGTTTATCATGGGTAGGGAAACTATTGCTGACACCCTTGGTAAACAAAAGCCTACATAAAGTTCCAATGCTACGCCATCTAAATAATATTGAAATTCTAATAAAAGCGGATAAAGTAGAGAATATATATATATATATATATATATATATATATTTTTATGCTATTAAAATGAACTTCCGAATAATTAAATATAGATACTAGAATATTTCCTTAGTAATGAAATGGCCAATACCTATTCATGGAATTTATAATAGAATATAGAATAATAATTAATATATATGTGTTCTCTGTAATGTAAAACATAAAGTAATGACGTTTGGGGCAAAGTTTCATCTTAATCGAAGAATACTTTGTTTAATGTAATACTCTCTAAAAGATTTTCATGAGATTTTTTAACAACAAAGCTTTTCCTTGTAATGCGTGCACCTGTGTTTACTTTCTTTGAATCCCAAAACCTGGAGAATCACTTAGGGGAGAGAGGGGGAGGGGAAAAAATGGGGTTTTCTTGGTAAAGTAATTTTTGGTTACCATAAGAATAGTAGTTTATTTTCAATTACAAATGATTAAAAGAGTGAATCTCACAATGATTTATAATTATGTAATATTTAATTTTTTGTGATTCAAAACATATTGCTATTTTTACAGTACATTAAAAACTGTCATCCAATTATTTTTCAATTCAAATTCGAGATATGCTTGGAGCCCATGATAGAGAAATCTTTTGTTAAAAAAAGATGGAAAGTCGAATGCCTTGTCACATGGTTAGTCTTTTAATTTTTGATGTAGTAGACCAATGACCAGAGCCAAATGAGGAGCCTTGGAGATAAAACAAGCAAAGAGCCAAATGGGGCTTCCATTCTCTATGGGGGAAGAGAAGGAAGGTGTGGCTCAAGAAATAGCTAAAACGTGTAGCTTGAAGAAGTTGAAGGATCTAAAGGTGAACAAAACGGGCAAATTCATGTTGAGCTTTGAAAATAGAAGTTGCTTTAGGAAAGGAGAGGTGGGTGACTGGGTTAACTATTTCAGTCCTCCCATGGTAGCATGTGTCCGTAGTATCATGGAAGAGAAGATGAGTCTGTTTGGGTTGGAGTTCAAAACGTGCTAGTTCTCCTTCCCATGTTGATTTTCCAGTTCAGTTGGCTTTTCTTAGTGAGAATATTTATGCTATTGTATGTTCCTTGTGATTTTGAAATGAATCTCTTTATCTTGGATCTCTCCACTAATACTGTAATGTGTGTAAAAGATTTAATGAGCAATTGCGTTGAGAGACCTCGATTTTCCCGTTGCTAGAAGAGTAAACAAGGGACGAGTTCTGGTGCATGATAGCCTAGAACCTCCAATATTAGGTAATTTGTGAACTCAAAGCATTGCAACAAAACAGAAAAAATCATTATGATCCAACTTATCTATCCCCCATTTGAAACTTTTCCCCTCAGACATCAAAATCGACAACCAACCATATGGCATCTGCTCTTTCATGCACTTATCGAGAAAATAGATAATTAAAAAAGAAAACCAGAAAGTCTTTATTGGTCACGATGGTATCATATATCCCATAGTGCAATCTCCTGGAGTTTTATGCTTAATATAAGCAATCGAGGACACGATCTCTTTAACTAAAAGTTATAGGAAGATAGGGAGATTTTTCTCTCACCATGGGTGAGTCCTCCTCTATCCCTTAGGTGATAGTGTTCCTCTTTCCAAAACCCTAGATTCAATCTATACTGCAATCAAAATGGCTAATTTCATCCCACACCCACCCGATTGAAATTCTTTCCCCATCTCCTTACCTATCCTCCTCAATTGAACAATAACCATACAAGTAGAAGTGTCTCTCTAGAAATCCACGCAGGAGGTTTCTAGGTTTCAGTCTTAGCAATAGTCATACTTTGAGCTCCCTTCACTCCACCACATCAAGGTATCCCCATACATTGCGTCTCCATTGTTTTCCCTAGGCACACCAAACCCTAGCTGTAGTAGCCTCTCTTGATAGCTCAAAGCATCAGGATGGAGGGCATCCAGGAAAATCAGCTCCATATGTTGGCTCTTTGCAAGAAATTGGGTGACTTATGGGCAGAAGATGATGTCATGGTGCTGAATGATAAATCCCTTGAGGTACAACAACAGGAGAACGAATTCATTTTGTATGGTAAGTTACTTTCGAAGCCTAATGTTAATTTTCATGCATTTTCTAATACAATGAAGAGAGCTTGGAAACTAGATGATGCCAAATGCAAAGTGATTGAACCTGGTTATTATGTCTTCATATTTAAGACTAAAGATGAAAAACAAAGAGTATTACCTACTGGTCCTTGGTCGTTTGTTAGCAATCTACTAGTGTTGCATGAGGGCGACCCACATGTCCCTAAACATTGCTATGATTTTTCACACTGCTCCTTTTGGGTACATTTGGTTGGACTTCCATGTGCAGCTGTAATAAAGGATTCAATTAGAATGAATGTTGGAAAACTGGGAGTAGTGGAGGAAGTTCAAATTGAGGCGAGAAATAACAATTCTCACAAAACTAGAAAAAGGAAAGAGTTAAGTTGAATTTACTAAATCCTCTTAAAACAGGCACTATAATATAATTAGGGGATAGAAAGTGGTGGGTTGATTTTAAGTATGAGAGACTTCCGCATTTCTATTACTCATGTGGATGTATGGGCCATTATGCTAATTATTGCTCAAAAATACCTTATGAAGAGACCAAATTACCGCAAGAAAAATCAGGGCGATATGCATATTGGCTGAGGTCAAAGAGCTAAGCCCCTATTGGAATACTTTTTATGGAGCACTAGACCTTACCTTGGAGATGAATGAAATGGTGCCAGAAACTCCTATTCCACCTGTTGGTGATAACTCAAACTGTCCAAATCAAGTGGAAAATAGTCAAGCGTTAGTGATCTATAACCCATTAGCACAGATAGAATCTGAAAGTGCATAGATGGTTGACAATATTCCATCAAATAAAGGGAAGAGGATACAGCAGGATGATGGGGTAAGACTTAATAAATCAAAAAAGTCCAATTTAAAAAAACAAGCTATTAAAAAGTTTAAGCGGTTTGCTCCCTATGAAAAACAGGAATCTCTAGCAAGTCTTGTGGATGTGGACAAGCTCACAGACACCCCAATTCAAGTATGGGAAGGGGTAACGGCAGGGGCTTTGGTAGCTGGCCCTATTAAGTCACCAAAGAAGTCATGAAGATTTTAAGTGGAATTGTCAAGGTTTAGGCTCTCCCTTAACAGTTCAACATCTTATAGCCTTAATGGCACGTGAGAGGCCTAAGTTAGTCTTTCTCATGGAAAAGCCACGAGAGGATGGTGGATAGGATCAAAAGGAGGCTGAATTTCCCTCACTCTTTTATTATGAATCTAGTGGGAATAGCGGGTGAAGTGGCTTTACTATATGATGAGGTTAGCACACGTTACTGTGGAGTATTTTAGTGATGAGCTCATTGAGGTTGTATGTCAAGATAGTGATAGGGGGTAACTATGACTCTTTCCTTCCTACACGCGTCGACCTGCTTTCAATAGCGAGTTACCTTATGGAATCTACTTCGGGACAGGCATGTTAACTTGAATGTTCCTTGGTTATGTTTTGGCGACTTTAAAGAGGTATTATATCAATGGGAAAAAGCTGGTAAAAGACAAGTGGAGCGGTATAGGATTATGGCATTTAGGAACTTTGTTGATAATTGCTCGCTTATGGATATTGACTATAAATGTTGTGCCTTCACTTGGACAAACCATAGAGAAGGGGATGAGTTAGTTAAAAAAAGACTCGACTGTACTCTTTGTAATATGGAATGGAGAGTTTTATATCCTAGTGCTGAGGTGTTTGCTCTTCTAGCTATAGGGTCTGACCATTGCCCCATTTTTGTGTGTTTTGATCCCATACAGAAAAAAAAAATAAAAACTGTTTCCATTCGAAGCTTGCTAGTTGGATCATCCATATTGCAAAACAGTAGTGGAAATGCGTAGAATGATGTTAATGGGCAAGACCTCGACATGATGCAAAAAACGAAAAAAGTTGCTGATGTGTTAAGGAGATGGAGTCACAAAACTTTTAAAAATGCAGCAAAACATATTGAGATGATGAAAGGCATACTTAGGGCCTATTTGGTGACTTACCAAACAATGAAAATTTATGTTCTTTTGTTTACGAGAATAGATTTGGAATAGAAATCCGTTTATTAAATTTTTTGTTTTCGAGAACAAATTTGTTCTCGGAAATAGATTTGGAACAAAATCAAGAATAAAAAAAAGTTATTTTTTTGTTCCAAGGAACAATTCCATAATCAACCAATTGTTTTCAATTTCTCTCCTCTTTCTTTTTTTTTCTTCTTCTTCCTTTTGGTTTTTGTTCTTCCTTTTGACTGGTTGCCGGCCTCGGCCATGGCCGGCGACCAGCTAGACGAGGGCCAGTCCTCTCACCAACCCCTGGCAACGTTGAGCAAAGCTTGGCATGAGCCTCGTCGGCTCATCGCCAAGGCGGTGTCGGCTTAGCTAGGTGACGCCAGCCTGGTGGTGGGCCGGCGAGGCCGACCTTGCCCAGCCACCAGTGAGGCTCGGCCTCACCAGCCTAGTGCTAGATTGCCTAGCCCAGCCAAGCCGATGCCACCCTAGCGGTGGGCCGGCAAAGCCGAGCCACGCTAGTGGCTGGGCGAGCTCAACCTTGCCAAATCTGGGCGAGGTCGCTTCGCCCAGCTCATGGCGAGGCTTGCGACCTAGCCTCACTATGGCTTGGCATTGTCGGGGGCCGATGATGCTCCGGCAAGGGCCCTGGCCCTCGTTTGGCCAGTCATCGATGATTTATTAAGGAAGAAGAATATGAAAAGGGAAAGGAAAAAGAAAGAAAATTCTCTAAATCATTAAAAAGTTAAAAGAAAATATTTTGGACTAGAAATTTTTAGGTCTTACTAAACACATTTCTGTCTCGTGAATAAAAATTTTGGACAGTTATCAAACATTTTCAAATACTCAGATTTTGTTATTGAGAGCAAAATCAAAACGAATCATTTCTGAACAAAAATTGTTCATTAACATAGAATTGTTATCATGCGCACCCTTATTGACCTTATGAATAGACAGGATGCAGCTGTTAGTGGGGAGGACTATAGGAAAATAGTTGAACGTAAAGAGGAAATATACTGGGGGATGCATTCATGAATCAACTGGCTAAAACATGGGGATCAAAATACCAAGTTTTTTCATGCAACAACTATCCAGAGGAGGTAGGGAAATAGAATATCTATGTTACTACTAGCTGAAAACAACTGGAGCCGAGATCCTAAAATAATCCAACAACATATCACAGAGTTTTATAAACAGTTGTACACATCGATCAGGGCAAGAAACTATAAGGCAGTATTAGAAGATTGCCCATTGGTTGTTTCTACAGAGATGAATGAGGCCCTATCGAAAAAGAATACCATAGAAGAAGTGCAACAAGCAGTTTTACAAATTGGGGCTACCAAGGCACTAAGGTCGGATGGTCTAAATGGATTATTCTATCAACACAATTGGTCTATCATTCAAGAGGATTTGTTCAAACTGGTGGAGTCTTTTTTTAATCAAGATACGTTTGACCCTAATATGAACAAAACACATATTACTCTAATTCCCAAAGTGGCGAACCCATAAAGTATTACTAAATACAGGCCCATTAGTCTTTGTAATTTTAATTACAAAGTAATTGCAAAGGTTTTGGCTAATCGTCTAAAGCCTTGGCTTCTACAAATTATCCACCCAAAAAAAAATGTCTTTGTTGGGGGTCAGCAAATACAAGATAACATCTTTATTGTTCAAGAAGTCCTCCACCAGTTAAGAATTAGAAAAAGAAAGAGAAAATTCCAAGCTGTGTTGAAATTAGATATGCAAAAAGCGTATGATAGGGGTGGAGTGGGACTTTCTTTGTGATTATATGTTGAAGATGAGCTTTTGTGAGAAATGGGTGCAGCTAGTAAAGTTTTGTGTATCCTCTGTCGGCTTCAGTGTTACAGTAAATGGGGAATTAGGCAAAGAGTTTTATCCTACAAGAGGAATTAGACAGGGAGATCCTCTATCTCCCTATCTTTTCAAAATAGTGGCTAATGTTCTATCCTCCCTTATACACAAAGTTGTGAATGATGGTGCTTTATAAGGAATTCGGCTAAATCTTCATTGTGCTATCTTGTCACATCTTTTGTTCGCAGACGATGCTATATTTTTCTCAAATGGTATGATTAGAGAAGCCCAAAATCTTGTGAATACTCTAAATTGCTACTGCTTTGCTTTTGGTTAGTCTATCAATTTAAACAAATCAGGGGTATATTTTGGAAATGACTGTCCCTAGGAACTAAAATGAAACATTGCCATAGAATTAAGAATTCCTATAATTGAGAAAACAGTAAGTACTTGGGAATTCCCTTGGAGTGGGGTCAAATGAAAAAACAAATGTTTACTTGGTTGCTAGTTAGGGTTGATAGGAAGCTAGAGGGTTGGAAAGAGAAGCTAATATCAAAGGCGGGTAAAGAGGTGCTACTTAAAATGATTGTTAAGGCCCTACCACAATATGCTATGGCCATCTTCAAAATTCCTATTTCAGTAGGCAAAGCAATAGAAAATAGAATTTCATTGTTCTAGTAGAAATAAAATGTGAGGAACATAGGCATCCATTGGAAGAATTGGAATCTATTGAAGACTAGAAAGGATAAAAAGGGCCTAGGTTTTAAAGACCTAGTTTATTATAATCAGGCTATGCTAGGGAAACAAGCTTGGAGGCTAAGTCAAGCTCCAAAGGCCTTATGGAGTAGAATTTTTAGAGGCCTCTATTTCACAAATGGAGACTTTTAGATAGCTAACAAAGGTACTAGACCATCATGGGGTTGGCAAAGCATTCTAATGGGAAGAGAAGCGATAGTATCCAAAGTGAGATGGGAGGTCAGGGATGGGAGGAGTATAAATTTAAGAGAGGATAGATGGTTTCCCTCTAGCATAATAGGTGGTCCAGCAAATTTGGATGACCCTAAGCTAGTATCTAATCTGATTACTCCAAGATCATGTGCATGGAATGTTCAATTGTTGCAGGAGAAATTTGAAAATCACATTGTTCAAGAGATCTTGGCAATTCCCTTAAGTTTGCTTCAAAGCCAGACAAACTAGTGTGGACAGCAAGTAAATCAGGAACTTATACAGTGAAGAGTGGCTACAATAAGTTGCATGATTCTGACAAGGCAACACAGGGTAATCATGCTTCATCATCATATCACATTCCTAATAGATTATGGATTGAAATCTGGCACCTACAGACTCATACCAAAGTTAAGTTCTTTATGTGGAGTGTGTGCAGTGAAGGGCTAGTTACAAAAATTAATCTACACAAAAGAAAGATTGTACGTAAACCAACATGCCCTGTTTGTGGTCAATTCCCAGAGCACCTATTCTTGCTATGTGGCTGGACGAATGAGCTTTGGTCAGATTCGAGAATAGCACTTAATATTTCCCCTACATCTATTTCAAGGATGGGTAAGTGGGTTTATAAGTACCTGACTTCAGGCGTTTCACATAGGGAGAGGGTTGTCTTCACCAATACTCTGTGGTTGATCTGGAAGGCAAGTAATGCCCTGACTTTTCAAGGTAAAACACCAAACCCGAGCTCTATCATCAATGAAGCCAAATTAATGTACCAGTTGTTTGTAAAATGGAATCTAACAAAACAAACAACAGATTATGGGTTCAAAGTGAAGTAAACCCGGTCTTCTCCAACTCACGGCCAATTGAAATTGAATGTCGACGACTCTTGGACGGTCTCTTATATGAAGGGCTCTATGGCGGGGATCTATCGAGGGAGTGACGAAGTGATTATCAATGGCTTCGTGAAAAAAATTTATGCAGAATCTGCCTCAACAGCGAAAACCCTAGCCATGTGGGAAGCCTTTCTTTGGCTACAGCAGTTTCACAGCTCTAGGGGAAGGGAAGTACAAGACCCCCGAAGTGATATGCCGATGGAGTTACCAACTAATAGCTTATCAGCAGTTGAAGGAATTTGGGCCGGGATGTTGTTTCTTGGGCTTGTCGCTCAGTGGTGCTGGATTGCCACGAATTACTGGCCCAATTATCAAACGCATCGCTCATGTACGAACCAAGAGAAACTAATCGGGCTGTAGATTGGCTAGCCAAGGCCCACCGCTTTGGGTCTCTTCCAACCAACTAGATTTCTATGCCCCCACGCCCACTTTTACTTATTTTATATTTAGACTATGGGAATGATTGTAATCGTTCGATTTTGTAAATAGTAATGAAGTATTTTCTGACAAAAAAAAAAAAGAACACAATCTCTTTTCTCATTCATTTAGTGGCAACGGCTAAACAATTCCCGGTATTATCCATAAAGATACGAAACACTTTCACTATTGCTTTTAACAAAAAGATGCAGCAAACAATAATAGGCACGAGCAGTGACAAAACCAATCAAGCCTTCTCCAATTTGCCAGAAACGTTAAATGGCAAACCCTATTCCTATGTCCACAAACCCTTGAGCTACAAAGTTCTAGGTATCATTTGATCTAACCAACATCAACTGCAATACGTAATCCAATTTTTGGTAATCCATGTCAACTTTTTTCTCCTGGCATTATGATTCATCAATCACCGAATATAAATAAGTTACTAAGTTCAATCTGACAAGGACTTACACGTGGAATGTGCCCACGTTTTATGCACTTCTAAGATTTTGCTTGGGGTCTGTGACAAGGCGACCAGTGCACCAATTGTGTAGTCCCGTTACAAAGATAGGAAAAGTTCAATGCCAATTGTCTGTCCAATCGTCCTGTCCTAGCTACTGCCCAGCTTTTCAATATGTGATGTATAAAACGCAGACCCCTAACTCCAGTCTTACCACATCAAGATCCATGAAAAAATCAACTGAGTTGTGGCAATCACGCGCAGCAATCCCTGCAATTGACGATGATACGCCCATTAGATTTTGTGGCCCGAGATCTCCTCTACAAACGACAAGGAGAATCGGAAAAAAAATGATATCATAGCTGATGAAGATAAAATTTGGAGCAAGATGTGAACTTATAATTTGGAGTAAAAATCATGGGAAAAATGTCGAAAAAGCCCTAAATCCATTGCATTAGTGCTAATTTAGTCTTTAGCTTTTTAATGATACCAATTTAGTATTAATTATACATTTTGAACTAATAACAATTCAATCCTTCCAACTAATTTTGACCGGATATTGCTGATGTGAACACCAATTAGTTTACGTGACATGATTAGTGTTGATATGAATAATCTTGAATAATTTTCTTTTCTTTTCTTTTTTCTTTTTTCCCTTCCCTTCTTTCTTCCTCCAATTGGTCATCATGCCAGCGAGGGCGAGCCTTGTGTTGGGCTAACGAGGCTCGAGCCCTCTCCATATTGGACAATAAGATCGTGAACCCTATTATCGATTTTTTCCCTGCCATAGCTTTGAGGAGTCTACTCATCTAAATCTCTCTTCCTGTTGGTCCCAATGCCAAAACTGTATGCATCTCGTCTCGAAACTTTCCATGAAAATTCAACATGAAATGCATAATTATTTTGTCAAAGTTCATTTGAAATTACATAAATGACTATGATTCAAAGCTGAATCTTGCAAACTCATGAAAGAAACCGAGAAAACCATATTCTCGTGCCTAGAGAGGATCAAGCTAACACCGAGATTTTTGTAAAGCAAGGTTGAAGAAAAAGAGAAGCTCTTACTTATATTTCTGATTACATGAAATAGCATGATACAACAAACTTCAAGAGCAATTTAAGGAAGAGAGACATTATGTAACATCCTAAATTTCAACACTATATTGGGATTATATGAAATGTTGACATTAATCAATGCCCTATTAATACGATTACTCTGAGCTGATAAAACATGAGTTAATGGACTTTTCAAAAGCGCAATTAAGGATTGATACACATACACCTGGAAGATTCAATCAGGAACGGACCGTTTGACCATAAGGATTCGAGGGGGAACAATACCACCATGTTATGAATCCATTAGCGAACGAAAATAAATTGATTCGGCAAAGATACAAAGCCGGATTGCGGGTGACTTCCACATTACTTCGATACAAACTATGAATGACGTTAAACCGATTCATTTTTGACCTTGTACTCAGAATTATCAATTGAACCTCCGGGATTACATGACAATTGAGGGTCATCCCTGGTCTGAGAATTCACTTAAAAGTGGATCGAAAAGTTATCGACCACGGTCAAAAGTAAGGAAAACCCTAAATAGGCACCCGATAATCTCAAACGTACTATAGTCGTAATTGATTTAATTTAACTCCAATTTTCAATCCAATTTCAAGTATCAACTTTCAGGGACTTCATGACTTAATATTTGGATGTTGCCACATTAATTCTTGGGTTTTTTGGTGAGCTGCAATGTGTCGGAAAAGGGAATTTTGGACCAGGAATTTGGACCCCCAAATGGGTCAACCCAAGACTAGCGGCCCAATGGGCCTTGCGCCCATCAAGGACGACCTAAGGAGGACCCGAGTTGGCCCAAATTCTTTCTCTTCAGCCCATGGGTCTTCTCTTCTAGAAGCTCTTGTTTGTGTGGTCCTTAGCTCTTAGGATTGCTTGGTTGATATTCAAACTTGTAGAGCAAGTTAGCAAGGCTTATTGGACAAACTTGGTAGCTAATTCTCTCTCCTCTCTCTCTCCTGGGGTCACTCTCTCTATCTTTTATTTTCCTTTCTCCCTCATTTCTTCCCTTGTTTCACTGTCCCCTACTGTTTGCCCTTGTTGCCATCACTGCTGCAATCCACCAAAGTTGTTGTCACCGTCCACTGTGCAGCTACTGCCATCTAGAGTCTAGCAACCGCCCGCCAACCGCCCATCCTTGGACACCGCCACTTCTATTTCTGCGAGAAACAATTGCCAACATTGTTTCGCCGAAGTCTAACCATCGTCCCCGAGCTGGTCCTACATAGCCCTCATCCTCGCCATCACTCCAATGTCACCATAATCCTTGGGTGTGTGACTTAATTTCCTAATCCCTTAGTTATGGGTTAATCTTGCTTTAGGAGTAGTTTAATTAGTGTTTAGTATAATTATTGACTAATGAGGTCTATTTAGGCTTAAAGTATGGTTTATATGTCTTAATTATGCTTAAGGGAGTTTATGATAAGCTAATTGTGGCTTGATTGTGCTTAGTTGTTAATTAATTGGGTTTATGATTAATTAGCATTATACTATATTACTAAGCTTGTTTTTGGTTAATTAATTTGGCTAATGAATGTTTAGTATTAGTTAATTATGATTAATTATTTAAGGGAATAATTAATTATAATAATGTTATTTTATGGAAATATTATATTATTTTGTGGAAATTAATTAATTAATTAATTAATAATTAAATTCGAATTATTAGTTATTTATGAATAATTAATTATGCTCATTTATTGATAATTGATTAAATTGAGCAATATTTATGTTTATTTAACTATTTCTTATTTTCCTAAGGTTGATGGATTCATATATACTATAATGTTGAGTGGCTTTTAATTTATTAAGGAAGGTTTTATGAAATTAAATTACTTTGGTTGGGTAATTATTTATGGGATTGATAATTATAATTATTTTGTAGGGGTTAATTATTTATCAGAATGATTAACTATAGTATTATATACTTTATAAATGAGTATTTTTGAAATATAATCCTAGTCTATACTTGTTTTGTGGTAATCAATTATTTATGGGAATAATTGATTATCGTTGGTTATTAAGGCACGTAATTGATTGTCGTTGATTGTTGAGACACGTCGTTGATTATCGTTAATTGTGAGGTACATGTTTGACTACTGATAATTGGTTGAGGCACGTGATTGATTATAGAAGTGTTTAATTGTGGACAAGTTATTGATAAGTGTCGATTATTATGGGAATAATCTCTGTTGATTACTACATTGAGTACCATGTGAATATTAAGGTGTTAGTCGATTGAGACTGATTGTTGGATTACGACTTGAAATGCTCAGTTGTTGGTTGTATTTAGAATTGTTGAATTATGCACGTTCATGTGACCATTGATTATCATTGCATTGCATTATGTGTATGTTAATTGCAATATTATGTTGTGTGAGCATGAACCATGGTTGCATTGATGACAGAGAAAATAAATAAATTGAAATGGTTGATGATTGTGCTGCATAGTCACATAAAGGGAATACTTGACGTTGTCAAAAGACCACCAAAATTGTGCCATAGCCATTGAGGTCGCTTGATTTCGGTTGGTTGCCTGGCAGTAGTCAGATGTTGAGTCGCGGTAGAGGCCGGATCAATGCTCATTCAGGAATGTTGTCTATTGAAGGCCCCTAACGTAGCCATGCCCAAGGGGGGGACGATGCCTAATTTTTGGACTAGTAGATTGCTAACCATAAGGTTATGCCGTGGCCCGAAGGATCGTAATAATTGGAACACGTGTTGATGCTGATGCATGAGAAAGTTCGATGGGTATTTTGATTATGTGAAATTCTTGTTGAAGTTGTCATGGCTTGAATTATATTATATCTACAGGGTACATGTGTCAAGATAAGGTGAGATTGCTTGTGGTTATATTTGATGGATGTGGATTTACATTATGGCTGAGTTGCTTGCATGTTTATAAATAAGGCAAAGCAAGGCTTGCTTTGCAATTAATTTGCTATCGGTATTAGGTTACCTAATTAGACTGCAGTTGAGGCGAGCAAAGTTCCTAATTAAGGCTTAGGAGTTTAACTTACTGACTTTATCTCACTCCATCATGGTTAACATTTTCAAGGTCCCAGTATGACGCCATACCCAATTAGGTTCAATGTCCCCATGGACATGAGCACCTCTATCAATACGTAACTTGTCCCGGTTCACAATTTTTGTTTATGAGCAGCATGTGACAACGGTTGGGTGGACTAGGGAGAGAGGGACTATTATATGCCACACGTGTTCAATGTGTGGTACGTCAAGTAGGGGGACATGATGTACCATTTCTTAAGAGGCTATGATGGGCCTCCACCACACAAGGGCTAAGGTGATGAGGTATGGGATCTGATAAACCCTGATCCCCTTGATGGCGTAGTGATGGACCCCTCGTCAAGCAAGTCTAACCCTTATGAGGCTAATGATTAAGCATCCGTCGGCTAATCTCTTTTTGACTAACCCTCCCCTCCTTTTTGGTAATAGTAGATTAGTTAGGCCTAGTCCTTTTTTGTGTTGACCTTGGAACACCGCCTAAAGAAGGGCTTGTACATATACTATTCCCCAAACTAACCTCTGTATATAAATAAAATGCGATGTTGTTTTACTGTTGTGTCTTTCTGCTATCCCTACTTGATATTTGACTAAATGTGTTTAGTATTGTTTCCGTATGTGCTTAATGACAAGATAGAATGAACTTATCAGTGACAAAACCTAAGAAGTCACATGTTTCAAACCAAAAGTGAATTGGGATTGTCGCGAGCGTGAGGGTTGGGGTATGAAACATTGACTTAATTCTATCTAAGCCCAAGCGCAAGCTTTTCCATTGTTTTTGCTGGAATTCAAAGCTATGGTGTACTTATTGAGGGATTATAAGTTGCCATCAACTGAGTGAATAATAACTATCTTGTTTTTGTATTTTTATATTTTTTTGTTTTCGAGAATAGGTTTAGAACATATTTCTATTTGATAATATAATATAATTTTCTATTTTCAGGACAAATTTTTAGCTCCAATACAAGTTTGGAGCTGAGTTGAGAATGTGAAATTTTTTATTTTTTATTTTATTTTTGAAACATAAATAAGAATTAAAAAATTTATTCATCGATTGTCTTTATCACCCATCGCCGGGCGTTTGCCGCTGTTTGGGAGAATGATATTTAAGAAAATTTATTAAATGAATTTTTATTCCGTGAAGGAATTTACTGGAAAAGCATGGCCAAGCACCAACGTACCTTATCCGGCCCTACCTACTCCGAATTAAAGGATACGGGCACCCATGGAACTTGCCCATGTACATCAGATTTAAGATATGCTTGAAGTCCATGAGAAGGGGAGATCATGGCGCCAGCCTGTATGCCAACCAGCTGTCCAAGCGTCCTACCATAGCGACATGGATATATGCAGCCTTTCGAGGAAATGACGGACGTTTGGCATTTCCCATACCTTTAAGGGGTAGAACATTGATTGGGGCCAAATAATGAGCCGTGGAGATAAAATCCCGACAAAAAAAAACTAAAAACCAACACTCGCTAGCAACAAAAAAAACGATTAGTCCTTTACTTTCATGTGCTTGTTTCGATTTGTACTCAAACCCCAAGCCTGGCGGTAACACCACCATGGCACACCAGCAACTTTGTTCGCAGTCCGCCATCGTAGGTACTGAAGAACGTGAGCAGGAGGCCATTAAATGAACTGATTGCTTCGCTTACCATGAGTGAAGGCTTGGTTCGTCCTGTCCATCGCCCTTACCAAAACTTTGGGTGCCCGATCCCCGTGCTTCCCAATGTGATAGCATTCCAACGGCACTTCAAAGCCAAAGACGAGGACATCGTCCTTGTCTCATCCCAAATCAGGAACCACCTGGCTAAAGGCCTTGGTGTTCTTCTTTGTCAATCGCTCCCACTTTGACATCTCCAACACGCCCTTGCTCACTTCGAAATCCATGAAGTCATTCTTTTCATTGAGCATAAGCTGTGGCCCGACCTTGATGGCCTAGTTGAGCCAAGGCATTTTGCGATGCACATCCCTTATCCATCCTTGCCGGAGAGCATCAAACAGTTGGATTGCCCGATCATTTACATTTGCCGAAACCCATTGGACACCGTAGTTTCCTCTTGGTACTTCTACCCTGAGGTGATGCGAACACAAGACTGGCCGGAGTGGACCTTGGAAGAGTATTTCGAGACCTTTTGCCAAGGGCAAATCTTGTGCGGGCCCTTTTGGGATCACATCACGAGGTACTGGAAAGAGAGCTTGGAGAGGCCGTCCAAAGTGTCATTCCTCAAGCACGAGAACTTGAAGGAAGATATTGACCCATTTGGTTCAGCTTTCCCAAGGTGCTTTGAGCCCTTCAAACCCTCTTGGAAAAAATATCAAGCATTTGGTAGCATTTGGGTCCTCATTGGCCAAATGCTTGCATTTGGAATGCTGAAAGCTCAAAGCAAGTGGCGACCTATTTGGAACTTTCAGCATTTGGGAGATGCAAGTCAAACCATTTTTGACTTATTTTTTTTAGTGTTTTGGAAATCTCCAGCGCTAGCTGCGCCACCTCTGGCAACCATTGCCAAGGGGTCACATGACCTTCGGCGGCGCTACCTGGGTTGGCAATGTCAGCAAAGGTCGCGACCTCAGGCCATGTGACACTTGGGTTCATGCCACCCAAGCGAAGGTCGCGTGGCCTCAGGCGATGCCACCTCAATCGTGCGAACCTAGGCTTCATAGCCTAAGGTTGCGACCTCCGGTAGAGACGCCTGGGTCATGCGAACCTAGGCTTCATAGCCTAAGGTTGCGACCTCTGGTAGCATCGCCTGGGTCGTGCGAACCTAAGCTTCATGCAACCTCAGGCAACAACGCCTGGGTCGTGCGAACCTAGACTTCATAGCCTGAGGTTGCGACCTTCGGCAATGACGCCTAGGTTGCCCAAACCCAGGTGTCACACTTGAGGTGTGACCTCAAGCAACACCAACAACCAGATGACCTCAAACGATGCCAATGAACCAATCTGGCCGCTGGATAGCGACGTCGGCTACCAGATCTAACCGCTAGCGATGGCCAACAAATGTAGGTTTATTCTTTTCTTTTCTTTTTTAAATCACCAATAGCCTATTCCAAATGTATGTTTACCAAATAATACTTAGGATTAAGTCATTTTGGAAAACCCTTTAGATTGTAATTTGCCAAATTCTTTAATTTTCACCAAATGTCCCTAGAACTAAATATACTTGGGGAAATGTAAAGTCACTTCCCCATAGCTGAACCAAATGGGCCCATTATAAGACAGCTGAAGAAGGTGGCCAAGTTTGTGGGGGCTTTCCTTCACACAGGAGGAAGAGGAGGGAGGTATGATCGAAAAGATAGCCAAAATGTGCAGCTTGAAAACCCTCAAGGACCTGTTGGTCAAAAATCCAGCAAATTGCTTTACAAATTCATCAAGAAGAGATGCTTTTTTTAAAAAGGGGAGGTGGGTGATTGGGTTAACCATCTCACTCCTTCCATGGTGGATCGCCTCAATGGCATCTTGTAATAGAAAATTAGCCCTTTTGGGTTACGGTTCAAAACATGTTGCGTGTTAAATACTTTCACTTTCTCTACGTGTGTCACTAAAAATAAGTGAAATTAATAATGGATGGATTTGCAGCCCTCCTAATTGGTGCAGTACAAAGAACTCAAGAACCCTTGATTTCCCTCGTACCGTAAACTCCTACCATCCTATATGTGTTGTCCACGTGTTCAATTATAGATCAGGTCTTCATAAATTTACTGTTAATTCATCATTTTTTCAAAAAGTAATCCAAAATTATACATATGATTTCTTATCCTAGTCCATCTGAATGCGTCTTTATGTTTCTTCTTAATCTTGGATAAGTTAATTTTCTTCTAAATTATGAGCAAAGTTAGCAAAGGATCAAAAAATTCCCCTTATTTCACTTTAGATCTGAAGTTTGAATTATATTGAGCCCCTTCTTTCAACAAAGGAGATGACACTTCCATAACAAAATTAATGATTGCATGCTATTGTTTTGCAATTTCATCATGAAGTTTTACATTCACACATCACCTTTTACACAATTCCATAACATGTGCTTCCATGATCATTGTGTGCTTTCTTTCTCTATGTTATGCATGCAACAAGATGGTCAAGATGGTGCTAAGATAGGATTCGATTGTCCCTACTTTTATTAGGATTGTTTTCGCTTTACTAGAGTTATCAACTTTTATTTATCTGACTTTCCAAACCATTAAATTTAGCAACTCTCCTTAGAATTGTCAACTTTTATTGGTGCTATTACCAACTTATATTTCAATTAAGTGACCCATGAGTTTTGCATTATCAGTTCTTATTTGAGTTAATTACTGACATTTGTTTGGTTTGTTTAACTTATCAATTTTTCTTATTTTTTACAAAAAATTCTCTTATCATTTATAATTGTCTATTTACCATTTTCACCAGCATGTGCGACTGTTATATGAGACTATTAATTTGTATTGTAGTTAACTGCTCAAAAAGAAAAAGAAAAAGAAAAGAAAATGATAAAAAGAAAAAAATTAAAAATTCACAAAAATTGTTAACGTAAGTGATTTTCAACTAAAATTAATCGGAACGACAAAATTAATGAATCGTTCAAAGGTTCATAACAAATTGACACAATTAAAAAGTATAATATTACATTGACAAGTTATTAAAAAGTCTATAATAAAATTGGCATAATTGAAAATTTTATGATTGAATTGACCGTTATATAATAGGTTTAGAACTTTTTAAATAATTTTCTCAATATGAAACAATTATGATCCGAACCGAATGTTGCAAATCATGGAAGGGAACCTATTTAATAATTACTTGATTTCTTGAAAATTCCCTGACCCACCATGGATGGCCTGCTTTCATCATATGTGGGATGTGGACTAACTTTGAAGCGAGAAAGGTAGCTCATGATATGTACCACTCCATCAATATACAAAATAATCGGAAATTCGAGGGTTTCAATCAAATCCCATTGTATATCATAAATCTATTAATCATGAGTCTTGTAGGATATAAAGTGGGCGCAGAAGCCGGTGGAAAATTAAAAATATGCCACGAAAATGTATCATCGCCTAAAAATAGGCCTAGAAAGCTTATAAAGAATCCTTCGCACCTCTATTTCTTGATAGAACCTCAAATCTCAGTAGCTCCACATATGTAATCACCTCTTATTAAATAAAACCAGAAATTGAGAGCGATGGGATTTTATGCCCGAAGAAGACAAAACTCAAAAAAAAATGTTTCTTTACAACAACAGAAAAACTGAATTATGGATTTGCCAATTTTGACTAAACCTTTCCCACGAAGCACCTACGAGTCCCCAAAAGAAAGGCCTTCTAAATTATTACAAAGCACGAATCATGTGTTTGGTGCTATCCGCAACAAAACTTCTACCTAGTACCATATTACCTAGTACCATATTAAAAATGACGAAGGTGCGCACACAAGAAATTAATAGAAATAACTTGCAAGGAATCTATTAGGGGCTTTGTTATTTTTCACATGTGTTTAGAGGGCATGCGACACCTACAAAGCAATGAAGTTGCCAGACTCTTTGTGACGGACATTCCTTATTCATCTCGGAGAGCGTCAAACAATCAAAACGCTGGAATATCTGTCGCAACTTGTTGCACTTTCATTGTTTATGAGTTAGTTACAAGCTTTATTTTTTTAATTAAGTTTTCTCATTAGAAAAGTTGTTAAATTTAAAAAAAAAAACACAAATAAACGCATTTGGGTAACTAATATAGATTGATATTTTCTAAAGATCGATAACAAATTTAATGGATTGCTAACCAAGCACATAAAATTTCACATATCAATAGAAAAAAGAAGTTGGTAAATAAAATAAAAGTACATGCTCTCAAGTAATCCAAATAAAAATTAAAACCATTAGGGCACCATTTCCACGTGGGAAGGAGGATATGGAGGTGGAGGGTTCAAATCCCCACCTTCTAAAGGAATTAAAGTAATGATGATTTAGTTTCAGTTGTAGATTTCGACTTTTATAATCTGGAAAAATACAGGATAAAAATCTGAGAGTTAAAGTAGAAATAGAGTAAAACAGACAGAAAAAAGAATTAGTAATAAAAAATTAGTTGATAATTCCATCCTACAAACACTTAATCAATGACCCAGATTTTTGTAGCTGGCTAGCTCCGGGGTATGGTGACCTCTCAAACTATGGATCAGGAAATGAGAGCGACACAACGGGTAAGTTTATGCACGTTTGAGATTTGCTTGGAACGTGCGACGAGGTCATCAATGCAGCAACTGTGTGGTCCTGTTACAAATACGTGGAATGTTCAACGCCAACTAAAAAAGAAAAGGAAACCCAATCAGCTACTCAATTCCCTCGGTTGAAGTTGCGGAAACCCTAGCTATCCGCACGGTTCTACAGTGGTTGAACGAAGAGAGGAACTGGAACTGGGGAAGACTTCAGATGAACCAAACTGATCTGCACGTGTTGTTGTCCAGCGACAATTTGTCGGTAGTTGACATGATACTGGGCCGATTAGATTTGGCGTGGGCCTCCCAAAAACTTATTCTGGATTGCCGCATGCTGATGGGCCGACTTCCTCAAGTCCAACTAATTTATGAACCAAGAGAAACTAATAGGGTCACGGACTGGGTCACCAAAACCCACCGGACCGGGAACCTCCCCCATAATTGGGTTACGACGCCACCACACCAACTACTCTCGCTTTTATGCTTAGATTTCGGAAGTGAATGTAATCTTTCCGCTTGAATGACGATCAATGAAATTTCTTTCTTGACCAAAAAAAAAAAAAAGCAAGCATGCTCATGAATCACCCGTGGGTCCCCCAAAGAAAAGCCCTCCAGATGAATATATTGTTTTTTTTTTAAGTCCAAAAGCCTTCCATATGATTACAACGTGAATATTAGCATTTTAAAATTGATTAAGGCAGGTACATAAGAGGTCAACGTGGAATATACTGACCACCATTTTCTTCCCTGCCTGGTGTGGAATAAACCTCAATAATCTCCCATTCACATAGTTGGGTTTAGATTAGAGCCAGAATAACTTTCCAAATGACTATCAGATCCAGATTTATTGGTAAGCTAAACTTCAACTTATTCTACAACCGATATGGAATAAACCCTCAACCTCACACATCAAACTTAGATTGGAGCTACAATAACCCTCTTCACATGACTATTGAGTCCGGGCTTTTTAATAAGCTTGGGTCGAGCTCCTTCCACAATCAATGTGAAATAAACCCCAACAATATCCCCCTCACACATTGGGCATAGGTTGGAGTCGCAACAACGCAAAAACCATCTCCGAGTGACTATTGGGTTCAGTGGTCTTGAGAGCCAACATAATGGATATAATTTGCATCAACTTGGTGCATTTGAACCTACATTGTATCCCTTGCTAGATCACATGGATCTTATGAGAAGCCCATAACGTTGATCATCTCATGTGCCGATAATGCAATGAAAAAGGAGACGAGAACCATGCAGTGTTTTGTAGCAGCTCTCTTGCCCAAAGAGGAACAAGCAAAAATATTCAAGCCCGGGGCGTGGAGATTTTCGTAATGGGAGATTGAAGAAAAAAGAGAAGCACTTGCTCTTACTTCTAGGTTACTTGAAATCACGTGATACAGTGAACTTCACGAGAGATTTGGGGAACAGAGGCATTGACCTGATTCTATGTAAGCCCTGCCCTAGCTTTTCCTTCGATTTTGCTGGAATTCAAAGCTATGGCGTACCTATAGCTTTGAGCGCGCGAGGGCGCGAGAGATGATGAGTTTGCCATCGAGAGGAGCAAATGGAGGTGGACAGACATATGCTTCATAATCATGGGCTCCACAGCAAAGCCTGCCCAACCCAATCCAAATTACCCAAATGGGCCCGGAAATTAATTTGGTGGACCTGGGATAGGAAATTTACTCAAAAAGCCTAGTTGAGGCAAAATATGCCTAATCCAGCCTCACCTAATCCGAACCAAAACGTGCATATTATTATATAAAAGAAAAGTGATAGGATGACAATTTTTAATCTATTCCATAGAAAATTATTATAAATTATTATGGAGTTCATTCATTGAAAAATTTATGAATTATAATAATGTGTTATTTTTACAGTATTGTTATACTAGTAAAGTTTTATATAAAACTATATGTCGGTAACATGGACCCACAAGGAACGAGCGCAAATGTCAGATTTAAGAAGCGCTCGGAGTCCATGAGAAAGGAATCATCGTGCCAACCATTAAATGCCAATTGGCTGCCCAATGGTCCTACCCTCCCAGAGTCACGTACCTGCAGCCTTTAAGGCGGAGAACATCGATTGCAGACAAATAATGGGCCGTGGAGATAAATTCGGACCAAAACAGCGAAACACTCGCTAGCAAGAGAAAGGTAAGAGCTTCACTTTCATGTGCTTGTTTCGATTCGTACTCAAGCACCAAGCCTAGCGGTACCACGACCATGGTACACCAGCAACTTTCTTCACAGCCCGCCATCGCAGGTACCGAAGAACATGACCGGAAGGCCATTGATGAGCTCATTGCTTCACTTCCCCAAAGTAAAGGTGCGGTGGGTCCTTTCCAGTGCCTTCACCAAAATTTTTGGTGCCCCCTCGACGTGTTTCCCAACGTGATCGCGTTCCAGCAGCACTTTGAAGCCAAACACAAGGACATTATTCTAGCCTCTCAGCCCAAATCAGGGACTACCTGGCTAAAGGCCCTAGTGTTCTCCATCGTTAACCGCTGCCGCTTCGGCATCTCCAACATGCCTGTGCTCACTTCGAACCCCCATGACCTCATCCCTTTCTTCGAGTTCCAGCTGTACGGAAGCAAACTGAGGCCCGACCTTGACAGCCTGGCCGAACCAAGGCTCTTCGCGACGTACATCCCTTACCCATCCTTGCCGGAAAGCATCAAGCAGTTAGATTGCCGAATCATTTACATTTGCCGGAACCCATTGGACACCTTAGTTTCCTCTTGGCACTTCTTCGTCGAGAAGGTGGGTTCAGAAGACCAACCGGAGAGGTCCTTGGAAGAGCATTTCGAGGCCTATGGACAAGGGAAAATCTTGTTCGGGCCCTTTTGGGAGCACATGTTGGGGTATTGGAAGGAAAGCTTGGAGAGGCCACACAAGGTATTGTTCCTCAAGTACGAGGACTTGAAGGAAGATATTGTGGGAAACCTGAAGAAGGTGGCCGAGTTTGTGGGGCTTCCCTTCACTAAGGAGGAAGAGGAGGGAGGTGTGATAGAAGAGATAGCCAAAATGTGTAGCTTGAAGACCCTCAAGGACCTAGAGGTCAACAAATCTGGCAAAATACCCTTGGTGAGCGAGTTCGAGAAGCGAAGCTTTTTTAGGAAATGCAAGGTGGGTGATTGGGTCAACCATCTCACTCCTTCCATGGTGGATCGCCTCAATAGCATCATGCAAGAGAAAATCAGCCCCTTTGGGTTATAGTTCAAAACACGTTGAGGATTAATTACTATCACTTTCTCTATGTGTGCCACTAGAAATAAACAAAATTAATAAGAGATGGACTTGCAGTCCTCCTTATTGGTGTAGTATAGAGAACTCAAGAATACTTGACTTCTCTGTCTCAAAAAACAAAACAAGTATTTTATGCTGGTCAGGTGTGAAGGAAAGTTAAAAAAGAACTGTTGGTAGCACCAGTAAACTACATTTGATACTGTGAACTATTACTACCCTTTAATAGTTGTATGTATTGTCCATGTGTTTGGTCAATTAGAGATCATGTATTCATAAATTTACTATCAATTCATCAACTTTTCAAAAATGTAATCCAATATTATTTGTGGTCCTGCATGATTTCTCATATATGTAAATGCTAATCCGTCTTTTTGTTTCTCCTAAATCTTGGATAAATTCATTTTCTCCTAAATCATAAGCAATGGATCAGACAATTCCCATTATTTCACTTTAGATCTAAAGTTTGAATTATATCGAGCTACTTTTTTCAATGAAGGTAGAAGACACTTCAATGGCAAAATTAGTAATTGCGTGCTACTAAAAAAAATTGAAGCAAACCACGAAAATGTATTGTCCCTTAGAAATAGACCTAAAAAGCTTATTGACCGTCCTTCGCACCTGTATATCTTGATGGAACCTCAACTCTAGTAGGTCCGTATACGCGGTCACTTCTTTATGTATGCAAACCAGAGATTGAGAGCAACGGTGTTGATGCCTGAAGAAGACACCCAGTTCAGACTAATTCTAATCAACTACTGAATTATGGACGTCTGCCAGTTATGACTAAAACAGCTAGCTGATGAAGCACCCGCGAGTACCCGAAGAAAGGCCCTGCGGATTATTACAATGCACGAATCATGTGTTTCGTGCAATCGACATCAACTGAGAAGCCGACAAAAGAGTTTTACCTAGCATAATATTGAAAAAATTGATTAAGGCCCAGGCGCAAGAAATTAATCGAACTAACTTGCAAGGGATCAATTAGCGGGTCCGTCATCATTTTTCACATATGTGCTGATACTATACACTATTTCTTTGGTTATTTACAAGCGATTCAACGAGCCAACCAATAAAATTTTATAGCCCTTCGTGATGTAAAATTTCATTTCAGGGTAATAAAAAGTTATGAGCTATTTTTCCCGCCCACTTGTTCGATTCCAAATGCACTTCTTGACCTACTTGCTGGATCCACATTTGAAGATGGTTATTGATGTACTTCCTTGAGTACGTTGCTATTTACTTTAATAGCCAGCCTACTTGCAAAATATTGAATCTAATAAAAATATTTGACTCTATCATTATCTTGTTGGTAACTGAGGGACTCGCTTATTGAATTTGTATTTGCAAACTAGTTATTTTGTTCGTAAGTAAAACTATTGACCGATAGTCACTGGTAAGGTATATGAGCAATTTGTAATCTACTAGTGGAACTAGTAAAGTCAAAACGGTGTTAATAAGCTACTAATATAGTGCTAAAATAACCAAGTCTTCCTAATTTACAATCAATAGCCGGCACTACTAGTAAAGTTTTATGTAACTCATAATCTACCAGAGAAAGTAGGTGCCACTTGTTAGTGCAAATGATTGCTCGTATTCTACAAGAGTATTTCAATTTTGGTAAATTGATTGTTTTGCTGGTATGTTACAAATAAATGTTGTTAACTGTCAAATCTTGTAACAATGTTAATGCTCTACTAGGAATTTATAGTAGTGAAATATTTATTGAATTCATAAGTTATCGGTTATGTAGAATTGGATTTGAGGATGTTAAAATTGATATGTCATTGTCTACTTGCTTGTTACTTTTTAGTTACCGACGGCTTTTTAGGGGTACGAGCTAAGGTGAAATCCTCCATATCCTTGGCCAACTCTTCAATCTTATTGAGACACTAATGAATTGTGGACTCTATCCGTGCCAATCGTTGCTAAGTTGTCCTCTTGAGACTCTCAAACCAATTATTCAAGGATGTTTCCATAGCAACTTGCTGATCTCTGATTTGCATTAGAAGATTCAATATCTATTAAGAATCAGAATGATCAGTCTAAGATTCAAGTGGAAGCTTAGGAGGCTGTAATCCAAATCCTTTAGATTGATACTCCCCCTGAATTGATGCTTCTGCTTGATCATGTTGCCCCTGTGAATATCTGTCATCCGCCATGGTTTCATCTTCAGCCTCTAGAATAGTATGACCCTCATCTATTCCATGTCCTTCTTCCTCTCTATCTTCCTCAACTTCTGGTGCTACTTCTTCAGGTTCTTCTTCTGGTTCTTCTTCTTCCTCTGGTTCAGACATTACCACATTCTCAGCCGGTTGTGGTTCTGCACTTTGGACGTTCTTTTCTACTGTTATTAGTGGAGGCATTTTTGCTTCTGTTTCTGTCATTCTGCGTGCAATATGACCCATATTAGCAAGGATTTTAGAAATAGTCTCCTCATCATCATCTTCATCATGAAGCAACAGTTGTCTCCTTCTTTTTGAGCTTGGCCCTATAGAAGCCACTTCCTTGTCTTTCCTTTTTCCAGTGGTTGATGCCGTAGCAAGTTCCTTATGCTTTCTCCTCCAAGTCTTCACAACATCGTGCAGCCTCATCTTGGTGATCATCTTTAGTCCAATAGACAATGTTGAAAGAACTTTAGTGCAGAGTCTCCCAGGCATATTGATCTGGAAATGTTCGAAAATTCTTGTTACTAAGGCTCCATAGGGTAGTTGTCATTTATCCTTTGAAACTATTATATACATGTGTAGAAGAACTTTATGAGGGAGTGAGAATAAAACTCCCTGTTCAATTGCCCACGTCAACTTCACTTCAAACCTAGCAACATCAGTCTTAGATGATGCCTTAGGATGAATGTAGTTAATAATAATCTTGTGCAATATTATCCTTGCTGAGTTCATAGTGGGGTAAGTGATGTTTGCCCTAAGAGAGTTTGTAAGATGCTTGCATACTGTCTCATAGGAAACTTCAATAGGTTTAAATTCACCCCTTTCAACCTTCATAAAATCAGCCAAGGTATTTACATCAAGTTCATAAAATCTGTCCTTCACACTAAACTGTAATTTGTTTGGAGTCAAGAACGACAAATTTGAGTAGAAATAGGCTGTCAGCTCTAGATATACAGCAGTAGAATCAGTGCAGAAATAATCCATCTGCAATCTTCCAAAACAACTTCTAAGATTCACATCAGTGGCATCTAGAAAATCAAAATCCACTATCCTGTGATTCATTATGCCTCAATCAAGCAAAGAGACATAACATGCCTTATGTTCTTTGGAACGGAATATGTTTCCTATAAAATTAGGAACAACCGCAACAATCCCCATCTTAGCCTCAAAATTCATAAATAGACGTTTATCATCGTATTTTCCTCCCCAAAAACTTTCCACGCTCCTACTTGTTTCATTTGTCTGATCAACCTGTGCAGGCAAATGGTCTGCTCTCGATGCAGCCTCAACCAGTCACATCTCATTTGAGTACCAATTTTTCCTCAAATAGGCAAGTTATCTCCCCTCACTAATACTTCATACATTTTCAAGGTTTTGAAGGGGTCCTCAGGTAAAGGCAAAATTAACCTAGACGTACCTATGTTAGTGATATTCCTCTGCACAAATTCAGTCGGGGAATGTATCGGGGATTCCTCAGTTTCATTGATGTTCGTTTGAGTAGACTCAATTGGAGAAAGCCTCGGGAATTCCTCTCCAGAGGACTGTGTCAGGTCAAAATGAGTTTATGCTCCTTCAATATTCCTCGGTCCTCTGCTTGTAATACGGTTTGATTGTCTTCGAGGAGATGGAGACTTGGACCTGGACATGGAGGATCTCGAAGCCATGTTTGAGAGGATTTGGTTTGGTTTTGATAGAAAGATGAAATCTTTAGGGTTTCTAAGATTGTTTGAGTATGCGATGGAAGAAAGACTCGATTTTTGGGGGTTTATATACCCTTCTGAAGAGAGGCAAATGAACAGACACAATTTTTGGAAATAAAAATAACTGAAAATGGCAGTTATTCAAAGAGTTCGAAACTTGATAAAAATAGATGCAAATAATATAGGTATGCTCCAAAAATTAAGCAAATCACATATCTACAAATATGAACTTACCATGTTCGATCAATATATGAAAATAACTTACGCGCCAAAATTTAAATTTCCAAAAATACCATTAAGCCCTTCTGAGTGCACCCCAGAAGATTTGTCCGTCCAGAAGATTGCTTCTACCAAACGATTGTTTCTTCCAAAAGATGCCCTATCTTCACAGACTTTATGCAAATGGATTAATAATATTTAATCTACTGCAAATTGAATCAAATGTACATTTGTCTAGTGGTTTTGTGAAGATATCTACCAATTGATTCTTTGAATTAATAAATTGCACAAATATTTCACCATTTTGCACGTGATCTCTTATAAAATTATGCTTGATCTCTATATGCTTTGCTCTCGAATGTAAGATTGAACTCTTGGTGAGATTTATAACACTAGTGTTGTCACATCTTATCTTAGTGCAGGCCTCTTCCTTTCCATAGTCTCTTAGCTGTTGTCTCATCCATAAAACTTGTGAGCAACAGTTACCAAGAGCAACATATTATGCTTCTGTTGTAGATAGAGCCACAGTGTTCTACTTTTTGGAGAACCATGAGACTAACATCTATCCCAGAACTTGGCATGTTCCAAAAGTACTCTTCCTGTCCACTTTACATTCAGCTAAGTCAGCATCTAAGTACCCAAGAAGAGTAAAGTCTGTTCCTTTTTAATACCACAAACCCAGCTTTGGATTAGTAGCAACATACTTTATAATACGTTTTACAGCAGACAGATGTGATTCTCTAGGGTCTACTTGGAATCTAGTACATAAACACACATTGTATAGAATATTAGGTCTAAAAGCAGTAAGATAGAGAAGGGAACCAATCATGCTTCTGTAGGTTTTCTAGTCAACTTTCTTCCCTGTTTCATCTTGGTCTAGTTTGATGGAGGTTGACACTAGAGTTTCAGTCTTTTTGCAATTCTCCATTCCAAACTTTTGATCAAGTCTTTGGCATATTTTTCTTGAAAGATGAAGGTGCCATCTTTTGATTGTTTGACTTGAAGACCTAAGAAGAATGTCAGTTCTCCCATCATGCTCATTTCGAATTCCTCTTGCATAGACTTTGAAAAATCCTTACAAAGACGTTCATTAGAAGAACCAAAGATTATGTCATCTACATATATTTGAACAAGTAAAATGTCTTTACCTTCCCTCTTTATGAAAAGAGTTGTGTCTACCATACCTTTCTTGAAGCCATTATCCAGCAAGAATTTAGTCTTTCATACTAGGCTCGTGGTGCTTGCTTCAAGCCATGCAATGCCTTTTTCAATTTGTATAATGGTTCGGCTTTTGGCAAGCCTACGTCCACTCTCCAAGCGATCAGCCAATAGGCTGGATTTCACTATGTGATCAAAGGTGATTACACACTCTTGAGTGTTAACACTTAGTAATAATATGTCTCACAAAGTCACTCTTCTTGGTAATACACTAGGATCACTCAATTACACACTTTTTTCAGATAGCTTGTAATATCCTGAAATTCGAGCCCTTTGAGGGAGGAATGAACGTGAATTTCGCCAATGCATTGTTGGCTAATCTCACTCGGAACTGATCACTCCTGAGATACTGACCTTGAGGGGAAAGGCTAATGAGGACAAAACTCGTGCGACTAAAGAACTTGACCTAAAACGACTCGACCGTGAGACTTGCGTAAGGGCGATCCTGTAGATATGCGGGCCGATTCCGGGGACGAATAGAAGTCGATTCGCAGACAAAAATAATGGGATGACGGGTGATTCCGTCTATTGTTATCGAACCCGCGAACGGCCCTATGTCGATCCTTGATAATCGTGTACTTTGAAATAAGAATCGATCCTTCGCAATTTCATGCAGTCAAGGACATCTATGTGTCGAGAAGTCTTGAACGTGAATTGGCACGAGTCAGTTACGCGTGAATCCTCAAAGCCGCCTGTCAGTCCGAGCAGTACCAAAGTGGCATTCGGGCGAAATTGACAAGGCATGTGAATCCAATATTGGACTTCGAATTTTCGGGAACGTCCGGGATAGACTTTTGAACGATGCTTCCTTGACAGTCGACAGTGTCGGTTGAACCGAGTTTTTGGGAAAGGGGTTTACGGACCGAGGAATTGAGCCTACGAGGACGGGTCGGGAAAAATCAGTGTAGGCCTCACGCCCAAGGTGGGATGGCTACCGTGGAAGACCGAGACAACGAGTGAGCCGTTGGGCCAAAACCGATCGTTAACCCTCCCGAGCCCGTTGTCTAAACCTGAGCCGATTCGAGCCCAACAAATTCCCGAGCCCGTTCCTATTCATTTTCCGGCCCATTTCCTAGGCCCGCCTTTCATTTTCAGCCCAAGGGCACATTGGGAAATGTGCAAGGTGGAAATGACCAAAATGCCCTTGGATATTTTGGAGAAAAGTCAAAAAGGAAGAGAGAGAAGATGATGTCATTTGGTTGGGATTTGAAGCAAGCATTTATGGCATTGATGAGGCCTATCTCCAGCCCTCACTTCACTCTCTCTCTCCTCTTCATCTTCTCCAAAATCGCAGCCCTTTCTCCCCTTGTTTCCCTTCTTCTTGCAATTTTCAGCTTCTGACCTTCCATTGAAATCTGAGTTGTTCATTGCCTTCCCGATGGAATCTCGGGCCGTGCCACCCACCGTTACGCTCGGGAGAGAGATTCCGTATGGATAGCATCGGCCGTTCGTCGAACGGAGCCACCGACCGATCCGTACGGCGGCCAGAAACCGACTGCTCGCCGGACCGTCACTGTAGCGACCAGTTCTGCTGTGTTCCGCCTTTTGACCTGTTTTCCTCCATTTTCGACCTAACCACCGCCCATACCAGCCACCCACAACTCCCCCTCAACCCCCAGGAGCCTCCAGTCACCGTCCACCAGCTCGCCGGAGCTCCGGCCAAGCCGTTTTGCTCCGATCAGCCCCTGTCCTCCTCCTGCAGTGCTGTTTTGTGAAGTTCAGTGGGGAAATCCGAGTTTGTTGCTGCTGTGCTGAGCCCGGGACCGCCTTGGAGTGTCGTGGGAGAAGTCCCCGGGTGTCGGGTTCGTCGCTGCCGCCACGCCCGTCTTGCCGGCCCGCTTAACGGGTGAGTTTAGCCCCTAATCCTTATTTAGTGCCTAAACTTGCTTAGGGTTGGGTTAATTAGTGTTAATGCTGGTTTAGGAGGGTTAATTAAGTTTTATTAGCCCTAAGATAGGTAGTTAGATTAAGGGTTAAGATTAGATTAGCTTAATCTTGTTTAATTATGCTTAATGGTGTGTTATGTGCTAATTAAGCATGCTTTGCTTGATTAAATTGATTAATTGTTTTAATTAATTGATTTATTTAATTCATGTATTTATTGATTAAATTATGTGATTTCTGAATTAAATTATTTAATTATTAAATTCGGAATTTCACTGTTCATGTGCACTGTTCACGATATCGTCACACACGACTGCTCATCCTAAGTGAAACCGTGCATAATTTCATGTGCCTTGATCATATGAAGTGAATTGGATGTGGCATTGCATAAGCATCCGCTTGAATTGTGTGATTTTCACAAAAGAAAGAAAATGGTTTGTCCGAGGGACACCGGAAATGGACCGCCTTTATGAGAAAGAAAGTGATTTGTCCAAGGGACACCTGAAATGGACCGCTTTTATGAGAAAGGTGGGGAAAATGGTTTGTCCAAGGGACACCGGAAATTGACCGCTTTTGTGAGAAATGATTTGAGGTTTCATATGCAAGCATGTGTGCATTGGCTAATGCTCAAAGATAATAAGTGGGTCATGATGGTTTGCTTGCGTGATCACTAAATTGAAACCGCCGTCTCGGGAGAGTATCCCTTGACGTTCTTTGGGCATGCCGTCTTGGGAGAGTATCCCTTGACGTTTTGTGAGCATGCGGTCTTGGGAGAGTATCCCTTGACATCCTTTAGGCATGCAGTCTCGGGAGAGTATCCCTTGACGTTTGTTGGGCATGCGGTCTCGGGAGAGTATCCCTTGACATTCGTTGGGTATGCGGTCTCGGGAGAGTATCCCTTGACGTTCGTTGGGCATGCGGTCTTGGGAGAGTATCCCTTGACGTCTTTTGGGCACGGAATGGCACGGTTGCGCCTCTGCAGAGGAAGGGCGCCATAGCGCCGTTGCGCCTTGGTTGTAGCCCTGTGGGGCAGTAATAATCGGAACACGTGTGGATGCGAGAGTGCATGAGAAAACACTGCATCATTGGTTTCGATTATGCATGAGATGATCACATCATTTATGGCACGCACGCATGAATTGATAACGTGCAGGGTGTGGCAATGGCTAGGTGAGATCGCTTGTCACGCGACTCGCATGTGATTGATGAACTGCATCATCTAACGGCCATGTGCATTGCGTGTATTGTGCTGACTTATAACGTGCAGGGTATGGCATACCGAGTAAGGTTGCATGCGAACCGACTTTTGTTTGTTGGTTGACCCTGTCTGTGGTTTGATTGCTGATTGCTGGTTGTTTGTGGTTTGGTTGAGTGAGGGGTGGTTCTGGAGAGATACCCTAGGTTGAGTTGGTGTACTAACCGGGGCTTAAAGGAAGAACCCGCTGAGATTTTATCTCAACCCGTCGTGGTTAACCATTTTTAGGCCCCTAGAATGGCGCACCCACAGTGGAGAATCGTGCCCCTACTTCTCTAGTGATCGACCTGACAGAGTCGAGTCTGATGGGTCCGAGTGACTGTGGTGCTGAACCCGAGGGTTCATTTTGTACAGCTAGATTAGCCCAGCTTAGTTCCTTTTTGGTTTGGCTTAGAGGATGGATCGGCCCCGTTGTCGGGCTTGTAAATCGGAAAACGATCCTCCATTGGTTAATCTAGTAATTTGTATAAATGAGTAGTTGAGGTTTCTGCTGTTCATCCCTCTATCCCTGATTGATTGCTTGATTGTCTGTTTGGACTGGGGATGGTTCGTCTTCCGCTTGTACATAACGAAAGATTAAAATGAATGGTCGTCGACGAGTCCTGGGACGTCACTTTCAATCGACCAAGAGAAGGGGTTGTCGCGTGCTCGGGGTTCGGGGCATGACATAGCTTGTGAAGAATTGAATCAACTTTGGAATATATTCATCCTATCTATCTCCCAGTCGCATCCTTCTCTTATATACTCTCCGAGCCATACTTGACCATTGGCTATCTCCTTGAGAGATTCCTCTTCCCTTTCCTTTCTTGGACAGACTTCATAAGGTAAGTCCTTTTGACCGTTGGAGGTAGATTGGATCCCCTTGGATTATGTTCGCCCATACAAATCGAGCTTCCGTAAGTGTTTCATCCTTCTTTGGAAGTTATCTGATGATTGATCTTGCTAATCGATTCGATATTACAAAATCAATATAAATATGGTAAGTGAAAATCATGACCGTTAGTGATCTTGTTTTCCGTCTGGTCCTGTCAATACATTCTAGATCTGCTAGACCGAGGTTCTGCGTCTAGTACAAGTAGACTCAAAGACTTCATGTGCTTTTCCATCTACTTCATCCAGACTCAGAAGCTTCCTATGTGTCTCCATATGCTTCATCCAGACTTAGAAGCATAAGTCGCCCTGTAACTTTCCTTAGAAAATATAAGAATTTCTATAAGCATAAAATAGTTTGTTATCATCAAAACTAGGAGTTTTCTCAACAATTAAGACATTGGGTAATGCTCTTTTAACCCAATCTAGTACTCAATTCATCATAGATTCAGGAGCTACCAATCACATGTGCAACTCTGCAGATTTACTTTTGAATGTCTCCTCAAGTGCCTCGTATCAACCCATTACTGCATCTAACAAAATGCAGGCACTAATGCAAGGAGTAGGACAGCTTAAGTTGTTCTTACAAGATTTTGATATTTTGGTTATGCCTAATTTGTCTTCTAATTTACTTTTTGTGAGTAAGTTCACCAAAGAATTAAATTACAATGTTGTTTTTTCTTCTTCAAAAGTGTTGTTTCAGGATTGCAACACCAAGAAGAAGATTGATGAAGGACGACTACAGAATAGCCTCTATGTCCATGACTATCATAAAAATGCCTTGGTGGCAAGGAAGAATGTAATGGAGTCTTCAAGGCTATGGCACATGCACGTGGATCTCCTTCTGACCGCGTGTTGCAAGCTATTGATAGAACGTTATTTCATAATTGTAGTACTTGTGACTAGTCATTATGCCAAACAACACAAATTACCTTTTCCTTAAAGCTCTGATTTAGCTTCTAAGGTGTTTGATTTAGTACATTCGGATGTTTAGAGTGCTCCAATTGATTCAAGAGATGGTTTTAAGTATTTTGTTTCTTTTATTGATGATAAATCGCAAGCTACTTGACTATACCTTCTCAAAGCTAAAAGTGACATGGTCACCACTTTTTAGGAATTTTGTAGCATGATTCAGAATAAGTTCAAAACATGCATAAAGGTCTTACGCACTGATAAGGGCACTGAATATTCCAATCAGAACTTCCAATCTTATTTGAACAACTTGGGCATTATTAATCAAACTTCATGTATAGGTACACCTCAGCAGAATGGGGTGGTCGAACAAAAGAGTTGGCACCTTCTTGAGGTGGCTCGAGTAGTATTATTTTGTAGAGGCATGCTGAAGACTTATTGGAGCAATGATGTTTTAACTAGCTATTATCTTATTAATCGACTTTCTAGTTGTGTTCTAGGTTACAAGATGCTTATGAAAATCCTTTTATAGGTGCAAACTTAATATCTTGCATTTGAGAGTCTTTAGGTGTATGTGTTATGTGCAATCTCAAAAAGGTGGTAAGCTTGATCCTCACACCAAGAAGTATGTGTTTATGGGCTATTCATCAACAAAAAATGGGTCCAAGTGCTTAATCAAACCACTAGGCAGATGTATTTATCACATGATGTTACATTTGATGAATCTGCTATATTTTTTTCACTCTAGGAATCCAATTCAGGGAAGTAGAATGAGTTGACAGTTGAATTAACTTTTTCCCCTATGGTGGATGAGTTGAACAATGGCCCAAGAATTGGAGGTAACTCATGGAATGACCCCAAAGGAAAAGACGAGACTGAAGAAGTAATCACCAATGACAGCCTTAAATTAATGCCCACACCAAGGGCAACTTCGGAGGGGATAGCTGCTAAATTGATTCTCATTGCTTCCAAACCTATTCTTGTAGTTCCAGCTCTTGTTCGAAGATCTGTCCATGTGCCTAGACCCTCAACATGACTTCAAGACTTCATCACTTATCACACAATACAATATCCCATTATCTTCTAGTTTTGTTGGTTTTTTTATCTATTCTTGAAGAGGCCATAGAACCTAATGGTTTTGAGGAAGCTAGCAAGCAGCCTGTATAGGTTGAAGCCATGAAAGATGAGCTACATGCACTTGACAAAAATAATACTTGGGATGTAGTTTGCTTATCTAATCAAAAGCGCACTGTTGGGTGTCATAGGATTTATAAAGTTAAATATAATAGTGATGACTCAATAGAGAGGTACAAAGCTAGGTTAATTGCTAAAGGATATGTCTAGATTTATGGTATTGACTACAAGGAAACTTTTGCTCCTATTGTAAAAATGAATACTGTTAGGTTTTTTATGTGGGTTGCAATTAATTGCAGGTGGCCCTTATTTTAAATGGACGTGAAGAATGCATTCCTTCATAGAGATCTCAAAGAAGTTTACATGGATCTTCCGCCTGGGCACCACTTGCAAAGAGAAAAGGGATGATGTATAGACTCAGAAAATCTATATATAGACTTAAACAATCCCCCCCCCCCTCCTAGGACTTTATATGGAAAACTTAGCATCTCTCTTCTTAAGTTTGGATATAACTAAGGAGCAGGAGATTTTTCTATGTTCACATAGAATGATGAAAACGGTATTGTGGTACTACTTGTATATGTCAACGATATTGTCATCACTACGAGTAATCAGTCAAGGATTGATGCGCTCAAAACTCAATTCCACCAAGGTTTCAATATTAAAGATCTTGGACTATTGAAATTTTTATTGGGTATTGAGGTGGCAAATTCTAGCAAAGGCTTATTTCTTTCACAATGAAAATATATTTTGGATCTATTGAAGGAGATTGGCATGATAGGAGCAAAACCAGCTAGTGTTCAAATGAACTACAACAAGAAAATGGTTTCTAGTGACTTTCCTTTGTAGGATGTGGGTCAACTTCAGCATCTCGTCGGCAGACTAATCTATGTAACTATTACCAAACCTAATATTACTTATGTTGTTCATTTCATGAGCCAGTTCATGCAAAATCCTACACAAGGACATATGTGTTTAGTTGATTATTAGCCGAGATACTTGAAGGCCACACCAATGAGAAGTTTATTGATGAAGAACAATAGTCATATAGAAATAGGTGGATATATGGATGTAGATTGGGCTAGAAGCCCTCGTGACTAAAAGTACACCACTTAATTATGCATTTTCACAAGAGGTAATGTTGTCACATGGAAAAGTAAAAAGCAATCTGTGGTTGCTTGGTCAAGTGCTGAAGCAAAGTATCGAGCAATTATATTTGCTACTAGTGAAATCATTTGGCTACAACTGCTACTTCAAGAATTGGGTTGTGAGCCTTCATATTCACCTACAAAATGATTTTGTGACAACAAGGCTACTACTCACATTGCCTTGAACCCTATGTTTCATAAAAGGACTAAACACATTGAGGTGGAGTGCCATTCATATGAGAAAAGGTTCAAGACAAAACCATTAAGACAACTTATATCCAGAGCAAAGAACAATTGGCAGATGTGTTCACCAAAGCTCTTCCTAGGGGACCATTTCAAGAGATAGTGAGCAAGTTGACCTCCAATGATATCTTCACTCCAACTTGAGGGGAGTGTTGGCGTGATTAGTGCTAGTCCTCCTATTTGGGAGGTTGGTGTGATTAGTGTTGGTCCTCCCATTTGGGAAGAGTTTATGTAGATTTATTTGATTTCTCTAATTTTGGGAATTGCCTATTTTGGCTTTAATGTTTTTTTTATTGTCTTCATTTCTTGTACTTCATCAATAAAATGGCAGTCACTCTCTAAAAGATTATACAACAAAAAATTTGAGAGAGGATTACCTGAGGACGTAGACACACTATCGAACCTCGTTAGTTCGTGTCTTCTTGTTTAATTTCTTCAATTAACTAAATAAAAGCATATTTCATTCCGATGAAAGAGGGATTACATAATATGGTTATGTTTGCTCCTAAAAACAGCACACTTGGTAATCTATTGTAAGATGCTAGACTTCAGAATGATAATATCACTATTTTTCTTCATAACTTATTTATTGTCAAGTCTAGTTGCAATATCTTAACACACTTGGTGGGAAAAGTATTAAAAAAAAGGACCCAAACTTTTGCATTAGTAGCAATTTATTCATAAACCTTTCAATTGGACCAATTGAATCCTAAACATTTTCACATTGGTACCAATTCAGTCCATCTAGCCTATTTAGGCAGGAAATTATTGATGTAGACGCTAGTTGGCTTGATGTAGCGCAGTGAGACCGCTTTGACCTAGGCAAATGTTGGCCTCACCCGACCTTGCCAAATCTGGTGAATGGGGCCCTCGCCTAGCCACGTGCCATGCCCTAACGACCAGCGCTCACCCTCACCGACCATGGCTATGGCCGGCAATGACTACCAAAAAGAGAAAACGAAGAGAAAGGGGGAAGGGGGAAAAAAAATTTAAATTATATAAAAAATTCAATAAATTCAAAAAAAATTGAAATATTATGAAAAATGTCCACTGGCCGATATCCACATCAATAATTTCCAACCTAAATTGGTTGGATAAACTAAATTTGTACCGATATGAAAAGGTTTATGACTAAATTATTCTAATTGAAATTTTTAGAACTGAATTGGTATCAAAACAATAAGTTTATGACTTTTTTAGTACATTTACCCACACTTGATAGTCCATTGCTAAGTGCTAGAGGGGTAAAATCATTATTTTATGGTAACTAACGGACTCACTTATTATACAAAATATTTGGTAATCTACTATTGGATACAAGGATTTTACTAGGAATTCATATTTACATCATTATTGTAACATCCTAAAAATCTACCCTATTTTGAGATTTTATAAAGGGCAATGTTAGTCAAAGGCTTAATCAGTACAAATTTTCAAGCTATGTGTTCTTGGGATAATGGATTATAGAGTGGCACCAATAGGAAATGATACGCGTACGACTTGCAATTTCGATCAAGAACAAACCCTTTGACCATGAGGACCTGGGAGGGAACAATATCCTCTAAGTACTAGACTATTAAGAAAACGGAAATAAATCGATTCGGCAGAAGTACAAAGCCGATCTACGGGTGATTTCTGCACAACTTCGATATGAACTACGAACGACGGTAAACTGAATCATTCTCATCTGATACTCGAGATTATCAATTAAGCCCCCGGAATCACACGATAATTGAGTGATAACTCTATTTTTAATAGAGTATTCTTGCTTATTTATACTTGATATTTGCTAAATTTTGAGAAATTTTTGGGTGAATTTAATTGCGACTCACGTAATTTTTTTTTGTATGAAATATTTTCAGATCTTTCAAAATATTGCAATATCTTTAAGAATATTTCATCTTGAAGAAAAAGGCAGCTCAAATCAGATATTTGGAGAATTCGACCATGATTGAAGATAAAGTTCAAAGAAAATCAAGGATGAATCTTTTCCAAATCCTAGTAGGAGTCAACCTAGGGCAGATTTTTGGAGGTTATATAAACCGCTCTTGTGCCGCAGAAGAAGAGAGTCCTGGGAGCCACCATCTTTGTAGAAAAATTTGAGTTTTCTTAGTTAGATTTTGTTCTTCAATTTTAGTAGAGTTGGTGCTGTCAATGAGAGAAGGAGGAGATAAACTTGAAGCTCCTTGTTTCTCAATTCGGTGAATTTGTTTTTATTATGTTTTCTTTAATTCTTGTCGCTTTAATTTTTACTATGTTCTAAATTTCTTTTGTTAGAGCTACAATGGATCTTAATCATGATTGATTAATTTTCAAAGACTTTCATGCAATAGAATTGTTTTGATTGTGTCGTTCTTTATCATAATCTTAATGCTTTTAGAAGTCGACCAACTTTTGAATGATTTTTGATGTATGCATGATACCGGGTGGAGATTGTGTGCATGTGCAATAGTGATATTGAACCATAAATTAAATTTAGGTCAAGGTACACTAGGTTATTTATGTGGCTGCGGTAGTAGATCTAGGTTGGGACTACTTAGATTAAATCCGGGAATTTTCACAAGAACTTAATGCTTTTAGGTAGTTTAAATTCACCTAAGGTTAGTGTGGGTTAACATACCTAATTAGAGATTATTAGACCGAGGTCGGCTTTTAATTCATCTTAGGGAAATTTCGCCAACACAATTGGAAATTAATTTGTTGCATGAAAAGTTAAGAAAATTAATTATGAATGGTTAAGTGAAGTTGGATGCTCTAACGCTTTGTGATCTTGAATTTGCTTTAAATTAATTTTACTTAGCTTTTAATTATTTAAGTTTTGACCTTTTCTATATTTTAGTATTTTAATTAGTTTAGTTCACTTTTTACTCGTCTTTTTGATTTGGTTAGCTAAATTTTTGGATTGATCACTTTCGGTAAGTAATTGGATAAAATAAAATAAAAAACAGTCTTCGTGGGAACGATACTCACTCATCACTTTATTACTTGTTGATATTGTGCACTTGCAATTCACCTAACAAGTTTTTGGCACCGTTGCAGGGGATTGTTTTGACAATTTTCCAATTACTATTGATATCGAGCAATTCTTAGTTTAGACTAGCCTTTATTTTATTTTTTAAAATTTGTTTTGTTTGCAGGCCAAACTCACTTCCCTATAAAAGGTGGAGGAGCATCGCATAACCCGAAGCCAACAAAGAGACCTTGAACAGTTTGATCCTGAGATTGAAAGAACCTTTCTTAGGAGAAGAAGAGAACAATCACAAGCAATTCACATTACAATAGCTGAAAATCAAGAAGTCGCACCTCCAAGGAGGACTTTGAAAGATTATGCTACACCAACAATTCAAGGAGCACAATCAAGTATAAGGAGGCCGGCAGTGCAAGCCAACAATTTTGAGATCAAGCCATCCTTAATTCAAATGCTTCAAAATGCAGGGCAATTCAGTGGATCTCCTAATGATGATCCAAATCTACACTTAGAAGCATTCCTTGAAATTTGTGACACTGTTAAATTTAATGGCGTTACTAATGATCCTCTTAAATTAAGATTGTTCCCATTTTCTCTTCGTGATAAAGCTAAGACTTGGTTGACTTCTCTTCCTGCAGGCTCTATCACTACTTGGGAAGACTTAGCTCAAAAATTCTTAAGTAAGTATTTTCCTCCTGCAAAATCTGCCAAAATGCGTAATGATATTACTACATTTGTGCAGATGGATGGTGAACCCTTTTATGAAGCATGGGAGAGGTTTAAGGACCTGCTAAGGAGATGCCCATATCATGGACTGCCAATTTGGATGCAAGTACATACATTCTATAACGGGGCGCATCCTACCGTTCGAGCTAGTCTAGATGCGGCAGCTGGAGGCACTTTGCAAAACAAGTCACCCGAAGAAGCTTTTCATATACTTGAGGAGATGGCAAGCAATAGCTACCAATGGCCAACTGAGAGATACCAAGCTCGAAAGCCAAGTGGAGTTCATGAAGTTGACACCAATAGAACTTTGAATGCAAAACTTGATGCATTAAGCAATATGATTGCTTCTTTAAAAACTCAAGGAGTATCTTGTGAATTTTGTGGTGGAAATCATATTAGCACTGATTGTCAAGTAAGTAACCCTTATGCTAATTCTTCTGAACATGCTAACTTTGTTTCAAATTTTAACAGGGGCCCTCAAAACAATCCTTACTCTAACACTTACAACCCAGGATGGAAGAATCACCCTAATCTATCTTGGGGAGATCAAAATCAACAAGGACCGAGAGCACCACCACCATCCATGGAGAAGCATAATTCCAACTTGGAGGCTTTGGTTGCAAAGCTAACCCAAACTGTGGAAAAACAAGCTCAAACCACTCAAGATTTCATGAGAAGTACCGATGTAAGACTCCACAATCAAGAAGCATCAATTCGAAACATAGAGAAGCAAGTGGGGCAACTAGCTCAGAGAATTAATGAGAGGCAAAGTGGTGCCTTGCCAAGTGATACCGAGAGGAACCCCATGGAGAACGCAAAGGTAATTACATTGAGAAGTGGAAAAAAAGTTGGAAAGCAAGATCAAGATGTGGATGTAGAAGAAGAGAACAGGGCCAAATCTTTCACCGAGACCAAACAAAAGGATGAGCCACAAAAGAGCAAGCCATATCCAATGCCATATGTTCCACCTATTCCTTTTCCGAAAAGGCTAGCCAAACACAAGCAAGATAAGCAATTTTCAAAAAAATTTGATTATCTTAAACAGTTGCACATTAATATTCCTTTTGTAGATGCTCTAGCTCAAATGCCAAGCTATGCCAAGTTTTTGAAGGAGATCCTAGCTAAGAAAAGGAAATTAGAGGAGTATGAGACTGTGAAGTTGAATGAGGAATGTTCGGCCATCCTTCAAAATAAACTACCACCAAAATTAAAAGATCCAGGGAGTTTTACTATTCCATGCAATATTGGTGATGCTTACTTTAATAAAGCTTTATGTGATCTTGGTGCTAGTATAAATCTAATGCCTTATTTGGTGTTTGTGAAACTAGGTGTAGGAGAAGTAAAAGCGACCACCGTGTCTTTACAATTGGCAGATAGATCTATCAAATATCCAAGAGGCGTAGTGGAGGATGTTTTAATAAAGGTGGATAAATTTATCTTCCCAGCGGATTTTGTCGTGCTAGAGATGGAGGAGGATTATGAAGTTCCTATTATTTTGGGCCGACCATTCCTAGCCACGGGAAGAGCTCTCATTGATGTACAACAAGGAAAATTGATCCTTAGAGTGGGAGAAGATCAAGTCACTTTCAATGTCCTCAAAGCCATGAAAAACCCCGAGGGACCAAGTGATTGCTTGAAGATAGATACCATAGACAATGAACTAAAGACCGTGTTGACCACAACTCAAGATCCTATAGAAGCATGTTTGGTTCAACCAAAAGAGAAAGAAATTGAGCATGAAGAAATTAGAGAGGCCGTTGAGTTTTTAGAAGCAAGTCCACTATGTCCGAGATGGAAATCACAAAAATTTGAAGAATTGGAGTCAAGTGCAAAGAAGCCCAAGCCTTCCATTGAAGAACCACCTACTCTTGAGCTTAAACCTTTACCTTCTTATTTAAAATATGCTTTTCTTGATGGTGATTCTTATCCAATGATTATTTCTTCTTCTTTGACAGGGGTGATGGAGGAGAAGTTACTTAGAGTGCTTAGAGAGCATAAGAGTGCAATTGGATGGACCATTGCAGATATAAAAGGAATAACCCCTTCAATTTGCATGCACAAAATTCTGATGAAGGAGCAATACAAACTAGTCATCCAACCACAAAGGAGGCTCAATCCGAAAATGCAAGAAGTTGTGAAGGCTGAAGTAATTAAGTTACTCAATGCAGGTATTATCTATCCAATTTATGATAGTGATTAGGTAAGTCCTGTGCAAGTAGTGCCAAAAAAAGGAGGTATGACTATTCTAACTAATGAAAAGAATGAATTAATTCCAACTAGGACAGTTACAGGGTGGCGAGTTTGCATGGATTATAGAAAATTGAATGATGCCACTCGTAAAGATCACTTTCCTTTACCTTTCATTGATCAATTGTTAGAAAAACTTGCAGGGCATGAATATTATTGTTTTTTGGATGGATATTCAGGGTATAACTAAATCCCTATTGCACCTAATGATCAAGAAAAGACTACATTTACTTGTCCCTATGGTACATTTGCATATAGAAGGATGTCTTTTGGTCTTTGTAATGCACCTGCTACTTTTCAACGATGCATGATAGCTATTTTTTCAGACATGATAGAGAAATACATTGAGATTTTCATGGATGATTTCTCTGTTTTTGGTACATCTTTTGATTCATGCTTGCATAATTTAGCTTTGGTGTTACAAAGATGCGAAGAGACTAACTTTGTGCTAAATTGGGAGAAGTGTCATTTTATGGTGCAGGAAGGAATAGTATTGGGCCATAAAATATCTGCTAGAGGTATTGAGGTGGATCAAGCCAAAATTGAAGTTATCTCCAAATTACCACCTCCTACTTCAGTTAAATTACTTCGAGGATTTTTAGGACATGTAGGGTTTTATAGACGATTCATAAAGGACTTTTTCAAGATTGCAAGACCACTTACAAAATTGCTTGAAAAATATGTTAAGTTTGATTTTAACTGTAAGTGTTTGCAGGCATTTGAGATATTAAAGGAGAAGCTAATTTCAGCTCCTATAATGACACCACCAGATTGGAGTTTGCCTTTTGAGTTGATGTGTGATGCTAGTGATCATGCCATTGGAGCTGTGCTTGGTCAAAGGAAGGATAGAATTTTTCGAGTCATATATTATGCTAGTCGAACCCTTAATGGAGCCCAATTGAATTATGCCACTACTGAGAAGGAGCTTTTAGCAATTGTTTTTGCTTTTGATAAATTCCGTTCTTATTTGATTGGCTCTAAAGTGATTGTCTATACTGATCATGCAGCTTTAAAGTATTTGTTGGCAAAGAAGGATGCGAAACCAAGGTTAATTCATTGGATCTTGTTGCTTCAAGAGTTTGATTTAGAGATTAAGGATAAGAAAGGGACCGAGAATCTTGTGGCCGATCACCTATCTAGGTTGCCGAATGCCCCTAGCGATGAGGTACCAATTTTGGATGACTTTCCCCGATGAAGCACTATTTTCCTTGAAAATCGAAACTCCATGGTATGCAGATATTGTGAACTATTTGGTAAGTGACATCTTTCCCCCGACTTTAATTATCAACAAAAGAAAAAGTTTATCTCCGATGTTAGACACTACTTTTGGGAGGATCCATACTTGTTTAAGGTATGTGCTGATCGAATAATTAGACGTTGTGTTGCTAAGGAAGAAATCCCTAACATTCTTTTTCATTTCCATGATGGAGAGGTGGGTGGTCACTATGGTGCCACCAAAACTGCTGCTAAAATTTTACAATGTAGATTTTATTGGCCTACTCTTTTTAAGGATGCACATGCTTATGTTTCCCATTGTGATAGGTGTCAAAGGACTGAAAATATATCTAGAAGGCATGAGATGCCCTTAAACAATATCATGGTGTGTGAATTATTTGATGTTTGGGCATTGACTTCATGGGTCCGTTTCCACCTTCTTTTGGTAACACTTACATATTAGTTGCTTGTGAGTATGTGTCTAAATGGGTAGAGGCCGTGGCTTTGCACTCTAATGATGCTAGGGTTGTTTGTAATTTCTTGAAAAAATACATCTTTACTCGATTTGGCACACCTAAGACTATTATAAGTGACCAAGGCACACACTTCATGAATAAACAATTTGAGTCACTTCTACATAAATATGGAGTCACTCATAAGGTAGCTACTGCTTATCATCCCCAAACTAGTGGTCAAACTGAGATATCTAATAGGGAGATAAAAAGAATTTTGGAAAAGACTATGAATACTAATAAGAAGGATTGGGCAAGGAAACTTGATGATGCTTTATGGGCTTATAGAACTGCTTTCAAAACTCTTATTGGTATGTCACCTTTTCGACTTTTGTATGGTAAAGCATGCCATTTACTTGTTGAGTTGGAGCATAAAGCATATTGGGCTTTGCAAAAACTAAACTTTGATATGCAGGCAATAGGTGAGAAAAGATTGCTTCAGTTAGATGAATTGGAAGAGATACGCAATGATGCATATGAAAGTGCAAGAATTTACAAAGAGAAAACGAAAAGATGGCACGATCGACACATCTTAAGAAAGGAGTTTCATGTGGGTGAAAAAGTTTTGTTATATAACTCTCTTCTTCGTTTGTTTCCAGGAAAGTTGAAGTCTAGATGGACCGATCCTTACACCATCACCAAAGTATTCCCTTTTGGAGTTGTTGAGATTATCAATGATAATGAGGGGACTTTCAAAGTAAACGGTCATAGGCTCAAGCACTACTATGGAGGAGATTTCGATGCTCAATCATCTGCCATCACCTTGGTTCCACCTACTTAGAAGCATGAGAAGAGTTCGGCTGCGAACTATAAAGCAAGCGCTTCTTGGGAGGCAACCCAAGTTTTTAAGCTTTTATTTTTTATTTTTCTTGGTTTGCATTTTGTTTTAAAAAAAATTTGAAAAAAGAAAAAAGAAGAATTTTTGTGATGATGAATTTTCTATTTTGCAGAGATAGTAGTGTGCACAGTAGGCAGGAGAGGGATTAGGGACGTTTGGCCATGCGATCATGAAGCTAAGAATTTTTTTTTAGCAACCTTCAACAACACATCTGAACCATTCCTCACCTTACTAGGCATGATTCAACATGGACAATTGCCATCTTCACATCTCCAAGGGAGTATTTCGAACTTTACTCTAATTTGTTTGTCTCATTACTTGTATTTAATTTTTTTATTTTTACACATTGAGGACAATGCTTCATTTTAAGTTAGGGGTAGGGGATCGAAAATTTTGAAATTTTTCGTGATAAAACTTTTGCTATTCTTGAAAATATTTGCGCTTATTTAAAATTTTTGAAATATTTTGAAGCAAACTATATAGGAGATAATGATTTTGAACCGTAATCTACAATATTGATATCATTTTCATGGTTATGAGTTGTTACGATTTTTAGGGGAATATAAATCTTGTTCAATTGGTTATTGATATATGAGTTAGTCTTAATCTTGATTATGCAATCCATATTTTGAGCACTTATCCTTGCCTTTTGAGTTATGTGTGCTTAGAAAAGATCAATGGGAAGTATATGATTCTTTAGAACTCACCTAAGTCTTAGAATTTGTTTGATATTCTCTTGAAATTAATATGCTATACTCAATCAAGAAGGTGATATAGGCATTCTTTGGATCGTTTGAGCCTTTCAAGCCCACCTTATTACTTGATCCCTAGTACCCTTTTGAGCTTAATTGGCCTATTTTTCTTTGATGACCTTATAATGCTGATCCAAATGTATTACTTTACCTTATACCCCATAATCATGTTTATCCTTAAAGCTACTTTAATAGTTATGGATTCTTGATATGTCTGAAGTTGCTGAAGCTTGAAATAGTCATGAAAAAAAAAAGAAAAAAAAGAAAAAAAAAGAAAAAAAAGCAAGAAAAAAGAAAAGAAAAAAAGTGCAAGTTATGAAGTGAAAGTTGTTTACTCTAGTACGGCTCATACGGATCCCTACCGCTAACTTTCAACTTGAGTGAGCCTTTTGGATACTCAAGGTACACTAGGTTATTTATGTGGCTGCGGTAGTAGATCTAGGTTGGGACTACTTAGATTAAATCCGAGAATTTTCACAAGAACTTAATGCTTTTAGGTAGTTTAAATTCACCTAAGGTTAGTGTGGGTTAACATACCTAATTAGGGATTATTAGACCGAGGTCGGCTTTTAATTCATCTTAGGGAAATTTCGCCAACACAATTGGAAATTAATTTGTTGCATGAAAAGTTAAGAAAATTAATTATGTTTGGTTAAGTGAAGTTGGATGCTCTAACGCTTTGTGATCTTGAATTTGCTTTAAATTAATTTTACTTAGCTTTTAATTCTTTAAGTTTTGACCTTTTTCTATATTTTAGTATTTTAATTAGTTTAGTTCACTTTTTACTCGTCTTTTTGATTTGGTTAGCTAAATTTTTGGATTGATCACTTTCGGTAAGTAATTGGATAAAATAAAATAAAAAACAGTCTTCGTGGGAACGATACTCACTCATCACTTTATTACTTGTTGATATTGTGCACTTGCAATTCACCTAACATTGAGGAACGGCCCTAACTCAAGGATTGACATTAACGTGGTCAAAATTTAGGAAAGTCCTAAAAGGGCACCCGATAATCCAAATTGTACTACGGTCGCAATTGACTCAATTTAGCCTCGATTTTTAATCCAATTTTGGGAACTGACTTCTTAGTGATATCAAGACTAAATATTTGGACGTCGCCTCATTTATTTTGGAATTTTCCGTTGGACGCGGAAGTGTCGGAAAAAGGAAAATTTTGACCAAGTTTCGGGCCCGCAGGTGGGCCAGCCCAAGACTAGCGGCCCAATGAGCCTTGCGCCCATCTAGCCCAGCCCAAAGGGGGCCCAAGCTGGCCCAAGTTCCTCTCCTCCTCCCCACGGCTTCTCTCTTTTGGCATTTTCCTTTTGTGCCCAAGTGGGCATTGTTTTTGTTTGTTTCTTGCTTTGTTTTGATTGGTATTTGAGCAAGTGGTAAGCCCACTTGCCTTGGCTTCTCCTTCAAGTTTTCAACAGTTTTCTCTCTCCTCCTTTCTCCCCCAAATTCATGCACCAGCCTAGCCCCTCTCTCTCTCTCTTTTTCTCTTCCTTTTCTCTTCCATTTTTGCTGTTCCTTGCTGTCTTTACTGTTTTCCAGCCGGAAAACTGCCTTGCCGCCATCACCGGAGCCGCCACCACCACCCAAAGTGTAGTCACGGAAGTTAGGAAGCCAGCCGCACACCCCCGCTCACCCCTCGTCGCCCCGAACCGTCCATTTCGGTCTTTTCCGCCCAGCTGGTCAGTTTTGCGTGAACAATAACCAGCAATGTTTTTGGCCTATTGTCATTCCCAAGCTTACCCCTCATAGCCCTCGTTCCCCTCTACGTGCCGGTGTCGCCGGATTTCCGATCCAAGTAAGTTGATTCCCTAATCCTTGTTTAAGGGTTAATTTTGCATAGGGGTAATTAGTGTATTCGTATGTTTGTGTTTAATTAGAGTTAATTAGTAGATTAGTCTGGTTAATTAGGCTAATTGAGATTAGTATTTTGACTAGAGTTAGTGTTAGATTAACTATAGTTAATTAATTAAAGTAACTATAGATAGTTTTTAAAAGTAATCAAGGTTAAAAGTTAATCATGGATAGGTTAGATTAAATAGAGTTAAGTTAATTTAGTAACCATGGTTAGTATTGATAATAATGATTATTATTTTTGGAAAAAATAATAATAATTTATTATTTTCGGAATTATTTATTTATTTATTTATTTATTTATTTATAATTTATAATTTCGAATTATTATTATTAATATTGTTATTACTATTCCTTTCTGAAAATTAATTTTTTTGGGGAAAATAATTAATTGTGATTATTTATGGGAAATGATTTTAATTGAGAAATTTTGTGGGAAAATTACTATGGTCTAATTTCCTAAAGTCAATAGTATTTATATACTACATTATTAAATGTCATTGGTTTATTAAAGAATGGTTTTATTAAATGGAATTAATTGGGTTGGGTAATTAATTATGGGAATGGTTGATTATCGTAGTCGTGAGGTCATGTGCTTATTTATTATTGAACATTGAGACACGTGATTAGGTACTGGTAATTATTGAGGTACGTGATTATTTTGGAAAAGTATGCAAGTATTGTGATGTTGATTTGTCGGAAGTGATTGTTAGATTGTGACTTGAACGGCTGATTGTTGCAACTTTCGTGAATGATTAAACTGCTGCTATTGTACGTAACTAATGGATACTGCTACATGACATTATACGTGTATTAACTGCAATAGCATGTCATATGAGTACGAATTATGTTGCATTCACGACCAAGCAAAAGCAAAGACAAGAATGAACTGTTTGCTGATGTGTTCCATAGTCAAATTAAAGTTGATAACCCAGTATAGCCAGATGACCGCCAATCCTTCGGGGTTGTGCCGTGACCATTGGGTCGCCTGACAGTGGTCAAATGCGGAATCGCAGTTGAGGCCGGGCCCATGCTCCTTATGGAATACCGTCAATGGGAGAGAGCCCATGATGTCGCCGTGCCTCACGGGGGAGGACAATGCCTAGTCTACGACAAGTTGACCACCAACCATAAGGTTGCACCGTGGCCTAGAGGATCGTAATAATCAGAGCATGTGTGAGCAGTGTGATATGATGAAGTTTTGTGCGATGCTCTGATTATTTGCATGCCTCTTACTATTGTTGTGAGGTGATTGACATTTTCTACAGGTCATGTGTGCCAAGGCCAGGTAGGGTCGCTTGTGATTGTACGTGTTTATTAAACTATCTTCTGTGGTTATCTGTTTGAGGTGGTATTAGATGATTTGATGAATTAGGTTGTATGTTAAACTCCCGAAGCAAGCAAAGTTTCCTAACCGGGGCTTAGGGCTTTAACTTGCTTCGAGCTCTGGCTGTACAGAAGCAACCCAAAGCCCAACCTAGACAACCTGGTGGAGCTGAGGCTATTTTCGATGCACATCCATTACCCATCATTGCCAAAGTGTGTCAAGTGGTCAGACTTCTGGATCATTTACATCTGCCGAAACCCATTGGACACAGTGGTTTCCTCTTGGCACTTACTTCTACCTCAAGATGGCACGGTCAGAGGACCAGGTGGAGTGATCCTTGGAAGAACATTTCGAGACCTATTGGTAGGGGAAATTATCATTTGAGCTCTTTTGAGATCAAATGATGGGGGTAATGGAAGGAGAGTCTGGAGAGGCCACACAAGGTGTTGTTCCTTAAGGATGAGGACTTGAAGGAAGATATTGGAGGACAGCTGAAGAAGGTGGCTGAGTTTGTGGGGCTTCCCTTCACTAGGAGGAAGGGAGTTATGATTGAAGAGATAACCAAATTTTGTAGCATGAAGGCCCTCAAGGACTTGGAAGTCAACAAATCCGGCAAATTACCAACTATGAATATCAAGATTGAAAAGAGAAGCATTTTTAGGAAAAGGGAGGTGGGTGACTGGTTAACCATCTCACTCCTTCCATGGTGGATCGCCTCAATAGCATCATGCAAGAGAATATAAGCCCTGGGTTACAATTCAAAGCATGTTGAGTGTTAATTACTTTCACTTTCACTATGTGTGTCATCAGAAATAAGTGAAATCAATAATGGATGGATCTACAGTCCTCCTTGTTAGTGGTAGACTAGAGAACTCAAGAACCCTTGACTTCTCTATCGCTAGAGACCTAACAAAGATTTTATGCTGATCAGGTGTGATGAAAGCCCAAAAATAAAATAAAAAAGAAACAAAGAAACTATGTGCTCTAGATCACAATATGCTCTAAAATTCATTGCATTAGCAAAGGAATCAAGCAAGCCCTTTCCAATGCGCTTGAAACCTTATATGGGAAGACCCTATTACTACAACCCATGAGCTATTAAGTAGGAGATATATTGATCAAAGCCACTATATGTGTGAAAGATAATCCCGTCATTGTTCTTTTCCTTTTTCAAATACGATGATTCTTTGAGAACTAAATAGGAATTTTGAAAAGGCTTTGCTAGCATAACAGTTTTTGAGCGACTAGGAGAATAATAACTTCTTGTAAACAACAAATTCTTGAAGGAGTGGGCCCTACAACAATTTATAATTATTTGTTACATGATTTTTGTAATTTAAAATAAACTATTATTCTCACAGTAAATTAAAAAAAGTAGCCTAATCATTTCTCATTTTGAAATTAAGGGATGAGAGGGGGGAGGGAGTAAAAAACACTAAATTGTCACTAGTCACTATGGAGAAAATATTGGATAAGAGTGGGATTCCAATGTGTCAAAATCCCACTCCATTCATCAAGCGACACATGTCACCCAGGGTCCACTAGACTAGAAGCCTCCCTCACCTCACATTAGTGTCTCACCTCCCTCTTCCCTCTCTTCTTTTTTTTCCTTTGTTTTTCCTTCTTCTTCCCTTTCACTCCAATGGGCATTCATCCCATTCCACCATCCCACCGCTGTCTTGGTCCACCACGTCATCACCTTTTCAGTCCTCCATCACCGAGATTGAGCTTGGCAAGCAAATTTGGGCCTTGAATCCCAAGAAAAAAGACTCGTTCTCTCTCTCCACTTCGACAATCTCTCTTTCTCTCTCTCCACTCATGCTCTTAGCTCTCACCCCTTCCTAACCTCAAACCTACCACCTCCAGCACATCGCCTCCATCTCTGCCTCCATCTTCGCCTGCTTCTTCTCCAACCTCTAGCACCACCACCTACTGTCCAACTCTTCCTGCGCCTTTGCATTACTTTATAACTCTCATCTTAAACTTTTTCCAAGAAAGTTACGATCTCAATAGTCTGGTCCTTTTATAGTCACACAAGTATTCCCATGTGGAACAATTGAAGTTGCACATGACATCGAGGGCACATTTAAGGTGAACGATCAACATTTAAATCCCTACTTCGAAGGTGGTTACAACAAGCAAAAGACCACCATTGAATTTCATCCTCTAGAATGGCAACGTCTGAAATAGTTTGGTTGAAAACTATAAAGCAAGTGCTTCTTGGGAGGCAAACCGAACATTTTTCATTATGTTTCTTCATTTATTTTTAAGTTTATTTTTCACAAAAAAAAAAAAAAAAAGAGAATAAGAAGATTAATTTTTCTATGTTTTATCTAGGTTAATTTTCTTTTTCGAGGGATGATGTTCAAGAAGTTTAATCATCAAGACCATCCATGGACACATCTTACAACAAGGGGAGTTTTCATGTTCCTATTTTTCTTTTTCGCAGTGAGGACACTGCTTCATTTAAGTTTGGGAAGAGGACAAATTTTTTGCTAAATCTAACTTCTTTTTTGCCATGATTATATTCCTTGTTGTGAATTTTTGCAATTCTTAGGAAAATTTAAATTTTGTTCGAACTTGCAACTAATGTGTGACTTAATTTTGATTCTGATTATGTAGATCTACTTATTGAGCACTGAAAGTACTTAATTTTTTAAGTGTGTAAATCTAGAGAACATTCATGTGAAGTATTTGCTTTTCTTAGATCTTACCCAAATCTTAGAATTTGTTTGATTTTCTCTTAAGGAGAAATCCGAGGCTACATCTAACTGAGAAAATGATTTAGGCAATTTTTGGATCGATTGAACCTTTGAAACTAACCCTATTTATTTATCCATAGTCACTCCGTTGAGCCTAAATTATTATCCAATTTTCATTGACATCCATATGTTTTTAGCCTAGCTTTTATCATATAATATCATTGTCCTACGCTCCACGAACGCGTTGATTTTTTTAGGATAAAATTTTATTTGAGCACAATAGCAATTTGGGAGGAAGTGTGGAGCATAAAATAAAAAAATTGATTGCTACGGTTGTTTGGGGTGTATCGTTCAAAAACAAATTGCTTTTATGGTTCCCTATCCAATTTTCAATTAAGTGAGCTTTTTAGATACTCAATAGGTTGGAAATATTCTTGTCATAGTAAAGGGATTTTGGGAATAACTCCACCATAAATCAATTCAAAAAAAAAAAAACAGAGCAATTGAAAAAGTAAAAGGAAAAAAAAAAGAGAAATGATGATATGTGGTGGCGGAAAGATTATCTTGAAGGAGTGAACTTCGGAATTGTGACATTGACTCTAATTAGATCCTAGAAATCAACATGTTAATGGGTGATTTGAGCTTAAAATCACCGTTATCTTACCTTTAGCCCAGCCTTACATTACAAACCAAGAAAGGTCCTATTGATTTTTGGTTGGATGATTAGCTTACATTAGTGGAGAGAGGAATAAAAGGCAAACTTATGAGATTTGGTCATAATTACAGAGATAATGTGAGAGGTGGCATACCAATGTGAACTAATCTGGATTGTATATAATTCGAAAAGATGAAAACTCTCTCACACACACACTTGAATGACATAGTTAGAATTGGTCTTAACTTATAAATCAAATTCAATGTTTGGATGAAATTTGTGTTTTTCTTTGAATTGTGAATTTGAGCAATTATGGAAAGATGTCATGGAGGTTGTTGGCTTGAATATGTGTTATATCTTGCTTTTGCTTGAGGACTAGCTAAATGTTAAGTTCAGGGGTTTGATAACTCTATAATAATAGTGTGACGTCCTGAAATTGGAACCATTCAGGATTGAATGATAGTGAATTTCGTCAATGCAATATTAGTTAATCTTGTTGTAACTAGTATTAACACCTAGAGGGGGGTGAATAGGTGTAGTAGTACTTTATGTGCAAGTAATAACAATCTTTTGCAATCTACAAACAGAAATTAAACGGTCTTTTTGACCGTTGAAGGTAGATCAGATCCCATTGGATTCTGTTCGCCCATACAATCAGAATTCGGGCTTCCATAAGTGCTCCATTTTTCTTTGGAAGTTGTCCTTTAATTGATCTTGCCAATCAATTTAATATAACAGAATCAATATAAACAAAGTAAGTGAAATACTTGAACGTTGGTGATCTGATCTTGTAGTTTCATTCTGAGTCTGATAGACTAATGTTCTAAGTCTGCTTAAGTTTTCCGTCTAGTATGGTCAGACTCAGAAATTAAGTCTATTCGGGTCTTCCGTCTAGTACGAACAGACTCAAAACACTTTATATTTTTCCTTCTGCCGCTAGCAAACTCAAAAACATACATCACCCTGTGGCTATTCCTTCTGAAGATATATATAAATACTTACATAAAATGATTTGTTAAGATCAAAATTAGGATTTTTCAACAAATCTCACTCGAAATTGATCACTCACAAAATACTAACCTTGATGGGAAAGGCTAATGAGGAATGAGCACGTACGACTAAAGAACTCGACCCGAGGTAACGATTCAATCATGGGACTTGCGTAAGGGCGATCTTGTGGATTTGCAAGCCAATGCAAGGAATGATTAGAAGTCAATTTGCAGACGAGGTATAATGGGATAACGGGTGAATCCGTTTACTATTATTAAGACTGCGAACGACTCCAAATCGATTCCCTATGATCGTGTACTTTGAAATAAGAATCGATGTTTCACAATTTCATGATAATCAAAGTCGTCCAGGTGTCGAGAAAACTTGAACGTGGTTTGAGACTGAATCAAGCACGAGTCGATAACGTGTAAATCCTCGAAACTGCCCGTTAATCTGAGACGCACTAAAAATGCATTTGGTCGAAATTGACTATGAATAACAATCCAATTTTGGACATCGAGATTTCAAGAACAATAGGGATGAACCCTTGGATGATATCTCTATAATCTTTGAGTTTTTCGGTAAGCCCAAATTAATGGAAAAAGGGATTAACGGGCCAGAAGTGGAGCTCACAAGGAAGTGGGCTAGGCAAGGCCCAAGGGTGGGTGGCCACTAGGTGGGCCCAATTCAACCAAGTGGCCCATTTAGCTCCATTAGCCCACTTAACCCATTTCTAGCCCATTATTAATTCGGAGCCCAATTCGAGTTAATTCGGAGCCCAATTCGAGCCCAACCAATTGCAAAACCCATTTCTATTCATTTCAAGCCCATTACCAAGGCCTGCTTCTTATCTTCAGCCCAAAGACAATTTGGTAATTATGCCCAAGGTGGAATAGACTAAATTTCCCTTCTTGGCATTAAAGGATGGAAGACAAAAGAGGAAGAGAGAGTCTTTGCCAATGATGGTTTCTTGCATGGGGAAGGGGCATGAATTAATGGGCATTGAAGTGTGGATTGATGAAGGACTAGAAGGCTTCATCTTTTCTCTCTCTCTCTCTCCTTCGCTCCCTCCCCTTGTTGGCCCGACCACCCCCTTTCTCCTTCTTCTTCCTTTTCTTCCTTTCTTCCATTTTCATTGCTGGTTTAGTTTCCTTGCTACCCAAGCCACCTACAACAGCAACCCACCTAGCCCCAAAGAACCGGTTCCCCTCACTCAAATGCCCAACAACTGTTTTTTTTGCCACAACCACCTAGACCAGCCCCGGCGGCTCGCCCTCAACCGCCGAACATTGCAATATTCGAACCCGACCAGCAGCCAAACCCCGCAATTTTTCACAAAATGCAACACTTACCCATACCCGTCACGCCCGACTCTCGAGCTCGTGGCAACCCCTTCTCCATGGTCGGTGAAAGCGACGTCCCGGACCCATCGACGACCATTCATTTTATCTTTGATTATGCACAAGCGGAAGACGAACCATCCCCGCAAACAGGGATAGAGGGATGAACAAAGAAGAACAACAGCAACTACTCAATTATTCAATTTACTTGATTAACCAATGGAGGATCGTTTTCCGAATTACAAGCCCGACAAAAAGGGCCGATCCATCCTCTAAGCCAAATCAAATAGAAACTAGGCTAATCCAATTAAACAAGAAGAACCCTCAGGTTCAACACCATAGTCACTCGGACCCATCGGACTCAAGCTCCGTCGGGTCGATCACTGGAGAAGCGGGGGCAAGATTCTCCATTGCAGGTACGCCATTCTAAAGACCTGAAAATGTTTAACCACGACAGGTTGAGATAAAATCTCAGCGAGTTCTTCCCCCTAAGCCCCGGTTAGTACGCCAACTCAACTCGGGGTATCTCTCCGTAACTACCCCTCACTCAACCCAACAACCCACAAACAAGCAACCAACATAGCAATATTCGATTCGCATGTAACCTTACCCGTATGCCATACCCCACGCACGTTCAATCTCATACAATGCAAGCAAGGCACATGGCCGTTAGATGAAACATTTCATCAATCACATGTGAATCGCATCACAAGCGATCTCACCTGGCCATTGCCACACCCTGCACGACTATCAACTCATGTGTGCGTACCACAAATCATCACGACATTAAGAGCATGCGAATAATCAGAGCATCTCACACAACTTTCTCATGTCTCACAATTACACATGCTCCGATTGTTACGACCACAATGGGCCACGGCATAACCTTATGGTTGGCGGTCTACCGATCGAAGACCATGTATCGTCCTCCCCCATGAGGCACGGCGATGTCACGGGCTCTCTCCCATCGACGGCATTCCCTATGGAGCATGGGGCCCGCTCTCCGCCGCAGCCCCGCAATTGACCACTGTCAGGCAACCGACCAAAGTCAGGACGACCAAAAGGCCACGACACAACCCCTTAAGGATTGGCAGTCTACCGACAAGCGCTTAGGGCTCTCCTCTTAATGTGATCATGCAACACATCATCAAACAATCCATTTATATCTTTGCTCTGTCGTGAATGCAACATCGCTCATGCTCATGCGACAAGCCATTTCAAATAACCCACGTAATATGTCATGCGGTCTCACTTGACAATTTCCAAAATTCAATTCAACAAACACTCGATCACGCATTTCATCAATATTCACGAGCATAATTAACAATCGGCACTCCAATTAATCACAACAATCAAGAGCACATCAAAATGAGACTAAATTTAGCTTCTGCATGAACAGTAATTGTGAACAGTAATCGTGAACAGTGATTATGAACAAAGTGATTTTTCCGAAATTCAATTAATTAAAACATTTAATCCAGAAATTAAACAAAACATTAATTAAAACAATTAATCAATTCAATTAAATCAAATCATGCTTAATCAATCACATAAACACAATTAATCCCAAATTAAGCACAATTAAGCTTAATAAGCAAAATTAAGCTAATCTAATCTTAATCATCTATCTAACCACCTATCTTAGGGCTAATACAACTTAATTAAACCCCTTAAACCAAAATTAACACTAACTAACCAACCCTAAGCAAGTTTAGGCACTAAATAGGGATTAGGAGCTAAACTCACCCGTTAAGCGGGCCGGCGACACGGATGCGGCGGTGGCGACGAACCCGACACCCGGGGACCTCTACCACAATGATCCAAGGTGGTCCCAGGCTCAACACAGCAGCAACAACTCGGAATCCCCACTGCAACTCTGAAAAACTGCACTGCTGGAGGAGGAAGAAGCTGATCGGAGTTGAACGGGCTGCCCGGAGCTCCGGCGAGCTGGTGGCCGGTGGCTGGTGGTTCCTGGGGTTGATAGGGAGTTGTGGGTGGCTGGTGTGGGCAGTGGTTTGGCTGGAATGGGAGAAAAACAGGTGAAAAGGCGGAACAAAGCTGCTGCAGGCGGAACAGTGACGGTCCGGCAACAGCCGGCTTCCGGCTGCAGTACGGAACGTTCGGCGGCTCTTTCCGGCGATCAGCAAACGCTATCTGAACGGAAATTATCTTCCGAACACAACGGCAGGTGGCACGAGACGAGATTCCAACGGGAAGGCAATGAAAACTCGATTTTCGGTGAAAGGTCGAACTGAAAACTCGAAGGAAGGAAGGGAAGCAAGGGAGAGAAAGGGCTGCGATTTTTGGAGAAGATGAAGAGGAGAGAGAGAGAGTGAAGTGAGGGCTGGAGATAGGCTTCATTAAAGCCATTAATGCTTGGCTCAAGTTCCCAAAAACATGACATCATGTTCTCTCTCTTCCTTTTTGACTTTTCTTCAAAATATCCAAGGGCATTTTGGTCATTTCCATCTTGCACATTTCCCAATGTGCCCTTGGGCTGAAAATGAAGGGCGGGCCTAGGAAATGGGCCGGAAAATGAATAGGAAAGGGCTCGGGAATTTATTGGGCTCGAATCGGCTCAAGGTTAGACAACGGGCTCGGAAGGGTAAAGGGTCGGTTTGGCCTAACGGGCTCACTTGCTTGCCTCGGGCCTTCCATGGCGGCTGTCCCATCTTGGGTGTGAGGCCCACATTGTTCTTGCCCGGCCCACGTCCTCGTAGGCTCGTTTCCTCGGTCCGAAAATCCCTTTTCCAAATACCTGGCTTAACCGACACAGTCAACTGTCACAGAAGCATTGTCCAAAAGTCCATCTACCTCAGGAGTGATCAATTCCGAGTGAGATCAACCAACAATACATTGACGAAATTTATGTTCATTCCTTCCTTAAAGGGATCGAATTTCAGGATGTTACAGTTTCTATCCCTGGGCCGCCTTGCATCGACGTTTCCAGGGTCCTATGCATAGCCCTCGCCACTGCCGTCACGCCCATGTCTCCAACCCAATTAATGGGTGAGTTTACGCTCTAATCATTTTATTAGTCCATTAAATTTGCTTAGGGGTAGGTTATTTTATAATTAATCCTAGTTAGAGGATTAATTAAGATTAACTATGGTTCATAGGGCTAATTACAAACATGACCATGGTTGGGTTAGTTAAAGTGAACCAAGGTTAGACTAATTAACTAAAGTTAGCCTATGGTTGAGTTAATTAACCATGGTGGAAGCATGGTTAGGTTAATTAACTATGGTTAACTTTAATTAAGTTATTAATCATGATTAGTACTAATTAACGGTGGTTAATTAGGATAATCAAAGATTAGTGGATAATCTTGATTAGTATTATTTTATTTAAAAAAATAATTTCTTTTTAATTATTATTTATTAAATTCGTAATCATTTTTAATTATTTTTAATAATAATTAATTTAATTTAATTATGAATAGTACTATTCATTCATGATTAAATTGTGGGACTAATTTGACAAGTCCACAATTGTTAAGGCAAGTTGAATGGTTGCTTGAATCAATTATGTATTGATTGTATGGTTGATGTTATTGAGTGTTTAATTGCCCTAGTAGACAATAACGTCACGTAGACATTATGCATTGATGTTTCTATAAAATTGCATTGACATATAAAAGGAAAACCCTGAGGTGTCAGGCATATATATATCAAATTTTGTAATGAAAATGTGAAGGGCAAGTTTTAATTGATGAGGCATGAAAGCTAGACAGGTTTTGGAATAAAATGCGATCACATACAATGCTTTCCTACAATTTTTACATGAAAAATGTGCAGTAGACTTTTATGTTCAGCATGTGTCATGTCTGCATTGGTTGATGCATGGAATTATTTATTGGTGGTATGTTCATGTGATCACATAAAATAACCCATCAACCCGGCAGAAGTTTGGGGGACGAAGTTTGACTTGTCAGAAATCCCGGCAGAAGTCTGGATGCAGGTCACAATAGAGGCCAGACCTATGCTCCTTCGAGAGTACCGTCTAGGCAAGAGATTTAGACATAGCTGTGCCCGATAGGAGGGATGATGCCTAGCAATGCCAGTTAACATCGACGAGAGTTCGGTTGTGGCCTTTAAGGGCATTTAATAATCGGAACGCACATGAATACAAGAGTGCATGAGAAATATGTTCTCATTGATTCTAATTATGTATGTGCTGGTTGCACTAATTATGGTATGCTTGAATTGATACGATGCAGGGAGTGACAATAGCCAAGTGAGATTGCCTGCAATATGACTCAAGTGTGATTGGTTAATGCATTTTTGAGAGTGCGGTGTGCATTAATTACTTGTCAATATTATTTATGGAGTTACTAAGTAGATCAGTCATTGACTAAGGCAACTAGTATTGTTTTGCCATTGATCTACTTGAGGAATTTGACCGTGTTATACATACCTCAAGGCAAGTTGATGTCCTAGTCGAGGCTTAGGGTAAGAACTCACTGAGATTATATCTCATTTGTTGTGCTAAACCATTTTAGGTCCTTAGGATGGCGCTTAGGGTTCCCAAGGATTGGGAAACCATTGTTACGACCCATTGGTTCTTGATGCGAGCATACCTATATGAGAAGTACATTTCCACCATTTGAGTGGTTGAAGGACCGGGAATGTGAGTTCCCCACCAACTTTTGGCATGGTTCATTAGGGAGGGCGAGCTTCTGCAAGGTTTAGATGGCCCACCAAGGAGGGGCCCTGAAGATGTGGATTGAGATCCCATGAAGTTAGACCCTCCAAATGGGGCAATAGTGGATCTCGATTCTACCCCACCAGTAGCTGATTTGTACCTCTCTGATTATGACTCGACGAAGCCTAATTCGAATGGATTATTGTGCTTTGGTAGTCCCTGAGGAGCGTACCAAACTTTAAGTTTTTGACAAAATAGATTAATCCAGCCTTGGCATCTTTTTGTAGGCTCGAAAAAAGGAACTCACCCACTAACGAGCTTGTAATTAGAGACTTTCTTTTAGAGGTTAATCTAGTAAATAAATAAAAGAACTAGTTGTTGCTATGATGTTTGTTCATTCCACTGTCCTTGTTGTAATTGATTGATTGACTGGGAGTTAAATCATTTCTGTTTGCACATAACGGATGAATAAAAAGAGTGGTCAGCGATGCATCTTGGGAAGTCACATTCATTTGACCAAAGTGAAGGGGGTTTTCGCGTACTTAGGGTTCAGGGCATGACAAATAGAGTTATTTTACTTATTTTAGGCAATAATTATGGTACTTTATAATGCAATTTTCGTTAGAAAATATTTGGATTTCCTTCTATTTACTCATATCTACCTTGTTTATGCAAAATAATAAGATATGGAGAAACTATGGACAAAAGGCAAAATGAAGGAAAGCAAAATTCTGTGACTCAGGAATTCAAATCAAAAAGCATTGGAAGATAGATATCAAATCAAGGATTGTACATAAAGGCAAGGGATTGTGGATGTCAAATCAAGGATTGTGGATAGGATTTCTCTAATTTATTCCCTTTTATGCAAAAATAAGCAAATTGCCTCTAGATAAGAGTCGTGAATGAATTCTATAAATATGAGAACATTGAGAGCTCAAGAGATAGCTAGGTTTTTATTGTTAGATCACTTTTCATTATTTTGGGAGCTTATCAAGTATTCTGAAGAGAAAACAAAGTAGTGATAGAATTCTTATTTTTTTATTCAAGATATTTGGTTTAATTTATATTTTCGTTTCTTCTTATATTATGTTTAATTTTATTTTTTTTTGTTAGGACTACGCTATAGCTTAACCATTAAGATATGAATTTTGTAATTTTTATGTTTTGCAAATGATTTCATCCATGTGAGTTATTTATTATTGTGCTTAATGGTTATAAGTGATCGGCCACCGCTTAAATGATCTAATGTGCATATTTGAGACTGAAAGATGATAATATGCAATTGCTCCTTATAATATATATAACCATGCATTACATGTGAATAGAGATATAACACATTATTTGTGTAGCTTTCGATGATAAGGTAATCCAAAAGACCCATTGTAAGCTTGGAATATTCATAGATTTTAATGCGTTTATGTTTATTTAAATTCACGTAGAAATATATTGGATTGATAAACTAAGTAGGTCTGCTATACCTAGAATAGTAAATAGATTAGGAAATTCCGCTATCATATGTTTGATATCATTCTTGTACTTTAATTAGTTTCCGAAATTTTTCTTTTAAAATTATCAATTTTAGTTTATTTTCAATTCAATTTTGATTTGTTAGATAAATTTTAGAATTAATTAAATTTAGTATTTAATTATTTTATTAATCATTAATCTCTCTGGGATGATATCTTTTCTCTTCATATATTAAATGGTTTCGTGAAAACAATCTCTAATGTGTTGTATCTATTATGTGTTGTATGTTCCGAACCTGAAAAGTAACTTATTAAGTACCGGTCAATTAGGGTTATGTTATCACTATTAAAAAGAGTGCTTGTGAAATTTATGATTCAATTATAAATGCTATTACAATTGTCAGATAAATTCAAACAAATTGTTTCCATTGAAGATTAAAAATATTTAATTTTGTTTGATGGCTAAAATGAAGGATCCCTTGTGGTTGTGGCATAAGACCCTCCAACAGAAAAACAATGTGACATATCTTCCTCAAACTACAACTCCTTTCCATGTCTATTGTCACGAGCCGTGACGTCCCACACACGCCACTGTCTAACGCACGCGGAAGTCTAGCGTTAAAAGTAAATAACGGACTATTACAAACGACTTCCCCTGATCAAGCAATAACGGACTATTACAAACGACTTCCCCTGATCAAGCTATCCTGACCTTATCAAAGTTCAGCATTTATAACATGTTTAAATTACTCTTTATAAACTTTAATTAACGAAGCTATGGTCCATGCCACTTCTGTTAAACCGAACCACCTAACTCGAGGGATACAACAATAAACACCTCAAGAAATAGAAACCTCAAACCGAATCAAGAGAAACAAGCAAAGACAGGAACAACGCCATAGACGCCGGCTTCTTCCTTTTCATTAGTCATTCATAAGTTCCACTTATGAGGAGAAGTCCTAAGTTTTTCAGCATGCGTCACAACGTTTTACAAGACCACAAGAAAACATGCGCAAAACAAAATCTGGGAAAAGGCCAAAACAGTGCTTAGATCTCCTCTACCCAAGCTTCCCCACGGGCCTGCCAAAAACCAGCAACTTCAGCCCTTCTCCAATCTTCTCAACGTCTAACTCCAACCAACCTCGCAGCTCACTAATCCAGGGGTCCGACCAGCGCACCGTTTACATTCAAAAACCAAGAAACAAAATGCATAGAAAACTAATCGGGGCATCCATCATCTATCCAAAGAATGTAAATGTAACAAGTGAAGACTCGACCAGTCTCCTCATCCGTAATTTCATTGAAGGAACCTTCAAGAAGAGCAGTCACCCTATACATAGCTATAGGTGGCACATCCATCTCAGCGTTGAAAATAAAAAGAAGTGAGCAACTTTGCCCAGTAAAGGAAAACAAACAAGTTTTAGACCACAAAATCCACAAGCATCTCGTACAAAGGAACGTTATTCGCAACAAGCAAACAAGTGTATGACAATGATAATGAAATATCAAGCGAGTATGCAAGACCAGCACTCTTCTATGGCTCGCATGCAATGCGCAAACAACTCACGCTAACTGAACATGCACATACACTCCATATGCAGCTTGACTAGCACCCAGACCATGATTTGCACACAAACTCATATGCCAAGTTGTATTAATTTTAGTGTGAGTTCATGATCCACCCTCAAGAATGTCATCCACCGGTCACCAACTAGTCCACTCGAGTCACTTCCGATCCCAGACCAGACTTCCATGGAAACCCTTTTCCATAGGCATCTCACTCTTAGGCATCCCGACATCTCCTCGTGGGGCATCCCAGAATACACAATGGGGGCATCTCAACTCCAAGACATCCCGATATCATCTCATTGGGGCATCAAAGAACACATAACATGGACATCCCACTTCCTAGGGCATCACCGGTCTCTTGCAACCGATGGACATCTCTTATTAAGATTCATTCATGCATTCCACACGTGCACTCCTCTATTCTTCACATTCCACCAGCAACGCTGCAATTGCAACATAGTATGCAACATTCAATGGTGTAATTCAATTCCTGCACACATGACCTTCGCATGAGTACACATCTCCCTTATGCATGACATTACCACATATGTATGCAAGATACTCAGACAATCACACCACAAGATATCATAAGGTTCCTCACAGTTTAACAGTAGCAAAAAGAAAATTTACTCACAAAATTCAGAATAGGGTAGTGTACGGGCAAACTCGTGCAACCAAAAATGTCAAGGTCAAAAACAAAGAACCTACCTCGAAAATTCACGAAAATTTAGTGTTTTGAAAAAAAGACATGAACGAACATGGCCCACAATACCGTTGGTTTACCACCAGAACAGTTCATCCCAAAATTTAGCACATCGGTACTTGTACTTGTTCAATAGCTACGAAATTTTAGTATGTTGTACATGAAGACGTGCTCTTCCACTTTCATTGAGAACACACAGCCCAATTCGAATCAGAGGAGTACAGAAAATTCCCCAAAATATATATGTTAAATTTAACATTTCTAAAAAAAATTTCATGCAGAACACTTCCTTAAATTTTCTCAGTCACTCGGCATAAAATTAGCAAGACAGATGTGCAGGGGAAGAATGACAAAGAACATCACAACAACCAGTTTAAGATTTCCTCAATACATGCATTTATTGTCCACTACAGTCACATGCATGGCATTTTAGACATCAAGAACTCACGTACAACACTCCCACTAGTCCTCCGCCTTCTAAAGAAAATACCACAGCAACCACAAACACACAAACGAGCAACCCGACACCCGTTACAGCAAACCAGCATGCACATTAGTTTTCCTTTAGTCTATTTTCCCTTTTCTAACCTACAACTAGTCTGCTACAACACTCAGAGCACCATCTGTCCATTTCCAAGCAATCAACTTCACATGCGAAACAAAAATCACCATTTACTGGCATCAACTAACAGAGGTTCAACATGCAACAGCAACCAGTAAAACTCTGCCCCCTTCCCGAGCTACCAGCCGATTTTCGAAGCCTAAAACTCGCCATTTTCCCTTACCTCTTTCTGCATAACCTTATCGAAGCAATGGCTTATGTGTTTACTTGAAGATCCGAGCTCCGGAGTCGTGGGCGAGAAGGGAAAACGCCGAAGGAAGGGAAGAGAGGTGTTGCCGAAGGAGGAAAACAGAGGGGAGAGTAGAGAGAGATGGTTGAAATGGGGGAGGAGGAGAGAAAAGATGGGTTTCTTACAAGTTTCAACTTTGCATGCGTGCTTTCCCTAGGCGGCACAATCATGAGGAAGGGAAAGGAAGGCAACCAGCCATTGAAATAGGACAAAACAAGGAAGAGGAGGGGTCTTCGGACACGCAAAGGGAGGAATGAGGAAAAAGAAAATAAAACCTTAGGCTAACTCAAATCAAATCCTAATTATTTTAAGTCTCTATGTCCGCTCGCCAATTTATATTTGTAAACTGTTCGTTTCAATATCCTAAAGTTTAGTTATCGCAAAGCGGCCACGATTAGGACTAATCTAACTATAATTCAATCTCACAAATAAATTCCTACTTCCGACATGTGCACGGCCCATTTCTATGGCTTTATCTTGACATAGGGCTTTGTTGGCCTAAATTCAAGCCTTAAATGTACACTCCCAGCCCATCGAGCCCGCTCACCTCATGGCCCATTTTCCAAACACTAGCCCACTCTGTGGCCCACCAAGTCCATATTCGGACCTTCACTTGTCTATTGAGCCAAGCCCGTGCTTCCCATGTGGCCTCATGAGCTTGCTGCTTGGCCCAATAAGCTTATCACTTGGCCCGTTCGCCAATTCTTCGAGCCCAATTTCAACCTTTTGGTATCCGAAAATCGTAGAATCTCCGAAGTGTCACATCTATGAAAAATGTGCTATTAGGAAATAATATCATTCTCAATTTCCCAAATGGAAGTCATGGAGAGCAAAGGATGTTTTGCAACTGGTGTGTCCGGACATTAATGGTCCAATAAACCCATCTTTTAATGGAGGTAAAAGAAACTTAATCACCTTCATTGATGATTTTTCTACAAAAACTTAGGTTTATTTTTTATAGGAAAAATCATAAGATATCTCTACTTTTAAAAGCTTCAAAGCTCGTGTGGAAAATGAAGCGGGAAAGACCATTAAGACCCTTCGAATAGATCGGGTGCTGAATATTGTCAAAAGAATTTGAAGTTTTTTGTGCAAAGCATGGCATTCGAAGAGGCTTGGAGTAGGAGAAGACCAGCCGTAGATCACTTTAGAATCTTTGGATGCATCGCGTATGCCCATGTCCCGAATGAGAAAAGAAAGAAACTTGATGACAAGGCTAAAAATGTGTCTTTCTTGATGTAAGTGAAGCATTTAAAGCATATAAATTATTCAATCCATTGACAAAGAAGATTGTGACCAGCAGGGACGTTTTTTATGAAGAGAACACTTGGGATAAGAATAGGTAGCAGCCTACCCAAGTCCTTTATGACAATGATGTTTATTAGGAGCAAATTTCAACACCATGTATGCCCGAAAATTCATCAAATACAACTTCTACAACTATTAAAACTTTACCAACATTCACTGAAGTCCATGAAGAAGAAGCTCAATCTCTTAGCCATGTTAGAAGAAGGCCTACTTGGATAGAAGATTATAATGTAATTGGAATTGAAAATCTAATTACTCACTTTGCTTTATTTTCATACTATGACCCTACAACTTTTGAGAATACTGTCAACAAAAATGGCAAAAAGCAATGGATGATGAAATTGACGCCATTGATAGAAATGATACTTAGGAGCTATCCGATCTTCCGAATGGACACGAAACCATTAGTGTAAAGTGGGTCTCCAAAACAAAGCTAAAAAAAATGGTGAAGTGGACAAGTACAAAGCTCGCTCAGTAACCAAAGGATAAAAACAACAATACAAGATTGACTGTATAGAATTTTTTTCTCCAGTTGCAAGACATGACACAATTAAATTAGTGGTTGCATTGGCAACACGGAATTCTTGGCCTATTTTTCAGCTAGATGTCAAATCAGAATTCTTGTGTGGGTAGTTAGAGGAACAAGTATTTGTTTAACAACCTCTTGGCTATGTCAAGAATGAAAATAAGCATAAAGTTTACAAATTGAAGAAAGCCCTTTATGGGCCAAAACAAGCTCCACGGGCTTGGTATAGTCACATTAAAACTTATTTTCTAAAAGTTGATTTTTCGAAATGTGCCTATGAGCATACATTTTTTGTTAAGATTTGAGATAACGGGAAAATGTTCATTGTCTACTAGTACGTTGATGATCTTATATTTTCTGGAAATTGTGATGCCATGTTTGAAAGATTCAAGAAGTCTATGATGGATGAGTATGAAATATTTGATCTTAGTATGATGCATTACTTTCTTGACATAGAAGTAGTACAATTGAGTGATGGGATGGTTATTTCTCAAAAGAAATATGTGGGAGAAATTTTGGACATGTTTCAAATAAGGATTGTAATCCTATAAACCCTACAATTGAGTTTGGCTTAAAACAACACAAAGATCATGAAGGGAAGAAGATTGACAGCACACTTTGGAAACAAATTGTGAGCAATTTGATGTATCTAACTGCAACTAGACCAGACATAATGTATTATGTGAGTTTAAATCAGTAGATATATGGAGAATCTTACATAAACAAATTTGTTAGCTACCAAGAGGATCCTTAGTTACTTGCAAGGAGATAGAGACTTTGGGCTATTTTACAAGAAGGGTGACAAGTCCAATTTGTTGGGGTTTGCTAACAGTGACTATGTGGGAGATCAAGATGATAGGAGGAGCACTTCGGGTTATGCTTTTATGTTTGAGACAGGTGCTATTTCGTGGCCATCCAAGAAGCAACCAATTGTCTCATTGTCAAGTACACAAGCTGAATTTGTTGCTGCTGCGGCTTGTGCTTGTCAAGCTATTTGGCTAAGGAGAATTATTGAGGAGCTGCAATTCAAGTAACTAAAGCTACTAAAAATTTTTGTGACATCAACTCAACAATCAAACTCTCCAAGAATCATGTACTACATGGAACAAGCAAGCACATTGATGTGAATTTTTATTTCTTGATAAATTTTAGTAATGATGGAACAATTGATCCAATCTACTACAGAAGTGAAGATCAGGTTGCTGATATATTCACCAAGACCCTCAAGATGGAGTCGTTCGTGAAGTTCGGAAGGTTACACGGCATCTACACGTTAAAAACGGTCATGGCTTTAAACTGAATGTTAGCAAACATCAATTTAAGGGAGGGATTGTTGAAATAATAGTTGTTTCTTTTTCTGCATGTTTAACTAATTTGTTTCTCAATTGTCCTTGTCTTTAGGAGTTAGTGGAGTAATTGATTTATGTAGACCATGGGCGGTTACGGGTCCTATTTTGGTGGTGTTTCAAAAAGCTTTAGCCTCATCCCTGCTCTCCTTTAGATATTTCACACCTCTGTTTCATTGTTCTTGATTCTACACCCAAAGCATCTTATTCGGTGTCAAATGCCAAGCAAAGCGGTATCCCCATGGCGCACCAGCAACTTCCTTGCCAGTCCGTCATCGCAAGCAATGAAGAATATGAGCAGGAGACCATTGATGAACTAATTGCTTCGCTTCCCACGGGATCTGGCTAGACTTTTCCTTGCAATGCCTTCACCAAAACTTTTAGTGCCCGATCTCCGTGCTTCCCAACGTGATCGCATTCCAGCCGCGCTTTGAAGCCAAATGCATGGACATTGTCGTGGCCTCTCACGCCAAATCAGGGATCACCTGGCTCGAGGCCATAGCGTTCTCCATCGTCAACCGCTCCCTCTCCGACATCTCCAATTCACCCTTCTCACTTCGGGCCCCCATGAACACGTTCCTTCATCGAGCTCAAGCTGCATGGGAGCAACCCGAGGCCCAAACTTGACAGCCAGGTGGAGCCGAGGCTCTTTGACTCTCATCCCTTATCCAAACTAGCCTGAAAGCATCAAGGCAATTGGACTGCCCGATCATTTACATCTGTTGGAACCCGTTGGACACCGTGGTTTTCTCGTGGCACTTTTTCCGCTCAATGGCACAGTCGGCTGACCATCCAGAATGTTCTTTGGAGGAGCATTTCGAGAACTACGTTTGGGCCCTTTTGGGAGCACATGTTGGGGTATTGGAAGGAGAGCTTGAAGAGGCCATGCAAGGTGTTGTTCCTCAAGTATGAGGACTTGAAGGAAGGCATTGGAGGACAGCTGAAGAAGGTGGCCGAGTTTGTGGGGGCTTCCCTTCACTGAGGAGGAAGAGGAGGGAGGTGTGATCGAAAAGATAGCCATAATTGTGTAGCATGAAGACACTCAAGGACCTGGAGGTCAACAAATCCGGCAAATTACATGGAAAAACCATTGACAATTGAAGCTTTTTTAGGAAAGGGGAGGTGGGTGATGGGTTTAACCATCTCACTCCTCCCATGGTGGAACACCTCAATAGCATCATTCAAGAGAATATGAGCCCTTTTGGGTTGGAATTCAATGTTAGAAAAAATACATGTAGTTCTTTGATGCGGAAATTCGAAAATCAGTGATCTTTGATCTTCATGATTTTCATAAATAGATGAGAACGTACCTTTATCCATAACATTACCCTTTCGTTGTGGAAAACCGAAGAACTCGAACTAAATGAAGAAATCCGATTTCTCTCCCTTAACCCACTATTCTTTTATACATTCTTTCAATGGAGAAGAGAATACTGAGTTCTTTTCAGTTATTGTTGTTCATGTGGGTGGAGAGAGGACCGGACTCTATTTATACGTTCTTTCAACAGGTGCCTTCCATCAAAGCGTCTTTTAATTTCTATAAGAGTCGCACCTCTTCAGAAAAGTAATAACTTCTCTTGAGGATTATACCATTTCGTTTTATTAGAGTCACAACTTCTCGTAACCAATATTTATTTTATAACATTTTAATAATTATTAAACCATATAATAAATCATATCATGTGGGCCACAATAATTTCTTACATTCTCCCACTTGGCTCATATGATCTTCCTTTCATGGTTTAATAAAGACCGTAATATGCACAATAACATTATGCTATAAAATTTTCATTAAATTGGCAATCACATAATAATCATAATTAAGCAAAAAAAACTAAAGCGAGTCATAGCGGTTGTATGTCATTAATCGACATAGTCCCTTCTATGTACTACAACTGTAGCTCTCTACTTAACATGATCCATAAATGAGAAATACAGTAATAGTCAAACTATAATGTCTCTTTAGAGACTATCCTGTTTAACATTCATCTATTTCCATAATGTATACAAAATAGAAAACAAGAAATATCAGAAACACATAAATGAGCTCAGAGTGTCAAATACATAAACTTAATACGATCATAATACAAACATTAATGACGTCCAATAATGCCCATCCTTTCAACATGCTCATTTAATATTTTGGGCGGCAGTCCTTTTGTTAAGGGATCTGCAATCATAAGATTGGTGCTAATGTGCTCAATCGACACTCTTTGTTTCTGAACTTCTTCTTTAACAGACAAGTATTTGATCTCCATATGCTTAGCACCATTAGAATACTTGTCATTCTTAGAGAAGAAAACTGCTGCAGAGTTATCACAATAAATTTTCAATGGCTTGGCAATACTGTCGACAATCACAAGCCCTGAAATAAAATTCCGCAGCCATAATCCATAAATAGTGGTTTCAAAGCATGCCACAAATTCAACTTCCATAGTGGATGCAGCAATAACTGACTGCTTCGCACTCTTCCATGAAATTGCCCCTCCAACCAAAAGAAACAAGTAACCAAATGTTGATTTTCTTATATCAGCACATCCAGCTAAGTCTGAATCTGAATATTCAATCACCTCAAGATGATTGGATCTTTTATAAGTGAGCATATGATTCTTCGTTTCTTGCAAGTATCTAAGAACTTTCTTTGCAGCTTTCCAATGATCCATTACAGGATTATTTTGATACCTGCCCAGCATTCCGACAACAAAACTGATGTCTGGTCTGGTGCAAGTTTGTGCATACATCAAGCTCCCCACAATAAATACATAAGGAATATTTTGCATTTGTTCTCGTTCCAATTCACTTTTCGGACATTGCATAAGGCTAAATGTGTCACATTTCTGAATTGGAACTATTCCTGCTGAACATTTACTCATATTGAATCTCTCTAAAATTTTCTCAATGTAAGCTTTTTGAGACAACCCTAACAATCCTTATGATCTATCACGGAATATTTCTATTCCTATCACATACGTTGCCTCTCCCATATCCTTCATTTCAAAATTCTTAGAGAGAAACTTCTTGGTTTCATGTAACAAACCAAGATCATTAGTAGCAAGCAAAATGTCATCAACATACAGCACTAGAAAAATAAACTTACTCCCACGATTCATATATATACACCGATCAACGGTGTTTTCCTTAAATCCAAATGAAGTTATGGTATCATTAAACTTAAGATACCATTGTCGGGAAGCTTGTTTAAGTCCATATATTGACTTCTTTAATTTACATACCATGTGTTCCTTTCCTTTAATTAAAAAGCCTTCGGGTTGGTCCATATAAACCTCTTCTTCTAAATTCCCATTAAGAAATGCGGTTTTTATATGCATTTGGTGTAACTCCAAGTCATAATGAGCCACCAAAGCCATAATGATTCTAAGTGAGTCCTTCTTAGAGACTGGTGAAAATGTCTCTTTATAGTCAATGCCTTCTTTTTGCGTAAAACCCTTTGCAACAAGTCTGGCTTTATGTCTTTTAATATTGCCTTTTGAGTCGCTCTTGGTCTTAAAGACCCATTTACACCCGACCTTTTTACATCCTTTAGGCAATTCAACAAGATCTCAGACTTGATTTTGATGCATGGATTTTAACTCTTCTTCCATGGCATTAAACTATTTTCACATTCCATGGCTTGGGAAAATGAACCTGGATCATTTCCAATTCCTAAGTCAATTTCTAACTCTTGTAGATAAACCATATAGTCATCAGAAATAGCCGACCTCTTTTCTCTTTGAGATCTTCTTAATGCTATTTCTTGTGACTCAGTTATTGGAGGTTCAATATTAACATCTCTATTATGGAGTGTTTGTTCATTAATTTGTTGTTCTCGATTATTGTAAGGTTGAACTATAATATCAGGAACAACAACTTTAGAAGCTTTGGGTATAGGAACTTCTACCTTTACTTATTGAATGCAAGCATCACGCACTCTTTCACTCCCACTGATGTCACCATTCTCAATGAACCTAGCATTTCCAGATTCAACAATTCTTGTACTATGATTAGGACAATAAAATTTATACCCCTTGGATTTCTCTGCATAACCAATGAAATAATCACTGGTCGTTCTTGATCCCAATTTCCTTTCATGTGGATTATAAATTCTTACTTCTGCTTGACAACCCCAAACATGCAGGTGTCGTAAACTAGGTTTCCTTCCTGTCCACAGCTCAAAGAGAGTCTTTGGAACTGCCTTACTAGGAACCCTATTTAATAAATACATAGAAGTCTTTAAAGCATACATCCACAAAAACAAGGGTAAAGATGAATGACTCATCATACTCCTAACCATTTCCATTAAAGTACGATTATGCCTTTCTGCTACACCATTTTGTTGTGGTGTACCTGGCATTGTGTATTGAGCACAAATGCCATGTCTTTCAAGGAATTTAGCAAATGGACCTAGACATTGTCCCGATTTATCATACTTTCCATAATATTCACCACCTCTATCGGACCTTACTATTTTCACATTTTTATCTAATTGTCTCTCAACCTCTTTAATATACACTTCAAGTGCATTTATCGATTGAGACTTGTCATGCAATAGATAAATGTAACCATAACGTAAAAAATTATCAATAAAAGTGATAAAATAACTTTCTTTACCAAAAGATGGAACATCGAAAGGACCACATATGTCAGTATGTATAATTTCAAGAAGCTTTGTACTTCTTGTGGCACCTTTCTTAGTATGCTTTGTTTGTTTACCTTTAATACAATCAATACACAATCCAAGGTCAGTAAAATCCAAATTTGGAAGAGTTTCATTCTTCACTAATCTTTGCATTATTTCCTTGGATATATGACCCAAACGTTTATGCCACAAGTAAGCAGAATTCTCATTCACCAAACTTCGTTTAGTGCCAACATTATGATGCAAGGTCATTAATGTCTCTACAAAAGAATTATCAAGCATAAATTTGTAAAGACCATCACATAAAGTTCCAATTCCAATAAGAGTATCACTCTTAAATAAACTGAAAGATCCAGAACCAAACTTACAATAAAATCCCGCCACATCAAGTCTTGGTAAAGAAACTAAATTGCGAGAAAATGTAGGTACATAAAGGGTTCGAAACAAATCCAAATAATGCCCAGTATCTAAGATCAAACGATAAGTGCCAATGCCTTCAACTGGAGCTTTGTTTCTATTCCCTGTAATCACATAACTTTCATTTGGCTTTATGGTTTGGATCGTAAGAAATCCTTGCATCGTATTTGACACATGAGTGGTGGCACCAGAATCAATCCACCAAGTATTATGAGGAACTTCAGTAAAGTTTGATTCAAAACATACTAAAGCACAAGGCTTACCTTTCTTTTCGAACCAAGCCTTACGTTTCGAGACAATCTTTCTTCAAATGTCCAATTTTGTTGCAAAAATGACACTTAATAAGATTGTGTTCCTTCTTGTAGATTTGAGAAGCCTTTGAAGAATCATTCAGGACGTGCAATCCTTTCTTCTTGCTCCTTCCACATTTCCTTTTGGAACTCCTTTGAGCTTCTTGATGGCTTGAGAAATGAACAGAATGAGCCTTTTGATTTTTAATCCTTGTTTCCTCTTGAACAAGCATACTGGCCAATTCATTCACATTCCACTTATCCTTTATAGTGTTGTAATTCATTTGAAATGGCCCATATTGCTCATGAGGCAAGGAATTAAGTATAAACTATACTAAAAAGTACTCATCCACGTTCATTCCTAAAGTCCTTAACTTTGCTGCTAAATTCGTCATCTCAAGTACATGCTCATGCATGGTATGTGAACCATCATACTTCATGGTGGTCAGTGTGCTCATCAATGTACCAGCAAGTGACTTATCGCAGTTTGAGAACGCTCTTCCACAAATTTCATAAATTCCTTAGCATTATCAGTCTTGGGAAGAGAAGTCTTTAAGTTGTTTGCAACTGTCATTCGCATGAACATTAAGCTTAGTCTGTTCGATCTTTCCCAAGCTTTATGGAAAGATTTTTCATCATCGCTACTTTCATCAGTAATAGCAACTGGTTTCTCAACTTGAAGCGCTAAATCAAGATCCAGGACACCTAAGTGAAACTAGACTTGTTCACTCCAATCAGGAAAATTCATCCCATTGAATAAGGGAACAGACGAAGCATGCGAATGAAGTGAAACAGGTACAGATACTGCAAATATGCAAGAAAATACTCATACATTAATGCCTTGAGAATATACCTAATCAAATTCAAACTAAACTACACATGTACATCATAGTTCTCCTTTGGGCGATCCTATGATATACAAATATACATAAATTATAATGATGCTAATGACTTTTATTTGGTAATTATAAATATATCTTATTAAAATTTATTTGCTATCTTTGGATATACAAACAAATTTAACAAGTCATATTAATTACCAACTATCATGTTCATGAATTATAAGAAAATAATTAACCTTTGGGTTAATCCCTAAGTTCTTATAATAAATGAACTTCAATATACCCATAACACCAATAATGATATGAAACATATCAATTTCATATATAGCATCAATTAATCATGGGTAATTGAATAAAACAATTTACGATATCAAAAATTCAAGAAAACTTCAAGGTTTGGCCACTTTGGTGACTTACAAACCATTCATAATATGAATCTTCAATATTGCAAAATACAAATATTTACCAAATTGCACGCAAGGACAAAACCATAATCAAAGCATAAGGGCAAAATCGTAAAATCATAATTCCAAAAGGGCAGAACCATAAATATATAAATCCAGGGGCAAAATGGTAAATAATCAGCAAGGGCAGAATTGTAATTATAAATAAACAGGGGCAAAACAGTAAATAAATAGCACAGGGACGAAACTATAATTTTATTTTCACGTGGCAAGGGCATAACCGTAAATAACCATCAAGAGGAGAGGGCAAAACTGTAATTAGGGAAATTCTGAGGTATTTGGCGCGTGCAGTGCACGCGCCCTTTTCTGCCGTGCGGGCGCGTGCAATGCACGTGCCTTTATTGCCGCGTGGGCACGTGCATTGCACACACGGGCAGTGCACACGCCAGACGCTGGCCTGTAGCGCCTTCTTCCTTGCAGCGCCCTTCAGTTTTTTTTTTTTTTTTGCCATGTTTCCCCGAATTCCACCATTTTTGTCCTTTCTTCGTGAAAACATCCATCATTTGGATTTGCTCCGACAAAACCCTCCAAAAACATTTCAACAACAACAAATAATATGAACAGGATCGTTCAACGAATCATCATTACATAAATCATAATATTTCTATAAATGGAAAAATCATGAGATCATAAACCACGCTTTGATACAAACTGTTAGAAAAAAATACATGTAGTTCTTTGATGCGGAAATTCGAAAACCAGTGATCTTTGATCTTCATGATTTTCACAAATAGATGAGAACGTACATTTATCCATAGAGTTACCCTTTCGTTGTGGAAAACCAAAGAACTCGAACTAAATGAAGAAATCCGATTTCTCTCCCTTAACCCACTATTCTTTTATGCATTCTTTCGATGGAGGAGAGAATAATGAGTTATTTTCAGTTATTGTTGTTCATGTGGGTGGAGAGAGGACCGGACTCTATTTATACGTTCTTTCAACAGGTGCCTTCCATCAAAGCGCCTTTTAATTTCTATAAGAGTCGCACCTCTTCAAAAAAGTAATAACTTCTCTTGAGGATTATACCATTTCGTTTTATTAGAGTCACAACTTCTCGTAACCAATATTTATTTTATAGCATTTTAATAATTATTAAACCATATAATAAATCATATCATGTGGGCCACAATAATTTCTTACATTCAAAACATGCTGAACCATTTGAGTTGCTTTCGACCCCTTCCTTCTCTATGTATGAATAGAAATGAAGGAAAGCAAAATCTAATGGTTTTTGCAGTCAAACTTCTCTCCTCTCTTGCTTCTCCTCCTCGTTATTTGGTCGGTCCAGAGAAAGAAAGAGAACAATTCCGAAACGAGCTAAAGAAACCTCGACTTTCTCTGCGCTAAAGAGCAGACAAGTAGGGAGGGAAGCTGATCAGTTGCATTCTTTTTCCCTTAGTTAAATCATTCTTGATCTGCAATCTGAATATTCAAACTGCTGATATATACGTCTTGTGTCCCAAAGTTTCACCATCAAGCAACGAAGAATTGTAAATATTCAACAAACAATAATCCCAATACATGGGTAGGGAGAGTTCTACTGTTTAGTTTAAAAAAGAAAGATTTCTCGGTACAGGTAAATCAATATAAAAGTTAATAAGTGCCAAAAAGAACTTTGGGTCCAAAAAAAGTTATTAACACCTTATTTCTAGAAAATTTCTTGGTAATTGAGCAGCACTATTATTGAATTACAAACTTTTTTTTGTTAATGTACAAATTACGAACTTTTCTAATCTTGTACTGGCTTTTATTTGTTTTTCTTACTTACAGCTTAAATGTGCTAACTTTACTAATCATTATCTGAGTAGCATACTAATCGTTGAATTACTTACCAATATTTATATGATTTTTTTATTGACTGTTCTTATCGTTTACCAACTCCTAAGTATATCCTCTCTTAAATAAATTTACCAACATTTATTGGTGTGGCATTTCAGCTTTTATCCTATAAGACTACCAACTAATTTTAATTTAATAGCTCTCGTTTGAGTCGTTTGCCAATATTTATTTGATTTTTAATGTTAAAAGATTAAAACTACCTACTGGGTTACCAACTTCTGTTTGTCTTTCTTACAAACGCATTATATTAACCAGCACTATTTAGTAATGATCAACCTTTGTTGGAGCAATTACGATCTTCTATCCAATTAAACTTTCAATTAATTTTGCGTTAAAGGTCTTTTATTTGTCTTTTTTTTTAATTACCAACTTGTCTTCTCTTTAGGAAAGATGTTGCTCGTCTTCTACCGACTTTTCTTACCAACGGGTTAAATTACTCGTCTTTATGTGAGCAACACACCAACTTTCCTCCAATTAAACAATCAACTAGATTTTGGAAAGAAAAACTTTCATTTCAGTTAGGTATCAACTGTAATTTTTTTTTTCTATCAGTTTTCCTCATCATTTAGCATCCAGTTGAAGAGTCGGAGAGGAGTGATGTGCGGAAGAGCATTGGGAGGCCTTTTATGAAGGGAAAACAGGGTGCTGTTCTTGACGTGGGAGGACTAGAAGGAAGATGTTGCAGGACATCTCCCTGAAGAGGTGGCCGAGTTTGTGGGGCTTCTGCAGACTGGACTTTGAGATCCCACTGGTCCTCACTTCTTCTCTAAGCTGGAAGAGGAGGGAAGCCTGACCTGAGGAGGTAGCCGAAATATGCAGCTTGATTAACTTGAAGGGCCTGGAGGCCGACAAGAACGGCAAGTTATGGTCGGGCATTCGAGAACAGAAAAGCTTGTCTAGGTAAGTGAGAGGTGGGCGAGTGGGTCGACCATCTGAGTCCTTCCATGGCGGACCACCTAACTAGCACCGCGGAAGACCAAATGGGTCCTCTTGGGTTACAATTCGAGACATGCTAATGCTAAGACAGTTCCATTCAACTTCAACACCTTCATTCCATTCCCAGTTCTCACGTTGGTCTCTGTCTCTGTCCGGACTTTGGGATTTTGGGGGAGTGCAACAAATAAATGGAGAGCCCCCCATCTTTTCGGATCCACGTAATGTAACAAGATTTTCTTGAACTCGGTTGGATCTTTCCCCTGGAGCAGTGTTTCAACTTCCGTGCACAGCTTAAAAACTTCTTTTTGCAATCTCCATCACCGTCAATTTATTTAATTAAGAGGAACAAATAAAGAGGAGAATAATTTAATGATAAGATGATGTAGATCGCAACAATCATAAACCAACACGAGCATTCGGGACCAGTAGTCTATCACCTGCTTCATTTGGCAATCTACATTGTATCTGTTAGGAGATATAAATTACTATCTTTCAGCAAACAGCCGGAGTCAAGAATTGTCCAAAGGCAATGTATCTGCATATATATATATACACATAAAAGGTGATGGGCTCGAAGTCCTCCAATGGGCCAAGGCCCAAGAAAGAGAAAGATTGCTGGCCCGTGTTGTAGCCCATCAAATTTTGGGACCACGACAGATCGAATTAAATCAAGTTTTTATATTCCATATTTCTAACTAACCATATTACTGAAACATACCCCTTAATTTTTTAAAACATACTTAGCTATCTTGTTATTTATACTGCTTTGATCCCATATCATTGTATAAATTTATTGGAAATGTTTGGAAAAAGGAATATATAATCAAGTTTTTTCAAGTTTCAGTTGTTCTGATCAAAACAGGTTCCAACCCATTTAAGTTTGGAATAAATTCAACCAAGCCTCGAAATCATTATCCATGGTGGCTCCCAAAATGATTGAGAGGTAACAAGATGATCTATATAAAATCGATGAACCAGAGCATGACAAGTGAATCGCTGGCTTAGGCCCGTTTTCGAGCAGGGTTAGGTCCACGGTCCCTCTGTTCGTGACCGTCCAATTAGATTTTTATAGACAAATGGGATCAAACATCCCGAGCATGTCCCATCTCTTCGGACCCATTGTAAATTGGATCTTTATAAACTATACCATTTCTCTCTGCCCTACTCATCTTCCCTCAACTCGCTGTTATCAGCCTCTCGTTTGTCATGACTAGCCCATCGTATTTGCTCTCTCGCCCACCCTCTCTCTATGCGAAGGTTATGTCTCCAATCGAGGGATCGACAGTGGCTTATAGCCAAGCTTAGGAATTCCAGTCGAGCTCATCACCAACCTCAACAGGGATGATTACCAAGACTGTGTTGAATTTATTGCAATAATGACAATTCAATTCTAAATTTTTTTTTATGTTAATCGAGTCATAAACATTGCCATTTCAATGGATTCGGCCAATTTTGGCTGACCATCCTATACGACATGATCGATGGCATGGACAATATTTAATAATATTAAATTTTTGAATTTTTTTATTGTTCTTTTTCCTTTTTTCCTTTTTTTTTTTGCTTTTTCTTTCTTTTTTTCTTCCCTTCATGTTCATCCTCTAGTCGGCCACTGAAAACTTGGCAACTAGTCAAAGGCAAGGACCCACTAGCCATTGGCAAGGCTCAACCTCGCCTTCACTAGGCGAGGCTTGAACTCGCAAGTTATCTCTCTATACATATCACCTTATGGATCAGTAAAATGAATAACAATGAACAATGACAGCTTTCTCTATTTTTCATCCAACCTCTTCAGCTTCATTAATCATCCTTTCTAAAGAAATCTTTGATCTTCTCATTTGGAGATGATCTCAAGTAGCAAAGATTCGTTAAGAGTCATTAGAAGTGATTTGTCGAAGAATCAAATCGTCCATACAATCTTTTTCCTCGAAAATCGGCACGATTTCACATAATGGAGTCTACTCGTTCTATCACATCGTTGGGAACTTTGACAGTCTGACAAAAGCTATCAACTACTCTTTGATGATTTTCAATTCTTCTATTGTGGTGTTTCCAATTGCCAATGGCTATAATCTTTTTCTCTAACAATTATTTTTGGATGAAAGTATCAACAGCATTACCAACAACTTGGTACACATTTATACTCATAATTAGCACGTGCACATTATCACCAGTCTCTTGATCCTATCCACATATAAATTGTAAGAATAACTTGCATTCTATTTCCAAAAATACTTCTAAGTATATAAGCTTCCAAAGACTTCAGAGATCAACCATGGTCCTTCAAAGTCCTTATGAACACCTTATCATGTCTAACTTGTTCACATCCTATTGAAATCTATATCACCATAGCTAGTCTTTGCTAAGCTCTTCAAGTAATCATGGATATCGTCACAATCTTTCAAATATCACCATGAACATATGCATATGCCATAGTAAATAGTAAATAGTATACAAAGTATATTTTTGGAATCATCAACTTTCCATATGAATGTTATTCAATAGGTAGGGGTCGTCGAACATCAGCAATGACCAGTGACACTTGCCCAAATCTGAGTAGGGAAGATGAAAACAAAGATCATTTTACTTTTAGTGGCAATGTGAGCAAATTTCTTAACCATCTGTAAAACAATTGTTGCTTTTATTGCATTCCCCTCGCCGCCACCTTCCTTAATAGAAGTGGTAAAATGGGTCTAAACCTCATTCTTTGACTCATATATAATGGGCCAGGTCACAAATGAGTTGCCAAATTATTTAAAATATGCTCAAAATATGGGTCCATATGGGTTGAGAGCAAACCCATTTGAGACCCATCTTCATTGCAGCATAATTACCCATTAAAGACAAGTGGTTTTCCTGCTGAGAATTTGCTCAATTTTGTTGAAGCCCAAAAGTTTGCCTATGTCAATCCGTAATTGGGTTTTAATAGAGCTAGTGCTGTGAAGAATCTGGCTTGTTCACGTTCTCCGTTATCACCAATCTTTCATCTCGTTTCAGTGTCGTTCCTTCATTGATTCACCATTGAAGTAGGTTTCCAAGCATTACTTCTGGGAACATTACCGTTGATAAAGTATTCATAAATAAATGAGGGAAAAAAATACTGGATATTTAAAATTTTCCCGCATAGGAAAGTACATGAACTCTAAAGTTCGACCACATAATGTGTTTAAAAAAAATAGTAACTTAGTTTTCAGATTTATTATCAATAATAAGATTTTTCAGTTTATTATTAGTTAAGACAACTTTACAAAAATATTAATTATTAGGAATATGAGCGAAATTTATTAGGATATATCTAATCATTGATATGGACCTAAAATTTACAAACTATAAAGAAATGGTACCGATATTAATTTATCAAAAGTACGAGTGTTTAAGATATTTTGAAAGTTATTGGGTAAGGAATGAGCTGGGTCCACGTCTAGTCCAACATGGGACATGAAAATTGTTTTCCATTAAAATGGATTGATTTTGATCGTACCATTTTTGACCTGATTGATTTGCCCATTTGACGGACCTATCCTCCACTTCCACGCGAACGCGGGCAGTTCTTCATCTCTATAAATTACTCTCCCCAAAGCATTTATTGATCGCTCTTTCTTGGTCTCCATTTTCGTTGCTTTCCCTCGAGAGCATGTTTGCCAGCCAGAACCACCACTTGAACAATGAATGCTCACACCTGGGGCAACAAGGGTCGCTAGCCATCGTTGAGGCCATGGCAAATCCCCACCGATCCTTTTGCTACTCCCACCAAGTGAGATTAGAGTCCCGTTCTTTGGGTTTTTAGTTTGTCTTCTGCTTTTGGAAAAAAAACTAAAAAGGATGTCAAGTAATAGGGAGAAAATAATAGATTAGATAAGGTCATATTATCATATAAAGTAAATAGAAAGACTTGATTACACAAATTTGATAAATTTTAAGACTCAATCGTACTTTCATGATAAATTTAAAAAACGTATGAGACAAATACTCCTGAAAAAAAAAAAAAGAATAAGAAAGCCCTTACCCTGTGTAAAGAATTAAAAAAAGAGTGTCTTATCAAATTCGTTATATTAGAAAAGGAAAAAATAAAAACTATCCTTCACATTTATGAAAATTTATAATAATAAGACATTGGTAACTTAATCAATCAAAGTAGATGGAATTTCCATGTACAATCAGGGTGGTGGTGCAATTCGGGTTCCAAATCTCAACCATATTATGCACCGATCCCAAGGTTCATCGCTCTCACCTCCCCACTTTTTTTTTTATTCACACTCGTCAACTTTGCCATTCGCCAATACACATTAACTCCAAATCTCATTAATTTCACTCATCCCCAACACCCTCTCATTTCGCACTGGTCGTGTCCTCCTCCTCCTCCTCTCTCTCTCTCTCTCTCTCTCTCTCTCTCTCTCTGTCCTCCTCAGCCGATCCCCCGGCGGCGACCGGAGTCGGCCTCGGGTACGGCATCGCCATCGCCGTGAGCCTCCTCGTCCTCATCTCCACCATCATGCTCGCCTCCTACGCCTGCGTCCGCGTCAAGTCCCACAACCTCCGCGCCACCTCCGACGACGGCGACCCCGACGCGGCGGACCCGGCGCCACGGCGTGCGGCGGAGACCGTGGTGGCGGTGGGGATGGACGGGGCGGCCATAGAGACCTACTACCCGAAGCTGGTGCTGGGGGAGAGCAAGAGGCTGCCGAAGCACAACGAGGGGGGCCATTGCTCGATATGCTTGGCCGAGTACGAAGCCAGGGACGTGATCCGGTGCGTCCCGGGGTGCAGCCACTGCTTCCACGCCGACTGCATCGACGCGTGGCTCCGGGTCAGCGCAACATGCCCGCTGTGCCGGACCTCGCCGGCTCCCACGCCGCTCGCCACGCCGCTCTCTGAGGTGGTCCCCCTCGCCACCAACCCCAGGTGACGTTAATCGGGATTGAGTTTTCTCGTTTCGTCTATGTTTTTGGGTATGTCCATTTTTTTGGGTACATGTAGTGTAGTTTGCTGTAGTCTCTCCGAGAAGACCAGGAGCACGCATGGTGTTCTTGCCTTAGGATGGTGAAGGATCTCCTGTAATCTGTATGTATTACGTAAGGTAGCTCGATAGAGAATATTCAAGAGAGGATTTGTTTCTTCCGTTCCAATTTTCCCCCTCAAGCATGCTTATAATGAAGAAGAGATCAGGGATCTCATCCCAAGCTTTTGTACAAATCTTTAGCCGTCGATTCGAGTTTCCCCCCGACGTTAGCCAGTCATTACATCCCCATTCAATCCGACGGTCGACTGGAGCTTAAACAAAGCCAATTGCTTTAGATTTGATCCTTCACCAGATGAGAAAAACTTTGCATTCCTGATTCTCAATAAGTTGGAATAAAATTTGATCAAACGAAGTGAATGGCGACAAACGATGAGGCCAAATTAGAAGATCCATGATGATGGGTGTCTACCGTTTGAATGGATGGAACTTAGACTTACCTTTTCCTTTCTTGAACTGACTTGTAGGCCTTGGTGGTATATATTTTATATAGTTAGTGGCAACAGAAAGCACGAAGTCATGTCTTGAGTGATCGGGTCGGCTCTTTTGGACTGATCTACAAAGTCAAGGTTTCTCGAGATTGTCCCCCATATTCCATATCTATAGCTCTCTTGTCCCTAGAAAATTGAAAAGGGGGGATCCCCTTGGATTCACCAGTTTTAACAGGGGCATATAAGCACAATACCATTGACCCCATCGGAAGCTCAGACTCAATTCTTTTGGATTAGAGCAGTTCCGCTACCTTCCGGTCGATATTTTTTTAATATAAATGCACAGATGTAGATCTGAGTCATACACGTAGTTTTCCAGATGGCCCCCCCAAAACATTAATAATAAAAAGGAAAGACACTGAAAGGAATAGGGAACGGATGGACCATGCGGACCTTGACAAGTGTTTCGTTGGCCGACACTCGACAGTCCAAATAAATGACTTGTTCACACTTTAATATTCCCTTCACATGGGCCGAAGAGGTCGCTGCCGGTGGCAAATTAGGCGTTGGGATGTGCGAAAGACAGACCAGAAAGTAGCGATGCTGTCCCCGACCAGTCAAATATAGAAAAAGCTTCTTTCCCGAGGGCCTGATTTTCTTTCACAAGACGGCAAAGACTTCTTGTGTTTTCTTTCTCCTTTTCGAACATACTGCGACTTGATGCTCATAAACCGAGCCAGGACTCATCATGAGAAGGAGAAGTGCTCGCAAAGGTCAGGCCCATCAATGGCGCGCAACGATATCCAATCCATCATTTCCGGCGGTTCGCACGAAACAATTGGCTGTACTTTTATTAGCTACTATGGTCGTATGCACAATTCCTGAGGACAACATTATCTGCATTTTTTTTTCCGGATAAGAAAAAAAAATTCATGGGCAGTATCGAAGAGAAAGCCACATGTCAATCTCCCTGAGAAATGGCATCATCCTTGGGAAGAGCGACATAGTTGATCGGAATGACGGCATTAGGTTTGCGGCCATCTCTGCGCTCCTTGCCGCTCGAGGGCACTCCATGACGGCCTGGGGTGGCAACCCTTCGACCGAGTGGTGTTCCATGGAGCGTATTGGCAGTGGTGCTCTGGCCGAGCGGTTTCTTGGGCCGGGAACCGAAGATGGCTTCTTGCTCTGCAACAAGTTGTTCCTGTAATCGCTTCTGCTCCTGCAAGAGGCAGAAAAGATGCAGAGCAAGAGTTCACCTTCAATAACAAATGTCAATGCTGAAGCTTCTAAATGTGAGGGAAGGCATAAGGGAACCTTCAAGATCCATAAAAAAGGATAATACGAGTAAACTTCAAGATCCATAAAAAAGGATAATAGGAGAATAAATCAGTCCCATTGTACGCGTGAGAGAGAAAAAATCAATTCCATGCGTTATGCATATTAACATAATGAAATGCAGGCAGTGCCAGATTAGATGATTTAAGCATACCCGAAATCGACGCTTTTCCTCTTCCCTCTCTTGCCGCAACATTGCATACTCCTCCAAAGTACATAAGAGGGGATCCTGGAATTAACTATCAGTTTGAGTCAAACTACTTAAATGCTAAATTGTACATAGAACAGAAGATGCGTGAGCTGATTGATTACCTTATCATACAAGAAAGGGATCCCTCTCTCTGATTCCCAAGCTTTTATTTTTGATGTCAGAGTTTCAATTATAGCTAGTCAAGAAAGTTTGAGTCTTGTATGAGCATATAAACAGCCATCCAAATCGTAAACAGTAAGATGAACACTTCTTGTCAACTGCAAATTGAAACCTTACAGAATACTCAATTTAATGAAAACCCAACCACTATGCATCAGAAGGCTATAAGCTTACAATATATTGCAAAAAGTTTCCTTGCTATCACAAAAATGCTACAATAGTTACAGCATTTAATTTAATCAGAGAGATTAAATATTGTGAAGATGCTGATAACAGAAACATTTCCACATTTTCACAGTAGTCTTCTCCATGGGGGTAAGTGCTTGGAGAAAATAACACATTCAGGAGAAATAGCCTGATTACCACAGGGAAAGAGGATTTCTCTTGATAGAGCTTGTCCCTTCTATGTAACATAGACTAATATTTATGTTGATTAATCAAGTCTGAAAGTTAATTAGCAATGGTATTGATTGACATATAGTTTGACTTGTGTATCAAGGATGCACTGTCACCAATCATCAAAGACTCAGCTATGTTATACCAGTGTCTGTAGAATATGAAAAACTCACATGGTATTTTGCTGACCAGGATCCGTGCCTTCTCTGCACGTTTGAGACTTTTATGAGCGCCCCTTCCAGCAGAATAGCGATTTTCATCCTGCAAAGAGAAAAGTAAAATGAGTAACTAAGGATTCAAAAGCCAAAAGCTTGCCACATAACTGTCTAAGAGCCAGAATACAACTTACGGCTTAAAGGTATTACTTGCTATGAGTCTCCTAATGAAGGTCTGATTTCTGATAAAAATTAACATGGATTGGAATAGACTAATCAATTTATAATACATATAATAAAAAGAAATGTGAGTATCTCCTATGGTTGTATCCATGGAGATAAGTCTAATTTTATGTCTAAGCAATGCATAATTGTCCACGAGCTTAAGCAGAAGATATTTCTCTGGCATGTTATTTACCTTTTCTCCCCAAAGAATCATCTAGGAGCAGTAATGAGTTCATTTGCCATGACTGAGGCTTGTGACATAACAAAAGGCCCAAGGGGCAACGCTAGGGATGTCAAGAAGTTGGGTCAGGCCTTTCCTCACCATGCTTGGGCATGGATGTGGCCTTACCCTGTTGCCACAACGAGGAGGTTGATGGCACATTTTTTTTAGACAGCACTCATGATCCAGATGTAAGCAAGATTATCATCGCTTGACATACAAATGTAAAATTTGGAAGAGAAAATGGAAGTCGGTGATGTGGAAAGAAAACACTAGCATACTTAATGAAAGCGAACGTTTTAAAGACAAAAAAGTCATAGAGCTGTTACTTCCTCAAAGCATCCAAGGTTTGTTTTTGCACGTTTTGACAATGCCTGGGCTTCACCTTTCAGGTATGGTATCGCCAAGAAAACTCGAGATGCCATTTTGTAAAACCAGTACAAAAGCTAGAGTACCGAATGTATCTACGACCAGACTGAGCAGCAAAGCAATTTAAAAGCTTTTTGAGAGTTGATACCTTTTCATAATCATCAAGCCATTTTTCCTCTTCTGCTGCATACTTCCACTTCTCTACCTTATCCAAAATATCCTTTCTGCTCAGAGCTTGCTCTTTCGCTTTTGCAATCTGGTCATCCATGCTTGAAAGCAGATCAGACATATCAGCATTGCCTGCAAGAGCATGTTGAAATCAAAATTTAACAATTCATTGCAGGTATTTTTCTTTAGACTCAGAGCAAGAAGTGTGCATTGTGATTTCCACCCAAAAGAGGGACCTTAATGTAAACAAGGTAAAAGATGCATGCACAAGAGAGGAAAGTGGCATATATCAAGAACAAGGAGGCTGCTAAAGGTACAAACATCATACTGGGCAATATGAACACAAGACAAGGTTTGAAGGTTGGAACTCAGTTACAACAAATTTCTATTTCACATGAGTTGAAATTGATTGCAAAAAGTGGCAACTGAAAAGCAAAGCTGAATATTTCAGAAATGCTTATTTACCCCAGGATTTGGTAAATATGCACACTGCGGAAATTGCCAAATAAGTTGAGGAAGGTCATGCCAATAGAGAGTATTTCTAGCCTATCAATGTGGAAAATGAAAAAGGGAAGAATGAGTGAGACCTGATTCTATAAGGTTAATGAGAATCTCTCTTGCTGCATCACTATCCACATCCATATGAACACCTTTGTAGATTTCTTCAAGCTCATCTTGCCTCTTTAAAACAAGCTCCTTCATCTTACTAGCCTTTTGCACGTTCAACCTCTCCACTTCAAGCTCAGCCTAGAAATTACAGGTTTAAACATGTTTACAGAAATCCAACAGACAACTTTTTTAAATATGGTAAGAGTTTATTTGTGAAATAAACCTTGGGTCAAGATTTCACCTGCTCAATGACTTCTAGAGCAAGGGATCCTGGCCCAGACACCTCGTCAACATTGGAAGAAATTAAACTGGTGACATAGTCATACTTCTTCTGTTCCTCAGTAGGGGTGTCCATGAGGTTCCACAGCTCCATGAGCGTGCTGCCTAGATTTTGAAGCTACAATTACACCAAGGAAATTTCTCTTCAGTCTGATGCTATCAAAAAAATCTTGCAGCAAACAAGATTATTCAGTTCACCAGCAATAAGTATTAGCCTTGAGAGCATTATATTATACTCAAGCTCAGGAAGATCATTAAGACAACCAATAGGACAGAAAAAAGTAAAGAGAGGAAGTACCTGTTTGCACTAAGTAGCTGTCACAGGTGAAATTTTTAAAGAGGGATTAAATTAACTACATACTTTTCCATTTGATTAACATTTGCATTTTTATGGCTCCAGAGTAGTGTACTTTTCCCTTGTCATTGCTTGAAAGCACAAAGTATGCAACCAAGTCTAAAAAAGCCATGCAGTTCCAGCATAGACCTTGCTAAGACAAGCATGATCGTGGGCTAAAGCAACCTTAGAAATAAGGAAGCAATAAGATGTTTTCAGCACTTCCAGCAAAGACCTTGCTAATACAAGCATGATCATGGGCAAAAACAACCTTAGAGATAAAGGAAGCAATAAGATGTTTTTACATGCTCTGATCAGGAATTACAAAGTCCGATGTAGCATATACACATGTAGAGAACCACAGACATAAAGGAAAAATAGCCATCACCTTCTGTAGTCGTTGTCGTTTTTCTTGGTTTAGGGAATGGATCGCACTTGTGAGTCTAGCAAGGGTGTCATTGCTTATGCTTTTAACCTGGTCACTTTTGCAGCTGCTCAAACTTGGATTAATTTCATTGACAGTCTCAAAGAAATCAAACGACATTACGACTGACAACTGATGGATGGCGTTGATATGGTTGTTCACTCTTTGTAAGCGGATCAACTGCAACTCAGATAAAAGAAATTGTTTAATTTGAGTTATTTCCCAATTTTTCTCCTAGGTTTCACAAAACAGGTGTACAAGTACATAGAAAAGAAACGATATAAACCTTCTCATTTTGAAGCTCCTGCAAGTGTGATTTGAGTTCTGCCAATTTGTTTAATGTCCAATCACTTTCATTAACTTGCAGAGAAGTTGAATCAATAGACAGTTTATTTCCTGCTATCTCTGCACATATCTGGGCAATCTGCATTTGTGTCTCTGAAAATTCCTTCATTCTTTCATTTTTCTTCAACCTCAAGTCATCAAGAAAAGGTTGTATAGCAGATAGTTGCTCTTTGAGACTACCCTTACCCTTCATAATCAAGTGATATGTAAAAGCTCAGCACTCATTGTTACAGAAATATTTACTTCAAGAACTAGAGAGAACAAACCAAGTCGATAATTCTACGGCAGGCCTCAGCTCAAGAATAAAAAGAACTTTCTCCTCTCTTCCCCCAGATTGTTTTTCTCTTTAAAAAAAAAAAAAAAAAAAGCTTTTCATGGTGTACATTAAAATGCTATGGAGTAATTTGTGCAATGATTTATTCTTGTAATTTTCAATCCCCAATCCTGTACTTCGATCAGTAAAGATTGAAAAATTAATGATAATTAATTCATGTTTGGGTCCCCCATCCTGAACTTCGATTATTAAAGATTAAAAAGGGCTCGTGTGAGTACCCTCACAATGGTTGTGTGCTCCCCGAGGGCAGAAACAAGGTTGGCTATTTCGGCTTCACACTCAGCTAGGGATTGATGCAGGTCTGCCTTGTACTTTCGGGTTTTATCAACCTTCCTGCAGTAAATTTCAAGACACTCCTGCTCCAGCTGCAGAAGCATTTTATCCCTCTCGCCATCGCTCTCACCAATCTCATCCCAAATGATCTGTCGTTTAGCAATTAGGTCACACGGAAAACTATAGCATAAGCAGGTGCAATCCAAGAAAAGTGGGGAAATCAGAATAAGAGACAATGCTTGAACCACACAGACAGAGCAACTATCACATAAGCAGGTGCAATCCAAGAAAAGGGGGAAAATCAGAATAAGAGACAATGTTCAAACCACACAGACAGGGCAACTACCACCTAAGCAGGTGCAATCCAAGAAAAGGGGGGAGAATCAGAATAAGAGACAATGTTCGAACCACACAGACAGACCGATCAATTCCTTTCCAATCCTCCTATCTACCCAATTTTTGATTTTCCACAGACAACTCGGGAAGCCGTTCAGCCAAATGGGTCACAGAGTAACAAAGCCATTGCCAGTTCACCAAGCACAAACTCCGGAATGTATCACGGTAGAGAACAAAGTAACGAATGCAATCAGAAAACCCTTTGGTGCTTCGACACGGAGGAGAACAATATCAGCCTGAATCTTACAAAGCAAAGCCGTGGAAAGGCCCGAACGGAATTAAAATCCCCCGATTGGCAAAAGAAGACAGAGCCTAGTGCTTTAACGGAGCAGCAAAAGCGAGCGGGAGACTGACCTGCAGCTCGTGGAGGAGGGAGCTACAAGTGGTGTGGCTCCGAGACGGAGCGGGATGCGGATTCTCCATGTCGGATGGAATCCTGGCCCCAACACTGCTCGGAGGCCTGCGGAAGACGGATGCTGCCGGTGATCCAAGAAACCCTAGAAGTAAGGAAGAAGAAGAAGAAGAGAGATTCGCTCACATCCGAACGGAAGAATCTGTGCGTTTAATGAGTAGGAGGGAGAGAAAGAGCGAGAGAGAAATGGAAATTTTTGGTGCGGGGAGGGGGAGCCGGAGCCGGACTCTATCCGTCGTCGGTTACGGGATTGAGCTTTTGTTTTGGCGGGCAAACGCATCGGATTTCTCCCTTTTTGAATTGGTGCAATTGGCGGAGGTGGGCCGCTCGTAATTACGCTCGTCAACTTCTATTTACCTTATCTGATTCGATGGCGATGGCTAGAATCTTTAGAATTGAGTGGGAATACCACGTCGATCCGATCTGATTCCTGAGCGGTCCAATGATTCGGTCAATTACGGTGAGAAATCAGTTTCCCTACCCTTTTAAAGCGAAGCATTTACTCTTTATTCGAACAAAAAAAAAATCAAAATGCTTGGGAAATTGTGTGAGCATTAGGCACTTGACAAATATTATAATTAATCTTAGCCAAAACCCCCCCTTGTTATCTTTGTGTGTTTGTTCGACATGGAGCTCTCGACATTTGCATTGAACGCTGGACACAACAACAAAGTTAAGACAGGAGCCCCATGTCAAAGGCACTTGCATGGAAGGCTAGACACCGCATGAGAGACGGGCTACACACGCTTAGGGCCTGCATGGTAACTTGCCAAACAGTAACAATTTCTGTTCTTTTATTCCCGGGAGTAAATTTGGAACAGAAATCCGTTTGTTAAAATTTTTGTTAGGAGACGATTTGGAACGGAATTAAGAATCAAAAAAAAAGTAGGCTTGTTTTTTAAGAACAACTTCAGAATCGGTTTTTTTCTTTCTTTCTTTCTTTTTTCTTCTCTTTCTCTTTTCTTTTCTTCTTCCTCATTCAGCCTATTGCCGCCCATCGCCGCCCACCACCACCGGCGCCGGCGCCGGCCATCGCTGGCGAGTGGCTAGGCGAGGTCCGGCGAGCTCGCCAGAGGCTCGCCTGGCCACTGGCAAGCTCGCCGAAGGCTCACCTAGCCACCGGCGAGCTCGCCCAAATCTGGTGAGGTCGAGCTCGCCCAGCCACCGGCGAGGCTCGACCTCGCCGGCCCACCGCCAGGCCGATGTCGCCCAGCCAAGCCGACGCCGCCACGGTGGGGCGGCGGCCGGCCTGGTGGGGCCGGCGAGCCGCCTCGCCGATCTAGGCGAGGCCGAGCCTCGCCCGGCTCACGGCGAGGCCCCTCGCCCAGCACGCGAGGCGGGCGTCGCCGCCCGGCGGGCGTCGGCCTCGCCCGGTTGCCGGTCGCGCGGCTGCCCGGTGATCTATTAAAAAAAAAAAAAAAATGAAAATGGAAAGAAAAAAAAGAAAATTATATTTAAATCATTAAAAAATTAAAAGAAATCATTTTGGACTAGAAATTTTCAAATTTTACCAAACGCATTTCTATTCCAGAATAAAATTTTGGACGCTTACCAAACACCTTCAAATGCTCGAAATTGTTCTCGGGAGCAAAATAAAAAAGAATCACTTCCGAGCAGAAATTGTTCCCTAGAGACGCGAGAATGGTTATCATGCGCACCCTTAGAGTGCACGCAGAAACTGCAAGTACCGTAGTAAATAAAAGTCAAGCCATGCACTTATTCAAAGCAATGCCCTTTTTGGCTTTTTGTCTAAATATTTGCATCTTAACAACATTGAGAAAAAGTCCTTATAACTAAGAGTTAAAAAAATCTCTTTAATAATTTCGAAAAATTAAAATTAAAATTTTAAAAAAATAATTGGTCTAGTCATGATGGTTCCAAGCTTGGACTGGAGCTTCCATCTTTTTCTCTCTTGAAAGAGCGATGAGATTCTCAATCTTTTCTGCCGACAGGTTAGGTTGGCGGGAGGAGCTAGCATCGAAAAGATCGAAAAAATGGTCGTGATTTTGGGTGAATGATCCTCCCCAAGGGTCTTGAGAGAGCGGTCCCCCTCAAGGGTCTTGAGAGAGCGATCCCCCCCAAGGGTCATAGGGGGTGGATGAGTCTGAATTATTTTGTCTGAAGACATTGAGAGTTTCTTGGATTTCATCTCTCACAAGGTCCCAAGCTTCAAGGTGATCCCTAAACACGGGGGCATGTGTAGGGGGCCATGCTTTCGGTGGGATGATTCAATTTTCTTGACATATGATCATTTGGAGTTCTCGAAATGCAAGTCTACTGATAGTGATGGAATACGGAAGTGTTTGGTAAATTCGTGCAACTTCTTGAAAAACTTGGGGCCTATAGGTTGAAGTTCCTATAAGAGAGGGTTTGTCAGAAATATATCCAGTGGGATGGCAAAATGTCCATGGTCAGTGGAACAGGACAACGGTATGTCTTTCCAGTTCAGGTTTTCCTTAACGATTCTAGATCTTGAAGAGTTCTTTCCAATAACTGGGCAGTTTAAACCATGTGAGGACATCCATGAGATATTTGTGGGTGGTGTCTCTTTTAGCCAGGGCCTTTTTTGTTAGTGGGAAATTTAATGACTACTGTATACATATTGAACATGTGTCAAAATAACAATTTCAAGTCTTTTGGAAATTCATCATCAGGAGACCATTGAAGTGGATGAATGAGGATGGAGTCCTTCAGGCTTAAGCAATAATCCTCCATAATCATGAAAGATCCCGAGGTGATATTCCTACATGAATTCTTGAAGTTTTTCTGTGAGAGTATTGTCCCTGATCGCGAGTGGGACATCAGGAGGATACTTGAGACTTGGCCATGCTCCATTTATGTCTGTAGCATGATATGTCTCCAGGAGAGGTTCCTTCTTAACATACATGTTGATTGTCTCCAAGGGTTCTTTGGGTCTGGACAAGAGGTTGGCAAGAACATTTTTAGTCCCTACATTGTGTTTGACTTCAAATGAATATTTTGAAAACCATTCAGCCCATCGGAGCAATTGCGGATGGGGAACCCGCTTCTATTTGAATTTTAACATATGAGGGAAAGGGGACGGAAAGGGGACATATCCATTTTGACGAGAAAATGATGTCCAATGAGGTGGAATTCGAACTTTTTGATCTCATACTTTACTGCAAGTATCTCCTTGAAAGTGGAATGGTAATAGATTTATGCTTGAGAGAATCGAACAACCCCGGGGACTTAACTGAATTGGTTTGTTCCTTTTGCTCACCCTACTAGCTTGGTAGACTGGAAATAAATTTGGATTCAGAGTTTGGAGCAAAACACAATCCAATACACCTAGATATGATTTGAATTAAAAAAAAAAAAAAAGCCCGCCTAAGACGTGTGATATACCTAATAAGATAAAAAATTTGGCAAAGAGAAAATGTAACATGAGATTCTGCCATTGAACACCAGCACACGGCCTCAAACCTAAGGTTGCCAAATTTAGGGAACCCAAGATTTGGGGTCGCCTAAGGTTGGACCTTGGTCTTAGTGTTGCCCATGGCCTTTATGGTGGTGGTCGACCACAAGCTTGGCTAGAAGATCATTGGCTCACATAGCAAGTTACAGCTTCATGTTCCTCGCCAGCCTTCCTTCTTTTCAAGGTGGTTTCCCATCTAGGAGGGCCCACTTGTGGTAGTCCCCCATCGAAACATCCTACCAGGCTACAGTTCTTTTTTTAACATTCCAATGCCCAAACGCCTCACACTCCTTCTTTATTAATGGATAATTTTCTTCCCCATTAATTAAGGAATAGTCTCTTATCAATAAAGGTCATTTAAGAAAAGTGGGAGAAAAGAATCCAATGATGGTGAATTGATGATAAGAAGACAAGGGTCGGTTGAATTTGATGTTGCAGAATATATGTTAACAATGGATAAAGGGAGAAGAATCAAAAGCCGCTTTTCTAATATCCCTTTTCCATTCTTTCCTCTCTTCCACGTCTACATCTTGGACACCATGGAAACCGTAGGAGAAAACCGTGAGCCCCTGATCCAAGCGATGTCGCCACACACGTGGCGTGAAGGTAAAGGGCGTCCTCAGCAGTGGTCAAGAGCCATAACTTTCTTTGTCGATAAAGTAGTTCTCTCGTTATCTTACATCCATGTTATATTTGTACATTTTAACAAACACCATACAACATATTATAAATCCCATTGTTGTCCTTCTGACCTCATTTTGTTCAGCAAAAAAAAAAAAAATTCCCACGACCTAACGTTGCCAATGTGAATTTGAAATATTACTTAAATTTTACAAAATTACGAAAGATTATTATATGTGAATATATGTGCTATTTGCACAATTACAAATTATTCGAATTTAAAGGGAAAAAAAAAAAAAAAAAGCTACAAATAACTCCAAACTTTACTCACCATGATACATCTAACTTAAATTATTTTTTGTAAAGCAAAAAAATCCAAATTTTTATCTATATGATATATTTATCTCAAACTTATACAGTACAATACATTTACTCAAAATTTCTTGTTGTAATATCAAAAACCTCAAACTTGTTCAAAACAATGCTTATTTTGGCTATTTATCTTATTCGCATTTATATAAAAAGGAGAGAGAGCCATTAAGAAAAATACAACATTGAGAAGAAGTCTTGATAATTAAGAGTTCAAATTATATCTTTAATAATTATTAAGAAATAAAATTAAAATTTTAAAAAAATAATCAGTCTAGTCCAAGCATTTCCATCCTTGGAACTGAACCGATGGCCTCGGGGATTGAATTGAATTGGTCATTTTGCTCACCCTACTCGCTCAATAGACTAATATAACTCTAGATATGATTTGAATTTTTAAAAAAAAAAAAATCCCACCTAAGAGGTGCGATACCCAATAAGATAAAAAATTCGACAGAGAGAATATAATATGAGATTTCACTGTCGAACACTAGCCCACAGCCTCAAATCAGAGGTTGCCAAACTTAGGGAACCCTACATTTGGAATAGCCTGAGGTTGGACCTCGGTCTCAGTGTTGCCCACGGCCTCTACAATCGTGATCGACCACAAGCTCACTAGAAGATCATTGGCTCACATAGCAAGTTACAGTTTCGTGTTCCTTGTTAGTCTTCCTTCTTTTCAAGGTGGTTTCCCACCTATGAGGGCTTGTTTGTGATAATCTCTTGTCGAAGCACCCTACTAGGTTGTAGTCCTTATTTTAACGTTTCCATACTCAGACACTTTGCACCTCTTGTTGACAAGTGGATATTTTTCTTCTCCACTAATTTGGGAATAGTCCCTTATCAATAAATGTCATTTAAGAAAAGTGGGCGAAAAGGAATTTGATGATGGTGAATTGATGACAAGTCTTGGTTGAATTTGAAGTCGCAGAATATATGTCAACGATGGATTGAGGGAGAAGAATCAAAAGCCACTTTTCTCATGGAAGATCTCTTTTTCCTTCTCTCCTCTCTTCCGCGTCTACATCTTCGACTCCATGTTAAAACCGCAGTAGAAAATCTCGAGCCCCCAGTCCAAGTGATGTCACCACATGCGTGGCGTGAAGGCAAAGGGCATCCTCAACGGCGGTCAAGAGCCATAGGTTCTTTTCGACAGAGCAGTTCTTTCGTTATCTTACATCTATGTTGTATATGCACATTTTAACAAACACCGTACAGCATATTATAAATCCCATCGTTATCCTTCCGACCTTTTTTTTTTTTTTTATATCCAGATCCGGCCTGACTTAACTTTATGGGAGCGCACAGCCTCTGCAGGCCCGACAAGCTCATACGAAGACCACCGACTATATCTAGAGGGGAACTGGCCCAGGAACCCACCACCGGACCTCCACTTAAGATGTGTTAGCAGCTATAGAGTTTCAACCCTAGGACCTCTGCGATGAAGTGCCTAAATCCAAACTAACTTAGCTACCCACTGGTGGGTTCCTTCCGACCTTATTCCGTTTGGTAAAAAAAATAAAATTATTCTCACGACCTAACATAGTAAATTTTACAAAATTACAAAATATTATTATATGTGAATATATGTGCTATTATTTGCACAATTACAAATTATTTGAATTTGAGGAAAAAAAAGAGAATAAGGTACCAAAATCTCAAACTTTGCCAATCGTGATAAATTTACTATAAACTATTTTTTGTAAAGCAAAAAACCCTAAACTTATATCTATATAACATATTTACTCAAAATTTGTATAATGTGACATATTTACCCCAAATTTCTTATTGTAACACAAAAAATCTCAAATTTGTATAAATATCCAAAAATTAAGTATCACAAAAAAAATTTAGAGCTTTTTATGTTATAAAAAAATTTAAGATAAATGTATCATACACTACGAATTCAAAAAATTTTGTGTAAAAAAAATATTTTAGGATAAATATGTTAAAAAATTTGAGATTTTTGGTCACTTTCACCCAAAAAAACAAAAAGTCGGCAAATGGCAAGAAGATATTGACCAAATAAAAATGCACGTGCCCGTAAATTTATTTAATTTTAACAAAGGTTCGAGAAATTTCTTCCACGCGGGCGGCGGGGGCGCGCGTGAGCCGCAAACGAGGGTGGCAGCTGTCAAAGCGCGCGTCGTCATCTCACTAGATGTTGTCCTCGGGAAAGCAAACGAACCATCGGGGGATTTGATTGATTGATCGACGATCGATCGATCGATCGATCGTCTTTATGTACTTGGTTCAGTTCCCAGAAGCGTTCAGTCAACCCAAGGATCCTCACAGTCGCTCCATCTTCTCGCCGATGTGATCGATCGAGAGCGCGGGGATCGTCATGGACTTGTGCGCATCGTGGTCGTCGCCGTCGCCGTCGCCGTCGCCGTCGGAGACCCTCCTGGGGTTTATCCTCCGATCGAAGCTGAGCTCCCGGTCCTCCTGCGGCTCCGGCGAGTACGCTCAGGAGCTGATCCGGGAGTGCGCCGCCAGGGAGCTCAACGCCTTCCTGTGGATCTCCCTCATCGCCTTCACCGCTTACCTGGTCGGGAAGGTGGTCAAGCTGGCGAGGCTGTGGATCGGGGGGAGCAGGATCCCTGGGCCTCCCTCGCCTTCCTTCTACGGCCACCGCAAGCTGATTTCGAAGGGGAATCTCGTCGGTGAGTCTTTCCCGTCTTCGAAGTGGTAGTGGTCGAAGGAAGAGCTCGATTGTCGAGGGTGAGAGGGCGTGGACTGGACGTCGGCTGTTGCGTGGTTGTTGATTGGATTTGCAGCCTCGTTGATAGTAGGGCCTCCTCCGCCGTGTGTAGTTTGGTCCAATTGCTGGTTTGATTGTGGATAATTATGTTCCTCGATGCTTTTCTTAGCTTGTGAAATCCCTGATGAAGTTGTTCTTCACTGGTTGGCTTGAATTTTACCCTTGCTGGTGATTTACGACTGGACAGAAGAACATAGAAATACAAAGTGCATAATTTCCCCATGTGGCCTCACTTATGCTTTCTGAGCCTGTCAAGAGAGAAAGGAGCAATTAGCTGAATGCACTTGACCACACCACCACACGACCACTGTTATTTGTCATGTAAACATGTGCTATGGAGGCGCAAGATTTTACTCCATCGACAGTTGGTGGAGCGGTTCAATCACTTGGAGGGCCCTCCATGATATTACTGGAGAGCCCTATCGTTGCACTTAGTTTTTCTTCTGTTTCCTCCGGTAGTTTGTTGTTCTAGTGACTGCTAATTGTTGTGCCTTGAATTTAGTTGTCTTTTATCGAATATCAGCACTGCGATTTAGTTAATTCTGTTAGTGATTAGTAATTTAAGGGCTCCTCCTCTGTGGTAATGCCTTTTTCAAATTCTGGATTCTCTTACTGATCCTATTGGCCTTTCTTAGATGTTCTATCCATCGTCCATGAGACATATGGAGCAGTTGTCAAGCTGTGGTTAGGCCCGACTCGGCTTTTGGTATCGATAAAGGATGAAGGACTTGTCAAAGAAATGCTTTCAAAGGCTGAAGATAAATTGCCTATTATTGGTAGGGCCTTTCAATTGGCCTTTGGACGATCAAGCCTCTTTATGCCCTGTTTTGACAAGGTGCATACTCCAGTTCCTTGTCCTTTGTGGTCCAGGGTGTCTAGGCATTCGTGACTTTCTCTGGAGCAATAGCATCTCTAGCTGTTGCTTTACTATGATTCAAAGAAGATGAAATAGGTTATTTCACCAGTCTAATAACTGAATGTTTTTTCACTTAGTATTTATGGTCCCATTGCCAATTTACTGCCACCACTAGCACCTTCAAATATGTCATGCCAGTGTCTATCCTTTTTATTGAAGTAGATGACTTAGTGTCTGTCTGTTCATATAAATTATCTAGCTGACTGGGATTGGCATAATCATCTTATCATTGAAGCCAAGACATGCATGTTTTATGTGTTAGTATCAGTGGCCAAATTGGAGATGACACCTCATGGTCATGCATCTAATGTGTTATTTCTTTTTCTTTTACGAGGCATGAATCATCAAATATCCTTGTTTTTGTTCCTTACAATATTTTTCATTTGTTAATTCTTACTCTACCTATGTTTCCAACAGGTGGAAAAGAGAAGAGAGTTATTAGAAGCAGAATTGAATAAAAGATTGCATGAGAAAGCAGGTGTTGTCTCCACAAAGGTTGTGGACTGTATCATGGAAAAGATGCATCTACTAATGGCCAAAGGAAGTGTGGACTCCAGAGTATTATCTCAACATATGGCGTTCACAGTTTTGGGTGCCACAGTGTTTGGGGAAGCATTCATGGATTGGTCTGAAGTTACTGTGTATGAGGAATTACTCATGTCAATTTCCAAGGATGCATATTTTTGGGCTTCATATAATGTCACTCCTTTCTGGAGACAGGAATTTTGGAGGTTCCAAGGCATGTGCACAAAGTTGAAATACTTGACTCAAAAGTTTGTTCAACTTTGCAAAAAGAACTGTGAGAGTTTTTGCCACCTTGATAAGAAGCCTAAAATTGATCCACGAGTAGGAAGTTCTCTGGCATGTTCTCCTGCTATGATGCCTGATAATTTAGCGTTGAAGGAGACAGATAGCCAATTTAATCCGAGTGAAGAACCATGTGCTAATATCATGGGTGTCATGTTTCATGGATGCCTGACTATTGCCAGCCTAATTGGTGATATCTTCCTAAGGCTTGCATCGAATCAAGAATTGCAAGATCAGGTAATTTTCCCCCATTCTACTGCTGTTAATAAATTGTTTATGTGATCAAGCAATTTAGATGTAAACTATGTACCATTGGGTGGAAAGTTTGGATCTAAGCAATGCCGAGGAAGAAGTTAGAAGATTGTGGATTAGAGTTTTTCTTGACCTTCCTGTTCTCAGTTTTTATGCCTTGGTGATTCTTGGCAATTCTTCCTCTTGGTTGCTGCTCTGTCATTGGTGGACTTGGCCCTTAGTGCTTGTCAAGTCGCTATATGATTCTATGTTCTATACATCAATTCTAGACGGGTCGATATTAGAAAATAAATGGTGATTGATCTGGTTGAAGATTGATTATCACTTAGCCTAGGTTTTCCATGAGCCATTATCATATCACGGAAGTTAATTTTGAAAATGATGCTCCTATTGGATAACTTCTGGTTAAGATTTGGTAATCATGTTTGGCTTGCTTTGAGGCTGGTGTTGTTTTCTGTGAAGAACTTGGTTCACATCATATGACTGTATTTTTAATATGTTTTAAAGATCTACTTGGAGATTGTTACGGCAAGAAGATTGTCACAGAAAGAGGACTATCGACACCTTGATGAGATGGTGCTATTATTTGCCACTATTTATGAATCTGCCCGTCTTCTCCAGGCATGGCCTTTGCTGCAGAGGTGCTCTCTTAATGCAGGTATGTTGCTGAGATGCATCAGGTGGTGCATTTGACTGTGGATTTGTGCAATAACATGCATCTTCAAGTGCATTGAAAATTCCGACCAACCAAAAAAGTGCATTGAATTGAAAAGGAGCAAATGGCAAGTTATACATATGCTGTGTGATGTGGGTTCTTTTATTTTGTTCTGCATTTATTTACTGTCAAACTGGAAATATCTTTACACATATTGATGAATGGCCTATGTTAAATTGTCAGCAAAAATAAGTTCAATGCCTCTCTTTTCTCCAATTACATCATATCATCATTTCAGTACGTTGCATTCTTATGGTACTGATGAGGTATGATTCATGGGAGATGTTAAGTTTTTAGTTTCTTGAAACGTTGAAGTACTCCCCTTTGACCATGTTTTATGTCATGATGTTCCTTCATTCCTTGGAGAAAAGTTTGTGTTGATGTGATGGTCAGTCTAAGTGACCATACACTCGTCATTCATTACTTTGATATTCAAGTGGAAGAACTTGCATTTAATTTCTTGGTCAAAGTATACCAATTTGATGTTTGTAACAGCAAAAATAATCCAGCCTACTAACACCCATCTTCAAAGCTAAAGAGGGTTTCGCATAATGCCCATCATTTACCTTTTTATTTTTTCTGGTGGGAATGCTTTTAACTGTTCTTTAACTCAAGTCTTTTTGCAATTTCCAGACTTGCACCTCAAATCTGGTACTACTATACCTGCTGGAGCAGTATTAGTTGTGCCTGTGCAGTTGGTACAAATGGAAGGTTTAAGCTGGAAAAATGACAGCAGTGAGTTCAATCCATATCGTTTCTTATCAAGGGCTGAAAAGGGTTCTCTTTCAGCACAACTTACAGGTGCCACTTATTATCTTTTCAGCTTGTAGTCTCCTTTTTTGTTTTCAACTTCCAGGTTCACCTTGCCTTCAGCTGTCGGTCAAATATGGATCATAGTAGTTGTTGGTGATAAACTTTTTGAAAAGTCACTTATCCATCCTGATGTGATTTGGATATCTTTTGTGGGCTGTGCAAGTTTCCACATTGTAATCACTAATATTACATTAACATCGCTTGTTTCTGGCTGTGAATTAGGGTCATATGGAAACTATGGCCTGATTTTTAGAGTCATCACTAGCTTGAGCTTGAACACACTAACTTTTATATAGCAAGCCTACAATTTTAAAAATTACTATGAGATTTTTTGCAGTCATCACCATGGCAAACATTTTATAAGAGTCTTCTGGTTATGCATGTTATCTTACAGCAATCATTTTCGTCAGGGGCTGCTGAAGATGGCAGTTCTAAGAAGAGTTCTTATGTTTCGGATGATCCAAGAAACCATGCAGCATATCTTCCTTTTGGTTATGGCACTCGTGCCTGTGTTGGTCAAAAGTTTGTGATCCATGGACTGGCAACATTATTTGCATCAATGTTGGAGCACTACAAGGTTTGCTTATTCTATCTTATCTACCTTACTGGTTGTGATAGGTCCCAACAACTTTTCCCTGACTAATAGAATTCTGGTACGAGAAATGCAAAGAAAGGGAAATAACTTAACTGATGCAGAGAGGATCAAATATTACAAAAGTGGGGAGGAGTTTGGGAGATTATCTGGTGATCGATCTCCTTTTTCTTAAATAGTGGAATCATCACAATATTTAAACATGGACCATGTTCCTTTACATGTACTCATACAACGTGTGTCCTGCCATTGCTCTTGCGATAGGCCTTAGATATAGGAATTTAAGAGAAAAGTTGTACAGGCGGGTGAGGCGCTTTTTGGTTCTAATGTTAGCTGCAACTGAAATCTGACACCCAAGCAAGAGTGGTCTTTCTAAAATATAAAGAAGGGCTGAAATGGCCTGACTGGAAACCAAATTTCCTGCTAATTCTAATGTAATGAAGCCGTTTTACTTCTAATGTAATTTTCTGCTAGTTCCTCTATGGATAAGAAACCGTGATATCTGGTTGGGATAAACTCTTTGTTTCTTCTTTTTTTTGGGGCAGGTAAGGTTGAAGCAAGGATGTGAGGGCGATCTCAAGCCAGCACATACTAAGCGTGGTCTTGAACAGCTTCCCAGCCCGGATATAGTTTTCGTGAAAAGGAACGCCTGAAAGACGAGGCAGGCAACGACGTTCGATTTTGTTCGGACAAAGTCGTTCATCACTTAACAGGGGATATAAGTTTTCAAGTTCACTTCCGTTTGTGTTTTTCTTTTTACTTTTTTTCTCAAATTCGATTGGGGGGATGCTTCGCCGTCGACCCGACGACTGGGGAATTATACACGTGAGCGTGTTTCGAAGCTCACGTTTTTTTTCGCTCCCCATTTTGAAGTAGCCGAAGGTGCCGTCTCGCATTGTTGGACATAAGAAAACCTGGTTTTTGGAGCGCTTGGAGCTATGGCGGTAACGAAGTGAAGACTCCTCTTGTTATCTAGCCCCCCGTCCCTTGAATGTCTGTATCTGGTCTTTCAGTCCTCTCCCTTTTTCTCCTGCGCGTCTGGTTTTTCACTCTCCCTAGAGGAGGAGAGATGATGTTGTACTTTAATCCTCTGTCTGTATCTCTCATTGTGTCTGGCGATATACAATACATTCCCTTCGCCTTTTGTACTGTTTTACTGTCGACAAGCTCGGTGCTTTGTACGTACGATCTCTCTCCTAAGCCGATCGGTCGTGCCCTTTACGTCTGCCCTCACGGGATCTTCGGAGCCGTTGGATGAAATTAAAGAATAAAGAATAAATCTCACTCGCTGGATCGTTAAATCGTTCAACTTTATATTAAAGTCGGGAAGAAAATCCGAGGAGTTGCGGTCGGTGCCACGCTCTCCCATTCGATGCTCGCAGACAATTGGAATAGAAGGTCCAAGAAAATAAAAAGAGAGAAGTTGTGGGGTCCACGGGCCGAACAAAGCTTACGGACTAAGCAAAACAGGGGGAACCTTGGGAAACGAAAAGCCCATTCGACACGTGTCCTGCTCCCCTGCACACTCGTCAAATATCAAGCCCCCCTCTCTCTAACTTCCGCATTTGAATTCAGGAGAAGAACAGCGGCGAGAACGATCATGAAATCGACATGAGATTGAATCTCATCGCCCACTTCTTGTTGTCCTCCTCCTCCTCGTAGCCTCGGCCTCCGCCGCAACGCTCGGAGAATCGGGTCACTGCGCCGATCGGGAAGCGGGGACGGAATCTCGTCGGATGGCCACTCTCGGTGGGGTTCACGAGTCGCGAGGCGCCGAGAACAGCGTCGAGGTCGAGATCCTCGGCCGTTTCGCCGTCGACGAGCACAACAGCAAGGAGGTGGGTTTCTTCCCGCGCCCTCTCTCCGTCCTCGATTTCTGCGCATGTCTTTTGCTGTATCTCTCCAGCCGTTCGTGATCATGTTCGCCGTTTTGCGAGTTCTCGCGGGCGGGATCGTTCGATTTAGTTGGCTTGTGGGTCGGGTGTCGATTCGCAAACAGGTGGGCCTTGTGAAATTTCACAAGATCGGAATGATGGCCCTCCCGGATAAGGTTGGAGGGCCGAGAGAAGATAAAAATTAGATTTTGAGTGTGTTTTCCTTCGTCGCGTCTTAACGGGCATAGGAAGTAGCGTATGTTTCGATGATTTGTCTGTTGGGGTTTTCGTAAGATTTTCAGTTCGATGACAGAGCTGGTGCCGATTTTAAGACGCGTCTTTACATAACCATGTACGCGAATGCCTCTGCTGCGTGGCATGGACTGATAATGTATGTGCTTTCTTGAAGAATGGACTCCTCGAGTTTGCGAGGGTGGTGAAGGCGCATGAGCAGGTGGTTGCTGGTACCTTGCACCATCTCACGATCGAGGCGGTGGATGCAGGTAAAAAGAAGCTCTACGAAGCGAAGGTCTGGGTGAAGCCGTGGTTGAATTCTAAAGAATTGCAGGAATTCAAGCACGCTGGTGATGTGCCCTCCTTCACATCCTCAGACCTTGGTGCTAGGAGAGGTGAATGATGTTCTTGTGTTGGCGCATGTTTTTCTCGATCATGGTTCGTGGTCATGCACTGTTATGGTTGATGGATGTGAGTTTGAAAAAGCTATATTGTTATGATTGAAAGGTGGGCATTGTCCCGGTTGGCAAGAAGTGCCTGTTCATGATCCTGAAGTCCAGGATGCGGCGAATCACGCCCTGAAGACTATTCAGCAAAGGTCCAATTCCTTGTTCCCATATGAACTTCATGAGATTGTTCATGCAAAAGCTGAGGTAAGTAAATGCTGGAAATTTCACTTTGTCCTATGCTAAAGTTCGTCCTACCATCTAAGTAGTCATTGGTGTCAACTTAATGTATCGTGCTGTGAAGTTTTCAGCATACAATCTGACGGGTGGTTGTCTTTGCTCGTTTTTTGTCATCTCCATTTGCTAACTTCTATTGTCTTAAGTCCTTCATGCTTTGCATACTCTCCAACTTGAAGCATGGGAGAGGATTTTTCCAAGTTCTTGCGACTGACTAAATGATTAAATTACAAACCGTCGCTGCTATCACGTGCCTTTACTCCTTGTCTCTTCCTCCATGCCAATCTATTCCTTTTGAGATGCCTAATGGTCCTTTAATCGAAGCCGTATCGTTGTCGTGGCCATGTGTTGTTTGCATCATAGATATGCCAGGGAAGAGGAGAGGTGATGGAAACCTCGAGTGAACTGTAATTTTGATATGCAGGTGGCAGAGGACTCGGCCAAATTTGACATGCTTCTCAAGGTCAAGAGAGGCGACAAAGAAGAGAAGTTTAAAGTTGAAGTGCACAAGAACCATGAGGGAATCCTAAAGCTGAATCAGATGGCGCCTGAGCAATCCTGAGCTGTGATGATGTACATCACTTTGGTTTCCAAATAAGAACCCCTCTCTGCATAAATTTCCGAGTAGTTGTCTTTGTATGTTCTGAGTTTTCTTGTGCACTGAAGAAAAACTGACGTGTAGTCTCTCATGACTGATCAACATTAGCTCGTTTCCACTCTTAGTGCTCTCTTGTTTAGTTGTGTGTATTTATATATTGTGAGCTGCGAGTTGCAAAAAGTAATGCTGTTATTTCAAATGCGTGTTTGATCTGGAGCAGTCTTATCGAAAGATGACTCAGATTTGAGGCAGACTTAGATTTGAGTTTGCCTTGATAAGGGCCTCAAGTGGCCAAGTTAATCTCAAATAAGAAGGGTTCGAGTTCGTAGAGTCTCAATAAGGGCTTTCAAATGAGAGTTTGAAGTTGCCGGCGGGCTAAATTTTTTATGGTCGGATGTTTTGCCGAATAGCTAGAGCAAGGTGACTGGTCGGATGTTTGTACGAATGGCGAGAGCAAGGTAATTTTGACTCAAAAATTTGAATTGGGATAAAAATTGGTAGATCTCTTAAAATCGAAAATCCCAAATTGGATTATGATAAAGGTTAGCAGTGGGTTTTGTCATCATCCTTTCTCAAATTGGCTCTCGGATTCCTCCTTGATTCTCCATCTCATGCACGGAACGCGTAGACTGGCATTTGTTGAAACGGACCTCGGTTGGATCACCGGCCGAGAACGATCAAGAAGTTCTTGAGGCCATCTAGCGGAGCGACCGTGGGCCGTACTTTGGGCTTGTGCATGTAAATTAGTATGCTGTAGCTGTAGCTTTGATTTTTGACGATGGGGAAGTCAATCATTGGATGGCCTGGGGATACAAAATCCACGCCATGAAAAGAGAATGGCTGGTTTATTGCAGCCTTAATAGTATTAACACGCAACACAGTGGTAGGTTGATATATTATTTCTCAAAAAATAAAGAATTTTGATATATTTGAACATATTATATATTAAATGTATATTTATATATATGAATTATTATTTTTACGATTATTTTAATTAAATAAATTTGATTCAAATTTGTTAATATCATTTATTATTTCAATTTGACAAATTCAACTTTACTCCAATTATTCATAAAACGTGAAAAAACAAGCAATTCACATTATGAACTAACGTGTTATAGCATATTGGAAGGAGAAGAGGAAAACTCGGGGGTAAATTGTATGTCACGAGAAGTAAGAATTAGAAGAGGAGAAGATTAGATTTTCTTCTTTTTTCCTTTATTATTATTTTATCATTTTTACATATTTACATATTAACCTCTCATTTATTGAAATTTTTAAAATTGATTTATGCGTGTTAAAATCATATGCTGGAATTATGAACTTACATTTCAAAATTTTAAACTTGAGTATCGGAGAATGTCGAGAAAGTTGACCTTGTGATACCTATTGATCGAGTGTTAAAAGTGTTCGATGTGATATAAAAATTTTCGGATAGTATCCATGCTTTTTACATCGTAACTATTGCTATCAGAGCATGTCCCGAGTGACAGATGGTTCGTGAGGACAAAGAATGATTTGATGTGTGCAGGGAGGGACAGTGGTAAGGCAATAATGCAGCCACAGCTCTATGGAACAATGGACGGACCGGATTGAGATGGAAAAATTGATACGAAAATCAACAAGCCCCTATTCAACATTCAGTTTAGGAGTTATTTAAATTCTAGGATTCTATCACCTTTTTACACAATTGCAACGTTTAGATAAAATTGCTCCTGCTCTAAATGCTGAGATAAGACGGCTGGTCACGTGAGTTTGGACTCTTGTTTAAAACTAAATTGACCACTTTAGACCCTTAATTGAGAGAAAGTTTATTCTATGCTTTGTTTTGAGAATACGGCTCCATCAAAATCCTTAGTTGAGAAAACTCATTGCAAAGATTATCGATACATGCTCATTTGTTTGAGTGCTCATGTAGACTGACTTTGTAACTTAATGAAAAATTGCCATAAATAATCCCTGAACTTTGGCTAAATGTACAATTTGATTAGTAAACTTTTAATTTATTCAATTTGGTCTATGAACTTTAGCCCAATGTGCAATGTGGTCCTTGAACTTTTAATTTGCTTAATGTAATCCTTGAACTTTTATTATATGTTTGATATGGTACTTGATTTGCATGAAAATATTTAATATAATCCATTTCTATTAAATATGTACTAAAAATTCATATATTACATTGAATAAATTAGGAACTGTATTGTACATTGAGCTAAAGTTTGGAGACCAAATTACACAAATTGAAAGTTCAGGGATCAAAGTGTATATTCAACTAAAGTTCAATGACTTTTTGTATTATTATCCCTAACTTAATATTATAGCAAATATTTTGATTTATCTCGATGTCACGGTTAGATTATTTCTTGCGTAATTTTTATGAACCAAATGAGTCAATCCCCCCCCAACCCCACCAAAAAAATAAATCGTAGTTCATTCTAGAAGATGATCCTTGCTTAGTTTGGTTAAGCCGCCTTGAATCCGAAGAGTGATGTAATCTAAAGTACATTTGACTATTTTGATTGGCCTAGACTCGAATCATAGAGCTATGCAACCGGTTTGGTTATATGCGAAAGTCAAACCCAGCCAAACTTGTTTTATGAAGTTGGAAGAAGATGTTAATTTTCTTTGCCTCCTTTCGTTTTGCGAAAAATATCACGTTTTTAAAAAATGGTTTTCCGTAAATTATTTTTAGGAAAATGGCGATATTTCCGATAGTCATTTGAAATATGAAAAATGAAGTGAAAAATATTTTTCACCTTTTGATATCTAATTTGATTCTTTGGAAAAAAATTACCAATGTAATTTAAATTTTTATAAAAATCGAATTATAATTATTTTTTAAAATAAAAATTTTATTCTTTTATTTGTCTTTTTCTCCTCCTTCCTCCTTCTTCGTGCTCCTTCCTCCACGGATTCCTCCTCCTTCTTCTTGCTCCTTCATCCATTGCCGCGTGCCTCTGCAATGGCAAGCTGCTTTGCAAGTGGCCTAGATGTGGGTCGGTGAGCTCTAGGCTTGGCCGATCCAAGCAAAGCTTGAGCTCGCCATTTTCTAGATCGGCCAACCAATGGTGAGTGCGAGCCTCTGGCTGGCCAATCTAGTGAGGGTTGAGGTCAGCGTCGCAAGGCTTGAGCTCACGCAATGCCACTCACTAGATTGGTGAGCCAGTGGCGAGCAGAGAGCATGAGCCTCTAGCTCACCGATTTGGCTCTAGCTAGTCAATCTAGTGAAGGTTGAGGTTAGCGTTGGTGAGCTTTGAGCTTGCACAGTGCTGCTTGCTAGGTTGGTAAGTGTGAGCCTCTGGCTTGCTGATTTGGTGAGGTTTGAGGGTGTTGTGGGCAAGCCTTGAGCTCGCCTAACGCCAATAAGATTGAGGCTCGGTTGTGATCGATCATCGGCTATTGACATGGCTACCACTCGGCTAAAGAAGAATGGCAATGGGCCAAAGAAGAGTGTGAAAAAAGTAAAAGGAAAAAAAGAAAAAAAATTAAAAATTCGAATTTAAAAAATAATAAAAGAAAGAAGAGAGGCTAAGTAGGGTATGAGATAAGGAAGAGTAAGGAAAATGGGCTAAAGTACAGTTAGAATTCCAAAACTTGGCAAAGTGGAACACTTTAGTGCCAAAACTTTTAAAAAGTATACTTCATTGTCAATGTAAAAAAATCAGGCCAAATTGCTGACATGACGTTTTTCCAACAAGATAATTGCAAAATGACGTCGTTTTGCAAGTTGATGTGGCTAAATAAGCCCAAAATGACATCATTTTACGCGGGATTCAATTTTTAACATAAAAATCAATTAAATTAAATAAAAAATTATTTAATATTAAAAAAAAAGGATGAGCATAGGCAAGAGGCTTCTCCCCCGCCTATGGCCGTTGCCCCATCACAGGTGGGTGGCGGTGGCGATGGCCGGTGAGGGTCACTGGTACTCGGGCAAGGGTTGGCGACTGTTGCTGACCATTGCCGCCGCTCCATTAGCGAGGGGTGGTGGCCATAGGCGGGGAGCTCCTCCTGTTTGTGCTCCTCTCTTTTTTATTTTATTTTATTTTAATTTTTTAATTGAATTTAATTAATTTTTATATTAAAAATCGAATTTGGGCCAAAACAATGTTTTTTTGGCCAAGTCTAAGTTGACTCAACATTTCGGCAAGCCACGTCAGCGATTTATATTATTAAAAAAATTCATGTAAGATTTCCGAGACCAATAGCTAGACTTGGTACTAAAATATCCAACTTTTATTAAAAAGTGGCACTTAAGTATAAGTTTTGACATCAAAGTATTCATTTGTGCCAATTTTTGGTACTTGTGTTGTACTTTAGCCGTAAAAAATGTTTTCCCCAACTTGAAAAGTGGAAAACATTTTTCCCATTTTAGAAGGTTTTTATCCTTTGATGAAAAATGTTTTCCTCAACTGGTTTGTTTTCTGTGGAACAAATGCTTGAAAATTCAGAAATATTATTTTAAAAGTTATTTTTCATGAAATGAATGAAGTCTTATATGAGCTTAACTTTCCTATTGTTTTATTCATAGATCATTCTAGAAAATGATCCTTGCTTAGTTTGGCTTTGGCTAAGACATGTTCAAGCCCTGCATAATCTAAAGTACATCTGAATATTTTAAGTAGCTCGGACCTGAGCCATAGGATTGTTCAATCAGTCCGATTCTACCTAAGAACCAAGTCGAGTCCATAGGGTTGCATCAAGAGTGAAACTGCCTAGCCGGACTAAATCGATTATTATTATTATTTTCATTTGTTAGAAAAAAACACACACTCAGCAACTTGTCACTCCACTTCACACCCCTCTCTCAGCTCGATCTGAACTCATGGAAATCACACACAGAATGACTAAGAGTGCTCCAAAACATCGTGCATGGCCTTGGAAGCTATCGACTCTCCCACCACAGCGACACCACCGTTCCAGTTCATGGAGGAGCCCATGAACTCCCGCTTCATCGAGCCCTGGATCAAGCGAAAGCGCTCCTAGCGCCCCCACCACCCTCCCACAGAATAGGAGCATCTCGCTCTCTGCTCGCCCAGCGCGGCCTTCTAACCAAAAGGCCACGCTTCACCTGCTCCTCCTCCGCCGCCTCAGAGAGAAGAAGCGGCAGCGACGATGATGGCGGCTGCTGCCCCAGCAAATAGCTCGAGCCACAAGTGCGCCATATGCGGCAAGGGCTTTCCCTCCTACCAAGCCCTCGATGGCCACAAGGCCACGCACCGCAAATCGGCTGCCGCCTCTGCAGGCTGCAATGAGCCCTCCACTTCCACCCCAAACTCCAGTGTCACCGCTGCGGACTCAAGCAGCGCTGGAAGGTCGCGCAAGTCCTTCCCCATCTGTCTCGTCCCCTACCGCCTCAAAAGGACGGTCCAGTCCGATTTGGTCCACTTCCCAATACCACACATGGGGAATCGGCCATTCTAATCTAGTTCTTGATTCCCGAGTGAGATCGGATTGGACCACGAATCAGTTACTCCAAAAGAAGATGGTTTAACTTTTTTGAATGAGCTTAACTTTCTTATTACTTCGTTCTCAGTTCATTCTAGAAAATGATCGTTGCTTAGTCAGGCTAAACCACCTTGAAGTTCGAGCCAAAAGTGTTCATAAGCTCAACGTAATCTAAAGTACATTTGAATATTTTGATTGGCTTAAACTCAAGCCATAGGACTGTGCAATTGGTCCGGTCTAACCCAAGAACTGAACCAAACATGTTCCATGAAGTGGGAGACGATAATTTTATTTCTTAAATGAGCTAAAATTTAGTGTTGTTTTATTCCTACTTCATTTTAGACAATGATCCTTATTTAGTCGGGCTAAGCCACCTTGAAGTTCAAGCCAAATTTGTTCCCAAGCTTGACGTAATCTAAAGTACATTTGAATGTTTTGATTGGCTCAGACTCGAGCCATAAGGGTGTGCAACCGATCCCGTTTTACTCGAGAATCAAATTGAACCTATTGGAATAAGATGATTCGACTTTCTTAAATGAACTAAATTTTCCATTGCTTTATTCCTAGTTCAATCTAAACATGATTCCTGCTTAGTCGAGCTAAGCCACTTGAAGTTCGGGTCAAATGTGTTTCCAAGCCTGATGTAATCTAAAATACATTTGAATATTTTGATTGGTTTGAACCCGTTGTGTAACTAGGCCGGTTACCCAAGCATTGAACCGAACCTAGCTAAACGTGTTTTATGAAGTTGGGAAAAGACAATTTAATTTCCTTGAATGAGCTTGACTTTCCTATTGCTTTATTAAATTGCATATGACCCATATGAAAGTTTACATGGCTTATATCAAAATACCAATTGAGATAAAAATAATTATACAAAGTGTGATTAGCATATTGTATAACTATTAATTCAGTCTCCAAACTTTTTCAATTGTGACAATTATATCATAAACTTTTTGATAATTTGTTAATGCAATTTTATCAACGAATTTTAACCAAAAATTACTGACGTGGCACTAGCCATCCTACATGATAATGACAGCTAATGTTGACGTAGATAATTTTTACAAATTTTTTGAATTTTCTATATTAATAATAATAATAATAATAATAATAATATTCATTATTATTATTATTATTATTAATATTAATATTATTATTATTTTTTTTATTTTTTTTAATGTAAAGAAGGAAAGGAAAAGAAAAAAAAGACAAGAAAAAAAAAGTTCTAGCTTATTCGGATGGAAAGTGGAAGCTAGCCTGTACATAATCTATTGGACTAGTTTCCTTAACCAATGGATTACTTTCCTTTTTTTTTTTAGGTCGGTAACGAATTGATTACTGTCAAACACAGGGCTCAAGGTGTTCTCTATAGTTCAAACATAAACTTTCCAAGAAACTTAAAACAAGCAAGTAAATCTGTTTTATGTCCTAAATATTGCCAAAGTTGTACCTCGTGTCACTTTTTTTCCCAGAATGGATCTTATCTGTGTGTCACGACAGAACATCATCTACATGCCAGGATGGAATTATCATTTCCTAATATAAGATTACATTCCCGATTGGGAAAATTGCTTGAGTGGTCCATATTGAGTTTCGTGGCATCTTATGTATCAATTAGAAATATCTAACCTTCTCGGGACTTACCATCCTTTCGGATATGGTAAGTCAACTTGACTATTTTGACTCATCCCCAGTCATTATGAGATGGGACAAAAGGAGCAACCTCACCAATCCTTGGAAGTTACTGGGAAAAGCGGATACAGGGTCGTTTTCAAGCAAGTTTTGATGATACCATGCATAGCGATGACCTTGCCCGTTATAAGCTAGACAAATTTAACTAGTTACCTAATCTAAATGACACTGAACATGCTGACCATATAAGACACATCTCCCGCAGTTTGAATCTGACCTAGATTCCTCGGTTATTTCCATCATAGTCATAGCGTGACATGGTATATTCCTCCTACCATGTCATAGTGTGACATCATATATTCCTCCTACCATGTAAGTAAATTCATCCTACCAAATAAAAACATCTTAGGATGGTTCAAGTTTCTCAATTTATCTAGGATAAAAGATTCCCTATTCTTGATAATTGCTCTATTATTAGCATCGCGGTAAGATATTGTCGGGTTTAAATGACGCCGAACTGAGTGCAAAGTACAAGCAAAGTGCGAGGAAGAAGTGATAATCCCAATTAAAAAGAGAAACATGTTTCCTTTGTCCACTCTTATTTGGCATCCAATAGCCTCAAGATCATGACTTCTTTTGAAATGTTTTGCCAGAAAACCATGTTCTCAAACTCCAAAATCTGGGGGCATAATACCTTTATGATAAATCATTGTATTGGATTTAATTACAAAGAAATATATCAGTGACGGAATAGGGAGAATCACTCATTTTTTGGTATCCTTGGTACTTTCAAAAATAAAAAGAAAGAAGAAGAAGAAGAAAGAAAGTAACTGGATCTCACCTTATACTAGCATGAAAATTAATGGATTTCCCTGCACAGTTATTGCATGAGAATTGACAGCACTATCACGCTAGCATCCACTGAATTTTCGAGTCGGCGATCAGGTAATGAGTTAACATTTGGGATTTCTTTCCATGCAATGAATCATTAACGATGCCTAGACCCCTTATAAATACGGGCACATCTCATCGCTGTCTTCCTCATCATCTGGAAGAAAAAACAAAACCCGCCCCCCCCTCCTCCCCACTCTGGCGCCGCCCAAAGAAGATAAACAAGAAAAAGAGAGAAAAAGAATCGGAAAAGGCCATGGGAAAAGCACCAGTGACCACAGTGGACTCTTGCCCTTTGTCTGAATCCTCCTGTGTCGTCTCACCAACCCCAGACCACGAGGACGCTGCATGCAAACTACCTGTCCTCGCTCATGACGAAGCCAAGAACAAAATGAAAACGGACGAGGAAGTCGGTGAGACTTCTGGTGCTGCCAAGGCCAGTCTCGGGCTCGGCCTGACCCTTGTGACAGCAGGCTCGGGCCACAACGAACCCTCGAGCTCCAACAAAGTGGCGGTCACCAAGGAGTCCTCTTCACTGGATGATGGTGCGCGTGACAAACCACCCACTGCTGATAAGGTTTTCAAGTGCACCTATTGCAAGAAACGCTTTCTGACGTCGCAGGCGCTTGGAGGCCACCAGAACGCACACAGGTATGAGCGTATGATCGCGAAAAGGCAGCGAGAGATTGCTGCCATGAACGGGTATGGGCCGCCTTCGACCCTGACCTATGGCTATGGTGGTTTCAATTCGCCCTATTCAGATGTCCATCGCTTCTCTGCTCTCGGACAGCTCAAACGACCGGCCCTGCCTGGCAGTGGGATGGATCAGCCCAAGGTCCAGAGGATCCAACCACCATGGATCCAGCCAGGATCGGGGGTCACGCAAAACGAGCCGCGGCTGGGGCATTCCCACATGTTGCCGTCAGCCCTACCAAGGTTGGAGGGCATGCCTCATGCTCTTAATATCTCTTTTAATAATTTCAATTGTGCAGGATTCTCAGGTCAATTTAGGCCTCCTCCCTCATTATTTAATCATTCTCAAAAGGGTGGTGGGGCAATGATGCACAGCTTTCAAGATCCTTCAAGCATTCTCAGCTCGGGTGTGGCAATGAGTGTGGTTGCTAATGGGTGGGGAAGCAGCGGTGGGGGCGGAGGCAGCAGCCGCGATCTTCAGGTCCTGCTGGGGAAGGGGGATGATCAGTCAAAGACCGACCATGGAAAACTAGATTTGACTCTCAAGCTATAAGTTCATTAGCAAGTTAACTCATTCTATGGCACAAATTGAGAAGTGTCATTGCAACTCATCTATGATTTTACTTGATATCGTTGGAAGCATTGTTTAATGCATTTGTGAATAGAATAAATATTGTTATGCTTGTTCAATTGGGTCTTAATCTTTTTTCTCTCGAATAGTTAAAGTTAATCTACTATCGGACTCTCTAAACTTCAATACTTTGATGTTTAACTGTGTTTGTACCATGTCGGCTCTTATTTCTGATTGAAATGATAAGAACGATGATCAATCTTCAGTAGCCGACTCCAATTCAATTTGCTCTTTTCCATAACCGCTGAAACCAAATCTCCAATGATATCTATAGACAATCAGTTAATCGGTATGGTTGTAGTTTTCCGTTATCATGTGATCCGTTGACGTCATCGTGTGAGGAACCGCCCTGAAAATTAAAGGCGGATCACGTGAACTAAATTAGTTTCTATTGAAATCTAATGTCATTGCTTAATCAATCGAAAGAACTTACTTTACACGGAGGAAGCAAACTTAGAACTGATAGACGGAATTAAATATTTGACCATAACAAGAGAAGTGAGAAGTTCAAACTCAAATAAAGTTCTTGTATTTTGCTGTGCTTGGTAATCAGGGTAAAATTCAGGATAGGAAAAATTTATCCTATCTTGATTTGGTGCCTAATCAAGATAGGATATAGTCGGGATATAAGAAGAATATAGGCCGAATAAAATTATTCCATGGAGAAGTGTTAATTTTCTCAAATAAAAAAATTATTAAATTAAAAAATTGAAAATTATATTTCAATATAAATAATATTTGATTTTGACATAAGAAATTCTAAATAACAAAAATAATTTTTTAATTTAATCATATTTTTATTTATATATTTGACTTTAATTCTATCTTATAATATAAATTCAATATAGAAATATCAATATATATTTATATTTATTAAATATTTTAGGCATATTAGTACAATTTAGTATTTAATAAAATTTTATGAGAGAATGATGGGAAGGGAAAAAACAAATAAAAAAGGAACAATAAAATAAAAAAACAAATAAAAATAAATTAGGCTATAGTGTCACAAGAGATTTTTACCATCTCTATTTGTGAACTTTTAGGTTTATTTACATTATATGCTGTTTATAGTGAAAAATGTATATGGTTTGATATGAATATATTTGACTTTATTATTGTGATTCACCAATAATTGATATGATATAACAAAATCTTTGAATTTTATATCATATCTTATCTAGTCCTATCCCGATTAACGATCTAGATGCCCAATTGTGACCTTAAAGAGAATGAGGACTGTAGAGGAGCACATATGGTTAGTCCATTTCCGGTAAATTCGTGTAGTCTACTCATATTTGGATATGCATATCCGATCCATGTCATCGTACTGTATTTACTTGGCAAATCCAATGGAATCTTAACTGTGAGTTATCAAAGTCGCTTTTGATGGGAATACTTACTCAAATATACCGGATTTCGAATTTACAAGAGTCTTCGACTTCTTGCTTACTGAGATGGGCAAAGAACGGACAGACGTTATCTTTTTTTTTTTTGGTAAGGGGGACAGACATTATCTTTCTTCCTTTCCTTTTTAATAAAATTGGGTTTGCTTCCAAAAAAGCAGCATTCAGAGCATTTGACTTGCCATTAGAAGGAGAAACATACCAAAATAGAGTTGATCTTGTCAAAAATAGCCCAAAGGCGATCCAACTTCCAACTCTGGAATGCAGCTTGGGCTCTGCTGTTATCAGTAGTTGTCATCTACTGTATTAAAGCTTATCTTCTTTCGTAGTTTATATTACTCTGAAAACATTTCATGTGGAATATTGTACAGATCATGGATGTGCCGCCCCATTCACAACACATAAATTTTTAGGTTAAAGAAAGAGAGAAAAGCTCAGTCAAATTCTAAAACCATAATCCATCCAGGTGCGAATTCCAGGTGCCCGAATAAATGGATTGTGAAAAGGATACGAATTTGTATTTTAATGTAATTTCCGTTTGATAAAAAAAAGTAATCCCCGTAAATATAAATTCAAAAAAATCACGTTGACAAGTTTGGAAGAAAATGAATAACAAAATAAATAGGAGAGAGAAGCAAAAGGCACATGTTTGTTCTGTGAGTACCGAGAGATCGAAACCCCAGTGTTGATGTCTGCTTTTGCGTGCAACAAGCTTCTCAGAAAGTTTTTGAGCTATTAGTCATAAGTTTATCACGATAGATTTCTCTACTTGATTAGAAAAGAAGGGGCAGGCGAAGCCCGAGGGCTGCATAGGAGTATCGAATGTTGTTGTGCTGTGAATGTTCCGAGAGATCTAGAGGCTGGTTTAGTGCCCAGTAACTTCAGCTGCAACTTCTGCATGTCTTTGTTATTGTTTGAACAGTTCATATTCCCATGGAGGATGGATGTTTTGAGGTGATGATTTGAGGTCTCAGATTCCAGTTGCACCTGCTTTGTTATTTCCAATGTCAATCGGGTGCTCAGTAGTGAATCTTGTTGAGTTTTCAGGTTACGCAACTCCTTCAATTCATGCAGGGTGTTGCCAGCAAATGCATTCTAGCATAAGGCTTGAGCCATGCAGGACTTAGAAGCTTGAAAGTCCAATGAGATTAAAAGAGATATTCAGAAGATATTATGGTAGAAAAAAACCAGAATTGTCAAAATTAGACCCAGTAGATATTCTAGTTGCACGAGGACGCGGGGTCCTTGTTATATATATTTATCTTGTATTTGATGTTTGTTCATAATATGAAAAAGTCAGACGTAAGAGAAATATAAGCTAGACAAAATTATCTTACGAAGGAGGTGAGATAAAGATGCATAGGATTTCAAATATCCATAATAGAAAAGTTATTTTTTTGAATAATAAAATTATTAAATTAAAAAAATTAATAATATATTTCAAAATAAATAATATTAGAATTATAATATAAGAAATTCAAAAAAATAAAAATTTAGTTTTTTAAATTTATTCTTAGTTTTATTTATAAAATTGAATTTAATTATATCCTATTATATAAATTCAGTTCTATAAATATAAATATATATTTGTATTTATCACAAATTTGAGGTATTTTAGGTATATTAGTACAATTTACTATTTAATAAAATTTCATTAGAAAATGATGAAAAGGGAAAAAATAATTAAAAAATAAAAATAATTAAAAAAAGGAAAAAATAAGATAAAAATTCAAATAAAAATAAAGTAGGTAAGAGTGTTGCATGATATTTTTATCATTTCTATTTATGAATTTTAAGGGCTTTGCAAGTATAACAGTATTTAGGCAATTGTGAGAATAATAATTTGTTGTAAATCACAAATTCTTGAAAGAATAGACCTCACAATAATTTATAATTATTTATTATTTGATTTTTCTATGGTTTAAAATAGAATGTTATTCTCACAAGTAAATTAAAAACTATCACCTGGCTAAGAGGTCCTTTTTGAGATATTATTGTTTATGTTTTCAAAGTTAGGTAGGTTCAATATTTTTCAATAACTATGTTATTAGAAATTGACTTCTCCTTCTTATTCTTCTTCTTTTTCCCTTTTGTAATGTTTTGAATTCGACTTTTATTTAACGTGAATATTATTATCTTTTTAAATATACAAATATTGTACTTTATGGTCATTTTAGAAGTTCTCTTTAATTTCAAATTTTAGAACAAAGGGCTATGAGAAAAAAAGCTTTTACAAGATAGACAAAAAATAAAATACCCCGAATTAAATCCTACCCTTATGCAATATGACAAGATTGGGCAGAAGAATTTCTATATAATTCGTATTCGATAAAATTATTTCATATTGGGATATGGCAACTATTTAAAGAACATTAACTATCAATTACATCTCAAGCATGCGCTTTGCACTTGTACTATAATTTTCGTTCTCTAGATAAGACTAAGAAGATTTGATGAATAATCATCTGAATGATTTTTTATTTTTATCTAATGAAACTTACTATCTTCTGATAGTGAAGAGAGAAGTGGGTTACATGAGCAATGAAAAATTGCTATTTTTTAAAGGTGAAGTGAGAAGTGGGGCACAAGTGAAAAGTGGAACAATTATTTTTTATAATTTTGAACAGGATTAGTTATCATGTATTTACGGTTTGGGCCTGCTTAATTTTAATATTTTAAGGATCACTATGGTCATTTTAGATTAGACACTAAGTTTGAAAGTGGATTCAGAGCCACCATTCTTGCTACTTTCAAGTGATCATTTTGAAGTATCTATGGCATTTAGATTAATTTTACATTTTCTTAATCAAAGTAAAATCCTTGGATTAATTAATCAATTAAAGCATGCGATGCTCAAGTCAAGTAGCATTTTACTTGAGCTTATCTATGCTCGTGGCTAGAGTTTCTTTAATACTCTGATAAGGGGAAAATTACCCAATTAGTTATAATTTTTTTGTATGAATGTCAATTTAGTCATAAACTTTTCAATTTTACCAATTTAGTTCTAAATTTTCACATGAAATTCCAATTTAGTCATTTTGGTTAATATTCTCTGAAAATTGTTGACGTGGTGGTCCGGTTATTACCAACCGTCTTACATGGCACACTGCCATGTTAGTGATTTTTAATGAAAATTAGCCAAAATGGCTATATTGGAATTTTGTGTAAAGATACATGATTAAATTGGTACAATTAGAAATTTTTAGAATTGAATTGACATTAGTATAATCAATTTACTTCAGCTTGAGTGACTAAAGAAATTTTAGTTGGAGTCAAAGACCATGAACCACATTATGCTCGAAAAGAATCCATGCTCAAGCTTCAATTCACAATTAAGGGGAAAATTTCAAATTAAATGACTGAAATGAAGTCATTTTTTCAAAATAAAACTCATAATATCTTATTTCAAATAAGAGCCCGATTTGGTTAACTTAGTTTCAAATAAGATTCTGAACTCATGACTAGCCAAATCTTCACCAACATACTTATTTCAATAGCTAGATTATGGGACAATTTTGTCCAAAATGATGTAAAACACGGTCTTTTCTAAATTGGTGCTTTGATTTCCTTGGTCGTCTACTTCCCTGTCCAGGCTGCCAGCTATCATGGCCAGCATCCGCGACATCCTACAACTGATGCCAATAAAATGTACCCGCACGCTGGTGTCGCTGAGGATAGACTAACCTTCCCATCAGTCTCCTCATCCTGGTGATCGTCTTAAAGGAGCCAAGGAGCTTGCCGATGAAGGTGTGGCTGTTAGCGTTGATGACGGCGAATCTTCTTCTTCTTCGTCTTTTTCGCTTTTGCATGTATCGACGGCCTCGTCAGCTCTCAATACCGGACATAGTCCAAGGCAAGAGTCCACCCTCTTCGGGCGAAGAAAATAAGGAAAGAAAAGAGAATAAGCCTAGCCTTCCTGTCGGGTTCTCTTGCCCAGTCATCTCAACTTGCGTCTCTCTATCTCTTTTCCCATCACATTTGACAAGTCTTTTCTTTCGCCATTCATCGACTCTTGTTTTGGGTTCTGTGGGGCTTCTTGCGAGAGCGTAGGAGGAGGATTTCTGGGTGAGTGCTGATCGTCGTCAGTTGCTGTGTTAAATATTGGGCAATCGGATTTAGAAGATTACAATCTTATTTTTAGAATATCGATCAAATATTTGCATAATCTGTTGAGAATTTTTATCATTCGTGCATGCCGCATAGTAACTGGAAATGTTAAATATTGACATTTAGCTTTGCACCAGTGAAATCAGGTTTGCTGAGTGCTGTGATATTGCGCTAAGGTTTTATATGTGCTTCATTTTCTCTCTAATTTGATTCGGTGATTAAGTGACTTCTGCTTCCATTGCCTTTTAGTCCGATTATTTAAGGGAGATATCTTTGAAGATGTTGACAATTGAGACAAACTCCCAGAGTACCATCATACCTAATGCTCTGCCATCTAACTCTGCTGGGAATAGCACTATGGACGCGGGTACGGCTTAATTTCCTGTTATTTGATACCATTAATGTAGGAATTAGAATTTCTGTTTTGTTTTTACCCTTACACAGTATATTTTCATTTATGTATTTGTACTTTTTTTTCGTATACATAGTTTTGGGAGGGACATTACAATAGGGAGTCACTTGAGTCCTACAACTTTTATTTTGTGCACTAAAGGCCTAAGACTTGCGATGGTCACGTAGTTTAGCTCTTCCGTTAGCTCTGTTGGCCCAGTTAGGTTTTAGTAGATAGAAAATCTAGGTGGATTTATACATATACATATACATATACATATACATATACATATACATACATACATACATACATACATACATACATACATACATACATACATACATACATACATACATACATACATACATACATACATACATACATACATTAATGGCCACTTAGGATTAAAAAACAATAAAAAATAAAGCCATGCGGCATCTTCCTTCTGACTTAAAATTAATGGATTAAATGGAACGATTTGAGTGCACCAACATTGCAAGTTTTATGCTTAAATACACAAAATGAAAGTTTAGGACATAAGTGCATTAGTGTAATAAATTTTAGGACTTGCCCTGTTGTTGCTTTGACTGAACTTTACACAGTACAAATATATACACTCACTTGCAAGCCATGCAGCTCATGGATTTTTGTTGTAATAACCTGAAGTTAATTTCTTTTTTCCAATCTTTCTCATTTGCAACCTCAAATGCACATTTATACTATGGGCCGCGGTACATTTGAATTTCTCTTTCACATTTGTAATATAGTGATTAAGGAACTAAATGGTCTCGGATTGTTTCATCAGTAGAACTAAATTTGCATTTGTTAAGACCAAGTTTTTCAAAGAGTGGCAGCAAGACTTGAAGTTCTACTATAAAGGGCCAAATGCTTGCATCTTATGTAACTTCCTCCCACCTTTTTGGCCTACAATTTTATCTTTCCTCTTTGTTAAAGTGAGCCTCTCCTGTGGTGTCGGGAGACGCATGCTTGAAAAGACGATTCAGCTATCTCCTTTATTTATTTATTTATTGTAGATTTAAAGATCATTTCAAGTACATGAACTTCACAAAGATTATTATTTAGTACTTGTTGAAAAGAAAATGAGTGGTCATTGTTTGTCTGTGTTCGCATGTCCATTATTTATCTTATATCCTCTGGTCAGAAAGTTTCAAGTTGGAATACGTAGTGCTCTAAAGGTCGTGCTTGTGGTGCATCTATCTCTCATTCCTTGTCTCTATGTGCTATTTGAAGTTAATACTTCTATGCATGACTTGGTCGGTTTCTTGATTGACTAACATGTATATATTGTATGTCATCTTAAGTTGTGCTGTCACAAATTCAAAGTCAAAGCCAACCAATTCCTAATTCCTTAGCTGCGAATCAGCCTCAAGCACGTCAACAGTTATTGGTTCAGAATATTCAGAATAATGTTCCATCTGGAGTTAGCAGCAGCAACAGCAGCAACAGAATATGCTACAGCTGACTCATCTGCAGGCTCCTCAGCTGTCTGTCCTCCAGACACCTTCATTCATGCAGCTGCATTCAATGCAACTGGCTCCTCTAATAAGAAGAAGCTGGTTCTTTTTGAGGAACAGATAATAAACCTTATAAACACACGTAGGCCCAAGAAGACTATACAGCAAGGGCAACTTCGCCCTCCTCATATGCACACATTGCAGCAGCAATCACAACCTCAAATTATGCAAGTGCAGTCACATGAAAATCAAATGAACCCTCAGTTACAATCAATGAATTTACAAGGTTCTGTAGCTTCAATGCAGCAGAACAATATGGGAAATTTGCATCATAATTCCATGTCTTCTTTGTCCAGGGTTTCAAATGCACAACAAATCATGATTAATTCACAACAGCCAAATTCCAATATGGACTCTGGACAAGGTAATGCCTTGAGTGCAACGCAGCAGGTTGCAATGGGATCTATGCAGCAGAATCCTCTTAGTGCTCCACAACAGGTGAACATGAGCACCATGCCGCAACAGGTTGGGGTAAACATGTTACAATCAAATGTTAACACCCATCAGCCTAATTTCAATATGCTTCGACATCGGCATCTCAAACGGCCCAGGGAACAGCTGATGCTATGGGCACAGCAGCTTAAGCAACAGTATCAGCACCATGTAATGCTGCAGCAGCAACTCAAACAACAGCTGCTGCTGCTGCAGCACCAACAACAACATCAGCAGCAGCTACAGCAGGCTAACTGTTGGAGCTATGTCTCAATGCTGCTGTTGATGTGCTGTCATTTTAGTTTATGTGCTGTCATTTTAGTTTTTTCTTTGACTCAGTCAAGTTACTTGTTAGGCAGTTGGTTTGTTAGCTATTTTCTAGGAAGTGGAACAAGTTTGTTTTGCACGTTTGTGTGCAGTTCCAAAGTGGTTATTATTTAGTTCTGTACAAGACAGTTTCTTTTTAAATTGCTGAATGAAGTTCATGCTCTGTTTTCTCCTTCTCTCTCAGCGAAACAGAGAAGTTTTTTGCTGTAAATTATTTATTTCAGCTACAACAGTGGTATCGGAGCATCTGTGGGATCTTAAGGGACTGTGAAGTGAGGGTAAGTGAGTAAAAACTGCTTCCAATCTGCAAAGAAAAAACTAAAATGACAGCATATCAATAGCAGCATTGAGACATAGCTCCAACAAACTCCTCCTTGGATCAGTTGCTGTTGCAAACTCCTATTTCCTCTCTTAACAACTCAAATCTTCCAGCTTGCAGTGGCTTTGTGAACATGTCTGCAAGCTTATCTTCAGATCTACAATAGACCAACTTAACTTCACCACTTTATTGCTTTGCTCTTGGTTTTGCCTGTTTCTCTTGGTGTTCCAAAAAGCAAGAGATTGTAGCTCAGTCCACTATAGAGGCTGAGTTTATAGCAGCTACTACAGCTGCAAATCAGGCTTTGTGGCTGAAGAAGATAATAAAGGATCTATGGTTTAATTATGGTGATTGCATTGAAGTTAATGTGGACAATCAGGCTGCATTAGCAATATCACAGAATCCATTTTTCCATGGCAAAACCAAGCATTTTAAAGTAAAATTCTTCTTTCTACGTGAAGTACAACAAAGTGGTGAAGTTAAGTTGGTCTATTGTAGATCTGAAGATCAGCTTGCAGACATGTTCACAAAGCCACTGCAAGCTGGAAGATTTGAGTTGTTAAGAGAGAAAATTGGAGTTTGCAGCAACAACTGATCCAAGGAGGAGTTTGTTGGAGCTATGTCTCAATGCTGCTGTTGATGTGCTGTCATTTTAGTTTTTTCTTTGACTCAGTCAAGTTACTTGTTAGGCAGTTGGTTTGTTAGCTATTTTCTAAGAAGTGGAACAAGTTTGTTTTGCACGTTTGTGTGCAGTTCCAAAGTGATTCTTATTTAGTTCTGTACAAGACAGTTTCTTTTTAAATTGCTGAATGAAGTTCATGCTCTTTTTTCTCCTTCTCTCTCAGCGAAACAGAAAAGTTTTTTGCTTTAAATTATTTATTTCAGCTACAACACTAACCAGCAGCAACTCAAACAACAGCTGCTGCTGCAACAGCAACATCAGCAGCAGCTACAGCAGGCTAACCAGCAGCAACTCAAACAACAGCTGCTGCTGCAGCAGCACCAACAGCAACATCAACAGCAGCTACCGCAGGCTAAGCAGCAGCTACCTTCGCAACTGCTCACTCATCAAAGGCGTTCCAACTTCCAACTCCGGAATGCAGCTTGGGCTCTGCTGTTATTATTAGTTGTCATCTACTATTGAAGTCTATCTTCTTTCGTACTTTATGTTACTCTGAAAACATTTGGAGTCGAATATGGTGCAGATCGTGGATGTGCTGCTCAACTTGCGTCACATAAATTTCCAAAAGAAAAGAGAGAGAGAGAGAGAGAGAGAGAGAGAGAGAGAGAGAGAGAGGAGAATAGAGTTGCGACTTTGTTTTAAATCTACCATAATCCATGCAGGTGCAAATTCTAGGTGCACAAATATATGGATTATGAAATGAATAAGAACGGATATATTTATGTAATCTCCTTTAATATAAATTCAAGAAATCATGGAGAAAGTAAAAGTTCAGAAGGAAATGAATAACACAATAAACAAGTGAGTGCTGCATGAGTAGCGAGAGGTCCTAATCGTAGCGTTCATGTTTGCTTTTGCGTTGATAAGTACAGCGTGGCAAGATTCTAAGTAAGTTTTTGAGATATTAGTCATGACTTTATCGGGATAGATTTCTCTACTTGATTAGAAAAGATGGGGTGGGCAAAGCCCGAGGGCTGCCTCGGCATATCGAGTATTGTTGTGTCGTAAATGTTCCAAGAGATTCCAAGGCCAGCTTAGTGCCCGGTAATTTCAGCTCCAACTTCTCCATGTCTCTGTTATTTTCTGAACACTTCATTTCCGATGGAGGATGGATGTTTTGATGTGATAATATGACGTCTGAGGTATCAATGTGCTTTGTGAATCTCCAGCAAATGCATTCCAAGTGTAAGGATCGATCCATGCATGACTCCAAGCTTAAAAGTCCAATGAGATTGAACTCCATTTTCAGTGGGTATTATGGTAGAAAAAAGTATCAGAATCTTATGCTCAAACCCAGATTTAGACCTTGTAATTGCACAAGCATGCAGGATTCTTCCTCTTTCTTTGTTTCCTTCTTTTTTTCGTTGTCTTTTTAAGGGGGTGAAGTGTCAAGTACACTTTTAAATCAGCCAAGAAGTGCTTTTTGAATTTTCCACCACCATAGGAGTATATCATTCTAGATTTTTATGGTTTATGTTTTCAAGGTTAGGCACGTTCAATGTTTATTTAATAATTATGTGATTAATAATTGACTTTTGTTTTTTTCTCGTTCTTTTTCCTTTTGTAGTCTCTTAAATTTGACTTTTAGGTCAATCATACAAATGTTGAACTTTTATTGTCATTATAGAAGTTCTTTTCTATTTTGAAATTTAGATAGAAAGGCTATAAGAAAAGGCTTTTGTAAGACAGAAAAACATATCTGAATTAAATCCTACCCTTACGCAATATGAAAAGATTGGATAGGAGAATTTTCACCATCATAGGATTTTGATAACCGTTTGACATTGGATTATGGCAACAATTTAAAGAAAATTAAATAATAACTAGATCTCAAGCATGCTTTGCACATGTGGACTTGTTTTCTTCCTCTCAATAAGATTAAAAAGATTCTATGAACAATTGAATGAGTGATCATTTTATTTTTATCCAAACAAGGATGTAATGGAATTCATTTCTAGGATTAAAGAGAGAAGTGGGTTCCATGAGAAATGAAAATTTGCTAATTTTTAGAGTAAAGTGAAGTAGGTCCTAAGTGAAAAGTGAAACAATTATTACTTTTATAATCTTGAGGAGTAACAATTAATACTTGCTTAATTTTAATATTTTATAGATTACTATGATCATTTCTAGATTAGACACCAAGTTTGAAAATTGTTACTATTTTCAATTGATCATTTTGAAGTATCTATGACATTTATATTACTTTTTATATTTTCTTAATTATGATAGAATCCAAGGATTAATTACTCAATCAAGGCATGCACTGCTTAAGTCAAGTAGCAATTATATTAGTCTCCTTTAATACTTTGAAAAGAATTTACTCCAGCTCGAGTGACCAGAGAAACTCCAGTGGGAGCCAAAGACCACTGCCCCGTTAAGCTCCAAAAGAATCAATACTCAAGCTAAATTCACAACTAGGACTATTAATTAAAGAGAGAATTTCAAATAAAGAGTTGAAATGAAACCGTTTTCTCAAAATAAGATCAAAAGCGAATCTTGTCTTAAATAAAAGTCTAAAGTGGTCAATTTGTAGTAGAAGCCAAAGAAAGTGAATATGCACACCGGCGCCGTCGTTGAGGGCGCACTAAGAATGTGTTTAGTAACGATTCTTTTCTTGAGAACAATTTTTGATTAGAAATGATTTTTTTTATTCTGCTCCCAAGAACAATTTCTAAGTATTTAAAGTGTTTGATAAACTGTTTAAATTTTTTATTCCATAAATAGAAATGCGTTTGGTAAACATTTTTGATCTTTTAATTCTTTTGATTTTTAATACTTTTTGTTATGATTTTTTTCCTTTTTTTTCTTTTCTCTCCTTCTTCCTCTTGGCCACCGCCACCGATGGTGGTTGACAAGCGGCCGGGCGAGGCCAAGCCTCCCCAAATCTAGGTGAGGGTCGGCGAGGCTCGTCCAACCACCGGCAAGGCTCGACCTTGCTAGGCCAAGGTGAGGCCCGACCTCATGCCACCTGAGCAAGCTCAAGCCTCGTCGATGGCTAGGCGAGGCTCCATTGAGCTTACTGGACCTCGTGCGGTTGCTCATCAACGGCGGCCCAAGGGCGGCGATGGGGTGGGAGGAGGAAGAGGAAGAAGAAGAAGAAAGGGAAGGGGAAAAAAGAAAAGAGAGAAAATAGAGAAAAAAACTGATTCTTAGAATTATTCTCGGAAGCGAGAATCAATTTTTTTTCTTCTCGATTCTACTCCAAATCTATTCCTCAGAACAAATTTGTTCCCGAAAACAAAAAATTTACCAAACAAATTTCTGTTCCAAATTTGCTCCCGGGAACAGAAGAACATAATCAGTTGTTCTCGGGAGTATTAACAAATAGGCCCTAACCTTCCTATCGATCCAAGGAGCTTGTCAATGAAGGTGTGGCTTTTGGGGATGACGGTGGATTTAGTGGTAGTTGGGTCAAGCTAAACTAGGCCGGTAATAAACCCGGCAAATGCAATTGGATGGTTCGGTTAGTGTTACTAGCACAACACAGGAGAGTAGTTCGTGTTAGTGGTGTTCAGTTTTGGGATGGTTCGGTTACCATCCTGGAATCGGGAATTAAACCAAAAAGATCCATTCTTAGTTTGTGAAATTGGAAAGCGTCTCATCTCATTCTAGAACCGAACTAACTACCCAAGTGGATTTAAGAAGTAGTGGCGATATCTTTTTTCTTCACTATTCCTTGCTAGGTTGCTGCCAGGTTGCAAGTGTTGTGGTATAGTCTAAACTCGCATTTTTTAGTATTTAAGATCTTTAATAAATTAAAATTTTGACAGAAAAGTGTTAAAGGTGTAGCAAAATATGATTAAATATCATTTTTTTCAATTTGGATAGTTTGTTCCACCCTTGAAATCAGAAATTAGACCGACAACCAACAATTCCAAATGCTAGAGCTGGTTGGTTTGGGCTAGTTCCAATGCTCACCCTTATTTTATGTATTGGATTTGCCAATTTATGGGTATAATTTTAGTGGGCTAGGTGTTCAAGCTCTTGTTTCCTCTCCAAAAAGCTGAGAAGAGAAGGCTTCCAAAGAAGGAAAAAACAAGCATGCTTTATTCGTTGAAATAAGCATGCATATGCACGCGAAGATTTATCCTTTTGATGAGCTTAGGGTTTTATTTGAAGTTAAATTTGATACTTAAGGGTCTTTTTTGAGATGAGATCTACTTTAAGCTCTTTCTTCTAAAGAAATGCCTCTGCTACATGCTCTTGTTTGAAAATTTCCCTTAATTAAACTCGAATCTTAGATTAAGTGATCATAAGTTATTAGGGATTTCGAAGTTATCGCTTGAAAGGAATCGGGCAAGCTTGGACCCAACACATGCCGTAAACTCGGCTCGACCTGACCCCTTTTTGGACAAGAGGGGTCTAAGGCAAGACCACGTACGACGCAACAAAAACGAGGAGATAGGTGGCCACCTCAATAACGACGAATCTTCTTCTCATGCTTCTCCTTTGTCTTCCACTTTGCTTTATATAATATCAACACATATTTGAGTAAGTCTTAAAACTGTTTTGTCTGAACTTTAAAACATAAACACAAGATATTTCTACCTTATCGGGAAATAAAAATTTACAACTTAGAATGAGGAATGCGAGGCATTCAGAATCGGCACGTAAATATAATGAATGAAGTCTAGGCTTGGCACCGTCACTAAAGGGACTATTGTTGACAGCTTTCATAGGTGGAAACACTCTTGAAAAAGAATAGATCAACGAAGATGATCTCAAATTTGCCTTACTATGAGCTCATGATGTAAAAAGTACTGACACTTTCTACAAGTCTTTGTGTTATATCGGATACTTCGACATGTGTCCGGCACTCTCTTACACTCTTTGACACCCTTCGACATTTTCTAATACTCGATCAACACGGATTGGAAAATTTGATATTTAGTCAATTTTCTTAACACTCTCCAATACTCATGTTTGGAATTTTGACATGCGAGTTCGCAATTTTGACACCTGATTCCAACATGCACAAATCATTTTAAAAATTTTCAATAAATAAGGAGTCAAAATGTAAATTTATAAAGAAACAAAAATAAAAACAGATAAGAAGAAAAATTTAGTCTTCTATTCTCTTTTGATTTTTACTTTCCATGACATAGAATTCACCTCAACTTTGTTTTTTTCTTTTTCTCTTCCAACATGCCAAAATACGCAAGAATGTTGATTGCTTGTTTTTTCCTCAAAGTTTTCTAAATTATTGGAGTGAGTTGAATTTATTAAATTGAAATAATGAATGATATTAACAAACAATAGATCAATATTTTTAGTAAAAATTCATTATAGGTTTTTTATTATTTATTTGTTTATAAATTTAAATTAATTTAATTTAATTGAAATAACTAAATATAAAAGTATATATTTAATATATAACGTATTTTAATGTGTCGAAATTCTTTATTTTTCTAAAAAATAATTTATGGTGGTATAATATCGCTGTGCATCGGCATCGGTTTTGCTTAGCCCGTCAACCTCCGACCACCTCGTCAGCTGTCGGTGCCAAACAAAGTCCAAATCAAATCCACCCTCTTCCGGCGAAGGAAATAAGGAAAAAAAAAAAGCAAAAGCCCGACCCTTGCTTTTGGCGGGTTCCTCCTCCCCTAGCCGAATCGTCTCAGCTTGCGTCGCCTCCTTCCCCATCACATTTTGGCCACAAAAAAGTCTTCTACTTTCGGCTATTCATCGGCTCTAGGGCCTTTGGGAGAACGTGGATGGAGGAGGGTCTGTGGGTTTTTTTGGGTTCCCGAATCCGAGGTGATTGTGGTTGGTTGTGCGATTCGAATCTGCGTTTGCGTTTGCGCGTGCGTGGGTGTGTGTTGGTTGGTGGGTGCGTGCTGATTGTCGTTTGTTTGCTTTGTATAAGTGTCTTGCGGGTGTTGAGGTTTTTGAGGAGCAACAATGATGGATAATAATAACTGGAGGCCCACGCCGCCGGGTGGTGTGGGAGGCGGCGGCGGCGGCGGCACTGAAGCTGGGCTCGACGAGGGCGATTGGAGGTCTCAGTTGCTGCCCGAATCGCGGGAGAGGATTGTCAACAAGATGTGAGTGCCTCCTTCCTTCGCTTGGGTTTTCCTTTTGATATTTCATCGTTTCGCAGGGATCAAGTGTGGAGATTATGAGGGATCGTTGCGTAGGAGTGATTTCCCTGGGTTTACTAGTTTGTTAAAGGAAGTAGTGGTTTGCTTTTGAAATATGGTCATGTTATTTGGTCGAGGCGCGACATGAATTCTGAGGAATCTTTGGCTGTAAACTTTTTCTCGTTTGATAGTTTAGGTTTAGTAAGTCTCGATGTGGGATTTTGCAGGTACATAGGCTGTAACTCATGTTATTGTAATTCGGACGTAATTCTTTCGTAAGTGTAGAGGTAAGGCCATGTGGCTTTTTGGCAGGAAATCAGTAATAGGACGATTTCCTGTTAAGCCGGTAGCAAAAATTTGTGTATCTGGAACCTGAGGATTTTTCAGTCTCTTGTAGCTCGTAGGTTGTGTTATTTTCTATTAGTCCCAAATTTATTGGTCCGTATAAGCTGTTACTGGAAGAGGTACCTGGGCAATCAGGTGCTAATGGGTGGTTTGGGGTAAATTCGTTGGTTCTTGTGTATGGAGCTTTGGTTGGAAAATGGTTTTGTTGATTTAATGGGGAGAAAACTAGACCTGGAGGAGGGTACTTGGTTTTGAAGATACAGAGTGGATGACTAAATCTAGTCAATGAGCACTTGGACTTAGGCTTTGGAAGCATGTGAGGCAAGGATGGGATGCTTTCAAAAACCGACTTATTATTAGAGTGGGGAATGGTAGGCATTCTATGATGTGGGATGACATGTGTTGTGTTGAGACACTGCTTTCAAACACTTATTCCCGGATGTGTATGCACTAGCAAGAAACAAGAGAGCTAGGGTGGTTGATTGTTGGAAGACTGAAGATGGAGAAATGATGTGGGAGATTAATTTCTTACGTAGTGCTCAAGATTAGGAGCACGGAGCTTTCTTGAATTTTTTTCGATTTGTCGTATTGAGTGAGGTCAAATGTGAAGGCGATAGGTTACATGGAATTGCTGTAACTCTGGAATATTTTCTGTCAAATCCTTTTATCCTGATCTCCTTTCTACTCAGATGCCATTACAACAGAGCACACTTTTCCCATGGACATCTATTTGGAAAGTCGAGATCCCATTGAAGGCTTCGTTTTTTGCTTGGGACTCTGCTTGGGGATGTATTCTTACTTTGGATAATGTTGAGAAGAGAGGAAAATATGGGCTAGTAGTTGTTTTTTGTGCAAGACTGCAGAAGAGAGCGTGAATCACTCACTTTTACATTGTACCTGGACCAGAAAGATTTGGGCTGCAGTTTTTGCAACATTAGCAGTGAACAGTGTGACATGAACTTGGGGCTTGGAGAGGGACTTTCAGTTTGTGTGCTGGAAAGAAACTGGTTACTAAGATGATTTTTCTCCTCTCTTTTTTTCCGCTCATTTTTAGAGAGAGGAACAAAAGGGCATTACAATGAGTTGAATCCTTGTGGGATTCTTTTAGGGATAATTGGTCATACACTCTTCACTTTTGGTAGCAGGAAATTCCAATTTCATGCATCTAGTTTGTTGGAAATGTTAAAAACAGTTGTTGGTCCGTAATTTTGTTTATTGGTGGCTTCTACCTAAAGCCATTCCATTAGGGGTGGTACCCGTTTGGTTCCTTCTTAATGAAATCCTATTTATCGTTGAGGACAAAAAAAATTTGGTGAGAAAATTTTTGGCTCAAGTGCAAATCTCTTTTGATATGCAGAATGAGGACTTTGAAGAGACACCTTCCTGTTTCTGGTCCAGAGGGTTTGCAAGAACTCAAGAAAATTGCTCTGAGGTTTGAGGAAAAAATTTACACTGCTGCAACAAGTCAGGTATTATATGATGTCCGTGCCTTTTGTGATTACTTGGTATCTAGTTTCTGTGTGGATAAAGGATGCATAAACAAACTGGATAGGTTTGTGCTTAAAATTTAGGGAAGTAATCTTTTTTTTGCATTATCCGTTGAGAATTTTTCTCATTTGTGCATGCTGCATAGTAACTGGAACTGTTACAATATTGACATTTAGCTTTGCATCAGTGAAACCAGGGTTGCTCAGTGCAGTGATATTGCCCTAAGGTTTTATATGTACTTCATTTTCTTTATAATTTGATTCAGTGATTAAGTCATTTCTGCTTCCTTTGCCTTTTAGTCTGATTATTTAAGGAAGATATCTTCAAAGATGTTGACGATGGAGACAAAGTCTCAGAATACCATACCTAATGCTCTGCCATCTAACTCTGCTGGGAATAGCACTAAGGATGTGGGTACGACTTAAGTTCCTGTTATTTTGTTTTATTATCTCCCAATACAGTATATGATAGTGTTGCCCCAGTTCAACACTATTATAACTCGAACCTGCATCAAGGGACTCAGTTCTAGCACATCAATTAGGCCTTCTTCTATGGGAAAATCTTTAGGTATTACTCATGAAGTGTGACACATTTATGCCCATTGCACCAGCTATTTTGTTGGAAAAAGCTGCCATTCTCTCATAAGTGAACCATAAAAACAAAAATAGCACCAACAAGATTGGACACTGATCCCAACACATATATCAGACCTCTGCAAAGTGCATATGGTAGTTTTCTAGCCGATTATCAGCCCATCTCTGAACAGGCAGTAGGAAGGACTGTAATAACGACATCTCATGAAATCCATCACCAACATCGACTTTGGAATGCAAGCTTCTTAAGTGTGACCTCTCCTGTGGACCTCTCTGCTCCTTTAAAGGAATTTTCTTTAATTGATGAATGGCATGTCGAATCATTCGTTGTTCGTTGGTCATAACATACTGTGGTCAAGCAACCCAGTACCAGCGACATATCAGAATGCAACAACGAGACAAATAATGACACTAAATAATTAGTAGAATTCCTCCATTCGACCAAAAGAACATGTCAGAAATTTTAGACGAGAAAAGGAACAGATGCAGCAAATTAATAAAGAGTCCATTAACTGACTTGTGGGAAATCTTAACCAAGATTGTATTGCTATGAGGCCCACCATATGCTGCCATAAAGCAAGCCACACCAGACACTTCATACTTAGGCCAGATATAAACTCACAGAACATGATGATTTTACATGTATAAGAAACTGTTGAGAATAATGATGCGGAAGACAAATTTGAGGAATTTCTATATAATTTGATATATCCATAATGAGGATTACATCTGCCTATTTATAAGGTTTATGAGATGACTACTAAATGTAACATATCAATCAAGAATATGCACTATCAAATGAGATTTATACATAATCCTGAAAGATATTCACAACCAAATAGATCTCCTAATATTGCTATCATCCACCCTCAAATGCAAGGTGACTTGAGTTTGAAAAAAATAATCCAAACAATATCACAAAATCTTTGATTAAAATGAGCTCAACGGATCCAAGGAGAGGCAGCACACGGTGGTGCATGTGATCACTCTAGCTTCCATTGACAAGAAGATTTCAATATGTCGATAGTCTAACATCAGCAAATCTGGTGGTGGAGTTAGCTTTTCGAAATGAGAAGTGAAAAGAATTGGAGGTATTATAGCCTCCTTTCCTAAGGCAATCCTAGTGCCTCGGGTGCACTCCGCACCCAATACACCTTAGAAATTTCCCAATTTTATATGCGGAAGACAGATTTGAGGAATTTCTATATAATTCGATATATTCATAATGAGGATTACATCGGCCTATTTATAAGCTTTATGATATGACTATAGAAGATAGCATATCATTCAAGGATATGCACCATCAAATAAGATATATACATAATCCTGAGAGATATTCATAATTAAGTAGATCTCTTAATATCACTAACAAAAACTACAACAGAATTTATATTGACCCAAGCCTCTCGGAACAATACATATGTATACAGCAAAAGTAATGTTTGAAACTCAACCAATGCCAGTATCCAATTCACCAGTAGAATATTGGCAGGCGTGATGAAAGGAGAAGTTATCTACAAGAAAGCTTATTGTGGGAAAGGATCCACAAAAGTTCCTTCACTTCAGGTCTTTATATTAGCACTATACAAAAGGCTGCAAATTGGCAAATTCAGAAAAGGTCACAATTCTTTTGCAAGACTTGGCTCAATCCATCAGCTCATGGTCCCTTTTGCCAGGATGGCCTCTAGAGCATGTGAAGTAGGGTTTTTTTTATTAAAAAAAAAAGGAAAGTAAAAGAAAAATAAGTGATGAAGAAGGGAAGGGGGTGAAAGCCTGCAAAGTAACATGCAAGAATATATGGGGCGGCACTTACCAGCATTTTCTACTTTATTAGGGGTAAAATGAGTTGACACTTTCAAAAGCATCGATTTGAGAAATCCTCAAAAGCGCATTCTAGATACCTAATAACCATCACGAACTACCATAACATTACCTGACGGAATAGTATCCATGCATAGCACGTGTAGTGCATGGTCTCTGTGATTCCTAAAACACGCCATGTGGACTTCAAAAGTTCAAGTATTTCTTCAACTTCCTGTAAAAGAGTAAGTGAGAATAACTATAAGTGGAACAGACTACGACTTGTGAACAAAATATGTCATATTTGTACAAACTAGATAATAGGCCATAGATTATGCTACTTCTCCCCAGGGAGGAGAAATCAAAATTTCAGTTCAGAATATGGAAAGTTCAATTCATTTTTTACTATCTACTATGAAGTGGAAACCAAAGCATGAAGTGATCCTCACCAAATAACCTAAAATCAGATGATGTGTCTTTAGCATAGCTGCAACTTTAGCTTTGACTTTTAGTTATAGCTCACTATGAGTTATAGTAATATTCAACACCTCAAATCTCTAAAGTCACATATTTGTAATTGGAGAAGTCATACATATTTTATTTTGAGATTCCAAAAATCATATGGTGTTTGCCTTTTGGCTTTTATTCAAAGCTAACATTAGGAGGGCAAAGCCCCCGAAACACTTAAACTCTTGAACAGTTCAACCTCACTGCAACACACATTAGGATATTTAAATCTCTTAGAAAGCGAAGGACAATAAGCACTAACTTCTGTCAGCTTTCCCTCATCCAATATGTCAAAGACACTAAGAAGCAGTTTCTCGTGTAGCCTGACATTTAGATGATACCCATCTGCCCAGTGGCAAATTTCACCAGTCTAGTCACCACGCGCTGGCCTTTCAGCAAGTGGAATAGTAATGCCCTTAAGAGACCTCAGACATTCTGTCCGCTGTATTTCACTCACTGAAGGTGCGAGAGACTGAAACAAATTCAAACGAACATAGGCAATATCAGAGATATGAAAACATGCAAACGAGCGATGGAGAAGCCAACTTTACCAAAGCGCAACTCAAGAAGCTGTTAGGGAAAACTACTTCTCATTAATATCATATTGTCAAAACAGTCTCTACACACTTAAATGGAAAAGTGCTAGCAGAATGCAGTTAAAGAAAATTGTAATCATCAACCTCAGAATGATCAGAATTTATTAGTTATTGCCATTAGGGCCATGAGGCTCCGGTACTTTGAAACTCAATTGAGAATGACCATACTCTAGAACTAAATTCCCATCCCACGTTGGTGAAAGCAACACAACATGCATGAACAGAACCTCCCTGAACTGAAAAGTCAATACTAGAACTAGTAGCAAAGCGAGAAAGCTAACATAGGAGATTCCATAAGGAAAGAAGGTAAAGGCCAACATATGCTTTGGAAAATGAATGATGACAACAGAATGCAATGGTATGAACAAGTGGTGTGGAGCCAACAAAAGGTGAACCTCAGATTCTTCATTCTTCACCGGAAGCATCCTAAGCTCACTCGCTTTCCTTCCAGATTCCTTCCAGCCCCTCTTCCAACATGTTTAACTGCACTGATACAAAACATATTAACTGAAGTGTTCAATACAATATTGCTATTGTGTCAGGTTGACTTATCCCCAGACACAGGGATAAACAACCGTACCAACATAGATCTAATCCAACCAATAACTACAGCAAGGCAGGGGGAAGGGAAAGAACTTACCTGCCTTTTTTGCCATTTTATATATGCCTTCTTGTCAGAAAATTCTGTACGGGAAATACAGCATAGCAATTCCAGTGGAATTAGCAGGGTGTCCATTCTCTTTCCAACCTTTCCCGCAAGCGCGTTTAACAGCCCTTGTTCTGATGTCCATTGCCTCGGATATCTGTCCTCACAGTAAAGGGATTAACAACAGATTTTTTGTTTCACTCTTAAGTCATGACAAAGCAACAAAAAGGTAAATAAAAAAATGTGTCAAAAAAGAGAGAAGTTAAGAGTCTCTCCAAAGCACCTCCATCTGTACACGCATGGACTCCAACAGACCAACCAATCCTGGCGCTCGTTGAGATTGGGACACCAAATTTTCACTTCTACTGCGTCCAAGCTTCCTCATCAACCTGGACCTCTTATCCTTCTTTTTCTCTTTAGATGGAACGATAAGGCCCCTGTTTTGGCAATATAATAGACATGGGCAAAAGGCATGATTTTAGGCAGGGTTCGATCAATGTGCCAATTTAAAATGGGCTATATTACCATGTGAAGAAAACTTATTGCAAAAGAAACAAGATTATAAATATACTCTGCAGCACCAGTGCAAGCCAGAAGGATTTTGTACGCACTTTTGCGGAGATTGTCATCAGTGATACCTAACGAGAAATTAAAGTTCAGTCATATCATTCCATGCATTTGGTTTCCAGCAAAGTTAGTAGAATAATGCCCTCCAGTCTTGATAATATCAGTCAATGTCTAAGGTTTCAAGCAATAGATTAGAGCATACCATCATGCACGTAACATTAAATAATTTCCTTTTTGTGTAAGTTAAAAGAAGCATCACTCGGAGAGCACCAGAATGGTAACAAACTATGCAAAGAAGCATAATTTACAACTAAAATGGGCATGAAACTTAGCATTGCCACAATATTGTCATATATGTGCATGGTGAAAAATGTAAAGCCTTGATAGTATAAACAGAAATTGAAACTCCTTAAAAGCTTTTCCCTTCGTAAACACGATATCTCTGCACTTGAAAAGAAGCTTTGCCAAGCTATTAACTCTTTCTGACAACCCAACAGGGAGGAAACCACATCACAGCAGTGCAGATCCACAAGGACAATAATAAGAAGAGAAAAACAAAATCAACCATGTTTCTATCTAACATGACCTATCTTTCTTCCGGAAAACCTCGATTAAATGTGCCTTGACAGCCTATCAGAGACACCTACTGAAATCATGCATCTCGCTCATTAAAGTTACCTGTTGCAAATTATGAAATTTCAAGGCAAGTAAACCAGAACATATGCTATTTAAGTTACCTGTTGCAAATGGAGGCAACACTGGCACAAGATCTGCTGCATCATTGATAATCCGTCGCAACATTCTACGACTGTCAACTTCCTCAATCTCTTCATCATCCTCAAAGTCATCAATGTCATCTACAGTGAGTTCTCGAACTCGTGGAGAGTTGAAAGACTCTGCTGTTGATACACTTGATAAAACGAGTGACACAGCAATATCAGGAATGGGAGATGGTGCAGAAGGAATGGGTGATGGCATGAAAGAAGAGATTGCTGGTGCCGTAAAAGCAGTAACAGGTAGAGGCTCCCTTCTCGGAGGTGAACCTGAAGACTCAGGATTTGTAACCACAAAAAACTCATCACTGGAACCTTCGTTATTCTACAGAAGGGAAAAAAAGGATAAAGCTTCAAAACCAGATCAGTATAACGAAATCACGATGACAAGATAAGGGGATAGAATCACCCTCAAGCAGGCATCTCTTCGGAAAGTTACATTGTAACAAAAAATTAATTATTGAAAAGAACTGGATACATAAAGCTTCATGAATTGAATGGCAAGGTAAGTCAAATCAGGACACCGGTGATAAATCACATGTTTGACAGTATACAGTAGCCAATTACCCAACTATCTGCAGGAAAAGCAATTTCTAATAAGATGAGCAATATAATGACAAATGAACCGCAGGCCATAGCTATATGTGGTAAAACAGTATGATCGTGATAGTCCCTGATAGCTTCGGATAGTTCAAGCATTTCACCTGCATCAACAAAGCGCAACGCAGATAAGAACACCATCAGGGAACAATGAACTGCAATGACCTAGAAAGCTGAGCACCACTTTTAGCACAATTGAGAACATAATCGACACTGACTTGGTCAAGATCCACATCATCTAATGAAACAGCACCAGGAGGCATCGTAACTTTCTTGATTAAGGGTGCCAGAAAGTATGAAGCTAAGAAGAATACGCCTGCCTCGTCGATACCGTTGAAGAAGCTCCAGTGCATTTTCCCTAAATCAACCAAACGTTGGGGAAAATGATAAATTCAGCATCCACTTAAAAAGAACCAAAAGAAAAAAGACATGGAGAAGATATAGGGACACATACTCTTCCATGGCAGTTTCAACAGATTTAAATAAATTCGAATTCCACTGAATTTGATCGTCGCTGTAAAATAAATGCATGATCAAATTAAGAATAAACTGCTAACATCTTACATCCATCCACAACCAATTAAATATCGTTATCCCTCATCAAGAATAATGAAGAGGTCAATAATATATTGTGTGCGGTCCAGTTATTACCAACCGTCTTAAATTTTCGCACGAAATTCCAATTTAGTCATTCAGGTTAATATTAACCGAAGGTTATTACCAACCGTCTTACATGGCACACTACCATATTAGTGATTTTGGGTAAAAATTAGCCGGAATGACTATATTGGAATGTTGTGTAAAGATACATGACTAAATTTGTAAAATTGAAAATTTTAGAATTGAATTGACATTAGTATAATAAATTTACTTCAGCTTGAGTGACTATGAAACTTTAGTTGGAGCCAAAAAGACCATGAACCGAAAAGAATCCATGCTCAAGCTTGAATTAACAATTAAGGGGAAAATTTCAATTTAAATGACTGAAATGAAGTCATTTTCTCAAAATAAGACTCATAATATCTTATCTCAACTAAGAGCCTGATTTGGTTAACTTAGTTTCAAATAAGACTCTAAACTCATGACTAGCCAAATCTTTACCGACATACTTATTTCAAAATGATGGACAATTTTGTCCAAAATGATGGAAGACACGGTCTTTTCTAAACTGGTGCTTTGATTTCCTTGGTCGTCTACTTCCCTGCTGCCAGCTATCACGGCCAGCATCGTAACATCCTACAACTGATGCCAAATAAAATGTACCCGCACGCTGGTGTCGCTGAGGGTAGACCAACCTTCCCATCAGTCTCCTCATCCTGGTGATCGTCTTAAAGGAGCTTGCCGATGAAGGTGTGGCTGCTAGCGTTGATGACGGCGAATCTTCTTCTTCTTCGTCTTTTTCGCTTTTGCATGTATCGACGGCTTCGTCAGCTCTCAATACCAGACATAGTCCAAGGCAAGAGTCCACCCTCTTCAGGCGAAGAAATTAAGGAAAGAAAAGAGAATAAGCCTAGCCTTCCTGTCGGGTTCTCTTTCCCAGTCATCTCAACACGCGTCTCTCTATCTCTCTTCCCATCACATTTGAATTTTTCTTTCGCCATTCATCGATTCTTGTTTTGGGTTCTGTGGGGCTTCTTGCGAGAGCGTAGGAGGAGGATTTGTGGGTGAGTGCTGATCGTCGTCTGTTGCTATGTATTAACCAAATATTGGGCAATTTGGATGTCGAAGATCACAATCTTATTTTTGGAATACCAATCAAATATTTGAGAGATTTAGGATCTTTTATCTTTGGAAGTTTAAAAATTTTCTAATCTTTTAGTAATCTTGAGTATATAAATACCCAACTAAGCTTAATAAAAATACATAACAAATAATTTTTGCTTCAATAGGTTGACGCGGCCATAACTCTCGTTACAAACCCCTTTTCTGCACTTCCTCCATTTGGATCTGCTCGCCATATCTTTGAGGAGTGATAGTGATGGACGACAGTGACTGGGATTTTGCAGGTACGTAGGCGGGTAACTCTAGTTATTTTAATTTGGACGTAGTTCTTTCTTAAGTGTATAGGTAAGGTCGTGAGGCTTTTTGGCAGGAAATCAGTGACAGGATGATTTCCTGTTATGCTGGTAACAAAAATTTATGACACCTTCATTCATGCAGCTGCATTCAATGCAACTGGCTCCTCTAACTGGTCTCCAACAAAATCAACAGTCTTCAATTTCACAGTCAACACAATCCATGCATCAGCAACATCAAGGTCTGAGGCAACAGCAGCCTCAGCAGGCTGTTTATCAACCGCAAGCATCTTTGTCGCAGCAGCCAATGTTGACTCCCCAGCAGCACCAGCTGCTTTAGCTTTCTTATCAACAGATGATGCAGCAGAACCAGTTGGCTGGTCAACATAGTAAAATGGGAGATGTGCAGCAGCAGCAACAGCAGAGATTGCAGATGCTGCTGCTGCAACAAAACAAGCTCACAAATATTCATCATCAGCAAATGGCACCTCAAACAAATGTTTCTTGGTTGAATCAGCAGCAACAATTGGTTGGGTCTCAATCTGGTAACTTTAGCGTGCAGGTTGGTCAGCACCCAGTCCATGTGCTTCAACAGTCCAAAGTTCCTGTGCAGCAACAAATACAAGGTGGCACATAAAATTTGCTAGCCTCTCAAGGACAACAATCACAAGCACAGCCAATGCAGCAACAGTTGATGTCACAGATTCAACAGCAACCTGCACACTTGCAGCAGCAAGTGGGCCTGCAACAACAGGCCAATTTATTGCAGGGAGATATGCATCAGAGACTTCAGGCATCAGGATCATTGGTTCCACTGCAGAATGTGATTGATCAGCAAAAGCAGTTGTACCCATCCAAAAGATCCCTTTCAAAGACATCAACAAGTAAGTCTTTCTGGTAACTGTCCTAGTTTTGTTTCTTTCTTGCTATATTCCCTGCAAACAAAATATTCTTATATCTTAAATTATAGATGAAGAGTTATTCTTCCACTTTTGTAGTATCTTTGCCCAGACAGAACATTCCGCCAGGGGTGACTTGCAAGAGGAGGCTTACCAAAAGGTTTTGTGCCAGAGTTTTGTTTTATTCATTAATTTTATGGAACGCATGTATTATGCGTGATACTTCTCATATTTTTCTATGGGTTTTACTAGTTTGTTGGTGACTGATCTTTGTTGCTGGACTTTAGTTGTACGGTTTAGTAGGATACAAAAGTACAAAAGCACAGATGAGAGTATTAGTAGTTTTATAAGGTCAAGCCAGGGAAAGGAATTCATTCACATTAGATTGTAGTTTGGAAAAATTGACTTGATAGCTTATATAGCTGTGAGACAGGAATGGGTATTTAGCAACGAACTTTTGATAGCATTATTTTATGTCCAAAGTACCAGAATGTGGGGAAGTTGCATAATGAACTTTAATTTGGAAATAGTAGAATAGCCTTGTGCCGTAACTGGTATGACAATAACAACTGCCAAATAGGAGCCAATCTTATTGCTAGAAGTTGTAGAACATCATACATTATGGTGACAGGACTTTTTCTCAGAGAAATTCAAAAGCCCTTGAGTGGAATTTGGTTAGCCAATTCTTCACATAGTGTAGTATGGACAGGTGCTATTGGTTCATAAACCTAGGAATCCCTTCACCAAAGTTGAATTTCTAATTATGTAGTGACTCCAGGCCAGTCATATTAACACGTATCTAGCAATTCTTTCTGTGAAAAACTGCAATGTTTAGCCAAGCTTACATTTTGTGAGGATCAGATCTCGACTATTAGTCTGTAAGTTAAGCATGAGAAGCTGCTGAAGAGTGCTTTCTGATGTGCTTTTCTGTTTTTTGCGTGACATTATGAAGAGGGAAAAAGAATAGTTTTGTGCAATGGAAAGAGAAGCCATTTAACTACTGAATGGTGTTTTTACTTAAGAATGTTTCCGTGTTGTGTTAAGGAAGCCAATGATATATCTTAATGTAAAAAAGAAATTGCCATAATTTTGTCTGTGTCAATTAATTTCCTTTCCCAGTTTTACTTGCTTTTTTTAATGTTATCCAGGGGCGGCTGGTGTCCTGGTGAAACAGTAGCTTATACAAGTTGCTAATCATTTTTATTCTTCGTACTTGACTTCTTGTTATAAAAGACACTGATGCGGTCTAGTCTTACATAAGAGTTGAGCTTTATTTAGATATCCATTGTGAGTACTAACATGTGATTATCTGATTCCAGTAATCTGAAAATGCTGAAGTCATTTTGTCCTGTCCTTCATTCTTCTTCCCGTTCCTTGTTTCATGTTTCTTTGCTCTTGGAAGATGATTATAGCTGAAAATTTCTAGATCATATGATAACTAGCCATGGGAAAATACCATCAGTGGAACTTCCTTTCAGTTGTCTGCTGGTAATTTGGGTGTCAGTAGTTATTTTTCTCAATAAAGTATTGAAAGAGATATGTTATTTGATTTGTAGAAGAAACGACCCTGGAGGAATTTGGATTGATCAATACACTACTTATTTTTGTTGCAGATGAAATCCATGAGGGAAGCTTATTTACCTGAATTAAATGAGATGCACCAGAACATCTCTAAGTTACAGCAGGTACGTAATGAAAGTCTGTTATTGCGAACATTCTGATTAGGCATTGTTGAGAAAGTCATTTCTTAATTTTGATTTTTTCCTAATGATGTTGCATGGAGTAAACATTTCTCAAGAAAAGCACCCTATATAATTGATTTTTAAATCTTTGAAGGATGTATCATCCTGTTCGATCTCTTTATTATCACATGTTATTCTTATACATTGCCAGCATGAGTCTTTCCACAACAGCCAAAGTCAGAGCAGCTTGAAAAATTGAAAGCTTTTAAAGGGATGTTGGAGCGCGTAATTGCTGTTTTGCAAGTTAACAAAGCTGATTTAGTGCCTACTTTCAAGGAGAAGCTGGTTCATTTCGAGAAACAGATAATCAACTTTATAAACACACGTAGGCCCAGGAAGACTATACAGCAAGGGCAACTTCCCCCTCCTCATATGCACACATTGCAGCAGCAGCAAGCAATCACAACCTCAAATTACACAAGTGCAGTCACATGAAAATCAAATGAACCCTCAGTTACAATCAATGGATTTACAAGGTTCTGTAGCTTCAATGCAGCAGAACAATATGGGAAATTTGCATCATAATTCCATGTCTTCTTTGTCCGGGGTTTCAAATGCACAGCAAATCGTGATTAATTCACACTAGCCAAATTCCAATATGGACTCTGGACAAGGTAATGCCTTGAGTGCAACGCAGCAGGTTGCAATGGCATCTATGCAGCAGAATCCTCTTAGTGCTCCACAACAGGTGAACATGAGCACCATGCCGCAACAGGTTGGGGTAAACATGTTACAATCAAATGTTAACACCCATCAGCCTAATTTCAATATGCTTCGACATCAGCATCTCAAACGGCCCAGGGAACAACTGATGCTATGGGCACAGCAGCTTAAGCAACAGTATCAGCACCATGTAATGCTGCAGCAACTCAAACAACAGCTGCTGCTGCAACAGCAACATCAGCAGCAGCTACAGCAGGCTAACCAGCAGCAACTCAAACAACAGCTGCTGCTGCTGCAGCACCAACAGCAACATCAACAGCAGCTACCGCAGGCTAAGCAGCAGCATCAACAAGAACATCAACAGCAGCTACAGCAGGCTAAGCAGCAGCTTTCTTTGCCACTGCTCACTCATCAAAGGCGTTCCAACTTTCAACTCCGGAATGCAGCTTGGGCTCTGCTGTTATTAGTAGTTGTCATCTACTTTATTAAAGTTTGTCTTCTTTCATAGTTTATGTTACTCTTCTGCAGCAGCAGCAACAACAGCAACATCAGCAGCAGCTACAGCAGGCTAAGCAGCAGCTTCCTTCACAACTGCTCACTCATCAAAGGCGTTCCAACTTCCAACTTCGGAATGCAGCGTGGGCTCTGCTGTTATTATTAGTTGTCATCTTCTATTGAAGTCTATCTTCTTTCGTACTTTATGTTACTCTGAAAACATTTGGAGTCGAATATGGTGCAGATCGTGGATGTGCTGCTCAACTTGCGTCACATAAGTTTCCAAAAGAAAAAGAGAGAGAGAGGAGAATAGAGTTGCGACTTTGTTTTAAATCTACCATAATCCATGCAGGTGCAAATTCTAGGTGCACAAATATATTTATGTAATCTCCTTTAATATAAATTCAAGAAATCACGGAGAAAGTAAAAGTTCAGAAGGAAATGAATAACACAATAAAGAAGAGAGTGCTGCATGAGTAGCGAGAGGTCCTAATCGTAGCGTTCATGTTAGCTTTTGCGTTGATAAGTACAGCGTGGCAAGATTCTAAGTAAGTTTTTGAGATATTAGCCATGACTTTATCGGGTAGATTTCTCTACTTGATTAGAAAAGATGGGGCCGGCAAAGCCCGAGGGCTGCATAGGCGTATCGAGTTTTGTTGTGTCGTAAATGTTCCAAGAGATTTCAAGGCCAGCTTAGGGTGCAAATGATAACCTTTTTGTTCTAGAAATCATTTTTGGAACAGAAATAGATTTTTCTATTTCTATTTCCAGATGAGTTTCTGAGCCAAAAAACACGGCGGCGGTGGGCGGGGGTGGTGGTGATGGTGGTGAGCGACGGATAAAAAAAAACTTCTTCAGGGGAGAAGTAAGAAAAAGAGAAACAATTTCTGATTTCTATTTTAGAAATAGAAAAAAAAAATTATTTCTGTTCCAAATCTGTTTCTGAAATAGAAATTTGTTTTAAAATAGAAATGAAATTTTTTTTACCGAACGGATTTCTATTCCAAAATAGGTCTTGAATAGAAATCTATTCCACAAACAGAAACAGAATGGTTACCATGCGCAACCTTAGTGCCCGGTAATTTCAGCTGCAACTTCTCCATGTCTCTATTATTTTCTGAACACTTCATTTCCGATGGAGGATGGATGTTTTGATGTGATAATATGACGTCTGAAGTATCAATGTGCTTGGTGAATCTCCAGCAAATGCATTCCAAGTGTAAGGATCGATCCATGCATGACTCCAAGCTTGAAAGTCCAATGAGATTGAACTCCATTTTCAGTGGGTATTATGGTAGAAAAAGTATCAGAATCTTATGCTCAAACCCAGCTTTAGAACTTGTTATTGCACAAGCATGCAGGATTCTTCCTCTTTCTTTGTTTCCTTCTTTTTTTCGTTGTCTTTTTAAGGGGGTGAAGTGTCAAGTACACTTTTAAATCAGCCAAGAAGTGCTTTTTGAATTTTCCACCACCATAGGAATATATCATTCTAAATTTTTATGGTTTATGTCTTTTAAATTTGACTTTTATGTCCAATCATACAAATGTTGAACTTTTATGGCCATTATCGAAATTCTTTTCTATTTTGAAATTTAGATAGAAAGGCTATAAGAAATGGCTTTTGTAAGATAGAAAAACATATCCTAAATCAAATCCTACCCTTACGCAATATAAAAAGATTGGATAGGAGAATTTTCACCATCATAGGATTTTGATAACTGGTTTGACATTGGATTATGGCAACAATTTAAAGAAAATTAAATAGTAACTAGATCTCAAGCATGCTTTGCACGTGTGGACTTGTTTTCTTTCTCTTGATAAGATTAAGAAGATTTGATCAACAATTGAATGAGTGATCATTTTATTTTTATCCGAACAAGGATGTAATGGAATTCATTTCTAGGATTAAAGAGAGAAGTGGTTCCACGAGAAATGAAAATTTGCTATTTTTTAAGATTAAAGTGAAGTAGGTCATAAGTGAAAAGTGAAACAATTATTTCTTTTATAATCTTGAGGATGAACAATTATTACCAGCTTAATTTTAATATTTTATAGATTACTATGATGATTTCTAGATTAGATACCAAGTTTGAAAATTTCCGCCATTTTCAAGTGATCATTTTGAAATATCTATGACATTTATATTAATTTTTATATTTTCTTAATTATGATAGAATCCGAGGATTTATTACTCAATTAAGGCATGCACTGCTTAAGTCAAGTAGCAATTAGATTAGTCTCCTTTAATACTCTGAAAAGAATTTACTCCATCGAGTGACTAGAGAAACTCCACTTGGAGCCAAAGACTACTGCCACATTAGGCTCGAAAAGAATCAATACTCGAGCTTAAATTCACAACTAGAACTATTAATTAAAGAGAGAATTTCAAATAAAGATTTGAAATGAAACCGTTTTCTCAAAATAAGATCAATAGCGAATCTTGTCTTAAATAAAAGTCTAAAGGTCAATTTGTAGCATAAGCCAAAGAAAGCGAATCTGCACACCAGCGCCGTCGTTGAGGGCGCACTATCCTTCCTATGGATCCAAGGAGCTTGCTAGTGAAGGTGTGGCTTCTGGCGATGATGATGGTGGGGCTGGTGGTAGTTGGTTCTAGCTAAACTAGGCCGGCAATAAACCCAGCAAACGCAATCGGATGGGCATGCATGAATTACTAGCACAACATAGGAGAGTAGTTCATGTTAGTGGTGTTCGGTTTTGGGATGGTTCGGTTCCCGTTTTGGAATCGGGAATTAAACCAAAAAGATCCATTCTTAGTTTGTAGAACTAGAAAGCGGCTCATCTTATTCTAGAACCAGACTAACTACCCAAGTGGATTTAAGAAGTAGTGGCGATATCTTTTTGCTTCCCTATACCTTGCCAGGTTGCAAGTTTCGTGGTATAGTCTAAACTCATTTTTTAGTGTTTTAGATCTTTAAAAATTAAAATTTTGATAGAAAAGTGCTAAAGGTGCAGCAAAATATGATCAAATATCATTTTGTTCGGTTTAAATGGTTTGTTCCACACTTAAAATCATAAATTAGACCGACGACCAACAATTCCAAATGCCAGAGTTGGTTGGTTTGGGCCAGATCCAATGCTCACCCTTATTTTATGTATTGGATTAATTTGTGGGTATAATTTTAGCGGGCTAGGTGTTCAAGCTCTTGTTTCCTTTCCAAAAAGCTGAGAAGAGAAGGCTTCCAAAGAAGCACAAAAAACAAGCGTGCTTTATTCATCGAAACAAGCATGCCAGCAAAGATTTATCATTTCGATGAGTTTAGGGTTTTATTTGAAATTAAATTTGATACTTAAGGGTTTTTTTTGAGATGAGAGCCACTTTAAGCTCTTTCTTATAAAGAAACGCCTCTGCTACATGCTTTCGTTTGAACCTTAATTAAACTCGAGTATTAGATTAAGCGATCATAAGTTATTAGGGATTTCAAAGTTATCGTTCCAAAGGAATCGGGCAAACTTGGACCTGACACATGCCATGAACCCGGCTCGACCTGACCCCTTTTTGGACAAGAGGGGTCTAAGGCAAGACCACGCACAACGCAACAAAAGCGAGGAGATAGGTGGCCACCTCAATAACAACGAATCTTCTTCTCACGCTCTCTTTTGTCTTTCACTTTGCTTTGTATAATATCAACACATAGTTAAGTAAGTCTTAAAACTGTTTTGTATAAACTCTAAAATATAAAACACAAGATATTTCCACCTTATTGGGAAATAAAATATACTATTTAGAATGAGGAGTGTGAGGCGTGTGGAAATCAACACGTAAAAATAAGAAATGAAATTCAGACTTAACGCCCTCATTAGAGGGATTATTGTCGGCAACTCTCATAGATGGAAATACTCTTAAAAAAGAATAGAACGATGAAGATGATCTCAAATTTGCCTTACTATGAGCTCATGACGTAAAAAGCACCGACACTTTTTAGAAGTCTTCGTATCATATCAATACTTTGAACATGTATCTAACACTCTCTTACACTCTTCGACACCCTTTGATATTCTCTAACACTCGATTAACATGTATTGAAAAATCCAATATTTAGTCAATTTTCCTAATACTCTCCAACACTCGAGTTTGGAATTTTGACATGCGAGTTCGGAATTTTAACACCTAATTCCAACACGCACAAATCATTTTATAAATTTTCAATAAATAAGGAGTCAAAATGTAAATCTGTAAAAAAAAAAAAAAATAATAATAAAAAAGGGATAAAAAGAAAAATCTAATTTTCTATTCTCTTTTGATTTTTACTTCCCATGACATATAATTCACCTCAAGTTTTTTTTTTTTCTTTTTTTCTTCCGACATGCCAAAATACACAAAGAATATGGATTGCTTGTTTTTTCCTCAAAGTTTTTTAAATTATTGAAATAAATTTGAATTTATTAAATTGAAATAATGAATGATATTAACAAACAATAGATCAATGTTTTTAGTAAAAATTCATTATAGGTTTTTTTTATTATTTATTTGTTTATGAATTTGAATCAAATTAATTTGATTGAAATAATGTAGATATAAAAGTATATATTTAATATACGATCTATTATAATGCGTTGAAATTTTCTATTTTTCTAAAAAATAACGTATGGTCGTATAATATCGCATATAGTGTATTGGCATCGGTTTTGCTTAGCCCGTCAACCTCCAACCACCTCTTCAGCTGTCGGTGCTTAACATAGTCCAAATCAAATCCACCATCTTCTGGCGAAGGAAATAAGGAGAAAAAAGCAAAAGCCCGACCATTGCTTTTGGCGGGTTCCACCTCCTCTAGCCCAATCGTCTCAGCTTGCGTCGCCTCCTTCTCCATCACATTTTGGCCACAAAAAAGTCTTCTACTTTCGGCTATTCATCGGCTCTAGGGCCTTCGGGAGAACGTGGGTTGAGTGGAGGAGGGTCTGTGGGTTTTTTGGGGTTCCCGAATCGGAGGTGATTGTGGTTCGTTGTACGATTCGAATCTGCGTTTGCGTTTGCGCGTGCGTGGGTGTGTGTTGGTTGGTGGGTGCGTGCTGATTGTCCTTTGTTTGCTTTGTATAAGTGTCTTGCGGGTGTTGAGGTTTTTGAGGAGCGACAGTGATGGATAACAATAACTGGAGGCCCACGCCGCCGGGTGGTGTGGGAGGCGGCGGCGGCGGCGGCACTGAAGCTGGGCTCGACGGGGGCGATTGGAGGTCTCAGTTGCTGCCCGAATGGCGGGAGAGGATTGTCAACAAGATGTGAGTGCCTCCTTCCTTCACTTGGGTTTTCCTTTTGATATTTCATCGTTTCGCAGGGATCAAGTGAGGAGATTATGAGGGATCGTTGCGTAGGAGTGATTTCCCTGGGTTTACTAGTTTGTTAAAGGAAGTAGTGGTTTGCTTTTGAAGTATGGTCATGTTATTTGGTCGAGGCGCGACATGAATTCTGAGGAATCTTTGGCTGTAAACTTTTTCTCGTTTGATAGTTTAGGTTTAGTAAGTCTCGATGTGGGATTTTGCAGGTACGTAGGCTGTAACTCATGTTATTGTAATTTGGACGTAATTCTTTCTCAACTATAGAGGTAAGGCCATGTGGCTTTTTGGCAGGAAATCAGTTATAGGATGATTTCCTGTTAAGCCGGTAGCAAAAATTTATGTATCTGGAACCTGAGGATTTTTCAGTGTCTTGTAGTTCGTAGGTTGTTTTATTTTCTGTTAGTCCCAAATTTATTGGTCCGTATAAGCTGTTACTGGAAGAGGTACCTGGGCAATCAGGTGCTAATGGGTGGTTTGGGGTAAATTCGTTGGTTCTTGTGTATGGAGCTTTGGTTGGAAAATGGTTTTGTTGATTTAATGGGGAGAAAACTAGACCTGGAGGAGGGAACTTGGTTTTGAAGATACAGAGTGGATGACTAAATCTAGTCAACGAGCACTTGGACTCGGGCTTTGGAAGCACGTGAGGCAAGATGGGATGCTTTCAAAAACCGACTTATTATTAGAGTGGGGAATGGTAGGCATTCTATGATGTGGGATGACATGTGTTGTGTTGAGACACTGCTTTCAAACACTTATTCCCAGATGTGTATGCACTAGCAAGAAACAAGAGAGCTAGGGTGGTTGATTGTTGGAAGACTGAAGATGGAGAAATGATGTGGGAGATTAATATCTTACGTGGTGCTCAAGATTAGGAGCACGAAGCTTTCTTGAATTTTTTGATTTGTCGTATCAAATGAGGTCAGATGTGAAGGTGATACGTTACATGGAATTTATGCCACTCTGGAATATTTTGTCAAATCCTATTATCCTGATCTCCTTTCTACTCAGATGCCATTACAACAGAGCACACTTTTCCCATGGACATCTATTTGGAAAGTCAAGATCCCATTGAAGGCTTCGTTTTTTGCTTGGGACCCTGCTTGGGAATGTATTCTTACTTTGGATAATGTTGAGAAGAGAGGAAAATACGGGCTAGTAGTTGTTTTTTGTGCAAGACTGCAGAAGAGAGCGTGAATCACTCACTTTTACATTGTACCTGGACCAGAAAGATTTGGGCTGCAGTTTTTGCAATATTAGCAGTGAACGGTACGACATGAACTTGGGGCTTGGAGAGGGGCTTTCAGCTTGTGTGTTGGAAAGAAACTGGTTGCTAAGATGATTTTTCTCCTTTTTTTTCTTTGCTCATGTGGAGGGAGAGGAACAAAAGGGCATTACAATGAGTTGAATCCTTGTGGGATTCTTTTACAGATAATTGGTCATACACTCTTCACTTTTGGCAGCAGGAAATTCCAATTTCACGCATCTAGTTTGTTGCAAATGTTAAAAACAGTCGTTTGTCCATAATTTTGTTTTATGGGGCCTTCTACCTAAAGTCGTTCTGTTAGGGGTGGTACCCCTTTGTTCCTTCTTAATGAAATCCTATTTATCGTTGAGGACAAAAAAATTATTGGCGAGAAATTTTTTGGCTCAAGTGCAAACTTCTTTTGATATGCAGAATGGAGACTTTGAAGGGACACCTTCCTGTTTCTGGTCCAGAGGGTTTGCAAGAACTCAAGAAAATTGCCGTGAGGTTTGAGGAAAAAGTTTACACTGCTGCAACAAGTCAGGTATTATATGATGTCCGTGCCTTTTGTGATTACTTGGTATCTAGTTTCTGTGTGGATAGAGGATGCATAAACAAACTGGATAGGCTTGTGCTTAAAATTTAGGGAAGCATTCTTTTTTTTTGCATAATCCGTTGAGAATTTTTCTCATTCGTGCATGCCGCATAGTAACTGGAACTGTCAAAATATTGACATTTAGCTTTGCACCGGTGAAATCGGGTTTGCTCAGTGCAGTGATATTGCCCTAAGGTTTTATATGTACTTCATTTTCTTTATAATTCGATTCAGTGATTAAGTGATTTCTGCTTCCTTTGCCTTTTAGTCCGATTATCTTAGGAAGGTATCTTTGAAGATGTGGGCAATTGGGACAAACTCTCAGAGTACCATCATTCCTAATGCTCTGCCATCTAACTCTGCTGGGAATAACACTATGGACGCAGGTACGGCTTAAGTTCCTGTTATTTAATACCATTAATGCAGGAATCAGAATTTCTGCTTTTTTAGCCTCTTATACGGTATATTTTCATTTATGTATTTGTACTCTTTCTTATGCATTGTTTTTTTTTTTGGGGGGGGTGGACATTACAACATGAGTCTTAAAACTTGTTATGATGGAGGCACTTGAGTCCTAAACTTTTATTTTGTGCACTTAAGTCTCAAGACTTGTGACAGTCATGTACTTTAGCTCTTCCATTAGCTCTGTCGGCCCAGTTAGGTTTTAGTAGATAGAAAATCTACGTGGCATTCTTTTTTTTTTATATTAATGGCCACTTAGGATTAAGAAACAATAAAAAAAACCATGTGGCAACTTCCATCCGACTTAACATTGACAGATTAATTGGAACGATTCAAGTGCACTGACATTGCAAGTTTTATGCTCATATGCACAAAAAGAAAGTTCAGGACTTATGCACATTAGTGTTATAAATTTTAGGACTTGCCTTGTAGCTGTTTTGACTGAACTTTAGACAGTACAAATTTATATACTCACTTACAAGCCATGCTGCTTACGAATTTCCGTTGTAGTAACCAGAAGTTAATTTCTTTTTTCTAATCTTGCTCATTTGCAACCTCAAATGCACATTTATACTATGGGCAGCGGTACATTTGAATTTCTCTTTTTCATTTGTAATATAGTGATTAAAGAGCTAAAAGATCTCGGATTGTTTCATCAGTAGAATTAGATTTGCATCTGCTAAGACCCAGTTTTTCAAAGAGTGGCAGCAACCCTTAAAGTTTAACTAGAAAGGGCCAAATGCTTGCATCTTTTGCAACTTCCGCCCACTTTATTTGCCTCAAATTTTATCTTTCCTCTTTGTCTCCTATGATGTCGGAAGACGCAAACAAAATATTTTTAGATCTTAAATTATAGATGAAGAGTTATTCTTCCACTTTTGTAGTGTCTATTGATATCTCTGCCCAGACAGCGCATTCGGCCGGGAGTGACTGGCAAGAGGAGGCTTACCAAAAGGTTTTGTGCCACAGTTTTGTTTTATTCATTGAATTTTATGGAACGCATGTATTATGCGTGATACTTCTCATATTTTTCTATGGGTTTTACTAGTTTGTTGGTGACTGATCTTTGTTGCTGGACTTTAATTGTATGTTTTAGTAGGATACAAAAGTACAAAAGCACAAAGAGAGCATTAGTAGTTTTATAAGGTCAAGCCAGGGAAAGGAATTCATTCAGATGAGATTACAGTTTGGAAATTGACTTGATAGCTTATATGGCTGTGAGACAGAAATGGGTATTCAGCAACAAACTTTTGATAGCATTATTTTATGTCCAAATTACCAGAATATGGGCAAGCTGCATAATGAACTTCAATTTGGGGATAGTAGAATAGCCTTGTGCAGTAACCCGTATTACAATAACAACTGCTGAATAGGAGCCAATTCCATTGGTAGAAGTTGTAGAACATCATACATTATGGTGACGGGACTTTTTCTCAGAGAAATTTGAAAGCCCTTGAGTGGAATTTGGTTAGCCAATTCTTCACATAGTGTAGTAGGGACAGGTGCTATTGGTTTGTAAACCTAGGAATCCCTTCACTGAAGTTGAATTTCTAATTATGTAGTGACTCTGGGCCAGTCATATTAGCACGTATCTAGCAATTCTTTCTGTGAAAAACTGCAATGTCTAGCCAAGCTTACATGTTGTGAGGATCAGGTCTCGACAATGATGCTATTAATCTGTAAGTTAAGCATGAGAAGCTGCCAAAGAGTGCTTTCTGATGTGCTTTTCTGTTTTTTGCATGACATTATGAAGAGGGAAAAAGAATGGTTTTGTGCAATGGAAAGAGAAGCCATTTAACTACTGAATGTGTTTACTTAAGAATGTTTCTGTGTTGTGTTAAGATAGCTCTTTTTTCTTTATCAAGGAGAAGTAAAAGATAAGCTGACGATGTCTTAATTTTGAAGCGAAATTACCATAATTTTGTCTGTGCCGATTAATTTCCTTTTCCTGTTTTACTTGCCTCTTTTAATGTTATCCAGGTGGCAATTGGCGTCCTAATGAAACAGTAGTTTATGCAAGTTGCTAATCTTTTTATTTCTTCATACATGGCTTCTTGTTATAAAAGACGCTGACACGGTTTAGTCACCGTTTAGTCCTATTTAAGAGTTGAGGTTTATTTAGATATCCATTGTGAGTATTAACAGGTGATTATCTGTTTCCAGTAATCTGAAAATGCTGAAGTCATTTTGTCCTCTCCTTCATTCTTCTTCCTGTTCCTTATTTCATGTTTCTTTGCTCTTGGAAGACGATTATAGCTGAAAATTTATAGATCATATGATAATTAGCCATCGGGAAATACTATCAGTGGAACTTCCTTTCAGCTGTCTGCTGGTAGTTTGAGAGTGGGTAGTTATTTTTCTCAGTAAAGTATCAAAAGATATATGTTATTTGATTTGTAGAAGAAAACAACCCTGGAGGAGTTTGGATTGATCAATACACTACTTATTTTTGTTGCAGATGAAATCCATGAGGGAACAATATTTACCTGAATTGAATGAGATGTACCATAAGATCTCTATGAAGTTACAGCAGGTACGTAAAGAAAGTCTGTTATTGCGAACGTTCTGATGAGGCATTGTTCAGAAAGTTATTGCTTAATTTTGATTTTTTCCTAATGATGTTGCATGGAGTAAACATTTATTAAGAAAGGCACCCTATATAATTGATTTTTAAATCTTTGAAGGATGTATCGTCTTGTTCGATCTCTTTCTTATCACATGTTATTCTTATACGTTGCCAGCATGAGTCTCTTCCACAGCAGCCAAAGTCAGAGCAGCTTGAAAAATTGAAAGCTTTTAAAGGGATGTTGGAGCGTGTAATTGCTGTTTTGCAAGTTAACAAAGCTGATATAGTGCCTACTTTCAAGGAGAAGCTGGTTCATTATGAGAAACAGATAATAAACTTTATACACACAAGTAGGCCCAGGAAACCTATACAGCAAGGGCAACTTCCCCCTCATATGCACACATTGCAGCAGCAGCAGCAGCAGCAGCAATCACAACCTCAAATTACTCAAGTGCAGTCACATGAAAATCAAATGAACCCTCAGTTACAATCAATGAATTTACAAGGTTCTGTAGCATCAATGCAGCAGAACAATATGGGAAATTTGCATCATAATTCTATGTCTTCTTTGCCCGGGGTTTCAAATGCACAGCAAATCATGATTAATTCACTACAGCCAAATTCCAATATGGGCACTGGACAAGGTAATGCCTTGAGTGCAATGCAGCAGGTTGGAATGGGATCTATGCAGCAGAATCCTGTTCGTGCTCCACAACAGGTGAACATGAGCACCTTGCCGCAACAGGGTGGGTTAAACATGTTACAATCAAATGTTAACGCCCATCAGTCTAATTCCAATATGCTTCAACCTCAGCTCCTCAAACAGCAACAGGAACAACAGGTGCTAAAGACACAGCAGCTTAAGCAACATTATCAGCAACATCAGATGCAGATCAAACAACATAGTCTGCAGCAACAGCAACAGCAATATCAGCAGCAGCTACAGCAGGCTAAGCAGCAGCTTCCTTCGCAACTGCTCACTCATCAAAGGCGTTTCAACTTCCAACTCGAGAAGGCAGCTTGGGCTCTGCTGTTATTAGTAGTTGTCATCTACTGTATTAAAGTTTATCTTCTTCCGTAGTTTATGCTACTCTTCTGCAGCTTCTGCAGCAGTAGCAATATCAGTAACATCAGCAGCAGCTTCCTTCGCGGCGTTCCAACTTCCAACTTTGTTATGCTGCTCAGGCTCTGCTGTCATTAGTAGTTGTCATTACTGTATTAAAGTTTATCTTCTTTCGTACTTTATGTTACTCTGAAAACATTTCGTCGAATATGGTGCAGATCGTGGATGTGTTGCTCAACTTGCGTTACGTAAATTTTGAACTATAAGAAAGAGAGAAAAGCTTAGTCAAATTTCAAAAAGAAAAAATTAAAAGAGATTGGGACTTCGCTTTAAATCTACCTTAATCCATGCAGGTGCAAATTCTGGGCGCGCGAATAAATGGATTATGAAATGGACAAGAACGTATATTGTGATTTATTCTCCTTAAATATAAATTCAAGAGATCATGGAGAAAGTAAAAATTCGGAAGGAAATGAGTAACACAATAAACGAGAGAGAGCTGCGCGAGTGGCAGGAGGTCCTGATCGCAGTGTTCATGTTTGCTTTGCGTGGACAAGTGCAGCGCAGCAAGATTCTAAGTTTTTGGGGCTATTAGTCATGACATTATCACGGTAGATCTCTAAACTTGATTAGAAAAGAAGGGGTAGGCAAAGCGCAAGGGTTGCATAGGAGTATCGAATATAGTTGTGTCGCGGATGTTATGAGAGATTTCAAGGCTAGCTTAGTGCCCAGCAATTTCGGCCGCAACTTCTGCATGTCTTTGTTATCGTCTAAACAGTTCATTTCCAATGGAGGATGGATGTTTTGATGTGATAATTTGAGGTCTGAGATATCCACGTGCTTGGTGAATCTCCAGCAAATGCATTCCAAGTGTAAGGATCTATCCATGCATGACTCGAAGCTTGAAAGTGCGACCAGATTGAACTCCATTTTCGGTGGGTATTATGGCAGAAAGAAGTATTAGAATCTTATGTTCGGAACTAGATTTAGATCTTGGTGTTGGAAAAGCACGCGAGATTCTTCTTCTTTCTTTTTTTCTCCTCTTTTTCGTGGTCTTTTTTCAAGAGGCGAAGTATCAAGCATGCTTTTAAATCAGCCAAAAAGTGCTTTTTGAATTTTCTACCACCATAAGAATATATCATTCTATTTATTTTATAGTTTATGTTTTCAAGGTTAGGCAAGTTCAATGTTTATTCAATAATTATTTGATTAATAATTGACTTCTGCCTTCTCTCTCTGTTTTTTTTTGCTTTTGTAGTGTTTTAAATTTGACTTTTATGTCCATTCTTTTCTATTTCAAAATTTAGAACGAAAGCCTTTATTATAAGATTGAAAAAACATAAATTTAGGACCCTTATGCAATATGATAAGATTGGATAGGAGAATTTCTACCATAATTAGTATTCGACAACAGTTTGACATTGGATCGTGGCAACAATTTAATGAAAATTAAATAACAACTAGATCTCAAGCACGCTCTGCGAGTGTGAACTTGTTTTATTTCTTGATAATATTAGGAAGATTTGATGAACAATTGTGTGAGTGATCGTTTTATTTTTATCTGAAGAAGGATGTAATGGAACTTGTTATTTTCTTGGAATAAAGAGAGGAGTGGGTTCCATGAGAAATGAAAATTTGCTATTTTTTAGGAGTAAAGCATGGTAGGTTAGAAGTGAATGGTGGAACAATTAATTTTTTTATAATATCGAGAAGCAACAATTATCACTAGCTTAATTTTAATATTTTAAGATCACTATGATCATTGCTAGATTAGATATCAAATTTGGAAATTGCCACTACTTTCAAGTGATCATTTTGAAGTTTCATGGCATTTAGATTATTTTTTATATTTTCTTAATTGAAGTAGAATCTGTGAGCAATTAAATTAGAGTCGTCTCTTTTAATACTCTAAAAAGAATTTACTATAGCTCGAGTGACTAGAGAAACTTTAATGGGAGCCAAAGACCACCATCACATTATGTTCGAAAAGAATCAATGCTTGAGCTTAAATTCACTATTAAGACCATTAATTAATGAGAGAATTTCAAATAAAGATATAAAATGAAACCGTTTTCTTAAAATAAGACTCATAATAGATTTTATCTTAAATAAGAGTCTGAAATGATTAAATTGCTGGTGATGCCAAAGAAAGTGAACCTGACACTATTGCTAGAGGCATAATAACCTTCCTATTAGTTTGAGGAGCTTGCTAGTGGAGGTGTGGCAATTGGTAATGACGATAGTGAGGCTAGTGGTGGTTGGTTCAGGCTACACTAGGCTGGTGAGAAACTCGACAAAAGCGTTAAGATGGGCATACATGAAATACTAGCACAACACAAGAGAGTATTTTTATTAAGGGTAATTGGTTTTAGAGTAAATTAGTTCTCATCCTGAAATTGGGAATCGAACCAAAAAGGATCAATTCCCAGTTTGTAGAATTGGAAAACGGCTTATTTGGTTTTAGACTTGGACTTACCAATTTGGTTTGGTTCTCAAGTGGATTTAGGAATCAACGGTAATATCTTTTTTCTTCTCTATTCCTTGCAAGATGTAAGTATTGTTGCATAGCCTAAACTCTCTTGTTTTTTTTTTTTTAGTGTTTTGAATCTTTAATAAATTAAAATCTTGGTGGAAATGCGCTAGAGTTGTGATGACTTATGATAAAATATCATTGACATGCTAATAAGAAAAAACTATTAGTTCAGTCCAAGTGGTTTCTTTCACACTTGAAATCGGGAATCGAACCAACAATCAACGAATCCAAATTCCAAATGTGGCTAATTTGGGCCAGTTCTAGTGCTCAACCTTATTTTAAGTATTGGATTTGCCAATTTGTGGGCGCGATTTTGGTGGGTTGGGTGTTCAAGCCCTTGTTCCTCATCCAAAAAGCCAAGGAAGAGAAGGTTTGCAAAGAAGAAAAAAGAAAAAAGAAAAATATAATTTATTCACCGGAACAACATGCTCGTGAAGATTTATCCTATCGATGAGTTTGGATTCTTATTTGAAATTAAATTTGACATTTGAGGCCTTACTTGATATGAGATCTACTTTTAAGTCCTTTTTTCTAAAGAAACGGCCCTACTACGTGCTCTCGTTTGAAAATTTTCCTTAATTAAGCTCGGGTCCTAGATTCAGCGATCCAAAGTTGCTTGGATCCATGCCGCGAACCCGGCCCGACCCGACCCGTTTTCGGACGAGTGGGGTCCGAGGCAAGACCACGTACGACGCGACAAAAGCGAGGAGACAGGTGGCCACCTCAACGACGGCGAATCTTCTTCCGCTGCTTCTCCTGTGTCTTTCGCTTTGATTTTATATAATAATATCAACGACCTCGTCAGCTCTCGAAATGAAACAAAGTCCAAATCAAATCCACCCTCTCCCGGCGAAGAAAATAAGGAGAAAAGGCAAAAGCCCGACCTTTGCTTTTTGGGTTCTCCTCCCCTCTCGCCCAATCGTCTCTGCTTGCGTCCCATCTGTCACCATCGCATTTCGGTCAAGAAAGTCTTCTTTTTTCCGCTATTCATCGGCTCTAGGGCTTTTGGGAGAACGTGGGTGGAGGAGTGTCTGTGGGTTTTCTTTGGGTCCCTGAATCGGAGCTGATTGGGGTTGGTTGTGCGATTCGAATCTGCGTTTTGCGTTTGCGTTTGCGTTTGCGTGTGCGTGGGTGTGCGTGGGTTGGTGGGTGCGTGCTGATTGTCGTTTGTTTGCTGTGTATGAGTGTCTTTCAGGTGTTGGGTGTTGAGGTTTTTGAGGAGTCACAATGATGGATAACAATAACTGGAGGCCCACGCCGCCGGGTGGTGTGGGAGGCGGCGGCGGCACTGAAGCTGCGCTCGATGGGGGCGATTGGAGGTCTCTATTGCCGCCTGAATCGCGGGAGAGGATTGTCAACAAGATGTGAGTGCCTCCTTCCTTCGCTTGGGTTTTCCTTTTGATATTTCATCGTTTCGTAGGGATCAAGTGTGGAGTTTATGAGGGATCGTTGCTTAGGAGTGATTTCCCTGGGTTTAGTATGTTAAAGGAAGTAATGGTTTTGAAATATGGTCATGTTATTTGGTCGAGGCACAACATGAATTCTGAGGAATCTTTCTGTGTAAACTTTTGCTCGTTGGATAGTTTAGGTTTAGTAAGTCTCAATGTGGGATTTTGCAGGCACGTAGGCGGGTAACTCTTGTTATTGTAATTCGGACTTAATTCTTTCTTGAGTGTAGAGGTAAGGCCATGTGGCTTTTTGGCAGGAAATCAGTTGTAGGATCATTTCCTGTTAAGCTGGTAACAAAAATTTATGTATCTGGAACCTGAGGATTTTTCAGCATCTTGTAGCTTGTAGGTTGTGTTATTTTCTATCAATCCCAAATTTTTTGGTCCATATAAGCTGTTACTGGAAGAGGTACCTGGGCAATCAGGTGCTAATCGGCAGTTGGGGGTAAATTCATTGGTTCTTGTGTATAACGCTTTGGTTGGAAAATGGTTTTGTTGATCTAATGGGGAAAACTAGAATTGGAGGAGGGTACTTGGTTTCGAACATACAGAGTGGATGACTAAATCTAGTGGAGGAGCACTTGGACTCGGGCTTTGGAAGCACATGAGGCAAGGATGGGATGCTTTTGAAAACAGACTTTCTATTGGAGTGGGGAATGGTAGGAATACTAGGTTGTGGGATGGCATATGCTGTGGAGACACTGCTTTCAAACGCTTATTCCCAGATGTGTATGCGCTAGCAAGAAAGAAGAGAGCTAGGTTGGATGATTGTTGGAAGACTAACAATGGATAAATGATGTGGGAGATTAATACTGTGTAGTGCTCAAGATTAGGAGCACAAAGCTTTCATCAATTTTTTTGATTTGTCGTATTGAGTGAGGTCAGATGTGAGGATGATAAGCTATGTGGAATTGCTGTAACTCTGGAATTTTTTGTGTCAAATCCTATTATCCTGATCTCCTTTCTACTCAGATGCCATTACAACAGAGCACACTTTTCCTATGGACATCTACTTGGAAAGTCAAGATCCCATTGAAGGCTTCGTTTTTTGCTTGGGACTCTGCTTGGGGATGTATTCTTACTTTGGATAATGTTGAGAAGAGAGGAAAATATGGGCTCATAGTTGTTTTTTGTGCAAGACTGAAGAAGAGAGTGTGAATCACTCACTTTTACATTGTACCTGGACCAGTAAGATTTGGGCTGCAGTTTTTGCAATATTAGCAGTGAACAGTGCGACATGAACTTGGGGCTTGGAGAGGGACTAGGGACTTTCAGTTTGTGTGTTGGAAAGAAACTGGTTACTAAGATGATTTTTCTCCTCTCTTTTTTTTTTTCGCTCATTTAGAGAGAGAGGAACAAAAGGGCATTACAATGAGTTGAATCCTTGTGGGATTCTTTTATGGATAATTGGTCATACACTCTCACTTTTGGCAGCAGGAAATTCCAATTTCATGCATCTAGTTTGTTGGAAATGTTAAAAACAGTCGTTGGTCCGTAATTTTGTTTATTGGCGGCTTCTACCTAAAGCCGTTCTGTTAGGGGTGGTACCCCTTTGGTTCCTTCTTAATGAAATTCTATTTATCGTTGAGGACAAAAAAAATTTTGGCGAGAAATTTTTTGGCTCAAGTGCAAATCTCTTTTGATATGCAGAATGGAGACTTTGAAGAGACACCTTCCTGTTTCTGGTCCAGAGGGTTTGCAAGAACTCAAGAAAATTGCCGTGAGGTTTGAGGAAAAAATTTACACTGCTGCAACAAGTCAGGTATTATATGATGTCCGTGGCTTTTGTGATTACTTGGTATCTAGTTTCTGTGTGGATAAAGGATGCATAAACAAACTGGATAGGTTTGTGCTTAAAATTTAGGGAAGTATTCTTTTTTTTGCATAATCTGTTGAGAATTTTTCTTATTCGTGCATGCCGCATAGTAGCTGGAACTGTTAAAATATTGACATTTAGCTTTGCACCGGTGAAATCAGGGTTGCTCAGTGCAGTGATATTGCCCTAAGGTTTTATATCTACTTTTTCTTTATAATTCGATTCAGTGATTAAGTGATTTCTGCTTCCTTTGCCTTTTAGTCCGATTATTTAAGGAAGATATCTTTGAAGATGTTGACGATGGAGACAAAGTCTCAGAATACCATACCTAATGCTCTGCCATCTAACTCTGCTGGGAACAGCACTAAGGACTCGGGTACGACTTAAGTTCCATGCACATATATGCCATGAGCAGTGGCACATTTGAATATCTCTTCTATGTTTGCAATATATTGATTAAAGAACTAAAAGTATCAGTCCGTTTCATCAGTAGAATTAGATTAACATAGGCAAAGAGCAAGTTTTTCAAAGAATGGCAGCAAGACGTAAGTTTTACTAGAAAGGGTAAAAAGCTTGCATCTTTTGTAACTTCCACTTTTTTTGCCTCAAATTTTGTCTTTCCTCTTTGTTAAAGTGAGTGTCTCCTATGGCGTCGGAAGATGCATGCTTGATAAGACGATTCACCTTTCTCCTTTATTTATTTATTTTTTTGTAGATTTCAAGATCAATTCAAGTACATGAATTTCATAAAGATATATTTTTAGTACTTGTTGAAAAGAAAATGAGTAGTCATTGTTTATATGTAGTTGCATGTCCATTATCCATTGAGTATTACTTGCTCAGAAAATTTCAAGTTGGAATGCATAATGCTCTGAAGGTTATACTTGCGGTGCATCTATCTGTCATTCCTAGTCTTTTCATGCTATTTGCAGTTAATGCTGCTTTGAATGAATTGGTCGGTTTTTTGATTGACTAACATGACTTGTATATATTGTGTGTCATCTCAAGTTATGCAGTCACAAATTCAAAGTCAAAGCCAATCAATTCCGAATTCCTTAGCTGTGAATCAACCTCAAGCACGTCAACAGTTATTGGTTCCGAATATTCAGAATAATGTTCCCTCTGGAGTTCAGGCTTCTGCCAGTCTATCATCTACATTGCCATCTGTCTCTGGCTTGAACCAATCTTCCCTCCCAAATACTATTGGACAAAACAACATGCAAAATATGCCTAGTGTTTCTCAGAATTCGCTTGGAAACTCAATGGGCCAAGGTCTCAGTAACAACATGTTTGTAAATTCTCAGAGGCATATGCAAGCTAGGCAACAGATGGTTTCCCAGCAGCAACAACAACAGTCTCAGAATCCACAGCAGTATCTTTACCCGCAATACCATCAGCAGATTATGAAGCAGAAGCTTCAGCAGGGAAGTATTCCGCACCCACTCATGTCATCTCAATATCAACAGCAGCAGCAGCAGCAGCAGCAGCAGCAGCAGCAGCAGCAACAGCAGCAACAGCAGCAGCAGCAGCAGCAGCAGCAGCAGCAGCAGCAGCAGCAGCAGCAGCAGCAGCAGCAGCAGCAGCAGCAACAGCAGCAGCAGCAGCAACAGCAGCAGCAGAATATGCTACAATCGACTCAGCTGCAGGCTTCTCAGCAGTCTGTCCTTCAAACATCTTCTGTCATGCAGCCGCCATCAATGCAACCAGCTCCTCTAACTGGTCTCCAACAAAATCAACAGTCTTCACTTCCACAGTCAACACAGTCCATGCTTCAGCAACATCAAGGTCTGAGGCAACAGCAGCCTCAGCAGGCTGTTCATCAACAGCAAGCATCTTTGTCACAGCAGCCAATGTTGTCTTCTCAGCAGCAACAGCAGCATCAGCAGCATCAGCTTTCAGGTCAACAGATGATGCAGCAGAATCAGTTGGCCGGTCAACAAAATAACATGGGAGATATGCAGCAGCAGAGATTGCTTAGCCAGCAGAATAATCTGCAAAACCTCCAGCAGCAGCAGCAGCAGCAGTTGATGCCTCAACAAAACAACCTCACAAATATTCATCCTCAGCAAATGGCACCTCAAAGTAATGTTTCTGGGTTGAATCAGCAGCAACAATTGGTTGGGTCTCAATCTGGTAACTCTAGCATGCAGGTTGGTCAGCACCCAGTTCATGTGCTTCAACAGTCCAAAGTTCCTGTACAGCAACAAATACAAGGTGGCACATCAAATTTGCTAGCTTCTCAGGGACAGCAATCACAAGCACAGCCAATGCAGCAACAGTTGATGTCACAGATTCAACAGCAACCTGCACAGTTGCAGCACCAAGTGGGCCTGCAACAGCAGGCTAATTTATTGCCACGAGATATGCATCAGAGACTTCAAGCACCAGGATCATTGGTTCAACAGCAGAATGTGATTGATCAGCAAAAGCAGTTGTACCCATCACAAAGACCCCTGTCAGAGACCTCAACAAGTAAGTCTCTCTGGTAACTGTCCTAGTTTTGTTTCTTTCTTGCTATGTTTTCTGGCAAACAAAATATTCTTTGATCTTAAATTATAGATGTTATTCTTCCACTTTTGTAGTGTCTATTGATAGCTCGGCCCAAACAGGGCATTCAGCTGGGGGTGACTGGCAAGAGGAGGCTTACCAAAAGGTTTTGTGCCAGTCTTATGTTGTTCATTGAATTATATGGAATGCATGTATTATGTGTGATATTTCTCATATTTCTATGGGTTTTAATAGTTTGTTTGTTCTTGCTAGACTTTACTTATATGGTTTAGTTGGATACAAAAGTCTAAAAGCACAGATGAGAGTATTAGTTGTTTTATAAGGTCAAGCCAGGGAAAGGATTTCATTCACATGAGATATTGGTTTGGAGATTGACTTGATAGCAAATATGGTTTTGAGACAGAAATGGGTATTCTGCAACAAACTGTTGATAGTGTAATCTTCTGTTGGGGATAATAGTATAAACTTGTGCACTAACTGGTATGACGATAACTACTGCTGAACAGCAGCCAATTCCTTGCTAGAAGTCGTAGAACATCATATACACTTTTGGTAATGGGACTTTTTCTCAGAGAAATTTGAAAGCCCTTGAGTGAAATTTGGTTAGCCATTTCTTGACATAATGTAGTATGGGCAGGTGCTTATGGTTTCTAAACCTAGGAATCCCTCTACCAAAGGTGAATTTCTTATTATGTAGTGATTCCAGGCCAGTCGCATTAACATGTGTCTGACAATTCTTGTTATGAAAAAATGCAATGTCTAGCCAAGCTTATATTTTGTGAGGATCAGGCATTGATAATGCTGCTATTTATCTGCAAGAGTTAAGCATGAGAAACTGCCAAAGAGTGCTTTCTGATGAGCTTTTCCATTTTTTGCATGACATTATAAAGAGGGAAAAGAGTAGTTTTGTGCGATGGAAAGAGAAGTCATTCAACTACTGAATCATGTTTACTTAAGAATGTTTCGGTATGGTGTTAAGATTGGTGTTTTTCTTTTGTCAAGGATGTCTTAATGTAGAAAAGGATTTACCATAATTTTGTCTGTCAGATAATTTCCTTTTCCAGTTTTACTTGCTTTTTTTAATGTTATCCATGTGGTTGTTTTCGACCAAAAAAAAAAAGGGTGGTGGTTGGCATTCTGATCAAACAGTAGCTTATGTGAGTTGCTAATCTTTTTTATTCTTCGTACTTCGCTTCTTGTTATAAAAGACACTGATGTGGTCTAGGCTACATAAGAGTTGAGCTCTATTTAGATATCCATTGTGAGTACTAACATGTGATTTTTTGTTTCCAGTAATATGAAAATGCTGAAGTCATTGTGTCTTGTCCTTCAGTCTTCTTCCTGTTCCTTATTTCATGTATCTTTGCTCTTGGAAGACAATTATAGCTGAAAATTTATAGATCGTATGATAATTAGCCATGGGGAAATACTATCAGTGGAACATCCTGTCAGTTGTCTGCTGGTAATTTGAGTGTTGGTAGTTATTTTTCTCAATAAAGTATCGAAACTTATTTGATTTGTAGAAGAAAACGACCTTGGAGGAGTTTGGATTGATCAATACATTACTTATTTTTGTTGCAGATGAAATCCATGAGGGAACAATATTTACCTGAATTGAATGAGATGTACCATAAGATCTCTATGAAGTTACAGCAGGTATGTAAAGAAAGTCTGTTATTGCGAATGTTCCGATTAGGCATTGTTCAGAAAGTTATTGCTTAATTTTGATTTTTTCCTAATGATGTTGCATGGAGTAAACATTTATTAAGAAAGGCACCCTATATAATTGATTTTTAAATCTTTGAAGGATGTATCGTCCTGTTCGATCTCTTTCTTATCACATGTTATTCTTATACATTGCCAGCATGAGTCTCTTTCACAGCAGCCAAAGTCAGAGCAGCTTGAAAAATTGAAAGCTTTTAAAGGGATGTTGGAGCGTGTAATTGCTGTTTTGCAAGTTAACAAAGCTGATATAGTGCCTACTTTCAAGGAGAAGCTGGTTCATTATGAGAAACAGATAATAAACTTTATACACACAAGTAGGCCCAGGAAACCTATACAGCAAGGGCAACTTCCCCCTCATATGCACACATTGCAGCAGCAGCAGCAGCAGCAGCAATCACAACCTCAAATTACGCAAGTGCAGTCACATGAAAATCAAATGAACCCTCAGTTACAATCAATGAATTTACAAGGTTCTGTAGCATCAATGCAGCAGAACAATATGGGAAATTTGCATCATAATTCTATGTCTTCTTTGTCTGGGGTTTCAAATGCACAAAACCATGATTAATTCACTACAGTCAAATTCCAACATGGACTCTGGACAAGGTAATGCCTTGAATACAATGCAGCAGGTTGGTATGGGATCTATGCAGCAGAATCCTGTTAGTGCTCCACAACAGGTGAACATGAGCACCATGCCACAACCAGGTGGGGTTAGCATGGTACAATCAAATGTTAACACCCATCAGTCTAATTCCAATATGCTTCAACATCAGCATCTCAAACAGCAGCAGGAACAACAGATGCTACAGACACAGCAGCTTAAGCAACAACAGTATCAGCAACGTCAAATGCAGATGAAACAACATCTTTTGCAGCAACAGCAACAGCAACATCAGCAGCAGCTACAGCAGGCTAAGCAGCAGCTTCCTTCTCAACTGCAGACTCATCAAATACCACAACTTCATCAGATGAATGATGGAAGTGATATAAAAATAAGACCAGGCATGGGGATGAAGCCAGGAGTCTTTCAGCAACATCACTCAGCAACACAGCGCTCCTCTTTTCCACATCAACAGCTGAAACCAGGAGCTTCATTTCCTACCTCTTCCCCTCAGCTTCTCCAGGCTGCTTCCCCTCAACTTCCACAGAACTCATCTCCACAGATTGATCAGCAGAATCTGCTTTCTTCTCTAACTAAAGCGGGAACTCCTTTGCAATCTGCAAATTCACCTTTTGTTGTTCCATCTCCAGCTACTCCCTTGGCTCCATCGCCCATGCCAGGTGAGTCTGAGAAACCTATATCTGGCATTTCCTCCCTTTCTAATGCTGGAAACATTGGAAATCAGCAACCAAGTGCTGCTCCAGCACCAGCCCCTTCCCTTGCCATCGGCACTCCTGGTATATCAGCCTCACCCCTGCTCGCAGAGTTTGGTCCAGATGGTGCTCATGGCAATGCATCTGCTGTTGTCTCCAGCAAGTCAACTGTGACTGAGCAGCCTATTGAACGATTAATTAAAGCGGTTAGTCATGCAAGATTATCATTCCTACCCTCACTATTAATTCATGTTGTTTATACCTCTGTATGCATAAGTTTTGAAACATTCAGGTGTGGTAAAGCTGTCGTTATACATTTCAGGTTGAATCAATGTCGCCCCAAGCATTGAATGCTGCAGTCAATGACATTGGTTCAGTCGTTAGCATGGTTGATAGGATAGCAGGATCAGCTCCTGGAAATGGATCTAGGGCTGCTGTTGGTGAGGATCTAGTTGCTATGACTAAATGTCGCTTGCAAGCCAGAAATTTCATGACACAAGATGGGACATCTGGAAATAGGAAAATGAGGCGTTACACAAGTGCAATGCCTTTGAATGTTGTATCATCAGCTGGCAGTGTAAACGATAGTTTTAAGCAGTTCACAGGTGCAGAGTCTTCTGATTTGGAGTCAACTGCGACATTGAGTATCAAGAGGCCAAGGATTGAGGTATATATATATCTCCCTCCCTCCCTCCCTCCCTCCCTCCCTCGATTGGGTCTTTTATCTGCAGCTTTGTTCTTGAGTGCTGAAAGTTCTTGTGAGAATGAAATACCCAACCTGCTTCTATGCTTGACTTTATTACTTGGAATGGTAAATTTTTCTGCGGGTCTGTAGATGCCTTTAACTCAGCAGTATGCACAGTATTTGTTTGATCACAAGAATTGTTGTAAGACAAGATAGTTTCACAAGAACTAGATCTGGACAGCAATACAAGGGTTTGAGTAAGATTTCTTGATGGCCAACATGTCTAATTATGTTAGAACATAGATTGGACTGGAGTAATCGCAGAATAATTGTTGACCAGGGCATTGGAAGTTCAAGTGAATGGTCATGTGGAGTCTTAAACAAAGATAAATATATCTGGCAGTATCCCCAATGTCTTTTTTTTTAGAGTAATTGCTTATATTGTTGACATTCAAAATTTAGAATTGCTGCATGCTTTTCAACAGAAACGTGGTAGTTAAATTCATATAACTTCATTTAGAAAGAGAAGAACATGATGGATGAAAAAGTAGTCTTTTCAAGCAAAAGAAAGTATCTCTAGGTACACATGAGCATATGGTTAGATACAATATATACTATAATCAGTGCTTCCAGTTGGGGGGTTCTCTACAACTAGAGGCTGCCTTAGCATTGTAGTGAAGAAACCCAAATGCCTCATGTTTGTGCAATTGGAGAAGGAGCAAAATAAGCAAAGGTACTTGGGATATATCAATCTATATTACTTTAACTGCAGAGTTATGCACAAACACAAGGGTTGTCTTGGGTAAAATCTCAAGAATGGTCTGACGTTTAGAATGATATCTTGTGATTGCATGACCCATAATATTCATTCACCCTTCTTCTTGTCCATTGAGTCAGCTTTTGGTTTTACTTCTCGAATTCAGTTGCTAAATTGATTGGAAGTGGAATTTTATTTTATTTTTTTAAATATTTTTCAGGCAAACCATGTCTTGTTGGAAGAAATAAGAGAAATAAATCAGCGTCTTATAGATACTGTGGTAGATATTAGTGATGAAGATATTAATCCAAGTGCGACTGTTGCTGTCACGGAGGGAGGGGAGGGAGTCATTGTAAAGTGCTCTTTCAATGCTGTTGCTATGAGCCCGAACTTGAAGTCACAGTATGCTTCAGCACATATGGTAGGTTTTGCACCCTATGCAGTTTGATTTCATCATGAATGAGATGCTCATGGTGCTGATCTTTTCTGTGCTATTTTTGTAACAGTCATCAATTCAGCCTTTACGGTTGCTCATACCTAGAAATTACCCCAATTGCTCCCCTGTGCTATTGGACAAATTTCCCGTTGAAGTGAGGTAAGGCAATGGACATTGTCGTCTTCCTTTTATGCCCCCATGTAAAATCATTATTAAGTATGGGAGGCATTTGAACATCAAATACTCTCTTAGAGAGACTTTCATCTGTTGTGACTTTACAGCAAAGAATATGAAGATCTTTCCGTGAAGGCAAAGTCAAGGTTCAGCATATCCCTCCGAAGCCTTTCACAACCAATGTCACTTGGGGACATAGCAAGAACGTGGGACAATTGTGCCCATGCAGTTATTTTGGAATATGCTCAGCAGAGAGGGGGAGGCAGCTTCAGCTCAAAGTATGGGACTTGGGAGAACTGTTTGAGTGCCGCCTGATTCTTGTTGCCACCTGTGCCAATATTGAGGGAGAGCTGCTTTCGGAGTTACTTAGCAGAAAAAGTTATCTTGCTGGTCAAGGTCGTTGTTGACATGAAGCTGTTTTAAGACGGATTCAATAGCTTGGAAGGTAGGGAAACAGAGCCTGCATTTCCGAATTTTTTCGGGCCATCGGAATGTTTGTGCTAGATTGTAACATTCGGCAATCGGGAATCTGTATGTTATGCATGTCGTTTAAGCTAAAAGGATGGAGTTGTTGCCTCACGTATGTCTTTTAACACTCACGGATGTGGTGTAATGTCTGTATTGTGCCGCTCTTCCTTTCTGTCATATTTGTGATGGTAGTTTCAGATCCTTTATTGTTAACCTGTAAATTCTTCTTTTGCCGATTGGGAGTGGTTCCTGTTTCAGGAGTACCAATGTCATCCGTCAGAATTTCAGTTCATTTATAGTTTTTGTTCGTGTATTTGTTGGAGATATACATGGCTAAGTAAGAATCTAGGGAAATTTGTCCCTTTCCTTCACATTGGATGCACGTGGAATCTCTAATTCCTTGGAGCTAGAAATTGGTTGTCTGATACCCCACACTTAATTTTCATGGTGTAAGGAAAAAGGTATACTAAAGTTCCAACAAATTGGAAAAGCTACAGTTTGAAATTGTAAAGGTGGGGAGGTCTGTAAAATTGAAATGGTACCGTCGTGACCCTTAGAACTGAAGTTGCCAAGTGTTAAATGAATTGCTCTGAAGTAGTTATGGTAATTGTAGAGGCAAAATTTGGTTAATTTTGGGTTATACAACAGTGTATTCTAGTTGGGGTGAGCATGGCTTGGATTAGGCCGGTCCATCCCTCAACTCTAGGATAAACCCTCATAGTGTTGGTTCTCAATTTTTGAGATTGAGGACTAATCCTATTGAGTTTGGGACCAAGGATCGAATTGACCTAATGGGTTTGGTCCAGTTCTAGAGTCAACTCCGAATCGATCAATAATTTTTTTGTTTCATTTTTTGTATTCACTGAAAAAATAAACTTACTATTTCAAATTACATATTTATCAATAATGTGGCATTAAGTAATTAGACTATAAATACCGGTATATATTTAACAAATTTAAGATAGGGCAATAATAAAAATTTTACACTAATTAAAAGTAAGAAATCATAAAAATAATCGAGACTACTTATATAGCCACGAGACGAGTGCTGCTCATGAGTAAAGAGAGTTTCTAATTAGGGTTTTTGTTTCTTTCTAATTTACTTGGCGACAAGCGAGGTTGGTGGAAAAAGGCAAGTGGCACAAGCGTTGACTAGCGAGTGGGGTGAGCGTTGAGTGTTAAGCGATAAGCAGCCAAAGGCGAGAGGGGCGAGTGTCGAGCAGCAAGCAAGGGGAGCATCAAGCGTTGAGCGATAAGTAGCCAGAGGCGAGCGGGACAAGGTTGCTCACAAACAATTCATTTTACTTGGCAAATTGAAGACTAAGAGGAAAAAGAAGAAAGAAGAGAACTATAGTACTAGAGTTATAGAACATCTTTTGAGTTAGGGTTTACTCTTTACAATAAATAAAAAATTTATTAGACATATAATATATAATATATCTTAAATATATTTATTTAATAGTTAGGGTTGATCCGAGTTAGACCAATCCTAAACTTTCAAAACTGAGAATTAACCCACATAGTGTTGGTCCTGAAATATCAGGACCAAGGATCAACCTAGTCTCATTAGGAACTGGACCAACATCGATAGGGTTAGGCTGGTCCAAGGTCGGTCTAAGGTTTACTCAGAATCGATGCTCACCCCTAATAATGAGCCACGTATTCAAATCCCATGGAAACTGTTGGAGTTGTGTCTCAATGCTGCTATTGATGTGCTATCATTTTAGGTTTTTTTTTAACTCAGTCAAGTTTATTTGTTAGGCGGTTGGTTTGTTAGCTATTTTATAGGAAGTGGAACAACTTTGTTTTGCACGTTTGTGTGCAGTTCTATTTTGCACGTTCGTGTGCAATTCCAAAAGAGGTTCTTATTTAGCTTGTACTTGACAGTTTTTAAAATTGTAGAATGAAATTCAATGCTCTGTTTTTTCCTTCTCTCTCAGCAAAACAGAGAAGTTTTTCTGTTGTATATTGTTTATTTCAGCTATAACAGTGGTATCAAAGCTTCTATGGGATCTTAAGGGACTGTGAAGTAAGGGTAAGTGAGTCAAGACTGTTTCCAATCTACAAAGAAAAAAAAGCTGATGGAGGTAGGATTGAGTGGATTCTCTGCGATGGCTACTCTAGTCTTTACTGGGGAAAATTATCAAGCTTGGGCTGTCAAGATGACAGCATTCTTGGAGGGTCATGATCTATGGGAGGCCGTGGAGAATGATTATGAGATTGCTCCACTTCCAAACAATCCGACCTTGAATTAGATAAAGCACCATAAAGAGAGAATCACGAGGAAGGCCAAGGCAAAGTCTTGCTTGTATTCTGCTGTCTCACCCCCATTTTCACAAGGATCATGAGATGTGATTCTGCAAAGGCAATATGGGATTTCTTGAAGGATGAATACGAGGGAGATGAGAAGATAAGGAGCATGAAGGTGCTAAATCTCTTGAGGGAGTTTGAGAGATAGCAAATGAAGGATTCAGAGTCAGTGAATGAATATTCTAATATGCTGATTGAGATAGCCGAAAAAATCAGAATCTTACGGACTAACTTGAAGGATGAAAGGCTGGTTCAGAAGATCTCGGTGTCTCTTCCAGAGAAGTTTGAAGCCACTATAGCTTCTCTAGAAAATACGAGAAACTTGGCTGACATAAAGCTTGCAGAATTGTTAAATGCCCTGCAGGCACAAGAGCATAGAAGACTGGTGAGAAGAGAAGAGCCTATAGAGGGTGCACTGCAAGCTAAAGTGAAGTTCAATGATGAAGGCAAAGGGGAAAAATGGAATCAATCCAAAGGAAATGCAGGTGACTCCAAGTTTGTAGCAAAAGAAGGGAGTTCTAGTGAGTTTGGCAAATGGAAGAAGAACAAAAAGCCTTGTCAACACTGTGGTGGAACTAATCATTAGTCTTTTAGATGCTGGAGAAAGCCTAATGCTAAGTGCAGAAGATGTCACGAGGTTGGTCACATGGAAGCGATCTGCAAAGAGAACAATTACCAGTAAGTAGTAAAAGCACATATAGCAGTGAATGAAACTGAGGAAGAGCCAGAAAGAACACTTGTTTGTAGCTACCTATTCTGGCTCTTCCATTGAGAATGATGCATGGTTGGTGGATAGTGGTTGTACCAATCATATGACTGGCAATTTGAAGCTGTTTAGGAGTCTAGACAGGTTAGTCAGGTCTAGAGTCAAAATCGACAATGGACAATATATTGAAGTGCAATGGAAGGGTACAATGGCTATTGAAAGAAATCAGGAGGTGAAGCTGATCAATGATGTTCTCTTTGTGCCAAAAGTTGACCAAAATCTGTTAAGTGTTGGTCAATTAGTTGAGAAGGGCTATAAGATGAAGTTTGAAGGGAAGGAATGCCTTATTGATAATGCAGATAGCAAAGAAGTGCTGAGAATGCCAATGAGGGACAAGAGCTTCATGTTTAAGCCACAAGAGATGCAACAAATGGCTTTAAAGTGCAAAGAAGAAAATGCAGAACTATGGCATAAAAGGCTTGGGCATGTTCATAGGAAGAACATGTTGTTTATGCAGAGGAATAGCTTGGCAGATGATTTGCCAAGTTTGGAGGAGGAATTTCCATAGTGCAAAACTTGTCTTCTTGGTTAGCAAGCTAGATTTCCTTTCAAAGGAGGAGGCTGGAGAGCATGTGAGAAGCTGCAATTAGTTCACACAGACTTATGTGGACCTATGTTTGAGTCATCTCTCAATAGTAGTAGGTATTTCATTACTTTCACAGATGACATGACTAGGATGAGTTGGATTTATTTTATGCGAGCCAAATCTGAAGTTGCCGATGTGTTTGTAAAGTTTAAAGCCTTAGTTGAGAATCAAAGTGAGAAGAAAATTAAAATGCTTAGGTCTAATAATGGTTCTGAGTATACTACTCACAAGTTTAAGTTAAACTGTGAGCAAGCAGGCATTGTGCAGCAATTCATTGCTCCTTATTCACCTCAACAGAATGGGGTCAGTGAGAGAAAAAATAGAAGTATTATGGAGATGGCTAGATGTATGATGCAGAAAAATATGTTACCCAAGAAGTTCTGGGCTGAGGCAGCTAATATTGCAATATTCCTGTTGAACAGATTACCCACAAAGGCTTAGAGAGGTCAACACCTTTTGAAGTCTAGTATGGTGTTAAACCTTCTGTGAAGAATTTGAAGGTTTTTTTGGTGTTTGTGTTATATTCATGTTCCTCAAGTCAAGAGGGACAAGTTGGATAAAAAAGCCGAACTTAGTGTCTTCATTGGATATAGTCTCCAATCAAAAGTTTACAAGATTTTTCAGCCTATGACTAGGAAGGTGATTGTGAGCAGAGATGTTATTTTTCTAAAGGAAGATGAGTGGAATTGGAAGAAAGAAAAGAATGTAGGACAACAGCAATATGCAAAACAACAACCTACAACAATTGTAGAGGTTGATGAAGTTGTGGATGGATTGGAAGATAATATGGATAATCTGCCAGTAAGAGGCACAAGGTCACTTGCTGAAATCTATGAAAGAAGCAATGTGGCGGTGCTTGAACCATCTAACTTTGTGGAAGCTAAGGAGGATCAGAGGTGAATTGCAGTAATGCAGAAGGAGTTTGTAATGATTAAGAAAAACCACACATGAGAGCTTGTTGATAGACTATCTGATAAGAATGTGATAGGGGTTAAGTGGGTGTTCAGAACAAAACTTAATCATAATGGTTCTGTCAATAAACACAAAGCTAGACTGGTTGTGAAAGGCTATGCTCAAATATGGGAAGTAGATTATTCTGAAACATTTGCTTTTGTTGCAAGGCTTGATACAATCAGGCTACTATTAATTGTTGCAGCAGAGAAAGGGTAGCCTATATTTCAATTAGATGTCAAGTCTGCATTTCTGAATGGAGAGCTCGAGGAGGAGATTTTTGTTGAACAACCTGAAGGCTTCAGTATCAAAGGGCAAAAAGAGAAGGTATACAGATTGAAGAAAGATCTATATGGACTAAAGCAAGCTCCAAGAGCTTGGTATGGGAAGATAGATCGATATTTATAGGATTTTGGTTTTGTAAGAAGCTTGAGCGAGTTCACTCTTTATGTCAAGAGGGTGAATCGTAGTGTTGTAATTATGTCACTCTATGTAGATGATTTATTGGTGACAAGGAATGATGTGGAACCGATAGAGAGGGTGAAGCAAGGTCTGTTTGCAGTTTTTGAGATGTCAAACTTGGGAAAGATGACTTATTTCTTGGGTTTGGAAGTCAAACAAGCTTCACATGAGATCTTTATCTGTCAAAAAAAAAATACATGAAGAAAATTCTGAAGAAGTTTCAGATGGAAGATTGTAGAAGTGTAAGCACTCCTATGGCTGCTAAGGAGAAGCTGTAGAAGAATGATGAAACGGATGCAGTAGATGTTTCTATGTATAGAAACTTGATTGGATATCTCATGTATCTTACAGCAACCAGACCAAACATTCTATTTGCTGTAAGTGTTCTATCCAAGTTCATGAGTAGTCCTAGTCAGTTATATTTGGTTGCTGCAAAAAGGGTCTTGAGATACCTCAAAGGAACATTGTTCTTTGGTGTGAAGTTTAGAAAATGTCAGAAGTTTAGATTGCAGGGCTTTTTTGATAGTGATTGGACTGGCTTAGTGGATGAAATGAAAAGTACATCTGAGTACTGCTTCACTTTAGGTTCTGCTTGTTTCTCTTGGTGTTCCAAAAAGTAAGAGATTGTAGCTCAGTCCACTACAAAGACAGAGTTTATAGCAGCTATTGCAGCTGCAAATCAAGTTTTGTGGCTGAAGAAGATAATGAAGGATCTGTGATTGAATTCTGGTGATTGCATTGAAGTTAATGTGGACAATCAAGCTGCATTAGCAATATCATAGAATCCAGTTTTCCATGGCAAAATCAAGCATTTTAAAGTAAAATTCTGCTTTTTGCATGAAGTGCAACAAAGTAGTGAAGTTAAGTTGGTCTATTGTAGATCTGAAGATCAGCTTGTAGACATGTTCACAAAGCCACTGCAAATTGGAAGATTTGAGCTGTTAAGAGAGAAAATAGGAGTTTGCAGCAACAAGTGATCCAAGGAAGAGTTTGTTGGAGCTGTGTCTCAATGTTGCTGTTGATGTGCTGTTATTTTAGTTGATGTGCTGTCATTTTAGTTTTTCTTTGACTCAGTCAAGTTTATTTATTAGGCGGTTGATTTGTTAGCTATTTTCTAGGAAGTGGAACAAGTTTGTTTTGCACGTTTGTGTGCGGTTCTATTTTGCACGTTCTGTTTTGCATGTTTGTGTGCAATTCCAAAAGAGGTTCTTATTTAGCTTGTACTTGACAGTTTTTAAAATTGTAGAATGAAGTTCAATGCTCTGTTTTTTCCTTCTCTCTCAGCAAAACAGAGAAGTTTTTCTGCTGTAAATTGTTTATTTCAGCTTTAACAAAAACATCAAAAGCTGTAGAATTCTTCACAAAATGTTCCCAAGGCCTTGTAATGTTTGTAGAGTTCCAAAATATGGAGATGGGCCAGCGCCTTCCCAATCTCTACTCCTGTTGAAAAAATTCCCTTCAAAACACCTAATAAGGTATACTTACCATGCTTTGTGGAATTGAGTGTTTGCTATATTAATCCGTTAACACGAGGAGTTAATGATGGCTCGATGCATGTGTAGAGATTTTAGAGAGATTGCAGAAAACAAACAAGTAAGATCAGGATGACACGGTCGATGAGCGAATTACCCATTTCATCGGTTCGCAGAGAGCGAGCTGCCATTTGATAAAAAGCTGTCATTTTTCTTTCGACATTCATGTCTGAAAGATCATGGAAAGAATTTTAGACCGCGCCTAAATTTCTTGTCCAGAATCCTGACCCATTTTCGATTGGGTAAAAGATTGGATACTCTGTATAAGGTTCGGTCGGACCGGACCTGAGCGGGCTCGAGAAACGCCGTGATGCTTGTCTAAAAGCCCACTCAATTTTACCCGTCAGCACCAGCAAAAGCAGCGGGACAATCCAACTCATCCGAGACGACAACTCTCCCGTAATTGACCGACACCCAGAGGAGATCATCTTGGCAAACATGAAACCCTGCAAACTCCTCACTCCCCAAAACCTCAGACACCAATGCCTCGCCACCCTTCCTCCGACCGTCCACGCTCTCTTCTCCCCCCATTTCTCCTCATCTGCTTCGCATAGCGCCTGCGACCAAACCCAACCCGCGATCACCCCGCAGATGCTGCTGAGCTCGGTCCAGTCTTCTCAGTGGCATTTCGTCAAACAGGTCTCGGACCGCCTCACTCCCTCCCTGATATCGACCGCTCTCTCGGCCCTCGAGAAAAGGCCAGAACTTGCTCTCGAGTTCGTGACCCACGTCGATGCTAGGTGCTTGGACACGAGGACCTCCTGTCTCGCGCTCGCCATCGTTTCGCGCCTCCCGGATCCGAAGCCCGCGTTGCAACTCGTGAAGAGGATCGTCGGCGGCGTTGATGCCACCGTAAAAGAGGTCTTTGATGAACTGGTGAGCTTGCGCGGTCGATTGGGCACGAAAAGTAGCATTGTCTTTGATTTCTTGATAAGGGCATGTTGTGAAATGAAGATGGGTCATGAGGCGTTGGAGTGCTTTGACATGATGAAAGAGAAGGGCATCTTGCCAAAGACTGAGACTTGTAATAGCATGTTGAGCTTGTTATTGAAGTTGGACAGGAGAGAGCTTGCTTGGGTTTTGTATGCTGAGATGTTTAAGTTGAGGATAAAATCGAGTGTCCACACTTACAACATAATGATTAATTTGTTGTGCAAGGAGGGAAAGTTGAAGAAGGCAAAGGAGTTCATTGGTTGGATGGAGGGTTTAGGCATAAAGCCTAATGTTGTAACATACAACACATTAGTACATGGGTATTGCTCGAAAGGGAGGGTTGGAGGTGCTCTAATGATTTTTAATGCAATGAAAGCTAAAGGCATTGAACTGGATTCCTATTCATATGGACCAATCATTAATGGGATGTGTAAGGAGGGGAGACTTGAGGAGGCATCCAAATTTCTGGGTAAAATGTTGGAAGTTGGGTTAGTCCCCAGTGCTGTGGTGTATAATGCTTTGATTGATGGGTACTGCAACAAAGGGGATTTAGAGACGGCTCTTAGTTATAGAAATGAGATGGTTAGGAGGGGTATAAGGCCCACTATTTCGACATTTAATTTGCTTATTCATGCTATGTTAATGGCAGGAAACACTCTTGAAGTTGATAACATGATGAAAGAAATGGGTGAAAAAGGGATGGCTCCTGATGCCTTCACTTATAATATACTAATTAATGGGTATTGCCAGTGTGGCGATGCTAAAAAGGCCTTTTCTGTTCATGATGAGATGTTGGTTAAAGGGATCCAGCCCACCCAAGTAACTTATACCTCACTTATTTATGTTCTGGGTAGACGGAACAGAATGAAGGAAGCAGATGATTTATTTGAGAAAATAATAGGTGAGGGTATTTGTCCAGATGTTGTGATGTTTAATGCAATGATCTATGGACACTGTAGTAATGGGAGCATGGAGTGTGCATTTTCACTTTTGGAGAAAATGGATCAATTTAAGATTAATCCTGATGAAGTCACCTTCAATACACTAATGCAAGGACTTTGCAAGGAAGGGAAAGTTGAGAAGCACGTGAGCTTCTAGGTGTGATGAAAAGAAGAGGGATAAAGCCTGATCACATCAGTTACAATACTCTGATAAGTGGTTATAGCAGGCATGGCGACATGAATGATGCTTTTAGGACACGGAATGAGATGTTGAGTGTTGGGTTCAATCCCACACGTCTCACATACAATGCCCTTATTCAAGGTTTATGCAAGAATAAGGAAGGAGATCATGCAGAAGAACTCCTCAGGGAAATGGTTAATAAAGGCATCACTCCAGATGATGCCACTTACATTTCACTGATTGAGGGAATAGGGGAAGTTCATAAATCTGAAGGAAATGGTGACTCTTGAGTAATGAGGACAAGAAATTATCCTATGTGGTGATAGCAGAGAGGTGTTGTGAAAAAAGTCGGTTGAGGGAACTCTCTTCGCCACCAGGTGTTGGGAAAAGGTAATGGCACCTTCTTCTTTTTTTCTTCTTTTTTCTAAATCCATTTCTGTGTGTGTAGGCAACAGATCATATAAATATAGGTCAAAAATTATGCACATGGGTCCAGACAATAGTACTTGTCTTATTCATGTTTATTTTATAGTGATTCTCCAAAAAATGCATGAGTTGTTTGAATAGTTCATAGGAAATCATGTGGCTGATCTAATATGTATAAAATGTGATTTGTGCTTCTGTTTTTTGTCTGAAATTCTAACTAGGTCCATGGCACAGAACAAACTGCCCAGAATGGATGCTTCAATCATCAGCAGAGTGGAATGGACCATTTTGCAATTTCTGTTTTGCTTTCTGAAATTGCTTACTTTGCAAAGGGTTATAAAATTGTCATCTCAAGAGTGGAGCGCACTGCTTTGCTGCAATTGGTTTATCATACAGCTAAATTTCTTCATCCTGCAAGTTGTGCATGCCATTCACTTTGGTAAGGAGATATGCCTGTGGTGAACGTGTACAAAAAAGGTCATCTGATTTTATTTATCATTGTTCTATTCAGGAGACTAGGCTCTCGACACTAATGTATTGATAAAGTAAATTCTTTACTTGAGCCCAAATGGATCCTTGTTGCTTTGGCGTGCAATTGTTTTTCACTACCTTGATACATTTTTTGCTTGCTGCTTCTCTTTACATATATTCACTGCAAATATATTGATTTTCACAAACATTATTCCTTCTAATTAGGTGTAACTGATTGGAGGTTGAATTTTGTTGCTACTGGAAATTCTTCAACCAGTGACAAATAGTCACGATGGGGTTTACAAGTTATTTCCGGATGTAATTAAGGCAAAGAGGGTGAGATTTTGGTTGACAAATGGGTCAACAATTTGGGTTGTTCTGTCATTTCGTTGGACACTCGCTTCTGTTTAAAGATGTGGATTGCCAGAGCATTTTCAGACATTCGAAACATGGGGACTGATTATACAACATCTTACTTCAAACGTAAGGGTGCTAAGAGTAGAATTCAGGAAAATGGGCCCAGTGTATGGGAAATACTGCAACAAGTTATGCTATGGCATCTTGTATAGCTCTGCATAGATTAGGTAATGGGTCGTTGAACTTAAGTAATACTGCTTGTTAATTTTGTGGTTATTCTTATTTCTACCCATCGGGTATTTCTCTTTTAAAACATGTGGCTGATCCCATATTAATGGCCAGCACTTCTTCCTTATATACAGCCCCAACCACAAGCAGCTGCTGCCCTGCTTCTTGCTATAAAAGCAGTTGCAAAACAGGCACAGACGATGATGATATGGAGACCATTCAAGTCCAAAGAAGAATCATTCGTGCATTTTTATCTTTTTAAAGAGAGAAATGTTTGCCTAAATAGATGAGTTTGACGATGGACCTAGTTATAATCCCCGACAAGGCTTCTTTAGGATGTTTTAATCCACGAATGATGAGAATTCTCCAAATGAGGAGCTGAACGTTTTTAACACTTCTTTCGGTACAGTTTTAGAAGGTGGCGAGAACTCCAGCTGCAGAGAGGCATAATTTTCTAGGCAAGCTGTATCTCGTGACTATGCCCCGACCATGTGGACAAACCTAGGAAGAAGATAATGCTTGGGTATGTGATCTTCTTGCCTATGCACTAGTCAAGAAGATATCCTAGAATACCGAGGAGAACGGAAGAGACGACAGGAGCCATGTTTTTTGACGAAGAAGCTGTCGCATGTTTGATGTTTTATTGCTGACTGCCATAGCTTTTCCCGTCTTGCAAGATATGCTGCATGTCAAGAGCAAGCCAATTTCCCAGGCTTTTGGGAGGCTAAATTTACGTTGTCTCATTTGATTCACTGGACTATAGTCAGGAGCAGTAATGATACAGCTCACCTCTGCCCAATTGATGAATTACTGATTCTTTCCTTTGAAACACGAATGAAAGGACATGAATCTGGCATGCAGGAACATCCTCCCAGGCTTTTGGGAGGCTAAATTTACGTTGTCTCATTTGATTCACTGGACTATAGTCAGGAGCAGTAATGATACAGCTCACCTCTGCCCAATTGATGAATTACTGATTCTTTCCTTTGAAACACGAATGAAAGGACATGAATCTGGCATGCAGGAACATCCTTCCTCGTAGAGATGATCAGTTCCTGGTTCCCATTTTTTGGGACCGTGGACCGGACCAGGAACCGGACCGGACCAATAGGACCGACCACTTAGCCAAAAAAAAAAATAAATACTAGAAATATTATTATTTTAGGATTTATTGTATTTTTTTTAGCAATTTAAGAAATTTATTTTAAATAGAAAATTGTCGGTCCGGTTCCCCCGGAACTAGGAACTGGACCGAAAATCACCGGTTCCATTTTTATGGAACTGGGAACCGGATTGATACTCCTGAGAACTAGACCAAACCCGCCGATCTGGTCTAGTCCAGGCGGTTCTCGGTTCGGGCGGTTCAATATACTCACCCCTACTTCCTCAGGGGGCCCTGTCGCATGCACCATTGCATTCATCACATGTGATCATCCTGGACTTTGCGAATTCCATTTATAGCATAGCGAAACTGAAAAGATGTGAAATTTGGTCAAATAACGGATGCCTCTTAGTTATTTCCTAGAGCTAAGTAAATATGCTATGAACTATTCCTGTATGCAATTTAATTCATCTCCTACGAAACCCAGCATGAAGTGAAGGTCTTTCGACAAGTTTGCAAAAATTTAGGATTCCATTTGTTTCGTGGAAAAAAATCGATTTGAAAAATATTTTTGTTTGGATTGCTTGAAATGATTAGTCAATGAAGAATGTTTTCATTAATAGCAAATTCATTTTGTAAGCGATATAATCAATTGTTTTTAGAAAAATATTTTTCTTAATATTAATTTTTCGTGAATTAAACGGAACCTAAATTGGGAAGAATTTGAAGATGGAATATGTCTATGCCTCATCATATCTAAATTGCTTTATGGCATAAATTGTTGCAAGGTGATGGATAATGTTGTAAAGTGATAAATTACACATGGGCGCAGCCACCAAGGAGAACTTAGAAAGCAATGTAGAGAGTAATGTTGATGGAACCAATTTTTCAATTAGGATATTATAAGTGTTATAATTTTTGCGCAATACTCACTTGAGTGCCGTAATTCTTTTTTTAAATCACTTAAGCACCACTGCTTTTTAAAAACATTTATATGAGTGCTATTTCTTCGATCACTTAAGTACCATGATTTTTTGAAAATAATTTATTTGAGTGCCATAACTTTTTAAATAAATTCACTATAAGTGTCGAAAATTCGATTGGGTATGTCACTTATGGTAATCTTTTTCAAAACTTATGGCACTCAAGTGACCGATCGTAAGTTATGACACTCAAGTGAACGTTTTTAAAAAATCATGACACTCAAATAAACGTATATTTAGAAGTTGTGACACTCAAGTAAGTGTCGTATGAAAGTTAGGACACTAGTAACGAAGCAATATCACATGTTTGGATAAGAGAAGCTACGCATAATTTGCCAATTTTGATAGGTGACTCTGAAATTCAGAATCCGCAAGATGTATTTTCACCAGCCATTTGTAAACTAGGCAAAGCTGGAAAGCAATTGTCTCACAGTTGAGAAGCTACGAAAGTGATATGCCAACTCGCGCCCGCACGCTTTGGGAAAAGTTGTCCTACTCATGTTAAACTTATCTAGGAAAGAGCACGTGCAATAGTCTGATTAAATCCCCTTTCCGCTGTCAGACGATGAGCAATGCCCTTACAAAACCAAAGCATGTTTTCGGGTTCATCGCTGTTAAGCCAAATTACCTGAAAATGACAAAACGAAGCACACTAATCACTATGCCCATTGGCCTTCACTATAATATTCTTCTGTTTAGTTCCATTTGGTTCCAAGGCACATCCACAGCCCAAAACTCCCCTGGTAAAGTGGACAAAAAAGACGCACATCTCAAGAAAATTATTCCTAGAAAGAGAACATCCATCCTCCCTGTCCTGACGCCAGCAAGCAATGATTCACGCCCTGAGCTTAGCATGAGTTATCCAAATTCAACGTATAGTTTTTTGTCTGGACATTTCTGAATGTTGTCATCCTAAATCCATCTGCCTTGGCAGCTCGGGTCTGCGTGATATAAATGATAAGAGGCGATTTTTGAGAGCTCTTCTTGTCTGTCCCATCCGACTTGTGAAGAAAGTGATGTCGTTGGAGGCTCAGAGGGTGCTGGTGGTCGAAGATGCCTCGAATGGCATTAGCTTGGATGCGATCAAATGTGGTTTACAGAAATTTAAGCATCGCCCTGGAGACAAGGTTATGCTCCTAGCGGTTCTCCGACAAGTTTGCCACCCATGTAAGTAAAGCAAGCAACATTCACGAGAGTTGCCAGACATCTCGGTTCCAAAATAACATGATAGTTCACAAATGCACACACAAATAGAATCGTATACAAGAGAAGTAGCTGAAATATCGTGAATTGATTTTACAACATGTCCGTTTCTTTTCTTGCAGTGGGTTACCAGATTAAAGTGGATTCAATCGCATGGATCGGATCGAGCCAGAAAATTGTTAAGAAAGCAGTGGAACGGAGGAAGGAAGAATACACTCATGCCGATGAGGTTACGGAGGTTTTCAAGCAATGCGAGTCTATGAAGGTCTAGTACAATTCAATGCCAATATGGTTAATATTTTTCTGCATCATGTACTTCAGTAGTTGTGAGTAGAAAAGTTTTCTGTCGAAGTGAAAGATCCATTTGATAGATACCTGGAAAGCAAATGCTAAGGATTTAGCAGTAAGAAGTATACCAGGCCCCAACTCTGAGTGTTAAGTAACCGTGCCATGTCTTGATGGCATTATTCTATCTGAGTTCTCGGTCACGAGCTGATGTCCATGCTTCCTTCTTGTGTACGAAGCTCAGAACTACAGAAATAAGAATTCTTGATTTTTCATCTTCTGCAATGTAAGGTTCAACGTTTTTCCCTTTTTTTTGGTCAGAAACGTTCTTCCTTGTTCAGCTGTCAATATATCACCAGCTATGCGAACGTTACAACAATATTCAAGGAAACATGCCATCCTAGACGAGACGTGCCCCTATTTGATTCTGTTAAATTAACTGGCTGATACAAGTCTTTTGCTCGTCTAATTTCAGATTGAGTTGGACATAGAAGTCCATGGAGAAGCCTCCCCAAAGAAAGTTATCCTAAAAGCTGCTAGGACTTTTAAGCCATCATGGGTGATACTGGACGGGTTAGTCGAACCTTTTGGTCATGAAACCATTTCATTATGTTTTGAATGCTGGTTGGTGTTTATACTAAATAGGAAGAACCGACACTCTTCATGAGCTTTCATATCGTATCACACTCTAACACATGTCCGACATACAAGTCTAGAATTTTGACATGCTATTCCGACACTTATGGGGTCAATTTTAAAAATTCTCAATAAATGAGATGTCAAATGTAAATGTGGAAAACAATAAAAAAAATAAAGGGGAAAAGAAAAAAAAACTAATCTTCTCTTCTCTTCTAACTCTCATTACTCGTGACATACAATCCACACAAGTTTATTTTTTTCTTCTCTTTTGACATGCATGTCCAAACCGTGGATTGTTTGTTTTTTTCTTCTAAATTTTATGGATTATTGGAATAGAATGTAGTTAAATTTGTCAAATTAAAACAATGAATAATATTAACAAATAGTGAATTAATATTTATAGTGTAAATTCATTTTAGCTCTTATTTCAAATTAATTTGATTGAAATAATCATAGAAATGATAATCTATCATGTATATATAAAAATATACATTTAATATATAATGCGACCCAATGTGTCGGAATTCTCTATTTTTTTAAGAAATTAGATGTTGTCATGTCGTATTTTATCGTATTGCATATCGGTGTTGGTGCTACTTATTCTACTGCTAGACTACATCTCGTATCCATATCTCTGATTGGATCCTAAATGACACTGTAGAGTCTAAAACTTGCCAAATAAAATGACAGACCAACATAATACGACAAGATAGACAAATCCAGGAGATTCATCCCTTATTGATGAACCAATGAGAAAGAGATGATGCATCCAACCTTGCTCGACCGTCCACAGTTTGAAGGTAATAAGAGCGAATAGGGAACCATTTGATTATCTATACTCCTGGGCTCACGGTAGGAGCAAAACACATATACTGTGGGTGAGGTTAAGAAAGTATTGTAGTAAAAGATAGGGGTGATTGGTTCTCGGTTTCCAATTTTGGTAACCGGGAATCGGACCATTTGGTCTTAGGGATAAAAATCGGCCACTTTTGTTTTCCTACCAAAGAGTGGCTAAGTATAACAAGAAAGAGTGACAAATCTTAAAATATTGACAGAAGTAATGATGGGTAAAGAGTTATTACGTCATAATTTATGGTATTATTGGAAGAGATAGCATTTAATTCAAGTTTTATTATTTTTTTAAAGAAGTGATAAAAAAAAAAGGTATATGTTATCAGTCTCATCCGGTTCCCTTTTGGAACCGAGAATTGGACCGTTTGAATACCGGTTCCACTTTTAGGAATTGGGAACTAGACCGACACTCCGAATAACCAAACCGGACTAGCCGGTCCCGTTTAGTCCGGACGGTTCCTAATTTGGGCGATCCGTCTTGCACACTCCTGGTCCCCCATAACCTTTTGAGAGATAGTTTCGTGAAATCGGTGGACAATTTCAAGGTATTTAGCATGAGCACTCTTAAGAGTTCGTATATTGTAATTCTAAAGTATTCTTGTTGCAGGAAAATGAAAAAAGACACAGACTATCTTATTGCAAGACTCTCATGCGGTGTTTCGATAGTGAGACGAAACAACACCTTGGGAAAGTTGAGAAAGCCAAAAATTCAAAATCTTCAGGAACAACCCATACGCATTTCAAGTGACCCGATAGGAGGAGATGAATTTAAAGAGCCAAAAACACAAAGTCCTCAGAAACAACAAACACCCGACTCAAGTAATTTGACAGGAGGCGACGAACAGGAGCCAGAGATTGGAAATTGCATTTGTTCAATCTGCAATAACGGACGTGCAAAGAGCGGATGGAAGAGAGAGTTCACTTATGCAGAGCTTCATGCTGCTACTGACGGGTTTTCTGCTAATAACTACCAATCTGAAAATGGGTTTGGAGTAGTCTTCAGAGGAGAGCTGAACGGATTGAAGATTACTGTGATGCAGCAGAAAAATGCTACTTTTCAGGGAGATGATAAGGAATTCCAATCCGTGGTTCATATGCTCAGTGAAGTTAGACATGAACATTTGGTCACTCTATTGGGTTGCTGTTCAGACGGAAACCACAGGTTGCTTGTTTATGAATATGTCTGCAATGGTTCGTTGGACCAACATCTATCAAGTAAAGGCCACAGTTAAGAGCATATAACTGTCAACGTCTCTCAATAATTGGAAATTTGCCTCATTTATAAATTCAGAGCGTGGACCTAATCAATGAAATATTTGGTTTAACTAATGCAGGAGATCCTGGTCTACAGCTCACATGGGATCAAAGGATAAAAATTGCAATGGGAGCTGCCAAGGGCTTAAAGTATCTGCATGATAACAACATTGTCCACCGAAATTTGAGATCCAACAGCATCCTCTTAACTCATAATTATGAACCTCTGGTAAGAGTTTTGTAATATGTTTGGATAAGATTCTATATGAAAGCTGTGGACTTAGTTTTAGGCATAAACGAGATAATCACTCAGTTGTTTTTTGACCCCTTTTCATATTACTGATAGCTTTTTATAGCCAAGGGAATGCAAACCCATTTACAGAATGAGCATATTTTATCTATTGGGCATTAAAATGCTAGTCTTTAGCGCAATCGTCTTTGACATCTAAACATAAGCAATTGGAAAATTCGAATTAATCCTGATCTGATCACCACTTTATTTATGACATCGCAAACCATATGATATGCTGTACTGCCTATGTATCAGCTTGGAGATTTTGGCCTTGAAATGACTCTATGGGAAGACTCTGATCTCTCATCTGAGACGAGAATTGCAACTATACCATACTTGGCTCCAGAATACACAGATTCTGGTGAAGTCTCTCAAAAGACCGACTGTTATTCCTTTGGTGTCATACTATTACAGCTGATAACAGGATTGAGGAGCACAGATCCATCTTTTGGAAAGCATAGTATTGTAGGATGGGTAAATGTCTTAATGCTTCATACCTTGTCTGCTTGCATGTGTGATTCTACTGATCTAGCAAAGAAAGACACAATTAATGAAAAATGCTTCCAGTTCTTTCTACGTTTAATGGTGTAAGTACAATATTACTATCAAATAAAATATGTTGTATGCTTCGCTCTCTGAACGAGTGCTTTAGTTTCAGGTCTGAAAACTGTACTTACATTGCTCTGCTCATAATGTTACAGGCATTGCTAAGAGACAAAAACTACCCAGAATTGATTGAACACAGCCTGACTGACTCTTACGATGTCAACCAACTTGCTTGGGTGATTCGAGTGGCGGTTAAGTGCCTGAAAAAGGCCCCCAATAGCAGAATATCTATGGAGCAGGTCAGAGTCGCAAGTCATAAGTGTCATTGATATATGCTATTGACTGTGCACAGATGCATTTCTCCCCTCCTTTGTTGTGTGTATCTTTCATGATTGAAGTGCAGAAACACTATTTAATAGTCCATTGATAAGCAATCCGATATCGCACCAGGCATGGTTCTCTCGTGTTATCAGACTAAAGAAAACTCATTTAGTTTTTCTCAAACTCCTCTGTGAAGGATTATACAATGCTTACGACCGGTTGTGAAGCACTTCTATTAATGTGGTTGGAGCATTATCATCTTGTTTTTATCAAACTGTTCTTGATGAACAGCTTTGCATTCCACTTCTAAACCATTGATTTTTCATATTTGCATAGTGTATGGTGAAACTATGGGATAAGAGCACTAGAAGTCCTAAAACTTGTCATGAAAATATAATTAAGTTCTAAAACTTTTAAAAAGTACAATTAAGTCCTAAAACTTGTCATGAAAGTGTAATCAAGTCCTAAAATCTTCAAAAAGTTCTATCAACAAAAAGAAATTGATTTGACCAATTTGATGAATTTTAGGATTTGAGTGTACTTTTTACAAATTTTAGAACTCAATTATATTTATATAATAAGTTTTAGGATTTACTTGTAATTTTTGAAAGTTTTAAATTAAATTGCACTTTGTGGATAAATTTTAGAGCTTCCAATGCACTTATCCCATGAAACTAATAAGCATGAAGTGACTGTTCTCGTTTCCTCAAATGCCATTACTTTCACATTTAGCGTGAACAACACGCTCACATGTCACCTAGAGTTTTAGTATCTTCCCAGCCTTCCACTGGTTCAAATTTTCTTCTACCTAGATATGGGCAGTCTGATTGTTATTTGACTTCAACGCAGGTAATTCATGCATTGAGTTACATAGTAGAGGGAAAAACTCTTCCGGTTCTTAGGGACAAACCACGACAGAAATCAATGTTCGACCATGGAAGATCCGCGCAACGACCATCATCCCCAGGTGAAATGGATGATCTTACGACAGGATTGATACCATCAATCACTGCAAAAGAATACTACATGACAAAAATTGCCATTTAATTGAATCATAGAGATTCTCAGTCGTTGAGATACTCACAATAAGAGTACATCCTTCCCAGAGATTGTTTTTGTGATACATTGCTTTATTATTGCTTCCCAAAGATCAGCTCCAATGACGTTTTCTACATCCACACATAAAAGCAGTCCGCCTCGACAAAAACAAATTCTGTACAACGAACAATGATGAACTGATTTGAACAAAAGGAAATTTTGACCATTTTCTTAGCTGAAGATGACACTGGCTTAGCTCTTCGAACCATTCCCAGGTTTATTGCAAGTAAAACAGCCATGACAGGAGACATATCATTCACCACATAAATTCAGTCTTTCACTTTGATCTTTGTTGGTTTCAGACACCTTTAGTTCGATATATTAAACAAAAAAGCATTCTTAACAGGTTTGGTTCTATGAGAGGAACTTGTCCTGCCATGCCAACGTCTGTTTTTCAGCAAATGGGCTAATGGAACAAGAAATTAAGCTTAGGAGGTAACGGCACAATGTAAAGCCAAATTGACTGCATTCTCCAAAGAAGCAATCCCTGGAAAACGATGGGATATTCAACTCCAAATTCCAATGGTCCCAAGACTCTTGTCTGGATTTCCTATTCTTGATTTAAACCCTTGCAACACCATTTATGATTTTTCAGAGATCTTGAATTCTGGCCATGGTTTCGTTTTACCATAGTGTATATAAACAAGTCAATGTTACTTCAAGACGATTCCTAGTAACTTCCAACTCATCACTTTCACCAGCACATTTCTTTAGTGGGTTAAAGGATGAATGTGGATACGTGTTACCGCATTTGGAGCAAACTAGGAAATCATTGGTGAAGAAGTTGACCAAAAGAAAGAAAGAACAGTAGATTGACGACAACATAACTATAAATTGGGGCATTCAACATTATGAACCACTGAAATTTTGAAGGAGCTGCCAGAGGCTCAGAGTATCTGCATGAAAATAACATTTTGGCAAGAATATTTTGTATGCCTGCTGTGGAATGTGTACAAATTGGCTCTTATATACTTTAGGTTCGGCATCTTATTTTTATCTAGTCTCTTGCAAATAATAGATTGAGATTGAACACCAATGCTTTGCTTGAATCAACAAGGCTCTGAAGCAAACCAGCATGTCTTTGTATTGCTTAGGCATCTACGTAGTCATTGGTGGGCTCCCACACTGTTCTTGAGATTTTTTTCTCCTTATTTCCCCTTTCTATTGTTCAGGTATTTCGCTTTGTTAAATATGTGACCCTTTTGAATGAGCTTGGAAGGGTCGTCCGATTCCAAAAGAATTTTTATGGGTATAGGGCAGCACTTCTTCTTATAAACATGCCATCTTTCTTCTTGCCATAACTGGAGCTGCAAAACAGGCACGATGGTGATAACTACGTCTACTTGAAGTCTATACAAGAATTAATTGTGGAATGATCTTGTTAAGGAGAGAAAGCTTTGCCTTACTAGATAAGTTGGATGATGATCCTTGTTACTCCCCCATAGAACTTTTTCAAGGTGTTTCCATATTCGACTGATGAGAGTTCGTCAAATAACTATCCTCTGTTCTTGAAAATCTTGTTTTGCAGAAGTGATCATAGATGACCAGTTTAACCTCTTCTTTTCTATTCTTCTTTTCTATTTTTGGCGATAGAAGAGTAGCCTATTCATATCGCATGAAGGCTTAACTTCAATTTCACCACTCTCCCCCGATAGCATATATATAAAGCTCCGTCAGATCCTTCATTGTTCAAGACCTAGGATTTTATTTTATCATAAATCCAATCATTATTCACATCTTATTCTTTTTCAGTGAAAAACTATGAATTTATCTTACTTGAAGGCTTGCCGGCCTGGCTATGGAAAAGGATCCGTTATCGTCCATGCCGAAGTGGCCCCTTCTGCCGGATCAATGGGATCCCAATCTTGATTTCCTAGGCTGAGGTAATAATTCGATATTGATCTGAACCAGCTCATATGCTCCCATTATTAATAGTATTCCAGCTAAAATTACGATGAAATCTAAAAATCGATCACCGATGGTTGTTGTCCATTCTCTTAATCAGTTTCAGAATAAGTTAATTTCATGTCTTTGGTCACCGATAGTCCCTGATCATCTTCAGATTATTAAAGAAGAACAACAGCACTTTCACTTGTTTAAATTCTTTTCTATGTCCAGATAATGAGCCATACCTTTACATAAGTAAAGCATATTCTATGGTTTATCCCTGTCCCATGGAAGCACCTGATACAGAAAAGAAACACACCAATTACTATGTTGAGTCAGCAGTTCAACTCATTCCCTATTTAATTTTATTTGGCTGTTAACTACATTCCAAGAGACAACAAGTTAAGGATGAAGTAGACAAAAAGACATACTTTTGAAGGAAATGATTTATCCTAAAAGACAGTATCCTCCTGTCTTGAGGCCATCAATAAAAACAATCATCCTAAACATACGGAGTAACTGATAAGGAAACAAGCACAATTATTTCTTTCAATCACGACAAAGATATTCTGACGTGCATGGTTGCAATATACGCATCTATTCACAGAATATCTCTGGACATTGGTCAATGTATACTCACCAAGGTCTATTTGCTTTGGCCAATTAAAGCTCATGCCGTATTCAACATAAGAAATGAGTTTTGACAGCTTTCCCCACCTGCCATGCTCGCTAGCCTTCAATACTTTGACTTGATAAGAAAACATGTCTGCAGAAGCTCAAAGGGTATTGGTGATTGAAGACGCTTCACCAGGAATTAGCCTGAACACAGTCAAATACTTTTTACAAGGGTCTGGGCTTTGCCCTGGAAACAAGCTTATGCTCTTGGCAGTTCTCCGCAAAGTTAGACACCCTAGTAAGTAAGCTAGGAAGATGCATAAAACTCTTGAGAGAGCATGGAAATGAGTAAATGCATCCACATATCAGAAATTTATAGGGGCAAAAAAAAAAAAAAAGAATTGTCGCTACGTTGATCTTGCTCACCTTTTTCTATGAACTCCACACTTTTCACCTTGTCCCTTTTCATTAGTGGGTTACAGGATCAAGACGGACTCAATATGGCTTGGAGGAAGCCAGAAAATTGTCAGGGAAGAAGTTGCACGGAAGCGTGAAGAGTACATCAAGGACGGTGAAGTAATGAAGATTTCACAGCAATGCAAATCTATGAAGGTCAGGCAATGCCTCTCGGCATTATAGTCTTCAGAAATTGTAACTAGGTCAATTTTCTGTTGAAGTGGAACATCCATTTGAGCAGGTACATGGAAAGGGACATTGTGAACATGTGGTGAAAAGTTTTCGGCTGTCCAATCTCTGAATATTCAATAGCCATTCTATGTTTGACAACTGCAGTCAATCGAAAATGCCACTGCACAACGTGGATAACAAGCCTAGGATGCACGAAAGTTATTGATCTATAAATCGATTTATTTCACTGGATCAGCTACGACCATTGCTAGGTTAGGGACAGCTCCGAAGAATGGAAGGAAGACGGATCCATTTCTTTAAACAGCTGTCCAGACTTCCTCAGCTGCTCCTCCTCAATCGATGCGGCCCCTGTTCCTTCCTTATTCATTATATGAGAATCAATGGCTTGCTTGCCATCACAGCTAAGGCTAAGTGGGGCTAGGTGCTAACTTCCATTCAGAAATATGCATTAGCTACTTGGAGGGTGACGCCCATTGTTTCTGGACATAGTCATCCAAGGAATCTGTGTATTCTTCCAAGGTGGATTTCTTATGCTTTAGTTGAGCAGGTTCAAGATAAAGAACTAAAGCTATTGGGATCGATCCCTTTAGTTCATACCAACTGTGTTTATGTTCCAAGTATGCCGCACATCATTCTCTTCTAACACGAGGATACAGCCCGGTTTAGCTGCTTATACTCACATTCAAGTGCAGTTCCAGAATGTGCACAAGCGCACAACTATAGGCTGCAAATCTTTCTATTATAGGAGTAATGTGCCCCAATCTGATTCTTCTAGTTAAATGGCTCTTTGTTTGTCAAATTGTAGGTTAAGCTCGATATAGATGTCCAAGGAGGAGATTCTCCAAAAGAAGTTGTCCTAAAAGCTGCCATAAATTTTAGGGCTACATGGATAATACTCGACAGGTTAGTCAAACTTTTTGGTCACAAGACCAATACAGGAGACTTTGAGTATTGATTGGTGCTGCTGCTGCTAGAGTTGATCTTACTATTTACATTTTATTACACTATATAGTTTACAACTTTACAACTTACTAGCAAATTTGCAGACCAAAATACTAATGACAAGAGGAAAACGTTGAACATATACATTTCTCACTGGTAAATGAAGCGGAAAAGAGATTTTACTTCATCTTAACTCTCCACAGCTCTATGGTAATAGGAGCTAAATGGAATAAATTGACTAACAATGATCACATGTTCAGCTAACAAAGTCCTTCACGGATTTTGATTGCGTGATAGATTCACTTCTGCATTGCAGGATGACTTTAAGGATGATTTTGAAATAAATAGCTACAAAGGCCAGGCTAAATGACATTTTTTCATAACTTAATCGCCATTTTAAAGCTGGTAATCTATCAAATAGACACGAAAGATACTAAATTTTCCCTACATGAGCACACCCTATTTCTTATTTTTATAACATTCTGAAAATACCCATGCAACAGGAAAATGAAAAAAGACAAGGACTATCTCATGCAAAGACTCTCATGTGGAATTAAAATAGTGAAGCGCGATCACACCATTAAGGAGCTGAGACAGCCAAAAGCACGAAATTTGCTGATGCAACATATACGCAACTCTAGCAAGTTGACAGGAAGTGATGAACCAGATTCAATGAGCAGGCACTACATTTGTTCCATTTGCCACAACAGACGTCCAAAGATGGGATGGAGGAGAGACTTTGCTTTTGAGGAGCTTAAGGCTGCTACCAAGGATTTTTCTCAGAAAATGGCTTTGCACTCTGGAAAAGCCTACAGGGGAGAGCTTAATGGACTGAAAATTACTGTTAAGCAGCACAAAGACGCATGCTACCATCGAAGTGAAAAGGGATTCCAATCTGAAGTTCGTATGCTCAGTGAAGTGAGACATGAAAATCTGGCCATGCTGTTAGGTTCATGTTCAGAAGGAAATCACAGGCTGCTTGTTTATGAATATGTCTGCAACGGTTCACTGGATGATCATCTGTCTAGTAAGTTAATACCGCATACTCTTTTAACATCATGCACAAATCTGACACCCGTGCATATATTTGGATGGAGTGCCTAATCAATACAATGTATGTCTTAAAAAAGCAGGAAATCCTAATAGGCTTCTCAGGTGGGATCAAAGGATGAAAATTGCCTTTGGAGCTGCTAAAGGCTTGAAATATCTGCACATAAACAAAATCATCCACCGAAATTTGAGGCCTGACAACATCCTCTTAACTCATGATTACGTACCACTGGTAAGAGTGCCTCATAATTTTCGCAGTGACTCTTGTGAATGCAATGGAACTTGTTATATAATTGGCGTGTCGATGAAACAACCGAGCTCTTTTTGCTCCAAAATTGATCAGCATATTTTTCCTATAGTCATTGCATAATACCAATTTGAGATTTCATTCACTTCATATGGTCTTTGTATATTTCAATATAAGCGAATGTATAATTCAGACTCCTTATTACAAGTTTAGTAAACCCTGTGGATAGCCATGTTCAGAAAACTGAGTGAAGATATATACCCTAAAAAAATTCATTTCATCCTTGTGGCAGCAAATAAGAGTCGCTAGTTTCATAAACTCTAGCAGGGGAATATTTTAGTAGGGTGTAGTGGGTAGTGCAAAGCTGATCAAAAGAAGAAAAGATCACTCGTTCCATGAAGTGATTCCAACTTGACCACCAAAGCAATTTGCAACATCAAATCATCTGATAGGCTTTATCACTCGTGTATCAGATAGGAGATTTTGGCCTTGAAATGATTCTGTATGAGGACTCTGATTTCTCTTCTGAGACGAGGACTGGGACTATGCCATACTTGGCTCCAGAATATGCAGATTCCGGCGAAGTGTCTCCGAAGAGCGACTGTTATTCCTTTGGGGTCATACTTCTGCATCTGATCACAGGACTAAGGACTACGGATCCATTATTTGGAGGGCAAAGTATTGTAAAATGGGTAACTGTCTCTACGGTTCTTATATGGTCTCTGCCTGTATGTGCAGCTTCTACTGATCAAACTAACCACGAAACATTTGGCAAAAAGTGCCCGTAATTCAAATATTTCACGTTGTGCATTTAATGAAGAGTAGAAAAAGGAATCCAGATAAGATGCCCTGCATGATTTATTCTGTGAAAGATTGCTTTATCAACGACACTGCAAGGAACTCGGTTTAAGGTCGGAAGACTATGGCGCACTTACTTGATTGCTCTTCTTCCTTTTTGAGAGATGGATGTTTTGCAGGCAAAACCGTTGTTAAAAGGAAAAAGTACCCAGAATTGATTGAGCACTGCATCGCTGACTCATATGATCACGTCCAACTCTCCAGGCTGATTCGTGTGGCAGACAAATGCCTGATCAAGAATCCTTGCAAGAGATGGTCCATGGACCAGGTCAGTGAGGCTAAGTTTTCTCTTTGTTCTGCATAATCGCTGCTTGGATATTGGTTTACTCCATAATGAGTATGCTGAACAAGTGTGGCGCAGGCACTCTCTATCATGATCATCTTTGTAAATCATCTAAGTAAATAGAGAAGGTACTTCTGAATTGTCAAGGGACTGTCGCCATTTCTCATTTTCGTAGTTTTCAAGTTTCCACAAAAAGATACTAGTAATATAATATGCGCCCTCGTTTCCATTTAATTAATGAGAAGAATGTGGCGATCCACGCTCTTGTGGCACGATGCGCATGGAATGATAGAGATTCACAAGCTTCCTGCTGGCGGGCTTTTATTTATTGCCGTCTTCTGTTCGTCAGGAATATCTTCTATGATTGGGAGGCAACTTCACTTTCTCGTTGCATTTTAAGTAGGCTCCATTTATTTCGAAAAAAAAAGGTCATTTTTCAAGAAAAATTATAATATTTTCCAATGTTTAGCTGAATCCTGAAAATAAATAAAATAAATAATTTCTATAATTTGGTATGAAATATTTGATTTGATTTTTCTGAGAGAAAATTACTAAAATATTTTATTTTTTATTTTTTTATTTTTTCCTTTTTCTTTTTCTTCCTTGGCTAATCGCTGGCTATAGTCACAGGCGAGGAACAAGCTCGCCCAAGGCTTGTGAGGCTTGGGTTCGAGAGCATAGAAGAGTGCATAGAGGAGAATGTGATTGGTTTGGATGAAAGAAAGAGGAGAAAAAATGATTTCTTTCTCCACTTTTGAAGGTGTTTTTTCATTGACTGAAAAAATTTTTCTTAGACTAATTTATTTTCTATGAGCCAAATACTGAAAAATTTAAAAAAAAATTCTTGAAAGTTGTTTTTTTGTGAAAAAAACGGAGCCTTGACAGAGGCTAGAGGTACTAACCAACTGAAGTTAATTGCAGGTGGTTGACGTATTGAGTCACATGGTAGACGGTAAAAACACTGCCCCTGTTATCAGTTCCTCCTCGTCCTCCTCGGGGGCTTCTCTTTGATGACGAATTCTTCGCTCCACAAACATCGGCAATACATCTTTGTGCGTCACATACACAGACATAGGTGGAAGGAAATTTGAGCCTTTAATCACCCCCGAAGCTGGTTGTTCAAGGACACCAGGAACGTCTCGATTTTTCGAAGAGAATAGAGCTGTGATTATTGGCACTGTTGACACCTAAAGATGACCAACTTTTGATTTTTTTTATTATCGATAAGTATCAGACTTAGTCAATAAGAGCAGAATTTGGTCAGCAATGAACAGAAATATTGACAACTGAAAATGAATCGGCAACTTGGTAAGGAAACCATCGATGTCATCAATTATTGACAAGATCATTTATCGAGACTTGAGAAGTTGATCGGCAAAGTCAAGGACAACAAGCATTTAACACGAAGATGTATCTACTAGGTAGCTATGTTTTGTTATTGCCAATTTAAATTCTTGAGTGCTTATTACTAATGGTGCCGTGTGATTTAGTGATTGACCACCAATCTTTTCACTTCCATCCAATCACATATATGTTCTTAAAGGACGAGCTAGTGATTATCTCTCTTTAATGATCATGCTTTAATAAAATGCCTTGATTTATGATTTTTTGTTTATTTTGGAGTTATATGGGCTTACTTTGTTACCGTGACTTTTGAGATTCCTTTCATGTATCATTTTGATAATGAATGGAAATAATTTTCTGACAAAAAAGAAAATTCTCGTGATATTTGTTCTAGATAACAAGAATTAGTGGATAACACAACTTGTAATTGTAATTAGGAAGTTATTGTTATTTGAATTCCAAAATTGTAACCGCTATATGTAGCCATCGAATGTGGGCTATTGACACGTACTCTTCATAATTGATGGAGGCTAATAATATCACCTAAGAGGTGATTTTGAAGATTTTGGCAAAGAATTGCAGAATTAAAAGTGCCAAAAGGTGATCGAGTGAAATAGAGTTTGGATATGATTTGCTTTGTAATAATATTCAGTAGTACAGTAGTCTTCTAACTAATAGAAGTAAATATAAGCAAAGAGATAGAAGACTTTGCATACAAAGCTTATAGTGATTCTGCTTAGGGTAAGATTACGTCCACTTTCTCGTACTAACAACTTATTGGTGGATTCCACTATAAATAAAGAGAAGTTACAGTCGCATGTGCCTGCTAATATAGAAGCACTTCTCCCAAAGTAGGTTCTTCTAATATTTGGGCTAATAAAGACATACGAACCCTTAGAGTGCTAAAACTTTATAGGGAGGACACTTAAATACCAAAAGTTTGGAAATATATACTTAAGTACCAAAATTGAAGCAAAAAGAATCAGTTAAATGCCAACAACAAGAAAATTCAGTCAAAATGCTAACATGGCACGTTTGCGGCGAGTTGAGGTCGATGTCATTTTGGGCACTAATATGACTAGATCAGCTCAAAACAATGCCATTTTGGCATTAATTATATTTTTATATAATTATTAATTAAATAATATTAAAAATGAAATTAAAAAAAAAAACAACAACAACAACAATAATAGTAGCAACATAGGCGGGAGGGGCTACCTCACCTATGGCCGCCATCCCATCACTAGTGGGGCGGCAGAGCTAGCCGTGAGTAGGGGTGTCAAAAAAACCCATCCAACCCGGAGACGAGGACTGATAGGTCCTCACTAGATGCCGGGAGAGGGCGGCAATCCTCACCCAGTGCCACTAGACTTGAGACGAGGTCCAACGGCATTAGGCAAAACCGCCGACACCTGCGCAAGAGCCGATGACCCTCGCCCAGATCTGGGAGAGGGTCACCACCCTCTCCAAGTGTCTAGCGAGGGCCTACTAGTGTAACATCCTGAAATTCGAGCCCTTTAAGAGATGAATGAACATTAATTTCACCAATGCATTGTTGGTTGATCTCACTCGGAACTGATCACTCCTAAGATACTGACATTGAGGGGAAAGGCTAATAAGGACAGAACTCGTGCGACTAAAGAACTTGACCTGGGAAAACGACTAGACCATGAAACTTGCGTAAGGACAATCATGTAGTCATGCGAAATAGAAGTCGATTCGCGGACAAAAATAATAGGACGATGGGTGATTTCGTCTTAAAATTGTTTTGATAATCGTAAAAATTATAAACACAAATGGAATACGTGATGTTTTATGCGTGAATCCTCGGAGTAGTACCAAAATGGCATTCGGGGAAATTGACAAGGCATGAGAATCAAGATTGTTTCCGAACGTCCAAACACATTAAATGCTTGAGCCGAGTTTTGGAAAAGAGGGTTTTCGAACCGAGAACCCGAGCCTATGAGAACGTGGGCCGGCAAGAACGGTGAGGGCCTGGTGGGACAGCCGCCATGGAAGGCCCGAGGCAAGCAAGTGAGTGCTTTAACCCAAACATACCCTCCCGAGCCCGTTGTCTAACTTGAGCCGATCTCGAGCCCAACAAATTCTCCTATTCATTTCCCAGCCCATTTCTAGGTCCGCTTCATTTTCCCCAAGGACACATTGGGAAATGTGCTCATCTCATATTTTGAAGAAAAATCAAAAAGGAAGTTCGAAAAATGATGTCATGTTTTGGGAACTTGAGCCCCATTAATCTCTCTCCCTATCTTCCCTCCTTCACTCTCTCTCCCCATCATCTTCATATGATTTGCTTTATTTTTCCTTCCTTCGGTTTTCAGTTCTGAACTTTAGAAAAGTGAGTTGTTCATGCTCTTCCCGTTGAAATATCGTCTCGTGCCACCCGCCGTTGTGTTCGGAAGAGAATTTCCGTTCAGATAGGGTCGGCCGATCGCCGGAAGGAGTCTCCGGTCGATCCGTACGGCCGCCGGAAGCAGGCTGTTGCCAGACCGTCACTATTCCGCCTGCAGCAGCTTTGTTCCGCCTTTGCCCCTGTTTTTCTCCCATTCCAGCCAAACCACCACCCATACCAGCCACTGGCAACTCCCCCTTGACCCCCTGGAGCCGCTGGTCACCGGCCCGCCGCTCGCCGGAGCTCCGGCAAGCTCCGTTCAGCCACTTTCCTCCTGTGCAGTCCAGTTTTCAGTGTTGCAGTGGGTATTTCGAGTTTGTTGCTGCTGTTCCAGCCCCGGGACCACCTTGGATCATCGCGGTAGAGGTCCCCAGGTGTCGGGTTCGTCGCCGCCGCCACGTCCGTGTCGCCGGCCCGCTTAACGGGTGAGTTTAGCCCTAATCCCTATTTAGTGCCTAAACTTGCTTAGGGTGGGTTAGTTAGTGTTAATATTGGTTTAGATGGTTTAATTAATTTGTATTAACCCTAAGATAAGTTGTTAGATATATGATTAAAATTAGATTAGCTTAATTTTATTTATTAAGCTTAATTGGGATTAATTATTACTTAATGGTGGATTATGTATTTTTGTGGATTAATTAAGCATGTTTAGTTTAAATTGCTTGATTAATGATTTTAATTAATGTTTTATTTAATTTCTGAATTTAATATATTAATTAATTAAATTATTTTATAATTTCGAATTATTAATATTTCTGAAAATTAATTATTTTGGGGAAAATAATTAATTGAATATTTATGGAAAATGGCTTTAATTGAGTAATTTTGTGGGAAAATTACTATGATCCAATTTTCTAATGTCCATAGTATTTATATACTATATTATTAAATGGCATTGGTTTATTAAAGAATGGTTTTATTAAATGGAATTATTCGGGTTGGATTATTAATTATGGAATTGGAAAATAATTATAAGTATTTTGTGGGACTTAAATTATTTTTATCGGAACAATCGACTATAGTATTACATGCTTCTTAAATGAGAATAGTTGATTATCGTAGTCGTGAGGACGCGTGTTTATTTATGATTGAATATTGAGACACGTGATTGGGTTGTAATTATGGAGGTACGTGATTATTTTGGAAAATGGCAAGTCTTGTGATGTTGATTGGTCTTAATTGTCGCGACGAACTGCACGTGAATGATTGCATTTCGAATTCCCTGATTGTAATATTTTTTTTAATAAAAAACCCGAAATGAGCGATGTTGCATTCACGACCCGAACCGACCCGTTTTATTTCTTCATGTTTTATAAATTTCGGGTCGGGTCGGTTCGGGTCAAATGACATGAACCTTATTGGGGTTGTGCCGGTGGGTTTAACATCAAGACCCGACCCGACTTCAACCGGTTGACACCCCTAGTGGTGAGGGTCATCGATCCGGGCAGAGGGCCAGGACCCATGCTCCTTAGGGAATGATGAGGGGGGGATAGCCCGTGATATCGCCGTGCCTCATGGGGGAGGACGATGCCTGGTCTACAACCAGTTGACCGCCAACCATAAGGTTGTGCCGTGGCCTTGATGGTCGTAATAATCGGAGCATGTGTGAATGTGAGACATGAGAAAGTTGTGTGAGATGCTCTGATTATTCGCATGCTCTTAATGTCGTGATGATTGCATTATTTATGGTACGCACGCATGAGTTGACAGTCGTGCGGGGGTGTGGCAATGGTCGGGTGAGATCGCTTGTGATGCGATTCGCATGTGATTGATGAAATGTTTCATCTAACGGCCATGTGCCTTGCTTGCATTGTATGAGATTGAACGTGCAGGGTATGGCATACCGGGTAAAGTTGCATGCGAATCGAATATTGCTATGTTTGTTGCCCTGTCTGTTGTTTGGCCTGTTGTTTGCTGGTTGTGGGTTGTTGGGTTGAGTGAGGGGTAGTTCTGGAGAGATACCCCGGGTCGAGTTGGCGTACTAACCGGGGCTTAGGGGAAGAACTCGCTGAGATTTTATCTCAACCTGTCGTGGTTAAACATTTTCAGGTCTTTAGAATGGCGTACCCGCAATGGAGAATCCTGCCCCCGCTTCTCCGGTGATCGACTCGCGGAGCTTGAGTCCGACCTGACCATGGTATTGAACCCGAGGGTTCTTTGTGTACGGTTGGATTAGCCTAGTTCTTTTTGGTTGGCTTAGAGGATGGATCGGCCCTTTTTGTTGGGCTTGTAATGAAACCCTCGTTGGTTAATCCAATAATTTGAATAAATGAGTAGTTGTTGTTGTTCTTGTTATTCATCCATCTATCCCTCTCCAAAAGATAAAATGAATGGTCATGGATGGGTCTTGGGACGTCGCTTTCAATTGACCATGGAGAAGGGGTTGCCGCGAGCTCGAGAGTCAGGGCGTGACCTAGCCCTTGCCTCCGATCGATGAGAGTCACCGGCTCTCGCCCAAGCACCAAAAACCCTCGCAGTCATCATTGCCGTCCCATTAGCGATAGGGCGATGACCACCTCCCACCGGTGCTATTGCTTTTATTTTTCTTTTTAAATTTCCTTTTAAATATCATTTAATTAATATTTATATTAAAAATTAAACTTATGCCAAAACGACATAGTTTTGAATGAAGATAAGTTGATGTGGAATTCGGCAAACCATGTAGGCATTAGAAATTATTTAAAAATTGTCATATAGGATTTCTAGGAGGGGTTATCGGAGTTGGTACTGAAGTGACTCAATTTTCAAAAAAATGACATTTAAGTATACATTTCATAACTTTTGACACTTAAATATTCTTTCATACCAAATATTGGCATTCGGGCTGTTTTTTTGCCAGCTGATAAGTCTCTCCATCTCACACCTAAGCACGCATGTATAATATTATTAACATCTCTCAAGATTAAAATAATATGCTCTCAAAGATGAGTCAAAGTATGTGAAGTTCTCTTGAATTTTGGAATTTGGTACTCTTGATCTATCTTGCTTTTCGGGGACCTGGTCTTCAGCGTTTTGGTCTTCTTTTTATACTCCTCAGTATCCAAACTTCCCATACAAAATCTTTGAGGATCAATCCCCAGTCCACCTGTTTGACAATTATTGGAGAAGATTAGGTAGCCGGTTGAACAATCAGAATTCCCGCAATTTGGTCACCTATACAAGCAAATCTCGATTCCCACAATTTGGTCACGTGATAACTTAGCCGATATCTACATTTCTCTAGCTAATATCCATGCTATTCATTGCGATTCACTTGTTGATATTCACACGATTCACCTGTCACAAGGACTTTTTCTTTTCCGCATTTATCAGGTTCAATACAAACCTTGGACAGTTTTGTCGACGTCAAAATACGTAAGAGCTTTTCTCAATAATAATCTTTCTCATAATCAATCAAAGAACTCAACGTTTTTTACAAATTTATATTTACCTTTACTTTTCTGCAATTTAAATATCTTTCAATTCTCACACTTTAATTATAGTTTCAGATATCTCCTCATCGGTTAAATTTGACATTAGTCTTTGTCATTGTACTTTGTCATTGAAAAATTTCAGCAAAGTTTTTTTTATGTCATCGGGCTTCATAGTTGATTAAATTCCGTTGAAGTGGGTTTGGTTGTGCTGTTCTATTGATACAACTCTTGTTCAAAATAGTCACAGAACCCGTCTCCTTTTAATAAAAACCAAAGAATGAATTTCGGTAAAAGATATTTCGTCCACGATCGAATTTTGGTGAAGAAAGTCATAATTATAGGATATACCTATGCGCAACATTCATAATCTCATGAAAATTTAATGAGCTGATCTCATATGATTATTCCATGACAGATCAAAGTCGGTTATTTGACCTACCGAAAAATGTTAGAATGCTATCAAATTAACAGAAAATTTAATGTGCTTTACACGCATAAAAATGCCGCAGTGAATGGCATGAAAAGAATTCCTAGAAACAATCGATCGCTCTCAAGAAAGATTGCTTTTTGCTCAGGCAAAAGCAGCGAAAACAAGATTGATCAAGCCACTTGTTTCAGCAAAAGGGAAAAAATCACAAACAAAAAATAATAAATTATGCCCACTATAACACATATAACTTGAATTTTTTCCGTGACACAAAAAATGCCAAAGTTGCACTTGTGAGCACTGTTAAAAATCTGCTTACATGAACGCTAGAAAGCAAATGGTGTTGACATGATACCCCTTTTATTTAACATTGTTTTGGCTGAAAAATATCTAATGGAACCTTAGTGGAGGATAAATGGATCGTATTAATACAAGTTAGAGGTTTTTTATGCTATTAGAAAAAGTTTAAGGTAAATGTAACACGGTAGACATAGTTTGGGATTTTTGATATTGTAAAAGAATTCAAAATAAATATATCATAATAAGCATAATTTAAGATTTTTTATAGCTCTTTTTTTCAACAAAAACACTTGTATAGTAGATGTTGCCTTTCTTACTTTGAAATGTCGCACTTCCTTTTTGGCATGTGGCTTGTAAATTAGAGATGATAAGTTCCCAATCTAGTCTGATCTCACTTTGGAATTGAGAACCAAACAGGGAACAAATTAGATAGTATTAGGATCGGGGACTGGATTGGACTGATCAATATGGTCCAGTCTAATGGAATTGTTCATTTAGTAAAAAATATAAAAATATAAAATATATATATACCAAAGTGTTACTCTTTTATTGTTTATTGATATTTTTAAAAAAGTAAAAAAATATGTATTAAAAAAAGAGTTGATCTGGTTTCATTTTTTGGAATCCGGAACTGGATAGACGCCCCGAGATCCAAACCATACCAGCAGATGTAGTCCAGTCCGGGCAATTCCTGACATGCATGTTTAGTTCCCAGCCGCTTGTAATTTGACATGCGTCCATTGACATGAAATTAAATAAAAAAATAAAATAATTCCTCAAGATCTATTCATCAACGGAAGTTTCCTTCGAGTTGCACTACCTTCCCTTCGCCGTGGCCACCAGCTGAGTCGCTGACGGCGCTACGTCCTGCACGTCTAAGCCGAGCTGCTCCTTCCAGCGTCGCTCGATGCCAACGATGGCCAACGTGGGCGAAAGCGACCATGGACATGGGCGAGCAACGCGATACCTGAACATGATTCAAAATCTGGAGTTGATTGGAGAAGTGCAGAAAAAAGATGGAGCTAGAGGAATGGCTCAGGCCGACCGCCAGTGACGTGCCAGAGGTCCTCCGTCATCCATGGCCTGGATGGGTTCGCCCCTGTTTTTTGGCCTTGAGCAAAATGGCCAGGACTTATACAGTTCATTGTGGAAATGCTCCGCTGGGTGAGCTCAAAGATGAGCAGAAGGTGGCAAAACCAGAAAAATGGAATGTGAGCATATGGATGGTTTGTTGGAAATTTCATATAATGGGCTTACATTAATTAATCAATTTTTTATTTTAAATAATCGGGTTAATGGATATTCTAATATATGTTAAATGTATCTTATTGAATTAGGTTTTAGTATCTATTAATAACGGCCTAATTGAGCAGCAAAGTATAAGCAATTATGTTTAATCGAAACCCGTAATGGAATGGGCTCAATGAACACACTATTAATTAGGATTTGCTAGGTCTCCACTCTAGCCTATAAAAAGGTAGGTTATATCTATCAGTCGCTTGAATGACATTAAAAGCTGCTATATTGAAATATGTCATAGAGAGGAAGATCTAGCATTTCAATAGATCATTGATTACAATCAATCTGATCTATTTTTCTTCGAGTGAAGTTATGACTCAAACATGTATGTTTTAATTCCACTGCATGTATAAGTTTTGGTGTTTTACAATCATATATAAATCTAATTGTTCTTGATTACAACTTAGAAAATTTCTATATGTGGTATTAGAGCATATTATATATGATTGTAGAACCCAATTTTTTTAACAAATTCAATTACGATGTTTACCATGTTTGTTCATTTTGGTTTGAAGCTTTTGTCAGTTTGTGATTTATAAGTTCTTATGCGATTTCGATTAATCAAAGTACTTTTTCAAAACTTCTCACTGTGTACACAATTCAAGGTCTCATAGACTGCGCACTTACAAAGGAAAACACCGAAAAGTAGTTCCGCTCGACGACTATGACCTCATCTTGGGAATGCAGTTCTTCGACCAAGCGCGAGCCATGATCGACATGGGGTCCAAGTGCATCATAGTGCTCGACCCGAAGTGTCCGTCCATGGTGCCGATGCTCAAAGGGGCGATGAACACCAAGACGATTGCTGCAGTCCATCTCCTTGACAAGAACTTGAAGGCGGCCAAACGGATGGCCGATCAACAATCGAAGACACCACCAACCGAGAAGCCGAAGGTAGAGTTGGGACCTCCTGCACCAACTCACGATATGCCGATCGAAGCCCTCTTCCCTGAAGTGGAGTACGTGCCGCGTACCATGTCCGAACCGAAGAAAGGGTCGTGCGCCCAACCAATCGTGAAGCCACTCAACCAATCGTTCGAGAAGCCGTTCGAGGTACCGTTCGAGTCAGTTAGGGCCAAGCGAAATAGGAAGAAGCGGGAAAGAGCTCGTGCCAAAAGAACTCTCCCCATCTTTGTGAGCGCCGAGGACGTCGCTCGAATGAGTGGGGGAGAATGTCACGGAGCAGAGGTTTCCGTGGTCAATGGGACATTCATAATCGAGGAAAAACGACCAAAACGCCCCTCGGAGGATCCAAGCACTTATGGAACATTTTTAGGGGCGGGATTTTCTTGATTTCCTAGAATATTTCCAGAATATTCCTAGAATAATCCTAGAATATTCCTAGAATAATCACAGAATATTCCTAGAATATTCCTAGGGGCAGAAGATACGGTAATTAAGGCAGTTAGGGAAATACGATCTTGTTCGCCGGATCGAAACTAAATCAATGGTTGTAATATGAGGGCATCAAGTATAAAAGGGGCGCCCTCCCTCTCATTTGTATCATCCAACATTAGCAATCTAAACTCCTTTCTTTAGTTCAGAGCGCTTTTCTCTCTAGTTTCTCTCTCTACGATCCGGGTGAGTGAGTGATCAGACGATCCGAAGAAGGCTTGGCTTAGGCCCTAAAGATCCAAGTGATCCGAACATGCACTTACAAAGGAAAACACCGAAACATATTTTTGATTCAGAGAACCTCAAACTATTAAAAATCTATATATAGAGGGGGGGGACCAAACTATCTATCCTTTTATTTTCTTTCGGCGATCGTAGGGGGAAAACCAAACTATCTATCCTTTTCTTTTCTTTCGGCGATCGTACTCTACCGATCACCAAAGATTCTTCCAACCAAGACAAACGAAATCCAAAAAGAAAAATTCGTGACAATAGTCAAAGAAAGTAAAGAGGTGCTTTGGCATCAATAAGAATTTTTTTTTGGGTCAAATCAAATCAAAGCACTTATTAAATAAATAAAAATAATTCATTACAATGGAAGAGATAAGCTATGATGATGATGATATGCTTGATTTTTTGGATGATCATTATTTTGCAATTTCGGATCTATGATGGACCTCTTTGTGCATATATCTGGAAATGAGCTAGTAAACAACCTTTTTAGTGTTTGATGTCTTCATAACATTCGAAGTCAACTTGAAGAGCTTTCCAACGAGCCATAGAATGCCCCAATCCGGTGTTGGTTGCTATCCAAAATCATCGTCCAAAATCAGTTCAGTAATCTGTAATAATATTTTGTTTAGTTCTGATATGCATGTTGTCCGCCTATTGCTTTTGTCGATTTTTTTTCAATTTCTGTATTAAGATCTTGAGGTCAACTCCTCATGAAAAATGTTCATATAGGTCTTAACTTTGACATATAATTTTTTTGGATTTTTTGGAGCATGATTAGTAGATGAAAACCTTTTGCATAGATCAATCAATTTTGAAACTTTAGAGCTTTTGTTCTACATGTTCTCGTCATATATAATTTGTAATTGAGTGATAATTTCAAATTTGAAATTCTCGGGGTTCATAATTTTGAAAGGGTTCTAAAAATTTCGAATTTTTTTTTTATTAAATGATGTATGTTAGAAATTGGTATATGGGTATCGTTGTATAAATGTTTTAGAACATCTTGGTTGTATTAAGTTGAGTTTTTTGGCTCAAAATTGAGAAAATCAAATTTTCGGCAATGGATGTTAGATCCGAAACTTTGAAACTTGAATATGGATGATTTAGTTCGATTTTTCTTCAATTAATTCATCTTGAATTTTGATAGGGTGCAAAATTATCTTAAATACACATGAATTCACTTTCTTAATTTTGTTGAACTCACGGTCAAGAAAAGGGAAAGTCCAAGTCGGACTTATTGACCAAATTATATGGTTTCCTTGTACAAGTTGTAGTCATTCTTTGCAAGTATTATTTTTGGCAAAATATATATTATGCGGGTCAGAGGATATTTTTCTTATTTATTGAAGCATCATGGAGATTGAAGAAGACCTCCAATTGAGCCGCTAGCCCACGAGCATGGAATAGCGCATGGGGGTGTGTTTACGGTCCTTCGGGGCCCGTTTTACTCCAATTTTTTTAATATGCCTAATTTTTAATTTATGATTTTTTGGTATAGTAAATTTTAATTTTGACATATTTAAAATATTTATTTGGAATTATTTATTTTATCCATAAAAAATAATTTTGTGCCTATTTTTTCAATTTTTAATTTATGGAAATTTATTATAGTGTATGAGAGATAGGATGACAATATTCACTTTTCCTAATTTAGCATAGATTATCTATACTTTCTTGCTTTAATTTAACTAGATAATCTTATATGTTTAATTGTAGAAACAGGCACATAAAATTGTGGCAAAATTTGTTGTTTGATAAATGCAACAATGTCATAAAGTGATTCATATTGATTGATGAATTTTTGGGCATTGATTAATGAAACATTATTTACAAATTGTTATAGTTTGTAAATTATTGAAGTTCTTTATTGATAAAAATTAATATATACAATCATCTGCCAAAATGGGGTTATTGTGTATATTAATTTGAAAATTGTATGAAGATAAATTCTGAAATTAAAATATGGGGATGTATGACTCAAAAAGATTTATCCTCTCAAAAGGGATAAATTTTTGAAAGTTATGTGTAATTCCCCTCTATATTAATATTAAAGATGATTGATGGAAATATGTGACTCAAAAATTTTATCTACCCAAAGAAGATAAATTTGTAGATAAAATTTTAGAGTTACGTGCAATTCCCCCTATATTGAGATAATGTAGATGTATAATTTAAAATGATTTGTTTACCTAAAAGGGATTGATCATTAACAATTATATGTAATTCTCTTTGTTGTCGCTTTATAAACTTCATACTGTATAAAATAATGGTACATTGTACACTTTGCCCAAAGGAGAGTTTATAATGTGCTAATTATTTTGTTGAGTTGCTCATTGCTCATAATTGATCTTATTGTATTATATGTGACAACACTGTAGCTATGTTTTATTCTAAGAATGACAAGATCATCAATGCATCTATACACTTGGGATTAAATATTATATTGCTAAGGATTTGGTCAAAAATGTAGATATTATGATTGAAAATATTAGAACTAAGTCTATGTTAACTGATCTTCTAACAAAAGATTTACAACCCATTTTGTTTAAAGACCATATATAAGAGTATGGGTGTTTTAGACTCTTTTAATCTTTTTTGTTAGTAGGAGCTATGTATAGTTTTTCTTTCTAGATATTATAATTATTTACAAATCAATAATACTTTTATAATGTTTATTAAAGCATTTACTTTTGATGATCATTATTGTTGATTCTATTGTTATCATTTATCTTGTCGACTAAGAAATGGAAGTATAAAATAATATCTTTAAACAAACTTTTAGTTTAAAGACGATCGGATGTCTCTAATTATAAGATCTCATGTTGGATTATGACATAATTATGCAATTTCATGCTATTTAAAAATTGCGCTAATGCAGTTTCATGTCGTTGAGAAATTGCATTGAAGACCAATAAATAAGAAATAGTGTATATTTTTTATCACATATTGGCATTATTTCTTACTACACTACTAGGCCCATGATCCATGAAAATATAATACTTATTATATCTAATTAAGGAAGGTCATGTGTTGTGATATTTTCTTAACACATTGATTGCCATAGACCTATAATGAGATTATATAAGATTGGATTGATTTTGAGATGGCGTTTTGGAATATTATTTTTCAAAATTGTGGCTTCATCCATACCACTGAGCCAATACACCATCCATACATTCCCATCCATATCTTTTTGTCCAAATATCATAAACCAATCCTTTTGGTGGCACTCATTGATACTGGAGCAAGTTCTTCCATCCTAGACACTAAGATTCTCCCAGAAGAATATTGGAAACCCTACACCAGGTATTTCAATTCAGCTTCTGGTGACACCTTTGCTACCAAGTATCGTAGTAAGCCAATCACCATTCAATTCTTTCCCCAGTGTTCCATCACCACCAGGGTACTTGGTTCCAGATCCCCAGACAAAGATATTTTCATTGGTTGGGACATCTTGACTCAACTCCCCAACCTTAGAATACTTTCCCGTGGTTTACGTTTCAAAAATCAATTCAGGGAATTCGTAGAAATCAAACGATTCTATGCACTCGAACCCGCCTTGTTTCACCCAATCATCCAGAATCTACTTTCCTCTTGTCTTTGAGTCACATTCCCAGTTTTCCAGACTTGCACCCAGCCCTTATGGAAAAACTCTCTTTTTTATGTCAAACTTCCATTCAAGAAGAATGAAGACATTAATCCGACGAGAGCAAGTCATTCTGGAATGAGCCCACAACACCTTGCACTTGCACAGCAAGAATGTGCAGAACTGTTAGCACAAGGTCTCATTGAACCATCTGACTCCCAATGGGCATGTGAAGCATTTTATGTCAACAAGCGAGCTGAACAAAACCGTGGAAAGATGAGGTTAGTAATTAATTATCAACCTCTGAATGAGTTCCTCCAGGATGATAAATTCTCATTGCCCCATCGAAATTCTCTCTTTCTTAGCCTTGCTCAAGCAAAGATCTACTCAAAATTTGATCTTAAAGCAGGATTCTGGCAGTTGGGAATTGACCCATCAGACAGACCCAAGACAGGGTTCTGTATTCCAAACCAACACTTTCAATGGACAGTTGTTCCTTTTGGTCTTAAAACTGCACCTTCCCTTTTCCAAAAGGCTATGTGCAAAATCTTTGAACCAATTCTTCCAAGTTCTCAAATCTATATTGATGACATTCTTTTGTTCAGCCCTGATGAACAATCTCATTGCCAACTTTTGATACAATTTGCAGATATTGTTAAAAAGTATGGCATTATGCTTTCTCAGAAAAAAATGATTATTGCCCAAACAGAAATTGAATTCCTTGGCATGCATTTGAAAGAAGGAACCTATTGCCCTGAACCCCATATTGCTGAGGAACTCCAAAAATTTCCCGAGAAGGATTTGAATGCCGACAAGTCCAGCAATTCCTTGGCATTGTAAATTACTTACGAGATTTTATTCCCCATATTTCTAAATATCTCGGACCTCTCCAAAAGATGCTCAAAAGAATCCTCCCCATGGGAACCCAAGCAAACTCAAGCTGTCTCTCAGCTTAAACAACTTCCACAGCATCTTCCTCCCTTAAAAATCCCATCTACTAGCAAAAGGATCCTCCAAACTGATGCCAGCGACAAATATTGGGCAGCCATTCTTTTTGAAGAAATTGATGGGAACAGGCATATTTGTGCCTACAAAAGTGGTCGATTCTCTCAAGCAGAAATCCATTACCATTCCACTTTCAAGGAAATACTTGCAGTTAAATACGGCATCAAGAAGTTTGAATTCCACCTCATTGGACACCATTTCCTTGTTGAAATGGATATGTCTTCATTTTCCCAGATGCTCAAGTTTAAACAAAAGCAAGTCCCTCATCCACAATTTCCATTCATCCATCCCCTCAGATGGTCTCCTAATGATGCATTTCCCGAAGATATGAAATGGTTATTTTGGTACATGTTCAACTCCGTACACAATAGCCATTGAATTTCCTACAACAAATTTTGCGGGTTTTCATTAATGATGCAAATGGACGTGATCATAACCAGAAATATCTCCTAGACATCTTTGCATGGTTCAAACCACTCCAAGATCTTGAAAGAACTCTTCAAAATCCGAATCGTCAAGGAAGACCAACCGAACGTCATACCGTTGTCCTGTTCCACCGCCCATGGACATATTGCCATCCCACTGGATGGATCTCTGACAAACCTTCATTTGCGAACGTCAAGTTACTGACCTCGGGTTTTCAAGAATCTGCACAAATACACCAGACACTACCTTACTCCATCACCACCAGCCAATCTTCATCAAGAGAACTCCAGAGAATCCTATGTCAGGAAAATCGCATCATCCCGCCAGAAGCATGGCCATCCGCCCAAACCCCTGTTTCCTGGGACCACCTCGATGCTTGGGATCCAACACGAAACAAGATCCAAGAAGCCCTCCAGATCTTTCAACAAAACAATTCAGACTCCTTCACCCCCTATGATCCTTGGGGGGGACCACTTTCCCAAGATCCATGGGGAGACACCCCAAATTACGCCCATTTTCCTGACTCTTTCGGTGCTAGCTCCTCCCGTCCACCAGACTTGTCAGCAGAAGAAATCGAGAATCTCATCCGTGCCTTCAAAAGAGAAAAGACGGAGGCTCCACCATCCGATATTGATGAGGACGCACTACTTAAGGAACAGATAGCTCATCATAGCTCGATGATTCGACTATGACTACAATGCTAGAGACGGAAGAGACAAATAAAGGACGCCCGAAAACACTTTTACCTTACACTGTTCACCTAGTCTCGCTTTTTTAATGTTCAACAAATTTCTTTGGACTTTAGTAAGTGGCTAGTTTGCTCCCATAATTATGTCCGAGCAAGCAATTTGTTTATGTACTTATGTACCCTCCTTTGCCTATCCTTTGCCTATATAAGAGCAAAATTGTAAAAACCAGAGAGTGAAATAAGAAGTGTGTTGTGTACTCTACTCCCAAAGATGATCTTCTAAACACTCTCATTCTCTTCTAGTCCGTAACAAAGGTTATAAAACACTATGATTGAGAAAAATCTATGCTCTACACTTGCCCTCGTGGGGATCCTTGAGAATTTTCGATATTCTCAAGATTACTATGATCTAAGCTCATGACTTGAGAAGCGACTTGATGGCTAACAGGCAGTCCCTTTTAAGGCCAGAAGAGCCGTGTGTGGGATAGCATACTTGCCATAAGTTTGCAACTCAAGTTTATGAACCGGGTCAATTCCAAAAAAAACCCCAAACTTTAGGTCAATTCCCAAATATATCCCGAACTTTTTTTGTCTTGAGAAAAATCATAAACTTTTGATTCAGTCCCAAATCTGCCCTGAACTTTTTTTTGTCTCAGAAAAAACCCTAAACTTTAATTTTTGTCCCAAATCTAACCCCAATTTTGTTTTGTCTAAAAAAAGTCAATATCATGAAAAATCTCAAATTGGTACACATATGACAAATTTACCAAAAATTAATTTTTTGACCACCAAAACAAATTACCATCTATTAGTTTATGTTAAATTTTACTGTCAAATTGTTAAATTAAATAACATGTTACAATTAACAGGTATACTAATTTGGGATTTTACCCTCCGTTTGTACTAAAAAAGTCAACAATTTTTTATCTATTCTCAAATATACCCCGTGGTCCAGTCTCAATTTAACATGGCGTTTCCACATAGATAATAAATACACATAAGCAAGATGTCATAGAAAATTATTTTCAAAATAAAATCATTTTAGGACATAAAAAATTAGGGATTACTAATACGGCTTAGTAAAATTTGATAATTTTCTTTTTGACAAAAATAAATGGGATAGATTTGGGAACTGATTAAGAGTTTTTGGTTTTTTCTGAGACAAAAGAAAAGTTTGGGGTAAATTTGGGACTAAACCTAAAGTTTTGGGTTTTTTTTTAGACGAAGAAAAGTTCGGGACAGATTTGGGACTGAACCTAAAATTTGGGATTTTTCTTGAGACAAAAAAAAGTTCGGGATATATTTGGGACTGGACCTAAAGTTTGGGGTATTTTTTGGAATTGACCTTTATTAACCCGAGAGTTTCATTTTCAAAATAAAATCGTTTTCAAAAATAAACTAAGTTGATTAATGTGGATAATGTTGGAAATTTCATATAATGGGCTTACATTAGTTAATCAATTTTCTATTTTAAATAATCGAATTAATGGATATTCCAATATATATTAAACCTTAAGTAATTTTATTAAATTGAGTTTTGACATATATTAATAACAGGCCTAATTAAGCAGTAAAGTATAGACAATTGTGTTTAATTAAAGCCCGTAATGAGAATGTCCTAGTTAACACACTATTGAATAAAGTTTGCTAGGTACCATCTTTAGCCTATAAAATAATAAGTTATATCTATCAGTCACTAGCTGGGATATTAAAATAGGTCATAAATGGGAAGGCATGTACGTTTTAATTATGCTGCACGTATAGGTTTTAATGTTTTATAGTCATATATGGATCTAATTATTTTTAATTAATTAGTTGTTTATGTTAAAAATTTCTAAATGGTTTGCTTGTTATGAAAAAAGAAACTAGAAATCTCTTGAGGAAGAAGAGACAACAAAGGAATAAGGGCAAAAGTACAGCCCAAGTGCCAAAACTTGGCGTGAGGGGACATTTAAGTGTCAAAAGTTACGATAGGTACACTTAAGTGCCAAAATCGAAGCAAAAAGGATAATTTAAGTGACAATGGCGAGAAAATTCGACTAAAATGCTAACGTGGCACTTTTCCGACGAGTTGGGATCGGAACAATGTCGTTTTGGATGCTAACATGGCCAAATAAGCCTAAAACGACATCGTTTTGAGTGCTAATGTGGCTAGATCAACTCAAAATGATGTTGTTTTGGCTAAAGGGCTCAATGTGACCCTCGCCGACCGGAGGCGAAGGCTGTTTGGCCCTCACCAGACGCCGGGAGAGGGCGACAACCCTCTCCCAGATTTGGGCAAGGGTCGGCTGCCCTCGCCCCAGCCTAGGCGAGGGCCGCCGGCGCCGAGAAGAGGGCCAGCGACCCTCGCCCAAATCTGGGAGAGGGTCGCCACCCTCTCCTACGCCGCTAGAAACTCAGTGGCGCTGGGTGAAGGCCACTGGCACCTACGCAAGAGTTAGTGACCCTCACTCCGAGGCAAGGGCAGCCGACCCTCGCCCAAATCTAGGAGAGGGTCGCCGCCCTCTCTCGACATCTGGCGAGGGCCGTTCAGCGCTCGCCTCTAATCGGCAAGGGTCACCGACCCGCACCCAGGCATCGACGACCCTCGCCTTCCCGTCACCGTCGCCCCACCAACAACCAAGGGCAGGGCTGCTACCTCTTTTTTTTAAAAATCATTTTTAATATTATTTAATTAATATTTATATTAAAAATTAAACTTTGACCAAAACGACATCATTTTAGAATAATCTAGCCACATCGGCACTCAAAACGACACCGTTTTAGGCTTATTTGACCATGTCAGCACCCAAAACAATGCCGTTTCGACCCTAACTCATTGGAAAAGTGTCATGTCAACATTTTGGTCAGATTTTCTCGCCATTGATACTTAACTAATCATTTTTGCTCCGATTTTGGCACTTAAATGTACATTGTGTAACTTTTAGCACTCCAGGAGTCTAGCTGTCGAGGAATTAGGGTAAAAACAAAGTGGGTCTCTTTGGCTTTTCCTCGGTGGAAAGGTTGTGGGTACTTGTTGTGGGTACTTAGAAGACATGGCCACGAGCTTCCAGTCTCAAACTATGTCTTTCTCCTCCTCCTCCATCATCCATGGCCGCGAGCTTTGCTCGTCATGGCTTGCAAGGTAGCTCGGTTTGGATGTGGCGTACCAACAAAGACTCCACTGGTGGCAACAGCGAGGGGAGGTTCTACAACACCAACGCAGCAAGGAAGCTTCCGTCGTGGTGGTGTCATTGTCCTTCAACAGGTAGCTGGATGGATGGAGAAGAAGGAAAGAGAGGGAGAAAAAAAAAAAGTCTACATTTTTTGAATTATTTAACAAGAAAAATACTAATAGCACGTTGATTGTTTAAACTCTTCTCCATGTTTAGATAACGAGCCATAGATTTACACATGCCAAGCATATTCCAGGGTTTATCCATGTTCAAAGCACCTGATAAAGACGAGAAACGCGAGGATGAGGTAAATGTAAAGACGTACTTCTCAAGAACATGATTTTGTCGTTAAGAAAATCAATCCTCCTGTCTTGAGGCCCTAAACTAAGCAATCATCCCTAAGCATAGGAAACACCTGCTCTGCTCTGCTCTCTAGCCTTCCATACTTTGACTTGGTAAGAAAGCATGTCCGCAGAAGCTCAAAGGGTAATGGTGATTGAAGACGCTTCACCAGGAAACAGCCCGAACGCTATCAAATACGTCTTACAAGGCTCCAGGCTTTTTCCTGGAGACAAGCTCATGCTCCTAGGAGTTCCCCGCGAAGTTAGTCACCCCAGTAAGTAAGCAAGGAAGACGCATAGACTCTTGTGAGAACATGATAATGAGTTAATGCACCCCCATTTTATAACTCATAGAAGGGAATCAAAGAGATACCGCAACATTGATCTCACTCTACAGCCTTTTTCAATGAACTCCACACTCTTTTGACTTGCCCTTATCTGTTTTTCTTAGTGGGTTACAGGGTCAAGATGGGAAGTTCATGGTTTGGAGCAAGCCAGAAAATTGTCGACGAAGAAGTTGCACGGAAGCTAGAAGAGTACATCAACAACAGTGAAGTTAAGAAAGTTTCACAGCAATGCAAATCTATGCAGGTCAGGCAATGCCATTCTGCATTTAGTCTTCAGTAATTGTAACAGGGCATATTTTCGGTTGAAGTGAAACACGTACATGAAAAGGGACTATGTAAACATGTGGTAGAAAGCTTTCCACTGTCCAATCCCTGATTATTAAATAGCCATTCTATGTTTGACGACTGTAGTCAATCTATAATGTCACCGTGCAATGTGGATATCAAGCCTAGGAAGCACAAAAGTCATTGATCTTACCAGTAAACAGAACTGTATCTATGTTACGAGTACTTGCATCCTTCTCTTTTAACATGAGGATGCTGCCCGGTTTAGCTGCTAACATTCGAGTGCAGCGCCAGAATGCGTGCATGTGTTCAACTATATGCCGCAAAATGTTCTACTGTAAGAGTAACGTGCCCAATTTGATTCTGTTAGTTAAATGGCTCTTTGTTTGTCAAACTGCAGATTGAGCTGGATATAGATGTCCAAGGAGGAGATTCTCCAAAAGAAGTTGTCTGAAAAGCTGCTACAACTTTCAGGGCAACATGGATAATACTAGACAGGTTAGTCAAGCTTTTTGGTTATGAGACCAACCAACGATACTTTGAGTATTGATTGGTGTTTCTACTGCTAGAGTTAATCTTACTATTTAAACATTATAATTCGTTTCAGAGTACACTGTATAGTCTACAACTTACCAGCAAATTTGCAGACCAAGATACTAGTGACGAGAATACATTGAGCAGACAGATATCTCACTGTTAAATAAAGCAGAAAAGCAATTTTACATCATCCTTAACTGTCAACAGCTCCAAGGTAATAGGAGCTAAATGGAATAAGTTGATTGACAATGATCACGTGTTAAGCTAGCAAAGTCCTTCACAAATTTTTGTTTGTGTGATAGATTGAACACTAATGCATCACAGGGTGACTTAAATGGTGATTATGACATGAGTAGCTTCAAAGTCCAGGCTAAATGACATGTTTTCATAACTTAATCGCCATTTTTGAGCTGGTAACCTATCCAATAGACTCAAAAGAATCTAAAATTATCCCACATGAGCAAACCCTGGTTCTTATTTTCATGACATTCTGAAAGTACCCTTGCAACAGGAAAATGGAAAAAGACAAGGATTATCTCATGGCAAGACTTTCATGTGGAATTTCAATAGTGAAACGCAATCAAACCATTGAAGAGCTGAGACAGCCAAGAGCACGAAATCTGCAGATGCAACATATTCGCAACTCTAACAATTTGACAGGAAGTGATGAACCAGATCCAATGAGAAGGCACTACATTTGTTCCTTTTGCCACAACAGACGTCCGAAGATGCGATGGAAGAGAGACTTTGCTTTTGTGGAGCTTAAGGATGCTACCAAGGGTTTTTCTCAGAAAATGGCTATGGACTTTAGAGTAGCGTACTGGGGAGAGCTTAATGGACTCAAAATTACTGTTAAGCAACACAAAAACACATGCTACAAGGGAGTTGGAAAGGGATTCCATTCTGAAGTTCGTATGCTCAGTGAAGTGAGACACGAAAATCTGGCAATGCTGTTAGGTTCATGTTCAGAAGGAAATCACAGGCTGCTGGTTTATGAATATGTCTGCAATGGTTCGCTGGACAATCATCTGTCAAGTTAATACCGCATACCTTTGATGCCATGCACAAATTTGACATCTGTGCATGTATTCAAATGGAGTGCCTAATCAGGACTATTTATGTCTTAATACTGCAGGAAATCCTAATAGACTTCTCAGGTGGGATCAAAGGATGAAAATCGCCTTAGGAGCTGCAAGAGGCTTAAAATATCTTCATGAAAACAATATAATCCACCGAAATTTGAGGCCTGACAACATCCTTTTAACTCACGATTACGAACCACTGGTAAGAGCGCCTCATATTTTTGTAGTGACTCTTATAAAAGCAACGAAACTGGTTATATAATTGGCTGGTGGATGAAACAACTGAGCGCTTTTTGCTCCAAAATTGATGAAGCATATTTTGCCTATAGTCATAGCATAATACGAATTTGAGATTTCATTCACTTCATATGGTCTTTGTATATTTCAATCTAAGCAAATGTATAATTCAGACTCCTTATTACTAGTTTCATAAACACGTGAATAGCCATGTTCGGAAAACTGAGAGAAGATATATACCCCCAAAAAAACTCTTTTCATCCTTGTGGCAGCTAATAATTGACGAAAAAGAGTCAGTAGTGCCATTAACTTTAGCAGGGGAATAACTTAGTAGAGTGTAGTGACTAGTGCAAAGCCGATCAAAAGAAGTATATGTCACTCGTTCCATGAAGTGATTTAAATTTGACCACCAAAGCAATTTGCAACACCAAATCATCTGATAGGCTGAATTACTTGTGTATCAGCTAGGATATTTTGGCCTTGAAATGTATGAAGAATCTGATTTCTCTTCTGAAGTGAGGATTGGAACTATGCCATACTCGGCTCCTGAATATGCAGATTCCGGCGAAGTGTCTCCAAAGAGCGACTGTTATTCCTTTGGAGTCATACTTCTAAATCTGATCACAGGACTAAGGAGTACAGACCCATTATTTGGAGAGCAAAATATTGTAGAATGGGTAACTGCCTCAATGCTTCTTGTACAGTCTCTGCCTGTATGTGTGACTTCTACTGATCAAACTAAGCAGGAAACATTTTGCAAAAACTGTGCGTCATTCAACTCTTTTGTCTCGTTAGCATTTAATGAACAGTAAAAAAAGGAATCAGGTAAGATGCCCTACATGATTTATTCTGTGTAATATTGCTTTATTGACCACACTGCAAGGAACTCAGGTTGAGGTCAGAAGACTATAACACGCATTAGATTGCTCTTCTTCCTTTTTGAGAGCTCGATGTCTTGCAGGCAAAACCATTGTTAAAAGTAAAAACCTACCGAGAATTGATTGACCACTGCCTGACCGACTCTGGTGACATCAACCAACTTGCTGGGGTGATTCGAGTGGCTGTTAAGTGCCTGACCAACAATCCTTACAAGAGAATGTCCATGGACCAGGTAAGTGTGGCTGACTTTTCTCCTGTTCTGTATAATCACTGCTTGGAAATTGGTCTATTCCACATTGAGTATCTAAACAAGTGTAGCGCAGGCACTCTTTATCATGATCATAAAATAGAGAAGGTATTTCTGAAATATCAACAGAATGTCTCACCATTTCCGCATTTTTGCTAAAACAAGCTCCCTGCTGGCAGGCTTTTATTTTCCGCCGTCCTTTATTAGTCAGGAATGTCTTCTTTGATTGGGAGGCAACTTCACTTTCTTTTCTGGATTTTAACTTCATAGGCCAGAGGTACTAATCAACCGAAGTTAATTACAGGTGGTTTACGCATTGAATCACATAGCAGACGGCAACACCATTCCTGTTATCAGGAGCCTCTCGACATCACAATCCAATTCTCGAAGTGGCATACAGGACTCCTCCTCCTCCTCCTCCTCGGGGTTTCTCTCTGATGATAAAATCTTTGCTACACAAACATCAGCAATACATCTTTGTGCCTGACATACACAACATAGCTGGAAGGAAATTTAAGCCTTTAATCACCCCAGGAGCAGGCTGTTCAAGTACAGAACATCTCAATTTTTCGGAGAGGATAGAGCTGTAATAATTGTCATACTTATAGGATCATACGTATGCGCAACATTTATGATCTCAAGAAAATTTAATGAGCTGATCAGCGTGCATTCTCATATGAACGTTCTGTGACAGATCAAAGTCGCTGATTTGACCTGGCATCAAATTAACCAGAGCACGAAATTTACTTTGCGCATGTAAAAGTAAATGTAATGAAAAGAAGCCTAGAAAGAATTGGATCACTCTCAAGAAAGACTGCTTTTGTCCCAAGCCAAAGCAGAGAATACAAGACTGATCAATCCCCTTGTTTCAGCAAAAACACTTGCACAGTAGATGTTGCATTTCTTGCTGAGTTGCAGCGGTACTCAATTTTGAAACTGGCCTCTCCCCTTTAGGCCTGGGTCCTATAAGCCATCCCAACAAGATTTCAACTGTATCAAATGGAAATTAAAAAAAAATCCTATTTTATCGAAATTTATCCATTCATGCTAATAAATATTTGATAGAAACTATAAATAACAATTAGTAAGCAACTTTTGTTTACTTTCTTGCAATTAATCATGTGATAATTTTCACATATATCTGCTCACAATCAGGGTATAAAAACATTCTATAGTGATAATTCCCCAAGATTCAATGACTTTGAGCTTTTAAAATATATCGATAAGGTTTTACCCCGGAATTCTTAGTTTTATCCTAAACAATTTAGTAAACTTGGCAAGCGCAACCTGGACTTGTAATATCAATTGATTACTCACTAGTTTCTTCTTTTAATGATCGCTAATGATCTTTCTTGATAGCATTTATTACAATTGGAAAAGAAAAAAAACAAGTAATATTGATTATAGATTTTTAGGAATTTGAAATGTAGATAATGCCCGGCCCACAATGAACCGGTCAGGCCTGCTTCTTTTGGTCCAACCGCTCTTATTCAGCCGGTTTCAAGCCGGTTCATGGGATCAGTTCGGTTTCCCAATGAAAAATGGAAAGATTCGGCCATTGACCCAGTTCGCTCTCGTTATCCTTTGAATTTCTGATCGTCGCGCCATCACGCAACTCTCTCCAGGCGACTTGATACTCTCTCCCGCGATTCGCCGTTCTCCTCCGCTTCACTCCAGCAGCTCAATCTCCACTTCAGCCACGATTCGCCACCCTCCTTCTCCGCTCCACTCCGAGGCACTCCTTCAATATGTCGGTTTCCTTTTCCAATGTCCCTTCAGATGTTTCGATTTTGGGCATGCTGCGATTCGATCTCCTTGTCCTCCTTGGCCAACGCGTTGGAGGAATCTCGGCGGTTTTCATATGTCTGTTCCACTCTTCTTCGAAAACAAAAATTTGGTTCGGTGTAGAATTTGAGCCTCGAGTGAATGAGAGGAAAAATGAATTTTTTTCTTTCTGTTTTTCTACTTTTTCAATGTGAGGGGATCACAAGCAGGGATAAGCAAATTGGGATTTGCTGTCGTGTTTTGTTCTTTTGCTCTGGTATACGAACGGTTTGGAATCTTGAGCACTGTTACCTATAGCCCGAAGTTGTGATATGATGTTTGAATAACTTGATATTGCACTTACATCAGTGCATTCAATCACTTTTTAGAACCCTTCAGTCTATGGGTTTTGGATTTGTTTGTCTTTTAGAAGTCACTGCATTATCCGCTTCTCGAGGCGAATGGAATTATGTATTTTCTTGAATATTATGATATCTTGAGATTCGTGAAACAAATTTACAGTATTATAAATCTTATTTTGTCTGGAATCTACACGTCTTGAAATTGGTATTATCCCTAGAATGTTGATAGCCGGAAGATGTAGTTGGATAGTACTAAGTCGGTGAGTGTGTTTGTTTTGGTAGATGGAAATTTAGAAGATAAGTGGACGGATCACTTCTAAGGGAGATTGACGCTTGATAAGCATACAAAACTGCAAATGCAAGATTGAAACAAGTCAATGCGATTAACACTTGATAAGCATACAAAACTGCAAATACAAGATTGAAACAAGTCAATTTTCGCATTAGTTAAATCGAAATCAATAGAATTTCTCTTTAGGTGAAATCAATGCAATTCCTACTAGTTCTTATACTAGAGACGTTACTATTTTCTTTCGCCATAAATGTAACTATAAATGTAATTGTCATTGGAATTATCACTACTATGTCTTTTATTTGAATACTAGTTACCATTTGATTCTTGCTGATAGATGAGTTTTTTTCATTATTTGAAATCTTTTACACTCTAGCAACTAATATTTTATCTTGTTTAATTTTTCACGATAATCTTTCTGGACACTAGATTCATTAATCATAAGTTCTTCCTTCTCTTTTAACTACAATTAGAGAGATTCGGAAGCACTTATTCTAGCGTGCCTTCAGATCCAGCGTGCATGTGTCACGGCCATCATTTGGGGGAGGGCACCCTTCTTATACTTGAGGCCCTAAGATTACAATCATTAATCGAGTTTTGATCTGGCGGACGAGATCGTACCACCCCACCTACCACCTACCGGCATTTATGCCGAGAAAATTCCGCAGCACAATTACGGGATCACTCGTCTTTGAGAATATTTCGAAAGTATTTGGATCTTTCGATGAACGTTTTGATCATTCTTCCTCGATTATGAATGCTCCATTAATCATGGAAACATCGGCTCCGCGACACATGCATCTGATACGTCAATGAGAATCATTACACATACAACCTATTTTCTTTTGACCACGACAAGACAAGGACAGTAAAAAAATTTCAAATCAACGGTTCTATACCCTGTCACGTTCGAAAAGCTTAGGAAACGACAAAAGAACAAGGTAAAGTTGCCACACAATCTCCAAATTGATATCCATGGACAAGACATAACTGATCAGTTGTGTTTGGTTTCTTCTGTATTAGGCGACAAGATGAATCTTGACTAGAAAAGAACGAGCACATTTCCGTGTTTGCCGCTGGATTCAACCAAATGCCTGCTATAGACAGAAGCAACGCACTAGACATTTCAAGTCACCCCTCCATTCGGTCCCACACTGTTTTAACCCCTGTCCATATTGGAAGACCGAACTTCCCCAGTAAAATAAGGAAAGGATGAACATCAAGTTAATGATAAATTGGAGAAACTCTTGCCCCTCCAGAAGAAATCCCAGGTACGCAAGGAATATCTAAATCCACATTTCAGACAGTGTCTGGATATTCCTGCTCGGGTTTACCACTAGAAACTCGTGTGAAAACTAATCCGGATATGATTTCCGATAGCTCTTGTTTCCTGTCCTCGTTCTCCACTTCGAACTCTTACCCTGGAAACTCAAAACTGATAATAATGCCTTAAGCACAGAGGCTGCCAGTGATTGAGAATGCTTCGAGAGGAGTACCTGACCGCAATTCGGTGTGTCCTGAGAAGCTTCCCTGCTTGACGGTGGAGATATACTCCATGAAGTTCTTCATGAAATCAGCAAACCTCGCACATCATCTTTTAAGGCGGGCTATATGCGTGAAACCTCAAGAACTTCGGCTCCTGAGAGGACATAACGACTAATCCATGCAAGCACAACTTGTTTCCCAAGCGAAAGCAGAAGCAGTGCATGCAAGACTGATCAATCACCTTGTTTTGGCAAAACACTTGCTCAGCGCATCCTGCATTTCTTGCTTCGGGCTTAGTTGCTCTTATACTCAATTCTTGAGGCGCCCACTTATCCTTCTTGCCTGTGTCCTATTTTTTTTCTGTACTATTTGCAGAACATGAGAGTCGAAACCCATAATTGAAACTAATCATCCCAATTCCAATCCCATCAAGAAAATGGGAATTCGAACCCTCACCACCCCTGACTACTGGGTCAAACTCCGATAGTTGCCCGTGTCCTATTAAGCCATCACAATAACATTTCAACTAATATCAAATGGAAAAACAAAAGGAGGAACAATTTTTATTTATTTTACCGAATTTTATCCATCCATGTTAATAAAACATTTAATAGAATCGACGACTATTCATAATTATTATTAGATGGGTTTTTAATATCTTCCAAGTAGTTAATTTCCTTACATAAATTTGCATGAATATGCTTACAATGAGATTATGTGATCATTTTATATCAATAGATTCATGTATGATCCAATGATTTTGATACTTTTGAATACATCAATAAAGTTTGATTCGGAATTAATAGTTTTCTCAAGGATGGCTAGTAAACTAGGCAATACAAGCTATAACATTAATGGACGGCTTATTAATTTATTCATGATGTTACTTAACTCTCTTTCTTAATAGCATCTATTACAAATTTACAAATTTGAATATAAGAGTAATGCCCTATCCAGATTTGGATTCAAATCAAGTGAGTTAAGAGGATTCAAATGTTAGGTATCAAAGACTCTTTTTGTTTCACGGAATTTTGAATGATTTAAAGAAAAAAATTTCTAAATTTAATAATTTCTATCATTTGAAATAATTAGTCGATATAAAATATTTTTATTTTCAAGAACATATCATATTTAAATATTTTCATAGCCGATAAAAAAAATTTCATTCATTCATTTTGTAAGCGATATAATAATTAATTTTTAAAAAAAATATTATAACTTATCCATTTTCTCCGAAATGAAAAACGCCTGAATTCAATCACCAATGCTAGTTACTATATAAGAATAAAAATGAGCGAGGCGACTGGCGAGTCATGCACAGCGAGCTCGCTCAAATTTTTGTTTATTTTTATACAGTTCGAGATGAGTCGAACTCAACCGAGTCGCCGCCGCGGGACGGAGTAGCGTAAGTGGCGCGTGCTCTCAACACGACGGTCAGCCGCCCCGGGAACCGAGCAGAATGCGAATGCATACCGCCAAAAGGTAGGCAGAAAGCCACTGCAAGAAGCTTTTCAGTTTAGAGAGAGAGAGAGAGAGAGAGAGAGTCTCTGTCCTCGCTTCGGTTTGCTTTCGTCTCGTGAACGCACTGCAGGTGAAGGGTACGGCCCGATTCTCTGCGGGTTTTCTGCAAAACCCGTTCAATGCGTTGATGATTGAGTGTGTGGAGTGTATATTTTATCTTTGATCTGCGCTCCTAGTTTCGAGCTTCGAGTTTCCGAGCCGGTCGATTTGGGGGTGAGAAGTGGGTTTAGGTCTGCTTTGGAGTTCTTCTTCCGTTTCCTGAACCAGCCCACTTCAGTTTTCATTCAATCTAGTCGGGGGACTGTCTAGTCCACCGATGGTTTTTCGAGTTTTTTCATTCCTGTTTTCGCTTGGATATATACACAGGGTTCGCTGTATCCCTTCGTTCTGAGAGTTTTGAGGTCGTGGCCGAGTTGTTTCTTCTTCTTTTTTTAGGAAAGTTCGTAGCTTTTTCTATAAAAGAAGCAACTCCGGTGGTGAAAAGGAGACGGGGAGTGGCTCCACGCACTAGCCATTTTGCCCCCATTGCGTGGCGAGGGAGACAGATTGGCAGTGAGCTTTTTGGCTTTTTAGAAGGTTTACAGGATGCAAGGAGGCGCGGGTAATCACTCGGTTCCTCAATCTGCATCGTTTGATAAAACGAGGGTATTGGATGTGAAGCCTCTGCGGGTTCTGAAACCTTGCTTTACCACTTCCAATGAAAACCCTCCTTCTTTCTCCATCCCGCCTGGCGGCCCAGTCCCTCCGGGAACAATGCCCTTTTACCCGTTTAGTGTTCCGCGAGAATTTCAGACCTCGCAGCCAAACGCCCGAAGGCAAGCTCCGGCTGCTCCAACCCCGCTAAGGTCATTCGGGACTCCTGGACAAGGGATAAATGTCGAGGCGCCCAGAGAAGATGGGTCTGGCAATAGTCGAAATTATGACAGTTCCCATCTGCGTCCTTTGAGATCTTCCCGGAAGACAGGGAAGAAGAGCAAAGAGTCGGAGTTTTGGGTAGCTGACGGTGAAGATATCGGAGCATCTAATTATGTGGTTCCTATCAATTCCATCCAACGCGAGGATGGTGACAGGAATGTGGTTAATTACGTGCTCGTGACATTTGATGGGATTCGGAGGAGGCTTAGCCAATTAGAAGACTCAAAGGAAGGGCAGACTGGAGGGATCAAGCGTGCTGATCTGAAAGCTGGGAATATATTGATGAGCAAGGGGTTTAGGACGAATATGAGGAGGAGAATTGGAGCCATCCCTGGTGTTGAAGTCGGTGACATTTTCTTTTTCCGGATGGAAATGTGTGTCGTGGGACTACATGCTCCATCGATGGCTGGGATTGATTACATGAATGTAAAAGGTGATCATCAAGAAGAATCAGTAGCTTTAAGCATTGTTTCCTCTGGGTCCTATGAAGATGATGTAGGGGATAAGGATGTTTTGATTTATAGTGGGCAGGGTGGGGTATCTGCCAAGAAGGATAAGGAAGCTTCTGATCAGAAGCTTGAGCGGGGTAACCTTGCTCTTGAGAGAAGTTTGCGTCGTGCCAACGAGGTTAGAGTCATTCGCGGTATAAAAGACGGTACCAGTCCCAATAGCAAGGTGTATGTATATGATGGGCTTTACAGAGTACAAGAGTCATGGATGGACAAGGGTAAATCTGGTGCTAACATTTTCAAATACAAGTTGATGAGGATTCCTGGGCAACCAGATGCATTTGCTGTTTGGAAGTCAATTGAAAGGTGTAAGGAAGTTATCTCTACTCGCCCCGGACTGATAGCTTCTGATTTGACTTCTGGGTCTGAGAATGTACCCGTTTCACTTGTGAATGAAGTTGACAATGAGAGAGGACCCGCTTATTTTAGTTACTTTTATGACCTAAGATACATCAAACCTTACAACTTATCTGATACTTCTCATGGCTGCAACTGCAGTGATGCATGTAAACCTGGTGATCTCAACTGCTCCTGCATTCAGGAAAATGGGGGTGATTTTCCATTTACCGGAACTGGGGTTCTCGTGAGTCGGAAGCCACTTATACATGAATGTGGTCCATCTTGCCGATGCTCTTTAAACTGCAAAAACCGAGTCTCACAAGGCGGTCTAAAACTCCACCTAGAGGTGTTCAAGACAAAAGATAGGGGCTGGGGCCTCCGATCCTGGGATCCTATTCGAGCCGGTAGTTTTATATGTCAGTATGCAGGTGATGTCATAGATGGAACTAGACTGAAGCATAAATTAGAGCAAGGTGAAAGTGATGAATATGTTTTCGACACAAGCCGTGTTTACGAGTCATTCAAGTGGAATTATGAATCTGGATTGTTGGGAGAAGGATGTTCAAATGACTCTTCAGAGGAGTACAGTATTCCACACCCCTTGATTATTACTGCTAAGAACTTTGGAAATGTGGCTCGATTTATGAACCATAGTTGCAATCCAAATGTCTTCTGGCAACCAGTCTTTTATCAGCATAATAAGGAGTGCTATATCCGTATTGCCTTTTACGCGAAAAGGCACATTCCTCCAATGACTGAGTTAACTTATGACTATGGGTTTCTGCCTGATGATTGTGATATTTACATCACAAGGTATAGGAAGAAGAAATGCTTGTGTGGAACTTCAAAGTGCCGGGGTTATTTTGGCTTGTAGTGTGATGTGCAAGGTGGGATCGAAGCATAGGGGTGGCAAATCAAGGGCTTAGAAGGTTAGGAAATTCTTCTTGCCTATCTCTTTCCTGATTCCTGCTGTTTCATACCCACACTATGTTCAATCTTAGTTTCTTATGTCATTTTTTTGTTTCCGTACTCATTACATGCCATTGGAAGTTGGAACATCTCTTCAATATATTTTTGGATTTTGAGGGAGTAAATCCTTTAACCAATTTCTGGCTTTCATGCTCAACTAGATTTTAAGGACTTTCAAGTAGCTTTCTTGCTGTATCTATTTGATGGGTAAAAACTAGTGGCCAGAATCATTTAAAACGATTCTTAGATATATCTTTCATTTACTGTTTCAGTTGGCCACAGCGAACAAGTTAGCACTGTTTTTGTAGGCATAAGTTGAACATTTGATGTGGAACAGTATCTCAATTAATAGTTATTAAAATTGCATATAGCAGTTTTACAGCAAGTCTAAATCTTTATGTTATTCTCATATGAGACTAATACTTGGCTATGGCCTTCGAGTTTCTTTCTCCTGTAGTATCTCAGTAGTTTTGACTTTGACAAACTGGCAAATCTATTATAATGGTGTCTTGGAGTCTTCATCCGGGATATTATGGCACAGATATTTGTTTTGGCTTGTAGGACAGTTGAGATTGACTATTTATGTGTGTCAATTTCAGTCAAGAGAGCTGACACATGTGGACCAAGTTCATCAGGATAAAAAGTTCTAGATGTGGTGCATCATGACTCACAAGCATTGAACATGAACTTAAATAGAACAGTCTGAAGATGGGATTAACTTCATAATCTGTGGGATAAACAATTCATGGTGTATCTATGTTCGTCTAAGCTGAAATTTGTTCATTTGCTATGAGGGGCACTCTGCGGAAGTAGGAAGGAAGATGGAATTGCACGGTAGCTATTGGCTTTAATGCTTTCAGTGTGATCAGGAGAAGTTATAGTGTGATACTTTCACAGTAGATGGAAAGATAGATGCTGATGGAGCTGTGCACATCAGGGAAGGCTTGGTTATGTGGGAGTTGAGATTGCTGGGATTTGCAGATGCTGGTGGCATGGGGAGGTGCAATCTCACAAATGTTAGTTGGCCCAAGTAGAGGGGCCCAAGAGCAAATTAAGCATAACGTTTTGGTATCTTGGAGAGAAATACGTATAGGCAAGTAATACTCAAAAAACCTGTAAACATTTTCCATGATTATCCCTGATCATCTGGTGAGAGTTCCTATTAAAGATATGATGACTGGCCTTTTAATTCTAGTCGGATAATAAATTGTCATGGATGTGGGCTTTGGACATGAACATCTAAAATCAGATTTCTTTAATCATTCTGGATGATGAAGTGCCATGGGGTTGGCCAAAACTAATGGAGCAGAGGCACTGCCTTTTATAAAGATATCAGAAAGCTATTTCTGCTGCTTGGTCTTTCTCCTTTCTTAATTTTTACTCAAATAGAGTTCACCGATGTGCAATCCAAGAGTGTAAACTTGGTTTGATTTATTGTTATTATCTTTTGTATCTTTTACTTGCTTGATAACTCCAAAATTCTTCATGCTTCACTTTATATGACATATTTTTCCTGTGGCCAATTTCACCATCATCCATGCTGAAAAAAATTGCATATGGCTACAGGATTCTCCTTTGGGTGCGCGACCATGGAAAGTCTGCATGTTTCATTGAAGCTTAGCTGGGCAAGGCAAGCTGTTGTGGTCATCTAAATCCAAGGCCAGGTCAGATATGAAAGCAGCTTCAGTGCCTGGTCTGTTGCCCTTTCCAGCTTTGTGGATATCAGTAAATAAGTATATCCAGTATATTAGTGGGACTTGATTAATTGGCACCTTCAGTTTTAGGATTATTTATGCGCATTTGCTCATCACATTTCCTTTTCCTTCCCTCTGAGGTATCACATTCGCGATATGTCAAATGAGTCTCACCCTTTTGCATAGCATCAGATAATGTTCCAAGAAAGCTAAACACCATACCAATTCCATCCCAGTGTAGCGGGCCTGTCACGGCCAATCCAGAGTGACAAGTTACTGAGACACCTCGAGCGAACCAAGTAGGTGAAAGTATAAAGGGTGCCGAGCAATGGTGATGAGAGCTGGTGATTCGAAAATCCACCATGCCTTGAAATTTCACCTTATTCAAACTATCCTAATATTTTCGATTGCACTATGTTATTTGGAGAAAAGGGTTGGCTAATATATCAAACTGATCACTCACAGACTCACAGTGACAAGTCTTACCTACAAAGAAGTGATGTGGGGAATTTCTGTATGAGACATGTTGCTCTGCCTCAGAAAAGAGACAGAGAGAATAAAGTCTGTCCAGGAAGCAGACGAAAAGAAGGTTTCACCCGGTGAATGATGACCTACCCAAGGAAGCAACCTAAACGCTTCGAGTCACATCATCCTGTTTGGCTTGCTGCCCCGAGCGAGGGCATCACGATGTACAACACTAAGTGAGGGAATCGAAGGACCCATGATCGTGCCGCGAAAAGAGAAATTATTGACATCAACTTGCAATTGTTCGACCTTTGAATGCATCAAGGGCTGCCACGCGACCCTCTTGAAAGTATCCAGCTTTCATGCTTTCTATTGACTTTTGAATCCTCCCCCACGATGATGAAAAATTCTCATTGCTCATAAGAAATATGGAGAACGAAACCAAGGTTCAAGGCCAAATGGTTATAATCGCAGTTCCATCGTGACTAGATTCAATCGAATCATACATTGGACTCGAAAAGGGGGACCCAAAAGCATTTCCCTGTCTAAGTGGTGTGTCCTATGCTTCTTTCTACCTTTACGTGGGTGTGCGTGTGTGATGCTTATGTTCCAATCTACTTCTCTATATTCTACTCAATAATTCTGCAATTTGTCATGCTCTTGAACATTTTCAAGTGCATATTATGTAATATTTACATCATTTGACATATCGACATCGTCACTGAATTGATAAAACCGTGTTCTGACATTATACATGTCGACTGCTACTCGATCTGGAATGAACAAACAAATATTCGATTGATGACTCAGGCCAACATATTGAGGGGACCGTCTGATGCAAAAGCTGCAGGGTCTATCTTTTAGATGATCTCACGGTCCAACAAAAAGCTTATAGGTGGATGGATAACCATTGACGATGCATATGCAAAAGCAGCCCCACTGCCACGTAGCCGTCCTGAGTTTGAAGGAAGGCCGAAGGGGAGGGTCCACCATGGGAATGTTTCTTTTTCCCTCTCTATAGTAATTTGAACGGTATTCATTAGCACACGCATTTGTTTCACAAAGCATATGAGGCCATCTCTTGTTGTCCCATCAACTTCCCTGCCGCTCAGCTCGCAGTGTGTCAAACGTGGGGATTTAAAAAGAAAGGGAAAAAAAAATCAATGATCTCGAATGCATCAAAATGAAAATTCACGATTTATCAATTTAGTTGAAACATGATGATTTAATCTATGAGAAAGTAATGATGCATTCGATTCGATGCATGAACAACGTTGCCATGATTCTTTCGTCATTCGCTTATTTTTTCGGTCCTTTAACCCAGGTAACTAGTTTAAATGAGATGTCTTTGATCGACCACTCTATGACCAAGGCAATGTAGGCAAAGAAAAAAAAGCTCAGTAATCCCCCAAAAGTAATGGGAATGGAAAAACCGGTGGGCTCCTTGGAAAGTCCTGAGGTTTTTGGCCATTTCCAGCTTCGATGGCCCCGACAAATGGGGCAACCAGCATGTGATAATCCCTGACAAATTTGAAGGCTCTGATGATTCAAAAGAAAGAGGAGGGAGGGAGAGTCCAAAACCAGGTGGTCCTTCCATACTTCAAGTCTTCAACAACAATCGCATCTACTTTAAGATATGACACAGACGTATTCTCTTACGTGGCCCTCTTTTGATCAGCCAACTACACTCAACAGCTCTTCTTGAAGATATAAAACCCTCTTGTTAATTCTCAACCCATCATTATTCGTTACTCCAGGAATCAGGACCACCAATTCCCCTCGCAAATCAGAATTGACCCATCTCTCAAAACCCTAAAGAAAGAGAGAGAAAAAGAAACGGAAACCCACACGCACAGAGGTGGCTGAGTTCTTGGAGCTGACACTATCAAGGAGACCTCCCACATGGAACCAACTTGTCGGCATCAAATCATCGGTGCCATGTGAGAGAGAAGTGATTGTTGAGTTCGTGCTCATCATTCATATTCAATGTACTTCACTGGCTTCCAAGTCCGTCTCTGGGTCCCTAGTTTTTCTTCCAACAGGTGGGTGTCATCCCATTATCCCTTCTTGACTAGATGCTTTCGCTCCTTTCCGTCGAGGTCGAGTGATACGTCAGTCGGTTTTCATGAATCAAATCGACATTCCTTAGTGAATCCACCTCTTCAATTAGGGTCAGTTGAAGTTATTTATGTCCGGATGAGCATAAGTCGCCGAAAATTACTCCCTCATTTCCTAATCCGAGAAGCTGCTCTTGTTAAGAATGTTTAGGACTTCAATGAAATCTCGTGCTTTTTTCTAGGAGTAAAGTTACATTACTCCCTTGGTCTCTTGAGATGAGATGGATCCGCTTTCATATCTCACAAAGAATATATTCTCCACACATCCATAGTCATCTTTCGGGGTATCATAACATCCAAACCTATTCAAACTATAGGACCCAGTCATTTTTAAGGGTGAAATAGCGGGACATGGACTGATATCCATGGAAAAGGTATGGACTGGTTTTGTTTATCGAGTCAACATAGTTAAATAAAACCCACCAAGCTTTTTCAATTCTATAAACAACACTACGTAGAGTGCAAGATTCACATGTTAGGGGTGGACTTTATCGAGTGTAGTCATTGTACGGTGCAACTTGTGGGAAGAATAGTTATCCAGTCATTGTGTTACCGTAACTAGTGAGGTTTAGGTCTGTATGATGTTGAAGTTGACAAGAAGAATGGGCCAAGGGCTATTATTTCCTTCCCTCCCTGTCAGAAGTAGAAATGTTGCATACGGAACTATATTATAAAAAAGTTCCATTATTCACGCACCCAAACTCCATCCCTAGTTACCTTAGCATCATAATGGGGTGCAACCTCCACTCAACCCCATAAGCACATGCGCAACAAAATAACAAAACCATTTAGCGGATTGAAAGGGTCATTCAATATGATATTGGAGCGAGTTTTTCTATGCTCTCTTGTCACTGTTATTGTCCCTTCATCTCTTCACTTGGTGTTCAACATCTTATCATCGTGCTCGTATAGCATATTCAAAGCCTTACATGTGAAGAGAGAGCACTTGAGAAAGAGAGAGCACTTGAGAATTGTGTTCGATGTAAATATCATGAATCCAATTTATGATCATTCAATTCATATCGCCATGACATGACAGTTCGACGCACGCGAATGATCACTAGCATTTTCTTGTCAACTCATTCCAGCCATCGCATCAATACGAAGAGACTTGACATTTAATTTTAAGTAATTTGTGATGGTCCATCTCACAAAACAGATTGGGAGGCAAGAAGAGAGAGAAAATGCAATTATAGCATATCAACAATTTTGTTCCATGATATAATAAGAACCCATGATGGAAGCATAATCCGGACAGGGGTTTTCAAATACAGGACACGGTCTAATCAGAATAAAGTAAAAACGAGTTAATTAATCTTTTTTCGGTGCCGACAGGTATACAATTTCGATTGCCCTGGAGATCATAGGGTAACAAAAGTTAAATCAAAATCCAATTTTTTAAGAAAAGATTCTCTTGATGGAGAACCCAATAGAAAGTAATTACTTGTAATCTCTATCTTCCACCTCCTATCTACGAATGACCAACACCTTAAGGTATTGTAAGACAAAGTCGGTCCATTATGTCCAATCATGTCAGCATCTGATGCTTACTATTATACACACAAACACAACAAGACAAAACAAAGAGGAGAAAACGAAAAAAAAAAAAAAAATTGAAGTTGATTGCAATTAGTGCATCGTGTTATGCGGCTTCTCATTCGAAGATTAGTATCTACTCGCCTTTTAGTTGTTCGCGTTTGTGTTAAAATCATCCAAGTTTTTGCCCTTTCCCACATATAATTGAACCATATTATTTCGTATTATTTCGTACAAGGACAGTAAAAAAATAACATATATATATATATATATATTTGCAAATAAAATTGAAACGGCAACCGTACACGTTGATATAATTTTTACCCAAATTTGACTTTATTGGGTAAAAATTTCATGACTTCTTGTATTAAAGAATTATTATTATCAAGGCATATCTTTTATATGAATCTTTCTTTATAAACCATTATTTAATATTGACTGGCAAGTGGCTCAAGAGAGAAGCAAGGTGGTATATATAAAAGCAAGAGACCGAGTTGGTCTTGTGAAAACCAGCATCTCTGAGAAAGCATAGAAGAAGGAGAGAAGAGAGTCATGGAGGTTTCAGTGTTCACGCTGATAAAAGTGCTTGGTTCAATAGCTGTTGTGGCCATGGTGAGCTCTGTGGTTCATTGGTACACCGCGACATGGTTAAAGTGTGAGAGGCTGAGGAAGAAGCTAAGAAGGCAAGGCATAAGAGGCCCAGCACCTTCATTCTTGTATGGCAACCTTCCTGAGATGCAGAGGATACAGATGAAGGCAAAAGCGGCCATTGATGAAGCAGCTCTTCCTCATGGAGAGTTCATTGCCCATGACTACACTTCCTCTCTCTTCCCATACTTTGAACAGTGGAGGAAGGAATATGGTATGGTAGACTCTCTCTCTCTCTCTCTCTCTCTCTCTTCTGATCTTCTTCCACATTTTTCGGCCCTTCTTTAATTTTTTTTCTTAAAATTACTAGTTTAGGGAGTTGATTAGGTTTGCATATGCACATTTGTGCATGTGAAACTTAATAATTTCGCTTTCAGTACGACTTTGTTTATCGGGCGGTGCATTAATTAGTTGTTAGCGTAAAAAGGAATATAAGTGGTTGAGTATTAAGAGTTTTTAAATGTTAGATTGTAATAAAATATGTTTATTATATGTTCTGCATTTTTCGAGGTTATCTTCTCTTTTTTAATAATTGTTTTGGTGAAGAATGAAATGAGACCAATGTCATTAGGACTTAAATATATAATGTGGTGCATATCACCACTGCATCTGTCGTTGAATTGCCACCAAAAGCTCGTATCTCCACAAATTTTGTATATATTTAATATTAGCAAAACATACAGTCCGACAAATGTTGAAGTCTAATGAAGTGCTTTTGATTAAGTATGTAGTTTACTTTCCGGTGATGAATTCACTGATGTCCTAAGAACATCGGTAAATGGAATCTATGTGACTGTTTCACCTAACGTCAGTTCGTCCTGAAAAGCTTATTACACCTCTAAGAATAGTATAATCACTCGTTTTCAAAGACAAGCCCTAATCCACTATCTATCTCTCTAATATCATTCTTAGTTGCCCACTTCTTTAATTTTTCAGATTGTCATAAGTGTGAATCATTTGGAGGTTTTGAGAAAAAGTAAGTGGGACAAAATATTAAAATGAGCTTAGATGAGTTCAGCAAAAGAAAAGAAACGCAAGAAAGCATGAAACTCCGTTGCACTCAGCCCCAGCTGAGGCCAGAAAAAAGGAGGGGCACCTCTCTTGTTTGCTGGCTTGTGGACATGATGAGGAGATGGTGCTGCATGGTCTGTGTTTCCTAATTATTTGCTGCTGCAACATCACAGCTTTTGTCTATCATCAGCTAGTGTTGCGAAGAAAACCGTACTGGCAATTTGTTCTTTTAATGATGTTGGAAGTCACCAAATGCCTTCCTCAAATGTCTATCATTAGCAATGTTTATTCTGATTTTTAGTTATTACATGTAATGAAACAACAAACACAAATAAATTAGCAATAGCTCATGTGCTTTTTTATTCTGATTTACTGACCTCTTTTTCTTTTCTATTTTGTCTATTTATTATCTTCTTCTTCTTCTTTTTGTTAAAGCGGTGTCTGTTGACTAGTGTCACATAAAAGTCAAACTAAAATTTTCCATATTTATCTTATTGGCACCTCATAATCCAGGCCAATCAAGGCCTAAACAAACATTAATTAGGAAGTGGGTGTTGATTGCTTCTTGATTTTGACTAATTACGATGTGCAATAAAGATCAATCCTCCACAATGACATCAACTGTATTAAAAGTAGGCTTTTTGCAGCACCCCACAACTAGAATAAGCATTCAAGTTGGCAATTTGCATAAGATTTTTCCATTCATGGTAATATAATAATGTCCCCTCTCTTATTTTAATATTGTATTGTGTTGATAGCGACTGTATACACATCATCTGCATTAAAGAATGACCTTTGTTCCTCAGCTGCGTGTACAAAGATCATTGAATGATTGGGGTCTGTGATAGGGTATATTTGATATGGAATTCAATACCAATATATTTTAATTGCTTGATTGCTACTTTTCTTGGTAGGTTTTGATCATTAGAGAGTTCCTTTCAGCTCCTTTACTATTTTCTTATTTGTTTTATCCCCTTTTTAACTTTTTCTTTGGCCTTGAAGTTTGCCGAGGCGCTAATTCCATAAACACTATAGTCAAGTGTCATTTTTTTAAAAGAAATTTTCAATTGTTTTCCACATGGAGTTCTTCAAAGTTTACTATGCACATTCGAGTATAATTCACTTTAGTTCTGCTTTCACATCTGGATGCTGAGAAAGGAAAATGTTATCGTTTCCATGAATCCTAATTTGTCTCTTGGCATCATTAGCGAGCTAAAGAGAATCAATGATGAGTCCCACCCATTTCATAGCTACTCTAGTTTATTCACTTCAAGCAAAGGATAACATAGACTACAATAGATAAGGTTGCTAGAAACAAAAGGTTCAGTTTTTGTCTTGATAGGATGCATTATTGAGTGAGCTAGAGGCAGATATGGGTTGGGCCAAAAGATAAGTTGGCTCCACTTGCTCTATTACGAAAAGAAAATCCTACTTATTTGGCCCATTAAAACAACCCATGTTTGCAAGTTCTAACATTTTTATAAGGTCAAAGTGTACCAGAAAATGTTAGTGGCAAAACTTGGTACATTGACTTGGCAAGAACTTGATTTGTTTTGAGCCTGGAAAATGCAGGGCTCATGTATACATACTCAAATGGAATGAGGCAACACTTGTACATCAATCAAGCAGAGCTAGTGAAGGAGATGAACCAGTGTGTGACTTTGCTGGGCAAGCCTTCTTACGTCTCCAAGAGACTCAAGCCCATGCTTGGCAATGGCATCATCAGGTCTAACGGCCATTTCTGGTCTCAACAGAGGAAGATCATTGCCCCGGAGTTCTTCATGGAGAAAGTGAAGGTCAATATGACCCTCAAATCTTGACTGGCCTTCATTAAGACCGCAAGTCAGATGAATATGAGAAAATGTGAATTGAATTTGCAGGGGATGGTGGGACTGATGGTCGAGTCGGCACAGACTCTGCTGAGGACATGGGACAGCAGGATTGAAGCTGAAGGCGGTCAGATGGCAGAGCTCACGGTGGATGAGGACTTGAGGAGCTTATCAGCAGATGTGATCTCGAGGGCTTGCTTTGGAAGCTCCTATGTCAAGGGCAAAGAGGTGTTCTCCAAGCTCAGGAGCCTCCAAAATATCATGTCCAGGCAAAGCTTCCTGTTTGGAAACAGCCTTTTCGGGTACATGCCAACCAACGATTTTGTTACATCTTTCGAAGCCTTAAACGCCAATTATATGTCAATGTTTTGTTCACAGATTTCTTCCGTCGAAGGATGGGAAGGAAGTGAGAAATCTGGAAAAGGAAATAGAGTTGCTGATATGGAAGGCGATACAAGAACGCCGAAGAGAATGCTCTGAGAGGACTTCAGGGAAGGATTTAATGCAATTGATCCTGGAAGGGGCGATCAATGATCACAATCTCGACAAGGAATCGTCGAAGAACTTCATCGTCGATAACTGCAAGAACATATACTTTGCCGGCCATGAGACTACTGCAGTCGCTGCGTCCTGGTGCTTGATGCTGCTCGCCCTGCATCCCAAGTGGCAGTCGCAGATACGAGAGGAGGTGGCTCAAGTTTGTGAAAACAACACGGTCAATGCTGATGCGATCCTACAATTGAAGGCGGTAAGCAATGCATTGCGACTGTCTAATTTTCTTTTCTTCATGACAAACCGAACTTCTGAGTGACAAAGAAGCTCCTACCCTCGATTTGATTTCTTATCCGAGCGCTGTCAAATTTATCCCGTTCCATGAATAGGTGACTATGGTCATCCAAGAAACGCTCCGTCTATACCCGCCGGCAGCATTCGTCTCCAGGGAGGCACTGGAAGACACAAAAATCGGGAATGTGAACGTCCCGAAAAATGTATGCATATGGACTCTGATCCCAACACTACACCGTGATCCAGAGATCTGGGGCATGGACGCCAACGAGTTCAAGCCACAGAGATTCGCAGACGGCATATCCAAAGCTTGCAAGTATCCCCAAGCATATGTCCCATTCGGGCTCGGGCCACGGCTGTGCTTGGGCAAGAACTTCGCAATGGTTCAACTGAAGATCATCCTCTCACTCATCGTGTCGAGATATACTTTCTCCCTCTCTCCCAAGTACCAGCATGCTCCGACTTATCAAATGATCGTAGCGCCCAAACACGGCGTACGCATCACAATTCAGAAGATCTGACAGAGTCCTAGCAGTACATAACTAACGAAATAAGCTCAAGCATGTTGATCTGATTCATCTAACGAGTCTCCTAACTCATCCGCTTGAAATCGACTTCAGAGTCACAAAAGATCGTTGAATCTGCTTTGCCATCTCGTCCACACCCATTCTATCATGTGGCTTGATGAATGTAAGTTTTAAGTCCAGATATGGTCTCCATCTCACAAAATGAATGTATGTATCCAAACCCTGATTAGCATAAACTCCTTGAAGAAATTAAATACAGATGTACTGGTCAATGGCAGGCTTATTACCTCTGAAACTCCTTGATTAGCATAAACTCTTGAACTAGGAGCTTCTTTTTGAACCATTCATTCCGAATGTTAACAAACAAAAAAATCGCCCCAGATGCAATTCCGACTACAATATAGATGCTTGCATGATGCAATCTAACTATTGCGTGAAAGTAGCTTGAAATATCTGATCCTAGGACCATCAAGATCAAGCAAGTTAATTTTCGGATTGCTAGTCCTAGAAATGGTCACCGCCCCAACAAATCCCCACATTTGCAAAATACAAACCGGATCTTCTGCAGGAAAAAGCCTCTTTTAGGCTTTTCATGACCTGACATTCGTGAAGCTTTCTGCCTTTTGCTTGGTATATCTGCCTGATGGTGATTCTGAGCTCACTTTACTGTCTGTTTAGATGTACGGACCTGAAGATATTGCTAGATAGTGTGCAAACAGCTCGTTCAGCAGTTAAATGCTTAAGCTCCAGCAATCTCAAAGGCTGGTTCACTGCGAACATGTCAAAAGCCAATACATGATGTGATCTGCAGTAGCCTTATCCAAGACAGAACGTGAAACTGGGCCTAAGAGGGAGAGGCCTGAAAAAAAGTGGATAATTCTTATTGTTAAAGTTTTGTTTTTTTTTAACTTTAGTGTATATGAATATTTAAAAGTGAGAAGATGTACTTTTTGATATTTAATTTAGATATTATGTTTTTTACAGGATTTAAAACAATGAAAAAAATACTTTTAAAGCCATTTCCGCGCAAAACAAGGGTCAATGATCTAATTAGATTGTAATCCTTGCTGTATCCAACTTCAGGCATGAACATCGGCGGCCAAAAAAACATTTTGACTTTAGTGAAGTTCGTGTCTGAAAGGTTTGAAAACCATCTGCTCCAGATCCTTCTTCCTAACATTTATCCAAAACTTTTCAGCTTAATTAATCTCAATGGGGTGCTAATTATCCATGACATGGCTAAGATAACCTCAAGATTAGTTCTTAATATGATTATATACCTAAATCATTCAAATCAAACATTTAACCACTCGATCAAATTTTGGATATTAGGTGCTTTGATATTAGTCCTAGCAATTAGTAAAGTAGTTCAATACCTTTTCGAAAAAACAAAAGAAAGGTAGTTCAATGCAGTAGCGCGGTGCAGTAAAACCCTTCTTTCCTTCTTTTCTCTCTCTCTCTTATCTCCGGTTCTGCATCATTTTCATCCAAGTGAAAGGAGAAAGAAGAACAAGCTTTCACCATCCCAGATCGCCATTTCAAGTTTCTTTCACTGGGGTTTCAGCAAAAAAGGATTTTTCTTCACTAAACCCAAAATGGGAAAGATCTGCCTTGAAGTTTGCATGATTTCAGCTCGTGGGCTAAGGCAGTCCACAATCTTGTGGAACCGCCATTGGTTTGCTGTGGGATGGACAGATCCGAAGAACAAGTACTGCACGAAGATCGACACTTCAGGGAGTTCAAACCCAGTTTGGAGGACCAAGTTCTCGACTTTACTCGACAGTGACCACGGCTCACAAACGCCAGCCCTCCAAGATCTGGTCTTGCAGGTTGAAGTTTATAGCAGAGACCCCGTTTTCTTGACGGAGAAGCTTCAGGGGACAGCTAATATTGCTTTGAGAGAGTTTCTGGTGAAGCTTCAGAGAAAGAGTGAAGCTTCAAGCTCAGTGAATGGTGAAGTGGGGAGTTATCAGTTGAGGAAGAAAGGTTCAGGCAAGCCCCGAGGATTTGTGGATGTTTCCATTCGTGTGTCCGAGGAAGGAAATGAACTAAGCTTTTATACAGGTTCCTTACAGTTTTCTTTGGCTGTTTTATATATTATTATCTGAGTAGATCTTTGTTGTGCTGGAATAGAGAAATACTTGATGCAAAATACCTGGGAAGTCTTTAAGTAGGAGGAGAATGTCAGAAGATCCATTAAATTCCATCTGTGGATGTTGTGTCATGTGGTGTTAGGATATAATGCTCATGGACAATGCCAATCTCCTCTGCAACCAAAAAGCTTTCAAGATAGAAGTTATTCTGTAGATGTTGTATCATGCTTGTTCGAAATGGGAATCACAGTATTTGTTCTTGTGGGAATGGAGATGAAAAATAAGAGATTTTTTCTGACCTTTTTCTCTTATTGATTTTGTATCTTTTTCCATCGTACTATATATAATTTCATTTTTCAATTGAATATTCTTTCATTGCATTAGAATCCATCTCATTCCACTTGATTATTCTGAGTTATATTGAATATTGTATTCAATCGGCAGAAAAGAAAAAGGGTACATAAACAGAACCTCTGTCCATACATACCCCAGTTCCTTGGTCTTTAAATGATACAGTGATCAATTGTTCTGTCGTCTGCAACAATCTCAGAAAGTCAAGACTCAAGCTCATAATATTTGATTGAAAACAGTTTCGTATGGTTGGGTTTTGCAGGTAACGAAGGAGGAATAGTGCTCATGGACAATAACAACCACCATATGGACTTGGCCAGTGAGAATGCATTAGCTCCAGCTTTCCCAACAGGACCAACACCATTGCCTCTTGCCGCTCACAAGCAACAAAACCAACAGAAAGCAGAACAACCCTACACGCACCCCACCCCTTTCCCCATGAACTATGCCGACCACCGTGTCGGAGGGCCGACCTACACTCCGGCAAGTGGTCCAAGCTATCGAGGCCCATATCTAGCTCCTCGTTATCCTCCTCCTCCTGCACTGGGTCCACCTCAAAGGGCCGGTTATTTGCCAGCCACCCTTGCAAGAACGGAATATAACCCAGGGAGCTACATAAACATGCCGTCTTCCGGAGGAGCAATAGGACGTGGCATGGGAGGGCGTGGTTTTGGACTGGGAGTAGGAGCTGGAGCGGCGGCGGCAGCTGGGACCATTATGTATGGTGACGGTCTTTTGTCAGGATTCGATGTCCCTTTCGGGATGCAGGATCCTAGCCTCACAATCTCCTTGGATCCTCTTTTCTGATCATCCAGTAACTTAAGCTCCTGAGGGCTATATTTGTATCTACCCTGCTAGTAGAGTTACCTTGGTACCAAGTTTTGTTTTCTTTAAATGATTTCTTTGTATATAGTAAGGTTGTTGCAGCAGTTACCGCCAAACTTTCTTGTTTTGACATCACTTATTTAGTGTACCAACTTTGTAAACTAGAGGCGCTTGCTGCTTCTGTTCTTGGTACATAAAGAGCCAGCTCTAATGTATAGCAACCGTTCTACGTGGAGTTTGATGTTCCTTTCAGGATGCTTTCACTGTCTCACTGGATCCTCTTTTCTGACCAACCAGATTTTAAGCACCCGCGGGCTGCATTTGGGTCTACATGCAAGTAGGAGTTACCTAGTCACTGCGTTTTGTTTTCAGACAATGTATTCTTTGCATCTGATAAGATTATTGCAGCAGTCACTGCTACAGTTTCTTGTTTTCATCGTGCTGTGTTCTTTCCCCGTTCCTTTTCTCTTCCACTTTGGGGCTAAAAGGCTTTCAGCTTCTTTGACCGATAAGTTAATGTTAAATTCCAGCTGTAACTGTCGTAAAATCTGTCAAATCGAACCTACACTATGGTCGTGTTGAATGACGAGTTATGGTTAGCGCGGAGGAAACTCATTGCAGCAAGAGGCATTCAGATCCTGAATTGAAGCAGTCTAATTCACAGGGAAGTGAGCAAGATTCATGATGGTGGGGTAATTTTGCACACAAGGCACTTGGACAAATTGGGTGACCTAATGAGGTGCTAGCATTTTAGATTATGGAGAGAAGTTATCTGAAATATTATTGGGATGGCACTTGTAATTCTATCTAACAAAAGTTTCATCGACCACTAAACAGGCCATTTGGGTCACCACCGGGTCTCCCACGTCCACCCCTTCTTGCCATTGATATTCTTTGCAGGAATTGTATAATCCACTTGAAATTGGCCACGAATCTTTCACTTCTCAAGTAGCAACCAGCCATTAATAGCATCCTAACATGATTTTATGTTCTAAAACTAAGTCTTAAAAGATTGATCTTTCATGACAGGCTAAACATGATGCTCAAAATCCAAAGAGTAAACACATTTACAAGTTCAACAACTGCTATTTAAAGTTATACTTTCGACTGATTGAACTTAATGTACACATGCCACTAGCCAGTAAATACTAATGCACTGCGATCACAAGTAGACACAGTTAACATATCTATACAAAATAAGTAGGGCGATCATTAAGGCACCTTGCGTATATATGTACACTTTATACATTGTAGACATAAAGCTCGAAAATAGAGTGAGCGTGTTCAAATGCTGTCAACAAACCTATCTAGGCTTACTATCACTTGAAAGAAAACGATTATATTCCAGCTGCACCATTTGCCCCCCATTAACTGGATCAAAACTGCACCTGTAGAAACTGAAAATACATGGAGAAAAAAAAAATGTGTTAGAGCGAGAGAGAGAGAGAGAGATCTCAAATGTTCAATTAAAGTCAAATCTCTTAAGTTGTCGAGGCAAAGAAAAACATCACTATACCATAATCAAAAATCACATGAAGTATGCTTTTCAAAAAATCAGGAACAAGTTTGCCTGACAATGTGAAGGAACTGGACGTTTTAAATCCTAATGTTCCCTCACCAGATATTATGTCTTCACCTTTCAAAGGAAGGGAAAAGGGTGAACGGTGAGAAGAAAAGAGGTTATGGGACCAAAGGATCAAAAACACTTTCAGGAGTAAGTGGGATTGTTCACTAGGATGTGAAGCACCCCACATTTTCCATTAGGCTTTTCTTTGAGGCAACACATGCAATAGCTTGCTACTTCCCATGTGTTCAACAGTTACGCATGGTAATTATCTACTCACGGTGTAGTCGTCTTCCACAATTGTGCAAATAAAGTTCAACAGTTTTATCTGGAATAGCTATAAAGTAGGCCATGTCCGACCATTGGACTTTCATTGCAGTGCTACAACTTACTGACATGCTTTCCCTCAACCCTCACAAGTTATATCTTGACGTTGAATAAAAGATACTCATACGGTAGCATCATTGAATAAACACCATATCCCTCATGCCAGTTCCCAAGAGCTCCTATCCAGTTCTTAATAGAGAAAATGAAAAAGTAATAGCCCACGCCAACTGCCTCCTCTAAGCAGGCGTCAGAAAAAGTTGATCAGAAGATGATAAGAGAGAGACCACTATCACATAGTTCTCTTCCAAATCAACAAGGAAAAAACACATGAGAACAGTTAGAAGACAGCTAGCATTTTGCAGAAAAAAGAAAAGCCAAATAAAAGTGTTCTATCACAGAAATAGCTAGAGAGGCAGCATTGGAAATAGAAAATGTAGCCATTTCATTGCTTAGGAAGTACAGAAAATTCAAAGGTCAGCTTTGGAGAATTGACCTGAAAGAGGGAAAAGCAAAAACTAACTATAACAGCACTAGGGAAAACCTTTACCTCCCATCCATGCCAATGATTATTACAGTATTTTGGGATCCAAAAGCTGCAACAAATTGAGTCTCTTCAGGTAAGTGGAACTGGGCAAATGACCATTCTGAGCTAAAATATTTTGGTAAAACCCCTGGAAAAAAGGACAGAATCACAAAGACATAAGAGAAAGTTCCTACAGAGTGTAGATAATTCTGTCTCAAAAGACGAGATACATTTTAATGCAGCATATCAAATTCCGGATGCTTTGATGAGAAGAGCCTAAAACCAACAGATGCATTTTTTAGAAGTCAAATATGCACTTCATTTTAAGTCCCAAACATCTACAAATAAATATGTCCAACCCACAGAATATTTCCAGACATAATGCATTTGGCGACATCCACACTCTCATTAAGTCATTTTCTCAAACTTCAAACCAGATCATGTAAAGCTATCCTTCTGTTTCTCCACAAATTAGGCTAGAAATTCAATTGGACATCTAAGGAACCCATCAGGCATATTGGCTCCATTACTACTATTCCTAATCGAAGATATTTCGAGCTGTACCTCTCATAAAAGACAATGATGAACCTGGATTGGCACCGGTGCTTGTAGATATGAGGGCATCAAGTGAAGTTGAAGAATTCTGGCACACTAGTGATGGACTTTGAGCAACATCTGAATGTGCAGGAGAGTCCTCGCCTGCTACTCTGACTCTCAGACTAAATAGATGGACAGTACCTTTATCACTAGACACAGCCAACCACTGAACATTAGGTGAGAGGGCAATGCTGTAAATTTCAGCTCTGTCCACTCCTCTACGTACCTATTGAAAAGCATGAGAAATGAATGAGAGAACACTAAGTTTGAATGTGAATCCAAACCTAACAAGATCCTATAGATGATCAGATATTGCATTCGCATGGTGATCAACTCCCAAGGCAAAAAATGGTTTCCTTATAACCTAGGTTGAAACATCATCCAAAAACTTCCTTTGCCTTTTTCATTTTGATCCTTCATTTACCTAGCAGATAAAATGATTTCTCCACCAGCCTATCTTTTTAAATGCAATAATCTAAGAAGGAGAATAAACTCAGTAGGTGAATTTTTGCATAGCCCATTACCTCTTGCAATCGAGTTCCATCCATTGTGTTAAATATTCTTATCAAAGTACCCTTAGCACTAGCTGTTGCAAGAAGCAGCCCATCCATTGTCAAGGTAAAGCATGCCACCTGAGAATCATGTGCATTGATGAATTTAGTCATACGAAGTCCAAAATGCTCGATCCGAATCTGTCCTCGACGAAGACCAGGGCAAGCTAACACAATTGCATTCACACTCTGAGAGAGGCAGCAGAGTCCCCTAGGATTCGCCACAGTTTCAATTTGATGGAGCAGCTTCAAGTCCATAAAATTGTGTACATATATCTTGTGCTCAAGGATAACGACAATTCGATCCCGTCTTAATTTCACACCACGAACTTCTGACCTAAATGCAAATTCACCGATGCACCGACTCTGATGGTCATCCCAGATTAGAACTTTATTTGGTGGATACTGGGAATTAGCAGCACCACCAACAAGAGCTAGAATGTTGCAACGGAAGAGCATCTCAACAATTTTAAATCCCCCACTTTTCAAATCTCGCCTAAAAGTCTCCTTAAAGGGCTCACAATTATAGATACGGAAGCCTCGGTTCGTGCCTGCAGCAAAGCAACCATAGTCCTGATTCCAAGACACTGATAGTAGCTCCATTTCGTTGTTGTCATTAAATTCTTGTTCAGGCTGTGCAAGTGACCCAGAAGCCCCAGAAATTGGAGAATCATAACTAATAAGCCTTGTTGGTGGCAGCATTCCATGTGGTGTTGAAACGGTAGAGCTCATGGGGGAGGAGGGAACAGTCATCAATAGTATATTTAGCAAGGATACGGGAAGCAAGACTTCCACAGATAAGATTCTGCAATCAAAAAAATGTAACATCAATGAGCCATGATATCTCAAGAATCCTTACAAATAACTTAAGATATTGTCAATTATCAATTGCAGGAATATTCTGGGCACAGAGTCAAACATTTAAATGACGATGCAACTTAAAAAAACGTGTGGTAACTCCATGGAACTTACATGAAGTGAAAGTACAAATAAGGGCAAGTATTTCTAAGACCCCATTACCAAACAGAAAGCAAAAATGCAACACGGGATGGAAAAAACCAAGAGAACTGTTGGGGCTGCATCTCCCAAACAAACTAAGCAAAAACAGTATTTGGCATTGGACAAGAAGACTGCATATCAAAACAGAACTGCTATTATGCAGCACATCAGTCATGGAAGAACTCTACTGCTCAATCACCTAATAGCTAGCTTTGGGAATAAATTGTTATGAGAGTCAAATCAGTCGGTATCATAACTAAAACCGTGCTTCTCATCTAGATCCCAGATAGTGAGGCACCTGGGAAAAGATTAGGAATGAGGCGGGTTTTCGATCATCGATAGACTTCCAATGTGAGAACCGTTTGCCAGGCCAGAGTCAATACAATGCAGCCAACCAAAGAAAAGGCTACGGAAAGGCAAGAACAAAATCACCAGTAGACTTCATAAGTTAGACTTCTGTGATGATTAAGTTCAATTGAGCTCCCAACACATCAGGAAAGACACTAGATTAGAGTTCCCCGGCAGACTTCAAACGTGAGACCTCGCCATCGAGCCAAAATTTACAAGATTGAAGCCTCCAAAAGCAAGAGCAATTCAGAAGCTTGGTGATTGCTTTCGGAGGCTTGGTGAGTCAGTGTGTAAAGTAAAGTCATATGCCGGTCACACAAGAAATACTTTAGCGATGACAAAAAATATTGACCCTCTCTCAACCTAAGCTCTCGGTAGGCAGCCCTCTTCTTCTTGAGGGCTAACATAGGTAGCAGATAAAAAAGGGAGAGCCAAGCCATCGTTTTGCTCAACCGCAAGTTAATCCACAAACCCAATTCACATTCTTGAAAGATACCAGCTCATATCAATCGAATTTGAACTCCAAAACGATGGGATACACAAGTGATTCAGAAGCTTAGTGTGTCAGATAAAGTAAAGTCATACGCCGGTCAGACAAGAAATACTTTAGCAATGACAAAAAATCTTGACCCTCTCTCAACCTAAGCTCTCGGTAGGCAGCCCTCTTCTTGAGGGCTAACATGGGCAGCAGTTAAGCAAGCGAGAGCCACAGCCATCGCTTGGCTCTCCCGCAAGTTAATCCACAAACCCAATTCACATTCTTGAAAGATACCAGCTCACATCGATCGAATTCGAATTCGAACTCCAAAACGACGGGATACACTACAGCCCACTGCCAAACCAAACTCCGGAACACACCCAAACTCGAATCGCAACCAAAAAAAAAAAAAAAATAGAGCCCAGCTCTCCAGATCGGACGCGAAACGGGAATGCACATAATTCGCGAGGTACAAAAAAATTCTTCGACAGACACAGAACAAACGCAGCGGGAGATGCGATGTTGAAGACGAATTCGCTAACGAGGAAGACGAAATGAACGAAAAAGACAAATTCCTACGAATTCCAGGAGCAGCGATTGGAGATCGAGGTTTACCCCTTTCTTCTCCGGATTGCGATCTGTCGCCGATCGGAGAGATGGAGAGAATCGCGAGAAAGAGACGATTGACGATTGAAGCAAAAGCCGATAACGATATTTCTTGTTTTCCAATTGTTTTTTGAGTTTAGTTGTCCGGGCGAACCTCCCTTAGCTTTTCTTTCGGGGGAATATAGCATGGATGGGCCTGAATTTCGGTTTATAATATAATATGACCCTGAAATTTTTAATTTATTTAATAGAGTCCCAAAACTTTAAGTTCGATGTATATTAGTATATTTGAATATTTTAATTTGTTTGATATAATTCTGATTTTGATATACGTTCAATTTACTCTCTTCGTTCAACTTGAACAAATAGAAAAATGGATTTGATTGAATATTTGTTAAAAGTTTATGAATCATATTGAACAAATTAAAGATTTAGAGGGTGACATTATACATTAAATTAAAAATCGTGGATCATATTAAATAAATAAAAAGTTTATAGATGAGGTTATATAGTGGATCAAAATTCATGGACAATTTGTATAATTATCGTATCTTTTTTAGATTGTTGTCATTTTTTTTTTAAACATATTTGTGAAGATTTTCTTAATGTGTTTTGCGTATATTTTTTTAAATATTTTCCCTATTATTCTTTTGGGCCATACTCTTGTTCAGCCCAATATTCTTCCACGGCCCAAAAATGATGCTGCGTTTAGGAAGCTATTATTGAGGTGTGGCGATGATAAGGTTCAAGGTCAAGTTTTGTATGTTTTTCAAGATAGGTCAAATTTTTCACAGAGTTTACTAAAGTTTAAAGAGATGATTTTAAATAGGAAAATCTGCACCAAGTGATCTTAAAATGAACTCTAGAAGTTTTGATTTCATGATATCACGACCGATTTAGCTAAAGGTGTAAGATGTTAGGTGAGTTTATAACATTTAAATGGGCTGATTCATGTTTGATTGGCTTTCTTGTAAAGAAAATTATTTACTTAATGCCCAAAAAACTTAGGAGCTCCGGTATAGATAAAAGCCTTCTACTCGTATTTAAATTGATTTCCACCGGCACCATATGTAGGTATATTGCAGTGCACCCAATGCATTCCTTTTTATCATTTCAATGAATGCGGCTTGGTCTTTGTCTAGGGTTGGGTAATGTAACACCAATCACAATTCACATGATTTATCAACCTAGGTTTCCTGAATTTAATTGTGTTTTATTATCCTATATGCAAGTTGCAAGGAGCACATATCTTCCAATGAAAATTCAAATTTGGTCTCCCAAACCCTAACATCTAATCTATGTATGTATGTATGTATGTATAGGTACGATAATCAATTATCTAGTTTATTTGATCTTGCATTGTTTAGATGTCTTTGTCTAAGGCGGTTGTGAAAAAAAAGGTTATGACCTCAGGGTCTAAGGGCGCAAATGATAACATTTATGGAAGATAACTAATTTTTCTATTTCTATTTTTGGATGAGTTTCTTAACAAAAAAACTTATTTGATAACGATAAAAATTTATATTCTTATAATAGAAATTCATTTGATAATAAAAAAAATTTCACTTCCACGAGTAGCAACGACAAGGGGTGGCGACGAAGGCCGACGGCTAGCAAGCGAGGGTGGTGGTGACTAGCAGACAACAATAAATTATTTCAAGTGAGAAATGAAAAAGAGAGAAATAATTTTTAATTTCTATTCTAAAAATAGAAAAGTAAAATTTTTTTGTTTTTATTTCTATCTAAGTCTATTTATGGAATTGAAATCTGTTTAAAAAATAGAAAAATGAATTTATTTTACTAAACGAATTTATATTCCAAAAACAAATTTAAAATAAAAAAATAATTCTTGAATAGAAATAAAATGATTATCATACACAACCTAAACAATCTAAACAATCAGGACACAAGACATGCTTTCATCATCTTATGCAAAAATTTGATTCTATCAATTTTGTAAAGAAAAAGGTAGGGCTGTTATATCTATTCGATTACCTCCTAAAAGAACATATATATCGCATCTAATAATTAAAGAATTGCACAAAAGTTATTGACCCTAATATATGATGCAATTGTTTCCTAATTTTTTTTTTTCAATTGGTGCGGATACATCGTAAACTTATATCGAAAAGTGTGAACGAGTCCATTAGTAGAAGTGATTAGAAAGTATTGAATTAATTATGAGAGAAGAACAGAGAAAGCACCTGAATGTGCATTGGGTAAATATACTGTTTAGACACAAGCGAGGAAGAAGAAGGAAAATTATATATCATGAGATAAATATCCTTTTATACATTTAAAAATTGATGTAAAATAAGAATTTAAATGAGAAAAAGGAATAACGTTGTCTATTATACACAAATCCCTTGAAATCCCTCTAAATGTACATAAATTTTAGTTTATTAATCCTGCCCAATTTCTCCCAATCCCTCGTAATCCTTTTCTTCCATCTCTTTCCCTTACAAAAAGAATTCAGTCGCAATTGGATAACATATTTCCAAAGAGAGTTAATGTTTATGCTTCATCGGGTCGAAAAAATACAAATGACGGCTGTCCACAGACAAAGTCTTGATATACCAAGAAGCCAATTTTCATCATTATCCATTGATTGAACTTTATCAAGATTTTCAAAAAAAAGAAACATGTCGAAATTAAATCGTATCGATCAAAAGATTTAAGATTCAATTACATTCATTTCGTACGTACAAACATTCGAGGCTTTCGATAGACATTTCCCCTGTGTTTCAACCACCATGCCACTCACAAATTTTCATGGTGTGCCAAAATTTAATTTAGAGGAGAAGCCATCAAAAGAATTACCTGGATGGACAGAAGCATGAGGCATTCTTGGGAGACCCCCCCGTTTTAGCACGAACACGAATCCATCAAAGATTCAAAAGTGATCATCTACACAACATTCGAGATTGTAAGAAAGCATTCAGAGTACGGGTGCCGCAGCCAAATCAGGCCCTCTCATCGGACTTGCCTTTTTATAATTTTTTTATTTCGTAAAGATTGGAAATTAACGTTAATTGTTGTTCTTTAGGCTTAATCTGGGACCAGCGCTTGCCTAATAAAAGATTTATTATATTAGAGAATAAGTTGTGCGTGGAATGGCGACATTGCACTACTTTGAAGGTTTGTACTTGTAGCTTGATGAGTAATTATCGTACAGGCCGAGAATGTCGAAAAGATAATACTCGAGCCGCCTTTTCAACTATTGATTCGAGAGTGGATTGTCATGATCTACAAATTAATGATGGATAAGGTTGATCATGTGAAATGTTAAGTAAAATGGCAATGAATGCTCAATTTTTTCTTGAATCGAATGCCTCCGGCAGAAAAGAAGGTACTCATTAGTTGAATGTCAATTCACGGTCATCCCCATGAGGCCGAATTTTAAATGAGATAATTATAAAGAAATCTATTGCCAAAGTCTCGTATTTTGAGAAAGAAAAATATCCTCTTACAATTTTATTTTAAGTCACTGAATTTAGTAAGATATATAATTTTTATTTTATTTTGGCTTTGCATTACTCATCAGGAAAAACGTACAAGTATGAGCAGCTTGTGCACACTTTTACTAGCACAAACAACTAACAAACTGTATCCCATCTCTCACCCAGTTGCTTGTGGCACAATTTTTTTTTTTTTTTGCAGACTTAAATGCATTCATCCTCCACCAAATGCCATTTACAATGTTACTAAACATTATTCAATTCCAACATATGTACAAATTCGACAAAGGACTCCTGACATACACATTTATTTAGTACACATACCTTAAAATTTGCATAAACCCGATGTTATAGAGCGAAAGAACTGCCCATTTCTTCTCCTTTTTTCACTAATTAGGAGAAAATCCATACCCATGGTGCCCAAAACTACTCCATCCCTCTCAATTCAACACTAATCTTCCCCATGTCAAACACTTCATTTATAGCACGAGCACATCTGGGCAGAGATCCAGCTATCTGAAAAACCCTGCAACAAACTCTACAAGTCTCCTAAACTGATAAATCCAACCCTGCAGCCTTTAGCTAATGCTACAATGAGCTAAAGCGGCTTGCATGCGATTAAAGTGATTTGAACGAATAAACACTTTGTGTGCACCAATACTGTCCGTCATTTCATGGCGAAAAGATGCAACTTTCTCTAAGTCAGGGTCATTGTGTTGGAAAATGTACGATATAAAAACAGCTAAAGTCCTACTTTACAGCAATACCAGGTTAGTTTGTGAAGTTAAAGTTGTTATAATCAAAGTTGAACGGATTGGGTAATCACAGTATGGACATGAAAAGCTGTGTTCATCTCATGTTCCTAGAGTAGTTTTTGTTTTTTTGTCGATCCTCCCTTACTTTTACTTTAATTCTTACTTTCAAACTTTTACCCTACCTCCTTATATGTTTTTAAAATTCTTTTTTTTTGTCGATCCTACCCTACTTTTACTTTAATTCTCAATTTCAAACTTTTACCCTACCTCCTTACATAGCATGAAAGTCAATATCTACACATGAAACTAAATCGTCCACACCCAACCCCCGAGAAAGTGGAGATTTAAATCCCCCACCTTTCCCTTCCTAAGTGGGAAGGGTGGCTACCGTGCAAACTCTAGTAGTTAACCGCAAATGAATGAGAAACCAAACTCTGGATTGAATGCCCTTTATTATGGATGAAAGTTGGGCAAGAAGCATATGCATCATTTCCCTAGGAAAGAAGCATATGTATCATTTCCCAAGCACAAAACAGAAGCCCAGAAAACCCTATTTGCTCATTGAAATAACGTGTTAAAAGAGATATTGAAACGGCAATTGACTATATAGATTAAGAAAAAGATTTAGTCCTTTTGGTTAAGATGCTCATATGATCCTTTTAAGAATCAAGAATCCATTCAGAACATAAATTGTAAGAATGCTTGGTAACCACGGATCCCTTTGTTCTCATTTGAGACTAGACAGTCAAGTAGTATGAGTGACAATGTACCTTTTGAATGACATTTTCTACCACAAGAAAAAGAGTAATCTCTTGCAACCCATTATTCTTTCCGTTTGACAACAAAAAAATCACATTATATAAATTAACCATGGAACCTTACAATGTGAGACGATCCAAACTAATAGCTTAAACACAAAATCACCCACATTCGATGATACAGGAAATTAGATCTGTGTATCATAAACTTCACTCCCACGATTGAATCAATTTCAAGTTGCACCCTTACATTCGACAATCACCCCTTGCATTTTTCTTTGGTGAAGAACAAAGGATGGTCACTTCCATGTTCTAAGGATATGGGTCCACATAATGAATAAGTGCAGAAAAATGCAATTTCACATTGTGTCAGTTACCAGCTAAATACCCATCAAGAACAATAATTTTCATTAACCTTACAGTTGACAATGCAGAAATGCATATCAACTTAGCGTGCACATCGGCTTAAAAGTTTCTCTTCCATTCCGCAGTTGTTTCCTTCATCTTTTGGTGTTTATTTTAATATATTTCTTCTGCCATCTCAAGAAACATCTCTTACCTTTCTTCTCTTCTGCTAGGGCAAAACTAGAGAGAGAGAGAGAGAGAGAGAGAGAGAACCCTAGGAGAGAGATAAGAATGCAAGAGCAAAAGCTGCTATCTCTGCTCAACCCACGGCTGCAAGTGCAACACCAAAAGACAGAATACCCACCTGCGAAACACCTCCTGTACGCTGAATAAGTATAATAAAGAATCCACTCCAAATTTCAGGAGAAAAAAAGCTCAAAAAGAAAAAGTGAGGTGAAGCAACAACCTATTACCTTAACTAGAACAGAGAACGAGGAGTTCAGATTGTTTATTTTCGGCCAAATCTCTGTATCCAATCGCCACCCATAAAAAAACTTCGGATTGAGAAGTTAAAAAGAGCCATCAAATATGACAAAGAATGAAACAAGAACTACACAGACAGCATTGACATAAGATAATGCCAAAGACTACATGGCACGGTCCCTCACGGGAATATATTAAAGAAATGAAGAAATTATACACATTTGTACTTCATTGTATCGATGAACTCAAAGAACTGAGGATTTTCAAAACGAAAAAGCACAAACCAAACTCGTACTTGCGACTGCAACTAGTATTAAAGAAACCCAGTTCCACATCAGAACCCTAATAAAAAAAGATTTAATACACCTGTAGGTTTATCAGCTTTTTCGAGGTAGAAGTAGAGGCCGCATGGTGCTTAACGCATAGTAATAAATTCTTGAACTTTTTCTAGAGAGGGATTAAATTATTATAATTTAATTTCCAAGATAATATCGTTTGCTTCAAACTGTGAAATCCTACCCCCAATTAGGTACAAGTTCCAACATAATATAGACCCACTAGAGAAATAAAAAGCTGGTTTTTTCTTTCTGAGCATTGGAGGAGAGTTGGCAAGTTGCATGGGAAAATGAGCAATCAATGCAGGCGTCATGGAGATTAAAGGCAAAGAAACCAAAGGAATTTCCTATTGAGTCCTTCACGAGAAACCCTTTCCTTCGAATTACAGGCTGCTTATCAAAAGCTACGCTTATGTCGCAGCGCATCCGATCAAACACATATATTGTTGGCCAAATTTTAAGAATAAAGGACATCAAGGGTGATTCATATCATTCCATCTTTGACATGTTACCAGAAGAATTCACGATTCTCATCGTCGCATGATATGATCACAAATACTTATTAAGCATTTGCAAAGTAATCAGCCATATCTCTCTGCAACAGATACCAAGTAAATCACTCCTCAACCTGACTGATGGGAGTATACAAACTCAAAATTGAAGGACTATCGCGTGAGCAAAATGAAGGGAATATAACATAGCAAAAAGGTGCTCTTAACAAGCACTCCATCGCAGCAGCAGAAGGGCTAATAAACAGACTGAATTTAAAAGGTGTTCTCATGGCGGAAAAGGACAGGCAGTATTTGATACAACAAACCGTCATCTTTTCACTTCATTGTGGGTTTTCAAGGAGAGAAAGATTACATTAATCCTGCGATGAAGAAAGGCAAGTCGGACTCTCAGACACCCTAAGTTGCAGAGCTGATACTATTTGGTTATTAAGGATGCAATTCGAAATTGCAATGCACACTCGCTGTTACTTGCACATGTCAAGACTCGCATACCACAGTGGAAACAATCGAATAGAAATCATCCAAGAGAGAGAGGTATCGAAAAGGATGAAAAAGAGTGGAGAAAAATGGGTGAAGGAGCTCCCTTCAGTCCAAGCAAGGAAAAGAGGGAAGCGAAATTATCTCCCGCATCATTCACACGGTCAATAGTAGATCCGCATGATTTCTACTGATTGATCAAATGAATGAGTCGGCAGCCAATTCAACCCCGATCCCTCCATGAGTGGACTGAAGGAAGCTCTCTCTCCCGTAATTTCTTCAAACGCAAAATTATACTGAAACTCAGAAAGAATCAAATTCTTCACGAAACAGTGCTGAACAAGAGTGTCCTCAACCTAGCTCTCAAGACCACGGATTTCTAGATGCTTGACGCAGCATGTAGAATGAAAGCAATCTCACAAACATACCATCACAACCAAATTCTACTAGCTAGTTTCTCCTGATTCATACAGATGGCAGTTAATCAACGAAAGATTTCCAGAAGAATTTTCTCTAAAAGGCCCCATTCTGCATTGTGCACTCGACCAGCTAAAATTAAAAGAGAAGAGTTTCACTACTTGACATAGATGGTGACAAACAACTGAATAAAATCTTTATGGAAGACGTGTAATGCTTAAAGCAAAAGAGAACCAGAGACAATTCTATGGTATTTTTTTGGATGATCCCATCCATAACAAGCATAATTTTGGTTGACCATGCTTCCAAAATCGGTTGTGCAAACAAACAGAGGAAATAAATGGCAACATTAAAAGGGAAGAAACTTTGGCAAAATGGTGGCATCAAAAAACATCACGAGTCTGACCTTATTCTACAAGTATCAATCATCAGATGCTAAGAAATAGGAACTTGACAACCGAACGAAGCTGTGTAACAGTCGAGAGGGTAATGAAAAAGAACCCAATGATCGTCTGTGTTGCTACATCTAATTCTTCTGGTGTACAATACGAACTCTCTTGACCAAAGAAAACCCTAGCTACAATGTGATCACACGCTTAAGAAGAGTAGATGCAAGGAACAAGTACGAGAAGTCAGCCCTAAAATGAAAAACGGACAGATTATCGCCTCATGAACAAGAGACAAATGGGGTAAGTGACAAACCTCTTCGCAAATGGAAAACTACCGCAAGTCACAAGCTCAGATTATGGTTGAACACCCATAAATATACACAACGTATAAGAAACACAAAAAGTATCACATCACAGGCATAAAAATGCGGAGAAAGAAAAGGAACTTACTTCTTTGGGCTGGGTTGGATGGAGGGTACAAACTTTATGACTAAGCACATTCTGTTTCCCTCCAGGCAAAAGCAAGGAGTGAGCTGAAAAATACAAATTTGAAAAAAAGAAGCTTTTCTATAGAGACTAATGCTCTAACTAATAACTTTGCATTGTGTACTAGGTGCAAAGCAATAAAGACCTAAGGCTATAATTAGCCATGAGAAGCTATTATCCTACCAAAAAAAAAAAATCAGAGCCAAAGAGGAAGAAAAATCAGATTAAAATAATCGATAGAGCAAAGCTCAAAGTAGAAGAGGTCAACTCCACAGGTGCTTCATAAAGTCCATAGGGTGTGTATTTGTGGCTGGTTTCCAGTTGTTGATCAAACCCTAACAAAAATCTTCAGCCCAGGGGTTGGTGTGGTGATGCTTTGGAGACCTATGTACGCACACACACTTATATGTCCATATAGCATGTGCCCTCATCCCAGCGCCACAAGACCTAGCTAAGAACACTACTAAAAACATAATGAGAGAGACGAGTGGGGTGGGGAGGTGCCTGTTGTGAGTTGTGACATATAGAGAGGTGGTGAGAATGAAAAAGAAGGGCAACGGGAGGGAGACTATAAAAGAGGAACTTGCAGAAAATAGGGAAGATGATGGGTCAGTCTTCATGAGAGAGAGAGTTGATGGGTCATAGTCTTCATGAGAGTCAGAGACAGGAAAGTGACACAAGATCTCAGAAAATCCAACATACTGGAGATTAAAATGACTCTATGGAAGAGAGAGAGAGAGAGAGTAGAGAGACTTTTCTTTTTCAGACTCTCCCAAGAGTGTCTTGAGGGTCTAATATGATAATGTAGACAAAGAAATGAAATGTTTGAAGGGACTGTCACAGTGCGATGAATCCAAAGCAGCTCCATTTTTGCTTCAAAAAGCAAAAAGATAGGTCTGTCTTTAGCCAAGAATCAAAGTGAATGATGTTAGATCATGACTGGAAGAGAAATGGTAGAGGTTGTGTGTGTCCTATGACAAGAAAGGAAGGAATCAAACCCTTTTTTATCTCTCTCTCTATCTCTGGTCATCACTGTAACCCTAGAGCTCGTGATGCTGGCAAAAGAGACTTTTCTTGCTTTCTTCTACAAAACCTGAATATGCGGAATAACCCAGACTGTGCCATACAGTTCTCGGACAAGATAGCTCGAGTCAGACGTAGAATAATACTTATCCCCTCATAAAGAAATTCATTTTTTTCATAGAAAAAATAAATTATGACAATTGTTAGAAAAAGAGAAAGAAAGTCTTGCAGAAAAAATGGGTGTTCAGGGAATCATTAGTCTTGCCAACTAAAAAGTCACATGAATTATCGTAATCATGATTCACGAGCACCGAAATGTGAGGGAAAAGGAAAAAAGGGAATATTCAGGTTTGACATGAGCATTTGAGGACAAAAAAAAAAAGGATGAAAATCCTCCATATTTGTGGACAGAATTCCAGAGTTTCTGGTCTTTTTCTTTTCATGCTCTGATTTTGCAATTGACTTGTTGATTGCTAAATGGGGTCTTCAGATTTTCTTCTCGGAAGTAAATCTTTGGCTAAAGGAACAGCTAGAGCCCAGACTTCCCTTCCTTTGTTTTTATTTTTTATTTTTTTTGAGTTAGACATGCTCTTGGCTAATCTCAGTAACAGGTTCAAATGATTTTTCTTTGCCTTTTTAATTATGAGCTGTCATTTATTTACAGCAGTCGCCAGACAAAACAGGTGAAAATATTTTAGTCTCTTATTCTTGAAATGTCATGAGAAGGCTGACTATATCTTTGGGTTAAATTCGTGTTTATTTGTTGTATTTGTGTTCAAAAATATTTTCACAAAATATTCTTATTAAAAATGAACAAAATATATTAATTCATTTCCGTTGAATTGTGTCATTTGGACCAGATTTTTGGGATTCTTTCAATAAGATCAAATGTGGTTTTAATCATCTTTTCGTATTGCGATGAAAATTGTTATACCTCTAAAACAAAACAAATGAACTCCTTATTCATGTATTATAACACAATTCGATTTAAGTTGAATTTTCATACACTAACACGATGTAAATTTGATCATCTATGTACTTTGTTGTATTCATCTTATGATCATTTGTTCGTACACTATGTTAATTGGAAACGCGCGACAAAGTAATTCTAAGATACAGTTTCAATATCTCCAAAATCTTGTTAATACAAGCTCGTGCACCTTGCTCATTTTCAAGACTTTCAACCCACCTTGCTGCAAGAGAGTACAGGATAAGAGTCGTGACAAGAACAATAGGTTTAGCAGTTTTTAATTTCATGATACAAACAAAAGGGTAAACAAAACTTCCCTTGGAAGGAGAATATTTCAGTGTTTTATCAGAAACATGATGTCTAAATATTCGGGAAATCCGGCAAACCGCGTGTGTAATTCTTTTGGCTTCTTGATCCTTGCGTGATTGTCCCTAGGGGAAAGGTGATGTTCTTGCTATTAACCAAGCTACTTGAGCATCTTCTGAATACATTGGAAAGATCCCGCCTCCCCTCTGATGAATCTACTTTAACTCTGATTTTGATGTACAAAATCATCCTCCTTATGTACTTAATTTTTATTTCTAGTTATGCTCCCCTCTTCATTACTGTTACTCATCCTCAAAAAAGAAAATGAAGATAAAACAACATTTATAGGAAGTTATGTTATGCTTTTGTCAATTGCGGCTTACATCACTCACTCGATTCATTATATCTCTATGCTGCTCAAATTCATTCTTCACTGAAAATCTATATCCATTAGGTTAATCGGAAAACACGTTTTATCATGGAGAATAATAGATCACCTCATGCAAAAAAAGAAATTAAAACTCTTCGCTTTAAAACTCTTTAAAATTTTACATCCTGGTAATATGCTAAGAAGTGCCATCACCATTCAAGTTCTTGGTTTGTCTAAATGGAACCAATACCCTAAATTTGTTTTAACTAAACCACATCCAATGAAGTAGGATCACCATTCAATCTTGTAGCAGGGACTTGTCATTTTGGTTTGTGATCGAGAATAAGTCAGGACATGATTCAGGACGCTTGCATCATTGCATCAAATTTAACATCTACATGCTCTTCCGCATGCTGCAGATTAACTTAATTTGCTCTTCGTATGTTTGCTTTGTTGATACTTGTTGGGATTCATAGGTTGTTCTTCAATCTTTCCAATGAATTCGACATTTCCAACTGTGAGAGCCTAAACCCCTCAGTCGATCATGTGTAAGCCTGTTTCTTGGTATAGCTTCTCACGTCTCTTTGTCAATAGAAACTCGCAAATCTTTTGTTATAATCTCTCGATAAGTCATGCGATGACATGATTAAGCGTACAAGTCCCTACAGACCATGAGTAGCGGCTAGTTATGATGCTACCGGTTCAATTGCGGAAAGTAACTTTCGAAGACCCTATTTTCTTTTCAAAAAAGGAGTCTAATACAATAGCCGCGTGGTTTCTCTTTTCCCTTACAAGCAGAGACACATTTCCATGGCCATCTTAAGTGTGGATCGAGGGTTTTGATCTCAAACGCACTTGGGTAGAAAAACTTTGAGCTGGAGATCTTTTTAAGATGAATTCATGGTAAATATGAACCATTCGCACCTGAAAGAGCAGAAAACAACTAGGAGCAGAAGCAGACATGTCCTGATGTGGCCATTCATTCTCAGATCTCAAACACAACATCATTCATGTCTAACAATCCTTATTTTTGAAAGAAAGTAGCAGCTTTTACAAACAGTGCCTGAAAGTTTAACATGAACATGGTGGTCCAGGAAATGCGGGTGAGCCCATTCAAGCTATATATATGGAAATTTGATTTGGTTGGATCTTCCAAACGCTCAGTCGGAACAACATCGTTCAACCCCTCCACTTGTCTTTGCGCTGCCTGATCTCTTTCAGACATTCAACGGGTGACTTGCAGCCTACGATCTCCTGCAAAGTCACAGAAGAATTTGCACAAGACAAGAAGCATTAGAGCATCACTCTTTTGGGCAGAAAACGAGCTAAGGAAAGAAAATCAGACACCCCATGCAAATTCCAATTTGTGCATTCACGAAGTTGATAGCGAAGGAGGTTCTCATAGAGAATTAACTTCACCTGCAGCTCCAGTAAATCAACCCGCATAAAAGGGTTGGTCTCCATTTCTTCCTCAATGGTAGATGGAATAGTTGGGAGGCCTTTTTCCCGCTGTTGCTGGGCCCATGATAACTTTTGCTTTATCTTCACGCTCTCTTGTTCAACGGTGAGAGCAAACAGCAAGTTCTTCACTGTGTACTAGAAAATAGCATTTAGGAACATTGTTAAGCTTTTTGCCAAGGAAAAGAAAGCAAGAAACATCATATAACCATAAAAAGAAACTGACGCTTGCTCTCTGATATTGAGTATTTGAACATAACAAAAATCTGCATTAGGAGCCAGACGTTATTGTCACTTTTCTGTCCCATGTTGTATCTCACATAGTGCAACATCAAGAGTATGCAGCAACACACCAAAGAACATCTACAATTCAAATTGCTTGGGAGGTGTGCATGCTTGTCAAGAATGTCCTTACCTCTTATTTGTATCCTCTATGGCATAATGGCCATGCAAAAGTGCATATTTTGTTTAAGTTACAGATTAATTTCACTCAAGCCTTATGCTCATCCAAATCAACTGCTAAAAAGATTCATTTGATCTCCCTCATACAATATGATCTCTCTTTTTAACATAAAAGCCACACGACTTAAGAAAACCATTTTTATCCTCTCTCACAACAGTTGGCCAAGAGAAGGAGTAGAGCAGCATCCCGACATTATCTAGAAATCTGAATAAATAATCAGCCTAAGTATACTCTGTAGAGCAACTCCGCCTATTTAACTTTACTTTATTCAGCCAAACTAAGCAGGTTACTCCCATAAAGCTGAAAGAAGAAGAAACTGAAAGAGTAAGCAATATCAGTATCTTACCTCATGGCCACAGTAGACTCGAGTCGGTTTTGGCAGTGAACCCAGTGTTACACAGAGAGATTGGTACATCTGCTCTGCTGTGCCTTCGAAAAGTTTTCCACAACCAGCAATGAACTGCATTTGAAGATATGCATATTTGATTAAAAATGAATGCACAACTTGTCAAACTTTTAATAAATAGACCTTGCTGCAGCCAAGCCACAACGATGGCAACAATGCCAAAGAGTAGACACAATAAGAAATAAGGTCAACAAAGCAAATAGCCCTCACGAAATCTCTGCCTGAAGCAGCAACTGGATCCAAATAATTTTAAAAAATTAACTCCTAATTTCTAGAAACACATTTCACAACTCCTAGATCTTGCTCTTCAAGTTTCGTGACTTATTGGTGGATAAAAACAAGACCACATGATATATCACTCGTGCAAGTAATAATAAGAACTATCAACTGACCATTGTGTCGCCTGTGAAAACAGCAGGATCTTCGCCCCCCTTCCCAGTCACATAGTAACTTATGTGCCCTTTGGTATGGCTGGCAACAGCATATTGAAAAATTAAAATGGGGACAATAGCACCAAGCTCCAACAGAAAGTTTGTATCTCTGTCTCCCATAGGTTAGTGATTTAACTCGAAACAAGAAATTGTCATGAAATGATATGTCAGAATATGGTTGGAAGACCAGCTAACCAGCTAATCCTGCCATGAGCATCAACATATAGATGTTCCTTATTTAAGTGGGAAGAAGGCCCAAGATAAAAATGTTAATGAGATTATTAGAGACCCAAAATCCTAGGGAATGGCTTCCTTTTACCGTGCATGACAAGGAGTCATAAAGCAGCGGCTATGTGTCACATCCGAAAGTCATAATAGAGACTAACTACATGTATTAACACAAGAATCTTCGACTTCCAAGATTAAAAGAGAAGCGAAAGCTCGTCTTAATGGATGGAGCACTCGACACACTCCAAATGCAGAGCACTCTTACGGAATGGAAACCCAGACAAGCTATTTAAATGCACAGAGAGAGAGAGAGAGAGAGAGAGAGAAAACTATCTTGCAGTGCAGAGAGACTTCAATGTCCCCATTTATCAGAAGTAAATTTCCATAGCGAGTGATGATTTAGGCATGAAGAAATTGAAAAACAATACCCAGGAGTGTGAAGACATAGTATGTCGGTATCCTTCCCAAGAGACACCTTATCACCATTTTCCACCTTATCAGTGCAAGCCTTTACATTGTCGATCGAACCACCGTACACCTTGATCTCGGGTACCAACTGCTTTATCTTCTCATTCCCCCCAGCATGGTCCCTAGCAGAATCAATACGAACAAGTCGACCCGTTAATTTACAAAACCATCTAAAGAAAGTGGACTTTGATGTTATTACTTCCTCCATTTCGCATGACGAGTTCGTCACAATCGAAATGAGGCAACCAATTGCTTTATAAGAGCGTTTCCATCCAGAATATATCCTCTTCAGTAAGATCAATCGTTGTGAAGCGAAACTCTCTCGATATGCGTTAAACCGAAAAGAACTGAGCTAAGACTTTCTCGTGGACGAGACGCAGTAAAACAGACAACAGGAGAGCAATGGAAGCTTTCGTAAGCAAGATAATTCAATCGAGCTGAAGTGAGTTTCAGCTCGGTTCAGGCTCCACTGCAATATCCAAAAATCCGATTTGACATTCATCGAAACTCGAAGAATCGGAAACCCTCCTCGGGACCGGCCGACTGACCAGTGATGGTGAGTGGTGAGCACGAACTTCAAGTCAACGCCGTGCTCCTGAGCCGCCTTCACCGCCTTCTCGGGCTCCGCAGGATCCACGACCGCCGCTTCCCCGGTGCTCTCGTCGACGATCCTGTCGATTCGATCCACGAAACCGCCGGAAAACAACGAAAGACGAAGAGCGATTAGGGAGTCGGAAAGAATCGCCGGAGAAGAAACGGCGAGGCGGGGAAGGGGAGTTGGATTACAGGTAAGCGTAGTTGTCTTCCAGGCAAGGTATGTGGTGGATCTTCATGGCGGATGAGCTCCTCGATCGGACCGGCTCGCTCGCTCGCTCGTCGTAGCGCCGCCGTGGGTCAAGGCGCTAGCAGAAGTTTCTCGACAACACATCTGGAGTCTCCGTTGGGCGGCTGGTGAGTTAGTCGGACAGCTGCCACGTGGAAAACGAAGACACGTGCCATCTCAGCATGATCACATGGCAACACCCGATCCGAACCGACTAAATATAGATCCGACCCAAAACTGAGCTGGGTGGAAATCGTTAGGAATGACTCGTTCCTGACGAGCATGGTTTCAAGTTCCCGTGCATGTAGAATAGGTTTTAGGTTATAAAAATTAGGGAACTTATTTTAACGTGTTTCATTGGTGGGTTTTAGGTAAATGAACTTTCATTTTGAATTCAAAATAAGTTTTTATATTTTTCATAATCTATAAAATTGTAATAGTATGTTATGAATATATAATTTGAAATATCAATCTAAATTTCTATTTTATGACTGAAATTTTTATTTTATTAATATTTCATTATAATCATTTGATTAATAATACAGTTTGAACAAACCCTAGATTTAATCTTGGAATTTGTGATGAATAAAGAAAAACTCTGAATTTGTTTCAAAATGAATATTTCACATTTTAAATGGAACTTGTATGGAATTTGAAATTATTTACACTTAAAAATTGTTACTAGACCTATCCGACTTAAACCCACATTTGAAATAATCCGGATCTAACAAAATTAGCCATAGTGAATCAAGCTCAATTCGAATAAAAAACTGAATCCTAAATGGATGCAAACCCAACATGGTTTTAAACGAAATTTTCCTAGTCCAAATGACTTGTGCGTAATTAGGACCAGAAATCGAATTTCAACTTAAATCGAGACTGATCCTACCCGTCTGCCTTGCCGCCTCTACGGATCGAAACCAAAAATCGGAGTCGAAGTAGACACGTGTTGTGAATGATACGGGTAAAAATTAAAATTTTGACCCGTATCCGTATGTGGCCCGGGATAAGAAAGAAAGGCCGGCCCAAACTAAACCGACCCGCCCCGTTTGGCCATGACAAAGCAAAAACAAACACGGGTCAAGAGTTGACCGGTCAAAGGGGGTGGGTTGGGCTTTGGGCTCAAGAAACCCGATGGTGTTACGTGAGCCGTGAGCTCACTAAAATGCGCGTCCAAGTCCAGGGGGAGCTCCCCTATATAAAGCCACGCCGCTAGGGTTTCTCTGGTTTTCTCCTTCGCAGCGCCATTCTCTCAGCAGCACAACCGGTGGGAGGTCGCCATGGGGAGAAGTACGTCTCTCTCTCTCTCTCTCTCTCTCTCTCTCTCTCTCTGTGGTTTTGTTTTATAGTTTGGTTAAGGCGTAGTCATGTTGAAGCTGCTCCGTTTCGCGACCTATCGGTTTTTCCGTAGTTGATGGGGAATTCCCTCGAGTGGATTTGTTCTTTTTGGGGGCGATTCATTTCTGGTGTTTGCTTGTGATTTGAGGAGATGAGGATATGGACGCCCTTTGTGGGGACGGGATGGTCGATTTGATCTTTTCCGCCTTCCGATTCATGGGGGAGGGAATTTTTCGTTCGAATGAAAATATGCGAAAGTGGTGATGATTTTGCTGCGAACTGTTGCGTGGAAGAAATTGATGGGGATCTCGTTGGGGTCGAAATTCCTATTCGTTTCTTTGCTGAGGCGGCGTGGGATGCTCGAACGTTTTCTTCTCTCATGTATTGTTTGCATCTGTATCCTGAATGCTAGGATATGAGTTTTCTTCGTAAAATGGTGGGATATGTGCATTTATTATTGAGCTTCTTGGGTTAACTTTCTACCATGATTCTGATTTGTGGGCGTTGTTCATGGAAAGGAAATATTATAAATTGTTTGTGGTACCCGCATCCTTTGTGCTGTTGTTGCTTCAGCAGCTTGTTGATTCTTGTTTTCCCCTACAAGAGATATCTATGCGCATTAGATTAGGCTGTGGTGTATGTTGAGCACGTCTTCTATTCCATATGTATGTTGGGGACTGTATTGCAGAGGTTTCATCTTCCAGATTTAATTATTTCTTCCGATATATGTAATCTGATTTGATTCTGTGGTTATGGTAGGACCTGCAAGGTGTTATCGGCAGATCAAGAACAAGCCATACCCGAAATCACGGTACTGCCGTGGTGTTCCTGATCCTAAGATCAGAATCTATGATGTCGGGATGAAAAAGAAGGGTGTTGATGAGTTCCCCTTCTGCGTTCACTTGGTGAGTTGGGAAAAGGAGAATGTTTCAAGTGAGGCCCTGGAAGCAGCTAGGATTGCTTGCAACAAGTACATGGCCAAATTTGCTGGAAAGGATGCTTTCCATTTGAGAGTGAGGGTCCACCCCTTCCATGTTCTCCGTATCAACAAGATGCTTTCCTGTGCTGGGGCTGATAGGCTCCAGACTGGTATGAGAGGTGCTTTTGGAAAGCCACAGGGCACATGTGCTCGGGTTGCCATTGGTCAGGTGCTGCTCTCTGTCCGGTGCAAGGACAGCAACAGCCACCATGCCCAGGAGGCCCTTCGCCGTGCAAAATTCAAGTTCCCTGGCCGCCAAAAGATCATTGTCAGCAGGAAGTGGTATGTGTTTTGACCTTTTGGCCTGTCTTGCAGCTAGAGACTTTATTGCATGCATGTTAATGAATGTAACTTGATAGTGAAAGGTTGTGGCTGTAGCAATGGAAATTTTATACTTGGTCCCTTTCTGAACATTAAAGCTCTGTTTCTAAAGGTAGAGACTCATAAGGCCCTTTGTGTTTTATCTGGCTCTTCTCATCCCTTGCTCCTGGCCTATTGCTTCGGAAATAACACAAGTTGTGATGCGTAATATGCTGAAACCTGACTTTGGAAAAATTATTATCTGTTGCTGTTTGTCTGCCTCACCCTGGCCATTATTTGGAAATAGAAACTTTTTAAGTAGTTTTTTCTCTCTGCATTTTATTTGTGGATCATTTGTATTTCTTTTTTATGATTTTTTAATGATTAGACTATAAATTTTGTTTTGGAACTTTGTAACAGGGGATTTACCAAGTTCAGCCGTGCTGACTATTTGAAGTGGAAGTCAGAGAATAAAATTCTTCCAGATGGTGTGAATGCCAAGGTGAGTATTAGACATTCTTATTATTGCAGTAGATGGGAGTTTTATTCCTTCAGTGTCTGAGGGTGGGCTTTTCAATGCTTTAAAGTGATGTCACGTTACTGAGGCTTCTTCACTTCATAAGGAGGAGGAATATTTTTTTTAATGGAGGCAATCAGTTGAGGGATAGTCTTCTTATTTTCTCTGTGTTTTGTACCCCATCTATCCCTAAAGCTCTCTTTGCTCTAGACACGGGTTGTTGTGGGTTCAAGATGTTTCAAGTCTAAATAGCATGTTCTTGATGCTAAATACGTCTTTTATTATGCACCATTAAATTCTGATTAATGACTTACGAGTTCATGATCGGCGTCTATTGCAGCTCCTTGGATGTCATGGACCTCTGGCGGCTCGTCGACCTGGAAGAGCTTTCTTGCCCGCAACTGCTTAGGATATCTGGTGTTAACTAGAATATTTCCTGATTTTGTATTTCTGAACCTGTCTGTCTCAGTACCATTTGTTGTTTTCTCAGTATTCAGAGTTGGATTGGGCTTTATTATCCCAAAGTTTATGCACATTATATTTTACTTTCATTTTCTTCGATTACTCTTCATCAACAACTCCAGTATTTTACATGCATCCTGTTCGGGTAGTGACGCTTTCTGCAAGTGTCTTTATAGTTTATTATGCGATGGTTGTGAATGAATGTGTTGGGTATTTACTTACTCATATCTTGGTGTCAATTTTGGGAATCTAAGTCTGCGTATTTCTGTCCTCTGTTTAGACAATCCAAGAGTTTGCTAGTGGTCCTTATGTTTTTAGTCTTTTTTACCTACTTAGGGCATTTCCCGTTCTAATTTCAATTCGGTCTATCTACCTTTTTAGGGCCTTTTCCTGCACTTCTTTTGATTCTTTATACGAGAATTAATAGGAAAATCACTTTGTTGGTTGATCAACGAGTCGTGTTTACTGAATTTTTTTATTTCTAGAGATGGAAACAAATTTTTTATGCTTTTCACAATGCGCTGAATATGCAGATAAAAAAGTATAGGAATTTGGGGTATTGGGAACTGGTTCTTTGCTGTTAAGGATTAAGGAAAAAAATTGTTTTCTATTCTTTGCACTCTGTTGACCAAACGTCTGGACATCCTTCTCCGATTTTGTTCTTCTGTGTGACGATAGTGCGAGTGAGGGTCATCTCTTTTACAACCAAGGCGCTGAAATTCCTTTCCAAACTAAGGTTAGGTGCAGCAATCTGTGAGGGACTTACCAGTAGGATCTGGTTGTCGTTCCAAGTGCAGACATCTGTGGTTGATGTACCTGGGTCTGGTTTCTGAGCTGAGATGAGAGATCAAGATCAATCGATACTTTTCCACCGATAAGTTAGATAATGCCTATGTCGGACGGGGCCTGATGGAGTGGCTGAGTAGATACTAGTTTTGTATTTTTCTGTAGGGTAACTCTATGCAAGCTTTGAAAATGTTTAGCCTCAGATGGCTCGACTCGAGCCCAGCGAAAGCCCTTTGGTCCATTGTGGGCAATGTTCCCCCCTTATCGAACAAACAAACATATTGAAGCGATATTCGGCGCTAATGTCGGTGGATGTTAGGTTGCTGTTTGTCAAATGAGATCTGTTTTTGGCTACCGCATTTGATGAGAGGCCCTCAGGTCAGACCGAGTGAATTGAAAAGATGGTTACAAGGGGCTGGCTTTGCCTGGATCGACGGTATTTGATTGCTCGTCTTCATTAAATTCGATGCCCACTTAATCGACTCCCAACCAACTCCTCGGCCCTTTTGTGACTGAAAATGAAGTGCTTTCACCGTCGGTCCAACAAATCTCTCTCTCTCTCATATGCCCGCACCACACGCCCGGATACAGTTTCCGTCGGGTTTCAGAATCAGTCCTTAAGCAATCAATCGAAAAAACTTTATAATTAGTAATCGATAGAAGTCTTACCATTTTATAATATTATGAAAAACGAATCATTCCATATTCAAGATCACTTGGTAATGAGATTCATCTCCCATTTTTGGTAGATGTCACTTTCATATTTGAAATGAATAATCATAATTCTTTAAGTCTTGTTTGATTGATAGACTCATTGATCATCATAAATGAATGAAAAGAGCCCAGATAGAAATTTGTGCTTCTCAGTTGTGCGCATCTTCCTCACATCACCGTGCCATCTCGATGTTCCACCCCATTAATGTACCAAGACTCATCAAATTGTGTTCTCATTGACCAAGCACAGTCGATCTCTCTGTTCAAAGAAACTTACCTGTCTTTTATTAATTGAAGTATGGACTTTAACCGCCGAATCGTACGAGCCACTCGCTTGGTTGAGACCATCGCAATCGAACCTACCAGCAAAGGCGGTACAGAGAGAAGAAAGATAAAATTTCCCTCGTCTCAATCGATGATCTCAAAGCTGGAAAGATGAAAGTAAGGAGCTAAAGAGGACCCTACCATGTGAATTTCAAAGGCGTGGGCTTTCTCCTTTATGCACAAGGCCATGATGGTGTTGATTTTCGAGAGGGAAGTCAAACCAACTTATCATGCACAATCCCCCTTTCGCAAAAGCTCGAATTAGACGGTCCCTTGTCTGGGGGGAATTTTTTGAATTTGCCATAATTACAAGGACCAAGAAAGAAAGGAAGAAAGAAAAGGTGTCTCTTGCATCGTGGGGTTTCTGTTCATCGTCTCGATCCGACGGCCCCGACAGCTTTTGGCCTAGCTATGTGAATTATTTTTTGGCCAACCGTTACGTGAATTATTTAGAAGCCTCCTTTTCTAGGTGGGTAATTATGACATGCGTTTCCTTTCATGGGTCGTTCGTCTTTTGGATATATAATTTTCACACATAAAGAAATTAAACCATTAATCTTTGTGTGTGTATACACACACAGCAACAGACAGTAAAGATTATACATTTAGTTACATGTAAGATAAATTCCATATAAATGAATAGACACGCACACAATTACACATAATGTTAAGAGTTTGCAAGAGCATAAATCTTATTTACACGTAGGAAAAAGTTAAAAAAAAAAAATTTTCATTGTTACACATTTATCCTAAATTACTTTTTGTAAAATTAAAAATCTAAAACTTATATTGGTATGACAAATTTACTCCAAATTTGATGTGTTTAATCCAAATTTTTCTCTTGTGACACCAAAAATATCAATTTTTTTCCACTACACAAATTTTCAAGATGAATATATTACATAGATACAAGTTTGTCATACAAATTTAGGGAAAATATGTCATATAAGTACAAAATTAAGGTTTTTCATATTACAAGAAAAGTTCCAAGTAAATATGTTACAATAATGATAAAGTATGGAATTTTTGATGACTTTTACCTTTACACCTATCAATATCCCAATTTCTCCTATTTGGTGAACTTAATTTTCTTTGATGTTTTAATAAGTCATGAAAAATAACTATTTATTAACGTACGACATATATCATTATTTTTCATATAATGCGACCGACACATGTAACACTTCCATAAATTTGAGAGAATATATATTTAATTTCAAACAAATAAGTTAACGTAAATTAAATGGTAGACACTTTTTCTGAAGTCCTCAGGCTCCTCGGCCTCTTACATCATTTTACTGGCACCATTCAATCCCCGACAATCCCCATCTTTTTATCTAACCTGTTGTCTTTTTCGAGATTCGAACCAAAGACATGTCAAAGCCTGTTAGCGACCTTTGATTCGGACAAATTCACCCATCTCTTCTTGGGATTCATGCTTTTTAAGAATTCTTTAGCAGGAATTTTTTTTTGAATATCCATTGATATTGACCCGTTAAATTCAGCAAAATGAGTCCACTTGTCAGCCACGACGCTGAAGAATTCACGAGGGGATAAAAAATGTATGCATTCATTCAGATATAAATTATATATACATATAAGAAAAAGAATAGTGTCACATCGTTTCGTTCTGCTTTGCCTCTGTGTCTCTGTGCACTTTCCCACTCAAAATCTTCAGGATCTGCCTCTTTTTATCTCTCTCCCCCACTTGTGCCTGGGAAGAAGGAAAGAAAAAGGAGCAAAAGTGACTGAAGAAGGAGCATGTAGAGTCACCCGTTTTCTCAAGCATTTTGTTGAAAGAGAACCCAAGAACTGAATCTTGAGGAGTTCTTGATTGTTCTTGAAGGAGAACCCAACTGACTTCCTTCTCATTATGTCTTGCAGGCAGGTGCTCACGCTCGCAACCCCCCTCATGATGATGATGATATGTTATCATGATTGTTGCTGTAATTGCGGTAAAGCACTAAACCTTTTCTCGCTCTGTTTAGAGCTTCTGTTTAACCAAGCCTGAACTTTTCTTCAAGTACCCTCGTTGTCTTCTTCTTCTTCCTTTTTCTTTTCTTTTTAGCTTACTGGTATTGTTTCTCGATGGGAGAAAGTGCTAGATGCCACACCTGCGTATCTAGATTAGAGAGGTGAGAATCCTCTGCTTTTTTTATCTGTCCAATGTGCGCTGATATTGAGCTAGTGCGATCCATTTGTCTAAAAAATGGCGAGATAAAGCCGGGGCCTTTTGTTTTAGCAAAGTGTGCTTCTCCTTTATCAGAACAAAAGATAGCATTTGCTTTTCTTCTGAGGTGGCTTTTCTCTCTTGGATTCTTTCTGGTCCTTTTCTTTTCTGTAATTTGGGTGACTTTCTGGGCATGCATATTTTTAAATGTTTGGCGTCTCTTGGGAATAATTCGCGATAAAGAATTTTCGGCTCTGCTTTCCCAATGTCAAAAAAGTTGGATAAAGAATGATCTCCTTAAGGAGTTCAAAATGGGACTGCGGGTGCATCTTAGCTTCTCAGTTTTGGTATCACTCAAAAGTCCAGAGACAGCGTGATGTTGCATTGCTGAGAAATTATCTCAAAGGAGTTGATTTCTGGAATTCACTGATGAGGCTTTTTCTTAATGCCGTTTCATTTTTTTGTTTCAGCTGAGCAAGAAAGGAGTGGTTGAGTTCAATTCAGATATTTGAATCACTCTCTCTTGAGTACTTCATGAAGCTTCTTCAAGCAGTCATTCCCCCGACCTCATTGCTTTTCCATGTACTTCTACTCATCCCCTTAGTTGTTGCTGATCTGAATTCTGATATTCAAGCGCTCCTTGATTTCGCTTCAGCCATCCCGCATGCCCGGAAACTGAATTGGAGCCCTTCTATTCCAATTTGCAGTTCTTGGGTAGGCATAACTTGCAATGTAGACAAAACCCGGGTGACAGAGGTCCGTCTTCCCGCTGTTGGTCTTTATGGCTCACTGCCATCGAACACTTTAGGAAAGCTTGATGCTCTTAAGGTCTTGAGCCTCCGTTCTAACTATTTAACCGGCAATCTTCCTTCTGATGTGGCTTCCATTCCTTCCCTCCAATACTTATTCCTCCAGCATAATAACTTTTCTGGCTCTCTCCCGATCTCTTTGTCACCGCTGCTCAATGTATTGGATTTGTCCTTCAATTCGTTTAGCGGTGGCATCCCGCTATCCATTCAGAAGCTCAGTAGGCTTGCTACATTTTACCTTCAAAATAATTCCATTTCTGGTACAATTCCTGACCTTAATCTTCCCAAACTCAAGCTTTTGAATCTGAGCTATAACAACTTGTCAGGCTCTATACCGAATTCTCTCCAAAAATTTCCCAATTCTTCATTTGTTGGGAACTCCCTTTTGTGCGGACAACCTCTTAGCCAATGCTCCACTCTTTCTACCTCTCCTTCTCCTTCGCCTGCACACTCAGAACAGCCAAGAATAGGTCCTATTGGTCAAAAAGTTGCTTCGAAAAAGAAAATCGGGTCAGGTGCTATTATTGCTTTAGTTATTGGGGGTTTTGCGGTGCTCTTCCTCCTCGTGGTAGTTGTCCTTGTCTACTACTCAAGAAAAAAGATGGTAGTAATGTACTGAAAGTGAAGGGAACTAATGGCACAAGTCAAAATCCAAAGGACTTTGGAAGTGGGGTGCAAGAACCGGAGAAGAACAAGCTGGTTTTCTTTGAAGGGTGTTCTTACAACTTTGATCTTGAGGACTTATTGAGGGCTTCAGCTGAAGTTCTTGGTAAGGGGAGTTATGGAACAGCTTATAAAGCTATTCTGGAGGACGGGACGACCTTGGTGGTGAAACGGCTCAGGGAAGTTGTGGCTGGAAAAAAAGAGTTTGAACAGCAAATGGAGCTTGTCGGGAAGGTGGGACGACATGCCAATATTGTGCCACTTCGTGCATATTACTATTCGAAGGATGAGAAGCTCTTGGTCTACGATTACATGCCTTATGGGAGCTTGTTTGTACATTTGCATGGTATGTGTTCCCTTAACCATCTATTAGCACATTCTGATCTAGTACTTTTTTTGTTGGTGCAAGAAGACAGCCTAGTTTCTTATTCCCTTTATCTAGACTTCACAAAAGAAAATTCATATGCTTAATCTGTGCACAATGTTGAACAATTCCTTTGTTCATGATCTGAGCTTTAAAGCTACAGGTATGCAAAAATTTGAAGGAATATATATTGCATCATTTCTTCATGTAGAATACAGTATAACTAGTCTCTGCCAAAGGTCTTATCTGTAGACTAATCTTGAAGATGGATTCTTCATTATTTTTCTGAAAGAAAAAAATGCAACCATGCACTTCATTGCTAGTTTGCGATGCATATAGGAATATTACAACTGATGCCAATTTTCATTCTCCCTTTTCAGCGACATGTAGTTTTTGTAAGTTTGATCTCATTTTCTAGAGATTAAATGTCAAATTTCTTAAAAAAGGCTAGCGTAGATCTCACGTTCATGATGTGGTTTAGTGAAAAAATTGCCAACTTCTACATGCTACTCACCTAGTCAATTGGGAAGTTATACTTTATAGAGGCCATAGGAAGGGCTAAACTGCCATGGACAAGCTATAACCATTATAAGTTAAGAAGGAATAAGTTTGAGCTTGCTTCAGAAGAGCACTTACTGCTCTTATTCTAAGTTATCTCATGAACCTATTTCTTTTCTCTTCTGTGTTAATGCCTTTTAGGAGATAGAGGTCCTGGAAGGACACCATTAGATTGGGATTCTAGAATGAAGATCTCCATTGGAACAGCCAAAGCGATTGCTCACATACATTCAGAGCCTGGAGCTAAGTGTGTTCATGGAAACATCAAGTCCTTGAATGTCTTCCTCACCCAAGATCACGATGGTTGTGTTTCGGATATTGGACTGACTCCTCTCATGAATTTATCTGCAATAACTCCCCGAGTCATTGGGTACTATGCTCCGGAGGTGATTGAATCGAGGAAAGTTACTCAGAAATCTGATGTTTACAGCTTCGGTGTGCTCCTTCTTGAAATGTTAACAGGTAGACTATATTTCAGTTTCCAATTTCAAAACCAATTAAATGGTTTGGTTAAGAAAGTATATATTTGAAAAAATATGAAACGGAAAGGTACCTTTGAATAAATTATTAATTTGGTTCAGTGCAGTTTTTTTTTTTTTGAACATTTGGTTCATGGCCCAGATGTTTACAGTAGTGATATGTGATCCATGGTAAGTACTTCTTTTTAGCCCAGATAGTGTACTGGATTTGTCAAACACCACCTACTCTTGATTCAAAGATCTATGATACTCAAAGCTCATTACTTAGTGGCCATCTATAATAGGATGAAGTATTACAAGTGTTTCTGTCTCACTGTTTTTGTTTGTCCGAAACCAATGAAATTGAAGCTGAGAATTGTGGTTTGTTTCAATTTAAGATGATTCTGTTTTTCAAAGTTTTGTTTGGACATGGGCAGGTAAAACCCCTCTCAAGCATCCGGGACACGATGACGTTGTTGACCTCCCCAGATGGGTCCGGTCGGTAGTTCGAGAGGAATGGACAGCTGAGGTCTTTGATGTTGAGCTGCTGAAGTACGAGAATGTGGAGGAGGAGATGGTGCAGATGCTGCAAATTGCTCTCACATGTGTCGCAAAGGTCCCTGATATGCGGCCCAGGATGGACGAAGTCGCCAGGATGATTGAGGAAGTTCGGGAACCAGAGGGAAAGGATCGGCCTTCTTCTGGAGCCGAATCCAATGTGCAAACCCCGTAATAATAGATTTTAGATTTTCCTTTTCCTCCCCTGGAGTCGAGCTGCAGTATCTAAGAGAGCAATTTGCTCTCTTCTAAGCTGCGATTTACATGTATGCTTTGCTCTGTAGTTGAATTCTGTATGCCTTTTTATCCATTCTAGTGAAGTGCTAGTCTGTTTTATCAATTTGCCACCTCCAATTGCACAGTGAACTAGCAAAGAATTGGCTTACAAGCTTCCATTATGCCATTGAGATCCTTCAGTGTTTGTTGCCTGGAAAGCCGTTTCACATTTTGGCTCGTTGTTTATGCATTGCATATTAGGCAGTAGAGATTGTATAAAAAAAGTGAGCTGAGGGTGCCTGTTAGCATCTGGTTTTGCATGCGAGCAAAAGAGCTTGACTTGATTTACGTCTGATTGGATTAACAGTTAAAAGAGCTACCCAGAAGTAGTTAATTGCCCTTACTATGAAACAGTCCCACCTTGATGAAATCCAACATTGAAATCTGCCTGCATTTTTCATACTTAATTTTGATCTTGTCCTTCCCCGCTTTGGCATTGACTTTGATTGTACTTTTGTTGTTGCCTCCAAAGCAAGCCCATGAAAAAGATTTACTCTTGCTAGAGTAAGGTACAATGGCTTGGTCCTTATATTCACATGGAAGGGCTAATTTTTTTAAATTTTTTGAAGGCTTTAAGGGTGAGCAAAACTATGGAACTGCTTGTTTTGATCACTCCATCTGCATTCTGCAAAAGCATCAAGCAAACAGGCATCGAGTGAGAAAAACAAGATGGTCTTCTTCAAGACTATTGGCCCATTTTACCATCTGAACTTTCGAGGATTTTTTATTATCATTTAAGAGAGAGAGAGAGAGAGAGAGAGCGGCTTTGGTGCTTATATTCATATAAAGGGGCGAGAGAGAGAGAGAGAGAGCGGCTTTGGTGCTTATATTCATATAAAGGGGCTATTTTTTTAAGGCTTTAAGGGTGAGAAAAACTATGCAACTACTTGTTTTGATTACTCCATGTGCAAAAGCATCAAGCAAACAGGCATTGAGTGACAAAAACAAGATGGCTTTCTTCAAGACTATTGGCCCTTTTTACCATTTGCACCTTTTTTTTTGGTCATTACCATCTGAAATTTCATATTCAGGATTTATTTTTTGATAGATAGATAGATAGGTAGAGTGCTAGGAGTTAGATAGGATGGCTTGGTCCTTATATTCATATGGAAGAAAACCATGAAACTGCTTGTTTAGATTCCTCCATCTGCAAAAGCATCAAGCAGACAGGCATTGGGTGACAATAACAAGATGGTCTTATTCAAGACTATTGGCCCTTTTTAACATTTGAACTTTCCCATTCAGGATTTTTTTGTTATTTGAGAGAGAGAGAGAGAGAGAGAGAGAGAGAGAGAGAGAGAGAGAGAGAGAGGTGGATGGGGTTTCACAAGGAAAAGGAGAAACCAATAAGAAGCAAATAGTTGTAATTGGTTGGAAACTTCCCAGTACATAGGAACCTCAACCAGTAAACCCTCTGTGATGACACAAACACACGAACAGATGTAGGAATTGAGAGACTTATGCAACCAAAGTCCTCTCAATACTTCGAATATTTCCACCGAACACTTTCGACAAAGTCGAAATGAGATGTTTCCTTTGAAGAATCCTGAAAGAGAAGATGACAGATCCTTTTTTTTATACCTGGCTTGCGGCTTCCACTCAAATTGGTTCAACCGAGGAACTGGGTTGCATAGGTCTCAGTTCATCTAATAGCAATTGATCAGGACCCTCCACGTGATTGCTTAAACAACTACGTTCCAAGAGACAGGTGAAACAAAAGGTTCAAATGTAAAGGACGAAATTAGAAAAATTCAAGAAAGGTGGTTCCTCCTAGCTCAAACAGCAAGCTAATCAAGTCAAATGGTGGCATTTTTCTCTTGGAACTAACGGCTTTCCAAACTGGTCGTTAGTTACAATGAACTTTTCTTGTGTACATTACAAGACAAACCGCGTGAACTTTTCTCCTATATTACATCCACAACCATTAGGAACAAAAAAATTATCTTTCACAATCATCTTTCCTCTAGGGGGATTAGAGCATTTCAGCCATGGCAGATTCCAGCAAAACTGTCTTCTCGGAGTTGGACAATGCCAAGACCCAACTTTATCATTTTAAGGCGATCGTCATCGCGGGAATGGGGTTCTTTACCGATGCATATGACCTTTTTTGCATTACTGCAGTCACCAAGCTGTTAGGCCGGTTATACTACTTCGAAAACACCACACATCCAGGAGTTCTTCCAAAGAACATCTCTAACGCCATCCAAGGAGTCGCTCTATGTGGAACTTTAGCAGGCCAGCTCTTCTTCGGATGGCTCGGGGACAAACTTGGCCGCAAGAAGGTCTATGGCATCACCTTAGTCACCATGGTTGGGTGCGCCTTGGCCTCGGGCCTGTCTTTTGGGTCCACCGCCCATAGCGTGATTGGCTGCCTATGCTTCTTCAGATTCTGGCTCGGTTTTGGCATCGGAGGGGACTATCCGCTCTCAGCTGTCATCATGTCTGAATATGCCAATCAGAAAACCCGAGGGGGGTTCATTGCAGCTGTTTTTGCGATGCAAGGTGTCGGGATTCTATTTGCAGGGGCAGTTGCGATGCTGGTCTCAAAGATATTCCTGGCAGCATTCCCAGCCGATCCATTCCATGTTGATCCCATCTATTCCACCCAGCCGCAGAGTGACTTCATTTGGCGGATCGTCCTAATGTTTGGGGCGGTCCCTGCCGCCTTGACCTACTACTGGCGGATGAAAATGCCCGAGACCGCAAGGTACACTGCCTTGGTCCAGGGAGACCACAAAAAGGCTGCGTCTGACATGGCCAAAGTGCTGGAGAAAGACTTGGTAATTGACGAATCACGACACGGCGCCAATTCCAACCTTCCTGTTATCCCTCAGCCTTCGTACGGACTATTCTCAAATGAGTTCCTCCGAAGGCATGGTCTCCACCTACTTGGGACCACGACCACCTGGTTCTTGCTGGACATCGCCTTTTACAGTCTCCAGCTCGCGCAAAAGGACATATTCTCTGTCAGTGGCATCCTACCCCGGCCAGAGACCATGAATGCGATCGATGAGGTGTTCAAGTTATCAAAAGCCATGTTCATTATCGCCCTGGTGGCAATGGTCCCCGGATACTGGTTCACGGTTTTCTTGATCGACAAGATTGGGCGGCTCCCCATCCAGCTCATTGGGTTCCTGGCGATGTCAGTCTTCATGGCGGTCCTAGGAGTCAGGTACCACCACTTCAGGGGCGACATATGCAACGAAGGCACCAAACAGTACTGCCACGGCCATCCAATCACCTTCACTGCCTTCTATGGACTCACCTTCTTCTTTGCCAACTTTGGACCCAACTCCACAACCTTCATAATCCCAGCCGAGCTCTTCCCCGCGAGGTTCAGGTCCACCTGCCATGGAATCTCGGCAGCAGCAGGCAAAGCAGGCGCCATCATTGGAGCATTCTGGATTCAGACATACACACAGGATGCCTCCGGGACTAGGAAAGCAATCATTGCGCTCTCAGTGGTCAACCTGTTGGGCTTCTTCTTCACTTTCCTGGTGCCCGAGACAAAGGGCAGGTCCCTGGAGGAGATTTCCGGGGAGGATCAGAACCTTGGCGGGAATTGGCATCAGGACCAGAATGGGAGCTACAGTGCAAGAAGTGCTGGAGCTGATGTGATTCCTGAGACAGAGATGGTTTAGGCCCTTGAGCTTCATGTGATTCTTGAGTATTTGATTTGTCTCTACTACCTGAAGGTGTGTGGTAATAAAACTTGGTTCCAGGATGAATAAACATGTAATCTGTCGTCATAAAGACTTAGCTGAAACACAAGCGTCTGTACTATTCGTTACGTGGTAATCTAAGTTCGACACTGTAATCTTGACTCAAGTGAAACTCCAAAAGATTTCATGTTGGATCAGCTTCAGCTAGAACAATCAATCTTGCCATTCCATGCGTATCACGCACCGCATCGGTCCAAATGTTAACACGAAAACCTTTAGCTTTTCTCGCCAAGGAAAGGGCCATTGCGAGCTATTTCTTTGCACTGCTGGGCCTGTTTATTGGGCTATATTTGCAAAGCCGCAGTTTTTATTGAGCCATGGAACTTGCGACTTCTGTCAAAAAGGCCTGACCCCACCCGACCCGAGCACGAAAAATAAGGTATTTTAGGGTCAAGTCTTAATATTATTCTGGTAAATAATTATAAAATGGGTAGGTACTTATATAACACGTTACTTAACTTGTTGTCTCGGTTCAAACACATACCTGAGCCTTCACGCCCTTCATGTTTGATGCCCTTAGGATTATGAGTCCTATACATTTCGGGTCGGGCCTGATCAAAGAGAGCACACGACCCTGTGATTCGGGTTGGATTGGGTGGCATGGAAACCCGACCCGACTCAATGACACCCCTAATTTATAGTGTATTAAGCCAGTGTGTTTGATGACCATATTAAGGATCATTTGTTTGAGGAAAAATTGTTTCTTGAAAATTGTTTTCCGGCTTTCTAGTATTTGGATGGCGAAAAACTAATCGATTTATGGAAAACGTTTTTCATGGACTGAAAATAATAAGCTTAAAATTGAGGGAAAACGAACTTCTCTAGTAAGAAAAAAATTAGTTTCACTAAATCATCGAATAAATTAAAACTAACTATTTTTCTTGTTCTGACCGTGAAATCTTCGGTGAAGCAAATGCACCCTTAGCGTGTTAGATATCTCTAGCCACACATTACTCAATAGATCATTCTAAATATAATAAAAAAAGAAAAAGGAAAAATTCCAAAAAAAGGCCCCGAATACACTCAATTTTTTAAATAAGGACCCGAAATAAATGTTTCAAATAAAGGCTCAAAGATGCCATGGTTATTTCAAATAAGGGCTTGAGTGATTATAATCATTTCAAATAAGGGCTTGAGTGATTATAATTATTTCAAATAAGGGCTTGATCTCGCTGGTCACTAGTCGGCTAAATTTTCTGACTGGTTAAGGGTATTTTTGTCTTTTTTCAATTTTTATTTCTAGTTTATCTTCTTCATTGTTGGTGGCCAGCTATAAAGGGTTGGGCGAGGGTTACCCTCGCAGGCACATGCAAGGCCGGTGTTACCGACCTTGCCAAATCTGGCAAGGGTTGGCCTCTCTGGCCTATTAGCAAGGGTCGTCCTACCCTCGTAGGCACCAGGCGAGGCTAACCCTTGCTAGATCTGGCGAGGTTGGTTCACCAACAGTTGGTGAGGGTCCACCTCGCGACCACCCGCAAGGGGCGGCCTCCCTAGGGCGAGGGACGGCCTCGCCTGGGTGAGGTGAGGGTCGTCCCGCCCTTGCCGGCCCAGAGAGGCTGACCATTGCCATATTTGGCGAGGTTGGCCTCGCTTGCGATTGGCGAGGGTCAACCTTGCAGTGGCCATGAGGGGCAACCCTCACTTAGCCCTTTATGGGGTCGGCCACTGGCAACAAAGAAGAAGATGAACAAAAAAAAAGGAAAAAAGAAACTAATAAATTACGAAAATGTCCTTAATCGTTGGAAAATTAGGTCCTTATTTGAAATAATATCCACTTCAAGTCTTTATAGAAGAAAGTAATTGCACTTTAGGCCCTTATTTGAAAATTGTTTATTTTGGGCCATTATTTGAAAAATTAAAGGCACTTGGGGCCTTTTTTGAAATTTTCCCTAAAAAAATTACATAATATGGTAAGTAAGAAAGTGCTTAGTTAATCGATTAATTGATATAATATTCATTGGAAATTAAAATCAAGCTGATTATATTATGAAAACCTTCCAATAAATGCTCCTCATTCCCATGTTTGATGAGAAACTAATGCCCTTTATGATTTAATTTTCATCCTTTTAACAACTTTTTACTCTTATTTTCAGCACTTAAAATTTAACACTTAATATTTGGGAGAATTGCCAAAAAATTCCTAAACCTATTACAATTGTGCCAATTTAATCCTAAACCTTTTTTTTTGACCGATTCAATCCTAAACTTTTTGCGATTGTGTCAATTTAGTCCATCCAACCAAATTTGATTGACCGAAGCCGACGTGGATGTCGGCAACAATATTTTAATTATTTTTCGAATTTTTTATTTTTTTTCCAATTTTTTTTTATTTTATTTTTTTTTTCTATTTTTTTCCTTTTCTATTTTTTGTCTCTTCCTCCCTTGCCCCCAACCGACAGTGGTGGCCGCCCAACTCTGACGAGGCTTGCCAGCCACTGCGCGAGGGTCGCGGCCTCCGTCAGATCGATCATCCTCGCCTAGACCGGGACGAGGCTTGGGGGCCGCGGTGAGGTTGCTGGTGAGGGTTGTGGCCCTCGGCGGCCTCATCGCAGCCCCCTCGGCGGCCTCACCGTAGCCCCCGAGTTTGGGCAAGGTCGCCGGCAAGGGCTTCGCGGCCCTTGCGTAGTGGCTGGCAGCCTCGTCGGAGTTGGCCAACTACTGCTAGCGGTGGAGGGGAGGATGAAGGGAGGAAGAGACAAAAAAGAAGAAGAAGAAAAAAAACAGAAAAAATTAAAAAATTAAAAAAATAAATTCAAAATAATAAAAAATTTGAAAAATAAAAAAATTATTAAAAAATTGTTGTTGGCGCTGGCCAACATCCACGTCATTCCCGGTCGGCCTAATTTGGCTGGATGAACTAAATTGGCACAATCACAAAAGATTTAGGACTGAATCAGTAAAAAAAAAAAGGTATAGGACTAAATTGACACAATAATTTTTTGGCAATTCTCTCCTTAATATTTAGTACTTAATTTTTTACCACTTATCTTACAATTTCAATAAAAAAAAATTAGGTGCAACGAAATAAAACCATATGGACAAATCAAAATGATTAGTGCAAGAATTGAAGAAAAAGTCATGGCGAAAATTAGACAGGTCAATAAATTGTGATTCTTTTCCTTTTTTAACTGATGAAATGAAATGCTCCTTCCACCTTATAGCACCGAGCAAGCACAGAAAAATTGGCGAAGCATTCCAAAATATTCTTCGTCTCATATCATCATCAACTGACGTTTCGGTCCGATTTGAAATGACGCGCGGGGGATTACCTCTCCGATTCAATCATATCGTCTCCCCAAAAGTCTTTTCCTTCGGCTGGACCAGAAACAAAATGCCTAAATATCGTGGCACCTAGACTGGATGAGGGTGGATTTAGTTCGGTTTTGGAAATGGACCTTAGAGAAACGTAAAATTGCAATGGGCTTTTGGGCGCAATTTTTTTAATTAAAAAAATCAAACCCTTCACCGGCTAAGAAAGGCTCAGGCTGCTGACGAGCCGAATCTAGCACTGATGACTGTTGCCTGAGATTGTACGTCCCTTGGCAAGGACTGCCTAGGTCATGCGGCCCTCGATGAGGGTTGCTCAACACAAGTGATTGCCGATTGGGGTCCCAAGTCACTCGAGTTGCGTGACCTTGTCGACCAGACTAGGCCTCATCGCCCTCACGCAAAGAAGATGTACAATAACAACGAGAGGTCAAATCGGAAAACTAAAGAATTGATGAGGGTAATTTTGAAAGAAAAGAATTATTTAACCTAGTTTCAGTATCCCGCAAATGCTCAAAGCTCAATGTTAATCTTTATCAGCATTGAGCTTTTAGCTTTCCTAAGGCTAATATTTGGCTGTAAGGAATTAATAAATGCCACTTAGGCTTATGGAGTTTTGGATAGAATATCAAAAAAAAAAAGTGATTTCATTTCTACCATTATTATGATATTACATACTCTAATCCGATTGGGTACCAGAAAAAGAAATGGATTCGGATTTAATCTGTTCGATGATATAAAGACATTATAATCATCAAAAATATAGAGTTGATATTTTTTTAGCACTTAACTTTTTCATGGATTCTATTGTTCAACAAATGATTCGCATAAAAGAGAGATACTTTTATTTTACCTTTTTTTAGTAGAATACGATTGAAGGGCGTAACATAGTAATAAAGTTTGGATTTATTAACCATGTGTAGATAGCTAGAACCAAGCACACCTAGGTCTCTGGACCAAGGCAAAATTAGTGTTAGGCTAATTTTTTTGGAGAGTTTTGAGTAAATACAATCACAAATCCAAAGATCTCACTAAAGGCGTTTGGCCCAAGGTAAGACAAGTCTAGAGGAGTTTTGAGCATGGAGTAATGCCAATACATTTTTTTTCCAACTTTACCCTTCCTAACTTTTCATAATTTCGAGAAATGCCCTATCTTGTGATATTGCCTATGAAAGGTTCATGCAATTCGCAAGCGGCTAGCAAGCCAGATTTGGCCAAATCAGACATCAAGCCCTTCATTGATTTCATTATTTAAATCAAAGTTATTTTTTAATGCACTTTAAATTACAATTTACCAAACATTACATATATTTCGAAAAATCCCATCACCCCAAAGTCCTTTACATATTCTCAGAAAGTTTCTCGAAAACCCAACCAAATGCACCCTCAATCAATTATAGTGTCAACTCAAAATGCATCTTACATGATTTATATCATATCATAGACTTTAGTTCTAAATAAGACATTAAATTGCTTCGTTTGGAGTCTCATTTGAGCCTCCGGATCTTTTAGACATAAAGCATCAAAAGAGTAGAGGGATGAGAGTCGTTAAAAATACTATTTCAATAAGGAAGTGACGGATATCGACATTAATATAAAAACAAATTTATGAAGCTGGCCTCATTAGAGGATAAGCCATGGAGGCTCCAATAGGTGAAAAACAACCCCACCTAGGCGAAGTGACTCTCAATCCTAATGTCGTGTCAAAATGCACCATCTGCGGTTCGTATTATATCTTAGTGCCGCGCCATTAACATAATAGACTGCGTTTTCCTCGGTTTACCGGAAGAAATGGGCCCCCACCCCCACCCCACACCGCGTTTTTTCAACCCCTTCTTCCCGTGGGGGGGCCCACGTGGGGCCCAACGGGCCCTGTGCTTAGTCGCTGCTCGAGTCGACCGAAGTCGAAAAGTCGCAACTTAACCCCGGCCCCCACATTCCCAATCCACGGCTCACGGCGCGCCACGTGTGAAACCACAGCTGGCAGCCGAGCCGTTTTGTCAAACCCCAGATCTTTCTTCTTTTTTTCCTGCTAGATTCCAAATTTGACTTCTGCCCTCTCTCTCTCTCTCTGCTTTTGGCTTTTTCAGGCATTACATTCAATTCAGGGCGCACCCAGCATTAAAGCTAAAAGCGTCGGTGTTCTCCCTCATTTGTCAAACTAATGATTGATCTTAATCTCCTTCTAGATCACCTCCTCTTCTCCAACAAATATTCCAAATTATTCGAAATTCTAATAAACCCTTTTCATTATCAGCCATACAAAACACCTTTCTTTCTTTTTATCGCCGTTGTTGCTCGTGAGAATGCACACATTCATTCATACTCGGATTTTCTCATCCAAAGCAAGACGGTCGATGCCCTTTTGCAATTTCCTACTCGAGACATTGGCCTGTGATTATAATGGGTTTTGTAACATGTAATCTTTTCAGGCCAAAATCTTTTGTGGGATGTGTTAGTCCGACAACAACAACAAAAAAAAAAGTCTTTTTATAGGGTGTGAAATCAGTCATGTTTTATCCATTTTGAACTCCAATTCTTTCTTTCTCATCCTTCCCACAAGACAGAGGTAAAGAAAACTGTCACGAAAGAGAAGGACAACCCAAGACCAGAAAGAAAAAAAAACAGAGGTTGACTTGGGGCGGGTGGGGGGCGATACAGAGCAAAGACCAGTCCTAACATCGAGATAACGGTCTCGCAAGGGAAAATGGGGAATGTCCAAAATCGCGTGTGGGCGAGCGCGAACGGGTCAACACGTGTTGGCCCCGGAACACGACAGAACCGGTCGCAGCCGACACGTAAATGCGCCACCCTCATCTGACGTTGCCCTTCGTTTAAAGAATCCGAGAAGGGCAAATTTCAGCCCGCACTCGCACTCCTGGGGTCTGCATCGTCTTTTGGGCCATGATGTCCTGTCCCCGCCCGCCTCAATTTAATGCAACTTTATCAGCGCCCAACGACATCCCCCCTCTTCTCTTCTGCTGCTTTCGCTGTGAGGAGAGAGAGAGAGAGAGGGAGAGAGGGAGGGAGTAATTTTGAGTTCTCGGTCAGTGGGATTGACTGGAAAAAGCTTCTTGTACACGGAAAAGAAGACTCACTGTCGTTCTTGAAATTTCAAAATTCAGGAGAGAGAAAGGGAAAAAGCGGTGAAGGAGCAAAACAAGAAACAACAAATGTGGAAAACGAGCAGATGGGTTCGTGTTCTTCGGGGCAAAGGAGTGAAATTTCCTTCATTTCCTCTCTTCCCACTTTCTTTCCAGCGAGGTTCGCTTCGGGTCTTCGCTTTCACACCTATACCACGCTCTTCTTCTTTTATAGCATTTGATCTAGATACTGGGTAGGATTGCATTTATCGTTGCTTCTCAATCTGGAATCCCTTTCCTATTTCTGCTCTCTGGTTTTGTTGTGAAGACAAAAGTCACTCGAAGAAGCGGAGGATGTTTCGGATTCATTTTGGATCTTGCTCTGTTTTGATCTGCTTCAGTGGGATTATGTATGTCGGACAAAGTTACTCCTTTTCATTTGTTTTAGTTTTGTTGCTCCGTGTTCATTAGTTTCTTGCTATTTTAACTCTCTATTTGGGAATATTCCTCTATAGATGTGTTCCTGCTTTCTACAAGGTTTGGCTGTATAGGCTTTGAATATTCTGGAACTGAGGTGGCGTAGATGTTGGACAGTCTTTTTTTTTGTTTTTGTTCTGTTTGTGTTTGTGGATCTCTTCTATGCCGTCTTGGTGATAGTTAAGTTATGGCATTTTCTCTGTAGTCTTAGTTTTCGGTTTTACGCATCTGAGCGGGCTGAAATTAAATTGATTTCGTGTTCTTGCTGATCTCCGATGAATCCACCAAGACAAAATGCTCATTTTCTAGTCAATTTCTGGTATGCTATGAAGGCAGTTTGATGCACCGTACTCGGTGAACTGCCGAATAAGTACTGCTGGTTTTGGGGACATTGCCTATGTGGGTTGTACTTGTGCATAGACTTATGTGGAAGCTAGTTTGTTGGGCATGCTTTTGCATTTGCGACAACTGAGCAATGAAAATCCACAGGCTGAGATCATCGTTTCAAATTATATTTCTAATTGATGCGCTTTCCTTTTGCTTGCTTTCGGAACTGATGTTCGTATCTTGTCGATTAGGATGCTTCTTTACTGAATCTCGGCCTTGATATCGTCTCCGCCGAATATTAATCTAAGGGATCTTATCTGAAAGAGATAAGAGCCACAAAATTGGGGGAGAACATGACAGACAGTGCGACTCCTAAAGTTCGACTTGTTAAGTGTCCAAAATGCCAGGTGCTCCTTCAAGAATCAGCAGATGTTCCTGTATATAGATGTGGTCAGTGCAGCACGATTCTTCAAGGTAATTATCTCGGCATACCCTATAGACTTTTGAGGAATTTTGTGATTTTTCAGTGCTGTCACTTTTTTTGTAAGTTGAAAGACCCTTAATAGGCTTGTCTTAGGAATCTTTTGGATGGAGAGTAGTAGAAGATCCTCTCAGCTTCATGATTTTCTGTCCTGTGATTGCTTTGACCTATACCATTATCCTTTTAACTTGCTTTCATGAACATTTGTACCTCTAATTTGCTACGATGAGTTGACTTCATAGCTTTTGAAGGGAGTATTGGCGGAAACATTTCCCTGCTTAATGTTTTTCTGATAACAACTTCTTGTTGGCACGCAGCGAAATACCGGAGGAATGACTCCATGGATACAGGGTCAGATGTCCGTAAAGAGAGCAGCAGCCAAACAGAGAGATTGGCTTATGGTTCTGAGGATAAACAATCAAGTTGCGCCCATAATGAAATGATGATTCCTTCATCGGAAGATAGTTCTGCAAATCTAAATAATGTGGGCGAACAGGACACATCTATCTGTCATAAACTGGAGCAGGCAGAAGAGGAACAGTCTTGTAATGGTGACCTCAACAATGGGAAGAGCGGAAGTGAATCTGGGAATTTTGACGTGGAGGAAAATGGATTACTCAAGGAGCCTTGTTTGTCCGCTGCAGTTTGTTCTCACGATAAAGATCAGTCATCTCAGATTGGTGAAAAGATGGAAGGTCAGCTAAAAGAAGAAAGTTTGCCAATCCCTGAAGCAAACTTCGTGCTAGAAGAAAATAATGGTGAGATTGACTGCAAGAATGACAGCCCGAGAACGATATCCGGAGGTAGTTCGCAGCTCACTGAAGAGGGACTAGTGGAAGAAAATATTTTAGCCAATGACGCCCCACTGTTTTCTTCTGGTGAACAGGAAGAGCAACTTCAGACTGATGTTCCCATTCATCGTGCTTTTGAGCGGATGACGTCTAAGGAAACGTTTGCAAGCACGGAGTATGTTGACCCTGTCTCAGAATTCAGCGATGCATTAGGTGATGTGTCTGTATCACCAACTGCCAGAAGCTCTCATGCTTACGAAGGCAGCGTGTCTTCTTACGATGCTTTTGAAGATCAATACCACGATGGGGACTTTCATAAGTTTAAGTATCCTGGAGAGAAATTGAATTTTGTGCCTTCTAAAGAATGGCGAAATAGGGGCAAGTATCTGGTGAATGACTCGATGGGTCGGGATGCTCGAGTTCATCCTGATAGGCACTTTGCACCAGCTTCTTTTTCATCAGATATGGGGCTCTATGCCAGGAAAGCAGGCAGATGGGTCCATAATGGGATGGCAGAACCCTCGATCCATGCCTCTCCTAGCAGGTACCGTATGAGATCAGAAAGAGATGAATTACCACCTAGGATTCCGAGGCAACCAAGAGCTGGCTATGATCATGGAAGTCCATCGAGTCAAGTGTACCCTGAACATGACAAGTTGAAGCTGTTGAAAATGGTCTATGAACTGGAGGACCAACTTAAAAGGACATGTGACCTGGATGAGGTGGCTAGGGAAAGGGTTTCTGCGGGATTCGACTGGAAGGAAAAGCGTAGCCATATGTACTATGATGGCGGCCTATTGGAGGAGAGTGACTCTCTGGGGTTAAATATGCCTGGATATCTAAGGAGAAGTGAGCCACGCCATAATTGGCGATCCTCAAAAATACCCTTCTCGGCTGATATGACGAAAAGAAGTTACCAATCCAACCACACCCATTTGCATCATTTCTCTCCTGAGTATCGACGCTCCGAGCCATTGCCTCCGCCTAATATTTACAATAGAGGCCTCTACAGTTTCCATGACACTCGGAATCCCTATAGTCCCTACAGCTCATGTGCCTCGAGTCCTCAGCGTTATATGGACTATGAGCCCTCGATGGGCGATAGTGAGACTAACTCCAATCATCAGAGGTATAAGATCCGAGAATTTAGCAAATATGTTAGGGAAAATCATCCTGTAGTGAAGAGGCATTTGCGTCCTATAGCTGGTGGCGCCCCACTCATTACTTGCGACCAATGCTCGGAGCTGCTGCAACTTCCTGCAGATTTTCTGCTTTTCAAGAGAAGGTGTCATCGACTGAGGTGTGGTGCATGCAAGGCAGTGCTTAAATTTTCAGTCCAAAACCGAATTCATATAGTACCATACATGCGGGATGCCGAAGCGCCTCCACCGAGTGAGGCTGATGACAATGATGACTTGATGAATAGAAGGAGATATTTCTCAACTCCTAATGCCAATGGTTTTCCACAAGCAGAACCTGTGTCTTGCTCTGATGATTACGGACTTTCCGTCTGGAAAAGCTGTTCGACAGAAGGTGATCCTGCTTTGTCGGCACAGTTTCATGCTCTAGCTGACAGTAGAGAGGAGAAGACAAGATTTTCTCTGAGTCGGCGCCGAAAAAGACAAGGAATCCCCGAACCAGCCGATTGCTCTGGGCCGGATGGAATATCCCCCGATGCTGAGGGGCTGTCCCATAGAGCAAACTCGCCACTTCATCAGCTCATGGGGTATTATTCAGTGAGCCAGGTCTTTCGAGGGCCTGAACCATCAGAAGCAGGTGCAAGTTCATCTAGCCAGAAAAAGTCAGGATCTTGACGATTTTCTCGCGTAGCTTAGGCCCGGGAACACGAGCATGTGATCGGGATCCATTACTACTCTTCGACGTCGAATCATTTCAAGTTCTGGGAGTCAAGAGGGCTATGCTGCGATGATAGTTCAGAACCTCTCCTTACAGCAGAAGGATCAAAGTTTCCTTTGGATAACACTGGATGCAGAATGTGAAAGTTCAGTCCAGATTTTCAGTGGTAGAGTTTCTTTTCCCATTAGTACGTATACAAATGTGCAAGGGAGGATCTCTCAATTAATTCGTTTGTTCTTGTAAGTAATTTCCCATATACCCACCTACACATGTACACCGAAAATTCCGCGCATGTACTTCATGTTCGACCCCGCCGCGCATCCGAAACTAAAACGAAGCCGATGTAAAAAAAGGATCTGACTAGTGTTTTTCCTTTCTTGAATTTAAGGGGTCATTTGGTTTCATTTCATCTGCTCCTGCATTGCATTTCTTCCCAGAGGCTCTGTTCATCTATTCTGATACGAATTTTTGTCAAGTTTCTGATTCAATCCAACGTCAGTTCCTTTCTCATGTTAATGGGATTGTCACGAACTAATCTTTTATCTCATCTGGTGAGATTGAATGAGCTTGGTGTCGAGAATCAGATAGGAAGACCGATATTTTTTTAACTCTCCGATGGGGCCGGACCAAGAAACTTAGATCAGAGAAGTTAACTATGAAGGATAATCTTGCATTTCGCCAATATCGAATTTCCGATTTTCACCTCATAATTTTCCTTCACGGGAAAAAAATAAAAAAGAGTCGATTCTTAAATCCCGACAAGTCGCTTCTCCTATCTCGGGGCTTATGTGGGCCGGGTCTGGAGCTATAAAACTCGAGATATCAACACAATTTTCATCTTATATTATCGATAGGAATATCACTTCTACTGAATATTTGGACTCATGAAAATATGGTTATAAACGTTAAACACCTTAAACCTTTCAAAGAGTTGATTATTTAAAGAATTATAAACGTTTTTCTTGGTTTTCATTTTTCCATGATGACTTCTTATTTTGCCTTTTTTTTTCCTTTCAACCGACTTATAGTTATATATAAGTAGGATACAGTAGGAAATTTACAAAAAGAAAAAGAAAAAGAAAAAACCGACTCATAGTAATCCAAAAAGTGCTAACGTTACCCCGGTAGCCGGAGCTCCCCGCGGCACAACCCAATGAAAAACCGGAGAGCAGTTCACGCCGATCGAGCGCGACTTCACTTCGCGTCGGTGAGATTAGCACCGCCCCTCCTCCTCGTCCGAAAGCTCGCGAACCGAAGAATCCCATCCCAACACACCGCACGAGCAGTCCCAGCCGCAGCCGCACTCGCGCCCTCCGGCGCGTGAAATCCCGCCTCTCCTCGCCGCTCGGTTCGGGCCTCGACTCGGGCAGCGGCGCTTCCTCCTCCAGGTCGGTGGCGCTCGTGGGTTGCCGGTAGAAGTTGTTCTCCGCTCGTCGTTTATCTGCTTAATGAATTGGTTGTTATTGTCGTTGTCGTCATCTGTGGTTTCTCTAAAGACCTGAGCTTGTTGTCGTGCTTCGCGTTGTTGATGTATGGGTCTTCGCTTCTGATACAAGTACTGTAGAGAATTTTCGGTAATGAGCACCCGAGGCGGGGCTCTGTAAGCAACGAAAGCAAAGTTTTTAACTTTCGATACACCGTCTCATTGGGTTACGCGTAATGTCTACCGAGTGCCTCGGAGTGCACATATACGAAGACCCTTTATCAAAAGGGTCGCTCTTTCTGTTATATTTTGATCACAGAAGTCTGATTTGGGCTGAATGATGTGTACACAGGGATGGGGAGAAAGAAGCAAGTTCGGCCGCGTAGGTCGGGTGGGATAATTATAGACGGTAATGGCCAAGGCGGCACTAAATCAGATTGGGCTGAGGAAAATGTGGTAGCAAATCAGAAGGCACAGAAGGACGAATTGGATATAAGTGATCCCCCATTTTTTGTTGACGTCGAACGCAGTTGTTGGGCATTTGATGAGCATTTTGATGTATCTGAACTCGTATTGACCGACTTGAGCATAGAAGGGGGATTTTCAGGTTTCAGAGTTGAAAATGGATTTTACCAGAGTTCGGATTACTCCTTTAGGTTCAGGGTGTGCAACGTTAATGAGTTTGTGGCTCGAATTAAACTGGGTCATTGGCCTCTATTATCTGCCAAAGATGTACATTTGGAGTTGGTCGAGAGGTGCTTGGCTGAGAACAGGGAGAATCAAAAGGTGGTTGTGTCGGGTTCTTTTGATGGACCAAATGAGGGAGTTTCTGGTCTTGTTCACTTGGCTAGTCTGAAGTTTATGTCAGTCAGGCCACTTGAGGGGATTGCTTTTTCAGAGGACATGGCAACTTTAAGGGTGAGGGTGGAAATTCTCAAGAGTGCCTTCGATGCTTGTGAGTCACTTCAGGATAATACGAGGCAAGTGTGGAAAAAGAGTATGATCAATGTCATGGCTTGGTTGCGACCAGAGGTTATGACTTCAGAGGCCAGGTATGGAATTTGTCAATCTAGAGCAGTAGGAAATGATTTGCGTCCAGATGAAAGGGATAGTGCTACAGTAAACCGGAAAGACGTAAAGTTTGACGTCAGTGGATTTTATGAGGCCATCAAGCCGTCAAAGTAAGTATAGCCATAAATTCTTATTTGAGATCTTTGAGATTTCTCCTCATTTGGTCTTTGTTGCTCACTTCTTTGCTGTGCAGAGAGGATCCAATGCTCGATGATAACATTCCCAACTTACTACCTAAGCTTAGGCCATATCAACGTCGTGCTGCGTACTGGATGGTGCAGAGAGAGAAAGGAGCTTTAGGAAGTTTTGGCACCCAGGGAACAAGTCAGTTAGTTTCTCCTCTATGTATGACTGTGGGTTTTGTTGACTCCGGTTTAAAAATGTTCTACAATCCATTCAGGTGCAGTTTCTCTATTCTTTCATGGTACTTCTGAAATTTGTCAAAGAATTAAGAAGTTCGTGACATAAATGCAAATTCTAGCATGATCTGGGGTAAAATGGCCAAGTGTGGCTGGGTATGGGTGGCATTTCTCCATTTTTGAACTCACGATCTCTAGATCCTGTAGCCTTCACCCTCCAGTTAAGTCCATCAACTTAGTTGCAATTTGACCCAACTTCAGATGTAACAGATGGCATATTTGTATGCAATAGACAACAGGGAGCAGGAGTACTGTAAAAGATTGACATACAGGATAATTGGAACAAGGACTAACAAGATCTTAACCTTCAACTTGACATCTAATACCTGTTATTAGATCATTTGTTCTCAAAATCTAAGTTGCTGGAGAACTTGCTAAGACTACGTCTCAACCATTTTCATGTAAATGGACTCTTGATGATGGTAGTGCTTGGTTAATTGTTGATGTGGATTCGAATTAAATATAGGTAAAACTTTACTTCCAGCTATTACATAGATAGTTTCTGCTTCTGCCTTGCTTGAATTTGTGTTTGCTCTCTCTCTCTCTCTCATATGCATTATGATGATGATGATTGTCAACATAAGGGTCATAAGACATTCACTTTCACAGCATCATCTATCAACTTTTCACGCCATAACTATCTCAGTTTTGTGTATGTACCTGCATTATTATGATATGATATAATTTTGCTTGGAAATGTTTGCATTTTATGTTTTCCAGTGGTAATGTGGCAATGCGCTCAGAAGTTTTCTCTGAATGTGTATCTGGTGGTATCCTTGCTGGTGAGTCTTGAAAATATTTTGAGTTTAATCTGTTTTTATTTCTATGCTAATACAATCTTTAATGCTATTGTGCTGGAACTATTCACACCATAATGATTGATAATTCCAAACAGATGAGATGGGTTTAGGAAAGACTGTTGAGCTGCTAGCTTGCATCCTTTCCCACTGTTGGTCAGCATCTGAGAGTGGAGCATGCATTGATGAGGAATCACAATTGAGAAAAGAGAGTCAAATTCATATTAAAAGATTGAAAAGGGAGCGGGTTGAGTGCATTTGTGGAGCTGTGACCGAAAGTTACCGGTACACAGGACTGTGGGTTCAATGTGATGTCTGTGATGCATGGCAACATTCTGATTGTGTTGGTTATTCAGCTAGAGGGAAAAAGGTGAAGGATGGTGGTGGACAACAGCAAAAAGAGAAGAACATTGAGAAGTTCAGAAGAAAAAAAAATGTTCCCACTATAGTAGAGAGGGAGGGAAAATATGTCTGTCAATTGTGCTTGGAATTGATGAGCGTTACTGAATCTCCTGTTCCAAGTGGGGCAACTCTAATTATTTGTCCGGCTCCTATATTGCACCAATGGCAAACTGAAATTATCAGGTATAGAAGCTAATCCTTTGATGTTATTGTCCATTCTTTTCCAGAACTTTAGAGTTAGCAGCATCTGTGAGCTGGATAATTTTATGTGCTTTTGCTTGTTGCCTATAGTGAATATGATAAAGTTGGTTCGATGAGATTGATGGTGGCCTGATCTTGAAAGCATATTATCAAACTTATGTGAAGTTTTCATTCCTGTTGTTTTTGGTAGAAGTTTGTTTTCTTCCTATGCTGTCATATCATCTTTAGTAGTTTTGGGCCTTCTTGTTTTGGTTCTGAATTTTATTATTGAATAGTTATCAAGAAAAATTTCCATGTTAATGAGATGCTTCAATTATTGTAGCATTTCTGGTGTAAATTTCGAATTTTATGTGTGCCTTTGCTCCCCTTGTAGGCACACAAATACTGATTCTGTGAAAGTGCTGGTTTATGAAGGAGTGAAAAACACATCCTTTTCTGAAGAACCAGCTGTTGAAGTTGATGAACTTGTTTCCTATGACATTGTACTGACAACATATGATGTACTGAAAGAGGACCTGTCTCATGACTCTGATAGGCATGAAGGGGATCGCCGCCTCATGAGATACCAGAAGAGGTTCCATCAAAGCTCTATATTCATTGGTTATTACATTTGTCCTTTACTAGGCTTGAGCACAAATACCCCAGCCTAAACAAAAGGGTTAATTTAATAAGATTTATCTTGAGTAGTGACTTATCAGAATGATTTCTTAGATGCCCAAATGGTTGAGAGAGATGCTGGTTAAGATATGTTTGCTACTTGCTTATAGGTATCCTGTTATTCCAACTCCTCTCACTAGAATCTTCTGGTGGAGGTTATGTTTGGATGAGGCTCAAATGGTGGAGAGTAATGCTACTGCCGCAGCAGAAATGGCATTACGATTGCATTCTAAACATCGTTGGTGTATTACTGGCACTCCCATTCAGCGTAGACTGGATGATTTATATGGGCTCTTGAAGTTCCTTAAACTGAGTCCTTTTGATGTCCCTAGATGGTGGAATGAAGTTATACGAGATCCATATGTGGTATGAAGTTCTTTACAATTTTCTTCAAGCTCTCATACTGGACTTGCTTCCATTGATACTTCAATATGAGAACACTCTCTTTTTTTCCCTTTGGCTGCAGAAGAGAGATGCGGGAGCTATGGAATTTACCCACAATTTGTTCAAGCAAATTATGTGGCGTTCTTCAAAAAGACACGTTGCTGATGAATTGCACCTCCCACCCCAGGAAGAGTGTCTTTCATGGCTTTCTTTCTCAGCTATAGAGGAACACTTCTATCAGAGGCAGCATGAAACTTGTGTGGATTATGCTCGCGAACTTGTTGAGAGTTTAAAGGCAGATATTCTCAAAAGAGAAGCTCCAGGTTGTGTGTCTTCTCTGATGGTTCATTTGGTGTGACTTCGAGATGAAATGTGACAACTCACACCTGCATTTTCAGGTAATGCATCTTCTGCACCATCTGATTGTTTAATCACTCATGTGGAGGCTGCAAAGCTGCTGAACTCACTCCTGAAGCTTCGCCAAGCATGCTGCCATCCTCAAGTAGGAAGTTCTGGACTTCGCTCTCTACAACAGTCACCCATGAGCATGGAAGAGGTCCTAACGGTATGTTTGCTTTTTAGCTTAATTGATAGAGTTAGCAAGGGTCTTAAAGCACTGTGGAGGCAAGCCCAAGAAGTACAAGATCAGTGATTGCTAATTTCTAGAGCAAATTTTTCCCAGGTTCTCATTGGTAAGACAAAGATAGAGGGAGAGGAAGCCCTAAGGAGGTCAGTTGTCGCTTTGAATGGGCTTGCTGGTATAGCCATCATAGAGGAAAATCCTTCTCATGCTGTGTCCTTGTACAAAGAGGCCTTGGATTTAGCTATGGAGCACTCCGAAGATTTCAGCTTGGATCCTTTGTTGAATATTCACATTCATCACAATCTTTCTGAGATACTTTTCAAGGCTTCGAATGGCTCACTACAACCCCAGTTAAATGATGGACAAACTTTTGGAAGTCCTGGGAGCAACACCTCAAAGAGACCTTATTTTGGAGAATTTGATGATGAATGTGCCACAAAGAGGCAAAAATTGAATGGAATTGAAGATGATGGTTCTGTTCCAAATACTCCAAAGGCACCTACTTCCACTCCTGACATGTTGGTGGATGCCTTAAATGAAACAAATGAGTGCAATGCAAAGCCCTCCTTTTCATCTAATTATTTTAGTTACGATCATCTAAAAACAGTTTGTGAGACCTTCAAGCAAAAATTTCTGTCTACTTTCAATACTAAGTTGATCGTTGCTCAACTGGACTTCAAAAAATCATATGAGCAGGTTTGTTTTACTTATGCTCCTCTATACTAGTGAAAGTTCATTCCATGCTTAATTAAGATGATGTTTATTCAAGTGGTTTCCTTTAGAGAGTTTTATAATTGAGCAAATTAGCTGTATCATTCCAGTCTAAACTGTGTCAAACCTATTAGTAGCTAGAGCATTCAGGAATAAATCACTGGTTGATCTGTACGTTGGATCCATTTCATGACGGGTCAAGCTTTTAAGACAGATGATAGCCTAACATGGAACAAGAGCTTTGTTCTCTACTTGTCTGCATCTACATTTGTAATCGTGCTTGTTCTCTTAGGTTACTTGTTTAATGAATTCAAATCCATATTATGTGTTTCATGTGTTGGGCTCATCTTATTCACAAGAAAGATTGAGCAATAACTAAAAATTAATGGACACCATGTGCCATTAAGCTTTCAGGACTAAACAGTCACCTAACGAGTAGCTTCCCTGCCTGCTTTCTCCAATCAAAGCGGAATGCATTTCACTTCTTCAGCATTTAGTTTGTGTTTGCATTGCTGGATTAATGAAATCATGTCCTTAATGACTGTCTGTAGGCAGCATGCAGTATTTAACTTGTGAGGCTTTTATTTCCAATTTTCCCCAATTTAATCATTGTTGTGCTTCTTATTTGCTTACTTCTCTGGTTGACAACTGGTTGTTTAATGCTGCTTGTTGCATCTTGAAGGTCTGTGATGCCTTTAGTGAAGTGAAAAATCAACGTTCAGTGTGGTGGTTGGATGTTCTTCATCATATTGAACAGAGTAGGGATTCCACGAATGAGTTAATAAGAAAGATTGGTGAAGCTGTTCTGGGATCTAGTAACAATTCAAGGTCATCTAAGCTTGGCTCTAGGTGAGTTCTTTTGTTATTTCTGCATCTTATACTTCTAGTGCAAAAATGATTGGCTCTTGGTTTGTCTTGTTATATGAATGCCATACTTCTTGTAATGCAAAAAGATGAATCCCCTCTGTTTCCTTTCCATATTTTATGATAATGCATAGTCTTGCTTGCTTCAGATTGTCCTTACTTTGTTGGGGCAACTTTGACTCCACCTCACGTCAAAACTTGCCCGTCATTCTCCTTTGAAGTGAATATTGAAAACTTTTTGGGTATTGATTCTTTTAGACCCTTAGAGCTTGCAACATCCTCCTCACATGCAATTTCTGGGTTGTGAAATGGAACTAAGTTGTATCCAGTTTGTCGTGTTGATCCCATATTATGTGGAGATGATAAGCAGTACTTAATCAGCTTGGATTACAAATATGCCGCAGATACACCCATTGAATGATCATTTCTGGGAAGGAAAATGCTCTTTTTTTTTTCGTTTTTTCATTGTTTTGGGGGGGGAGGATGGAAGTGGTTAAATATCTTTGACTGTCAATTCCTTCCTTGTTATATTATTTATTTTCCATTTTTTCTCCAAAATTGGTAGCTAATCGTGGTTCTGTGGCATGGGAATCAAGTAAGTAGCTGTACTTATTAATTGGATAACTGTACTTACTTGAATACATATATATATTGACTGCTGGGGGGGGCAGTGGTTTTGTATTGTATTGAGTGATTAAAGTGATGACTACCCGTCTACATCTGTTTCCAATGGTTGACACCTGACTGTTACATACTTATACTGCTTTTTCCATGCATGTATTTTAAATCATGTACATGGCTCGGTTGAATTATTTTAGAGAGCAACTTTTGAAAAAATATACTTGGTTATGGTACAAATAAATTTTGACATCTACTCATCGTAACAGCCAGCACTCTGCTTATATCTTGATCCAGCTTTCGGAGCATCCATGGTCTAAAGTACTATATCCAGACTGGTCTTGATTCCCTGGAAGTGTCTAGGAGAGCTGTACTCGATAGACTCTTAGAGATTGATGACACAATGGACAAACCAAGGGATGAGGACATAGAGAGAGTAGGACATTGCCAAAACTGCCAGCCTAATGGTAATGGTCCTGTATGCATTCTCTGTGAACTAGATGAACTATTCCAGGTTCGCTACTGCTTGTTGTAGTTAAGATCAATAAATTACCCTCTGAGATGTAGTACAGCTCTCTTACTCGTTTCCTTTTGCAGATATATGAGGCTCGCCTCTTTCGCCTTAGCAATGCGCGTGGAGGGATAATTATGTCTGCTGAGGAGGCATTAGATCTGCAGAAAAAGAAATCTGCACTTAACCAGTTCTATAGGACTTTGTCGCAAGCAAATAAGAATTTGTCATCTACGTCAAGGGATGAGGAAATCACAGGCAAGAGAGATACAGGCGAGAAAGTAGTGGTCAGTAATACTATTTTATATTTTTAACCTTTTTATTAAAAATTTGCTTGTTAGTCCATTTTCTTTGGTTCTTATCTGACACATTATGCTGTTTAGCTCCTTGGACACTGCCTCAGTATTTTGAGGTTGAAATTGAACTTGAACTTCTCATTCTTGTATATGGTGAATCAAACATCAACTGTCAAATGTACATTCTTTGTGAAGGCGAGAGTGTACTATCTTTGAGTAACCTGGAGTGGTTTAACTTATCTTAATTTGATTTTATGTCTTGAGCGTGATTATTCTGGTTTAGTTGCAGATTCTAGTAGCTTAAAATTCTGTTGTTCTTTTCATTTTTGGCTCATGTAAAACAAGGAGCACTAGATGGAAACTACTTTGGAACGATGGAAGTTAAGAAGCTTATGTACATGATTTTTGATTCATAGGTTTCTAAGTCTCCCTCTGAGTTGGAGGCTGTGCTTGGAGTGATACGGGGCTACAGCAAAGTGCATTTGGGGAAAGAGGGTAAATCAGTAGCCACCAAGCAATTACGTCTTCTAGAGGTATTCCACTCTCCTCTTTCTTGATTTAATTTGGGCCAAGGAATTCGAAAGGTGCGAGCTTAGAAATGCTTCAACCACATTATTTTTTAATAATATTAGGTTATACATGTTATTCTGGAGGGTAAATAGCTCTAAGGTGTATTGATTTTAATTACATCCAGAAACCCTACTCGGACTTTGGATGCACATTGCAATTTGATTGATTCCTTGTGATACACCACCAATTTGTGGTACAGGGCCTAAGAAGATGCTTATTTCACTGTTCAACTGAGAAGTCTCGTCTTGGTTGAAGTTATAATCCCCTTATTAGAACATTTTAGGAACCATTGTCATTTATTCTGGATCGCATTACTATTCTTGAGTCTCTGATGCCATTTCCTATTTTTCTGTGTATAGGACATGAGGAAGGAGTATGCCTCTGCAAGGTCTTTGTGCATTGCTCAAGCTCAAGTTTTGCGAGCTCATGATGAGATCAAGATGTCAACCTCAAGATTGCGGCTCAGAGAAGATGAGAATGATAAATCTCTTGATGCTCTAAGTCTGGAAGAGTTACCTGCAAATAATGTTCATTACTCAAATGAGAAATTCATATCTTCGGCTTTGTTATTACGTATAAAAGGGAAACTACGTTATTTGAAGGTATGCAAAAGATGCTTTGATTGAAGTTGGTTGTGCATGGTGACTCAAATTTAATTTAGTGAAGAAATATGCCGGGTGGTCCCAACTATTTTAGTTTCCCTGCCACTTTTATGGTCATCCCCTGCTTTTACCCATCTTTCTTGTTTTTTTAGCATAATTTTTCTTTTCTAATATGTCTATATCAGGGTCTGGTTCAAGCAAAGCAGAAGGTTTCTCCTATGGAACAGAAAAATGAGCACACAGTGAATGCTTATCAGGAAGCCTGCCCAATTTGCCAAGACAAAATAAGCATTCAAAGGATGGTTTTTCAATGTGGACATGTCACTTGCTGTAAATGTGAGTACTCTCTTCAGAAATGCTTTGCTAGGTCAGATAGCATCTTATTTCTGCATTACCAAAGATCATTTATCAATGATGCGAAGTTTTAAAAGAATCTATCATGTTTAAGATCATAGAAAAGGTGCCATTGCACAGTGGTAATTTCTTGTTTTAAACTCTATTTAAGTAATTAATTCATATATTGGGTATCAAAGCCTTTGGGTCAACTATTTCCCCCAATATGTTGTATTAGGAAATACCTTGGCTTTTTATGACCAGATCCGAGTCAAGAATCAATGGTGTCACTTTGGTTACCACTAGCTCACTTCTCTTTCAATTGTTGACTTTATTTTGTGCCTTTGATTGGTTTGCCTCTCACTGAATTTCTCCACGTTGTGTCCCTATTTGCTTCATGAAGGCTTATTTGAATTGACTGAACACAAACAAGCTCAGGCTGGAGAGTCCCAGAGAAGATGGGTGATGTGCCCCACCTGTCGGCAACATACGGAGTTCGCAAATATTGCTTACGCTGACGATAGACAAAATAAATCGCCTAATTCTTCTGGGTTGGATGAATCTCAAGATAGCAGAAATGAAGCTTCTATCACTGTTCAAGGGTCATATGGAACAAAGGTATAACATGTCTGAAAAATAAGACCTCAGAGATGTCTGAATAGTATGCGTGGAAGTATTTCCAAACTGATAACAATCTTTGTTGTTAGTAGTTTGTTTTCAAGGATTTCTTTCCATGAAAACTGCTCTTGAAACAAATCTTTCCTGAAAATGTAATTTTGGAATTAAGAATGATATATCCATACTCCTGTGTATGAAGCAAATCACAAGATGAAGGTCACTCTCAGCTATTATTTAAATTCTTTATGGCACCTCACATAAATGCATATCATCATTGCTTTCTTGAGAAACTTTGTGCGAAGTTTCACTTCTTTGAGGTCCTTCCTTTTGGTGTGGATTGGTCTTGGTGATTTTTTAATTACATACTTTATTCTGGTGGGGTCACAAGGTTTTTTTTTTTTTTTTTGGGGGGGGGAGGGGAATGCTTCATGGATTTTTATCAGAAGTATGCTTGATGCGCTTTCTAGCGACCTTAGAGGGAGGAGCAGCCTTGTCAAAGTAGCTGCAATTTGATCACACTGCTTCATCAACAAGAATTCTGAATAATTTGACTATAGTTGAAGGGTTTCTCTTTTTCCCTTGAATTTAATTAGAGGTTGATTCATTATTATTTGTGATTACAATTCCTTCAATGAAGATTAGTAACTTCTTCTCTGTGGGAGTCTTGTTGAAGATTGAAGCAGTCACGAGGAGAATCTTGTGGATCAAGACTACTGAGCCACATGCAAAAGTTCTTGTTTTCTCTAGCTGGAAGGATGTTCTTGATGTGCTGGAACACGCCTTCAAAGCCAACGGTATCTCTTATGCACGAATGAAAGGAGGGAGGTAAGCAGGATAATAAATGACATCTTCCCTTCTGTATATGGACATTTACTCTTTTTATTTTTATTTTTTCGAGTAATTATTTGGTATGACTTGCACCAAAGAAAACTGATTACTGATGGGTCAATTGCATGAAAAACTATGGGTCACTTATTTTATTAGATTACTGTCTAGGCTCAATAAGCACTGATGGAATCGAGATGCTGATACCATAATGACACTGGAAACAGGAAAGCACACACTGCAGTCGGCCATTTCAGAGGACAAAACACCTGTGTAAAAGTAAATAAAAGGGAGCATTGCCAAGATATTCAAGTGTTGCTGCTCCTAGTCCAGCATGGGGCCAATGGGCTCAATCTCTTAGAAGCAAGGCACGTGATTTTGGTGGAACCACTACTTAACCCTGCTGCAGAGGCACAGGCAATCAGCCGAGTGCATCGAATTGGGCAAGAAAATAAGACACTAGTTCACCGTTTCTTAGTAAGTTCATCCGTTGACTTCTTATGCAATCTTATTTGGCATGATAAGAGTAATGCATATCTATCTTGCTGTGCTGATACCATATCACCCGTGGTTCAAAATGAAATGGATCTGGGGTTGATTTCATACTAAACCAGATGTTGTTAGTCCTTTATTGACCCAAAGAATGTGTGACCCTCAAATGGAGCCAGATACCTTGGGTTGAACTACTTTTGTTCAAGTTAAATTACGACATGTAAGATCACTTAAATAGAACTCTTATAACTGAGGTGAACTCTGAAACATGTTGACCTTTCAGGGGATCTGATGATTGCTTTTTCTAGTGCGCGTGCGCGCGTGTTTGGGGTGGGGGTAGAACCTAGAAGGATAGGATACGACTCCAGAAGTTCACATATTTTTCATAACTTCATCAAGATTTTTCTTTGTTCCTTCAGGTGAAAGATAGTGTAGAAGAGAGCATCTATAAGCTGAACAAAAGCAGGAACAGCAGTTCATTCATCAGCGGGAATACCAAAAACCAGGACCAGCCTGTCTTGACGCTTAAGGACGTGGAATCCCTGTTTGCAGCATCACCTGCCAACCCACCGCAGACTGATGTGAAGTGTAAGGAAAGCCTAATGCATTTGCCCCTTCCATGGCAGCTGCTGTAGCAGCTGAGAGAAGACTTCAGGAACAGACAGCTTCACATATTTCCTGAAGACGGATCTTCCAATAACGACATTGACCGTCAAAATGCACATTCCAGAAAATTCATGGGTTCATCACAGTTGGCAGTTAAAAAGCTGATCGACAACCCGCTTCCCTTCTGTAGGATATGTTTTACCAGTGCTCTTCATTCCATAAATAATACTCTCCTTGTACATACCATAATTTGCTAGCTTTAGATACCTCTTCATTGTCTGGCGGCCAGTGTAATCTAGTTAGGAAATTCATTTGTTATTAGTGGACAACCTTGTCTAACTCATTCTTTCTGCAGTCTTGCTCGTGCAAGAATTTCTGCGTTGTAGTCATTTTTGGTCGAATCTTTTGCATCAATTTTTGTTTCTGTACTGCTATCCTATTTGAAGTAGAATACTTAATTTGACTTTAAACTGAGGAGCTTGGTGCAAAGACTGTTCTCTTAAGTTGCTGTATGAGTTTGCTTTTACTATGCAAAAGAAAAGAAACAAACTACAAAGCGATTGCAGAAGCCGCCCTTTAAAATTAAGCAACAAATCTGGCGTGCCTCTGATACAAGTAAAAGATAAGATAAAAAGGCTGCGCCGCCAATGGTGCTCGTTCCTCCTCACATTTACGTAAGTGATGAGAGCAATATCGACAGTGACCCTTCGTTCCAGACAAACACTTTGAATGGTGTGCCCTCTGCTGCGCAATAGTCTCGAATGCTCTCGTCATTCTTTCGTTTACCTGCCACTGCCACCAACTTTTCACTCACTAAATGCAGCCTGACACGTGTACAACTGTGGCGGCCACAATTTCAGGACGCCTGAACACTATATAAGTCTAGGAGTCTCTATTCTGTTTCCTCTGTATCTCAGAAACTAGTACTGCATAGTCTCTACTCGGATTGAGAAAGTCAAATATGGAAACATCTTTCTGCAATGCCCATGTGCGTGTCTTGAGTAATTCCATCGTTTACCACCAGAAAACCGATGTCCATGCTCGAAATCTGGCTGTTCCATCATCTGGGTCATTCCTGAAGCTCAATAAGAAGCGACAGGATGGGGCAGATCGTGGGCTCGCCACCTGGTGTGCAAGCTCGTCTCCAGGTCAGGTCCAGGTCCCTGTCCCGTGGCAGAGGTGGTGGAAGAAACGGAATGGAACGAGATGAGGAATTGGTCAGGGAAATGCAGGGTGCAAGGAGTGGTGGAGTTGTTGGAGTGTCTGGAGAGAGGCAATCATGGGAGATGACGAAGGGAAAGAGCCGACGGATTACAGCAGAAGGGCTCGCATCTTTGACAAGAGCTCCGAGGTTTTTCAGGCTCTCAAGGAACGGGAGACACAGACAGCTTCTCACTGACCCTGGACACGTGACTGGATGATGACGACAGTTCCGTTGATTGTAATTCAGCTCCTTTCCCTTTGAATAATTTCGAAAGGTTTTTGCCCCTTGAGAAAACCAATATGCTGTTCAAAAGTGTTTTTCATTTTCTTTTTCACCGAGTGAAGAAAGTGTTTGTCAACATTTCCATGCACCTTGTTGAAAAGGAGTAAGTTTATGCCACAGTCAGAAGAGAATCTCTGACCATGTCCCAGCATTTCAGTTGGGGCAAGATGTACTTTGCTCTAGAATCTGTAGGGAAACAGAAACTCAGAAATAGTACTAAAGAAGAGAAAAACAGAGAACCTCATATTTTTAACAACGGCACCAGCAAAAAATTGCTCCATCCAATCTCACATAGATGACTCATCAAAGTTAACGAAAAGTAACTAGAACATATTCCTACAAATCCAGTAACAATGAGCTGCTCAAACTTGCAGTTCACAAAATTAACTACCCTAAAAGATTAAACAGACTAAATCTGTCTCTTCTAAGAATGCGAGTGCAATGAACCAGTCATGCCATCGACTTGTCCTAACAGCTCCTAAGCAAGTGATCTCAACAGAACTTCCAATGGTTATTGCAGTTAACACAAGTGACATATGTCGTCATTGGTTCATCCGCACTCCTCGTCTGCATCTGGTAGTACGTGCATTTTCTCTGGCCACATCGGCCACACTTGAATTGATCGGTTGTGGCTTTCGGTGCAGCTCCTAGCTCACACTCAAACAAAGCTTTCTCTTTTATCTGTCGATTTTGAAGTTGCCTATCATCACTAGCCATTTCTTCCGTGGTCATGTTTAGGAGCCTCTCCGGGTTGACATGACCGAGAAGAACTTTTCTCCTAAAATCTGGGTTGTTGGGATCCTTAATATTGAACATTATGGACCTGTATTTCACCTTGTGGGAGCCATTCATACGACCCCAACTCTGGAATAAGGTTGACTCGACAGAAACAGCGACACTAGATGGGTCACATGCATTCACTTCATCAATGATATCTTTGCTGGCTTCACTGGAAACTCTGCAAAAAGCCTCAAAGAGAAGTTCCCGTACTTTGTCCCTCATCGGATCATTGCATTTAGTCACAGAATCAGACAGCGGCTGAGCAGGATTAGGTGACAATTTGTTCATGTGACAATTTGGCTTCTCTTCCTTTGTTGCAGTTACCGTTTCAACCTTGACACTTCCTTGCAGATTCCTATTACAGACCGCTTTCTCAGTAACACCAACATCTGACCTTGACATATTCTCAGAACCAGGAGTACCATTTCGCTCGGTTTTCCTCACCTTTGTTCCTTCAGACTTGGGAATCCCCTCAACCCGGAAAGAGGAGGATCTTTTAAACTTATTCTCCCCAGCTTTTGCAGACTCATTATGATCCCCACTGCCACTCTTCTTGTATCCATTTGATTCTTCCATAACAACCTGTTTCCATAGCTGAATCAAGTCAGAAGCAAGGGCTTGGATCTTCTTCCTAGGATGTTTTGTAAGGCGCCTAAGACCTTTCCCAACCTAAGTATTTTCAACCATGTAAGTACATGAAAAAGCAAGTGAGGCAAGTAAGCACAAAGGAAAAGGCACATGCATATTATAGCAGACATAAATAACTCCACATTAGGATATGATGGAAGGACCCCTGCCATTTGACTACTGACATGCACATGATAAAACTTCAGTAGCTGGATCATGGAAAGCCTTAGAAACCTATGTTTGCTGAACAGAGTAAGTGAAAGCTTATTTTCTTTCTGTCGTCCTATTTTTTTTGTTTAATACATGCAAAATAACTCTTCCAATATAACTCATGTTATGAAAAATAGCTGTTGCGTGCTAGGGACTACTCATTCTTTAGTTCAGAGGGCTAAAACTCAATGGTCATAATTTTACAGCTCTACTATGTGAACTCACTATTGGAAATCTCATTCTCGATTGATGCATGTAATAAAGTCGAAAGCTTTCACTCTGACACTAGTTAGATCAGCTGTGATTCACAAACTTCTTGGTCAAATGGGAATAATTAAGATAGAAAATCTGCAATTACCCACTACCAAGCCTTGCTACTATTTCATTGAGTTTGTACAATAAATGAGAGATTTACAGCCTGCCCTTCATGTAACTGGGTGTGGGCTGCTATCTTGATTTGCCTATGAGGAAATGAGGAGGTGACAGTGCTATGATATTGCAAAATTAAACCAAACCGTGGCTTCTCCACCTCCATTTTTTTCAAGGAAACTTGTTAAACTTGTTTAACCGGTTTGCTTGAAAAAATTAGGATAGAGAAGTCCGATTTAGAGGTATTAGATCCCACCAAGTGAGATTTTTTAAATACAAAGAAAGGAAAAAATAACATAGGTAAACAGATCATTCTAGAGCAAATTAAATGCCGAAACATATGTTTACAAACAAGAAAATAAATTGTGTGGTTGCCCCTTTCTACAAAATAAAATGTGTGGTCCCAACGGTGCAGTTAGAAATCCTATCTAATGGTGCCATCATGCGCGCCACCCTTGCCTATATTACATTGCATTTACTCAAACTAATAAATACATCAAGCTGCAAGCAACAATCTAAAGCTCCACGGCAGTACTCATAAAAAGAAACAAATTCGCAGAAAAGAAAGATACAATTTCATTGTTCGCCACATTCAACATAGACTAACATCGAAAGCAGAACAGCACAGAACATGGAACCTCCTCATCTAATTGTTCAAAAAACAGAGCACAATTAAAGAAACACAGGTCCTGCTCAAGCTGACAACGGAACCATGATCATAAAAAAGGGACAATGAAAAACAACCGAACTGATGCAGAATCAAATCGAACCGCAAGCCCGGCGAGAAAAAAGTAAAAATTTTGAGAAAAAGAGGGAGATGTAGAAAAGGGATGTACCTGAGTGGAGACGAGGACTTGAGAAGTGACGGGGAAGGACTTGAGTCGCCTCAGGGCGTCGATGCATTTCCCTTCCTCCTCCTCCTCCTCCTCCTCCTCTCCTCCTCCGCCTTTCCCATTCACAGCCGTCGCGTCCGCAGCTTTGCTCGCCAACTGAAACACCTCCACCAACTCCGCCTCCATCTCTCTCTCTCTCTCTCTCTCTCTCTCTCTCTCTCTCTCTCTCTCTCCCTTCAAGCTTCAGCAGCTGCAAAGACCTCAACAGACAGCACGCGTCAGTCGCTCCACATCCAAAACCACCTCAAACGCAGAGACAAGAGGAAAAGAAAAGACAAAAGACTAACAAAGGACCTTCCTTTTTTACCCTTTCCCAAAACTACGTCTAAGATTAAGCAAACGGCATTAATTCTCCCGGCGACAAAACAATAAGATGCCGGGAAATCTACCGAAAAGCTCGAGCCTTTTCCAGGCTCCGCATGAAACGACGAACGACCCCCCCTCCGCCGCTCGAAGAGGGAAAAGGGGAAGAGGAATGCGGACTTACAGACGGGAGACGAGCTCCGACAGAGCCTCCGGCGAGGAACAGCAGATTCCGGACTCCGAGGTGGGACAATGGCCGTCTCACAGAAACACAGAGAGTGCAGAGAAGGAGGAAGAAACAAGGAAGGAGAAAAGAGCGTGAGGCGGTGGTAGGCCACGTATAAATAAGGAGGAAGAGTAGGGGAGGAGGTCGGGTGAATCTGACGGTTATGAGGGGCCCCACGTGGGAATATCCTGGATTGTCTTCTTGACTTTTTGTTCTCCTTCTTTTATCTTTTCCTTTTTAATTAAATCATATTTCGAAATACGACTCCTCCCGTTTCGAGGCATCATTGGAAAAAAAAAAGGTATTTTCTTCTCTTTTATATTTAATCACTTTATCTTTTTGGCGAATTAGGTGATTAAATAGTGAAGAATATGATTTAGTAATTCGGTAGGAAGGCTTAGCAGGATTTTAAATTTTTTTCTTTTTTCCGATTACGAAGAAGAAATTTACGGAGAGAGAGAGAGAGGGGGGTGGAGCTGGTCTGTCGGGGAGCATTACGAGGCCGCGCGGGCTCGTTGCTCTTTCGGACGCGTGTACATCGTCCCAGCTAACGCTGACTTGTCCTTTGCTCCGACATCCTCCTCCTCCTCCTCCTCCGAGAACCTTTTCTTTTCTTTTCTTTTTTTTTTTTTACTTTTCCCGTCGTTTTCTCCCGTTTCAGCGCTCACGCTTTTCAATTTCTTCCGCACGCAAAAACAGACCCCCGCACGCAACACCCGAGTTTTGGAAAAATTATCCAAAAATTTCTAAATCTATTCTACTTGAATCTTTTAATTTTGTCTATTTCGATCCTAAACCTTTTTCATTTCTTATCGATTAAATTCATCCGATTAATTTTAATAAAAAATTATTAATATAAATAGATATTTTTTAATAATATTTAAAAAAATTATGATTATTTCTTTTCTTCACTTTTTTTTTTGGGTTTTTGATACAGCCAATAAGAGTTGCTGGCCAACCCTCACTAGTTAGAGGCGAAACCCAAAAAAAAATGTAAAAAAAAAAAAAATCTATTAAAAGAATTAAATTATTATTAAATAATACCACGTCAACGTCGGTCCGTCTATGTCATCAATTTCCAATCAAAATGATTGGATGGAATCAATCGTCAAAAATTAAAAATGTTTAGACTAATTGTCAAAATTAAAAGATTTAAGGTTGAATTGACAAATTACACAATAAATCATGTCTTTATGGACAATTTTATACACGAGTTTTTGAACGTTTTTACCTAGTACGATGAGCTCCACCGCCTATCTCTCCACCCGCGGCACCTCCACCACCTTTCATTGCCACGGATTAAATCGAAATTGTCGTCGTGTCGGGCATAGGAAAAATTACCGACTACATAAAATGTTGTTGCGGTCTTAAATCAAAAAGTTAAGTCACCTCAGTATGCTGGAATATCTTTGATCAGACATTTTACCTTTTTTATGTTGAGAGTAATGATGAATCTTGGAGCAGCTTACTTTAATCGCATATTTTGTCGTACGTGTTGATAAGGAGGGAGCCTATCCTCATAGATCTGGCATGCAGCCCTCAGTCAATACTCTCCATAAAATATCTATGGTTGGGTTGAATGGTAGATGGTCAGCTGTAGCAAATGGAATTTATCTGTGGCTGCCATTTTTATCTTCCATACTTCTTTGACCGTCCATTTGGCCTAATTTCCCCAAAGTAAAATCCAAATTTCAATTCCAATCCCGAATTTATCTCGAATTTCTCTTAATGATAATTTTGAAAAAATTAATCACAATATTTGGAGGGATGAGCAAAATTTGAGACTAGAATGAGGGTTTAATACTATTTTTAGACAAAAAAAATTCAAAATGGAATTAGATTGATCGAAAAGTCAAAAAGAGTTTTTTTAAGGGATTTAGCCCCCTTTCTCTTTCTGCTTGCAAAGGGCAAGCCTTATTAATCGTTTCCAGTCTTACATGATAAATAACTGCCTTACTAGAGAAGGACTCATCCCCCCTGTAACATAGATGATTTTAGGGCTTACCAATTAGTGATAAAAAGAATCCCCAATCTTCCTCCCCTGCAGCTTCGATTCGTGAAATCCAGTATTCATCAACACGGCTGGACAAACATGCAAACCAACCCGACTACAGTTCTACAGCCACATCCTAATGAAGCAACATGGACCTTACTTCACGCTGTAAGAGTGGGCTGAGTATTACAACCCCCCGGCCCTCCTCTTCCTTACCAAAAAGTCATCATTTAGAAAGAAAACAAGACAGCATGCTCTGTGTACTTTATGCCATTTGAAAGGTAGCACGCTGCGCATCTCATTCTTAAAATGCATTTGGCAAAGAAGCATCCGGCTTATCAAACTCTTTAACCTGTTATGGCCATTGATGTTGGCTGCAATAAGCGACAACAAAGAAAAGAGAAACCAGAGGGAGAGAAAAGAATCCAAGAGTGCTCTCAAGAACAAAGTATTCATTGTATGATCCGGATTTTAATGCCGAAAAAGACCCCAGAATGGTACTGGCAACTGAAACTGCATTATTCAAGTTCACTTTTGTTCACAAACTCTCACAGCAGAAAGGAGAACAGGCAATGGCGAAATCGGATTTGCCCAACTTTAACTCCCCAAATCACTTGCCTTCAGGCTCTGGTTTCTCGAAGAAAGTTTTCTTCAACCAATCAAATGGCTGCATTGGAAAGGAGAGGATTACTAATATTTCAAAACACAAAAATTCAGCCATACTCATCCAGGAAAATCAATCATACATATATTTTTATATTTTCAATAAAATGGGCCTGCCATCATCCTACAAGAAACAAACAGTGAAAGTGGAATAAATGTCCTGGAAGACAAACTCCAATGAGATCACCAATTGCAGCAACACAAGAAACTTCCCATAACATAGAAGAAAACTTCTCTTATTCACCCATGTTACAGATTACCAGAACAACATAAAGAAGAATGCTGATCCAGGGCATCACTCACAAGTTAATATCAATAGCAATACAGGGTCCCCAGATCAAGGTTGACAACTGATCTGCTATTGTTCATAAGTTACATAAGGTAACCTATGTCTCCAAGGTCAACAGCTGATTCATTAGCCAATTTTGAGTGACAAATTGTCATTGCATCAACCACAGTGGCCTATTAGTCAAGTTAAACCACAGCCCAAACATCTCAACTACAACAATAGATACTATTGCTCTACTTAAACCTCGCCGTACTGCTTGACCATGGACAAAGAGATCAACTTGATGGACATTAACAAGTGACCAGATGAGTTCAGGTAGAGTATGCAAGAATTTAACTGACATTCATTTACCCACATCCAGCCGATTTGTTAAGTAGTATAATCAGTTTGGTCACAAGTTCTTAAGACGTCCATCATTCCACAGCTTCAAAACAAGAAAAAAAAATACAGCAAGAAGCATGTAAAGGGGTAAGCTTGAGCAACATAAGTTTCACAACCTTATACTCTTTCCCACCACCTCAACACAGTTTCAAATGTTATCCCATAATGGTTGTATCTCATTAAGCCGGCTTTGATTCATACCCACATAATGAAAGAAAAATCTCAGAATGTGAGCCTTTATCCTTGCAATAATATACTTGCATTGGAATTTTGATAAGTTCAATCGCGGAAATCCACAGAAAAAAGAACTCCCAATCCAACAAAACAGACATAGCTCCCAGATTAAAATGGATGGAAGATGGGAACTTCGCAAACACTTCCAGAACTTTACAAGGAAAAACATTCTCAAAACACGATCCAAACATAACCCCGTGCACTGGCAACTAATCAAAGTACATGCATCAAACAAATGCTAGCGCCACAATGAAGCAACAAGAAATGAGGACGGAATCTTAACACACCATCTAATAGTCCATAAAAATCGACAAAATTACACTAGCTAACGCGTTTCAAAGAACCAACACAATCAGCTAAGGCCAATCGAACTAAACTCGACACCGTCAAATTCAGACGAAAACAACCGATCCCCCAAAACCTACACCAGATCAAATCGAACGAGCTTGTCATCGCTCGTTCCTCGGAGATCAACGATGATAAAACTTTGAGTGAGAACCGGACCTGGACGAGGTAAAGAGCGGTGGCGCCGGCGGCGACGCCCCACATGGCGGCAGCCTGGATGTCGTTCGGCTGAGGTCGCAGCCTAGGCTTGAGGAATTTGAACAGACCAGATCCACCGGACGATGCCACCGATGCCATTTTCCCCCTCCCTCCTCTCTCTCTCTCTCTCGGTAACTCCTTTCGATTTCCCCAAATTGGTACGGAAACCCTAATTTCGCGAAGCTTTGGGGAGTTCTTAAATGAGAGAATCTTTGCTCTCGAAAACGAAGTCCAGCGTCAAAAGGGTGAACAGACCGCAGCGGCTTCTAGAAGGGCACACGCTTCCTCCTGATTGGTGGAGAGTGGTGATCCGGTGGGGCGACGAACGGCGACGATTGTTTTCCTGAACGACTCCCGGCCGTTTGATCTAAGGGGACCGAGATCAGCCTTTGGATGGTAGCGATTGAACTCCGGCTTTTAAGATAATCGACAGTGAGGAGTTAAGACATGGATGAAGCTGAATTTATAACGAATTGATTGCAAAATTGAAAGGCAAAGAATATATAATGTGATATCACGAAAAGTTCTAAATAAGTATACCTATGACAAATTTATTCAAATTAAATTTTGGCTTACCAAAAACATTTAATACTAGTATACCGTTGGAAAATTTTTCCCAAATATATTTGTAGGTTACCAAGAACATTAAATTGATACATCAGTAACATATTTCTGTTTCATTAGTTTTTTATTGTAAAATCGTTGAACTAAATAACACGTGACAATAACTCAGTTGACGTGGCAAATTTACATGGAAATTTATAACTTTTAAGAAGATTATCAAAGATAAAAGTGTACTCAAATGAGTTATGATGCCTAATCATGAAGACAAAAGGGCTTTATAACTCTTAAGAAGATTATAAAAAAAATAACAATGTGCTCAAATGAGTTCCAATGTCTAATCATGAATACAAAAGGGACAATGAAGGATTGTGCTCGATGAAGAGGAAGCTGAAGATGAATTAGAGTATTCACAAAGGGAGAGAGAGACCTATTTGTTTTTAAATTACATTAATTGAAGAAACAAAAAGGCCTATCTGTTTTTAAATTACAGTTAATTGAAGAGACAAAAGAAAGAGAGTTGTGAATTTCTACGTGATCTTACCACGTCAATTGAATTATTGTCATGTGTTATTCAATTCGGTAATTTTCACATAATGTGTGATGTAAACTAATGGTAGGTAAATGTAGTGATGTGTTAGATGGACAACATAAATTGGGAACCGCCCGAACTGGATTGAACAGTTCTTAGGAGTGTCGGTTGGATTCCAAATTTTCTAAAAATAGAATCGGTCTCCAAGCGGTCTGATTCTCAATTCCAATAGGAAACCGTATCGGATCAACTATATATACCTTTTTTTTTAATTTATCTAAAAAAATTAATAAAATGTGAACTAAATATTGTATTAATCAATGGTCCTACAAGTTACAATATAATAACTCTTTATTAATTGGTGTTTTTATCAATATCTTAAAATTTGCCACTCTTTTCCATCGTGCACAGACACTCTTTAATGAGAAAAAAAAGTAGCTAGTTCCGTTGGATTGGACTGGACCTGACCGAAACCGACGGTCTAGTGGTATCCTGAAAATTAGTTTGGGGTAAATCAATCACAAATATTTAACCCAAATGTATCAGTTTGTGAATGTTTGTGATATTAACCCTATGATATATGATAACTATTATTTCATTTAATTGGAAATTTTTATCCCAGCATTTAGGCATCTAAGTGCTGTCATTAGCTGAAGGGGCAATCTTTATGTGCAATTAGGCCCACTAAACTAGCCCATTAAGGATTAGCGTCAGTCAGCGTAATAACGATGTCCAAATTTTATATAATACAATGTTAACCCTGCCTCTTGTCCGACACATCACCACCTCATGTCTAGTCTTAACTAATTCGGTATTGATTTACAAGAGTCTACGAATGTCATTATCGCACGCGCCCGGCCGTCAATGCCGTAGGAACACGACTTGCCATTAATATAATGTCTTACGTGGTGAGAAATCGACAGGGAAAACCAGGGGATTTGAAGAAACCATGGTCTGAAATCAGCTGCACGTGCCGGTTCCTAGGATATATAATTCATCGACTTTTCTCCCGTCATTCTTTTAATCCATAGATAATGTGATTTCGAGCGGTTAAAATGTCAAATCTCAGAAATAAAAAATTAACGATCACTAAGATGTCCCCCAAAAAAACAAAAGACAAAAACGACTGAACTGAAATTTTTAATCTTTTCTGGGGTCATCGGGTTTCTTCTTTTGGTGCCGGCAGTAGATAAAAGGAAACGGCCTTTGTGACGATTCGGGACTGAAACATTGTAAATATTAAGCTTTCACTCGAAAAGAGTTTATGGATTTTTTTTACCCTTAATCAATCTCATCCATGAAGAACGTTTTGGTTCGTTGTTAATGATGCTCTCTCTGTTGCTCAATGGCGACAAATCCCAGAACTGCCATAGCTTTGAGGATCCGGTCTAGTAGTTTTTCTTGCAGGTTCTGGCCTGCCACCAACGCCTTGTTTAACGAATAGCTTCTTCATAGGTGGTCAGAGAGTCGAGGCCGACGGCGAAGGGTTAGGCTCGAAGCCGGTGAGGATGAGGAGGCGGTTGAAGAGAGAGAAAACTGTGTGGATTCAGCCGTTGTTGAAGACATTGTTGGTCGAGATTAGAAGTGGTTGGTTTTAGATTGGGTCGATTTTGCTCTTGAACTGAACTGGATCGGGCAAGGTCAGAATTCAGTTTATGGAATCAGGGATTGGCCAACTTGGTCCTAGAGCTGATCCGAACCCACTTCTAATGTCGGTCTTGGAATCGGGGATTTCTTCTTTCTTATTTAGAACCAAGAACCTGACCAGGTTATTCTTGATTCCAAAATTTTGGAACTGGATCCATCCAAAACTAGCCATTTCGATATGGTCCAATTCCTAAATCAAATCAGGACCAATACATACCCTTAGTCAAGACTGGCAAATCGCTCGGGTTGAGGCAAGCGAAATCCAAGTATGGATCTACATCTTCTTCTTTGAATCGTGACTTTTTCTCTGTGAATTCGGTTTTAGTATCAAAACAATCAAGCTTGGCCTCAGAAACGTTGATGGCAAGCTACTCTTTGAAATTCTTTGCGAATTTGTTGAGAGACTTCAAATTTCGCGGTCGAGTAATGAGGATTGGAGGAGGAAGAGATGGACATGGCCTAATACACCTCCATTTGCGAAAAGTGCCTCCATGCAACAAAAAAAGAAAAAAAAAAAAGAAAACCCGAATCGTCTTATCGGTTCAAGTTTCTTTCAAATCGGGTCACAAGTCAAGTATCGATAAAGGTCAAACCTAAACCAAACCATTTTCCACATCGGAAATACTCTTTTATTAAAGCAAATTCAGTGGAAATATGGTCAATTGGCATAGGCACGAGCATTATTCCTTTGACGTTTCTAGCTATTAGTCAATTCAGCCTTTTAGGTTTCAATTTAGTTAATTAAAGCCATAACATTTGAGGTGCAATCAATGTCTAAGCTCGTTATCAGTAAAATGTCAAGCATTCACATGTCATAAGTATCTAAATATAGCCAAACAATCAATGTCCGTTGGCCCAGGTGATAAAGAGTCTAGATTCCCTTAAGCAAGGTCTTGAGTTTGTGCCCTATATATGAAGCAAACTAAGTGGGAGAGCCATCTCCATATGGATTTGACAATGCTTACTTTCAAATTAGTCGGGTTACCCGGATATTGGAATGTCATAGATTGAAAAGAAACCAAAAATATAACCAAACAACTGCTTCATTCCATCTAGTTGTATAAAATTGCGATGCATTTATTAAGAAGCATAAGAAGTTACTAGTTAAACAGCTAGTTTTCAACCAAAAAAATTTGCTCGTTTAAAGAAAAAACTTTAATTTTAGAAAATTACCCATTATCATGATTTGTGTAATCAAAATTTTAAAAAAGGAAAAAGTCACAAGAAATCTCAAACTATACTTATTATAATATTCTGAATTTTTTTTAAGATACCAAAAATCCTAAACTATACCTACTATGCTATTTTACCCAAACTTTTTTTTTTATCTATGACATAAAAAAATCTTCGGACTTATATCTATTTGATATGTTTACACTCTATTAAAGTTTCATAAAATGATTTGTCAATTAAAATAATATCATTTTTATTTTATTATAGTCACGTGTTTACTTTCTAGCATCCATTTAAATAGATTTTTAATTGTTTTCATTTACAAAATTTTGACAAAGGATAATTGTACCACATAGATTCAAGTTTGTGATTTTTGGTATTATAGAAAAAAATTTAGAATGAATAAGTTAAAGTGAGTGTGTTTCACGGTTTCTGGTGGGCTTTGTCCATGTAAAAATTAAAAGGGTATTCACAAAGTACGTTTAACAAAAATCTTAGGCCACTCGTCAGCCAATATCTTATTTAATGTAACACATCCCGAGATGGGATAATATTAAATTAAAAAATAAAAAAAGATTATTATAATCATCATTACGAGATGGGATATATTAAATTAAAAAAATTCAATGATTATCATCATCGTGCTATTTTTTTATTTTTCCTCTCCAACCGCTTGTCCTCGTTAACATTTACTGACTCTCCCTGCCTTGCCTCCCCTTCTCTCGCTTCTTGGCTATATCGAGAACAGTGACAAATTGGATGGCATCGCGATGGGGTTCCATGAATCTGTTCGTCGTACGACCGAACAGACATCACAAGTTCCTAAATTTATTAATGTGTCCGAATCGGTTGGTTGAACTGTCCACGGTGAAACTCGTCCCATCTCAGGTCATTTAATGATTAAAAAGCTGGTAAAAATTTATTGTAGGAACAGCAAGTGGGGGCCCCCCGAAAAGGTTGCATGCATTGATTACTAAACTTTCCGTGGGATAATAATTCAGTTCCAATTTTTTTTTTAAATCACGTGGATTTAATGCTCAAAATTTACACGAAATTTTAATATACCCCCCCCTCAATTAAATTCCACCGAAAGTTACTGATGTGACAGTTCAATTATTGCAATTACTAAGTTAGTGATTTTCAACAAAAATTAGGATTTAGAGTTAAATTAACAAAATTAAAAAATTTATGATTAAATTAACTATAAATCATCAGTTTCGATCCGAATTCCAATGTAAACCAAGAATCGAATCGGGAGGATTGATCCCAATTGGGAACTAGGGGATCGGACCGTTTGGTACTAGGACCAAGAATCGGATCGATCCAATATAACTGACTAACGATAGAGAGTGATAAATTTTAAGATATTAACGGAAGTGACGATTAGTAAAGAGTTATTATACCGTAACTTGTAATAATATTAGACTATTTTGTATTTAATTCACGTTTTATTATTTTTCTTGAAGAAATAATAAAAAATGTATATATAATTGGTTCAACCCAATTCTCTCTTGGAATTAAAAATCGGATCAGTTAGGCATCGGTTTCACTTTTAGGAATTGAGAATCGGACTGAACCAACCGATCAAGTCTAATCCGAGCGACACATCTTGCATATTCCTAGAATTAACATCCATGCAATATATTTAGGGTTCAAAATTTTTCCCTTTTTTAGGTGCTTTTTGCTCTGGTAACGATTGAACCCATCGCATGTGAGGTTGAACCCTGTAAGAAACACTAGTGCATAAGCAAACAAGATGAAATGAACACTCAGGAGTAGATCTCACTTATGAAAGAAGGCCTCTTTCAAGAGCAGGGAAAAATTGGTGGCATCTCGATTGGATTCCATGAATCCGTTCATCGTATAAATAAAAAAATCATAAATTTCCTAATTTTATTAATGTACCTCAATTATTTAACTGTCCACGAGCTTCCATCTCAAGTCATTTAATGATTGAAAAGTTCGTAAAATTTATTGAATGAAACACAAGTGGGGCTGCCCAAGGAGATATGCACGCATTAATTACAAATCTTTTAGTAAGGACATCGATTCAATTTTTGACTTTTTCAATTATATTAATTTAATTTTAAAACTTTACACCAAATATTCCTCATGACTAATTCACATTGGAAATTGCTGATGTTGTGGTCCAATCATTGTTGATCATCTTACGTGGCACATCATTATATTGGTGATTTCCGACGAAAATTGGTCGAAATAACTATATTGAAAATTCATGCGAAGGTTTATAATTAAATTAACAAAATTGAAAAATTTATAACAAAATTGACATTCGTATAATATGTAGGGGGCAAATTGGACAATTTCCCCCCTTTTTAGGTGTTCTTTGCTCCAATACCATTTGTAACAGTTCAACCCATTTCATGTGAGTTGGAACCTCGTAAGAAACACTTGTGTGTAAGCAAACAAGATGAAATGAACACTTTGGAGTAGATCTTATTTATGAACCAGTTAAAAAGGCATTGTAGAAATTTTCTATATAAATAATTAATTAATCAAGAATAACCATATTCATATATGAATATAAAACACCAAAATCGATACGAATGGAATTAAAACGTACATATTTGAGCCATAACTTCACTTAAAGAAAATAGATCAGATTAACCGTAATCAACGATCTATTAGAATGCCAGATCTTCCTCTAGTATAGTAGTTTTTAATGGGATTCAAGCGATTAATATGTATAACCCTTCCTTTTATAAGCTAAAGACGGGCCTAGCAAATCCTAATTAATAGTGTGTCAACTGGGCCCCTTCCATTACGCAGACTTTAGTTAAATACAATTGCTTATACTTTGCTGCTCAACTATGCCCGTTATTAATAGTTGCCATAACTCAATTCAATAACATCACTTAAGGGTTTTAACATATATTGGAATATTCATTAACCTAATTATTTAAAATAGAAAATTGATTAATTAATGTAAACCCATTATAGAAAATTTCCAACAGAGCTTCCTATATGACACCTCGAATCTCAACTTAATTACTTCCATCACTAGATAACACACATAGTCAACGTACATAGAGAGAATAACCGGCCTCGCGACAAACTATGCATGACTTTACTTGTCAACATCCATATATTACGAAGATTTCAGTTGCTAAACATAAAAATCCAAAAGGCACGAGACTTTCTTTCTTGAACCTTATTGTCTAGCCGACCGAAAGAGATTGAAAAATAGAAGATAAGCAAGAAAAGAGGGTCTTTGCACCAAACCCAATTTGACAAATTGCTCCATCGTTTTTTGTCCCTATTCTCCACGCATCTATGAGAATTAAAAGTATGAGCGAGCGGTTTCAAATTCTATTTTATTTAAAACCCGGAACTTACCTGTTACAACAGGTTTCTTATTTTTTAGAATTTGGAACTTATGTTATCACATATTTTAGGATATGTTCCAGATACTATTCAAGTTCTACTTGTAATGAATCATCACTTTTAATGACCATTATTTACTGCTACAATCTAGTGATCATGACTAACATTTAGAAATTCTAAGAATATTAAATATTGACGACGTAAAAGTCTCAGTTATAAAATGAAATTTTAGAATAGTGGTACCATGGAATACGCAAAAACATAAATCGGGAAAAACACAAAAACTTATTTATAAGTTCAAGGTAAAATCTAAAACTTATCCATCGAAATAGATTCGCCAATATTTAAAATCCATAATTCACCTTGCACACCTTGAAACTTGAAATCGGACAAGTTCCTACCATTTTGGTTTCTCGATTTCAAGTTCTAGCCTACAATTATTCTCATCCCTAATTAAAAGTGCGCAAAATGACATCGAGGATTTGATATTTAATTTGCCCGTTAGCATCAGAATAATCCTAATTGTCGGCGTCCGTGACATGATTAAAGGAAGCCTATGGTTTCACGTGGAAATCGGGATAGGGCAAGAAGATAACAAAAAGATTCGAAGGCAGTGCGCTAATCTCAACGCACGAAATTCTCTTTAACTTTGAAAATCCGACCTTTTGGTCTTTGCAAAAGATTAGAATATGCACAACATCGTACGCATTTGGACACTTTCCAGCTGTTCTCTTCTTGTCTGCTTATGCCCCCATTTTTCTTCTAGACATGATGCTTTGATGCATAAAGATAAATCTTCCCTTTGGTCAAGAATATGGGGCACGTCCGTTGGGACTCACGAGAAGAAAGCACTAATCATCGTTTAGGAACGGTTTCGAAAGGTCGTGAGTAACAAAAAGTCATGTGTAAATCATGAAATTTTTATCATGTTTTCCGTCGGGGTAAAAAAGGATAATTGCATGGACAGAATTTAAACAACGAGGCGCATATAATAAAAAAGTTAAAAAAGGACATGATCGATGGAGACATCAACCAGCGTGTGGGAAAAAGTCCAAGCCAAAAAAAGAAAAAAGAAAAATAAAACCTCACGTTTTGGCGTTTTCTCAAAACTAAAATAAATACAAAATTAAGCGGAAAAAAGTTATGAAAATCTGAAGATGAATTTGAATGTTCAAATTAGTGTCACCATAAGAAAATAGAAATCTTCAACATAAATGTGCGTGTGGAAATCGGTGTAAAATTCAAGAAAAGTTATCAAAAAATTCTTAAACTTGTTGAATTTATATAAGTTTAGTTTTAAACCTTTCAATATTGTGTCAATCAAGTCATAAATCTTTTCACATTTTGTCAATCGAATCTATTCGATTAATTTTATTCGGAAATCGTTGAAGTAGACACCGGCATTTATGTGGCCAATGACTCTCACCAATGGCAAACAAGTGTTGCCGGCAAGGGCCAGGACCCTTGCCTTTGGCTAGCAAGGGCTTCATGGCCATGATTTTCCCCCTCATCAGCCCTCGTCAGTGGTTAGTGATTGTTGGCCAATAACCCTCATTAGATTTGATAAAAAGAAGAAGAAGGAAAAGACAAATTGACAAGGAAAAAAAAAATTCAACTTAAAAAATATAAAATATTTTTCACATCAACATTGATGTGGCATTACAAGCATTCACGTTGATGATTTCCGTTTAAAATTGACTGGATTGACTCAATTAGCAAAATGTGAAAAATCTAAGATTCAATTGACATTATTTTCAAAGAATTGGTATTAGTGCGAAAAACTTAAAGCTTTGTTGGTAATTCTCCCCTAGAATTCATACCATCGTTCTCTTAAAAATATCATGAGGCCAATCAATCTCGATGATTTAAGTTTTATTATAAAAAAAAGAAATAGCTAATGTAATATTTCAAAATGCATTTTTCTTGAGATAAGTATAAAATAAAGTTATAAACTTATTGTACTTATGTCAATTCAGTCCAAAATCTTTAAATTTGGCTAATTCAGTTCAAACTTTTTAAATATTTGCCAATGTAGTCCATCCGACTAATTTTAATTAGAAATTACTGAAGTGATTGCCAATCATCTTGTATAACATTGCCGGCATAGAAAAATATAATTTTTGTAATTATTTTCTTTTTTTCCCCCCTTCTTCCTTCGTGGTCGTCAACATCCTCAATGGTTGGTGATTGACTGCGAGTGAGGGCCAATGAGGCTCAACCTTACTAGAATTTAGGTAGTGTTGACCTCACCTGCCAAGAGAAGCTTGCCCTCATAAGAGGTGTGCAAGGATTGGCCTCACTAGCTACAGGTGAGGCTTGATAAAGGTCGCACCTCATTAGCCTCTGCAGCCTCAATTGAAACTAATGAGGCCAACGAGTTCAACCCTTACCAGGCGGGTGAGGTCGGCCCTTGCTTGTGGCCAATCCCTAGCCATCGATGAGGCTTGCAATCATGGAGGAAGAAGGCAAATAAAAGAGAAATAGAACAAAACAAAAAACATTATAAAAAAATTACAAAATTTATCAACGTTAACGCCAATAATGTCGTGTAAGGGTGCTAGTATTGCCCAATCAAAATATGTCAGATAGACTTAATTGGCAAATTATCAAAAATATTTAAGACTAAATTAGCTAAATTCAAATGTTTATAATTGAATGAGAAATGTTTATGAGCCTGTCCTTTTATTTATTATGAGAATAATAATCTGTTTTGAGCCATGAAAAAAGTAAATAATAAATAATTAGAATTTGTTGTGGGGGTCCACTCTCACGACATGATTTTATTCTAATAGTAGCCAAAAAGACTATCATGTTAGCAAAACTTTAATTGAATTAGTATAAATACAATAAATTTAATACTCTTTTTCGATAATTTCTCTCAATTTTTCTCCACTTGGACAAGCATGACATTCGCAGAAAATAATAATTGAAGATGCACGGAAGTTAACCAGAGGCCCTGAAATCTTTGTGACATGTTTTTAAGCATTACGTGGGGGGCCAAAAGATACATTGTTTTATGTAAAGTCGAAAACGAAAGGGAGTACTATGCTGATAAAGTCGACAAGAGCCGGTCGCTTCTTTGTGTGGTCCTTATCTTATAGCTGCGATCTACTCTTTTTACTTGCACTGTCAAAGGCTCCTTCAAACTTCTTTATAAATCGCAACAAAAAGAAGAAGTAAAAACCAAGAAGAAAACCCCAAAAAGAGGAAATAAAAGTTAAAACATGATCGAGCCGTCCAAACAAGCGTTAATATAACGAAAATCCTTAAATTGATATACTTATAGCAAATTTATCTTAAATTAAATTTTTGACTGCAAAAAAACAAACATTGATATACTTACGGTGAATTTATCAAAAACTAATTTTTATACTATTAAAAACCCTAAACTAGTATGCTTGCGATAAATATACTCCAAATTGATATATCCGTAATAAACTTATTATCTGTTAGTTTCTATTAAATTTAATTAATAGCATGAAAAATCATAAATTAATACATTTGTAATCAACGGAGGGTAAAACCCCAAAGTTTGTACATCCGTTAATTATCATATGTCATTCAGTTTAGTAATTTGATAGTAAAATTTAACAGAAATTAACATAGGATAAATTTATCACGGAAATTTTAATTTGTGGTAAATTTATCATAGTCGTACCAATTTTTTTTTTTTTTTTTTGAATCTTCTCAACTGGAGGAAAAACAAATCTGATAGATATGGCCGAATTTTCTGTTAAATAACTGCAAATCTATTCCTTTCTGCTTTTAAATTTATTTCGATCTGTATCTTTCTCATGCGGACGTTCCTCCTTTTCCCACATGAGGTGGGCCAAAGGACATTGAAAGCCGGGGAGGGGGATAAGGGCAAAGGGCAAAGGGCCGGCGGTCGTCAGCAGCGGATCACCCTGTAAACGTCACGCCTCTTCCGGTAAGCAAACTGGCAAACCCTTTTTCGATCTCCCTTTGTCTGAACTCGCATGTTTCCTCGTTCCTTCTCTCTTACCCCGTTCTCGCTTTTTCGATATATATCCCTTTCCTCTCCTTTTCCTCTCATTTGCCGCTCTCTTTCTCTGCATTTTCGATATTTCAAACTCTCTAGCCAACCTCCCGGAAAGAGAGAGAGAGAGAGAGAGAGAGAGAGAGAGAGTGTAAAGATCATGGGGACTGATTGGGCGGAGGAGGGTTCACCATCATCGTCATCCGTGGTCAAGACGAAAAGGGAGATGGAGGGGGTGCTGCTTCAAGGAAAGAGCGCGGCAATTCAGCTTCAGCTTCTGCTCAAGAACAGTCAGGATGGTTCGGACGGTTCCGGGTCGTCGCCTGAGGAGCTTCTGGGGAAGATCTCGGGATCTTTCGCCGAAGGCCTCTCCCTTCTTGGATCTTGCAGCGAGTCTGCGTCTGCTGGTCATGACCGCCGGGTCTCGCCGAGCTCCGGCGAGTCCGGCGAGAGCAAGAGGCCGCTCAATCTGAAGGATCGGAGGGGTCCTCACAAGAGGAGGTACCATCAAGAAAGATTCGCATCATACTCGTTAAAATATATCTATATTTTTTGCTCACTTCTTGATTAAGTTTCTTCCTCTTTCAGATGCCCTTTTTTTGTTATCTTCGGGGGTCGTTTTTGCATCAGTAAACTAATTAAGCTGCTAAAAATGGACTGAGAATTTTGAGAAGTTGGAAATGTTCAGTCTTTTTCACTCAGATTCACCATGGATGCACTGATTGATGCTTACTGTTGCCTTCTGTACTGACCGTACGGTCACTGTTGTCGGCGGATTTATCATTCGTTTCAAGTTTCTCGGATAATATTTTCGGATTATGTTCTGCAGCAGCCAGATATCCGCAGATATCCGCCAATTATATGGTCTTGGATCTAATGCTTTCGATTTTCCCTTTTTTGTTTTGTGCTTGCAGTAAGGCGTCTCAAACCTGGGTAAAAGTCTCTTCCACCGTTGAAGATAATCATGCATGGAGAAAATATGGTCAAAAAATGATCCTCAACTCCAAGTACCCAAGGTCTGTCCCTTCCAACGATTTTCAAATTCTCAACCCGCACGAAATCACTGTTCTTGAATCTTGGTTGCCTCTTAATTATGACCAACAAGGGAAAAAAATTGCTTTTTCCGTACAGCATGATAAGCAATTAGGAATTAGCCACTTATTTCAGAAAGCAAACAGAAAGATTATAACTAAATTCTTTTCTTGAATATATTGTACGAATGCAGGAGCTACTTCAGGTGCACGCACAAGTATGACCAAGGCTGCAAAGCAGCCAAACAGGTCCAAAGAATGGCGGACGATCCCCAGATGTTCCAGGTCACATACATTGGAGTCCACACATGCTGGGACATCATGAAGACTCCACGGATGCTTGTTGCAGATCCTGATACCTGTGTTGATGAACGTTTCCCCATAAAGCAAGAGCTCAGGGAAGATGCCAAAAGTGACCTGACTAATGACAATGTCTCATCCGCGGACTTCTTTCTCATTACGGATCTTGGATCATCTGATCAGCCAAATGGCCCAGCTTCAGTTTCCTCAGAAAGGATGGGTTTTGATGATGCTAACGGCGATCGTGCTGTCCCCACCATGTACCCTTTCGGGGATGTTGCTGATTCTCAAGGTCTAGAGATAGATAGCCTTTGCTTTGATGGTGATTTTTCCTTCGATGAAAGTGAATTTCTTGCTAGTGATGAGGTGAGAGAGCTCAGAAATTAACTCGGTGAATAGAAAAGCCAGTCTAGACTGGGAAGTGCCTGTATCTTTCCTTTTGTTCCATGGAAATAACAGCTTTCTATGAAAAGATGGTGGTGTTGATGAGATTAATGATATAGTGAATGACTTGATGGATTCTTTCTTTTGCATTTCTCTTTTGAGCAAGTCCCATTAAGAGTTGAAACCGTCTGGCCTCAAAGAAAAGTATGCTTAATTATTAGATCTCTTCCTTAGTGGAGCTTTGTTTCCACACAAGTGGGACCAGTTGGTACTATAATTGTCAAAGTATTAAGATATGATAAGAGAAGTGTGAACAGAACGAAAATGAATATGCTTTGAATTCAGATAAAGTTAGATAGGCTCGGTTGTGTCGATCGATCATGACGATACTTATCGAGAGATTAATGTACTTATTTGAAATTCATACACGATTTTCTTCTGTTAGCATGTATAATCGTCACCTTATAAGTTATAATTAAGGATCATGAGCTTTCTAGTTAAATATCTGGAACAGATGCATGAAAGGAATGCAGTCAACATAATCCTAACTAGAATTGAAGTTGAGAATGAGCTGTCCATGAGAATTAAGGTAGTTGATATTCAAGGAAACACTATGATGTGCATCTTAGTCCCACTATACCTTAAATCACGAGGGAATCTTCCAAGAAGTTGCTAGGTAATTATATCTTGGGGGGAGGATAAGAATCGGTTTCTTCCACAAGAAGATGAAAAAGCAAGTGGGACAAGCTGTCGCTAAAAGTGGGAAGGTGATGGACAAGGCGTACTCAAAGGATTAAAGTTGAAAATTGGTTGGACTAGAATCCGAACGACGAGAAAAATAAGAACGTAGAGACAAAGAACCGCTGCCTCCCTCCCTCTCTCTCTCTCTCTCTCTCTCTCTCTCTCTCTCAATTCAATCAATCTGTTCTTACTGTTGTTTTCCATCCATTTTAGCCCTTTTTAGTTATGGACCCTAGAGTGTGTGGTTCTCATGATCTTTCGAGTGTTCCCACTTAAACCCATCATTATCGACGGATGAACATCGATGATGCTTTGAATCGAGCTCAACACAACATGGACATCTAGAAAACTGGGATTAGTTTCTCTTACCAGGAGCAACTCTTGATGAAATAAGTTCTCGATTATGCTTGTCTAGATACAATCCTCGCATGAACAGGAAGAGGGTTCCTCGACTAACGTCTTCTGCAACGAAATCCATTACCCCATGTCCGAAAAATGAGTACCTTGCATAAAGATTAGAGGGCAATCGCTTATCACATCGTGATTATGATGTCAAATGATTCTAGAAGACCCACTTTCCACTGCAAATCAAGAACCTTAAGAATCACATTCTTGTTGTCCTACAGACAAAGAAGGAATTGATTGCGACCCCCACATGCACCTCTTTTCAAGGGATACTTCCGTCCGCAGATGCTGGTCGTGAGAAATTTCAAGAAAGCTATGATTACAACTGTTCTCTATTGAAAGGTCTTGCGCATCTCTCTTTCTGATCATGACCCAGTCAGTACAAACCCCCCATGCTGGTTACTCGACCCTCTGCGCCCGAGTTTCGCAATCACCGCCCACCTTAGTCTCCAAGCAAAGCTCTCATCCTCAATTTCACGAAATTGGACCCTACCAAGCTTCTAGATGGAAGAGGCCCGTTTCGATGATTAACAAGGTTCGGGAACCGCTCCTTTGATTGGACTCAAATGCATTGCCGTGGTCAATAACATGTGAAGGTGGGGGTCATCATTCACTCTCGCTTAGATTCGTTCCACATGGATTGGATTTTCCAATCGTCAAAAAAGTCACCTCCTTTGTTGATCATGATGACAACTTTCGATAGGTGGCTAATGGAGATCCCGGCGGAACTCCCGTTCACATGCGCTTTTCTTTTAGGGTTCTACTCTACGCTTTGTTCCCATGTTTTGAGAAATGCGTACATTTCGACATCTTGGACTTGTGGGGAAGGAGAGGTTTATATGGTTGAGGAAAGGGGAATGGACGTTCTAGAACCAAAACGAAAGGAAAATTTTTTTTTGGAAAAAAGGAGCTGAATTTTCTCTTCTTTGACGACCTCATATAATTGCATATATTACTTGTTAAATCAGATCTTTTTTATTTTTATTTTATTTTGGGTATAGTTTGAATTGGGGCATTAAATTTTATGTCTGGGATTTTTATGTTAGGAAAACATATATGAACTAATCAATCTCTGAGAATGATTGAGGTTTTAGTATCTTATGATTAATTTCTTGTCCAAATAGTCTCATAGTTTTTAGTGTCGGGGTGAAAGTGCAGTCAAAATTTGTATAACTAGAATCAAGAACACATACATAATCAAGTAAAGAGATTGGTGCACTTAATGTGGAACCTATCGTTCTTGATGCGGAATAGCGACGATTCAAAGTTCAAGTGCTTCTTCTCTATTGCCTTCTGGTGGCTCAATAAGATTGCCCCTCACCTTTAGGGTACTGTAGCTGCTCCTTATATAAGGATAATTATGTGTTCTAGGATTAGTGGAGAGAATAGAGCACTATTTATAAAGTTTTCAGCTAAGTCCTCTTATTATGGGCTGGGCTTAACTTGGCCCACTCTAACCGGCTCCATATTAGACTAATTAAAAAAAAATTATATCTCACTTTATTAGACCAATTCCGTAAAACGATAGATACAATATTAATTTATATTAGCCCACATCGAGAATATTCTTACATGTAGTTGTCGTAAATTCGTGATGAAGTTTAGTTCGTGTGTTCTTACGTTTGGTCTTAATTCGGAGCATTGCTAATATATAAGTGGTACCTAATATTGTAGGTGAATATGCTAAATTTGGTCGGTAATCTCTAACATAGTTAGTAAATGTAAGGAATTATTAGTCGAGGCAAATAAATCGTTGAAAACTTATTAGCAAAGTTGATGAATTAAAAAAAAATGTTGATAAGCAACTCAAATGAGAGTTGATAACATAGAAGTGGATTAGTTTAAGTACGTTGTAAACAACCCGTTTATAACCCATTTATAACCCATTGTTTAACAATCATATTATGTTTAAACCCATTGATTGAATATAAATGACACATAACAACTTAGTTCATTATATATGGGTTTAATAAATGGGTTTATAATTTATTTTGACAAGTCTACCTATGACTAATTTTACTTCATCATGCAATATGACAATGATAATAAATCATTCTAATTTAGGTTGATTTCAACATACAAGAGTTGGTAAATTCAAATTGTTGACAATCTATGTTATAATAGTTCGTAGTTAGTTAAAAAAGTGCCAATTTTGCAAAATATGAATTTTTTTGTTGTTGATAATTTGTCTAAAGTGTTAGTGAATTCCAACAAGTTATCTGGAAACAAAACCACTAGTCACTTTTTATCTAATAACTTTTTTAGACCCATTGACAAGAAAAGAAATCCGTATTGGACACCAAATAATAGAATTCTACAACTGGACATTCAATAACAAGATTTTGTCACATTACTTCGATATCAATCTCCGGTAATCACTCTCTTCTACATGGGTACAAAATCATTTAGCCTCACACCTCTCACAATGAAAAACTAGAAAATGGGCAACAAATCCAAATGCATAATGCGATCAACCTTTGGGTACAATCGAGCGACCTAAGTTTCGTTACATTGGGTCCTAAAGAATGTACCTGAAATGATAAATTACAATATGGTAATATCAAGGAAAATGCTAATTATCAATTCTCAATTCATCAATTAAAAGCAATTATTCAAAATTTTCCCCATAAAAATAACATCTAAACAGCTACTTCTCTTGTCTTCTTGGTGCTCATCAATCTTTTTTGTCCTCTTCCTCCCTTTTATCTTCCCTGGAAGCTGGGAAGATAAAGTCCATGCTATTGGTACTGCTGCTGCCAGAATTGAACATTGCATCAGCCAAATCTGCCACTAGTGGATACTCAACTTCTTTACCACGTCTACTTCCACCTGTGGAAGGACCCGCCTCGCTGCCGCTGCCGCTACCGCTGCCTCCGACAGCCATACTTCTGCTTCCACTCGGGCCGCCCATGCTGAAGTCCACCGGTAGCCATCCGGTTAGCGGGGCCGACACAGATGACAAAATTGGCTGTGTGCTAGGGATGGGAGCCATCTCTAGCGAAGCTGGCGGCGGGGGCGGAATTGATGGCGCAGTCGAGGACATATGGCATGTATGGTCGCCACGGTATGTGACCTCGAATATGAACGGGTCGTTGTCGAGCCGCTGCACTTGCTTCTTGGCGGGGCAATGGTACAATTTTTGATGGGTACACCTGTAGTAACCCCTACCAGAGAAAGACTGAAACTTCAACATCGCTTGACACACCGTCGTATCAAAAGATTGTTCTTTCATAAATAGAAACTCCACAATTCACATAGCACGCATCCATCATGAAAACAGAAGAACAATCTATGTGCTGTCTGGTCAAATGCTTGGTTCAATTTTAGTGGCATTCTTTCTATGTCATGATGACCGGGCGAATCAGTTGACCGTTCAGCCCTTCCTCCCCACGTCGATATTTCTTAATTTGACGACGACTGGTCAACTTTAATCGGTAAAATACGGGCTCAAAGTCTTGTTAGACTCGATTTGGTTGATCTTTCTAAATTTGCGAAGATTACTTTAGACCCCACCAGGAAAATGTGTACAGTATTCCTCAAAGAAAGTATGCTGTGTCTATAAGAGATATATCTCTGCTTTATGTCACCTCTACAAGATGCATTTCCGTTTTCGTTGCCGCCTCGACAAGAAATTGAACTCAATCGATCTGGTCAAGATGCGTAAAAACCGGTTCGAACACCATTTTGACCGTTGAACAAAAGGAAGAGGCTAACGGATCCATGGTCGTCGGGTTATACAGGGGTCGAACGGGTATTTCTATATATGACATTACCGGTACTCATCTCTCACTACAATTTCCATAGAAAACGAAATAAAATAGATGTTGACAGATGCTAGAGTTGGAAAAACCATGGTGGGATGGTAAACGGAAGATGGGGCTGGAAGACTTTGAATGTGTCAACTCATGTCCATTCATCTACCCATACAAAATATACACGAGAGAGTATCATTTTCGTGGATGGTCCTAAAGATGTAATGGTGTGATAAATTCGAAATCTGAGATACTAATTAGTTCACAAATGAAAATTTTGTTTTCACCATAATGTGAACATGGTTTATATGAATTTTAAGGGTGTCGTTTTCCTCGAAAGTGGTATTATTGACGTGTGATTAGGGCAAGGGGGGAGGAGCGTGTGGTGGGGTCAACGGCATACCTCGGGAACTTTGACCCAAGAATCTCCTTTTGACCATACTTTCGCCAAGTATAGCCATCCTCGGGTGGAATCTCCGTGTTGCCCATTCTTGGTGCTGGAACCCTAATCGTCGTTTTCTCGGCGTCACTATTCCTGGAGAAGAAGATTAAAAAATAATCAATAAACATTGCAATCCCTAATAGAGGAAAAAGATATGACATTTTCCAGGTATATTCACCAGCGATCCAAAGACCAAAAGCTCGTTCATCCCGATGCTAACATAAAGTATAATTAACACACCAAGTAAAACCATACGAATTGGAAAGCTTATCGTTAGGAACGGAACCAACGAGTGCGTAACATCCTCGTAGTTGCTCGACAATTTTCAAGAAACCGGTTGGCCTAAGAAAGTCAACGCTAATTATTGAATATGTACTGAAGGGAACAAACCAGACGCGGAGCTTAGCGTGGCGGAGTTCTTTACTAAGAAGTAACGTCCCGTTGGAGCCTTTTCAAGAAACAACTCCGAAAATTCTTGCTTTCCTTCGTCATGCCCCTCCTCTCTTTTCCCTTTCTTCGTTCCTTTGTTGCTTTCGGTTGCTCTGGGATCGTACATAGGATGAGTCAAAAGTGGCTGGGCGTGTTGATCATGTTGGGGACTCGTCGTAAGGAACCAAGAGGTACCCAACAAAGCCACATTGATGGACAGAGCATCAACTGATAAGCACCCCGCTTGATCAGAGTATGAATTGGGTTTGCGAGATGGTCCTGCTTTTACATTTCACGTGGGGAAGGGCATTCATTCATGCATTTATGTGCCAAGTCAAGATGTGCGATTGCTAAGAGAGGAGGAAGATGGCACGTTTTTTAGATTGTTGAAAAATGGGGAAGCACTGATTGAGACTCGGAGATATCTTGCTTGGTCTATGTGAAAATTTGACGTTATGGTATGTGGTTTTCGAATTTACCAAATTTTTTGTATGTTTTTTATCAAGAGATAGCAACTCACGCATAGGAAGACGGGATTAAGAGCAGAAGAAAGAACTGCAATAACGATGTGATGGTGAAACTGAGTTGAAATTTCACCAACTTGTTGTACAGAGCCATGACACACTAAATGAGGATAAAAGCTTGATTATAATTAACCTGTCGATGATCTCACCACCATACTTATGATGACTCCGCTTTTAAAGTTAAGCAATTGCAAACACATAAACAGACCGATGAATCTAGCTTGATGCTGGAATTAAACATCTTTTACTTTCTTCTCTTACACCAAAGAAACTCTAAGTAGTCCATTCTATCCATTAGGAAGACTATAATGCAGATCAATGGATATTACATAATCTAAACTATAAAAACGCATATGACTGTGTCCAATGCACATTGATTTCATCAAATTCAAAACTTAAAAGATTTTCGTACCTTCTTTTTATTCTTTCTGAGGAGGAACCAGATTTTCGACGATCTGATGACACATCCATCGCCTGCCTCTCTTCCCCTCCACTGCCAGTTCTCAGAAAATGACCCTCCACCATCCCCACCGCACCTGCAGCTCCCAGTGTCACTTCTCGCTCCTCTATGTCGCCTGTTCTTGCTCCGCTCGTCCCGGCCCAATACTGTGTTTGCTGGAGAATGCTCATTGCCTGTGCATAGCCTTGCGACTTCAGCCACCCCTCCAAATTACTGCTGCCACTGCCGGCTTGAACCTCCGTCTGGCACGGCTCTTGCATCTCACGGTACCCCCCTGAGCCGGTGTCTGGAGGATTGTGCCCGAGCCGTTCTCGAATGACACTGAAGGTCTGGATGATCTCTTCACACGAGCTGGCAAGACGGTTTGGCTGGTCGGCCATGTTGCGGAGGTTGTTCTCAAGCTCTCTGGCCAACCTGCAACCTCGAAGAATTAAATTTATGGTGGTGTCGTCCATTTTTTCCGGAGGGGTTTTGAAAATCCTTTGTTTTTCTTGTGTTTTTGTTCGATGGGTCGTTGGCTGTCAGAAATTTTGGAAGATGAATGAACCAACTCAGGACATGATATGATATATTTAAAAGGGAGAAGGTAAATGCTGCTTTTTGGAGTCTCTCTCTCTCTCTCTCTCTCTCTAATTTGGTGCTTTGTTAAGGGTTTGGAGGGTGAAAGTTTGTGGAAACTTTTATCCGTGTAATTCAAAGTACTCGTGTATTCTTGAACACGGTACGAGGAAGGAGGACCGCGGACTTGGTCGTGGTCTTGGCTTCTTGGAAATTCAAAGGTATTATATATGGCAGTGCTGTGTACCGATGATTTCTATTTGTCTAGAGGAAGACTTTGCCCTTTGAATCAACGGCTTGGACCTTGAAGAATGTTCTACGTTTTTAAAGCCAGGTGGACCGTTAATGGCGAAAATGTTACTCCTTCTAGGTTTCTTTGAAGTATTGAAGGATGATCTGTTGGGGTATTACAACTCGGTGGACTCGTGTTCTTTTCCTTTTTCCAATCGTCCGACCCACCTTCTTGGACTTGATCAAACGGGGCACATCAAGAAAACGAAAACCCTAATTCAAGGAAGGTCATCACACAGAGGAAGGCAGTTACTTCCATGAAAGAGCACTCTAGCTGAGTTGGCATTTACAGGAGAGCAAATAAATATGAAATTAGAGAAACAGGTCATTGGCCACTGGCGAGGGGAATCATTGTCTCTATTCGTGAAAGTATATAATATTTAGGTAAGTTAAATGAAAAGCAAATAGCTGACAAAAATAAATAAATAAAAAACAAATAGGAGTCTCAACTGGGGAGCGTACGAGAGCCTACGTGGATACATTCATACATGTTAAAACAAGCAAGGGTTTAGGGTTGCATATTTGGCTGCTTTGAAAAACATTAGAGAAAAACCATGCTAAAAGGAAGAAGCTCTCAAAAGAGAATTGGGAAATAAATTCCTCAAAATGAATTTGTTTAATTACCTAACATAAGCTTGTAGAATACGATAGCGTTTATATTGGTCAGATTTGTATGTCTCTGACCATTAAGGTGGTTGGTCTGGTGGTAAAAGGGTCACCTGTTTTTTACACAATAATAGGTTCGATTCATGTCGTGAGCGAATCTTTGAATGACTCTTACTGTGTTGTCTAGTTGCGACATACTTTGTGTGGAGAGCACTTATAACTCCTTCTTCCCCTTTTGATAGCTACGAGGATTGTCCATATAAGTGTCTTCATGTACTAAAGATTTGTAAATAAAAAAGCTTGGATATGCACATCCCTTTTTATATTCATAAAGAACATGAAATAACAGATAAAGATTTGTAAATAACAGACAAAGCTAAGCTTCAATTTTCTTATCCTTTTAAGCTAAAACAATGTTGTATCAAATGCCAAAACTAATCCAAGGGTTATATTAAACGATGTTCTTTATATATAATTTTTGAGTGACAAATAGGAAATGTTATTTGATTGTTAACGTATTCACTTTTAATGATATTTAAACTTAACATTGGCACTAGGGGCGTGCAAAAGAACCGGGATCCGCCCAAACTGCCCAGACCCGGACCGGACCAGTTCCCGGTTCCAATTTATTGGAACCGGTGGGTACCAGTCCGGTTCTTGGTTCCATGGGCGGATCCGCATGCCCGCCCACTTGGACCGGACCGGTATTATAATAATAATATATATTAATTTTTATTATAAAAATATTTTTTTTGGTTGAAAAAAATTTAAATTTTGAAGCCTCGTGTTTAGAATTCTTATTGTTCTATTTGGAGCCCTAATTTCCTATTTGCCGAATAGCCCTTGCGATTCTTATTATCAAAGTCTTGAAGAGCACAACAAAAGTCCAAAAACCGGTTCATTAATGCATATTGAATAGGCGTAATCACTTATGAGACCAGTTCCATGGATCCACCCACGAACCGGACCAGACCAGCGGTCCGGTTCTTGAGTGGATTCATGGAACCAACGGGTGGTTCTCGAATCCAAAATTTTGGAACTGGTCCTTAGCGGGCGGTTCCCGGTTCTAGGGTGAGAACCACCCACCCGGATCATGCACATCCCTAGTTGGCACTAGACGATATGATCCAGCCAAGGCTAATAGAGTAAGAGGGTAACAAGTAAAGAATTATGCTTTTCATTTCTTTGTTTTGATTGAAATCTAGTTACTTAAAAGTGGCTGGATATAATGCACGCAAGCTAAACAGTGTAGACACTTGATAACATGACCCAGTCACAATGCAGGCTGAAAGAGTTATGATTTCATTTAAGTCTTGATATCGAAATCAAGGTCTTCAAAAAATGGGCTTGGTGTAATGCACCTAGGCCAGGTCAAGACAAGGACTTCCATACTTTTCTTTCATGGTTTTTGACATGACTTGTAGTTTGAAATCTTAACAAAGCGGTTCTTTTCGGCACTTGGTTGCTTCATCTTGAGTCAAGTTCAGTTTATTTTTTCAATTCGGGAATTAATCGAGTTGATGAGGAGATCGATTTCCTATTCAAGATTATCGCCCAGTGGTGCTTTCAAGAAAGAATGGTCGCCGTAGTTGATACCTTCTCGACACCTATCGAACCATCAATCCACTCTCAATTGCACTTTCCATTGTAGGGGGCATAGAGCTGTTCGTTCTTTTCAATTTATGTCGCCTTCAACGTCCCTATCTCTTTTTAAGTTGTGTCGCAAAATGAGACAGAATAGAGAAGAATTTTTATATTATGTATTTTTTTATATGCTCAATGTACAATGCCTAATACATAGTACACAATGTGAAAAATAAAGGGAAAGGAAATTTCCTAAAGAATCAATCCTAATTCTAGATTGATTTATCAATCAATTACAATCCTTGATCAATGCAATGAATTAATTATCTATCAAGCATATCTTCCAACACTTCCCCTCAAGTCGGCGGCCTGTGCAAGTCAAAGACGCGTAGCTTGCTTAGGCCCCATTTGGTTCGGCTTTGGGTAAATGTCTTTGGAAAAATCAAATATTTTTAGGTTAAATGAGTTTTCCAAAATGCAAATAGCATTTGGTAAATTATAATTCTAAATTGTATTGCGAAATAACTTTGACTTAAATACCATTTGGTAAAAACTATATTTTGTGAAGGACTTTTGCTAAATTCTTTATAAAAAAAAAGTTATAATTTTTTCTAATCATCGGTGGTCAGATTTGGTCGCTGGCCAACCTTTGGCGGTAGATTTAACTGTCGGATAGTCTCGCCTGAGGTCGAGCGACCTCAAGCGTCACCTAGGTCGCGCAACCTAAGCGACGCTTGAGGGTCGGCAACCTCAGGCGGTGGTCACCTAGGTCACATCGAACCCAAGCGACCGTCCCTTGAGGTTGTGTAACCTCAGGCAGCAATTGGCCCCCTCGGTGGTCGCCAGGGTTGTGTGACCCCTTAGGTGGCAGTCATCGATGCTGGCAACCCCTTGGCTAGTGGTCGTTAGCCTCCATTTACTTTTCCAGAGAAGATGAACAATACTCCACGTGAATAGTACAACTTGCATTTCGAAGGTGCAACTTCTCAAAGTAACTTCGGACCTGCCTTAGACTAAGGACCCTTAGGGTGCGTTTGTTTCGCAAAAATCATACTATTTTTGAAAAATGTTTTCCAGGTAATCATTAGTTTTCTCGTGTTTGATAATATGTGATTGAAAATATTTTCAAGCGTTTGGATCGCATTTGGAAAATGATTGAATAACATTTAAACTAACAACTTACACTAGTGTAAAAAAAAAGTTGGAGAGTAAAAAAAAAGGATAAAGATAACATAATAAAAAGGGAATGACCTAAAGATCTGATAAATAGGGAAAGTGTTTTCCCCTTCCCATGCACATGAATTCATTTTCCCAAAATAATACATATATTTATGTTGATTGGAAAGTGTTTTCCATTGACCAAATCGTTTTTGGAAAAATAAACAGCGGATAATTCGGAAAACACTTTCTGGGAAACTACTTTCATTTAAACAAATGCACCCTTGGAATCCTTTGGAAATACAATTGCATCCGGCCAAAGTCGTCCAAAAATTGACCAAGAGCCTTTAGAGGCCCAAAGCCCTTTCGCAAAGTCAAATTAAACAGGGTCTTAGTGGATAATGATATTGCCTTTGACACAATGGCTTAATGAAAAGGTCCACTGGTTGCTCTATTGTTTCAATTCCTTGAGTTATAATAATTCATTCTTGAATATTTTCTCGAGTGAAGTGACAATCAACTTTTATATGCTTTGTCCTTTCATGAAAGATAGGATTCGTTACCAATTTAAGTGTGGCATCATTATTGCAAAACAATTCACTTCCTCCATTAATGTCTATTCCAAGATCCAAAAGTAAGCCTCGTATTCAAGTTATTTCGCAAACCCTTTTTGCAATAACTTGATATTCTAATTCACCTAAAGATAAGGAGAGAATTGATTACTTTTAGTCTTCTATGAAATCAGGGACTTTCCTAATTTGATGCAGGAGCCTATGATAGATCTTCTAGTAATCAGACAAGTTGCATAATCAGTATCACAATAAGCTTTTATCTTCACATCGCACATGAATGCAACATTGAAGGTTGCATGATGAGGTAGCCTTGTCATATTCAAATGTCGTAAGTTTGACGTTCTATTCAATAGGGATGATAGTTAGCTTGCATCCTGATAATCATGCTTCTGATATAATTTTAAAGACAAATTTTCTTTGACTGATACATATTCCCTTGTTTAATCTAGCTATCTCAATATTAAGAAAATATTTGAGAGGCCCCAAGTCTTTGATATGGAAATTAAAATGCAGGTACTCTTTACACTTTCTAATAATGGAGTCATCATTTCCCATGATAAGCATGTCATCGACATATATCAATAAATAAATTGATGATGTATCTTTGGTCAATGTGAAGAGTGTATAATAATGTTTGGAATGTTGAAAACCCGCACTTGTGAGAGCATTAGTGAACTTCACATACCACTATCATGAAGCTTGCTTAAGTCCATACAATGACTTATGTAAAAGGCATACTCGAGACGACATACCCGAGACTCTCCTAGTCTGTGAAGGCCTTGTTGAAGTTCCATGTAGATTTCTTCATCAAGATCATCATAAAGGAAGGCATTACAAACATTCATCTAATGCATATCCTAGTTATGAAGTGCAACAATATATAGAAAAGAACAAATGGTGATTTCTTTGGCAACCGGGGAAAAAGTTTCATGATAATCAAAACCCTCCCATTGAGTGAATCCTTTGATGGCTAGCCACGCTTTATAATGTTCAATCGAGCTATCTGCCTTGTATTTAATTTTATATATCCATTTGTAGCCAATGGGTTTTTCTATGAGAAGGCAATAAAACTATATCTCAGGTATGATTATCCACAACTGCACCAATTTACTCTCCATAGCTTGCTGCCATCTTGGATCATGTGTTGCTTCTTCATAAGAGGAAGGCTCATCTTCCTTGGATATGTGACTTATGTAGCACATATGTTCTAGATATAGTCGACTAAAAGATACATAAGAAAATACAAGATAATGTGTACCTTGGGAATACGACATAGAACATATGTACTCCTTAATCCATGTAAGTGGACGAATATGTTGTCCATACCGTCATGTTGATTCAAGAATTTGTTGTTTAAGTGATGTTGATAGAGAATGTACATCAATATGTTGCTCTAGAGTGGAACGAATGGATCATCTTCTTCATGATGTGATATTGGCAGCTCGACTGCTGAATTCGAGTTTTATGGAACTGCTGTTATGTCTTCCTCTTCTTCTTATGATAGGAATGGATGGTGATTTTGCGTCATTGGAATTCCCTTAGAAGTATATGTCGACTCCTGGAATGAAAATTTATCCTCATGAAAAATAACATCTCGACCAACAAAGAATTAGCCAGTGGATAGCTTCATAACTCTGTATCATTTTTGTAGAGTAGAGTACCTCATAAAGATACATCTAGGAGCATGAGAGCCATTTTGTCCAGAGGTCCCACAATTGTGGCATAACATAGACAACAAAAGACTCTCAAGTGTTCTATTTTCGATGTCTTCCCAAAGAGCATTTTAAATGGACATTGCCCTTCAAGAACTTTAGTTGACATGCGATTAATCAAATAAGTCGCTATGACCATACAATTTCCCCAAATTTTTTTAGGAATAAATGCTTTATATTTAAGGGCTCAAGCTACTTCTAAGAGATGACAATGTTTATGCTCTACAACGCCATTTTGTTGAGGAGTGTAGGTGCAAGAAGTTTCATGAAAAATCCCGTGGGATGCAAAGAAAGAGTTGTACTCTGTGGAAGAAAATTCTTGTCCATTATCTGTGTGAATTTTTTGAATAGAAACATCAAACTGATTTTTAATCAAGGAAATGAAATTTGCTAGAATAGAGAATGTTTGGCTCTTTGATTGTATAAGAAATATCCAAGTGAATCGAGTGTAGTCATCAATAATTGTTAGGAAGAATGGAGATCTATCACGATGAGATATATGATATGGTCTCCATATATCAACATGGACTAGAGAAAAAACACTAGTGGCTCAAGACATGCTTACGAGAAATGGTGATTGGGATTGTTTTGCCAAGGGGCAAATTGGACAATTTGGATAAGGAAAACGAGCACTATGACCCAAGTACTGATGAGAAAGGAAATTTTTATTGCTAGTAGTGGCATTACAAGAAATGCTTTTATGCAATAAAGAAAAATCAAAATTCCTTGGAAAGTTGATAAAAAAATAAAGCTCTTGTGCAACATTACCCAAGCTCATTATTTTGCCAGTCGAATGGTTATGAAAGAAACATGACAATAATTGTTCTCATAGACTTTGGATATGGATATAAGATTAAATTCAAAATCAAGAATGTATAAGACATCTTTTAAGATAATGTGTTGGCTAAGATGGACAGTACCGATTTTGGTAACATGAGTAACGTACTATCGGGAAGTCGGACTAGTAGAAAATGATGAATTTTTCGACTTTTGGAGAATAATTTTGCTCATCATAAATTATGTGATCATTGGTGTCAGAATCGATTATTCATGTATCAACTGAAAAATATTGTTATTTTTGGAAATAGAAATACCTGAAAAGCCTGTTTTGTCTGTAGTCTTTAGTTGATTCAAGGTCCTCATGATGTTCTGATATTGATCATTAAAACATGTTTGATTTGCCTTTTCATTTCCTTGAACCATAACTCAATAAGCAGAATAATCATTTTCTCTTTTCTCTTTATCAGTTGGTTTCCCGTGCTATTTCCAATAGATATCGATAGTGTGATGTGGTCATTTACAATAATCACAATATTTATATGTAGCTTTAGAATTCTGCCCATTTCCCTTTGATGACGTGGTGCCACATGAGCCATAGGATTGCTTAAAATTTGAGGCTAATGTGGCTTGATGAGAAGCATTGGATTCAGCTGCACGAATTGTCAATTGGTGAGCTGTTCGATCCAAGCTTATAATCTCTACTATCCATCCTAGGGTAGAGGTCTTCTTCCTCTAAGCACATTTGTTTGCTCGAGCAATTTTCCTTAAGAGGCCCTAGGGCCTGCGTTTGTGGCAATGGTGGTTCGAGAGTGGTGGATGCTTGCTATGATGGTCTCGTCGGAGTAGTGAGCGTCACAAATTCTCCTATCTTCATGTACTTTGTCAGCGCAAACCTCTGACTTTCCTCTTGAACTGCTTAATTGGAAGATGTGGCCGAGGGAGTGGACAGGATCCATGGCAAGGATTTATGACTTGAACGTCGAAAAACTCTCATTCAAGGTTAACAAAAAAGGGCAACTTTCTCTCTTTCTTTGATTTGCTTGTACTGTGCGAGCGTCGCCTCTAGCCCTTCGAGCTTTTCCTCAACCGCCTCCAGCTCATTCTACAGAGTCAAAAGCTAGTTGAAACAAGTGGTAATTGAAAGGTTCCCTTGCTTCAGTTCCAATAAGACTTGGATAAGCGAAAAAAGTTTAGCTCGATCCAATTTTCCATACATCTCGCGTATGTCTTCCCATATCTTTTTCGGGTTTTCAGTGGGTGGTAGGCCAATGGTGATGTTAGAAGTTATGCATTTGCCGATCCAAGTGTGAACGAGTTGGTTGCACTTGTGCCAAACTCGTCACATTCAGTCATCAACTGGAATAGTTTTGGTGCCATCAATAAATCCATCCTTATCCTTGGGCCATGAGCGCTCTTGGAAGTCCCGAGCCTATCTGTTGTAGTTGTCAGGGTCAGAGAGCTGCAAGTTTATGAAATGGAGCTCCGGTCCAATGGTTAGCAAAGTATACAACAAGTCATTGGGTTCTGGTTAGTAAACAGTGATTGGGACCACATATGGCCAGAAGTTGAGTTGCATTTTAGATAGAGATTCATTCCTTGACCCGCTTTGCTTGTTTCAAGTTTGGGTTCCAAAGGTGGCCAACTTGTCCCAATGGCTAAAACCCGGAGTTGGTTTCTTCTCATGTTGGAATATATTGAGTCCATTGCTAGTTAAGCCCAACAACCCATGTGCTTTGGATCGGAATCCATTGGTTTCCATTGAGTTATACTGGAATGTTAGGTTGTTAGAACCAAAGTTTGCTAGTTAGAAATTTTTTGATCTTGCTATAAGTCAATCGGTTTTAGAGTTTGGTTCTGTGGCAAGTTGTTAGATGAATCCTCCATTATAGACAATATTTTTTTTTTGCTTTTTGTTGATGATTGGTCTTCAAGTATGATATCAAAAAATTTGAATTCCGACTCAGTATGTCAACTTGTTTTGTAGGATGAAGTTTGCAAACACAAATTTGAGGAAAACTACTAAGGGCAATTTGAAACAACTTTCGGAAGCTAGGTTAGAATCGAATGCTGTGATACCATATCACAAAATGAGATAGAATAGAGAAGAATTTTTGTATTATGTATTTATTTGTATATTCCCAATGAACAATGATTGATATATAGTATACAATAGGGGTGTGCAATCAAATCGGATTTACCCAGAACCCGGACTGGATCACCCAAAAACAAGGTCGGGAACCAGTTCTCGGTTAAACCGGTCCAAGAACCAATTCCAATTTTTGGGAATCGGTTGAAACCAGTCAAGAAACAGGGTTCACACAAAGACCCACCTGGAACCGGTTTTTATTCTTTTAAAAAAAAATTAAATCGTCTCTCTCTATATAGTGCATTTAGGTCACTTTGTCTTCGAAGAATTGTTAAAAAAAGAAATCTTCTATTTAAATCAAGTTAAGGGAGAATTGTTTTAAAAAAATTGTTAAAAATAACTGTTCTCATACATTGTTTTTCTTTTTTAATAGTCTCACCTTCAACTATTATTATAATTGCAAGACAAGTGTTATTAACTATTGTAGCACTAATTAATGCATTTTTAGTCCTACTCGAAAAAGCTATCTTCTTAATAAGAGCTCTGTTGCATACACATGAACAAGTACATTAGATAATATCAGAAGTATTTGTAGGAATGAGACTAATATTAGATTCATATTTGTGGCTAATGTTTATGCATTATTAGGATTTTTGCTTTGTCTTATAATGTTAAGAGGATTACGTTGTTATTTTTTCGCTAATTAATGTAAAATTCAAAACCGTATAAGATATCGAACAGTTGCAAAATAGGTTCCCATGAAAATAGGGTTGACTCCGTTCCTGGACCCGAAAAACAGGGTCGGGTCCAAAACATGGTCCAATAAAAATAGGGTAGGATATATGGTCCAAAATAGAGGAACCGATTATAACAAGGTTGGGTATAGGGTCCAGGTCTGAACCCTACCCACCCTGGACCCGATCACCCCTAGTATACAATGTGAGAAATAAAAGGAATGGAAATTTCCTAAAACATTTAATGCTAATCCTAGATTGATTTGTCTATCAATTACAATCCTTGATTAATGCAATGAATCAATTATCTACCAATCATATCTTCTAGCAAGTTGGCATAAAAAAGAGAGTAATTGGGCTATTATTTGAGGCTATTTCTTGTCACTTTGAAGATAACTTTGGTTTAAGATCAATTGAGCCCAACCCATGGGCTATATATAATTTTTTAAAGTAAAGAAATGAATGACAAAGATGATTTAAGAAAAAACAGAAATTTGAAAAATTTATAAAAAAATGCAAGAACATAAAGAAAATGAAACTTTGTTGTTCTCTTTAACTATAACTTTAAGTAAAACGACTATATAATGGGGAAAGTACAGCGGGAGTGCCAAAAGTTAGCACGGAGGGACACTTAAGTGCCACTTTTCAAAAAAAATGGATCACTTTAGTGCTAGGTCGCCGGAACCCTACCGTAAATCCTACATGGCATTTTTTAATTAATTTTTTTCTTACGTGGCTCGCCGGAAATTGAAACGACGAAAAATTAGCGCAAAATGACATCATTTTTTCGCGACGTGGATTTTTAAAATTATTAATAAAATTATTTTAAAAATAAAATATTTTAAAATTGATTAATTTTTAAAAAAGAGGGGTAGGGAAATCGGCGAGGGCTGTGCAGCCCTCATCGCCGCCGTCATCGCCGGGAAGGGTCGGTGACGGTGGGCGAGGGTCGGCCGGGGTCGCCGGGCCTCGGTCGGCTGCGCGGCGAGGGCTGCGCAGCCCTCGCCCAGATCTGGGGTGAGGGTCACAACCCTCCCCCAAATCTGGCAAGGGTCACCAACCCTCACCCCAACGGCCCTTGGCTCGGCGACCTCGGCCGACCCTCGCCCATCGTCGTCAGCCCTTCCTGGTGACGGTTGGGCAGCGACGGTGGCGGCAGCGAGGGCTGCATAGCCCTTGCCGATTTCCCCTCCCCCCTTTTATTTTTTTTAAATCGATTTTAATTTTTTTAAAATTTGACGTGGACTTTAAAATATGACGTGGACAATTTTTTTTATTAAAATTGCCACGTGGAATTTTTTATTTTGAAAAAAATGCTCCGTCAGCAAATGAAGTCGCCAGAAAATGGACACGTGGCAATTTGGCCGGATTTGGCACTTAAGTGATCTCTTTTGCTCCGATTTTGGCACTTAAGTGTACCGTTTGTAACTTTTGGCACTTAAGTGTCCTTCTGTGCCAACTTTTGGCACTCCTAGGGTCCGTGTGTCACTCTATAAGAATGGAAAATAGCGTGTCTTTAGTAGTTTTTAATCAATACATGATAAATGACATTTTGCCTCCTAGATTTTGGCACATCTGATAAGTCATCCCCTAACTTTTCAATTTGGGATAAATGGATTAGGAGTTGTAAAACTTATCAAGAAATTATAATTGAGTCATAAAATTTTCAAAAAGTGTAATCAAGTCCTAAAGTTGTCATTTATTGATAACTACTCTCAATTCACTTGGGCCTTTCCCATGAAAAGTTAATTTGAAGTGCCTACATACTTTCATCACTTTTATTGTTTCATCGAAGATCTATATAATATCAAAAATTCAATTGTTACAAACTAATGTGGGAGGTGAATATACTAGTAATTCATCCAAACATACTTACGTGAAAATGATAATGTTCAATGTTTATCTTATCTAAACACTCCATCTCAAAATGGTGTGTCACAACACAATATCTAACTTCTAGTCAAAATATCTCAAACCTTATTAATTCATACTCACATGCCTCCTTCATATTGGGTTGATGCTTTTCTCACTACCGTTTATACTGTTAATCGGCTTCCCACTCCAGTCATATTTATTTTTTCTCATTTCCATTGTTTATTTGAGTTTAAGGCTCCGTTCGTTTCACAGAAAATAACTTCCAGGAAAACATTTTCCGGATTTTCCGATGTTCGTTTCACGGAAAATAAATTCATTGGGGAAAACATTTTCCATGAAGGAAAAAAACTCTTCTAAAGTAAGGGAAAATGTTTTCCACTTTTCAAAAGTGGAAAACATTTTCCACATTCACTCTCTCTTATCTTACACTCTTCATTGGTTCTCACTTCTTTCTTTTATTTTTAGATTTTTTTATTTTTTTCATAAATCCGAATTTTTTGTTATTTTTTAATAAAATCGATTTTTTATTTTTATTTTTCTTTATTTTTCTGTCTTTCCTTTTGCTGTTTTTCTTTTTCAGCCGGTTGTCGACCACGGCAACGGTTGGTGACTGACGACAGGCAAGCTGAGCTCGCCAAATCAGCAACGCCCGAGCGTCACAAGACGGAAACTTATTTCCAAATTTACCCCTTTTCAAAATAAAAAATTATAATCATCTCTTCTCTCGCTTCACGAACCTAGTGCCCTCATACTTGCCTCTCTTTGCTCCCTTCAAAACAATCGAATCCCTCCTTTTTAAAGTAGAACAAAGTTAATCACTTGTCCTAATTGGTCGATCTCCCTCACTCAGCTTTTGTATGGCGTTGTGCTTCTTCTTCCTCCTGGTAGTTCAACTACTTTCCGAATTGAAGCTGCATAACTTGCGATGCCGATCTGCGAGGCTCGAGCCTCATTGCCTTGAGCTGATCATGCGAGCTCGCCAAAGGTAGGCGAGCCTCGAGCCTTGCTAGCAAGGTGAGCTTGAGGCATGGCTAGCGATCGGCCAAGGAAGGAGAGAACACAAAATAAAGAAAAAAAAATAATTTAATAATCTATTTTAAAAATAATAAATAACGATTTTAAAAAATAAAATAAAAAAAAATTATTGAAAAAGAGTTTATAAAAGAAAATATTTTCCCAAGCGAACAGCGGAAAATATTTTCCACTTCAAAGTCAAGTTTTATCCGAACATCAGAAAATAATTACGTTTTCCTGGAAAATAACTTCTTGGAAAATATTTTCCAAAAAAGTAACATTTTCCGTGAAACGAACGGAGCCTAAGTTTGATTACTCATTCTTTTGGGTTTTTGCTTATGCTTGTCATCTTTTTCTTTTGTCTTGTCTCTTATAAGTTGACACCTCATTTCTTGCCATACGTATTTATTGGATACACACCAATGCACAAAGGTTATCGTTGCCTTAATGGCTCAAGTGGTCATGTTTTTACCAATCGTCATGTTTAGTTTGATAAAAAAAAATTTCCCTTTTCACCAAAAACTTCAATCTTAGTCTTGTAACCCATTGTTCAATTTCAACTCCTTTGTTTTTTGTTTTTTCTGGCCAATCTATTATTCTTTCTACCTCCTTTGGCCCTCAAGCTCCTCATCCACCTTGTTTTTACTCTCTAGCCCAATCTCCTAATATGCTTTTCTCCTCCTCTCAACTTGTCCAACTTGATTCCAATTCCTTTTTGCCTCTACTGTCCCTTCCTTGAAACCACTCACTATGTCAACCCGACTCCTCTCCCGACCAAGTCCCTGTTACAACAGAGCCTCAACTCCCCCTACATCTTTATTCAGTTTGCGTAATGCACTATTAAGATTCAATCGCTCGGTTATTACACCTACTTTAAATTGAGGGGGAGTACTAATGTGTAATTTATATATATTATAGGTATTTTTGTATCCATTCATACTCTTATTATATTTAATCACTCCTATAAATATATATCATACAACCCTAATTGAGATTGAGTCCGGGATATGCTTTGTTGTTATTTTCTCGAACTCTAAATGTCAACAATTTGAAGACAATAATTGAAATAAAGTATTTAATTTTATTATTTGATCGTTATTTGTAAAATATGGGCTAGACTTTGGAAATTGTTAAAAGTGTGGCCCTTTTAGCCAAAATCTACACTAGGAAGGAAAGCTGTGCAATTGATTCAGTTTTACCTAAGAGTTGGGTTGAGCCAGTCATGGAAAGAGGATTTGGTTCCCGATTCAATAATTTAGAGCTCGCATCAATATTGTGCGAGTAAGTTCCACTGAAAACCGGTGCTTAGAACCTTGTTGGAAAAAATAATTTATCTTTCTTACAAGAACTTAACTTCCCTATTGTTTTATATTTCTATTTTTTTATTGATATTTTACTTTAAATCATTTTGTTCCTCATGCTACTTTGTCATAATTGCTATTAGCTAGGTTTTTAAAAGATGAAGCAGAAAAAAAAATAATTCTCGAGTGGGTCATGGAGCCTAATCGAAGAAACATAGTCTATTGAGGCAAATAAGATAGGTTCTGGGTTCTAAAAACTAAGAACTGGTACTAATTGGATAGGTTCCAAGTTTTAGGATACCTGCCTACTCTGAAACTAATCACCCTTACTAGGGAGGGCATTGCAACCAATTTCAACATTACATAGGGAAAAATGAAATAATTGAAAAGTTAGGGGTGCAAATTACAATGAGTGCCAAACCTTGGTGGAAAATTTAATTTGATTTAATTGTTGGACATATTTTCCCTCACTAAAATGTGCTAACCAGTCACGCGATGAATGCATCACTGAAGCTCCAATTGGAAGAGCCAAACACTAATGGCACACTACAATGGGCTTGAAACTTCAAGACTTGAGGGAATGGATTGCAAGGTAATTAAGAAGTCAGGGATGCCATTTACCAAAATATGCAAAAGTCTCCGGTGATGCACTCCATCCTAAATTTTACATTAAAATTGATTAAAATATCCTAAAATTATTGCACCTTAACTAATTCACTCTTAAATCTTTTAATTGTGTCAATTGGATTCTAAATCTTTTCGAATCTTGCTAATTAAGTTAATTCGATTAATTTTGACCAAAAAATGTTGATATGGCAATCTAGTCATTGCCAATTATCCTCCTAGATAGCATATTGACGTCGACACTAATAACTTTGTATTTTTTTTTTGTTTTTTCTTTTCTTTTTGTCAATGGCTAGTTTCAGGTGATGGTCAACCACTGACGACATCCAGAAAGGACTAGGCGAGGTTGTCCTTGCCCAATTTGACAAGGGTCGCCCTTGCCAGCATCATCAGTCGAAGGTGAGGGATGGCTTTGGTTGGGCCAAGGTTGTCCTTGCTGATCAGTAGCGAGGTTGACCCTCACTAGATTTGAGCGAGGGTTGACTCACCTCACCTGCAACTAATGGGGTGGCCGTCGCCCAAAGCCGACAAGAGCCGTGAGACCTTTGCCTAGTAACAAGCGAGGGTCGGCCAACGGCCTTGTTGGCACTCTAAGATTTTTTTTAAAAATTATTAAAAATATTTACATTGGTGCCAGTCGTGTCACGTAGAATTGTCGGAATTATAATAGTAATTTCCAATCAAAATTGGTCAAATAAAATTAATTGATAATATATGAAAATATTTAAGATTCAATTAGCACAATTTAAAAGTCGGAGTGAAATGGGGCAATTTTCCTTAAGTATCACAGTTAAAACTGAATATTGGAAGAACAGGCACATTCGATTGGATTGGATTGGAGACGGCAGAAACTCCGATGGACTGAGAAGCACCGGATCACGCTAATCAATTCCCAGTTTTTATTGCCCTTCCCCCGGTTCCATCACCATTCCTTCTTCTTCTCTCCACTTTGCAGATCGCGCTACCTCGTTCGTCTTCCCCCGTTCGCAGATCTCTCCCTCCCTCTGTCTCTCCCTGCTTCCTGTCCTAACTGTGGCAGGCCGCTGAATTATAGAGTAGCAGCTCGGAATCCGGAGGAGGAACGAGAGAGGAACGAGGGGGAGAATGTTGAAGTTCTTGAAAGGAGTCGTTGGTGGATCGGGCACCGGAGTTAAGGATCTCCCGTACAACATCGGCGAGCCCTATTCCTCCGCTTGGGGCTCTTGGGTTCACTGTCGCGGCACCTCCAAGGTATCGTTATATTCAGTGCCCTCTCGGGTATCCGTCCTGCCTTCGTGTCGCCTGCCTCTTTGAATTGTGATTGATGGAACTTGCTGCTGCGTGCTTGGGTGAGTGCGATTGCCGATGCGATTCGCGTTGGGGGGAGTGGCGGGTTTGGGACGCGATCTGTGTGCTCGTTTAGGTGCATGGTTTGGAGACGTTTTTGATGAATGTGGTCGCGTCTAGTTGATCTTTGCTCTAGGAAGTCTGGCTTGATTCGGATAAACGGTGCGGAGTGAAATAGCTGGTGGATTTGATTAGGGAATGCTCTCTGGGAAGGCCAAAGCTACTAGGTCCATCCGATGCAAATGCATTAGGGGACAATCTAGAGCAGGGGAGTGTTGCTCTGGAAGGTAATTTGTTGGTGAAATCATTGTCAATGAATGAAGAGAGTAGGTTGTTTGGCTATATTTTTTGAAGTACTTGTCCTCTGCTCTATGGACACTGAAGATGTTCATTTGTTGCTCAAGAATCTGTTTGCATCACTATATGAGTAAAGCTACGATTGTCTGATTCCTGTGGCCTCCATTATTTTGGCCATGCCAATGCTCTCTTTTAGTTGTGTGCATCATAATGTTAGTGCTTGTAGATGCATCTTTAATCTATCGATGTTTTTCCCACTTATGGAAGAATAGATGGAGTATTTTCCTTCTGGTATCTGTTTTTACCTTATGTACTGCTTTTGGCTTATCCAGGATGATGGATCTCCAGTTTCTATATTCTCCCTTTCGGGGAACAATCCCCAGGATGGACATCTTGCTGCTGGTCGAAATGGTGTTAAACGTCTCCGAACTGTAAGCTATTTGTTATCTTTTGACTGGATGTATACTCTGACAAAAAAAAAAAAACTGATTTATACGAAGAAGTGATATAACAAATGAGGTTTCTGAGTAAATCTGTAGTGCTTGATAACAAATGATTAGAGTTGGAGGTTTAGTCACACTGAGCTTCTTTCGGAAGCTGGATTGTCACCTTCATACTATGTAGAGAGAAGTTTGATGGTCAACAGTTATGGTATACCTTTGAGAAAGACATCTGGATTGTGTTTATCAAAGGATTGCATTTTTACAGGTGAGGCATCCGAATATACTATCGTTTCTCCATAGTACTGAAGTTGAAGTTATTGATGGTGCCACCACAAAAGTTACCATATATATTGTCACAGAGCCTGTGATGCCTTTGTCTGAAAAGATAAAGGAATTAGGTTTGGAAGGTACTCAGAGGTATGGTATTTTTACTTTGCTCTGATATACATGTTTGAGTAATATGTCTGCACTGGTAGCCCTTTTGATTGCGCTTCATTATCTTTTAGCCTATACCAACATTGGAATATCGATGCTTTAGTTACTGCAATTGAAGGTTTCAAACTCCATGACATACCACTGCACATATGAGATGCTAAAATTTCCGGGTGTTCGTTGGTTTTTTAATTTACTCTGCTTCTTTCATTTGTACTGCGGTCATATTTACCTCTGTCTTGTCTCAATCTACTTGCAACTACGGAGCATAAAAACGAGAAGAGTATTTGCAATCTTCTGCTAGGTTTTAGGTATATTCCTCAATAACTTTCTCCTTCAATGCCAGGGATGAGTACTACGCATGGGGACTAAATCAAATTGCTAAAGCAGTGAGCTTCCTCAATAATGATTGTAAACTTGTGAGTATCGAACCTTGGCTTTTCCTCATGAGTGATGAACAAACTGCTATTTACCGTTTTCAAGAGGGGACATTCTGCTGTTGTGACAACATCTGAAAATGGTGTGGTGTCAGTATTAGAACCATCAATCTTTCCCTTTGTCCAATAATTCAGATGCTAAACAAAATGACCAGGTTACATATTACTTTATGAGATTTTGGTTCCCATTTTGAGCATGATTGATTTTTTAATGGGAATAGATTCAAAGGTAAATATTGTCCTAGTTTGCAGAAGTTAACGCAGAAACAAAAGCCATAAAATAGGAAAAAGAAGCTAAAATTATTAGAAGATGTTCCAGTTCAACACAATTCTGTATATTAGAACCTTCCTACTTGATTTTGGTGAGGCTGTTCAGCTTAAAGATTTTCTCATTCCTTCACACTTTTATGGTTTTAAGATTGTCAAATTTCTCCATATCGTGGTAAAGGGATGTGGATGTTCTTGTCTATACATATTCACCTTTGGAGAGAAGTGTTGTAATGGGGAAAGTCGTTTGCTGAATATTAAGGAAGGATGACACAGACAAAAGGAAATTTTTAGGCCTCAGCCTCTAAGTTGCTTGTTAATCATCAACGAAAGTCACATGGATGCTGTTAGGAATTCTTTGTCGTATATTTTCAAATTTTGATTTGAATGACACCTGTTCTAGTAGGTAGAGACTCTGTCTCATCTACATCAGATTGTATAAGGGAGGCACCTCCCTGATCTGGTTAAAACAGAAGTTTAATTTCCTTTGCTGTCCCTTCTATCCTGTTCCTTTCTATCACCTCATGATATTTTTTCTCCGTTCTGTAGAGGCTAATGTTGGCAAATGCAGGTTCATGCTAATGTATGTGTGGCAAGTGTTGTTGTCACTCAGACTTTGGACTGGAAGCTGCATGCGTTTGATGTTCTATCTGAGTTTGATGGGAACAATCCTACTGCAACTGGACCTATGCTGGTAACTATCTATTTGATAATTTGTTTTCCTTTAACTATGGAGTTGAGGCACAGACCCTTATCATTACAGGCTCTAAAATGAAACTGTGGTTTTTGTTGCCAAGACTAGATAAGTGCTTGTGTATAAGTCCTTCTCATTTTGGATATGTGATCTGCAATTAACAAGGTCTTCTTATCTAACAGCCCCTCCCCTTAAAAGAAAAGGGATTGTTGATTGAGAATTTTATTTGAGCAAACATGTTCTTTCATTGTTTAACAGCTTGTTTCCTGCTGAGTGACTCTTAATTTTTATGATTTAGATGATGCTTAACCATTTTGAGCAATTCATATATTTACCATCATAGCTATCTGGACCTGTTATCACAAGTCAACCTTGCAAAAACTTTTAGAAGACTTCTTTATTAGCATGCTTGTCTTGACATTTTTATCGTGCTATTCGAATATAGTTTGGTAGTTTATACACTCTGCCGATGTTGTTCTTTCCTTCACACAATTAACTCTAAACTTGTTTTGTTCCTCCTTATAATGAATTGCATAAGGGAGCAAAAGTTTCATAAATTCCATAGGCTGTGGTTTTATAAAAATATCTATTATAGAGTGACAATGGATGGACTACGATTAACCATCGATAATTTTGCCTTCTCTCATGGCATGGTAGATGATTAAAGTTGCAGCTTTGTTGTTATATCTTATAATCTGTTTGTTCAGCAATATGAATGGCTCGTTGGATCACAATACAAATCAATGGAGTTGGCAAAGTCTGACTGGGCTGCCATCAGAAAATCTCCACCATGGGCCATTGATTCATGGGGATTAGGTAAATTCCTTGACAACCCAATGAACCCTCCTCTCTCTTTCTCTCTCTCTCTCTCTCTCAAATTATTCTTAGAAATAAAAAGAATGAAAAAAGAAGAAAGGGGTTGATATCTGACAATGACCTCGCAATGCCATTGCATCCTTTCATTCCAAAGGTGCTTTATATATACGGTTCGTATTCTTTTGCACGCTTCATGCATGAAAAGTGTGACTTGTTATGTGCTATGGAGAACTAGCACTTCATCAAAGATGATTAACAAATGCTCATGAAAGATTCTTTTGTTTCGAGTCTCTGCAAGTCGATTCATCTGCCTTTTATTGCTTTCTAACAAGACTCTTAGTTTTCTTTTCTCCCTTTTTGGGTGTATTTTTGTATCAGGACTCTAGAATTTTATTCCATTTTGTTTGTTCTTATTGGTAGGCTGTCTCATATATGAACTTTTCTCCGGCATGAAGTTGAGCAAAACAGAGGAGTTGCGGAACACTGCTTCTATTCCTAAGGTAGATGCAATATTTATTAAGGGTTGTTGTCTGGACATGTTCACTGGATGAATGATTTATACTAATTTCATTACATGAGATTTATAATTTTGGTTTGTTTTGTTTATTGAAAGAACATTGTTTCACTTGCATCTGTTCTACACTCTTGTCTTGCAGTCTCTGCTTCCAGATTATCAGCGGCTCTTGAGTTCCATGCCTTCTCGCAGGTTGAATACATCAAAGCTTTTAGAGAATAGTGGTCAGTTTTCTAACTTGAGTGTCTACTTTTTGATATTATTTAATCCTTATCATCGTTGGTAATATGAATTGCAAAATTTTTATGCATGGAAAATGATTTGAATAGATTAATGTTCAGTTGAGTTATACAGGTATTGTGGAGTGAACTTGATTAATCTTCAGGGAATTAGTGGAGAGAACTTGATTCATTTCCAGTTCTTATCAGAGAGCAATATACTAGATGAAATGTTAAGTTGGAGGATAAACTGGTGGTAGTTACTAGTTGGTATATGGTTTCTCGGTCCTTAGTTTTGGTCTATTCAGAAAATTACAAAAAATGTTTTTTTATTGAAAGTGACTATGGACAATCTATTTAGTGGTTAAAAAGAGGAGAGATTTATTTATTTTTTTGCAAGAGCAGATGAGTGTCTTGTGGAATTTCAGGCTCTCAGGTATATTTGTGTGCATGTAAAAGGGGCCCATTGCAGGACCTTCTGTTTCTTTTAAAGTGGATTTGAGGGCACGTGCTCATGTTTCTGTGTGTTTTCTGTGTGCTGACACTTTTTTCCTTTTTAGCGTGGGTTGTTGATCTAGGACAACTGTTTCTCTGCATTATTTTCTTCTGTGTGCCAGAATACTGACTTTAATGCTTATGGAATGGCAGAATATTTTCAAAATAAACTGGTGGATACAATACATTTCATGGAAATTCTCAATCTTAAGGATAGTGTTGAGAAAGACACCTTCTTCCGCAAGCTGCCAAATTTAGCTGAGCAGCTTCCTCGGCAAATCGTTTTGAAGAAGGTGCAGTCATTAATTCTTGTAGACATAATATGCTTAACAATTATATTCCCTTCAACTCAGCGTGTTGATATTCTTTCCTGCTTTTACAGTTACTTCCTTTATTAGCTTCTGCCCTTGAATTTGGTTCAGCTGCTGCCCCTGCATTGGCTGCATTGTTAAAAATGGGTTCCTGGCTCCCTACTGAAGAATTCAGTTCCAAGGTTATACTCTTTCACTTCCATCACTTGTGTCCTCCCTTTAGTCTGCTTCATTTATATGAATTTTGAGATCGCATCTTTTATATGTGATATGTATAGAAGCACTGTCTTTGTCTATATTGTTTTGTCTGATTTTAATTTTTTTTTATTTCAGGTACTACCTACAATCGTTAAGCTTTTTGCCTCCAATGACCGTGCTATTCGAGTTGGTCTCCTGCAGCACATTGATCAATATGGAGAGTCATTGTCAGCTCAAATTGTTGATGAGCAAGTATGCTGCCACTACCAAATTCTTGATGTCTTTCTATGCTCCAAGTATATCAAGAGTAATTTTTGAATGTCCAACTTTGGATTTCTAAAGCTTCTATCTTGCTGACCAGGTTTACCCTCACGTGGCTACTGGATTTTCTGATATATCTGCCTTTCTGCGAGAATTGACACTGAAATCTATGCTCATTCTTGCTCCTAAGGTAGGTTTTATCTTTCAGTTGTCTTCTAAGATGCTGTGCACAACCCATAAAAGGCGAGTGCTGTGATTTTCAAAGCCCTGTTGCATATAGAAGATCTAACTACAGCAAAATTCAATGAATGGGGACAGTGGTTAATTATATTTTTCTTCTTCTTTTTTTAACTTCAGCTTTCTCAGAGAACAATTTCAGCATCTTTACTGAAGTATCTGTCAAAGTTACAGGTATGATTACTTCTTCCGGCAGTAGGTCTTTCAGATCATCTTTTATTGAACTTCAGAAGTCGTATTCTTTCTTTAAAAATTAATTCCCTCCATTAGGCAGTGCATGATCAGTGGATAATGCAAGATTTGTGCATTTTTAGATATGCTTGGTACTGCTGAAAATTTGTTATGCCTCTTCTTTGTGATGCTCGTTTTAGGAGTCACTCATCTATTAGGCAGTTTCTGGGAGCTGTGGTGTGTGTTTTTCATTTTTTATAAGGCTTGCAGGTGGATGAAGAACCAGCAATAAGAACTAACACCACAATATTACTTGGTAACATTGCAAGCCATCTAAATGAAGGGGTCAGTTTCCCAATTTCCATCTTCTTTCTTCATATATTTTGATTGCCATCTCTTCTTTTCTCTAGTGTGAGTGAAATTTCTTGATAATGCCTCATACTGTTTTATATGGTGCAGACAAGGAAAAGAGTGTTGATCAATGCATTTACAGTCCGTGCACTACGTGATACTTTCTCTCCTGCCAGAGGAGCAGGTAAGGTCCCTCTGTGATTTAGTCAACATTTAATTGAGTGATACACTTACAAGTGACAACATGCTTCAAAGATGCTAAACATTCCCAGTATTGACGGATAAAACTGAAAACTATTGTTCCATCTGTGCATCTAGGAAAACTTTTCTCTTTTTTCTTATGTTTCCTTTATTCTTTTGCTGAGTATATTCTTTTCTCTTTCTGATTACACCATCCCTATGTAGTTGTTCAACCCTTCTAATTGATCAAACAATTATGTTGAGGCAGGAATCATGGCTTTATGCGCGACAAGCTCGTATTATGATACTACTGAAATTGCAACTAGGATTCTTCCCAATGTTGTTGTTTTGACCATTGATCCTGATAGGTAAGGATTTTCCTTTTCGCTGCATTATCCTCCTGTATGATTAGATGTTGACCTGCTTTTTGACCAGCCATCGCTTTTTTCTCCTTTTTAGCGTTGTGCATTGACATGTGCTGGTTTTGGGCCTCTTGTTTTGGGGACAAAATCAGTGCAGAGCTTTCGCAATATTCAAAAAAATACTTACGAGACCTAATGTATGGGGATTTGTACTCCTCCTATCTTGGAGGGAAATGACTCTTAAGACTATCGGTATCTCAAGATTGAGTTCCTTTTTTTTCCTCAACAGTGATGTTCGATCAAAGGCATTTCAGGCAGTTGACCAGTTTTTACTGTTATTGAAGCAATATTACGAGAAGGTATCTCTTTTCCGTCTTTTTCCTTCAATCAGTAACCAAAAACTTCTCTCTCTCTCTCTCACTCTCACACACACAAACCCCCCCCGCGCATGCCCGCATCCATCAGATAGTCTTGCTGGTCTGATCTGGTGCTATGAATGCACTTTTGATGACTTTGTTCGAATGAGGTAGCCTATTCTTTTATCCCCCTTTAGTTTTCATTTTTCTATTTGGTATAAAAGGGGGTTTGTGATGATTCTGAAATCTTTTATACTAGGTAATATAGTTACCAGATGATATGTATCATACTTGGAAGTGCTAATTATATCACTTTAGATCTTTACCAGTACTCCTTTTCTCAGCTGTGTTATATCTGTGATTCTGTGATTTCATTTATTTAAGATACTCTAATTCATTGACAATGCTTAGCTTTTTCATCAGTTGGTAATAAAATCTTCTGTTCCTTTTCTTGTTCGGCAGACAAGTTCTGGGGATGCCACTGGAAATACGAGCACTGGAACTTCTTCAGACCTTGGAAATGCAGGTTTACTTGGGTGAGTTCATTCTTCTTTATCAGTGCATCATGCTTACATGGAAAATTATTGTGGTTAGAAAGTAAAATGAAACAACTTGGAGGCTCTCTCTGTCACTTTGATGGGAAAAAGTTCATTCTTTGTGATGCATCTTTGTTTTTATGCCTTGCGCATCATGCCATGCAGAAAAAGCGAAATGAATCGAACAATCCAGGAAAACTAATGTTTGTCTGAGCAACAATCTAGAAAACAGATGTCTGTAGACATTAATGGAAACAAGCAGTTTGTTCTCTTTTCAACAGTCTGAAATTAATTTTTCTCTGCGACCAGTCAAAGGTTGGATTTGGCAGTTTTCAAAGCCCAGACCTCTTCAACAACCAAATCCACAACTGCACAAAATGACTATTATTGTCACTGCTTATCTCACAAGTTTGTCATATGCAGATGCGATGCCTCCTGGAAGAACTAGTGATAAATGTTAAATTGGGATTCAAATAGTGAAATCTTAAGCCTCTTTTTTTGAATTGTGAATCCAATCGAATTGTGAATAGTAAGATTCAGTAGAATCTTATAGAATAAATAAATAGAAGGATATCTTATTGAAGCCTAGCTATTGTTTGTGAAAATTTAGAAAAAAAATATGTTGACATATGAACAGATCATTTTGAAGAAATATCACCTGATCATGTCAGATGAACCCATACGACCTATGTAAGATATTCAAGGAAATAATGCCTCTTATCAGTAAAATTGTGATTTGTAAACATTCACACTATGAAACGTGTATAAAGCATGATGTCAGAACTTTCGGGGCCCAACGATCACAAATATAGAAGTCTTGACTGAATTGTGGTGAATCATACCAAATCATAGTGAATCGTATACAGATCATAAGAGTCACTTGCGATTTAGATGCATCTCCACTAGCTACAGGTTGAATTGTTTGGTGGGTAAAATCAATTTGAAATCATAGGATTTCAACAACACTGCTGGTGATTGACTGTTCCTTTAGCTATACAGAAAGCAATTCTTCGCTTTCTCAGTTATGCACAATGAAAGCAGTGATAGTCAAAGGACACGTTGTCCTTGTAATTTTTGGAATTTAGGGATGTTGAAAGTAGGGAATATGAGAGCATTGTAGATCAAATACAATCTTAAAGATTTATGATTAGGGAAGTACTCATTGTCTATGCCAGAACTTGGCCGCCACAGATCACCATAGTGGTTGTTTCTCTTGCAATTGTAGAGGATTATTTTGAGTCAGGAATTTGTCCTCTTTTGTATGGTGTTCTTTCATGAATTCGATTTGACCTGAGGTTGCAATATTATGCAGATGGGCAATGAGCTCCTTGACTCTCAAAGGAAAACCTTCAGAACAAGCACCAGTTGCAACTGCGAATTCCAGCACTACTCTCACATCTTCAGCTTCCACTCCCAGCTTTGGTATGGCTGCTGTTCATTCATTGAGATCTCTGAATGCGTTTCCCAGAAGCCTTTAGTGGATGGTGATTGTTTGCATAAGATTGAGCTGGTTTTAGTAATGGTAAATTTTATTATGAACACCATCATGAATGAATGGTTTGTGCTAGGATTGACTTTCTTGGAGTCTTACTAGATGCAGCTACTGCGGTGTTTTCTGTAAAGGGAAGGGGTTTTTGAAAAATCAATAGCAAGACTAAGCCCAGATGGATCATCAATTCTCTTTAGAGTTACAGTGCATGACTTTACTCCTTTTAATTGCAAGATTTTTTTTTTTTTGGTAAGGTTTTAATTGCAAGATGCTAGTTCCTACATAATGGACTATCGATATAAATGCAGGATGAAATAATTGATATGTACATCACTGTATATTTAATATAATATGCATGTTATGTTGATTGGTTTCTTGGATAGTTTCAGCAGTGGAGACTCCAAGTAACACAATGGTTCATGCTAGTTCTAGCACTGACTTGTCTGATCAGCCCGTACCTGTGTCACCGACATCAACTGATGGTTGGGGAGAAGTGGAGAATGGAATTCACGAAGAGCATGACGATAAGGATGGTTGGGATGATATTGAACCCCTTGAAGAGCCAAAGCCATCTCCTGTTCTTGCTAACATCCAAGCAGCTCAGAAAAGACCAGTATCGCAACCTGTATCACAATCCAAGCCGTCAGGTAATATGGATATATTTTGCTTGATGCCAATGGTGATGAATGCTCATAGTTTGCTGTAAGAGTGCATTACCAAGCAATGTTTTGTGACTTCACATGACTGAGCCATTAGATAGTTTTTAGTCCAAGATGCTATCTTCTGCTTGAAAAATTCATTTCAAATTATTATATTTGTTTCCGGTATCTGGAATGTCCAGTGAGTATGTGATCTTCAATAGTAACTAGAATATTATAGATTGAGTTGTGGTTCTGGATAATTGGTGCCAAATCACATGAATATTTATATACGAGGGCCAGTTACCGAGTATTCAAATTAAGAGGTTGTAGTGGTAATCATCTTTTGGTGCTTTACGTTGAAGGACTGTCGTTAGAATTGAGATTTTACTGCAATCAATATGATTTGATTAATGCTATTTACTGCCAATACATCCAGCAGGCTTAAGTATTTTCCTTTTGATTCTCAGTCACAAGTTTGAGGCCCAAGAGTGTAGCGAAAGTCACCAAAGATGAAGACGATGATTTGTGGGGATCCATAGCCGCACCTGTTCCAAAGAGCACCTCGAAACCTATGACTGTAAAAACAGCTGTAACAGCGAATGACGATCCATGGGCTGCCATAGCTGCTCCTCTGCCCACCACCTCCGCCAAGCCTTTATCGGCCGGTAGGGTCCGAGGAGCTAAACCGGCTGCTCCAAAATTGGGTGCACAGAGAATAAACCGGACATCATCTGGAATGTAAATCAGACAAATCAAGAAACAGGAACACGAGAAAAGATCTTGGAGCCTGTACATTTTTGTCTTTGGGGTCGTCAACCAATCATAGCAGGAATCAGCGTGCATTCGGCTCATGATAAGTTCTTTCTTTCTGGCAAAATTTGTCATGTGTATCATTTCATTTGTAATATCATTTGTAACCATCATATAGAACGTCAATTCTTTTCTCACAGTACCGTAGTCTTAGTGGCTATGAGAAATTTCTACTGGCAAGGACACTGGTTGTGAGCTTGTAATTTGATGGGCCTTTTTGGCTGGACAAACAATAGTTTTGTTTAACAAAAGTGGGTGCACGAGTCGGTGCCTGTTTGCTACAATCCGAGTCCCGGTCCGTTCATCCTGCGTATGGCAATTGAATCGCATTGAGCCTCCGATTCAATAGCGGCCGCAATTGGGCTGCCCTTGCGAGTAGCTTTTTAGCTCATTTCATCTTACGGCATGAGGTGTTTTGTGAGGTGAATTCGATGGAGAAGTACACTGTACAACAAGAGAAATTCGTGTTAGGATTATGTTACGGAGGACCTGCTTTTTATATTCTTGTAATCTCTTTGTTTAGAATAATAAGAAATTATTATCTCCTTGAACATGGTACTCCTATAGAAGAACCATAATCCCTCGAGATCACTTGAGCAATCTCTGTCGCTGCTGCTGTCGGTGAAATCCTAGTGTAACGAGTTGGTCGATTCTAAGTAATCCTATACTTATGCAGCCTTAGAATTTCTCCCAAGTCAATCTTATACTCACTCGAACACAAGGATCATATTGAGAGAAGCATAATAGTATTACTTGTGATCAAGCTAGTACAACGAAAGGGGAGGGTCTCCTATAGATAAAAGTGCTAGGCTAATTTGATCCATTGATCCCCTTTTGATCCAATGGTGGTATTTGAATTCGTACAATCACTACAAGACTATACAAGAAACTCAGGAGGCCTTAGGCTATGGGACAACTCAAGGAACGCCTGCCATGAGGAGCTGCAGGGTCATTGTCAATGGAAACCTACGGGTCGCTTGACATGGGAAGCCGAAGACCCATGGACGGGCTCAAGGATAGGCACACGAATGGGCTCGAGCTGGTCCATGGATGGGTCACCGCCTGTGCTCGAGCTTTTCTTGGGACGATTCAATCTCTTCGGCCGTGACACTAGCCCGTGACTCTCATGACCTACTCACTTTCACCGACTCCTCTATTTCGTTACTGACCCGCAACTACTCTGTCGTCTCCACCAAGCCTCAATTCGGTTTTGTCCATTGTTGGCCATCTCGGCTGAGCCTCGATTTGTCGCAATCAAATCAACATTGTCATGCGACTTGTCTTAGGGTTTGTGTAGTTGCCATCGCGATCTAGGGTTTTAACTACTTAACTCTCCTTCAATTGACACTGTAAATGTTGCTGAAGCTATCGTTGTCAAATCGCTACTTAAGCAACCTTGGTCAAGACTAGGTCCAACCGCTAGGGTTTGAAGCAAATCTCGAAAAAAAAAATTAGAACAGTGATTGATGTTGTCTAGTGCTCACACATGATTTCTTGTTGTAGCCTTTGATTCTTGAAGTGTTGAAATGTTTGTGGTAATTCTTCGATGCCACTTCGATGATTTTATGAGTTTTTAGTAACTTATTGTGATTAGTGGTGATTCAACTGAACTCTTATGTGTGGTGATTTTTTTGCGAATGATTGTGTTACTGGAATTAAATGACATGTAGACCCCTAGAGTGCCAATAGTTGATACGGGGGACACTTAAGTGTCAAAAGTTCGGAAATGTACACTTAAGTGTTAAAATTGAAGGAAAAATGATCAGTTAAATGCCAACAGAGAAAAAATCTGGTCAAATTGCCACGTGTCATTTTTCAGCGATTTTATTTGTTGACGGAGTCATTTTTTTCAAAATAAAATATCTACATGGCAATTTTAAAAAAAAAAAATTTCCAAGTCATACTAGAAAAAAAATTTAAAAATTGATTTTATTAAAAAAAAAAAAAAAAAGGGAGGGGAGGGGAGGTTTGGGCGAGGGTTGTGCAGTCCTTGCCGCTGTCGCCATCACCACCGCCGCTGCCTTGCCATTGCCAGGAAGGGCTAGCAACAGTGGGCGAGGGTCGGCCAAGGTTGCTAGGCCCTAGCTAATGGCCCGCAACCCCGGCTGACCTGCAGCGAGGGCCTACGGGCCCTCGCCCAGATCTAGGGCAAGGGTTGCGACCCTCCCCCAGATCTGGCAACCTTGGCCGACCCTTGCCCACCGTCGTCGACTCTTCTCGGCAATGGCGGGGCGGCAAGGGCTACACAGCCCTCGCCCGATCCCTTCCTCTTTTTTTTCTTTTAATCAATTTTATAATAATATATTTTTAAAGTTATTTAATATTATTTAATTAATACATTTTTTAAATGCAACGTCGTTTTGGCTAAGTTTTTACTGATTTAGCTTCCGACGAGTCACGTAAGCAAGTTATATTATTAAAACAAGCTATGTCAGATATTTGGCGGCCTTCATCAAAGTTAACACTTAAGTGATCCAATTTTTTTAAAAAAATGGCACTCAAGTGTACATTTTATAACTTTTGACACTTAAGTGTCACATCGTGTCAAGTTTTGGCACTTAAGCTGTACTTTTACCGGAGTTAACTGCTTGGTTATTGTGATGTTATTCTTGGGTTCAATCGTATCCTTTGCTCACTAATGTCTATTACTAAATCCTTTGCTGATTTGACATATTTTCAATCGACTTCTATCAAAATTGGATGGAACTAATTAACCATCTTGGTCTAAAAAAGTCGAAATTTATCTTACTTTGTCTTATGTCTACAGTCTCCTTAGATCAAAGTAAGACAACTCTATACTCTTTTATGGAATAGTATGGATACTTAAATTAGTCTATCACTCATTCAGTTCAACTATGCCAAGGAAGTTTGAGAAAAGTCTGAACAAAATAATATGACACGAGTGGGTGACACATGAGAGGCACCATTTGATCTTTAGCTTGGAAATCAATTTTTAAATGAGTATTATACTAGTTTCATGACACTTTGCCGACAATCGGATACTTATCTTCTAGCTTCGGAGGATCTGACTATTCTAGCCAAACACCAAGAGAATCTTCGAGCGATACCATTTCTCTAGGTGTTGGGGCTTGAATATTCCTCCATTCATTAGCAGATTACATCTTAGAGCTCCCTTCCTACAATGATTGGGGTTTTCTCTCAAGCTTTTCATTCGACACCTATTAAAAAGATCTCAACCACAACTTGGAAGATAAGTGCCATGATTTCTCATTACTCAAAGGGATATGGAGCTCATGGTCCTAGTTACCGGGGTGAATGCAGTTTTGCTCAGAGTGGAGGTCATGGAGGCTATGATGGAGGTATTGGTGGTTGTGGTTCCTCCTATTGTAATCATTATCAAAGGGTTGGACATGCAGAGGTTTATTGTTACACTCTTCATCTTGAGCTCTGACCTACTCTTGCTGACTATGTAGAGGTGGAAGATTATCCATCATCGGCTCCATCAGATTTTACTAGTGTAAGGAACACATGTGATTCTATTACATTAAACACATATTGAGCATGATGCATGGGTTCGCTCCCAACAGGTGACAAGCTCTTTAGCCCCTACTGCAACTCTGGTAAAAACCTCGAAAGGTAGTTCATCTTGTTTACTTTCTATAGCATCCGACTCTTGGATTATAGATTATAAAGCTACTCATCATATAGTTGGTAACTCTAAGTTGTTGCCTTCATTTCATTCCACATCTCATGGGGTATCAAATTCTATTACATTAGCTAATGGCTCACAATTTCGAGTTATTGGTACTGGAGCCCTCTCTTTCTTTGTCATCGTCCTTTATCTCAAATCTCTATATAATTTGATTTCAATTAGCTTGTGAACTAAAGAACTAAATTGCTCGGTGACTTTTTCCTCTTCTCATTGTGTCTTTTGGGTATTTAGGATTGGATAGATAATTAGTGGATGAAATGAATCAAATGGCTTGTACTACCTTGATAAGAAGATGCTACCTACTGCAGCAATGAAGCTCACATCCTTTGATTGTATTGGATGCATTGTCTTGTTGGTCATTCACCACCAAACATTTTTCGGCTTTTATTTCTTGAGTTTGAGTCTGAGCTCCTTCAATGTAAAGCTTGTCAGATTGGTAAACACCATATGGTCTCCTTTTCTTCTCGCATTTAGAGTCATGTGTCTAGTCCATTTGAGTTGATTCATTTATTAGTATGGGGCTCGTGTCGTATTTTTTTATATCTCTAGTTTTAGATATTTTGTTACATTTATAGATGATTTTTCTCGAATGACTTGATTGTTCTTAATAAAAGACCATACTGGGATTTGTCATTGCTTTTGCCTGTTCTATTTTGAAGTGTTGAATCAATAGCATGCTTCTGTTAAACTTTGTGATCGGATAATGCCAAAGAATATATTGTACCCACTTCTGGTTTTCAATCTTTTATTGTTTCTCAAGGTATTATTCATTAGACTTCATATTCATACCCTCTATAGCAAAATGGTGTTGTCTCGAGCGCAAAAATCATCATCTTCTTGATGTTGCTCACCGCTTCATGTTTCACATGCATTTATCTAAAACTTTTTGAGGGCATGCCGTCCTTACAGCTTGTTACTTAATTAATCAGCTTCCAAATTCTATTCTTCAGGAGGGGACACCGTTCTCTAATTTGCATCCAAATTATTTTCCGTCTCCACTATCCCTACCCGTATTTGGTTATGTTAGTTTAATATATTGTGTTTCTCCAGGCCTTGATAAGTTGGATCCTTTTACCAAGAAATGTGTTTTTATGGGATACGCTTGAACTTGGAAGGGCCACAAATGTCATTGTCCTACTCATTGTTGTGTGTTCATGTCTGCTCAGCTAGTTGTATCATGCTAGTGGTATATGTGAATGATAATATCATTATTGATAGTAATTCAGATGGTATTTAACGACTTAAGTAATTTCTGTATATAGAGGTTAGTACTAAGGAGGGGCATCTACGATATTTCTTTGGTATTGAGATTGCTTACTCACATGCAAATAATAATTTATCATGAAGAAAATGTACTCGAATTTTTTATGAGATTGGATTTTTTGGAGTAAAACCAGTTGATACTCCTATGGTACCCAATATGAAACTTGATGCAACACTTGGAAAATTATTACATAATTTAGTGAAGTATCATAGATTAGTGGGTAAGTAGAACAATCATACTGTCACGGTATCTTATATATCTTTTGTTGTCGATATAGTGAGATAGTTCATGAATTCTCTTTGTACAACTCACCAGGATGTCATGCTTCAAATTATCAAGTAATTGAATGGAGCACTGGGTAATGGACTGTTTTTTTTGAAGAATTATGGGCATCTGAACACTAGAAGTTACTTTGATGCATATTAGGTAGGAGATCTATGCGGAGCTATTGCGTGTTTTATAGAGATAATTTAGTTGCTCGGAAGAGTTCAAGTGTTGAAGCGGAATATAGAGCTATGATACATTTGACAGGTGAATTCTTCTAATTGCGAATATTATTATAAAAAATTAGTATGTCAACATTAGACCCGTAAGTATTATATTGTGATAATCAACAAGCTATATATTATATTGCAAACAATCCTATCTTCTACGAGCAAACCAAGAAAAAAATCATAAATGGGAGATCATTCTTCAACATGTAAGGAAAGAGGATCAACTTACAAATATCTTTACTAAATCTCTATGGAAAAGTAGAGTAAGTTTTTTTATATAACAAGCCCAGATTATTTAATATCTACATCCTAACTCGAGAGGGAGTGTTAGGAAATATGTTAGCGAGGGTAGAATAGTTATTTTATATTGAGAGAGTTTGCTAAAGCACGTGTGTGTATATATATTATATATGCCATATATTCTTGCAATTCCATTATTTAGAATAATAAGAAAATATTATCTCCTTAAACAATACGACTTGAGCCAGTTGCACCCTACCATGCAGAAAAAAGTAATCAATTAAAGAAAAGAGGGGGGGAGTCAACCGTTTTGCAGATTCGGCAGAATCTCACTTTGGAAGTCGGCTCTTTAGATCCGTCACCATCGAACGAGATACTCCGCTCTCCCTCTCTCTCTCTCTCTCTGATCGCCGCTTCTCCTCCTCCTCCTCCCTCCTCTTCGCTTCTGCGCCGCCGGCGTATGATGACTGCGACCGGCCGCCGTCCTCCGCGCCGCGAGAGCTACGTCCGGCTCGCCATCCTGGAGTGCCTCGGCTGCTGCGCCTGCTTCCTCGGGCCGGCCTCCGCTTCGATCCACGACTACCGAAACGAGGCGTTCGCCCACCGCTCCAACTCCTTCTTCTTCCACGGCGGCAGCGAAGGCCTCTTCGCTTCCAAGCCTCGGCCTTCCGCCGCCGCCGCCGCCGCTGACGGCAACGGCAACCTCACCTCCGACGACGGGCCTATCAGCGGCAAATCTTTCATCCGGTTCGTCATTGTCTTTTCTTCTCTCTTTTTTTGGCTCGATGTGCTGCATTCTTGCTTGGTGTGGACTAGCTCGTTCCTTTAGGGCGATCCGGATTTTCCGCAGCGCAAAAGCAGTCTGCGGCTGCGTTTCTGCTTTGACTGGCTCATGCTGCATCGTATGTTGGTTCATTGCATGAGGTTGATTGTTGATTAGAGTTATGGATGTATGAATGATGATTTTCTGAAGTGATATTTTAATGGAGGACGGAAAAGAGCAAGAAGCATGAGAGTCTAGAAAAATGATGATTGCCTTTCCGTTTAGCTAATGCGACTTCGTGTGTAGGTCCTTTTTATGCGACGGGGGTTATTCAAGATTCGATTGGGAACCATTTGCGTGGAGTTTTGAGCTGTGAGTGTGAAAGGTGGGGACGATGGGTGGACAGGGAGAGTGAATTTGAAAGAAACACGTGCAAATGTGGAGAGCTCTGTCATCTTTTAGGCAGCAAAAAGATAAAGAGGAGCTACTAAAGATCAGAGCTTTTGGGGTTGATCTTGCATTTACTAGGATTTTCAGTAAAACGTGCAGGTTTTATTTTCGGCCAACGATAAAATTTGCAAGAATAACAGGTTTGCAATTAGCTAATGAGTACCAAGAGGTATCTGTGGAGGACCTGATTATCTTCATTAACAAACGAGAATCATCCACCCTGATAAATGCTTCTCAGCTAAGCAGTTAATAAAATTTTATACTTCCTTCACTTTTTACTCTGTGGGTAATGATTATTTCTAGGCATTTATTTGGATTCGGATTTCTGCTCAATAGTTTCTTCTTTCTTATGTCTGTTTTTGAAAGTGTCTTTGGGAATGTCATGTGGATCTTACATGTAGTCCAAAGTTATAGTACGAGGTTTAAGGTACTTAATCTCAAATATGACCTGTGCAGGTTCGAGTCCATCACCTTCCGAAGGACAAAAGAGTCTGCTGAAAAGAAAAATGAGATGCAGCAGAGAACTGGATTGGTTGAAGCTTTAATTGTTGATGTCAGAGATAGGGAGAAGATTGGTGGCGCTTATCTGAATTCGAGTATGATATGTTGCACTCCGGATCTCGCTAAGGCAGGATCCTGCAAGGTAGGAGAGGTGATCATTCATCAAGACCACAACAATCCTGATGGACCTAAACGAGTTCAGACTTTCTTTGAAGGGAAAAATGAAGAGGCTAAAATGGAGCTTCACACTGTGGAGATCAACAGAACTGGAATGTACTATCTGTACTTTATGTTTTGTGATCCGGAACTTAAGGACTTGTCAGTCAGTGGAACAACAGTTTGGAAGAACCCGGAGGGTTATCTACCTGGAAAGATTACTCCCCTGATGACGTTTTTTGGCCTCATGTCTTGGGCGTACCTTGTTTTGGGTCTTGTCTGGTTTCTCCAGTTTGTGAAACACTGGAAAGACGTAATACAACTTCATTATCAGATTACGGCTGTAATTGGTCTGGGGATGTGTGAAATGGCCTTCTGGTACTTTGAATATGCAAACTTCAATTCCACTGGATACAGACCTATGGGAGTCACTGTATGGGCAGTAACTTTTAGTGCTGTCAAGAAGACTGTTTCTCGTATGCTACTTTTAGTGGTCTCGATGGGATATGGCGTTGTGAAGCCAACCCTTGGTAGCATAACCCCTAAAGTACTGGTCCTTGGCATCGCATACTTTGTGGCTTCAGAAGCTCTTGAGCTTTACGAACATTTGGGAAACATAAATGACTTTTCAGGAAAAGCAAGGATTTTCCTGGTGCTACCAGTCGCTCTTTTGGATGCCTGCTTTATTCTTTGGATCTTCTCTTCATTATCTCAAACTCTTGAAAAGCTTCAGGTAAGTTATATACATCATGTTCGCCTCTTATCACTAGTTCTGGCGAGCCCTGGCTTGCAATAAGTAGGCATCCATCGAATAAAATCAATTAGTTTCTAGTTCGAGCAAGATTATTATGGACTTGTATGCATGGGAAGTCTGTTGTTAGTCTGTAGGTTCCCCATGAAGTGTTCATATGCGTGTGTTATATTTAATCAGTAATCAATTGGCCTTTTATTTGACTCTGAGGTAATTATTTTGGAGACAAACGCATTCACCATGAGCATATAAAATGCATTATATAAACGTGATTATACATATTTAATTTTGTCAAGTCACATAGTGATACCAGTGACATCAATCCTCATTATTTTGAGGTCATCAACATTTGGCATGCTTTGCGGATCTGTTCTAAGTGGCTACTTGGCCGACTGGACTCCAAAACCTCTTCTTAGCTGAACACTTGACTGAAATTCCAAGTATGTCAAAATAGCAGTAGCAATGTTGAGAGCGTATGATATACCGAATTCTATGAAGACTAGAGATAGATATGAGCTGTGGTTGCACCCACTATGGATTATATCCTTCTCAGTACCCTTCTTGGAAGCAAGGAAAGTACGTGGTTTCTTGGCTGGGTTATTGTCCCACTACGTAGAAATGTGGTCAAATAATAGCGCCAGAATTTAATCATGCAAGAATTTAAGTTATGAACTTCCTAATCTAGGCCCACTATTTTCACATGCATTTACCTCAATTTTACCTTCCTTTTTCGCTATGATGCAATTGATAGGATTTGGTTAGGTGGTTTATTTTTGTTGATGGTATTTCACTACTATTTGCTGTATAGCTGTTGCTTCACAAAGTGGATATATCTTAATAAATTTTCTGGAACCATTGAAGTTAATTTATAGACTGCGTGCATTATCTTAATTGTCTTTTTCTTCCTCCCAATTTCAGAACTAATTAAGATATTGTATTGTTTTATCACTTTGGAGGACAGATCAGGAGAAGCGTGGCCAAACTTGGGCTTTACCGCAAGTTTACCAATTGCCTTGCAGTTTCAGTGCTTCTATCTATTGCTTGGATTGGCTATGAGGTTTTTTGTATTTCTCTTTCCGACTTTGGTTCCGGAGGCTTGTCTGCTGCATTTATATTTTCCCTCTACTCCTTTTCCTATATGCATTTGGCAGTTGTTTGATATTGGCCTTTCTAGCAAATCCTTTTATAATTTTCGGTGCTTGATGTTTTCCTCGGCTGAACTATATTTATGCTGAAAACAGAATCCTTTGTTCTTGCATAAATTATAATGCCGTTACTCATACATGATCAAAGCCGATAACTTTTTTGCTGATCCTCTATTTCTTATCAAGCAGACTGATTGATTGATTTTCTTGTTCCTGACACAAATTTTGACAGCTGTATTATAATGCAAGTGACCCTTTGAGTGAACTGTGGCGAAGTGCTTGGATCATCCCTGCTTTCTGGATTTTGCTGGCATATATTCTCTTGGTGGTGATATGCGTTCTTTGGGGTCCATCGAACAACCCAACTAGGTACTCCCAGAAACTTGATTCCTATCCTTTAGATGCTGAGTGTTTTGTTCGATTTTTAGTCATATAGAGCTCTAAACTTTCACATATGCATAAGATTGGATCATTTCTGTCAGTATATAGTGAAATTTAGGAGGCATCCAATAGGGTATTGGCGTACACAAACTGAACTAAACTAGTTGCATTACAATGCTACTGTTTTATTTGGAAACTGATTAAACTAAACGTTCCATGCCTACTTATTAGGATTCTTGAAAAGGGGCCAGACTTGGAACAATTAAAGCAATGAGCTTTCAGAATTTTATTTAACGCAACGCCAATCTTGCAGATCTCTGCACCTCATACAGTTAGGCATGTCATTGCTGTTTAACCCTGTGCTGATTTTACAGATATGCCTTCTCCGAGGAGCCCGGGAATGACATAGAAGAGGAGGGTGTCTTGCTTGCTAGTAGTGGAGTTATGGTGGCTCCTGAGTTAGCTACCAAGTTGGAAAGAAAGGATAGGAAGCTGTCACTTCCAGCCGAGCATCATGTTTTCAGCATCGGAGAAGTAGTCGAAGACAAGAGAGAATAACACCTCAATCTCATCGTGCAATCTGTTACTAGTAACCAGTGCAATTAACAACTGTCAGGAACTAACCTTTGACAGTGTATACTTCTTCAATTGTTTTTTTTTTCCCTGTAGAAAGTTCTAATAACGAGGAGAATTAGAATAAAGTTCATAAATGCCATATGACAATGAGGGAAGCAGGGCCAGGATCTAACTTATTAGACAGTTTGATGTAAAACTATCAGGCAGATGAATGGAAATCGCTGATATCTGAGGTGTAAATACAATAAACTTTACAAAGCAAAAGGTATAAAAAGCTGCGAAATGTTTCATTGAACTTGTACCTCTCTGTGGATGGGCTTCATTCCTCTAAGCTATTGATACTCGAATTTGAACTGCCACACTGGCCGAGGATTGTGTTGGTAACTTCTTTTATGCACTTGCCTATACTGATTGCAGGATAAACCCATGAATGGCACAATGACTAGTAAGAGGAACTTTTTTGTTCAGGACTTGTCAATGTTATGCGCTTGATCACCCAGCACCATCAGGTCTTGACATCCCAGGAGAAAGCCAAGTTCTAACACTTCCCATTTTCCCTCTCAGATCTACCATGCTAGAGCTAATCCAACACCTGCATCTCCCAGAGCTTCAAATGAGTCTTGACTGATGTGAATATCTCAGCAATTTCTGGCATAAATTTTCTTCTGAAATCAAATCAAACTTTGAATCTAATCACTATTGTAACGATACAATAACTCCAACCAAAATTAATTTCATGGCACTTTCTGAATGTTGGTGCACCTATCATTAGGTTGTCCGTGGACAGATTTTTCTTTGTTTCTTGGAGCTCAGTCACCCACATATCTCAAAACTCGGTTTCTCCCTTGTTCCCAAGGACACTAAAAAGCCTTGATGCTGTCATCCAAAACCATCTTCCCCATGTTCCTATTTAAGTTAGTCAATGTACTGCAAATATCGCCAGTACTTTGGGTGGACAAACCTCCTGAGTAGAACACATCAACTGTATCCCTCAACTCAATCCAACTGCAACCAGGGCTCTTCCTCAAACCCTTCTCTTTCATGGACGCCCTCAATTGCACTGCCCGATCCTGCAACTCAGCTTCTCCATAAAGATTCAACAACTGAACATAATTGCTTCCTATGTGTGGTTCCATCCTCAACAAGTTGGAAGCTGCCACTTCCCCAAGCTCAACATTTTTGTGGATTCGACATGCAGACAACAAACAGAGCCAAACACTTCCATCGGGTACCATGGACATGCTTTCTATGAATTGATAAGCATCATCCAAGCGTCCAGCTCGGCCAAGGAGATCGATGATGTTTACATAATCCTCTATTTCGGGCTCAATGTGATACCCCTCCTTCATCAAGTCGAAAAGTTTCAGGCCTTCCTCAACCAAACCAGAATGCCTGCAAGATGAGATCAATGACCTGAACGTTACTATATCAGGATTTATTCCTAAGATTCTCATTTCATCAAATAGTTGGATCGACTTAAGGTAGTTCCCATTATATCCGTAACCAGATATCATTGAGTTCCATGTCACCAGGTTCCTTTGTGGCATTTTTTGAAAGATCTGCTCAGCATAGTCGATGCATCCAGATTTGACATACATATCCATCAGTCCGTTCTCTACTTGAAGATCCCACAAAATTTCCTGTCTTACCAGATATCCATGGACACTTTTTCCTTTAAGCAATGATGCTAAAGATGAAATCGCAGCAAGTACTGTTGTGATGGATACAGAATCTGGTTTTTGACCTTGCTCCGCAATTTGAGAAAAAAGATTGATTGAGAGTTCAGGGAGATCATTTCGCCTGTAGCATGACATCATGGAATTCCAAGTTACAAGGTTCTTATGCGGCATATTAGCAAATAAAGCTGCTGCTGTATCTGGCAAACCACATTTAGAGTACATATCAATAAGAGAACTCGATGCAAAGGTATCGGATTCCAGTCCACTCTTTATCACCGATCCATGAATGGCTTTACCCAGAGAGACATTCTCTAGCCCTGCACCAGCATCAATTACACTTGCCATAATATTCGAATCTGGTTTGATCCCATCATTTTCCATTTCTTTATATAAATCAAGAGCCTCCTTATACTTCCCATTTTGGCAAAAACCTGATATCATGGAACCCCATGCTACCACGTCTCTCTCTGTCATGCAAGAAAAAACCAAATTAGCATCTTCAATGTTTCCACATTTCGAGTACATAGTCAGCAGTGAACTCTGTGTAGCAACATTCTTTTGTAACGGTCGCTTGCTCAAGTCTGCATGGACTGATCTTCCAAAATTATGAAGCAGAGCCATACTGCAGGAAATTAAAATGTTTGACAATGTGATGGAATCTGACTTCGTACCACTTGCTCTCATCTGGTTATAAATTTCCAAAGCATCATTGACGCAGCCATTACTGACATAAGCTGAGATCATAGCATTCCATGACTCAATTTCTCTCTCTAACTGAGAGAAAAGACACTGTGCATCTCGAACTGATCCACACTTTGCATACATAGTTAAAGTAGCAGTAGAGACATAGGGGTCATTGAGGAAACCCATCTTAATCACATCACAATGGACTTGTCTGCCAAAACACAAGTCTTCACCACAGCAACAAGCACTTAAAGCACTACAAAAAGTTGCCGATACAAGGTCCAAATTTTCATTCTTTGCTAAGGAATAGAGTCTCAAGCTATACTCCCACAAGTTATTCTCAATTAGCCTACTAATCAATACATTCCATGCTACTACATTGCTGTTGTCCACCAGATTATCAAACAGAATGAACGCATCCCTCAGTCTCCCACAACTTGAGTACATATCAATTAAAGCAGTTTCTAGAAAACGGTCACCATTGAACATGTTCCTGATAACATATCCATGAATTTGCTTCCCCTGTGAAGATCCCAAACGACCATCACAAACACCTAACAGAATGGAAAGAGAATACTCATCAGGTCTTACACCCAACAATTGCATTTGACCAAATCTATAGACACCCTCCCCAAGACGGCCATATCTAAAGTACCCATCTATTAAAGAGTTCCAGATTGTGACATCCTGTATCGATGCTTGACTCTCAGTCAATTCATCAAACACCCAGACGGCATCATGTAAAGACCCACATTTCACGTACATGTCGATGAGTGAATTTGCTATGTACAAATCATTTTGCATACCCAAAGCCAGAACCGAAGAATGGATAGTCTTTCCATAGCAAAGGTTGGAAAGAGAAGCGCAGGCTTTGAGAAGAGAAGGGAAGGTGAATTTGGTGGCATTTACGGGTGAATATAACTTCAGGGCCTCTGTGTACTGAGACTGTTGGACTAAAGATTTGATATTGGAATTGACGAGGGACGTTGAGGGAAGCGGTTGAACCAGGGTCGAAAGTCTCCGAGTAAAAAAGAATGGGTTGAAGTACATGTCAACACCATCACTCCAACTGCATTCAATCGAAAGAGAAGCAGAAGCAGATTATGAGATCCCAGCTTGGGAAAGAAACTTTTTACTTACGAGGTCAACAACCTACGGAGAAAATAATGTCTTAACCCGGAAAGAGAAAAGGTGGTAGTCTCAGATTTATTACTGCTATTGATATTTAGAGACAGCTCACAAGGTTGACTCTACAATAATATAGTCCCAAACAATACGATACATTTCCTTTTCCCAAACTGGATAGGTTAAAAATCTCGAGTGCATGTTTTTAAACTTTTAGAGAAAGCAAAATTAAATCTAAAAATATAATCAAGATGCAAAATATATAAAAAAATACATTCAAGTTATTTTGTTAGTCCCTTGTCCAATTTGAAGGATGAAAAATGTTGACATTGCGCTTGCTTAATACCTTTGAGGTCATGGTGTTGACATGACAATATATGCACCACGCCGAAAATGGGCCAAAAATAAAAGAATAAAATTTAAAAAGCTACTTTTTTCGGAAAACAAAGAAGAAGGGAAATTTGGAGAAATCTCGCACGGTTTGGGGAGGTCGGCACGACAAGGATCGGCAAGGGCCAACAATGATAAAATGAGTCGGGCATAAAAGCATTTGTTTCTTAATTAACCAAAACATGAGTTCTCTCTTTCTTTCTAAGAGCAAATCAAACCTTGCAACACATGGATGTTGGAGCAAATCCCACATCACTTCATTGAGATTTCATGGGGCCAAACATAAAATCATATTCGGTTAGGCATGAGCCAAACCCAAGCCAAAATATCACTCCGTTAATGTGCACATTTTACTCAAGTAGGTACGATCAATTGGCACATTTGTGATTTGTGAGCAAAACTGATTTGAGGTTCAAACTACTTGATTCCTACTTCACTTCAACTCACCTATCCGAGCATATAGCATATTGGACTCATCAAAGTCTCATCATAGTTAATATGAGTGAAACCAATTGCCATCAACATTGAGAGAGTTCAAGAGGCAATGAAGTCTCAGTTTGTAGGGTATATAGAAGAAGACCATCGCCATGGCAAGCATTTCCACCAATATGGCCTATTTGTTGACTCTTGAATTTCAAAATAATGTATAAGAGTGAAATGTCCCAAGAACTTGCGTGTCAGATCCCAATTGATGAGAGTTTTGAGTGACATTATACATGACAATTTCTGCTGATGAGTTACGTACGTACAAAGATGATCTCCTTTCTCAGAAACTTGAGGTGAAGTTGAATGTGGGTTCAAAATTGAGGAAAGATCCACTTCATCGACATGGCTCATTTGATGCTCGCCTTAGGAATGGATGAAACACATGGTCCACCAGAAGTCATAAACGGTATACCCTTGAATGTAGCAACACCTTTCTCATCAGTAAACAGATGCTGCACCAAAAACACAGTTTCAATTACAATTCCACAGAAGCCATAAATAATTCTTTTGGCTGAACACAGAAGCCATACCTATGAAGAAGAATTAGAGGAAGAAGATGAAGTAGAAGAGTGGACCACCTAGAGCAATCTAAAACTTCTAGCTGAAAAAGTCTTGATGATCAAGTAGAGGATAAACTAACAGCTAGAAAAAATACCGGTGTTATCTTCTCCAACTGCTTCTTCTTTGGGTTCAGAACTTCTTCTGGCTTTCCATCAATCCTAAATAGAGAACCAGCAACAACATATGAGCAAAAGGAAGCAAAAGTTTGGCACTTAAAATCTACACCAATATTTTTGCTAATATGTGTGTTTTATTGAATATGTTCCAAGCCAAAATTAAGCTGGAAGTATATGATTGATCAAATAGGTAAAAGCATAACTTTCAAGAGAAATAACAATTGCTAACTAGATGTCACATAACAAATCCTATTGCCAACTAATCTGTCTAGAGAATGGCTTTACAAATGTGTCTGCATATGTGGGTGTTGCGCATGCACGCACAACATACGTGCACAACATAGGTCAATCAATCTCAGTTGATCAACGCACAGGCAACATAGATCAGTCAATTTCAGGTGACCAGTCATGTATGAGCACGTGCAAGACAGGAAGGGCTTTTACAATGTGAATAGTAAAGCACACTTTGAAGTTGGCTTTAATCAAGCGTGCCCTTAATTTTTCTAAATTTCCCCATAAGCAGTTAGTTTGGTAATGTGCATATGCTTCCACAAAAGGCAATCAGCAACAGGAGGTGTTCAGGTAAGTAAATCTCAGACAAAGCTTTCCAGGCTCACCCAGAAAATGCGACCTGCTCCCCAAGTTTGGCCCCCTCTGGAGGCAGCAAAGGTTCAACAACCGAGTGATCTTCATTAGAAGCGCAAAGCACCTGAAAGATGACAAATTGAAATAAAATTTTGTGGACAATTGTCTCATGAGATCTTCACAAGTTGCAAACTATAAAAATTTCTGGGCAAGTAGGTGATTATCAAATCACAGAGACTATGGTGGCACACAACATACAATCACATGAAGAAACAACTTCCTCCTGCTAAAGCAGTCAAGGACTTCTATTTGATCAATAGTCTCACGAGCAGTCAGCTTATGCAGAAGCAAGACTAAAAAGTCTAGACTCAAAGCTGAACACTGAAAACTGAAATACATGCAGCCACTATTGGCAAGGGACAAACTGAAATATCTTCAATGGATACACTGATGCATGCAGTGCCATCACCACTGATTAAGAGATGAAAAATAACGAAACCGACAATTCTCACCGTGAAGCTATTGAATTTCTTGCCACACATAGGTCAATTTTGGCCAATCCAAGCTAGAAAGTACTTTTGGAGGAGCAAAGAACTTCTAATATGTTTTTCCATATGTGGCTTCCCACAAAATATAGTTTTCTTAAACAGGGAAGCTCAAAGAATGTAGAAAATTCACTGATATTCAAAGAGATGAGAGTAGAATACATACCAGGCCTTCAGACATAACATCCCTGAGCTTTCCCGGTTTTACATTTGTAATGAGCACGACAAGTCGGTTCTACAAATAAAAAAGAGAGAAAATTGGTCTGCTTCCAAAAAGTTTATTAAGCTGCTCATTACTTTGGCAAGGCAATGAGGTAATTACAATACCATCAACTCATCTGGACTGCAATATTTGACCAACCCACTAACAACCTGCCTCACTTTAGCCTCTCCAACATCAATTTCTTCAACAAGTAAACTGAACCACCAAATCAAGAAAGGAACTTTAAAAATCAACCTCTATACTTTGCATGACTATCATATCAGAATCAAAAGTTTACAAGACGAGGCAGAATAAAAGACTCTGATTAACAAAAGCTTGCGCTTTTGGGAGGGCAGTGAGAGGGTATCTCAAAAACACACCTATCAGCAGATGGATGCTTCCATGCTTTCCTAATGAGGCCAACCCGTATATTCAGCAAGCTCACATCAATTTCTTTGTCTTTGTCAGCAGGTTCTTTTCCTGGCGCTTTCTTGCTCTCTTGATTAGTTTGACCATCTACCTTGCCCTTTTTCTGATAGTTTTGACACACAGAAGAAAAAAAGTCAATGCATGGTAAACAAGCAGTATACTCCTAAAAGATCTTGCTCAATTGTGTGCAATGTAACTCGTGTCCCAGATAACTTCTTCTGTCTTTATTATTGTTTGTGCCCATCAAATTTTGGCATTGAACACAAGCCTTTGTACTGAATATAGTGAATAATCCGTCCATGTTTTTGATGAAAACTCTGTAAGAGTAAAGAGAGAGTTGCCAGAATTCCCTAAAGCTGCCTTACAGCTGACAAAAGCAAACTTAACACCCTTTTCTGTTACCCACAAGAGGAATGATGCACTCCTGTCATTATAAATTTTGAATATAAATGGTATTGATAAGTACATTCAAATCATCTTCAAATTTTCTCGGTTCATGTTTTCACTTTCTAAGCGTGTTTTTCAGTTGGGTGGGCCTCATCCCCACAACTTATAGACTTTCAATATAAAGACTAGAAGCAAGTAGATAAATAGATGGGTTATCAAGCTTCCCACCTATAGCTAATGTCATGCAGGAAAAAGCCGTCTCTAATTTTCTATAACTCTGAAAAAGATAAAATATTCAAAAAATTAGCAAAGACCTAAATGGGACAATCTAAAATTTTCAAAGAATTAAGGTGTTCAATTAAATTACCAACAGTAAATTACGATCAAATTACGAAACCCAAAAGCCATGCTTCAACAAGTGAGCATGTATGCATCCTCATAAAGCAAGAGAGTCACAAACATCAATGGTATAATTATAAAGAGAAAAGTGAACAAGAAGCATAAAAAAGCACCATCACAATGGAAGAAATCCATGATTTGAAAAAAAACATACGTCGCTTTTCTTTGTATTTGAGTCTACTTCTGACTTATCCGCAGTCTTCTTCGTTTTTGGATCCTCATCTGACTTAGCTACAATTTTGGGTTTCTGCCATCCAAAATCGAGCAATTAATCGACAAGCACATAGCATTACATGGTGCCAGCATATCCTACTCATGAAATTGAAAGCAAAGACAGAATGATGTCTTGTAATTAGCAGTCTAATACAATATATGGTCTTAAACCACCTCACCATTAGTCACAGATATTAAAGACATAAAAGCAGAACTTACCGGAGGTGCAAAAACAGCCTTCTCCAAGGTTATCTTTTCAAAAGATTCCCCAAAATCCTCCTTGTGCTGTAAGAATGAAGTATAAGACATAAGACTGTAATTCAGACAGAAGTAGTACGTTGATAATGGATTAAAAGATGCAGGAACCACCAGTCTGATGGGCACTGCAGGCCCAAGCCTGATACTGAATAAGATTCAATCAACAATCCATAGCAAATATGTATATGTATAATATATTTATCATTAGGAAGCAAAAAGAATGAGATTAAGGAATGGAACCATTATTATGAAAGGTTAATGGGTTCAAACCACACCTGGATGTAATCAAACCATCTCATAAGATGCGGAAACTTTTGCCTGTCTGTACTTGAAAGGCCAACCTGGGAACAAGAAAACAGTCAAAGACCATCCGGTTTCATGTTCAGATTGGTACTAGGCCATGAAGCCTTACAAGTATTCAAATTTTGGAGAAGCAGCATTGCTGTACATTTTAAACAACGAGTACTGCATACCACAGAAGAATGAATTGTTGAGAAAACAATAATATCAGCTTCAGAGGGCGTGACTCCATTTCCTAAGAGAACTGATTTTGTGACCAACTCTTCATTCAATTTGTTGAGGGCATCAATGCATGCCTCAGTATTCCCAGGGAAGCTCTCTGCGAATTCTATCCACTTTGTCACCTACAACCAGAAATTGCGCTTTTGAATCTGTAAGTGGAGAAAATTCTAAGATTTTTGAAAAAAAGGGACACCTAATTGGTAGCATCATGCGCAAGATATAGAAGTAAAATTAAGATTGCTTTGAAGTTTTGTCTGGTCAGCTAAACCTTTCTTGTGTATGATGTGGTGCTTCGGAACCATCTTCTAGATGGGATGGCATCCCTCATTACCATTCCTTGTATTTTTCTTTTTAACTTGAAAATGAAGATAGCAGTAGTGGAACCTCCAAGCACTGACATTTATCTTTGCTCCAGGCACGTTTCCCTCAGATTGATGAATTATTTCCTACTGCTGAGTAGAATTTCATTAAACAATACAACTAAATTTACCTCTTCATTGTGATCGGCAGAAGCCCCATTTGTTGATGACTTCAAGATGTCCGAAAACAAGCTCTTAATATCGTGTTCACCAGCCTTACTTAAGAAGGCCGTCTGCAAAAACCGATCTTTCAACTTTTAGAAACTAAAACGGCCATGGAAAAACAAGATGCAGGACCCTTTTCCTGAAGAAGGGGTATGAATAACTTAAATGGTCTACAAAAGTGCAACTAGATGATTTCACCACGAAGCGCCCTTTCTATATGGGATCAAATTGAAAATCGAGCTTCGGATAGGACCCGAGCAAGCATTAGCCAAGTTATGCGCGAGGCAGGAGTCGAAAGAGCAATCCAAATCCACGACTGTTCCAAGATCAAGTGCCACTAAAGGCTAGTCCATGGAATGACAGGACGCCATCTTTCCCCACCTAGAAAGCTGCCGACCATCACTCCCACCGTAAGATGATCCCAACCACTTCTTACATGCTCAGGGCCCTCACAACCAACGACTACGAAATGCCTCCCCGTCAGCAGCGATCGGAACAGATGCGCATTTGCCCTGGTCTCGTGCAAAAAGAGAGAGGGAGAGAATCGAATCGAATCGGTCGTAATCGAAGAGGGTCGAGGAGCTTACAGGATCCGAGGAGAAGCGTTTACAGAGCGCGGACACCATCGCCTGCTTCGCACCGAGACTCGCGGCCATTGATGTTGTCGGATGTCTTCTTCTTCTTCTTCTTCTTCAACTTCCTTCTTCTTCCTTCTTCCTTCTTCAAGTTCTCAAAATCCAAATTTACAGAAATGGAAGATTTGCGCGTGTCATGGACTCTCAAATTGATGAGTAGGGTTTATGGGGTTTCCCAATCGTTGGGCTTTTCAACGAAAGCCCAACTATATTTGATTAAGGCCCATGGACAATGTGAATTTTGCACAGGGAGCCTTCCTTGTTTTTTTTTTTTTTTATGGAAAATGGAAGAATTGCAATATTTTCTTTTCGACTTGTGTTTTTTTAAAACGAGTCTGCACAGGGCATGGATATGCTCCCAGTTAGATATGTCACAAAAAAATAGAAATTTTCCAATTTGAATTTCTTAAAATACGTACCTCTTCAATTTTTCGGAATCATTTAAAAGTCATTATTTCTACTTTCCATTTGCTTAACTTGGATCTTAAGACACTTACTACATGCATGATAACCATTTCGTTTTCTCTATTTTCAATTTTTTTGTTTTCAATAGCAAGTTTAGAATAGAAATCTGTTTGGTAATATAATTTCATTTTTTTTATTTCTAAAACGAATTTTTAGTCCATAAATAGGTTTGAAATAGAAATGAGAAATAACTTTTTTTTACTTTTCAATTTTTAGAATAAAAATGGAAAATAAAAACTCTTTTTATCGTTTGCCCTTACTACTAGCCACTTGTTTGCCAACTGTTGCCATCCACCCATCGACCAGGCAGGAGGGAGAAAATTTGGTGTCATTATCAAATGCATATTTTTACTAAAAAAACTTGCTCAATGAAAAGTCATAAATTGATTTCTAGAATAAAATTGTTATCATTTGCACTTTTATTAACAAAGACGCACTTCATGTATTGTCTAGTCAGACATTTATCATAATTGCAAGCAAATCACGGACAACCTTTCGGCACTAGAGCACCTTTTAACAACACTGTGTCGCATGAGGTTATTTATACATACAATCGCTTACAATAGGTCCAATTACTTTGATAAACCGATATAGCTATTCGAGTAAAGCGTGATGCTGAGGTCATTAAAAGCGGGTGATGAAATTTTAATAATGGCATCTATTATTTAATCTCGTTAGCCGACATAGTCATGCAACTCCAAAATCATTCATCTTTTTTACTCGAAAAATCTCGATGAATCGTACCCGTATGCACTACTTGAATATGGATCATAAATAAATAAATAATCCAATAGGAACCGAGAAAATTGAAATTCCCCATTCGAATTTTGTAACGCCCAAAATCATAGAACAGAGTCATGATCATTAGGACGTAATTAGCAAAACTAGCATATAATCATTCCCCTAATCATCTTTAATTCCATTTGCAAGGAGATTCCCTTTCTGCGGAGTCCTTGGTGATTTCATTGCCTTCGGTTCATCCCAATCCTCATCTCCCCAGCTCTGATCCCAACCTTCTCCTGCTGTTTCCGATGCTCCTCCTCTGCTGGAGCTCGCGTTCGCCACGCCCATCTCGAGCTGCTCGTACGATATCTCGCCCGCCCTGAGCGTGGCTGCCGCCGCCCCCCGCGACTTCCAATATGCCAATGCCGCTGCGAGAATAACGGTTCCCAAAACGAAAAGTGCGGCGCATGCATAGGAAGAGAGCTGCTTTGGAGGGTTGCTTTCCGAGACAATGTCAATGGCACAATCCCAATCTCCAGCACTCAACTGTATAGAAGTATTTGCACCAACTTTGCCTGTCAGGTTTACCTGAAATGCAAGTCACAAGGACATGGCAATCAGGAGAGGAGCCTGCTTATGTAATAGTATGCCGCCGGTTCGCGTCGTATCGGATCAAACTTTTGGAGAAGAGAATGTGAAAGCCGTCGGAGCTTACCGTCTCCCAACGTCGGTAACCCAAATCGACCGTTTCGAGAGTGACATTAGCCGGTAACAAAGTGATGTTCACTGTCAGAGGAATCTCTCCATCGTACTGGACTAAAATTGAAGTTTCCTCTGTAGCTGCAATGAACAGAAAGAGTCAAGTTTGAGCATCTCCTTGACATTTTAGGCAGTATAAAATCTTAGATCAAGTTCAGGCCTTTCATGTCGCGCTGAGATTAAGTTGAAAAGCGCAGAGAGAGCGATTTCGTACCGTCGGGATTGTGATGGAGGCAGGCGTTCAAGTGCTTCGCTAGGCAACTCTCGGACGGCACCGAGCACTTTCCGGCAGCAGCAACACCGGGCACATTCGGAGCCGGTGGAGTATCGGGGACGTCGGAGCCTCCTTTATCCGATCCGGACGTAATCGAAGGTGGAGGAGGCGTAGGAAAGACCTGCATCGACAGAAACACGCCGAATCAAACAATCGCCTGCCCTTCGGAAACCCAGAAACGAATTCGATTCTCAAGGCGTCGCTGATCGGAGAAAGATGCATGTTCGTACCGTGTCGATGACACAATCCCCTCCTCCTCCCTCCAACACGATTGAAGAAATTCCTTCGGCATGCGCGGTGATGTTAACCTGAAACAGATCATGACATTCCATCATGTCATGATGAAGACGGCAACCACTGGTCTCGGCAATCGACTACACATCCTGTCGAGTTCTATGTCGAAGAAGATGACAATCACACGAGGTATGAAGGAGAAGGTATGGGAGCTCGCTCGCCTTCTTTTGTTTCGCCGCTTGAATTTCGTCGACAGTGATATTATCAGCAGGCGAGAAGCTCACGTTCACTTGCAGAGGAGTCTCTCCGCTGTTCCAGATCACAAGAAACGTTCCGTCGGTACCTGCAAAATGAAAGGATCGGCTGAATCATTTCCTCCGCCTGTAAATCTTCAAAGTCTCCGACTTCTGTAACGACGACTGCCGACTGCCGACTGCCGAGCGATAATTCAGTTAAGTAATCGACTCATTTCGCCGCCGCACATCGATTCTGGTCGGAACAAAATCCATACGAGAGGATTGAGAGCCTTAGTGAGTATCGACATCGATCTGCAACGTAATCAAAAAGTCAGGCCTCGTTTTCATTTTACCATTTTCGACACATGCCGTGAAGATCTTCCCTTGGCAAGTCCGGGACAGCGGCCCTGCCGAACAGTTCTCACCGCCGCTCGAATCCAACACATGCCGGGCCGCCTCGGAGCTCGGTTCATCCAAGCCAGCTCGTGAAACCTGCTTTCCCGTAACCATTCGACCCGGCATCAAGAAGGACTTTCGACTCGATCGAGAAGGAAGAAAACAAGAAAGGCAAATGGAACCAGTGGAGAGATACGCACTGCCACTCCGATTCTTTCCTCTCCGGGAGGCTTTCCGGAGGAATAGCCCTTCCAGGAGCCGAGAGACGCGCCGCACCGTTGCCACAGGATCACGACCAGCACCAGGGCCGCAAGGACTCGATATCGCCGCAGCTTCTTGGAGCGCATGATCTGGCGACCGTGTCGTCTCAGGAAGGACTTGGCTTTGGACCCAGAAAGGGAAGACAAACCCATGAAGAAGAAGAAGAAGAAGAAGAAGCCCTTCTTCCTCCGCCGCTGCTAGAAAGAGGCTCGCTCTCGTAAGCGGTTGCTGTGGCGGAGCCGGCAGCTGTTCGCATCGTAGCGTCCGAACAGGAGGGGCCCGCCAAAGAGGGTTGACTCTCGAGTCTTGACATTGCAGCAGACGACTGGCATCGGATTCTACGGTCTTGGTCGTGAGAAACGGGGAACGAAGCTGCCCTTTCGGACGTATCCGGAAGTCGGGTAGGATGAAGGCAATCGTATAATCCAACGAGAAAGAATATTCTATAAGTTATTTAAGTAGGGGCGCAAGAAGATGTATTCTGTATCTTGACATTTCTCCTTTATGTGAAAATCAATTTTTTTTTCTTTTTTTTTTTAAGATCAATTTGATGACCAAGGCCTTAAGCGTGCTAACCTCATGCGTATGGGACGGCAGATATTTTGAAAATGTAATTGCGCGTGACAAAGGAGGTAATCGGTCAGATGGGATGTAAGGATTGAACTTGAGAATGAATTCAAGGACATATTCGAAGAATCTTCACACTAATATCAAGATCGTTGACGTAACCCCATGCGTATGGGATGGGAGATATTTTGAAAGTGTAATTGCGCATGACAAAGGAGGTAATCAGTCAAATGGGATGTAAGAATTGAACTTGAGAATGAATTCAAGGACATATTCGAGAATGTACGTGAAATTATTGGAACAATGAGCCTCTCATCTTAAATAGACTAGGGCAGAATTTGGCTCTTATACCATGTAAACATATCAAAACTAAAAGTTAAGATTTTTAGAATAGTTTAGTCGTGGTACTACAAATTTTCACAAAAGCTAACAAGAATCTAATGCATGTTGACTTAGCTGCATGTTAGTACGCTAGTTCTGAATTAGAAGTATCCCATGTCACAAGCATTGGACTGCCATAGATGGAAATTGAAAAATTGCATTATCTGTGCATAAATAGACAACCCCACATAGCTTTGCCTAGACAACTTTCCATGCTCGCATCTCCTGCGAAAGCCAGGCTCGTAAAAAGAATTGGATATGCGTCTCTCGTAAAAGCAAGGCTTGCAAGAAGAATGGGTTATTTTTTTCCTGATCATATTTTATTATAATTTCACTTTTTATCATCGATTTTTTAAAATAAGAATTCAAAAAAGAATACACGGGAAGGATTGGCAAGAAAAGGTAAGGCTATTACCAGCCCCATCTCCCACCATTTGCGCTGCGGGTCAATTTTTTGAATGGGGAAAAGTTTCCCCAATTCAGTGCAATAGCCCCACAGGGGCACAGGTTCCCCCCTCCCTCGGTGTCCATCTCTATGCTTAATAAGAAGATATTTTCATTTTTCAATATATTAATTACATATCCACCAAACATGATAATTTCATTCGCTCGATCTTGTCAATATTAAATTTGCTTCAATGCACGCTTATAAAAAAGCTATTTCTAAATTTGATGTGCATTAGAAATTTTATGTATTTCTCTGATCATAAGAAATGTTCTCTAGCAATCTGTTAATGAATTTTTGCTAATTACCGATGCAAATTTCGACGGTCCACCCATCGAGGGGCGGATCTTTAGATCATAGAAGCCGTGAATCTTTACAACTTTTATTTTTTTAACCATAACACGAGATTGTCTCTGTGTTTTTTTTATTATTAATTATCTGCCGGCGGTCGAGAGTGGAAAGGAACAAGAAAGAAAAAAAAAAAAAGAGAGAGGCTCCGACAGCCGTGACAACGTAGAATCTCCAGGCGCTCTCTCTCTCTCTCCTCCCCGCGAAAAAAGAGCAATCTTTTTTTTCAATCAGCTGACGCCACGCCCCCCAATCCTAGCGAGCCCAAGCTTCCGCCTTTGCCTGCAAATTCAGTCTCAAGAGGAAGAAGAAGAAGAACCCTCTTTCTCTCTCTCTCTTTCTCTCTCTACGGCGGATGAAAATGGCCGGCGACGAAATGGGGCTGGTCCCACCTCAGGCCGGCCTCAACTCGCAGCTCCTCTTCCAGGACGACGCCTTGCGCTTCAACAGCCCCGCCCGGCAGAACCGGGTGGTCGGCGACCCGGTCCCCAAGGGCCGGGATATCCCCTCCGCCTTCCTCGAATCCCGGTACTACCCCCCTCCTCCGCCGCCCCCGCCTCAGCAGCCGCAGCAGCCGCAGCCTCAGCCTCATCCCCAGCCCCCCTCCGAGTTCCGCCACGGCCCCTACGCGAGCAACCCCCGCCCCGACGCCGGCGCGCCGCGGAATTGGTCCGACAACAACGACTCCAGCGCCGATGGGTCGGAGGGCAACGACGAGGACGAGGACGAGGACGACGACATGGACGAGGAGGAGGAGGAGGAGGAGGCGTTTGTAGGGTTTGTGGGCGAATCGAATAGGGGTCGGAATGATGCTAATAGTAACAAGGACGGCAGTGGGGGTAACGACAAGAGCAATAGCAGTGGTGGGGTGATGAAATTAAGCAATGGGAAGACGAAGTTCGGGCCTTTATTCGGTAAGTGACTGAGAGGGTTTCCGCGTTTCAAGTTTGTGTCACTTGAAGTTCTCAAGTTTGGAGCTTCTTCTTTTTTATTCTTCACTACTGTGTTGATCATGAGTGGTGGTGTTCTTTCCTTGCTTCTTCTAGGGTCTGGTAGAGAGGTAGTTGTAGTGTCCGATGGCAACTGTGGACAAGTTGCGAGTGATGCGAGAGGGAGCTGCGGCGAGATTCATCAGCAGCGAGTCCGAATTGGGAATTTTGAGAATGCAGTCACTATTGCGGAGCCGGACGGTGATTTGTATTACTCGCAGTATTTGCGAGGAGAAGGATCTGTTAGAGGACAGAAGGATGCGATAGCTGTGGACAGTGGTTGTGGGTTTAGCGGAAGAAAGGATGGTGTGTTATCCAATGATTCAGGAGATTCGTTGAGAGACATTTTCTCAGACCCTTTTACGTAAGCTCAATCTTTTATCCATTTATCCTGGCATATATATGTAGCAGAAGAGCTTTATTTCCTTTTCTCAGGTAGTTAGTTTGATTGGGGTGGTCATTGTGCATGTGTTGAGAAAACTACTAATAATCGAGATATTGTTCTTACGTAGTTTCTGGAAGTTAGGCTGATTATCCAGTTTATGGGCTACGTATATGTAGCTTCCTAGATGATTTGTGTAAAATGTTGGTCTCTTGCTTGGGCATGGAGGTTATTATGCATATTCAAGATAAATAATTTGTGTCCCCTGTTTGCGAAGAGCAGCATTGTTGGCGAAATGCATGTTGTATGTCTTTTCGTCATTATTTCTAATTATACTGAGTTAATCCAGTGTTCTTAGCTTGCATCCATTATGTTTTTGTCTGTTGCGACAGATTCTGTTAAGTGGACTTAGAGCCAGGAAAATTGTAGATATTGTTCTGAATTGATCAGGTGGAATATGACTTATAGAGCAATGACCTCTTATATAATGATGTTCTTCTCGTGAATCTTGTGCTGTTAACGCAAGTTGAAGCCAACGTAACAAATATCTCCTTCAAATTTCCAGTAATAGCCAATTTATTTTTGTTTATTTCTTTGTTTCAGCTTAGTTGTGTTCAAAAACCTCTTGTGGGGCTCATTTCATTCATCCTTTTTTTTTTATCGATGAAATGATAGACACCTTGAGGTCCATCTGAGTTGTGAAAATTGAAGGATTTAAGACATTTTCTTAAAATTGAATATTTGTATTGTTTAAAAATATTAGTCAGAGGAAAAGTTTTTATTATCAACAGCAATCTACACTTAAACATTTTCATTGCTATATTTTTTATTCGTCCATTTTTGTAAGCAATAGATACGATCATTTTTAGGAAAATGCTTTTCAAATCGTTTATTTTTCGTGAAATGAACGTACTTTTTTCATTTGCTTTGCAACTACCTTGCTACTTTATGGCTTTTCATTTTCAATTTCTCTGGTACAAATTAGGCTATACTAAAAATGTCGATTGCCAAACGGAACTACTGATACATCATTCATCTCTACTTTCTGAAACCCAAACAAGTCTATGATCTAGCACTTGCATGTATACCAGCAATTCTCTTCTGCTGTGAACTTGTGTCTGAACACTTGTAATTCGTTCTGATGGGGGAACTGTAAGGAAGGTACCTCTTGCTAAAAGCATGGGATCGGAGTGAAGACGTATGACTTCTCTATGTAATTCCCTTTAATGATCTCTGACAATGATTATAGATTGTGGCTTTTCTTGGTTGTTCTCTATTTTCTAGTTCATATTTTTTTCTCGGTGAATATCTGTTGTGACCATCTCGTTTTAAAAATGCAGGGGAGCTCTTATGGATGATGCAATGATTTTGCCATGTGGACATTCCTTTGGAGGTGTTGGAATACAACATGTAATTAAGATGGTGGGTTCTTCGATATTTTGGTATCCATATTTTGATTGAGATCTTAATTTGAGTTAAAACATATTAACACATGGGATAATATGGGGACTTAATGAGTCACTCCTGTGAACTAGATTGCGGTTAGGATTGTCGGAATGGCTATTTTGGAATAAGATAGGACTATTAAGTGTGCAAACTGATTTACAGGTATTTCCTTTTTTGACTTAGCATGCATAAGACATTGGCAAATAACGGTGTTGCATTGGCAAGACCCATTCTTTTCCAAACTATTCCCTATGTTTACCCTTTGTAAGTAATTATTGTTGTGTTACGTATCCTCCAAATTTGAGTTTGTTAATTGTTTTCTAGGTTGTATCGGAATATTAGTTTCAACAATCTTTATCTTCCTACACCGGCACCTAAACGTCAGACTATATTGTAAGGATACTGACAAGTTAATGTAATGGTAGAACTGAAAAGCTTGACTTTGTTGTATACATTCACATGCATCCACAATAACACACCATTTTTGCTCACTTCAATGTCACTACCTCTCTTCCAACCAGGATCCTCTAGCATGACAATCATCTCAACCTGTATGCAATCTGTCCATAAATAAACACAGCTGAGAAGCAAAGCTTCTTAAGCACATTGTGAAGTGGCAGAGATTTTTCAAGATTGCTAGGTTAAATCAAAATTCTACTCATGCACTTACTAGCATTATGGTTTTTGGGGGTTGGCACATGCAAGTGTCATACCAAGCTGCTTGGTGTAACAGCTGTTATGCAGATTACCATAACGTTTCTCATCGAACTGTTTTTTCCTTGTAAGCTGCTATTCCTTGACAGCGAAGTGTCTTCTGATTTGCCTAACATGTGATGCCCCACTCTGGTCCTTGATCGAGGACAGTGATTTAATCAATATATCTTTTCTATTGCCTATTCTTCACAACCCTAAAATATTTGGGATCAAAGGAATAGAGGTTGTATTTTTCTGGTGTTTATGTACATTAGTCCATACTAAAATATAATCCTTTACTAAACATGACGTGGTATATGGTACATCCATGTGAGTTGTCTAAATCACTCTTTACTTTCTTCACTGTCTATTGTACCATAGGTTGTTTTCCTTTTTCATCGTTCAAGGTTCTTATATTAGCCAAATTACTATTCTGATTTTGATTTGCATAATGCATCTTCAGAAGGTGTGTCCCTCTTGTCAGCTGTCGGTATCGGAAGACTTAATATTACCTAATCTCTGTAAGTGTAATCTGTTATCTCCAAGTAATGTATGGAGAATTTTAGATCATGAATGACTTGTTCTTACCTGTGTACCATGCTACTGTTTGCAAGTTATTACATGAGATTAACTTGTCATCCAGATGGTTGATTTCATCTGGTGCCATTGAATATCAAGTGGATGAAAGGATGTGACATTTGTTGTATATTATCATTTGATGTAGTCTCAATATTATATGGGAAGTTAAAATGTAATATGCAGCTGATATGCAGAATATATGTTATGTTAGGTCAAGTGAGAAATGTGTGAGTGCATCTTCAAATTCAATTTGCGACAAGAAAGATTGGCTTGAAGTAGTACTTTGTGTCATTTTATTTGGGACTATATATTGCAGTTGCATTCAAGCTGAGTCTATAGCCTAAGACTTTCTGATGTCAAAGCATGTCTACTCAGTAATTAATTTGATTCTGTCTATTTTTTTTTTTAATCTTATCTTCCATGCAGCTCTTCGAGCTGCCATTCAAGCATTCCTCCGGGAAGAGGACTTGCTCTTCCACCGCTCATCCAAAAGGAGAAGAGAGAGATTTGACCAGGTTGGCCTCCATTGTTTATTTGACACAATGCAATAGAATTCTTCAAGGGCATCGCATGTGGTGCTGCCCTGTGCTTTGTCCTGTATGGAAGTCTTATTTCTGTGTTCATAAGGTCAATAAATTACCGCCTGTGCCTGCTCCATCTCTTGTTTAGTCTTTTAATGCCCTTATATTTCATAGGGTATGCAATTTGTGCTCATTCTGGGGTTGAGTAACTTGTCAATTATGTTTCTGGATGCTTGTGTGTTGGTATAGTTCTCCCTTATGTTCCCTTGCCTTTTTTAATTAGAGTGCTTCTTTTGTTTAGGAGAAAGGTAACTGCAGCGACTCAAATCTCATGGATACAACGAGAGGAAGAGGCGTACAGTTTCCATTTGCCGTGACTGATCGCGTCATTATTAAGGTTTGGTCTTTCATAAATTGAGTGATTATTATCTGCGATACAAATGCCCTTAGAAAACATAAATGGATGAACATTGATTCAGGGTAACAAGAGGACGCCAGAGCGCTTTGTTGGACGTGAGGCAGTCGTAACAACACAATGCTTAAATGGATGGTTGGTTAAATTTTTTCCCCTTCCTCAGTTTGGTGCATATTTTTTCAGATATACTTATATATTCCAAGCAGCTGTGATCTGTTCTCTGCTTAAAAATCATACACAGCAAACATCAAAGTTATTTGGCACTTCAAGGGAAGACCTTGATGTATTCCTACATGCTACTGTTTTCTTTCGGAAAATGTTCCATGCTTCAAATTATAGTGAGATTCTCTTCTCTGCATGTTGCTGCTTCGTTGACATGTTAAGCTCCCCTTACAGGTATGTGGTGAAAACATTGGATAACGCAGAGAGCGTTAAATTGCAGTACCGATCACTTGCCAAAGTTCCAGATGACTCTTCCTTAAAAGCACTGTCAAGCAAGCTGAGCTCAAATTGGCTCTAGTTCTGTGATGCACTGATGTGAAGAATCGGCAATTTTGGCAAATCCTATGCCTGCTGTATGTGACACATAAAGAAAATTTTTTAGTATTCCTCTGTTTGAGAGGCTTTGTACTCTGTACACAGCACGGCAGTGTATTTATCGCTAGAGAATGTATCAAATTGGGTTATGTACATTGTTGCAGCCTGTGAATGTGACAGAGAGTTAAATGACTTTGCACATATAAATTCCATGTGGTTGATTTTGCCCCATATAACTACATCTTTTTGTCTGGTATATTTTTTTCTCGTCAGTTTTAATTTTGTAAGGACCACTGGCTAGCATGCATGCTAGTACAAATTAGGGGTGTGCAAAAGGACTAGGTTTACTTGGGAACTGGACTAGACCACTCAAAAAATAGGGTTGGGAACCAGTTCTCAGTGAAATCGGTCTAGGAACTGGTTCCAGGCAGAAAGCCACCCGGACCGGTTTTGGAACCGGTTGTCGTTAAAAAAAATAAAATTGAAAAGCCCCTAGCTTAAAAAGGAAACACCTCACCCTTTGAAGTCTCAATCACGAAACAAATTGTTGTTGGAAAAGCAAAAGCCAAGCTCCCTTGTTTCGGTGGGAGGAGGAAGTGGGGGAGGAGGTAGAGGGACTGGCCAAATCTAGAGCGGAGGCGGGGGGGAAGAAGTGGGGATGAGACTCGGTAGTGGAGGCGGATTGAACCAAGGCGAGCAGACTATATCCGCAAGCGTCTTCTCGGCCTTAATAATTGTCGTTGCTTGTCGCCATCAATGGTTACTTGTTGCCTGTTGCCTCAACTCGCTCTTCAGTCAACATAACCAAGTTCACACCACCGCTAGGCTTTTTACTGCTCCCTACTATGAGACTGTTACCCAAAATAGATCCAATGAAAAATAGGGTAGACCCTATTCCTAGACCGGAAAAACAGAGTCGGGTCCAAAACAGAGTCTAGTGCAAATAGGATTTGATACAGGGTCCAAAAAAGTGGAATTGATTATAACAGAGTTGGGTACAGGTTCTAAGTCCGGACCCTACCCACCCTAAATCCGATTACCCCTAGTACAAATTTGGTGTATGCTTTTTGACAAAAAGTTGTCAAGACAATGATTTGTGATCAGTCACTTTTTAGCTTTGGATGTCCTAAGTGAGCTTGTTTGAGCAAGCTTTAAAAAAAAAGACGTGCTTCTTTTATCTTTTCAATTTTAAAAAACGAAAAGAATATCCTAAGTTTTTGAGATTACGAATATATAAATTTATATTCAAGTATCGTTTGTATGAGTCATAATATTCAATAGAGAGCAAAAGGTACTTGAAAAGCTTGTGTAGCTTAAAAAAGATCTGGAACCGACAACAGCCCCTGGATGTAAGGGAACAATTTTTCAGCTGTTGGAAGAAGATGATCTCCATCAACAAAAGAAGCAATTTCGATTATTTCGTCCATTGAACTTCCAAGCAAAATTGCTTGAACACTGTTAGGGTATTACTAAACTTCAGTACAGACTGACCTTCGAACGATATCAGCTTCTAACACTACACTGAAATTAGTCACCCAAATTGCTATTGTTACATTAACAGTCAGTAAAAAAGCCTACTCAACTAGATGAAATCCCCGCCGGTTCACGAGAGGATGTGAACATAACCCGGGCAGAGTGAGGGATCAAAGGACAAATACAAAAAGAATGAAAGAAATATAAAGAGTTTCAGTTGAAGATCGATCATTAACAGCAGGACACGTTCTCCTTAGCCAGTAGAAAGTTGCATGTCGAATAGATGGAAGCTGCAGCTGCCCGAACTGCCAATTCTCTCTCGGAAGTGTCTGGCTTGTTAGATCTGCAAAACGCAGAAAATAATTATCAAGTCTCATGGAAAAGCAAACTACTTTCATGTGTAACATAGTTGCTAGAATAACAGAATCTCAAGTATCGTAATCTGAATCAAGAAAATTGCATCTTATGATAAAAGGACAGCTCTTGGAATTCCTATCCAGAAATCTTCTAAAAAGAAGACTAGACCAATGTTGCCCTAATTAACTCCATATGAAGATATAGCTTCAAACAAGAAGCATGCTAGATTCTCAAAAATAATACAAGATCAGAGCATCCATCACAAACAGGTTGCATGGGCATTACACTGCACAAAGGTACAGGGAAGAAGAGCAATTAAGTACGGTTTAACTTCCATCGATGCTGATATTTAACCACTTTTCACCCCATACTTTTAAGACAAAATCCACAAAAGGATATTCATTGTATGCATTGTTCATTGCAGGACACACAGGAATACAAAAATTTGTGGAACCTGCCTGGGACCTCTATGAACAGTGATGATAACCTGACAAGCTGTTTGCTTGTTTCATTTTTTTTAACCGTTATAGACAGGTGTCATGGGACTCTGAATGGGATTCTCTAAAATAGCTGGTAAATAATTGTCTAAAAGATATACCTAGGGATAATATCTGCAGCTCCCAGGTTCTCCGCACTGTGAGGCGCATTCCACTGGACATGTTGCAGGCCATGTTCACAATGCAATTGCATCTCTTTCACTTGGTTCAGCCAGATATCCTGAAAATTCATAAAGCAAGACTAAACTAAATACAATTCAAATCAATTTATAAAGAAATACAATTAATCGTCACAACTAAGAGAGAGGAGTTTGTAAGACAGTTGGTCATAAAAACGAGTGACAACATATTTGCAAAAAAAGGAGGGACTCTGGTGCTAATCAGAGGATTATTCAATCTTCAGATCATAAAAATCAAAAACCACATAAAGAAACAAAAAAGGAAGTCAAAACCAGAATGGACAGCGAGACACGTAAAAGCTATCAATAGTGGAGTTAGAACTTGGCCACCAAAAAGTTCCAATCACAATTTGTCCTGTTGAAAAATTTGCAATTAACAAGAAGAATGTGGAATACTCACAAGCTGTTGCTCTTCTTCAGTAAGTGCTTTATCCATCTGACCAAAGAGGGTACTCCATTTCGATAGGTGCATGTCAGCAATCGGACTTTTGATCTGGTAAGGATTATTCTCTTGATTAGATGAGAATTCCTTTGATATTAGAAAAGGCAATTCTGTGTTGATCACAGCCTGAACTCTCTTTTTACTGCGTTTCAAAGCTGCAATTTAAAGAGAGCACATCATTAGTTAGACAGGATAGTCAACTTAGATCCTAACCCCCTACTCTAGCAACTACATGCAATGGGGTATTACCTGCTAGGCGTCCTTTGATGTCTTGATGCAGTAATTCTAACCATTGAGAAGCAACAGTTGCAGCTGAAAAATATCGCACTTTCATTTGTCAGCTAAAACGACCCTTATATTGTCTTTTACAGCAATGTAAAATCCACTCACTACCCAGAGCTTACTGGACAATGGCATGCGAAAACCAAATTCACGGCAGAATCCTCCATAATGATCCATCCATTAAAAAAAAATGATAAGAAAGCCAACAAATAGGAAAACCATTCCCACCCAGAGACAGAAAGTAATAAAGAAAGAAACAAAACAAGGAAGTACGATACAGATTGTTAAATTGGCAACATAAGCATCCAGGAAGATAGATTAACTGAATTGTGAAACAAGTATAAGAAAACATAGAATAAACACTAGGACAGGCAGAGAAACAAACACGTACAATAAAAGGCTTACCTTTAACAGAAAGTGAAGTAACACTGCTAAAAGCAGTCGAGTCTTCATTGGACATAGACCAAGTAATCTCAGATGCTTTACTCATTGTTGATGACAATCTCAGCGCCAATCCGTCATCCTGACTAATACTGGTTGGGTTTGAGTCAAAATTCTTCTTGTACAATCCTCCTACCATGCCCAGATCCCCATCTTCTTCTTCATGCACTGAAATGAAAGATGAAGACTTGCTCATCATCGACGTGGGGAATCCAGTGGTCTGCTTCCTCTCAAATAAAGCACTTGGAGCCACATTTTCGGATGAATAAGAAAGCTGGTGCATTCCTGAATTATCAGAACATCCCAACCCCTTCCCATAACCATTTTCTTTTGTTTCACCTTTCGAATGACCACCATGTTTATTCCCAACATGGCTATTTTCAGCCCTTCCTGACCTCACCAATGCCTCTATAATGGAATGGACTTGTTTTCTATTCCTGACATGGTTTATGATCCCAGGATTCAATTCATTGAGCAGTCCACTTGGAGCAGCAATCTTGGTGAACCTATCTACCTGTTCTTTCTTTGCAAGCTCCAGCTTTTTCTTAAGAACATCATTCTTACTCTTCCTACCGCGTTGTTTCGGGATTGGTATGCCCCCATGAGAGGACGAGAGAAAGCCATTTTGCTTCATTTCCTTCCAAAGCCTCAGTGAATCTTTCTCCTCCAATGGGCCAGTTGAACTAGCGCACTCAGATGCATCTACAGGCTTCAACTGATCAAGATTCTTGTAAGGGTAAAATGGATTTAGATTCACAGAGCTGGAAAGGTCTTCTGCATCGAGATTCAAGTCAAGGCCCTTCGAGTATGCATGCTGATCACTTGCTGTTTCATGTTGTCTGAGCAAAGAGCCTTCATAGGTTTGCTTGGTTTCTCCAGTATGCTTGGGATTGACATCACTTTCCAATTTGTTGGTGGAGCAGATTTCAGTATTAAGATCAAGTTGTGAAGGCTTACAATTACCCTCCACAGGTAAAATATTTCTTTCAGAATTATCTTCTTGAGAACCATCTATAATGGAGGTGACTGTCTCCTCGGTTACCTGGGATGTGCCTAGTCCTTCACCACATTGAGCAGAAACTTTGCCTCCCTCATCTCTCACAGACTTTGGAGGATGGATGTTAGTTCCTGGTTCAAATTTTGAAAATCAGGTACACTATCATGCACACAAAATTTCAAAAAAGCCCTAAAAAAGTAACAACATTGTCAATGTCCACATCTCCACTCTTGATATAGATGAAATTGCAAAGAACATCGTTGCATTTCTCTGATATTCTGAGTCATGACACTTTGAAATGAGGCAATGCAATTTAGTTGAACTCGGGGTCTACAGCATTTCATATCAATCTACATGTTTATGCGCAAATTTTGCATCCTCTCATTTTGAAACTCACTATAAGAATAGCTTGAATTATAAGGTATATTGAGGATAAACAACACCTGGAAGAGAAAAAGAAAAGAGAAAGACGGCAGTTTTCCTTCAAATTGAGACCTAAATTTGAATCCCCATCTCTCCACTGAACTCAAAGAACAAGTGCACAACAAATAAAAGAGGGAACAAGATTACCTTCGCGACGCAACACGGATTTCAAATCCCGCATTTTGACACGCTTGCGTGCAACTTCATGTTTCTCCTCAGTCACCAGATGGCGCTTCTCCCCACTCGACTGATAAACCCAGCATCAGCGACATGGAGACAGGAAAAAAAGAACAGATCCCAAAAGAATCAAAAGGATGGAAATGAGTAAAAAACCAACCTTTACAAGTGATTTAGGCGACGCCGAAGCCCGATCAGAAACACTTCCTGAATCACACTGATCCTCCATTTTCTTCCCGACCCACTTCAAATCCGAGACCTTTGACACCGACCCTCGTACAAAAAAATCAATAACTCCTCCCGGGTATTCAAAAACTATGGACAAACAACGAAAACACAACGAGGGGCAGTCCACAAAAACTGCAAAAAGTCTTCTTTTGAAATGGGTACGAGTTCTCTCCAAAGGGAAAGACGAATCTGCCTGTGAATTTGCAAGACAATGATGGTGGGGTTAGGGTTTAAATGAGAAAGATCTGGAATTGACAATTGGGGCAAATCTTTATTTATGTGCCTGGTTTTCAATGCTCTCTTTTGGATTTTGAAACGCAGGGAGAGCGCGCTTAACAGACGCTGCTGCTGTTTGCTGTCTGATCCGGCGATTCTTTGCATATATACAACAAGCGAATCGCAACTTATAGTAGTTTAATTAATGCTTTGCCTTTTTCTCTTTCTTTCTTTTTTTTATAATCCTCCGAGGCTATAAACAAACAACGTGACGGAGAACGAAGAAAGTTGTCTTCTTTCCGCTTCTCCTTTCTTGATTTTTTCAAATTCAAATAGTTTGGAGGGACTTTTTTCGCTGGGCCCGTTCGGCTCACGGTCCCCCTCGGCGCGCACGCCGCGCACCTCCCCATCCGTTCAAATGCTGGTCCGGGCCGGACGTTGGCTGAGCCCGCTTGTGTCTCTGCTTGGTCGAAGGCAAGAACCGCTTGTGGCTGGACCTGATGTTCGTAGCTGTGTTGGACCGGGCCGGACCCAATTCGATGGTTGTGTCTTTCGGTCGAAATCTGCATTTGAGTGGCTGCTGAGATTGCGTATCCGGTTCTCAGACATGTTTTTCTTGCTTCTGTAGTTTGATGAGAACAAGGTAACAAGCCCGGTTCGAAACGCATGAGGGGCGTGCTCATTGCCGCATCTTTCAAATTCAACGCTTATCACGGTGGCCTAGAAGGTTAAGCCAGCACAAGAACAGGGAGATTGCTGTTCCTACTTTGAGGATCAGTACTGCCAAGAGCGAAGTGCTGCCACTTTGGATTCATCTAGATTTGTAGGCTATCCGAAAACAGTCGTTGGTTTCTTGGACAAGGATGCTGGTAGATTGTCGTGCCAAAAACCGACTTCCCTTACATAAGAAATATCGAGCTATGTGGCACTATAATCATCAATCATGGGAAGCACTTCTTCAAAAGAACGCATTTGCATAACTCACAGCACGGAACTGAATACGCTCACGAGACCATTTGGTGACTTAACTTTGTCTGCACCAAGTTAGTAGATGCATGAGCAGCAGTAACAACAAATCCAGACTAATTTTGAGCCAATGCCTCCTCCGTGAGGAATGACATTCTTCAGGAACCAAATGAGTAGAGAGTGACCGCACATGCAAAAGGCTCAGCGCTGAAACACATTATTGTCCAACAAATTAGAAAGCTGCCAATGCGATTGCCTACATTATCGAAACACCGGACATATTCTCTTATGTAGACGATTCAACCTCAAATTTTCAAAAGATGCAGCAAGGACATCCAACCACCAGACGAGGTCGCAACTTCAACAGCAATGGAATAAACCATAGCTCCTTCTACCTTCTGATATCTTAAAATCTCTCCCATCATGGAGACCTCAATGCAAACCTAAAGAATGAAACCAAATCCCAGTGCTTAAGGGCAAACTTCCCACGTTTAACAATTTAGGCGAGGCAGCATTTAGTACGGTACATAGACACCATGGACAGCAAACGTAGAAAGATTCTGTAAATCTCGCCATACTAAAGGATATCTCATTTGCCGGGCTTCAAAAATTTCCCCTTTTTCATCACTTCACGGGAGTGAAATATTTGTAATCTTCTCCTTCTCATTGTGGCATCACAATATTTAAAAATTCAAATTGAGCTCACGTATTGACTGTACAAAGCCGCAAAATACATGGATTTTATTCGTAACCTGCACTTTTTCATGGTTCATATGGCCTATAGACAAGGTGACATTCCAGTGCACGTTCAGGGAAGCACACCGATGGCCGTAACCTTGCTGCTAAATGGCAAGGCACATGTTTAAACGAAATTGAATCCATGACACTATTATTCAAGGTACAATGATAAGATTTGACATACGACATCAAGGCAATGTCATCCTGCGCTCCCAGACAATGCAGACACAATTAACCTCTTAGGCATCCTCAATTCTGTACCCTAACAGGAAGCGGGCAGAATCGTCTTCATAGAAATCAACCACTTTCATCATGCCAATTTTCTGGTTCAACCCATCATACTTTGGAAGAGAACTGGCGAAATTCACGTTAATCATTCGGCAAAGGAGCGATATTGGAATTTTACTTATTTAATCAAATTTCCCAGAGATGCCACAAAGCAAAGTCCTGTGCTAGTTATACTACGCCGTAAGCACGTTACCATTTAGGATTGCTAAAGACTCCAACGGCAACGTAAACCGATAGCTTTCATTGGGGGAAAAGAAAGAACCATCAAGAGGCCATCGTACTAAAAATTCAATCCCTTGTACTCTATGAATTATCTATACAATTGAAGCTCAAATCATTAAAGAATCATCACCAATCAACCTCAGTGATTTGCACCGAATGCTGCTTACATTCGAGACGAAAGAATCAAGCATCCCCCCTTCCCGTTCATGATTCGAACCCTACACTACAACCAGAAATTCTTGAGCTGCGATCTAGCGGATTCTCGGAAGCTCTTCACCTTCATCAGGCAGAAGTGCGTGCTGCACGCCCCCAAGCCCGACCCGACCCTGCAAGTCTTGAGCAGATAGCAAGCCGGCCCGCAAGTAGCCCCCTTCCCCTGCACCACCAATCCCCAGACCCTGGTCACGTTATCTGCTGCATCGTCGTCGTCATCCTCGAGCTCCTCGACATAAATCACGCCTTCGGGCTTTTTGACCTCCCCCTTCTCCCACTTCATCCTCACGCGATCCCAATACTCCTCCCCCACCCTCTTCTCCGTCCTCAGCCTTATCGACTCGTCTCCCACGCCCCCGCCACCTCTCCCGAGGCCGCCGCCGCCGCCGACGCGGCGGTTCTCGTCGTAGACGTGCACGAACAGCGGCGCCTCGCGGAGGTTCCTCACGATCTCCACCACCGAGCCCTCCATCCAATCGTCCAGCTTCTCGTGCGCGATCGCGGTGCCCTCCTCGAACTCCTGGTACGGTTTCGGCTTCCTGGGGATGGAGGACCCGTGCCTCAGGACCGGCGGCGTGGAAACCGAAACGGCGCGCCGCATCTGGGTCCTCGACCTTGCCCTATTGGGCATCGTCAGAGAACACGGTCGCGACGGGCTCTGGTGATCAACCTGGCGGGAGGGGACGTCGAAGCGGCTCATGCAGCGCTGGCCGCCGCAACGGACACCCAAGGACGCCATCGTCGGTCACCGGGAGGCTCTGGAGAGCGAGCCCAGAAGCAACAAACCGCAGTGGATCCAAAGCTTTTCCCACTTCTTGATCTGTGAAAAGAAAGGTTCTTCTGGGGTCGGATGAAACGATGATGAATGGGTGATTTTCTTGAGGTTGGTGGAGGAGGGAACGACAGAACGAATCCGAATCCGAGTCGAACGAGGACTAATCCAATCTTGATCGATGGGCGGTCAAGAATGGATTGCGATTGGGGGAAAAAGCAAGAACAAAAACTGGAATTTGGAATTTGGAATTCAAAGTCGGTGTTTTTGTAGGTGGAGTTCGCATGGATCCAGGGCAGATCGACGTCACGACTGGGATGCTTCCGCTTGGTAGCTGTACTCGCCACGCAAATTAAACTAATCCACCCGAAAATCTTGAAGGTTTGTTGCCTGCGGTCGGGCGCACTGGGCTTCGGTGCACCCCTTTTGCTCCCAGCCAATGGCGAAATTCCGAAGAGAAAAATTCTCGGGAAAATGTAGGGCCTTTCTGAATTCCTTGGTTCAAAACTATGGTAGGGATTGGTGGAGTATGATTGAACGGATATCTATTGACTGTGCATAGAAGCGATGAGCTAAAATTTAGAATCAATTGAGAGATTAAAATTAACACGTGAATAGTTAAAAAAATAAAATATTATCTCAAACTAATTGCGTTCTTTTGAAACGATGAAAATAATCTTGATTGAGTGCTAGAATCAATCAAACTCACAAACGATGAAGCACCGATTTTTAGAATGCATATCATTATTCGGAATTTCAATTTTAAGATTTATCCATTGAATTAATTTGAGATTTTTTCCAAAAGAGAGAGAGAGAGAGTGAAATTCTATTGGCGATTGCAATCCGCGTCTCCTACTACCGGGTGCAGACGATAACACCTTCCCTTGGCTCGCAACGCCACGAGGTGGAATACCAACGGGAACGTGCACTTTTGTTCCCTCCACGAGGCTCACACGAGGCGCGCGTAACCGTCCGGCGTGACGTGGATCGAAAGTAATCCGGGCCGTCCATCCGAGCCCACCGGACAAGGTCCCTTGAGAATCAACGGTCTCGATCCTCAGTATGGAGATCGCAGCCCCACGAGCTGGCGTACCGCATTAAACGCTCGGCTGTCGTTTGGCGGCTGGAGCTCCACGAGTTTGCTGACGTGGAGGCCGGTGGTTGGTGGAGGGAGGGGGAAAGCACGGGCTGGCACGCGAAAGCCGCACGCGATCGCGGTTCGCCACAAGCCGAGGCCAATCCTCGAGCACTTCCCGTCCATTGAAATCCGACAGGTGGACACGTGGACCGAGTCGTGCGCCACGTCATCCTAGTCGGGGGTTGAGGTGGTCCGAGTCAAAGAGAAATTCTGAATTGACAAGAAAAAGAAAAAGAAAAAGAAAAAGGAAGTGGTCATAGGGCGCGTCGTTTCTGACTGGGGACCAACGGGGAGGGGCTCTGGAAATTTTTCACATGGAAAATGACATTTTCATTTTCCAACATTTGGAACGTGAACCGGTCAAATTAAATCAAAGTCGTCCACATGAAAAAAGAACATTTATGATCAGAGAAAACAACGTGCTTATAGTTTTGGAAAAATATCTTTTAAATTAATCATTTTGAGTGAAATGAACGTGATCTTAACGAAGAAACGTTGGTTTGAGATGCTTATTGAGCTATAGGAAAATTGAACCTGGTGAGACACTTATTGATCTTTCATATCTATCATTCTTTTCTTTTCTTTTATTTCTTTTTTTCCTTCCATTATTCTCAAATAAAATTTTATTAAATAGTAAACTATACTAAAAATATTAATCTAAAATATGTAATGTATATAAATACAAAATATAGTAAATTTATATTACAAGATAGAAAGAAATTCGAATATATAAATAAAATAGGATTAAAGAAAAAAAGGAAATTATCGTTATTTGTTGTTATTTTGAATTTATTATATTATAATATAAATAATAATTTTAATTTTATTAATTTAATAAATTAGTTTTTCAATTAAAATAGTTTCTATGTTATGAATATTAAAAATCCTATTCACATTTATCCCACTTCTCTCATGAGATAATTTTATTTGAACTAATATATCCTTATTATATGTGACTTTATCTTGTTTGAGTAGACACTATACATTGAATAGGATAAAATTTATCATATCTTGAATTTTATCTTGGCTACCAGACGTAGCCATAGTGTATTTCCTTTGGTAAAAAATGACTTGGTAATACATTCACTGGCAAAGGCCCCAAAGACCAATAAAGGGAAATAGGAAAAGAAAAGAAATAAAAATTTAAAAAAATGTTTGTGTTGGATCCTTCCATTTTACGCCAGTTGTGCAACATATAATAGCTAGTGCTAATTATATTGCCACATCAGCACCTCTTGGTGAAAATTGCCGAAAAGGTTTATGACCAAATTAATCAAATTAACCACTAGAGTTTGACCTAATGGCCACATTTTCCACATAAGAATGAGGAGGTGGAGGGTTCAAATCCCCACCTTCTTAAGAGGTTGGGGTGGGGATGATTTAGTTTCAGGTGTAGATTTTGACTCCCATGTCTTGTAAGGATGTAAAGTAAAAATTTGAAAGTGAAAATTAAAATAAGAATAGAGTAAGATTGATAAAAAAAAATCAAATTAAAAAGTTTAGAACTAAATTGGTCATTGTATGATATGTTTAGTACTTTTTGTACAATTTTCCTAAGCGAATACAATATTCTTGTGGTTGTCATTGAATAGCAAAGATTATCAATATAACTAATTTATCATACGATATTACTACAAATCTTGTAATCTGAATAGTCCTATTCTTATACGTTGACTTCTCTCGTTCATTTATATTATAATTAATGTAAAACTATGACAGCATCCTTCTATGGTTTTATTACAATGACTCCAAACTTTTGGCCACAGTTTCAGGAAGATGACGATATATATATACGTCCATATCCGGGACTGTATAATTCCCGTTTCACATATTGCTAAATAGAGGTCAACTTCGGTGTGAAGTTATATATATATTTCTTTTTTCTTTTTTTTGGGTGGTTTCGATGAGCCAGCTCGATGGTTGGTTTTTGCAATATGAGCCCTCCCCTGTTCACTTCTTTGAAAGACTCAAAGTTTAGAAGTGCCTTGCATTATAGTAACTCTAATAGTCTTTGGAGTGCATAGAAGAATACAAGCAGTGCAATGAAACTTTTTTCAAGTTCCATAGGGCAATCAAAGGAGCTCGCGAGGCGTTCCTGAAGAATCTTCGTAGGACCTTGGTTCAAGGAAGAGGCGGCGATCACCGTGTTCTATAAAGTGGAGGCGACCTGAGGGAGAGGACTGGCCGGGGATCATGGCGAACCCGCGGCCAAGCACGAGCAGAGGCATGGCAGGGTTTCAAATGGAGGGAAGCTATTGTCATTGCTTCCAACTTGTCCGGATTGCATCTCCAGGACCAAACTAGACATTCTGAAGAAACTAAGACAAAATGTTGGCATCAGACTCACTTACTGATTGTATACCATCATTGAGATGCATATATTTGGAGGGGGGCTTGGGGTTTGCAAAGCTGCCACAAGAACAATGGACGAATTCTTTGAATTTGATGGGTTTTAAAGATAATGGGCCGTCTACATTGGGCTAACATAGCCCATTAATCTTGAAAGGGCCCATAAGAAAGAAAAAAAACCCACCTAGACAGTTATTTTGTGGGTTGTTTCTTCAAAAAGAAGAGAAAACAACATGTTTTTTTTCTCTAAAAGTGTGTGTGAAAGAATAGTTTTGTTTTGTTCTCAAAGAAAAAATAATGAAAAAGCTCTCCTCACTTGATTTATTTCACGACACTGTAATAGGTGCATTTAATCTGTGGAAAACAACGTAAGCCATTCTTGGTGATGTACTTTACGATTGGTGATTCAAGTTCTTTTTGGCACATTTTTGTGTGTATTTTTGGTGTTACTCGATAGTTTGAGTTTTCGTCTTTTAAGAATTTATTTCCGTACTTGATTTTAGGAATCCGTTTCCAACATAATTTAATGGGCATAAGGACGCTAAATTTTATAAAGCTTTCAATTATCTCTCACATAAATGTATTGGTTCTATAGAGAGAGACGAGTTAAACTTGGGTGAATTTATCAAAATCTAAGAGCGGATAGGTCATTTCAAGATAGCGGCGCATGATAAACTACTCCTCTGCAAAGGACCTCTATTCTTTGTTTTGTATTGAGAATTCCTAACAATGTCCTGATTTCAAATCATCATTGATACGAATTGAATATAAATTCGCTTTGAAAACATGAAAGAGATGGTCTTTTGTATGAGTTTTCTTGTCGATCATGAAGCCGTGACTCGCATTAGGCTTTAACGACCGCTAACTATGCACTTTGCGACATGTTTTTTGACGGCCGAACTGGAGGAGAAAGTAGAGTACCTTAATGCATAACGAGGAGTCGTTGTCTCTGGAAGTTCGTTTTGGGCTTTGATTGGAAGAATCCGGGCTTCTCTGCATTGGGCCTTGCGATCGACGGAGCTGGAGTATTCAAACATGCCAGCCCCATGGCCCATAAGAAATTGCTGAACTCTCTTGTAACTCTCATGAAATACCATATCAAAAATTTCATCGGATGCAATTTGTATTAATATAAAGTCCACGATTTAAGGACAGACTGAGATCGCATCGACAAGGCCATTCGTCATGACTAATCCCGGGAAATGATAAGTTCATTCATTTAACTGATAAAGTACGTCTTGAGTTTGAGCATGTGAATGATGGCCGACCCGAATCGAAATAGAAGGCATGAATGGTAATAACTTACCTTGGCGGACGTTGGAACTTTCACATGTTTCGGTCAGCCACGAGTTTCCCTTTTTATTGCCCTCCTGAATCGGGACAATGTAGACCTTTGAAGCCTCGCCCTCCTAACATTAGTTTTCTCGCTTCTACCAACTTCAATTGTGCTAATAAACGGGGATGGCACTTAATCCAAAAATAAAAGAAAAAAATGAATTTTTAATATTCAAAACATGAAAATCCAGTCAGGACCGTGGTGAGTGATTCAAAAGGCTTGTATACAATTTGCACGATGGTCATCCATGAGCTCGGGACTTATTCATGTAAGGTACACCTTTCTCGTCATTATAAAAATCGAGATCAAGTCATAGCAATAAAAGTGTCTTAAGGTTCATTCATTTTACGAAAAATAATTTTTAGGAAATATTTTCTGGATTCTCCTACGTTCGTTTCATGGAAAATGAATTTATTGGAAAAAATATTTTCCATGAAGGAAAAAAAATCTTTTAAAATGAGAGAAATTTTTTTTCATTTTTTAAGTCAGCGCCGATGTAGACACTGGCCAAATTTGACTGGATAGACTGAATTGACACAATTATAAAAGATTTATGATTAAATTAGCAAAAAAAATTATGATTGAATTTGTATAACTGCAATAGGTTTAAGACTTTTTTTTGATAATCCTCCCCATAATAATATATGTAATAGCCAACAACAAAAAAACAATAGTTAGTTGAGGTTATCATCTCTTGTACAATAGCGATGACACAACATAAGAGTTGACTTTACTTGGGGATAATATTGCCTTTTCAAATTGTCATTCCATGACTTAGCATTAATTGATCGATTTGTTCTTAGTCCTCGACCCGTTTTGCGGATGTATGTGTCGCTCCTGTAAATCTGGTGGACCCTATTGGGCCAAATAATAAATAAGTAAATGCGATTCATTAATATAATATACCATATATATATGTATGTAATATTTAAAAAAAAAAAAAAGTGATTGAGGTTATTTATCTCTTGTACATTAGCAATGATACAATATGAGTGTTAACTTTGCTTAGGGATAATAATGTCTCTTAAAATTGTCATTCCGTGATTTAGCATTACCTATAGAATTGATCTTAGCCCTCCACGTGTTTTGCGGATGTAAGCGTCACTTCCGTAAATTCGGTGGACCCTATTAGGGCAAATAGTAAATGAGTATACGAGGATATGCATTCGATTCATTGATATAACATGAGCATTGACTTTGCTCGGGGATAATAATGTCTTTTCAAATTATCGTTAGATAGCAAGATTAGTAATATAACTAATTCATCATTCAATATTTCTACAAATATTGTAACTTAAATAGTCCTGGTATTATACATGAGCTGAGAAAATTTTATAGTTCCATCATCGTGTCCTGAATGGATTCAGAGGAACAGTTGATGCATGGTGTGTCCGTGACCACTTTCAAGGCTCGTATGCTCACGAGGCATTGCCGAAGAATCTACGCGAGGCTCTGGTTCAAGGAAGAGGCGGCGATGGCCGGGTTCCGCAAAGTCGAGGCGAGCCGGAGGAGGGGACAGACCAGGGACTACCGCGAAGCTGCGGCCAAGCATGAGAGGAGGCATGGCGGGGATTCAAAGTGAGGGAAGCTCTAGCCATTGCTTCCAACTTGTCCGGATTGCATCTCCAGGACCGAACTAGACAAGTCTGAAGAAACTAAGACAAAGTGTTGGCATCAGACTCACTTGTTGATTGCATACTATCCATGCATACTATAAGATCACTGAGATGCACATATTTGGAGGGGGGGGGGGTTTGGGGTTGTTTGCAAGGCCACTGCAAGAATAATGGACGAATTTTTGGAATTTAATGGGCATAGAGGACACAAGATTGTATAAAAGTTTTTGGTTATCCATCGCATAAATTTATTGGATTAACAAAGAGATGAGTTAATTTTTGAGTAAATTTCTAAACTACTCCTTCTCTACAAAGGACCTCTATTTTTTGTTCTGTAGTGTGAATTCCTAACAATGTTTCAATTTCAAATCGCCTACTCTGATTTCAAATTATTGATACGAATTGAATGTAAATTTGCTTCGAAAACATGAAAAAGTCGTTCTTTTGGGTGAGCTTTCTTATCGATCATGAAGCCGCAATTTGCATCAGATTTTAATGACTGTCGACTATGCCCTCTGCAACACGTTTTTTGACGACCGAACTGGCGGAGAAAGTACCTTGATGTGTAACGAGTAGTCATTGTTGCTAGAAGTTTGATTTGGGCTTTGCTTGGAAGAATCTGGGCTCTACTGCATTGGGCCTTGTCATTGATAGAGCTGGAGGAGCATTCAAACATGCCAGCTCCATGGTCCATTAAGAAATTGCTAAATTCTCTTGTAACCCTCATGAATTACCATATCAAAGATTTTATCGGATGCAATTTGTATTGATATGAACTCCACGATTTGAGGACAGACTGAGATTCTGTAGGGAACGATATCAGCCACGACAAGGCCGTACGTCATCACTAATCACAGGAAATGATAATTTCATTGACTTAACTAATGAAGTATGTCTTGAGTTTGAATATGTGAACAAGGACTGACCTGTATCAAAATGGAAGGCCTGAACACTCTGAACTTACCTTGGCAGATGTTGGGACTTTCACATGTTTCGGTCGGCCGCGAGTTTCCCTTTCATTGCCCTCCTAAAGTGGGACAGTAGACTTTTCAAGCGTTGCCATCCTTATATAAGTTTCTTGCTGACGACTCGCATTAAGAGGGTGACCTTCTACCTAGAAAAATGAATTGCAATGTTCAAAACATGGATCTCCAATCACGACCTAGGTGAGTGATTTAGAGCCTGCATAATAATCATTTTGTTTCTCTATTTCTTATCTTTCTGTTTTCATAAATAAGTTGGGAACAAAAATATGTTTGATAATGTAATTTCATTTTTCTATTTTTAGAATAAATTTTTACTCTAGAAATAGATTCGGAATAAAAATTATAAGTAATATTTTTTTACTATTCTATTTCTACAATAAAAGCGAGAAATAAAAACTATTTTTATCGCTCGCTCTTACTATTAAACGACTGCCTAACCGTTGCTAGCCATCCGCCACTAATCGTCCACCGTCCATCTACTGTTGCTTAAAAGAGAGAAATTTTATATTATTACCAAACGAATTAATATTCTGAAAATGGAAATTTTGTATCATTAGCAAACACGTATTTTTGCTCAAAAACTCGTTCTAAAAATACAAACAGAATTCTGGCCAGAAATTAATTTATGGAATAGAATGGTTATCATTTGCGGCTTTAAAGACCAAACACAATTTGCATGTTGGTGATCCATGAGCTCAATACTTATTCATGTAAGGTATGCCCTGTTGGGGAAAATTTGATTGTTGAAGAAGATGGAGAAATAATAGTAGATCCTTGATGTTTTCACGTGTGATAACGATCACTGTCCTTAAGGTATTATTTACCCCAATTATTATTGCTATCGGGTTTAGAACAAATATATCTCTAGGATATACACTAAAGTCGTAAAGAAACGAGTTCAGCAATTATTCGATTTTCTCTTGGTATTTCTTATTGAGTGTATCAAAGTTTGGTATATGAAAAGAGAATGAGAGAGTTCTAAAGAAGATGACATTTCTGAATAGTTGTGGTTGTTATAAATAATTTGTGAATTGATATCTATTCATAGACCATCAATCGACATATCTTTTAGGAATAGATACCTTATCTCTAATCATCACTACTATTCATGTCAAGAATAACTTCTCATTGAAACTATTGATAACCACATTTTCTTAACAAATTATTTCAACACATTTTTCTCACTGTTTATAAAAATCGAGATCGGTATGTAGCAGCAGAGGTGTTCCGGCTAAAGAGAAGGTGAAAAAGGCATGGCCCGATATAAATATCATATTTATGTATCTAATAGCCTGGAAAAAGAAAAACGAACAGGTCGCCTAGCTTTATCCATCACTCGTACATCAGCGACGATACAGCATGGCCATTCGACTGTGGAACTCCACCGAAACAAAACAAAAAGAAAAAAAAAACAGGGACGAAAACATAAAAAAAACGTAAGAAAAGTCAACCATATGTTTTCACAGAAAAAAGTACTTTCTCTCTTGATAATTGCAGCGAAGCAACACCGGTAGCAAGTCCCCCCATGAGCTCCCCGAATCCCCCCTAACACTTGAGCTGAGAAAATTCCCAAGTTTCATCATCGATTCCGAAATGGGCTTAATGGAACGGTGGAAGCACAAAGTGTTCGTGAACTTCCGAGGCCCGGACGTTCGCGAAGGGTTCCTGAAGAATCTGCACAAGGCTTTGGTCCAGAGCGGCATCAAGACCTTCGTGGATAGCGAAGACCTCCACCAGGGTCAAAGATTAACCCCGGCCCTCGAGAAGGCCATCGAGCGATCCCCTGTCGCCATCATCGTCTTCTCCCAGGACTACGCCTCCTCTGAATGGTGTCTGAAGGAGCTGGTGAAGATCCTCGAGTGTAGCAAGCTCAAGGAACAGATGGTGATTACCGTGTTCTATAAAGTGAAGCCAAGCCAAGTGACGCAACAAAGTGGGCACTATGAAGAAGCCATGGCCAAGCACGAGCGGAGGCACAGCAGAGATTTGGACATGGTGGAGAAATGGAGGCATGCTCTTTTTGTTACTTCCATTTTCCCAGGATTGCATCTCGAGGACAATTCGTGAGTTTCTGATACACTCTTTCTAGATTCTGTACATTCCTCCCATTTTTCATCAATTTTTCTCCATCTTTTCCATGCCGCTGTTCATCAAAGAGGCGGAGCAACAACGAAGCATGGAGGTATGGATGCATACATAGGGAGAGAGATGTGTATTGAAAAATATCATCTCTCTTATTTAGGTTTTGTTTATTTCGCGAAAAATAAATGATTTGAAAAATATTTTTCCTAAAATTAATCACTTGTATCGTTTATAAAAATGAATGAACAAAAAAATATTCTCATCATCCACAAAAATGTTCAAACATGAATTGTTGACTCTCAAGAGAGGAGTTAGATTTAGGTTGTTTTATCTCTATGAGGGACGACAGAAATCTAGGAGCTATTTAGGTCATTTTGAAATAAAAGACACATGATAATGCTTCCTCCTCATCTAATCTCTACAGAGGATGTCTATTCTTCTTCTTTTTTAATTGAATGCTCCTGATTTCTTGCCATTCTCAAATGGTCGATCTTCAGATCGCTTGCTTGACTTTCAAGCCGTATTAAGCCAGTGATTGGATCCATATAGTAAGTGAATAAGCTTTTGAGAATATGGAAAAAGATGGTCTGGTGTACGAGTTTTTTGCCGATCATGAAGTCTCAATTTAGCAATAAACTCATTTTATTGTAAGAAAACAACGTTGTGTCCGATAATATGTAACAAGCATTTAAGGGGCGTGCTTAGCCAATATGACGAAGAAAGATTGGATCTGAATATGTTTAGGGTTAGCACATTTTTACCCAACAACGCCCATTGCTCTAGCATAAAATATCATCCTACTACTAATATTGACTTGCCCCATGCTTCTTCTTTTTTCTGTTTTCATTTAAACAGAGACGAAGCCAAGTTTATCAAAGGAGTTGTTGAAGACGTCAAAGCTAAACTGCAACACCTTGAAGCCAAGAGAAAACATAAGAGTATATCTACACATTCTCTCCGCACTTCTGGCCGTGATGACTTCCGGACACCCTCCACCCATCACCATAGCAGGCAATCACTGTCAATGTTTGAGAGCATCTCAACCTCGATGTTTCTGTCCTCATAGTAATGCCCGCCCCCAACATCGTCACAGCAACTATCAGGGTATGCCAACGGCCAACCATGCCCTTTGCTACGCGTTCTCTGATGACCGTATGGGAGGAGCAAGTACCTTGTATCTATAGAAATGAGTACTTTGCATCAATGAATAAAACTTATAAATAGGGCTTGTTCTGTAATTCGGATCCTCAAATCCAATCCAAAAAACCATGTATCTTGAACTAGCTATTCCTCTCTGTTTCTGCAGTATCGAGTACTTGATGCTGCGACAAGTTTGTTTTCAGCTTTGATTGGAAGAATCTGGGTTAAACTGCATTGACCCTTGTAAGGAACTCTGGTCTACCCTTTCCTTGCATTGGGAATAAAATTATATGTGAAAGTATCTTTAGTACCTCTGCGTTTCCTGTTGTGAGTTCATGTTCCTTTCTCGGTCATTTATCATTTGTATAAAGCGTAATGATTATGACTGTCCCTCTGGTTTCTTGAAATTTTTTGGAGAAGTGATACAGCGAGACAGTCATAACTTACCTTGGCGGACGTTGGAACTTTCACATGTTTCGGTCGGCCACGAGTTTCCCTTTTTATTGCCCTCCTAAATCAGGACACTGTAGACCTTTGAAGCCTCGCCCTCCTAACATTAGTTTTCTCGCTTCTACCAACTTCAATTGTGCTAATAAACGGGGATGGCACTTAATCCAAAAATAAAAGAAAAAAATGAATTTCCCATATTCAAAACATGAAAATCCAGTCAGGACAGAGGTGAGTGATTTAAAAGGCTTCTATACAATTTGCACGATGGTCATCCATGAGCTCGGAACTTATTCATGTAAGGTATACCTTTCTCGTCATTATAAAAATCGAGATCGGGTCATAGCAATAAAAGTGTCTTAGGCTCCGTTCGTTTTACGGAAAATAACCTTCAAGAAAATGTTTTTTAGATTTTCCTGCATTCGTTTCACGGAAAATAAATTTATTGGGAAAAATATTTTCCATGAAGGAAAAAAAATCTTCTAAAATGAGAGAAAATGTTTTTCATTTTTTAAGTCGGCACTGATGCAGATACCGGTCAAATTTGACTGGATGGACTAAATTGACGCAATTATAAAAGATTTATGACTAAATTAGCAAAAAAAGTTTATGACTGAATTGGTACAGCTGCAATAGATTTAAGATTTTTTTTTTTTTGATAATTCTCCCCATAATAATTAGTCTTGCATAGTTCATTTATGAAAGTATTTGTATAGTCGAAATTAGACCCTATTTCAAATCGGGTCAAGTTATGATTGTTACTTTCTTTATTTTTTTTTCTTTTGGTTGGTAATTGTTACTTTCTTACAACTCCAAACAGCATATTCTAAAATAGGTGACCCGCAAAGGGCAATATGGTCTAAACGTTGTGAGTATTTTAAGCTAAAGGGGAGAATTGCCAAAAAAGTCCTAAACCTATTGCAGTTGTGCCAATTCAGTCCTAAACCTTTTGCGATTGTGCCAGTTAAGTCCATCCGGCCAAATTTGGCCGGCCGGGAGAGCGTGGGCGCCGGCCGGCGCCGCGACAATATTTTAATAATTTTTTTTTTTTTTTTTATTTTTAAATTATTTTTCGAATTTTTTATTGTTTTTTAATTTTTCTTTTTTTTTTTTTCATTTTTTTCCCCTCCCCCTCCCCCTCCCCGCCGGCGCAGTGGCCGGCCAGCGTCGACGAGGCTGCCGCCGCCACCGCGCGAGGGCCGTGAAGCCCTCGCCGGCGACCTCGCCTGCACTGGGGCCGCCGGCGAGGGTCGTGGCCCCGCTTTGCCCGGATCCGGGCGAGGCCGGCCGCGGCGAGGCGCCTTCGCCCGATCTAGGCGGCCGGGCCGCGACCCTCGCCGGCGGCCCCTGTGTCCGGGCGAGGGCTTCGCGGCCCCCTCGCGCGGTGGCCGGCAGCGTTGTTGGCGCTAGCCGGCCACGCCACCGGCGGGGGGAGGGGAGGGGTGGGGAAAAAAAAAGAAAAGAAAAGAAATAGAAAAATTAAAAAATAATATAAAAAATTCGAAAAATAATAAAAATCAAAAAATTATTAAAATATTGTCGCCGGCGCCGGCCGGCGCCCACGTCCACCCTCCGCCGGCCAAATTTGGCCGGATGGACTCAACTGGCATAATTGCAAAAGGTTTAGGACTGAATCGGTAAAAAAAAAAAGGTTTAAGACTGAATTGGCACAACTACAATAGGTTTAGGACTTTTTTGGCAATTCTCCCTAAGCTAAAGAGTAGGCGGAAAAAAGAAGAAGGGGAAGAATAGGTCATCCAGCTCATCCATCACTCATCCATCAGTGATGACACAGCATGGATAAAATAAAATAAAAACTCCACAAAACAAAATAAAGTGGAAAAAAATAATTTTTTTATCGATCCCATTCTAACTCTTATCACGCTTCCTTCTCTATAAAGGATCTTTTTCTTTCTTTCTCTATTATTTTTTTTTATCGAAAGTTCATGATTTCTGCATTTGAGGGGCGTATATGGCCAATATGGTCCACGTGGCTTTGTTGATAAAGATGTTCTAAGAGCTATTGTCCAGTCGTATTTGAGGACGAAAGATGTGATTGTATATGTTAGTTACAGTCGTTAGCAAGTGCCGCATTCTAGATCGCTCGAGGAAAAATTATATACTGCGATGTGCTTTGCATTTATTCACCCAGGGCTACCATGAAGCGATGGCGGAGCACGAGAGTTGGTATGGGAATGGTCCGGACGAGGTGAGGCAACGGAGAGAAGCTCTTGAGGAAGCCGCGAGCCGGAACGGGTGGCCTCTCCCTGAGGATCAGTACGTTTCATACGTGCATATTTCTTGCAGCAAATTGAATAAATAAAAAGTCGAGGAGTTATGGCGACGGTCCGGTGTAATTTTATTTTTCGTTGAACAATCAATGGGGAAAGGGAAAAAAGATTAATTTCCAGATTTGATCCATAAAATCAAAGCACCTTGAAAACATGCAAGAAGAATATTTAAATATTAAACAATACTTTCGTTTAACGGTTTAAATTTTTAGAATAATTGGTGGTAATTTCATAAAATCACACATACTATGTAACGACCTGGTCCAAAGAGGTCGTGGAGTGGTTGTCGGGCTAGAGAACCTGGACAAAAAGTAGCTCCCGGTAGATTTATAAGATGGCAAAAAGAGCATGAATGAACCGAATTGTGTACCAAACAAGAGGAGAGCGATTCTAGAATATGCGTGTGTGAAAACTGGAATTAACTCACGGAAACTCATTTTGATGTAACAATAAGCTTTGCTTTGGAACTTCAAAATTAAATGAGTCTATGTTAAAGTATTATTAGGATGTGTGACCTCTTGGGAAAGTGTCTCCTTATACGCCACAAGAATAAAACCATGAGGTTCGATATAGAATCGGCTACTTCAAGTGATTTAATTCAGGATGTCACAATATGATATTGGAACAAGGCCCCCTCTAGTAGTTGTATGGTTTGAGGAGGAATCATGCAAAACCTAATTAGTTTATAATGACCCGGTTTGAAGAGGGGAGGAAGTGGTTGCTAGGGTTAGAGAGTCAGGACAAGGAGAGCTCAGGATAGACTTCTAGGATAGTGAGGGGGATAAGAATAAATCAAACTGTGCACCGAATAGGGGGAAAACGATTTTAGAATATATATGTGAAAACTGAAATTAACTCACGAATGTGCCTTTTAACGTAACGACAAGCTTTCAAAGTTAAGCAAATACAAGTTAGAACACTATCAAGATGGGTGACCTCCTAAGAAAGTGCTGCCAGTATGCCAAAAGGACAAGACTGTGGTGAGGCTTAGCAAGGGACGAGTCAAAACGGAAACTATCTCAAGTGAATTAATTCAAAGATGTCACATGATATTAGAGCAAAAGGTCCGAAATTTAAATATTTCCAAGCACATTTGCCTCCTTAATTAATTATGTCCACACTTAGTATTAGACAAAAAAAGATGAAACTAAACGTGATGGGGAGTAGTATGAATATTTAAATATTAAATTACGTTTTCATTTAACAGTTTAAGATTTTAAAATAATTGATAGTGTTTCACAAAATCACAATTGTTAATCATTTGTACGAGTGATATCTTGTGTTGCGTGGAACTTTAACACCTTGGTCGTATTTTCAAGGTAAAAAAAGGCAGTAGTTTGTAGTGCCGATAGGGATGAAGCTACATCACACCTGTTAACATCACTAATATATGTTAAAGATGAAAACAAAATGAAATTTTTTGTTGGGTTATGACATATGCTCCGATTTTTTTTTTCTAAAGGACTAAGGTGTGGTCTGTGTTTTGAACAGAGGGGAAGCAAACTTTATTCAAGGAGTCGTCAAGGAAATTCGAATATTGCAGCGGTTCTCGGAAGTGAATGGAAATGTAACTGGCATTTGGCAAATTTTTTTGAGAGCTGTTGGGGGCATCTCCAAATTCTTCTAAAAATTCCTCTAAAGACCTTTGAGCTAATGCACCTCCAGAGTAGCATTCACATTCTAACATTTTCGGAACACCGAAGAGAGTTAATGAAAACTTTCTTATTTTCTATCAAATCATCATTTGATTGCCGATTATTCTATTATTAGAATATTTTATTGTTTGTGCTATATTCAAGTGATGTTGAGCTTGATGAGAGGAAAAGAAAGCGTAAATTCATAAGTTATGCACAAGGTGGGCGGGATTCCACCTTGTGGTGCCTGGAATTAAATTCTTATATTATTAGTAAAGAAGCTATTGCAGCAGTTCTATACAGATCTTGACAATGTTTGGCTCAAGGTGGAGAAGGTGCTAGGTGCGGCTTTCAATGCAAATCATACCTATGGCAAAGTGGAGCCTTTGGAGCTAAGGGTTGTTGTGGATGTTGAGTTTACAATGCGTGTGTTTGCTAGGCCTGTTAAATGGGAAGATCGAGTTAGATCATAAATGGTATGACCCAAATTAGCTCATTTAACATGTTTATGACCTATTTATTATAATGCACATTTTTTGACTCATATTCAGCTTGACTCATATTTAACCAAATCTATGGCAACTTATTTTATATGATTTTTTAAATAAAATTGTATTGCTAAAATACTTCCATGCGATACAAATTTAATTGACATTTTTTATAATTTTCTCTTCTTTTTTCTTTTTCTTTCTTTTTTTTCTTCTAGGTCCAGCAAGGGTTGCTAGCGAGGCGAGTGTCGGGCCCTCATCAACCCATTTAAGACCCTTTAAATTGTCAAGCAACCCATTATGGTCCATTAAGCATGTTTTATAACTTAAACAACCCATTTATGACTTGCATCATCAACTATGAGTTAACATATGAGTTTCAGACTCATTTTGCCAACTCTAGTGTTCGCTCTCCTAACAAATATAAATTTAACATTGGTTTTTCTTTGTCTTTGATCGAGCAAGTTGTGTCTAAAAATGCGTGTGCAAGTTATGGCAAAATTTAAGAACTGCATTAGGAAGATATCTGTGGCAATTGAGCTTATAAGGAGTTATGGGGAAAATTATCCAAAAAATCATAAACTTATTATAATTACACCAATTTAGTTCTAAACATTTTTTTTGCCAATTCAATATTAAATATTTTGTAATTGTCAAGGGGATAGGAAAAAATCAAAAATCCTTAGGGAAAGGCCACCCGTTATGATTGAATTGTACAATTGTAATAGGTTTATGATTTTTTGGGTAATTCTCTTAAGAGTTATGAAAGAGTGGCAGTGATCGGGTTCTAACAAAGTGATTGTAATATGGCTTAAATATCGAGCCAAAGTGAAGATTTGTTAGATGTTTAGAGTTTTAATTTGCGAACGAAGCCCAACCCAGATTGAAATGGACCGCGTGAACACTCCGAACTTTAACATGGAAAACGTGAATTGCTTTATCGTCTTTTAGTCAGCCACAAGTTTGCTTCTCTTTTTGACTATATATTATATATTTCATTCTTAGTATTGGTGTCAGTGCGTTGTGTGTGCAGAGTTTCGCGTTGAATGAAAGAGTCCAAGTTCGTGTCGACAGTTATCTAGTAAATTACATCTCGGCGAAGATCAAGAGTGTTTTGTACCGGAGAAGGAAAAAAAAAATCTTGTTATGAGATTTGCTTATTACTTTGTTAGATTGATTAATTATATTATGAGAAATTATGAGAGCTAAACATTACATGAGTTATTTAGTATAATTAGAGACTGGAAAACACTTTGAGTATCGGAATGATTCGAGTGTAATTGTAATTTTCGTTATGTCGCTTAATCTATAAAGTCTCATGCTACTCTCCTTATGAAAAAAGGTCATACCAATTGAAACACGTCAATGTGGTAATAGGTTACACTGACTATATATAATATATTTCGTTGTTAATTTTCGTCATATCGCCAACTCTCGCATTCAATTCTTCAAAGTGAACCATAAAGGCCACCATCGGGACTACATTGCTACACCACAGCCCCTATCTTCCATGTCTCTTTCATTAGATCGAACCATGAAGGCTACTTGGAACTACACCGGTGAGATTTCTTTCTTGAGATATTCACCAAATATCGATACATATTATGATTGAGTCGCTAATTAACTATCAATTCCGATACCATTTATCAAAAGCGCACATTAGAAACCCGACATTTTTAACTAGGAAGCTTGACAAGAAGGCGCTCATGTTAAAGCTCGTCAATTGGACTCACTTTCACCGACCCAAAAAAACATTGGACTTACTTTCATTCAATAGTTTAAGTAAATAAGTTATGATCAACTAGAATATATTAACTACTCCACAACACATCAATTCTCCATTGTATGATTTTTTCTAACACAACTCACTTGTGCATGTTAACAGTAGTTGTCCTACTTTTGGTGATGGCTATGGCAAAGAAAATAAGGGGTAGAAGAAGAGCTGAGAAAAGAAATGGGAGAAAATTCTGGGAAGAGAGAGAGAGAATCAATTTCTACAGGCATCGTCATTTTGGGCTCCCATTGTCATGTCATTTTGTCCCAACCTCTATGGACTTGATCTTTTCTTAAAAAGAAAAAGCCATGTCAGATTTAAAAATTCATAAAAAAGACATATAAGATAAATTATCGAAACATGCTGCATAAGTTATTAAAGTGATTGATTTTGCATTGATAAGGCACTCAAGTAATCATAAAAAGAAAATTTACATTGAAATGAGCATCATATAAAATATTATGATACTGTATCTATTCCCTAAAATTCCACGGACTTACCTTACTTGCCGTGGCCCTTAAAAAATGAAAAGGATAAAAAAGAGTCTTTGAAAAGAAGCCTCACATCAGTCAGCAAGACCATAGGGTATTGGCTGACTTTCTTTAGTTAGTCAGCCCAGGCAAATTCGATCGAGAGAGAGAGAAAGAGAGCCATTCATTATAATCTTTTAATATTCATTAATAGCACATAAAGATGGCAAATTTGCTTGGGGATAATTATACCTATTCAAAATGCGAATCCGTGACTTAGCATCAATTGATCAATTTGACCTAGTCTTTAGGAGTGTTTTGCCGATGTAGCGTCACTCCTATAAATTTGATGGACCCTATCGGGCCAAATAATAAATAAGTAAATTTGATTCATTGATATAATATACCACATATATATTTAATATTAAAAAAAAGGTGATTAATGTTATTCATCTCTTGTACATTAGCGATGATACAATATGAGTGTTGATTTTGCTTAGGGATAATAACGTTTCTTCAAATTGTCACTCCATGATTTAGCATTAATCTATAGACTTGATCTTAGCCCCCCATGTGTTTTGCGGATGTAAGCGTCGCTCCCGTAAATTTGGTGGACCCTATTAGGGCAAATAGTAAATAAGCATACAAGGATATGCATTCGATTCATTTGAGCGTTGACTTTGCTTGAGGATAATAATGTCTCTTCAAATTGTCTTTTCCTGACTTAGTATTAATCTATAAATTTGATCTTAGCTCTCGACATATTTTACGGATGTAAGCGTCACTCCCGTAAATTTGGTGGACCCTAATATACGAGGATATACATTCGATTCATTAATATAATATACCATACTTATATATGTAAAAGCCAAAAAGAAATAAAGAAAAAAGAATGCATGGTCGAAATTATCCATCTCTTGTACATCGGCGATGATACAACATGAGCGTTGACTTTGTTTAGAGATAATAATGCATCTTCAAATTGTCATTCCGTGACTTACCAGTAATTCATAAATTTGATCTTAGCCTTTGACATGCTTTACGGATGTAAGCATCGCTCCCGTAAATTTGGTGGACCTTATTGGAACAAATAGTAAATAAGTATATGAGGATATGCATTCAATTCATTGACATACCTAAAAAATAGGTATACCATATTTAAATATGTAGTAGCACATAAAAAAAGAAAAAAGGAAGAGAGAATATGTGGTTGAGATTGTCCATCTTTTGTACGTTAACGATGATGTAACATGAGTGTCGACTTTGCTTGGTGATAATAATGCCCCTTCAAATTGTCATTCTGTGACTTAACATTAATCCATCGATTTAATCTTAGCCCTCAATACATTTTACGAATGTAAGCGTCACTCTTGTAAATTGGCGGACCCTATCGAGACAAATAGTAAATAAGTATACGAGGATATGCATTCAACTCATTGATAGAACTAAAAAATAGATATTCCATATATAGGTAATAGCCGAAAAAAAAGGAATAGGTGGTTGAGATTATCCATCTCTTGTACATTAGCGATGATACAACATGATTGTTGACTCGGTAATAATAATGCTTATTCGAATTGTCATTCCACAAATTAGCATTAATTCATCGATTTAATCTTAATCCTCGATACGTTTTGTAGATATAAGCGCTGATCCCGTACATTTGGTGGATCCTATTGGGACAAATAGTAAATAAGTATACGAGGATATACTTTCGATTCATTGATATAACTAAAAAATAGACATACCATACATACATACATACATACATACATACATACACACATATATGGTAGCAAAAAAAAAAAAAGGTGGTCGAGGTTGTCTATCTTTTGTACATCAGCGATGATACAACTTGAGCGTTAACTTTACTTAAGGATGGCAATGCCTCTTCCAATTGTCATTCCGTGACTTAGTATTAATTCATCGATTTAGTCTTAGCCCTAGATACATTTTGTGGATATAAGCATCACTCCCATAAATTTGGTGGACCCTATAGGGGCAAATAATAAAGAAATATACGATGATATGCATTTGATTCATTGATATAACTCAAAAATAAATATACCATATTTATATATGTAATAGACCAAAAAATAGAAAAAATAGGCTGTCAAGGTTATTCATCTCTTATACATCAGCAATGATACGACATGAGGGTTGACTTTGCTTGGGGATAGTAATGCCTCTTCAAATTGTCATTCCATGACTTAGCATTAATCCATCGATTTGATCTTAGCCTTTGACATGTTTTGCATATGTAAGTGCCGCTCTTGTAAATTTAGTAGACATTGTCAGGGCAATAAATAAGTATAAGTATATATGCATCCGATTAATTGGTATAATTAAAAATTAGATATACCATATTTAAATATACAATAGAAAAAAAGAATAGGTGGTTGAGGTTATCTGTCTCTTATACATAAGCAAGCGATGATACAACATGAGCTTTGACTATTTCTTTTTAGTGTTGACTCTGCTTTGGATAATGCCTCTTCAAATTGTCAATTCGTGACTTAGCATTAATCCATCGATTTGATCTAACCCTTTTATGCATTTTGCCGATGTAAGCATCACTCCGTGAATTTGGTGGATCCTATTAAGGTAAATAGTAAATAAATATACGAGATATGCATTCGATTCATTGATATAACAAAAGAAGAAGAAGATAATATTTATATATGTTATAGCCAAAAAAGAAAGAATAATAAGTGATCGGGGTTATCCATCTCTTGTACATTATCAATGATACAAGATGAGCGTTGACTTTGCTTGGAGATAATAATGCCTCTTCAAATTATCATTTCTTGACTTAGCATTAATCCATCGATTTGATCTTAGCCCTTGACGCGTTTTCCAGACGTAAGCATTGCTCCTATAAATTTGGTGGAGCCTATTGGGCCAAATAGTAAATAAGTAAATTCAGTTTATTAATATAATATACCATATTTATATATGTAATAGTCAAAAAAAAGAATAATAATAAGTAGTCAAGGTTATCATCTCTTGTACACTAGGGATGATACAACATAAGAGTTGACTTTGCTTGAGAATAATAATGCATTTTCAAATTGCCATTCCGTGACTTAGCATTAATCCATCAATTTGTTCTTAGCCTTCGACACGTTTTGCAAATGTAAGTGTTGCTCCCGTAAATTTGGTGGACCCTATTAGGCCCAATAATAAATAAGTAAATTCAATTCATTAATATAATATACCATATATATATATTAAAAAAAAAGGTAATTGATGTTATTCATCTCTTGTACATTAGTGATGATATAATATGAGTGTTGACTTTGCTTAGAGATAATAATGTCTCTTCAAATTGTCATTCCATGATTTAGCATTAATCTATAGAATTGATCTTAACCCTCCATGTGTTTTGCAGATGTAAGTGTCGTTCCCGTAAATTTGGTGAACCCTATTAGGGAAATAGTAAATAAATATATGAGGATATGCATTTGATTTATTGATACAACATGAGTGTTGACTTTGGTTGGGGATAATAATGTCTTTTCAAATTGTCATTTTGTGACTTAGCATTAATTCATGATTTGATCTTAATCCTCCGCACATTTTGTAGATGTAAGTGTCACTCCTATAAATTTGGTCGACTCTAATATACGAGAATATACATTTGATTCATTGATATAATATACCATACCTATATATGTAATAGACAAAAAAAAAGAAAAAAAAATAGGTGGTCAATGTTATCCATCTATTGTACATCCGTGATTATACAACATAAGTGTTGACTTTGTTTAGGAATAATAATGTCTTTTCAAATTGTCATTCCATGACATGAATTGACCCAATCATATAAATAAATGTGATGTTATACCATATTAGAGTCTCAAGCCACTCTTTCCATAGAGTAGATCACATCAATTGAATCACGTAAATGTGGTGTTAGTCTATAGTAATCTTATATTACTCTTTAAAAAGTGGTTCGCACTAGCCAGATCATGTAAAAGTGATGTCCAATTTGTTTTTTCATTCGATTTACTATTGTGTTGGATCCCTTTGTTATTTGCAACACTATTGATAGAAGGCAGAGCGACGGGGTTGTTTTAATAGTTTAATAGATTGAAACGTAATATGAAATATCAGGGTTTCATTCACCAATAAGTGAACAGTCACTCCAAATTGGTTAGAGTAATTTACTGAAAAAAAGAGATCTAATTTTCTTTCAATCCTCGTTTTCCATAAATGACGAGAAAAATTGACTATGTGTCTAGTTTTAATAGAGTAGACGTGGATAGTATTTTTCCAAATAAGGTCGAGGGAGAGTAATTAGGGGGTTGGAAAATAGTAATAATTTTGTTTATGGAAGATTAGAACTATGTCACTTTTAATATTTTTCTTTTTTATCCATCTCGCTACATGCTTATCACCTTTAATAAGTAAACTAGAATAATCATGCTTGAGATAGGAAGATTTCCAGTGTCCCAATGGCTATTTGGACGTCTTCTTGAGCTATAATCAATGCGACCATGATGCCGGCAACTTCTTTCTGGAGCATCTTCACTCTTGAAACAGAAGGGCATCAAATCCTACAAAAATAGCGAAGATCTCAACAGATAAGGCCATCAGCGGTTCTCGAATTGTCGTGGTCATCTTCTCAAAACATTATGCTTATTTAAAATCGTGTTTGAACGAGCTGGTGAAAATCCTAGAGTAGAACCAGCAGAAGGGAACGGTGGTGATACTCCTGTTTTTTTGAAGTGGATCCGACCTACGTCCGAGGACAGAAAGAGAGCTACGAAGAAGTGATGGCGGAGCTCAAGGACCAGTAAGGGAGTGGTTCGGATGAGGTGAAGCGATGGAGAGAAGCTCTTAAGGAAGGCGCGGGCCTGCATGGGTGGTAGGGGTGATCGGGTCTAGGGTGGGTAGGGTCCAAACTTAGACCCTGTACCCGACCCTGTACCCTACCATGTTTTCATTGGACCCTGTTTTGGACCCAATCCTATTTTTCCGGTCCGAGAACAGGGTCAACCCTATTTTCATTGGAATATGTTTTGCAATCGTTCGATATCCTATACGGCTTCGAATTTTACATTAATTCGAGAAAAAAACAATAACGTAATCCTCCTAACATTATAAAATAAAGAAAAAACCTTAACAATACATAAAATATTAGCAACAAATATGGATCTAATATTAATCTTATTCCCACAAATATTTCTGATATGGTCTAATGCGCATTCTCATGTGTATGCGATGAAGCTATTATGAAGATGACATCTTTTTTGAGTTGAACTGAGAATGCTTTAATTAGTGCTACAATAGTTAGTAGCACTTGTCATGTGACTATAGTAATAATTGAAGGTGAGACCATTAAAAAAGAAAAACAATGCATGAAAATAGTTTTTTTTTATAATTCTTTGAAAACAATTCTCCCTTAACTTAATTTAGAGAGATGCTTTCTTTTTTTTAACAATTCTTTGAAGACAAAGAGACTTAAAAGCATTATATAGAGAGACAATTTTTTTTAACAGGGTAAAAACCGGTTCCAAAACTGGTCCGATTCCGAGTGGGTCTTTGCTTGGACATGGTTCCCAAAAACTGGAATCGGTTCCTGGACCGGTTTAATTGGGAATCGGTTCCCGACCTTGTTTTTCAGGTGGGCGGTCCAGGTTCCGGGTAAACCTGGTCCGGTTGCACACCCCTAGACCCGCGAAACATTATGTTCAATACATACGTTCTCTTTTCCGATAAAATTAAAGAATTAAGAAATTGAAGCGTTAGGATAAAAGTCCAATGTAGATTTTCATCATAGCACCTTTAAAGGGCATAAGTACCCTAGGATTGTCAAAACTTGGCACCGAGGGACACTTAAGTGCCAAAAGTTACAAAATGTACACTTAAATGCCATTTTTCAAAATAAATAGATCACTGCAATGCCAATTCATTGGAACCCTACCGGAAATCTTACGTGGCAATTTTTTTATTAAATTTTTTTTGCCCACATCGTTTTGCACTCGACGTGGATTTTAAAAATTATTAATTAAATAATATTATTATAAATTGATTAATTTTTAAAAAAAAAGGGGGAGGGGGGAATTGGCGAGAGCTGCAGCCCTTGCCGCCGCCCCACCATCGCTGGGAAGGGCCGGTGACGATGGGCGAGGGTCGCCGGGGCCCGGCCAGTGACCGGCGGCCCTAGCCAACTTGCGGTGAGGGTCGTGACCCTCCCCCAGATCCGGCGAGGGTCGCCGGCCCTTGGCCCGGCTGGGCAAGGGCCGACGACCCTCGCCGGATCTGGGGGAGGGTTGCGACCTTGACCCGAAATTTGGGCAAGGGCCCTTAGGCCCTCACCATAGGTCAGTTTGGGTCGCCGGCCATTAACCGGGCCCCAGCAACCCTGGCCGACCCTCGCCCACCATCGCCGGCCCTTCCCGACAATGGTGGGGTAATGACGGTGGCGGCGACGAGGGCTGCATAGCTCTCGCCGATTCCCCCTTCCCCTCTTTTTTTTTTTTTTATAAATAAAATCGATTTTAAAATTTTGTTAATCTGACATGGTAATTTTTTTTTATTAAAATTGCCACGTGTATTTTTTATTTTGAAAAAAAATGCTCCGTCAAGAAATAAACTCGCCGGAAAATGGACACATGGCAAGTTGACCAGAATTTCTTGCTGTTGGCACTTAACTGATCATTTTTGCTCCAATTTTGGTACTTAAGTGTCCCTCGGTGCCAAGTTTTGGCACTCCCAGGGTACTTATGCCGAAGTTCTCCAATGGCTGGAATTCTCATACTCAGACCAGTGCTCTCACCTGTTCTGTGCAACTCGCTCTTGTACACACATGTACTTGCAATCTTCATAAGAAAGTTATCCTTATTATGTTCCTCCACTGCAACGACATATCCGAAACTAACAACTTAACTTTTGGATATTCCCTATAATTCCAAATTCTGTACATCCAATAAAACAATGAGTTGGTTTACGGAATCAGAGTTTTTAAAACCCACCAAAAACACATTTCTGAAACTAACAACTTAACCCAACAAGTGAAATTTTAGACATAATAAACTATCTCAACTCATACAAAAATTCAATTGACAAAAGTTTCCCCATTGATAGCTCTCTCATTTCAGTTTGCGCTAGCTGAAGAACCTTTCGGATATAAGATGAATAGTATAAGTAACCATAACCTGTTGGGTAGTGCATATCCTTTCTAAGCCGATTGAGCATCTATTATTCATAATTAAAACATAATACCAGAACTCATATATCCTAAGTCCAATATATAATATACGTACATCATAAAAATGAGTTATATCATTTCAACATAACTATATCCTTGTTAGAAATACTCATTTCATCAAATATTATCAAAGCAAATGTCCAATCCAATTATCAATTTCATCAAATCATATATCAATGATCCATTTCCTCCATCAATCTCACCAAATCCATTTTATTGATTAATCTAATACTCAATATCCAAAGATGGTCATGTTTAACGTCCTGTGGCAAGACAACCGAGATCTCTTCCCTTGGCAAGGTCTCCACATATATTACTGGTGGCTCAACCCACAATAACATCTTGAAGAGTATGCATATCCACAAATCTCTTACTGGGCTCATAGCAATAATAAGCAACAAACCACTAACATCATCTTCCATTATTCCACAAATCCAATCCAAAATCCATATGATAAATTGTTTTCCCAAACAAAAATAGATACACTCACAGCTCACTTCATCTGCCAGGATACCTTCTTAAAGCATTTCTCAAATCATTTTATAATTCGTACATAGAACCTCTCACAATATCTTTTGTAAAACACTTCTCAAATCATTCACAAATAACCAAAAGGTAATAAGTACCCAATCCAGTTTTTATGCATAAAAATATTATTTCGTAACTCACAATATATCGAATTCCTATCACATTAAAGTCATGAACTGATAAATTCATAGAAAAAAATAAGCACCACTCACCTGGATCTCCAAGATACTCAGCCCGACTCAATACAAATGGGATTGTGCTCTACCCAACTCAACCCAATGCTCAAAACACATATATCCCAAGTCATCATGTTGGTTCGTGTTAGCCCAGGTCAAGGGTTTTACGGAACTCATCTGTATTGCTCGGTATTGTTGCTATCAAATAAAATAGTAATGTCATCCACTTCTCACATATCCTTTATTTATATTAGTTGACTTGATTTTCGAAATCAATAATTTGGCTTAGTTTTTATTTTAACTTTTTAGCTTTATCTTTAAAAGAAAACTTCATGTTTTATATTTTTTAAGAGATTTCTCTCATCAATCAATATGATCGAGTTTGGTGGCCCTTACGGGCCTATTTTTTTAGCTTCTTTTTTAAATTAAAAAAGAATTTCAGCCAATAAAGACGAAATACTAAATAAGATAGAATGAAAATATCAAGGAAACTTGTGAGATGTGTCATGGTGTGGTTATCTAGTATACTAAAGGGTTCTTCTGCTCAAATATATGGCAAATCAAGGCTGTTATTCAATCCATCGTCTGGAGATGTTAACCCCCAATGAAATTGGCCTTCAAACATGAGAGTCATTTCTACTTTAAAGCAAGTGAGGTTGTTGTTCTCTTGTTGATTCATGAAAGTTCATGTTTTAGATTATTAGTCCAACTTTCATTTACGTCAGCAATGATTTGTCTTTGTAATCAGTCGCATCATTGGATGTATTGATTTTATGGATGAACTTGATATATCTAAAAGTACTACTCTGTTTGCTTGCCGTTAATCACACACAAGTCTCTTGCTCATTCTTTACAAGGTAATTAATTTTTATTTTATTTTGCATGCAACTTGTGATTAAATGAGTTGTTTATAAACATTACTGCACGTGTGGTGCGTACTTTAGAAAGATTATGCAGCTAAGAAGGGAAGAAGGAAAAAAAATGGAAAGAAACACAAAACCTGACCACACCCGACCTAAACTGAAAAAATAGGGTTAGGTCGGGTAACTTTGACACCCCTACGTGTAATAGGTTTAAAATTGTTCGTACAGTTTTCCTAAATTTATAGGACATTCTTTTGATTTCTCATTAAATAGCCAGATTAGTAATATAACTAATTCATCATTCAATATTTCTACAAATATTGTAACTTAAATAGTCCTAGTAGTATACATGAGATGAGAAGATTTCCTAGTTCCATCATTGAGTCTCGAATGGATTCAGAGGAACAGTTGATACATGGAGTGTCCGTGACCACTTTTGAGGCTCGTACGCTCGCGAGGCGTTCCGAAGAATCTACGCGAGGATCTCCTTCAAGTAAGAGGTGGCGATGACCGCGTTCTATAAAATTGAGCGAGCCGAAGGAGGGGACAGACCAGGGGTTACGGTGAAGCCGCGGCCAAGCAAGCGACACTGCCTGAGGCCGCATGACCTCAAGGGATGCCCTAGATCGCGCAAAATCTAAGGGCGGGTAGGTCATTTCGAGATAACGGTACATAATAAACTACTCATTCTCTACAAAGGACCTCTATTCTTTGTTTTGTATTGAGAATTCCTAACAATGTCCTGATTTCAAATCACCATTGATACGAATTAAATAAAAATTCGCTTTGAAAACATGAAAGAGATTGTCTTTTGTATGAGTTTTCCTGTCGAACATGAAGCCGTGATTTGCCTTGGGCTTTAACAACCGCTAACTATGCCCTTTGCGACATGTTTTTTGACGACCGAACTGGAGGAGAAAGTGTACCTTAATGCGTAACGAGGAGCCGTTGTTGCTAGAAGTTCGTTTTGGGCTTTGATGGGAAGAATCCGGGCTCCTCTGCATTGGACCTTGTGATTGATGGAGCTAGAGGCGCATTCAAACATGTCAGCCCCATGGTCCATAAGAAATTGCTAAACTCTCTTGCAACCCTCATGAAATGCCATATCAAAGATTTCATCAGATGCAGTTTGTATTAAAATGAACTCCACGATTTGAGGACAGATCAATATTCTGTAGGGAGCGATATCAGCCATGACAGGGCCATTCGTTGTACCTAATTGCAGGAAATAATAAACTTATCGATTCAATTAATGAAGTATGTTTTAAGTTTGAGCATGTGAATGATGGCTGACCTGGATCGAAATGGAAGGTGTGAACAATCTGAACTCACTTGGTGGACATTGGGACTTTCACATGTTTTGGTTGGTCACGAGTCTCCCTTTTTTATTGCCCTCCTGAATTGGGACGATGCACTTGACCAAAAAAAAAGAATTGGGACGATGTAGACTTTTGAAGCCTCGCTCTCCTAATATAAGTTTTCTCGCTTCTACCAACTTCAATTGTGCTAATAAACAGGGATGGCATTTAATCCAAAAATAAAATAAAATAAAATTGAACTTTCAATATTCAAAACATGAAAATCCAATCAAGACCGAGGTGAATGATTTAATGGCTTGTATGCAATTCACGCAATGGTCATCCTTGAGCTCGGAACTTATTCATGTAAGGTACGCCTTTGGCGTCATTATAAAAATCGAGATCGGATCCTAGCAGCGGAGGACTTTAATTTAAAAAGTAGGTGGAAAAAGAGCGGCCCGATAGAAAAACCATACTTAAATAAGTAAGAATTCATATGCCAGCGATGTTACAGCATGACTATTTGATTGTGAACTCCACCAAAACACAATGAAAAGGGCAAAAAACCAAGTAAGAAAATATTAAAAAAAAACGTAAGAAAAGTCAACCAGATGTTCCCACAGGAAAAACCACATTATTGCATTGCACTCCCTCCGTAGATTCCGAAATGGGTCGGAAGGAACGGTGGAAGCACGACGTGTTCGTGAACTTCCGAGGACCGGACGTTCGCCAAGGGTTCCTGAAGAATCTGCACAAGGCTTTGGTCCGGAGCGGCATCAAGACCTTCGTGGATAGCGAAGACCTCCACCAGGGTCAAAAATTAACCCCGGCCCTCGAGAAGGCCATCGAGCGATCCCCTGTCGCCATCGTCGTCTTCTCCCAGGACTACGCCTCCTCTGAATGGTGTCTGAAGGAGCTGGTGAAGATCCTCGAGTGTAGCAAGCTCAAGGAACAGATGGTGATTACCGTGTTCTATAAAGTGAAACCGAGCCAAGTGACGCAGCGGACTGGGCACTATGAAGAAGCCATGGCCAAGCACGAGCGGAGGCACAGCAGAGATCCGGACATGGTGAAGAAATGGAAGCATGCTCTTTTCGTTACTTCCGTCTTCCCAGGATTGCATCTCGAGAACAATTCGTGAGTTTCTGATACACTCTCTCTACATTCTGCCTATTCCTCCTATTTTTCTTCGATTTTTCTCCATCTTTTCTATGCTGCCATTCATTGCAGAGGCGGAGCAACAACTAAGCATGGAAATATAAATGCATACGCAGGGAGAGAGATCTATAGTAGGAAACATCATCCCTCTTATTTAGGCTCCGTTTATTTCGTAAAAAATGAATTATTCAAAAAATACTTTTCTGAAGATGATCATCTATATCGTTTATAAAAATGGATGAACAGAAAAATATTCTTATCATCTACAAAAATATTTAAACATGAGTTGTTGACTCTAGGGAGAGGATTTATATTTTGGTCGATTTATCTCTACGAGGGACAGCAGAAATCTAGTTGCTATTTAGGTCATTTCGAGATAAATACACTTGATAAGCCTTCCCCTTCATCTAATCTACAAAGAAAGTCTATTCTTTTTTTAATTGAATGCTCCTGATTTCTTGCCAGTCTCAAATAGTCCATCTTCAGATTGCCTGCTTGATTTTCAAATCGTATCAAGCCAGTCATTTGATCCATATAGTAAGTGAATGAGCTTTTGAAAATATAGAAAAGATGATCTGTTGTATGAATTTCTTGCCAATCGCGAAGCCTCAATTTAGCACTCAACTCATTTTATTGTAAGAAAACAACGTTGTCTGATAAGATGTAGCAAGCATTTGAGGGGCGTACTTAGCCAATATGACGAAGAAAGATTGGATCTGAATTATATTAACTGTTAGCAAATTTTTACCCGACAACGCCCATTGCTCTAGCATGAAATATCATCCTACTACTAATATTGACTCGTCCCGTGCTTCTTCTTTTTTCTGTTTTCATTTAAACAGAGACGAAGCTAAGTTTATCAAAGGAGTTGTTGAAGAGGTCAAAGCTAAACTGCAACACCTTGAAGCCAAGAGAAAACGTAAGAATATTTCTACACATTCTCCAAGTACTTCTGGGCATGACGACTTCCGGCCACCCTCCCCCCATCACCATAGCTCGCAATTGTCTTCTATGTTTCTGTGCATCGCAACCTCGATGTTTCTGTCCTCATATAGCAACTAGTAGGGTATGACAATGGCCAACCATGCCCTTTGCTACGTGTTCTCTGAAGACCGTATGGGAGGAGCAAGTACCTTGTATCTATAGAAATGAGTACTTTACATGAATAAATAAAACTTATAAATAGAATTTGTTCTGTAATTTGGATCCTCGAATCCAATCCAAAAAAGCATGTATCTTGAACTAGCTAGTCCTCTCTGTTTCTGCTGTATCGAGTACTTGATGCTGCGACAGGTTTGTTTCGGCTTTGATTGTAAGAATCTGGGTTAAAATGCATTGGCCCTTGTAAGGAACTTTGGTCTACCCTTTCCTTGGATTGAGAATAAAATTATTTGTGCAAGTATCTTTAGTACTTCTCCGTTTCCTGACGTGAGTTCATGTTCCTTTCTTGGTCATTAATCATATGTATAAAGCCTAATGATTATTTTATGACTGTCCCTTTTGGTTTCTTGAAATTTTTTGGAGAAGTGATACAACAAGACACATCTTGCTTTGATTTTCCATTGTTAGGAAATTTTCAACAACATTCAAACATAGGGTGAGCATATCAAACTAACCAAACTTGGAATTGCCTGGACCAGATCGGACTGACCGGTTTGGTCCGCTTCCCGAGGGGCGTCGATCCAGTTCGCAGTCCCATAAAAATGGAACTGGTGATTTTGGGTCTGATTCCCTGTTCCAAGGAGAATTGGACCAGACCAAACCAATGGATCAAACAGACTCTTTTTTCAAATATTTTTTGAGTTTCTTAAAAATAGCAATAAACCCTACAATAGTAATAATTTTAGTTTTTATTTTTTATTTTTTTTCCAAGTGGCCAGTCCCCAATTCCAAAATATGGGAACTGGTCCTCTTAGTCCAATTCTCGATTCTTAGGTGGAATTGGACCAAACCGGGAATCTATCACTCCTATTCAAACATGCCAAGCCCATGATCAATTTAGCGGGATTGGTTGGGTGGTAATTGGCTCTCAATTATTGCTGAGAATATGTAGTTGAACTAAGGTGTATTTGTTTCGCTAAAAACTTAATGCTAAAGGAAAATTTTCAAGGAAAGTAATTAACTTTGATTTATTTTGTGGTCTAGGGAAAGTTATTTCCTTCTTATCATAAGGGAAGTCATTTTTCCCAATCTAAGTTTATTTTTTTCAGTCCATGGAAAACATTTTTCGTAAATCGATTAGTTTTCCATTATCCAAACACCAGAAAGTTGGAAAATAATTAGGAGAAGTTGTGTGAACCTAAATAGACATGATCGATGCAATACTTATTGAGATAGCTAGTAGGAATCACCTAGAGGGAGTGAATAAGTGATGCTAGAAAATTTTAAATGAATTATTGTTGAATAAAGCACTTAAAGAATTAAATTCTGAATAATAGTAAATGCAAAAGTAATATTCAGAATATTTACGCATGATCCAAAAGTCTGAAATATTCAAACAGTGTGTAAAAAATAATATTAATAAGCAATAAAGATTAAGGGACAAGACAAATTGTACACAAGTTTTATAGTAGTTTGGTTTAGGTTAAGCCTATGTCCACTCTCCTACTCTGATAACCAATTAGTTGGATTCCACTATATGACCAAAGAGCAATTACAATCTTGAGTGCAACTCTCTATGAAAATCCTCACAAATTCACTCAGCCACTCGTTTTTTAGTATCTCGCTCTTGATCACAAATTTTAAGCTTTAGAAGAACAAGTGTAGTTTCAAAGATCACTCAGACTTTGGAATTATAGATTCTGGGCCATGTCTCTCGTGTTTCTCTACGACATCTTTGTCTCCTTAAATACACCTTCATTTCCACTAGCCATTGGAAATCTCCAAAGGATGATCCATCAACCTTATCTGTTGAATAGATTATATCAAAGAGATTTTGTAGTTATTGAGTGACATGATCAGAATCTCCTTGGCAAATCCAATCACCCATACAATCAGATTCCAGGTTTCCAAAAGTTAAGCTTCTTCAATTAGAAAAGAACTTGTCTGGAATATTTGATTATTAATCATAGCGATTAATTGAACCAAAATAATGTAGGTGTGAAATCCATCTATGATTAGTAGCCGTTATAGAAGTGCTAAGGATCTTAATATGAATGTTCCAAATTCTGGACTAGTTCCTTTCTTGCTGTGTCAAAATGAGAATGGTTTCCTTGTCTATATATAATTCACAAATATGTGTGAATAAGTATCATTTGAGATATTCTTCCTTAAACTTAGTTACTGTCTTCAAGTGCATCAAGAATATATTAGAACTAATAAGATTGTGGACAGTTTTGTCAACTTCAAATTAATTGGGAGTTTTCTCTAACAATCTCTCCCTTTTTTGTGGTGACAAAACTTCCATGCAGATATACAAATATGTTTATATATATTGCATAGAATAAGATAGAACATACAGTGAACATAATGCATGAAGATTCAAAATTAATCCATCCTTCTGCATGATACTTTTGTATTCTTCCTTCTACACCACATCAAAGATATATCTGTAGAGGTTCAAATATCTAAATTACAAGAAATATATATCTTGTACAATTGTCCCAACACCAGTCTTCTCTGTAGTAAGATCTTCCTCTTGTGCTGCTGTCTGATTATCTGCTTTGTCTGCAGTAGCATCCGTGTCCTCTTGATGATGGCCCATGTCATTTTTGCTTCAAACTTTGAGATATCTATTCTGGATGAAGCCTTGGGTCGGATGTAGTTGATGACAATTATTGTAGCAAACAAACAAGAATATGAAATGTGTCTTTGGAATTCTTCCAAAGCCATTATCACCAAACAAAGCTTTGTAAGCATTTTGAACAATTATACCAATTGGTTCAAATTCAAAATACTCCATACCAAAAATCTCAGCCAATTGCAAAGCATTTAAATCAAAGACTTCATGGTAAATGGTGAATGGCAATTGGTTTGGAGACAGCATAGATAAGTTGGAATAGAAGCATGCAATTAGTTCTAGGTATACTTCAGACGATTGCAAACAAAAGTTTTCTAATTGCAACTTTGCAAACTTTGGATGCAGAAACAATTCTATACTGTCCAAAAAGCCATATTCCACAATCCTATGAGGCATCATTCCTCTATACAACATCACTGCAGGGACTTCTTTGTGTTCTTTGTTTCTAAATAGTTTTCCCTTCAATTCCTCAACATTTGCAGCAACTCTTAATTTTATTTGAAAATCCCGAACTAACCTCTCATCGTCATCTTCTCTTTTGCCTTTCCAATGTGTTTCTGAACCACTTTTGGGTTCAGGGTTTTGAGCCACCTACTCATCTACTTCCTTTCCCTTAGAAGACACACCAGCCTCCTTTTCTTTAACAAACACATCAACATTAGAGGCGAAAGACAACATAAGATATTCTTCATCTTTAATATCCTTCAAAGATCCTTCTAAAATCAATGGCGTAGCACCTCCATCTTTAGCAAAGTGTAGAATGTCAACTTTGACCTGGGATCACGAACTCTGAAGGTTGCTATGATTGGAGTAGCCTCGACATCTCCAGATTGTATCTTTGAAGCCCTAGGTGATTCTTCTCTTAAAGAGCTAGTGAGATCGAAATGCATCTGCCCTTGTGTGGGTCTTAGTACTCTACTTGCAATGCGAGATGATTGACGGGTTCTGGAGTAAACAAAGGTCAATTTGGAAGATATTGTGGGATGCACTACTTGGGAAGTTACTCGAAGGAGAGAGTGTTCAAAGAGAGTATTTGAAAGAGAGTGTGCGCTGCTTCAAGAAAAATATTCTATGGTTTTTATAGAAAATGAATTGGTACCTATAAAGGGTGAGCAAGGAAAATAACTGCTTTTTGGCAGTTTTTTATTTTGAAAATCCCTAAAAATCTTAACGTAATAATTTTTCAATATTTTTAGAAATTTTATCAAGAAAAAATCAAGAAAAATTATATTTAAAGAATAAGAGGGATACCTACCTAATTTTCTTACTAAATAAAAAATTATGTGCCAAAATTTTGAATGGGTTCATATCCTTTTGAGTGTGAGTTCCGACTTTGAGTACAAACTTATAGTCTTCATCCCTATCTTATAAGAACTCCCAATTTGAAGGGTATGTAATATTCAATTTTAGATTCAAAAATATTCTTTTCAAGAGGTTTTGTGAAGATATCTGCAAGTTGATTTTTGGATTCAACAGAGTGTTCATGAACATCACCATTTTGAACATGGTCGTTAATAAAATGGTGCTCGATGTTAATGTGCTTTGCCCTTGAATGGAGAATAGGATTTTTGGTCAAATTAATGACACTTGTATTATCGCATCTGAGTTCAGTGCTTGATTCTCTTACTCCGAAATCTCTTAGCTATTGCTTTAACCATAGAACTTGAGTGCAACAACTTCCAAGGGCTACGTACTTCGCTTCTACAGTGATAAAGCTAGAGTACTTGGACTCTTTGAGAACTAAGACACAAGCAAGTTTCCCATCAATTGACAAGTTCCAAAAGCACTTTTCTTGAACTAGCAAGATCAGCATTTGAATATCTAATAAGTGTAAAATCTAAGCCTTTTGAATACCAAAGGCCTAGCAAAGGGTTAGTTCCAATATACTAAATAATCCTCTTAACAACAATAAAATGAGATTCTCTAGGATCTATTTAAAATCGAGCACACATATAAATACTAAAAAGTATGTCTGGTCTAGATGCAGTGAGATAGAGCAAAGAACCAATCATGCTTCTATATACCTTTTGATCTACCTTCTTACCAACTCATCTTTGTCTAATTTGGATGAATAAGACATTGGAGTTTATATCTTCTTGCAATTCTCCAGTCCAAACTTCTTGACAATTTTTCCGACATATTTTTCTTGGTGAATAAAATTTCCTTCTCAAGTTTGCCTTATTTGTAGACCATGGATGAATATTAATTCTTCTATCATACTCATTTCAAATTCTTCCTACGTAGGCTTAGAAAATTTCTTGCACAGTTGCTCAATAGAAGATCCAAAAATAATATCATCTACATAAATCTGAACAATTAAAAGATTCTTACCATCTCTTTGCATAAAAATAGTTGTATCTATCTTACCTTTCTCAAAACCTTTATCTACTAGAAAGTTGCTAAGTCTTTTATACCAAGCACAAGGTGCTTGTTTTAGGCGATAAAGGGCTTTTTTCAACTTGTAGACATGGTTCTTTAATGGTTCTTCAAATCCAAGAGGTTGTTCTACGAATACTTCTTCTTTTATGTGTGCATTGAAAATTGCACTTTTCATGTCCATCTGAAACAACTTAGAGTTATGGAAACAAGCATAAGCTAGTAGTAGCCTAATGGCTTCTAACATGACCATGGGGGCATATGTCTCGTTGTAATCTATCCCTTCTTCTTGCGAGTAACATTTGGCTACTGACCTTGCCTTGGTTCTCATAACTTTTCCTTGATCATCAAGCTTGTTTCTGGATATCCATTTTGTTCCAAGTACAAAATTGTTCCTCGGTCTGGGTACTAACTCCCACACTTTGTTGATTGTGAATTAACATAATTCATCCTACATTGCTTCCATCCAGTTTTCACTTATCATAGCTTCTTCTACTCCTTTTGGCCAACTTTAGAAATAAGTGCCAAAGTGCTCAAATTCTCCTTGTCTTTTGATCGAGTGTGAATACTATCATCTAGACTTCTAATGATCAGATCTTGTGGATAACTTGATTTATGTTTCTAATTTCTGATATTGATTTCATCTCTTTGGCTAGGTTAAGAGTTTTTTGGTTGCATGGAATCCACTTTGATTTTTTCAAAAATTTCTTCCTTCTTCGGAAGAGAATTTTCTTCCATGATTTGAGAATATGCTCCATCTAATGTTGCTCATATACTTTTGAATGAGTCTGTTCATTCTCTTGAAATTTCACGTTCATAGATTCTTCAACTATCTGGGTAATTTTGTTGTAGACACTATAGGCTTTGTTGGTCATTGAATATCCAAGAAAGATTCCTTCTTCTAACATTTCTTCAAACTTACCAGGGTGATCTTTTCCATTTTTCAAAATAAAACACTTGCATCCAAATATGCAAAAATAAGAAATATTTGGTTTACGACCTTTGTAAATCTCATAGGGGTTTTTCTACCTTAGAAAGACTATTGATGATGTAGCATGCAATTGAGACTGCTTCTACTTAAAAGTAAGATGGAACCTTGCTTTCAATCAATAGGTTTCTACCCATTTTTTTGTAAAGAGCAATTCTTTTTTCTTCCACTCCAATTTGTTTTGAAGTGTAGGGAGAAGAGAAAAGATGTTCAATACCAATTTCATCACAAAAATCTAAAACACTTTGATTTTCAAAGTCTCCCCCGTGATCAATTTTGATTTTGGAAATAACATAACCTCTCTCGTTTTGAACCATTTTAGCAAATTTTGGAAAAATGAGAAAGTTTTGGTTTTGTGAGCAAAAAAAAAAAAACCCATGAATACTTGAATAATCATCCACAATGATTAAACAGTATTTTTTTACCACCAATACTTTGACTTCTTCTAAGTCCAAAAAGATCCATATGTAGAAGTTACAAAGCATGGTTAATAGAAACATAATTAATGGGGTTTGAATGAACTTCTTACCTGTTTACCAAGGGTACAAGCTGTGCAAAGGTCAGACTTATTGTACTTCAATTTAGAAAGACCATGGACTAGTCTCTTGGAAGATAGCCTTAGATATCTGCTTCATGCTGACGTGTCCTAACTTCTTTTACCATAAATCTGAGTTATCTTGTATAGACACAAGACACTGAGAGGAATTGGACTTTATGTCTAGCAGAAAAATGTTTCCATGTCTTCTTCTAGTAAATGTCTGAGTGCAGTCACTACTACTTCCAAAATAAATGTCTTCTTGAAAGTTGATTTTGAACCAATGTCACTCACTTGACTTATGTTGATCATATTGTAATTGAGTCTCTTTACAAGGCATACGTTGTTAATTCCTTTTCCAATGATCTTGCCTTTGTCATTTCCTCCAAAAGATCATTTTCCTCCATTTATCTTTTCAAGTTTGATGAAGATACCTGAGTCTTCGGTCATATATCTTGAGCATCCATTGTCTAAGTACCATTTGATCTTCTTCTTGACAGTATCCTGCAATCATAAAATAATTTCAAACTTTCTTGGGTGCAAGTGAGTTAGTGGAATAAGTTATTTTTATCCAATCCTTCTTAACAGGTTTCCGGACTTGGAACATTTGAGGGCTTCTTGATCAATAAGTTTTATGAAAATCTTTTGAAAATGCTTATGAGCAAGTCTGGGAGGTATTTGTCTAAGCCTCTCATTCACTTTTGGAAAAGCTATTAAAAGATCACTTTCTTTATTAAAACCAAGTACATACTTATTGTAATAAAGCACTTGTATGGAATGAATATGCCCTAAAGTTTCCGATCCTTTTGAGAATTTTGTAGAGATGTTTGAAATTTCATTTTTCAAAGAATCATTTTCTTTCGTAAGTAAATCATGACTTTCCTTTAATTCCATGAAATCATTTTGCAAAATTTCAAACTTTTCTTTCCAAGAAATATCCTGTGGTTTCAGTTGAGAATTTTCCTTTTTACCTTAGAGATCCTTTTAAGAGTGGATTTGAGATTCAAACAAAGCTCATTAATATATTTGGATACTTTAGTAAAGATCCCAGTATATCTTACCTTGACTTCTTTGTTTGACTTAGATTCTACATTTGATTCAGATTCTAAGTCTATCTGAGTGAGCCATTAAGCAAATATTTGCGTATTCTTCCTTTTTTTACACTATGTATCACTCCAAGTTTATGCTTTCAAGGCTTTGTTGAACTTCTCATATTTTCCTTTCTTCTTCTTCAATAGGGGACAGTTTGGTCTTATGTGCCCCTTTTTCCTGCATAAAAAGCAAATTAAATCCTTACCTGGTTCATCTTCTTCTATTGCTCTGTTTTGCCCAGTTTGCCTGTATTGTCTCTTCCCATTGAACTTTCTTTCTTTCGTGTTAAGCTTTCTGAATTTCTTGATCAAGAGAGCCAATCTTCACCATCCATGTAATCTTCTAAGTCTGTATCATCAGAATTAGCCTTAGACTTAAGTGCAATGGACTTCTTACCTTTTGAGTCATCCTCATCATTGAGTTGTTCTACTTCATATGATTGAAGATTGCTAATTAGTTTATCAACAATCAATAACTTAGTTCTCTGTGTTTCTCGGATACAGGTTTTGATGTTGTTCCAATCTTTCAAGGGTCCTCTCAGCAATTTGTTTACTTTCATTGGAGCTGAAATTGGTTGTCATTGATATGCCAGAACATTCACTATGTCAATGAATTTGCTACACATGTCACTCATGGATTCTCCATGTTTCATTTTGAAGGACTCATACTGGCCAAGTTATATGTTTACTTTTGTTTCCTTCACATGTTCAGTCCCTTCATAAGTAACATGCAACATGTCCCATACTTCTTTAACTATTTCACAAGAAGATATTCATTTATATTTAGTAGGTAATAAGGCACAATAAAGAGAGTGGATAGCTTTTGCATCTAGTGCTTCTCTTTTGAATATCTCCATATGATCCAAAGGTGCTGAGGGTTTGGTGTCTTTGTCTTTGCCATCCTTCTTCTCAGAAGCAAACAGAGCTGTAGCACTTGGATTGATTCCTTTTTCCACAACGTCCCATTCCATGGGATGCTTGGATCAAAGGAGTGCCTTCATTTTATTCTTTCAAACATTGTACTATTTTCCATTGAAGTATGGTGATTTGGTGTTGCTCCATCCTTCAACAAGACCCAATGCTAAGATACTAGCCATAGAAAATCTTCAGCTCATAAGTAAAAACACTATAGTAAAAACGAACACCAAGCTCTGATACCAATTAAAGGAGTCATCTAGAGGGGTGAATAGGTAATTCTAGAAAATTTTAAATAAATTATTGCTGAATAAAGCACTTCAAGAATCAAATCCTGAATAACAGTAAATGCAAAAGCAATATTCAAAACTATTTAAGCACAATCCAGAAGTCTAAAGTATTTAGACTGTGTGCAATAGACAATATTAATAAGCAATAAAGATTAACGGATAATAGAAATTGCACACAAGTTTTATGGTAGTTTGGCTTAGGTTAAACCTACATCCAATGTCTCATACTACCCGGTCAATTGGCTGGATTCCACTATATGACCAAAGAGCAATTACAATCTTGAGTATAACACTTTGTGAAAATCCTCACAAATTCACTAAGCCACGCGTTTTTTAGTATCTCACCCTTGATCACAAATTTTAAGCTCAAGAATGACAAGTATAGTTTTGAATATTGCTCGGACTTTGGAATTGTAGATTCTGGGTCATGTCTCTTGTGTTTCTCTACGACGTCTTTGTCTCTTTAAATACATCTCCATTTCCACTAGCCATTGGAAATCACCGGAGCATGATCCTTCAACCTTATCTATTGAACATATTGTATCAAAGAGATTTTGTAGCCATTGGGTGACATGATTTGAATCTCATTGATGACTTTAGTCACCCATACAATTAGTTTCTAGATTTTCACAAGTTGAGCTTTTTCGATTAGGAAGGAACTTGTCTAGAATATTTGATTATTAATCATAGCAATTCATTGAACCAAAATTATCTAGGTGTGAAATCCATTCGTGATTACTAGCCGTTACAGAATCTTATATTCTGGACGTTGTCAACTTTTGGAGAATATAAGATCTGAATATGAATATTCCAAGTTCTAGACTAGTTCCTTTCTTGGCGTGTAGAATGAGAATGGTTTCCTCATTTGTATATACCTCACAAGTGTGTCTGAATAAATATTGTCTGAGATATCATTCCTTAGATTCGGTACCCATCTTCAAGTGCATCAAGAATATATTAAGACTAATATGGTTTTGGACAATTTGTTCAACTTTAAAATTAATTAGGAGTTTTCTCAAACACTTGTGGGTTTGTTAGAATAGTGGCATAAGGGGGCATATCGAAAGAAACTCAAATACAGACACAAAGGTCTTTGGCGAAGTAGTTGCCAAATGCAACCACAAATGCTCTTGAAGATGTAGGCAATAGGCAATGGAAGAATGAAGAGGGCGAAAGTGGCAGCAAAGAGGAAGTAGAAGTGGAGGACATTGTTTCTAGGGTTTAACAAGGTGGACTTGTAGGTGGGGCAGAGTACATAGATGTAGAGGAGGAAGAGGAGACAGGTTGCGATTGGGAAACACTTTCTCATAGGCCTTAGGCCTAGGTTCTTGGGCAAAATGGAGGGTGTTTGGCATTTTTTTTTGGGGGGAGGGGGAGATTTGAGGAGATTCATTGCATTTCTAAAATCCTCTAAAATCCTTTAACCTCTCTCTAACTTTCTTTTGAAATTTTAATTCTACCTACACCATTTTCATCTCACGTGACATCGTCGTTGAGCCTCACCTGGGGTCGTGCTGCCCTCACCGAGGGTCACATGAGGCTATGTTACCTCAAACAATGGCTGTCTATGCTAGATTTGGCTCATTAATGTTTAGTCGTCACCAACGGTCGCAAGTAGATTTTTCTTTTATTTATTTATTTATTTAAGAAATACACCCAAAGTCCTTTACAAGTTTAGTTTCCAAATGGCATTTAAACCAAAATTGACTCCTAGAGAACTTTTTATTATACTTCACCAAACACTATTACATTTCAAAAAATCCTTTTAATCTAAAGTCTTTGCATTTCTCCCAAGACTTTCCTCAAAAATTGAACTAAATGTAGCCAAGAAAGGTCAGGTCTTTAATGGGTAATTATGCAGCGATAAAATGGGTACATTGCCAACCATATTGGCCCATATAGAGTTAAACATTTATGTTGACATGCACGTTGATGGCGTAGAGTGAGGGTTTTTTATTTATAGCCATATTACTTATAGATGGGGATCAATACGCTCTGAAATGCATGTTGGGTTAAGATTTTCTTGGCATCCATTATCTTTCACTAGTGGGTTAAAAATATTTTTTGGACTTAATTAGTATTTTAAATGGACATTGGTTTCCTTGTTTATTTACTGGAGTACAAAATATCTTAGGAGTTATCAATATACCTACCCTGAAAACCACATAATTAAGCCATTTATCACTTTCTAATTTGAACACTTCTCACTCAATTACAATCAAGTATTTTAACCCACATGTTCTATTTGTGCCATTAAGTCTACCCCTAAGATGATGTCATTCATGACATCTCTTAACAAGCTTGAATTATTACTAACCAAATATCGTTTCCTAATCATGCATCTACTTGAGCGGTCTTATGCTCTCTTTAATCATTATGTTCATTTAACTACTCAAATTATGCCTCTCCTAACCTTTCAATTTGTACACATCTCTCTCATTCTCCACCAACGTCATCATGGCTTTTAACCTTAGTTAACTACTATATGCTAATTTTAACTCGTGCGAAATACAAGTCAAGGTCTTCTCTATCTCTCTTATTAATGCTTGAAATGATTACAACTCAAATAATGTTTTCTCATTCATGCATTTACCTTGGCCAAAGATGCTCTATTTCTTTCCAATCAAATATTTTCCTCTTTCTATCCAAAATCTTGCCATTTGTCACTTAAGTAATAACTCACATACTCTAAAATGGTGACATTGAACTTAACCTATCAAATTACATCATGCATGACATCATGAATGACATAATGTTTTAGCTCTAATTATTTTATATCACAATTATAACCCCAATTATTTAACATGAGTTGAAGCTATTCTTTAAAATAAGTAAAGAATGAAGAAAAATTCATTTTCTCTTCTCCTCTTTGGTAGAGCAACTTCATGTTCTTGTCTTCAAGTGCAAATTCACTTTTCCCTTTCTAAACAACAAGTGAAGTTCCCCTTAAATTTCAATTAAGTTCCAAAGTTCATTCCATTTGAGTTGTTTGAGCTTTAAATCTCATCTTTCAAGTATTTCTAGGTAAAAGTTCATGGAGTTCATTTTCTTTTAATCAAGCTAATTTTGTTGTTTTCTCAAAGATTGAGAGTTATTAATGTTTGTCTTGTTCTTCTTGGAAGATGATTTAGATTTTGAGTTGTCCAAGTCTTTGTTCAAGGTAAGTGAAAACTATAAAGGCTAAGTTAGATTGATCTACTTAGTACTTGTGACTTGGTTGGTTGATGTTTATTAGTTTAGTATAAATTTGATTTTAAGTACAAATAGGTTTCAAGATTGACGGCATAAGTACAACTCAAGTGCCAAAACTTGGCAAGAGGGGACACTTAAGTGCCAAAAGTTAAAAAAATACACTTAAGTGCATTTTTCAAAACAAATAGATCATTTTAGTGCTAAGTCGTTGGAACCCTCCCGGAAATCCTACGTGGCAATTTTTATTAATTTTTTTGCCTACGTGGCTCGCCGGAAATTGAGTCGGCAAAAAAATCAGCCAAAACGACGTCATTTTGCACGACGTGGATTTTAAAAATTATTAATTAAATAATAAAAAATTTATTTTTATAAAATTGATTAATTTAGAGAGAGAGGGGGGAGGGGGATTTGGCGAGGGATGTGCAGCCCTCGCCGCCGTCGCTGCCCCACCATCGTCGAGAAGGGCCAACAACGGCGGCGGCGGGCGAGGGCTGCCCTCGCCATCCCCTTCCTCTCTCTTTTTTTATAATAAAATCGAATTTTTTATAAAAAAATTAGTATGACTTGGCAATTTTTTTTGTTAAAATTGCCACATGGATTTTTTATTTTGAAAAAATGCTCCATCGCAAATGAAGTCGCTGGAAAATGGACACGTGGCAAATTGGCCAGAATTTTTCGTCGTTGGCACTTAACTAATCAATTTTGCTTCGATTTTGGTATTTAGGTGTACCTTTTGTAACTTTTGGCGCTTAAGTGTCCCCCTGTGCCAAGTTTTGACACTCTAGGCATCCGTACGTCCAAGATTGACATATAGAGTTATGGTGAACTCTTGCCTAAATTCAAATCTTTAATACATGCCTAGGTGTTTGAAAGAATACCCAAGTGGTTTTTTTGCACCTCAAATGGGAAAGAATGAGAAAATGATAAAACTAGGGATAAAAAGGGTATATTGGTAATATTCGACAAAGTTATGGGAAATTTCGAAATTTACCTAAGAGAGAGGGTGCTATTAATAGGGTTTAAATGTTAATTAGTCAGTGTTGACAGCTAAATTTTACCGTTTTATTTAAGACCTAGTAGTATTAAAAAATTTAAATAAAAAAATCGAATTAATTAATTTTAAAAAAACGTAGTGGGTCCGGGCCAGGGCTGGGCCTGCCCGGCCCCTTTCTTTCCTTCCTTCCCTTCTCCGCACGGGCCTGGCCCTTTTTCCTTTTTCCTTTCCTTTCCCGGCCCGGCCCGTCCGTCTTTCTTCTCTTTCCCTTCTTCTCCCGTGCGTGGAAACAGCAACCTGCAGAGCAGAAAGAGCAGCAAGTCAGCAGCAGAAGCAGAGCAGAAAGAAAAGCAACAGCAGCGAGTCAGAGCAGGGGGAGCAGAGCAGAAAGAGAGCAGGGAAGCGAAAAGAAGGAGCAGTGGGAGAGGTTTTTGGTCCCTGGCTCAGCCGAGAGAACTCGGGGGGGGAAGGAGACAGAAACGGAGGGCACCCAAGAGAGAAAACAAAGAAAAAATGGGGAGAGCAACAAAAAAGAGAACTCGGACAGAGGCAGAGGACTCCGAGAGATAGAGAAAGACAGACCGGGAGACCGAGAGAGGAGCAGGAAGTGAGAGAAAGGAGAGAAGGCAGAAGGAGAGAGCGAGAGGCCGTCGGCAGCCATGCCTGACCCGCGGCCAACGACCCGCTGCCGTGCCTCCGCTCCGGCGCCTGAAACAGGACAGTAGAGAGGAAAACGGAGAGGAGCAGAAACGAAAAAAAACGGGAGAGATCCGAGGGAGAGAGAGGGACGGCCGACTGAGAAAGCGAACTAGAGGGAGACAAAGCTCGAGAGGGTGGCTTGTCAGTCGCCGCAGGTCCGGCCATCAGCCGCCGTCCGCCGCAGCCCTTCCCCCCGAACCTAGTAGGTCTTCCTCGAACATGGTTGTTCTGTCTTTTCTGCAAGGCGTCGGACCGGAGCTCATGGCCGACCAGTTAGCGTGAGCTCCGGCCCTGCCGGCCCTCTATTTAACTTATTGTGTGTTCTAGTATGCAAGTTAGGAATTTGGGTCCGTGTTCGAGTCCCTGTCGTGTCTGAAATCCCTCGTTTCGGTAGTGTCCGTTAATTGTTCGACGAAATGCCTAAATGAAGAAACCGAATTCAATCTCCGACCGGAGCTCGGCTTTCGATTTTTCGGCGTCGCCAGGGGTTATACCGTTGTCGCACAACGCCTTAGACGTTTTCTTGGCTTTTCAGTGGGTTTTCCCGGGCTGGGTGCGTCGGTCTAGGGGTTTGGACCTCGCCGGCGCCAATCCGGCGACTTTCGGAACGCCGGCCAGCTAGTGGCCGGCGGCGCTCGGCGTCGGTCGGACAGAACGGCCGACGCCAGACGATGGCCTGGCGACACCCCCAAAATCCGGTGCAGGCTCGTCCCGCGTGGAGGCGGGCTTCGGCGAACGGAGTTGCAGAGGAGCTACCGTCGGGCGAGCTGCAGCCTCGGAGAAGAAGACCAGAAGAAAAAAAATAAAAGAAGAAAAGAAGAAAAAGAGAAATAGGGAGAATGGGCTTCGGCTGGCTGTTGTGGGCTGGGTTCGTCGCGGGCCGGGAGCGACTGGGCCGAGAGCAGATTAAAAATAGAAGATGGGCCATTTTTAAGGAATTTTCTGGGCCCTTGTTTATTTCTTGGTGGGCCTAAGGCCGGCCCAGTCCTTCCAACCCGGGCCGACATGATCTGGATCGGATCAGCGGGGCCGGGTTGCCTGACCCGGTCCGAATCCTTTTTTATTATTAAAAAATAATAATAATCCAAAATTTATATAAAATATTAAAAATATTAAAAAACCATAAAAAATTCGAAATTTCAGAAAATTCATAGAAAATTCAGAAACCTGAAAATTAATAAAAATTTTAGAAAATAAAATGTTTTTTTATATTAAAAAAATCGAAAATATTAAAATATTAGAAATTCCAAAAATTTTCAAAAATCCCAAAAATACAAGTTTGCTTTAAAGTTCCCTAAAAAAGCTTTAAAATAATTCTTGGACAATTTTCTCTTAAAAGGTGTAGGAAAATCACTAGCCTAAGACTGTGTTTAAAATTAAACATGCCTTCATAGCTTTACCTTAGGGTTTTAATTATCCTCAGATACAGTTGTCCTTGATTGCAACCTTATGATGCGATAATTGTGGTTTCCCCTTAGTTTAATTAGAATTGCCATTTATCTATCTGTTAGGTGTTTATTCCCTCCTGCAATTTATTTAATGTTTTCTTTAATTGCTTATTGTTATTTTGATGATTACGCACCCACATGATCACCTCACATGTTAGTGGTTAAGTCTAAAATCAATCAAAACTGCCTGACAAAAGTCTTTTTGAAATGAACAAGATTAGGTATCGAAATAACACTAATTGGTTAATTAGTGTAATCAAGTTCCCGACCCTAAATTCTCTGATTGCATAGAAAGTGAGGCATACTCCCATGCCTCGCTTGGTTTCTAGCCGATCCCAATAGGCTAGTGGCAACTCCTCATTAGAAGATTTCATAAACACCTAATGTCACATGGGGTATGGACTTGAGAGAGCCCACGTCTAATTAGGGTCCTAAACTCACTTTTTGGATAATACCCATAAACCTATTTATATCTATATTTATTTGTTGAGATTTCTTTCCCCCACGGGACGAGAAAAAATAGGTTGTGATAGTCAGTTATTAAGTAATATTAATTAAAAGAAATCAAATCGGTTCAAAAAATGAGTGTAGAAGCTCTAGGGGCAAATCTGTAATTTCACCAAGTTGAGAGACGAATTTGTAAAAACTGGAAGTTCTGGGGGCTATTCACAGCATGAGGAGCCCTATTTTGATAGGTGGTTATGTTATTTGTAGAGAAAATTGCTTAATATAGACTATGTGTCTAACTATGCAAAATTGTACCTAATTGTGTAAATAATCTAGAAGCATGATGCTTTGGTAATTTTATAAAACATGTGGCAATGCCCATAGTGTACATTAAATACTCATATATTTAGATGACAAATAAGTGGCATTTGGTGTTTAATTTAATTAATATTACTTGCTTAAGTGAAAATGTGAAAAGAGCGAAATTAGATTTGATAATAATATTCTTGTAATTCTGCTAAGTTATCAAAGTACTAGCTAATAGTTGCCAATTAATCACGTGATTAATTCATTGAGTTGTCATTACTCACGTTGTCGATTCTTTAAGTTGTCAATGTTCACGTGATAGATTTATGAGCATTCATTCCTAAGTTACCGCTTACTTATTTATGGCTTCCGATTAAAATATGATGGCTTGTCATAGAAAGAAGGATGATATATGTGTTCAAGTGCATGTAATAATTTGTCTTTCATTAATTGCACGAGAAATATCAAATTATTGAGATGTGTTATGAAATGTATGTGAATGATGCCACATAATTAAGACATTTGCACAACCTATTTGCCATAATTCCTTAATATGAGTATGTGGATGAGACTCGAGAGTTAATTAAATATTCTACCTTATGAGATGGTAGCAAAAGTAGAGATGGTTTCCGTACATAAGCTTTTGATATATATTAGCTAAGGTTAAATTATCTGTACAATTGAGGACAAGTTAGTTATTCATTGAAGAACTGAAGTGAAGTTAATTTATATAATCATTCAAGGTACAAATTCTATGGGAATTTGGGACGTTATATCAGAACACAAAAAAGAAAACCAACTTCAAGCCAAAATAAAGAAGAAATCTTGTGGACATAATAAGAAGATAAATAAGAAGCATTACACGATCTATAGAGAACATGGCAGCCGAGGCAAAAGTTCGAAGTTACTACAGACACATGAAGATAGATAATGATCCGTGGACTCAATCCTCGGCCACCGCTGAATTCTGGCTGGATCGAGATTCGGCAGCATTCCGTCCTATCTTACTACGAAGAATCCTTACGACAAATAGGAGGTACATGAAAATATGGGCAGCGAGAATCACGATCACTCCAGGGACGGTGAGCAAGCCAGCTATGCCGATCCCTATAAAAATAAGGGTTAGGAAGCAAATCAGTATTGTAACCAGTGTCAACTTCTCAATGACTTCGGCCCAACTTAAGCTTTTAGGACTCGCTTCCGGTTCTGGGGTGGCCGTCGGCGCTTTCAGATGCTGAAGCACTGTTCCGATATCCCCAGCAACTTGTTGAACAAACTCTGCTTCGTCTCTGTTTAAAACCCAAATCACACATTATTCGTTTAGAAAACATTTGAAGCATCATTAAGTTATCGCCCAACAATAACTCGAAATATATACTCGTGATATTAACAAGTGTGGTGTCGCTTTTAACCTTATCGTGGAACTACAGACTCCTGTATTTTTTCAAGAAAATCCGGCTGCAGTGCTAACGTTTTCAGGCATCACAAGAAATCACTCGGACAGATATTAACGATTTTACATGTCAAGGTGCGTTTGATTCTCTGGCTTGAATCTGGGAATTAACTTTTTCCCTTTTCTTATTAAGGTAAAAACTACATGAATTAAACGTACTGATTCCCAGCAAGAATCCACCCGCGCATGTCCGCGACTTCTGTTAGAGCTTCTCTCCACTGTCTCACCTCATCTGAACCGCTCCCGTATCGGCTTTCATGTTCCACCATTGCTTCCTGGTAGCTCTCTCTCTGTCTTCGGACCCAGCTCGGCTCCACTCCATAAAACAGGGGCATCACCCTCTTCCCAATCAGGTTGTTCTGCTTTAGGATCGTCCCCAGCTCGCTCAAACAAGATGCCAAAGAAGCGTAATGTCTTGACAAGATGATGACAGCAACTCGAGAATTTTTTATAGCCTCATCGACTGCAGGGGCCATCACTTCACCTTCCTCGAGATCTTCGCTGTATTTGTAGGATTTGATGCCATTCTGAGTCAAGACATCATGCAGGTGCTGCGGGAAGAAGATGCGGGCATCACGTTCGCGTCGATTGTAGCTCAAGAAAACGTCGTACTTGAACTGTTGTTGTTCCTCCTCCGAAGTAGCCATTCGAACACTGGAAACCTTCCTATCTCAAGTGTGGTTGTTCTAGTTAACTTATCAATGGCCAATGAGCAAGTTGCAAAAAGGAAGAGAAAGATAAAAACGGCGTCCTTGACTTGACTCTCACCGTCCATAAGACCAATTCTTGGCATTCCCCCGCCAAGCTTTTTACTCTTCCCCTGACCCATTTCTATTGGCGAATGCAAATAAAAAAAAATCCAGACATTACTTTTACGTGATTCAGCCGAAGTGACCTATTCTTTAGGGAGAGCGGCATAGGACTCCACAATAAACCAACGCCACATTTATGTGGTTCAATCGTTTTGAGTCCGACCCACTCTACAGGAAGAACGGGACAGGACTTTCTCATAGACCAACGTTACATTTACATGGCTCGGTCTATAAGACATACTCCATAGGGAGAGCATTATAGAGCTCTACTATAAATCAAACGATACAATAAAGACTAGACCATGCTTGAATCACTCAAATTTTCTCGATGTTCCCTAGCCACCAATTACACTTGCCAACTCACACAACTCATGGAGTGGTTGACCCTCACGATCAATTATGATACAATCTCTAGATCTCATATAGTAATACTTAACTCTGAGTTTATCTTTCTCGTGGCTACAAAACACTCGCCGATCTTCGCCAGGCTCCTTACTGGATTTTGATGTTTTGAAAACTGGAATTCAATCCTCTTGCACGATCGAATTAGGTGGGAGGTGGCCCTCGTGACGCAGGCCAGCAGGAATTTTGGTATGCCTTAGCACGCCTCCTGCCAGTAGTTCCTTTAGCACGCCTCCTTCCGGTAGTTCCGTCAGCGATGCAGCAAGGTCAAAACCTTTGAATAAGGCCCGAGCTCATGAATAACCAACATACGAATGGTAAACCAGCTTTTAAATCCCCGAACTTTGGTCCTGACTGCGATGGAGGCGATGATGGTGGCCACTGGAGAATCTTCGATGGCCTTGTCGACCGCGGGGCGAAGAAATCACCCCCGTCAAGATCTTCGCTATAATTTTAGGATTCGATGCCAATCCTATGCCGGACGTCATGCTAGTGCCACAGGGAGTTGTTGCTGGGATCGACATCGTGTCAATTATAGCTCAAGAACACGTGGTGCTCAAATTGTTCTTCCGAAGTAGCCATTTGGACATTGGAAATCTTCCTAGATTGAGCGTGATTGCACTAACTTGTAGTTGTCAAAAGAGAAGAAAAGTAAAAAAAGGGATGAGTGCACTTGAAATACAAAAATTTATTATGAAAGTGTAATTAAGTCATAAAATATCAAAATGTACAATCAAATCTTTCCATTAACTCAATCCGACTTGGCTTATGGAAAATGCTAATGTGGTTTTTTTTCTCTATCCTAGGTGGTAATGGTATTGCAAAAATGACATTATTTTATTCCAAATATTTTTTTAATACAAATTTTATTTAAAAATCATTGGAAAGGGCCAATGAGGGTGGGAGATGGCCGGCGGGTTTTTAATAGAAATTTAATTTAAAAATCATTGGTAAGGGCCGACAAGGGTGGGGAATGATTGGTGGGTTTTTAATACAAATTTTATTTAAAAATCATTGGTAAGGGCCGACAAGGGTGGGGAATGATTGGTGGGTTTTTAATACAAATTTTATTTAAAAATCATTGAAAAGGGCCGACGAGGGTGGGGGATGGCCGGCGGGTTTTTAATACAAATTTTATTTAAAAATCATTGGAAAGGGCCAACAAGGGTGGGGGATGGTCGGCAGGTTTTTAATACAAATTTTATTTAAAAATCGTTGGGCCGTTGAGGCCAACGAATGGCGACCCTCACCTAGATCTCAAATTGTATTTTATCACTATGTGTGCACTAATAAGTGTTAAAAAAAAACCCCTAGTTTTGATGATAACAAATTATTTTATGTATACGGAAATTCATATTTTTTTTTAAGGAAGAAAAGTCACAGGGTAACGTATTTTTCTAAGTCTGGATGAAACAGAAGGAAAAGCAGAAGAAGTTTCTAAGTCTACATGTACCAGATGGAGAACACAAGCAGACGTAGAACATCGGTCTAGCAAACCCAGAACGAACTTACAAGACCAGACCAAAAACAATATCACCAACGATCATGATTTTCACTTACCTTATTTATATTGATTTTGTTATCTCGATTCGATTAGCAAGATCAATCATCATGACAACTTCCAAAGAATGATAGAATACTTATGGGAGCCCGGATTCTAATTACATGGACGAATAGAATCCAAGGGGATCCAATTTATCTTTAACGGTCAAAATAACTTTTCTTATGAAGTTTGTCCAAGAAAGGAAAGAGAAGAAGAATCTCTCAAAGTGATAGCCAACAATCAAGTGTGGCTTAAAGAGTATATAAAGGGAGGATGCAATCAGAAGAGTGAGAGGATTAATTTATACCAAAGTTTTATTCAATTCTTCACTAGTTGTCTGAAAAAGAGTGAAATTGAGTGATCTTAATGTATTACCAAGAAGAGTGACTTTGTGAGACATATCATCACCAAGTGCGAACACTCAAGAGTGTGTAATCACTTTTGATCACATAGTGAAATCCAGCCTATTGGCCGATCGCCTGGAGAGTGGACGTAGGTTTGCCAAAAGCCGAATCACTATAACTGTGTTTGCAATCTTCTCTACTCTTTCTATTTAATTTTCGTTTGTAGATTGTAGAAGCTTTATATTACTTGCGAGTAAAATTCCTCTACACCTATTCACCCCCTCTAGGTGTTAATACTAGATATATCGATTGGTATCAGAGCCTCGTGTTCAGTATTTTGAAGTGTTATTACTTCAGAGCTAAAGATCTTCCATGGCTAGTATTCTTGCACCAAGTATGATTGAGGGACAAAGCAACACTCGACCATCATACTTTGATGGAAAAGAGTACAACACATGGAAGAACAAAACAAAAGCATTTCTTGGATCAAAGGATCCACTGAAATGGGATGTAGTCAAGAAAGGAATTGATCCTAACACTGAAGCTGGAAAAACCACAAGGAAAGATGATGGGAAAACAACGGAATCATCAACTACCATCTCAAAAGAAGAGTTGACAAAAAGAGAAGCTTTAGACACTAAGGCTATCTATTCTCTTTATTGTGCTTTATCTCCAAATGAATATAATCGAATTTCTTCTTGTGAAATAGCAAAGGAAGTATGGAATAGGCTGCACGAAACCTATGAAGGGACTGATCGTGTAAATAAGACCAAAGTGAATATTTTACTTGGTCAATATGAATCTTTCAAAATGAAACAGGGGGAGTCCATCGAAGATATGTTTAGCAGGTTTACTGAAATAGTAAATAGACTTGCATATCAAAGATATCCTATCTCAGGACCAATGAAGGTTAACAAGCTCTTGAGAGGTCTATTGAAGGGCTGGAACAACGTGAAGACTTCCATACGAGAAACTTTGCGGATCTCACCTTTGTTAGTTGATGAGCTTATTGGAACCTTGCAATCCTGTGAAGCTGAACAAATGAATGAAGAAGTAGAGTTTAGAGGTAAGAAATCTATTGCTCTTAAGTATAATGCTAATTTTGATAATATAGACTCTGAGGACGAACTGGATGACGAAGAACTTGCCTTATTGATAAAAAAAAAAAGGTAAGAAAGTTAAACAAGAAATGCAAGAAGTTCAATAGTAGAAAGCAAAACAGACAGTCTGAACAGAGAAGAACAATGGACGAAGAAGACTCTATCAAAGATGTCTATTTTGAATGCAAAAAGAAGGGTCACATAAAACCAAACTGTCCTACACTGAACAAGAACAAAGGTAAGTATGAGAAATACAAGAAGGCTCTGAAAGCTGAAACGTGGAGTGACACTGAGGTTGAAGACAATGAAGACGAATACGGCAATATTTGTGTTATGGCACACTCAGACTCAAATTTTGGAGCAAATTCAGATTCAGACTCAGACAGAGAAATTAAGGTTAGTCATTCTGACATTACTATTGAAATTTCAGATTATATAAATGAGCTTTGTTTAAATCTAAAATCCACTCTAAAGAGAATCTTCGGATTGAAAAGGGAAAATTACAAGTTGAGTCAACAAAATTCTTCTTTGAAAGGAAAGTATGATGATCTGCAAAAGGAATTTTTGGAAACAAGGGAAAGTCGAGATTCTTTACTGAATGAGAATGAATCTCTCGAAAAGGAATTTTTGGATATTACTACAAAATTTTCTAAAGGATCAAAAACCTTACAACACATACTTTCCATTCATATTCCCTATTACAATAAGTCAGGACTTGGGTGTAATAAGGAAAGTGATTCTTTGATAGACTTTCCAAAAGTCAAGGAGAGACTCAGACAGACACCTCCTCGATAGGCTTACAAAAATCATTTCAAAAAGAACTTTGTAAAACATGTTGGACGAGACAATCTCAAATGTTCTAATTGCGGTGAAAAGTAACATTTTAAGAGTAAGTGTCCTAAAATCTGAAGACCTCTTCAGAGAAATTGGATAAACAAAGCATTTACTACTAACTCCAATGGACTCAAGAAAGTCTGGGTACCAAAGAAAACTTGAGTATGTGTTTTGATTGTAGGTAAGTTTCAAAAGCAAGAAGAAATGGTATTTGGACAGTGGATGTTCGAGACACATGACTGGAGATTCAAGAATGTTCATTGGTTTGGAAAGAATAAAAGGAGGAACTGTTTCCTTTGGTGGAAATAGTAAGGGAAACATTATTGGACTAGGAAAAGTTAAGATTGGGAGTCTCATCATCAATAATGTCTCTTTGGTTAAATGACTGAACTATAATCTTCTAAGTATTAGTCAGTTATGCGATGTTGGTTTCAGAATTGATTTCAATGAGAACTTATGTTCTGGAATCAATCAAGACTTGTCTCAATCGTTTACTGGACGAAGACATGGGAACATCTATCTCTTGGACATAAATGAAGACACTGCCAAATGTCTCATCTTAGTCCAAGATGAAGCAAACCTTTGGCATCACTAACTTGGACATGTCGATATGAAATAGATCTCAAAGCTGCTTACCAAAAAGCTTGTTTGAGGGCTGCCTTCATTGAGTTATAAAAAGTCTAAACTTTGTTCCACATGCACTCTAGGAAAATAGGTAAGAAGCTCCTTTAAATCTATGAAACATGTCTCTTCTAACCTTGTTTTGCAACTTCTTCATATGGATCTTTTTGGACCAACAAGAACTCAAAGCATTGGAGGTAAAAGGTATTGTCTAGTTATTGTAGATGATTATTATCGCTTTACTTGGGTATTTTTCCTTGCTAATAAAGGAGAAACATTTTCTTACTTTTCAAAATTTGCAAAAAGAGTTCAAAATGAGAAATGTTACTCTATTTCGAGTATTAAAACAGATAATGGTGGAGAATTTGAAAATCAGGACTTTGCAGATTTTTGTGATAAAAATGGTCTTCAACATATGTTCTCCTCCCCCTACACTCCATAACAAAATGGAGTTGTAGAAAGGAAGAACAGGTTCTTACAAGAAATGGCCAGAACTCTGCTTATTGAAAGCAAAGTAGCAACTCGCTTCTGGATAGAAACAGTTTCTATAGCATGCTATATCATTAACAGAGTTTTTCTAAGACCTATTTTTGAGAAAACTCCCTATGAAATTTTCAAAGGTAGAAAACCAATTGTTTCCTACTTTCATGTTTTTGGTTGTCAATGTTTCATTCTTAAAAATGCTAACAATCATCCGAGCAAGTTTGAAGAAAGGTCAGATGAAAGTATATTTCTGGGATACTCAACCACAAGCAAAGCATACAGAGTGTCCAACAAAAATACTCAAACAATGGAAGAGTCGATGAATGTGAAGTTTCTGGAGAAAGATCTATCTAAGTAGGATAAAACATCATTCGAAAATCCAGAACCTACTACAACTCTTGAGAAATCAACATTTAACAAAGAAGCTAACACATCTCAGGAAGTAGTCACAGAAGAACCTCAAGATCAAAGCATCATCCAGATGGACACTACTCGATCACCAGAAAAACCTGATGACGGTGAAGTATACAACAAAAATTGGAAGCATAAATCCAGTCATCCTCAAAACCTTGTTATTGGAAGCATCAATAAAGGAATTCGAACCAGATCAAGGAACAAAAAGGATGCAAGCATAGTGGCACTTATTTCTGAGATCGAACCTAAAGGAGTAGATGAAGCCCTTGGGAATGAAAGCTGGATAGAAGCAATGCAAGAAGAACTCTAGCGGCTCAGAAAAAATGATGTGTGGGAACTAGTACCTAAACCCAAAAGAAGGACCATCATAGGAACCAAATGGGTTTTCAGAAACAAAGTGGATGATTAAGGAAAGGTAACCAAAAACAAGGCAAGATTGAAAGCAATCAAACTGCTGCTTACTTATGCTTCCTATCATAATTTCAAGCTATTCCAGATGGATGTGAAGAGTGCTTTCTTAAATGGATTCATACAAGAAGAAGTCTATGTTGAACAACCTCCTGGATTCGAGGAACCAAGAAAGCCAGATCATGTATACAGACTGAAAAATGCACTATATGGTCTAAAGCAAGCACTTTGAGCCTGGTATGAAAAAATGAGTAAGTTCTTGTTAGATAACTGCTTCAAAAAAGGTATGGTAGGCACAACCCTTTTTCATTAAGAAGGAATGTAAGGATATTTTACTTGTTCAAATATATGTAGATGACATAAATTTTGGTTCTTCTAATGAACATTTGTGCAAAGATTTTTCAAATTCTATGCAAAAAGAATCCGAGATGAGCATGATGGGAGAACTGACATTCTTCCTAAGTCTTCAAGTCAAACAATCAAAGGATGGCACTTTCATCTACCAAGAAAAATATGCAAAATACTTGATCAAGAAGTTTGGGATGGAAAACTACAATAAGACTGAAATTCCAATGTCTACTTCCATTAAACTAGACAAGATGAAATAGAGAAGAAAGTTGACCATAAAACCTACAGAAGCATGATCGGTTCCCTTCTCTATCTTACTGCTTCTAGACCTTATTTATTATACAGTGTGTGCTTATGTGCTAGATACCAAGTAGACCCTGGAGAATCACATCTGTCTACGGTAAAACACATTATAAAGTATGTTGCTACTAATGCAAAGCTGGGTCTATGGTATCCAAAAGGAACAAACTTTGCTCTTCTTGGGTACTCAGATGCTGACTCAGTTGGATGTAAAGTGGACAAGAAGAGTACATTTGGAACATGCCAACTTCTAGGACAGATGTTAGTCTCATGGTTCTCCAAAAAGCATAACATTGTGGCTCTATCAACAGCAGAAGAAAAATACATTGCTCTTGGCAATTGTTGCTCACAAATTCTATGGATGAGACAGCAGTTAAGAGATTATGGAAAAGACGAGGCATGCACTGAGATAAGATGCGACAATACAAGTGCTATTAATTTCACCAAGAATCCGATCTTACATTCAAGGGCAAAGCATATAGAAATCAAGCACCTTTTTATAAGAGATCATGTGCAAAATGGTGAGATATGTGTTCAATTTATTGATTCTAAGAATCAATTGGCAAATATTTTCACTAAACAACTGGACAAAGGTACATTTGATTCTATTTGTAGCAGATTAAATATTATTAACCCTTTTGCATAAAGTCTGTGAAGACAGGGTATCTTTTGGGAGGAGTAATCATCTGGCAGAAGCAATCTTCTGGAAGGACCAATCATCTGGCAAAAGCAATCTTTTGGACGAACCAATCTTCTTAGTCAAACTCAGAAGGCCTTACTAGTATTTTTGGAAATTTAAATTATGGCGCGTAAATTATTACCATATATGATCGAACATGGTAAGTTAATATCTGCAAATATTTGATTTGCTTATTTTTCTATGAATGCCTAAATTATTTGCATCTATTTTTTATCAAATTTTGAATTTTTGAATAACTGCCTTTTACAGTTATTTTTGTTTCCAAAAAGTGTCTTTTTGTTGCCCCCCTTCAGAAGCATATATAACATTTAAAAATCGAGTCTTTCTTCCATCGCAAAACAAAACCCTCTTTGAAACCCTAGAACTCAAAACTTCTCTAAACCGAACCAACTCTCTCTCCATCTCTCCTGCACAATGGCTTCGAGATCCTCCATATTAAGATCTCCCTCTTCACAAAGACGATCAAATCGCATTGCAAGCAGAGGGCTAAGGAACATTGAAGAAGTAGAGACTCACTTCGACCTAACAAGGTCTTCTGGAGAGGAATCCCCGAGACATTCTCCTACTGAATCAGTACAAAGGAATGTAACTGAAAGAGGCACATTTGGATTTACTATGTCTGTTGAAGCGAAGGAACCCCACAAGGTCTTCAAAATGTATGAAATCTTAGTGAGAGGAGATGCTACTGAAAGTTTTAAACTTGAGTACCTAAGGGAACAGGGGTATGCAGATGAGATGTGACTGGTTCAGGCTGTGTCGAAAGCAGAACATGTGGTTGAACAGATTGGTTAGACACGTGAACCTAGAAGGGGTGCGGAAAGTCTATGGGAAGGAAAAAGAGAAGACGACGATGAACAGCTATTTAGAAATTTTCAGATTAAGATGGGGGTTGGTGCAATAGTTGATAATCCTAAAGGAAATCTGTTCCGTTCCAAAGAACATAAGGCCAGTTATGTCTCTTTGCTTGATAGAGGCATAATGAATCATAGAATACTGGATTTTGATTTTTTGGATGAACTGGAGTGAACCTTAGAGGATATTTTGAAAGGTTGTAGATGGATCATTTCTGCACTGATACTGCTGCTGTGTATCCAAAACTCACAGCCTATTTTTACTCCAATTTGTCATTTTTGTCTCCAAATAAGTTGCAATTTAGTGTGAATGACAATTTCTATGCACTTGATGCAAATACCTTGGCTGACATTTTGAAGGTAGAAAGGGGAGATTTCAAGCCCATTGAGGTTTCATATGAGAATGTATGTAGACATCTTACCAATTCTCTTCGGGCAAACATCACTTACTCCTCTCTGAACTTAGCAAGGATAATACTTCACAAAATTGTCATAAATTGCATCCATCTCAAGGCATCATCTAAGACTGATGTGACCAAGTTTGAAGCAAAGATGATGTGGGCCATTAAAAAGGGAGTTCTTTTCTCACTTCCTCATACAGTTCTACTACACATGTACAGAACTAGTTTGAAGGATAAAGGACAACTGCCTTATGGAGCCTTAGTGACCAAGATCTTCCAACATTTTAAGATCAATCTACTTGGAAGACTCTGCACTAAAGTTCTGTCAGTGATGCCTATAGGAGTCAAGATGATAAATAAGATGAGGCTGAAAGATGTTGTTGAAATATGGAGGAGAAAGCAAAAGGAATTCACTAAAACATCAACCACTGCGGAAAAAAAAAAGACAAGGAAGTGGCATATGTAAGGCAGAGCACAAAAAGAATGAGACAACTGCTACTAAGGGATGAAGATGATGAGGAGGAGACTATTTCAAAAATACTTGCTTCTATGAGTCATACTCATATCACTGCACCCAAAATCACAGGCATAGAAGCATAAAGGACTCCATCAAGAGCAACAAAGGAAAATCTCCAAATTGCAGCACCACAACCTGCAACAAATGTGGTTATGTTTGAATCGGAGGAAGAGCATGAGCCAAAAGAAGACCCCGAAGAAGAGCCCGAAAAAGCACTAGAAGCAGATCTAGCAAGAGAGGAAGAAGGACAAGGAATATATGCAAGACAAACTATTCTAGAGGTAGAAGGTGGCACTAAGGCAGAGGATAGAATAAGTCAATCTCCAAAGAGACACCAGAGCAACATGCTGACAAACAAGCAGAAGCATCAACTCAAGGGGAGCATCTAAGTGAAAGAGTTGAATTTGAAGCAGCATCTCCCAGGCTTCAACTTGGATCCCCATCTGATCATTCTAATTCAATTCAAATTCTAAAAGGATATTTGATCTGCTGATGCAAATCAGAAGTCAACAAATTGCAATGGATATTGACATTTAGGCTTTGAGAACCTCTATGAACGAAAAATTTGAGACTCTTGAGAAGGAAACTCAGCAGCAAATGGCACGAATGGAGTCCACACTTAATCAGTGCCTCAATAAGATTGAAAAGTCTGCCAAAGATATGGAGGATTTTACCTTAGCCCGTACTCCCAAAAAGCCATCGTCTTAATCTACTTTTCAAATTTTTCTGGTCTGCTATGTTTGGTCTATTAGTTTTTGAATTTGCTATGATGAATTTTACTTGAACCATTTATTTTTTGATATTGACAAAAAGGGGGAGAAATAGCAAGTACTGGTTTTGTTGTTGGTTTATTTTGGACATGGGACTAGGTATTGTGTGTGAACTAATATATTTTGGCGTGTGGCATGTGACTTGATGATTTGAGTATCATACTGATCATGTGAATGCTTATTATTATGTCATACATATATTATGTTATGCCTAACCATGTTTTGCATGAACAACAAACCATCTACATAAAGGGTTTTGTCACTATCAAAAAGGGGGAGATTGTTGAGAAAACTCCAAATTTTGATGATAACAAATCATTTTATGCATACAAAAATTCATATTTTTTCTAAGGAAGAAAAGTCACAGGCTGACGTATTCTTCTAAGTCTGAATGAAACAGAAGAAAAAGCAGAAAAAGTTTCTGAGTCTACGTGTACCAGATGCAGAACACAAGCAGACACAGAACCTCGGTCTGGCAAACCCAGAACAAACTTACAAGACTAGACCGAAAATAAGATCACCAATGGTCATGATTTTCACTTACCTTATTTATATTGATTTTGTTATCTCGATTCGATTAGCAAGATCAATCATCATGACAACTTCCAAAGAATGATGGAATACTTATGGAAGCTCGGATTCTGATTGTATGGGAGAACAGAATCCAATGGGATCAAATCTATCTTCAACGGTCAAAATAATTTTCCTTATGAAGTCTGTCCAAGAAAGGAAGAGGAAGAAGAATCTCTTAAAGTGATAGCCAACGGTTAAGTATGGCTCAGAGAGTATATAAGGGGAGGATGCGACCAGAAGAGTGAGAGGATTAATATATTCCAAAATTTGATTCAATTTTTCACTAGTTGTCTGAAAAAGAGCGAAATCAAGTGATCCTAGTGTATTACCAAGAAGAGTGACTTTGTGAGACATATCATCACTAAGTGCGAACACTCAAAAGTGTGTAATCACATTTGATCACATAGTGAAATTTAGCCACCTAGAGAGTGGACGTAGGTTTGCCAAAAGCTGAACCACTATAACTGTGTTTGCAATCTTCTCTACTCTTTCTATTTAATTTTCATTTGTAGATTGCAAAAGCTTTATATTACTTGCGCATAAAATTCTTCTACACCTATTCACCCCATTTAGGTGTTAATACTAGCTATATCAATAAGTAGTAAGCTAGTTCATGTTTGGTGTGGCATGAAATGAACAACCACTTCATGACCCGTCTTTGAAATGACAAATCATCAATGATAGACAATACATAATAAGCACCATCTGAGTTACTATCAACTATTGCAACAATATTATAGGTAGACTCAATTTTTATTCCTTTTTCGTTTTCATCTATGGCTTAAGGCATTAGGATTTCTAGAATGCTAATACATTTTTTTTGGCTAAAGTGCGACTGAAGTGTCAAAACTTAGCACAAGTGGACACTTTGATACCAAAACTTTCAAAATGTATATTTAAGTGTCATTTTTTTAGAAAAGTGGGACATTTTAGTGCCAAGCTCAATGGCCGGTCTCAAAAATCCTATGTGGCATTTTTTTAATAATATAAATTGCTGATGTGGCTTGCTAGAAGCTTATTCGACTTAGACTTGACCAAAACAATGTCATTTTGGCCCAAATGCGATTTTTAATATAAAAATTAATTAAAAAATTGAGAGCGAGAGAGAGAGAGAGAGAGAGAGAGAGAGAGAGGGGTTAGCACAAGCAAGAGGGGGCTCCCCCCTGTAGCCCCATCGTTAGTGGGGTGGCGACAATGGCTAATGAGGGCTAGTAGGCCCTTGCTCGAAGCCGGGAGAGGGCGACGACCCTCTCCCAAATTTGGGTAAGGGTTGCTCGCCCCAGCCTAGGTGAGGGTTGGTGATCCTCACCCAAGCGCCGGCGGCCCTCACAAGTCTTGTCGCCACCCTACCGATGATGGGGAAACAGTGCCCCTCGTTAGTGTTATTCTCCCTTTTTTAATTTAATTAATTTTTATATTAAAAATCAAATTCGATGTAAAACAATGTCGTTTTGAGCCGAGTCTAGCCACATCAGCACCCAAAATGATGTTGTTTTGGGCTTATCTAATCACATCAGCCCTCAAAATGATGTCAATTTGCACTTCTCTTGTCAAAATACCATCACATCAGCAATTTAGTCGAATTTTTTCGCCATTGGCACTTAAGTGTCCCATTCTTCTCTGATTTTAGTACTAGTATACCTTTTGAAAGCTTTAACACCAAAGTGTCTACTTGTGCTAAGTTTTGGTACTCCAGCCATACTTTAGCCTCTTTTTTCCAATATTAAATTTTCAAATTTCTAAAAATGCCCTCATCATTTTTCACCTCACACGACGCCGCTAGCAATGCTAGATTTGACCACCAATGGGCCAAATATGGAGGCAACGGCTGTCAGTGCCAAATTTGGCTCACTTGCGGTGTAATCGCTTGGCTGATCCGATGAAGGATTTGAGTTCAATTCTCTTGCATTTTTTAAAAACAGCAAAAGTCCGTGACTTTACTAAATACCATTTAAACTTTACTTCCTAATGTATTTGTAAATTTATCAAATACAATTTGCATTGAAAAACTTTTTAATATTAATCCTTTGCATTTCCCAAATGCTTTCTCCGAAAGCCCAAAACGCAGCCTCCGAGGGCAACATGAGGACATCACAAGCGCCGCTTAGCACTCGTTCCTCGCGAACCAGGTCATTGTCCGACCCAGCAATGAACCAAGAGTTTATTTAATCTGTCTGACTTTTGATGCAGTTCCTACATCCGTCGCTGAAATAGGTGTTCCATGCATGGCATGGCGTTCTAGGGGCGGTTCTCGACAGCAGCGATCCGGGTCTTCCTGCCGGTGTCCTATAACACAAGGGAGGTTCTTCAAGCTGATGGAGTGTCTTGGGCCGAACTGAAGTTTCCTGGGCCTCCCTTCCTCTTGTGCTCGACTGCAGACAGCTAGTGGCCCAGCTGGGAAATGTCCATTTGCTGTTTGAACCACGTCAAACGAACCGGGCCGTGGATTGGATTACGAAAGCCCATAATGCCAGGTCTCTTCCTAGTAATTGGGTCTCTAAGCCCCCGCAAAACCTTTATCTTATTTTATGTTTAGATTTCAGCACTACTTGTAATCCACCATCTTAGAAGCAATCAATGAAGAATTTCCGACCAAAAAAAAAAAAAAAAAAAAAAAAAAAAAGCTGATGGAGTGGTCAGGGAGCGAGTTCAGGAAAGAGGGCGGTGGGGTCGGGGTCGGGGTCAGGGTCAGCGAGGAGGCGGATACGTGGGGAGAATTCTTGCGTCTGCGAACATGGCGCTGCGGTGCTTCAATACGTTCGCCTCCTTATTGCCGGTATGTATATATGCCCAAGGGCCCTGGGCCAAGGCCTTTGACTATTCAATCTGGTGAACATTCTTTCATGGGCCGACCCGCAGACACAAACTCCCATATTAAGAAAATCAAACGAAGGAAATGGGTAAATCATGATTGGGCAAACTTCAAGGCAATTGGCAAATAACGAAGTTCCTAAATATTGTCTTAGAGATTGATCTCCGACCTTCAGCAAAAAAAGTAGGCAAACGAGGGCTTTCACTTTGATGATGATGGACATGATTATTGAGAAAAAAGTCATCATCTACTTCTTTTTATTGGGTAGATTTACATCTTTAACATGACATGCAACTTTATCCAAAGAAGAGCTTAAAATGAGTTAAATGGGTCAGTATGATTTTCGTAAGTTGTGATGAATATGAACGTGTTTAGTAATATAGATTGGATCTGGATTGGATCGAGTATAAATTGCTAAATTGTATTGTGTAAAAAAATATATATAAATTCAGGTTTGACCATTTCCGAGCTGACCTACCCATTAATTTCTTGTTGCTGAATTGCATTATGATGGTGATGAGCCAACTTCAATTGTGCTAAAAAAGGGGATGATGACTAATCAAAAAATAACAGAAAATTGGATTTCAATTTCCAATACATGAAAATCCATCCGAATGATTTAAAGGCTGGTTATAGAAGGTCATTCGTGAGCTCGGGACATTTTCATGTAAAATTTGCTTTCTTGTCATTAAAAATAATCGACATTAGGTTATGACAACAGAGGTGCTTAAGAAGTGAGCCTCTTTAGGAATTCCTAGAATCCTGAGTTCTGGGATCCTCCAACAACACGACAGGACACAAGAAAATGATGAATCAGCAATGCATATGCTCATCCTCGTCGGTGGCCACCCAAGTGCTGCTCTCCCCATCTTCATGTTGTCAGGATTCCATTCGCCTGTCGCTCCTCCTTGGTGAGGTTTTCTCTAGTGGCCCGGAACTCTCGTCCTCAGACAAGCACTCTCGCTCGTTCCGTGCAACTCGCTCCCGTACAACGCACGGTACGGGCTTCCTTGTACCATGTTTTTCTTGTTTTTTTCGACTCAACAGTCATGGCGGATCATAGACTCTCGTAGTGGGGCGATCCTATCTTGTCTAAATATAGGAACCGACACATGATTCATCAGAAAGTTATCCCCATGTTCGTCCACCACCACAACAAATATCTCTCTCTCTCTCGAGACGAAAACACGATATATTCTCAGCCACAAGCAATCTTCTATCCGCATCGGGGAAAATATGGGGGATAGATACTCCTCAATCGTCGACAAAGGAGGTGTGGTCCACCCACATACATAGCTTGTGCCTCCTATCGTCCTCGCCACGCTACAGAACCATGACATTATGGGGCTTAATTGCGGTGTCTTTGGAGTCCAAAGAGAGAGTTGATTATATTGTGGTCGCCCCTCTAATGCCTGTTTCGAGATTGGGTTCACCTGCTGTGGGACGGATAAAAATCGAGTATTATATCATGGGTCTTCATGATGCGAAGGTCGGGTGATGTGGCTTGCACGGTATCGAGGAATGACTTGGTTGGGATGGTGACAATTAGCACGGTGAGTGCAAGGTGATCTTTCCCACATTGCTATGATGTCACGCGTCATGAGTCACGCGCTAACTTTTGCATGGAGGAAAATCTGTTGCATTTTTGTCAATTCTATTATAAATCTTTCAATTTTGCCTATTGAGTCTTAAACCATTTTCATAATCTGTCAATTAAGACCATCCGACCAATTTTGGTCGGAAATCGCTAAGGTGGGTCTTACGTAACACTATCAATGCCAACATGAATAATTTTTAATCATATTTTAATATTTTTTCGATTTTTTCCCTTTTTCCTTTTCTTCTCTTTTCATTCTTCTTTCTTTCTCCCTATTTTCCTCCACTGGCCATTGTCGGGCCTTGTTGATGGCCAATGGAGGTTGCTGGCCTTAGGTGAGGGCCGCCCTCATTGGCCCCTAGCAAGGGTCACCCTTGCTTGGGTGGGCATTGATCGCCCTTGCCAACCTAGGCCCAAGCATCCCTTGCCTAAGGCCGGCGACTTCCGTTGGCCATCGATGGGGCCTAGGAGTGGCCAATAGAGAAAAAAGGGAAAACAAAAAGAAAGAAAGAAAGAAGAAAAGAGAAGAAAATAAAATAGGAAAAAAATTAAAATATTATTAACATCCATCTATGCTAGCGGTGGTCATACCATGTAAGACAATTGGCGTTCACATCCGCAATTTCTAATCAAAATTGATTGCATTGACTCAATTAGCAAAACTTGAAAAGATTAAAGACTTAATTGGTAAAATTGAAAGGTTTAAAACTGAATTGGTAAGAGTGAAATAAATTTATGACACTTGTTGGACAATTTTCCCTCCAAAAATCGCCATTAGTTTCTTCAAAATTATCAATATCATGATCGGTTAGAGGTTTATTATTATAGCCAATGTCTTCATCAATACACTCACATTCAAATGGAACAATAGCAGCTTCCTAATTTTGATAATATATATTTAAAAATAATAATAAAGGTTGTTTGCCCCGTGAGCAAATTTGGGACTAGAATAAAAGTTGGAATTCCTTTCAGATAGAAAAAGTTCAGGACAAAATTATGATTAAACCAAAAATTTGTGGTTTTTATTAGATGATCTATTACAACTTGAGTATTTCTCTTGATCTCTCAGCTGGCGTTTTGAGCCTAAGTAGTCACGCACAGGCACACATAGAATTGACCAGGAAATCAGCATCCTACGTGTTATATAAAGCGCCACTAGTAAAAGCCTGTTAAATCAGCTTAATGAATCCGCCTAGCTTCTAGCCTTTTCCCCTTTCCATCTATAGTCCTCGGCACTGTCTAGGGACAAGCTATAATGTGCGAATTTTTCCTAATTGTGGCTCAAGAAGACTCGCCGAAAAAGCAAAAGGAGAAATGGAATCTCCTGAATTGAAAAGGGGTCACCAGAGATTCCCAAAGGCTTTGGGCCAGGAAAAGAAGAAATTGTCGATTCCTCGTGTTATATGCTCTCCTCCACATTCTCCCCCCCATCAAATCAGAAGAGGAATAACAGAGACTTTTTGAGCTTCGGCTCGATGTCTATCTGCTCTCAACCAGGCTCTTCCATCCCTTTCCTGCTTTTCTCTGCTTCGTTTACCTCAAGCTTCCATCCCATGGTATGTTGAAACGGAGGAGATCCCAGAAACCAAATGCCTTTTCGGCTGCCAGTGGCAATTAGAATAACATCCCGCGACCGCGACTGCGACTCCCTAATATATGTTGGGTCTCGGCACGGAAGCTCAGGCCACGGAAGCAATCGCTGTCACGTAGCAAATCCGTAAAGTCGCGATCTCGCCCGGTATTGCCATGAAACAAAAGGGAAAGAAAGGGGAGAGCAATCATAGTCCGGAACTCCACGGTCCACACAAAAGACTCTAGAATATGGTCCTCGAGAGCTTGATTTTCTTGGCATTTGTACTGCTTTCCAAGCCTCGTTTTCCAGGATATGTTCCCCTAATCGGTCATATACCACGTTTCTTTTCTGCAGTGCTAAAGGATATGAAAATGGAAAGTGAGAAGGAATAAATTCTCTTGTGGCGAAGGATATAATGTAATGGGTGCATGTACAGTTGATATGCCTGTTTTGCTGTGTATTGAATTGATAGAACCGAACAATGAGAAGGTGACGGTCCGTTGCTCTCATTGCCAGCAACCGACCCACCACGGCCACAAAATAAGTTGCTGAGACCGGATGACATACTCACAAAGTTCCATAAAGTTAAAATATACAAGGAAAAATCCACAAAAAAAAAAAAAATCACAAACTTTGTCAACTGTGACATATGTATCCTAAACTTTTTTATGACATAAAATATCCTGAACTTGTACCCATGTGAAACATTTATACAATTTTTTTATTGTGACACAAAACTTTTGGGTAAATAGGTCATACAGATACAAGTATGAAGTTCTTGATATTATAAAAAAAAAAAGGTTTGAGTTAAACGTGTCGCACAGATACAAGTTTGGGGTAAATATATAATATAAGTATAAGTTTGGGGTTTTTGATATCACAAAAAAAGTTTTGAGTAAATATGTTTCGGTGAGTATAGTTTAAAATCTTTATTGGCTTTTACCCAAGTATAAAAAATGAAATTTCTTCATCTTATATATGTTTGTACAAAAGGCAAGTCAATAAATTTGGTGAAGGGCGTTTTGTTTAGAATGAATTAGAGTGTTCTCATCAATTTCTTCTTTGGTATAACGGCACTTGTCTTTAGCTCATTCAATTTCTTTCCTTTACTTCTTTTTCCTAATCAGTGTGGTCCCAAATAATTTAGGCTAAATTATGTGTTTTCTTTTCAAGTTAGAGATTAATAAAAAAATGCACATGAAATGTTGATGTAGAACCGACATTGCAGAGTTCTGTAAGCGCTGACTAGGCAATCATATTAGGCAAATGAAAAAAATGAAAAAAAAAATCTCAAACCCGATCATCAGCATTGTGCCTCCAATCGAAACACACATGCACATAAAGATAAAGGGAGAGACGGTGTTGGAGGGGGAAGTGGTGGCTGGTGGCCATTGCCCAGGTCGGCTGGCTGAAGTAGGATCAAGCATACTCAGGCCAACCGTCGCTAGGATCGCACAACCCTGGAGAAATTTGGCTCACCTTGAGTTGTGCTACCCTAGCCAACCGTCACCCAAGTCACGGACTCACAGCAACCCTAGCCACCACTAGATGACCGGCACCGGCCCCCACTAGTGGCCTCAATTCTTGCTAGGGTTATCCCGTTTTATATTTTTGGGATAAATATATTAGAAGTTCTAAAACTTCTCACGACAGTGTAATTGAATCCTAAAACTTATCGTGAAAGTTCAATTGAATCCTAAAACTTATAAAAAGTGTTATCAATGGAAAGATTTAATTTGATTTGATTGTACTTTTTGAAAGTTTTAAAACTCGATTACACTTTTATGATAAGTTTTAGGACTTAATGGAACTTTTTAAAAGTTTTAGGACTAAATTGTATATTGTTGACCAGTTGTAAGACTTCCAATGCACTTATTCCTATATTTTTTTAAAAGAAGTTCAAAGCGAGGTAGGATGTCACTTCAATACCACTTCATCAGTAAATGGTGACTAATCAACCACATTACTATTTTAATTACTTTGTTAATGTGACGGCCAATTTGAACAAAAAAGGCATATTATTTCTAGACTACATTGGCACAAAAAAAATTCATTAGTGAAATTGAACAAATTTTTTTTAAAAAAAAACATGGGAATTACCCGTGCACAGAAATTGGTTATACTGTTATCCTTTTTTTCTCTCTCTCTTTTAGCTTCGACTGTTGAAGTAAATAAGGTATGTGTATCTTACAAAATTTACATCTAGATTCCTTCACAAGTCCCAACCGGTTGCCATGGACTTGTGAAGTATATATGTGGTCACTATTGCACGGTTATTGATCAGAAACAGAGGCAATGTCCTCTTAGCAAGGTTCATAGAGCAATTTATCTTCTCCTGAAGTTGAACTGTCATAAAAAAAATTTCCGAAGTTTTCTCTTGTCAATTTTCAATTCCTTCGCAGTCAGACTCCCTCCTTTTCCATTCTCAGATCATCGGAAGAACAAGCTCTACTTCTGCAGTATTGTCGTGCATCGATCAGGAGCTTATTGGTTCGATCTGGAATTAAAAGTTCAAGTGGCTTAGCTTCTGTCATGAAGTTTCCAGGGGAAAACAAAGAGAGAGCCATAACGCACAATTAGACCAGAACCAGCCTGAATATTATGAAGCATCTTGATAGAAACCAAGAAGGTCACACAGGATTGAACTGAACCGAATTTTGTTACTAGTTCTAAGGTAATACCAACACAGGTTCGCCTTACAACAAGCGAGACGCTTGATCATACCGATTTTCGGTAGATCAAATTTCCCGTTCAGTAAAGTTATGCATCAGAATACAGACTCGGTATTGTCTCAGGAACCATAACACACGCATAGTGCAGAGACAAATATGCAAGTCCAACTAATCTATTCCTCTATTGACACTCTATATCACAACAGCTGAATTTCACCTATTGCAAAAGAATTCTCTTTTTTTGTCCTCTCCTCTGTTCAAGAAAACTAGTGGCTGCTTGTTGAAAATGCAGATCAACCTACCTCATCAACTGGTATTGGCAGGTCCAGCTCACCTCCCGGTGGATGTGCTGTTGCCTCAGAAGCCGCAGGCGCCGGTGGCGGAGGTTCTAGTAATGACTGACGGCAAGTGGGGCACGAAGAATGCGACACCAGCCAAGTGTCTATGCATCTCACATGGAACCCATGGTGACACTTTGGAAGCACCCGGACTTTCTCGCCGTCCATGAACTCTGCAAGGCAAATTGGGCAATCTGTGGCTGGGATATTTATTCCCGCTCCATACACGGCGACAGGAATCTGGCGCAGCGCGCTCTTCTTAAGTCCTGTGGCAGCCAGCCTAGCAGCCGTCTGATCAGGGGTCTCGAAGGTGAACCTCCTGCTGCACCGGAGGGCGCATCTGACAATCGAATTCAATCCGAGGGCGCAAATCAGCGCGCAGAGCAGGGCCGCAAGGATGATCACCATGTTGGTGTCGAAATTTGCCTCGTTACCATAGGGTCCCCGAGTCCGTGTCCCATTGTTCTGCACAGAATTAGGCTGTTTATCGAGCAGCAGGCGGTGTGGGCGGTGGTGGAGCGTGGCCATGGGAGACGGTGCTTCTCTCACGATCATTAGGCCAGAACAGAACCCAGAAAACCTCTGAACCCTTCAGAGCTAAATCTGTAGCTCCCCAACAGATACGGAAGTAACTTATGCAAAGAGGGTTGTCCTTTCATGTGTAAGAAACTTTTCAGCGGTGAATCGGACCACAAATGATACCGACAGCACGAAATTCATCATGCTCAACTGTTGTATCAGACTTTCTATCTTCAGTTTTGAGGCGCTGGAGGGCTTGGGCAACTGTGAAAGGAAATATTGCGCAGAGGGGAAGTGAGGAAAAGTGTGAGGGCCGATGCTTCTTCGGCTCTTGATGAGTGTTATCACAACAACACAAGACTGACAGACAGACGGAGAGGCTCAGGATTTCATGACAAGATATGGAAAGAGCATTTGGAGGTCACTTCAAAAGCTGAGATGCCAGAAAAGAAGAGGAAATTAGTGGGTGAACCTTTAAGCTACTTCCTCAGAACAATACCCAAGAAGGAAAAAGAGACGAAGATGACTAGAATTCCGGCTCTTACCAGCGATGCATACTCACACTAGTGATGAAGATTCCAAATTTTTCCCAGGAAAGTACGGAAAAAATTCTTCTTTCTGCAGTCAGAACATGGGAAAGAAAAGGGTCGATCTTGAATTTGTGCTCTCATCTTTTTACGAGGAGAACTCGACGGAAGTCTTAAGTGGTTGGGAGCTGGTCTTTGCTTGAAGGGAAAGGACGGTGGAATGGAGATGAGGGGAGAGAATGTGGCAAAATGAAAGCAGGGGTATCATATGTGTTTGATGTCTTTTCATAACATGGTCCAATAATTATCGTCTACTGGAGTAAAATGGCAAACAAAAGAATTGAGTGAAAACTTGAGAATCAAGCGAAGAGATAAGTGTTCTTTAGGAATCTTTGGATTATGGCACCTGATCCAGCAAAAATCACAATTAGCTCTAACCCCTTTTTTTATTTCTACTTTTTTGAGGACCTGTGAAATGCTTATTCCAAATACTTCTTCCACTTAAGGAGTCATCCCATGTTCAAAGGCCAAAGCTATTTTGTTCCCTTATCTGTCCACTGGCCAATAGCTGCTATCCTCTATTCAGATGGAGCCAATCTGTATTGAATATAGTGTGTGCTGATCTTAGTGCAATTTAAAAGCAAAACGTCATGATAAATATAGCTTTTTCCTTTTGATTTACTAGACAGATAACTTGATGGGGGCATCGGTTTCCAAATTATGGCTTAAGTGAAGGTTTTGGTGCCATGTGAGACAAGTTGAAAAAATTTAGAAAGAGGGTCACTAATAAATTTAGGGCAAGGCGATCGGACAGTCCACCCTTGTCTAGACTTGCTTTGTAATTAAATCATTGTGTTTTTAGTTTGTCTAATCAAGCCATTCTATTTACAAATTTCCTAATCAAGTCCCTCCGGCATTATCTTCTACCAAATCCAGCCGACGTGATTGCCGGTCGACGTTGTAGTGTGACGTGGATAAAGTGTTTTCAATGTCATCATCCACAATGGTTAAGTTTTATCGACATCATATCCCGACATCGTCTCCATTGGCTAAGCTTAAAAGTAAAAGCGAACCGTGAATCTTTCCAGATACACAAAAGAAAACTAACATGATGTTTTCTTTTAAAATGCAGTCAAGTTGGTGCATATAATTAGCGTAAGCATCAAGGATGACGCGAAAGAAGAAAAATGTATTGAAGATATAGAGCAACATGAACAGATTATTAAAAGGATTAGGTGCATTTTAGATCAGTACACTAGGAAACATCTTCCTCAAAAGCGTGTCCATATTCATCATCTACGTTGTCTTAACTTGCAATACTAAACTTATCATCATTTTGTTGAAGCAGGTACAAACTTTCAAGCTGCACCTATTTTTCTGCATATTTTTTCGACAAGCTTCAAGCTTTTCCCATGATTTGACTTCTTCAAATTCTCAATTACCTTCATCATTGCTTGGACCATAGAGTTATGGAGGCAGTCACCACAGTTCACAAGGGACATTAAAGCTAAGTTAATATTCCGATACCAAATTACATACAGATAAAAGTCCAAATACCCGATTCTTCGTCAATTACTACAACGGGGCAACCGCTTCGATTAATAAACACGAAGATACCAATGAGGAGAAGAAAGAAATATTCAGTGCCAAATCTTAAGATCATTGTAATAAAGAAACTGAATCTTTATGAATTGACCGGCATTACTTTGAGTGGTCTGCGTCTTGCTGTATCAAGAAATTAAAATGGCGGTCTAGCGGTCTGGTGCACAATGGCCTCAGTTATTGCTAGGAAAAGGGAACTAGACAAGCTCTTCAATTATGTGAGCGAAAGCAGCCATTGATTCACTCACTCCAATCGCTCTGGCGATGGGTTTTCCCCCATGAAAGGGACGCTCCATCTTCTTTGATTACCTCCTACTGTTTGTGAGTTGTGACCACAGCAAAGGGTCAAGCTCAAGGCCTGTGTGACTCGTGAAGGAAAAGACTAAGCTGAAGGGGGCACATGGGCTATGGATCATGCCGTGTGGCTCTGATGCTTCAAATCAGATTTCTTCCATTGGCCAAACACCAGCGTGCATAATTGGTCGATGTCCCCATCTAAGTTTTCCCAATTCATGGGCCATGGACATTCGCAAATCAAACATAACCTCTCTCTCTCTCTCTCTCTGTCTCTCTCTGTCTCTCTCTGTCTCTCTCTCTCTCTAGGGTGATTGCTGCCAGAAACATCTTTAGTTCCATCACTAGGCAGCCGTGCCTTTAATGTGTTATCTTCACCTACTCCCTCCTAACCCTGCTGAATCAAAGGTTGTTTACTCGGTCAATAACGTGAAAGACGGTTCACAGGACTCGTAAGTCATCCGTGTTCATCTCTTGAACGTCTCGCCATCGCTGAGGTTGATAGGAGGGAGTCGAAAATGTGGCTTCCAGTGATTTGGAAAATAAGCACCTAATTAAACCCGTCTTCTTTTTTCTCTTTCCAACGAATTCGAAAGTGAAATTTCAAATTTACTTCAATATATCTTCACAACAAGAGAGTTTTGCAATAGCAATGTCCAATTGATTGCGAGAGTTCAAAAAAAAAGAGGATTTTATGGTCATCTCCCTCCCAAACCTTTTTTTTTCCTTTTCCCATTTCTGGGAAAGCCCTGAGCCCACAAAACATGGCTTGCACAGCTGAGAGCAAACATGATAATTCCTGGCCTGTGCCCCATGCATGGCAAAGTGATGGAAATTTCCAGAGCATGTAGCCCCTCCGAGCTACTACACGTTTTTTATGAGCTATGATCCTTGTTGAGAGTGACTAGGATTAAGGTTTTAAATTGGTTCTTGCAAATCAGATTTGACAGCTATGGCCCAACTGAATAGCCCTTTGTCACTCGCTCCCTGTCTTTTCCTTCTTTTTTCTTTGCTGGCTAAACACGAAGGTAAACCCTCCTGCTTAAAATTGCCAGCCCAAGGAATACGTTGCCCACTGGCACATAAAATTCAACATTACATGACCCACCACACTCGCCGAGATGTCAATGGAGTCTTGTCCTTTCCTTGATTTTGAAGAGTCGGAAATCCACGTGTATGCATAGGATTAAAGAGAGTAGTCATGTGAATTGATTAGAGGAGATACAGGGCATGTCAGTAAGGACAAGGAGAATAAATAAATCCCCATCCTTTCGTATCAATCGATGACCCATTGACAAAGTGATCCATTGATTTGTTAGTGCCCATTTGTTCTTACCGTTATTGCCAATCTTACTTAAACATCCGACCTCCTATCATCAAAATGTTCGAAAGTTGATGGATGATTAATAATGATTTGTTCAACGATCTCATATTTATTCAGCACACCGTACCCTTCCTTTCATTTGGCTCAGGTGACGCTCGGTTTGTGCCGAATGTTTGTTCCAATTAGACACGACCACAATCACAAAGGCCAAATTACATGAAATTAATGTGAGGTCGATTGTCGTCGATGTCCAAAATCAATCTGAACCCCACGATTAATCTGATCCGTATAATCATTTCATCTCCAAAACAAAAGGCTATGTTCGAACTCGAGGTGTAATCATCAATCAAGAGCCAAGAATACCTGTCGGAGGAATGCCATCTTTGAGCATCTCAAATTAGGCAAAAATCCAGGTAACAGCAAGTGCTAAAAATGAAGGAGGAGGAGATGGAGGAGGAGGAGGCCCCTGCCGGAAAACGACACCGCTTCACGTGCGGACCACAGCTTCATCTTCATCTCCTTCTCCACTCAAATCGGAGCAGCCAAGAATCATCGTCTTCGTCATCACTGTCCGAAAAAAAATTCATCTTTTTTTTTTTTACCCGCCGGATCCTTATCGTTTGACGCGAAAACCGGCGACCAAAGCCCCCCACGTTTCTCGGACCGTATGGAATTGCCCGAACCACCCAATCCTCCAAACCCTAACCCCCAAATCCCCGCCCGTCAAAACCCTGCAATGCACCAATCCCACCACCGCCGTGCCCGCTCCGAGGTCAATTTCCGGATGCCTGATGACGCCGACCCCTTCGACAATGCGCCTTCCGGAAGGTTCGAGGATGTCGGATCCGAGGACGACCTGCTGAGCACGTACATGGACATGGAGAAGATCGGGGAGAAGCTCGACGACGGGCCCGGATCCGGCCCAAGGCCCGACAATGCCGAGGGTAGCGGCGGCGGCGGAGAGAAGGGCGCGAGGCCGAGGCATCGGTATAGCAATTCGGCGGACGAGTCTTCGGCCTTGGAGGGCATAGAGGCTAAGAAGGCCATGGCTCCTGATAAGCTGGCGGAGCTGTGGGCGGTTGATCCGAAAAGAGCCAAGAGGTTCGTGTCATTGTTCAACGTCTCTTTTCCGGGGCTCTTCGACTCGACTGGATTGAATTTGGGTTGAAAGGTTCTTAATTTTGGATCATTTGTCGTGAGGCAATATGAAGAGCTGAATTTGGTTAATTAACAATTCTCGGGTGAGGTATTGGGGAATTCAAATGAATTAATTGTTGTCTGATTAAAGAGCTAATCCGTGGAGATTATTGTGCTCGAGTTACTCCAATTGAATTCTTATGGGTGCTCCGCTGCCCTGCCCGCATGATTAGACTAAGACCATGATGCTGGTGCTTGGAGAATGATATGGAGGTTGGTTGTGGGCTAATGGTATAAACAATGGTTTTGGTGTAGGGATGTTTCTATTGTAATCATGATGGACATACAACTAAACCATTGTTGCCATTGATGTGACCACTGATAACAATAATTATATGACTTGACTCACCCGCTCAAGACGTTCACTTCCGCATTAGCTGGATTTATGCTGTGCTTATGTTAATCTCTGTCCATATCATGGTCCCTCATGTTGCTTTCAGTCTTTTATATAATCATGATTAAATTCGAGCTCCAGGAATATTGGCCTTGAACTAAACAGTAGCTCTTCTTGAGCAAGCAGATTTTTTTTTTTTTTGTTCAGAATAATGCCCAAATTGATGTCCTCCTTGGGCAGCGGGGCTGTACTTTATGCTGCAAGATAGATTGACAGGAGCTGCAACCTCAGAATAATGCCAGGATACAATAATTTTAGGGGGCCTACTTAGGATACAAATTTCTTTTGAGAGCATTTAGGTGAAGAATGAACTATAAACAGTATGGTTCTTGATGGTTTGCATCTCTCAAGAATGGATGCCTCGCTGGATAAAGTCCTTCTTATATATTTCATGTAGAATATATTTGATTAGAAGAATCTATGCGAATAGCAATTTGTAGAACAGGATTTGATGGTGATAATATTAAATGTTCTCTTTTTAAACCATGCTGGATAGCCTCTGATCTAACTGTTTTAAACCTGTGAGTTGGCTTGCTCCTTGCAACATCATGCATTAGGGCTTTTATAGAGGTTCTGAAATCCAAGGGATAAAAGAAGTGCCTGCCGTCAGGAAAGCACGTCACTCTTGGACTTGAATCATGATCATCAACATTATTTGCCGGATGAAAGTCTTTTTCAAATTTCTAATTTTTCCCAGTTTTTCATTAACCCTTCTGTAAGATATTTATCACTTTTAGTTGTCATACTCAAAAATCATTTTTGACCTTTTTTTTTCTTCTTCCAGAATGCACATGAATGAGCACAACGATCTGAAATATTATGGAAAATGGTTTTTCTTCGTTGATTTCTATTTTCAGATTATTGTTTCTGTTATTCAGATAAATTTACTATGATATTGCAGTTTAGCCAGTTGGAGGAGAATCGAAAGACTTGTAATCTATGATTCATTAGATTGTACACTAAGTAAAGATCTGTTGTGCTACCCTTTGTTTCTTAAGTACGTTTGATTTCTTCACAGAATTCTCGCAAATCGACAGTCTGCTGCTCGCTCAAAAGAGAGAAAAGCAAGGTACATCTCAGAACTCGAGAGAAAAGTCCAGACCCTTCAAACAGAAGCGACTACCCTTTCTGCTCAGCTCACACTTTTTCAGGTCAGCAGTTGACTATTCGCAAGATTGTGATTTTTTTTTTTTGGGTGTTCTTTTTTGTGTGAGGAATCTTATGATGGCGATTAGGATATTAGCTAGAATTGTGAAGTCAAGAGTGAAGATTGGTTCTCTTTAGGATAACTCTCACAATATCTTCAGTGCTTATATCTGGACTTGTCTGTGCTTCTCATATTGTTCTTCTGCATTTGCATAGTCATTGGCTCACTACTTAATATCACTGTTGCTTCCTGTGGTGTGTTTCAGAGAGATACGACAGGTTTGGCTTCTGAAAATGCAGAGCTCGAGCTTAGGTTACAGGCGATGGAACAACAAGCTCAGCTACGTGATGGTATGCCTTTTGCATCATAGTTTTGTAGGTCATAATGCCATCACTATGATAAAGTGCATACTAGGTTAGTCGGAAAGGCAGGTGCATCTTCCATGCTTGTTGGAACAGTTGCTTATTTGAATGCTTGTACATGAACATATTAGAAGCATATTGGGATCAAGGAAGTGCAACAATTAACTCACTTGTAATGCATGATTATCCGGTAGAATATGCAAAACTGCATACTCAGATACCATATATTATAGGAACCACTTTGTGGTGCATTAATAATATGTCACCAGTATGGCAACCGTGATGACTTGCCAAATTTCAATGTTCATGTCCGTTATTACCCAGTTGTTCTTCCTTTTGAAAGTTCTGGAATTGCATATTTGTTCCTTTCTTTCAATGGTACCATACAAAGCTGTTGGCTAATCTTCTTTTGCTTAACTTTGAGCGCAGCTTTAAATGAAGCTCTGAAAAAGGAAGTAGAGAGGCTCAAAATTGCCACTGGAGAAATGATGACACCAACCGATACCTATAATTTGGAAATGCACCAATATCCATATTCACAACCTTCCTTCTTCCCTCCTCAGCAACAACCCAGATCAGTTGACTTCCGAAATACGCAAATGCCTCAGTTCAACATGTTTAATATGAACATAGCAGCTTCAGGGCAATCTCCAACCCTGCCTGCCCATTCTCATGGCTTCTCAGAGCTGTTGCAGCATGATTCCCTCGGTCAATTGGAGGGGCTTGAGATTAGTTATAGAGGGTCACATCTTGTAAAGTCTGAAGGCTCTACCATTTCAGCAAGCGAAAGCAGTAGCACATATTAGTGTAAATTCTATGCTGACACACTATGTAAGCCCACCCCCATTGATTTGTCTATAGATCGATCTCTGTAATCATAACATTGTGAGATATTATTTATTCAGCAAATGCAATTCTTTCAATTTCTTTAAAATCCTGGACTCATGGAGCCCTCTGTGTTAAAAATATCCCACAGTTATGTTGTCTGTTGTCTTGGTTGACCAAGAGGTGTCTTATCGTTATGGTGTTGCTTCAGCCAAAAGGAAGTTACAAACATGCACATCTGTGCCTCTCTTAGTCAAAAGCCATCAAGTTATACGCCTTTAAATTTCAATTTTGAAGTAAGTTCTATTCAAAGTACAACACACAAGGTTTTGAACAAAGAATATAATGTACCTTGCACTAAGTTATAAGTCCTCTTCTTCTGTCAACTCTTTGAATAGTCACAGCTGGTGAACCACCATCACTCGACAAACCCTTGTTAAAGTTTGACCAAGCCACGGCCATCCTGTTTGCATGAGACAGGTGATGAGACATTTTTGGAACCGCCAGCACAAGCCAGGTTATAAGAAAAGAGCCCACCTTACAATAACAGTAAGTCGAGGCTCGAGGCCACTGAAGCCAGTCAAATTCATCTAGTTTCTTACACAAAAGACGATAGATTTCCAGAGCTAATTTGCCTTTGCCCTGGCTATGAAAGAAACATTTGTTCATCAATCGATTTTAGGAAGGTTGGCTCTTTGAACTTGTGCAGCATATGCTCATACCATGTTCGCCCATCATTATGAAGCTTAGTGGGGAAGCAACACACGTCTATCATGTCAGCGTGAGAGAATCAACATTGGCCTACCTATCCAACTTCCCCCACTATGCACATGGCATGGACCCAATTATCCGGTCACAATCCTTCCATTCACCCAAGTGAAGAAGAACGAAGGAAGGAAGGAAGAATGATGTAGGATTTGTCTGCAATTGTTGCATGCGACCACATTATTAACCGCCCTATTGAAAATAACCTCCTGAAAAGTCCATATCACTTGAAAATTAATGGGAATACTCAATACATAGCTGGAGTGGTAGACACGTACCAACTCCATAGTCTTGTTGTCTTTCGCATGGACTCCTAACCATAGGTGCTATGCATAGTCCATGGGCATTCCAGGCAGCGACCAATGACAGAACACCATCTGAGTTAACTAACGCACCCACATCCCTCGTAGGTTTCCCCTAACTTGCACCCAACACGTGTCTATTTGGTTTTCGCCGACCATGTCCATTAGTGACACGACGCGTGACACTCCTAAATTGCTCACATGACATGTTAACTCTATTAGGCTAAACATAGGGGAGAAAGATGCTTGTGATGGTTTGTATGGTCGTATTCCCTTGGACCAAATGGATCATGTTCACAAGCCAATGGGCCGTGTATGTTAGTGCCCGCAATTACACATTGGTGTCACTACGAATTTTGTGCTGTAATTGTGCCTGTTCACGAAATGGCATTGATACAGACTACATGTGCAACACATTTTCAACCCATTTGTCATGACTTTAGAGAAAGCTCAGTTTGCCAAAGGGTTCGCTTCCTGTGTCTGAGGGCAGTTCGAATAGTTCTGTCAAAGTGGGACAAACAGACAAGCCCTTGTGGAGGGCGGTTTCATTGGTGGTGAACCAAACTACATCTAGAGAAAAGTCCACATGCCCTTTCTGTGGATCTGATTCAATCCTGACCAGCTTTGGTCCCTGACAAAGAGGACCTCGTGCTGCTCTGGGGGGTCACAGTATCTGCTCTGACCCTACTCCTTTTGGAGGAAATCAGCAGCATCAGGGACAGATGAACAGGGAAAGGCTTGAAAATTTGCAAGCCTTATTTATTTCTTCTGCAGTGAAGTGTCTCATAACTCATGGCGGAATATGCAAATGCCGGTGTTATCTCATCAGATGGATAAGAAAGAGGGGGATTTTCCATCCAATTGTCTATGCAGTCACAATAAAGCACCGAATTTCAGTACTAATTAAATCAGGTTCAATTCACATTCATTGATTAACTGCACTGCCAAAAGTCGGTGCAGGAAGTATTGCCCTATACATAATTTATTCTAACATTAATCAAAAAAAAAAAAAGACTTAAGAACCCACCTCCTCAATAATATTAAAATAATTACTGTCCAAGACGACAAATTTCAAGATTTGGTAGAGAACCCTTTGCATGGTAGGAAGTAGCAAAGTGGGTATCTGTTGTGGTCCGTTTATCTTATATGGACAATAAAAATTGAATAAATCAATGAGCATACACTTGTCAACTTGTTCTATTATCCACTTGTCGGGACGAGAATTTTTTGTGTTGTGATTATAGGGGGGGGGACCTTTTCTGGTTTTTATATTAGGAAAATAATAATAATAAGAGCCTCCAATATCCTTATTCTTACACATTGTGAGAATGATGCATGCATGGATGTTGAGGGACCGTAAAGCCCGGACATGCATGTGCTCGTAACATGGTAGGCCCTCGTAATCCTTTTCAATTCGAGCTCTCTTTTTCTTTTGTTCATTGTGATAAATAATTTCAAATGAGAATATAATATCGATAATTAAAAAAGAAAGACTGGGTTGATGGACATTGCATGGCTCGATGAAAATTAGGGTTGATTCCTTTTTGCATTAGCAAATATTCATAATTAATTAGTTGATTGTCCTTTACTTAGTGAGAGGATAATGCAAAGAATCTTATGATAATTTATTGACGAATTGGTATGAGAAATCTCCAAGAACTCTCCATGCGACACGTATTCTGATGTCTCAATAGGTTATTAGGCACAATTAATAACAAAGAGACTTTGCCAAATGGGGATTTAACTTAATCCTTGTCAAGGTCGGTGATCATGAAGCACTATTGTGTAAGCTCTTAATTAAATAAATAGCATCGACCAATGCTTCATTCGTTCCAAGGATTAGGGTTCTTTTCGACATTTAACTTAAACTTTGTCAAGGTCGGTGATCGTGAAGCACTATTATTTAAGCTCTTGATCAAACAAATAACATCGACCAATGCTTCATCCGTTCCAAGGATTAGGGTTCTTGATTTTCTGTTTGGCACCTTGTATGATTGTCTAGGGCACTAATTAATTCTGGAGTCGAATATACATTTTCATTTATTCCGACTGTCACATCGACGGTTAATTAACACAAAATGAAACGTTCCACGCATTAAATCCCAGGAAAAAAGAAAGCGAATCGACCCCAGGAGTGCAATCCATCACGTAGTCGAGGGCGTTGGATCATACCTCAATAATTATCTACTAACTATGCCAACGACTGAACACCTGCAAAATATGGCAAAAGGGTAAGGGGAGGGCTTTCATAGGTCTCTTGAGAGAGTGTAAATGGATGAAAGTAGGTTACACAGATGGAGGGATGTAGCTCAGAGGAATCTTTCTTCTTTTTCTGCGCTATTAGGTTTCTGCACTGCATGATTGGTGCATAGTCTAGGGTTTTAGGTCGGTAGTTGTTTGTGTGCGAAACCAACCCGAGTACACACATGCGATTTCTTGTCCGCACACCGACAGAAACATTAAATTAACAGACACCCAACAGATGAACACGTAAACCAGGGGAAAAAAACAAAAGACACCAAACAGATGTCTTGAACTCAAGGACTGATCTCTTGGCACTTTACATAGAAGTCTCCTCTGATGGTTGAGTTCTTAAGTCTATGAAAAATTTGCCAAATCTACAGTGATCAGACAGAACTTCACAATGAGCATGTCTTGAAAATGCCATGGATGGAGAATGTATGATGTGCACATTTTGATCAATTGCCAAACTTCGATCAAGTGATTCGAATACTTGCTCATTTTATAAAACATCCTCTGATTTTTATTTTCTCTGATGTTACGACATATGTCACTGAGTTTGAGATAGAGACAAGTAGCGTCAAAGATGGGCAATACACTTTCTCTGTTTATTTATTTGAATCATTTATCACGATGCCTTGACTTCACATTTCCCCTATCATGAGTTCCATCTGAGTTCATATTGATTCGCACAATTTCAGGAGAATAATTTGCGCGTCCTAATATATTGCCATTACCCGCACGTATGGAGCAAATAAACAAAAAGAGAGCATTGTTTGCATGCAAATTATATACGCAAAAATAGAAGTAAAAGAAAAATGAAAAAAGGGAAGAAGAAAAATGCAAGAAGATGTTGAGGAAGGAGCATGTGCAGGTGGGGCCTGCAGGCTTAGCAGTCGGTAGCCCAAATTGGAACAAATGCATGTGCACTTAATTTCCGATCCCTCCTTGCAAAGAAAAATAAAATTTGAGGCCTGAAAGAAGTAGATTATTTGTTTGTGGCTTTCGACCTTCTTTGAAATCTCTGTCTTCTTCTTCTCCAATCCCTACACCCTCATAGCCTCTCTACAATCTTTGCCGTCTATAAAAGGGAACCCTCCATCATCCCATTCTGCACCAAGCACCAGACACTAACCATCAAACACTTTCATCTCCTCTCCTCCTTCAATCTCTTTGTTTCTACTGCTATATTTTTTAAGCAAAGCCAAGCCACATTAGAAGAAAATAGAAGCAAGAATGGCGAATTTTGCAGCAATCTCAGCTGTTGCTCTTGTGTTCCTATGTCTCGAAACTGCTTTTGGGGACTATGGAGGCTGGGAAGGCGGTCATGCCACATTTTATGGGGGTGGTGATGCATCTGGCACAATGGGTAAGTCCAAAAAAAGATCAATACTGTTTGCTGAAAAGACCATATGATTTAAACTTTTCGCTCTTGAAAGAATATGTCTACTCCTTTTGTCAAAATGTTCATTGGCTAAGTAAAGTAACAACAAACTTTTTCCACATAAAGTGAAAACCAATTCAAAAGACCAACCTTTACTTCTTGAAAGTGTCAGACAAGTCTATAATGTCTAATGTGACAAGCAAAAGGTACTACCTTTTTCCCATCAAAAAACAGTATAATTTAGGCCTTGAAACTTTTATTTCAACCCATGTACCCTATGGTCATGATGAGACTCCAAAGATTGTTTCTATGTGCCTGATCCCGTCTGAATGGTTCAAAAAAATTTCAGGAGGTGCCTGTGGATATGGCAACCTGTACAGCCAAGGCTATGGCACCAACACTGCAGCTTTAAGCACTGCCCTGTTCAACAACGGCCTGAGCTGCGGGGCGTGCTACGAGATGCGATGCAATGACGACCCCAGGTGGTGCCTCCCAGGGACCATCATGGTCACGGCAACCAACTTTTGCCCTCCCAACTTAGCCCTTTCCAACGACAATGGTGGCTGGTGCAACCCCCCTCTCCAACACTTCGATATGGCCGAGCCAGCTTTCTTGCAGATTGCCCAATACAGAGCTGGGATTGTCCCAGTCTCCTTCAGAAGGTAACAGCAGCATTTTCACTGCAAATTTTTAGTTCCTTATCGCCAGTTGGGCTTTCAAGTTTCAAGATTAAAGTCCACCACAACTCGAATGTGCGATGAAATCGACTCACAGGTCATTCTTGATCTTCACAGGGTTCCCTGTGTGAAGAAAGGAGGGATAAGGTTCACCATCAATGGGCACTCCTACTTCAACTTGGTGCTGATCACCAACGTGGGAGGTGCTGGTGACGTCCATGCCGTGTCCATCAAGGGCTCGAGGACTGGTTGGCAACCCCTGTCAAGGAACTGGGGACAGAACTGGCAGAGCAACGGCTACATGAACGGCCAGTCTCTCTCCTTCCAAGTGACCACCAGCGACGGGAGGACATTGACCAGCTACAATGTCGCACCGGCCAATTGGCAGTTCGGACAGACATTCGAAGGGTCTCAGTTCTAAGAATTTCTAGAGGTCTTCGAGGTGTAATTTTAGTAAGTACTTGATGAATTTGTATATGGTTTGAAGTGCCAATGTGAGCCAATGTATTCAAGAAAGAGAGGGAGAGGTGAAGTGAGGAAAGAAAAAGAAAAGGGTAGGAGAAGGTAGGAGCCCAGCTGGGGTTGTTCCTATTGCAGAGGTGGCTTTTAGGCACCCGCTAGGTAACTAAGAATTTGTGTATTTACACTATGCGAGCTTTGTAGTATGGAAAAACAAAAGACTAAAAAACAAGAAAAGGGGGATACCTCCATTGTTTGCCACAAATTTATAAAAGGCCAGGATTGTGATTAAGGATATTGTTGCCCTCGATTTGAGTACTTGTGTCAAGCCCGTTTGATTTTTAATTTAGATTGTGCTTTGGTACTCTCGCGCAGAGGAATATCATTAAACAAAATTAAGAAACGCATGTAATGCTTATTGTTAGTCATCATAATTTCGGTAAAATGGGTGTAAAATGAAATGTCGTCCTGATCGGGTCTATAAACTCTAATGAGACACGGTACAAAATAAGTCAGTATAAGAGGGACATTGATGGGCTTAGATGGATTAGAAAATGTTAGACCTTCGGTTAAATGGCATAGATAGATTTCCTAAGGTTAGTGGTAAATGAGATGACTAGTAATCGATTGGGCCAAGATCTTGTCCAACCTTTAGAGATTTAAACCAAGTTCAAGTGGAAATGGAAGTTCCCAGGTAGCCCAAGCCCAGTATAGTAGGGTGGCAAAAATGCCCAGCCCAGCCCGACCCAATCCGACCCGACCCGTGAATTATGAATATTTTGGGGTTTGGGTTCAGTTTTGTTTGGGTAGGGGTTTTTTGTTTGAGTTTTGTTTGGATTGGGTCGGGTCAAATAGTAACCCTACCCATTACCCATTACCCAAATCAAAATATTTTTCCTTTTTTTTTCCTTTTCCTCTCTCCCCCTTCTCTCTCAACGCCCTCTCAATCAGCGACGGTGAGGCCCTCACCATTATCGCCGGCGAATCCCGGAGCGCAGCATCATCTCTCTCTCAAACATCTATCTGCAACAGCTGAGCATTCACTTCTCCGGCTCTCTTTCTTGGGTCCGACCCAGAGGTCTCTCTTCCAATATCTTCTTCACGGATTCCCCTCATTGACTGGAGATGAGCGCGCCCCGCCCGGAAATCAGCTGATCTCGCCCCGTCGCAGCGGCAAATCGTGAGTTCTTTTCTGCCTCTCTTTCGCTTCTGGGGACTCATCGTCATCGCGATGCCAGTACGGAATTCTGGGTCCGGTGCTTTTTGTTGTTTTGGTGATCGTCCGGTGCTTCTCGCATTTGATCGAGCCTCCGCTTGCGGTTCTTGACTCGATTTGCTTGGAGATGGGTGTTTCGTGTGCTTCCTTTTCGAGCACATTGTAGTTCTGGGTCCTCCGTTTTTCCATCGTGGCGCTTGATTGAGTTCCTGCTTGCTAATTCTATTGGCTTGATTCGCTTGGAGAGGGGTGCTGCATTGTCTTTTCCTCCCTCTTAGCTTATTGGTGCTTCTTGTTTCGGTGTTTCGGGGACCTTTCTGCTGGGCAATCTGTGAAAGTGGGAAAATAAAATAAAATTTCGAATTGCGGTTTTCGTCCTGTGATTGTTGGTGTACTGGAAGTTCAGATCTTGTGCATTCATGTTTGGTTTGTCTCGCGCAAGTTCAGAATTGGAGTTCTGCAGCTAGAAGTTTAGTGGCTTACTAGCAAAACCAAGATAACATGATGCTTCTCGTGTGGAATGTTGGAGTTGTCACTTACCAGGTGAATGTTCATAGGAGTGCGTGAAAGTCAAATCTCAGAAATGTTGGTGTTGGAGTTTTGGTTAGATCATTAGTCTATTACATTTAAACGGAAATTCTCACTGCTATATTTTGTGATCTATGCTGATTACTGAGACTTTCACTTGATGTTTGAGTGTTGTTCTCCTTTAGCCAATCATTTGTATTTCTGGTGATGTCTCTGCTCTACTTTTATGCTTACAGCAGATGCAAATTCTTTTAGTTTTTAAATTCTATGTGCACCTTAAAAGTATACTTGTAAACATGTCTGATCTGATAGTGGTGGATAAGTGTTTCTATGGAGATGCCCTACCTATTTTTTGTTCCTGCAGCAGATGTAATTTTACAGTTTGTTTCTGACACTTTGTATTGTGCTTAACCTTTTTCTGCCTTTTATAATCTTCTTTATGTTATGTTCTTCCTGATTTCTGATTTGATACTGGGACTGCCATGTGTAGGTTGGCATAAAGAACAAAACATCTGAAGTACAGTCGAAAATTGCCAATGTCATTCTGGTTGATGCTAACAAGAATCAGGTAGAGATCTTCATGTGCAATTGGATTTGTGCTAACTGAATGATTGCATGTGATCCTGTTGAAATGGATACTTTATGGAGAAATGGCTTATGGTTGTAAAATTACCTTTAGTTGAGTTCACAAGTTCAATAGAAAAACTGACTAGATGTGAATAATTGCCAATGTGTACATTAGGACTTACTACTTGTACTTTGATTGACTCCAAAAAAGCTAGTAGTTTTGTGTTTTGTTTTAATAATGTAGAGCCTTCTTTGGGGTGAGGTCATATTTCTGCAGTTTTTTCTATCTACAGTAGGTACTAAGTGGGGCTTTAACAGCTTCATTCACTCCTTGATGTGAGAATTCATGTGATTTGAAAGGGCAGAGAGAATTGCTGCAGGGTTTTTTCATCTATACATCTTTCTATCACATAACTGCCCTTGTAGCGTCTCTGCGTGCAACTTGTTGCTGTTCTTTTGATCCAATATTTTGGGTAATTTTTGTGGTTTCATTTCGTGAGGCTGCATCATTTCCCAGTTTTTAATTGTTCAATTTATGTATCAGGTGAAGTCACCTTCAATTCCACAGCTACCCAAGCACAAGGAGTTTTTTTCAAACTTAAGTACGTATCATGCGAAGCTAGTCGGAGAGAGTTTTTTGGGGAGGAAGAGGCTAATGTATGTACAGATGTGCAGGTGCTCTATTTTAAAAATCTGGAATAAAATATCTTGAATAAGTGTCGAATATGAATTTTGCTGTTAAAATTAGTTGTAATTTAGAAGCATTAAGTCATTTAGGGATGTTAAACAGGGGATAATGTGGTTCGGGTGAAAAATATAGAATAAGACGTAGTTGATTATTGATGCATCTGCATCCTGATCTTGTCAAGGTGACATGTGTCACAGTTACAGCAGGAATGGAGATATTGCCGTACGACCCGAGCCGAGCCGACCCGAACCGATCGTTTTTTGTGCTTCTTGTTTTATGCCTTTCGAGTCGGGTCAAACGACGTGACCCTTATTGTTCGGGTCAGGTCGGGTAACATTATGACCCGATCCGACCCGCCCCATTGACATCCCTACAGTATAGTACCATGAGTGAGATGCCCTTTGACGTTGGAGTTGCTGTGTTTTTGCTCTTCATTTGATATTTATTTAACTCGCAGACAATAAACAAAGAGCTGTCCGAAAATAAATTTTTAAAGCAATAATTACACAACTGATCTCTAAAATTTAGTCTAATGTATAATGTGATTTTTGAACTTTTCAAATTCTTAGACTTTTGCTATAAGTTCAATTTAGTTCTTAATTATTAAATATTTTAATATAACTCGAGATTAAATTAAACATATGGTAAAAGTCTAAAGAGCACATTGAGCAAATTAAAATTTTATGGGCGATATTGTAAATTGAGTTAAAGTTTATACATCACATTAAACAAAGTTAATTATTAGAGATCACATTAGACATTAACTTAAATTCATGGACCATTTGTATCATTTACCTAATTTTGGAAGGAAAAGGAAATGAAAAGCCAAAATCAATAATCATTGCTGAAGAAGAAAATAGCGCATCTTGCCTTTGAGCATATCGAAAGATATTTTATATATTTCCATTCTACCAAATGGATCAAACAAATGATGCCAAATACGTATAGATCTTTATGAAGTTGATTAGGTATTGATCTATCTTAACTGTCATATCAAGTTCATTCAAAGAGTATTAGATTTTGTCAAACGGGTGGATCAAGTCAAAGTTGAGTCAAGTTAAAAATAGTCTGGCCCAAGTAAACACATTTAACTCGTTTTGACATGTATCGGACCTGACTCATACATAACCCATTCCATATTATTAAAATACTTTAATATTTAACTCAATCTATAAAACATCATACCCAAACTAAAATGAGCATGCCAAATGAGCAAGTGCAAGATCAAGTGATGAAAAATAAAGAAAGAGTAAAAAAGGTGTGTTGCGTAAGTTGTAAACCATTAATAACCCATTTAACACTCATATTATATTTGAACCTATTTTTTGAATATAACTCCCTCATTTAACACCAATATGAATTAAGAAATGGGTCATTTTGATGTTTTTAGAAGTTACTCAAGAAAATTTTTGTTATGAAATCAAAATCTTATTTTTGGAAAATGATTCACATTGTTTCACTGAATATAGTTATCGACACGTAGTTAAAAAGACTTGAAGTTGAGTCTTGTAAATCTTTCATTATAAAATCAAAATATTATTCTTGGCAAATGATTCATGATGTTTCATTGAATACATTTATTGACACGTAGCTAGAAAATCTAAAAAAACGTGAAGCCGAGTCTCTCAAAAGAACAATCTTTCGTTATGAAATCAAAATCTTATTTTTAACAAATGATTCATATTGTTTCGTTGAATACAATCATCGAAAAATCAAGAAAAATCTAAAGCTAAACCTCGTGGAAGAATAATCTTTCGTTATGAAATCAAAATCTTATTGTTGACAAATGATTCACGAAGTTTCCTTGGCTATATTCCTCTACACGTAGCTAGAAAATCTAGAAAAAACCTCAAAGTCTTAGTCTCGCAAAAGAACATTCTTTTTGTTGCACAAAAAGCATCGGGAAAATTTCAAAAAAGGGCCTCAAGTCCCTTCAATTTCTCAAATAAGGGCCTGAAGTGTTATCATTTTTTCAAATAAAGGTCTGAAGTAAATTTTGTTTCAAATAAGGGCCTAAAGTGGTTATATTTGTTTCAAATAAGGCCTAACTTTCCAATAATTAAGGGTATTTTCGTCATTTACTATTTTTTCTTTTTCTTTTCTTTTCTTTTTTCTCGATCATCTTCTTCTCACACCGGGTGGCCGGCCACCTGGAAGTGCACACAGGGGCGGCGAGGGCTACCCTCGCCGCCGGTGGCGGCGAGGGACGGCCTCGCCTTGCCCTGGATGAGGCCGCCCTTCGCGGCCGTCCGCAAGGTCGGCCTCGCCGCGCGCCGACGAGGTCGCCCTCGTCCGGGCCGCCCTCACCCGCGGCCGACGAGGGTCGACCTCGCCTGCGGTTGACGAGGGCCCGACCTCGCCGGATCCGGCGAGGTCGCCCGCGGCCAACGGGGCCCGACCTCGCCGGATCTCGCGAGGTCGGCCTTGCCCGTCCCTCGCCCGGGGCGGCGAGGTGGCCTCCTCGGGCGAGGGACCGGGCCGCCCGTGGCGGCGAGGGGGTGGCCCTTGCCGGATCGGGCGAGGGTGGCCCTTGCCGGATCGGGCGAGGGCGACCCTCGCCCAGCCCTCTGTGGGCGTCGCCGGTGGCCGGCCGGCCACCGGCGATGATGAAGAAGATGAAACTAAAAAAAAAAAAAAAAAGTGGCAAATGACAAAAATGCCCATGATCGGTCCGAAAATTTAACCCGTGGCCAGGCGAGATCGGCCTCATTTGAAACAATTATGGCTACTTCAGGCCTTTATTTGAGACAATGTCAACTTCGGACCCTTATTTGAGAAACTGAGAGGACTTGGAGCCCTTTTTTGGAATTTTCCCAAAAGCATCGGACGTTTCTTGCACGTCGACAGATGGGGAGCATCAGACTCTGTGGAGCAAGACTTGGAGCTCCATTCCTCAGACCCCCCACTACAAGAACCTCCGTCTGCACATCTCCCTGCCCGAATTCGATCGGACTTCACCATCATCAAAAACCCATCTTTCTTCAAACCCTTAATTCGTCTCGCTTCGCTGCTACCGGAGCCAAGTTCGCGAGGATGGCGAGTCAAGGAGGCTACGCGGAAGCTCAGAAATTGGTCAGTTTCGCTCTCTCACCGACCTCCGCTCTCGTCATCCAGAAGGGGGACATCACCAAGTGGTCCGTCGATGGCTCTTCCGATGCCATTGTCAGTATTCTTTCCCTCGTTTTGATCTTTCCTTTTGACCATGTGGTTGATCGTGATTTGTTCCTGTTTCATCGCTCGGGTGATTCTTGAGTTATAGACTGTGTGAAACTTATTCGGCTTGATTAAAGTGCTGAATCTTTCTGACTTCGTACAGAATCGTGGCTTTGAAGGAATTTAAGCATTGAAAAAGATTTTTTTTTTTCCTGAGTTGCATAAGTTGATTTCGTGATGCTTCACGTTGACTTGAGACTCGGGAAAAAGTCTGTCCGGTCCCGGACTGTGTCTAACTTTTCATTGTGAAGTTAAAAACAAATCCGATAGGAGCACAATGGATCGAATGAGTCCCTGACGTTATACGATGATGGATCTCTTGGAGATTATGTTGAGGAGTGCATTGATGTTAAAGGTGGATTTTTTGTTTTCCCTGTAGGTTAATCCAGCAAATGAGCGAATGCTTGGAGGTGGTGGGGCAGATGGAGGTTATCTCTCTTTAACTTGGCTAAGTTGTGTGTCATTAGTTTTACATTGAAATATATGAATACTTGTTTCTTATTTTTTTATCCGATTAGCCATACATAGAGCTGCTGGACCAGAACTCCTAGAAGCTTGTTATAAGGTCCCTGAAGTACGTCCAGGGATCCGCTGCCCGACGGGAGAAGCAAGAATTACTCCGTAAGCATCTCCTGCATAATCTGCATAGTGGTGTTCCACCAGGACAATCAATCATCAATAAGTCAGATCAATGATGTCCGTCATACTATATCTCTCCGTCATCTGATTATCCAACACTTTTCAAACAGAGGATTTAGGCTGCCAGCATCCCATGTGATCCACACAGTTGGCCCAATCTATTATGCCGATAGTAATCCTCAAGCATCCCTGAAAAATGCTTACAGGTATCTTGCAGGGAATTCTGTTCATTCCGTTGTTTGCTCCATTTCTCATAGAGTGCTAATAATTTTGCACTTATTATAACAGGAACAGCTTGATGGTGGCCAAAGAAAAGAAGCTTCAGTACGTTGCATTTCCTGCTATATCCTGCGGAGTTTATGGGTTAGTTGGCAATAATTGGAAGCCTCAACTTCTTAAGTTCACAATGGTTGCATCTATGTGGTCATCAGCTGAAAATATATTGATTAATCTACTTTGGGTGCTTAACTTGGATCCAAATTTTAGCTATATATGTTTCATCTGTTAGAAATTTAGAATGCATGAGTCTTTTTGGCAAAAAAGAGGAATGCTTGTAATGCAGTGCAAGTAGTTTTGTTGCTTGTGTATGTGTGAGTGTAAGTGAGTCAGGGACAGAATATGCCTGACCAATTGCTTGTGTTCTCAAAGCTATTACTACTCCTGAATCCTGATCTTATTTTTCCAGATATCCATACGATGAGGCTGCCATGATAGCTATCTCTACGATTAAAGAATCCTCAGATGGCTTGAAAGAGGTAGGTGTTAATGCATTACTCAGCCCATCAACTTCCTAGTTGAATGGAGGTCCTTACCATATCTTACTGATTTCAAAATGGAAAGTAGCAGTCGCAGTGCTTCTTTACTAGTCCCGTGTGAGATATCATCAGCTGCACTTTAAAAAAATGCTTTACAACCATTTTGATAATTATTGTATAATTCTTGGGCTTTTGTCTAAGATCATGCCAGTGCAATCTTTCTAGTTTGAGTGCTTTATGCAATAATACTTACCCTGTTGGTAGTCAGTAAGCTCATTAAACATGAATTATCATGGAAGAGACTGACCATTTCTTTTGGCAGGTACATTTTGTTCTCTTTTCAGATGATATTTACAATGCTTGGTTGAGCAAGGCAAAGGAATTGCTTCAGCAGTAGATATTCACCAGCTGTGGTGCTGTTGTCTCTCATTTACTGAACGAGACAAAAGCGAAATGGCATATCATCATAAAATGATTAAGCTGATGATAATGGTGAACTTGTGAACAAAACTTTTTTTCTGTTTCTTGGCTGGCCGAGTGGTTGACTAGTCCAGATTGTTATGCTGTACCTTTGCATAAGATGGATGAGATAGACTGTGGTATGCTCTGTACGGTTGAACTTTCTATCACGTGTCAGAACTGATATTAAGCCTATTCGATATCTTTGCGGTACTGATATTGTTGTTTTCCTGTTTGGTAATGAAAAGAATCGGATACGCAGGAGGCAACCTGCATGAAGTCCGCCTCTTTTCCTAAACTCTGCCCCTGGCGAGGGTGCTCTCATTGTTTAAAGTTGCTAATTGTGTTTACTTAACCGGTGCTTACTTAATAAGACCATCACTGATTGGAGTTGGAGAGATTATGTTTGTGAAAATAAACCTAAAAACTAGGGTGTCAAATGGGTGAATTGGGTTGGGTTTGGGTCGGGTCAAAAATGGTCCGACTCATGTTGACTCATTTAACCTGTTTTGACTCATTTTCATACAATGTAAATTTGATTATTCATACCCAACACATATTATCAACACATATTAAGATTTAACTTAATTTTAGAAAATCTATTCTCACTTATTTAGTCCACTTTAAACTTTTCACATATAAATTATTTGAATAAAAATTTCACATCAAATTTATAAAATAAATTAAATAATAAAAAATTAGTAAATAAAAAATGTGGATACCTCTTAATTAAAATAGTTTTTGAAATTTTTTTAAAAATCGATTTAATTATTTTAAAAAAAAAATTGAATTTATTATTATTTTATTTTATTCTTTCTTTCTTTTTCTTTTTATTTTCCCTTTCTTTTCTCTTTTCTTTCTTCTTCCTTCTTCTTCCCCCTTTTTCCTCTGCTGGTCTCACCCAATGACGACTAGCCAAGACGCAAGCCAATGAGCCCGAACTTGATCAAGGCCGACAAACTCAAGGCTTCGCCGAGGTTGCTGATAGTGTAGTCAAGCTCAAGCTCACTCGGATCTAGCAAGCTGTGAGCTCTGTTGTAGCTAGTGAGTTCGGGGCTCACCTACCCAGATTCGGGCGAGCCATAGCTTAGCCAAGGCTGGTGACCTCGCAGCTCACCTGTTCAGATCTAGACCGAGCTCCGGCCAACGAGCTTAGGGCTCGCCAACCCAAGCTCTGTCGCGACTCGCCTGCCCAGATCCAAGCTGAGCTCCAACCGATGATGGCAAGCTCAAAATCAGTGATGGTGACAGTAACGTGATGACGAGATCGGCAATAAAAGTCGAAAACGCATAGAGAAGGATGGAAGATCTACCTAATAACTCACTTAATCCATATTTAACCAATTTAACTAAACCTGAATCATAATATGGATTTATGATACATTTTAACACCTCTACTAAAAACACAGTCTTTTCTTGTCTGTACTTCTTTGAGTGGGTCTTCGAAGAGGCCAAAAAGACATAAATGGGGGGAACTGTGCTAGATGGACTCTCTCCTCCCGCATCAGTTCCCTGATGTCATTTTACTTTCCCTTTACTTACGTAGTACACCGGTCGTGCTTATCCAGTTTCGTTATATCCAACAAAGTTTTTTTGACCCATCTCCGTTGTCGATGAGAAAACCGAAAAGATTTCACGCCTTAGAACTTCAATCATCTGACCTTGCGATATCACCACTGACGTTAAAGAGGCCTTTGAAATTCACCAATCGAAGCATGTTACTCGTGGGCAAAAGTGAGCATTTATCACCTACGATGGAGGACTGGGAAGCAAGGGGACTACGTGGAAACGCGCTGGATTGATTAAATCATCAAGTACAAACAATTGGTCGGTCACTTGATGAAGGGTGTATTTCTGTGTTCAGACAAGCGATTAACGCTGCTGCTGCTGCTGCTATCCGATTGCATTCTGATAGGACAAGGATAAAATGAGGTTAAGGAAGTGAAATACCACGGAACAGCCAAAGGCGTCTTCATGGCACACAAGATTGACGTGACATTTTGCTCCCCATCGAAATGATGGAAGCCTCAATCCGCAAAACAGCACCTAAATTGCAAAGTAAGCTCTTGGAATGGATGTCTTGGACTCAACTTCAGCTTCACATATTTTTGTCCTTAGATAAACTTCTTGGGAGCTTGCTGATAAAACTTTCATCTACTACTTTGTAATGCCTCGAAAAGTTTCTATGGAGCATTCCACAAAACCTATCCACGTGTTTCTCATACCTGCTGTACAGCGCAGGAACTGTGATGGACATTATAGTACCTGTCACCAATTTAAGCAAAACACCGGAAATAAGCCAATCTGTTGGATAAATGAAAAATCAGATTATGCAACTCATATAGAGGTCAAGTGTCCAAAAAGTAGATAGACTTCATGGGAACGTATAATATGAGAAACACTGATCGTGATTCTGGATTTATAAGGACATAAATAATGAACTCGGTGAAATTCAAGACACCGTAACAAGAGTCTATAGAGGGCAGAACCCTTTGAACCTCATCACCCATAATGCAAATCACGAGACAGTTCCACGAAATAAAGTACAGTTCCAAGGGATCAGGGAAAACACGAATTTGAACAAAAGCTATCAACAAACGAAGGCCAAAGACAAAATGGAATTAATGCATGACAGAATATGACTGCCCATATCCTGCACTCAGAGTAATATGCATACCTATATAAGCGAGTGTGAAGAAAGAGAAGAAGCTACCAATTGCTGATATAAGCCAAAGACAGACAACCACCTGTCAAGTAAACTAAACGTCAGTGAGACAACTTGATGCTGGAGCACCTAGAAGACGTCGAGATTCTTGTAACTGGATAGGCACACGATGCAGCAGAGAAAAGAATGTATAGTGATCAGGATTGATCTATGAGACTGGACAACCCAGTGGCAACATAAAATGGAAGGAAAAGAAAACTAACTGTACAAGAATTTCTACTATGGAAATCAATTATCTTATGTGTCCAATTCACTTTAAATACTTAATTTTGCTACAATCAATGCCTCATTAAGATCAGCATGACGTCCCTTCACCTCGACCATCAATAGGTTTGGCCAAAGCATTTATAACATGACCCAAACAAGCCTCGCTCACCAGTATCTGAGCAATTCTTCTTGTTGCTTATACAGAACTTCCCTCTTGTATCGTCAAACCATCATTCATTAATACAACACCAACATTATTTAATTCCTGAGCAATCCTTATTGTGCCCTCTTCAAATTCTGCTAATGCACCCGCCATTACTTCATCAAGACCATAACTACAAGCAACACCGTCGCCAACTTGCGGTACGATGCTGGTATTTACAATCTCTACTTCTCTATTATATTACTCAACACGTTCATGGATAATACTACTAATGTCGTCCACTCTAATAATAATCGGGAGTATTTTTCAATTCTTTTTTGTAGGAAATAAAAATAATGCCTACGGTGGACTATTTCTTTCATCACGCCAGACATCCATTAATTCATATACATCAGCTCAGAGTACCTGGAAAAATAGTCTAAAATCTTTTCCAAGAGTGATATCGTGAGCCATGAGCAGTAGGCTATTGATTTTGACACGAAAAGAAGCTGCAACATTGGTAACCATCTCCTCTGAGAAAACTAGCTCAGATAACTCTGGTAGTGGCCTGCTCAGAAATAAAAAATTAATTAACAATAATGCTTTCAGTGTAACCATTAAAAGAAAAGTATGACGTTCATACCTATTCCGGAAAACAGCATAGTTGGCATGAATGAACAATGATATGATTAGTAGCAGCAAGACATCTGAACAAATTGACAGGAATGACAATCCTGATCTTTCAAATATAACCCAAGCAACTGTTGCAACAATAATGATGCCACAAGAAACATGCTGCCGCCTCCACAGTAGAACATCAGCAGCTGAGGGAGCAGAAGAATTTAAGTTTCCATTAAAATCGTACCATGAAAATTGAGCATGCAGAAAAAGATAATGCTTTACCAGGTTCAATAAAGTTATGGCAATGCATCTAAATTTGCCACAATCATACACTTCTTTTGACAACAAATCACTGATCAAACAGGGAAAAGAAATGCTTCATGACAAATTAAACTTCCTCAGCAAGGGGTCACAAGCATCTAATAACCAAGACACCTAGAATTGTCCAACAGAAGATAGAATTCACATGCGAATCCAGTAATCAAAGAGAGAAACTGGTTCTAGGTCGAGGAACATAAATCTTAAATAAACAAAGGTATAGCTAAATAGAGTCCACAGATCTCCAAACCCAATAGCTACATGACTTCACCGTGCCCCCATTTGCACCTACTATCTGGCTTATTCAATTTAGAATAAAGACCTGCTTAAAATTAGCCATTTGACTGAACTTTTGGCAGAAGAGCCAACAAGATGGAACAGGTAAGGCAATAACCCAAGTAATGGATAACAATCAAGTTCCTTCCATACGAACACTCTTCATCCACATTTATCAAACAATTAACCAAATGAGCAAGACAACATGATCATATTCGAGTGCAGAAACTTTCGAACAACAAGAATGACGTGCCTTGTGACGAGTAGACAGCAACATATCCAAATAGACACTACTTTCCCCAGCGCACTACTAATCTACCACAGCCTTTCCTCAACGATTGTGAACAGCAATTTGAAGCAGGAAACAAGCATGCAGAAGCAAGAAGCTCAATGAACATCTACGGCGATGCGAACAATTGCCGTACCTACTCCGCCGCCCATGCATTGGTGGACGGTGGATTGCCGACCGAACAATCGGTAATCTGAGCTAGCCGGAGCCGACGACGACGACGCCGACGCTTCTTCCCTGTCGCAAGTATCCGCCGAATTCTCCATCAATCAACACTCTGCCACATCCACAGCCGCCCCCAAAAAATCAGCGGAAACCCCCAACGATTAGCCTCCGAACACCGCACCGATCGTCAACCAGAGCTCCGCACACCGAATCGAGACGGAAAAAGTTCCGGCGACGGGAGGTCGGAAAAACCAACGAATAGAGGCGAGGCGAAGGAACGAAGGAAGGAACGAACGAACCTCGGGGAAACGCGCGCATGAAGAGGACGGCTGGAGACCGGGGAGGTGGAACTCGCGCGCTCGATCTCTCCCGCTCCGGCGAAGAAGCCGACAGCTCCCTCCGGTCGAGGAACGAGGAGAGCGACGGGAACGCGATTCGATCGGAGGCGGTTCTTCGGGCGAGACTCCGGAGCGAGCGGTAAGCGTCACGCGGGGGTCGTTGGCCGGTCGCGACAGGATGGAGATCGCATGCGAAGTCGTATACGGCATACCGTGGTTGGTCTCGACACGTGGTGGACTTTCATTGGACCGGACAGCTGCACCTTCATTGAAAACTTTGAAAGAGAAAGTGGCTTTCGTCTTTCCTTCATTGGGATTCGCGAGCTAAAAGCGGGCGATTAAAACTCTAATCTATTTAACTCTTCGCGATTAAAAGGAAACTGCGTAAACAAATCATTGTCCTTAATTTTTTATATTTCTACACTTTTGGAGCTTTTAAAATTCGATTTTTGTACAGCTATTTTAAAAACATTTGAATGTTGGCATGTCGTCGCATCACGTGTGATAAAAAGTAGAAGTACATCTATTTTTTTCATGCAAAGGGTCGACCTCTATTATTATTTCTTAAGAAGAAATCAAATAATTTCATTAAAATGCTTTTTGAACTATGTTAACATATAACTTAAAGGACATTTGTGTTTCGCAATAAGTAAATGATATGTTCGACCAAAAAAAAAATAAATAAATGATATGATTGCTTCTTTTGCCTATTAAGAATAAAAATATATACATTTTTTCTTCGTTTGTAAAACTTTTCAAATATAAATTATTGTTGGAGCAATAAGTGTTTTAATTAAAGGGATAATGCCACGAAAAATCTTGAACTTTACCATATATGACACATTTACCCTAAATTATTTTTGTGAAACAAAAAATCCCAAACTTTACTATGTGTGACACATTTACCCCAAACGTTACCCCATGTGACACATTTACTCTAAACTTTGTTTTGTGCCACCAAAAACCCTAAAATATATCACTTGTGACAATTTTACCATAAACTATATTACTTATGACAAAATTACCCCAAATGTTTTTGAGCTGAAAGGGCATTTTCATCATTTTCGTTATTTTATATTTTATATTTTTTTATTGAATGGAGAAAGCTGGCGAGGCCATCCTTGCCGGCGTCAAGCGAGGGTCGCCCGAGCGGCCCTTGCTGGCGTCGAGCGAGGGCCGCCCAGGCCAGATCCGGCGAAGAGCGGCCCTCGCTGGATCTAGTGAGGGAACCCTCGCTTGATGCCGGCGAGGCAACCCCTGCCAGATCTGGGGAGGGCAACCCTCACCTGAGTCGGGCAAGGGCCACCCTCGCCGGATTTGGACGCCGACGCTCCTCCGACGGAAAAAAAAAATAAAGAAAAGGGAAAAAATAGAAAAAAGTAAAGAAAAAATAAAAGGCAAGAGACGAAAATGCCCTTCAGAATAAAAGTTTAGGGTAAATGTATCACGCAAGGCAAAGTTTGGGGTTTTTGGTATCACAAAAAAAAGTTTATGATAAATATGTTACACAGGGCAAAGTTTGGGATTTTTCGTGTCATAAAAAAAAGTTTAGGGTAAATGTGTCACAAGGGGCAAAGTTTAGGATTTTTCGTGACATTTTCCCTTAATTAAATAGCTTTTATTCTTCTTCTTTCCCACTTGTACTTTTATCTTATATTAATCACATTGTAATGAAAATATATTGTGCAAAACCATGTTGAAATATTTTGTATTATTTAATCGATTCTTCTTATCTAAGCTCAAGCACTAACAAGTCGAGCTAAATGTGTTTATTCTAATATAACGTGGGCCATGGGATTCACAGAGATATAATCACACGAGTATTATCTAAATTTTGGCTTAACGTGTAATGTAACTCCTAAATATTAAATTTGTTGATGCTATCCCTCAATTTTTGCCCAATACATAATATCATCATTGAAATTTTAATTTATTCAATACAATTCATAAAAATTTTGTTACATACTCAATTTAATCTTTGAATTGCAAATAAAAAAACCATGAACCATATTAAACAAAATTAAAATTTTAGGGATAATATTATAAATTAGGCTAAACTTCACAAACCGCATTAAATCAATTTAAAATTTACAGATTATATTACACGTTAAGCTAAAGTTTAATTATCCAATCATTAATTATGAAATGTCGTGTAGAGAAAAGAAAAGGAGAAAAAAGATTAATGCGTGGCAATATTAAGGAGATAGTTGTGTTTGGCAACAGTTGTCGCCGTCGCTGGAACTGGGGCAGCAGTGGTTTTCCCCTTCCCGAGTACCGCACCCGGAATCCCAATCCGCCATGGAAATTCTCCTCCTCCCGCCTCCCTTATTTACCCCGCCTCCCGCTCCCTCCCCTCTTCACCTCGTGCTCTCTCCCTTCCCCTTCCCCTTCGCCCGCAGACCCGATCCATTCCGACCACCCCTCCGATGGCTCTCCGCACGATCGCGTCCCGGAAAACCCTGGCCGCGCTCGGCTCCGGCCTCCGGGCCCAGGCCAGGCTAGCCACCGCCGCCGCCGCCGCCGCCGCCGCCAGCGCCTACTCTCGCGGTCTCGTGACCTTCTCGCTCCCCGATCTCCCCTACGACTACGGCGCCCTGGAGCCGGCCATCAGCGCCGAGATCATGCAGCTCCACCACCAGAAGCACCACCAGACCTACGTGACGAACTACAACAAGGCCGCCGAGCAGCTGGAGGACGCCATGGCCAAGGGCGACGCTCCGGCGGTCGTTAAGCTGCAGAGCGCCATCAAGTTCAACGGCGGAGGTGACGATTCTCTTCATCGATGTTCTTCGCTCGTTTATTTATATTTATTTTCAGTTCCAGGTGGTTCTGCTCGGTTACGCTTACTTTTCGTGATTTGAGCTTCGTGTGCGGTGTCGTATAGCTATGTCGATCGGTGGCACGGGGATATGGTGAAATGGACGAGAGAGAGAGTTCGTTTGGCTCTGTTTTCTGTTTCGTGTAGTTAGAGAAGATTGATTGTCGTTGCAGGCCGTTTCTGGAAGTTGGATACCTCAACAAATTATGGAAATTATGGTCACTGAACTGACCTTGCCCCGAAAGAAACACAACATACTGAGTGATATGGCTCGATTGTGTTGGGATGGAGAAGAAAGGTATTTAGGAATGTCTAAGTCTGAGTAGATAGGAAAAGCTTCTCACGGTGTTCCTGTTTTCACATCGAAGTGTTGAAGTTCATGGTATTTCTTTTGTAAACATTATGGTTCGTTTAGAGTACGTGGTGTAGCAAAATGAACCGTAGATATGGGGGTTTATGCTAGTTGAGCCTGCTAGTGACGATTGTGTGACATGAAGTAGGATGAAATAATATGGATATAGTCAAATTGTGCCGAGTTGTTTTGTTGGAGATGAGTTGTTTAGTAGATTGTATAGTGCAATGGGTAAAGACTGCCGATTCAATTGAAGAGTGCATAAAGATCAGTGCGTGTGAGAGGGGGCCGATTTTTCTGTAATTTTTCCATGGAGAATAGATTGCAAACTGGACTTGCATTATCATGCGACGGTGGGAAATTTTCCGACTTCTATATGTCCTTGTGAGGGTGATATACAGTTTGGCACGTGTCACCCAAACCTGACCTGTATCTTCTGTATGCAACCACTATAAAGTGAATATAGTAATCTGTTTAGTTTATATTCATCTATGGATTGTAAGTCAGAGTCGCTTCTAACTTTGAAATGAAAATTTTCAGGTCACATCAACCACTCGATTTTCTGGAAAAATCTTACTCCCATTCATGTAAGTGGATATCTCAGAATTAATTCGTTCTCCATTTTTAGTATTTTTGGAGCTAATGTTTTATCCCTTGCAGGAAGGAGGTGGGGAGCCACCAAAAGGTTTGCTAGGTTGGGCCATTGACACAGATTTTGGCTCTTTGGAAGCACTTGTGCAGAAAATGAATGCACAAGGTGCTGCTTTACAGGGCTCCGGATGGGTGGTATGGCTTTCAGTTGCTCAGTTTGCACATTGTGCTTCTCGATAGTTGTTAGCATAATGGTTATCTATTAATTTAGCTCGTATTCATTGATACTATCCACATTTGTCTTGTGCAGTGGCTTGGTCTGGATAAGGACTTCAAGAAACTCGTGGTGGAAACAACTGCAAATCAGGTCAGAATTTCACACCTACTCAGGACTCTGTCAACAGAACTACTGTTCTAAATTGTTCTTGGAAGACAAATAAATCTTGCCAGTGCTCCTTATTGTTCTTTTGTGTTTCTTAGTCGAAATATTGTATCCAAATATGGGGCGTGCTAGCATTGTTTGAAAAGGAATGGGCAATATTTCTCATCAGAGGTTAATGGGGCATTGGATATTTAAAAATCTAGTGTGGTTTTCGTTTGGATGTCTACAATTTTTGAATCTGTATGCTGGCCGTTTTTGTAGACATGTGTAACATGAAGTTTAGTGGCTGGTTTTCATGGTGAGTTTAATTTCTTTTCAGGATCCGCTGGTAACCAAAGGAGCAAATCTAGTTCCTTTAATTGGTATAGATGTATGGGAGCATGCATACTATCTGCAGGTAACTCTATGATATTTGGCCTTGTGGTTACGCTGCACAACATAATTGCGATTTTCCAGAAATTTTGACTGGGTGAGATGTGTCACTTAGCTATGTACCAACTCTGTTCGATGCTATGTTAATATAATGTAGCTCTTTACATAAATGAATGCATGACTTAACTTGTGCGGGTTACATGTCTTTCTCCTCCATGAGAAGGCACATTATGCGTGTGAACATGTTCCTTTCTGAAGCTGAGATTGATGAATTGGTATGGCTTGTGTGAATCTGCTGAAGCATTTTTGAATCTATCGATTGAACTTGCATGGTGGATGGTTGCACTTTGTAAGTGGTACTTATTTGCATTTCTCGAAGTAGAGTGCCCAATCTTTTTGTTAGCTTAAGCAGAGAACAGTGCAGATTATATTCCTGAGACGTGATCTTTACTCCGAGTCTTATCTCTGTGCTTCTCTTTTTCTCTCTTTGTTGCAGTACAAGAATGTGAAGCCTGATTATCTGAAGAACATATGGAAAGTGATTAACTGGAAATACGCCAGTGAATTGTACGAGAAAGAATGCCCTTGAAAGACGGAAGGTCGGGCTCAACCATTTAATATTTGTCATGAAAATGAAACAACCTCATTTACAGCTAGGAAATCCAACGAGGTGTTTTAACTACTGTTGTATCTCATATTCGCATCATGAGTGAATAAATCTGAGGCTTTTTCCTCTTTTTGTTGATCTTTTTATTCGCAAAATATGGTAAATCATGCATAATTCAATGGCACTGGAAAAATTGCAAGATGTTTAACATCAAACGATATCTCTTAGACTTGCAACCTACTTTGAAACTGACCTTGTTGGTCCGGTTCCATTCGAGAGTTTACTGAAGAACCAACTCTTTTTTTTTGTTTCGTTTTTTTAATTGTATAAAAATAAATTTTTTGGTGCAATATTTCCTTTTTAACAAACAAGACAAATAGTAGTCACACCGATTCTATTCTAGAGTCTACTCAATAACCAACTAATTTCTTTTTTATTTTCTATTCTAAAGTCTATTCAATAATCAACTAATTTCTTTTTTATTTTCTATTCTAGAGTCTATTCAATAATCAACTAATTTCTTTTTTATTTTTTTCATTTTTTTAAGAAAAAATTTCAAAAAAGGGCTTTAAGTATCCATATTTTCTCAAATAAGGGTTCGAAGTAGTCAAATAAAGGCACGAAGTGCCATCATTTTTTCAAATAAAGGTATGAAGTGGATCTTATATCAAATAATGGTCTAAAATAGTTATGTTTGTTTCAAATGAAAGTTTGACTTTCCAGTGATTAAGGTTATTTTCAATATTTATCATTTTTTTTTTATGGTTCTTCTTCCTCTTCGCCGGTGGCCGACCAGCCACTAGCAACGAGGAAGAAGAAGAACTACAAAAAAGAGAAGAAAAAGGAAAAAAAGAAGAAGAAGATCCAGATGAAAATACTCTTGATCGATTGGAAAATTTAGTCTACCGACAACCGGTGAGGCCTTTATTTAAAACAATCATAATCACTTTAGCCATCATTTGAAATAACTAAGGCTATTTCAAATATTTAGTTTCATGCCCTTATTTGAGAAACTGAGAAGACTTTTGGCATTTTTTAGAATTTTTCCTTTTCTAATTGATTAAAAATAAAAATTTGACAAAATATTAATAAACAAGATAAACAGAAATTATAACAAAATGCTGGAGCAATAAAACGGCAAGAAATACAGTTCAAAACAACAAAAATTTTAAACAATTGAGAAGTGTCCTTTAGTCGAGCAAAATTAAAGTTAGAGCAACATCAAAAGTTCCCATCAACTAAATGCAGAAAATCATAAAAGACAAAAAATCATCTTCAACTCCATTATTGTGGAGCGTTTAGAGCCATCCATGTCCATGGTTGAAAAAATGAATTCTCTGAAGGAGCTGGAAATCAAACAACCCATGTCCTCGAAAGATTTGTACGATGTGCTGGCGTTCAATAAGTTGAAAATAGATTGATCGCACACCAAAAGCTCTAAAGTCCACCAAACAATCAGGGGAGCAATTTCGACTCTCAGTATTATAGGACAAATAGACATCATCCAGGAAAGTGGAAGGACTTTCACTGCACAAGTACAAAAGGTATCCAGGTTAGGGACCAGCAATTTCGGAGTGGGTAACCTTCCAATTTTTTTAAACCTAAAAGCTACAGACTTTAGAACTGGACCGAACCGTCTCATATTGATATGACGATAGAATCTAACTTAGGTCAATGTCCTCCCTTATCTACCGGCAATCTCTAACATCTTTCACCTTTGGATGAATTTTCTCTTTGAGCTTAGAACCATAGCCACACGTAAGTTGTAGATGTGGGGTACAAAAGCTGACTAGGAAATGATGCGAGACCCTAGGCCAAGTTCAAGTTAGAAGAAAAGGCATGAAAGTACTTAGATTATCGTTTTTTTTATAAAAGTTTAGAATATAAATCATTTTGGTAATATAATTTTATTATTTTATTTCAAAATAAAATTTTAGTTTAGAAATAAGTTTGAGACAAAATTGAAAAGTAGAAATTTTCTACTTTTCCAATTTTGGAACAAAAATAGATATAAAAACTCTTTTTATTATTCACCCTCGCCACCCTTCACCTATCGCCCGCCAACTAGAAATTTTAAGGCTTATTAAACAAGTTTTTATTCCGGGAATAAAAATTTTGTGTTATTATCAAAAGCATGTCTTTGTTTAGAAACTCATATTGGAAATAGAATTAGCACATATTTATTAGAAATTATTTTCGAAAACATAATGATTATCATTCGTGCCTTTATTAGCTTAAGACAGGAGCAACGATGACCATACATCGCAAACGCAAGGTGCGAACCCGTGCAAAGTTGAATCGGCTCCAACCATTATAATTATAAAGCCGATTTAAGTAGCGTAGACATGATCACTGATCAGTGGTCGGATCGAGCCTGGATGGGAATGGCTTAAGAAGATGGGCTTTCTCGGGTCGGGTCCGAAAGCTCTCATATTGTATTGGGCTCGGTCTGGCCAGCCGGACTAATCACGCTCATTTGAAGGCGGGGCCTTATCGAGGCCTAGTGGGCCTTTTCGACCCAAACACCGAGGCTCCTCCCGAGTTCGTCCGTACCGGGCCGTATAAAAGCAAGAGAAAACCCTAGTCACTCAATCATCACTCGGGGAGTCCTGGGCATCGAGGGAGGTCGTCGCTCCGTTGTCATCAGCAGCGCCGCCGCAGAGCACCCGAGCACCAGCCATGGTGAGACCCGATGCCTGCCGGACCGATCATCGGTTTCGGCCTAGCGAGCTTTGCGCCCTTTTGTTTGCGTTTTTCGGGTCCTATTCGACGTCTCATCGGACGATCTGCTGCTCTGTGTTTCGCAGACCTTCAAGCGCAGGAACGGCGGCCGCAACAAGCACGGCCGTGGCCACGTCAAGTTCATTCGCTGCTCCAACTGCGGCAAGTGCTGCCCCAAGGTACGTTCGTTCGCTCCTCAATACGTTCCGTGTTCCTCTCGCGTTCGCGGCGAGGTCGATCGGAGTTCCGTCAGTGTTCGTCGACATTGTCTGTGGATTAGGTCTTTGTCTGTGGATATGCTTTTGTTGAAATCAGTTTGTGTGCCTGCGTGTCTGTGTGTTGGGGGTGGCGCGTGGGGAGAGGAGCCTTCTGATGAAGGGAAAATGGATATTGAATCGGATTGGGTTGTTGTGGGAATAGGACAAGGCGATCAAGAGGTTTCTGGTGAGGAACATCGTCGAGCAAGCTGCGGTTAGGGATGTCCAGGAGGCCTGCGTCTATGAGAGTAAATTCATCACTCTCTCTCTCTTCCTTCTTTCTTGAACTTTTGAGTTAGAAAATCTACGGGCCTTTAATTTGATTTTGTGGGAGTTTGTGTTTGCCTAATGGGATGGTATTCCTTGGATGTAGCCTATACTCTTCCCAAGCTGTATGCCAAGATGCAGTACTGCGTGTCCTGCGCGATTCACTCGCACGTTGTGAGGGTCCGTTCCCGCACCAACAGGAGGAACCGTCAGCCTCCGCCGCGCTACATCAGGCGCCGGGTATGTAAACCTGACTTGCTAGGCTTAGCATCCGTTTAAATTCTGCTCGTCTACTCTGGTGCCGGCTTGGATTCATTGTTAATTTTGTCACCGGCATTGCTGATGAAAGTGATTGGTGGTTAAATGGTTTTATTCTCTCTTCCTTCTTTCAGTGGGAATTGGCTGTTGCTGTTTATTTTAGGACGATCTTGCTTGTGCTAGATAGATGATTCTAAGAGAAATTTGACTTGTTATGCTTCTGAACGATAGTGATGTTAATGAACTTTCAGTTTGTCCATATTCACTGGAAAACCTTGAAGATGTGTATAACTTGTTTGAGCTAAATCTTATTTGGCATAAGCGGTCTAATAAAATGCTTCGAGTTTGTTCAAGAATTCTCTTTTTACCACTGGAATATAGAATGTATCATCGACGTAGAATCCCAATGAGTATGTGTGTTCTGCATAGCAGTGCTGAATTTTGCCCTATCATTTGATAATTGATAGTCTGATTGTCTGTGTCTGTACAAAAGCTATCGTTTCTTTGATGGTTGATTGCTTCAAACTTTTAGCTGATGAGCTTTTTGAATTTGAATGGGAGAATAATTTTCTTATGTGCACTCTGCATATTTGAAATTACTCTGAAAATCAGAATCAGTCTGGCATTCTGATTGTCCGCAGTTCTTTCTCATTTTGACTAGAATTGAGTGGGCAGCACTGGACAGGGATTCTGTGCTCCTTAGCTATTACTTGAGTAGTTTTCACATGTATTAAAAGTTTGCATGTCCTGCGTAATACCACACAACTGTTTGTCATTCATTATTCTGTAAGGATTTTTCTGTGATTATGATTTCGTGCATGTTTCGTTTGTTTCTTTTGCAGGATGATGCACCAAAGCCTGGACAGCCTGGTCAGGCACCTCGTGTTGGAGGTCCGCCTGCTCGCACTTGAAGAGCCCAATTCATCTCATGTCATTGAGATACCTCCTCCAGAGTTATCTGGATTGGTTTTGATGTTTCATAGTTGTTGGATTTTGGGGATTTTTAACAAGTGACATGTTTTTCCTAGTTACATACATGGTCATTTGATCTTTATTTGCTCTATTTGCTTGATATAGTGGATTGAAAAGCCCTAGAAGCTTTCCCCTTTGCCGTGCTTAGTCCAATTTCTTTCAATATTCCAAGGTGCTGAAGTCCTCGCTAGCACTTGATTCATTTTGACATCTTGGTGTTTGGTGAGATGCGCGATGGTATCCTAGTCACATTGTCCCTGATACATGAACATTAGCTGGTTTGCCATGGCCGCGTCCTGACCTTTGGCTTTGGGGAGTCAGTACTGCTTGAGCCATTCTGAGCTTTGTGATGGTTGAACGGGAGGAAACTTGGGTGAGTTTGGTAACATTTTTATTCATAAGAACAATTTCTTTTGAGAAATAGTTATTTTCTATTTCTACTCCCTAGAATAATTTCTAAGTCAAACAAGGTGTTCGGTAACTAAAAAAAAATTATTTTCGAAATAGAAAAAGAATAGAAATGTGTTTGGTATCGACAAAATATTTTTATTTATTTTTTCCTCAATGGCGACGAGTGGTGACCGGCAGGTGGCAGCGATTGATGACGGCCGATGACTCGGGGTGATAGCGAGCAGTCGATGGTGAGCAGCGATTGACGGTGGCTAGCAATCGGAGGTCAATGGGCGGTGATCAGTGGACGGCGGTTGGTTATGAGTAATAACCCAAAAATAATTTCTAGAAATTGTTCCCAAGAATAAGAAGCTACTAAATCGAGATCTAAATCTATTCCCGAGAATCACTTTTTATTCTGGGGAATAGAAAAATCAAATTGTCGTTGATAATAGATTTCTATTCTTTTTCTATTCCAAAGAATAAAAGAACATAAAAACAAAAAAATTAGTAAGAATACAACCAAACCCTTAATTGTCTGTGCATGCTGGTGGTTACCACCTTCAAAGAACCTGGTTGGTCATCGGGAAATGCCAGCATTCGCCTGCCATTTATCTTGCCATTCGGTCGTTCATGACCATTGATTTTATGAACCGTGATAAATTTTTTCAAAATCAATAATTCTGATTGACTCGGTCTACCACGTTACCGCATGCAATGCAGATCCCTCTTGAAGAGATTATCTGTACGTGCACATATCAAACTTGGAGGCTTTCAAGCCTCTAGGCAAAATGTCCAACCGGTGTTACCCTACTGCCGATGGCCTGTTTTGGGCCTTATACTATGATATTTCTCTGGTGTTTGCAAAATAGCACGTAAGTCCGGGTGGGCTACGGTCAGGCCGACTGCCGCCCAAGCTTTCGAAGTCATCAGCTGGGCCCGAACTTGTGGGCCTGGTTAAGTGCCCGTGCCTATATTTTTTAGCTTTTCAACTAGGAAACAAATATCGACCAAAAAAACTGGTAAACAGATGAAAAATGGAAAATAAATAGAAAAATACATTTGGAGGAAAAAAGAAATAAAAGGAAAAAGTCAGCCTTACATCGAACTGAAACGAGGATAAGGCTTCTCTCGCGAGATGGGAAACTGCGCATTTATTAAGGAATTTTTTAAAATATCTTATTTTTCAGTTTTCGCAAAGATGAATTATTTTGGTCAACCAAGGTGTCGCTGCACTTGGCTGGACATATTGGACAGATGGCACCGAGCTTGCAAGAAAGACAAATATGCAATAAATTTGGTCAAAAAATGGAAAAGAGATATATGGGTAATACCTCGAAAGCCACGCTTTTTTCCATTTCATACAAGAAAGTCATTAAAAAAAGTTTTTTTTGCTAAAAACAAAGAAAGAGGTTACGCTCGGATCAGTTTGAAAGTCGAAAACTCAAATTTAATTTGACCGAGAAGAATGAAACTGACTTTATTTATGATGCTTGGAGCTTTGTCATCACTTAGGTGAAAAATATATGGATTTTTTTGAAAAATTACCAAATAAGAACACGAAGTATTCTTATTTTTCCACTTAAGAGCCTAAAATGAATCTTGTATTAGATAATAACCTAACGTATCATCATTTTCTTAAATAATGGTTTGTCTGGATGTTATTTCAATCAATCTCAAAAAATGGCTTAATCTCACCAATGAATTAAGGGGATTTTGTCCTTTTCTTTTTTCTTTGCTTTTCTTTTTTTTTAAAATAAAAAAGACTAATTCTTAATAAATAAATAAATAAATAAATAAACAGGGCAAGGGGGCTGGCCCCCAGTCGGCCATGGTCAGCACCACATCGGCGATGGGCAACGGCCACAGGCAATGGAGCAATGGCCTCAGCCCTCACGCCTGGATTTTTGTGTGTCTTTTAAGTTTTAGCCTCTCCTCTCTTTTTTTCGGAGTTTGTCTTAAAGAAAATGAAAGAAAATTTTAAAAATAAATGACAAAAATGTCATTTACATAACTACTCAAGACATTTAATTGAATAACGTTCACTTTTAGGCACTTATTTAAAAAAAAATGAGAGTAATTCGGATTCTTATTTGAAATAATATTAATTTCAATTTCTTATTTAAAAAAATGATGATACTTCAAATTTTTATTTATAATTTTTCCTTTTATGTATGAATAAGAACATGCCTTCTTAGTTTTACTTAACAAATTAAAATTGAAATGGATGAAAATTATAAGTTGAATCCCTTTCTTATATTAGATTGAACCAAAAGAATCCTTCCTATCATTGAAATTCCACTCGTTTTGTGCTTTGGATGGAAAGTTTCTCATATTTCCATCCGAATATTCAATCATTGAATCACCCGATTTACAATTGGATCATACGTGGAAGTCACGATAGAGTTTAGTATCATTGTCTTGTGATGAAACTCGCTTGAGGTGTTTCATAGACATGAAAAGCTAATAAATGATATCACTATGATTTCGATTCATCTACTTGGTATTGGCCAAGAAAATCGCTTGACTAGTGAATAAAATAGATATGAATCAATCTAAATCTTAACACATGAGTTTACTTTTTTCATGATACAAATTATACTCCGAACGATTAACTTTTAGATTGAGATGAAGGGATCTCAGCCATTAAATTTGAGCTAATTACGATGGGAAAATTTTATCGATTTAATTTTAAACCTTTCAATTTTACCAATTAAGTTTCAATCCTTTTTACATTTTCCTAATTGAGTCCTCTGACTAGATTTAGTCGAAATTCATTGACACAACGCTTTTAATAATATTTAGTGGTTTTCTTACTCTTTTTTTTTTTTTTTTAGTTTTGGAGTTAGGGTCAGCGAGGGTTGGCCTATGACTAGCCTTCATGTATGGCTAGCGAGGGTCAGTGGACAACCTCGCTGGCCCTAACTCTAAAAAATGCAAAAAACACAAAGCAAATTTTAAAAAGAAGAAGGAGAAGAAATCATAAAAAATCCAAAATATTATAAAAAAATGTTCACATCAGCAAATTAGCCAAATAAATTTAATTGGCAAAAAGTAAAAATATTTAGAATTTATTTGACAAAAATATAATAAATTTATGACATTTTAAATAATTTTTCCTTGCTACAGATTGTCAATTTTCACATAAGGCTGGATGTTTGACCCACTAGACATCTTATCATAATATAAATGAAATTTATAGTGATTTACACATTATCTAATTGACATATTGACCCACTAGTAAATGGACGTTTAACACTGTAAAAAGCCAAATTGAATATTATTTTGCGACATTATGTGTTGATTATGACAAATCGTTGCATAAATAGTCATAATTAGAAAAAGAAAATTCAAAGTTAAGGGGTTAAGTTTTTGGTTATGATGGAACGCCGTAAATATTTTAGAAATTGTGATGATTAAAAGATTCAAAATTTACGATTTGTTATTCTTGGTTACAAAGGATCGTAATAAACCTTTGTAAAGCGTCGCACTCGGAGGAAACACAACATCTTGTTTATATTTACAATGGACCGTTGTGAACCTTTTGTAGATTATTGTAAATGACAAAATTCTCAATTTACAACGTTTTTTTTTTTGATAACCCAGGGAACCCCTGCACGGCCGGCCAGGGAAAGAAACCCCAGGGCGACACGTCGACCACCAAAGACACATGCCACTGGGGTAAGTCCACCAATGATCCCCCAGGGATTGAACCCCCCCTCGTGAGGGGGAGGAAGACCCAAACTAGCGACGCCACCACATGAGGTGGTCTCAATTTACAACTTTTCGCTCTCTCTTACCATAAAAAATCGCAATTCTTTGTAGAAATGGTCATCTGAAGAGCAGTAAACCGATATTGAAATGCTTGCCTATATCTGAAAAGGGAGCGGTTGCTAGATGATGAGTAAACCCCTTATCCTATCTCTAATCCTTTTTCGACGAAGATGATCATTGATTCACTTACCCTTTAATTTATCTTATTCGAATTCTCTTTCCTGATTCTAAAGCATCCACGGTAAAATTTAAAAATGCCCAAATTCATCGTATTTTGCGTTTGATTATGACAAAATATTACAACTTTATATTCTTGATTGCTATGGATTGTCTTGATTAAAAAATCTGAAATTTGTGATATTTTGTTATGATGTGACGCCTTTTGAGGAAAAAAAACTGAACTTCACAATGCTTTGCCCCAAAAAAGAAAAAAAATTGGAGGCCAATTTTTTCCGTAACAATTTCAAATAATAATTAAAGGTCAAGAATGTTATATTTATGTTAGGAAAAACGAAAAAATTGTATTTTCATGACAATAGATTATCAAAATTTTGATTTTAAAAATAAAATTGCATGATTTAATTTTTTTTTGATAACCATCAAATAGTACGAATAGTTCTAGTATGAAAGATCATGGATTTTACATTTAATGTTTTTTTCTTTAGTTGTCCAGAGGATGTTCGAACCAACCTGTTCCCGCTGAAACGTCCGAGGAAGACGAATCGCCGGATGAGTCGCCGCCGATCCATTTCCGAAGTTCCTCCTCCACTTCCAGCTTCGTTCCGGCGTTTCCGATTGATGGATTCGATTCCGAGATTCAGAGCTCCGGTTATGGAAACCCTCGCTCGCCCTCGCATTTGCATGGCGCCAAACAAGGAAACAAATCCGCGACTCCGAGAAACGATATTATTGCTCCTAAAAGGTGAATTTTTTTTTGAAGTCTCGCATATCCTGCCTCGTTCGTAAGCGAATCGGCATTGAATGTTCGACCTTTATGAGCCTTTTCTTTTTGGGGTTGAATCATAGGACGAATTGGTGAGTTTAGTATGTGTAATTGGTTGATTGTCGCATATACATGAATTGGGTCGGTGATTTTTGCCCGTTACGTGTTATTCAGAAGCGATATTTTGGTTTTTCCATGGCGAGTTATACCCGGAGATTGAAATTTATTGACGAAGAATAGTTGAGTAGCGATTGCGATTTGCGCCAATGCTGTTAAATTGGGGACGCATCTACCTTGGGTTTTATATGTCTCGTTGTCTTTGCATTTGCACTAGAGTGGACGCAATTGTCTGATTAATCTTGTGTGCGTTGCATTGTCGCGTGACATTCAAGGACTTCCTTGTGTCGAAATCCATCGCCCATGAAAATGAAGTGGAGGTGTGATTTTGTGAGTTGAATTTGCCACAGGAAGTCAGTTGAAAATGGGACAATGGCAGACTTGTCGTCCAGGGGAGCCCTAAAGGAATGGAAATTGTTGAAGGGTGTATCACTTTGAGAACTTAAGACGAGCATGAAGATGACATCTGGCGCATGCTTAAATGAAGACAAATGGCATACGAATTATGGCGTTCTGGTTTTCTCTACCTGGAAAATGAGATTGGGTCGAGCTTGCCTTTTGTGAGAAGATGTAATTGCACTTCTAGAGTTAGAGGGTGTTTCAAATTCTTTATATATTTCCTAGTCTAGAACTCTGGTTTGAATCAAATGGGCTAGGCACTTCAGTTATTTTCAGCAAAATGCTCATAGTAACTGCCTAAGTTTCAGCTGTCTTTATGTTACATGGTGTCGGTGACAGCTCAAAATGCAATTATTATATGTTTTTCTCTTTCACACTTACTGTAATCTATGCTTGGTTCTAGGGAGATTAAAATAGTCTCAACTAATCTCAAGGTTTTCTATCATATGCATTGTGCACGTTGAATCCAGTAGTATCTTGGCCTCTTATATGGTAATACAACGAGTGTTATGTGTAGGTGAAAAAGGTTATCAGCAGCAAGCAAAGATGCTTCATTTAGTATTAGTTTTTTGAAATTTTGGTGTGGTAAAAACATGTTCTCACTCCTGAAACCAAGCGTATAAAGAACTCTATGAGTGTCATTAACTTCATATTGCAGCATCTTTGAATCGCAACTCAAAATGGTTTTTCTTTGAAGGCATGAGGCTCTACTTTTTGGCAGGACAGTAACTATCAAATCCATATGTAATTAATGCTATTAAAAGCAAAATCAGGCAAGGTTAGAAAGTATTTAGCACCAAGGTTATTTATTTGTACTGCCTTGGTGATTTGTATTCAGATGACCCTCGATATCAGGGAGGCAAAATAAAAAACTAGCAACAAACGGTAGTGTGCTTTGATTATGGAAAGTTGTATATGGGTCTAGTTATTAATTTACTGAATTTAGCCTTCTGGTCTTTGTTGGATCACAGAGAAATTTTCCCCAGTTGTTGAAAGAAACCTCTTGACAGAAGTGAGATTTGTCCTTCGACGGTGAGAATAGATCAAGATCGTTCCAATCGGTTGCTGATTTTTCTTCTGTATCAGAGGATTTGCATGTATTTCTGTCCATCAGATCTTCCTTGAATTTCCTTCGGATGGAAAAGTGCTGAAATTTCAGATCTCTTTTGTTCCTTTGTCTTCTTTTTCTGCATCACCTACCATTTTCTATTTTTTTGGATGTTCATGCAACCCTAGCTCTAGCTTTTTCTCAAAGAATCCATGATCTTGTGATTTTTCTTATCTTTTCTGAATATTTTCTGGATTTTTTTTGGGTCTTACAAACTGCTTCACTGGGGCTGTATAAGTGAGCAGGGACTGCTGAAAATCTGAATGTGATATATGGTTCATCTGCTGCTGAGTCGAATTTTGCTGTTGGCAAGACTTTTGAAGGGAGTGTCTCATGCTGCCAATTAGAGTGTTTTAATCATATGTAATGCATTGTTTTAATTTGTTTTTCAACGGTATAACCGTTGACTCAATCTACTGCTTTTTTTCTGTTTTAATTTTCTTTTAAAGCATGGTTTAGCTAAATACGTCCGTTTTTCATCATTTTATTGCAAAATCTCCTGGAAGATCTCCATTAGTTTTTTCTATGTCAAAGAATTTTCTTTTTCTGGGTTTCTTTTTGTTATAAAATAAAGACCGTAAAGGATTGCTCTCTCGATTTGAAAGTGCTTTTGAAGTATTCTGCTCAGAAAAGTTTTCAACACTGAAAACTGTCTGTGATTCTTTTTCAGAAGCTGAAACCTGGAAGTTGTTACATGGATCAATTGCCTTGGCCTTCATCTTCGACATCCCCCTCCTCCCCCTCTCCCTTCTCCTCTCCACCTAAGGCATATTCATTGTCAATTGGTGCGGAAGTCTGGATGATGGCTGAGCAAAGGATTGAAGAGATACTATCTGCAATTCAACCGACCCCATTTTCTGAGGAAAAAAGAATGCAGGTTATTGAGCATGTTCAGAGAATTATCAGAGGTCATTATGGGACTGAGGTGAATATTCTTTGACATATACCTTGTATATTTGATGAAATCTTTAGCAGGATGAGGTTTTCTTTTTTACTCCAGTACCTTATTTTCTTAGGCTATCATCCTTACATTTAGATCTAGCACTTCAACTTCTTTATATCTTGCTTTGGTGGTTGGCATATCTCTCTCTTTTTTTTTTGTCAAGAATTTTTATAATTCAATGAGAGTGTGCGACTAATATCTTTACTTATTGTTCCATGGAGTAGACTTAGTTGCTGCTATGGTCACTTGAACTGTATTTTCAGTAGCGTATAATTAGCCTAGATCTGAATCTTCTTTCAGAGGAGCAGAAACTATTGGTTTTGTCATACTACCGATTTGTGCGTGGAATGATGATGCACTTTCTTTGTTTATGAGGTGCTGATGCAGTGATAGACACACAAATTGTTATATCCGTGGAAAGTTCTTTTTTTTTGGATACAATGATGTAGGTGTTTTAGCCATTCTCGGAAAATAGGAGGTATCTTGGTAGGTCAGTGTGATTTTATGTTATAATAATATAATGTGCCACACCTATAGTTCTGCAGTCTATGGATAGCTTTGCAAGAACTTGGACTGACATAGGATCTGATAATTTGCATGATCCCTATTCTTATCATTACTTGACGTGCATGATGGAAGAATAACTGGATTTATCTTGTTCGAGTCCTTAGTCCACTAAAATTTAAAGCAGCATGAGGGCTGTCCAGATGAAGCTTGTTCTGCCAGGACTGCTGTTGCACCATTTTTTTTTTATGGGTTATTCGATTACACTCGAAAGTCAATGTTGCTATATGCAGGTAGAATTTATACTGACTGCAGGGTTATGGTAATGATTAATGAATTATGTTACCTGTTCTCGTCATTGAAGGTTGTTAAATGATTGTTTGAGAATTACAAAGCTTGCAGATTCATATTGTTAATATGTAATATCTGCATGATGATCTAGATACGGCTTGGAAATTCTGATACGCAATGTCTTTGTCATTCATATGCTATATTTTGAGTCATTCCTGAGATGTTTGTCTCTCAAAGGATATACATGTAGGACCATTTTTTTTTTTTACGAAGACAACCTATAAGCTTATTTGAGGATTGATGAATCTGGTTTCTTTTAAGATTAGAACAATAACAGGTTTTTTCTCCATGGGTGAAATTCACAGGTCTTTGCATTTGGTTCCGTGCCTTTGGGAACGTATATTCCTGATGGAGATATTGATTTGACAATTCTTTGCTATAATGATGAGGAAGAAGCTTTTGCCGCAGAGATCTGCAAATTTCTGGAAAATAGAGAGAGGGATCCAGACTTCCAAATAAAGGACGTCCTTTATATTAATGCTCAGGTAAATCTTTAATTTTTGATTATATTAAAAATGATGAGCTGTTACATTTATCGTATTTGAGATTCATGTCCTTTCTTTCAGTATGTTGCTGCTTTTTTCGCCTATTGCTATTTTGAGTGCCTCATATTTTGAGCTTTGGTACATAGATCAATGAATATTTGATTGCCGAGTCAGTAATTTTTTTATCTATTTATGACTGATTAAATCTCAACATTGATTTTTGTGGGTATTGCTTTTGTGTCATGTTCTGGATTTTGCTTTCTGATCAATCAGTCTACGTCCAAATTTTGGATATAGTATGTCAAACTGGTATCTTTGTTTCCCAGTGGACTATTTTCTTGCAGCCATTCCCCCATATCAATCAGGTTTAAAGGCGACCCCTCCTGTATTGAATATCTTTTTTTGTTATATCCAACACAAATACTTTGGTTTTGAAGCCCTTGTGCCCCTGTGATCAAGGGGTTATGTCGTGACTTTGAGCATCCTAGTTGATTATAGCATGCAAAATATGAAACACGTGTGGCTGTGATGTGCCAACATTGACGTCATCTAAAGAACTTTATAGATGTAAAGACAGGCCGATGCTAGTGTGGCTGTGGCAAATGCTTAGCCACAGAAACTACAAATGATCTGCCATGTCAACTAGACAGATTTGGAAATGTTAATGTGGTTGTAAAAAGCGACAATATGAACTCATGGTTAGACCACTATGAGTTTATTACCTAAAAGTAAGTTTTTGATGGTAGGTTGCTTCAACCTCAAATGCATAAGAAGCAAAAGTGCTAGGATCCAGACCAGGATCCAAGGTAGTTACAATTATTTGACCTAAACTTTCCAAACAATCCAAATCTCAAATAGGTTACACATTTGTTAGTTTCTGTTTTCATTCTACTTAATAAAACGATTGATTGATATGCTTCTAGCCTCCAATATTTCTTGCTGATTTTATTTCCATACAAGTTCATCTTATTTAGGTTGAATTTCATATGTTTCAAGATTTTTGGTTTGAAAGTAAATTTTAGTTAAAGTTCCCATCGTAAAATGGAAAAAAGGCCTCCAAATGAATATTCTTTTTGTTCTTTCATCTTATAAAAGTCTGGATTTTAGTTCCCAATTATTCGTCTTTTTATATATTCCTTTGGAAATTTTGAGGATCTTACTACCCCCTATCCAATATGATTGGCTTATCTTTCAATCAACCCTATCTGCCTATGTAGGTAGTGTCCTTTGGATTTCAAAAACCTTGATAATGGTTGATGGTGCTAGAGTTGGGAAGCTAGCTTGGGATTGCAATAAAGGCCTCTTTGGCCTATAAAAAAGAGGCCAAGACCCTTGAGCTTGAGACATTGCTCCCTTCTTCAAGAGTATTTGAACTAGTATTTTTTTATGGTGGCTCAATGGCATGACATATTCTAAAATTTGACTAACATGAATTGTTGAATTGTCATGTCAAACTCAATGATATCTTTGGGTTATGACCAAAGGTGGCTTGGCGTGGAAGTAAATGTACACGGTATGATATGTAGGTAGAACCATAGGTACAAGGTTTAATCCCCACAATTGTCGTTATGGCATTAACATCAGCAGTTTTAAGAAATATAAATTATGCATTAGTGCTCAACTTCCATGCACATGTCATCATACCAAGTCTGTCTTGACTGTCTGTTACTTCCCAGGTTTGTAAACTCAATTTGACTGATCTCACCCACTTTGATTTGATTGACAGAGGGAAGGCTGGCTTAGTTATATTTTCAACTCTGTCGGTACAAGTGGGTTGATTGGACTGGATTATTAGCTTTTTATCGTGGTCAAATGAACCTGGTCAATTTAATCACATTTTTTTGAAACATGAACAATACCAGCTCCTACCTGTGAAAAATCCATACTCTGGCTCTCATATGGATGCTGTACGTTTGGGACAAGCTCCTACTGTTGAGAATATTGTAGTTGCTCTTCTTATGATCCTCTCCTTGGCAACATGCTAAAGAACTTGATGAAGAAGGACAAATCTCTTTAAGCTAATCTTTAGGCATTGAAAAGTACCCTATTGTGCTCAATCGAGCATTTGGGAGCTTTGTGCGCAGACAACTGTAGCATAGGAGAAGCAGGAATTTCATTAGTGATTGATCATCACCTCCTTCCAAGCAGCATGTCTACCTCACCACCCTCATCAATATCATAAGTAGAGTTTGACGGGGGAGACTAAAAGGAGAAAGATCATGAGAAGGGTTGGCATTTGTTTCACTTTGAGGGTTTAATTTTGTAGCTATTGAGTAGGAAAGAAAGTCATTTGTTTTCTAACTAGAACTTCTGTGGGCTCTGCCCCACTTTGTTTCATATGATGCAGTTGAAAAGAAGGTACAAAAGATTGTTGAGGGATCTAGATCTGTGGTTCTTTTATTCGTATTATTATCATCCTCTCCTCATTCTGTATAGTCTTGTGATTTTTTACTTTTATTTGTTTGTTATTCTCTTCTTTTGTCCTTTTTCTTTCCTGATGTACTTGATTTTTCTACTTATGAAACCCTTTATTTGCTATTCAAAAAAGGGAAAGTCCCACTGCAAAATGTCTATGCTAGTTCACATTAGCAAACTATAGCATGATCTTGTCGTATCTTGGTTCTGTTAGCTATAATTGTAGGATCAAGGGAAATTGACAGATGTTACGGATCCGATAAAATTTGTTTGATGTGGGTTTGGGATGCTGTATGCTTTTTCCTTTTGCTTTTACCTATACTCTTACCTTTGGTGGTTTAACCAACTCATGTAGATTTTTTCACACTATTTTTTGGAAATAAATAACATACATTATTCTTGTCTTGGTGGATAAGTCACTAAATAATTATTGATTCATTAGAGGCCCCCCTGAAGTGACCCTACCGTTTTGTGATATGAGTTTAAAATTACGCTATATCTTTTACTTTTATTCAAATTAGAAAAGGTTTCAATTAAAGATAATTCTCAATTGCATACTGGATTTTATCTTCGAAAAATATTATGAGAATGGTGATAGGACAATTAGACAAGTAGATTTAACTTGTGGTGAAGTGACCGGTGACTAGTGAATGGGGTGGTTCACTGTCTTATTGGTGGCGATGGTGACAAAGTGCCCTTGGTGGCAGATATGAAGAAAAGAATATCAGATGGTGTTGGTGATTAATAATAATGGTAATGGAGGTCAGCTAGTTTGTTTCAGAGGCAGGTGGAAGATATGTGGTGAAGTGACTGCAGATTAATTTAAATGAAAGCGACAATTGGTCATAAATCAGAGACTCCAGAAGCAAAAACTAGAAAACAATGGGTTTTCTTTCATTCGACTTTTTCATAATAAAACCCATCTATTACAGCCAAATAACTGGATAAATTACAGTCATGGAAAGCTGCATCTAGTCCCTTTACCTGTATGTAATCTTTGTACTTCAGTATCATCATCATGGACTTGACCCTTAATTTGACTGCGTGCTGTATAATCTTTGATGGCATGTTGACTTTACTGTCGAAGATAGACCAACTATTGAGTCCAATGTGGTATAGGGTTTACCATGACAGCACATTGGCTTGCTCTTCATCGGCCATAATGAGGAGAAGTTGTATTTTGTGTTGCGGTGGCTAAATTAGTCTTTTTAGAATATTGTTACTTGGCCTAATCAATTTAATTTCACAGCTGTCCGATTGTCAAGAGATACCCAAGAATCAGGAATTAGAATAAATAATTTGATATGGGATCCACCTGTCTTTTTCAATTCTTATTCTTTATCTAGTTAAGGAGCTGACTGATTAGGAAATTGTAAACATTGATTACGATGTGAGACAGCTTTGAAGTAGGATTCTCTCCTTTCCCAGTGATACAAATTTTGTGGTCCCTTATCATACTGAATACAATGACTTACAAGCTGGTACACTTATATATTATTATTTGTTGCCAAATTAGGCAAGTTATTGTTATAAAGCTAAATAAGAGCAAGTTAATGGCACAGACAATTAAAATCTTATGCAGATTTGGGGCCATAGCATGTCTATTGCAGAAATTAATCCATTAGGGACATCCCTTTATAAAATATAACTTCCTAGAGGAAAGTATTAGGAAACTGATAGCCGTTGCAGGAACATATTTTTTACTCCTTTTATAGGTTGATTTGTGAAAGACTTGATTTAAATCATATTGATGCGGATGGTTGGATAAGTTAAAATTCCCAAGTTACAGAATTAGGGTGGCAAGTTCGGCGAACTTCTCAAATATGGAGTTTTCCTTCTCACGTGCGGCTTTCCACTTTGCTATTCCGATAGAAATGTTCAAATCTGTTTTCATAGATGTAAGATACATTGTATGGATGACTATTATAATGGATAAGCTGTACTTTCCATAATTTTACCAGAGTAAGAATGAAGTGTTTTAAATCTTCAGTTTCTTCTTTGCTGACCAAACTTCTTTCATCATTCTGTGAATGCGAAGTAGTACTTCCCTTAAGTGAAAGGAACTCAGATCTAGTTTGAACTTGATGTTTGTTTTTTTTTGGCAGTTAAAGACTGTAAAATTCTGCATGGAGAGCATAGCAGTGGATGTAACTTTCAACCAGCATGCTGGGTTGAGTTCACTGTGCTTTCTGGAGCAGGTATTATCTAAAATTTAACTGATAATATAGGTATTGTGTGGGGAAAAGTATTTTATGGGTTGGTCACATGGCTGATGTTGTGTGACCGACAAATCACATTGCTCGCATTTATTTGCTTGTCATCCTATGCAGAGCTTTAATTTTGGGATCAATAACTTTGACTTGTTAACCATTAGATGAGATACTTTCTCCTACTGGAATTTTAAGACGATTCCTAGTAACTTATGGTGGCCCTAACAAAGATGTTTAAGTTAATGTGATCTTGATTATGTGTCTCTTATTAATGTGATGCTCCCAGGTTGATGAATTAATGGGGAAAGATCATCTTTTCAAACGAAGTGTTATCTTGATCAAAGCCTGGTGTTTCTATGAGAGCCGAATTCTTGGTGCTCACCACGGCCTAATTTCAACATATGGGTTGGAAATAATGGTCTTGTACATCATCAATCTCTTCCATTCATCTTTGGACGGTCCCTTAGGGGTGTGTATTCTTTGTTTGAAGAATCCTTAGTGCATGCAAAAGCAGGAGACATTGACTTGAATCATTGTGTATAGGTATTATACAGGTTTCTGGACTACTACAGTACCTTTGACTGGGACACTTACTGTGTGAGTGCATATGGCCCCGTTGCAGTAAGTTCTCTCCCGATACTTGAAGGTAAGTGGCAGTGGATTGTCCACACGTTTCTCATTTGCATCTAGAAGCAGATAGAGCAAAGGCCTCCTCTTTATGTCCGCTCTTCCTGAATAAACTCTTCCGTGCTCTTTGCAGAAGAGCTGCCAGAGAATGATGGTGGTACTCTACTCCTTGGTAAGGAGTTTTTCAGGAACTGCAAGGCAATGTTCTCTGGCCCAACTAATGCATTCGAGACAAGAGCTGCAGGGTTTCCTGTTAAGCACCTAAATATTCTGGATCCTTTGAAGGACAACAACAATCTGGGGCGTAGTGTAAATAAAGGTAGTTTACTATTTTGCTTACCCATCGTACCTTTTCTCTCAGTTTTAGAGGGGTAAAGTAATAGCTCTAAGCCTTAGTCTTACCTGAAGGAGATGGAAAGGGTAATAAGGATATCCATGCTTTTATAAGCTGCCATTGCCATCCATGACAATGAGGGGGTATTCTATGTTGGAAGAATCTAAGACTTCTATATATTTATCGAAGTGGTTGATATATAATATTATTGTCATCGAAGAAATTGAGCTGCCATGAATGACAATGAGCAAATTTTTAATATTGTGGGACTGCAAGACTATTGGTTATTAATCTGGTTAGAGTTGCCAGTGTTCAATTTTTCTCTCATAGCTAGTGTTCTGGATCTTGACCTTCTTGACACTCCCCTTCTTTCACCTATTAGATAAACCCATAGGTTCGATCTTTTTACAGTGAGAGCATAGATTCTTCTTCATAACAGCAATGAGCTTTCTCCGATATTTGTTCATTCAGAACAAAACTAATTTGTATGTCTATGCTTGATGAGAACAAATATTGATGATTGGAAGGGCATCACATCTTGGTTCTTTAATGTTGAGCTATATCCTGAGATTGTGTGCTTAGTTTGTTGATAATCTTATGAATTTGTCCAGCTAATTTCTATCGTATGAGATGTGCACTTGCTTATGGGGCCCAAAAGCTTGGTGAGATTCTCATGCTACCTGGAGAGAGATTGCTTGAAGGGATAGAGAGTTTCTTTCAGAATACTCTGGATAGAAATGGAAGAGGCTTGAGGCCAGACATAGAACTTCCAGTTTCTGCATTTGGTACTGGAAAAACTGAAGTAGCCAATCTGGCTGGAGATTTTCCAAGTTACTATAACAATTTAGTTTGTAGTCAGTGGCATTACGAGCACAACTTATTTGCTGATGAGCTGAATACTCCACTGTCATCTCAAGTTGAGAGCAACAGTACATTGGATGTGCTACAGCGACTCCCAAGTCGCAATCGAGCTTCACTCTTTCGAAAAGGCACAGATGTTTTCTTCCCAAAGCCTCTCAACTGCTATGCAAGTACTAGTGGACTGTCTGCTGCCTTGTTGGAGACTGAAGAAAATGTAAACACACGTGTGAAGAATCCTCCTAACCGTGCAATGGGTCCTTTCACCCACCGTGCTATGGTAATTATCTAATTTGCTGAGATTTCAGTTTTATGGTGAATTAGATTACCGGTCTCTAGTTCTTTGAGTGACGTGCAGTGAGGACTCGAAGTTTCATTTTTGATAGATGAGCTTCACTGCATATTGATTCAGTGGACCCTTTGGTGTTAATATCCATCCGCACTCAAAAAGCATCTGATTTACGAAATAACATTTCATCTTACAGCTAGATTTTCTCCTTTGAGAGGCCAGAATTTTTTCAAAGAGCAACGATTACCTTTTTTTGGACTTGTTTCTCTGGACTTTGTGTGTGAAGTCGCAAACCATATTTAGGCAATTTCAAAGAAAAGAGAGAGAATCATAGTCAAAATCTCAAGGGCCATGTCCTGGACATCTTGAGTGTTTTGTTTGGTGGTAATAAATACAAACACAGGTTGGGTGTTGTATTGTGATAATCAAAGGTTTTTGGCTTTTAAGTTTGACTTACTTATAATCTATTTTTCCTATATTTGTAAAGCAGTGAAATGATTAGGAAAGCAATGCTTAACTGAATTATTTGAGAATGCAGAGCCATCGGTTTGACAGAAGAGTGCAGCAGTGGACTAGGCCGATGAGTCCCGGAGCTACTGCTCAGGATGCAGAAGCAAAAACAAGTGAGATGGAAAGCCGGGATCAGTGTCTGGTGATGGATGGGGTTAAAAATTGTCTGAACTTTACAGAAATTCAGATCGAAAATGGAGACGCCGGGGAAACTGAGAACTGTCTTGATCTTTCTCTTGAGGCTTTCCCACTTCTTCCCTGCCGTGAGAAGTCGATGGCACATACCTTAAAGTTTGGTACTATCGAGTGCCCTGAGCTAGGTTATTCAGGTCATTTTGCCGGGGAGTCATCGGGGAGTGTGCCAATGACGGATGTTAAGGAGCAGCCAGATTCATCACTGGAGAGCATGTAGGGCCTTCCTTTCCTCCGTGCAAGTTAACTGAAGCAATTAGATATCAAAGGTTGATGGTCTAATTCCTGCGTGTATACTGTTTGTGCAGGACTCTGACTCAATTTGTCCAGTGTGACAATAAGGACTTTCCGCCGCTGTCCCGGTGATGGATTGTTTAGCATATGGGTGATATGAGACGTTTGCTGAACAAAGAGAGTTCTATATCTTGAGCCTGATTTTTAGTTTATTTGCCTATCTTATGCCAAGTTCTCATTTTAACCTAACCAGACCTGGTTCTTTTCTTTTTCTCCAAAGACATGACAAATTATCTCGTTCTTTCCTTTTTCTCCATAGACATGACAAATCATCTTAGAAATGAGCTGAGCTGCAAATGGTTCGCAGATGTTTCGTGCTTCCACCAAATTATTGCCGAGTGGATGATAATTGTCTGAGACATTTTTTACTTGGTGCTATCAGAAGACCCTATGAACTTGAGATGATGTGTCTCTGGTCTCTATGACTGGCCTTCATTGGAACTAATGATGCTATATAATATTGTGCCCAGATATATTCGCTAATCAGTTTGCTGATCAATTGCATGTTGTTTACGAAAGTAACTCTGTTCAAAGCTGAACTGCACTTGCCGGAACCAAGGAATGCATCTTTTGCCATCTAGAAATTCATGTACCTTTTTTCTCTCGTGATTTTGTGGGCAAATTTTTTTTCTAGAACCTAGTACTATGGATAGGACTTGGAGAAAGATAGAATTAGATTCATACATGAACGGTTATGCTCTGATTTTTCAAAGGTAACACAATGAATAACCAAAAGCTGAAACTTTGGCCACTTTATTCATATGAATCAAAACCTTATAACATCATTCTTTTGAGAGTTCCAAATGAGCTGCAGAGCTGTCTGCGAGTAGTACCGCCCCAATGTAAAACCACACCTATGGGTGGTGAACTAGATCTCCCAGTGAGATACCGTCTGAGGCGTGAATATATACATGTGGCAATCATGTGCGTCAACTTGAGAACTGAATGACGATACTGCATCATCTGCAACTTGTTCGTGCTGTGAAACCAAAGTATATTAGAGACCGGTGAAAAGTTAAAAAGACCAATAGCTGGTTTATTGCTTTGTATCGACAGTAGACATTGTTTCATGCTAAGAACGCCCTTTGCACACCCTTACCTTCCACAAGTCTCGAATAGAGACACTAGTGCCAGATTCGAGCCCAATTGCTTCCCAATTAGCAGTGATGGTTGCAGCTTTTGAGCATTGGTTCCACAGAGCAACAACCAAGTTGTGTCCCGACAATGGTCCTGCCCAAACCTGATGTCCAGTTTTGCCAATAACTATCTTGTGGATAGAAGAATTCTTTATGAAATTGCATTCCAAAGTTTAATTGAGAGACTCTTTAACTAATAATTCCCCATGCGTAGGGCTCTCTGGTTGAACATAAAGTCCATGTTGGCCATTGTTTCCAAAGAAACATACAATGCAGACATGATTAAATCCCATTGTCCAGCTAGAGTGGCTGTCTAAAGGGTAACCTCAGTGACCCTGCCTTTAAGTCATCAAACTCAATGATTTTGTTATATTTCAGAGGGAACCTAACATTTGGATATGCTCATGTCGGGTTACCCCGTGATAGCACTCTCATATGCATCAAGACTAACAATTTTGCTATAAGAAGGTGTGGTATTACCTGCTTGCAACCATCTGTTCCAGAAGCGTGGACCTTCCTTCCCTGGACGCCAAGTGAATCTGTGAGAAGAAAAGATTGTTATTTTACTAGTCACATAGAGGATTAAAAGTAAATTATGTACATGGACCAGATATATGGTAAAGATTATATCAGCATTTACAAATACCTCGTCCTCAAATCATGTGATGGGCGTGAGATAAGTGGGGTCAATCTCAAGCTTTACCTTGATTTACAGCAATGACTTCTGTATTGCTTAAAAGCTCCATTGTTTCTGCAGTCATGTTTCTCACGTCGCAACCAATTAAAAGAGGGGCCTGCACCATAAAGCTGTTGTATATAATAACTAGAAAATCAAAGTATCCATATTAGAACTTCGGTGTTTTCTGCAATGAAATTTTGCCACGCTATTGCATGCATAATCTGACTCCTAAGGATTCTTAGGCAGAAGTTTTTTGGTGTTGATGCCATTAGTGAAGTGAGACATATGAGGATAAATAAGGAGGCGACATATATTGGCCTAATGAAGTTGTGATGGTTGAACTTGAAGTTTTGAGCTTAAGTGCAGAACTGACTAAACATCTTCAGTAAACTTGCTTCACAGTGAAGCAGAGAGGTAATTTCACTTGCAGAATGACTCCAATTATTTAATTGCCCTATAACCCAGAAGTGATTATATGAAAGTGAGAAATTGTAGGGAAACCTTCATTAGAGCCCAGATGCTAAAATGAGCTCGGTATTCCTGGTAAGTCATTCCTCCATTGCCAACTTCGAGCATATCAGGATCTGCTCAAAAAAAAAAAAAAAAAAAACTGAGAAATAAGGACCACAATTCAATCATATAATCAAGCGTGTATGCAAAGCATTTCCGGTATGTTGAATTATACCATTCCATCCTCCAGGTCCTGCATAGGCTGCCCACTTATCATTCAGATCTGCAATAGTAGTCATACTGAAAAATGAAGGAGACCCTTAATCAGCAACTTTCATGAGCTACAATTTGTGCACCAGAATTATCGTGGATCCTGATGCTGGCAAACAAATGATTCACTCTCTTACTTTTGAATAATGCATCTAAATAGAGGATGCTCCTGACAGTACAAGACAAAAGAACAGAAACTTCACATCAGATGCTCTATTGCACTAATTGCTATGCGATTGTCACTGTTTTGATTAGGTCATAGAGGTATCCCAGAATCTTCTAAGCAGAATCTTCTAAGGAAAATGTCTGCCTGCATTAAAAATGACCAGCATCTGACATCCAGACACTATCCAGAGAGATATGGGTATGATCAAAATCACTAACTACGCCCAAATTAATCATGCATGCCTCCCAGGACATTTGCCAATGCTTTCGCTTTGTCTAGAATGATTTATATGATGCTATGCTTGACTTGCCACTCCAAAGTCAAATTATCTGCTTGTATGAGTTAAAAAATATGTTGGCAGCCATTACTGTAGCTTCTTGGTCTCAACACAGGAAACACTCATGGATCAATGTAGAAAGCTTATTTGCCTAATAACCTTATGGTGTGACAGACAGTTCTCACTTTTACTTCCTTTCACCTTAAAACCAGAATTAAAGGACTAAATCACTATTGCATTGATGATATAGTAAGAGCTTACCTTACCCAAGAGTCGTTTATGTCATCTGTTGTGCGCCAGCTATTCCCAACTTTGTTTGCCCATAAGGCAGGATCATCAACACCCCTGCCCAACCAAGAACAAATTAATTTTTTGGCAAACTGGAGAAACCCTCAGATACTAGCACAGCAAGACTAAAGCTTTACCATTCACAGAGGGAGTAGAAAATCGTCCTTCCCGTTGCATTTAGAGCATCACGCATCGGTGGATATCTTGAAAGTAGTTTAAGTCAATTTCAAGGCACTCAAAAATTAGATTCTCACACAGAGAGAGAGAGAGAGAGAGAGAGAGAGAGAGAGAGAGAGAGACCTTTCTTCTGGTTTGATTCCCAGATTATAACAGTTGTCATACTTCAAATAGTCCACACCCTGACAATACAACATAAGCAAGAAAAGGAGTTTATGACAATAGAACCAACTAGAACTATTTTGAAAGAATAATCTATATCGGACAGTTGATATGAAAAAGAAAACTTATAGAAAGGGGAGATATGAGCACGCATAAAAAAAAAAAAAAATTGGAGCCAGTTCACTCAAATTTCTAATTTATTTCCAAAGTAAATGGGAGATTAGAGACCGTTATTATAAGAGGAAATAAAAGCATTTGCAAGTATCTCCATAAATGTCACACTCAATTTAAAAGAATCACTTCAAAGGTGCTTATGTAAGGGTTTTACAGAGTACGGGTTTGACTTTAAATGACATTATAAACCAATCAGCACTAAGGTGACAGAAACTAACCCAAGAAGCGAAGAGCTCTGCATCATCATTTTCATGGTACAATGATCCAGGTCGAACTTGACAAGTAAAAATCCTTCAAAAACATAATGTGAGTTAGCAAAAACAGAGAGATGTCAAAGAGCAGTCACTTGACCTAAAAGCCTTCATGCTCTGAGATAATGCTGCTATTTTAAACCTCATCCTACCCAGCATCAGAATAAATACCAAGCTTGAGGCCTTTGTCATGTACATAATCAGCAAGCGCTTTAATCCCTGATGGGAAAGTTTTTGGATCAGGGACCAGTTGACCCTACAAAACCAAAGCAACAATATGAGGAGGTTTATGCAGTTCTGGTTATAACAGACTCTGAAAACACAAAGACATAACCAAAGAGAATTCCTATTAAGGTGAATCAATGAGTCACTTTGGCTAGCATGATCATATCAAATTTCTTGAGAAAGTACATTTTTTGAATGGACTGAAATTTGCCTTTCCCTCCTCCATCTTACTTGAAGGATCAAAGTTACAGAGAAATATTGCAAATGCTCGGCGAAGCCTATTCAACTTATAGACTATTGCATACTGATCAACCAAAAAGAAAACTAGTGGATGCCCAATTAACCTAATGTCAATAAAGAAGGTTTAAAAGAGTATGAGAAGCAAAAGATTAGGATCATCTTCTTGTTAGGTCCTGCAAGTTAATTATTGCTAGCAGTGAACCTCATAAAAAGAACCCCTCATTAATGTGAGATGAATCAATTCATCCAATTTTCAGAAGTAGATGTTTGGAGGCAAAACCAATCTCATTACCTGAAAAAAAGGACAAAATGCAATCTTGATGAGCTACAACTTTTTGGCAGAAATTGAAAGCATGTAACATAACAAGATTTTAGTAAATTTCCAAGGTTGGGAGTACACTGTGAAGCATAAATTTCTATTAGTAGAAGATAAATCAGAATTACCTCCGAATTTCGTGTTGCAGCAGACCAGCAATCATCTAAAGGAAAAATAGATGCTTTAGTTACATATAAACCAAAAGAAGACGTCATTAATGCCATATTCTGGGAACATAATGGAGCAGTACCTATATTAACATATACATAACCTAAAGCAGCCAACCCCGTTGAAATGAGTGCATCAGCTGTCCATAGTAAACAAACTATTAGTGAGACAACAATGCGTCCCCATGGTTTTGAATACCAGTCATCAATTGTGCTGAGGACTGTCCATAATTTAGGCATACACTGCATAGCATAATCACATCATGTAATCCGGCTAATTCACCACCCTACTTCAAGAGGCAAATTCATGCATCTCTCATCGATTACAATAAGAGGATGAAACTAACACAGGAACTGGTCGATATTTCCCACAGAGAGGGAAGAAGTACCTGTTTCTTTGATTACAGTTTCATTGATATTGCAGGCAAAAAAGTTCCAGCTATTCCATCTGCTCAAATCAGATGAAAGTTACATATAGATACCATAAAGCGGTCCATGATTGACATAATTGCATTCATTTCCTCATTTTCATGTCTGAAACATGAAAGAACTCATTGAAACAGTCATCTAAATCAGAGTCAACTCTGAAGAAGAACCAGCACAACCGATAATAATTAATCCGGAGACATAGCAACAAAACGCTACCCACTCTATGAAAATCTTATGTCCACTTCAAAATACAAAGCACACCGCATGCAATCCTCTCCTTTTTTTTTTGGCCAATCAAAACTCATTTTCCCAAACATCTCATCTTTTCTATGCCACTGCCAATAGTAACACAGCCAAAGACATGCAAAGGAGTTTTGTTCTGCCACACGAGTTATAATCAACAACATTTCGAGGTTCACTACACATCAAATTCAAGAACAGTAAAGAAACAATGACACGCAAACCATCTAACGCCCGAAAAATAAGCAAAGAAAGAGTCTTTGAAGAAGGAGAAGCCGACCCCATCTGTGGAGTCTCCGCCACGCCATTGTCCAGTTGAAAAATACCGTATTTTGAAGTATCGAAAATGCGACTGAACGAGCTGCTAAAACCGGGTCGCTCGTTTCTTGGCGAAAGAGGCACCACCATTTCGGCAGAAGCTGCAGTCAAAGCCGAAATTAATGCAGAAAACAGAAGGATTCGTGCTGAGAAAATGCGATTTTCCGCCATTATCAGGCTCCTCAGAGGTTTGTGAGATTAGAAGAAGGAGAAGCAAAGAAGATGCCCTGCACAGAGTCGCAAGGTTGAAGAAGATGACGACAAAGAGCAAACACGTGCTCTATGATATCTTCCCTTCAAAAGAATCATGTTTGCTGTCGGCCCAAAAAACAAAAACAGCATGTTCTAATTGTCTATATTTTCTAGATATTTTCTGCATCAGTTTCCATTAATATAATGTTGTTTTTATTCAAAAGCATTTATATCTTGAGAATCCTTATTTGATTATCCTCGCGTTCCGACAAATTCTTGAGAAGGTCAAGGACAAATTTGCCATATAATATCATCGATGGGCCTTTTTTTTCTTTCTAAAAAATCAATAAAATTTCTTATTATTTTTTGTTTAAAATTCAAGAACAATATTACATATTAAGTTTAAGAACCACATGGACGATGTTGCACATGTTATAATTATGATTAATAGATCAACGAAAACCAACAAATTAAGATACGTCTTTTCTGTTCAAGTATCTATTCATTGGATCTCTTTGATCCACGTATCCCTTGATTTATGAATTTCTTGAATACATGCGTCTCATGTATCTATTTTGTACATGAACTTGAAAGCTTTATAAATAGATAAGAACATAGGGTTTCATTAGAAGGTTTTTCAGAAAAAAAAATTCGAGAAAACGATTCCAAAAGAGATTTGAAATACTACTCTACTCTTCTGATTTTTCCGGGTGTGCTGATTCAATTGAATGGTTCAACTGAGTCCTGTTTGCATAGTGCTAATCCAAACAGATTCAAGGTGTTGTATTTTGGGAGGTATAATTTGTGAATCTGCGGAGCACCTTTGGCAGGAACTTATTGCCTTAAGGAGATTCGGATATCCGTACCTCACCTCTAATTTTATGTGATTTTTCTAGTAATATTTTATTTTTATCTTCTCCAAAATTTGTAAGTTTACACAAAAAGAAGGATATTATAAAGTTGTTATTGTCTTTTTTACATTAATGTTTTGATTACAACAAACATTTTATTTTCTTAGGATTACATTCCAACATTCTTAAGGCGATTAGCTCACTCGCATTTGTTGTTTTGGTCAGATTATTGAGATGGCTGAAAACAATTAAGTGCCATTCGATGTCCAAAATGTTTCAGGAGACGTTCTAATGGTCGATTCAACCATTGCTATGGGAGATGTTCAACTCTCAAGGCCTGAATTTGTAGTAGCCAATGCTACGGGCCCTTGGGCCAACACCAATTTTGGTGGTGCGGGTACAAGTCTTACGATTGGTATGCTTGGGACTGTTTTTCAGAATAGTACAGGTCAAATGGCTTTTGGTTCCACTTCTGGAGGGATAGTTCAACGAATCTTGCCTACTGTGATGGCAATACCTCCAGTTACAGCTAATGAGAAACCGGAGAAATTCATCGGAGTGGACTTTGAACAGTGGCAGCATAAGATGTTCTTCTATTTGACCATGCTAAATCTGATTAAGTATTTAATAGAGGTGTGCCTGATAATTTGTCTAGATGAGCATGATGTCATGACACTCAGTGCATTGGAGGCTTGGAAACATGGAGACTTTTTATGCCAAAATTATATTCTTAACTGTTTAGCGAATTCTCTATATAATGTTTATTGTAATATTGAATCTGCTAAATAGTTATGGGAGTCCTTAGAGAAGAAATACAAGACTGAAGACGCTGGCACCAAGAAATTTGTGGTTGCCAAATTCTTGGACAACAAGATGATGGATTCTAAATCTGTCACGAGTCAAGTTCAAGAATTGCAATAATTTTGAGTGACATCTCTACTGAGGGAATGATACTTAGTGAATCATTCCAAGTGGCGGCCATGATTAAGAAACTATCTTTGGGCTTGTCAGACTTCAAAAATTATTTGGAGCACAAACGGAAGGAGATGAGCCTTGAAGATCTCATTTTGTGCCTCAGAATCGAGGAGGACAATAGAAGGAGTGCGAACCCTTCCTCTGAGCCAGAGGTTAACGTTGAATCCAAGCAAGATAGAAAAAGGAAGATGTCATTTCAAGGAAAAGGCAAGCAAAGGGAAAACTTCCAGAAATTCCGAGGGACATTTTTTATATGCAACAAGCCTGGCCATCATGCTAAGGATTTCAAGAAGCGCCCGAAAAAAGGCAAGAACAATGGTGCAACCCAACAACTGAATTTGACAGAACATGACAATATTGATAGACTGTTTGTTGTGGTAATGTCCGAAGCATCTCTAGTGTCGAACACTAATGGCAAATCACATATATGTAGATAAACGCATGTTCTCATCTTATGAGAAGGCTGAAGAAGATGAGAAGCTTTATATGGCTAACACTGCATCAGTAAAAATTGTCAGAAGAGGAAAGGTGATCTTGAAGTTTACATCTAGCAAGGAGGTCGTCCTGTTGAATGTGCTGCATGTACCAGATGTTTGGAAAAATCTAATTTCTGGCCCCATACTTGTCAAGAAAGGTTTTCAAAGTGGTATTTGAATCTGACAATTTTGTACTTTCGAAAGGAGGGATGTATGTGGGGAAATGGTACTTGTGTAATGACTTGTTTAAAGCCAATGTGGCTATTATTGATGTAAACTAGAATTATGTGTATCCAAAGACTATTAATAAAGAAAAGTCTTTAGTTTACATTGTTGTGTCTCCTTATTTATGGCATGGTAGATTAGGACATGTAAACTATGGTACAATAAAGAGAATATCAAACTTGGGGTTAATTCCAATATTTGAGTTGGATGTTCGTTACAAGTGTATGACTTGTGTTGAGGCCAAGTTTGCCAAGAAACCTTTCAAATCCATTGAAAGAACAAGTTAACCTCTACAATTAATCTATAGTGATCTATATGATTTAAAGTTTGTATAAAATAGAGATGGAAAGAAGTACTTCATCACATTTGTGGATGACTGTACTAGATTTTGCTATGTTTATTTACTAACTAGCAAAGATGAGACTATGAATATGTTTGTCAAGTATAAAAATGAAGTTGAAAACCAACTTGATAAACGAATCAAAGTGCTTAGGTTTGATAGAGGAGGAGAATACAGTTCAATGAATTTCAAAGAGTTTTGTGCTAGTTTTGGAATAATTCTTCAAATGACTGCACCTTATACTCCACAACAAAATGGAGTTGCTGAAAGATTGAACAGGACACTAAAGGAGATGGCTAACGCCATGCTTTTGAGTTCAGGTTTACCTCAAAACTTGTGGGAGGAGGTAGTTTTAATTGCAAATTATATTCTTAATAAAATACCCCACAAAAAAAAGGTAAAACTCCATACGAGTTATGGAATGGAAAGTTGCCATCTTACAATTTTCTAAAAGTGTGGGGTTGCTTGGCCAATGTGGCAATTCCTCCTTCTAAACAAACTCAGTTAGGACCTAAAACGGTTGATTGTATATTCATCGATTATGCTCAAAATAGTAGCGCATATAGATTTTTGGTTTACAAATCTAAAAATGCGGAAATCCATGTTAATACAATCCGAGAATCAAGGGATGTTGAATTTTTTGAGGATATATATCCTGCAAAAAGAAATCAATGAGAACTTTCTCATAAAAGGTTTAGAGAATCAGAATCTGAGAATGATGAAGTTATGACCAAAGAAGCCGAACTTCGAAGGAGTAAAAGGTCTCGAATTGAAAAATCTTTCGCACCTGATTTTCTAACATACATGTTAGAAGGTGAGCCCTAAACATTTTAAAGAGACAATGTCATCTTCAGATGCTCCATTCTGGAAAAAAGCTGTTGACAATGAAATCAATTATATCCTAAGTAATCATACTTGGGAATTGGTTGATCTTCCACTTGGAAATAAACCAATTGGATGTAAATGGATATTCAAGAAAAAACTAAAAGCTAATGGTTCCATTGATAAGTACAAAGCTCAACTTGTAGCCAAAGGGTTTAGACAAAAAGAAGGTCTTGACTACTTTGATACTTATTCAACTGTCACAAAAATAACATCAGTAAGGATGTTAATTGCTATTGAAAATTGTATTCTTAAATGATGATCTTGACAAGAATATTTATATGGAACAACCTGAAGGGTTCAAGGTCAAAGGACAATAACACAAAGTGTGTAGATTATGGACTTAAACAAGCTCCTAAGCAATAATATGAGAAATTTGATCGGGTAATGATTCAAAATGTGTATAGAATCAACGAGTGTGACAAATGTGTGTACACTAAATCCATAACAGTTGGATATGTACTTATTTGTCTATATGTTGATGACTTACTAATTCTTGGAAATAACATTGAGGTCATCAGAATCATCAAGAACATTCTCAAGAAGAACTTTGAAATAAAAGATTTAGGTGTAGCGGATGTTATACTTGGCATCAAAATTCTAAGGAATTCTGATGGCTTAGGTTTAACACAATCTTATTATATTGAAAAGGTAATCGAAAGATTTAAAGGATTCGACATTAAAGATGCAAACAATCATTTTCTTCCACACCTAACTTTAAGAAAGAACATTGGAAATAGTATCAGACGGTTGGAATACTCTCAAGTAATTGGCAATATCATGTATATCATGAATTGCACTAGACTAGATATTGTGTACTCAATAAACAAACTGAGTAGATAACCCAGGTCACAAGCACTAAAATGCTCTGATGTGAGTATTATGATATTTGAAAAGGATAAAAAACTATATTCTACAATATGACAAATATCTAGCTATTTTGAAAGGTTATTGTGATGCCAACTGGATTTCAGATTTTGATGAATTGAAATCGACTAGCGGATGTGTGTTCACGCTAGGAGGTGCCACAATGTTATGGAAATCCTCTAAATAAACTCTAATAACGCGCTCTATGATGGAATCGAAGTTTGTTGCTTTGGATAAAGCTGGTGAAGAAGCAGAATGGTTTCGACATTTTTTAGACGATGTTCCAATATGGCCAAAACATATGCTTGCAATTTGCATATACTGTGACAATCAAGCGGCAATTGCAAGGGTGTATAATGTGATTTATAATAGTAAGTTTAGACACATTCGCCGTAGACACAATACCGTAAGACAGTTGCTCTCAAATGGAATCATTTATTTAGATTTTGTAAAATCAAAGGAAAAAAATATTGTGGATCTGCTAACAAAAGGTTTGTCAAGAGAGTAAATAAATTGTGCATCAATGAGAATGGGTTTAAGAGCCTTAACGCAATAAAGAGATTTCGAGGTGAAAACCTGATCGATGCGACTAGAGATCCCATGATCTAGGTTCAATAGGACAACGCAAATTTTGGAAACTCTAGTGTAAGCACCGTCTCTCATTCCTATGATGCAACAGTGCTTTCTTACAGCGTTATTAAGAGTATGCTATGCGTTTAATGATTCATATAACTTGGAATGTAATATCCAAATAAGATATGGTAGGATATCTTTAATAGGAATGCACATATATGCGTGGAGCTGGCCGATTCTATGAAAATCTTTAAAGGCTAGATTTTCTAAAGTACACATGAATTCCGAGAGATTCAGGGCCGAAAGAACGGACACAATCGAGAACCAATCTTGAATTAGAAATACTTTGTGTGAGGTTTATTATCTAGCCTTACACAAACAACTGGCGATTTAAGGCTTAGTACATTGACTAATTAAGTAAGTTCGATAGGTTTTCACTAAAGAAGGTTCAAAGCGAAAGCTACCTATCTTGATGCGGTGTATTTCAACAAGTATGTTTAGAGTCCTTAGAGTCAAAAATGTTTTATTTATTCATTAATGTGGGGGATTGTTATAATTATAGTTAATGGATCAATGAAAGCCAACAAATTAAGATATGTTTTTTTTGTTCACGTATTTATTCATATATTTATTGAATTTATGAATCTCTTGGATTCACATATCGCTTGATTCATGAATTTCTTGGATACATGCGTTTATTTAATTCATGCATCTCTTCTGTACATGAACTTGAAAGCTCTATAAATAGATAATAGTATAGAGCTTCATTAGAAGGTTTTTCGGAAAGAAAAATTCGAGAAAACGATTCCAAAAGAGATTTGAAATACTACTCTACTCTTCTGATTTTTTTGGGTGTGCTGATTTAATTAAACGGTTCAACTTAATCTTGTTTGCACAGTGCTAATCCAAACATGTTCGAGGTGTTGTATCTTGGGAAGCATAGTTCATGAATCTGCGGAGCATCTTTAGCAGGAACTAATTGCTTTAAGGAGATTTGGATATCCATACCTCACCTTCAATTTTATGTGATTTTTCCAATAATAATTTATTTTCATCTTCTTCAAAATTTGTAAGTTTACACAAAAAGAATGATATTATAAAGATGTCATCGTCTTCTTTACATTGATGTTCTGATTACAACAAATAGTTTGTTTTGTCTAGATTATATTCCAACAGCACATTGGGTCAAAATTTATAAATTATTTTTGTGTCATTTTTTCATATCCATGAGCAAACAATTATCTAGGAAATCTTGGAGCACCTTCATTCTATAATCTTTCCCCCCCCCCCTCTTCCGGTCTATGATCTTCTGGTATCCAAATAATCCCGACTAATTTAGAAGCATGCATTGTTGGACCCACAAACGGGGCGTCTCTCCCAATATCGTTTTTGGCTCTCCCAATGTCGTTTGTTTCATACACAAAGCTCGAACTTGAAACCTTACTTAAGGGAATCCAGGCTCCTTACCACCTGGGCCAACAAACGTTGGCACATTCTGTAGTTCTCTATTGGAAGTCTCTTGACTTTTTCCAACGATAGAGCACTTCATTAAAATCTCGATAAAATTCAAGAAACGTCTAGCTTTTCCAATCCCCCCCCCCCCCAAACAAAAAAAAAACCACTCAAGATCAGTCCATCTTGAAAATCTTTGGGTACATTAAGGAAGGTTAAGCGCATTCTCTACTTGCTCTCATGAATTTCACAAACTACATCAATAAAGCATTTCAGGCTCGTTCCCACTGTTATAGAGATTTGATCATTCCACGGTATTGCCAAACCCCTTGCAATGCCAATTGGGCAAACAACAAAATGGTTCTGAAATTGCCTACAATGCTTTAAGCGGATCACAACTTGTTCATTATTTTAGGAAAATTATTCAAAAAGTTTTAAATTTATTGTACTTTGACAAATTTAATCTTAAATCTTTTAATTGTGTCAATTGAGTTCTAGACATTTTCACGTTTTGTCTAATGAGTTTATCCAATTAATTTTAACTGGAAATTGCTGATATGGACATCAGTAATGCCATATAAAATGACTGACATTAACGTTTTGCTATTTTTTCTTTTTTCTTTATTTGGCCAAGCTTGGTGAGGGTTGACGACCCTTGTTGGCCTTTGAGCGAGGGCTTTTTCGCCCTAGAGCAATGGCTGGTGAGGGTTGGCTAGTGGCCTAGACTTGGAAGAAGAAAAGGAAAGAAAGAAGAAAGAAGAGTTTTTTTTTTAAATAATAAAAATTCATAAATTTTTAAAACTGTTATGAAAAACGTTTATATTAACATCGGTCATGTCACGTAAGATAGCTAGCATTCATATTAACAACTTTCAGCTAAAATATTGGATTGACTCAATTGGCAAAATGTAAAAAGTTCTATGATTCAATTGGCAAAATTAAAAGACTTAGGATTAAATTGATCATAATGCAATATCTTTGAAACTTTTGAATTATTTTCGCTCCTTATTCTTGGTTTATGTGAAAAACACCAAATTGGGCTTTTACTAGGTAGCATGGATCCTCAAGGTTGGAACTCAGGGAATTACCCAACTCATAATACTTTTAGTTTCTAAACTTTATTTGTAATTCGATAGATTATTAATGTAAGTCACTAGAGCCCATTTTTCAGTTTCAGGCCTAGACTGGGGAATCTAGGAATCGGGTTTCATCTAGCATATGGCAGCTAGAAATTTGTTGCTCATAAAGACTATCTTCTTTCTCTTCTTGTTACCAGCCACTTTTGACTTTTTGACTTTTTTGTGCAGGACATGCTCCGCAAAAGGTGATGAAGGGAGCTCAGTGTAGCTGTATAGTGAATTTTCTCGTGTCGGAGCCGAGACAAGGGCAGCCTGTAAAAAATGGGTTTTTTCAAAGTCGAAAGTCAAAAGGAAAAAGTAAAAAATAAATAAAAGAGAAGTGCCCGGTCAATTTGTATAACAGGGAAAGGGAAAGCTCCGCTGAGACAAAGAAGGCCGAGGCGCACACTGGAAAAGAAAAGTAAAAGAAGAAAAGAAAACTAGGGGTGGGTTGGTAATATTTCTATTATTGGGAATAATTTTTTTTTAAGAAATAATTTTTTTATTTCTATTCCTTAAAATGATTTTCAAGTAAAATAAGACATTTGGTAAATACAAACAATTCTTATTTCCGAAATAAAAAAAGAATAAAAATGCGTTTCGTATCGATAAAAAAAATTATTTCTTTTTTTCTCCAATGGCGATGGCGACCGGTGGGCGGAGGGTGGCAATATCCCTATCATATAAGTACCATTTGACATAAGTGTACTAAAACAGGCTATAAGCATTCACTTTTGTCTTTAGCCATGAACCGTATGGGAATTCAATGTCTATAGCGAGAGATTCCTCATTGCACGGCACTTCCTCACGGGCCTTAGCATAGTATCCAATTTTCCCACACTAATAGCAAAAATGACAGTTGGTCGTACCTGAAATCAAGCCAAATCTCCTTTCCTTCATTGCTAGCTTCCATTCATAATACTAGTAGTAATGCAATTCCTATCTTCCCAACTTCATAGGATGCGAATCCCTTTGTTTCTATTTTCACCTCTAGAACTACTCCAATGTTCCGAGTCATTCTGCTGATAGCTTCTTCAGATTTGAGCAATAGGAGATAGATTATCAAACGACCAAGGCCATGGATTTAAAATCCTCTTTTTCTCCACTTCTGATGCTAAGGTGAATGCCAACAGCCCGGGTTCTATTTTTGTGCAAGTAGCACGTTCTGCATTCGATGCCTTACTCATGATATTGGAAAGGCTTGGAAATTAACACTGGGATTTGTATGGAGGCGACCAAATAGAGTAAGATGGCATTCAGTCCATCTTTCCTTTGAAAACAGCGGTTTTTCTCCCCGACCGCATCCTCCCTAGGTCCTTACACAGGGCAGCTATACTCCGGAATCACTCTAACCCTCCATACCTACTTCACAAAAGGCAGTTAGTTCAGCTAAAAAAATGGTACATACTCATCTCCGGGTACCCATTACCAGTCAAGAGTCAACCCGTCTGAGTAGTCATGTAATATCTGTAAACAATGGCTCCAGAGGACCCAAACCTTGCTGATTTGCTACAGATGACTACAGAGTTTAAAGCCAAGCAAGTGCTATAAAAAGGCCACCTGGAGATTGTAAACCTCACTGACTGCTCATTCGCCCAAATCTGTGCAGATGCAATAGCAGTCATTATTTGCTCCTTCATTTAGTCTTCAATGAAAAGATTTGCGAGTATCTAATGATTATAAGTAGCTGAAATTTGGATGTCTAGTCTTGATTTTTATTTTTTTATAAATAATCCAGAGGTACAGATGTGAAGTGGTTGCTACTCGAAAATTCGTGAAACATTTTGTAAGCATTGAACAGATTAAGTTCAGATCTTTAATATGTACAGTTAATCCTTATTTAGAATAGTTTGTACATAATTAGTGGGATTTTAAAGATGAGGTTCCAAACCAATTGAATAAGTGTTCATTAAAAACTTCATGGTGTTAAAAGTAAAGTATTTCAAGAAAATCTTTAGTTTGTAGGAATGATGACGAAATGATAACATAATGCAGTCCTCATCTTTGGAGCGTCCCACGTCGGGCAGTAACAACCCCACACGCCACACCTCATTGAGTGCTTGTAATAATGAGTGCACCGACGAAATCACCGTTTCGTTTATTTTTTCACATTGAAAATTCCATAGCAAGTTCTCTGATTAACAAGATAAACTCTCTTTCTATCAGAACCCAATATAATATATTCTAATGCCTTGAAATTTCTTCATAGTTACAGTTCTTTTCCAAGCCATAAGGGCCCTTGAATCAAAAGCCTAATATCTATCTCCCAACGATCTTATCTCTTCATGCTACAGACACAACGCATCACCTAAGATTAGTACATACGATGATGAACGTAATGTACCTAAACTTTGATGAAATGGAACACTGTTTGACAGCATATCATAGTCATATTGTCTTCCATCATAGTTATATAAAATTGTTAAATGCTAAACTTGTATCGGTCTTCCCGGTATGTAAAGAGGTTTAAGTGGACATTGGCAAATTGTCTTGTGCATAAAATGATGATTTTCTAACTGATTTTCACCATATAGATTCTGCTTCTCTCTCTCTTCGCACTAGAATATTCATCTAAACCGATTTTAACTTCGAACCACTCGTAGAATTTCACTTGCCACGTAACTCGACATGTATCACTTTTTTCAAACTTTAACCAGATAATTTATAAGGTCCCCGTGATAAAGCACTTACAAATATGGTGGACACTACATTGCAATTTTCCATCGAGTGACTTCAAAAAAGCTTATGAATTCCTAATAGGGACGTGAGAGAGAGAGAGAGAGAGAGAGAGAGAGAGAGAGAGAGAGAGAGAGAGAGACACGGCGCACAAGAAGGCCATGCCCCTATAAAAAGCAGTGGGTACACAGAAGCAAATTGGTCAAAGATCGAGACGACAGAGCAACGAGAATCATGCATCTGATCTCCTTTGATAACACCTCACTAAGTACCAGTCCCACCAAAGAAAAAGAAGCTGGGTCCATCTTGTTGTTCCTGTATTGAATGCATGTCGGCTTGTAGCTTTTTCGTTGATTCGTTAAACATATATTAGTTCTTTATTTACATGAATATCATGACACCAACCCGCAATATAAGTAAATGGTTTTGCTCAGTGAATGCACTGACCTCTCCCTCCCTCCCTCTCTCTCTCTCTCTCTCTCTCTCTCTCTCCCTTCTCTCCCTTTTCTCTCTCAGCTCCTTTCAAAAGTTGTTCTCCTAGAAAGCAATTGAGAGAGCGAGAATATTTGCAAAAGACGGACAAAGAAATTAGATGATGATCAAGAACAAGAAGGCAAGTCTCTCGGTATTTGTGCTGATAGTTTTCTGGGTCGTGTTCACATCTCAAGAAAGGTCATCAGAAGCTATCAGATTCGGCAATGGAGGTTGCCGTTCTTCATGCTATATGCAAGTAGTGGCAGAAAATAGAAGACCTAAGAACAACAAAAAGCTGCATCTGGAGGGTTATTCGGGAGCTGACGATGAGGATGGTGGTGATGGATATTCAGACTACGATTTCTATAGAAAGCATGGCGATGTTCCAAGCCCTGGGATGGGTCACTAGCCGATTGATGAATTAATTCGAGTGAGTATACGTATATGTTCAAGATCAGCTCAGATCAGAATTCTTGTTGCAGATGTTTATCAATTCTCCTTTGATATATGATTGTTTATATGTCGTGGGGGGCTTAGTTTCTCTCTGTTGATCGTCAACTTTGGAAGACCATATACATCTATATATACTTCTATACTGTACCAATGTACTTCATGTAGAAATGGTTTTGATCTCCACTCTTCTATCATGTGTTCTCATCAGTGTGTACACTGTATCCAGATAATTTTGTTGAGCGTTTGGCTCAAGGTGAATAGAAATCTTTTGTGAGGAGGATTGAATAAAGTGGCATGTATGATATATTTCAGCAATACAGTAGTAAAGTAAATCTTTGTGCTATTTTCTTCCTTTGTTTCTGGGAAGACAGTTCACTGATGCAATCATTTCTCTGATTGCTTTGCAAGAAAGTAATGAATCATTCCCAATCTGGGTTGACACTGAAACGGGTCCATTTCTCTCAAAGATGAGGTGCTAAGTTTTAAATAGCTCAACAAAAGAATTAGCCCCGACTCCTTTCAATCGTCTTGGATCCATCATTTGATACAGTTGTACCTATGCACACGTACTGTTACCAGCAGCTGAAGATGACTTCTATGTGAAGACATTGGTTGACATCATAATCCAATTCTTGCCTTCTCTTTATAACAGAAGCCCCGGTTTCTCCAGCGATGTAGGCGATGTTGATTAGCGGAAGTGCGCACCGAATTAGTCAGTTGGTCATCGACGAGGTCACAACCTAATACGTGCTTTACAATTCTAGCTAGATGATAAGCACAATCACAGTGAATGAGCAGAGTCATAAGGGTAATAGCACATGATCTCGCACCATAATTACCATGATCAAAAAGTACAGATTCGATCCGATGATAAAGCATTTGTAATCGGAACAAGCTTCGTCGCATAATGGACGGTGGAGAGAAAAAGCATTTCCACCGGCATTATTCAAACAGTATGCAACTGTATACGAATGCCTGATAACCAGTCTTATGTTAAGTTCATTGGATAAGAATGGAAGTGCTTTCATGCAAAAGCTTTACGAGCTGAGATGGATGTGACGACCCGTGACCTTTTATATCATTACCGTTCTCGGACAGAATCCTGTCCATTTGAATTTTTATAAGCAATTAAATCAATCTAATCACCACTTGGTTAAATCAAACGTCAATTAGAATCCCATGACCCTTATTTTCGTTTATCAGAAATAAATCAAAGGAGACTCATATTGTTAATTTCATGAAGATCTAATGCCCTAAGTATGTATGTACATGATTATGATTGCTAATCTAGCTAAACGTATCGAATAGATGATGCTCGCCACCGTCATTGAAATTAATTGCGCTTGTTGGCATTGATTGGCTGGTCGATGAATCGAGAACATGGGTTAAATGAGGACTAGATAGGCGGCTTTCGAGTCGTAGGATTTCTTAAAAGGAATGAGTAGAGATAATAACAAGATTGCGTCAAAACCCTAGCGATCAATCGATACATCTTTAGTTGGTAAATTTCATCAAATTAGATGGATAAATTACTTCTCGTTCTCTCTAGTTAGTCATGTGATGGCAACCTTCATGAAAATTAGAAGAAGCCTCTAATTATGGTCGATGGGGGCGGCATGTTTGCGCGAGCACGCTGGACTTATTAACATGCTCGTGTGAATATATCATGTGATCCCGCCTAATTTCTTCGACGGCCAACTTTTGCCATAAGACGAGGCATCTATATAGATCACTTGCTACGCGAAGCTTTCTGAATTGAACAGTGTCAATTAGATGTGGCCATAATGGAGCACCTTCTCGAATCGTGTAACGTGCCCAAATTCCTTAACTTATTCTAAGCTTTTTTAAAGCGAGAAGGACGTGTCATTGTGTTTTTGGAGTCCCTAGTGAGTAGCCAAGCCACATTAATAATCTAACCTAGGGGAAAACAAAGAGCAAGTCTATTTATAGATATTACAGCTCCCGTTGCCGATGGCCGATGGCTGATGGCTGATGGCTGATGGCTGATGGGAAGTTTCATTAGGAGTTAATCAGTAGGCTAATCGATCAGTACCTTAATGCTGCGTTTGGGCGTCTAAGTTCAGATTATGATATGCTGGGACAATGTAGGATCAGATTTCCTCTTAATATCCTCCTAATTGTAAAAAATCCAATCATATGCTTGGGATCACTTAATATATGATTGACAATATTTGAAAATCCCCGGAATTTCCTCTCCCCTCCCCCCTCTCTCGGATCGAATCTCCACTCTTCCATGCTTCACTACTTTGCTCGCCACGATAGCCACTGGAAGCTTCTCTCGTGACCCCTTTAGTGAACCAAAACCGCCTCATGTCTGGGGTAGTAATAACCTCACGGTTGTGTTTCTTAGTGTCTCGACGGTGTCGACCATCGCGCGGTGAGCGCTGTCATTGGCGGTGGCGAAAACAGCAAAGGGGGAGGAGCAGATGAAAGCATTGAATTAGGAGAAACTAAGAGCGACCAAATATACGGTCAATTGGGTCCGGTGAAGGAGGAGGAGGGGCTGGTGAGAAGGTTAGTTTCAATTGATTGCCATTTCGGTTAATCGAATCGCGCAGAGGTTCGGGGTTGCAATCGTCTAACAAGAGTGAGTTGAGAAAGATTGACGATTCTTTGGTGGATTAATTGAAGAGTAGAGAGACATATACAAAGAGTGTTAAGAATTGTGGGTTTGTTCACTGTTGATGTTTGTGGGATGCATCGGTCCACGTCTCTAAAAGATAATAGGGATTGTTGTTTTATTTTGTATAAAAGCTATCAAAAATTTCAAATTATGTCCACTTTAATACATTTATCTCAAACATTTTTTTATGATACAAAAAATTTCAAACTTGTATATGTGTGACGCATTTATCTTTTGTCAAAGTTTCGTCAATGAGGACGGTTAAAATTGATGCATGAAAGCAAATGTTGCTGATATGACACTCATGGAGCTTAAGTAAAATAAAAAACAACAGTTACTTTAACTAAACAAATCATCTAACAAAACCTTGATCGGGGTAAATGTGTTATATAAGTATAAGTTTGGGATATTTTATGTTACAAAAAAAAGTTTAAAGAAAATGTGTTACATTGACATAGTTTAAGGTTGTTTATGTCACAAACAAAAGTTTCAAGTAAATGTGTCACGGTGGACCTAGTTCGGGGAGTTTCTTTGTGATTTTTTCCCTCTTATTTTTGTATTTTTTTTATCCAATTTAGATTTATCCTACCCTATGTCAGATTTCTTAATCGGCATTTTATTTGGTTTGGAGGACACTGCCAAACACTTAATAGGATAATTTTTTTATTTTACATGGATTTAACTTTGAAGTACTAAATCAGCCTAAGGATTATATAAAAAAAGGAAAGAAAATATGAAAATAAATAAAATGGGATAATCGGCTCGAACGGTCAGTCTGGCAAACGTATAACGAAATGAGACTTATGATTTTTATACATACGTACATAGGACATAATATCTCGAAGCTCGACGGCTCGACAGCTCAAATTCAGATGCAAAGACTGTTGTCAAACTTAGAAGGATTGCACTCTCGCTACCTAAGATGCCCCTTTTCAAAGAACCAACATTCAAGCCAAACGAGAGAAATAGTCATTCCATTTCATGCATGGTCCATTTAACTTAACACAATGTAAGTAGCCCAATCGCAACTACAATTACATGATTCTTTAAATGGCGTTAATATGAACTATCAACATGTATCGAATGAAACCCTACATAATGCAATATTGGAATTATGACTAGTGGTGTGCGATTCCAAATTCTATTCATATTCTACTGGAATCTATCTGTTGAAATAAGTTCCCTAGTTTTTGGAACCTAAAACCTACCTTGCATACATAGCAATTTGAAATTTATCCGTCGGAATAGGTTTTTTAATTTTTGAAATTTGAAACCTATTATGCACACCTTAAGAATCCGGAAATTACCCTATTACAGGTTTTAGGATTGATTCTAGGATCTACTCAGATTTCACACATACTCTTAATTGAACATTTGTAGTAAATCATTATCTTTAATAATCACCATTTGTTATAATCCACTGATCATAACTCATAGTTAGACACATGAAAATTATTAAAAATTAATAAAGTAAATGTTTCATTTATGAATATCGTCGAAAATGGAAGCTTAGGCCATTGGTTTTACATCACATATTCATCATTGGACGTCATGAAATGGTGTAGAATCACTTGAAGACATAAAATTAGAAAAATACAAAGACTTATTTTAGGTTCCATGTTCTAAGGGGAAAATTGTTAGAAAAGTCATAAACCTATTCTATTCGTGTCAATTTAGTTATAAACATTTTAATGATGCCAAACAAGTTTTAAACATTTTGATTTGATGACAATTCAGTTTTAAACCTTTTGAATTAGTGTCAATTTAGTTTTAAAACTTTTGACTAGGTGCCAATTCAGTCATTTCGACTAATTTTGGTTAATTACTGAATTGGCATCAAGTCAAAATATTTAGAACTAAATTAACATTAGTTTAAAATGTTTTTGACTAAATCGACATCATTAAAATGTTTTGGATTGAATTGACACTAAATCAAAATGTTTAGGACTGAATTTGCACCAAGTTAGAAAGCTAGGACTAAATTAGCACTGTTAAAAGGTTTATGACTAAATTAACATAAATGTAATAGGTTTAGGATTTTTCTAACACTTTTTCCATATTCCAAGTTTCAACTTTCACCTTAATACTATCCATCGGAACAGACTCCTCAATTTTTGAAACTTAGAACCTTCCTTGCATATCTTACAACCTATACTCAACCCTAATCAAGATGAAGTCATATGAATCGACATTATATAATAACATCCTCGATAAGTATATACGCATCCATGTGGAATCTTAGGTACTGGCCATTGATTTAACCCAAAGTTAGGCTCCCCCCATGCATGTCAGTGGTCGATTTTAGGGGCAGATCACGCTCTCACTTTCACTGCTAGGTGCAGCCGCCGGCCTAATTTAAAAACCTAAGAAAATGCCTCCCTTTGTCAAGATCTCTTCTTTCTATCTCTCCACTTCTCTCTACTTTATTTTAATTTGAGAAGAAAGGGTTCTCTCAGGTTCATTCATTTGGTTTCATGCTTCATTCTCTCCGGATTCTCTGGTACGTAGGGTTTCGTATAGTACGCCAAAAAAAATTTCTTGAAAACCCTCCTCAAAGGGATCGCCATCTCGAGCTTCCCCAACTTCTTCTCCTCCTCTCTCTCTGTGTAAACTCAGGACGGGGGACAGACATCCGCCATTGTCGGTGGTTGCTAAAGCTTTCTAACAGTACGCGGTCGATTAATTTAACCTCGGGAGTGTCGGGCCAAGATCACCGCCACTCCATTGTCTTGACCTGTCTCGACCTCCCTCGAACCACTCTCCAAAACTAGAGTCTTTAGTCCATACGGCCCTTCCTTGGTCTCCTTTTGCCTTTCCATGCTTTCACTTGTTTCGCCCCACCTTCGACAAACCAGACTAGCAACCCAAGAAAACATGTGTCTTCTCGTCGGTACTCGACCTCGGGCGTTTCTCCAAGCACTATCGTGAGGTGTCCACCTCCTTAAACATGTTCATCGGGCGGAGATACACGAGCTACTGACTCAAACTCGTGATTCACCACCATCGACGACGTCGCGTCCCTCTATATTGATGTCTCAATGAAATGCCCATCACTAGGGACCATTGCTTTGCACGCATTGAAGATAACCCCTCTTGGCCTTGAGCTCAACCCCAATGCGACGGTTCATGATGCAAGTAGAAAAGGGTGTCTGGCTCAATCTCCAAAAAAGGACAAGAGTGGGCCACGAGGGGCGTTCATCAGGCACTATGGTTTCAGAAAAATGGGCAAAAGGTGGGGGGGATGAAAGCAACAGGGGCTGGAGAAAAAGGCCGGTGTGCCTAATTGCCTTTTCAAAGGGGAATAATATAATTTAGAGAAAAGAAATCAGAGCATGTTCGGGGCCTCATATCCATATGAAACTGCTGTGTGAGGATCACATGTTTCTGCCCACCAGATTCAACGGTCTCTTTTCGCACGCATATCCGCTGTGTCACTCACCCTATCCGTTCTTTACTTTTAAGGTAGTGCACGCTTCCTGGCAAAATAGAATTTTCGGGAGTTCACTTTTTCTCGTATCATAATCTGCACATACTGCTCACAAAAGAATGCTTAGTGTACTCTCCAATTTGAAAAGTCGGATACCTTCGTAATTAACTACTGTATGATACCTATCTAGATTGACCGGTCGATACATTAAAGTTTTCTCAATAATTTCGATATGATGATGCCCTTGAACCGATAAACATAAATATTAATTTTCTTTTTCTTTTGTCGTTCTTGGTAAGAAAGTTCACATTTCTCTAGGCCAACCTACATGAATGTTGAGTAGGTGATGGGTAGTGAGATACCATGACCCTTGCCCTCGGGTTAGAATTTTCTCTTTTCTTCTTTCTCTCTCCCTCGAATTAGTTAAAAGCTCAAGCTCCGGCAAACAAGAAAGGATTCCAAGGAGGGGTTGGTGGGATTTTAGGTGACGGTGGCTTTCTTTGCATGAAAAGATGGACATTTGATTTTGAACATGACAGGGAAAACGTAAGCGTAGCAATCGCTATAATATTATGGAGTGAGAGAAGGAAAAAAAGTGGGTGGGATGTCCCTCGAAACCAGCTTGATTTTTCGTGGGCACTCGACTAGTTGGGCGGTTATTTTCTTACTTTCTTAATGTAACCGTTCGTGGGATCACATGATTGGGCCTTCTCAAATTTCATCGCCATCGCTTCAAACGTTCTGAGTATCGAAGACGCCAGAGAACTGAAGGGACTCTGTCAAAATCGAATCTTTTGTACTGCAGTTCCCATCTCCTCGTCTGCTGTCGCCTTTGGGTTATATACTTTCTTGATGGCTGTGTCTTTTTGGGTTGGAATTCTCGCTCAGTGAGACAGCAGCCGAACGGTGGAGAAACAGGTATGACTCTTGTGCAAGAAAAGGGTACCCGTAAAAAGGGGGAAAAAAAGAAACAGAAAATGAAAAGCCATGTACCGAATATTTGTCATTATGAAGTCCTGCGTAGTAGTTAAAAGAGGGCCCTCTTACATTAATGGAGACTTCAGTCCGAGTGATTTTATGTCGCGGGTTCTCAAGCGCTTCGGGCAAAACCGTCGGGTTGCTCTGCTTTTGGTTTCGTTCTTCTTCTGGGATGCGGTGATAAAGCCATGCCCTGTTTTCTGAAATCAATAGTGGGATGTGACTCAGAGAGAGCGAATGTGCCCTGCTTTTACTTTGCCTTCATCTGTCTCCTTCTTTTGTGGTGAATGTGAGCTTAAAATGTCCTCGGAACTTGTCGTCTGATGCTTCATTCTATCTCCTGAGTTGCGAAGTTCCAATCTTTCTTGCTGAGAAATTCTGCTTATTTAAATGCAGATTTGGCAGCTACATTTCTTCACCAGCAGAAACTCATAAGGAAGGTTGGGGACATCTGAGAGTTATGGATCTTGATTGTGGCAAGTGCTGGGGCTCTTCAAAGGTTGGTGCATTTCTCTCGTCTCAAATTTAGATGAATATTTACTTCAAATTCTCGTGCAATTTCAAGCCTATTTCAAGCTTGGGGAGTTACACAAATTACTGTTCTTCTAGAGAGATGATGATTTGTTTTCGGGTTGCCTGCTATTGGCTTTTCAGAAAGAGTCTTGGAAGACAATCTGGATTCTAGCTTATCAAAGCCTCGGTGTGGTGTATGGAGACTTGAGCATATCTCCTCTCTATGTCTATAAAAGCGCATTTGCTGAGGATATTCAACATTCAGATACCAATGAAGAGATATTTGGCGTTCTCTCTTTTGTTTTCTGGACCCTCACTTTGCTTCCCCTTTTCAAGTATGTCTTTATTGTTCTTCGGGCTGACGATAATGGGGAGGGTAAGTGAGGAAACAGCTAAGCGATGCTCGTTCATATTTGCTTTTTCCCGTCGCTAAATTATAAACTTTTGGCTCATGATGTTGAAGGTGGAACGTTTGCCCTCTATTCATTGATATGCCGGCATGTGAGAGTGAGCCTTCTACCGAACCGGCAGGCTGCTGATGAAGCGGTCTCCACCTATAAATTGGAGCACCATCCCGAGACCAGAAACAGCTCGAAGATGAAATCGTTGCTTGAGAAGCACAAGGCCTTACACACTGCTTTGTTGATACTGGTCCTTTTGGGAACTTGCATGGTAATTGGAGATGGAGTGCTCACTCCTGCAATTTCTGGTATGTTTTCTCATTCCCCAGTTGAAAATTGTCGAGTATATGGAAGATGCAGGTTCTTATGGGCAGCTTCATTCTCTCTGGTCTCTGACTAATTGCTTTATCGTGGTTTAATGTAGTTTTCTCCGCCGTTTCTGGCCTTGAGTTTTCCATGTCCAAGGCACATCACGAATGTGAGTTTTCGTCCAAAGTCTTAACAGTACGATTATGTATCTCAACCTATGCCCTCTTTGATGCACCATTTTGATTTAACAGGAATTTCTAGCGTAATATATTCAGACAAAAATATTTTGAGCTCCATTTTATTCTGCCTCATTTTGAGCAGTTACAAGGTGGAAGGAGTAGGAATTTGGCATTCTCATAAGGCTACTTTCAAGTAGTCATAAAGAAAATATTACAATTTTACTCACATCGCCTATAATGAAATTCTCCCTTTTGCAGATGCAGTGATCCCAATCACTTGCGTCATACTTCTGTGCCTGTTTGCTCTGCAACATTATGGCACGCATCGGATTGGATTCTTCTTTGCGCCAATTGTTTTGATTTGGCTACTATGCATCAGTGCCCTTGGCTTGTATAACATTTTTCAGTGGAACCCCCATATCTACAAGGCACTTTCACCTTATTACATGTTCAGTTTCTTGAGGAAGACGAGAATGGGTGGATGGATGTCTTTGGGAGGCATCATATTATGCATCACAGGTAAGATCTAGAGGCTTGTTGCAAGGGTCATTCTCAAGTTTTTCAATAGTAGTGTGTGGCAGGAGGTTTTTAATCAAGATGCAGTCTGTTTCTATTTAGTCCTTATTTTTCTGATTATATTTTATTACTAGTCATGAACAAAGACAGACCCATCATTTGTTAAGAGACTTGGTCGACTGGTAGTGTTTAGGGAAATTCCATAGTTTAATAAAAACAGATTCTAGCTAATCATTTATCCTTTCTGCAGGTTCAGAGGCAATGTTTGCTGATCTTGGACACTTCTCCTATACAGCAATTCAGGTCTTACTTTGCCTTAGATCTTTGCATGAACTAGGGTGCTAGAGTTATCAACCTTTTCATTGTAAAGCACCAACTCTCGGTTAATGGTAAGCATTTTGTATGTCGATTGCAGATTGCTTTCACGTTTCTAGTTTATCCAGCTCTCATTTTGGCCTATATGGGTCAAGCTGCTTACCTGTCGCAGCATCACCATAAGAGCGACCAAATTAGCTTCTATATCGCGGTTCCAGGTAAAGTTTCCTTGATCCTAGACAATTCTAGATTGGCAATTCGTTCCACATGTAGGGCTGATGAATGACTAATTGCAATGGCTATAGCTGACTGAAATATTTGAGTGCAGACTGTGTCAGATGGCCAGTGCTTATAATTGCTATTCTTGCTTCCGTTGTCGGAAGCCAAGCCATCATCAGTGGAACATTCTCCATCATAAACCAGAGCCAATCACTCAGTTGCTTCCCAAGAGTTAAGGTGGTTCATACATCAGATAAGATTCACGGGCAGATCTACATTCCGGAGATCAATTGGATGCTCATGGTTCTCTGCATTGCTGTGACTATCGGCTTTAGAGACATAAAACACATGGGAAATGCCTCAGGTAAACTATGCATTCGGTATATCTGTAAGACTAAGATCCATATAGTGCAACTCATCTTTTACTTCCAGTTGTCTCGCTCTCTGAATTGATGCTTGTCTGTTGATTAAGTTTCTGATATCAAACTTGTTTCAACCTTTTGCAGGCCTGGCAGTTATGGCGGTGATGCTGGTGACCACATGCCTCACTTCTTTGGTCATCATCCTATGCTGGCACAAACCTCCTATTGTTGCTTTGTCCTTCTTACTGTTTTTCGGCTCGATTGAATTACTCTACTTCTCAGCATCACTCACCAAGTTCACCGAAGGTGCTTGGCTTCCCATTCTCCTAGCCCTTTTCCTGATGACCATCATGCTAGTCTGGCATTATGCCACTGTCAAAAAATATGAATATGACCTCCACAACAAAGTCTCTTTGGAATGGCTCTTAGCCTTGGGTCCGAGCTTGGGGATCGCTCGAGTCCCGGGCATCGGTGTTGTCTTCACTGATCTCACTTCAGGAATCCCGGCTAACTTCTCCCGATTCGTCACCAATCTCCCTGCATTTCACCGCATCCTTGTATTTGTCTGCATAAAATCGGTCCCTGTCCCGCATGTGCCCCCAGCCGAGCGCTATTTAGTTGGCCGTGTGGGCCCAGTAGCTCATCGGTCTTACAGGTGCATCGTCCGGTATGGATATCGCGATGTCCACCAGGATGTGGATTCCTTTGAGTCTGAGCTCGTTGACCGGCTGGCGGAATTCATCTGCTATGATTGGAACCGCGCCCGTGAGAGTACTAACTCATGGGGTGAGGAAGATGGGCTTCACTCAAATGCTTCTTCGAGCGAGTGCAGATTGACTGTGATCGGAATGGCAGCAGCTCTCTCCAGCACGTCACTTTACGAGCTCGATGGGACCCTGGAACCAGCAAGCGTGTCTGTCAGGTTTCCAAGCCCGGGGACCAGAGGATTGGCTGACGAAGTCGAAATGGAGCCCATCAATGTCAGACAAAAAAGAGTGAGGTTCGCAGTCGACGATGACAATGCATCAGAAAACAATGCCCGACCTGAGACGGAACGTGATTCGCCCATGCAGGCAGAGCTAGGGGACTTGGCAGAGGCTCAACAGGCGGGGACAGCGTTCATACTCGGGCACTCCCATGTCCGGGCGAAGCAAGGATCATCGATCCTGAAGAGGCTGGCCATCAACATCGGGTACAACTTCCTCAGGAGCAACTGTAGAGGCACAGACGTGGTGCTTAGAGTGCCTCCGGCATCACTTCTGGAGGTCGGCATGGTTTATGTAGTATAAAAACCACTCGAGCTGGTATGGTATAGTTTTTTCTTTTTGTCTCATTTTAATACAGAGGAAGACTGGTTGAGCATACTGGCCAACTCTGCAAAATTGTAAGTACTTCCATGGATAGAAGGTTCAGATGGAATGTTAAGAGAGAAAAATTGTTTTGTAAGTATGAATCGGGAAGCCTCTCTCCCTCTCTTATGTTCGATCTTATCAATTTGATTAGGTTGGAACGTCTGCAGAATCGCATGACATAATTCATGTGATTTAGGGTCGAACAATTTGGACATGACCTGTTTTGGCATCTGCATCATGACACTATCCTTTTAACATTAGTACATGACTTTAAATTCCAATATCTGGTCATCCAAGGTTAATTAACTTTCAATAAATTTCAATAGAAATCCCTGAAAATTTGACCGATCTTGTCAAGCAATTATGGGCCACTTATTTCTGGTCCAAAAGATTTTTCTGACCCACTGGACTCGAGGCTCCCAAAAAACGGCAAAACCCCTCAGCTGTCTAGCTTCAAGTTTCGGTTTTTCCAAAGCGCGACAGAGATCCACGTAGTTCGTCAGGAACCATGGAAATCCCCTCTTCTCTGGTCCAGTGATTCCCACTCAAACTGACACAATACCCACACAAACTCATGGCGAGCAACATATAAAAGACCAGAGCAGAGCAACGTAGAGAAACGTAGCTATTCAGGGTACCCAGAGAAAAAAAAAAAGGGAGAAAGAAACATGGGACTGAGAGCTCTTCCATTGCCATCTTCGCACAACACCGTGAGCTACCTTCCACATGTTGCAGGCAGTGTGAGGGTTAGTAATTATAAGTTCAGGGTTGCGGCTCAATCGGAGAAGGGGAAGAAGGAAGAGGGCAAGGAGAAGAAGCAGAGGAAGCAGTCTCTGTTCGGGAGCGTGACTGAAGCTCTCGACTTTTCTCAAGTGAGGTCTGCGGAAGATGCTACGCTCATTGAAGATGCCAGAGATGCCACTCAGTCCGGCGGGAGGATGTCCAGAGAGCAGGTCCGATTTGACTCTCCAAGTTCAAATCTTTCATTTTCTTTTCAGCGTACGCAAACATGCGCAATGGATATGTGTAAAAATTCAGTGTTTATTAGTTCGGCAAATACAGAGCGCTGCTTCCACAGTGCTTTCGCCATACTTCTGCCTTGAGAAGTTTATGCTGTCATCAGTAACGGGAGATTGATGAATTTGTGCAGTATGGGGCTCTCAGAAGGAAGATTGGAGGGACATACGAGGATTTCTTCAAATCGTACGTCGAAGGTGAACATTCGATTCTTCTCTCTTCGAGACTAAATATCAGTTTCTGTGCGTTTTTCCCTGGCCACTAGAGCATGGTTCCCTAAAGCTCAAGCCCTGTTTTCTTTTGCATTTTGTGGGGATCAGTGGATGGGCAATATGTGGAAGAAGGATGGGTGGACAAGACCTGCAAGATATGCAAGAAGGACACCAAGGGGGAGCCGAGGCAGGTGGACAAGCTTGGGAGATACGTGCATGTTGCTTGCCTGGAGAACTCCAAGTCATCAGGCAACTTCTTCACCAGGCTCTTCTTCAGATGACAGAACAGAATTTTGGAAGCTGCTTCTTGTGTCTCCTTCTCTAGTTATATGTCATGCATAGTTTGGTAGACCAATTGGTGCACAAGTCATATAAATGTTACCTTCTGTTCTAGCATTTCACCAACATGATTGCTCCTACCAAGTCTTCCAATTTACTGTTAGAGTTAGGCTGTTGCTTTTGAATGGATATAGGGCGACTCCGATGAAATGTCACTCCGTTTAGTACCTCGGACCGCGTTGTTTTATAAGGATGACCAAATTGTAAGCTCCGATTCGTTGTTTTATGGCGGACGAAGCTTAGATCACGTCAATGTACAAGAAGTGCAATTAATTACATCCATAGACATGATCATGGCTCCGACGCTTAGATGGGCAATCCATCATTTGATTCCATGTGGGGAGGAAAAAAGAAGAAGTAATTCATACCCTTTGTGAACCCACCATCGAAAATACTAAAAATCGATTTGGGTGGGCTTGGACAAGTAACCTCCCGTGAAGTGCCGGGCCCAAAATGACTAGGCATGCCTATCAGCAAGCTCGAGTCCATGATCAAGTCTAACGCACGCCATCGTCGGGGGAGGGACGATCACGAATCAAAGATCCTGACAATGGGCCGAGAAGGGAGGCCCAGTTTCTTGGGATTGGGCCCATGTGTGCCGGGCCCTGCAATGGGCCTTATAAGGGGCCGAAAATGGCGGGAACTGAAGCTTCCCCCGATTTGGCGGGAAAATCGCGCCTTATTTCCGCCGCGCCGCCTCGGGAATCGCCGTTCGCTCATTCGCTCACTCGCACGCAGTCACTAGAGAGTCATCCAGAGAGAGAGAGAGAGAGAGAGAGATGGTGGGGCTACCGTACGATTGCTTGGCGAACCCGCTGGGAGCCGTCCGGTTCTCGTTCGAGAAGGCCATAGCCTCCGGCGCCGATCCGGCGGCGCTCAACGGCAAGGACTGGGGAGCCGGCGACCTCTTCCGCGATGTGCTCTTCGACCAAGGCGCTCTCTCTCAGGTAAGGATTCAGCGCTGTCATTTTCTAATCGCCGCATATCGCGCCTCTAAATCTTGTATCTGGCTCCGATTTTGCCTCGCGGCATTCGGGTTCGCCTGCAATTTATGGATTTGAGTTGTTATTTCTCTGCTTGACTCCATTTTGGGCTCGATCTAACTTGAGGAAATTCTTGAAAGTGTCAAAGAAGTTGCTTGCCCTTCCCCCGTGATCGCGAAAAATTATAGTTTCCAGCCCACGACTTTTAGCTTCTTGACATATGCTGAATTGGTCGAAAGCGTAATTTTTAATCTGAGTGCTGCAATTTATGTCGACTGATGAATGCCGTACGGATGTTCATATGGTGGAAGTAGTTCTGGGGCACCCAATTGCAAGAGGAAGGACTCAAAAATCTTATTTTGCTGATGATCTGATTGGTTTGTTCCACTGTAGGTTCCTGTCCTTAATGCTAAAAATATCGGACACGTTCAGCCCAACACACTTGTGCGCTTCCGTGGTATGATACAAGACATGTTGGGGAATGAATTCTACGCTGGTGCTTACAAGGTATGCGTGCTGGACCTTGTGATGATGTGATCGCTGCATACTTTGCAAACATGATACGATGCAACTAACTTAATGCGTTGCGCTCTTCCCAGGATGGCTCGTTGTGGAGAACAAACAAATATAGGGATGTTTCTCAGTTCCCTATGGGTTCTACACCGGACATGCATATCTGGGAACGCCAATTGCTTTACTGTATCCAGGTGAGTTTTATTAGAAACATCCCAGAACTTCTGTCTCTTCTTCCTTGCCTTGCCCTAAAGCATTGTTTACCTGTGGTTTTGGCTGCTTCCAACCAATTATTTTTTTTCTAGCTTCCAAGGAACATCTTTTCATTAGAGAATGACAATGATCAAGCTAGTTCATTCAACATTTGGTTCTTTCACTTTGCGAAAGAGTTGGAGTCTAGTTCTTCTTTGGTCAATAGGCTGATTTTTCTCTTCTTTTTCTTTGTGCCTTAAGGTTCCAGGATTGAATCCCTGGGCTGACACTTCCTCAGGAACTGTTGTTGCACGACCTGTGGATCAGACATCCCAACATGGGGAAAAGCGCAGGAGAGCAGATAATGAAGATATTGATCAAATGGATGTAGAGGTAGAATTGGCCGTTTCCCCCCTTTCCTTTTTCTCATCTTGCAGTTTTTATTTTTCATACAACTGATGTGTTCTGCATTGACAGACCTCAGAAAATGGCATTCAAAGATCTTCTGGTGTCAAAAAATTGGTAAGCATTCACTATTTGTCTGATTCATGATCTGTTTATTTTAACCTATTTGTCTGCAAGGAAGCGTAGCATCATTTCTTTTAAATAAAGTAATCAACAGCAATCTGATTTAGTTTACTAGTTTCATGAATTAAGTTCAAGTCGATATCTGGTTTATGATGAGAAGACAAAAATATTTCTTGTCTAAGCAAAAGCGGGTCAATTGTAGGGTTCATATAATTTGTTGGTATATGTTTCTCCCAGCTCTGTGAACTTCAGAAGCAAATTAGGCTGTAGAGAAGAGTAGTGTCTTTTTTTTTTTTTTTTTTTTTTGGGGCGCGGTGGGGGTCAAATAAAGAAGAGTGGTTTGATTGTTGAATATTTTCTGAATTGATAGAGGGAGGATGGACACCCTTCACAGAACTTACAGTCACCGGAACCTGTAGCTGAGAGTACTGGTTTCAGTGCTTGTACCTTGCCCATAGAAGGGGGAGATTCACTTTCTTGTCTTATTAAGGTGAGTAAATATTATATTTATGGTTCTAAGCTGGTCATTAATTTTACCAATTCAAATCCTTGACCTGGTGAAGTCTTCTATTTTCTCCTCAATCTGATTAAATCCTATAAAATATCAATCATACAGGTATATGATACTTCAGACTCCGAATTAAAGCTAAACGACGTCGTCGAGTTTGTTGGAGTGCTAACTTTTGATTCCGATTACCAAGTGGATAATGATGAGTTCTTGGATGGCTTTTCTGAAGATACATTGGCTTCTTTGCCCCTCAATAAGGTATTGAATCCCAATTCACCTTTCATTCTCACTTATTACATAGAAATCTTACTCTTCTACATGTCTGCATTCTTGCATAGCATCCAGCAGTTCATTTAGTGGATATTTAATGATTGAGTTATCCTAGCTCTGTTAAAACAATGCCATACCGAATTTTGAGTGAAATCAGATACTAAAACTGTATGGCTCCAGCATATCCTGTGTTGTCCTTTTGACCTTTGCCAAATGTGCTAGTAAATTGACCAAACAATTTCATTGTACTTCTCACATAGAATGAATAAAAATAAAAGGAAGCACTATGACGTGCCTTCTCTTGGTTCAGGTACCACGTCTCCACTGTCTCGTTCACAGAAAGCTCGCAGCTCATGACTTTCTTCATAGCAGCCCTCTGGAGGTAATTTTTTGCCAAGACCAATATTTTATATCCTTGTTACCTCTTTATGACATGTGCATACACTAAACTTGAATCTCTTAATCTCTATGTCATAGCATCTTCATTTTGCTTTTGCTCAACTCTCGATTTATGCTGAATGCTGCAGCTGAAGCCCCATTTGGTCAAAGAGGTGAGGGAAACTCTCCTGTCACATCTTACAGCCGTTCTTGGCAATGACGGTTTAGCAGCTCACTTGGTACTGTTGCATCTTCTATCCAGGGTGTGTATCCTTTTCTTTGCCAACTTTGCAAATTTGTCTTTTGTTTTGAAGTATTTTTCGCTTTGTTGTAATCTGATACTCAATCTTTAGCTTCTTGTTTTCCTTTCTCGAGTTCGATATGGAAAAGGCAATAACTAGATTCTCCAAAAGCAGGTACATGCCCGGATCGACAATTTTGCAGTTGGAAAGCTCTCTATCAATCTCACTTGCTTTAACAAAGAAAGTGTATCAATCTTCGGTGATCAACTTAACCTTGCAATCAAGGACCTCCTACCTTTCTCACATATTGTTCCCCTGACAATTGATTATCTTAATGCTGCTTCTCTTGCACCCAAAAAGGATTATGAAAGAAATAGGTATAAGATGCCTATTGTGTTGCTCAATAGTTTTCATTGTTGTTAACCATTTCTCTTGGGAATCAGTTTTTACTGTTGACATGGTTAATACTGCAGATTGGTGTCCGGGTTGATGCAGCTACCTGAAGGCACGCATTTGACAATTGATGAGACCCCGTTGGAAGTAGGAACTCTCAATTCCGTGGGCGTTGAAAATGCTAGGTTGTTAAAATATTTAAGCGAGTATCAAAAGGTGATTTTTGTCTTCAACTATCTTAATGTTCTTGTGTTTTTTGTCTTGTGTGTGTCATTTTTCAGATCAACCGGATATGCATTTAGCATTGAGATATGTGGCAAAACGTGATCTTTTCATACTTGTTTGTCAAGCGAGCATAGCCATTTTGTGTAAAGACTTACCAATGGTCTGAATGTGTTGGTTTTTAGGTGGAGTATGATTTTAAGTACTACAAGATGGAGTTGGCAGCTGATTTTCAATTACTCATCCTTTCTGAGGGTAAATCAAATATTTTGCCCACTGATTTGGTTATTCCTTTTCGGCCTTCCTCGGTGGCTTCCGGTGGAGTAGTGGCTGCAGAAAAACTAGAAGCTTGGCGATGGTACTTGGCTACTGTCCGATCACTATCGCATTCAATTGACTCAGAGATGCAGAAGGTATGAGTTTGATGGACTCAATCACTGGCAATTTTTTTTCTCGTTGGCATATGGGCAAGGATGTAATTCATTAGATTGATTTGGTATTATATGTTTGCTTTTGGAAAACCATATGGCAAGTATAGCAACAGAAATTATCATGGCTAGGGTATCCTTCGTGATTGGTCTGATGGTTTTAGAACTGATATCTACTGCATATTTCCTGGATAAGCTCTATGAGCAGTTTCCTCAGGTTCTAAAATTATAACTAGTGGTCTTTAACAACAGTGAGGTTGTTTCGAGGTCCTGATGTTCTGAGCATCTCTCTTGCCAGTAAAATATGTCTAATAAGCAGAATTACTCGGGGAAGATTCTTCACATGATACATTAAGATTAGTTTCTCTTTCTTCGAAGGGAATTCACTCGAGTTTTAACGTCATGAGATAATAAGTGTTTATATGCACAGGTGGTGGAAAATGATTTGGTTGCAGCGAGGCAAGCCAATCGAAACCTGAGCAGCCAGGACTTTAGCAGGTGAAAGTTGGATGAACTGTAATTTTTATTTCAGGTGACTATTACATTTCCAGTGCTACATCCAATTGACATGCCTTCCTTTTCTGGCCCTGCAGATTGTTGACAATGGGCCGTCTGATGTCGTTGAGTTTCGGTGAAACCTCCCTGTCGTTGGAACATTGGCAAATGGTCAAGGAACTTGAGAGGCTGCGATGGGAGAGGCTCGCATGAAGTGTGCAAACGATGGCTTTTGCGAAAATTGCTGACAAAGTATATATGAAGTGCAGCTTTCCAATGCTCCAAGCTATATGTTGAAATGGCATTGTCTGTATGTAACTCTTCGCCATGGAGTCGTCTTTTTGGCGGATTTATTACCACCGAGACAACATGTTGGATCTCCATCTTCTGAGTGCATTTGTTGGGGCTGAATGCATCGGTGCAACGCCTCTGCCAATTTCCTCTTCGCATTCAGCACATGTATTGCCAAAAATGGGGTAGTGAAAACTCTTTTACCTCTGAACTCGAGTAGGTGTTCCATGATCCTGCTTACCAACGACTAGGAATGGATTTATGATAAATAAATAAATAAAAAACAGCTAGGAATGGGTTTGGGAGCATGCCCGACCGGTTTTTTCTTTTTTTCTTTTTGGTTCAAGCTATTTCCACAGCTCTAAGATTTTTGACATAATCCGGGTCATAGGTCCGAAATTTCGCAAAGGAGCAAGTCCAATCTGAAAAATCGAATTGTTTCCATAAAGAGCTTTGCTATAGAAAAGGAGATTTGATTTGGCGACAAGAGAATAAAAGGGTAGAGAAATAATTGGAATCACGTTAAGTATAATTGATAGATGGCATATAGATATGGCTTCGATAATCAAAATCAACATTTCTAAGGCACATGGTCATACCGATTAATCAAATCCGTTAATTAATAAAATATTAGTGGATTTTTCTTTCTTCCTTTTTTTTCTTTGATAAGTGCTATTGGTCATTTAGGAATAACAATTAATTATCAATATCTTTCGTTTTGTGAATTATCGATAATTGTGTGATGTCAATATCAAGAAATTAAAAGTGAGTTTCTTTTGTGAAAAATAAATTATTTGAAAAACATTTATTTAAAAAGGGATAATGTCACGAAAAACCCTAAACTTTACCTCATGTGACACATTTACCCTAATTTTTTTTTGTGACACAAAAAACCCTAAACTTTGACATGTGTGACATATTTACCCTAAACTTTGACCTGTGTGACACATTTATCCTAAAAAATTTTTTGTGCCACCAAAAACCCTAAACTATGCAACTTGTGACAATTTTACCCTGAACTATATTACTTATAACAAATTTACCCCAAAGTTTTTTAAGCCGAAGGGTATTTTCGTCATTTTCTATTTTTTCTTTTTTTTATTGAAGAGGAAGCCGGCGAGGGCTGCCCGAGCCTCGTTGGGCGAGGGCGACCCAGGCGAGAGCAAGGGCCGCCCAAGCCAAATCCGGCGAGGGCGGCCCTTCGTCGGATTTGGTGGCCCTTGTCAACATTGGGTGAGGGCTACCCAGGCCAGATCAGGCAAGGGCGACCCTCGCCAGCGTCCGGCGGGGGTGGCCCGAGCCGGATCTGGCCTAGGCGGCCCTCGCCCGACGCCGGGGAGGGTCGCCCAGGCCTGCGCGGCCCTCGCCGAACTTTGGCACTGGCGAGGATGGCCTCGCCGACTTCCTCTTCAATAAAAAAAGAAAAAAAGAAAAAAAATAGAAAATGACGAAAATGCTTTTCAGCTTAAAAAACTTTAGGGTAAATTTGTCATAAGTAATATAGTTTAGGGTAAAATTGTCACAAGTGGTATAGTTTAGGGTTTTTAGTGGCACAAAAAAAAGTTTAGGGTAAATGTGTCACATAAGGCAAAGTTTGGGGTTTTTTGTATCACAACAAAAAATTTAGGGTAAATGTGTCACATGTGGTAAAGTTTAGGATTTTTCGTGGTATTATCCCATTTAAAAATCACTACTAACATAATTTATACTATAAATTTTATAGAGTAGTAAAAACTAAAAGTATTTCCATTGATTATGAAAATATTTAAATGTAAATTGTTGTTAATAATAATAATATTTTTAAGTGATTATCAAATAATACGAGCGAATATTTCTCAAACATCATTTTTAAAAATATTCATTTTCGAAACGTAAACCAAAATAACCAAAATAACCATTCGAACCTAACGAAAAATGAGCTGAACGAGCGAACGCAGAGAGAGAGAGAGAGAGAGAGAGAGAGAGAGAGAGAACGAGCTGGTCAAACCTTCAGTTCAGTTGGCGATGGCGATGGCTTGAAGCTGCCTGATTTTCCTTCACAGCGAGAGAGAGATTGGAGAAGACGACGGCGATCTCAGAGCAGAAATGAACAACCGGTCTCGATCGCACGCGATCGTGTCCAACTTCGTCTCGGTGCACCCTCACGAGACCCCTCCTCTGCTCCACGCTTCCTCCTGCTTCTTCTTCGTAAGTCCCGGCTTCTCCCCTCCCCAATCCCTCATCGACGGCGGCGGCGGCGATCGATTTCCTGTCGTCTCGTGCCTTCGCTCGACGTGTTTTTGTCTGTGAGTGCGCTGTTTATTGACTTCTCTGACGAATCCCGAGACGCTGCAGATCCTGAGCGCCTATTTCATGGTGCTTCCGCTGCGCGACGACGGCGCAATCTCTCTCGGACTGTCGAACCTTCCCGGCCTTTTCGTCGGATCGTTGCTGCTCACTCTGGTCGCTGCCCCCGTTTCGACTCTCATCTTCTCTCTGCCCAGCCTCTCTAAAGGCAAGGTGTTGTATATCCTTCTTCTATTCGAGCCTTCCGCGTTCCTTCATTCTCTTTGTTTGGCATTGGTTCACCCTGTTTGATGATGAAATGAACGACACGAGAGAATCGTTAGAGGAGATTATGCACGTATGTGTTGGAATATTCTAGTAGCCTCGTACAGAGAGGGATTCGAATCAAGAAAATGAGAGAGTTGCGTTTGGACTCAATTTTTGACAATCAGCTTGGACTCCTTCTCTTCTCTTGTTCAACTTAACCAAATGTGTTTGAATTTTTTCGCTCTTAGGTATATGGTTTTGTAATCAGGTTCTTTTTGAAATTTCAGGCTCTGGTTTTGATTCACAGGTTCTTCAGCATATCGCTCGTCATATTCTTCACTCTATGGCAATTTTCCTCGCTTGGGTTTTCACTATCCGCATGGAAGGTATGAGAGGGAATTCTGAGTAGTAAGATTTTCATCGACAGTAGAATCTGATGCAGTCGTCTGCTTGTCAAATCTGATTTGAGGCTAGCTTTTCATTTTTCTTCTCTAGGAACCTGTTGCTTTGTCCTCCACAACAGATGAGGAGGCAGGAGTTGACATCAATCATGCCAGTCCTTCATTTCCCGCTGGTGGAAAGGACTATGGATGGTTTTATGTGTCAGTTCGAGTGGGATTGTTCCTTTGGGTATGATATAATCCAATCTATGTACCTACATTCAGAAGTGAACCAGCTATTGCTCATTGTGGACAATTTTGGTCATTGACAGTCGAGTGGAATTCCAATTGATGGATATTTTCCTTTGCAGGTTGCTTTGCTTAATCTTATCACTATTTCATCAACTTGGGCTAGAGTGATTGATGTGATGGACAGTGAGGTTTGTGTGTTGCCCTGTATTATGTCATTAAGTAACTAGTATAAAGTTTATCATTCTCACTTGATTCCGTATCCAGTCAGGTTCAAGACTCTTCGGTTTCATTGGTGCGGGTGCTACCCTAGGCCAGCTGTTTGGCTCTCTGTTTGCCACCCTAATGGCCTGGTTGGGTCCGCGTATGTCTCTGCCTGCTTCACACTATAAAATTTTGTTTGATTTCTCTCTCTCTTCAGCTATTAATAGTGGACTGTTTCAACTTCAGTGTTGCTTCTCTTTGCGGCCCTTTTTCTGGAACTTGCTGCACAATCGGCGAAAGGGATCAACCAAGATCTATCTCATATTCCTGAAGAGTTGTCTCCCATCAGGTTAGGTGGCTTTTATATACTTCCATTTTTTATATGAACTGCTGAAAACATTTAATGTGGAATGCTTGCTGCCAAGGGGTCAGTCTTTTTTAGACTAGTGGATCCTGAGAAACTATGTGGTTGCATGTGGAGGATTGCTAGGCACAACTGTAGGCATGAAACAATTACATGTTTGGAATTGAACAGCTGTCGTTTCCTCATAGCACTGCAGATAACTTAATCTTCAAGTAACATTTGGAAATCCTTTATAGTTTGTGAAGTGGATTGTGTGGTTTCTAATGAATAATTCATGAATGAATTACAGAGGCTGGGTTAACTTTCTCCTTGAACTTACTTTTCGAGGCCTTGACTCATCATATGGGTTTATTATCTTCCAACTTAAATCTCAATTATCACCCTTCGTATGCCAAATTCAGATGACGAGCCTCTTTCTGATATATGTAAGATTTGAAAGGAAGATAGCTTTGCTGAGACAAGTTTGAGTACAAGTAGGTGAATTTCCACTTGATGTTCAGATTTGTCCCTACCATGATTTGTTTGGTTTCAATTCACATGTCCCAAGCCCATGTTCCAACCATAGTGAGCTTAGATTACAAGAGTCAAACCTTCTGAAACATAACCCAACCATTTTGGCTTGATTTTCTGGCAATTGCAAGCTTAGTTTTCTTAGGTTGGATTAACATGATTATGTGGCCTTTCTCTTCGCTTGTTAGAAAGACAAACTTTGTGCTAAGCATTGTTAATCCTTTTCTTTTAGACAAATTGATCCTGATCAACAAAAGGACCCCGCTGGAAAGACCGAACCTGCTGTTTCTTCTCCCACGTCAGCTACTTCAGCAGTGAAGCCTCAGCTTTGGGCTATTTTAGATGGACTCTGGCTTATTTTATCCTCTACATATCTATTATATGTCTCTTTATTTCTGTGGCTGAGTGCAGTTGTCTCATCATTCTTCTATTTTCAGGTAAGATAAGCTTATGGCTTTAAATTTGAATGTAATGTTTTTAGAATAGTCTTATGACTGACTGCAGGATTTATTCGTACTGAAGGTTTCCTTTGAGCACTTTCTTAACCAAGGCTTCCTTTGGATGTCTATTCATTTAGCTTTTCTTCCTGACATTGAGCATTTGCTGGATGCTCTTGGGATTTTTACTGAATTTCCTAGTGTCTACAACTGCAGAAAGTTACTGTGATAGCAATGGCTGTTTCAAGCTCAACTGACCGGAGAAAATTGTTTGCCCAGATTAACAGCTTTATTGCCGTCTTCATACTTGCAGGCCAACTCACACTGACGGTACTAAATTTCTAAAATTTCTGCAGTTTGGATGGATGAACATTAGGTGGTCAGTTATGACTCATGGATATTATTAAATTTATCTTGAGGGATGCGCTCATGGATATCAGTTTGCTTCTTTGTTTTTTTGCTTGAATGTTGGGCAGATTCACAGGGGCATCCATTTACTTTTGCTGTCGTTTTGCTTGAGTGGTTGTGATGAGCAATCTCCTTTTAAAAATAGGATGTAAACTTGTGAAATAAGGGAGAACTTATTTTTGCCCTTATAAATAGACCATGGTTTTTTAAGCTCTTGAAGCAATTTTTTCCTTTAATAAGACCTTACATCCTTGTCTATATGTAATTGCCAAGCAATTAACCTTTTCATTTAATCTGGGCTGAGTTGAAGCTTTTCTCCAACTTAAGAGGAATTGCTATTCGTACATCTAAACTTACGCAAATTTCTCTGCATTGTAATTCTGATGCACCTTGATTTCATCTCAAAAATTTTAAGATTTGGGGATCTCTTTAATTAATATGTTGGTTTTGTCCAATTCATGAGACATTGCAAATTGGATTGCCTTTTTTATTATATTATATATACATTCCCTAGCACTCCACAGTTTGCAGCCTCAGAAGTGTCCTTTAAATGCTAGAGAAGCTTTATTTGGTTTCTATTTTGATAATAATCTATGCCATTATTCTTGATGAGTTTAAAACTTGCATTTATTGTAGGGTCGCATTCTTGCTGTTGCTGGGGTTACTGTTGCTATTTGTTCTGCTCCTTTAGTTGCCTTGTTAAATGTGGTCGTGGTTGCTGTATGGCCTACTTGGGTGGCAGTTGCAGTTTCTGAGACCCTGCGAAAGGTGTTAAACTGTGCCCTATTTATTTATTTATTCTCTATTTATCATTTAGAGATGTTGACTTTATCCAACTGCAATTTCTACATCTGGAATTCCTCATTTCATCCTCCTAAACCTACACTTTTGCATAGTCTTAAATATAGAATCATTAAACCAAAAGGGGGGTGACACTAGTATCTGCAATTCCAGGTTGTCACGTATGTTGTTACAAGGCCTGGAAGGGAACTTTTGTTTACTGTAGTCTCACAGGATGAGAAGTACAAAGCTAAGGTATGAATATTAACTCATCGAGAAAGTTGTTTGTTTCTCCTTTAAGTCTTTGATTTTGGTAAACATAATTGCAAGTTGATTAGGATGATTTTTTTCAAATCATTTAGAACTTCTGTCATGCGCATGCTACCGATTGATCTGTGGTCAGACTGGGTTTGGCTTTCTCGATGATGAATGAGTCTCATTCCATTTCATCTGAATACTGCTAGCGTTATGACATGATGATGATGAAGAAATGCTGGGAATTACAGGATACTTATGCATGATATGTATAAATGCAGGTATGCATAGATGTTATTGTCCAGAGATTAGGTGATGCCACAGCAGCTGGAATGTTTAAGTTGCTTTTTGGCTCCCTCAATGGGAAAATATCAACGGTCTCCCTGTACGCCTTGCCTGTACGTAGAGAACTGATTTTATGTTGGATGAGTGTTTCATTAGAAACCAAATAGCTATGCTTATTGCTGTGCGCTAATTACACATTCTTACTCTTCTCTGTGGACTACCTTAGGTTTGTGTACTATGGATTTTCACGGCATTCCACTTAGGGCAGCGACAGTCACAGCTTGCACGACACAAGAGTATCGTTACTTCCTAGAGCATATTTACTTCACAGCCATATCTGTACATTATGAGGATTTTTTTTCATATATAAGAAAGTTCATTATCTTAGCAGAACCCTTTTGACTTCTTTTGAATAGAATTTTATAGTGGTGATCATATCTCATGATGTTCAAGCTCATCTTCTCAATGGAAGCATCAAATATGCTCGGCCTCAACATGCGCAGTGGAACAGTTGCAGGTGGTTATTCTTATTTGAATGATTTTATCGAATGTAATGCGATTGTGAAGGAACTTCTTCAATGAGAATTACCATAGTTCGATGTTTGTAGATATCAAATGTCCTTGAGTATTTTCTATGCCACGGGCTCAGAATTATTGACATCTGTTGGCTTTTTCCAATGGGAAAACTGCCACAGCTTTCAAACTTCCCAAAGCAAAATCGCATACATATACATCTCGAACGAGCTTTTTGAAATCTGATTTCGAATACTGTAATTTGGATTTCTCGGATATGCTGCTCCTGTATAGTTTGCACTCCATTCGCTAGGAAGCGCATGCTTCGTTTGCACCTGCAAGTGCTTCTGTCCTTGCCTGGTGCTTTCATTCAGGCTCTTGGAGTAGGCTCTTCTTTCATTTAATAACGAGTTGCTCTTAAAGCAAAACAAGCATCCTAAATCTGTTGAATGGCATGAAAGTTAAGACGAGTCAAGGCTAAACTGTGGAATATCATTGCAGGTTGCATCCCAAATTGCTGGAGCTTCAGAGCTGGCAAATGCTCTTCGGTGCATCCTGTTCGCATTTTCTAGTTTTCGATTGGGACCAGCCAGCACAGGTTTATATTGACGTAGACTATGGATTCACTAACATTTTAAAAATCACGGCAGCATTTGAGATACAGAACCAAATTTGACTTTCATGAATTCACATTTCCCTCTTGTTTGGTTCACAGAAGACAACAATTTGCCTCACATGATTTGCCAAATGCTACCAATCAAATATGAGTTAAATTCCTAAGCCATGCTCTTGGATTGAATTAGTAGGTGATTGATGTTTATACATAGTTCAAATTCCAGATCTTAAACTCTAGCCATGTTGGAGTTCAAATACACCATTTCCATTCACCGTTGACTACGATTCGTTTGGACCTCACTTGCTCTACTACAAAAAGGAACTGGCACCTGATATCATATCAACAGCATGCGTCAATGTTCTCACTGTGTAAGTACAAGATTATAAAACCATCTATAGTAAACGATGATGGGTTTCAAATTCTTTTCCAACCAAGTCTTGTATAATCCCCGAGGATGCCAAGGTTTATGTGCTTGTAACATTAAAAATCAACAGAAGCCATTTTTCTCTGCCTCGACTACCCTCCATGAAAACGTTCCATACTCCTACCTCTGATGGTATCATAGGGAAAAAGTCGTCTCAGCAAAGATGTCTGACGAGCCAACACCTACAACCAAAATCAGGGATATTTTATACAACAGATGTAGCCAGGAATTTAAACGAAAAAGCAGTTATGAGGAAGGAAGACCGATGTGCACATAGAGCCCTAAGAGTCTTTAAATAGTTCTCAGATCTCAAGAACATGATCACCTTAAGAGCATGAAGCCTAGCCTAATTGATGCTCTTTGGATACAAAACAAGGATTAGACAAACATGTCACTCAGATCTCCTGTTCACACATGGTTTAATAGCAATTTAAACAATTGATAGAGGATCTCACCCAATGTGAATGACCAAATTACATGAACCAAAAACCTGAATTAGACAATGTATAATTGCGGCCAACATGAATACTAGTGAGACTGCTGATAAGATGCCACAAAATTGCCAGAGATTGTCAAGTAAATTTCCGTGGAGAATTTATAAAAGAGCAACTGCCTATTATAGGACAGCATGTAATCAAACTCCCATCTCAGCAAGAAGAGAAGACCTAGACAAACCCACAGAAAGAAGGAAAGGGTCCTTACATGGACATTCAAGTCCCACGAAGGGAACGTACACGGTCCTTAATCAAGCTTCTCTCCCATTCAGCTATACCTTCAAAAGCATTTTCTGGAAGACTCTCAAAAGGCTCCTTCCCTGGATCATTCTTGGCCAGATCATAGGTAGCTCCACGTATGGCTCTTTTATTTGGTCCACAAGGTCGTTTCGCAGTAAGAAAGGCATAAGCCTTGTTCAGCTGCTCCATTGCCACAAATCATAGATTCAGATGCTACAAAACTTTAAGCAAACAGCTTAAGAGATTTAAACAACTAGAACTTACCATTACGTATACTAGGATTTAGTTCAGTCAAGTCACCAACTTGGCAAAATGAAAGTGCCTTACCTCCTACAAGGTCAGGACTTAAAAAAAAAAAAAAAAGCAGCCTGTCCACTTTATCCTTTTAATGCATCTCCATTTGAAATAATAGCATCTTGAAGGTATTTGCAAATTGCATGCTGACATCATTGGTAAAAAGAAGGAAGCTTAAGGACCAAAACCTAAGGAAATCACTGTACTTGCTAAAATTCTGCAAAAAAGGTTGAATGCCAGATAGGCTTAAATTGGCGAGATAGTTTTTTTGATGTCCAGAATCCCACAGTTGTCAAAGAATTGATCTGAAAGCAGTAAATAAGTGCTTTGCGAAAAGAAGTATCAACGTGAGGACTCACATCCATGCCACAGAACCAGTACAAATATGCAACTGCAACGGCAGGGGCCCTTCCAAGACCAGCTGTACAGTGCACATAAACCCGCCCCTTTCCGTCTGAGATTGCCCACTCTAAAGATGACACTGCTTTGGGTAATCCACTTCTCAACGAATTAGGATCAAAATCTCTTGCCTACCAATGCACCAAACAAAAATCAAAAGATACATTAAAATGGTGATTATGTACTAGGCAGTCTATCGATAGAATCAAACCATAGACAATTTTCTAAGGCTACAATAACTGCGAAAAAGATCTCATAGTGTGTTCATGTCATCTCAAAGTTAGTGGACAATATGAAGTTACAATTCTTGAATCTCAAAAATGGAATAACATTGCTTGAATTTTCCAAAGTGGAAACCTTAAACACACTTTAGTGGAAGCAACATTTTCTAGAAAGAGGGCAAAATATGCTCACTCACCGGCCTTCTCATATGCTGGATTCCAAGTTCTTGACATCTTCTCAGGATAGCCTGGAAGTCGATTCCCCAGTATTCAATGTCCCTATCTTGCTGCAAGTTTAATATGTAAGCCACATTTTCTTCGTGTTTCAGATGATCAATATCTTCAGGATTCTGAGGCTGCGAGCCCACGATCAAATTATCAGTTATCAGTGTGTAATTCATGCCTGAACACAGGATCTGACTATTAGATCGTCGCAATACTCCAATCGGCTACATTTAGTTTATAATCGCTGGAAAGGAATTACTCATGTTCACAAGCATAAAAACAAAATTAAAATGAATGTAACTCAGGTAGCAAGCAGTCAAGGTATCCAACCAAAAAGCTTTAAGCTTTTGGGATTCCCTTTTGCTCTATTAAGAATACTGATAGTTCTTTAGGCAAACGAGACAATATTAATGTTTGTCAACGGACTTTAACCGAACGATAATGGTATGTTGCTGCACATGATCTAACTTTAGCAAAAAGGCAGTCGGCCATTAGAAGGAAAAACAAGTAGACCCACGAATTGCATAGACTAAAGAAACAGATAGAAGAGTGGAGCTGGGGGGGTGGACCTATAACGCCACAAAGTCAAAAGGAGCATCCATCTTTCCACTAAACAGAACATGCACTTATATTCAAGAATCTAAAGATATTTCCTCATTAAAATAAGCGCAGAAAAGTAATGCATGCAGGCCACACAGTCAACAAAAGACAGACAAAGAATCCCTTCCTCCTAGCATTCTCAATCAGCCAAAACTGACCAACCCATCATGCCGAGACAAAACTAACGAAACATAAAAACGGGAACTTTCCTAATTGTGAGATTAGCAACACTACTGTAGAGCCTAAATCAATGATTTTCTTGCGAAAAAATTATACATAGACCAGAAAGGAAAAAGGGAATCAACGGAATCTTACCAAGATCATGGTGATATTCATAAGGGCTCCTCATCATCCTCTTCATGGCTGTGTTATAATCCTCCGTCCTGCTCCCGGGAAGAGCCGACACCCTCATTGCGGCGGGTTTCTGCTTAGGCTCGAACCCATCTCCTGATACTCCACAAGAGATTCTGCTCAGCCTGAAGGGATTATCGGAACCCACGACGGGGCGCACGTGCTTGTCCTTCTTCTTCATCGTCATCATCGTAAAAGCCGCATCTTTGTCGAGGGGAGGCATGAGGACCAAGGAAGAAGGATAGCAGGTTTTGCCAATGGCCTCCATTCTCGCCCTCTTTCTCCGAAAACTTCTCGGCTGCTCTCTGGGTTCGGGTGCCAACTTAAGGATTCATAGCATCACCTATTTGACCATAATGTCCTCGCTTCTTCTTCGTTTTTTCCCTATTTTGCGTCTTTATAAAAGGAAGTTTAAGGTCAATTTCCTGTCTTGAATTTTCTTCCTTTGAATCATTGAGAGTTGGAATAAAGCCGATTTTGTTTCAGTTATAAATTTCAACTTTCAAATCCTGAAAAGATAAGGTAATAATTTAAAAGTAAAAGTAAAAATAAAAATAAAGTATGATCGACAAAAAAGAAGAAGATCAACTTGTGTTAATTTCTAAAGAGTTGGTCAAGCTTAGCTCATAAAATAACTTGAATTCCTTGAAGGTTGCTAGAGGCATGAGATTGAATTGCTTGTCTTTGATCAAACTAATGTGGTGAAGCTTTATTTATTGTACCGATTGTCAACCGTTAACAAAAAAATATTAATGCAAGGCTTCATTTGATTCGTGAAAAATTTAACCATTTTTATTCTAAAACATGTCTTTCAAGAATTTTTTTTATAGAAAATGACAATGTTTTTCTTGTATTTCATTAAAATTTGAAATGTTTTTTATCACCCACCTAGGTGGTGTTGCTGGTTCGCGCTCTTTTCCTCTCACAAAAGGTCGAGAGTTCGAATCCCTAGCTGTCGACGGGGTGCGGGGTTCCTCGAGTCATCAAAAAAAAAATTGAAAATGAACCTGAAATTATATGATGCAATGAACATTTAGCAATTGGAGTCCTAATCGTAAAAGCTCTAGTTTCTTAGGCCAACCACTAGGGATGTGAGCATGGGTGTGGGGGCTCAGTCCCAATATTAATGGACCCGAGCTTGGTTTTAGTAACTTAGACATGGGAGCTGAGTATATGCATAGCCAACAGGGACTCAGGCATAGATTCCAGGGTCTTAAGCTCCATCTTGATGGATTTGGGGCTAACCATTATGGATCTAGGCTTGGCTTCAAAAGACTCAGGCCTCGACTTAGTGTGGGAGTGGAATGCCTGAGCATGGTAGTTGGAGACCTAGCACTCTCACTATAGACTTGTGCTTGGCCTTAAGAGGGCTAAGGTCAATGCCTTTGTAGACTTGGGCCTAAATGCCGATGACTTGGGCATAAGAGCCAAGAATCTAGGCACGGCCGCAAGGACTTGGGCATGGGCACCAATTTCTTGGGTTCGAGGGACCTAGACTTGGGCCTAGTTGGTAAGGACTCGAGCACTGGCATTAAGATTTGGGGTAAGCATGGTCCTGGTGGGCGACTCTTGCCTTGGAACTAGAAATTGCCTACTAAGGACTAGTTTCGATAAATTGGAACTGAGACCCACTCATTGGTTCCATGTATTCACCTAGGAACTAAACCGCTAGTCCGATTCTTGGGTGGGTTCATGGAATTGATCCATAATCCCTACAAAATTGTATTTATTAATTAATATTACAATGAACCTAATTTCTATTTAGAGCCTTGTACGGTCTTATACTCCAATTAAATTGCAAGCTATTGATATTGATTAAAGATCAAAAACTATAGGGCGGAACAATTAGACAATACTCATTAGCTAAAAACTTAATTTCTTCAAGGTCATGGTGTGGTCCCTTTAAGGTTTCCCGATGATAACTCTATTTTTAATAGAGTATTCTTGCTTATTTATACTTGATATTTGCTAAATTTTGAGAAATTTTTGGGTGAATTTAATTGCGACTCACGTAATTTTATTTTGTATGAAATATTTTCAGATCTTTCAAAATATTGCAATATCTTTCGAATATTTCATCTTGAAGAAAAAAAGGCAGCTCAAATCGATATTTTGGAGAATTTGACCATGATTGAAGATAAAGTTCAAAGAAAATCAAGGATGAATCTTTTCCAAATCCTAGTAGGAGTCGACCTAGGGCAGATTTTTGGAGGCTATATAAACCGCTGCTTCTTGTGCCGCGAAGAAGAGAGTCTTGGGAGCCACCATCTTTGCAGAAAAATTTGAGTTTTCTTAGTTAGATTTTGTTCTTCAATTTTAGTAGAGTTGGTCTTTGTCGAGGAGAGAAGGAGGAGACAAACCCGAAGCTCCTTGTTTCTCAATTTGGTGAATTTATTTTTATTTAATATTATGTTTTCTTTAATTCTTGTCAGTTTAATTTTTACTATGTTTTAAATTTCTTTTGTTAGAGCTACAATGGATCTTAATCATGATTGATTAATTTTCAAAGACTTTCATGCAATAGAATTGTTTCGATTGTGTCGTTCTTTATCATAATCTTAATGCTTTTAGAAGTCCGCCAACTTTTGAATGATTTTTGATGTATGCATGATACTGGTGGAGATTGTGTGCATGTGCAATAGTGATATTGAACCATAAATTAAATTTAGGTCAAGTACACTAGGTTATTTATGTGGCTGCGGTAGTAGATCTAGGTTGTGACTACTTAGATTGAATTCGGGAATTTCCACAAGAACTTAATGCTTTTAGGTAGTTTAAATTCACCTAAGGTTAGTGTGGGTTAACATACCTAATTAGGGATTATTAGACCGAGGTCGGCTTTTAATTCATCTTAGGGAAATTTCGCCAACACAATTGGAAATTAATTTATTGCATGAAAAGTTAAGAAAATTAATTATGAATGGTTAAGTGAAATTGGATGCTCTAACACTTTGTGATCTTGAATTTGCTTTAAATTAATTTTACTTAGCTTTTAATTCTTTAAGTTTTGACCTTTTCTATATTTTAGTATTTTAATTAGTTTAGTTCACTTTTTACACGTCTTTTTGATTTGGTTAGTTAAATTTTTGGATTGATCACCTTCGGTAAGTAATTGGATAAAATAAAATTAAAACAATCTTCGTGGGAACGATACTCACTCATCACTTTATTACTTGTTGATATTGTGCACTTGCAATTCACCTAACACCCGACACTAGAAATATGTGGAGAATTAGACTTCACCTTAAAAGTCCTAACCTCCATAGAAATTAGAAAATTAATTGCTCGATCCATCTTTTTTCAACATCAACCTAATTTAATTATAGTAATGGCTAAAGAGAGATCTAATTATACTTTTAAACATGTCCTTGGCTTTTAATTTCGTATCATAATAACAAAACATTGCAACATTTATGACCATCTTCAATTGGTTCTCTTCTTTTTTTTTCGTTTGTTTATTTTGGTTGAGAAAGCAAGTAAATGGATTCTTGGAATTAAAAAAAGAGAGTAGGGGTTAATTCTACTACACACCTTAGAGACAAATTAGTCAATAATGTCTAATAACTATAAATATATATATATATATATATATATATATATTTATATTTGGTCAAAAAACTATAAAATAATTAAGTAATGAAATGAAATTTCTTCTTTTTTTAAATATTTATATACCAGTTTGGTCAGGATGGTTGAGTGGAGGGGCGGGCGGGTGGTTCCACATCTAAAATTGGAAATCATATAGGTACTCGCCGGTTTCACTAAATTGGAATAGAGAACTAGACCAGCTTCCATGGGAACCGGCGATTCTAGTTTGATCCGGTCCAAGCAGTTCTCAATATTTTTGCAAACCCCCAATTGTGATTGGTCAAATTTGGTGAGGACATGAACCAATTAAAGTGGTCAATAGTCCACAAGTCGTACAAGCCCAGCGTGTGTAGGAGCAATTGATATATCGGAGGTTGGTAACTTGTTACATCGGTGCAATTATCGGTTCATACTGCGAAATAGCAACTGAGTTTCCTTAAAAATAAAGAAACAACATAACTTCATTATCAAACGATGAAAATAATTTCGAAAGAAGAACGCAACCCTTTCTTGGTTATATCGGTTGCTTTTCACGAGAACACTGTGGGACCACAGCCTTTTTGGAATAATATTATCTACGTGAATTCTTTATTACTTTTCCTCGAATTGCTAAAAGGAGCTGGAGACCCCCAATTCAATGTCTTGACTTTTGACTTTGCAAATTGGAATTTGTAAAAACAATAAAATGGAGGAAAAGGAAAAGGAAAAAATGTCAGAGGAATTTGATGTTCATCAATTGGGATACAGCTCAGCTTTCATTTAAATAGCCCAACTCAATCAACCCAACTGATCAGTGGGCTTAAGGCCCATGCTATGAAATGGGCCAGGCGTGAAGCAATCTCGGTGATAGCGTGAGCCGATAGGCATGCTTCAGATTTCAACCTCTCTTTCTTTTCTTCTTCTTTTTTGGCAAATATTTCAACTTCTTGCATATCATGTGGTTATCAACTTGGCATCTTCATTTCAGTGAGCATTTTTCAAAATAAATAAATAAATTAAGGATTTCGATAACGAATGTTCTCGAACATGTTAACATATGAAGAAAAAATTATAGTTATTTTTGCAATAATGGGAGTATATTGCGTTGTATTTGATAGAGCGATTAAATTATAACATCGTGAATCCTCTCATTATTTAGAAGTGGTTGACTTACATGTGGTGAGATGAGATCAAGGGTGGACTTTTGTATAGAGTACTCCCACCATCATGGAAAATCACTTTTTTTTTCTTACAACTTTATTTTATATAATAACGTGGTGATTCATTAGACTTTACACATTTTCAACATGTGTCACGAATTATATGAAGCCACGGAGTGCGGGCAATCCATAAAGGTCAAAGTCAAATTGGTAAGTGGGTATTTGGTGCCGAGTTTCGTGCTGAACTGGTGCATAAATTAGGCACATTTTCATTTACTCAGATTCTCTCCAAAAGTTGCAATTTAAACTCTCCAAGGAAGTCCAGAGAGTAGATCAATCGAATTATTCGCAGTGGAGCTATTTTGGTCAATATATTCTCCTAAGCGTTCAAGACCCAAAACTAATAAATAAATAAATAAATAAAATTGAATGAACTAGTTGGGTTAGAAGAGAAGTTGGAGGTCACTTTCCACATTTTCCTTTTAAAAAGTGTTCACATCACAAGAAACATACTCCTCTTTATTTTATCTGTTCTAATAATTGAAAACCACAAGTTTTATGTGGCCTTTCTTCAATAAGCTGTAACCTCGGATGGAGATTAATATCTACATATTTATCTTTATTTTTCGAATAATTTTTGTGGTCTCTGTTTTTAAATGTCTCTCTTTTGAACCGAGCCCTTGAAATTTCCAAGAAAATACAGAAAATATCGCATATGAAGAATCTAACGTGCACCATTTGGAAAAGTCGCCGGCACTTAGAAGGAGGAAATTAATTTAATTGATTAACCTCTTTATCTTGTGGGAATTGCAAAGTGATTAAGAGTGTGTAGGAAGGAACCGTTTTTTCCCCTTCTCTTTTCCTAAGAAGGATATTAGTGAGAATTGTGGCATCCCTCTGTTGGGTCTCCTTGTGCTAGGTCAAACATGGCGTGCCTTTCGTTTCAGACAAAAGCACCATGATGTGTCTCTACAAACATTAGGATCCCCTAACTTTAAATTGTTTGGCAGACATATCCTCAAATCATCTGCTTGCCCAGATGCCTAAAAAGCTCCAAAAATTATCTTTTCCCATCTTTTTCTTCATATATATTATATAAAAATATATGCATGTTTTGGAGATGACACATGCACCAATGCTTCGCTTCATGTCTGATTAGCCCTCAACCGAGAATTTATTCCCCCCATGCTTCACTTTCATGTCGGATTAGCTCTCAACCAAGAATCTATTCCCCCTCACCAACTTCACTTCAACTATTTTTCTCTTAAAAATTCCCTTTTTTTTAAGCCTAATTTGGTGCCAAGATCACGAGCCTCCCATCTTAATCCTTCTCCAGAGCGAGGAGCTTTCGCTGTTCAAAGGAATGATTAATGCCCGTGTACTTAAGTACGTGTGGATTAAGCTCTGATTAGTGCGCAGAACTGCAGCTGATATTGTGTTTTTTGGGTTCTGAGCGATGCTGGTTTCTGTTGCTGTGGTTACATCTGTCAATCTCTGATTTCAAACCACCCAGCAGAATCCCACTAAGGAGAGACGGTGGGTGGGCAAGGGTTTTGTCACGAGTTCTTTATCATTTTTCTGTTGAATTTATTCTGGAAAATTGGCTAAATTGCAGAAGCAGATTTTCATTTTGTTTTCCCTCCAGAGGACAATTCAATATCCAACCTACCCAATTCCGTATCCCTACGAAAAGTCATATTTCGCGTGATTTTAGCGAGGATACCACTTGTTTTTGGGACAAAATCAATCCACTTATCTACAAGAAATACGAGTATGGGGGCCGTCTCCATTTACAGCTAATGAATATGACGTTCTTTTTGCCACAGTTGCTGGAAAAATTATGAATCGCAGCTCTTCTTTTCGATTCGGGACTCTTGAACGCTCGATTAATTCTTAATAATTGTAATAATCTTTACATTTGACACGTGTGTTAGGTAATTATTTATGACATAGGTTTTAGTGGCAATTTCTTTATATCATACATACACAAAAAAAAAATAAAAAAATTCACCCACCCATGGGTAGCCTAGTTGGGTAGGGCGAATTTGGACTTCTTTGAGGTCTTGGGTTTGATTCCCCGGGGAAGCACCTGTGATTTAAGTAAGTGGGGGGCCATGGCGGTGGGTTGCTGTGTTAGTCTCCCCCGAGAAATAGTCGAGGTGCTCGCAAGCTGGCCCGGACACCTCGGTTACCAAAAAAAAAAAATCTAAAACCTATAATATCGTGTTTCTAGATACGAGTGAATAAACTACATAAATGTAGTGATTAAATTTGTATATTTGAGGGCCCATTAATTGATTCTTTTTGTAATATATTCTTACATATGGATTATTGGATGGGATGATAGCTAATGACAGGCATACACAGTCCGTCTATTTTTCAAATTGATTATGTAATCTTTGAAATGAATCATGATGATTCATCGCGCATGATAGTCATAATTTAACTATAGAAAGAAAAATCCTTCCTTTAGTGATACTCCAAGATACCAACTCCATCCAATTTTTGAATGGCATATGTAATATTAGTTGCGTCTAATTTCGGATGCCATTTAAAAAAGACGACTGAACACCGCGGCAATTTGTTGTCTTCACGCTGCAACATCCCTTAGATAGAACCCACGTCGAAAAAAAAACCCTTTTTCCTTTTTCTTTTTTTTTTTGCAACTTACTCTCTTAAATGGAAAAAAGAAAAAGAAGAGAAAAAGCACGAGAGAAAGAAAGTAATTTCCAAACCATCGTGGCGCCTGCTCTCGGCTGCTTCGTTTACTCCGCTGTCCATTGACAGGTGGACATAGATTCACAACTTTATGCGGCACTGAATCACATAAACTTGGCGGTGAGTTTTTCAATTTTTTTCTATGTTTTACCATACGATGCAAGATTCAAGGTAGCCCTATCTCTCCCCCTTTCAGATTATTCAAATGACGGGAGTTTTGTTGAGGACAGTAAAGTCAAGTCAAGATCTGGCAACTCCTCGCGCATTGCAGAGCTAAAACGCAGCGCAGCACAGCACAGCACATGGTCAGCATGACACAGGGATGAGCTGATCACATAATTTACAAAAGCCAAGCTCCAAAAACATACCTTTCGAATTACCTTCGCCTGTTCCTTTTATTTATTTATTTCTATAATCAGATAATGTATGCAGTGCTCTCAAAGTTCCCCCCGGTGGTGTCCCTCCTTCGTACGTAAGAGATTTGTTGCTCGCCTCGTTTTTGTTTGTTTTCATAGGTTTCGCTCGTTAACGACAACTGTGGGCTGATTTGACGAGATCTTTCAAAGTGGGTTCGAGGGGGTCTTTTCATGTGAGTACTGTCCGAAGCAGAAAATGCCAGCGATCCAGTGTCATCAAGCTGTACTCCCCCCCCCCCCCTTATTTAATCTCAATCTCTCCCCCACTTTTTCCGGCTACAGAGTTCTTGTATCCATTCAAGTACAACCGTGAAGAGACCTCGCGATGTGCAATGCTTGGGAACGCGCTTTGGATCCAGCACATGAAAAACGAAACTCCATGGCCGATGGCCATGTAAAAATGCAAAATAGGAAATGAAATGAAGCTGAACTGGGAAAAAGGAGTATGGAAGTTTGGCATAAAGGCCTAATAATAGTTCTTATGTACAGCGATTTATTTATGAATCCATTCTCTTTACCCCGGATTTTGTGAAAAAAAAAAAAGAAGTCCCTAAGAAATTGAATATTCCTAATGGGTTTTTTTAAAAAAAAGAAAAAGAAAAAAGACAAGAGAGACAGAGAGAACAAAAGCAGAAGAAGAAGAAGAGGAGGAGGAGGAGGAAAAGTGATCTAATTACCTCCAACTAAGTAATACTATGTTTTTAAGGTTCCAACTCCACGGCCTTGACGGCGTTTCCATCTTCCTTGGGCTGGCCATGTGAACCGTTGACCCCTCCGCCGCCGCCGCCACCGCCGCTGCCCCCGTTGACCACCCCGAACTTCACCAGCAACTCCTCGCTCCAATCCCATATGTGCAACACAATGTATGTCCCGATCCCGCCGATCAAACCGTATGCGATGGAATACGTCAAGGGCATCAGTAGCAGCGTGATGAAGGCCGGGATCGCGTGCCGCATGTCGTTCCAGTCGATCTCCACCACCGACTTCATCATCAGCACCCCCACCAGGATCAGTGGCGGCCCCACCGCCCACGCCGGTATAGACGCCAGCAGCGGGGTTATGAAGAACGCCAGGAAGAAGTAGCCGGCCACCGTCAGCGCGGTGAGGCCCGTCCTCCCGCCCTCTCGGATCCCCGTGGACGACTCGATGAAGGCCGTCACCGGCGACGTCCCCAGAAGGGACCCCACCACGATGGACGTGGCGTCAGACATGAAGGCGAAGTACTGGCCCTCGAAGTCCCCGTTCTGGTCGGCGAAGCCGGCGAAGCGGGCCATGGAATAAAGCGTTCCCGTGGTGTCCAGGATGTCCACGTAGAGGAACGTGATCAGGGCCTCCCAAAAGTAGCCCTTGCCGATGTTCTTGAAGCTCAGCGCCCCGGCCGTTTTCTTGATCGCGTGCACGTCCACCACCTTCTTGAAGTAGGCGTAAGCCGCGTCGCCGGCGTCGGTGTGCGGGAACGCCGTGACCTTCGTGTTCCGGAACCATGAGATGGCGGTCACGAACACAATGCCGTAAATCATTGCGCCTTTTACGTTCTTGACGAGGCAATACGCGATGATCACGAAGCCCACGATCCCCAGCCACATTGTCGGGCTCTCCATCCGGTTCTGGAGGCAGTAGATGGCGGCCGAGACGGTGCCCCCGGGGAGCAGGCTCACCGTGCCGTTGGCAGCGGTCTCGACCGGGGCGACCGAGACGAGGGACGAGCTGGGGCAGCCCCCGAGGGTCAGCAATGTCGACCCGCTGTACCCGACTAGCCCGATCCCCTCGCTGTTCTGGAGTCCGATGAAAGCGAGGAAGAGGCCAATTCCTGCGGACGAGCTTATTCGGACGGGCTTCGGGATGAGCTTCGCGAGCTTGGCCCGGAGCCCGATCGCCGAGATCAGTAGGAAGAGGAGGCCTTCGATGAAGACCGCGGCGAGGGCGCTCTGGTAGGATATGTTGCCCGACCCGTGGTACCCGACCACCGTGTAGGCGAAATAGGCGTTGGTCCCCATGCCGGGGGCCAAGGCGAGCGGCAAATTGGCAAACGTCCCCATGATGACACACCCGATGAGGGAGGAAGCCACCGTCGCCACGATCAGATCCTTCCGCACCTTCGTCAGGCAGAGCGCGTACCCCGGGTTCACCGGGTCGAACTTGCACGTCTCGTCGGGCTGGATGACCTGCAGGCCCGCCCCCGTGCAGTTGCTCACCGAGACGGTCGCGTCCGAGCACAGCGGCACGCAGTCGGCCACCGAGCACGGCCCCCCCGAGTCCGTCAGGATCGAGGCGTTGACCGCGAGGATGTAGGCCATGGTGAGGAAGGTGGCGGTCCCGGCCCGGAGCTCCGTCGTGAAGGTCGTGTTCCGCTCTGACAACTTGAACCGCTTCCCGACCCAGCTCCCCGCCACGTGCTCGTTGAGCCGGGTCAGGGGGCTCTTCCTCCTCGATCCCCGCGGCGGCGGCGGTGGCAACTGAGCCTCCATGACCATGAAACGATGAAAGAGATGGGGGGTCGCGAGGCAAACCTCGTCCTTGGCTATGGCGATGGGAACACCCAAGGAGGGGAGCGACGAGAAGCTAATATAAATTTTGGAGACACGAAGTTAGTTTTGGACCAGAACCGGGGGCGGTTTTCTATTCAGTTTAATGCGGGAGGAGAAAGAATCTCGCAAGAATACGGAATCTCTTCTTGATTCTCGTAGGCGCGGACCGTAACCCTAAATACGGATGGCCATCAAGTGACGTCTGATTTTTCCCCCCTCCTTCGAAAGGAAAAAAAATGAAACCGAGGATCCTCCCAAAGGTCTCCTGCTTCTTTCCATATATATATATATATATATATATAACTTGAATATTTTCTTGGAAATTTGTCCACCACATCTTTAGTGGGAAAAGAAAAGAAGAAAATCAAAGTTTGGGAACGGAATTCCGGTTCAACGTGAGGTGCTTCGGTCTGTATGCAGCTCGGCAGACAGCTCTCCTCGGCACACCGCCTTTTTTCAGCCCGGTTTGTATCCCCACGTGCGCGATTACGTTTGTTTTTTTTTGCCCCGGTTTGAATTCGGCCTAAATCTTCGCTGAGTTTGAATTTTCCTTTTCGTGGCGATTGAGGATGTCCGGTCGCTGGCGTATGTAAGCTATTAGAAAACAAAAAAACGAGGAAGATACGGAATTGCTCTTTTCCGTGGAATTTTCAGCAAAACCCAAGATGATATATCTCGAGACCCATCAATCGATCCTAACGTAATTCGCACGTCATTTTTCACGTCCATCGGTACAAAGTCCACGGCCCTCCTCGGGATGAAGGTCAGCCCCGTGCTTCGATTCGAATGAATGCCGGCTGCCTCGCCTTGCGGCCGCAGCAGCTTTTCACACTAGGGGATTTTTTTGGTCCCGATCGGCTGGCCGAGTTGCGATGCAATCTATTCTGTTGCCCTCCTTGAAGGCAAAGTGCCTTTCCATTCCATGCGGCCGCCTAATGTTTCTAATGATGGCCTCCTCTAATTATTAGAAAGATCAAAGAGTGGCCTTGGTCACATCGCCTCCGTTTCACACAGTTATAGCCGACGCAAGGAACAAAAAGACAAGGAGAAAGAAGAAGAAGAAGAAGAGGAGGAGGAGGAGTGAATGAGGGGAAGAATTAATACCCCTAAAGATAGTTGGGAAAATTCCTAATGATTATGTATCATGCGTAAACATTTTGAAATGAGTGCTAAACCTAATTTCGAATCCATATTTAATGGGTTTAATAGTTATAAGGATTAGTAATATTCAATAAATAGATTATAAATTGATTTAGACCCAACTCTACATGTCATAAATGGATTTGATATGGATGCTAACGGGTTCATAACTTATTTAGATTTAAGTCACCTCTCTGGCTCTCTTCACTCTTGCTCGCTTGCTCCGTGTTTTCACTTTAGCTTGGATTGAGTTTTGCTTGATTTAATTAAATATATAAGTGCTTTAACAATATGAGTCGGTTGAGCATGTGTTAGGTCGCTGTACAAGTCATTAAATCTATACCATATGAAAATTGATAAAAAACGGGTTAAATAGGTCAATTTGAATCGATTCATTTTCGACTTGTTCTGAATAATTCATTGAACATGTCTAATCATGTGATATCGATGTTACATTATTTAGCACGCCATGTGTCAATGACAACTAAACCTATTTTAAGTGTCTTTCCTTTGCTATAAAAGTCAAAAGTTTGGGAGGTGGTACTTACCACGTCACACTATTTACAACGCTATTCATCGGTGACAACTAAACTTAGTTTAAGAGGTTTTCCTTTATGATGAAAGTCAAAAGTTTGGGAGGCGATACTTACTTGCAAAGTGGGGTGTTTAAGGACAAGTTATTCCCCAAATTTTAAGGACATGGTCTCCCTATTCCTGCAATCATAAGGAACTTTGTTAATAGCACCATCATTAAACCTAATTTAAGAGTCTTTGCTTTACGATTAAAGTCAAAAGTTTGGGAGTGATACTTACTACATTACACTATTTACCACGCTATACGTCGGTGGCTGCTAAACTTAGTTTAAGAGTCTTCCTTTTACGATAAAAGTCAAAAGTTTAAGAGGTGGTAATTACTTGCAAGGAGGGGTGTTTAAGGATCAAGTTATTCCCCACGTTTTAAGGATCCGGTCTCCTTATTCCTACAATCGAACGGAACTTTGTTAATAGGATTTTTACATTCAATTTGGGTTGTAAACTCCATACTTGGTTTGAATTGAGATGCAGTTTCTTGAAGGGTCCGATTGCAACCTACCCCGATGACTTGAGCTGAGGAACATTGATAATAGAACCAGCATTTAATGAATCAACAACAACCTCACGAGCTGGAACACGGTGATGTGTTCAAAATTTGTTTCACGTGGCATGGGACATGGTGTCACACTTAATCAAATGTCATCTCATCCACACATTACAAGTTGATATAAATGCGTATGCCTCGCAAGTTCAAAGAGAAAATCCTAAATTTATCCAATTCAATGATGTGGTACATGGATGCCATGTGGTATTACTACTGCGTGATGAGCTCTTTCAAGCAGGCATTGTTAGGGGGCTAGACAAACGTACTTGCTCGCTATTGAATGCTCGAGCTACTTCCCATTGACAATAAAATGATAGATCCGGCCATGATGATTGCATGATCCTTCAATTCGATTGCTCCTCGGATTTTGCCCTATCCCATTATATTCATCAGCTACTACATTGATGAACTTAGGATCAAATTGGCAAGGTGGCAGTTGTCATGTCTTTATGAGGGTCCGCTCATTTTAGAGTCAAAATTTCCTTTTTCCTTTTATCTTTTTTGGCTTAGGAACCAACTGCAAATATGTGACAGTTCATAGCTTGCTTGGTTTTTACTAGGACATACATTCAATTTGAAGATCTATCGGTCTCCATTTGGAAAAAATGCTAAAAATTAGTTAGTCGTCTAAGACTAACGAAACGCCAATCTTAGACTATTTTGGCTGAATTCGTCCATTTTGAACCAAAATCCTGATTCCCATCAGGCTAGGGATGGGGCACTTACAATTAAGCCCATGGGAAGATACGTGAAGGACACTCCTGTTTCTTAAATTTGACTAATTAGCCATTGACTATTTCTAAGTTTCTATCCAATTTGTTTTAAATAAAAAAATCTCAATATTTATGGACTTATCTCTTCGCATGCTAATGATTCGTGATGTGACCATTATATGAAATACTTTCTCTTTATGAGTGTGAACGCGGTACACAACGATTCGAGGGTATTGGGTGATTTTGCATTGTCTTTCTTGCTTCTGATTAATCCATGCTATTTTTATTGGCTGATCTCTTTGCATGTCAATGATTCGTGATGTGCCAATTACATAGGATAATTTCTCAAGTTGGGCGTGGTACACGATAACACGCGGGCATTGGGTGATTTTGTTGAAGTTTCCCTCTGGATGATAAGGACAGCCACAAGAACTACATTGAATCCCACTCATATTGGCCTCCGAGAAATTCTCTTTTTTAAACCATTGATGTATTAGTCGGCTAACTACTTCCAATGCGAGGAACTTTCTAAGGAAATAATTAAAACCAATTAAGTACAGATTACATTTGCTTTTCCTTCCCCCTCGGTTGCTGTTATCTCTCGTGCCTGAGCTCTCTTTCTGGTCCTGTTCTACGCTGTTGCTCGTCACAAGGAAGTGAAGATAAGTTTAGGGCTTTGGCTAAATTATTCACCGCATAAAAAAGACGACTAAAGTCGAGCCCCACATCTCCCCAACTTGTACGACCAATGACATCCCCAATGTCTTCGAGGGTCCTTAAGCCCTTAATGATTACTTTCCTTGCTTTTAATTGGCCGCTTTCTTTTCCCCTTAATCATTAGAGGTCTCGCTGAATCCGGATTGAAATAGGGCAAAAGTGTCACAAAAGAACCACCCTCCGAAGCGATGCTCCCATTGGAGAGTGCAAATTATCATATGGCGAGAGGAAAGGAAGGGAAGGGCAAAAGTTCATGACCCGCATCATTTTCTCTCATCGACTTGTGGGATCTTCGCAAATGGTCCTGATCGTGAAGTAGAAAGAGCGGGCCTCTCTCTCTTCTCTTCTCTTCTCTTCTCTTCTGTTCTCCTTTTGTTGCTTTAGTATTGGGGCTGAGAGCTGGATGGACAAGGATGTGTGTGTGTGTGGGTGTTCTGCTTTTTTGCTAGTGAAAGATGATGTGAGGCAAAAGTACAAGTGCTTCTGGTGGCTTCAGATTTATCTCATTCTCAATCAGTCTTTTCAATTTTTTTTTGCTGGGTTCTTAGGGCATTGAAAAGATCCACTCCTAACTCTGAATAACACACCAACAAATAATAATTGCCATAGGGATCGAATGCTTTTTTTACCAAATGCTTGACAGACACCAAGTGGGGTTTGGTTTGGCTTTCTTTTAAGTGCCTTTTGCTGTGGCCCTTGCTAAAGGGGCCAGTGTGTCTCTCCCTGGCGAGTGGCACTTTGATTGCACAAGATGTCAACATCAGATGGGCATCGAAATTTGGTTCCATTCTTTTTGCATTGATGCAAACGATTCAAAGCATATGAGAAGGGAAAAAAGGGGTTTGATCTTTTCTCAATCCCTCCCCATCAATCTAAATTACTTCGTTTCGATACTTATTTAGCTCAAAAGTGGATCAAATCCTAGTAAATTACAAAGCAAGAGAAAGAATAAGTATTATAAGTATGAAAGATGAGGGGAAAATGAGCATGAGAAGGACCAAGAGAATTTGGAATATGCCATGTGGTTTGATGAAGAGGGTTGAGATGGGACCCAAAAAGAATCCAAGTGTCTATGTGGGCATGATTTGGATTAGGCTTATCCAACCCTCGATCACTTCTCAAATCGTCGCTGAAATGGCCAAGTGGGTGAAACTTTGGAACTTGCTCAAAACGTCTCCTTTTTCTTTTTCTACTTTTTTCGATAGTGAAAAGTTCAGGAATAATAGGTACACATAAATGATTAGATGCGTTGCACATGAGCTTCTGCAAGTCAATATCAAGAGCAAGGAATTGGAGCTTGCTCAGGTCCCTTGGCAAGTGGAATCCCTCCATGGGTTGGAGACAATTTAGGGTGAGATATATCTTTCCTTTTGTCTGCTTTCCCATGAATGGGACAGCGGAAGAACATTTATTTAATAGTTTGTTTTCGATTTTTAAATTGGTCCCTGGTTTTTTTTTTGTTTCCAATTTTTTTTAATGTTGGGGACATGTGGTATCATCATTGCCTATTGGGAATTTAATTCCTAATGGAAAAAAAAATATACCCATCAGAGAATAAGTGGCAATGACATTCGGCAGAGACTCTACTAAATCAAGAAATCAAGACCAATGATTTAGGCTAAAGTAGCAATCGGTGTTTTGTCCATTTTGCAAAGGCACACATTGCAAAGGACAAACATCTAGTCGACAATGGAGCGATTCCCACGTAATTCTCGTTCTTGATGTGGGAATAATAATGTTTGGTTTTGGCCATTGACGTGGGAATAATTCGGACCATCAATTCTTTATCTTGTTTAAAAAAACGATTCTGATGATCAGTGGGTCGGTCATCCACGCATCTAATCGCTGAAAATCGTGTTGATAAATACAAAATTTTCCGGTTATTTTAAGTATTAAATCGTTTCTTCTTCATTCCCTGTACATACCTGGGGATATGCATAGCAGCTGTCCTGCGAATTGAAGTAGCCATTCATCTTTAGGACATCATGATCTAGGATGGATTGAATCACATGCAATGTGTGCGAGATTATGAATTTTTTAATGACTTTCGTATTCCAATTTAAGAAAATCCCATCTAGGCTGATTTGTTCTTCAAGTGTCGGTATGACTTCCATAAAACTTGCACAAGCCTATGTCTCCAATGCCATTACTAAAGTTAAATCCGAATAAGTTTTTAAACTATTTTATCTTAACTTTGGAACGTAAAATATTTGGGTATTTCCATCTTGTTAAGAAAGAAAAATATACAATTTGAAACAAGAGATGTGGGACTTACGGGTATTATCATGTTAAAATAAGACTTTGGTACGACTTCTATAAAGCTTGTGCAAGTCTACGCCTACAATACCATTACCAAAGTTGAATTATATGCCCTTTCACGAGTCAAGTTTCCGATCAATGAACTCCATTGAACACGAAAGAACACCTGCGTCCCCGTCTCCTCTTGTCGCCATGTCACGTCATGACTGCTTTCTAGTACCTTCAAACACATTAACGGTCCAGCCCGACCATCCGAGCTCAACCACATCGAAACCCATCAAGGCTAACCCCTAGAGCAGGACAGAGTTGCCAATCTCTTGTTCATGCGAAATTGCCCGCGTGCTTTGCACAAAACTTAATTAAACAAGCTTATGTTCTCATGATGCTTCAGTTCATCCATTTAATATTTCTCTGCTAGGATATAAGTTATCATTCACCTTTATCTGTGGTCAATTGGATATATCAAATGTCTTCTCTCCTCATGATTGGACAACTTTGTTGTATAAACGGAGGGGGAAATCTAAACAAGGCGTTGCAAGAAAAAGAACATGTGAGTCGAGACGAGACCTCCTTTCTCAAGATTGTTGGTGCTTAGCCAGCATAGGGGGACTATAACTTCTACTTCTGGGACAAATACTCTCTCTCGATCTACATTGTCAGCTGCATGCAGATAGAGGGGACATGGAATGTGGAGAACGAAACGATATATTGCATTTCTTGCGTAGTTCATACATACAGGTTGTGTGCTTTTTCTTTCCCTGGCATTGTCCAGGATCAGTTCCTTCCTGGGACCCTGTCGGTTTTGCAAGCACTCGGCCAGAGAGATATTTCCACAACAAGATCAATATGTACAGATCAGTCATGGAATGATGATTACTCTCATGAATGATTCCGCGACTCTAAGCCAAGAATTTCAAACTAACATGACATTGACGCGAAGATCGCTGATTAGCATGAATACCACCAAATCATCCAGAAATACAGTAGGAATATCTGGTACTTCGAGCTACAATTTATAGGATACCTCTGATTTTACAATTACAAACAAGAAAGTTGATTGACCAGGATAAGTTTGATAATTAATTAGTGTTTTGCCGGTTTTGGTTCTTGCAATGAAAATCTTTTACTGAACGGTACGTTTCGGTTTTATTAGAGGAGACTCAGGTTCCGTGTTGAATCTGGATAGAGGATGTCAAATGCAAATATTATTCCCATTATGTATATTACAACATCGACGAGCAACCATTTTTGAAGATGACTTGATGACTAACAACTTCTCGGAACAAACTATGCCTAGATCTGGTCATTGCAGAGCCTATTTTGACTTATACTTCAGGACTCAAATCTTGCCGGAATTTAATCAACGGCATAGCTTATTTAGGTGTGGAGCTAGAATTTAATCAATAGCAATATCCTTCGATAGGAAACACAATGTCGGAATCTAATTAATGACGCTAGAGTTGTGGCACAACACCAAAATCTAATCAACAATGTTTAACTATAGGTAGATATATGCTGGAATTTAATCAATGACGGAAATTTGAAAGCTATAGTTAAAGTGCGAGAAGGTAAAGATAAAGTAAATGCATTTGTTGTGTTGTTCAGGGAACTTCTTCGTCGGATGGCCTACGATATTTACATGACAACCTTGGCAACCGTTTTTGATTAATCTTTCCTTGAAAGTCGCTTCTAATTTCTCCCACGTTCTCTGCTCCTTCCTTAACCACCTTATCCACATTTTGTTGTTTCTTGACTTGTTGATGATGCTTGGATGACTTGACCAACAAGCAATAACCACTCCTTTAATTTGCCCTTTTTTGCACCAATTGTTCTCACTTGAATCTTGACACCAATTCTACTTAAATTTTACGTCTATAGTAGCATCTCAAGGCCCAAACATGTGGCAATCAACTACCTTACCATCAAACTATGCATCTCCACTTGTAGGCCATCAAGACTTAGCCCAAAGGCTCTTGAAAACCTTGCTCATCCTTCATCTTCGTGACTAATATGGGCTGGATTGCTACTATGGTTGTCCTTATGACCAGCACGTGACAGCGAGGGTAATTTCAAGTGTCAACACCCCTCGTAACTAGTACATGATAACAATGATAACTTTTGGTGTCAACAATTAGAAAAATTCAACGAACAATTTTTGCGGAAATGTTGCTCCTAACTAGGCGTGCAAATCATGCATCAAACCAGTCGGATAGCATAGAAACAACTGAAAAACACTATACAGCCATCAGAGAGATGTTCATACCATCAGACATACTCGTAACCCGAAATCTTTCTGCGAGTACTACGACTCTCCTACAACAGGCATTCGTAGGAAATTGCGATCAGCAGATAACCGGTAAGATCCCACCACGTGTAAATAACACGACATTTTCTCGTTAACTTCTCTGTTCTCTCTGTTCCGAAGTCTCACAAACTGTAGTCCAGCCTACACTTAAGCTTGCGTCTCTGCAGAAGTCTGAAATTTTAGGTGGTGGTTTTCTTATGAAGAAGCATTGAAGCGTAGGGCTTGAGGCATACGACACGAGCATTACGTGTGGACAGTAATCCAAAAGCATTCCAGAAATCCAAATGCATGTTATGACATTCAGCTTTTGAGTTCAGATTGCTTGTTAATTAGAGTTCATATATGTGGGGACGCAGCTGGAGATTGTCGTTTTCTGATCTTCGGGAGTCATCGTACCCACGTCCCGCTCAGCAGGCAAGTCCTGCTGATTTAAGTATTTGGGCCTTCACTGATCCCATGGACCCATTTCGCTTATCAAGGGGCCTTTGTTTTTGGCACTTTGGGCCCTAACAAGCCTTCTGACCCAAGAAAGTCAACATTCAATCGACACCGTTTTGTGATACAAATCAGATACGTCGCCAATGCAACGTGTTCCTAACAAGTAGAGCATCTATTTTTGTAGCGAGATTGTTTTACTGAAAAATTTATGATAAAAAAAGTATATTTTTTATCAAATCGTTTTCAAGGAAAATAATTAATTTTTATTTGTTTGGTAGTGGTGGTTTCCTTCATCTAAGCTTGTCATTTTGTAGTCCATTGAAAACGTTTTCTTTAGATCCATTAGCTTTCCATCCTCCAAATAACCTGAAAGTCAGAAGATGATTTCTCGAAAATAGTTCTCTTCAAACAAATGGACCTTACGTGTTGCATGTATAAGTTGGTAAAGTGAATTTATTTTGCATCATGACATGTACTTTACGAAGGAAATGCATATTTTTTTATATATTTATTACAATATGTGAATTTCAAATGAATCCAACTTAGGACATCAAATAGGTGAGTCGGGTTGGGTCGGATTAAAAATGGTTTGACCCAAATTGACCCATTTAATTCATTGTGATTAATTTATATGCAATATAAATTCAGTAATGCATTCTCTATCTAACCCACATTATCAAGACACATTGATATTAATAAACAAAAACTTTATGCTTCGCGTGTAGTTTGTAAAAGATGAAATTAGTAGTTTTATAAGGTTCCAAAAATGATTTTCAACTTGTCTTTGACTTTTTCTTTATTGCAAATTTTTCGAGTTTCACAATAAAGTATCCAACATTTCTTAAAATCAATAAATCTATAAATATTGACATGTAAAATCATATGTTAATTTTGCGATTTTCTAAAGCTTGAAATGTCATAATTTTTTTTCTATTTTTCAATTTCGAAATAAAGAAGAAGATTATAAGTATAAGATAAAACTAGAAAATAAGTTGCCATACTCGAAACCCCCGACTTGAGCCTGAAGAGAAGTGAAGAGCGAAGCAAATTCCCCTCTCTTTCTCTCTCCCAAAAGTTCAGATTTTTACACGTTCGGACCATCCCTCATTCTTCACTCTTGGGAGGTGAATTAATGCACTACAAAATCCCATTTCTTCACTTGAAGAAGAAGGAGAAGCGGTCCCGTCCTTCGTGCGGATGAGGGTTAACGATCGGACACCCACCGACAATCACGCCTAGTGCGGTTCCAATCGCCACCACGTCGTTGGTCTCCCCACTCCCGTACACTCCATACAAGAATCTCAGGACTCCGTCGGGCTTCCCCTTTTGGATTCTTCGCCTGGTATCTCACAAACCCGACCACTCTGCTCCCCTGCTTTGCCAGATCCCTGAGCAGCACGCGGACCTCGCCGATGTGATTGTTGCTGAACATCACGACCTAGTGGCACGGATTGACATGTAGGAAGGTGTGGTCGAGGTCCTGGAGGGAGATCTCCCCAAAATGGTTCGGCTTAGATGCCATCAAAAGACTAGATTCCACTAGTAATCCTTTGAAAGGTTACAATGTAGCTCATGCTTCTTCTACCCAAAGCTAGTGAGCATTACTACAATGCTGGTACATTTCTTAATAGAGATTACAATCAATAGATCACTCTCAGTAACCGTGAAGTACTCTCACGGAGTAGTATACGTGTTTCGAAAGAATTAAGTTTAATCGTTCTCATGATTCTAATTTTCTTTCGCATTTGATCTTCTCATATAACCTTTGTGATCCATATCAATGGTCAGAAAATTTTCAAGATGATCAATTTAACTATTAAAAAAAGTTCCACAATCACCGAGACATTTAGTTTCCCTTACAATAAAATCTTCTAGTGACATTATGAATTCCACGAATGGACATGCTCCTATTAGGAAATAATCCTCCTTTAGCAAATTGATTAACGATGGATTGAATCTCTCTACATATCTATATTTCTGGAACTCCAGGCTTGAGGTTAGCTGTTAATTGTTGGCATGAGCCGATTTGTAGGAGTGATATGTATAGAAAGAAAATATTTATATTTGCGTGAGTTGATTTGTGGGGGTAATGCATATAGTAAGTGAATATTATACCTAATAGGCGCTTGTTACCCTAACAGTACTTGTATGTATATACATAGCCTTATAAAGGAAAAAAATATTCTGAAATAATAGTGATCTATTTTTCAACATGGTATAAGAGCAGGAACCCTAGTTTTCTCCACCTTCTTTCTACCGGATCAAATCGCCGCTGCAACTCTAGGTTTTTCTTGTGCTGTCGCCGCATCGACCAAATCAGATCACTGCCGTAGCATTGACTTGTGCTGTTGTCGCACTAATCTGACTTGACCAGAAATTCCTTTGTGAAGGAATTGTGATTGGCAACCATGACAAAGCTAACTGATGAGGTACTTCATCAAGACCAAGGGGAGAACTCAACAACTGATTCTCTTCAAGAGAATCTTACGATGAAGCTAACACAGATTTTGACTCAAAGTTCTACTCAGGTATCAACACAATCCCAGGAGCCATCCACTGCACAAATCTCAGTCAAATTGGATGGATCAAATTATGGATTGTGGTCTCAAGTGGTGGAGATGTTCATTTCCGGTAAAGACAAGTTGGGTTATATTAATGGTGATCTCCCTCAGCCCTCACCTACCGATCATCAATTTCGAAAGTGGAAGACTGGGGATGCGATCGTGAAGGGGTGGCTAATCAACTCGATGGATCCTGCATTAATAGGAAATTTTATTCGCTTCCCAACTGCGAAGATGGTATGGGACTTTGTTGCAACAACCTTTTTTGATGGAAGTGATGCCTCCCAAGTTTATGACTTGAAGAGGTGGGTGACTCGGATGAGACAAGGTGGAGAGACAATTGAGTCTTATTACAATAATCTTCAGGGTTTGTGGAGGGAGATCGACTTCCGTCGTCCAAACCCAATGACATGCCCAGCTGATATTAAGCGGTACAATCTTGCCATTCAGGAAGACCGAGTGTATGTCTTCCTTGATGGGTTGGACGATCGTCTAGACAAAGTGAGAGCGAATGTTCTCCAAATGCAACCATTCCCAACCGTCGAGCAAGCATATGCACGGATTCGTAGGGAGGATATGAGACAGCCAGTGATGCTCACCCACATTGATTCCACGTTTGGGTCTGCTGCCATGGTGGCACGAGGAAGCAAGATAGGTGTCCGAGAATCACCAGTAATGCCAACTCTACAAATGAATAAATCAAGAGCTACGCAAGGGGGTGGGTGGATGAATAATGGTTCACGAACTACAATTTCATCTGGAGGATGCTCACACTGTGGGAATGCTAAGCATACTCGAGAGACATGCTTTAAGCTCCATGGTTATCCAGAGTGGTAGAAGGAATTGAAGGCGCGAAAACAAGCCGACGGGGGTACTAACAGTGGAAAAGGGAAGGTTTTTCTTGCTAAGATGGAACCTCAGTTGTCTTTGGTGCCCAAAGTCGAAAGTCAAGAACAACCGGCTACGTCCAATTCAGGTAATATCCAAGGTAATTATGGTTGTGCGCTGGTTCTCCCTAATCACAGTAGTTGTGATGGATGGATTATCGATTCAAGAGCTACGGAGCATATGACCTTTAGCCCGGATGATTTGGTGAGCATTATAGAACCAAGACGATACGGTATCTCAAATGCAAATGGGCATACATACCCAGTGATAGGGGCTGGTGTGGTTGAGGTTTCCCCTCAGTTGTCATTGCCTAATACCTTACTTGTCCCGTCATTGACCACAAAATTAATTTCTGTTGGACAGCTTGCTGAAGATTTGAATTGTATTGTCCTAATGTATCCTCAATTCTATCTTTTCCAGGATATCCTCACGAAGGAGATCATTGGACGTGGTACTAAACGGAAGAGGGGGGGTTGTATTACTTGGATGATCTCAAGTTTGGAAGTGTGCATCAAGTCCGAGGTTCACCTAGCAATAAAGAAAAACATATTTGGCTTTGGCATCGACGATTGGGACATCCTTCATTTTGCTACATGAAAAAGCTATTTCTTGAATTATTTTTGGATCTAAAAGAGTTGGATATTTTGGCTAAGAGCCACCGTGTTTCCTTTCCCATAAGTTTGAATAAGAATAACGTGCCTTTTTCGTTAGTTCACTATGATGTGTGGGGTGCTTCTCCTATTATTGCTATCTCGGGCTGTCGGTGGTTTGTTATATTCATTGATGATTGCACGCGTATGACTTGTCTTTACTTGATGAAAACTAAGGATGAAATTGTTAATGTGTTTAAAGTATTTCACAAGATGGTTCAAACACAGTTTGATGCTAAGCTACAAGTTCTTCGAAATGATATTGGTGGAGAGTATGTGAATCGACATCTCAAGGAGTACTTTCAGCAACATGGTTTCATTCATGAGACCTCGTGTACACAGACTCCACAACAGAATGGAGTGGCCGAAAGGAAGAATCGCCATATTCTTGAGACTGTTCGAACCCTCTTAATTGAGGGACATGTTCCTTCACATTTTTGGGATAATGCTATTGCCACGGCAGTGCATCTCCTCAACCGAATGCCCTCGAAAGTGCTAGATTTCCATACGCCTCTACAAGCACTCTCTGAATTTGTCCCATTGCCATCAGTCTTGACAATTCCTCCTCGTGTGTTCAGATGTGTTGCGTTTGTTCACATTCCAAAGAACCAACGTACCAAACTTGATCCATGTGCTCTACAGTGTGTGTTCTTGGGGGTATGGTACTCATCAAAAGGGCTATCGATGCTACAACCCATCTACTAAAAAAACTTATGTGACTATGGATGTCACATTTGTTGAAGGAGAGTTCTTTTACCCGAGTACCAATTATACCTTTCAGGAAGAGAATTGGCTAGAAAGGGAGAATTGGTAGGAGATTATTGCTGGGGTTATACCCAAAGAAAGAGACGCGGTTGTTGGGGGTGGTGGTAGTGTCGATGATAGCTCTAACATTGGTGATAACGGGGTTAGGCAGGCTATAATTGATGTTGGAGCAACCATGGGTGGTGCTGGCACGACTGGTGTTAATGGTGGAACTGTTGAGCAGGTGACAAATGGTGCTAGTACTGATGAATTCGTGACGGGTGTAGCTATAGAAGCCTCACAAGATCCGACAAAGGGCGAAATACTCATACGTGAACAAGTTGAACAGCCCCCTTCCCCTCCAGTACCCGACTAAGTTCGTGCGGATTTTCCTGAGGTAATCTCATCTACTGCTTCTAGTTTGTTTGATGAATCTAATATGTCAGAAGAATATAAATTACCTTTTAGGGATAATCGGGGAAAGCCCCCAAATCGATACTCACCAGATGCTGGAGAAAAGAGATCGAAATATTCCATCGCAAATTATGTCTCAACATGAAGGTTATCTAAACCATTGAAGCAGTTTGTGTTAGCTGTATCTTCGGTTCAAATTCCGAATGGAGTATAGGAAGCTTTAGAGGATCCGCAGTGGGTTCAGGCTATGGAAGAAGAGACGAAAGCATTGAAAAAAAATAGAACGTGGGAATTGATGGACTTACCTGAGGGAAAGAAAACAATGGGATGCAAATGGGTGTTTTCTGTCAAATATAAGGCGGATGGGTCCATTGAACGATACAAGGCAAGGTTGATAGCGAAGGGGTACACGCAGATGTATGGAATTGACTATCAAGAGACTTTCTCTCCTGTTGCAAAACTTAATACCATTAGAGTTTTGGTGTCTCTTGCAGTTAATTTAGACTGGCCACTATATCAGTTTGATGTGAAGAACGCATTCCTCCATGGTGACTTGGAGAAGGAGATTTATATGGATGTACCACCAGGATACAAGTCTTCCTCACATCCAGGTATGGTTTGCAAATTAAAAAGGTCCTTATATGGTTTGAAGCAATCACCAAGGGCTTGGTTTGGTTGGTTCAGTGTGGCAATGAAGAAGTATGGGTACAGACAGAGTGAGTCGGATCACACCTTGTTTTTTCGACGACAAGAAGGGAAGATAGCTGTATTGATTATCTATGTTGACGATATAATCATTACAGGGGATGAAGTGAAAGAAATCACATCACTCCAAAGGAGGCTTTCTAGAGAATTCAAGATGAAAAACCTGGGAGAACTGAGGTATTTTTTGGGAATAGAGGTATCAAGATCAAAAGGGGGAATATTCCTGTCTCAAAGGAAGTATGTACTAGATTTGTTGGCAGAAGTAGGAATGCTAGATTGTAAGCCAGTGGATACCTCAATCGTGGAAAATCATAAACTTGGAGAGTATCTCGATCAAGTACCTACAAATAAGGAGAGATACCAAAGGTTAGTGGGGAAGTTGATCTACTTATCGCATACGCGTCCAGACATTACATACACGGTAAGTATCGTAAGTCAATTCATGCATGCTCCTAGTGAAGACCATATGAATGCTGTGATGAGAATAATTCGGTATTTGAAAGCGTCTCTAGGGAGAGGGTTAAAATTCCTGAGGAATGGTCATCTTGGAATTGAAGGTTACACATACGCGGACTGGGCAGGGAGTGTGTACGACATGAGGTCAACTTCAAGGTATTTTACATTTGTGGGGGGGGGGGGAATCTGGTCACTTGGAGAAGTAAAAAACAAAAAAGTGGTGGCTTTGTCGAGTGCAGAGGCAGAGTTTAGAGGGATGGCCAAAGGGCTATGTGAGCTTTTGTGGCTTAGAAAGCTGATGTCCGAATTGGGATTTCCTCCTAGATCCAAGATTAAGCTCTTTTGTGATAACAAGGTAACTATTGACATATCACATAATCCTGTGCAGCATGATCGGACCAAACACATTGAGGTTGATCGTCATTTTATTAAGCAAAATTTGGATGCAAAGATAGTTCAATTCCCATTTGTGAGGTCTGAAGATCAGCTAGCAGATATATTGACAAAGGCAATCTCGAGCAGAGCTTTCTATAGCTCACTTGACAAGTTGGGCATTAGCGACATTTATACACCAACTTGAGAGGGAGTGTTGGCGTGAGCTGATTTGTAGGAGTGATATATATAGAAAGAAAATATTTATATTTGCGTGAGTTGATTTGTGGGGGTAATGCATATAGAAAGCGAATATTTTACCTAATAGGCGCTTGTTACCCTAGCAGTACTTGTATGTATATATATAGCCTTGTAAAGGAAAAAAATATTCTGAAATAATAGTGATCTATTTTTCAACATTAATATTTTTGAAGAATTTGATTATTCTCAAAAGGAGAATCGAGTCCTTTAAATATGATGTGCATTCATTCGCAATGCACATTTCTCCCAAGTGACATAGAGAATCACTACTATTGACAACTTGAAAGTCTATCAAGGCTTCCTGTTATTTGTTGGCTTGCAAGCCGCTATCCACATTATTATCCCATGTACAAGTATGACCATATGAATTGCTCATCATGTCACAGTACTTCAAAGTCATCATTAACTACCCGTTCCTTTACTTGTTTTCTTTCATTAAGGTCCTTTGAGTCATCTTCGGTCTCTTACTTTATTTCTTAGGCAATAGAGTTCTTTGTCAACCACCCATTCCTTGACTTGTTCTCTTTCATTGAGGCCCTTCGAGTAATCTTCATTTCTATAAGTGGCGATAGAGTTCTCCTTATATTTGTTCAATCGTGTGATAAGTCAACATATACATTTATCCAAAAAATGAATATAACCAAATAGTTTTGTCAATTTCAAAATATCATAAGAGATTTTGGCCTTGTTTGGTTCAGTTTTGCTAAGAGGCTTTCAACCCTGAAAGCCTCTTGGGCAAATGTGAACCCGTTTAGTTCCTTTTTTGGAGAGCTTTGGCCAAATACAATTACATCTTCAAAGGGCTCTAAAGGCCTTTAGCCCAAGGGAGGTCCGAAGTGACTTTGGGAAGTTGTATCTTGCAAATGCAAGTTGCATTGTTCATCTTCTCCGAGAAGTCGACGAGGCTGACAACCACCGGCCAAGGCGTCCACAACCCAGGTGACCGTCGGCCAAGGCATCCCAGACGCTGGTGACCATCGGCCAAGGTTGCGTGACCCAGGCGGTGGTCACTTGTGCGACCCCGATGGTGTTCGCCTGGGTCGCGAGCCTAGGCGACGGAGGTGGCCGTCGCTTGGGTCGCGAGCCCAGGCGACTGTCGCCGTTGCTGTCACCTAGGTCACGAGCCTAGGTGACCGTCGTCGTCGCCATTGCCTGGGTTTGCGTGACCCAAGCAACGGCGATACTGTTCGGCAGCTAGATCTGGCCGTCGGAGGTAAATAAATTAAAAAAAAATTACAAATTTTTTATTAAAAAATAAATTTCGTCAAAGTGCTTTACAAAATGTAATGTTTACCAAACGGTATTTAAGCCAAAGTTGCTTCGCACTGCAATGAAAAATTTTATTTTAACAAACGGTATTTGCATTTCGGAAAATCCCTTCAGCCTAAGGATACTTGCATTTTCCTAAGGCCATTTGCCCAAAGCCGAACCAAACGGGCCCTTTCTCAATAGGATTGCATCTCTTGCTTTCACTTGTGGTCGTTGTTGCATTCCTTAATATAGGATTGCATCTCTTGCTTCCACTTGTGGTCGTTGTTGCATTCCTTAATGATAGGATCCGTTGTTGGGTTCGGCCGAGCTTCTTGTTGGGGTCATCACTAATGATGGAGGCTAGAGCGTATACATGCGGTGTCGAAGATGCCAGTGATAGGATGTTTGATGCCAATCGGCTGGGATCAAAGAGGAGTTCACTAAGGATAGAGACCGGCGATGTGATAATTAGTGGAGAAAAGAGGAGGAAGCGAGTTTCAAGAGGAACTGCAAGTGAGTTGGGCTTTAGATCTATTAACATTCACATTTATTGGATTTTATTACTCAAATCTACATCAACCCATTTAACAAAATTTAGCTAACTCATATTACATAATCCATCATATATGGAATAATTAACGAATCTTCAACCCATCGGGACACCTCTAATCCAATTTAGATATTCACACTCATATGTAAAGAGAGATAAGAGGTTAACGGGGTCAACCGTTGACCAACTGACAAGTCCACCTCTACCAAAGGTGAGCGGAGGATCTCGATACAAAATGCGCAACGAGGACTTATGCTCGAGGTTCTAATTGTTTGGATTTTGGGTATTTTGAGTAGGGTATGTGTATGATAAAGTCACGACATTAACCAAGGCTAATTTGGAGTCCGACATTGACAAAGTACCCGAGCATGGAAACACTCATTTGAATATGGGGAAATTGCAAACAGATCCTCAAGCGGACTCGTTTTCCCGAAATGCCCACTAAACTCTGAGTTCGTCTCAAAATAGCTCGTGTGCTCGACCGATTTGTATCAGAAAGCTAGACTGAATGGAAAAAAGTGGTCGGCCATGGTGCACGTGCACCGTTCCGGGCCGATCGCGGAAGGTATCTTCTATAAAAGAATAATAATAATAACGAACAGCTACCTCATTTAAAGTGGTGGAGCGGTGGAGTCCATCCTTCCCCCTACTGTTATGTGGCCTGATGGCATTCGGTAGACATCTTAATGAGCCTCAAAAGTTAGCACGACTAACCCGTTTAACTACATATATAAACACACGTCTAACCTCAACACTCAAGCGCACTAAATGTACGGCGTATTTATGGTTATTGCAAAAAGACAAGTTCCTCTCAAGTCTCATGGCCGGACCAACCGGTGGTCCTGATGAATGAAAGCTGCCTTTGATTGGCCTATGATCCTAGAGGCCACCCCCCCTCACCCTAGCCCATATCCATGCGATCTTTATTCATCTTAGTAGGTCTTCTAATCAAACACAATTTTGATCGATTCATTCTTCGTCTCCAATGCAATCCTTTCACTTAATGTCTCAAGCTTCGGACAAAAAATCGTTCTCTTATGTGGGACTATACATGTCAAAAGCGCTTCATGCCGTGATTCGCTCCATGTTCTTCGACCCAACACATGAATGCATCTCATCAATCGGTCATACCATGTCCATACTCTAAATCAATCTCTATCTAGTCATGGTTGTTAGATTTCGAACTCGAAACGAGATATGGACAATCAATTTCTATCAAGTCATGGTGGTTAGATTTCAAGTAAATTCATGTGGGGTTTCCTTTTATTCAATATGGGTAATCTCGAAGTTTGGTCCGATAAAGCCAGGATCAAGCGTGGCCATCATTTCCCCTCAAAACATGCTGTATCTTTCCGGAGTTCGTCGCAATTCGAGGGGGAAATGAAAGGAAACTATCGGAAATACCGGGGTCGGGTCAAGGTAGAAGAGGGCCTCACGGAGACATAAATTACGTGAACTGGCAAGAGCTGCCCACTTTACGTCACCATTAAAGTTTTTAGGGCTTGTTTTCAGTCTCTATGGACCACAGGAAAGACACTTAAATTTTGTGTATGGTCGTCATCAGTAAACCCCAACTGGATGTCCACTCTCCTCAGCTGCCCTCGTTGGTCAGACAGAAGCCCCACTTCTTTTTACCCACGACATTTATAGAATTTTGTAATCAATAGAGTTATGGGACAAGTTTGATAGGCGTCTTCGACATGTGACATCAGTTACGATGTGTCCACCCACGATTTTTCTACGTGATTTTGTAGACCGATTTGGTTGACCTTTGCTTTTGTAGCCCAACATGTTTGTTCTATAGATTATATTAGGGGAAATTACTTAAAAATCCTAAACTTATTTTAATAGTGTCATCATAATCATTATCTTTTTTTTTTCCAATCCAGTTCTAAATCTTTTGTAATTATATCAACTCAGTCAATCACTGGTTGGCACTAATGTGGACATCAACCATTCGATCAACGCTGACGTGGTAATTTTTTAAATAATTTTTTGTTTTGAATTTTTTAATTAATTTTTTCCTTTTATATTTTCTCTTTTTCCTCCTTTGGCTTCTCTTTTTCCTCCTTTGAGTGAGGCTAGCCTCGTTATGGCCTTGCTGGCCGCAAGGCACAGTGCTACAAAGAACTTCCCTCCCAAAAAGAGTTGAGCTTCTTTGAATGAGCAAACTCACTTTGAACTCGAACCACTGACACTATAAGCTCAATTCAATGTGAGAATTTCAGAGACGATTAGGGTTTCGAGCTCATAGGGTTTCGAGCTCATGGCCATGGAGGACAAGTGGGAGTACGATCTGGCATACAATAAGGGGGAGGACAATGATAGTGTACAATGAAGGTGGCCAAGGCCTAGTGGTTGACAAGCCTCATCGAAGCCTCATTGGCTACTACAGGGAAAAGAAGTTAAATGAGGAAGAAAAGAAAAAGGAAAAGGAAAAAGAAAAAATTCAAAAAAATCTATTAAAAAATTTGTGATGTCGGCGTTGGCCAGCGTATATGTCAAGCCGAGCTGCCAAAATTGGTTGGATGGACTAAATTAGTATAATTGCAAAATATTTAGAACAAAATTAGCTAAAAAAATTTATAACTAAATTAATACAATAACAATAAATTTAAGACTTTTTTTGGGTAATTCTTTCGATTATATTACAAACGTAGTCGGTCCAAGAGAAAAGAAACTTGTAACGCTGAGCCAAGTGTGCGGTCTTGGACTTCATGATTACTATAGTAGAGTCCTCCCTCCTAAAGCTTATATCATGGTATAAGCCATGGAGGGTGCTTCGAGATCAGAACTTTTTTTATGGAATGGTAATTAGATAGAACTAGAAAGGACACGCACGCCGAATTTCGTAACCGTGGTGGGCTTTTGGTAAAGTCCGCTGGTCGCAAGGTCATCCACGTTCATTTGCCTACTAAGGTCGATGTCCTTCTTACTTTATAGGAGTACGCTAGCGTGCGTAGATTTGACTAACTTTCGATTCGGGATTAATTTAGCACAGTAAAATAAAGTAATTTGACCATGTCCTGCCGCTCTGCTCTCATCCATGACCTAATGCCTCCCCAACTAAAAGAATAAAAAAAGGAAAAAAGAAGAAGAGAGTAAACAATCTGGAAACATGCACCCACCGCATATTGAAAAAATTTCAACGATCTCGAAACATGCAGCCGACAAAGTATTTAACATTTTCCGCAGCTGAAATCAAGTACGTGGTTTACTTCAAACCTAATCCTCCGAAATGCTTCGGTCATCACGATTCACCATATTTTATCGGGTCTTATTAATGGCTGCCATCGGCAACACTTATCAATCGTTTTTATCAAGAAAAACAACATTTTTAGGGCATTGATTATGAATAACATGGAAAAAGATTGCCACCGAAAACACACACCCGTCATCAAGAAAATCAAGATTTTTAGGGCCGTTAGTGGTGCATGTCGCGAAAAAGATCGTACCTAAAAAAAATAACCCCCGACTTTCCTTAGATAGGTGCCCCTGAAAGCACGTTAATAAGAACCCTATTCTAAAGGGCAGCTCCATTCGCGAGTTCTCTCTTACAAAAAGCTCATTGGGTCGTCTTCGTCAACTTTGAGAAATTTTCTCTCTTTTTCTGCATATAAATAATGGTACAAATCAAAGAGAACTACCAACTCCGCCCACACTTTTCAAACGAAAAACCCCAAAAGAATCCGCAAATCGCTATGAGCCAAGAAACTAGAGAGAAAGACTAGGGCTTCTAATTCCAACTGCGAACCCTATGGTCTTGCCCCCTCGCCATTTCTCTATACCATCGTCGTCGGCTTCGTTTTCGGATCTTGAATTTTCGACAGTTTTGCCGAGTCTCGCCCCCTCAAGGAGGAACAGAAAGGAATGAAGCAAAGCCGAGAGACCACGCTCCGAGCAATGCTGAGCGACGCCCGCCACTGCGATCAGCCGCCGCCGCCGCCCCAGAAGTCGCTCCAGATCAAGCAAGAAGACAGCTTCTTCAGCAAGCTGCTGTCGAGAGAGAGCTCGAGGGTGAACTCGTCTTCGAGGGTGTTCTACTATGGAGGAGCCCCGCGCGCGGTGCCGTTCCAGTGGGAGTCCCAGCCCGGGACTCCGATCCGGGACTTTGCAGAGCCGGCGGCGGACGCCGGCTCGTCCTTCCCTCCTCTCACGCCGCCTCCCTCGTTGTACTCCAAGTTGAAGTCGAGAAGGTTCATGCAGAGCAAGAACGTGGACGGACAATCTAAACCCAAAAAGGTTTCGACGAAGAGCAACGTATTTTCGAAGATCAATCACAACACGAAGAAGACGCGCCACGTTTCGCAGTCGTCGTCGGGATCATCGACGTCTTCCACATCCACATGGTCGACTACATCGTTCTCTTCGCCATCAGTGACCTCGGCTTCTTCGACGGAGTCCAAATTTAATAGGCGAGACACGTCTTGCGCTAGGTCCTCTCCGGTGCATTTCGGGTTGGAGTATGCCGACGACCATGACGACGAGGAAGAAGAGGAAGAAGATATGTTCGAACTGCCAGTCTCGGCGATGAGATTACGCGAGAGGAGAACGTTCCTACTGAAGCTCCGAAGTTGCTATCCCGTGGCTAAGATGAAGAATACCTTCTGCTTCATTATGGGACATGGTTCAGGTCAAGGTAGTGTATAGAGCCAAGAGATGTTCTATTTGTTTAACGTTCTGGTTCTTCTTGCAAGCCATGTATGGGATTATCGATGTCAAGTTTAGTGTGTTGCACGGTCCATCCAGCAATTGGAATTGGAGTTAGATTTCCTTTCGCTTATGTTTTAAATAAGGAATTAATCTTTATTATCATGGTTATTATTTTTGCGTTCTTCATGACATATTTGATGGGCAAGCTGAGTCAAGTCACTCCGTCCTTCGACCCTCCAATACCCTCCAATTTACGTACACATGACCCCACTAATGATTTAAAAGGTTCGATACGAATTAGGTAGACTTCGGACAAGATTTTTAAAAGCGTTGTGGGTGGTCTTGTCCTGCCCTCTCAACGACCCCGCGATATAAAGGCCCAATTTATACGCTTTCATGTAGTCCGCCAATCATGTTTAAGATCAAGGAAGGGGGAATGCAATCCTTTTCGGCTGGCCAGATGTAGATGTTTTCGCACCATCAAAAGTCAGCAGAACATCAAAGACCCGTCAAGGGGGGAACATCGTAACATGGTTGCAAAGTATAGTACTCCTAGAAGATGGTGGGTTGAGGGCACATCTACTTGTAGGTGTGATAAGCTGGCCACCCTATGAGCATATTCCTTCGCTTCTCGACGGACATAAACCACCTTAAAGGAGTCGAAGGAGGATGCTTCCAAGGTTAATATTCTCGAAAATCGGCGGACACGGAGAGTCCCATCATACCCTTGTCATGTTCCATACCACTTGTGACGAGTTTAGCATTAGTTTCCCCAACTATTTTTTTTTCGTTGCATCTGCTGAGCCAGCCCAACCCTCTCTAGAATTGGGAAGAATTACTAAAAAAATCATAAATTTATTATAATTATATCAATTTAGTCATATTTTTTTTAGCCAATTCAATTTTAAACACTTTGTAATTGTGTCGATTCAATCAATCTGACTAAATTTGGCCGATCGGCACCGGCCGTTTGGCAATTACAGACACGGCAATTTTTTAATAATTTGATATTTTTTGTTAATTTTTTATTTGATTTATTTCCTTTCTCTTTTTTTTGCTCTTCTTCCTCTTTGGCTTCCTTACCTGTAGTCTTCGGCAAAGCTCCAACGAGGCTCGCCGGTCATTGGGCGAGGGCCATGAAGCCCTTGCCAGCCATCGGCAAGGGCCCCAAAGCCCATCCACCCTCGTCGGTGGCCTCACCCTAGCCTTGCCATGGGCAAAGGTCGCTATGGCCTCGCTAGCGATGGGTGAGGTCGTCTTCACTTGCGGCAAGGCTAGGGTGAGGTTTGGTGAGGGTCGTGACCTTTGCCGACGGTTGGTGAGGGATTTGTGGTCCTTGCCGAGAGGCTCACCAGCCACTATAGGAGAGAAGAAATCAAAGAAGAAGAAGAGAAAAAATAAAAGGAAAAAGAAAAAGAAAAATAAAAAATTAAAACATTTCCACGCCAACCTGCCAAATTTGGTCTAATGTACTAAATTAACATAATTGCAAAAGATTTAGTATTGAATTGAAAAAAAAATTAGAATTGAATATGCATAATTATAATAAATTTAAGATTTTTAAATATTTCTGTCCTAGGCAGCAAAACCTCTCACCCACCTCCACCACAAGCGAGTCTCACCGGGTGACCACGAGCCACAACTCACAAACCAGCATGTAGCGTTGCACGATTACCATGAAGCGTCACTAGGAGTCTAAATTCCAATTCCTAGTATCTTGGTCAATCAAAAACTTGACCCTCGACTCTCCATCAACCTCTGCCTGGTCCCCTCTTATCAAATGATTACCGACCACCCCTGGGTTCCCTTTGTCTTTCCACACCTTGATGTCTTCACCAATGACCGCCTGCCATAAAGCACGTTACTTCACTTTTTATTTCCCTTCCATTATGCTAGACCACCTCCTTAACGCTCTAGCGCCCTTTCTAGCATCGAAAAAGTTTGACATTATGGAGTCTCTTAAGCCTGATGTTTAATACTCATAATCTCCACCGCTGGTTAAGCAAACACGACAAAGAATCAGATATAAGAATGAAGAGATGAAAGGGATAAAGGATGGCCCTGCCTTATGCCTCTAGAAAGATGAGTAATACTAGTTTCCTTCCCATTTATGACAATTCTACAGCTTACAGATCTAAACAAGACATAATCCAGTCGATCCATTTAGAACAAAATCCTGATCTCCTCCGAACCTCTTCTAAGTAATCTCATCCCACCATGTGAGGACCGATTTCTCTTGATTTCAAATGGTGGGAAACCTCACGAGTAATGGGAATGTTTTCCTGAATTCACCTACCATTTACAAATTGATTTGAAGATATAAGAGAAGCCAACAATGGTTTCTATCTATTAACGAAGATTTCAGAGTGTTTTTGTATGTAGACAAGTGTACAGAATCCTAAAATTTGTTGTAAATGTGCAATTGATAAGAATTGTAATTAAATTTTAAAATTATCAAATCGATATAATTAAGTTATTCTGTTAACTCCGTTCAATTTGGTTAATGGAAAATATATATATGTGACATTTTTTACTATTTCCTCTTTTCTACATGGTGCTGATATAACATATATATCATGAATAAGACTAAAACGATATTGTTTTGGTCTAAATATGATTTTTTTAATTTAACTATTATTTGAATTAGATTTTAAACCCAAAAAAAGAGAATTAGATTAAAAGAACAAATTAAATTTTAAAAAAGAAGAAGGAAAAAAAAAGGAAGGCAAATCAACGGTGGCCCTTACCACCGCCCCGTACCAACATCGAGAAGGTGGTGGGGTATGGCTGGCCTCGTTGACCTTTGGCTTCCTTGAGATCATCACGGGTAGCAGTGAGGGCCCCACGAGGAAAATATGTTATTTTAACTATTTCTGTCATATTTTTACCACGTTAATGTCACGTATTACTACGTTAATGTCACATATGAGAGAGAAAGTAATAAAAATGTCACAACGGCATTTTTTATTAGCTAAATTGAATGAAGTTAATAAAAAGACTTGATTAAATCAATTTAATAAATTTTATAATGTGATTATAATTTTTTTTTTATAAATTTTACGATTTAATTGTAATTTTGCTCTAAGTTATAGATTTCCAATGCATTTAATCTTTTTTGTATATAAAATTATTAATGTGTTGAAGTGGACGGAGAAAATATTAGGTGAATATCATTAATGAGACGTCCATTAATTAGCTGCCACGTTTCCCTGTGGAGCCATCAATTTCAAGTTCTTTCTCGCCTCCGTTACTTCCCTCTGGTCCGTTAACCTCTCTCTCCCATCCCCTGCCTCTTCCTTCCTTCCTGCACCACGCCATAAATCAACAAACGCTTAAACTCCATTAACAAGCTCCGCAAACTAAGATGCGCACAGCAGGATGATACAAGGAAAGTTCTTAGGCAAAATCCCTTAAGCTTTTACAGTTGATTAGGAATCAAAGTCAAAGTTAAAGCTCAATTAAATTTCTTTCCCGAGTCCTCTGTTTCTTTCGCAAACAAATCTCGAGGTTATCGAATGAAACGAAAGGTCAACCTGCTTCAGGTTGCAGAAACCTTCGTAAACTCACGCGCAACCTCGAAAAAAACGCAAACGCCTACACAACACCTCGGAGAAACCCTAAGCCCCAGCCTTCACCTCTCTCACTGTCGTTCCTGAGAACACGAAGCACGACGACGCGATCGCCAGGTTCAGCGACCTTGACCCAAAGCGCACGTCGGCAGCTCCCCTGCTCTGCAAGCCCGACGCCGCCCACCACCGTCCCGTCTCCAGAAGCTTCGGTCGGAAGCTCTACGGCAGTGACTTTGGCCAAAGCTGTACAACTTGGACGCCATGAGAGAGAGCGAGAGAAAGATGCGGAGGTGAAGTTGAAAAATGGAATTAATGGGTTCGCTTGGACACGTGGCATCCGATTAATGGAGTGTCTCAGTCATTAATTGTGTCAGTGATGACGTCAGAAGACGGTGCACCTAATATTATCTGGTTGAAGAAGCAGAGATGGCTTGTAGCAGGAGAACCTTTTAGTACTACCAGAAGTGACGGTGATGAAAAGACTGATGTGGAAAAGAAAATAAGAAAGACGGAAGCGCAATGGAGATGACGGTGGCGATGAAGACGAAGACGATCTTCCAGCACAAACTCTCATGCTCCAAGAGGGAGAGAGGCTCCCACCAGGTGCGCACCCCAACCACGAGAGCAAAGCACTCGTGTAGTCCCGAGGGTTTGCATTTGTTTCAATAGTGGCTATGTGATTTTTTTTGGTAATATATTTGCCAAAAGCAATTGTGCATACTCAATAATTTGAAGCTTGGATAGGTTCGATTGGGAAAATTTTTATGAAACGGAGAATGTTGGATATACCAAGTTTTCTATAGTCTAAATCCAATTGATAAATAGTAATTTTGGAGATTTTTTTTTTTTTTTTTTTTTTTTTTTTTTTGTTCAAAGGAAATAGCTTCATTAAACTGTTCTTAAGGAAGGATTACATCCATGTTGAAAGTCCAAACATAAAATTTGCAACAAGAGATTGGGGGGACTTGCAATCCAATTGGGTGGAAGAGTGCCAGCTCGATGGGCCTTGGCCACCCAATCGCGGCCTGGTTGGTCTTTCGCGGTTCAAAATTCAGAGTAACATTATGTAGTCGGGCCAACAAATCTCTACAGTCAAGCATGATGGAACGTGCAGCCCATGGTGTCTCCCTTTGGCCCAATATACCCTCAACTACCACCAAACTATCAGAAACTAGTTGGAGTTTAAGTTGAGTTCCCTGTACTTCTCTCCAAGGAGAGTCACGTGTTTTTTCCACCCACAGCAGGGCACTTCGAGTTGTTAGGGCTTCTGCAACAGCAGCTGAAGGAGCTGTGATTTTCTGCACAAATCCAGCGATGAGCACTCCGGTCTTGTCTCTACAAACTCCAGCAGCTGATCCCGCCATCGTTGATCCACACCACGAACAATCAATATTAATCTTCAACATTCCAGTCGGTGGTGGGTTCCATTGTTGCGTGGCGGAGGTGAGGTCAACTCTTTTACAGATCTGTTCGTTGTTCCATCTTTCATACAGCTGGGTCAATATAGTAGCTTCACTAACGATTGGACTGGGGTTGGGTGTGCGTCCTTGAAATACCAGGTAATTCCTCGCCTTCCAAGTCAGCCAGAGGACGCCTGCAAAGAGGGATTTTTTTTGTGAAGAAACTCCAGAAGTGAGGTATGTACATACCCATTTATCGATGCGATTAGTGAGCGTCGGGGAAGTATCTACACCCAATGAAGGAGCTGACCAAATATGCTCTGTCCAGGCACAAAAAAGGAATAGATGCTCTGTAGTTTCCGGGACTTGTCCACAGACGGGACAAAGCGAATCGGGTATTACTTTCCTTCGAAATAGATTTTCCTTAGTAGGAAGACCTTCACTACATAAGCTCCATAAAAAGAATCTGATTTTAGGAAAAGTTTGTAAGTTCCATATTGCTGTCCACAATTTCCTTGGAATTTGGTAAGACGTTGATGCATGACAGGTTGTTTTGGCATTGTTTTGTTCTCTCAACTTGTTGTAGCCACTCTTCACAGCATAAATACCTGAATTGTTTGCTGTCCAAACCAGTTTATCTGGTGTAGGGCTTAGGCTTAGAGGAGTTGCTAGTATTTCTTGCACAATTCGTGGATCAAATGTCTCGTTCAACAATTGAACATTCCACTCCCTTGATTGCTGGATTATTAGATCAGCCACAACGTTAGGATCATTCACATTCCCCGGCCCGCCCAATTTGCCCGATAATAGCCACCTGTCTTGTCGACTCTTATCGTTTTACCATCTCCCACGACCCACTTAATGTCAGGTTCAATCGCGTCTCTACCCGTAATTATACTTTGCCACCCCCAGGAAGGTCTAGAACCCTTGTGAGCATTCCAGAATTCACCACTAGGGAAGTAGAGGCCTTTAAAGATCCTGCTCCATAAGGCTTCTGGAGCCTGGCTGAGTCTCCAGGCTTGTTTCCCTAGCATTGCAATATTAAAATTGACGAGGTCTTTAAAGCCTAAACCCCCATGATCTTTCCTAGTCTTGAGGACATCCCATTTCTTCCAATGAATCCCTTTTTGCCGGACGTTCTGTTTCCACCAAAAAGCAGCAATTCTTCGTTCAATCGCTCTACAAATGGAGGTCGGAATTTTAAAAATTGACATGGCATATTGTGGTAATGCCTGTACCACTTGTTTTAACTAGAATCTCCTTACCCGCCTTTGATAATAGCTGCTCTTTCCACCCCTCTAACTTGCTGTCAACCCTTGTTAAAATCCAGGAGAACATTTGTTTCTTTGTCGACCCCAGTCTGAAGGTATGCCCAAATATTTACCTGTTTTCTCCATAATCGGCACTCGTAGTTGTGTTGCTAAATTCTGTTTTAACACTTGAGGACAACTGTTGCCAAAAAAAATACCCGACTTATTTAGATTAATGGCCTGACTGAAGCGAAACAAGATTGATTCAGAATATTGGCCACATTCTGAGCTTCTCGACTGTACCATCAAGGAAGAGAATAGCATCATCGGCAAACAGGAGGTGTGAGAGAACTGGGCAATGAGAGTTTAATTTAATGCCCTTTATAGTACCTTCAACCAAAGCTCTATTCATCATGAAGGACAGAACGTTAGACATGATAATGAATAGATAGGGGGATAGTGGGTCTCCCCGTCTAATTCCCCTTGTAGGTTGGAAACTGTCACAAGACTCACCATTGACCCTCACACTAAAAGATACTGAGGAAATGCAATATTTGACCAACCGAACCCACTTTTCGCAGAAACCCATTTTCAGCATACAATCTCCCAAGAAATCCCACTCCACTCTATCGTAGGCTTTTTGCATATCCAATTTGAGTATAGCATGGAATTTCCGCTTTCTCTTTACTACCCTTAATTGATGTAATACCTCTTGAACAATGAAAATATTATCTTGTATCTGTCGTCCCCCCACAAATGCACTTTGTTCAGGAGATATGACTTCTGGAAGCCAGGGTTTTAGTCTATTTGCCATAATCTTTGAAATTATTTTGTAATTGAAATTGCAAAGACTAATGGGCCTATATTCGGAGATACTTTCCGGATTGGCCACTTTGGGAATGAGGGTAATGTGGGTCTTGTTTATATCAGGGTGAAAAGTACCTTGATTAAAAAACGATCGAACCATGTTGAAAATGTCCTCTTGAATAATAGACCGTTGCTTTGGTAGAATAACCCATTCAGACCATCCGGACCTGGTGCTTTTGTAGCCCCCATTTGAAAGACAGCTCTTCTCACTTCTTCTCTAGTAACTTGCGACATCAGAGCCTCATTCATTTCATTTGACACTACTGCAGGGCATTGTTCCAGCACTGGTTGATAATATCTGGACCCAATAGAGGTGTACAAGCCGTTATAAAAATCTGTGATGTGTTGTTTTAGAGTAAGGGGATCTCGGCTCCATTGATGCTCATCAATTTTTAACATGGAAATTTTATTACGTTGTCTCCGCTGAATGGTGGTTGCATGGAAAAACTTGGTATTCTTGTCTCCCCATTTCAACCAAGTGATTCTAGACCGCATACTCCAAAACATTTCTTCTTGTCTCCATAGTGTTTCAATCTGCTCCACTATCCTTTTACGTTCATTCTCCCTCTCTGCTTCACCCCCCATATTTGTTAGAGCTGTAAGTTGACTCCTTAATATCTCAATCTGTGCGTATGCATTTTTAAAATTATTTTGACTCCAGCGCCTCAGCTTAGCAACAACATTCTGGATTTTGCTGATGACATCCACTTGGTTGCCCATAACCTCCATCCAGGCATTTTTAATCACATCCCTACATTCAGGGTTTTCCAGCCCGGTATGCTTCAAATCTGAAAATTTTCTGTTTTTTAACACTGGTGTCCTCAAAAGTCAGAATAATGGGGCTGTGATCCGAGCCAATAGCGGGATAGGCATACAACTCAGCAGCAGGAAAAATGACTCTCCAATCCATATTACTAAAAGCTCGATCAATCCGCTCTTTAACCAGATCAGCCCCTTCTCGATTATTAGACCAGGTAAATGCGCAGCCTTTACTTTCTATTTCCATCCAAGCACATGAGTCTACAAATTCCCGGAAAGCCACAATTCTGTACCTATCAACGCTGCGCCTACCAACCTTTTCCCATTGGTACAATACTTCATTAAAGTCCCTAGACACAGCCACGGACAATTGGTAGACATATTTCTGGCTTTTAAAGTATTCCATAGCCTTATCCTCTCCCTAAATATGGTAGGGCGTGTAGAAAGGATATTTTCATTACAACTCCACTTTGCTAAGATCCTTACACAATACCTCAATAAGCTCCGTGGAATTAAATTCAACTTTGACATCCACCTCTGTATCCCAAAATAGAGCAAGGCCTCCCCCTATTCCTACCGGTTCAACAATAAATGAGGATGTAAAATGAAGACTCTTCCTGGTTCTTTCCACTACCACTTCCTTGTTTTTGGTTTCCATAAGGAAGACCAAATTGGGTCTCTCACGAGCCACTAGGGCTCTTAAATGCTGGACTGTCAAGGGAGAACCCAAACCTTGATGCCGGTTCCGGCTAACAGCTTCATGTTTTCTTCGGTGGCTTATTTGGGCTAGCCACCAAAGCCCCTTCTTGGACCCCTTCCCACACCTGGATTGGTGTATCCAACAGGTTCTCTTCATCAAAAATAGTTTGCATCGCTCCTCTTTTTTCATAGGGAGAAAAACGTTTCTGTTTTTTTGCGACTTGTTTCTTCTTGTTTGCCTTTTCTAATTTCAGATGCCCAGTTTCGAAACTCCAATTTGTTAAAAGGCTACTCTGGTCCCAGCTATCCTGTACTTGCTTCCCTTTGCTTAGGGGTATATTTTTCGACTAACTGATGTGGCTGTGGAGTATAAATAACCAAAGCTTGGTTCCTATCGGCCACGATGTCATTGTCCATATGCCGGTTTGTTGGGGGTACAGGAGCTTCGGGCTCCATCTCATCTTCTGCTATGGTGAGATCAATGTCCCCATAAAATGTCTTCCAACATGGACTAAGTTCCCTTACCTCCGCTTTGAGCCAAGATCCATATTTGCCAGGCTTATCCTGGGCTAAACCAGTCGCTTCATAAGGTATTGTTGGGCACAGGCTGGCATAATGCCCTATACATCCACATGAATAACAAAAATGAGGTAGCCTCTCAAATTTAAAATCGATCCACCATTTTTTGCCACCCACATTTATAACAGTTCCCGTTTTGAGGGGATTCGCCAAATTTAATCTTACTTTGGCTTTGCCAATTCTGCGAGAGCTGCTGTTCTTTGCATCAATTCTAATTTCTTCAACATTGCCCAATTTTGCAGCTATCACCCTGATTGAGTTCTCTGTAACAGCAGCACGAGGGAGGCCCAAGAGATGCACCCAGAAGGAATAATGAGAAAAGTCATAGCAGTGCTCAGGAATATTGGGATCCCCTTCCTGTAAGACCAAAAGATTGCTTGCGAAAGACCAGGGACCAGTTTGTAAGACTCTCCTCTTTTCTTCTACTGAATTAAATATGAATAGAAAGAACCCGGGCTCAATGACCTCGCATTGCAACTCTTCAATCTTCCAAGATCTCTTCATAGTGCTTAGAAACGCTTGGAAGTTGACATTGGGTTTGGAAAAGAACTTCCCATATAATAACAGTTCACTTTCCTTTTTTCCTGTTTCAGGGATATTCGGATCTAGCTCTATGACGTCATTCTCAGCCCACAAGTCACCCATCTTTCTACACAAGGTTAATAGCCTGAGGTGATTATCATCCCCTTCCATATCAACTCAACCACCACTTACAAATCTACCGAGGAAATCAAAATCCTAATGGAGTTTAATACTGATGATGAGTAAGGATATTTAGGGATTGGAGTGAAGGGAGCCCATGCTGTGGAACCATCAAATCCACTATTCAGCAATCAATTTCTGCAACTATCAGAGAAATCTCACCTGGGAACTTTGACTTCTTAGTTGAGCGAACAAGATTTGCGAACTATTTAGCTCAGGGACCCACCCCAATTTCGGAGCTCTGTTCTCCGAAACTTAGGGCTGGAAAGAATACAGTGGAGGCTATGCAAAGGAAATACATCTCCTAATCAGGTGGGAATGTACTGTAGGAAGCCATTGCAGGGAGTGGGAAAATTAGGGTTTCAACAGGTAGAAACTATCACCTATGGGATAGGGGAGAGCTCACACAGGGTGAGAGGGAACAATTGAATTATTTTTGGAGATTCAAAAAGGGGAAGGGATTCTTCACTTTCTTCTGCTTTTGTTGATACTAATGTCCAAGTGTCCGATCCTTGATGCTTATTTTGAAATTAACCATCAATATATAATGATCACAACGAGACATATTTATAAGATCGACTTTGATAAACATTCACAACTACATGGACTCACGAAAAAGAGCATTTGAAAACCGAATCCTTATCTCTTTTGGTTAGATAAAGATGAGAAGGTGGTTACCATTATTTATCAAGTTTTAAAAACTTTGATAACAACGTAGGGGTAGAGACGACAAGAGTAATAATCTATTTTACTTGTTTCTTCTCCTTCGAGAAAGAACTAAGTACTAGTAGAAAATACATGGACAGCAATGGAAGTGGAAGCTCAAGCTCAGCCACACCATGTGCAGCTTGCAAGTTCTTGAAGAGGAGGTGTGCGCAAAATTGCCCCTTTCCTCTCTATTTCTCGCCTGAAGAAACCCACAAGTTCAAATTAGTTCATGAAGTTTATGGTGCGAGCAACTTCACCAAGATCCTCATGGTAAACCCTGTTTCCCTTTCCTTGTAACTTATCTTCCTTTAATCTTCTATGCAGGAACTAGGGTTTACTCCTAGATATGGTTTTGATGTGCAATGCGATGACATATACTGTTATACATATACCGATATTAATGCTCGTGTCAATGCGAATCAGGTTTATGGAAAGTACAATTTCTTGTGTGCATCCGAAGCAAATACAAATGTTGAACTGATGTTGTATAGAATAATATCCACATCTTTTAAGGCTTTATGGCTCGTGGGAGATGCACATTCAGCATGACCCGTATGCCTTGCACCATGAAATAGCATTCTTCTTCTTTTCTAGTATGACGTGCGAAATTTAGTCTGATGCTTGAAAACAAAACCCTAGATATATGTGTACTATACAGAACGGAGAATTTGTTTCGTGCTAATGATTTGCTCGAGTTTATGACGGTTTTGAATGCTCGTACAATGGTGGGAGTGGATTCAGGAGGTACCAGAGAGCCAAAGAGCTGAAGCTGCAAATAGTCTTGTCTATGAAGCAAGTTTGAGGATGAGAGATCCTGTTCATGGAAGCAAGGGCGTGATCTCTGCTTTGCAACGCAACATTCACAGTACGCAGGTCGAGCTCGATGCGGTTAATGCACAGATATCAAAGTATAGGGATCGAGCAGACATTGTCCCTCCTCCTAGTGATGGCTTGCTTCAGCCTAACACCACTCCTTCGAGGATCGCACACTCCGCAGCAACGCTGCCTCATCTCCATCCAAGCTCACCATCCTCTTCCTCCTCTTCCTTCTCCTCCTCCTCTTCCTCTTCCATGCCCTCATGGCCATGCCTTCCTTCCTAAAATAGCGTCCATTGATGTTCCTGGTGGAAACATACATATCCTATATTTTTGGTAAGTTTCTAGGACAATAGAAGGCCTTTTCTTTATTTGCTCCTTTGGGTGAGCATGAATATTCGTGCGTTTAGCTTGAGATATCTATCGCCAGCTTAGTCAAGTTTCATTCTCCTTCATGTTTTTTTTGCCCTCCTGTACTTGTTTTCTTTCATAGTTTATCAGTCCTCCTTCATGCGCTTTTCAATTATGCAGTTATATAATGAAATGTGAAATATGGAAAAAAGAAAAGAAAATCAGAACCTTACTCATGTTAATTGTCGATGCATCATAAAAAATACATTTGAAACTCTTGTTAGAATATTTAAATATTGAATCATGTATTCATATAATAGTTTAAGGTTTTATAACGGTTGGTAGTGGTCCCACAAAATCTCTTATGATATCAGAGCTAGAGGTCTTGAGTTCGAATATTTCCAGGTCTCATTTGCTTTTCTGATTAAATTTCTACACTCAGTATTAGGCAAAAAGACCAAACTAAGCATGAGGGAAGTATGAGGGGAAATGTTAGAATATTTAAATATTAAATTACGTCTCAACCATGCCTTAATCTAATAACTTAATATTTTAGAATAGATATTAAACCACACGTCTCCACGCCTTTATCTTATAGTTAGTTTAAGTTTTTAGAACAAATAGCAGTGATCTCACAAAATCTCTTAACTGTCAAAAGGAAGAACAACTTTAGAGGGTGCTAATTAACTAGAGCATATGGCCAGGCTTGCACATCGGTTTTATTTGTGAACCATGATAATCTACAAACAATCAAACCTGAAGTGGCGAGACATAAGGGCGCATAAGATAAGAGTAAATAAAGAGTACTAAAGATGAAGTCGTATAGGGAGCCAATCTTTTGTTTCTTTTTTTATGATAATGTGACATGAGGTCCTGCATTTGAATCTTCAAACTCCATCTTTCATCTTTTTTATTATTGTTCAGTACAATCCCACGTCGCTATAGCTGACCCAAGTCAAGCGGAATAAACAGGAACAGAACTTGAATCTAATCCCAGGATTCGAACTCTTGAGTTTGAACAGGGAGTGTCAGGTTTTAATTCTTGAGTTGGCCTCGCAGAGACCGGCGGGATTTACTCTTTTTGCGTGGTTGCTTGTTGAAATCCTCTAGACAACTGATTTGAGATACTCCAACAAAAATCACATTTTACGCCGCGCTATTGAAACAAATTGCGTGCAACTCACGAGCACCAGTAAGAACAGAGTTTTCATGTCCCAATCTCCCACAAATAAGAAAGGCTTAAACTCTGAACTTATGACTTATGTCATCTCAGTGAATCAGTGGTTGTAGGAAAATTTCTTGGGGGTCGACTCTAGAGAAAGTGACGTGACAAACTCAATTGACACGAGTTAAAGAACACCCAATGATTTAAATTTTTCCTGTGCTTTGAGGAAGTAATTAGACATATACCACATTATTATTAAAGAGGAAACGTGTGAGCTTTATTTAGTGCATTGAAGCTCTTACAACATGGACAAGCAGTCCTAATCGTTTACTCAGTACAACTCAAAAATGAGAAACTGACAACTTACTCTCTAATTTGCATGGTCTTGCAAAGTTCCATGACACCCCCAAACCCAACATCTCAAAATGCATACCCTAATACTACACTAAGAACCACAAGCAACAAGCAAATTTTATTCCTTCATAAAATGAAGGTAATTAAATTCTTAGTTGGTCTTCCTGCAATTCTTCCTGATTTCACCACTTGATCCGGTGAGGGGCTTGATATCCCCCATCTTGATCATGGCCGCAGTGAAGTCGGAGTTGAAGGTGCTTGGGTTGCTGCCATAAGTCCTCACAAGCGAGTCGGTGGAACCACCATTGAAGAGCTGCTGGTCGGAGTGAAGCAAGCCCCTGTTCTGGAGGAGGTTCTTGTGGTAATTGTTGTCGAACTTGGTGGGAGACTGCAAGTCAAGAGGGGCTAGATTGTTGTCCCCCGAGCCAGCTGTCCTCGGGCAGTTGTTTTGCCTTGTCTGGGCCAAGGAAGAGTCCAGGTTGGTCTCATTGTAGATCCTGGCCCTGAAGCTTGTGCACCTTGCTTGTCCTATTGTATGTGAACCTGTTTTAATGGATTTGGTGATTTAGTATCTTTCTTTTTCTCCAAATACAATCAAAGTAAAGAAGATGCTTTTTATATGATTTTTTCTAGCGATGATTCATGTCGATCTGGTGTTGTGATTATGAGCGTATATACCAGATAAAGCCACCATGTCTCTAGTGGAGAGGCCAACATTTTGGAAGAAAGAGATGAGGCTGTTGAGGTTTGAGGTTGGAGGAGGGATGCCATTGTTAGCAGCAGATTGGCTTGCGGTTTTTGCATCTCTCCTGCCGAGTTTCACATTCCAGCTTGGCCCTCCAAGCTGCAAATTTTGACACAATCTTAGTTAGCTTCTAGAATATACATTATCTATGGAAAATTCATGATTAGGACTAGTATTTAGTATTGATTTTTTGGTGGGATGGGAAGGCTTACGATAGCAACGGAGTCTCGAGCGGTGATGGCCAACAAGTCGGCACAAGAAACGACGCCGGGGCACACGTTCTCTACAGCGGACTTGATGTTGTCTATGACATCGAATCCTCTGGCAGAGTTTTTGTTTGGAACCGCGTTCTTTTCTCCGGTGAATGTCGACGTGTCATCGAGAAGAATTGATCCGTCGCAGCCCTGTAGGAATAGCCGCAAGAGGGGGATAAATGAATTTCCAAGGATACAGGTGAAGACAATGGAAAGAAAGATTAGTCAATTTAAAAGTCAATTAATCTAAAAGGCAGCCTATTTGATTTGTTGTTTAATCAGACGGTGATCTTTGCTGGTAGGGTTATTCCACAGTTCACACCTAAGTTGAACGACACTACAGCTTCATGAGCTGACTAGTTTTCCAGTCTTTCTCGATATTAGGAAGGAACTGCTTGGACTGGAACTTTGTTTAGGCGTGTAGCCAGAGAGAGACGAGTAGGTACATGTAAAGATTTGAAGTTAATACCTTCCACTTCGATACCATATGGGATTTTGTAGGACCATTAACAATTACTTAAAATTTTTAAACTATAAGATAAATGCGTGGTTTATTAATTAGATATTCTAATGAATTCATCCAATATCTACGATTTAAAACATGTTAAGAGTATGGACGTGTTGGAATGTGTCACTATCATGATTTGAAAAGTTTGAATCGGCCATAGTTTGCATTAATATGTGGAAACTATATTAGAAGAGTACATGATTTCCAAATAGACGCGTTTGTTTTCGAGCGCTGTACACAAAATTCCTGAAAGAGACGCACATGTGAATTCATTTGAACCATAAAAGCAAAAGATTGAAGCAAATACATCTTACCTGACTAGGACATCAAAGAGTCCAAGACATAATGCTCATGCTCGTGGTTACTTAACATGGCTTCTTTATGTAACATGGCTCATGAGAACTTTATCTAAAAGGTTGTACATTAGTGATGACGCTTAACACCCAAGAACTAAACTTTAAGGACCAAAGCGAATGAATGGACATGCGAAACACTTAGGCGACGTATAGATCCCAACAATTACTTGGATGCATTTTGAAAATGGGAAAGAACGGAAACTCGAAATCGTTGATTAGTTGAAAAACGACTAAAGAGAATGATTATGGTTAGTTTACATTAACAAAGCAATCGTGGAAGAACAGGCGGAGGAGAGAGGCACCCATCCGGGCCTCCTTGTTGATGGCCGCTTGCACTTGGGATTTGACCGTGGTGAAGACGTTGGGGCACGTTTTTGAGTAAAAATTAGTGGAAAGTTGAGCATCGGAGCTCCCCAGGAGGAGAAGCAAGATGCAGGACAAAGTCGAAACGGCCAAAGAACATGATGATGGTGGTGGCGAAGAAAATGCCATTGGCAATGTCGGGAGACTAGCTAGAGAACTGGCCGATTTTTGGGTGAAAGACAGTATGTGTTCATTGGGTTTATATAGGGAGACCATAAATGTGGAATGGGGTCGGCAGGTGACCTAACACGTAGACTTGCCTTGTGACTGCATGGCCATCATTGTGCTGGTAAAAAGCGCTAGGAAAGGTCAACAAAAGAAGAAGAAGAAGCTAAAGACATAAATTGAAAGTTTGTGGAGACGCGGTTTTGTTTGAAAAACAAGGCTCGATAGGATTGAATGCTGGGAAGACTTTAAGAGAGGGCGGAGATGTGGTGGATTCGGATTTGTCAAAAGATCGCTTTGGTTTGGTAGGTGAAAGTCAAAGATAACCGGCATGGGTAGCCATCAAGCGATGGGTCCATCAGCGGAAATGCAAACTCGACTTTCTTCTCATCAAGAAGTACAGGTTGCATCCCCATCTCTTTCCGTGGAAGACAAAACGAGGGTTCATATGCTTAAGTGGACCCCTTTAATGGAGCAGTTCTAGATGATCATTATTGTCTTAGGAAGCGTAAACGTGTTTTGAGAGCTTTTTTACTAACAGCATCCCGTTAATTAAGAGACACGGTAAGAAAACTCGTGCACTAATGATGAACTTCCTCAAATAGCTAGTGTTATCTCAACATTATCCTTTTCTCCATACCGCCAGGCCCCAACATATTCGCTGTTTTTACGGGAATGAGATGGCTCTTTTCATGTTCCGACAGCGATAATGTCATTAGTTCCCCGCAGACAAGACCAAGATTTGCCTTTGATATGTGGCTGACGACTAGACTGGGGTAAAACAAAGTCCCAAGAAGGAAAAAAACAAGAGAGACAGAGAGAAGGAAACAGGAAGTTTGTGCATATCTTATGGGGTATCCATTGATGTCCACCTTATCTCTGACTCCTGAATCTGAACAATGATGAGTTGATTTCCACAGTATCATCCCCATGGCGGACCGTTCAAAACTGTGTACTAACAACGCCATTTGTAAGTTTCCTTTTCTTTGTCGGTGTGCGTTGGTGTGGTTATATTTGATAGGTATTGTGCGGACCCCATAATCCGCAAGAAGATTCCACTGAGTTACCGGGGGTCTAGTTTTTCAATAGATGTCGATATCGAGCTACATACCTGCCCTAGCAAATACCCATTTCCGTTTCTTCGCAAATTATGGGGTCAAATCAAAATCTCGTTCTGTGGAAATGTCATCCAAGGCGGTTTTTAGGTACAAAATTGACCCCTGCTTTTTCTGCGTTCATGTATATGTTTCTTGGGTCTCTGTATCTGGAGTTCATTGTCCAAGAGAATGATCTTTGGCCATGGCAACTTGCAGTGACGACAAACTGCAAATTCGTTTTCAATACCGATGGATCTCTCTGTCAGTAGAATTTGGTAACATGTTGATGTGCCCTTTCGATTGCAACTTGAGCTCCAGGCACACACTATTCAAAGGCATATCTTGATTGATACTATCGCAACTTCACATGATTGACCACGTTTATTCCGTTTGTTGAATTGCCATAAAATAAGATAAAGGATAATTTTTGCATTTAAGAATTGTAAGTAGGTTTTCAGGCTTCAAAAGCCCAGGGGAACCACCCTGTTCATATTCCTACAGACTTTAGCAGAGGGACTCGAAGTGCTTGATTTCACTGACGCCAGAAGTAGCAAGATGTGCATTTAGACAGTGACAGTTTTTAATAGAAAAACTACATATGACATGCATGTTCTAATAACTCTTCTTACATAGTGAGGAGGATTACATGGCTCATATGTATTTAGACATGAATGGTTCTTACTGAGTCGGCATGAAATGAATGGCAACTATGTTAATCTATAGGCAGGTTTCAGCTTGCTCAACACTGCAGGAGCTTAACTTGGTATATTCATAAGTCCAAAGAGTGGCTTCAGACTCTGCTTCTCCCCTAAAAACAATCTAAACTTTTGGGAGTAAAATTAACTGCAGGCTATATTGGACAATTACGATGGTCCTTAAGGATATATCTAGTGAAAGGATGTCTAATATGCCATTGCACGTCTTGCCTGCATAGATATGGTTGGTTACTGTGACTAAAAGCTAGTTTCTGTAGGGAAGAGTCTCAATTGACTATCCTAAAGTAGTCAATCTCAAAAACTTACTCAGAAGCCCCCGCTGCGACTACCTCCTCCTCTGAAAGCTCAAATGCGTCAATCTCTGCAAAATATGATTGCTGCTGCTTGATAAAATCTTGCAGAGAACTATTCGGCTTAACTTGTTGATGCAGCCTTGGATGCTGCTTCTGCAATCAATGGCGGTATAGATGATAGCTCAGCGGGAATACCAGAACACCAAATCTCATAAACATGGAGATGCGCAAGGCAGTTAATCAGGGGAAAAGGAATCAAACTTTTGGGAAAATAAAATGCAGTGCTGAAGGATGCAAAGAAAACCATTCAATAAAAGCATGCAAAGTGAGTGGATGTGCTATCTGTTGACCACAATGGATCCATTTCATATTGTCAAACTTGCATCTTAAGCTACAGCAACAATGCATGTGCAGGTCTTCCACATAAAGCTTTCAGTTTAACTTTTTTCCTTTTCAAATAGATTTTCCAAATGGAGTTCTACGGTTAAATACTCAATGACTAAATTTGAACAGGACATCTTCTGTAGCTAATTTAACACGTACAAGAGGCGGGGTACTTAACACCAAGTGAGGACATTTGCTAGAGCAAAACATGACTCAGAAAAAACGGTGAATTTTTGCAGAAACATTCCCTACCCTTTTACTAGGCGTAACACCTGACTTGGAGATACCATCACCATCTCCAATTATGTCAGACTTTTTCCTGTATACAAAGTGAGGATAAATGATAACATTACGGGGAAAGCTGAACAGAAAAAGCAGATCATCAATAAAGTATACATGAACTCCAAGCGCCTCACTGATTTGACCACCTCAAAAAAATATTTCTGTTGGATAGGTAAATGGCAGACGAAGGGACAACATGATGAACTTCTTCATACCTTATAGAGTGCATAAACTTTCCACATTTACTAATGCATGCAATGTGCTAATGCTACTACTAGCTGTACTTGTAAGGGCACTCAGAATAACTTTGAGGATAAAGCACCGTGTCAAGAATTGGTCTCTACATAATTCCGCCCTACAGAATGATCCCCAGAGATAATAAGAGCAGAGAAAGTCTAGCAATGTCATCAATGTCACAAGAGGGAAGTCATCAGAAAGCATATTCAGAAGACAGAATGTTCCCGCAGTGAAATAGTCCAATCTAGTCCAATAATTTTACTCTGTTCTTGCGGTATTTCATCCATGAAAACCTTATTTCCTAATCACTTAACAGCACGAGGAATTATCATCCAGTTGTTCTGATCAATCAAGCAAATAAAACACCGTGCCAAACTGGCAACACCCACAATATTTTGCAATGCGATTCAATTAACCTACCAACTCAGTGCACAGAGAATGGAAACAACATTCCAGAAAGCATGCGCATAAGAAATGTTAGACTAGAGGATCTACCCAATACTTTCAATCCTTTCAACTGAAGAGTTGCCCGGGGGCAACTGAAGCACCTCCTTCGCTCCGCACTTCCTTTTAGCTTCCGTCTCTCTTCGACGGTAAACATCACAAGGCTCACCTACCGCTCTATCACCATATCCTAGTAAAACAACAGAAAAGGTCGTTGAAGAACCAGCAATTACAAGAGGAATGCTCATTAAGGCACGAATTTGGAATCGACTCACAATGGGAGCGACAAAAGATATTGCTAAGTAAAAGACGCAACCAACATTAGAAAACTAAAGCATAACGGAACAAGCACTGGTACAGGATAGCATCATCACGGCGATTGCGCAGCAACATTTCACCAATCAGAGAGCACCACTTGTCTATCCCAAGTAAAACGAAACCATCCAAACCAACCAATAACAAAACGATACCGGTGGGAAAAGGAGATCAACAGTCTAATCACTGAGCAGAAACCGAATCCAACCGCATGAACCCTCGACGAGAGCAGAGAAACTGACCGACAGCAGAAGAAGACCCCGATCGCGGCCGGGAAAACGTGAGAGCCAAGGCGGCCGAACCGGAGCTACAAGGGTTCCGGCCGCCGCTTCCTTCGCGGCCGACGCGGGGGCGGCACGGGAAGCCGGAGGATGCGAGCTCCGATCGGGGCTTGGGGAGCCGAGAGGACGATGGAGGAGGAGACGGCGAGGAGGACCTGTCGAGGGTGTTGGTGCGATCGGACAGGGCCCTCCTTCTGCCGACGGCCTCGCCTCTGCACGTCCGCCTCGTCATCTGAACGTCCATTGTTGCAGCTTGCTTGCTGCGTGTAGAGAGAGAGAGAGAGAGAGATGCGAAGCGCGTGGGGGAGAAGGAGCTGCTTCGAGCTGGTCTCTTCTTTTCGCGGCAAAATTCGGTTGTACGAGTCCTGACGTCACGTGACCCGTCGGGTCTTGGGCTTTATATCTTTCGGGTCCAGATATGTGGGCCGTCGACCAGCCCGTGGGCCATCGCGAGGAATTTTGCTATTCGACATCTTTTTATCTTAAACTGACATTTTTTGTAGATAAATTAAGGTAATAAGAAAACCTCTAAAAAATATAATATATATTATATACCTTTAAAAGATAATATAACGTTTTTTCTTCGGAATTTTGTTATGAGGCATGAACAGTGAGTCAGAAGTTTTACCTTTGGCCAAAATAAGTCTTTTGTACAGTAACTAGCTTTGAATTCAATTTTTTGGAACTCTATGGCCCCATAAAATTAAACAGGAGAGATTAATTTTCATGTGGGTATTTGGGAAGTACTCCATTTGCATTCATTCAAATCAACTAGTGGATATTGATCTCATTTCAAAAAGAAAATGGTAAGACTCATAATACTTGACATGTAACGATTGATCTGGATAAATGGGTCTATTCTATATAAGAAGAGAACTTCCCACAAAAATAAAAATTTTCAAGACATCTTAAGCTGATTCCCGGTCTCCTTTGCATGCAGGACTCGAGTTAGTGTCTCTTTCGCATACATACTACGTATTGTGATGGGATACTATTTCTCAATGTCATGGTATCACAAATCGAATTAAAAGATTTGTCTTACATACGACGTTTATCATCAGGTCATTGACTTGGACTCAAAACCCGTAAGACAGCTCCATCCGGGTATGCTCTTTTGTGGGTGCATCTGATCAAGTTATCTGGAGGCTGCATTCATCAGGCATTTCTACAGTTGGTAGCGCATGGGATTCTCTCAGACATGGTGTCATTTGGTCTAAGGTAGGTAGTCTTGTTATCCCAACACACTCCATTATTTCCTGGTTGGGCTGCGCTCAATAGCCTTGCGACTAGTTTTCAGCCGTCCTATTTCCAGTTGGAGCCCGGAGTACCGTCCTAGAATCGCATCTCGTTTGTTGAAATCCGAGAGAATTGCCAAAAAGGTTCTAAACCTATTGCAATTGTGTCAATTTAGTTTTAAACCTTTTTTTTAACTGATTTAGTCCTAAACATTTTGCAATTGTGCCAATTTAGTCCTTTCGGCCAAATTTAGCTGGTTGGAGCTGATGTGGACGTCGACCGGCGCCGGCGACAATATTTTAATAATAATATTATTATTTTTTGAATTTTTTTATTATTTTTAAAATTTTTCTTTTTTCCTTTCCTTTTTTTTTTCCTCTTCCTCCCTTGCCCCTCCCCCTGCCGGCGGCAATGGCTGGTAAGCCTTGTTGTCGGCCATTGCGCGAGGGTCGCGAAGCCCTCGTTGACGGCCAGCGAGGGTTGTGGCCCCCGGCCACCCTTGCCCAAACTAGGGCGAGGCATGGGGCCGCGGGCAAAGGTGACCTCGCCTAGGTCTAGGCGAGGCCGCTAGGGGCCGTGACTCTCGTCGGTGGCCCCCAGGCCTCCCCCAGGTCTAGACGAAGCCGCCAGTGAGGGTGGTCGAGGGCCGCGACCTTCGCCGGCTGCCAGCGAGGGCTTTGCGGCCCTCGCACAGTGGCCAGCAACGAGGCTTGTCGGCCACTGCCGTCGGGTGAGGGGGAGGGGCAAGGGAGGAAGAGAAAAAAAAAAGAAAAGGAAAAAAGAGAAAAATTTTAAAAAATAAAAAAATTCGAAAAATAATAAAATATTGTCACCGGCGTCCACATTGGCTCCAGCTAGCCAAATTTGGCCGGATGGACTAAATTGGCATAATCGCAAAAGGTTTATGACTGAATTGGTAAAAAAAAGGTTTATGACTAAATTGGCACAATTGCAATAGGTTTATAACTTTTTTGGTAATTCTTCCGTCAAAATCCTGTAACTCGGAATAATGAGTCTACTCGGGCTCACACTATCTTCGACCGGAAACTCTATGCATCGTCCTGGAATGACTTTACACAAACCATTTGGATTACTAGGAATCGATGTGTACATGACTCCACCTCCTCTATCGATGTTCGACTTGATTGTGTAAAGGATTAAGCGCATTGTCAAAGGAAGGATTCTTTGTTGCATGGATACTAGGAGGAGAACGTGGTTGGACAGTAATACAATATTATGTTTTGAATTGGGAAGGGTGAGCGATTTTATGTTTAGATTTTTCTTGGAACCTGGAACTACCCATCGAACAAATTCCTTAATTTGTGTGCCCTGAAACTTATCATGTATATTTAAGAGCCTAGGACTTATCTTGACATAAATTTTACGGTTGGTTCTAAGGTTTACGCATATTTCAGTTGTACTTTTAATTAAATAATTACAGTGAATTATCACATATAATAATCACAATTTGTTATAATTTACTTATCACAACTCATATTTAGGCAAACGAAAATTATGAAATATTGACAAAATAAAAGTCTCAATTATGCATATCGCTAGAAATAGAAGTTTAGACTGGTATTTTCAGATTATATACTAATCATTGGACGCCATGAAATGCAACAAGATCGCACGAAAATATAAAAACAACAAAAATATGAAGACTTAATTCTAGATTCCAAGTTCCTAGTTCTATTTGGAATTCGGAAACTACTCGTAAGATCAGATGGGGTTTCTCAATTTTTAGAATTTGGAATCTACCTTACATATTATATAACCTACAATTGAGCCGGTTCTCAAGTTTCTGATTCTACTCCGGAATCATTTTTATCCCTTATAGTTGGAGTCACGTTGCCAACATGACATGTTTAAGCTTGATGAATCCACCGAGCAGGCGGAGCCGGCTCTGGCCCGCTCAACTTTTTCTTCACGGCCTCCGGCTGTCCGACGCACGAGGAATGCTCTCACGGTCTCTTCCAGAAAAGCTTTTTCATTACGGCCTGCGCATCATCACAATACAAAACGATTCTCTTCTGTAGGGCTTACCTCTCCGTCCTGCAGACACTTGGCCCCCTCGAGATTCCCATTTGGTAGGAGGGAGGGTCCCAAAAACGGCGTAGAGTTACGTACAGACTGGCCTCTCTAAACTGCCTTTTGGGTTAGGTTGATGATTAGAATTAGAGTTTTATCAAAAGAAACGGACGTGCTTCGCAGTATTGAATTGCGCATATGCGCTGGAGATGAGGTTGGAGAGTCCTTTTCTATTCCCAACTTTCGAATTCTTTTCATAACGAACTCATGTCCGGGAGGCCTTGTTTAGGACACACTCAAAAAGACATGAGACCAACCATCTTACCATATGTTTTTCCAAATCATCTCGGTTTTGACACTTTTGTCCTCCACCAAGAATTGTATTGGCAAAATTTAGAACTTTTCGTGAACCAAAGTGCGTCGGAAAATCAAGGGTTGGATCAAAATAACTAATTCTCTTTTTAAATTTCTGTTTCTATCGGAAGGTAATATGAGGGTCTTGTCGGAGCCGCCATGTTGCAGGAAAGAACGAGAATGATTAACCCATTAGAGTAGTAGTTTCACCAAAATTATATGAAAGAATGAGGAAGAACCCCTCGAGGGTAGGATGGTCAATTCGTGTCCACCCGGAAATATGCCGTCTTGCCATGATTGACAAGCAACAGAAGCTTCGTCAAAGCAACGGCATATATGAGGATCCGGGAAGAGAAGGAGAAGATGTGACCTCCAATCAAACGGTGAACGCGAACCCAATTCTGTCTGATAATCTCTCTGCGCGTGCGCCTGGTTTTTTGGGTTGGACCCTCGAACGAGTTTTGTGGGTTCTGATCAAACTGTTGAAGACCCAAGAGATAGGAGGAGATGGATTGCTCGATATGCAGCTCGTATCCAGTAATCATAAGGCCGCCGAGGAACACGATCTGCGGAAGTTGCTTGGAAGGGATCAAGACCGCGTTCAGCCTGATGAGCTCTTTGGAAGGCGGCGTTGGTCAAGAAGCAGAGGCCCCCAGATTGGAGAGCAGCCACCATCACAAGTCTCTGGTCTCTTCTACAGCCAAAAGCAAGGCAAGTTCTTCTCTTTTGTTTCATTTTTTTCCCCTTTTGATTATGCATTTTTAATCGTTTTCCATCGAGAGTCGCTATGCAACGTACACAAGCTCTGGTGTTTAGCTTCCTTTTCCTTTGCTGTTTCTGCTTTGTCTCTACAACTTCAAATTATGCAGGAAGTAGCCTGGCCTCTCTTGTCTTGATCATATTGCTTTAAAAGCTATAATTGTGGATGGAAAAGCTCAGTTATTGTTCTGTCAGGATACAGACATAATAATCACCCTCAGGCTTAAAGTCCCTCTTTCTCTTTCCGCAGGTCTAAATTAGAGGCTAATGGGCAGCACACTGTTGCTTTTAGTACATTTAATTTCGTACTTAATGCCAAGTTAAGCTTTACTTCATTCCAGCTCATTAGTGTTTCGCGAAATGAAAAAGACGCGGTCTAGTTATGAATCCCCACGCACGCAACAGTTGTGTTCCTTTGGGCCGTAAATAGATACTGTTTGGACTTAGCTCCAAAAGTACATGCCCAATAATCAGGCCTAGTGCATGTCCTAATGGATTAGCCAAATAATTTGTTTGAGCCTTCTGGAGCTGCCGACTAGGTAGGCAACAAATTTATTCAAAGGTCCGACCGTTCAACGTAAAATAAAATCTAAGCTCCCAAAAAATGAAAATGAAATATATGGATACTGATCAAGTTGAGATTTTGATGGCCCTTCCATCAATAATAACAATTCTCTTAAGAAATTGTGATTCAGTATTTTGTTTCCAATATTCTAATTTGATTATCTAAATCGATAGGAATTAGCGGATCTTGTTGAATGGATGAAACGCACAAAGAAGGTGGAAGATGAACTCTCCCAGCAGATCTCTTTCTTGGCCGGCTCTCTGGTGTCTGCTTTCCAAGAACAAATTCACACCGACCTCAAGATTAAGCCTTCCAATGGCCCTCCAATTTCTGCCCATAGAGCCATCTTGGTATACTCTCTCTCTCTCTCTCTCTCTCTCTCTCTCTCACAAAGGATCAAATATGTATGAAATGTTCTGCAATTTTCAAAGATATGGTCTTAAGTTCTCAACTGTAATTTTGGCCCAACTTAGGGGTTAGGGTCCTCTTATCATTTCCAAATCGACATAAACATGAACTCAGAGCGTGCCTAAATCATTAACTAGACTTTTCTGTCTATATGTTAGGCTAAATCATGTATGTGTTCCCTGTGCTTGACAATGGGATTGTTCCACTTATAGGCGGCAAGATCACAAATCTTCAAGAACATGTTGGACTCAGACTCATGCAAGTCCTCACCGAGCGACACCGTGCCCATTGCCGAGCTGACCCATGAAGAGCTGGAATCGCTCCTGGAGTTCCTCTACAGAGGGAGCCTCGCGCCCGAAAAAATGGACAAGCATGTCTACTCACTGATGCTTGCGAGCCACAAGTACGAAATCTCATACTTGCACAAGTCTTGCGAACGGCACTTGCTAGAGAATCTGAATGTTTCCAATGCGCTTGACGTCCTGGAGATCTTGGATTTTTGCTCCAACCAGAAGTTGAAGGACGTTGTGTTGAGTTTCGTTGTCAAGAACATTGATGACATAGTTTTCTCGGCTAAGTACGAGGCCTTTTGCACCAAGAACCCACATTTGAGTGTACAGATCACAAGGGCGTCTTTGATTGATGCTAGGGATAGGAGGAGAACTGGAGATCATTATTGAATCAAATGCAGTTGGATGGAATTGTATTGTCCATATTCTAATCTTTCTGTGATTTGGTACAATGATTTATTCGCACATACAGTAAATCGCACATACAGGAAGAGAGCGCCATGTTCGCATAGCATGAAGGTGTGTGCTAATGGAAAGACCTTCAAAAAATCAAGCAAGCAAACTAATCAACCAAATCAAGAGACGTTTGTTCACAGAAATTAGGAAACCGCACAAATCAGAGGACTAATTGACAACTAACCTTCTTGTTTCTTTCTATTCAAACATGTCTGGGGGCGTCAAGTCAACGCTGTTTGGTGTCACAGTAAGATTGATATATTATTAAATAACGCTTCATTTTCCTACAATCCATCATCGATCCCCATCATTGTTAAAAGAGTATAAGCAACAGTTCTTCTGCTCTGATGTATCCTTGGAATCCCAGAAATAATTGGAACTGAAACCTCTGTTGCTCTGGGCGATCGTGTGCCTGGGAGGGTCTCTGAGAGAGAGAGAGAGAGAGAGAGAGAGAGATGGGAGGGAGCGACTGGTGTCACAGGGAGGTGGTTCCATTTTCAGCTGTGATCACCATGGACAGCATCACGGTAGGCATGACCACTCTGTTTAAAGCGGCGAACTCGAGAGGGATGAGCTACCATGTTTTCCTCGTCTATGCTTATGCCATTGCTTCGAGAGGGATGAGCTACCATGTTTTCCTCGTCTATGCTTATGCCATTGCTTCTCTTCTTCTCCTCCTTGCTCCTTTCTTCTCTCTCAAGTATGTACCTCTCTCTCTCTCTCTCTGTCTCTCTGTACATGTATATATACAAATTGGAAAAACAAGAAGAAGATCATGGGTCACAGTGAAGATTTTGCTGATTTTATTGTGTACCTTTGCAGGTCAAGAGTGCTTCCTCCTCTCAGCTTGGCCATACTTGCCAAAATCGGCCTTCTTGGGCTCCTTGGGTATGCATAGTTCCATAACCTTACTCAGGCCAAGTCATAGTGCAAATCTCCTTTCTTTTCATGTTTGAATAAGTGACAACAAATTCCAAATCATGCGGTTGTGGGTGAGCTGCGATTAGAGCGGAACATTATCTTTCTGCCAGTGGACGTGGGTGGTGCTTACAATGTTATCACCTGGAATATTGGACATCGGATATGTCTCCGACTGGAGGTCGCCGTGTCTTTGCTGTTACTTCTGCTGGATTTTTATAAGTATGTTCCTGAAATTGGAGAGAGAACCAAGAAAAGGGTAGAGCCCAATTCTTGAAATTATTTGAGTTGGTTGTTCCGCTTCACTGTCGTCTCTGATTATTCTTTTGTTCTGGCTTTTTCTTGCTCTCTTTTTAATGGGAGAGCAGGGGATTTTCACAGGTTTTGGGCTATGCTGGGATTAGCATGAGTTCTCCAACTCTGGGTTCAGCCATCAGCAACCTCATTCCAGCTCTCACTTTCATACTAGCCATCCTTTTCAGGTCCAAAAAAAGTCTCTATATTTAAATAGTAGTCTGTAGTTTGTTGAATGGCATTTTCTTATGCGAGTATTTTTCCTTGTGGATTGATCGTGTTCTGGTTCTTCGTCATGATTCTCCTGATTTTGTGATCTCATCGCTTTGCCCATTTTGTCTTTCCACGAGATTATGCTGTTAACTGGCTCCATGTTTTGCAAATGCTGATTAAATCTTGTTAACCATCAATATTGGATGATTAAGGCATGTGGCAAGACTCACTGGTTGTTTGTTAATGCTGTTCTGATGTAATTTGCGTAGTAATGCTGACTTGACGGACAAAGTGCTGATAGTTCTGTCAAACAGCTCAATTGCATAAAGGCTAAAGCTAGGGCTTGTTTAACCGAGTTCACGTCTTTCCATCCAATTTTTGTTTGTTTTTCTTGTCTAAAAAGGATGGAGAAGGTGTCACTGAGCAGAAGAAGCAGTCAGGCTAAGATCATCGGGACCGTAATGTCAATTTCCGGTGCATTGGTCATCACTCTCTATAAAGGCCTTCCGATCATTTTCAACCCAAAACCTTCTCTCTTGCTTTATCCACTTGTGCACTCGTCGAACTCAAATTGGGTCATTGGGGGGATTCTCCTCACTGCTGAATATATTCTGGTCACTTTGTGGTACATCTTTCTGGTATTCTATACTTATATTCATTTCGTTTCGCAAGTGCTATGGTTAGAACTTGACTTGAAAATGATTGGAGATCTGACGCGTGATCCTGCAGAAACAGATAATGAAGGAGTATCCGGCAGAAATGACTGTAATCTTCTTTTACAATGTGGTTGTGAGCTTCATGACCGCCATTTTCTGTTTAGTAACGGAACATGATATTAATGCGTGGAAAGTGCAGGGTATAGGACTGGCCTCTATGATATGCTCGGTGAGGAAACAATCAAACAAACATTCACATTTGATTAAAAAAAGTCATGTGCAATGCTTACTTTCCCTCCTCTTTGCTTTGCTTCTAGGGCCTTTTTGGACAATGCTTAAACAGCATCGTTCACACATGGGCAATCAGGTTGAAAGGCCCTTTCTATGTTGCGATGTTCAAGCCGTTGTCGATTCCTGTGGCTGTCGCCATGGGTGTCTTCTTTCTTGGCGACATGCTTCATCTCGGAAGGAAAGATAAATCGTGAAAACATTGAGTGATACACTACGTTGAATTAAGAAACTGATTCAATGTCCATCACACTTCAACCATGTGATGATCAATCAAATGTGGCCTACGACGTGCTGCACAATTTGTCCTTCTTGATTAGGTATCCCCACAGGCCCCCGTTTGCCACGTGAATAAAGAGAATTATTGGTTTTCATTGACACTCTAAGCTCTGTATTGTATGAAAAGATAAGTTAATGACATTCTCGTACTACGTACTTCTTGAATGACATTTGCTTTTGTCTGCTGCAAATCCGCAGTCTTATAGGAGCGACCATACTGTCCGTCGGGTTCTATATTGTAATGTGGGGGAAGGGGAAAGAGGAAATGGTTGAGGAGTCTGGGGAGATTCGGGTGGATTCACCGTCCTTTCAAAAAGTCCCTCTACTGCAAGAACGTTAAGACAAATGAAGAGTAGAACAAAATTCTGCAGATGGATTGAAGATAGGTGCTGCTTGGAAACGTCGTGAAAAAAGACCTTAATAAGACTGCACAAATTGTGATTGCCAATCGATCCCAAAAAACCAGATTGCTTGTTCAGACCATCGAGAGGTGTGGATGAAGGGCATCAATCCAAGCACAAACCGAGCTATGACGTGTGAGAATAATAAGTCTCTTGCTCCCAATATAGTCCATTTTTATCTGTACAAAGTCTCTAGTCAGTAGTTCCAGAAATATGTTACTTTTTATTTGAAAGAATGCTGCTATATATGTATTTGAAGGTGAAAAAAGGATGATGATGATGATAGACGTTCTTTTTTCTGACAATGGTATGAACTAAGTGCACGCACACCTGGTTTTGGCCCAAAGTTGTTCTGATCCTATGAGCAGATGGTCTTTCCGAAGGTGGTCTCATATTATTGTTACATGAGTTTGGCAGCCATAGCGACAAAACTGTACATTTCCATCGTGCCTTGACAAAGTTGAGCCGGTTGAATCGTTCTTTAGTCACCCTGGTCCAAAAACCTTATTGTGCTTTGATAATTGGCACCCTCAGGGTGTCCTAGCTGAGGTTTATATGGGTAGAATGATGTATGACACTACTACAAGAATGCTAAGAAGGCTGAGGTAATTAGAGGAAATGAGTGGTGTTGGCCCCATACAAGATCAGATGAATTAGTTGCGCATTCAGGGTGCATTGTGTGGTTCATTTGCTGCTGATAAATAAGATTAAGGCGATCTTCACTGGTACTATATGTGGAAGGTTTGCCTCTGTTGATCCCTGGAACCTGGACAGGGGGAAAACACGGGATTTAATGGAGCCAAATGTGCCAAAATTTACTTTTATCAAGTAGCTGGCTATTCACACCGGATTGCAAACCTCATTTAAGTCCAGAGGAATTGAATCAAGATTGTCAGTCGACAAAACTGTGTTGCTTGTTTAAACCGTGGTTTCGACCATGGAGAGGTGTTGATGAGAGCAGTTAATCCAAGCATAATTATGAGCTGGGAAATGCAGAATGACAATTCTTTTGCTTCCAATGGTGTCCAGATTAATCTACAAAGTCTCTGATCGGTAGTTACAGAGGAGTGTTGCTTTCCATTTGAATGATTTCTGCGGTACATGTGCTTCGACGTGAAAACTTGTGATGGCGATTAACGTTGATTTCCTGACAATGACATGAGCAGACTTCACATGCAACCAATTTAGGCCAGAATTAATCCGATCCTATGCATGTAAAGTTATATGAAGATGGCCTCAAGGTGAAAAAGGATGATGAAGACAAACTTTCTTTCTTATCCGACAATGACATGAACTGAGTGCACATACACCTGGTTTAGGCCAACGGTTTTTCGATCCTATGCACATATAATCACTATGAAGGTGATCTCACATTGCTGTTATACGAAGTTGGCAACTATAGTGATCAAAGATCTGTAATCAATAGATACCTCTTTTTCCAAACAGACAAAATTATATGCTCGATTCACATTTTATTCTATGTAATAATAATGTCATTTCATTACCCATAATATATCTAATCTATATCACTTATGAACCGTGAGTTTACAAACACAAAGAAAAAATAACACCACAAAAGCTAAAATCCAACCTATGAAGAGTCACCATATTTGGAAAAAGACAACAAAATCGAAGCAAAACTCTACTTTAACTAACAATTCGGCTAAACTATGCTTATTCTTTGATAAAACGACTTCTACATGCTAACAAAGAAACTCGTGTGTAACAAATATCCATCTTCATTCTCTACAGGTAACCCGCATGCAAAACTTTCGATCAAACCATAATTCAGAATCGATATTTGCCAAATCCTATTGTTTTACAATGCCCTAAACTATCATCTCCACATAATTCACAGCTTTACAACTCCTAAATCGAACATACATTTCAAAATTCACGTAATTCCAAATTTATGACATAATTCTAAAAATTATTCTGATCAGATGTATATGGGACTTGAATCCTTACCCGAACGCTACAAAACAGCATTAGTTTGACTAGTCCAGATCTCCGAAGTGTGTGCGCACGAAATTTCCCTTTCCTCTTTCTTCCTTTCTTCTTTTCTCAAGATCTCTCCCCTTCCTTTTAATTTATTTCCATTTTACCTAATTTGGTCCCCCCCCCTCCCTTCATTTTCTTCTGTTTGCCTTCTTTCTTCTTCGTCTACGTAACCTTTCTCTTCAACGTAATGTTTTTTTGCCTTCTCCTTCGTCTAGTCTAGTCGAGAAATAAAAAGGGAGACACCTGCTCTCTTTCTTCGACACACCCGACAGCTTCTGCTTTCGTCTCCCCTCCCCCAAAGCCCCCATCGGTTGCTGGTGCTGCTACTCAGATGGGGTCGTAGCTACTGGGTCTCGAGCCCCCCTCACCTCCACCGTAGCACGCCCGACCGCCTCCGCCTCCCCCTTCCCCAAGCCCCCCGGTCGGTCGCTGGTGCTGCTGTTGATTCCTCACTCTCCCGTACACGCTCACGCCGGTCTCTTGGAAACCCTGGCGATGTCTACTATGGCCGCACCATCTCTCTCAGCCTCGGTCCGATTGCATCCCCCGACGAGCTCTTCATCACATGTAGGGCGGAGAGGATAGGAATTGAAGGTCCCAAAATGGGGCAAATGGGCTGTCAGCAGTCTTGCACTAAGTGGCGCTCTTCAGTCATGAGTAGCAGTGCATGCGAGGGACGAAGGAAGGAAGATGAAGATTCACTCCCTTCTTCGGGTGCGTTAGGTTCGGCTTTGGGGAAATGCATTTGGGAAAATGCAAATACATTTGGGCTAAAGGGGTTTCTCGAAATGCAAATACCGTTTGGTAAATTTTGCATTGTGAAACAACTTTGGCCTAAATGCCGTTTGGTAAATATTACATTTTGTAAATGGACTTTTGAGAAATTTTTTTTAATAAAAAATTTGTAAATAAATTTTTTTTTTCAGTTTAGCTTCCGGCGGCCAGATCTGGCCGTTGGTCAAGCTCCGGCGGCCAGATCTAGCCGCCGAAAGGCTTGGCCTGAGGTCACGCGACCTCAGGCGGCGGTCGCCCGGCCGACGCCCCCAAGCGGACGCCTCCGTCGCCTGGTTTCCCACGGCCTCGGCGAACGGTCACCTGGGTCTCGCGAACCCAGGCGACGGAGGTGGCCGCCTGGGTCGCCTCCGTCGCTGGGTGCGCGACCCAGGCGGTGGTCGAGCGACCCGAGTCGCGCGACCGCCTAGGTCGCGCAACCGAGGCGCGTGACCGCCTGAGGTCGCCGGACCTTAGGTGACGCCTGGATCGCGCGACCGAGGCACGCGACCGCCTGAGGTCGCGCGACCAAAGGCGGCGGTCGCCGGCGGTCGTCGGCGGTCGTCGGCGCCACGCGGGAAAGATGAAGAAGTCAGACGAAGAAGCTTTGCGAGAGGATAAAAGGGGTGAAACGGGAATTCCAATTATTAAATGAGGGTAAGATGGGAAATAAAAAAAATTCATTAACTCCCCCTCAGCATTCCGAGAATGCTAGAATGGGAATGCTGCTCTGGAGGTCCATTGGCTCAAAGGCCTTTAGGCCTCTTTGGAAATGCAAGTGCATTTCCCCAAGGCTCTTTAAAAAATTTCCCAAACAGGTTTGCATTTTCCCAAGGAGCTTTCAGGGCTGAAAGCCCCTTGGGAATGCTGAACCAAACGGGGCCTTCGTTTGCTTTTTTCTTTTTTTGTTATTTGTTTTTTTTGGGAGTGGGGCCCAGGTGGGGCCTATGGCGATGCCTATCGGGCGGCTTTTTAGCAAAGGGACGGGGTCTCGTTTGGCCATTTTTTTGGATTTTTTGAAGATATTCAATGAAGCAGAATGCAGACTTGTTAAGTCTTTCTTTTTTTGTTATTTGTTTTTTTTGGGAGTGGGGCCCAGGTGGGGCCCATGGCGATGCCTATCGGGCGGCTTTTTAGCAAAGGGACGGGGTCTCGTTTGGCCATTTTTTTGGATTTTTTGAAGATATTCAATGAAGCAGAATGCAGACTTGTTAAGTCTTTGGATGTTGAATGCCGATGGACAAAGAAAGAACTGGCAAAATATGCAGAGAAGCCAGCCAAGAATGTGAATGCAAAATGCAACCTCCGCTTTATCCATCTGCCATGTATTTTCCTTTCTTAACCAAAGTCACTTTGTGAAAATGTAAAAATCAAAGTGTATAATCAACTAGAAAAAGAAACAAGAAATCTCCTTGTTCAGCCTACTACATTCGAGCATCTATTATGTATGTTTCATCGTATATAGCGGTAGTATTGTGAAGGGACTGCCATTTTGGCAACTTTGTCACTTTTAAATGCATTGCCTCAAACGTCAAACGAGGCGAGGATATGATGCTGAGAAAAACATAATGTTCTAGGGATTATATGTCAAGCATTGCCAAGAACATTCTATCAATATGAATCAAATGGTTACCCATTTGTCTTATTTCCCCATTTTTTCATCAAGAATTATTAGTTGTCCTGAAACAAAGCGTCACCTACCTGTTTTTTTCCCTAGTTCCTCCATAGGAATAATTTTGATCTTGAGCAAATTAAGACACAACTAAAACTATAGTTGAGTAAAAAATGAAACACCAGTTGAAGTCATGCTGTCTCAAGAAGTAGGTTATGCCACCGAACGAAGGAAGATCCTTACGGTAGCAGACCTAATAGCCGATGACATTTGGACATCATTATAGCAGCAATGGTCCTCACATGGATTCACTTGCACCTCCTCTGCTTTCTGAATCCAAAATTGGTGTTTCGAAGATGCAGACATAAAGTGCAAGCTCTGTCTATGGGAGCATGAACCGAGCACACAGGCACAAAAGGTTGCATCTTTCCCCGTGGCCTACAACCTTTGCCATGGACCTCAATGCTTGATAACGTTGCCAAAAGGGAGTTCGTACTCCAAACAAAGACCCGAGAAAGCAAATCATCAATATCCTCTTGGAGTTCCTTCTTTCTCTTGGATTCAAGTTTGCTTTGGTTGCCAATAGCATCAAATATAGCTTTCGATAGCTAGAACCCGGGTCTTTCAAGGAAAGGAGCCCGATCTAAAACCAAAGGATCTCGTAAAGTGACTTTGATGCCATTGTATGAGACTCCGAAGGCGAAGAGGGCTCGAGATCAGCAGTTGCGACCCCCCCCCAATCTGAGCACTAGCACCAGCAACTGATGGGGGCTTTGGGGGAGGGGGAGGCGAAGGCGGTTAGGCGTGCTATGGTGGAGGTGGTCAAGCGTGCTATGACGGAGGTGAAAGGTGTAACATCCTGGGTTCGCCCATGTACATATATTGTCCGCTTTGGGCCGAAGTCCACACGGTTTTAAAACGTGTATTGCAGGGGTAGAGGCGCACCTCTCCCAAGCCAACATATTGTCCTCTTTGGGCCCCGCACTGGCGCAAACGCATTGCCATCCCAGTCGGGCCACCATGGAGGTGAAAGGTGTAACATCCTGGGTTCACCCATGTACATATATTGTCCATTTTGGGCCGAAGTCCGCACGGTTTTAAAACGTGTATTGCAGGGGTAGAGGCGCACCTCTCCCAAGCCAACATATTGTCCTCTTTAGGCCCCGCACTGGCGCAGACGCACTGCCATCCCAGTCGGGCCACCCTCAAGGTTTTGTTCTCACCCCCTATACATAGGCATCAGAGCTACGTAGCGGCACAAGTGTGAAACGCGTATGTACAAGTAGAGAACCCATATGCTTATATGCTAGTCCAGGACTCCCTCCCTAGACAATGTGGGACAAGAGACATATCCCCTCCTCCCTTGCGCACGTCCGATGATTGAGGCGCGGACGCACCGCCATCCCTCCTCCCCGCGCACCGTCGCTTGGGTCATCACATTCTCCCCCCTTCAGGCACAACGTCCTCGCTTCGTCGATAAGAAGGATCAGGTGTTGTGACGATGAACTATTCCTTACGTGAAAATACAATGGCAAAATCATACCAAGAGAGAGGCTACTTGGGAACTTGAGAAGGAAGTGAAACGCAAATATCCGCATCTATTTGAGGATTAAGACAAGTTCAAATTTCGAGGACGAAATTTTTTAAGGAGGGTATGATGTAATATTAAGCTCTTTTGTTGACTGGTGGGACCCACTAGGATTTAAAAAAAAGAAAAAAAGAAAGAAAGAAAGAGTTGAAAAGTCAAAAAAGGAGAAGGAGAGAGAATACGTGGGGGTTCATTTTTATTCGTAGAAGCTAAAACAGTCAGGAGAGAAAAGAAAAAGAGAGAAAAGAGGAGAGAGGAAGAGAAGAAAGAAAGGGAAAGAAGGAGAGGGTTTCGCACGTGCACGCCGCGGGAACCTCGCAAAGCCGACCCGACCAATTAATGCAACACCCGATGAGTACACGTGCCTTTTATTCCTCCAATCGAAATATTTTTCCGATTTATGGCTCAAATTCGGAATATTGGGAATATTGAGCGGCGAAGTCCAATTTTTGAGTTGTGGAGCCGTGAAAATTTATAAGAATGATATTTTAGGACGTCATGGACCCATAGGATTTTACGGATTTGGATTTGAGCTTGTGATTTGTCCGAAACGGAATTTTGAACCTTCCCGCGTATGGTGAATAGTACGTGCGCGGTAACTGTGAGGTCTGATTTTGTCGGTTTCAGTTCAAAATTGGGTTATCCAACTTATGGGTCTTCTAGTGCTCGGAATTATCTTCATTTTGACTATAAGATTGCTTGAATCGGAGTTCGGATGAAAAAGTTGTGGCATAATCAAGTTTTGCACCCTAGTCTCGTTTCTTGAATGGCTTTGAATAAATTGTTTTTGATAGACGTTTTGTTAGCTTTTAGGGGTCATTTTATTAGTGTTAAGGCATGATTTAGTTGTCTCAATAATTGATGTAGAGTTTTATCGGGTTTTAACTCATTCCTCAATTATTTGTTAAGACCGCGACTTTGACGATTCAAATATCGTTTTATTGGGTCGTAGGCGACGAGGTGAGTGGTACTATATCTTCTTTGAATTTGTAAAATTCATGTTGAGAAAATTATATGGATTATATATAGTATGAGGTTATGAAATGATATTATTATTGCATAAAAATTGGATTAGGCATAGACTACCTTTTTATTGTTTATAAAGGTTTGGAAAACATATTATGCAAAATATTGAAAGCAAAATATATTTATAAGTGCTTTTCAAATGGTTTATGGAAAAGTATGTGGATGACTTGAGAAATTGTGAATTGTTATATTGCAAAAAGGTATTTGTTTGGTTTATTAAATTGATTCATGGATTGATTTTCTAGTATTGGAAGATGATTATTTTGCTTATTATTGCTGTGAGCCCATTGAGGGGCATGTTGGTATGCATACCGGGTAGGATATCCTTCTGAGCCGAGCCACCGGCATTATGGGTGGAGATCTTACCAAGGGGGGAATCTTGGTCGCCTTGTTACAAAGTGTTGTGTCGTGACCATGGTAAAAGATTGAGCAATAGATTAGTCAATGGATGGACCATTGACGTGTGATTTTTGAATGGAGATTATTCAATGGATTTGATCATTGATTCTTGTATTGTTATGGTGATTTAAATGAGTTTTCATATAAGTATAAAAGTAACTTTTATATGATTCATTATGTATTTTATATATTTGATGGAGTTTAAAGGTTATGAGATTTTTTTGAATCCATGCATAGTGCTTGCTCAATCTACTTATAAGATATGTATTACTTACTGAGCGGTGGTTGCTTATTCCATCACCTTTTATGTTTTCAGGTTCTTCAATTAGCAATGAGTAAGCGAGAGCATTGTTGGGGGAAACTTTTGATTTTTTTTTTGTATGACTTAAGGAAGAAACTTATTTAGTGTTTATTATCTTTTGAGGTGGTCGAGTTCTTATTGTTAATATTATTTTGGAGGATTATAGAAATTCTGATGTGTAGCCAACGTATTGGTCTATCTAATATATATATGGGTTTGAGTTCATATATGTTGATGTCGAGTTGTTGGTTATATTGAGGTTGCGTCCTTCGTGTGGAAGGACGGCCGTGTCATATTCCCTTTTCGTCCTCGAAATTTCTTGCAAAGGGTTGGAAGGCAAAAAAAATTTTGTGACGGCCCAAAGCGGACAATATATGTACATGGGTGAACCCAAGATGTTACAAGTGGTATCAAAACTGACTCCCGACAACGTGTGGGACCACAGTAAGGACGTTGTACCCAAAGGGGAGAGAATGTGACGACCCAAAGCGGACAATATATGTACATGGGTGAACCCATGATGTTACAAAAGGGGCTTGAGACCCAATAGCTACGACCTCATCTAAGCAGCAGCACCAGCAATCGACGGGGGCTTTGGGGGAGGAGAGGCGGAAACGGAAGCGGTCAGGCATGTCGAAGAAATATAGCAGGTGTCTCCCTTCTTATTTCTTGACTAGACTAGACAAAAGAGAAGGCAAAAAAAACACTTGAAAATTGAAAAGAGGAGAGAGGTTTTTGAGCGGCAAGAGCATGATTATTTGCTTCTGTCAATCCCTTTTCTATTGGCAGCAGAGGAGAGAGAAGGAAATCCTCCACTTTCCTATTTTCCAGCCAATCCAAGTCTAAGGATACGAGCCGACCTGTCAATAGAGCTACTTAAGTTTGTGTGCGCCACGTAGAATGATAACTTGATAATTTCGAACCACTGAATATTTTCTTATGTCACAATAAAATTAATATATTATTAAATAACACTTGATTTTCCCAACAATCAACATCGATCCCCATCACTGTTAAAAGAGTATAAGCAACGGTTCTTCTGCTCTGATGTATCCTTGGAATCCCAGAAATAATTGGGACTGAAACCTCTGTTGCTCTGGGCGATCGTGTGCCTGGGAGTAGGGTCTCTGAGAGAGAGAGAGAGAGAGATGGGAGGGAGAGAGTGCTGTCACAGGGAGGTGGTTCCATTTTTAGCTGTGATCACCATGAACAGCATCTCGGTAGGCATGACCACTCTGTTCAAAGCAGCGAACTCGAGAGGGATGAGCTACCGTGTTTTCCTCGTCTATGCTTATGCCATCGCTTCTCTTCTTCTCCTCCCTGCTCCTTTCTTCTCTCTCAAGTATGTACCTCTCTCTCTCTGTACATGTATATATACAAATTGGAAAAACAAGAAGAAGATCATGGGTCACGGTGAAGATTTTGCTGATTATATTGTGTACCTTTGCAAGGTCAAGAGTGCTTCCTCCTCTCAGCTTGGCCATACTTGCCAAAATCGGCCTTCTTGGGCTCCTTGGGTATGCATAGTTCCATCACCTTACTCAGGCCAAATCATAGTGCAAATCTCCTTTCTTTTCATGTTTGAATAAGTGACAACGAATTTCAAATCATGCGGTTGTGGGTGAGCTGCGATTAGAGCGGAGCATTATCTTTCTGCCAGTGGACGTGGGTGGTACTTACAATGTTATCACTTGGAATATTGGACATCGGATATGTCTCCGACAGGAGGTCGCCGTGTCTTTGCTGTTACTTCCACTAGATTTTTATAAGTATGTTCCTGAAATTGGAGAGAGAACCAAGAAAAGGGTAGAGCCCAATTCTTGAAATTATTTGAGTTGGTTGTTCCGCTTCACTGTCGTCTCTGATTATTCTTTTTTTTCTGGCTTTTTCTTGCTCTCTTTTTAATGGGAGAGCAGGGGATTTTCACAGGTTTTGGGCTATGCTGGGATTAGCATGAGTTCTCCAACTCTGGGTTCAGCCATCAGCAACCTCACTCCAGCTCTCACTTTCATACTAGCCATCCTTTTCAGGTCCAAAAAAAATCTCTATATTTAAATAGTAGTCTGTAGTTTGTTGAATGGCATTTTCTTATCCCAGTATTTTTCCTTGTGGATTGATCGTGTTCTGGTTCTTCGTCATGATTCTCCTTATTTGTGATCTCATCGCTTTGCCCATTTTGTCTTTCCACGAGATTATGCTGTTAACTGGATTATGCTGTTAACTGGCTCCATATTTTGCAAATGCTGATTAAATCTTGTTAACCATCAATATTGGATGATTAAGGCATGTGGCAAGACTCACTGGTTGTTTGTTAATGCTGTTCTGATGTAATTTGCGTAGTAATGCTGACTTGATGGACAAAGTGCTGATAGTTCTATAAAACAGCTCAATTGCATAAAGGCTAAAGCTAGGGCTTGTTTAACCGAGTTCACGTCTTTCCATCCAATTTTTGTTTGTTTTTCTTGTCTAAAAAGGATGGAGAAGGTGTCACTGAGCAGAAGAAGCAGTCAGGCTAAGATCATCGGGACCGTAATGTCAATTTCCGGTGCATTGGTCATCACTCTCTATAAAGGCCTTCCGATCATTTTCAACCCAAAACCTTCTCTCTTGCTTTATCCACTTGTGCACTCGTCCAACTCAAACTGGGTCATTGGGGGAATTCTCCTCACTGCTGAATATATTCTGGTCACTTTGTGGTACATCCTTCTGGTATTCTATACTTATATTCATTTCGTTTCGCAAGTGCTATGGTTAGAACTTGACTTGAAAATGATCGGAGATCTGATGCGTGATCCTGCAGAAAGAGATTATGAAGGAGTTTCCGGCAGAAATGACTGTAATCTTCTTTCATAATGTGGTTGTGAGCTTCATGACCGCCATTTTCTGTTTAGTAACGGAACATGATATTAATGCGTGGAAAGTGCAGGGTATAGGACTGGCCTCTGTTATATGCTCGGTGAGGAAACAATCAAACAAACGTTCACATTTGATTAAAAAAAGTCATGTGCAATGCTTACTTTCCCTCCTCTTTGCTTTGCTTTGCTTTTAGGGCCTTTTTGGACCATGCTTGAACAACATCGTTCACTCATGGGCAATCAGGTTGAAAGGCCCTTTCTATGTTGCGATGTTCAACCCATTGTCGATTCCTGTGGCTGTCGCCATGGGTGTCTTCTTTCTTGGTGACACGCTTCATCTCGGAAGGTAAGATAAATCGTGAAAACATTGAGTGCTACACTATGTTGAATGCTAAGAAACTGATTAAATGTCCATCACACTCCAACCATGTGATGATCAATCAAATGTGGGCTACGATGTGCTGCACAATTTGTCCTTGTTGATTAGGTACCCCCACAGCCCCCCTGTTTGCCACGTGAATAAAGAGAATTGTTGGTTTTCATTGACACTCTAAGCTCTGTATTGTATGAAAAGATAAGTTAATGACATTCTCGTACTACGTACTTCTTGAATGACATTTGCTTTTGTCTGCTGCAAATCCGCAGTCTTATAGGAGCGACCATACTGTCCGTCGGGTTCTATATTGTAATGTGGGGGAAGGGGAAAGAGGAAATGGTTGAGGAGTCTGGGGAGATTCAGGTGGATTCACCGTCCTTTCAAAGAGTCCCTCTACTGGAAGAACGTTAAGACAAATGAAGAGTAGAACAAAATTCTGCAGATGGATTGAAGATAGGTGCTGCTTGGAAACTTAGTGAAAAAAGACCTTAGTAAGACTGCACAAATTGTGATTGCCAATCGATCCCAAACAACCAGATTGCTTGTTCAGACCATCGAGAGGTGTGGATGAAGGGCATCAGTCCAAGCACAAACCGAGCTATGACGTAATAATTCTCTTGCTTCCAATATAGTCCATTTTTATCCGTACAAAGTCTCTAGTCAGTCGTTACAGAAATATGTTACTTTTTATTTGAGAGAATGCTACTATAAATGTATTTGAAGGTGAAAAAAGGATGATGATGATGATAGACGTTCTTTTTTCTGACAATAGTATGAACTAAGTGCACGCGCACCTGGTTTTGTCCCAAAGTTGTTCTGACCCTATGAGCAGATAGTCTTTCCGAAGGTGGTCTCATATTATTGCTACATGAGTTTGGCAACCATAGCGACAAAACTGTACATTTGCATCGTGCTTTGACAAAGTTGAGCCAGTCGAATCGTTCTTAAGTCACCCTGATTGAAAAACCTTCTTGTGCTTTGATAATTGGCACCCTCAGGGTGTCCTAGCTGAGGTTTATTCGGGTAGAATGATGTATGACACTGCTACAAGTAAGAATGCTAAGAAGGTTGAGGTAATTAGAGGAAATGAGTGGTGTTGGCCCCATACAAGATCAGATGAATTTGTTGCGCATTCAGGGTGCATTGTGTTGTTCATTTGCTGCTGATAAATAAGATTAAGGCGATCTTCACTGGTACTATATGTGGAAGGTTTGCCTCTGTTGATCCCTGGAACCTGGATAGGGGGGAAAACATTGGATTTCATGGAGCCAAATGTGCCAAAATTTGCTTTTATCAAATGGCTGGCTGTTCACACTGGATTGCAAACCTCATTTAAGTCCAGAGGAATCGAATCAAGATTGCCTGTTACAAAACCGTGTTGCTCGTTCAAACCGTGGTTTTGACCATGGAGAGGTGTTGATGAGAGCAGTTAGTCCAAGCATAATTATGAGCCGTGAAATGCAGAATAACAATTCTTTTGCTTCCAATGGTGTCCAGATTAATGTACAAAGTCTCTGATCGGTAGTCACAGAGGAGTGTTGCTTTCCATTTGAATGATTTCTGCAGTACATGTGCTTCGACGTGAAAACTTGTGATGGCGATTAACGATTTTTTCCTGACAATGACATGAACAGAGTTGACATGCACCCGATTTAGGCCAGAAGTAATCCGATCCTATGCATGTAAAGTTTATATGAAGATGGCCTCAAGGTGAAAAAGGATGATGAAGATAAACGTTATTTTCTTTCCGACAATGACATGAACTGAGTGCACATACACCTGGTTTAGGCCAATAGTTTTTTCGATCCTATGCACATGTAATCAATATGAAGGTGATCTCACTTTGCTGTTATAGGAAGTTGGCAACCATAGCGATCAAAGATTTGTAATCAATAGATACCTTTTTTTCCAAACAGACAAAATCATATACTCGATTCACATTTTATTTTATGTAATAATAATGTCATTTCATTACTCATAATATGTCTAATCTATATCACTTCGAAACCATGAGTTTACAAACACAAGGAAAAGATAGCACCACAAAAGCTAAAAACCAACCTATGAAAAGTTGCCATATTTGGAAAAAGGCAACAACATCTAAGCAATACTCTACTTTAACTAACAATTCAGCTAAACTATGCTTATTCTTTGATTAAACGACTTCTACACACTAACAAAGAAACTCGTGTATAACAAATATCCATCTTCATTCTCTACACGTAACTCGCATGCAAAACTTTCGATCAAACCATAATTCAAAATTGATATTCGTCAAATCCTACTGTTTTACAATGCCCTAAACTATCAACTCCACATAATTCACAGCTTGACAAATCCTAAATTGAACCTATATAGCAAAATTCACGTAATTCCAAATCTATGACATAATTCTGAAAATTATTCCGATCAGATGTATATAGGACTTGAATCCTTACCCGGACGCTACAAAACAGCATTAGTTTGACTCGTCCAGACCTCCGAAGCGTGTGCGCACGAAATTTCTCTTTCCTTTCTCTGCCTTTATTCTTTTCTCAAGATCTCTCCCCTTCCTTTTAATTTATTTCCATTTTACCTCATTTGGTCCCCCCCCTCCTTTCATTTTCTTCTGTTTGCCTTCTGTCTTCTTCGTCTACGTAATCTTTCAAACCTCCTTCTCCGCCACCTCTACCTCAGCATTAATTGGACATGAGCTCGTGGCCATTTGTCCAATGAGCTGTAAATTAAATAAACCAACATAAAAGCTCCAGCAAATAATTCCAATTAAGACCCGTCCATACTGCCTCATCTCACTGTATCCATTCTTCCTTTCACGCAAAAGAACGTAGCCCATAAGGAAAGACTAAACTTAATTTCAACCGGAAGTGGAAGGGCGTTGTGCTGAGTTTCGCCGTCAAGAACATCAATGGCAGAGCTTTCTCGGCTAAGTACGGGTCTTTGGTTGAAGCAAGGGAGGTGGACAACCGGAGATCATTGTTTGAATCAAATGTAGTTGGATGGAATCGTTAGAGTCCATGTTTCAATCTTCCTTCGAATTTGTACGGTGAAGTGTTTTAAGTGCCGCATGTGCAAAAGGGAAGTGTGCTAATGATGAACAGACCTTCAAAGAATCACGTAAGCTCAACTACGCGACTAAATCAGAAAAAGTCTGGGCGTCGAATCTAGGGAAAGTACGGATTACAGGACTATTGCAAAGTCCAACTACTGCTTTTGTTTCCCGCTATCTGAACATGGCTGTGAGCGGAAACGCAGTTACGTGTCACCGTGAGTGCATGCATTATTCACTGATACGATCGAAAAACATTCTTGAGCCATCCATCATCATTGCTCCGATGAGACCTTGGTATCCCAGACCTTTGTCCGAGAGCGTGGTCACAGAGAGAGAGAGAGAGAGAGAGAGAGAGAGAGAGAGAGAGAGAGAGAGAGAGAGAGAGAGAGAGAGAGATGGGGGAGAGATACTGTTACAGAGATGTGCTGCCGTTTTCAGCTGTGATCACCACGGACAGCATCGTGGTGGGGGTGACCACGATGTTCAAAGCGGCCACCTCGAGAGGGATGAGCGCCCATGTGTTCCTCTTCTATGCTTATGCCCTGGCTGCTCTTCTTCTTCTCCCTGCTCCTGTCTTCTCTCTCAAGTACAAAACTCTCTCTCTGTCAGCGAAAACATGGAAAACAAAGGAAGGTTCATGGTGAGATATTCACTTTGGCTGATTTTTTTTGTCTTTGCAGGTCAAGAGCTCTGCCTCCGCTCAGCTTGGCCATAGCTGCCAAACTTGGCCTTCTTGGGCTCGTTGGGTATGTACAGTCTGATCACGCATGTCTAGGCGGTTGAGCTGGCAGATTGACAAGGGTCACAATTCTTGAAATTGTCTAGATTGGTCGTTTTGCTTCTTTGTAGCATCCTATTCATATGAAAATGGGGTTTTTTTTTTTTTTTGGGGTTTTCTAAATTATGGTGGAGAGCAGGGGTTTTTCACAGATTTTGGGCTATGCTGGGATTAGCATGAGTTCTCCAACTCTGGGTTCAGCCATCAGCAACCTCACTCCGGCTCTCACTTTCGTACTCGCCTTCCTTTTCAGGTCCCAAAAAATTTGTGTGCCTTTGGCTCCTTGAATGTCATTTTTCTTTGTAAATGATCATTGTTCTGGTTCTCTGTCATGATTCTCCTGATTTGGTGATCTAATCATTTTGCCCATTTTGTCTTTTCATTAAGCTTGTGCTGCTAACAAATCCTGATTAAATCAAGTCAATGAAGGGATGTTGGAAAATTTAGGTCTGTGGCTCAGAGTCGCTGATTGTTTGTTAATGCTGTTCTCATGTAAATTACTTGGTAATTATTCCATTGTTAGCCAGAGTATTAATATTGTTGTAATTCCATTAATTTGCTTGTATTATTGTCAAAATAAGGATGGAGGAGGTGTCATTGAACAGAAGAAGCAGTCAGGCCAAAATCATTGGGACCCTATTGACAGTTTGCGGGGCATCTGTCATCACTCTCTATAAAGGTCCCCCAGTTATCTTCACTCCAAAACTTTCTCTCTCGCTTTATCCACTTGCGCACGCATCAAACTTGAACTGGACCATTGGGGGGATTCTCCTCACTGCTGATCATGTCTTGGCCACTTTGTGGGACATTCTTCTGGTATGCTATACTTGTTTACAATTTGTTTTGCAAGTGCTATCATTAGAACTTGACTTGAAAATGACTGGAGATTCGACATATGATCCTGCAGAAGCATATAATGAAGGAGTATCCGGCAGAACTGACCGTAATCTTCTTTTACAATCTGGTTGCGAGCTTCCTGACTGCCATTGTATGTTTAGTAACGGAACATGATATGAGTGCCTGGAGAGTGAAGGGTATAGGGTTGGCCTCAGTGATATGCTCGGTGAGGAAACAATCGAACAAACATGATCACATTTGGTTGATAAAAATCGTTCGCAAGGCTTACTTTTCCTCCTCTTTGCTTTGCTTTTAGGGCCTTTTTGGACAATGCTTAAGCAACATTGTTCACACATGGGCAATCTGGTTGAAAGGCCCTTTCTATGTCGCGATGTTCAAGCCGTTGTCAATTCCTGTGGCTGTCGCAATGGGTGTCTTCTTTCTTGGTGACACGCTTCATCTTGGAAGGTACGATAAATCACTAACACAATGAGTGACACATTATGTTGAATACTAAAACGATATGATTAAACACCCATCACGCTGAAATCAGGATCTATTCCTTATTTCATTAATGTGATGATCAATCAATGTGGCTTCAGATGTGCTGCAGATAAACAATTTAGAAAACCAATCGCCATAACATAACATGCACTTTCCAGAACACTCTTGACAGATAGAAATATCTCCTTGTTGATTGGGTAGAAAATTAAAAAATGTAAAGAGCTAATCATGTTTCCGTTCTATGTACTCATTGCATGACATTTTCTTTTGTCTGCTGCGGATTTGCAGTGTTATTGGAGCAACCATATTGTCCATTGGGTTCTATATGGTAATGTGGGGGAAGGTGAAAGAGGAAATGGTTGAGGAGTCTGTAGGGAGTCTGTTGGAATCACCGTCCTCTCAAAAAGCCGCCCTACTGCGATAACTGTCAATACAACTGACGTGTAGAACAACTTTCTGCAGTTGGATTGAAGATAGGTGCTGCTTGGAAACTTAGTGAAGGGGATTTCTTACCCACAGTAAGCCTGCACAAATAGGTGTGTGTTGTATTTATCATTGATCTGAGCCCAAAGTGACCAAATCATGATTGCCTGTCAATGCTATAAACTGGATTGCTTGTTCAAACCATCAAGAGGTGTGGATGAAGGGCGTCACTCCAAGCAAAAAATCAAGACTTTGATGTGCAATAACAATAGGTCTCTTGCTTCCAATAAAGTCCATTTTGATATGTACAATTATCTGGTCAGTAGTTACAGAAAGATGTTGCTTTTGAATGAATGCTGCCATAGATATATTTCAAGGTGAAAAAAAGATGACAATGCACTTCTTTTTCCCGAAAATGGTATGAACTTACTGCACATACACCAGATTCAGGCCAAAATTTTTTCCGATCCTGTGGACTTATAGTCGATAAGAAGCTGGTCTCACATTATTGTTATAAAAATTTGGCAGCCATAGCAGCCAAACTGTACGATTCCGTTGTGCTTTGCAAAAGTTTAGCCAGTTAAATCATTCTTTATTCTCACTCATCAAAAAATCGTCTTGTGGTTTGGCAATTGGCACTCCCAAGGAGTCCTAGCCGAGGGGTGTTTGAGTAGAGTGATGTACGATGTTATAGGTAATAATGATAAGCTAGGTGAGGTCATTGGAGGAAATGTGTGGTGTTGGCCCTCTGCAAGGCATCAGGGTGTATTATCTGGTTCATTTGCTGCATGTGCCAATCAAGAAGATAAGGTGATCTTCACTGGGTCTAGATCCGGAAGTTTTGCCTCTCTTGATGCCTGGAACCTGGTTAGAGACAGAAAACAAAGGATTTCATGGCATAGAATGGCGTGGTTTCACCCAAATGTGTCAAAATTTGACCTTATCACATCGCTGGCTATTCATTACAGATTGCAAGCACTTGATAAGAGTAATAAAATAGAAGCAAATCAATGGACGATGCTTGTTATGTGGATCGGCTTAAGTGACTAGACAACATCTATTATGTGAATGTTGTTTTTCTAAACAAGTTTGGGGGAGCTGCTGAACTTAAGTGGATTTCAGAGAGTTATTGGTAATTAGAGCTCTGAGTTCGATTGCATTTTGCAACAGTTAAAAGGTAAACCATCTGTAAAGACAATTTTGATTTTGTCAGGGAGTGGATCGATTTGCTTCATTTGGAAAAGAGGAATGATGTCCTGCATAATGGAGTAATTCCATGTGTTGCTTGAGTAATTAGAAGTATCATGTTTGCCATTCGAGTTATGATGCAAATACTGATACATGGAAGAGGCCTCTGTTTGATTCTCAGATGGACTTCCTTGTGAGAAATGGATGATTTCTGCTGTTTGGTACCAGAATTAGGCTCTTGGTTTTTGCTTATTGGCTTCAGGGACATCTTTTTCTAAGCACGTTCAATGAAATTTCTTGGAGTTGGTGCTCTTGGTTTGAGTAATGTCTTTACTGGGAGTTATGACAGTGCTCCTGAATTTGCAATACTGAGGGGCATGCACTGGAGTCTCGAGCAATAACAATTGTTCAATCATCCGAAGACATACATCAGTGGATCCTTCTAAAACGTGGCATGTTGGAATTCTGATCGACGCTATTTTTTCCTTTTTTCCTTAGCGGGAACTAGTCTAATGTTGCACGAGTGAACTAAAAGAAAAAATCGACCAAGTCATAATTTGTCTCCCTACCTCCCACCCCCACATGGGAGAGGTAATGTCTTTTGCAGCCAGTTCTACTGCATCAGTATGCAGAGAAAGACAAAGCGTGAGTTTTTATGTTCTCTCGAGGAAAGAATTCCTATCATCACTTTGTTGTTATCCCATGCATTTTGTTGTAATTCTGGTAGAAGGTGTCGTTATTGTCAACAACCATAAAAGATTTATGATCATTGAGTAAGTAATCTTACTCATATTTTCATCCCACAGCCGGGACGGTACCGAAGATCTAATCCCTGAAAACTTATAGAAACCCCCAAGACAAGGCTCTTCCTTCAGATGCTCCAAGTAATATAGGAATCAGAATCAGTATCAAAAAACACAAGCGTGCTATATATATATATATAGCAAATGAATTTTCTTCAAGAGCATGCTGGACTCGAACTCGTGCAAGTCCCTGCCAAGCGATGCCTGATGATCAGTAAGCTGACCCATGGAGAGTTTGAATCAGTCCTGGAGTTCCTCCATAGAAGGAGCCTTGTGCCCGAAAAATTTGGACCAGCACAGCTACTCAGTTGACACTGGCGAGCAACGAGTATGAATACCATACTTGTGGGAATGGCACATGCTTGGGAATCTGAATGGTTCCGACATGGTCAACGGTCTTGGAGATCTCGGATGTTTGCTCCAACCAGAAGTTGAAAGGCTCGTTTTCAAGAACATCGATGGCATAGCTTTCTCAGCTGAGTATGAGTCCTTTTGCTCCAAGAACCCACATTTGAGTGAACAGATCACGAGGATAAAAGGAGAACTGGAGATCATTGTTGAATCGACGAAGTTGGATGGAATTGAATTCTCTACATTCTAATGTTTACGTGATTTCGTACAGTAATTTATTCACAGAGACAGTAAATTGCGCATATGGTAGAGGAAAAGCTTGCCGGGTTAATTGCCTCGTAGCATTAAAGGAGTGTCCTAATGATGGAGAGACCTTCAAAGAATCAACCAAGTCAAACTCCTCAATTGGATCAAGAAAAGTTTGTGCACCAAATGCAGGAAACCGCACAAATTAGAGGTACGCCATGCGCAATGTCTTCCTGTCTCTTTCTATTCGAACATGGCTGAGAACCTCAACCCCGTTTGGTGTCTAAGTGCATCCATTATTCAATACGATATTAAAAAACAGTCTTCATCTGTCCAACCATTAATCGTCATTCACAATCATCACCCATTAAAATATAGGCGCTGGTATCTTCTGCTCCCGATGGAATCTTGGAATCCCAGAATAACAATGGAACTGAAACCTCTGTGTATTTAGCGTTTGGGTGTCTCTGCGTCTGCTAGTGTGGTTGGAGAGAGAGAGAGAGAGAGATGGGGGAGAGATACTGTTACAGAGATGTGCTTCCATTTTCAGCTGTGATAACCATGGACAGCATCACAGTGGGCATGAACACGATGTTCAAAGCGGCCAACTCGAGAGGGATGAGCTACCATGTTTTCCTCGTCTATACTTATTCCCTGGCTGCTCTTCTTCTTCTTCCGGCTCCTTTCTTCTCTCTCAGGTACGCCTCTCTCTCTCTCTCTCTCTCTCTCTCTCTCTCTCTCTCTCTCTCTCTCTCCCCCCAATTGAAAACTGGGAAAATAAAGAAAGGCTCATGGTGAGATATTCACTTTGGCTGAATCTATTGTATGCCTTTGCAGATCAAGAACGCTTCCTCCTCTCAGCTTGGCCATAGCTGCCAAACTTGGCCTTCTTGGGCTCCTAGGGTATGTACAGTTTGAATAACTCTACACTCACGCCAATACTGCAATCCCCCCCTTCCCCCTTTTGAATAACTGACTATTTGTTTTAAGATGTGCGGCCATGCGTCTGCTGCTGGCATCAGCCCCACTAGGGTATGCCGGCCATCCGACGGGTCTCTGATCCCATGTCGCCTATGTTCTGGGCAGTTGCGCTAGCAGATAGAGAAGGGTCACAATTCTCGAAATTGTTTTAGAGTAGTCATTTCGCTTCCTTGTTATGTTCTTTTTCTTATAGGATGGGTTTTTTGTTCTCAAAATTATTGAGAGAGCAGGGGATTTTCACAGATTTTGGGCTATGCTGGGATCAGCATGAGCTCTCCAACTCTAGGTTCAGCCATCGGCAACCTCACTCCGGCCCTTACCTTCATACTCGCCATCCTTTTCAGGTCCCAAGAAGTTGTGTATTTTTTCATACTTATTGTCTGTGGTTACTTGAATTTTTTTTATTTCCTTGTAAATGATCAATGTTCTGGTTCTCTGTCATGATTCTCTTTCGACAAGCTTATGCTGTTAAGTGGCTCCGTATTTTGCAAATCCTGAGTAAATCAAGTGGCAGAGTTACTGATTGTTTGTTGATGTCGTTGTCATGTAGATTACTCAGTGACGATGACATCGTTGGACAAAGTATTGATGTTGCTGTAATCCCTTCCAATTTGTTTGTTTTTTGTCAAATAAAGGATGGAGGAGGTGTCACTGAACAGAAGAAGCAGTCAGGCCAAGATCATCGGGACTGTAATGTCAATTTCTGGCGCATCTGTCATCACTCTCTATAAAGGTCCCCCAGTTAATTTCACTCCGAAACCTTCTCTCTCGCTTTATCCCCTTGTGGAAGCATCGAACTCTAAGTGGGTTGTTGGGGGGATTCTCCTCACTGCTGAATATATTTTGGTCACTTTGTGGAACATTCTTCTGGTATACTATATTCGTTTTCATTTTGTTTTTCAAGTGCTATAGTACTTGAAAATGATCAGAGATTCGACACATGACTCTGCAGACACAGATAATGAAGGAGTATCCAGCAGAACTGACCGTAACCTTCTTTTGCAATGTGGTAGCGAGCCTCCTGACAGCCATTTTATGTTTAGTAACGGAACATGATATGAGTGCTTGGAGAGTGCAGGGAATAGGATTGGCTTCGGTACTGTGCTCGGTGAGGAAACAATCAAACAAACTTTATCACATTTGATTAATGAAGGCTGCGTGCAATGCTTACTTTCCGTCCTCTTTGCTTTGCTTTTTAGGGCCTTTTTGGACGATGCTTGAACAATATTGTTCACACATGGGCAATCCGGTTGAAAGGCCCTTTCTATGTCGCGATGTTCAGGCCATTGTCGATTCCTGTGGCTGTCGCCATGGGTGTCTTCTTTCTTGGAGACACGCTTCATCTCGGAAGGTAATAAAAATCACAATGACATTGAGTGCTACATTATGTCGTGTGCTAAAGAAATTATTGAAGATCCATTACGCTGAAATTAGGATCTATTCCTGATTTCATTGATGTGATGATAAATCAATATGGCTTACGATGTGCTGCACTTAAATAATTTGGAAGACCAATCACCATAAGATAACAAGCATTTTCTGCAAAACTCTTGGCACACAATAATTTGCCCTTGTTCATTAGGTAGAAAATTTTAAAAAATATGTCTGATGCCCCCCGCCCCAAGCGAATCCGTCTGCCATGTGTATAAAGTGTATCACTGATTTTTATCGACCCACTTAGCTCTATTGTTTGAAAATACAAGCTAATTACCTTCTCGTACTATGTACCCCTTGAATGGCATCTGCTTTTGTCTGCTGCAAATCCAGTCTTATTGGAGCGGCCATACTGTCCATTGGGTTCTATATTGTAATGTGGGGGAAGGCGAAGGAAGCAATGGATGAGGAGTCTGTAGAGAGTCAGATGGAATCACCATCCTTTCAAAAAGTCCCTCTACTGCGATGACCGTTAACACAAATGAAGCATAGAACAAATTTGTGCAGATGGATTGAAGATAAGTGCTGCTTGGAAAATTCGTGAAAGTTTCCTCACCCTCAGTAAGCCTGTATAAATAGGTGTCAATATCGTATTTATCATTTATCTGTGTCCAAAGGGATCAAATCATGATGGCCCATCAATCTCAAAAACTGGATTGCTTGTTCAAACCATGGAGAGGTGTGGATGATGGGTGTCCCTCTATTTACAAAAGCGAGCTGTGATGTGCAAGAATAATGGGTCTCTTGCTTCCAATATTGTCCATTTGGATCTGTACAAGTCTCTAGTGAGTAGTTACAGATTTATGTTCTTTTGATTTGAATGAATGCTGCCATAGATGTATTTCAGGGTAAAAAAAGATGACAATGATGATAAACGTTATTTTTTTCCAACAATGGCATGAACTAAGAGCACATACACCCGGTTTAGGCCAATAATTTTTCCGATCCTATGCGCATATAGTCACTATGAAAGTGGTCTCACATTGTTGTCATAAGAAGTTGGCAGCTACAGCAACCAAACTGTACATTTTGTTGATGCTGAAGTTAAGCCAGTATGGTTTGACAATTGGCACCCTCAGGGTATCCTAGCTGAGGTTGATTCGAATAGACCAATGTATGATGCTGCTGTAATTAAGAATGCTAAGCTGGCTGAGGTTATTGGAGCAAATGAGTAGTGTTGCCCCCCTGCAAGATCAGACCAGTAAGTGGGAATGGAGGGTGCATTTTGTGGTTCATTGGCTGCTTGAGCTGATAAAGAATATGGTGATCTTAACTGGTTCTCGATCTTGGGAAGTTTTGCCTCTGGATGACTGGAAACTGGTGAGGGAAAGAAAACGGAGGATTTCATGGCATAAAATGGAGTGGTTTCATCCAAATGTGCCAAAATTTGCTCTTATCACATGGCTGGCTGTTCATAACAGATTGCAAACACTGGATAGAGTAACAAAATGGCAGCAAATCAATGACCAATGCTTGTTATGTGGTTCAGCTCTAGAGACTAGACTGCATCTTTCCAGTTTGAAACAGGATGCGGATGCTGATGCATGGAAGGGGCCTCAATTTCTGCTGCATAGTTCTGGAATCAAGCTTTCGGTTTTGCTTTTTAGCTTCAGGGACATCTCTTTTCTAAGCTGTGTTTGATGAAATCTTCTCTGTTGGTTGATACTCTAGGTTTAAGTAATGCTCTTTACTGGGGGAGTGATGATAGTGCTCCTCAATTTCTGATATTGAGGGGGGCATGTCCTGGTGTCTTGCGCAATAAAAATCATTTTATAATCCAAAGAGAAATATATATATATATATATATATATATATATTCCCTGGAACAGTATCTAATCATGCAAGATTTAACTAAATGAAAAAATTGAATCAGTCGTAAATTGATTCACAGCCCTCTCGCATGGGAGAGGTAGTGTTTTTCACGGTCAATTCCATAACATGGGTAGAGAAAGACAAAACGTGAATTTTTATGGTCTATCGAGTAATGGATTTATATCATAATTTTGTTGTAGTCACGTGTATTATTCTATAACTCTTATACAAAGAGTTGTAATAATCAACGACTTAAAAAGATTTTTGACTAAGTGAGAATTACTCACACTTTTACCCAAAAACCAGGATGATACCAAGGAATAAGGAAAAAAAAGAAGTAGAAAAGAAATCAGAAATAGAAAAAAAAAAGGAAAAGGAAAATAAGAAAAGGAAAAGAGAAAAAAGGAAAATTAGAAAAAAAAAAATTCGAAAAATTGAAAAGTCAGTGTCGACTGCCCTTCGTGGCACGGTGGCCATTCACGTCAATGATTGTCAAGCAAGATTGACCAACTGAACTCACAATTAGGAAAAATGAAAATGTCTAGAAATCAATTGGCAAAAGTAAAATGTTTAGGATTGAATTTGTAATAGTACAATAGATTTAGAACTCTTTGAACAAATTTCCTCCCTCACCACCAACTAGACATGAGAAAAAGAGAGAAGGAAAAATGGTGCACCAGTCTCGGGCTCTTGGGCCAGGTTTGTGGGCCAGGCTGAGCCCGGGCTCGCTGGTCCTGAGTTCGCTTTGGTCCCTTTTTATCCTAATTTAATCTTAAACGCTTCGCCGGGCTAAGAAATTAAGCTTTATCGTGCTAGATTGGGGTCAACATATCCAAATGGAGTTTCATCGCAAAAGTCAAAACGGGATGTTGGCATTGATCGGCTTCCGGGTTTCCGGTGGTCAAAACTTTGGTCGTCCCGATGGAGGTTTTTTTCTTTTATTTTTTATTTTTTGGATGGAGGTTTTGAAACTACAGTATTCCACAGAAAAAAATGAATACGGATTAGGTGAAACGAAGACGTGTGATTATAGGTCGAATTCGGGCAATGACAGCGGTGAGCAGCCGAGGCTTTTCCCTATTTAGTAACGGAGTCAAGCTATTGATTTACTTATTATCTTCAGGATATCTTTCAATGATTTGTTTTTTTAGTTGGTACTCTAGATTTGAGTAATGTTCCTTATGCGACAAAGTGCTACCGGATTTGTCATGCTGAGTGTCGTGTCGGATGTTTTTAAGTCTTTGACCAATAAAAATGGCTTTAATTATCAAAAAATATATATGGAGTTAAGTGTATTCGAAATTTTAAAACTTATTAATAAAATATAATTAAATCTTAAAATTTTTTTAAAAGGTATAACTAAATCCTAAAACTTATTACAAAAGCGCAATCAAATTCTAAAACTTGTCAAATTGATCAAATTAAGTCATATTACGAGTCTATGAACGGCACATGATCGAAAATCTGAACATTTCCAGCACGCTTGACGTCCTAGAGATCTTAGATGTTCGCTCCGACCAGATGTCAAAGGGCGTCGTGCCCCCGAGGTTGCCGTCGTGGAGGATGTCGATGGCCTGGCTTTTCTCGGCCAAGGATGAAGCCTTCTGCTCTGGGAACCCGCATTTCGAGCGTCCGGGCGTCTTTCGATTGATGCAAGGGATAGGAAGAAAAGTGGGTGATCATTGTCGAATCAAATGTAGTCGGATGGAATCGAATGTCAATTTTTCTTGGATTTTATAAAGTGATTTATCACAAGAAGAGCGATCCGATGACTGCCACGTAGCCTAAGTGTGCTGTCGACGGAAAAGACCTTTGAAATATCGAGTACGTTAAACTAATCACTTAAATCAAGAAAAGTCCATGCACCGAAAATAGTAAACAGAACATATGAGAGGGACAATTGACAAAGGACTTTCTTGTTTTTTTCTTTAATTTAATATCATCAAAAATTTTAAATTAATATATTTGTGCCCCATTTATCTTAAATTAATTTTTATATTATAAAAATTTAGAAATTAATACATTCATGCCATCTTTATCTAAAAAAATACGATAATAAATATATCAATATGAAAATTAGTTAAAATTAAATTTGACACTAGTATACCCAAGTTTTTTTTCGCATGTAAGCCCTTCTTTATGTTCAAAAATGCTTAGGAGACTAGTCAGACGTGTTTTGGTGTCACAGTGAGTGGACATGTCAAAAATAGCGTAGACGATTAAGCAACCCTCTTCATTTGTCCAACCAAATTTGTCACCATTCAAGCACCGGTTGTCCTGCTTTGAAGAGACCTCGGAATCCCAGAAATAATTGGGACTGAAACCTCTGTTTTCGCTGTGTGTTCGTGTGCCTCTGTGAGAGACAGAGCGAGAGAGAGAGAGAGAGATGGGAGGAGGGAGAGAGTGGTGTCACAGGGAGGTGGCTCCATTTTCAGCAATGGTCACCGTGGACACCATCGCGGTGGGCGTGACCACGCTGTTCAAGGCGGCCAACTCGAGAGGGATGAGCTCCCACGTTTTCCTCCTCTATGCTTACGCCATTGCTTCTCTTCTTCTCCTCCCTGCTCCTTTCTTCTCTCTCAAGTATTTGCCTCTCCCTCTCTTTCATATATATAGTGCAAAAACAAGAAGATCATGAGTTGTGGTGAAATTTGGTTGATTTAGTTGTGTGGCCTCTGCAGATCAAGAGTGCTTCCTCCTCTCAGCTTGGCCATACTTGCCAAAATCGGCCTCCTTGGGCTCGTTGGGTATGCACGGTTCAATATCTTCACTCATGCCGTTACTTGCACTAGATTAGAGCAGACGATATTTTTTGGGCAGTGGGTCATTTACAATATTCATCCCCGGAGTATTGGATATAAGATATGTCTCCGATTGCACATTGCACGTGTCTATGCCATTGCTTCCACTAGAGTAGTGCGAATTTGTTCTTGAAATAGTTAGAGAGAAATAAGAAAAGGTGTTTGGATTGGTTGTTCTGCTTCACTGTTGTCTTCTATTATTCTTATGTTCTGGTTTTTTTCTTGTTCTCTTTTTAATGGAGAGCAGGGGCTTCTCACAGATTTTGGGCTATGTTGGGATTAGCATGAGTTCTCCAACTCTGGGTTCAGCCATCAGCAACCTCACTCCAGCTCTCACTTTCATATTTGCCATCCTTTTCAGGTCCCAAAAATATTAGTTCTTTCAATACAAGTTGTCTGCAGTTCTTTGAATGGCATTCTTCCAATTCAAGTAGATTGTCGTTCTGGCTTTTCGTCATGATTCCCCTTATTTTGTGATCTCATGACTTTGTTTATTATATCTTTCCACAAGCTTATGTTGTTAATTGGCTCCATATCTTGCAAATTCTGATCAAACCTTGTTAACAATCGATGTTGGATTAGGGCATGTGGCAAGAGTCACTAGTTGTTTGTTGATGCTGTTCTTATGTAATTTACGTAGTAATGCTGACTTGTTGGACGAAGTGTTAATAGTTCTGTAAGACGGCTTAGTTGCCTAAAGGCTAAAGCTGGAGCTTGTGTAACAGTATTCATATCTTTCCATTCAATTTTTGCTCGTTTTTCTTGTCGAAAAAGGATGGAGGAGGTGTCATTGAACAAAAGAAGCAGTCAGGCCAAGATCATCGGGACCGTACTGTCAATTTCCGGCGCATCTGTCATCACTCTCTATAGAGGTCCCCCAGTTACCTTTACTCCAAAACCTTCTCTCTCGCTCTATCCACTTGTGCAGGCATCGCACTCAGACTGGGTCGGCGGGGGGATTCTCCTGACTGCTGATTATGTTTTGGTCACTTTGTGGTACATTCTTCTGGTATAATATACATGTTTCAATTTTGTTTTGTGAGGGCTATAGTTAGAACTTGACTTGAAAATGACCACAAATTCAACACTTGATCCTGCAGAAACAGATAATGAAGGAGTATCCAGCAGAACTGACCGTAATCTTCTTTTACAATGTGACTGTGAGCTTCATCACCGCCATTGTCTGTTTAGTAATGGAACATGATATGAGTGCTTGGAGAGTGCAGGGTATAGGACTGATCTCAGTAATATGCTCGGTGAGGAAACAGTCAAACGAAGTTTATGACATTTGATTAATGAAAATTGGGTGCAATGCTAACTGTCCGTCCTGTTTGCTTTGCTTTAAGGGCCTGTTTGAACGATTCCTAAACAATGTTGTTCACACATGGGCAATCCGGTTGAAAGGGCCTTTCTATGTCGCTATGTTCAAGCCATTGTCAATTCCTGTAGCTGTTGCCATGGGTGTCTTCTTTCTTGGAGACACACTTCATCTTGGAAGGTAAGATATAGCACAAAACATTGAGTGCTACATTATCTTGAATGCCAAAAAAATTATTAGACATCCATCCCGCTGAAATTAGGATCTACTCCTGATTTTATCCATGTGATGATCAATCAATGTGGCTTAAGACATGTGGCAAATATATAATTTGGAAAACCAATCACTACAACATTACATGTGCTTTCCACAAAATGCTTGACAGACAAATTTGTCTTTGTGGATTAGGCAGAAAATTTCAAATATGTATCGATGCCCCCCCCAGTTCGATCTGTACTCCATGTGTATAAAGTGTATTATTGGTTTTCATTGACGCACTAAACTTTCTAGTGTATGCAAAGATGAGCTTTTTACATTCTCATACCACGTAGGCTTTGAATGACAATTGCTTTTGTCTGCTATGAATTCACAGTCTTATAGGAGCGACCATACTGTCCATTGGGTTCTATATTGTGATGTGGGGGAAGGCAAAAGAGGAAATGGTTGAGGAGTCTGTAGAGCATCAGTTGGAATCACCATCCTTTCAAAAAGTCCCTCTACTGCGATGACCATTAACACAAATGAAGTGTAGAACAAATTTCTTGAGATGGACTGAAGATAGGCGGTGCTTGGAAGGTTTGTGAAAAGGATTCTTCGCCCTCAATAAGCCTGCACAAGTAGGTGTCCATATCATACTTATCACTGATCTGAGTCCAAGGATCAAATCTTGATTGCCCGTCAATCCCAAAAAAGCAGATTGCTTGTTCAAACCATTGAGAGGTGTGGATGAAAGGTGTTGCTTCAAGCTCAAAACCAAGCTGTGGCATGCAAGAATAATCAATCTCTTGCTTCCCATATAGTCCATTTTGATTTGTACAAGTCTATAGCCAGTAGTTACAGAAATATGTTGCTTTGTTTGAACAAATGCTGCTTTATTCGTATTTCAAGATGAAAAGAATGTACTAAGTGCACGTACATCCGGTTGCCAAAAGGTTTTCTGAACTTATGCACATATAGTCTCTGTAAAGGTGGTCTCACATGATTGTTAATATTAATTTAGCAGCTATAGAGACCAACTGTATGATTTTGTCGTGCTTTGCCAAAGTTGAACCAGTCATTTTTCAGTCTCACTCATCAAGTGTGGTTTGACAATTGGCGCCATCGAGGTGTCCTAGCTGAGGTTTGTTCAAGTAGACTGATTTATGATGCTGTGACAAGTAAGAACGACAAGCTGGCTGAGGTTATTACAGGAAATGAGTGTTGCTGGCCTCCAGTAAGATCAGGCCAACTAGTGGACATTCAGGGTACTTTGTGCATTTGCTGCTTTTGCAGATAAAGAAGATAAGGGGAGCTTCACTGGTTCTAAATCTGGAAGTTTCGCCTCTACTGATGCCTGGAACCAGGGGAAGAAAAAAAAGGATTTCATGGCATAGAATGGTGTGGTTTCACCGGAATGCGACAAATTTTTCTTTTATCACGTGGCTGAATACTGAATATTCAGAACAGATTGCAAACACTGGATAGGGTAACAAAATGGCAGCAAATCAATGATCAATGCCTGTCATGTGGAACAGCTCAAGAGACTTGTGAATGCTCCTTTACTAAACCAGGTTTTTTTTTGGGGGGGTGTTGGAGCTCTGAGTTTGATTGGGTTTTGCGACAGTTGAAAGGTAAAAGCATTAAAGCATTTCAAGGACACTTTTGAAACTAGGCGAAATGGATCGATTTACTTCATTTGGAAAGAGAGGAAAATCAGAGGAATGATGCCCTTCATAAAGTGTTAATTCCGTGTGTTGCTTGAGTAATCAGAAGTATCATGCTTTCGATTGAGCTAGGATGTAGATGCTGATACATGGAAGAGGGCCTCTGTGTGATTCAGATAGACTTCTTCCTGAGTAATTGACTTCTGCAAAATCCATTTGTCTTAGTTTATAATAGGCAAATGAATATATCTTTGCAAAAAAAAAAAATAACAAAGTAAATGACTCAATTTTAAGAAATTACGAAGAATTTCTGATAATCTTGAGAGGCCTTAAAAGTTCATATTTATACAACTTTAGGAATTGGAAGCAATTAAAACTAAATAGAAGTCAATGCCGAAATATTTAAAAATATAAAAATTGTAAAAGAAGATAAATTTTAATAGTCTATAACATCAGTTGGATTAGGGAAAATGACATAAATGGTCTTTAAAGTTTGGTCTATCTCTGAATTTTTAATTTGTTCAATATAATTATCAAATTATTATGAAAATGTTTAATGGCGTTCTACTATTAATTTTGATTCACATAATTTGTTGACATGGCTTTCAATCCTTTCAATTTAAATAGCGGACAATAGAAAAAAATTACTCATGGATTATCTACGTAAGATATTCATCTCAAATCATAATACAAATAATCGATACAATCAAATAACAATGGACATGATAACGTCCTCATTAATTTTTCCTTTTCTAAAAGAGATAGATAAAAAGATGGACATATTAACTCATCATTTTAAATATTCAACTCAACATATAATAATCTATGTAATTAAAAAACGTCTAATTTGTTATATGAGGAAAGTGAATGATTACATTTAATACTAATAATTCAAAAGCCATATTGAACAAATTAAAAGTTATACATGGCATTATATAATGGGCCATAGTTCAAAAATCATTTTGTCATTTAATTTTTGGCTTATTACTTGACAATTATTATTGAGGCAATTTGAGCTTAAAATATGCAAAACGGCATTAATACTTAGAACAGATGGAAATTGCATTTAGATGACATATTTCTTTTCTCATAATTTAGTTAAAACGATTGTGCTATTCTTCTTTCTCTTTATGAGACTTGTGTTTCTAGAGTACAAGCGATCAAAAAAGTGTAACACAATACATCCACATTTGGTTATTCCAAAAATTAGCATGAAATTAACTAAAAGAGAAAAGAAAAGGACTATAACTTAATATAAAAGAAAACATGAAAAATTAACAATTCATACTTCAAACCCAAAAAATTTTTAATCAAACCAAACAAAAAACAATTCATACTACATTTTGATCTTTTCTTCGTGTTACACTATAATCTTCTCGACCGCCAGAAAATTTACAAGTCTAAATAATTATACTTTTTCCAAAAAAAAAATTTCCGGAATATTTCAAAATACTTGCTTAAAGTCCAAACTGTTTATTCACACACAAAAAAGAAGAAGTCAAGTCAATAAAAGGATGCGCGACACACGAGAGGTTTTGTCTGGTTACCCGTAATGACGACGGCAGCAACATGAGCTTTTGTCCCAGATTCCTGGGGCTAAATTATTGAACAAATCAATGACGTGGTCTTACCCATAACATATTCAGAAAAGGACCACTGTACTAATACACGAGTTCCTTCACATTACTCATCAAGTTGAGATTTTGATGCTCATTTCCATCAATGATGGCATCTGCTTTGAGGGATTCCGGATTTAATATCCCGTTTCTGCAAGTTCTAGTTTAAGTATCTGAATCAGCGGGGACCAGCAGACCTTCACTGGATTAAAAAAAATGCTCTCGCTCATCATTCCCGATCAGCACCCATTGAAATATAGGCATCTGGGTTCTTCTGCTCCGATCAAACCTTGGAGCCCCAGGAGCCTCCGGACTGAAACCTCCGTGTTTGTGCGCATTTTGGGTGTCTCTGTGTCTGCGAGTGCGGTTAGAGAGAGAGATGGGAGGAGGGAGAGACTGGTTTCACAGGGAGGCGGTTCCATTTTCAGCTGTGTTCACTGTGGACAGCATCAAAATGGGCGTGACCACAATGTTCAAAGCGGCCAACTCGAGAGGAATGAGCTCCCATGTGTTCCTCGTCTATGCTTACGCCCTGTCTGCTCTTCTTCTTCTTCCTGCTCCTTTCTTCTCTCTCAAGTACGCCTCTCTCTCTCTCTTTCTCTGTCTCTCTCTCCTGCGACGAAAACTGGGAAAGCAAAGGAAGGTTCATGGGGAGATTTCACTTTGGCTGAATTTATTGTATGCCTTTGCAGATCAAGAACGCTTCCTTCTCTCAGCTTGGCCATAGCAGTCAAACTTGGCCTTCTTGGGCTTGTCGGGTATAATACAGTTTGAACAACTTTCACACTCACGCCAACATGAAATTTTCCCCCCTTTTGAATGACTGACTTACCTGTTTTGAGACGCACCGCCATGCGTTTCTGCTGCCGGCGTCAGCCTCAGTAGGGGTGTTTTTTGGGCAGTTGCGCCCGCAGATAGAGAAGGGTCACAATTCTTAAATTGGTTAGATTGTATTTTTACTCTTATATAATGGTTTCTTTGTTTTCTATATAATGGGGGGGGAGCAGGGGTTTTTCACAGATTTTGGGCTATGCTGGGATTAGCATGAGTTCTCCAACTCTGGGTTCAGCCATCGGCAACCTCACCCCGGCTCTCACTTTCATATTCGCCTTCCTTTTCAGGTCCCCCCAAATTCTGTATTTATGTACTTAATTATCTGAGGTTCCTTGAAATGCACTTTTCCTTGTAAATGAAAATTGATCTGATTCTCTATCATGATTCTCACCATTTCGTCAATTTGCTTGTTTTCTTGTCCAAATTAGAATGGAGGAGGTGTCTTTGAACAGAAGAAGCAGCCAGGCCAAGATCGTCGGGACCGCATTGTCAATTTTCGGCGCATCTGTCATCACTCTCAATAAAGGTCCCCCAGTAATGTTCACTCCGCGACCTTCTCTCTTGCTTTATCCACTTCCACACGCATCAAACTCAAACTGGGTTGTTGGGGGGATTCTCCTCACTGGTGAATATATTTTGGTCTCTTTGTGGATTATTCTTCTGGTACACATTACTTATTTTCATTTTGTTTTGCGAGTACTATAGTTAGAACTTGACTTGAAAATGATCGGGGACTCAACACTTGGATCCTGCAGAAACAGATAATGAAGGATTATCCGGCAGAACTCACTGTAATCTTCTTTCACAATGTGGTCGTGTGCTTCATGACCACCATCGTCTGTTTTGTAATGGAACATGATATGAGTGCTTGGAGAGTGCAGGGTATAGGACTGGCCTCGGTAATATGCTCGGTGAGGAAACAGTCGAAGGAACGTTATCGCATTTGATTAATGAAAATCGGGTGCAATGCTGACTTTTCCTCCTCTATGCTTTGCTTTTAGGGCCTCTTTGATCGATGCTTAAACAATGTTGTTCACACATGGGCAATCCGGTTGAAAGGCCCTTTCTATGTCGCCATGTTCAAGCCATTGTCGATTCCTGTGGCTGTTGCCATGGGTATCTTCTTTCTTGGAGACACGCTTCATCTTGGAAGGTAAGATACATCGCAAAAACATCGAGTGCAACATCCGTTGAATACTAAAAAGAAAAAAAACATTTAACGTCATCACATTGAAACTATGATCTATTCCTGATTTCAAACTACATGAAAATCAATCAATGTGGCTTAAGTCGTGCTGTACATAATTAATTTGGAAAACCAATCACCATAACATAACATGCATTTTACTCTTGACAGAAAAAAATTCCCCCAATTGCTCCATTCTCCATGTGAATGAAGTGTATAATTGGTTTTGACCAACGCACTGAGCTCTGTATTCTATGAAAAAGAAAGCTAATTACATTCTCATACTGTGTATGCCTTTAATTAAATTTGCTTTTTTGTGCTGTGAATTTGCAGCCTTATAGGAGCAACCATACTGTCCATTGGGTTTTATATTGTAATGTGGGGGAAAGCAAAAGAGGAAATGGTTGACGAATCTGTAGAGGGTCTTCAAAAAGCTCCTCTACTGCGGTGATCGTCAAGACAAATGAAGTCAGTAACAATTTCTGCTGGTGGATTGAAAAATAGGTGCTGCTTGGAAACCCTTGCCAAAAGGATTTCTGACCATTCAGTAAGCCTGCACAAATAGATGTCAGTATTGTACTTATCATTGATCTGAGTCCAAAGAGATCAAATAACGATTGCCGGTCAAACCCAAAAGTTTGGATTGCTTGATCAGACCATTGAGACGCGTGGATGAAGGGCGTCACTCCTAGCACACTACCAAGCTGTGATGTGCAAGAATAATAAGTCTGTTGCTTCCAATATAGTCCATTTTGATGTGTACAAGTCTGAAGGCAGTAGTTACAGATTGCGCTTCTTTACATCAGAATAAATGCTGCTCTAACTGCATTTTGAAGTGAAAAAAGACTGACGACAAACATTCTTCTCTCTGACAATGGCATGAACAAAGTGCACGACACCCAGTTTTGGCCAAAAAAATTTCCAATCCCATGCATATATAGTCTTTATGAAGGTCGTCTTGCATTATGTTAAATGAATATGGCAGCTGTACCGACCTAACTTGACAATTTCATCATACTTTGCCAAAGTTAGGCCAGTCAAATCATTCTCTTTAACTCATCAAAAAATCTTATTGTGGTTTGACAATCCGCAACCTCAACAAGTTCATATTAGAGGTTTATATGAGTAGACTGATATATGATGCTGCTTTAAGAATGTTATGCTGGATGAGGTTATTAGAGGAAATTAGTGGTGTTGGCCCCTGCAAGATCAGACCAACCAGTGGGCATTAGGGGTGCGTTATGTGGTTCATTTGCCGCTTGTGCTGACAAAGAAGATACGGTGATCTTCACTGATTTTGAATCTGGAAGTTTTGCCTCTGTTGATGCCCGGAACCTCGTTAAGGAAAGAAGATACACGATTTCATGGCATAGAATGGTGTGGCTTCACCCAAATGTGCCAAATTTGCTTTTATAACATGGCTGGCTGCTCATGACAGATTGCAAACACTGGACAGAGTAACAAAATGACATCAAATCAATGATCAGTGCTTGTTATGTGGATCAGATCAAGAGACTAAAAGGCATCTCTTTTGTGAATGCTGAACTCAACTGGAATTCTGAGAGTAATTGGTGGTTGGAGCTCTGATCCAGTAATATTGTAGAAACCTCAAGACATGCACAATGCCTCTTCTTCTTTCAAATGATATAAATTTAATCAAAATCAGAATAACTATACAAATACACAGCATGCTATATTATATAGCAAATGAATTTTTTCCACTTCTATGATAAAACCTACCACTACTCTAGAAATCTAACGTGGTATGGTGCAAAAACAAAGGTGCTACGGATGATTGACATGGGGTTCTCTTTTTGAATGAAACATGTGCGGCTACCTAAACAAATAAAGAGAAAAATGTCCCACTAGCCAACATGTCCATTTTTTTAGGCAAACGATTCTTTATTTAGTTGTCCTTTGTTGAAGGACATTGTGTGAAGCACATGCAGCCCAATTCGAGGTGTTTCACATCCTTCTTCCATATTCATTAACGTGAGCAGCTACTATACTGACCTACTAGTTCTTCAAACAACTCTTAAAGGAGTAGGGATAGATATGTTAACTCATCATCTTAAACATCCAACTTAGCATATAATAACCATGTCATCAAATAACATATAATTTGTTATTTGAGGAAAATGAAGGACTACATCAAAATAATAATTCAAGAATCATATTAAACAAAGTAAAAGTTCAAGAATGACATTACATATTGATTCTAAATTTATGAACCATTTTGTCATTTTCTTTGGAGATTATGACTTGGCAATTATTATTGAGGCAATTCGAGCTTTAATACTTAGAGTGGATGGAAATTGCATTAAAAAGACATTTCTTTTTTCATATTTTTAGTTAAAACGATTGCAGTAATCCTCTGACTCTTCATGAGATTCGTGCTCCTAGAATACAAGCGGTCAAGAAAGTGTAATACAATACATCCGCATTTGGTTATTCCAAAAATTAGCATGAGATTAAAAAGGAAAGGAAAAGGAAAACGACTTAATACGAAAGAAAACAAGAAAAAAAAATTAACAATTCATACTGCATTTTGATCTTTTCTTCGTGTTACACTAAAATCTTCTCGACCACCAGAAAATTTACAAGTCTAAATAATTTTACTTTTTCCAATAATTTTATTTCCAAGTATATTGCAAAATACTTGCTTGAAGTCCAAACTATTTATTCACGAAAAAAAAAAAAGTCAATAAAAGGATGCGTGCGACGCACGAGGGCTTTTGTCTGGTATCCATAATGACAGCAGCAGCAGCATGAGCTTTTGTCCTGGATTCCTGGGGCTAAATTAATTGAACAAAACAACAAAGTGATCGTCCCCAGTTGACGAATTCAGAAAAGGACTACTGTATTAATACACGATTTCCTTCACGTTATTCATCAAGTTGAGATTTTGATGCGAATTTCCATCAATGATGATACCTGCATTGAGGGATTGCAGACTGCAATTCTAATTTGAGTATCTGAATCAACGGGGACTTGCAGATCTTCATTGGATCTCACGCAAACATGGGGGCGTCGCAGTTTCGTGTGCCGATAAGGGCAGGCATTATTCATGAGTTATGATTAAAAAAACGATCTTGCTCATCATTCACCTGTCAGCACCCATTGAAATATAGGCATCTGGGTTTTCTTCTGCTCTGATCAAACCTTGGAGTCCCAGAAGCCTTGGGACTGAAACCTGTGTGTTCTGTGCGTTTGGGGTGTCTCCGTGTCTGTCAGTGTGGTTAGAGAGATGGGAGGGAGAGACTGGTGTCACAGGGAGGTGGTTCCATTTTCAGCTGTGTTCACGGTGGACAGCATCACCGTGGGCGTGTCCACGCTGTTCAAAGCGGCCAACTCGAGAGGGATGAGCACCCATACGTTCCTCTTCTATGCTTATGCCATCGCTGCTCTCCTTCTTCTTCCTGCTCCTTTCTTTTCTCTCAAGTACGCATCTCTCTCTCTCTCTCTCTCTGCGAAAACTCTGCAAACTGGTGAGATATTCAATTTGGCTGAATTTATTGTGTGCCTTTGCAGATCAAGAACGCTTCCTCCCCTCAGCTGGGCCATAGCTGCCAAACTTGGCCTTCTTGGGCTCATCGGGTATGTACGGTTTGAACAACTTCACACTCACCCCAATATGAAAAATATTCCCCCTTTTGAATACGCATTTCCGCCACTGGCGTCTGCCCCACTAGGGGATGCCGGCCATCGGACATGTCTTTGATCCTGCTTCGCCCATGTTACGGGCAGTTGCGCTTGCAGATAGAAAAGGGTCACAATTCTTGAAATTGTTTAGAGTGGTAATTTTGCTTCTTTGTTGTATTTTTTCTCTCATATAATGGTTTCTTTGTTTTCTAAATTATGGCGGAGAGCAGGGGTTTTTCACAGATTTTGGGCTATGCTGGGATTAGCATGAGTTCTCCAACTCTGGGTTCAGCCATCGGCAACCTCACTCCGGCTCTCGCATTCATATTTGCCTTCCTCTTCAGGTCCCTAAGGAATCCTGCATATCAGTACTTATTGTCTGTGGTTCCTTGAAATGCACTTCTTCTTGTAAATGATAATTGTCCTGATTCTCTGTCATGATTCTCCTGATTTGGTGATTGCATCATTTCGTCCATTTGGTCTTTCCACAAACGTATGCTGTTAACTGGCTCCATATTTTGCAAATCCTGATTAAATCAAGTTAACGAATCCAGGGCATGTGGTTCAGAGTCGCTGATTGTTTGTTAATGCTGTTCTCATGTAAATTAGTTGGTTATGATGGCGTTTGCTGTAATCCCTCCAATTTGCTTTTTTCTTGTCAAATTTAGAATGGAGGAGGTGTCTTTGAACAGAAGAAGCAGTCAGGCCAAGATCATCGGGACCATATTGTCAATTTTCGGCGCATCTGTCATCACTCTCTATAAAGGTCCCCCAGTAATGTTCACTCCGCAACCTTCTCTCTCGCTTTATCCACTCTTGCACACATCGAACTTGAACTGGGTCACTGGGGGGATTCTCCTCACTGGTGAATATATTTTGATCACTTTGTGGATTATTCTTCTGGTATATATTACTTGTTTTCATTTGGTTTTTTGAGTGCTATAGTTAGAACTTGACTTGAAAATGATCGGGACTCAACACTTGGATCCTGCAGAAACAGATAATGAGTGATTATCCGGCAGAACTGACTGTAATCTTCTTTTACAATGTGGTCGTGTGCTTCATGACCGCCATTGTCTGTTTAATAATGGAACATGATATGAGTTCTTGGAGAGTGCAAGGTATAGGGCTGGCCTCGGTAATATGCTCGGTGAGGAAACAATTGAACAAACATTATCACATTTGATTAATGAAAATCGGGTGCAATGCTGACTTTTCCTCCTCTGTGCTTTGCTTTTAGGGCCTCTTTGAACGATGTTTAAACAACATCGTTCACACATGGGCAATCCGGTTGAAAGGCCCTTTCTATGTCGCCATGTTCAAGCCGTTGTCAATTCCTGTGGCTGTTGCCATGGGTGTCTTCTTTCTTGGAGACACGCTTCATCTTGGAAGGTAAGATGTATCGCAAAAACATCGAGTGCAACCTTACCTTGAATGCTAAAAAAGACATTAAACGTTTGCACTGAAATCATGATCTATTCCTGATTTCATACTATATGAAAATCAATGTGGCTTAAGAGGTGCTGCACATAAATAATTTGGAAAACCAATCACCACAACATCACATGCATTTTCCGCAAAACTCTTGATAGACAAAAATCCCGCCAATCAATCCATTCTCCATTTGTATATAGTGGATAATTGGTTTTGACCAACGCATTAACCTCTGTATTCTATGTACGCCTTGAATGACATTTGCTTTTTTCTGCTGTGAACTCGCAGCCTTATAGGAGCAATTATACTGTCCATTGGGTTCTATATTGTAATGTGGGGAAGGCAAAAGAGGAAATGGTTGAGGAGTCTGTAGATAGTCAGATGGAATCACCATCCCTTCAAAAGGTTCCTCTACTGCAATGACTGTCAATACAAATGATCGAAACAATATCTGGTGTTGGATTGAAAGATAGGTGCGCCTGGAAACCTTGTGAAAAGGTTCCCTCACCCACACTAAGCCTGCACAATTCGGTGACAGTACCATGCTTATTATTGATCTGAGTCCAAAGAGGTCAAATCATGATTGCCTGTCCATCCCAAAATTTGGATTGCTTGATCAAACCTCAAGAGGCGTGGATGAAGGGCGTCACTCCAAGCACACAACTGAGCTGCAATGTGCAAGAATAATAAGCCTCTTGCTTTCAATATAGTCCATTTTGATTGTACAAGTCTTTAGTCGGTAGTTACAGACTATGTTTCTTTTTTATTGGAATAATGCTACTCTAATTGTATTTCAAGTTGAAAAAAAGATGCTGCTATAAGTATAAATGCTCTTCTGGCTGAGTTTATTAGAGGAAATGAGTGGTGTTGCTTCCTGCAAGATCAGACCAACTAGTGGGCATTCAGGGTGAATTGTGTGGTTTAGTTAGCTGCTTCTGCTGACAAAAAACATTAAGGTTATCTTCACTGGTTATGAATCTGGAAGTTTTGCCTCTGTTGATGCCCAGAACCTTGTTAAGGAAAGAAGGTACACGACTTCATGGCATGGAGTGCTGTGGTTTCCCCCAAATGTTATTACTTGACTGGCTGCTCATGATAGATTGCAAACACTGAACAGAGTAGCAAAATGGCATCAAATCAATGATCAGCGCTTGTTATGTGGATCAGATCAAAAGACCAAAGGGCATCTCTTTTGTGAATGCTGATCTCAACTGGAATTCAGAGAGTAATTGGTGGTTGGAGCTCTGAGTTTGATTGGGTTTTGCAGCAGTTTAAAATACTTGTTCGCAAAAATAGTTGATGAAGGATCGGTGTGACACGCGGGCTTCTTGACTAGTTATATAACATAGATTCCCCTTTTCTTGTTCACCATTGAAACAAAAATGAAAGAAAGGGTGGGGCATCCTAGTGCCCTCAAAGACTGAAAATAATCGTCAAGAGCTTTTATCTGATACCCATAATGAGAGCAACATGAACTTTTGTCCAGCTCTTTTTAATATTGTGATTTCCCGGGCTAAATAAGAACAGATCAACAACATGATTATACCCAGTTAAAACATGCGAAACTAGACATTATTCAGAAAAGGAGTGCTGTTTAAAACACAAGTGCTTCCATGTGACTCATCAAGTTGAGATTCTGATGCCCATCCATAATAACAGAGTCTGTATTAAGAGACTCCAAATTAATTTTTTGATTGTTGAAATTCTAATTTGACAACAAAATCTAGCAGATCTTATTGAATAAATGAAATGCACAAGGAAGACGGAGGATGAACTCTTCCATCTTCCGATCTCTTTCTTGGCGGGCTCTTTTTGTTTCTACTTTATATGAACATACTCCCATTGATCTCAAAATTAAGCCTTCCAATGGCCCTCCAATTTCTGCCTATAGAGCCATCTTGGTACTCTCTCTCTCTCTCTCTCTCTCTCTCTCTCTCTCTCTCTGAGAATCAAATATGAAATGTTTTGAAATTTTCAAAGATATGGCCTTAAGTTCTATATTTCTTACACCAAATTGGGGTTTAGGGTCCTCTTATCGTTTCCAAATTGACTTCTTTGTCTATATATTAGGATAAATCACGTATGGGTTCCCCATGCTCGACAATAGTGTTGCTCCATATATAGGCATCGAGCTCACAAATCTTCAAGAATTCATCATACAAGTCAATGCTGAGCAACACCGTGACGATTGGAGATGACCCTTGAAGAGCTCGAATCACTCCGGCAGTTCCTCTACGGAGAGAGCCTTGCACCCGACAATATGGAGTTGGTTCACAAGCGAACAAAATCCAGCACTTACGCAAGTCTTCTGAATGGCACATGCTTGAGAATCTGAAAAGATCTCGGATATTTGCTCCAACCAGAAGTTGAAGGGCGTTGTACAGAGTTTCTTTGTCAAGAACATCGATGACATGACTTTCTCGGCCAAGTATGAGGCCTTCTGCTCCAGGAACCTTCATTTGAGTGTACAGATCACGAGAGCGTCTTTGATTGATGAAAGGGATAGGAGAAGTGGAGATGATTGTTGAATCAGTGTAGTCTGACGGAATTGTGTTGTCCATATTCTAACCTTTCTTCGATTTTGTGAAGTGATTTATTCGCACATTCAGTGAATTACGCATGTAGTACAGGAAGAGCGAGCCGTATTAATAAAACAAGTAAGTTAAACTCATTAAATCAAAGAAAAGTTGGTGCACGCAATGGAGGAAAACCGCACAGAATTAGAGGACCAATCGACAACTATATTCTTCTCGTCTCTTTCTATTCAGACGTGGCTGGGGGCGTCACCACTGATCGGTGACTCAGGAAGTGCATGCATTATTCAATGAGAAACGAATAAAAATTACTTTTCATCTGTCCAACCATCCATCATCAATCACAATCATCATCCACTAGGAGACAGGCACTGGTTCTTCTTATCCATTGAAACCTAGGATAACCAGAAACCATTGGAAGTGAAACGTGAGTTTTATGCGCTTGGTTGTCTGTCTGGGAGTGTGGTCGCAGAGAGAGAGAGAGATGGCGGAGAGATACTGTTACAGAGACGTGCTTCCATTTTCAGCCATGATCACCATGGACATCATCGGGGTGGGGGTGACCACCATGTTCAAAGCGGCCAACTCAAGAGGGATGAGCTACTATGTGTTCATCATCTATGCTTATGCCCTCGCTGCTCTTCTTCTTCTTCCTGCCCCTTTCTTCTCTCTTAAGTAAGCATCCCACCCACCCACCCCCCCCGGGCAAAAAAAAAAAAAAAAAAAACTCCCTCTATCTGCAAGAACATGGAAAACAAAGGGAGGTTCATGGTGAGACAATCACTTCGGCTGAATTTATTGTGTGCCTTTGCAGATCAAAAGCGCTTCCTCCTTTCAGCTTGGCCATAGCTGCCAAACTTGGCCTTCTCGGACTTGTGGGGTACGTACAGTTCAAATTACTAAGCGTTTTTCAGGGCGTACCGCCATGCATCTGTCACTGGCGTCAGCCCCACTAGGGGATGCCGGCCATCAGACATGTATCTGATCGAACATCGCCCAATTTCTGGGCTGTTGTGCTAGCCGATGGAGAAGGGTCACAATTCTTGGAATTGTTTAGATTGGTCATTTTGCTTGTGTTTTTTCTTATTCTTATATATTGGGTTTTTTTTTTCTGTATTACTGGGAGAGCAGGGGTTTTGCACAGATTTTGGGCTATGCTGGGATTAGCATGAGTTCTCCTACTTTGAATTCAGCCATCAGCAACCTCACGCCGGCTCTCACTTTCATAATCGCGTGCCTTTTCAGGTCCCAAAAATATTGTTTCTTCAATACTAGTTGTCTGTTTCTTCAATACTAGTTGTCTGTGGTTCCTTGAATGGCATTCTTCCTTGTAAATGATAATTGTTCGGCTTCTCTGTCATGATTCTCCTGATTTGATGATCTCATCATTTTGCTCTTATGCTGTTAACTCACTCCGTATTTTGCAAATCCTGATTAAAATCAAGTTAACGACTTGGTGTTGTACAACTAAGGCATGTGGCTCAGAGTCACTGATTGTTTGTTAATGCTGTTGTCATAAAAATCACTTAGAAGTGATGACATTGTTCGACAAAGTATTAAAATTGCTGTAATCCCTTCCAATTTGCTTGTTTTCTTCTTATAATAAGGATGGAGGAGGTGTCATTGAACAGAAGAAGTAGTCAGGCCAAGATCATTGGGACCATACTGTCAATTTGCGGCACTTCTGTCATCACTCTCTACAAAGGTCCCCCAGTTATCTTCACTGCGAAACCTTCATCTTACGCACTAGTAGTGCAAGCATCAAACTCGAATTGGGTCGTTGGGGGGATTCTCCTCACTGCTAAAAATATTTTGGTCACTTTGTGGTACATTCTTCTGGTATACCATACTTGTCTTCTTTTTGTTTTCCAAGTGCTGTAGTTAAGACTTGACTTGAAATGACAGAGATTGACACGTGATCCTGCAGGCACAGATAATGAAGGAGTACCCAGCAGAATTTACTGTAATCTTCTTCTACAATGTGATCGTGAGCTTCATGACCGCCATCGTCTGTTTAGTAACAGAACCTGATATGAGTGCATGGAGAGTGTGGGGTATAGGACTGGCCTCAGTAATATTCTCGGTGAGGAAACAATCGACCAATATCATCACATTTGATTAATAAATGGCTCATGCAATGCTTACTTGCCCTCCTCTTTGCTTTGCTTGTAGAGCCTTTTTGGACAATGCTTAAACAACGTCGGTCGCACATGGGCAATCCGATTGAAAGGCCCTTTCTATGTCGCAATGTTCAAGCCATTGTCAATTCCCATGGCTGTCACCATGGGTGTCTTCTTTCTTGGCGACAGGCTTCATCTCGGAAGGTAAGATAAATTCTCAAAAACATTGAGTTCTACATTATGTTGAATCACGAAAACATTGCACTGATTTCATCCATGTGATGATCAATCAATGTGGCTTAAAATTTGTTGCACATAGATAATCTGGAAAATCAATCACCATAACATAACGTGCACTGTTTGCCAAACTCTTAACAGATAAATATTCGTCCTTGTTGATTAGGTAGAAAAATTCAAAGATGCATCAATGCCCCTCCCTCAACTGATCAATTTCCATGTGCATATAGTGTATAATTTGTTTTGATCAACGCAGTAAACTCTATATTGCATGGAAAGAGAAGCTACTCGTGTTTTTGTTCAATGTACAACCTCGAATGACAGTTGCTTTTGTCTGCTGCGAATACACAGTATTGTAGGAGCGACCATACTGTGCGTCGGGTTCTATATTGTAATGTGGGGGAAGGCAAAAGAGGAAAGGGTTGAGGAGTCTGTGGAGTGTCGGATGGAATCACCATCCTCTCAAAAAGTCCCTCTACTGCGATGATCGTTAAGACAGATGAAGTGTAGAACTAATTTCTGCAGAAAAATCGAAGATGGGTGCTGCCAGGAAAATTTGCAAAAAGGATCCTCACCCTCCATAAGCCTGCAAAAATAGGTGTTGGTGTCGTATTTTTCATTGATCTGACTCCAGAGGGATCAAATTATGGTTGCCCCTCGACCCTAAGCACACTACCAAGCGATGACGTGCTAGAATATTCAGTCTCTTGCTTCCAATATAGTCCATTTTGATGTGTAGTAGTAGTTACATGATGCTTTTATTTGAATGAATGCTGCTATAAATGTATCTCAAGGTGAAAAAAGCTGATGACGATAAAAGTTCTTTTTTCTAACAACAGCATGAACTAAGTGCACATTCCCCCGGCTCAGGCAAAAATATTTCCCTATCCTATGCACATATGGTCTCTATGATGGTCGTCTCACATTATTGTCACAGGTTTGGCAGCTTTAGTGACCCAACTGTATGATTCCATCATGCTTTGCCAAAGCTAAGCCAGTTAAATCATTATTTAGTCTCGTTTGTCGAAAAGCCTGCTTGTGTTTTATCAATTGGCACCCTCAACATGTCCTAGCTGGCTGAGGTTATTACGGGAAATGAGTGGAGTTGGCGCCCTACAAGATCAGACCAATTAGTGGACATGAGGGTGCATTCTGTGGTTCATTTGTTGCTTGTGCTGATAAAGAAGATAAAGGAGATCACTCATTTTCAATCTGGAAGTTTTTTGGCTCCGTTGATGCCTGGAAACTAATTAGGGAAAGAAAACAGAGGATTTCATGGCATGGAATGGTGTGATTTCACAAAAATGTGCCAAATTTGCTTTTATCACAGCTGGCTGTTCATTACAGATTTCAGCATTGGATAGAAGTAACAAAATGGCAGCAAATCAATGACCAATGCTTGTTGTGTGGATCAGTTCAAGAGACTAGACAGCATCTCTTTTGTGAATGCTCTTTTTCTAAACCATGCTGGGGGAGCTGCTGAACTCAAGCGGAATTCAGAGAGCAATTGTTGGTCGGAGCTCTTAGTTTGGCTGGGTTCTGCAGCAGTTGAAAGGTAAAGCATTTGTGAAGACACTCTTGAAATTGACCTAGAATGGATCGATTTACTTCATTCGGAACGAAAGGGATGATGCCCTTCACAACGGAGCAATTCCATGTGTTGCTCGAGTAATTAGAGGTGTCGTGTTTGCGGTTCGAGTTAGGATGCAGATGCTGATACATGGAGAGAGGGGGGGGGGGGGGTGTCTCTGTTTTATTCAGATAGGCTTCTTTGTGAGCAGTGGAAGGCTAATTAGGCTTTGCTTGTTAGCTTCAGGGATATCTTTCTCTGAGCTTGTTTGATGAAACTTTTTGAAGCTGGGGTACTCTTGATTTGAGTAATGTTCTTGCTGGGAGTGATGACGGTGCTGCTGAACTTGTAAGATTAAGGGGTATGCACTGTATGTTGTTAAGTCTTAGAGCAATCAAATTCGTATCATCATCCCTAAAAATCAATTAATGAAACAGTACCGAACCATGCACGATTTTACTAGTAGTGAAAGTTGACTCACTACTCCCGTGCCTTCGAATGGGAGAGGTAATATCTTTCACAGTCGGTTTTGCAGCATCAGTGCGCAGGAAAAGATGAGCACGAGCTTCCATGGTTTCTGCAATAATCAATCTATGTTGTAACTTTAATGTAATCATGTGCATTTTGTCGTAACTCCTATACAAAATGTTATCATTTTAGTGCTCCTTTCTTTTGGCGTGTGAAAGAAGTGGAGATGTTTAAGCTTTGTCTGTCTTAATTTATTATAGCTAAAAAACATTATCTTTCACAAAAAAATAATGATAACAAAGCAAATTATTAAAAAAAATTAATCCTAATGATTTTAGAAGACCTCAAAAAGCATATTTATATAGTTTTAGGAATTCAATGCTAAACAGAAGTCAAAGCTCAAATATTAAGAAACTATAAATTGGAGAAGCAAATCAGTTTTAAAATGGTATATACCATTGTTTGGATGATTAATTAATATTAACCAAAAAAGTATTAGTTAGGCCATTTGAGCCTTAAACATGCAAAATTTCGCTAACACTTGGGTGGATGGAAATTTCATTTAAAAAACATTTCTTTTTGTAATTCCTCTTAAAACTATTTAATTCATGTGCAATCGCCATTCCAATATGCAAATCATTCGAAATTAATTAAAACAAACTTACAATTTTTCACCTCTAATTTGAATTTGCCTTCTAATCATGGTTGAATGTTGTATATTGAAATTATCCAATTAATTCTGAGAATTTTTGTTCTAGGAATGCAGGCATTCAAAGAATGGAGAATTTGTGTTCTTGGAACGCAGGCAATCAAAGAATGTAACGTGATCCATCCCCATTTATTTAATCAAAAAATTAGCATGAAATTAACCCAAAAAAATGGAATATAATTCAAACTAATCTGAAGAAAACATGAAAGAAATTAGATTCATGCTACTACTCCATTTATTTCACGGAAATTGAATGATTTAAAATATATTTTCCTAAAAGTAATCATTTATATTTGACAAAAAAAAATGATTGTTTATATCACTTACAAAAATAAATTGACAAAAACTATTTCCATGGTTTAAAAAAATGTTTAGCTATAAATGGTTGCTAATAATGAAAACATTTTTCATTATCTAATTATTTCAAGTGATATAAGCGATTGCTTTTAGGAAGATATTTTTCAGATTATTTATTTTCCGCAAAATAAAGAGAGCCTACATTTTGATATTTTCTTCATTTTATACTAAATCTTCTCAGCTGCAACTAAAATTACAAGTCTGAATATTTATACTTTTTTTCCAGTGATTGGATCTCTGAAACTTTTCAAGCACTTTGCTTCGAGTATAAACTGTTCGTTCACAAGAACCATCAACGCAAAGATCTGGACGACGCACAGGCTTCTGTACTAGTTTTGAACTATAATAACATAGATTCCCCCATATCTTGTACACCACTTTGGGAACAGAAATTCAAAGAAGAGCAGGACACTCTAGTGCGCTCGAAGATGAGAGAATTCTGTCGAGATTTTTTGTCTGATACCCCATGATAAAAGGCCCCACGAGCTACTGTCCCACGTTGCCTTAAGTTTCCCTCGGGCCGAATGATGAACAGAACTGCACCGGGATTGGACCCGGTAACCCGCATACGACACTGGATATTATTCAGAAAAGGACTGCTGGACTAAAACACAAGTCCTTGATGTCCCTCCAATTATTAGAGCAATCTGCTTATATGTATCCTTAACTATGAAGTGTGGAAGAGAACATTTGTCTTGAAAAGAATAGGGTGCACCGGCAGTGGTCAGTCCGGCCACTCGAGCACTGCCTCTCTGTTGAAGAGACCTTAGAAGAGTAGGAACATCAGAAATAACCGAAACGGAAGCATCTCGTTTTGTTTCCTTGTTTTCTGTGCGTGCATTCGTGTGAGAGTGAGAGAGACAGAGAGATGGCAAGGACGGGGTGTGACTGGTACATGGAGGTGCTTCCATTCATAGCAATGGTGGCGATAGAGAGCGTATGTGTGGGGGTGCACACACTGTTCAAAGCGGCCACCTTGAGAGGGTTGAGCCAGCATGTCTTCGTTGTCTATGCTTATGCTGTCTCTGCTCTTGTTCTTCTTCCTGCTCCTTTCATGTCCTACAGGTATCTCTCTCTCTCTCTCTCTGTCAAATGGGTGCAAATCTAACCTTTGTGAGGAGTAATCGTCAGCTGAGTTTTGCTCTTGGTCTCTCTGTCCAGATCAAGTGCACTTCCTCCTCTCAGCTTGGCCATACTAGGCAAAATTGGTCTTCTTAGCCTCACTGGGTAATTGTCTCTACAAGTTTGTACATTGATCTTGTGCCAATTTTGCCCAGGGAAGACGAGGCAAAGCAAAGAAATGGGTGTCCCATTCTTTCTCGAGACCTTTTATGAACTGGCTGCTTTGCTTTGCTTTGCTTTGCTTCGCTTTGCTTCCGTGCCTTTTCAGTTGTAAATTTTTTTGGGTGCTATTCTTTTTTGGGGAAGAGCAGGGGTTTATCACAGATCATGGGCTATGCTGGGATTAGTCTCAGCTCTCCAACTCTGGGTTCAGCCCTCAGCAACCTCACTCCAGCTCTCACTTTTATACTTGCCATCCTTTTCAGGTTCTTCTTCCCTCTTGTAGGAATTGCATAATGCCTGGTTGATTGTGCTTAAGCTTTTGCATATCAATTCAGGGTAATGGTTGATTGCAATTGTCTAAGATAGACTAGCAGATTAGCAATAGAGCTCTTCATAATTGGCATTTTCTCCAACTGCTTGCAACTTTCTTGTAAACCATAACTTGTCTGGTCTATGATGTCATTTTGATTACTTTGAGTCCTGTTGTTAAATGAGTGTAACTGTGACATATGTGATGCTTCCTGATTGAACCGTGTTTACTGTCTATGTTCTACAATTCAGCAATAAGAGCAGTGCAGCATGTTGGCGAATTATGCTGCTGCATCCCCCGAGACTGTGGAAATTACTCCATAATGTTACTAATGTCAGACGAATTATAGCTATGATTGATCTACTGAATTAATCTGTTTCCTCAGTTAAACATGATATGTATTTGTTTGATTCCTTAACGTAAAGAATGGAGAAAGTATCACTGAAGAGAAGCAGTAGTCAAGCCAAGATCATTGGGACCGTTCTGTCGATATCCGGCGCATTTGTTGTCACTCTCTACAAAGGTCCTCCAATTATTACCCCCGCTCTGAAATGGCCTCTCTCATTTGATCCGCTTCTGAGCACCTCAAGCTCGAACTGGGTCCTGGGTGGGATATTTCTCACGGCCGAGTATACTCTTGTTCCATTGTACTACATTGTTATGGTAGGCACTACGCTACTATCCAACTCTAATTTTCCGGAGCGCTAGAGAAATAACTTGGGATAATCCAAATGAGCGTCAAAACATGAACATGCAGGCGCAGATAATGGAGGACTATCCGGCTGCACTGACCGTGCCCTTCTTCCACAATACTTTTGTGTGCTTCATTGCTGCAATCGTTGCTTTAGCTGCAGAACATGACGCCAATGCTTGGCGAGTAAGCGATATAGGACTTGCCTCTGTAATATGCTCGGTAAGAGAATGACTATGCACAAACCAATTCCCTGTTAACTTGATCGAGAACATTCGTTTGAATTTTTATAGGACGTTATGCGTTTTTTAGCCTCTTGGCCTTGTGCATTTTAGGGACTTTTCGAGCACTGCCTCCGCAACTGTGTTCACACCTGGGCGATCCGCCTGAAAGGTCCCTTCTACATTGCGATGTTCAAGCCGGCATCGGTCGTCATCGCTGTCATAATGGGCTTCTTCTTTCTTGGCGATGCACTTCATCTCGGAAGGTATTAGATGTAGCTGGAAAAACTTACTCTTCAAGCATGTGTTAATGTTCCATTTTCCCACCAATCAGTCCTCTGATGTGCATCATCATCATCCATCACCAACGCGCTTAGCTCCGTGTTATGCGAAATGGTAAGCTAATCCTGATTCTGTTTTCATTTCATTGTGCTGCCGATGCTTTCGATATGTGCTGTGGATTCACAGTCTCATCGGAGCAATTATAATGTCCATCGGATTCTATACCGTACTGTGGGGGAAGGCGAAGGAGACAAGCGAAGAGCCCCGAGAGAGCGCCACGCAATCACCGCCCTCTCAGAAAGTTCCTCTGCTGCCAAAACATCAAAGCCATTGAAGCAGTTTGCCTATACTACAACTTGGTGTCCATTTGAGTTTTACATTTACAAAAGCAGGAAGCTCTGTGTAAATGGATCACAAGGCTTTGCTCACTTGCCCTTGACTGTTTATGTATCCTACTGGTGCAATCCAACTGATTACAAAAGGACAACAGAAGGGCAAGTCAGCTTTTTCTTTTTTCTGTTTTTGGATATGTAATTTTTTATGGGAAAATCTTTAAGTAATTTCAGAAATTGCTACAATTCCAAAATAACACAGGACCATGTGAATTGATTTCATGTATTGCCTCGAAATCAATCAAGGAATATATTAATCTAGTTTCACCCATGTTTTTTTTTTTTTATCATTATTATGATGAACCCTCGAAGATGTTCCACTCAATAAAACAGTTTCAGCCAAAATATAGACGTATATGCTTTTATCTCCAAGGACAAAATGACAAAAATAGTTTGATGGGCTGGGCCTTAAAATTTAGATGGGCCTCTCGAGAGCCTAGACGGCCCAACGGAAACTCCCTCGGCCCTCTACCTCGCTTTCATTTCTTTCTTGTTTATTTTTTTTTATATATTTTATTCAAATCTTTTTCGGTGGATCGGAGAAACCCTAATTTTGGGCTATATAAGCTCAGCTCTCAGCTGCAGAGCTAAACCCTCCATTGCTACACAGGCATAGAGAGAGAGAGAGAGAGAGAGATGGGGAAGGTATCGAAGGGCTCGAGGAAGGGGAAGAAGGCGTGGAGGGCGAACATCAGCACGGAGGACATCCATGACTTCTTCGAGAAGTCCACGAAGGACGCCCTCTCCGGCGGATCCCTCGCCGCCGTCCCCAGCGAGTCCCTCTTCTTCGTCGATAAGTCCAGAGGTATCGCAACAAGCTCTCTCTCTCTCTCTCTCTCTCTCTCTCTGGTTTTTCAAGCATGTTGCTGCGCTGTGTCAGTTGTTCTGTCATTTTTGCACGCTTCTAATGCTTTCCCGACGGTGCTTTGTTGGGCGCCTTCCTCGGGGTGATGTGGACTTGGCTTTGGTTTCTTCTTCATGAGCGTGAAGGATCCCTTAGTAGTAGTGTTGGATTATTTGCTTCCGCATATCGCATTTGGTTTTATCTGATTTGAGCTCCGATTTGACTGCGCCCTTGTGTGGATGAAATGGTTATTTAGTGATGATTCGTGCATCTCGGAGAGATTATGTTTAGACCTTTTACGGGTCAGTGTTGGTTGTAATCTTATTCGGGAAAAGGTGAAATGCAGGTGTCATTACAACTTATTTTGAGTAGAGCAAATTCTAGCAGCGTGTCGTGACGTTGGTACATGTCTTTCGTTTGATAACATAATCTCGCTGGGGCTCTGTGCATAATAAGCCGATGCTCTGGATATCTGTTTAATGAAGGAAGCGTGGTAATGTGCACAGAGATTGAGGATTTGGGTCAACATGTCTGCTCTCCCTGATGCCTCTGAGGCTCTGATTTGAGGGCCTGGTTGCGACCTACATTTTAAAAACATATGATTTATTTAAAAAAAATCATATCTTGCAACTTAATTATTGGTCTAATTTCATCTTCTCATTTTAACATATTTAGAATTTTATTGAGTAACCTCAGTAGAAATTTCTCTCTCACATTCCTTTATAGTGAAGTGTGGAGTGTGCTTCCGTTGTCTCAAAGCCGTTTGCTCCTCTACTGAACTAATGGTAACTTGTTACAATCGCTTGGGTAGATAGGAAACTGAAACTTGAACAATGTTTCTTGACTGTTATATCTGTGTACAATAAGCCGATGCTCTGGATATCTTTCATGAAGGAAGCATGGTAATGTGCACAGAGAATGAATCTTTGGGTCCGCATGTCTGCCCTCTCTGATGCCTTCAGCACTGATTTGAGGGCCTGGTTGTGACCCACATTCAGATTAATGTTTGGATAATGTAATTGGATGACAGAGTCACTTCATCTTGAAAAAGTCACTAAAGAGTGGTACCTTGTCATGTGTTTTTGTTTAGATCTTTCGGTGAAGCGTAAAATTGAGAAGCAAAGGGAAAAGGTACTTCGGACTGACAGTGTGCTACAAAAGAACCCCTTTGTCCAAGCAGTCCCCTCTACTGTCAGTAAGAAATCCAGAAGGAAAAGAAAAGAAGTTGTGAACATTGCTGTTCAAGGTGATAATGAGGTGAGCTAATTGTTGGAGGTGTTTCATTTATGGTGAATGAGGGCTGATCTTCTTCTTAATTTTACTTTTAATAGGAGGCTTCTGTCTCAGCTTCTGGTATGGTTGACTTGTGGGCAGGTATGGTGCTCTGTACTTCTAGTTATGGTCTTTCCAAGAGGTTTTTCATTTGAGACACATAACGTAATGTTCATTCAATATTTTTTCAGATGAATCTGATGGCAAGCTCAAGAAGGTAACAACTGAATCTCTTATATACCTGTTTTGCTCTTTACTGCTCCTAAAACCCTAAGTAACAATTTCTTGGAAGTTTCCAGCCTTTTATCCAATTTTGAGTGGATTTACTTATGATGTTTATACCGATTTAACAGAAACCCAAGCCTTCAGTTATTCCAGCAGTAGAAGTTGAGCCTCCTGGCTGTTCATACAATCCATCCTTTGAGAGCCACCAGGTATTTATTTGCTTTTTTAAGGAACTTGACGCTTCCCTCCCTTGAATTGCATTGAGCCAGTGTATTTGATGTATGTAGCATCACCTCTTATTTGCTATGTTACTTTGATCTAGGATTCTCTGGCTTGTGCTGTTGCAGACGAGATGCAGAAAGTCTATAAACATGAGTTAGGTCCTGAACCAGTTCCATTAACCGTGCCAGGTGAAGTTATTGATGAGGAAGATGTAAGTTTATTATTTTTGAGTTCCAATTGTTTCTCTGCTTTAATATTGCATGTTATACCTCAGTGGAACTCTATTAACTCTTTTGAATGCCCCAGATGTATTTCTTGGAGGCTGATGAGGAGGGTGATGATGATACAAGCTTGGAGAATCTGGAAGGCGACGAGAATAAAGCAACCGAGAATAGGTGATTTTCGTTTTACAATTTGTAACTTCTTGTCAGGCGTTGACATCAGAGTGATTCTTCAAGAAAATAAAAGATAGGAGCTTTAGAGTGAAGTTAGTGTATCTCTTGACTCGTGTTCTCCGGTTATCTTTTTTGGTCATGCTATAGTAATTGCTGTTCCTGTTAGATTAGCATTAGCCAGAAAAATTTTGTCTTTATTTGGCTGGTGTGTGGGGTATGAATCGTTCTTAGTTGAAATCATGCAATTGCAGGTCATCCAAAACAAAGCCTGTGACGCGCGTTGAACTGAATCGGAGAGCAAGACGTAAGGACTTGCTGAAGAAGGAAACAGAAGCAAAGAAGATTGGGCAACAGTCCAAGGAAATCGACAGGTACGATAGTGATGCTTTTCTAGTATTTTATGCATGAGCCCCAGCAAAATATCTGTCTCAGTGAACCTAACTAACTGTTGCATCTTTCTTTTGCACAGCTTACCAGATATTATTCAAGAAATTGCAAGAGAGGATAAGGAGAAACAAAGACGGCATCTCAGACGAGTTGTTGCTCAAGAAGAAAGACTAAAGTGCCGTCCACCACGCTTGGGAAAGCACAAGTATGTGCATGATTTTCTATACTGATACTTATGTGTTGCTTGAAGCACCTGATGATTGTTCTTTTTTCCTTTCCCCTTTCAAATCAGCAATCTTGATAGAAATGTTCTAAGAAATTTGTACTGTCTCAGTAGTCTGTGGAACTTGTGTTCAAAGATATTCAATCCATGTTTGACTGTTTTGATAAATATATTGATTTTTCTTCTTGATCTAGTCATGGAAATTTAAGCTTTAATTTTTTCAATTGGCATTGGTTTTTAATATTTCTTCTCATAGTATGTATGTAATCAGTTCCTGTTTCTTAGTATCAGATGTGCTAACTTTAGACCTTCTCTATAGATTTGAACCAGCACCTATGCAAGTACTGTTATCCGAAGAAATCACGGGTTCCCTCCGCCAGTTGAAAGTAAGAGTTTTTCTCCCCTTTATGACCTTTAGTGTTTTGTGTTTTTCTATGACATAGATATGAATGGATGGCTAATTTTTCCTCACTCTGGTTGTAATGAAGGCTTGTAGCACTCTAGCAAAGGATCGATTTAAAAGCCTTGAGAAAAGGGGACTGGTCGTTCCAACTGGCAGAAACAGAAGGTTAGTGATTTTTTTTTAAGTGGGATGAAGTTTGTGTATTGTCAATTGTTGATGAAGTCCATTTACTGTTCTTTCTTAGAGCTATTGTGGGGTTTGCATAGTTCTTTTTTTGAGTTAATAGATAGTAGGGTTTGCATGGTTTAATTCATTTACAGTTATTTCTTTGTTGTTTCTAATATATGCTGTCAAGGAAAGATGCCTTGTATTGGTTTTTTTTATTTTATGTTGTGATATTACTGCTTATGCATTATCATGAGGCAGTGAAGTAGACATGATCCAAGCTGCAGCATATAATTTAGATAACTGTTTATTTAAATGGATTTTTTGTCTATATATTTGTCTTTAGCTTTTGTAAAGAGCAAGGCTTTCCTTGGTACACAGAAATTGTTATAATTACTCCTGAAAGTGATCATTTGATTGTACAATGCGAATGTATTTCTTTTGGCAGAAGGTGAGCAGTGAACCGATCTCCAGCGCAGGAGAAACTTGTGTCGTGGAAATTCAATTTTGTGGTACGAAGTCGATGATGGACCAAACCTGAGGACAAAGCTGGTGTCTCGCTTTGAGCTTGTGTACAAAGCCATCACTGATATGTTTGCCTTCTCTTTTTGGGGTAGAGGAAAGATGTTTTAAGTTTGTAATTTGTTTTCGATCAATCTGTATATTGTATAGTGATATAGTTAATATGAATCAATCATAATCATCTTTAAAATTTCCATCCATGCTCAATTTGTGTTCTATTGTGAAGCACGATGCAGTCAAGAATGATAATTATGATTTTGCAGCGTTTAAGCAATCCATTTGTCCCCGTCACCTTGGAGATTAGATTGGATATACAGGGGTGTGAATGGCTCAGTAGGATGATTCACCATCTTTATGAGTGGCATGAAACCGTGATTTGTTTCGTTACGAGTCGGGCTCGAACCAAAACTTTTAAGGTACCCGTTTAGGAACCTGTAACCCAAACCGGTAGGAGACCCGACCCAAAAGAATCCGAAGGGTCAAGTATTTTTAGCACCCTTAAGGTCTGACTTTTGGTCCGTTCAAATTGTTCCCGGGCCTAAAAACGGTCTACAAATTCTTCCTGATCTGCAGGAAACCAATCACTTGTGTAAATAACTAAAATGAGCACAAAAAACAGCAAATGACACGAGACGATACGATATTGACCCCATTTTGCGGGTTTGTTCTACGAAAAACAGAGCCTGTATGCCTCATTCATAAAGCATAGGCCATCAAGAAGATAGGCTCGAGACCGAGACGTGCCCCTCTTCCAATCTTTTACAAGTATATTCCAGAACCAGATATCTTTACATTTTTTTCGACACATCGGAGAGATTTAGTGGATTAGGACCACGAGTTGTCGAAGAAAACCGAAAAAAGAAGAAAAAAGAATAATAAATATTTAACAAATTCATGAAATTTTTTAAAAAAATTGTACAAAGATCATGCCGATCATGTCACATAAAACAGTTAATGTTCATTGTCGGCGATTTTCAATTAAAATTGACCAAAAATACCATTAATAAACTGTCAAAATGTTTAAAATTAAACTAATCAAATTTAAAAATTTAAAACTAAATTGGTATCATACGATGAGTTGAAAACTTCTTTGGTAATTTTTCCAATCTCCGATTCTACGCCTCGGAGAAAGTACTCTTGATTCTAGAACTTCAAATTTGGTGTACTAAGTTTTACTCCCTGTCTGCCCCCATAATTACAAAAAAGGACAACGACTTCATCGGCTTCATAGATAAACAGGTCGAATTCATCTTGATGGTCCGGCATACGATTTTTCTACATGTTCAAGTCAATGTAGTTAGTTATACCTTATTGACCAAACACAGTCAATTCACTCAAATTCCAAAAAGCGAACCAGTCCAAGTCCAACTTTGCACCCCCTATGTGCCCCCCGGGGGGCCACCTCGACCTCTCCTTCGGTTTCAGCTTTTCTTCGATTCTTCTAACTTCTAGAGGAGAGATGTTCGGTCCAGATCTCTCCATCTCTTCCCTCTTTGGTTTTTTTTCCTTATATTTTCTCTTGTTTTTTATTCTACTCTCTCGATCTAAATTTAAATTTAGGAGCACTGCTCTCTCTCTCTATGTTAGATCTAGAAGTTCTATTATTTCGATCAAGTTCTAGATCTATAGAAGTTTTAACATACCAATACTGGACCTTTAGTTTCAATGGTGTTCATAGTAATTTCAATGTCATATCTATGCTCATTCAATATATTTTTACAAGAAATTTTGGTGTATAGCACTTGTTAAAGGGCTCATTTTCATAGGTGATCTATGCGTATTTGACATGTTTTTGGTACGATATGATATTGGGATGCCGAACCTAAATGTATGCCATCGAAAAGTTAAAAAGCATGACAGTAGATAAAGATCCTAGCGTGTGCTCATTACTAATGATGACATGTGATTCAATGATCGGACATCAATCTCATAAACATGTTTTTAAAGGATGGGCATGTGCTAACTACTGCCAACTATGCTTTAATGATTTACCTTGATTTATAGACTTTGATTTATCTTGCAACTCTATAGGCTTGTTTTGTTGTGGTGATTTCTTGAAATTTTCAATATATCATTTAGATACATAAATGGAAATTTCTTTTAATAAAAATAAATAAATTCCAAAAAGCAAGAGAGTGACTTGTCTATTGTCTTATTAATCCCACTCGTGGCTTCACGTTCCTTCCAAGCCGGTGCTTGCTCGGATGCCATGGAAATCTTCCCACATCCCCCAAACCTCTCACGTTCACCTAGTCAGCAACTTGCTCGACGCTTCTGTGTATAACCTTCAATTCAGGTATTACTTAAAATTATGAAACACGGAAGCACAACCAAAAAAAAGAAGATAGAAAATGGGGTGAATTTCAAGAAAAAAAATGAGTCAATATCGAGATGTTCTAATCGCCAGCCTAGCAGCATTCCGCCGTATCTGGGGTAGGGACGTCCCAGCCCCATTACAGGACAAAGAACCCTAAAATTCTTGTCTTCTCACATCGTGCAAGAAGTGGGACCCCTTCGATGATCTTGATGTTTTTGGCTCATGGACAATTCTCGATCTTTGGATGTCGGGACTGTGGTACAATAATGAAATATTCCTGCCCTTACAGTCCACTTGCTTACTACATTATGGCACGCTATTCTAAGCATTTTCCTTCGGCCTTTTCTTCTCTTTCTCCCAGCTCAATAGGAAAGCTTCTTGCCCCAGGTTTTAATTATTAAAGTGACCCAATTAATCAAATTCATGGATGGATCTAGACCCCTTTTCATCCATACCCACTCGGTTAATTATAAATCGCCTCATGTTTTATCAAATTAGAATGACTCGTTCGTACTAATATCACGTTTTTCTGACATTGCTTGAGAAGATTTACTGGCATCTAAATATTTTGTCGATCGACAAAAAAACATTGTTTATATCTATCCATGTTGGTAGCGCAAAATAGATTGAATGCTTGTGCCGTATCGATTTAAATAATCTTAACAATAATTATTGCGATGCCGGTTGCCTATTAAATCATCTAGTAGGCTGTTTTTAATATATCTAATGTCATTCAAGAAGAAAAACTCAATTAGCATCGAATAGCCCCTAAGACCAACTAATGTCCTTTAATGGCGAACATCGCAGCGGCTGCGGGAGTCCATGAAAGCCGGCTTGACTACTTCATCACGAGTCTGGTGATGTTTATCCTCGTCTGAAAAAAACAAGTGAAAAGGAAAGTAAAATTAGGACCCACATAAGAAAGGCAAGAATTCGAGACACGTGCCTCTTCCAAGAAAGGGCCACACGGTCGCAGCTAGACTTGCCCAATATTTTCTCCGTGGAATGGGGATCAAAACAAGAAAATAATAATATAACTCTAGACCTACAGGGGTCGAGTCCGACTTCTCAATTGATCAATCTATTATTTAGATGACCAAGTTTCATTTGAACGCTCTTTGAAAATTGAATACTCGATTACATCATTTAACAAACCACCTTTTTAATTCGGTTTTATTAAGGTTATATCACATCAATGATTTTTTTTTGTGAAATTATATATCGATATGGCTTTTTCAGATAATAGGGCGGCTGTTTCCTAACGAGCTCGTTCCTATATTTTACCATAATGCAAAGCACGTTCTATAAGGCTGGCATACAAGAAGTCTTTACTAAATATTGAATACAATCAATTTCACAATTGTCGAAGAGTCACTTTATTTTCACACTAATTTTGGCAACAGTTTCTGCCTGTGCGGGGCATCTTCTTCCCATTTAAGCTCCTGCAACTCCAACCCCCAAACCACAGCTCGCCATTTCTCTACTCTCTCAAGCTCAAACTCAAACTCAAACTCAAGCCCCTCTCTCTCTCTCTCTCTCTCTCTCTCTCTCTCGGCTTCGCATAGTCTAGAACTGGCTAACACTCGGCTGCCAGCTCTGGAGGAGCGTGAGCCCGCGAACCGGACGGTGGTCCGCGCCCTGTACGAGGCCCTTGGACGCCGCGACTGCGACGCCGTCCATCGCATCCTCGCCCCGGACCTCGAGTGGTGGTTCCATGGCCCCCCTTCCCACCAGTTTTGATGCGCCTCCTCACCGGCGCCTCCCCCGCCAAGTCGGACGACACCTTCCTCTTCGTCCCCGACTCCGTCACCTCCTTCGGCCCCACCGTGCTCGCCGAGGGCTTCGACCCCGTCCGCTCCATCTTCTGGGTCCACGCGTGGACGGTCTCCGCCGATGGGATAGTCACCCAGGTGAGGGAGTACTTCAACACCTCGCTCACCGTCACCCGCTTCGGCGACTCCCCGCCCTCGGATCCTGCGACGGCCGAGATCGCCCCGCTGCACTGTACGTCCCTGTGGGAGAGCAGCGTGTCGAGCCGCGCCGGAAAGTCCGTGCCGGGTCTGGTTCTCGCCATATAACCCGTCTCGCTCGCCGGATATCTGGAATAAAAGGTCGCGACGCGCAGCAGTTGTTGACCGGCCACTGCTGCTGAATGGGCTAGAAGTCTTTACCTAGGACTACGAGGATGTGAGTCCTGGTCCTGAGGCCGTGTTTAGGGTTCCTGTTTTTGACTTTGTCGTTTAGGGTTTGCGTCGTTAAGGGTTTGTGAAAAGGGTCAAATGATGACGGGTCGACCCAGTAGGAATCGGTCCCATCATGTTGATGTGCATCTAATGTGGGGTTGCTCTTCGTGTTTTGCAATAATAAGAGCGTCTTCCTGTGCGTTTGATTGTCCTACGAATGTCTTTTCTGCTCATGCACATTTGGACACTATTCACTCTGACATTTCAATAATTCATGCTCATGTTGGAAAAGAAAACATGTCCTTTCTAAACTTTCTTTGAGAAAAAAGCGCGTGCGTAGCACGAATTTTATAAGATAACATCCATTTTGTACGATTAAATGTCAGTAATCTCGAGCTTGAAAGGTAAACCTCATGAATGGGGGGAATTAGGAAGTGAAAGGAATCAAATTCTATGTATAAAACTCCGAAATAATGTGGATGTGTATGATGGACATTTTTAAAGTTCTAACATTAGATTACGTTGAGTTTCGAATTGAATTGTATTGTCATCAACTATTTTTGTATTGCATTAGTTTTGCATGGTCATTTTAATTGCCTTCGTTCGTGCTGGGGACATCATAGGAGAGAGCAATTCTTGACCTTGTCCAATATTTTTTTTTATAAAAAAAAGGTTGAGATGGCCTATGTAATGTATCCTCAGTAAAAACACATTTAGCATGGAGAAAATCGCATTAATTATATTTTTGGAAAAAGAGAATTGGAGGCATCCGATGTCATTGTGTTCTGAATTTCCTTTGTCATGGTCTTGCTTACACTTCGAACTCGAGAAAACAGTGCTTTTCCTTTGGAATGACATTTACTCGTGGGAAGAATATAGAGATCCATTTATTTTACGAAAACATAAATGATATGAAAAATATTTTGTTTAAAATGATCATTTATGTCGCTTAAGATAATTATTCGACAAAAAATATTTTCATCACTAATAAAAATTTATATCCAATTTGTTAATGATAAAATCATTTTTCATTCATTCATTTTCATATATGATATATGTGATCATTTTATTTTTCAAATTATTCATTTTCTACGAAACGAATAGAGATTTACGATAATAAAAATTTCTATTCACAAAAAGACGAGAAAATCATTGTCACAAATATCAACAAATTAATTTTTTTGAGAAGTTCGATGGCTCCCGCAACCTTAATAAGAAATCACACAAGGACTTTTCATTGGTCACAAAAATTATTTAGGGTTCTAGATGATATGGAGGGATGAGCAAGTGTGAGTAGTTAAGATCTATCTATGAAATCACGATTATTTTATAAATATAGAGACCATGGAGAGTCATTCTCATCTAACGAAAATTTTCAATTATAATGATAAGATGCATACGTGAGTCGAAAGTGAAAGCAATTGGTCTCTTTGAGAAGTCTGCGGGCCGGTGGGGCCTTCTCAGAAATTAGACAGGGAGCTTTGATTGATCTGAAAATTTATTATATTTATAAAGATGGTTTTTGATGATGGAGGAATGAACATGCGAGTTTACTTTTATATTCATATATTTTAGACTTCAGTAGATGAAATATAAATATCAAGATAAGACCACACTTACGTAGAAAAAATTACTATAGAAATCATAAACTTATTATACTTATATCAATTCAATCCTTAATTTTTTAATTGTCCTAATTTAATCCTTAATCTTTTGATAATTTGCTAATATAATTATTCCAGCTAATTTTGCTAGGAAAAAAGTTGAAGTGGCGATTTAGTCAACGCCAACCGTCCTATGTGGTGTGGTCAGTTCTGACGTAAATATTTTTTTAAAATTATACTAATTTTTTTCTTATTTTTCCTTTTTCCTTCCTTTACCTTTTTTCTTTTGTTCTCTTCGCTAGTGGCCAAAGAGGGCTTGGTGTTGGAAAGGGCTAGTGGGGCAGCCCTAGCCCAAATATGGCAAGGGTTGTGCTCCCTTGCCGGCAGCAATAAAGGAAAAGAAAGGAAAAGAGAAAATAAAAAAAAATTATAAAAATATTCATGTCAATGCCGATGATGTTACTTAGGATGATCGATATCAATATAAGTGATTCCGAACAAAATTGGCATGGTGGACTATATAAACAATTTATCATAATGTTTAGAGGACTAAGACCAAATTACAAAGATTTATAATCAAATTGATAAAAGTATAATATGTGACTTCTTGGGTAATTTTCTCCACTTATGTGTGTCTGGTGCAATGCGAGTTAAATTGGAGATTAAAACAATTTCGAGCGAGAGATCTTCTGTTGGAAGAAAGAAAGTGCGTTATTGGTGAGCATAAGTAAATATCAAAGATCGACCCATCGTATCACCCCTGTGAAAAAGAAAGGTATGTCCAACATCAACATGAAGTCTCATGAAAGGTAGACTTTTTCTGCAGGATTCTTCGAACCCTTTCTTCTGAAAAATCCAAAATACTGCAGAGATAGAATTTTTTTTTTTTGTACTCTGGTAGTTGTGGATATGGAGAACAAGAAGAACGAGACTTACGTTGTCCGACAAAAGACAAGAAAAAAAGATGATGTCCTTTGAAGATCAGAATTCTCAGAAAAAAATCACGTAATAAGTAGATGTGAGAAGTCTCAGAACCTGAATTCTGGAATCATTCTTGTGGAACAGTGAGGGGGGAGTCGATTCATTGATGATTGGGAGAGCAACGAGCACGAAGGAGCACGGCTGGTCCTCGTACAAATGCACAGAGAAAAGGTTTACGTGATACATGCTTTGTCAATGAAGCATTGTTTTGCTAGAATTGAAAAATCTACCCAACTAGTCGTAAACTTATCGTACGGATACTAATTCAATCATAAATTTTGTAAATTCCTCCCATTGAGTGTTGAACCTTTACATGAAATTCTGATACAATCTTTTTCAGTCAATTTCCACCGATTGCCAATATAGTGGTTCAGTTATCATTTTTGTCTGCTGTAGCACTAGGCAAGCCACAACGAGGGCCTACGTGAGGTGCCTTTGTTGTAGTTGGCGAACCACCAGATCTAGCAAGGGCTTGCAAGCCCTTGATGTGGCTAGTTAGGGCATCTTAATGATACGGCCAAGATTGACATAAATAATTTGTAATTATATTGTAAATATTTTTCTTTTCTCTTTTTATTTTTTTAGTTCAAAGGGCCAGTGGGACTGCCGGCCATTGGCTATGGTACCACTAAACAAGGGTCGACAACCCACACCAAAAAGGAAATAAAAAGAAAGAGAAATAAAAGAAAAGGAAAAGGAAAAATTTTAAAACCATAAAAATTTAAAAAAATCATAAAAATATTTACAAATTATTAAAATTTATTCATGTTAGCATCGATCATATCCTGTAAGATAGCTGGTACTAACTAGACTACTATGTTATTAAATCCTAGCCAAAATTGACTGAATTAATTTAATTGGCAAAACATGAAAATACTTAAGATTCAATTAACAAAATTAAAAGACTCATGATTTAATTAGTAAAAAGGCAATAAATTTAAGATATTTTTGAACAGCTTTTCTAATTATTAGTATAGTTAGTACTACTACTCTTCTGAAAAAAAAAATCTCCTTATGCTCTTGATAAGCTTCCGATAGGGAGATGCTTGAACGATAATCTATCAAGCGACGTTCACAAGCATGTATCGACATCAACCTTCGTGGCAGTGATTACATCTCTCCGGTGAAAAGCATGCATAGGCAGCTCCGTCCAAATCTGCTGGAGAGGTTGCTGTCGGTTCGTCTAATCAGCCATTAGACGACAACCATACCAAAGCACGCGTTGCACTCCATTGGGGAAGGATCATCAGCTTGTCTTGTTTTGCCTAAAATTCATCCCCGTCCCATCGCTTTCCCTTTCATTACGCTTTCTCAGAAAGAGTAAAGGAGAGAGATGACTCTCTTCCGGTCGTTTTTGCGCATGCCCCCCCAGTTTTTTCTTCTTCTTAAAAACTCAAACACGAGAGTTAAAAAAGAAGAAGAAAAAAGGACTAAAATATTCAAATGTTAAATCTGCGCTCTGGACGTGACCTTATCAAAAGATGGAGTCTTAATAACCATATTGATTAGCAGCTTAGATCTAATATACCCCTTGCTAATTATGTTAGTTAATCTTAAATTAGGTGGTTAATGGAAACGAAGACGTCTTCGTCATTATAAGCTATCTAGAGTTTTAAGTTCTCACGCCATTTGATATTTATTTGGAATTGGGGAGGGTTCAGTCGTGTCATTAGAGATAAGTGGGGTAATGCATAATCTCATTATAATGGCGACAGAAGATATCTCTATTGATGGTTATCACAGAAAATGTGATATTATATGGCATCATTTGCAAATGGAGACACAACCTACCCGAAGGTACAATGCTTTTCAAAGGACGTGCACGCCTCTAAAAACTGGGCACAAGTATTGGGCGCGCATGCGAAAGAAATCGACATTTGAAAAGATCGAGCAAAATCGGTTCTTCATGGAATGGAATCAGTAAATAATGGAAAGATATTATAGATAAATATGACTATATTACTCCAATTCGATAGGAACTTGACATGACCACTCCTGGGCTCATGTGCATATCATCTGATGGGCAGCTTAAATTTTGGAAAGGCGACTGACACGGATTTTCTTTTCTTTTAAATTTCAATCCATACTATTAGTGATAAAGACTGTACTCCTAAGCTTCTTCTTTTTTATCTCATTACTTGAGTTTTATATCTGTCCCTTTAAGATAAAAAAAAATTACCAAAAAAGTCTTAAACCTTTTATAATTATACAAATTCAGTCATAAACTTATTTTTTGGTCAATTGAGTCATAAATCTTTTCAATTGCACCGGTTTAATCCATCCTACCAAATTTAGCTGGGCGGCGCTGATGTGGCCGCTGGTTGACGCTAATGACTATTTTTTTTATTGATTTTTTCCCTCCTCCTCCTCCCTCCTTCTTCCTTTGCTCCGACAACCGGCTAAAGGGGAGGGTTGGCCGATCGTCGAACTGAGCTAGCCAAGTTAGCTCTCCTCGCCATCACTGGGTGAGAGCGAGGGCGAGCTTGGCCAACTACTAGTGAGGGCTCGCTCTCCAGTCGATTGACAAGCTCATCCAGCTGCTGGCGAGGCGAGCCCCTACCATATCCAATTGATTGGCGAGCTCACCTCCCTGTCGCTAGGTGAGGCAAGCCCTCGCCGAATCTGGTGGGGGCTCGCCCTGCTAGTGCTTGGCGAGCTCACCTGGCCACCTTAGGTCGGTGACTGGCCAACTCTCCCCTTTGGCCAGTTGGTGAAGCAAGGGAAGAAGGAGGGAGGAGGGAAAAAAAAAAAAATTAATAGAAAAATAGTTGTTGGCGTCAACCGGCGGCCATGTCAATGCTAGTCAGCTAAATTTGGCTGGATGAACTGAACTAACACAATTGCAAAAAGTTTAAGATTTGATTGGCAAAAAAAAATTTATGACTAAATTGATATAATTGTAATAGGTTTATGATTTTTTCTATAATTTTCCCCCTTTAACACCCATACAAAATCATCTTTAGTGACCTACATGGCTGATGTGAAAATTCAACTTTTCCTCATATTCATCTTTTGAAGATGACTTTTCACATTAGCCCAAACAACATGCTCTTTAATGTCAAAACTTTGGTAAAAGCCAAAACAATTACGATTGGCTTTTTCTTCACTTACTCCTAATTTTAAGAGTCTTTTTTTTTAATATGATTTGGGATCTTCAATTTTTCACTTAGTTTTTAATCTCTCGTACTCGAGGATCTTTCATCTCTTACAGTTGGAAAGCTCACACTTGAGACACTCGACTCAAGAGTTTTTGATTTTTTGATTGTGTTTTACCGGAATTGCTCCCACAATGAAATACTTTCACTAAAAGTCGTTTTTCAATTTTTAATGAAAGGGCACGAGGGTTCTACACTAACTCTAGACAAAGGATATCAAATGCAATGTCATTAACTTATTGGATCCAACCAACTTCATACAATATTATGCTAAGTTGGATTTTCATCAACAACAAAGCCTAAAGATTACACAACCATACTTGAACTATGTCGGAACTTAATCGACAACACAGGTTGAGAATAATTGAATGCAATGTCGGAATTTAATTGATGACAATGTTTCAAGATAATGGGATACATCGCCGGAATTTAATCAACAACGATGCACTAGGATAGGAGGATACAGGGTCAGAATTTAATTGACTACGATACATCAACGATGAGAATATGAAGGCTACAAATAAGGAACCTAAAGTGCAGTATAGGAAAAGTAAAGATTTATTGGGGGCATTTTCATTGGATGACTAATGGTATTTATAGTGAAATTTGGTAACCGTTAAGTAGTCGTGTATCCTTTAGTGATTGCTCCTAATTATAGTCCACGTCCCTTTTTCCTTGCAAATTACTTCATCCACTTCCTTTGCAACCATCTCGATTGTGCTCCGGAGGTTATATGGCTATCGATGGCTGTTCCATGACTAGGTCTTCAAATAGCAACTACTCCTTAATAATGTGCATCCTTGGTGCCTGTTATCCCGATACCTCAAGTAATATTTTAAGTGTTTCTATCGAAAAGTTTGCCGTTAGAATCCATTCGGGCTACTACCAATCGTGTATAATCGTAATTCAATAACTGGACATGTAGCATTTCCCTACCTCATCATTGATCGACGAGTAGTTATTCTTGTGCGATGATAAAGTATGCATTAGACACTACTCGTGCGACATGGGTGTGATTGTGGTCTGGCACACTTTTCTTCGTGATAAGCATGCGGTGGTAGAGTTAATTTCGAGTGTCAACAATGAGAACTTTTGGATTGAGGATTAATAAGGCAGATTTTGGATTCAAGTAAAAATTATGATTTTTTATGAGACAAAAAATCAAAGTAGAATTGAGACTAAATCTAAAATTATGATTTACTACCGGATAAAAAAATTTAAAGTACAATTGGGATTGATCTTAAGATTTGTGATTTTTTTAGGATATTACGCCAGGCAAATCCTCCTCCTACAGCTGCTATGGATGGATTTTGATAACATTTCTGTTCTAGAAAATAATTTCTTTTAAGAAATATTTATTTCTATTTTAACTTACTAGAACAATTTTTGAATAAAACTCGTAATTGCACAAATTTTCTATTCTCGGAATAAAAACAAATATGAATGCATTTAGTACAACCCATAAATTTTCTATTATCTTCTTCTTTTGATGGCGGCAGTCACGCAGTAGCATCGACCAATAAATACTTATTCTAGAAATTATTCCCGAGAACAAGAAACTACTCTTTTCTACATTTTTTTTCCCAAATCTATTCCTTGGAATAATTTTCTATTCTCAGGAATAGAAATACTGGTAGATATTACCAAATGAATTTTTGTTTTTTTTTCTATTCCGGAAAATAAAAGAATAGAAAAATAGAGAAGTAGGAATATTAACAAACAGGCCCTATAGCTCCCATCGCCGGAATCCGTTCCTGAACGAGAACTCAAAATTCAAGATTCCAGGCATCAAGGTTCTTGTCTGGGCTTCGCTAGCCCAATGGGGTTTCCATTCGGGTCTCCTTTGTTGCTCGGAGATCCACTAAGGAAGGATCATGTGAGCTCTGTTCCTTTCAGCTGTCGGATTTGCCGGGCCAGGGGTGCAGACATTGAGCTCCTGCACAGATGATAACGATGACGAGATGAGCTTCGAGCAAAAACCTCAAGCGGGAGGAAAAATCTTTGCATGCTCTAGTACCGTGCTGCACCCGCCAGTAGATGCCACTTTCCTTTCCCATCTCTAGAAAATCAAGTAAAATGGGATTGGAAAAAAGGGGAATGGGTTTTTGAGGAAATCAATCCGTTTCCTTTTTGCTAATCTTTTCCTTCCAATTTACCACTATGGGGAGATCAATCCCTTCGGCGACGCGGCTCCAAAACTTCGCGAGAGTCGTCTCGTCGTCGGACAAACTCCACCTGCCGAAACAAGCGAAACCCATTTCAAGAATCCGGGTCTCCACCCCAGAGACGTCGCGACCCGGCGGAGGTGGTGGCGGAGGTGGCGGTGGGGCCCGAGCCGACCCAAAGAAGATGGAGGAGGGTCGAGCGAAGAGCTTGGAGCTGGAGGGGAACAGTCGGGTGCCGCTGGCTCGGGTGGTGTCCGACTGCGCCAGGAGGTGGTTTCAAGACACGCTGAAAGAGGCCAAGGCTGGTGATGGTGCTATGCAGGTCTTGCTTGGCCAGATGTACAACTCTGGCTACGGCGTGCCCAGAGATCCCCAAAAGGTCCTTCCCAGATTTTCTGTTCTCCTTTCGTATGATTATTTGGTGCCCTTTAATGGTATAGATAGCAGGTGGATTGCAATTGTCTGCATTGCTGAATTCGAGCTCTCATTTGTATGCAATTGTTGTCTGGACATGGCATTTTAGGTTCTTGAATTGAATGGGCACTTTTTCGATTGAGTGTTTGAGTATGCAGATTGCGAGTTTTGCCTTTTCCTATCGAAGGTTATGTCTTTCTTTCCACGTATGTTTTTATGAAAGAATGTATGCTGTCTACATTTGTGCCTGACTGTGTATGTGGGGTTTGGTGATTATCTAGAGGTCCTACGACAGTTTGAGACGATGTTACTGATTAGCTGGGAGCAACCATTGTTAATGTAGACTTGATCGGTCCTCATGTTGGTCAATCTCAATCCGTATTGTCTCCTTAAAGTCTTGTGAACTTACTTGAAGTTGTGTCTGGCCTTTTGATTTTATCAACAAGGGTCGTGCTTGGATTAATAAAGCATCAAAGGCTCGATCTTCAGTTTGGAGAGTAAGTGATAAACGACCAGGTACCGATACTTTGGCCCACTTGCTCCTTTCTTTATCTCCACATGTACACATGGTAGGGGCTCAATCGTTATTGTTGTTTTTGAATGGTTTTGTTAGGTTACAATGCAAGTGACTCTGATTCCGCTGAGACGGACGGCGACAAAAAGTAGCTTCAGGGTGAGTAGTACTAATCTTTTCTTGTGTCATTTGCCTATTGATTCACAATCATATGCAATTTTGATTTCTATTCATTGCTGAGATGCATGGGTATTGTTGAAGTAGCATTGAATCTTTCATGTGCTGTCGGTGTGAATGAGACAAGACTAGCTTCTTTTCATCTTCAAATACATTTTAATAAGCTTAAAGTTCCATTTTTCCTTGCACTGTCCTGATAATAGAACACATTACACATAGTGTTATCCTTCTGGTCAACTCTCATATTTACTAAATTAAGGCATATTAATTCATTTCAGCTAAATGACTCAAACTGAAATGATTTAATGCGTGCCTTCAAATGACAATTTCAGTACTCATTTGAGAACAATTTCAATTTCAGGGTATTTCATAGTTCATATGCCTTTTAACACTAAAGACTTCTCACACAGTCCTATGATACTCCTCTGTGTTGGTGTTTTCTTGACCTCCTCAGACTAAATATGCAGAGGACATGTTGACCGTTTGGTTAAGAAGTAATGGTAATTGTATGAGCCAGAAGACACTACCTCCTTCCTACGAAATTGTGGACCTTCTTTTTCCAAGTTGAAAGGTTTCTTATTCTCTCTGCTGAGGCTTATAACACAAAAGGGAAACAGAAAATTGAATCACTAGTTATCAAGAGCTTTTCTGTTTTGGATGCAGTTCTGAATGTAATGCCTTCTCTCCTTTTCTCTTCTTAGTCGCATGGTGCAAGCATCAGTCCATTTTCATGGAAAATCAAATTCCTGTCTAGCTGTACGTAACGCATGTATTTATCATGTTGCTGAAGCATTACTTATTGTGTTAGCCAGAAAGAAATTTAAACATTGGTATTAAAACTGCTGCTTCTTTTTTCTTTATCCTTCCCCTGTATTGATTCCCTAATGACCATTGCGTGATCATTTTTTTGCATCTCTGTTTTCATTTCTTTTTGCTGCCATATGCTGAGTCTTGTTTGGTTGTGTTCCCCACATTTTCATTTTTTTTCCTGGTTTATTACTCTTGAGCAAAGCAAACAAAGCAAGACTGTCACTCTTTTAACTTTGCAGGTAGACCTGTCTATTGATTTCAAAGGTCCTTTGACTCCTCTCAGCGTCCATTTGCATGCAGCCTATGAACTGCATCTGCTTTCTGTGGATACAAGCATCTGCTCTTGCTGCATTGGCTATGTGATCATTCCGTTGATGTTTAACAAAGGCTGAACATGAAGTACATAGAATCAATTGCGTAATGATTAATGCTTTCTCTTTAACATGGTATACTAAGGTAGCCGAGGAAATACTTTTGTTGAGAGGATGCTATCCTCCATCATCAGTGTCAATGCAAACAGCAGTGGGTTTTTTCAAGGATGCATCTTTTTTCGGTAAACTAAGACTTTATGAGACAAATTTGAACATTACTAACTAGGGGGCGTACCCCCTAGAGCACCAATGTTCGATTAACTACATGAGATAGTATTACCACCTGAATCAGTTTTGTCTTTGTTGAGTAAGGAAGCACATAATAAACAACAAAGTTGCCTCTAAATCCTTGCTCATGTTTGCCAGAGCATCAGCACGGCAATTTGCATCCCTGAACAACACGTGCTCCAACTTTGTTTCATCGGACCTCCCTTATTAAATTTCTGCATTTAAGGGATGCTTCACTTTTACGAGAACACTAATCAGATTAGTCATTACAAGATCCCTTCATTCGATGATTTTGGATTGGGCAATGCTATTTACACAGAATTTAATGTTCATGGAATTGGCAATTTTGCTTTAAATTCAATCACAAGGATGATTTACCAGCACCTTTTTTATGCTTCATTTGAGACACAAAACAGCCTCTCTGGAAAATTAGGAGGCGAGACTCATGCATTGGTATGCCCTTTTATTGAAGATTGCACGTGGGAAAACATGAAGGAGAATCAATTATATTTCTTTTATTTTTGAACCTGAGCCAGTCTTTAGTTTAGCATATGGAGGACCAGAAAAAGTAAGGATCGATTCCATGAGCATTTTATGTGCACGGATTTCTGTTCAAAAGAAGCAAAAACCCTCTTTGTAGTGAGTCTCAGGATACACGTACTCTGAACATTTTGCCAGGTTTTCCTTTACTTGCTGTTTTATCGATCATTGTTTATCTTTCCCTCGCCGTTATTTACTTTCTCTTGAATGTTTTATCTTAGCGGAGTTTCCATTCACGAAATCCCCGATTGGCACCATGTGCGCTGTTGGTATGTAATGGTGCGCTCTTTCTTAAGCATCGAGTGACTTCTAGCAATTCATTCATCTTTGCCTTTATCAATGTTTACTCATAGCTATGCCTTCATAACCTCATGGAACGGACAGAAGTTCATACATTAAATCTTTCACTGATCTCAGATGATCGATTTGGTTAGGCTGTTCTAGCTTTTGCACTAGAGTTGAACTTAGCCTATATACAACAGATGATAAAGCATAGTCCTCTCTATTTGAATTGGAAAGCTTCCGATAGATTATAGCCCCGAGCTTCAACACATGGCCAGCTGCATTTCCCAGGAATGGCAAAAGGTTAAATACTCAGATTTAGTTAGACGTCATCTCCCTCCTCGTCTATTCTTCCTCCTCCATTCCCATGGCTCCTCAGGGTTTGGTGAAGCCTACAAGCCTATGCGATCTGCCCGTGCATTCTCCTCCCACTGCTCATGCAACGTTCAAGATACAGAATTCATATCGCATGTAATGAGGGAACAGAAATGGGAAGAATCAGTAGGCTACCTCAGCAAAGTCTGCACGTTGGCAGTCGGCTGTGTAATGCCACGCCATCCCTCTCTTGGGCATCAACTCCTGTGCTTGGAGATGGAGAAGAATGAGGAGTTGTAGAGGAAAAAACCAAACTGAGAGTGGAGTGCGAATTCGAAGCGGCTCAACAAACATGCAGATATGTAACCACTGAAAGCCATTATTAATATGGTGAATTTGCAATGCTATTCCTACTCACGGCTCGTTCAGCCTGACCTCCCCCAAAGCATTAAGGTATGAGTCAGGTTCAGCAGTTTGCCAAAGTCCAACCATGAAGCGACATTTCGGTGTAGAAAACGAAGACAAAGAAACCGACCGAACCGTAACGCCAGTTTGATTCATCACTCTTTGTTCAAGCATGTGTGGTCCTCATTTTACTTGTCTTTCTTCCCTGCCTTGGGCTGATTATATACCCTGACTGATGACTCATAGGCCATTGAATATACTTCTCAAAAAGTCGAGGCTAGGCAGAAGTCGTGTTTAACCTGTGTAAGAGGCCGTTGCAGTTTATATCTCCCACCCACCGGCCGTATTGATCTTCTACATACGCAAGAACTCCCAAACACTTTCCTCGAACAATATTTGCAAGCACCTCCTTAGCCTCTTTGCCGTATGGCATCCCACCCTCTGGAGCATCTATTCCCCTGTTTCGCAAGGCAGTGGTTCTTGGAAGAATAAAGAGAAAATTTTGCCAATTGGAATGTGTCAAATGCCTAGTTTTACCTGAGCCAAATTCGGTACTTCCGAGCAAGGACTTCCTCATTCTGAACATTTATCATCCTGCATATAAGCAACTTTCATCAAAGTGAATTACTCGTGCAGGGAAAGAAGAAATGTGGCAGATGATAATCGGGACTGTTTAAATTTCGATATCGTCCCCCTAAGCAAGGGCTTTTAATCTTTTGAGGGCTGCGACCTGGACTTCTTGTGGGACCAAGCGCGATTCTCTCGGATCAGAAATGCTAATAAATGTTGATGCCGTCCCCATCTATTACACATCTTGCATTCACCTGGTAAAAGTTCACTGAGGATACTCAGAAGATTGTATGGCAATTGTTTTCCTTGTAAACTTCACTCTGAATCTAGAGATGATTTGTTCATGGATTCTACAGCTAAGGAACTTCGGGCTAATGTTCAAGGAAGATGTGCTGTGGTCGCATCTTCCAGAATTGGGATAGCAAGTTCAAATCTGATTTCTCAAAACTTGAAGGGTAAAGCCCTCCCTATTATAATATTCGTGGTAGTTTGGTGTGCCGCCATTTATCAAACTTGGGCTGCCAGGAATGGCAAGATACATGTAGCTGGTTTTTTTCTTTGTATCAGTGATATCTTGTCTAGAATACGAAATTGTGTGTTGTATAGATTCAATGATTTTAAGGCAGCAAATTCCGTGTTGCCTCAACAATTGGAGGTATGTAGGACACTGGAAGGAGCTTATTATAGTTGTTGTGCTTGTAGCTGACGATACTGATGTTACGCTTGAAGCTGCTGGTGCTATGTTGAAGCAGCTCTGCTGCTCTTTGTAAGTTTCTTAATGGAGTGCTTGCTCACATTGCAGAGAAAAGAAGATATTCAAAAGAGTCTACAGAGAAAATACATAGAAAGAGAATATGAAGTGTTCGAAGAAGTTTTGGGTTCGTAACTGGAAGTGTGCGAAGCTCAAACTCCACGTCTTGGGCAGGAGCTGAGATGCCAGCAGTCGAGGTGGAGATGCCGTGAGGGCCAAGACAGTCGGAGTCTCCAGTGGCGGAGGGCTTACAACAATGGCCGTATAGGAATCTGAGGGCGTTTCCTATTACTGGGCTTCAAGCTCTGATAATTTGAAGTCTGGTGACGATGGAGAAGGACAAAGGAAGAAGCTCAGAGATGAATTTTGCAGGGAATAATGAAGCCCAAGGAGGTGTTGGATTTGGGGTGAAACTGTAGATTGATGACGTTGACTTTTCTCTTTGGGATAACTTTGACTCAACATGTAATATGATTTTTTGAATTTTTTAAATCCCTGAACTTTATTCTATTGTAAACTATGGTCCATGAATTTTTAACTTATTTAATGTGGTTTTTGAATTTTTAGTAAATGGTCAACTTAGTTTTTGAACTATATAAAAATATTCAATGTGATCCATCTTATAATTTAAGTTTAAGGACAATAAATTAAATATGTATAAAAAATTCGGGGATTATATTGAATAATTTAAAAGTTCAGAAATGACATAACATAACCTATATTGAATAAATTAAAAATTTAGAAATCAAATTACATATTGAATCAAAATTCATGGATTATTTAATGTTATTTTCCTTTCTTTTTTTTTTTGGGGACAAGCAAATTACTGACAGCCTATATTAGGAGCATAGGCGGGAAAGGGGAGAGAACAACGGGAAAATATGGACACGTGTCTTGTTCTTAATTGTCGACAGCATGCAATTTACCAACGTGATCCAGCCACAATATTGGAGAAGGTGCTCTTCATGATTTTTTCAGGTTGAGGTCAGGACAATCGTGACTTCCTTAATTTTTCGGTTTTTACCCTTTAATAATGGAGTTAAATTGACCGAGCCCTGATGGGATCATGTTTCAGAGTGCAGTTCTCTCTGAAAGGCGCAAACTTTAATTCGAATTTCAATTCTAATCAAAATATTTCTTTTTCATAACAAATATTAACTTTAATTCGAATTTCAATTCTAACACAAAAATTTTATCTCATCAAATAGCACTAACTCCGTATTCCCTTTTTTTGTTTTTTTTGCTCGATACCGTATTCTCTTTGGTTAATTAGATTAGGAATCCCATTGAGGTGTATTCCATTTTTTCTTTATGGTGATGGACCGTACAAAAATTCCAATGAGCAAGTTCTATCGAATTAGGTTTCAGGTGTTGTCAGCTCATGAGGGTCCGACCACTCTGTCGTCGGTCTATTCGGTCTTCTAGACCCTCGGTGCTATGACCATTAAGCTTTTCGGTATACTAATCCTGTTCAAGTGATCAAAAAAGGATCTAGTAGCTGCGGTTAATGGAGCTCTGACATTTGTATCAAAGTTTAGAGCAGAGCATGCCATTGCCAATATAATTCATCTACCCCAGGTGCCATTCGGATCGCATGAGAAACCAAAGGAAGAAGGAAGGCAAGATCTTTGTGAAAAGCAGACCTGGTCATCCTTCCACATGACACCAGGTTCTCTTTCACATGCAGTTTTGTTGATCATTGTTTATCTTTCTCTAGCCGATTCACTCTCTCTCTCTTGTATGTTCTCCCTTTGTATACACCTTGAACGCTCTCAGTATGTAATGGTGTCCTTTTCGATGCATTGACTGACTTTGGATCCCTGTGTTTTTCAAAGGATTCATTTCGGCATTATCAATGTTTAATCGTAGCTACATTTTTCACAATCCCAGGGAACAAACAGAGCTTCATACATTTGATCCTTCAATGATAATATAAGATGATTTGGCCAAGGCTGTTTGAGATTTTGCACTAAATTAGCACACATAAAACAGAGCATCTTCTTCCCTATATCAGTCGGAAAGCTATGAGTAGATTGCAGTGCCTGTACATCAAAGCTCGGCCAGCTGCATTCCCCAGAATGGCGAAAGGTTCAGGTAAAAGTCATCTCCCCTCTCGTTTGTTCTTCCTCCATTCCCATGGCTCCTCAGGGTTTGGTGAAGCCCACAAACCTATGCGCTTTGCCCGTGCACTCTTCTCCCACTGCTCATGCAACATTCAAGACACAGAATTCATACCACAAATAATCAGGTACAGCAATATGAAGAATCAGTAGGCTACCTTTGCAAGCTCTGCACGTTGGTCGTAGGCTGTGTAATGCCACGCCATCCCTTTTTTGAGCATCGACTCCTGTGGTTGGAGATGGAAATGAATGAGGAATTGTACAAGGACAAATGGAACTGACTATAGAGAGCGATAACAGAAGCAGCTCAACAAACACGCTCTATGTAATCACTATAAGCCATCGTAGATATGGCAATTTGCATTAGCTATTCCTGCACAATGGGTGGGCTTTGGCTCGTCCAGCCTGACATCCCCCAAAGCATTAAGCTATGGTTCAGTTCAGCTGTCTGCCCAAGGCTAACCATGAAATGAAGCTTCAGTTTAGAGAACAAAAGAGGAGATCAATTGAGTGTAAAGCCAATTTGATTCACTGGTGTTTGTCCAAGCATGTTCGGTCATTTAACTCGTCTTTCTCGCCTTGGCCTGATTAAATTCCCTGACTGATTACTCGTAGGCCAATGAATATACTTGTCAAAAAGTTGAAGTTAGGGAGAAATCGGGTTTACCTGTACAAAGAGACTGTCGCAGTATAAATCTCCTACGCTCCGGCCGTATTGATCTTCTCCATACACAAGAACTCTCAAACACTTTCCTTGAACAATCTTTGCAAGCTCCTCCTTAGCCTCTTTGCCATATGGCATGCCACCCTCTGGAGCATCTATCCCCCTGATTCATGAGGCAATAATTCTTGGAAGAATAAAGAGGAAAGTTTGCTGATTGGAATGCGTCAAATGCCTAGTTTTACCTGAGCCGGATTCGGTACTTCCGAGCAAGGACTTCCTCATTGTGAACAGGTATTACCCTGCAGATAGACAACTGTGATCAACCAGTGAATTACTTGTGCAGGGATGGAAGAGATATGACAGGTGAAGAGCTTGTAACACACCGGTATCCTGCATCCACAATACTTTTGTGCAGTGCATCTGCACGAGCGTAGTCCCTCTGAGCACGGGCTTCTGATCTTTCGAGGGCTGCGATCTGGACTTCTTGTGGGACCAAGCATGATTCTCTCGGATCGGAAGTGCTAACGTACACAGTGACGGTGTCCCCATCTGCCACAGCTCTTGCATCCACCTGGTAAAAGTTTACTAAAGATATTCAGAAGATTGTATGACAGCTGAATTTGCTGTGAACTTCACTCTGAGTCTAGAGATCATTTCCTCATGGATCATATGAAAGGTAAGGAACTATGGGCTGATGCTGGCGTTATTAGATCTTTCCAGAGTTGGGATAGTGAGTTGGAATTGGATATCTTGTCTAGAATACAAAATGATGTGTTGTATAGATTCAATGATGTTAAGCTAGCCAAATTCTGTGCTGCCTCAACAAACGGAGGTCTGTAGGACACTGAAAGGAACTTGCTATAGTTGTTGTGCTTGCAGCTGATGATACTGATGTTAATTGTAGCTGCCGGTGCTATGTTTCAGCAGCTCTGCTGCTTTTTTAAGTTTATCAATGAAATGCTTACTCCCATAGCAGAAAAAAAGAAGATATTCAGAAGATGCTACAGAGTAAATATGTAAAAAGAGATTATGGAGTGTTGAGGAGGTTTTGGGTTCATAACTGGAAGTGTGTGAAACTCAAACGCCACTCCTTGAGGCAATGCCACTGGAACTTCAGCTGTGGTCTCAACCAGGGTGTGTGGAAGAGGTAGGCCATAGAATGCCAATAAACCCTACCACATCATATAAGGTACAACGGCAAAAAATTAGAAACAGGAAAAAGAAAATCAGGTCCTTCATTCCCCTGAGGATAATGGGAGTGAAAAACTAATGAAAAACTCAAGATTTTCACATATTTTTTAATGATTAACCTCAACATCAGCCTTCCGATGTCTCTTCAGGGTCTGTACAACAAGCCTTGATGCTTCTTCAGGTGTCTTTGGAGGTGGATTTGATTCTCTCCATGCCACTAGTAGTTTTCTATACCTTCATTTTCATTAAACAATTGCAGCAACAAAAATTAAGATTTGAACTTCAAGATTATGGATCAAGCTAATTTCTCCAGGACAGAGCAGAATCATATTTCAAGAAATTCAAGTACTGTAGCTTTCTAAACCTTCATTTTCATTAAACAATTGCAGCTACAAGAATTAAAATTTGAACTTTAAGATTATGAAATCGAGCTAATTTCTCCAGGACAGAGCAGAATCACATTTCAAGAAATTCAAGTACTGTAGCTTTCTATACCTTCATTTTCATTAAACAATTGCAGCAACAAGAAATTAAAATTTGAACTTCAAGATTATGAAATCAAGCTAATTTCTCCAGGACAGAGCAGAATCACATTTCAAGAAACTCAAGTACTGTGAATGTAGAGTGAATCAATATACCAATTAGCTTGAGCTTTTCTTGAAGAAGCCACATGGTTGCTCAGCCCCTCAGGAACCTTCAAACGCTCAACAGCGTAAAAAGACAAGAAGAGAAAAAGAAAGAAAGAGAAAAGTTCCACAAATTTCATCTCGCCCCAATCTCCGTCACCATCATCAGGGGAAAGAACTTGCCTTGGAGGTGATTTCGAAGCTGAACAGATCCTGGGCAAGAGCCGAGACGCCGACGGTCGCGGCGGAGACGCCGTGAGGGCCAAGGGAGTCGGAGTCTCCGGCGGCGGACGGCTTACCGCAATGGCCGTATAGGAATCTGAGGGCGTTTCCCATTTCCGGGCTTCACAGAGAGAGAGAGAGAGAGAGAGAGAGAGAGATGAATATGGCAGAGAATAATGGAACTGTGGATTGATGACGTTGACTTTTCTCTTTCCCGGGGGACACAGAAATTCCGTACGACCTTATAATAACGAGAGCATGGTCGGTAAAGAGAAAGAAGAGACCAACGGGAAGAAATGGACACGTGTCTCGTTGTCGTTCGTTGGCAGCATGCGATCTACCAACCTGGTCCCGGCTACATTGTGTCAGAAGATGCCCTTCGTGATTATTTAAGGTTGAGTGTTAGACAATCACGACTTCCTTAATTTATTTTTTTTTTTTTTTTGCTTTTTCCACTTTGACGATGGAGTGCAGTGGAACGAGACCTCATGCGATTATGTTTCGGAGTGCGGCTCTCTAGAAAGACACTTACTTTAGATCGAGGTCCCTTTGCTGTCCAGACTTTTTCCTTTTCCTAATAAAGTATCAACTTCGGTTCCAATTGTAACTTTAGCTTAATCTTATTATTTTTTGTCTTGTAAAAGAGAAACAAGAATATTAGCTCGGGTCTTACTTTTGGTTCAAACTTTTTTGATTTCGTAAGATAGCACCCAATTTCGGTCGGTAGCCAGATCTGTCACTCATTAAGCTTTTGTCAAATAATATTTTCAAATATATGACTAGTCCTTCCACGTATACTTAGTGCCACTAAATGGAAATTTGATAGCGGCCAATTTTAGGTTACAACTGAAAGTTTGTGCCTTTTTATGAAAACAATTTGGACCAAAGTTGACACTTGAACTAGAGCTGATTTTTTTTTTTATGGAGAAAAGTGTTATAAAAGTCCTAACATATTATATTTGTGTCATATTAGTCTTAAACTTTTTAATGACGCTGATTTAGTCATAAACATTTTGAGTTGATGTTAATTCAAATTAGCTAGAAATACTGAATTGCCACAAAATCAAAAAGTTTAAGACTAAATTGATACTGGTTCAAAAGGTTTAGGACTAAATTGGTATTATGAAAAAGTTTATGACAAAAGTGACATTAAATCAAAAGGTTTAGGAATAAATTGACACCATTAAAATATTTAATACTAAATTGGCACAAATACAATAAGTTTATAATTTTTTTGACACGTTTTCCTTTTTTTATAGACCAAAATTTGGATCTGAGCTAAAATTGAGTTTTAAAGAAATTAGGTTCATGTTTTCTATGCTTTGAGGACTGACCCACTTCTTTTCTTCGTGGCTGGAGCGGAGATCGATTCTCAAAATTGTCTTCCCACCGTGCAAGTTTACTTTGGATTTAATCTATCGTAAGTAAATTTTGGCCAATGTCGACGGACATCTCAATGCGGCGCGCATTTTGGAAGTATAAAAGTTATAATATTTAAGATAATCAGCCTTCAGAAAAGTTTGAAAAATGATGTGGAGAGTAGAGTCTCATGGGCCGATATACGATTGGGCCTTGGTTACAGTGTGGCCCATTAGAATTCTGTTAATTAGACAAAAAAATCCCATTGAGCTGTATTCCATTTCTTTTTTTTTATGGCAACAACCATACGAAGATCCAATGAGCAAGTTTGCTATGGAATCAAGTTACGGGTATCGAATCGTCGGCTAGTGAGGGCCTGACCACTCTTCGTCGTCAGTCTATTTGGTCTCCAAGACCCCCTGTGCTGCCACCATTGAGGTTTTTGGGGTACTAAGCTTGTTCGAGCTTGTCGAGAAATGATCTAATAGCTGTGATCAATGGGCATTAACAGTGTTTAATCATAGCTACACCTTTTCACAACCCCATGGAACAAACGGAGCTTCATACGTTAGATCCTTCACTGATCTTACATGATCGATATGGCTAAGGCCGTTCTAGCTTTGGAACTAGATTAGCATGCATAAAACAGATGATAAAGCATTTCCTTCTCTATATCCGTCAGAAAGCTATGAGTAGATTGTAGTCCCTGTACATCAAACACTTGGCCAGCTGCATTTCCCCGGAACGGCAAAAGGATGAATCAGATTCAGGTGAAGTCATCTCCCCTCTCGTTTATTCCTCCTCCTCCATTCCCATGGCTCCTCAGGGTTTGGTGAAGCCCACAAGCCAACGCGCTTTGCCTGTGCATTCTTCTCCCACTGCTCATGCGACATTCAGGACACAGACTTCATATCACATATATTCAGGAACAGCAGTACCAAGAATCAGTAGGCTACCTTTGCAAACTCTGCACGTTGGTCGTAGGCTTTGTAATGCCACGCCATCCCTTTCTTGAGCATCACCTTCTGTGGTTGGAGATGAAAATGAATGAGGAATTGCACTGGAAGAAGTGGAACTGACAACATAGTGCGATTACAGAACCGGCTAAAAAATCATGCTGGTATGTAATCACTAGAAGCCATTGTCGATATGGTAAATTTGCATTTATTATTCCAGCTGGATGGCCAGGCTTTGGCTCGTCCAGCCTGACCTCCCCCAGAGCATTAAGCTATCGTTCAGGTTCTGCTGTCTGCTAAAGTCCAACCATGAGATGAAGTTTCAGTTAAGAAAACAAAAGAAAAGAAATCCGATTGAGTTTAAAGCCAGTTTGATTCATCAGTCTTTGTCCAAGCATGTTTGGTTAGTTAACTCGTCTCTCTCCCGGCCTTGGCCTGGTTAAATCTCCTGAAGTAGGCCGTCGAATATACTACTCAAAAAGTCAAGGCTCGGGAGAAGTCGGGTTTACCTGCACAAAGACGCCGTCGCAGTATATATCTCCTACGCTCCGGCCATATTGATCTTCTTCATACACAAGAACTCTCAAACACTTTCCTTGAACAATCCTTGCGAGCTCCTCCTTAGCCTCTTTGCCATATGGCATGTCACCCTCTGGAGCATCTATCCCCCTGTTTCATAAGGCAATAGTTCGTGGAAGAATAAAGAGAGAAATTTGCCAATTGGAATTGCGTCAAATGCCTAGTTTTACTTGAGCCGAATTCGGTACTTCCGAGCAAGGACTTCCTCATTCTGCACATTTATTACCCTGCAGATAGACAGCTATGATCAATTAGCGAACTCCTCATGCAGGGATAGAAGAAACTGTTCATAAGCAATCAGGATAACACACACCGATATCCTGCCTCCACAATACTTTGGTGCAATGCATTAGCACGAGTGTAGTCCCTCCGAGCACGGGCTTCTGATCTTTCGAGAGCTGCGACCTGGACTTCCTGCGGGACCAAGCACGATTCTCTCGGATCGGAAGTGCTAACGAAAACGTTGATGCCGTCCCCATCTACCACAGACCTCACATCCACCTGGTAAAAGTTGACAGAAGATATTCAGAAGATTGTATGACAGCGGTTTCCGTTGTAAACTTCACTCTGAATCTAGAGATCATGCGTTCACGGATCGTATGAAAGCTAAGGAGCTTAGGGCGAATGCTTGTGGAAGGTGTGCTGTGGTTACATCTGCCCAGATTTGGGATAGCGAGTTAAAATCTGATTTCTCAAAACTTGAAGGGTAAAGTCCCCCTTCCCCCACTATGAATAAATTCAGAAGATGCTACAGAGCAAATACTTAGAAAGAGATTATGGAATGTTGAGGAAGTTTCGGGTTCATAACCGGAATCGTGTGAAGCTCAAACGCCACTCCTTGGGCGGAGGACGGCCTACAGCAATGGCCGCACAGGAATCCGAGGGCGTTTCCCATTTCTGAGCTTCAAGCTCTGATGATTCGAAGCTTGGTGACGATGGAGAAAGACGAAAGAAAGAAGCCCAGAGAGAGAGAGGGATTTTGCAGAGAATAATGGAGGCCAAAGGAGGTGTTGGATCCAGTGGGAAAAGACAGTGGATTGATGACGTTTCACTTTTCTCCTTTTCGCGGGGACAGAGAAATTACGTACGAGCTTGTATTATATTGAGAAAAATATATGAAGAGCGTAGAGAGGAAAGAAGAAAAGAGACGGATGTGAAGGGAAGTGGACACGTGTCGAGTTCTTATTTGTCGGCAGCATGCAATTTTCCCGCGTGATCCGGTTATATTAGTGGGGGAAGACGCTCTTCGTGACTATTTCGGGTTGAGCGTAACACCCAATCATAGCTTCCTTAGCTTTTTGCTTTTTTCCCCCTTTGATTTGATGATGGAGTGAAATTGCAGGGAGTGGAGTTCTCTTAAAAGACGCAAACTTTAGATCAAGTCTCCGTTTTGATCCAAATAAAAAAAAAATTATAATTTAAGTATCATCTTTGGTTCTAATTGCAATTTTAAGGAAACATATCGCCCATTTGGTTAGTCAAATATATTTAATCAACCGTGAACACTTTCCGATCAAATAAAATGTTAATGTATAAATTTAGGAAAGTGAATTTCCTAATATAAGAAGATGAAATCACTTTCCACCTAGGCTCGGCGGAGGGAGGGAGAAGGAATAAGAAAGAGAAAGAAAGAAGAAATAAAAAAATTAGAAATTGGAATTAATATTTTTTCTTAAGATAAAATCACGAGAATAAAATCATTTTCCAAATGAGATTTAATCGCTAAAAACTTTTTCAATCATATATCATCAAATAAAGAAAAACTAACTATTTTTTTAAAAGATGTTTTCTCGAAATTTTTTTTTCTAGAAACATAACATTTTCCGGAAACAACCAAATATTTTCCAAAAACATATTCCGCAAAACAATGTGTTTGTTTCATAGAAAGCTCAATAATAATAAAAACTACTTTTAAGGAATATAATTGGTTTTTCTCTATTTGATAATATATTACTGAAAAATTTTCAGATATTTAAATCTTATTAGAAAATGATTTCAACTTCATGATTTTATCTTAGACAAAAAGAAAATAAATTTTTATTTTTATTTTTGCAATAAAATTCGAATTTTCGATTTTCTTTATTTGTCTTTACTTTGTCTTTTTCTTTTTCCTCCTTCCTCTGGTATGACCAACCAATGATAGCCTCAAGCAAGCTCGAGCACATCAGCTTTAGGCAAGCTAGAGGGTTAAGTCACAAGGGCATGAGGTCGAAGCTAGATCGCACCTCACTGGCCAAGGCCCACAATCGGTCACCAACCAACCAACGAAGAAGGGAGAAGGAAAAATAAAATAAAATATTAAAAATTTCAAGAGGAGCAATTTCAAATTTATGCATGAATATTTTCAATGACTAGAGAGTGTTTTCGGTTGATTAGTCATTTTCTGAAAAATAAATGGACAAAAGTCTGGAAAATCAATCCCTAAAAGCACTTTCCATCAAACAAATGCACCAATAATTATGTTTAATCATAGCCACACCTTCATGACCCACAGAACAAACCGGAATCTCGTACATTTGATCCTTCACCGATCTTACGTGATCGATATGGCTAAGGCCGTTCTAGCTCTGGAGCTAGATTAGCATGCATAAAACAGACGATAAAGCATTTCCTTCTCTATATCAGTCAGAAAGCTATGAGTAGATTGTATTGTAGTCCCTGTACATCACCAATCGCCCAGCTGCATTTCCCCAGAATGGCAAGAGGCTGAATCTGATTCGAGTGGAGTCATCTCCCCTCTCGTTTATTCTTCTTCCTCCAATCCCATGGCTTCTCAGGGTTTGGTGAAGCCCACAGACCTATGCGCTTTGCCCGTGCATTCTTCTCCCACTGCTCATGCAACATTCAAGAAACAGACTTCATATCACATATATTCGGGGACAGCAATACCAAGAATCAGTAGGCTACCTTTGCAAACTCTGCACGTTGGTCGTAGGCTTTGTAATGCCACGCCATCCCTTTCTTGAGCATCAACTCCTGTGGTTGGAGATGGAAATGAATGATGAATTGTACAGGAAAAAGTGGAGCTGACAATGGAGTGCGATTATGGAAGCGGCTAGACAAACATGCTGGTATGTAATCACTAGAAGCCATTGTCAATATGGTCATTTGCACTTGCTATTCCAGCTAAACGGGCAGGCTTTGGCTCGTCCAGCCTGACCTCCCCAAAGCATTAAGCTGTGGTTCGGTTCAGCTGTCTGCCCGAGTCCAACCATGAAATGAAGTTTCAGTCTAGAAAACAAAAGAGAAGATCGACTGAGCGTAAAGCCAGTTGGATTCATCAGTCTTTGTCCAAGCATGTTTGATCATTTAACTCGTCTTTCTCGCCTTGGCTGATTAAATTTCCCGACTGATGACTCGCAGGCCATTGAATATACTTGTCAAAAAGGCTGGGGAGAACTTGGGTTTACCTGTACAAAGTCGCCGTTGCAGTATATATCTCCTAACTTCCGGCAATATTGATCTTCCCCATACACAAGAACTCTCAAACTCTTTCCTTGAACAATCCTTGCGAGCTCATCCTTAGCCTCTTTGCCATATGGCATGTCACCCTCTGGAGCATCTATCCCCCTGTTTCAAAAGGCAATAGTTCGTGGAAGAATAAAGAGAGAAATTTGCCAATTGGAATTGCATCAAATGCCTAGTTTTACTTGAGCCGAATTCGGTACTTCCGAGCAAGGACTTCCTGATTCTGAACATTTATCACCCTGCATATAAGCATAATCAACCAGTGAATTACTCGTGCAGGGACAGAAGAAATATGACAGACGATAAATGGGACTGTTTATATTGCGATCAGGATAACGTACTGATATCCAGAGTCGATAATACTTTTGTGCAGTTCTTTTGCACGAGTTTTGTTCCCCCGAGCACGGGCTTCTGATCTTTCGAGGGCTGCAATTTGGACTTCTTGGGGGACCAAGTGCGATTCTCTTGGATCGGAAGTGTTAACAAACACAGTGATGCCATCCCCATCTGTCACACATCTTGCATCCACCTGGTAAAAGTTTACTGAAGATATTCAGAAGATTGTATGACAGCTGAATTTGTTGTGAACTTCACTCTGAGCCTAGAGATCATTTCTTCGTAGGAAAGCTAAGGAACTTTGGGCCGATGCTTATAGGAGATGCGGTGTTATTAAATCCGTCCAGAGTTGGAATAGTGAGTTGGAATTGGATATCTTGTCCACAATACAAAATGATGTGTTATATAGATTCAATGAATGATTTTAGGCTAGCCAAATTCCATTCTGCCTCGATAATTGGAGGTCTGTAGGACACTGGAAGGAACTTGTTATAGTTGTTGTGCTTGTAGCTGATGATACTGATGTTACACCGGCAGCTGCAGGTGCCATGTATTTACAGCTCTGCAGCTGTTTTAAGTTAATCAATGAAATGTATGCTTACATAGCAGAAAAGCTGAGGAAATTCAGAAGATGCTACAGAGTAAATATATAGAAAGAGATTATGGTGTGTTGAGGAAGTTTTGGGTTCATAACTGGAAGTGAGTGAAGCTCAAACTCTGCTCCTGGAGGCAATGCCACTGGAACTTCGGCTGCGGCCTCAACCAGGATGGGAACAAGAGGTAGGCCATAGAATTTCAACAAACCCTACCACATCAGATGAAGTGCCACGGCCAAAAATTAGAGAAGGTAATAAACAATCAGCGCCGTAACTCCCCTGAGGATAATGGGCGTGAAAAGCTAATGAAAAAATCCAAGATTTACGATTTACCTCGACATCAGCCTTCAGGTGTTTATTCAGGGTTTGGACAACAAGCCTCGATGCTTCTTCAGGTGTTTTTGGAGGTGGATTTGATTGTCTCCATGCCACCAGTAGCTTTTCATAACTTTCATTTTTTCATCAAACAATTGAAGCAACAGAAAGAAAAATTTGAACGTAAGATCATGACATCAAGCGAATCTCTTTCAGGACTGAGCAGAATCCCATTTCAAGAAACTTAAAATACTGCAATTGTAAAGTGAATCAAATTTACCATCTAGCTTGAGCTTTACTTTTAGAAACCACGTGGTTGCTTAGCTCCTCAGGAACCTTCAGGCACTCAAAACAGTATGAGAAGAAGAAAAAGAAGGGGAGAAGAGAGCTGAGTGGACTTTCAAGCCCGAAATGAGAGCGGCCAACCATGATCAGGGGGAGAAAGAGCTTGCCTTGGAGGTGATTTCGAAGTTGAGCAGGTCTTGCGCGAGAGCCGAGACGCCGACGGTCTTGGCGGAGACGCCGTGAGGGCCGAGCGTGCCGGAGTCGGTACAGTCGGTGTCGCCCAAGACGGACGGCTGCCAACAGAGGCCGTACACGAGCCTGACGGCCTTATTCAGAAGGTTCATCTCTGATGGCTGGAAGTGCGACGACGATGGAGAAGCGAAGGAAAGGAAAGCAAGAAAGAAGGAAAGAAAGCAAGAAAGAAGGTGGCAGGGACTGAGAGGATAGAGAGAGAGAGAGAAAGAGAGAGAGAGAGAGGGATGAACTTTGTCCAAAGCACGACAAAAGCCGAAGTAGGAAGTTGGATTCGGAAACGGAGAGACGTTAATCGCCGACACGTTGACGTTGACGTTGACGTTGACTTCCCGCTCTAGCCCAAGAGGAGGAGGAGACCAATGAGGCCAAAGGCGGGACACGTGTCTTGCTCTTGTTCGTTGAGAGCGTGCAAATTTTTTTGCCCAATTTGGTCCGGCTTGATCGTGGCGAGGGAAGATGCCCTTCGATGATGTTTTGATCCCACGAGATTGAGAGTAACTCAATCATGCCTTCCTCAGTTTTGTTCTTAGTTTCTCTTATAATCCCGTTAACGGCGGAGCGAAATTAAATGAGACGTTGTACGAGCATGTTCCCATGAATTGAGGATCCGACTTGATTCGATTTGACCCAACATATTTTCTCTTCCTTCGCGATTGGAGGTGGACATCTACCCACTCACGTCTCAATTAAGTCTCGGCCTCATTCATACGTGCAAATTGGCTACGGGTCTAATCAGCTTTGAGTAGGTTTGGTCCGGTGTGGATGGACGTCCCATATGTGATGTTGGCAGCAAAAAAGAGCACATTTTTTAAAGAGGAAAACGTTAAATAGTGTATGGGATATTATATTTTTATCTTATTCTAAGGATCTTATATTTTTATGTTCGGATTAAAGTCATAACTTTTTTGAGTTATGAAATCTCCATTTTGGGAGAGCATAAAGCTACGAAAACGCCTCGGCTAAATTAAAAGACCCACACCTTCCATTTTAATTTGAAAACTAAATAAAATGATAATAAAAGATTCATTTGGGCACACCTCAATCCATGTTCCAAACGAAATGAGTTCTTGAATGGAAATGGGTAAAGAATAATGTATCAAATGGGCTCCTTCGATCTTGATGATTAGATAATGACTTATTATTATTTAAGGTAGAAGAATCCAATAGCCCACTCCTTCCATAAAATCACCATATTCCATTTTTTATGGTGAGAGGGACCATAAAAAGATCTCCATGAGCAAGTTCGTCAACAAATTAGGTTACGAGCATTATGGCTAGTGTGGTCCCAACCTATCTTTGTCATCGGTCTATTCAGCCCTACGATCATTAAGCTCGTCCATGAACTCAAAATTAGCTAACAAAGTGTGATCAATTAAGGTCATTTGTACCCAATGTACTGCCATATTCATCCTTTAAGGCAAGCGTCCTTTCCCATAGTGTTTCGGCACTGGCATTGCGTGCCATTGCCACTAACGTCATTCATCTACCTAGGTGCAGAAATTAATCATCCTGGTCTGAAACAGAAACCTCACGTAACAGCAGGCCTTAATAGCAGCTTACACAGCTTGCTTTCCTGGCCAGCTAGCTTTCCATGGCCGAAAGTCACCTTCTTGTGGAACCTGAGATCTTACTAGGTGGTGACGCACCTGACGTTCAACGGTGGACTGGTGCTGCTCGAGTTTATTGGAAAGGCTTTTGGCTCCGGCCGGAGTCGGTTAAAGCTTCAATGGCCATAGAGAAAGAGTCCAGATCTCTTGCCTTGGATATAATCCTAGCTTCCTTCCTCAAAACCGGCACTGACTTAGCTCAGAGCTCTCGGTATCGCTATCTTAGGCGAGAGACGATGCCGATCCGTCGTTGCTTCGTGACCCTCATGAGCTTGTCCCTTTCCTTGAAGTAGAAACCTTTGGAGAGAATCCAAACACATTTCGAAATTAGTTTCACGTCCTTCCTCGCCAAGAGCATTCAACACTCATCTTCCTCATTCAATCTTGCCCAATAAGATCAAGAGCTCGGTTTGTTGAACGATATACATCTGTCGCCATCCTGCTGATACTTTTGTCTCGCTTTGGTGCTACCACAAAAGTTGGCAGGACAACCACACTTAATAATAAACCGGAAAAGAGAATTGGAGAATTTTTATATATTTCTCTGTGTATAATACTGATGATATATTAGCCTATTTATAGGCTGTTCTAGATAACTATCTAAAATAACAATATATTACAATATCAAATATAATCAATCATGGAAGATAATTATATCTCTAACATCCTCTCGAATTCAAGATGATGTAAAAGAGATCAGCTCAAGTTTGAAGAAAAGATATTGAAAATGTCCGAATGGATGTGCCATAATGAAACCATCAGACATATGATCAATTGATAAAGTGGGAACAAGACGAACAGCATCACGAAGTATGTGAGAGCATATGAAATGACAATCTTCTTCAATATGCTTGGTACGCTCATGGAAAATATCATTATGTGCTATTTGGATATCATTCCGATTGTCGCAATAAATAATCATTCCACTATCATGAGGGACTCCCATATCTTCTAATAACCACTAGAACCATAATAATTCTGATTTTGTATTTGCAAATCATGATATTTTAATTCTGTATTAGATCTAGTGAGAGTAGTCTATTTCTTGATTTGCTAGAAAATAAGGAAGTTTCCTAAAAAGAAGCAGTAGCATGTAGTAGAGCAACAATCAAGAAGATCACTAGCCCAATCAGCATCATCATAATAAGTTATCAACTCTAAAGTTGAGTTAGCAGAAAAGTGAAGACTGTGAAATAAGGTACCCTTGATGTAGCAAAGCATTTGAAGAACAATAGCAAAGTCAATCAATTGCGACATGGTTATGAATTGACTTACAATATGAACGGTATAAGCGATGTTAGAACAAGAAATAATGATGTATGCAAGACTGTCAACTAACTGTCGATAAAGTATAGTATTAAAACGAGGAGCCCTATCTTTGCCTTCAAATTTAACATTAGTCTCAATGGGAGTTAGAAATCTTGTTATTAGTAAGTCCGGCCAGAGAAAGTAGACCAATGGCATATTTCACTTGAGAAAGATAATAGCCAAAGGTATGTGAAGCAACCTTCAATCCTAGAAAATAACTGACTTGTTCGAGATCTTTCATTTCAATTTGTTGACTCAAATGCTGATGTAGTTTTGTAATACCATTATGATCATCGCCACTAATAATCGAGTCACTCACATATAAGCATGGTAGAATATACCCACAAGATGTTCATTGAACAAAGAGAGCATTGTTATAGGGATTATGTGTAATTCCAAAGTGTTCCATACTGGAACTAAACTTGAAAAATCATGCATGAAAAGCTTGCTTCAGTCTATATGATGTTCAGCGTAGTCGACACACTTTATCAGGAGTGTGAGTGTATTCACGAGGAGGCTCCATATAAACTTCCTCAATGAGATCTCCATTAACGAATACAATTTTAACATCCATCTAGAATAAAGGCCATTGCTTAATAACAATAATGACAAGGAGGCTACGAACATAAGTAAGTTATGCAACTAGAACAAACACCTCATCATATTAAATACCATACTCTCGAGTGAAGCATTTTGCTACTAGTCTAGTTTTGTAGCATTCCAACGTACCATCTGCCTTTATTTTGATCTTGAACGAACAATTAATCTCGGTTTGGAGGTCCGCATGCATGCCCTTCCACCACTAGTACTACCATTGAGGATTCCTCTTATAGTTCGTTTGTTTTTCTATCTTTAGATGATCTTCAGTCCACAGTTCATTTTATTATTCAAGAATCTGATACTTGTAGCTTTTCTGTACCTTCATTTCATTACTTAAGAATCCGATACCTGCAGCTCTTCTGTACTTAGCCCTTTCGCTCTGTTAGTCATCCCAAGTACTCCTGTTTCATGGTGCTTTGATTTTGTCCACCATAATCATATGACCTCCAACTGCAATTTATTCAAGTCAATATCATACACTTCACAACTACCATGGAAATGGCCATTGATGAGTTTTGTGAAGGATGGCTCCCTTTTGGTCCGTACTTTGATCAACGTGAAAATTGTTTAAAATATCATAAACTTATTATATTTTTACCAATTTAATTCTAAACTTTTCGATTTTACTAATTAAGTTTTAAATATTTTCACATTTTGCCAATTGAATCAAAATTCACCATGTGACACGGCCAACGTTAATATAAATAATTTTTAATAATATTTTTCAAATATTTTGATTAATTTGTTTTATTTTTTCTTTTCCCGTTACATTTTTCCTTTTTTTTGTGCCTCTTTATTCTTTATTTTTATTTTTTTACTGTGGCTGAGTCGTCGAATCCATTTTTAGAGAACTCAGAAAAAAAATTATAAAATTGCAAAAGAATTCTTTTTTAGTTATACAGGTTTTAAAAGAAAGAATAATTTTTTTTTGAAACCTTTCAAAAAGAAAGAAAAAAAAAACGTGGCCTTGCCGATCTGGGCAAAACCATGATGCCCCCTACGCCAAAAACATCTCGATACTGCGGCACCTGCGGAAAGCGAGGAACCGCTTCGTTTTTTAGGGCGACGAAGACCAGACCCGATGTGGGTCGTTGAGGCGGCTGAAGCGGCGTGCAAGAATTATGAGCGGTGGAATTTTTGGGAAGACGACTACGAGGAGGAAAGTCATTAGCTTTACCAGTGAAACGGGTCCGCCCCTCGAGAAAGGCTCCCTAAAAATCAACGGGGATGGCTCTTTCGTGGAAAGAGGGAGAGCAAGGTGGGTCGCCGGCGTATGTAGAGATATCCCAGACAACTTGTGGAGGGTTTTGTGAAGGAGGTAAGGAGGAGGGCGAATGCAGTAGAATAGGTGGAAGCCCTAGCTTGCGTTGAAGGCAGCCTCACCCAAATCTAGGCGATACTGAATGAGGCCCGCACGAATGGTAGTTAAAAAAGAAGAAGAAAAAGACAGAAAAAAAGGAAAAAAATAATTTCTGGTCAAATTGATTAGATCGCTTCAAATGACAAGATTTTAAAAAATTTAGAATTCAATCGACAGCATTGAAAATATTAAAATCGAATTGATAGGGGTCAATAAATTTAAGGCTTTTGAAAAAAAAATTGCTTTGTTGCTCGCATCGAGGAGCTCAAGGAAGATCCTCGTGGGCACGTGAAAAAAGTACCCGCGTTCTTGAATGCCACCAGGCCGAGCGAGTTGCAGAAAGGGGTAGCTCTGAGCGGCTGAGTAAAGACGGAAGTTAATGGATATTATTAACAAGGATGATAGCGGAAGTTGGGATCGCCCTTTCGTAGAGGAGAAGTTAGAGATTGGAAGAACTTTCCGACTCTGGAAATGGCGGAAAGGCTCCACGAGATTGCAAATGGGTTGGATCCGGGTTAGAGTCCGATGTTACTTGCTGAATAGCCCGAATTGATGTCCTGACGATCGACGACTTGATGATGGGGAAACAAAAGTTGCCTACGCCTCTCCATATTGCAGTTCGTCCACATCGTTACAAATGGAAAAAGACTGAAGCAAGAATCCTAGTACGTTCTAGGGATATGGATGGGGATATAGATGATGACGCGGACATCTTGCCGCTTTAGGCGAGAGATAATCCAAAGGGGACTTTAATATGGACCTCACATCTCCAGGGAACAACTTCACAGTAATTTTAGCAGGAAGCACGCAACTTCATGCCTTGGGATTCTCCACTATATAAAAAGGGTCAGAAGGAAGAGAAACCTCCGGGATTCTTGCTCGCCCTGGTCAAGAACGGCTCCGTCTGGACACACCCACAAAACAAAAATCCTCCTTTGCTACCTCCATCGGTTTTTGCTCTCCACGCAATGTCTGCTTCCGTTTCTGCTTCTGTCCCGGCTTCCCGAAGCCTCAAGATAGGCATCGTCGGCTTCGGCACTTTCTCGCAGTTCCTGGCGAAGACCATGATCAAACAGGGCCACTCCCTACGAGCGACTTCGAGGACTGATTATTCCCAGCTATGTGCAGATTTGGGCATCGCGTTTTTCAGGTATGTGCTCATGTTCGATATGGATTTTCGTGATATATATACATACACAAAAACAAACGCATGCCAGTTTTCTGCAGATATGCAAATGTTCTGATGAATGGGTGTCCTATTGCAGTGATATGGCTACATTTCTTGGAGCAGATAATGATGTGATAATGATATGCACATCAATCTTATCTCTCTCCCAAGTTTTGAAGTCGATGCCGTTCCATTCACTGAAGCAGCCCACGCTATTCGTTGATGTACTGTCTGTCAAAGAGCATGCGAGAGACACTCTCTTACAAGTATAAGACCTACCCTACACTTCGGACATGCCTATTCAAACAAGATAAATTCCGGTGTAAAAACACCAAATACCTGGATATATATCACCGTACTCAATTCAAAGACTGCGATCTGTAGGTACTTCCGGAAGATTCAGATGTGCTGTGCACTCACCCGATGTTTGGACCAGAGAGTGGTAAAAATGGGTGGAGAGATCTTAACTTCATGTATGAGAGAGTCCGAGTGAGGGACGAAGAAACATGCTCAAGCTTCCTCAAGATTTTTGAAATCAAGGTACCCTCTAAAGCATATCCTCAGCTAGCCTCATACTTCCACGCGAATAAGAAGATTTTAAACATTTCATCATTACCTTCACAAGCTAATTATGACATACAGGTCAGCGAGATAGATCAATAGAGAACTAAGCTTATACTCTGCCCTGTGTCCTTCATCTGCCCAACCGGCATATTCGAGGTCAAAAGCCAATGTTGCTAACCGATCCTTCATTTTTCTTAATTTTATTTTCTGCTTTTCATGTAGAACAGATAAAACAAGGTTAATTACCACGAGTTAAGAAGAACAATGAGTAATGACTAAAATCATTGGTCTGCATAAAAGAACTTTGTAATATTTCAAGACCTTATAATCCATTTAAAATAGTCCTAGATAGAAATATAGCGAAAGGATCATCAATGTCTAGAACCCGATACAAATTGGTCATAGTCATTATGCAGATCCTCAGCCAGCCTTTCTCTGGGTGAACTGAGAATCTATTCAAAATAAGCAGTGTACCATCGAGTTGATACAAACTAAGCAACTTAATAGACTCCATCTCATTCTCAACCCTTGCCAATTGCCATCTAATGATATTTCGGCAGACCAACATGAGGCATAACTTCCAATTACAAAATGAATAAATTTTCTTTGTGAATGTCAGGGATGTAGGATGCTTGAAATGTCTTGCACAGAGCATGATGAGCTGGCAGCTAAGAGTCAATTCATCACCCACACTATTGGCAGGTATTTCCAATTCCCAATTAACTAATCATATTACAAGTTTTTCCCAACCACCAACTAACTGATTATCTTACAATAAGAACTGATATTTTCGTACTTGGATAGAATCTTGTCAGAAATGGACATCGAATCAACACCGATAGATACAAAGGGTTTCGAAGCTCTTGTTCAACTGGTAATGTCAAATAGCTAATTCTCCATTTTTGTTGTGTTACCTTTATTGTTGGTTTTTCCTTTTCGTCTTTTCAAATATGCCTATCATAAAAGTGCATCATGTGGAGTGAATTAGAAGAATTCCAATTTGAGAGCAGCAGCAATGTGAGAAATAGTTCAAGTTAGGATTTTTGTAATTCCAAGTCTTCTTCTTTTTTTCTCTATTAGCTCCAGCAATAAAATACAATTGTCTTTTCATATGACACGCTGATAGTTTTCATAACCGCAGAGGAAGAACACGGAGAGCAATAGTTTTGATCTGTTCAGTGGGTTGTACGTCCACAACAGGTTTGCGAAGCTAGAGGTATGGAGCTGATGCATTTCACTCGTAAATGATAAATCTCAAGTTTCGGTTTGATCCTACTTTTGAAGCAAGAACTTATAGTTTACCTGAGATCATTTATGAAAAGAAATTTCGTAATGCAGCTAAAGAACCTAGAGTTTGCCTTTGAGAAGTTGAAACAAAAGCTGCTGAAGAGGGATGAGGACGAACAGGAAGCAAACCAGTAGTGCTATCATGATGAGGAACAGTTGCTGATATATTTCTTTTTCACTACAAATTTACTCCTTAACGGAACAGTTTCTTAGCTGTAGAAAATGTAAACAAGGCGCCACTCAATTTATAATCCAGAGAGATATTATACTGAGCGATATATTGTCAGATTTCTATTTCTGGAGAAATACAAGCTCTAAACTGTTTTCAGTACCATACATTCTAGGCCGGGTGTCAAAACTGTGTTATGTGTACAGGTGCAATATTGCATTATCCTCGTATGTGATGCATATTTGAAAGAATAAGACTTGGCAATTTACAGTTGGGCAAGAAAAGAAAATATCGACTATCATTGTCAATGAATGAGCATTTTCTCTGCCACCAGCTTGCAGAAAATAAAGTTCAGAAGAATGCAACAGCATAGCGTCAAGTTATGGCCTCACTTGTTATTGATTTCGTCACTGCCAGCCTCTTCTGTTGTGTTGCACTGCAGCCTAGCTGGGTTAGGCAAGTCAGGTGTCTGATAAGAAGGCTCTGTACTCTTCCTACTCTGCAAGCCCGTAAAACGAGCTAGATCGACCCATTGCTGCAGTATCAAGCAAAAACCACACGTCATTGACATCAACATGGTCTGTAAAAATATAACCATCCAATTGCATTATTATATTGGGGGTGGAAGTGGCTCAAGAGCAAAGGTAACAGGGAAAACACATGAAGGATAAAAGATGCAACAGTCATGATCGCAGCAGACTGAAAGAACCCAATTTCATGATGGAGAAAACAGAGATCATCTACATCTATGACACTACTCCTAGGAATTCCAATAAAGAACAAATTGCTGGGCTTGTTGTATATAAAAACAAGCTTTAGTATGTCTGTGGCTGCCCACTTATATATCCAGATAAATCAATAAGGCAAAATCTCCAAGTTACTTGGTTTGCAGCGAATACATTCATAAGATGTGCTTTTGCACTGAACTAAGACTATGGATATTTGTGGGAAAAAAGTATCACAATCCTAACCTGAGTTCCCCAGTAAGAGTTGATGGTCCGTGCTATAAAAGAGAGCATATTCACAAGCAAAGTCTGGGAAGAAAATTCCTCTGATATCCGATGCTCCACGATCCCAGCTATAATCTGCATTAATTGTTGTTGAAATCAAAACAATACGAACAGAAATATTGAACAGGATATAGTACATCACTTTTATTTCACTAATCAAGGGTGTCTAGCACTTGTTGCTATTTCAGTTGCTTCAAGCTAGATTACCTCTTATTATCGGGAAATGCAGCACAAAGCTAAATAATGACAGAACTTGAGGACATTTGAAGCATGCAAACTAAACTACTTGTTTTTGGTTGTAATCTCTCAGTTGAGCATATCAGCAGCATAACATGCTCCCTGTACTATTGCATCACGTAAATATTAATATCTAACAAAATAAAATGATAGAAATCAGTATGCCTTCAAAATTAGTTCATAAGTTTTATTTCCCTTCACATTAAAGCACTTGATATTGGACATTCAATTCATTTTTAGATTGTCCAGTATTCGTTTTAAATCACATAACTCACGTGTGCCAAGTACACATAATGTCTATTCATGTAAAATATTAAGAATGCACATGTATTTGGATGTGCTAGTTGGACAGGGTGGAGTTAATGTTCAGTCAAATGAAGTGGAAATTTCTATCTGGCAAAGCCAGACTTTGAAGTTCAATTCATAGCAGTTGCACTTTTCAGTTATGGTTGAATGCTAAGTGGCAGAGAGATCATCACCCTGCACGTCAACAATTTACAGACCAACTAAGAACAAATTATGGAAGCCTGAGCAAACTAAAGGTGTGAACCTTGTGAAGGTTGATAACCAATTAATGCTCCAAAAACCGATTTTCCCTCTAAGTAAAGTCCCAGAAAGAAATTAGATGGGTCCCTTAGAGGGGTGGTTTAAACCTAGAGCGAGCTACCACTGACCTGATACCGGAGATTTGCTGAGGTTCCAAGAAAGCATCCATAGACAATTGCTGTTTTCAAAATTGGCGATCTCTTGTTTCGTTGTCCTGCAGCTAGAGCAGGATTAAGGAATCTCCGGAGCGCATACAAAATATTTGAGGTTGTCACAGTCCCAATACTTGAAATAAATCCCACCATGCCAAGTTTCAAACCACCAAAAAGTACTGATGCAATCCGATGGCTCACATTCCAGTCCTTCCCAGCTAGGTTCTTTTGAAATGCATTATCTGGAATAGACCCCAAGATACCTCGCAAAGGATCCATACTATCTGGCATATTCATTTCATCGGCATATGAAAGAAAGGAAATAGTTGGGGCAGGAAGCCACACAGTGAAGAAATCAACAACTGATCCTCTCAAGGTGTCAGTGATAACATAGTCTAGCTCTTCAAAGAAATTCTCTTTACGTCTCTCATACTGCGCTATGAGTGTGGTGGTAATTGATATAGCTTCCTCTATTGCTAATCTATGCAAGAATTTGGGGTCCGCCAATAGTCTCTCCCTAAACCCCTGCATCAAAGTCACTACCATTATTAACTCAGTGTGGCAATGAATAAGGACAATCGTAACTATTTATTATAGTGACACACAAATGAACAACAAGACAATCATACCATAATGAAAATTTATCTACTATAGTGTGAAATTATGACATAATTTTATGTTGTGACACTGGAGAAACAATTTAAGAGAACAACCTACCTGAAAGCGGTGAGTGAGCTCTGCAATGAGAGGATATTGCTCTAAATCGAAAAAGTTCTGCAAGACCTCTGGGGATACTAGACCAAGATCCAGTCCTTTTTGAAGATCCTGATGGCAATATTATATCATCACCATCAGAAAGCAAGGCCTTTCATAATGCTGGGACACTCATGTGCAAACACTTAAGAATTTGAAATCGCCAAGAAATATCTAGTTAAAGCCAATTACTAAGTACCAGTACAATCTCGAAAATATCAGGTATAGTTAAGTCTAAATCAGCTCAAGAAAAAGGTTCTAAATCTAGGACTAAGCGAAAGTTAAGAATAAGTTAACCAGTAACTATTCAGCACAGTCAATAAAAAATTCAAGGCAGAAAAGAACACAAGGACCATCGATGGTGGCAAATTGACTCAACATCTTCCATGATGGAACCATTACCTGGGCATTCTACTTTTACAGTGTTAATTAGAATTTGCAACCCTTCAGCACAACAGCATTAAGCCATTTCAATTTAAGTAAGAATTCTATTAGGATGTCATCATCATCAATAACATTCTCATCCCAATTTGCCTATCCATTTTACAAGTGTTAAATCATATATCCTTATTCAAATAGTCCCAAGAGGACTAAGAATCCCTTTTCCCCCTTTCTCTTGCAGGTAAGGAGAAAAAACCATGAAGATTTAAATGATGTGCTCCAAAATAGGACACCAAAAACTTGTGCTTGAAAATGATTCCAGTGCTTTGCCTGAGGATTGTACTTAACCTGAAAGCAGCATGCATCCAGAAGACCCAAAAAAAATACAGATACGCTGCTCAAACAAATTCAAATGCTCATAGAAAAAAGCAAACCTGGGGTAAGGCATCTCGCTTCCTGCCCGCTGCATTCATTACCCGGGCAATTTCAGCACGGTCAAAACAATTTCTGCTGCAGGGTCTAGCAGCTGAATACCACAGAAAGTCTGCAACAGGGACTTCTCCTTCTCTTCGTATGTACTGTCTTTCCGGGTCCAGTAATATAACAACTTGGTTTTTCTTTTGCATCTTCCTCGAAATTCTTGCCGGCAATCCAGTCCCTCTTGATCCATACGTAACGTGACTTGCCCCAGTCATTACAACCAGAACTCCATTGGATCCCACATCTCCTATAGCTTGTAAAATTATTTGAGACATGCTATATTCTTCAACCACTCGTGCTTGTGCAGATAGATACGAGCTTGGACCAAATGGGACTCCTTGATTTGGAAAATTCATGTCGATCGATGATCTACGTGAGATAGAAGTGAAACCTGTAATGAAGCCTGACCCAGCAGGAGGAGCATATTTTTACGCTCAGCCTTGGAAAGACCACGAATACCTTCAGCTTGAACAGTCCTCAAGATCTATTCAAGGAAAAATCAATAAAGAAGCCTTCTATGAGTATCCATAAACATCAAAGTAGGCCAGCACGTGATAAAACTCTCATTTGAAAGATGGCAGCACCTAGTATGCTCTATAGATGACAGAGGTGGATGAGAAATTAAAGAAATAGTTCTCTCCCAATCATTTTATCAAGCTATAAAGCTAAATCCAGTGAAAACATCAAGTTGCTGTAAGTGGAGACTTCCAGAGAACACATTTATGCTAAGCTGCTTCAGATTTGCATACAAAAGATATCAAGATCAGATTAGTGATTGTCTATGTTGGCAAAATGGAAACATAACAGAGCATCACCTCCAGCATCACACTGTGTGGAAAATGCAAGCAAATATGTTCAAGAATCAATCCCAGCATAAGATTTAATCTTGGAACTAAGTGCACACAGAAAATTGATACATATGCCATGGCCAATGTGGCTAGCAAGATATGGTATACCTTTAGTGGAGTACCACAAGCAACAATGCGAATTCCATTGTCCCGGCAATAACTCAATAGAGGCTCATACTCCAGCCATCGTAGGGGCGGCCAATGCTTCATCAAAGACTTCAACTTTTCCCCATCAATCCTATCATTTACCATCTTCATGATCAGTCAACAAAAGATCACCTCTTGCTTAGTTTCCATGGAAAAGAATATAACCAAAGAGTCTTGAAGTACATGTTCGTTGAATTATCAAATTTTAAACAAGTATCGACCTTTTCAAAGATTAGACCAGAAAATTACTAGAACTGTCAGCTTCAGTTCTGCCAAATAGATAATAATGATAATACCATTCGCATAACTTTGATTAGCACAAACCTCTTATCAATAAACTGATTGACCTCCTCCTGCAAATTGCTGGGGAACGCCTCCATTGCCAGTGAAATCGACTTTTCACTCTCCAAACACCGCCTCCTCAAATTCTTCACAACCTCAAGCTCCAACACCTTGTCATCACGAGTCGGCACCTGCTCGGCCTCGCCTAAGTACACAATCCGGGCATTCATCAGCTTCTCCCACACCTTGCTCTTATCCTTTCCCACGGCCATCGGCTCTCCGATCGCTGTGGCATCGTATATTCTCGAATTTACCACCTCCTCCTTCTTCTCCGCCACCAGAGCCTGCGCGGGCGAACTCCCCGCGGGCGCAGGTGGGGTCGCTATGGAGGAAGGGTCCGCCGGAGGTTCGTTGACCGGAAGCCTCTCCTCCGCCCTGGTGACGGCCGACTGGAGAAACGAGGCTCCGGTGGCCAGAAGCGGCGCGATCAACGCGGTGCGCCTCGTGGTGGCCGGAGCCGCGTCTCGGTCGCCGGCGACGAGCTCGGGGGCGCTCCGGCGGCATGAGACGGCGGAGGTGAGGCGGCGGGGAGGTGCGGCATGGGGCGGAGCGTACCGTGGGCGGCCAATGGGGGGAACGTGAGGGACGGGTGGATGGGGGCCGAGGGCTCGGTGAATGTGGTGGTGGTGGGGCTTCATTTTTTGGCGGCGAGGGACTGGCAGTGGTAGGTACTTCGTACTACTACATGACTGGAGAGACGGATGGAAGGACGTTGGTTGGGTTCTGAGGCTTGAGAAATTCTGAATATTAGCTGACCAATGGAGAAATGTGTTGCTTTCCTACTTTCGTGTGGACACGACTCTGATTCCTTTTGATTTTCTTTCTTTTTTGAAAATCTGACACAGCGTGACGTGGGGCGTCATCTACTTGAGATGCCGCTTGGGGCTACTTGTTTGCATGCGAAACACAAGAATTCATGCACATATTTGGCCCTCGAATAGCGTGTTTTTTTCGCGGGTGGAGTCCTCGGATTGAGGTTGCAACGTGTGGTGTTAATTACGGGAACGATGGTGCATTTTCAGACAAAAGTGGAAAAGCCAAATTCTCGGATAGGACTGGAATGGTCATTTCTTCGCGTCATCCTGGGTGCTGAGAGCGAAGGTTTGCAGCCTAGGTCCCTGTTGTGACCATTTGTTGGAAGCGCTCATCATGGAGGCTTTTGAATTGGCCAACAGCTGAAACACAATTTCATTAGCGCACAAATACTGCAGACAGTTTCAAGGCATTGCTTCGGCACAGGCTACAACAGCACCCAAAGTTAACTTGGATCGTCCTACTTCATTTGGAATCCAGCTAAAACAGCAGCCACGTTCGCCATGAGAAACATTGATAGCTAGTCTAATGTACCACAAGGACATTTACCATCTCAAATTCTTCAGTCCTAGTGATTATTTCTGGATCTTTAGCAATTAAGACTGATTTAAAGCATATGGAGGAAAAAAAAATTACATGTCGCCAGCTACATCATTACTCTGAAATGATGCAAAGAATAATGGGACCGGAGAGGAAAGAAACTGCAATCCTTAAACCTCTTCAAAAAAGGGTGTCAACAGTGGATTGCACGCCGGGCTCACTTGATACTATGAAATGCTGGCAGGACAGCAATGAGAGGATCTCCGTAACCAACAGGTTCTGTAAAATCACAAATCCACCACGGGGAATGACATCAGGTACTCAGGCAAAAGAACACCCAAAAGCATGCATCACTATGAACTCCTGAAATTAGTCCCCCGGATACTATTAACCCTCATATCACTAGCATGGTTCATTTTTCAACAAGTTAAGCTCCCATTGTTCTCATCCAACTCACCCATCCAAACAAATGCAAGAAACTTCATGTTCTTGACGTCCTTGACCAAGTCAATTTCTAGCACAAATTCTTTCTTCTAGAAATGGCTTATTATGCTAAAGCAGGTGGAGTATTCACTGTATATATTTCTTTTGGATGTATCACTATCTCAAGTCTGTATTCTAAGTTTACCACATTATCTCTGCTTTTCAAAAGCATCCACATGACACAGAAGTATATTCAGAGGATGTAATATGGGCCACATGTACTTTGACCTCAGAAAGTAGCAAAATTTACCTCTTCTGGCCCCAAAACAAGGCAACAACTATTGGGAAATAAGAAGAATTCACCATACGTACATTTCACATAATGCTTATGTGAGGGGATCATAACCTACTTAAATTACAATATAAATAATGAAGTAATCAGTATCAGGATGTGTGCTGCCAATCCTAGAATTGCTCACTACTTGCGGATTAAACAGCCTAACAGAAGTATAATTATGGCATGTTAGTCGAGTAGAGAAAGTAACTTGTTGAACCAAGATCACAGAAATTCATACCTCCATCATTAACTAGGAGCTTGACAACTTCTCCAGACACATCTGACTGCTCAAAGTACAACACAAAGAGTTAAAAGGAGAAAGTATTGTGGATACTGACAGCATCATCTAAATATATGTGTTTCGCCAGGAGTTACCTTAACCGGAAGTTCAGTTCCAAATTGATCCAACCATCCTATCACCTGTCCTTCCTTAATTACATCACCCTGTGATAAGACACTTGTTAACTTTTAACATTCAAGGCAAATGTGACTGAAGATATGGGCAACAAGTGACCAAAAAATCTCGGATATGCCAGGCTGTCATTATTTGATGATTTTTGACATTTCACCGCGAGAGTAAATCTTCACAATATTGTCTGAAAAAGGGATTTATAGCTAGAACTAGCTCAAAGTGTAGAGATTGGATCCCTAAAAGGCTAACAGTTTCCTTTCCCAAGGCAAGATGTCCAGAGGATACTAACTCTTTTCTATTGCATGTCAGTAACAAAATGCCAAGATCAGTGACATGGATCTCATCACATGCTGCACTTGCATCTTGGTCCTTCATTAAAATTTTTTTTTTTTTTTGAAGGGTTTTCCAAGTAATGAGAAAATTACAACAGATTTTTCAGCCCCAAACAAAAGCTAAAAGCAAGAAGTACAGGATCAGAATGTAGTTGCTAATAATCAGTCATATAGTTCTTGGTCAAACCAACAATAAGACAGTCCATCAAGAAATGGTGAGTTTGTCCAGTCATTGTTTAACTTCATAACCCAAAGAAAATAAAGCTACACTACTTTATTGCAAATGGTACCTCTTTACAACTAGGAGGCTGCTTTTTCCCTTTCAATGTTCTCCCCCGTCGGAATGAACCAACCTGCAACTAGTGGCATGAGACACATGGCAAGTCCCATGTTATCATAGAATATCTACACAACAATAAACCACCCACCGTTGGAGAAGATACTAGAACATATCCACTTGATCCTGATGCTTCCAAAGCTGCCAACTTTGCAGATTTTCCAAATGAAACATTTGTAAATGGACTTGTCTTCTCTGGAGAAGGTTTGGGTGGTGGAACAACTGCACCTAATTTCTCCATTGGTTCAGTTGGGATAGGCGGTGCTGTTGTGGGTGATGGAATGGAAGCGAAAGCTTTTGTGGCCCCTAAATTCCGCTTCACTTGCATTTCAATGTCTCCAATCTAAGATGGAGTACAGAGTCAAGTCACAGATTTATTGACCACATGTGAAAAGCTGTCCTCTGAATTAACTGATATTATTAAGATTCACAGGACTACTCTTCTGTAATTACTGTCATCATAATTTTGAGTAATGCAAGGATTTTATTCTGGATTACATTAAAGATGATATCTGAAAGCAAGAATGCTTTCTTTTACTATGCTAACCAACACCCCTGCCAAAAGTAAATACTAATATGCATGTTTTGTTTGATCTATCTGATGATTTATTTATTTATTTTTAATCATTTGAGATATCTGCCCTCAATTAGGCAAACTGAACAATCTCTGCTTCTATTCAACATCATTTTATCTTTTGACCACCACCCCAATTTTCGACATAGGTGATTATACATGCCAGGCCCAATAACAATCCAAAACACACACTACGAAAGCAAAAAAAGCAAATATTGGCAGCTATCAATATAGGCATGAGGACCTAACATAGAACTTCTCTGGGAGTAACTAACAAAATATCTATGCCAAAATGAATTATATTGCTACATCCACAGATCTCCCAGAACACAACCCACCATCCCAGTTTTGTTATTGAAGGAACATTCACTGGCATCCTACCAAACAATGTCAGCATTCAAGGTCATTATAACTATAGGCAACACATCGTCTATGTGATTAGAGCAACAAAGTAATATTACATTTATCGCTGTTTCTACATACATAGTACTGCAAAGAACATTGTGTGTCATCAAGAGAACCTTCATGATAGTATTTGATCTCACTGTCAGAAACAAAATCTTTCCCAGCATTAAGTCAAGTATCAGGCTACCATCTAGCCAAGCAACAATAAAGTGTTACCTTCAGTTTTAGTTCAGCAATGTGTGTCTCATCACAAACTTCCAGCAGCAATTCCTGAAATCAAATTGATAAGCATGACACAAAGTTAAAATAAGATACATATTTGTTTCCGCTTTGCGACTTTTTTTTTAAAACCTCCCCACCCAAAAAAAAAGAGTTTTCAATGATGTTTAGTTTAACAAATGCACTTCACTTGCAGGTTGTAATTGGGCTAAGTCCAAATCTGAATTGCAAGACGCTCTTTTTTATCCTCAAAGCTAAGCAATTCTTAGAAAGGCATTAAAGGTACCATATGGGAGGCCAAAGCAGTTGAAAACGACATCAAAAAATATAAAATGGAAATGTATGCTTCAATTAGACCCACCTCAAAAGCACTAGGAAAAGTTGCCCTTGGCAAAGTAGTCGTGTCCTCTGAGTCTTGAGTGTTGCCTTCTGAGGGTGAAAAAGCATCAAGCATCAATATCACTTTGGATGGAAAGGTAATCAAATGCTTGGATGTTTATGGAGGGAGTTGTTTTGCGTGAAATACACAACAGACAGTCAAGAGTATTGGAAAATCAGAATGCCTTTCAGGTGGAGTTTCCCAGTTCAAATGGGTCGATTCACAATTCAGAGACATGACAGCATGTTCGATATAAGCAGCAAAAAGAAAACTCAATACAAGTTCAGCCACATGACAAGCCCTTGCTACACTTGGTCAACTTATTTGGTGCTCTGGCACAGTAGACATACTTCATTTGGAATGCATATTTGCAAGAGGAACAAAATTTTCTACTAGCAATAGTAGATCTCGTGGTCACATGGTAAGTAAAGTTTCTTAACCAAAGTAGAAACCCATGAGCTAAATATTAGTAAAGGAGGATATTAGAGGAAACAGTGAGTGGAGATACCCCTGCAGATGGCAGGAAGAGCGGAGACCCACATGTATGATCCAGTGGGCGCGAATATCCCAACCATATGAGTCACAATATACATCCGTAGTTAAAACACAGCCAATTTTATCATGCCAAGAACACAAAAAGGACAATTCATATCGAGGGAACAGATTCAGATGACACTGGTCAATTTCCCAATCAAATAACCATAAAAGGCAAGTCAACTTAAAACAGACAAATCTAACCACTGGACTTGGCCACGCTGGTAGCTTCCGAAGTCTTCACACAGGATACAATAGCTGCATTTCTTGTCCTCGAGGGAGCAATCCCACGCGTGGCAAAACCTTGGATGCACAATTTGTTTGACCGCACGGGAACCACTCCAGGCTTATGAGGTAGCGACTCCACGCGAGATAGAGCCCCCACAAAATCTGTAATTCCAAATGATAAATAAAATCGCTACTCGATTATCAACTTTTCGCAACGCACGATCCCTATTCTAACTTAATTTCACCAAAAATAAAAAGCCTAACCACACAACTATTAAATGGAGAAATGCGAGCTTATATTCACAGATGGATCACGAAATCGGAATCGCCAACGCCGCGGAAATTCCCGCACCCTAAACAAACACACTACTACAAATCACGGCTGCGCCGATCCGCACCGGACGAGCACACGAAATCCCTACAGGCGGCGGCGCTTCGAGCTCGCCAGAGGACACCAATGGCGACGAGACGAGCTCAAAGCGATCCGAGCCACGAGCCACGAGCCACGAGCTACGAGCTCCATTTCAAACTACCAGACCTACGAAACCGGACACAAGAACGAACACTCTAGAGCTTCAAAATCACCCGCCCGAACTGCATTCGAAACTCGTCGCGCGGTCTAAAAAGATACGTACTGTGGAGGGAGGATCGCAGAGCAGAGGAGGACTCCATGGGAGCAGACGACTGGATGCACCGAACCCGAACCCGAACCCGAACCCGAACGCGAGATCAAATCCGGCAGCGGAAATGGCGGAGGTGCGGTGAGGTGAGGTATTTATCAGCTTCGATTTCTTGCCTTTTTTTTTTTTTTTTGGGAAAGGGGGTGGGGAGGGGGTTGGTTTGCACAGTTGGAGACTACGGAGCTGTTATTATTATCAGCTTCGAAATGTCCGCCCTCTCTCCATCTGTTCCCAGTTTTTGGATCGGCCACCGCTAACGTGCGCCGGAGGTGCCACACCAGTTTCTTTTCTTTTCCCTAAGTCCATAATGGATTGTTACACAAGTAGTCCCTAAATTTTGATCAAATATACAATGTAACCCATAAATTTTTTATTTGTTTAATATGTTCCCTGAACTTTAACTCAATTTGCAATGTCGTCTATAAAATTTTAATTTATTCAATATAATTACTGAATTTTCGGTACATGTTTAATATTAAATTATATGAAAGTGTCAAATGTCATCCCTAAACTTGAATTAATGGAAGGACAACGTTTGACATTTTTATACAGTTTAGGGATTAAATTAAATATATATATCAAAATTTCAAGGATCATATTGAGCAAATAAAAAATTCACTGATGACATTACATATTGAATTAAAATTTAAGGACCATGTTAAATAAATTCAAAGTTTATAGATTATATTAAACATGAAATGAAAATTTAAGAACTCCAAGTTCAATCTAGGTGTAATCGGTTCCCTGTCGGCCTATATCCCAATTTTGGGAACTAAGGATCAGACCATTTGGTCTTAGGACTAGGAACCAAATTGGACCATCTATTCCAATTCGGTCTAATGAAATAAGCCATTTTTTTCTTAAAAAACTAAAGAGTGATTATGCTCCAGACCAGTCGATCCAATTCAGTTCTTGGACAATTCCAATAAAACCAATTGCATATGTTCTGACGTGCTAAAAAATCAAACTCTACTTATATTTAAGTTTATAAATGTGTGTTTAAGAAATAAAATAATCTATTTAATGATTTATTGCTATTTTTAGGAATTAAAATTTAAAAAAAAAATTCAATCCAATCCGTTGATTCGATTCTCCTTAGAAATAGAGAAACGGACTAACAATCACGGGTTCCATTTTTATGGAATTGGGAATCAGATCGATGCCTCTGGGAACCTGATCAAATCGGTATATTCGATCTAATCCGGTCCGATTTCGATTTGGGTGGTTCAATATACTCACTCCTAGTTCAATCCTCCACTTATGGAAAATGAGTGGATTTGGGCTTAAGCGGATCCGGCTTCTACGTTTTTCCACGGGCCCACACCATTACTTGCCAACGGTACTCTCTCTCTCGCTCAAAAGTCCAAGGATTCCTTTTGAATTTCTTTCTACCTTTTGATGTTCTTTTCAAAAGATCATATTCCTTAAGTTTAATCTTTGCCAATCTTATATGCTCCAGCGATTCGAAAATATTTGTTAAATACTAAGCACTCAAAGATGACAAATAGTAAAAATTATTGTTTGATATAAATTCCTTTCTATTGCAGTTTCAACTGAAGAGAGAAAAAGAAAAAAAGTGTACAATTAGTATTTTTTTATATTATGAAATGAAAAAAGACGAAAAATTCTGCATAGATATTATTCCGGTGCTGTTACAAATTGTCTAAGCAATTGTTAGGTGAAGGGTCTCCCTAAATTCCAACCTCCTAGTCTCACAATAGGATGTCCTATGTTTATTTGGCCAATAACTTAGCCAAATCCACCCTCTTAGTTCCCACTCCATGGTCTTCCCCCTGGCGCTTTTGCATAGCATCCACTTCACACCATCACCGTACTCGTCGCCGGCGAAAACGACGCCTCCCTGTCGAGTGAACGGCCGGTACGCGCTCGAGTACCGGTCTTTGAACCACGCCTTGGGATTGAGCAAGGCAAGCCTCGAGGGCTTGGAAGAGGAGACCTCTCTTCCATCGGTTGGGTCGTGGAGAAACCAATTGAAGTCTGCACTGTAGCCCAGGACAGATTCCTCGAACTTCCATGGCCTTAAGCTCGCGGTCATGGTCTCTCCGGCCGTAAACTTGAGACCCACGTAAGAGTTCGGAGGATCGAATCCGGCTTCTATGGCTTTCTCCGAGGCGATCTCTCTCGTCGGGTTCTCTGAAGATTTGCCCACTGAGACGCTCAGGATGTTGTTCTGAAGAGCTGGTGTTAGCCGCAGTGATATTCTTGAAGGGAAGTGCTTTTCGCATGCTCCTGATCCTTGTTCATTCATGAGAGTTTCGGACACAAGTCGAACGATGTCAAACCTGAAGAAAGCACATGAGCCTGAATTCCAACTCTTCTATGGAATCGAAACTGCGTGTAAAAAGTCACTGCATGATCATCGAACAGTGTTGTGGAAAGATTACCTTATGTTATCGGTGTCCACGAACACATCAACCCAATTCTCATGAATCGTCACTTTGTAATTGAACTGCATCACTCCTTCGAGTTGGTTATAGTTCAGAGAGAAGGCAAGCCGTTCGTCGGTCGAGGGATTGCTCGTGCTCACCACATCCATCGCGATGACCGGACAGTAGAGATGAACTTTCCATATCCCGAAGGCCGAAAGTGCGTAGGAGAAAAGTGGGGACGGTGTCCTGATCGCGTGGTTGCCAGACTGATGCTCCAGAATCCAGTTCGTGATCGCCAGGTTGACGGACCGCATCCACTGCTCCTCCAGGTTCGGTCCGATCATGTTCATGAGCAGTTTCGACGCGTTCCTCGATATGCAGTTGATCAAGTGAGCCTTGAGACTGTGGAGACATGAGGAGCGGAGATCGGCCGGCGCCTCATAAACGCAGATCAAGAACGCGAGAGTGAGGAAGGCCAGATCAAAGACGTCGCCGAAGTTGGAGAAGGAACTGGGTTTCGGGATCTTGAACGAGGGCGAAGAGCCGTTCCTGTGCGAGCCGTACTGGAGAACGTCTTCGACGAAGTTGACGAGGAGGCCAAACATGGCCTCCTCGTCGAGCAGTCTACGAGAGCTCGGCTTGGTTCTGAACAGCCTCGAGGTCCACAGGGATATGCGGAGGCCGGACTCGAAAGAGATGGAGAAGGAGACGGCGGCGGGCGAGTCGGGGTTCTGGGAAACGGAGAGCTTTAGTGACGGCTGGGCTTGAGAGGAAGAGGAAGAAGAGCACAGGAACAAGGGCAGCGATTTCGTCCTCCACTCGGATAGCGGAGGGAGGCCATGGATCCAAGCGTAGATTTCAGGGAAGTGGCAAGAAGCCATCGATGACGGGAACAGCTCGTGTTTTGTGCGAGCTGAGTCTGTCTGGTCGACGACGACATGGACATATATAGACATGGACAGGGTCGTGTTGTTTCCGGAGTTGGGAAAATGTCCGAATTCGCCCGTGGCGAAAAGAAAGTCAACAAGAAAGAGAGATACATTGGTTTGGCGCACGAATCTTCTTGAGGTATAACTTGCAACTTTACAAGGATTATCGTGCAAGAATGGTCGTGCAAAAGATGTTTGTGCGCCCGTGATATACGTTACAATTGCTCTCCTTATTAAGAAGGGAAAAAAACACGAGGAGGGAATGCAAAAAAAGAAAAATGCTGAATTTTAATTAGTAACCTTATGAAATTCGAGAGGGTTGCGCATTTATTTGGGAAGAAGTTACGCGGTTTTATAGATTATGATTAGCACGAAACAATTGATCATACAACCAAATGTGTCCTCTATTGAATGAGTTCTTTGGATTTCTTTCGTGTCAACTTTTAATATTCCTCTAAAAGAGCATCGTATTCTCTCTTCCTCTTTTTTTCTGCCTAACTTTAGGTTCGTCTCGTGTGAAAAACCCCCAATAGGCACAATATATTCTTTATCTTTTAGCATCTATGACCAATTAACAAAAGTTGTGGACAATCCATCTAAGAAGGAAATTGATTGGATAAGGATGTGGATTTGAAAATAGAGGATGAAGGGGGATGATTGATTCCCTGCTTCATCAGCAAATGGACTATGAAGAGAACGTGATGGTTGAAGTTTCTTCTATATTGCTATTATTGATCTCTCTCGAAGAATTAATTGCTTGTCAGATTCCTTTGCCTTAAGTAAGAGAAATATGAGGACTTCATCATAAAAAAAAAGGCATTGAGGCTGTTTGGTTGGGCTTTTGCGAAATTTTTTGGAGAAATACAAAAAAAAATTTGATTATAGAGTTTTTTTTCGGAATTTAATAGTGTGTTGGCAAAAGTGCTTAGGAAATCCATTTTAGTTAAATGCTATTTGAAAAATTAAACTAAAAAATTTAAAAATTAACTTACGATTGTCGGATGCCAATAAGTCAAATTTGACACTGCCAATTAGAGTTTCACATTGAGGTCACGTGATCTCAAGTGATCTTGACAAGGACTAGATGAGGTCGCACGGCCTTGAGTGCCCCTCATTGAGATTATGTGACTTTAGGCAATTGCCATTGATAGTTGCACAACTTCAAGTTGCCCTCACTAGTATTCGATTTGTTTAGCTAATGATGTCGAGCGAGGTGGAAAATGACAAGGGCATTTTCAAAATTTTAACTAAATGTAAGATTCAGAAGAAAGAAAATATAATAATATTCCCAAAATGCTAAAGTCAAAAAGCTGGATAGGATTTGGGATTTTGGTTGAGTTTTGAAAATTCAATGCATATTTTTTTCAAAGTTGTCTTGAAAAGATTTGACAAATGGCTTGACTCATGCTTGAAATCCCTTGGAGGCCTAAGGCGGGTTTGACAATAATTATACTTCTGGGAACAATTTTTGATTAGAAATGATTTTTTATTTATTTTGCTATTGAAAACAATTTATGAGTATTTAATGTATTTGATAAATTATTTAAAATTTTTATTATGAGAATAGAAATGCGTTTGGTAAAAGTTTTCAATTTTTTCATTCTTTTAATTTTTTAGTACCTTTTGTTATAATTTTATTTTATTTTTATTTATTTTTCTCTTTTCTCTCCTTCTTCCTCTTTAGTGGTTAGCCACCGATGAAGCTCGACCTCACACATATCGGCGAGGCTCAACCTCACCTAGGCAATGCGAGGCTCAACCTCGCCCAAGCATCAGCGAGGTTTAGCCTCGCCAGTTGGTACAAGGCTAACCTCACACCGCTTGGGCGAGGTCAAGCTTCACCTAGATCTATGAGGCTGAGCCTCGCCAGGCTGGGTGCGGCCTTGCCAGGCCAAGGCAAGGCTCGGCCTCACCCAGATTTGCGAGGTTGAACCTTGCCGATGGCCAAGCAAGGCTCTAGCGAGCTTGTCGAACTTTGCCCTAGCTTGACAAGGCTCCGACGAGCTCACCGGACCTCACCCAGCTGCTCGGCGGCGACAGCCCAAGGGCGACAATGGGGTAGTGATGGGTGATAGGGGTTGGGAGGAGGAAGAAGAAAGGGAAGGGAAAAAAATAGGAGAGAAAAAAGAGAGACCAAAATTGATTCTCAAAATTGTTACTAAAAGCGAGAAGTAACATTTTTTTGATTCTTAATTTCACTCAAATCTATTCCCAAAAATAAAAAATTTACCAAACATATTTCTATTCAAAATCTATTATCGAAACAAAAGAACAAAATCAGTTATTCTCGAAAGTGTTACTAAACAGGCCATGTTGAGGGATTTTAGTTGAGTTTTGAAATTCAATGCATATTTTTCCAAAGTTGTCTAGAAAAGATTTGACGAATGGCTTGACTCATGCCCGAAATCCTTTGGAGGCCTAAGGCCTTTCAAGAAAGTGATTCTCGAATGCAGAACAAGTGACACTGCAGTTCAACATTTCAAGTGATTTTTCTTTATCCAATTAAAATATCTTTTAAGACAAGAAAATAATTACAAAACATCAATATAAAATTATTAAAAAACCGAAGAGCCCTTACTTTCTAGTCAATCTTCTTCTTTTTTCCTAACTTAAAGGGAATACATAAGGCAAGCAAGATTTCTTACCTCAAGATGAATCTCTCACCTTTGCCTTTTTGAGCAGGGGTGATTATGTCCAAGGTGGGTAGGGTCCAGACTTGGATCCCGTATCCTATACCCAACTTTATTATAATCGGTTCCCCTTTTTGGACTATATATCCTACCCTATTTTTATTGGACCATGTTTTGGACCCTACCATATTTTTCCAATCCGGGAACATGGTCAATCTTGTTTTCATTAAAACCTGTTTTGCAACTGATATCCTATATTATTTTGAATTTTACATTAATTAGTGAAAAAATAACAACACAATCTTCCTAACATTATAAGACAAAACAAAAATCTTAATAATGCATAAACATTAACAACAAATATGGATATAATATTAGTTTCATTCCCACAAATACTTCTAATATGATCTAATGCGCATGTTTATGTGTATATGACGGAGCTATTATAATGAGAACATTTTTCTTGAGTTGGATTAAGAATGTTTTAATTAGTGCTATAATAATTAATAGCACTTGTCCTGTATTATAATAATAGTTGAAGGTGTAACCATTAAAAAAGAAAAACAATGCATGTAAACAATTCTTTTTAACAATTTTTTGAAAATAATTTTTCCTTAACTTGATTGAGGGAGAAGTTTTTTTTTTTAAACATTTCTTCAAAGATAAAAAGAATTAAATGCACTATATAGAAAGACGATTTTTTTTAACAGGGTAAAAATTAGTTCCAAAACTGATCCGGTTCCAAGTGGGTCTTTGCTTAGACCTAGTTCCTGGACTGGTTTCAATCGGTTCCCAAAAATTGGAATTGATTCTTGGATTGATTTAACCTAACCTGCCTCGTTCATCGATCTTGTTTTAATCTTTGTATTTAGGGTAAGAATGATTTAACCGGGAACTGGTTCCTGATCTTGTTTTTCGAGTGGTCCGATTTGTATTTAGGGTAAATTCGATCTTGTTGCATACCCTTATTTTTTAGCCTTCTAGCTCAAGTTTGATTTAAAATAACCTCTAAGATGGGAAAATAGTAGAAAAACACCGATATAAAATTATTGAAATTTGAAGGGTTTTTAATTCCCAATCAATCTTCTTTTTTCCGATTGAGAGAGAATACGCAGAGCCTCTTGCCTCATAGCAGATCTCTAAGATCTCTCAATCGTGGCCTCATTGAGCCTTCCAATACATGCTCAGGTCCGATTTAAAATATCTTTCGAGACGAGAAAATAATTGCAAAATATTACCATAAATTTATTGGGAACGCGTCGGCTGCGCCGCGTCGGTGGCATTCTCTTTGCATTGAGTCGCCGAAACGACATCGCAGCACAGGCCTTTTAGATTCTCGCTTTCATCAGAGATCTCTCTCTGTGCTTGCGCGCTTTGCTGAAGATCTCCGTCGATCGCCGTCGCAAGCCCTCCTCCACCGCGCGCGGCCGTTGCCGTCGACGCCCCCCCCAACCCCACGCGCCGCAATGGCCTCGCCCCCGACCCTCCCGATCTCCTCCCCATCCACCGCCGGGGGCGCCCAGTCTCAGCCCCAGCCGCCCATCGCCACGCACGCCCTCCGCGCGTTCCTCTCCCGCCTCTCCTCCTCCGTCCGCCAGGGCCTCTCCCAGCGCCGCCCCTGGTCCGAGCTCCTCGACCGTTCCGCCATGGCCCGGCCCGACAACCTCACCGACGCCGCCTCCCGGATCCGCAAGAACGCCTCCTACTTCAAGGTCAACTACATCACCCTCCTCGCCGTCGTGCTCGCCCTCTCGCTCGTCACTCACCCGTTCTCCCTCCTCGTGCTGCTCTCCCTCCTCGCCGCCTGGATCTTCCTCTACCTGTTTCGCTCGTCGGATCAGCCGCTGGTCGTCTACGGCCGCACGTTCTCCGACCGCGAGGTGCTGGGGATCCTCGTTCTCCTGACCATCGTCGTGGTGTTCTTGACCAGCGTTGGTTCGCTGTTGATCTCCGCCTTGATGGTTGGAGTCGCTATAGTGTGCGCGCACGGTGCATTCAGGGTTCCTGAGGATCTGTTCTTGGACGATGAGCAGCCTGCAAATGCCGGATTGCTGTCGTTCCTCAGTGGTGCTGCCTCGTCCGCTGCGGCAGCGGCTGCGCCGACAGTTGCTGCACGTGTGTAGAGCTGAGTGGTATAATTCGATCTATGGAATGGGGTTGGTCAGGTTAATTTGATCTCCCTATCCTTTTAGTATGATAAAGTGATGATTCATTTGTTGTTAGGGTTTTGGAATTGTTTTGGTTTAGGTTGGTTGTTAATGGGGGTGGCATGTTAATTCTTGCGTCAGAATGTGGCGTAAGATCTTGTGACTTTACTTTGATGAAGTTAGATCCATGAATTCTTCTAAATGTGAGATCTTGATTTCTTTTCGAATATGAATTTGGTCCTGATATCTTGAGTTTCTTGATCTGTTATGCTGTCTTCCAACATTTGGAATCTGATTTGTTTATGGTGCATTTTGCTTTGGACTCGCTAATCGTGTAACAGTTGGGAATTGGATTGGATGTTGAAATTCGATCTAGATGCCTGATTATTTTAGGTTGATGAGTGAAGAGAACTGTTGGAGCAAAATACTTTCGAAGAGCTCTGCAGCTTTCTATATAGTTTGATGTGTTCAGAAGTTCCTCTAATCAGAGATTAATATAAATTGGATATTGGTGACCAATAAGTTATGAAGAGCTGCCTAACTGGACTCTTCTTATCCGGGACCGCACATGTGGTTCTTTTTGCGGTTTGAGTTTTGATAGATTTTCTGTATTTGTGGTTACAACGGAAGGTTTGAATCATATTGTCCTTTCCAAGAATTACGTGGATGAAGGGAGCTGCCAACACTGCAAGATATACCTGATTAGGTTGGAAGATGTTTTGTGAACTGCAGCTTGCTTTAGTGAAGGCCTAGTTAGCTCTTTTTAGCATATACTTGCTTATATCTTGTTGGCCCAAAATGTTTGCAGGGTGCTAACAATAGTGATAGGGATCTTTCTTGGTCTTCTCTCCATTAGACAACAGCAAATACTGGGTATTGGAGTGCCCATGCATATACATGTACTTTCTTGGTGATTAATCAAAATAGGAAGGAACATCGGTGAAGATTAAGAATTGAGATGGTTCAGGAATTGCCAGTCCTTAATGTGTCAGTCCTGCCAACTTAGTGTTAATGCGGTTCCGGCATCAAATCATTTGGCCTTTAGAACAGTTTCAAGGTAAATTATGACAATCCCAGGTTATTGACATTTATAGCACTATAATTAGGGTGGCATTGAGATTTAATTGGATTTTGGAGGTTGAGTGAGCTTTGTGCAGAAGAGAGGGTTTGTTATGCTTTATTTTGTTCTTTTTTTTTTTGGGGGGGGGGGGATTTAGTCATTCATGCTCAATTTAGTAAGAATGGTTAGTGATGAGCTAGATTTATCACAAAGTATACACTTCAAAGAAATCTCCAGTAATTTTGAGAGAATGAATATAGTAAGTGGGTAGAGTCATGTTTCCGCAAAAATGCATCTAGCAAAAGACTAGAAATGCATCATATATATATGTATATGACAATATTCTGTTGGCTGCCTCCATTATGGATGTATGCTCTAATGTGCATTCGGATGTGGATTCTGCCATAATCAGTTGTAGTTATCGTTGAGCCAACGGGGAGTTATCATTTGGTGTTGGTTCAGTGAGTTTCTGCATCTAGTTAGTAAGCTACCAACTGTCTATGCCAGTTGATAAATTCTCTAGTAAATTTGACAGAATGAATATAGGAAGTGGGTGGATTCATGTTTCAGCAAAAATTTGTCTCAACAAAGGACTAGAAATGCATCATATATGAAATGTGACTATATCCTGTTGGCTGCCTCCATAAAGCATGTATGCTCTAATGTGCATTCGGATGTGGATTCTGTCATAATTAGTTGTAATTGTTGTTGAGCCAACAAGGTGTCATCATTCGGTGCTGGGTCAGTGATTTCTGCTTCTAGTAGTAAGCTGCCATCTCTGTGTCTTTATCACTGGTATAATTGTCTATGCCAGTTGAAGAATTCTCCAGTGATTTTGACAGAATGAATATAGGAAGTGGGTAGAGTCATGTTTCAGCAAAAATGTGTCTCAACAAAAGAATAGAAATGCATCATATATATATAAGTAATGTGACAAAATCCTGTTGGCTGCCTCCCTAAAGGATATATGCTCCAATGTGCATTCGGGTGTGGATTCTGCCGTAATCAGTTGTAGTTATTGTTAAGCCAACAAGGAGTCATCATTTGGTGCTGGTTCAGTGAGTTTCCTCTTCTAGTGAGTAAGCCACCATCTCTGTGTTTTTGTCACTGGTATAATTGTCTTTGCCAGTCAATAGAGGATCTCTCTCTCTCTCTCTCTCTCTCTCTCTCTCTGGTTCATTTGTTTTAGTAGACAAGGACCTGTCCGGAAACAGAATTACTACCCTACTACAATTTTCAAGAGGCTCTCAATGTGCTTCCCAACAGAATGGAAAATCCTGCTTAACTTCTTCACATTTTCGAATCACAATGCTAAAGTACTGGAGATTTATGAGGTCTTAGATGTATTTGTTCCGTTGAGGTTGTATTTCTTGTAGAATTAAGTCCTTCGTTGCAAATCATGTCTCCTCTCTTGTGTTGTGAGCATTTTGTGGTTCATGCACGCTAATTTACTGAATATATTGTAGAGACTCCAAAACTTGTTGGCTCACTGATGGCACTAGGGCATGATGATTGTTTTTGCAATTTCTTTACGAAAGACTAGCAAATCGGGGCTGAGTTCTGAATTTGCCGTAATCTGATGTATTATTTATTCTGCTCAAGTAACAAACTACATACTTTGTCGACTGTTGCGTGTTGTCTGCTAGGAAAACATTTGCTCCTACTGTATCGTCATAATCTAAATCAACTACATTAAAGAAGAACGTTTGCCGCACTTGCTTCTGACAATGGCTTTCCCATGGCCCTGCACCTATCCAGGAAATTGAACTTAAAAAAAGATTCACTTGGATGGACTTCCAATCTATTTCCTAATTCTTGAATGGGAGGCGAACCTGAGGCAGGAATTGGGGATTAAGGTAATAGCTGCACAAAAATTGGATTGCCAAGCTAATCAAGCAGAAGGTTAGGTATTCGGTCTGAATTTTGTAAAAGAGCTTGCTCGTGTTACCAGCAGTAGCTAGCCTTTGGATTGTATTGCCGAAAGTTGCACTCAGACTCTTAAGTCTTATGGGCGTCAGCAACTTCCCTGTTTGTATTCCTTCCGTTCTGGCCAACAAGGGGAAAATGGAACTTGCTTAATTCGTTACCCTACCAAGAATTTCCAACATCAGCATTTCACGAAAACGATGTCCTGAAGTCAAATTCCAACAACGATCGTGTCCTCCTTATCCTGGATTCTCAATATCTCGTTCCTGTATGAACTTCTCACCCACCATAACCAACATGTGATAGGGAAATAGATTATGTTTAACTTATAGTAGTAAAATAGAGACGAGCAGACGCCACAACGTGCGAAACTTTTTCTCAAGTCGTTGTCTTTCTGTTCTAGTTGTGACGAGTACAACTGGTTATGGAGGCTACTGTCATCTCAAGATTCTCACAAGTCCATGGCAGACTTTGCGTGCTTCTTTAGTGGCTCTTTCCATTCTTTCTTCTTCATCAATCTAATGTCTCTGTCAATTGTCTTTTATCACAAGACTGAAACTTTTTCTCACCGCATTGCGATACCGTATTTCTTCTGACTCTGTCCCGTTTGCTTGCTATGAATCTCAAATTAAGCAAAAATTGTCAGGAAATACCTTGTCTCGATGTTATTCTATATCTGGAAGCTGCACGGAAGAAGCGAAAGGGTAGACTTGAAAGGAATATTTGAAAACAGATGAAGCCTTATTCTATCCACCAACGGCAAGAATCCCTTGTGAAAAAAATGTGGGCGATTACTGTTGCTTCATAGAGAACATAACATGATGCACTGGGCGTGTAAATATTTGTATCTGCCGCGCTTGAGGACTATTAAGCCACTGTCCTAATTCTGAAGTTAGTTCTTTCATTTTTATGGTGCATTCTCAGTGAATTAGGACAGCTTAACCGTCAGAATGATAATTAAAGCTCTTCCCTAAACTTGTTGAGTCAAAGGACGTGTCAAAGCATTATACTTGCTCGCTTCTTTTTCTGCTGGTAAGACTCTTGTATTGCTTGTCAAACCTCATGAGAAATTTCAATGGGAAAGTGACAAATTGGAAGATATCTTTCCCTTGCCGCGTAACCCCTCCTCAGGGTCACTGGCTTTGCCTATAAGTGCAAGAAACTCAGCTCGCTTTCTGATAGGCTGATTGGGTGCAACAGACTGGACTGTAGGTTTGAAGTATATGGTAACCCCTTTACACCACCCTGTATTATAAATCAAAACCTAATCTGCCAACCCCCCAAACAACTCCCTCTTTCTCTCTGCATTATCAAGACTGCAGCTGAAGAACAAGTTAGCTTAGCTTAAAGAATCCAAGAAAGGGAAAAAGAAAGGGTATAAAGAAGAGCCTGCTTTCAATACAGAACTCCCTCCACATTCATCAGTTTGTACATACCCAGCTGAAACATGAAAGTTCTCAAGAAGGGCCTAATCTATCTTGTCATTCTCTTCGCTTCGATAATGGTGTCGGCTGTGGTCGCCAAAATCCAGTACCATGATTTTGTAGTATGGCTTCGAAAGATGTGCCTTATCTTATGAATTTTTTTCACTGGTTATGCGGAATATGCATAAGCATGCTTCTTAGGAACTAAATATTGGTTTTCTCCTACGTAACTCCGCCTAGTTACTACTCATTTTAGGTTCAAGCAACACCCGTGAAGAGGCTATGCAAGACGCGGCGTGCTATAACAGTGAACGGGCAATACCCGGGGCCAACCTTAGAAGTTAACGACGGAGATACTCTTGTGATCAGTGTTGTTAATAGGGCTCGTTACAATGTCACCATCCACTGGTAATTGCAGTTTTGCCTGCTTATAATACGCACGATGAGCATATTATTTTCGGCGCTTGCTACTGTTGGTTATCATAGTAGCTAGTTGATGTTTGAACACGATCTTCCTTAATCCTATTCTAGGCATGGGATAAAGCAGATCAGAACAGCATGGGCCGATGGACCAGAATTCATAACGCAGTGTCCCATTCGACCAGGAGGAAGTTACACCTACAGGTTCACCATTGAAGGACAGGAGGGTACGCTTTGGTGGCACGCGCACAGTTCTTGGCTTAGAGCTACCGTCTATGGTGCTTTGATCATCTATCCAAGACAAGGATCTACTTATCCTTTCCCAGAGCCAAAGCGCGAGACCCCTATTGTGCTCGGTGAGAGCTCGGACCTCTTTCTTTTCCAAAAGCATTACCACGTACAAGCAACCTCGAACAGACTCATCGATAGTACTATGAGATGTGATCATTGAGAATCACTATTATTCAGAAAAGAAAACCATGTTACGTGCCTGCAATTTTTTGGATCGAGTTCATGCATAGATTTCTAATTTCCGGTGATTCTGGAATAATTTATTAGCTCTAACTGTGATGAATGTTTATTCTCATGAATTCAATAATACATGTAAGCACAAGGACATCATATGTAAAAAAATTTGTCTTTCTGTTTTCAGAGTGATCATCTTGATGACGATGATGATTAACTTGATAAGCTAATATCTGTTTATCATGGAAAAAAGGTGAATGGTGGAATGCGAATCCCATCGATGTAGTGGACGAGGCAACTCGAACAGGAGGAGCTCCAAATATATCGGATGCGTATACTATTAACGGTCAGCCTGGAGATCTTTATAGCTGCTCTAGTTCAGGTTTGTTCTCATGAGTAAATCTCTTCCTCATTGTTTTCAACACGAAACCTTTGAAAGATTTTATTTGTCAATGCTTGTGCACTTGCCTTTCCCCCCCATTTACTTTGAGCGAAAATTTGGATTCAATCAAAGATATGTGTCAAGTTTTAGACTACGTGTATATGCACTCTCCCTAGTTGCCTTCGGCTTCGTATATGATCATGCATGTTGGGCCAAATTGCTATGCAGAAACCATTATAGTCCCAATAGATACCGGTGAGACCAACCTCCTCCGGGTCATCAATGCTGCGCTCAATCAAGAGCTCTTCTTTGCCGTGGCCAACCACCAGCTCACCGTGGTTGGCGTCGACGCGTGCTACTTGAAGCCCTTCACCACATCTGTGATCATGCTCGGACCGGGCCAGACCACTGATGTCCTGATCACCGGAGACCAAACCCCGGCCCGGTACTACATGGCGGCACAGCCCTACCAAACTGTCCAAGGTGCACCGTTCGACAATACCACGACCACAGCCATTCTCGAGTACATATCCGCTCCTTGCCCGTCTAGGGGCATGCTGGGCACGCCTGTAATGCCCACTCTCCCAGCTTTCAATGACACGGCCACGGTCACAGCCTTCACTCAAAACTTGAGGAGCCCCAGCAATGTTTCGGTACCGACCGATATTGATGAGAGCCTCTTCTTCACCATCGGTCTAGGGCTCTTCAATTGCCCACCGAATTTTAGCTCCGACCAATGTCAAGGTCCGAACGGAACCCGCTTCGCATCTAGCATGAACAATGTGTCGTTCGTTCTTCCTTCCAGCTATTCCATCCTACAGGCTTACCATCAGGGAATCCCCGGGGTGTTCTCGACGGATTTCCCCGCAGTCCCGCCCATGCAGTTCGATTACACAGGTAATGTTAGCCAGTCGCTCTGGCAACCCGTTCCAGGAACCAAAGTGTACAAGTTGAAGTACGGGTCAAACGTGCAGCTCGTGTTACAAGATACTAGTATAGTGTCGGGCGAAAATCACCCGATCCACCTTCATGGCTATAACTTTTACATCATCGCTGAAGGGTTTGGGAACTTCGATCCCGCGACCGATACTACGAAGTTCAACCTGGTCGACCCTCCCATGAGGAACACAGTAGGAGTACCCGTGAATGGGTGGGCAGTCATCAGATTCCTCGCCGATAATCCCGGTAAAACATAGAAGCGACTCTTTACAGATTTATGGTAACGAATGTAGCTCTTTTTAGCAAGTATTTTCTATAGCGACAAGACTAACTCGGATCGAAATACATTTTGGATGGCGAAAAACAGGAGTGTGGATAATGCATTGTCACTTGGATGTACACATCGCATGGGGTTTTGCAATGGCATTCCTGGTAGAGAATGGAGATGGAGAATTGCAGTCTTTAGAGTCTCCTCCAGAGGACCTACCTCCATGTTGAAGAACAAAATTTCCAGAGGAACGAAACGTCCAGGTTGTGAAGCTTGTTCATTACGAGCTGTAACAGGATTGACATGTAGTTCCACCCCTTTTTTGGCTATTACTAATTTTCCTGAGGTTTGGGAATAAATATTTTTTTTCCCATAGACAGACGATTTCTCCTTTGCTCTCTCTCTCTCTCTCCACTCTCTTCTCTTGCTCTCCACACTCTCGCACGAAGCAGCCCCACCTTTTCTTCATTTTTGCTTTTTGGCTTTTCCTTATTCTTCTTCTTCTTTTTTATGTTTTATTTATGTGTTAGTTGGACCACATATAGGCGGACCCAACCAACAAATCCCCCGTATCATGTGGGAAGTTCCATCGTACCCGCTTTATTCTATAAGAATCAAGTTTCACCATAAGTAATCGGATCCACCGACATCAGTGTGAAGTTTTCGAGTAGGAAGAGGTTATGTTCTAACTTCTCTCATATTCAATGATATTTCACAATAATATGCTTTGTTTTGAATGCAATGAGATTTTTGCTTTCCCTTAGAGAGAGGACAATCGGGAGATGTAGCAACTAAAATCGGATTAAATTTGCATGAATAACTGATTGGGAGCTTCATGTTTGATAGAAAACGTTTTTCTCACAATGTATGCGCCAATCAAATTCTATTGTTAGATCTACCGATGTTTGGAATAACCAAAAAACTACAATGCTAAGGCTTAAAACGACAAAATGTTGTGAAAGTTGAGAGAATTGTTGGGTTATTTCTCGAAAAGCAACTTGTTATTATATATCTAGTGATTCCTCTTGAGGTTTGACGTTTGGAATCATTCCAAAGGCATTTCCCGACAAAACCCACTTGGCGATATTTGCGCTTTGCATCTACTTGGACAAGCATTTCGAATCTTGTTTTAAACAAAGTCTTTTTAATCCCCCAAACGGCGGCATCTCCTCGAACAATTAACGCCGCGACGTGCGTCCCACGATCTCCGAGCGGTCCGCGCCTTTGTCCTGTCCGAGCTTGCCGGTGCGCGAATGTCTGTCCGACCCCACGAAGACGAGCGGTCGTTCCTTTTCCGTTTCTTATCCAGGCCCCGCCAAGAAAATTCCCATGTGCATCGTGCGAGAATGCCAAGATAAAAAACAGCGAAGCCATGGCACGTTCTGATTGGGAGTTGGAGTTGGTTGCCACGAATGTTCAAATCTTGTTCCGTAGCCGTGAGTCCTTTTTGGGTTCCTTCGCTACCAAGTTTGCTACTTTTATCACGCGTTTGATCTCCCCTACCTATCTTGTTTGCCGTGTACGCTCATTTTATCGGGAGCGCTAATTGGTCAACATCGCATCGTAGCTTGTTCTTCTGGTTCTTGCTCGGGTTCATCGAGAAATAGTCAAGGTTCGTTTTTTTTTTTTTTTTGTTGTTCTTTCGAAGACATTGCCGTTGAATTGAAGCGCGTGTTGGCTGCTGTTTTTACTTAGTTTGGTACGGGATGTGCTTCGCCTTATCTCTGTTTGCTGCTATTTTTTCTGGGTCCGAGAATGCCGGAAGAGCAGGAGCTGCTTCATTTTGCATCATTCATTTTTGTCGATCTTTTTCTTTTTTTTCTCCGAATTCTTTCGAGAGCTTTTGATTATGCAACGTACACATGCCGGATGTTGTCTGGCTGTGGAAGATGATTCATTGCTGAGGCGAATTTCTTATTCTCACTTCCACCTCGTCTTTCAGCTGTCTCATGCCATTGGGATCAAATTCCCTGCACTTTGATTGTGTTTGTGTTTGATTTTGGTGCATGTTAGTTAGATTCAAGCATTGAAGCTTCACATTTTCAGTAGAACGGCCATAATTGTGTGCTCTGGCAGTCAGCATTTTCTGAAGTTTGTATTTTTTCTTTTTTTGTTGAATTGCTGGTTTGTTATGATACGAGATATGCAAGGAGTTTTTCCTTCATTTTCCTTTGTTGTTTTCAGTAAACAATTATTACCTGTGCCGTTGAGATTGATCATTATGAAACTAAGCTGCTGATCTTCTTAATAATTTTATCCGAAACTTCACCAGAAAGTGGTTTTGTTGCAATTTTAAACTTGAGAAGAGCTACTAAATGATATCATGACTCTGCAGAAGATGCATGGTGACTCAGAAGAAAATATAGTTATGCAACACCACTTTCCCCTATTAACAGTGTGAAATTTAGCTATGAGATTGCATCTTGAGCATGGACAAGCTTTCTTTTCGAGCTTTACTGTCACAATGAGATTTTTCTTACCATTTCCGACTTCCAGAGCCAGTCATGACTTTTTGCTGACAGTTTAGACTTGCTATTTTAAGCATTCTTTATCATCCTTTGGTCTTTTCCATCATAAAATCCATCATGTTGCTGACAAATAGCTATAGTATTATCCAGTATACCAGCTGCTGCTTTATGTTAATTAGCTGAGTGCTATTCTTTAATTTGGTTCGTGTCTTACAGTCCCATGGCAGACATCATAAAAGTAGCGGACTCCAGTGAAATGACACTTGAAACAGTGAGAGACTCCTTGATAAGACAAGAAGATACAATCATATTCTCTCTCATTGAGAGAGCTAAATACCCCATAAATGTCGGTGCTTACGATAAAACCAGAACTGCAATTCCTGAATGCTCTGATTCTTTAGTTGAGTTCATCGTTAAGGAAACAGAAGCCACTCATGCCAAGGTTAGATGCGTTCTTTTTTTGTTGTCCGACCAATGGTATGACTTATGAGTTATTTATATCATGCTCATGGTAAGGCAACTTTGTCTTTCCTCTTTCTCTCCTTTAAAACGAAAAAATCATTTATTTGTTCTTTTTTCAGATCAATAAAAGTTGTATAATTGGCTGGTTGTGATTTCATTCCCAAATAACTTTCCTTTAATGGATTTTTCTTGGACATAGCATTTGCTTTGATTGTTAGTACAATATGCCATAAAAGAGATATTCCTTTGGCATCTATTTTGAAATCATGGAACAGGATTTGTTGCATTTCTTGTTTATTTTCATATGGAAAGTTTTCTCTGTTAGGCGCAGAGCAGTCCTTTCTGCATAGGGATTTGCTGTCAGTAGACAATCAAATATATATATTTTTTTTGTCGGTTGTCTTTACTCTTACTATAATGCTCAGACTTTTGCCCTGCTTCCTTGTGGAGTATGAGAGTTAAAACCCACTCCTGAAACTAAATCGTCCCCATCCCAACCCCCCTAAGAAGGTGGGGATTCAAATCTCCCACCTCCCCCTTCTCATGTGAGAAAATTGATGCTATCAGCAACTGTGTATATCCTTCATTAGCACCATGTCTATTGATAGAGAAATTAAAGTCCCAAGTCTCCTGGAAGCCTGTTTAAGGACCTTAATTCATTTCCATGTCCATTTGAAGGATCATATTTTGCCTGCAAAGAAGGCATAGAGAAGTACTTGTGAAATGGATGGGAAAGCCGAAGAAATGTGACTGTCTGTCGCATGTGATGCCTCTACATCCTACTGTCATATGAGTTCTGTATATATGATTATTGCATAATTACAAATAAAGTATCCACAATTTTGTCTTTCTTTTCCAGTTTTCTGATTGTAAAATTGCTCGACTGGCTTGTTATGCATATCCTTGTCTAGAATCTAGATGCTTGTTTTACTGAACATGGCCTGGTATGGAACAGTGTGGTCGGTATGAAAACCCAGAAGAACATCCTTTCTTTCCTGATGGCTTGCCAACCTCACTTGTGCCGGCTTTCGACTATCCGAAGGCAAGCTCTTTGGTTTGCTCTTTCCATCAGACAGCTCTGGATATATGTTGTCTTTAGATTTGTTGGACTGATCCCAATTACAGATTTTGCATCCTGTAGCTGCTTCGATTAATGTAAACAGTACTATATGGGAGGTGTACTTCACTCGACTACTTCCACTGATTACTGTCCCTGGGGATGATGGCAACTATGCCTCTACGGCTGTCAGTGATCTTGCATGTTTGCAGGTAAGAGTGCTGATGAAATTATCACTAGTGATTGGAGCACTAAACATATTATATGCAGTCTTAATAAGGGGGGCTTTTCTGTTTTTGACAAGAAACATAAGTTCTTGAAAGGCTGGAGATTTTAAGATCTCTTTAGGAGGTCCAGAGTTCTTATTAGAATAATGAAAAGGATTCTACAGGGCATTTATGGGCTCCATCCCTCCATAAGTATTTCAATCTACAACATTTGAATACACCCAATTGGAAGTGGTTAAAGAATTGACCAACATGAGACTAAATTACATGATATTGACTATAATATTTTTTGTAAGCCAAGGTGTTTCAATTGATTGGTGAAGTAATAATGCAACATCTTGAAAGGCATAATTATCTGATGTGTACTTACTTTGTAGTTTGTAGATAATGACTAAATGACTGGAATGTAAAAAGGCTGATCTTTGATTGATCCAACTGCATGAAAACAAGATGCTACTACTTGTGCCAAAGAACATGATCACAGACAAAGTCAATCCACCCTGATGATATTTGGACTTCAGTACTGCTGGGACTATTTGGACTGATGTTAACAACTGCCTTGCAGGCCCTCTCTAGAAGGATCCATTATGGAAAATTCGTGGCTGAGGTTAAATTTAAGGATGCTCCCCAAGAGTATGAGTCTCCAATTCGTTCCCAGGTATGTCGATCTTTTATGTTTAATTGTTGAGCAAAATTCTACTGTATTTTCTGTGACGAAATACACCACAGAGAAAGAAAAATATCGGATGCCAATATTGTGACCGAATACCTAGTTCCTGTCAAGTTTGGTAATGTTTGAAGGGAACCAAACAATACGCAATTTGCCAGTTTTAGTATAGTTTGGTTTTCAGCTTTAAACAAACAGTGAACGGCCATGGAACTACAGAGTCAATAGCTTTTGGATTTTACTCTAAACTGCAAGTCAGTCTGCCTCCTGAACTTACATTCTATATCCCAACATCTCAATGAGTGTGGTCTTGCTCTTTCCAGGACAGAGATGCTCTGATGAAGTTGCTGACCTTTGAGAGCATAGAGGAGAGGGTGAAGAAGAGGGTTGCCAAGAAGACAATGTTGTTTGGGCAGGAGGTGAGCCTTGATGACAATTACGATGAGAAGAAGCTAAAGATTGATCCTGCTGTTGTCTCTCGCCTCTACGAAGAATGGGTGATGCCTTTGACCAAGCTAGTGGAAGTTGAGTACCTCCTTCGCCGCCTAGATTAATGCATACTGTGTACTGCAACTCTGCATTATGGATCAAGATCATACTTATCTTCCTAATTTTTTATATCAAAATCGTGTGTAAGTAGGCGTGGTGGAGATGGCATTTATTCAGATCAGATCATGATTAGAGATCATGTTTATTAAGGCGCGGCTTATGTTTTGGCATCTGTGAATGGATAAAAATCCGATTTCTTTTTTATCCTGCATATATACAGCCCAAGTTATGCATAGTTTATCTGAACCCTTTTGGTATCTGAGAACCAGGAAGTACTACTTTGAAGGTGCATGACTCTCTCTCTCTCTCTCTCTCACGTGTAAGATAAAGACAAGGTTTTCTGCACCTGAAAAATGGATTCAAGCACAAAAATCCGGAGCTTTGCTGGCATGCAGGGAGCAACAGCCCGGGTCTCCTGAGGATGTCTGGTCAACTGAGGTAGCAGCAGTTAGAATCCCATGAGCATAAGACCATTATATTCTTCAGCAGAAAAAGAAAGAAAGAAAGAAAGACCTAATAAACAAAAACTATTAGGCTTTATTTCGAAGGTTTTCTTCTTCACCCAATACAGGCAAAATTGATGGGGTCAAATTATAGAGATCATCGCATTTTAGCCTAATATCACATTGGAGGCCAGTTTAGTGCCCCTTTTTTGTGTGCCTAGACACATATAGAAGATGGTTAAAGATAATTTCCAAGAGTTGTCAATCGGGGATTAATGGATCCGACCATCTTCTTATTTGGGAAATTTATAAACTAAGAGGACTTAACATGGAAATTATAGTTGGAGATGACGAAATTAAATTTCCCCTCCCTGGTGGGTGATGCTACCATTGCCGTGCGATTTTTCTTTTGCAAATATTTACTATAATTTTAAAAAGTTATTGTCTTTTACCTTTCTGTATGGAAAAAAATTTTTTTACGGCTCACTCCTAAATCTAAATTTGCGAGTCCACCGGCTGCCGTACCTTTCTTCTGACTTTCGTTTGACCTTGCCGTTAAATTACATTAATATGCTCGTTTGCTGTTATGTCCATAGTTAAGATCCACGATATCTTTGCCTGAAAAGATAATTTCATGTGAGGATGAGAATTCCATTGATATATTCTTCCACCTTTTCCGGAAAGAAAGGAAAGAAAAAGGTTTGACAGAGAAAAAAAGAAATTCAACAAAAGAAACCAAAACAGCCTCTGACTCGGTCTGCAGAAAAGTCAGTCTCCCCCATCTCATTACATCTCATGAAAATCATCTCATTTCATCACTCCAACGAGCCTCTCCTTCTTCACCCAACTACTCGTCAGCGATTCCACTTTGGTCCCACCTCTCTCTCTCTCTCTCTCTCTCTCTCTCTCACACACACACACAAAAAGCTCAAAACAGTGTTGCCATTACATCACATATTTACAGACCACCATGAATTTTTACACAAGAATCATCATCTGCCAAGAGAAGCAACAACACCCCCCCCCACACTACTTCTCTCTCTTCCTTCATCGTTTTTATTGATTGCCCAGTAAACAGAGATAGCGAGCAAGAGCGTTCACTTTTTCTAACGAAAACAAGGAAAAAAAGCAAGAACCTTTAAAGCTTTGTTTTTTAGCAGTCAGAGAAAAGAAAATAAAGTCTTGCCCCCTGCACGGAATCCAATACTTTCTGTGTGCATAGATTTCTCCGTTTCGCTGTCCCTGTCTCCCTCTCTCTCACTCGCCACTCTCTCTCTTGGTCTCTGCAATTTTTCTTGACTCTCTCTGCAGCTGCTCTGAAGACTGAACCTACCAACGGCCATTTCAAGACTCTTCTTCTTCTCTCTCTCTCTCTCTCTCTCTCTTTTTTATTTTTGAGGGGGTCAAACGATCGCCGGAAAATCTGTGATAGTCGCCGGTTAAAGTAATTACAGCTCTATTACTTACCCGTGAGCTGTTCTTTCATTATCTATTTTTCCTTAATTAAAGGTTGCGACTTCTGCATTGCATTTTCTTGGGTGGGTCGTGTGATATCATGCTTAAGCTTCTGAAAGGTACTTTATTTTATTTTATTTTTACGATCGCGGTGATGTTATCTGCACTTTCGTGATCAAGCTGTCTCCTTACTTTTGTGGGTTGGAGCCAGACTTTTTTCTTTTTTCTTTTTGTGTGAGTGGATACCTGTTTATCCATATTTTCAGGTCTACTGCATGACATGATTTTTGCTTTAATTTGCTTTTTCCGAGTAAGTTTTTCTTTGTCTCTCTTTTAGGCCGCGATATGGATCGCATGGCTATGGATAGAAGGAAATGGAATGTCATACCATTTTTGCTAGGTTAGAAAGTTAATGCTCCGCTTTAAAGGTACAGAACATCATGTTCCTTATAAGAGGAAAATGAAAATGGTAAGTGAGCGAGGGCGTGAAGTTTTTCTTTAGTTGTAAAACAGAGTTTCAAGCTGCATTTTCCTTTTGTTTTTAACTTTCGTTATTGTCTTCCCAGAATACACTTTGCTGGATGCTCTTGAAAGGTGAGAAATCCATGAATTGGTATACAGAAAAATCAAGAGTAGCCTGCTTCAGTAATGAGGAAGAAGCTGTGCAAGCCAGTGCTTAGTTTTACAGTAATTCTTTTTTTCATTTTTTTTAATTATTATGTATTGTTCTGATCTAGCCTCATCTTGATAATGAAAGTTCATTTGTCAGTATGATCTGATCGATCAAGTTTAGTGTCTTGAGGTTGAAACAAAAATTGATAAAGACAGTGTCAACATATAGTCCTGACATGCCATGGATACGTTTCATGAGAGTTCCAGTTTTTCCTTCAAATGGTTATCTAACATGGCTCCAATCAATAGCTCAACATTTTCTCTCCTGATTTTCTCTCTTTCCTGGGAGATTAATCTTGTGGGACATATGATTATCTTCACAAACAATAATCTTAGTCATAGCATGTTCTGCATTTAAACAATAATTAGGAAGAAGCTGTGCAAGCCAGTTCTTAGTTTTACAGTAATTCTTTTTTTTGTGCATTTTTTTTAATTATTATGTATTGTTCTGATCTAGCCTCATCTTGATAATGAAAGTTCATTTGTCAGTATGATCTGATCGATCATGTTTAGTGTCTTGAGGTTGAAACAAAAATTGATAAAGACAGTGTCAACATATAGTCCTGACATGCCATGGATACGTTTCATGAGAGTTCCAGTTTTTCCTTCAAATGGTTATCTAACATGGCTCCAATCAATAGTTCAACATTTTCTCTCCTGATTTTCTCTCTTTCCTGGGAGATTAATCTTGTGGGACATATGATTATCTTCACAAACAATAATCTTAGTCATAGCATGTTCTGCATTTAAACAATAATTAGGAAGAAGCTGTGCAAGCCAGTTCTTAGTTTTACAGTAATTCTTTTTTTCATTTTTTTTAATTATTATGTATTGTTCTGATCTAGCCTCATCTTGATAATGAAAGTTCATTTGTCAGTATGATCTGATCGATCAAGTTTAGTGTCTTGAGGTTGAAACAAAAATTGATAAAGACAGAGTCAACATATAGTCCTGACATGCCATGGATACGTTTCATGAGAGTTCCAGTTTTTCCTTCAAATGGTTATCTAACATGGCTCCAATCAATAGTTCAACATTTTCTCTCCTGATTTTCTCTCTTTCCTGGGAGATTAATCTTGTGGGACATATGATTATCTTCACAAACAATAATCTTAGTCATAGCATGTTCTGCATTTAAAGGAAAAGAAAGGTAGAGTTATACCGCACGGTGGATCTACTGTTATAGTGGCAGTGGTTGGCCTAGGGATGATGATGACCCAATAATTAATGCACATAAGTTCTACTCTCTCAAGTGTTTTGATGTGCTGGACCTGATGGGGAATCTTTTGGCGATACTTCTCAGGTACATAATTCTTGACCAGCGTTTCGCTGAAAGCTAAAGAAAGCATTTCACTGCTGCAGAGTTATGGGAAGGAGGAGGGATTTATATCAGTCCAAGCATCCATTTAATGCATACCGTAAGCATTGGCTCATTGGCTCTCAATCTCATTTGCTTCTTTCGTTTTGACAAATCTCCTGATTCAAGATTAAAAGCAGATATTTGGCTTCATCCATGCATGATAATTAGTTCTCATTGAAGTGCTGCAATCGAGTCAACTGATTTAGCCAACTTCTGGTACTGCTAGAATTGAAGCAGATGTTGATATGATTGGTTAAATCAGTTGGTTAAGTCAACCTGACGAGGCTGATATGATGGGTTTCCTTATAGTCCTAGACTTTCTCTTAGAATCTTATAGGCAATAAATTGCAAGCGTTTAATTTCTAGTATCCCATGCTTTTCCTGATGTCAGCTTTTGAGGCTTTGTGTGTGGGATCATGGCAACCTGTGGAATCGATAAAAATTAGCCATGGAAGAATGACCATATGCACTGTTGATGACCGGTACACAATCGAGGAAAGTGGACCTTTCGCTAACATACGGATAAAGTCACGTCAAGCAACTTTATCTGACTGTACCTGCTTTTTGAGGCCTGGGGTGGACATATGCGTGCTTTCTCCTAGTGAAAAATCAGATTGCTTCGGAGAACTTCAAGAGCCTGTAAGTTTGCCTGCTTGTTTGGTAGTGTTCTCTCTCTGAGCATTATCGCTTGAAGCTTGTTCTTGCTGCATTTGCATAGTGAGCTCAATGGATTGTTTGTGCATTAGTGCTGTCTCCTTCACTCAAGCAACTAAAAAGGTTTCATTTCAATGTTACTACTATTTAGTACTTTCCCTGAAACATAAATTGATTCATCAGACATGATGACATTCATCCAGATGCAGGGTAGACTAATTGTACTGCTGGTGTTTCTACATTAGTCAATGACACATCTGCTTGATGTTGGAGGGGAAATTGTTATTTCCTAATTACATGTGGTGACTTGTTCAATCTGAAGATAAAAATTATTTTTGTCACCTTTTTCCTCATGGGTGAGCTGCTTCTTTTGTGCTATTTCTGCCATTTGAATACTCATATACAAAAGGCTCAACACAACAAAGCATCCTATTTGAGAGGATTCATATAGTTGACACCACATAAAGGCTTAATTTTGTTGTTGCTGTTGCTACTGTTGTTATGTTTCATCAAGAACATTGGAAATAATGTTTTCCTGACTGGTTTTGGTGCTTTCATAAAAGGTTCTTGTCTCAGACTGAGTCTTACAGCATAACATTGTCTGATCCATGATACAATCAAGTATATCCCCTAATTATGGTCATTCACATAAAATTTTTGATCTTGCTTAACTTGGAAATTCAGAATATCTAGTGAAACGATTCCTTCTTTAAATCTTAAGCATTGTACTTTCTTTTTTAGGGGTGGGTTGATGCACGAATAAGTTCGATTGAGAGGAGGCCTCATGAATCTAGATGCTGCTGTCAGTTCTATGTGAAATTGTACACTTCCAAATGTCCTCTTGGCTCAGAAAAAGGAGTACTTAGTAAAGAGATTACTTTAGTAGGAATAGATGACATCTCTATCTTCCAGAGACTTGATTCTAAACATTTTGAAAGCCAGCTATATCGGTGGACGTATGCCGAGGACTGCTCTTTATTGCAGAGAAGTAAATTGCTACTAGGAAGATTCTTGGCTGACATTTCTTGGTTACTTGTCACATCAGCCTTGAAACAGATCATTTTTAATGTAAGGTCACTGCACAATAAGATTGTCTATGAAATATTTGGTCGTGATGGTAGAGTCTCTTTCAACACTGACAACAACTTGAGAACCTTGAACTTCAAAGTTGAAAACGAAGTTATGCTTCCTATCATAGTCCAGCATGTTCCAACAAAAACAAGTGAGGCAGTTGTTGCTTTTGAAGAACATGAATCTGCACTCGTGCCCTTCTCAGATGTTATGGACTTGAGGCGCTCCAAACGTAGAAATGTTCAGCCAGAGCGTTTCCTCGGGTGTGATGTATCCCAGTTAAACATTTCCTTTCATACTACGGGGCTATACAAGGTTGATAAATGGAACAGTAATGAAGAAGACGAAGAAATGTCTCTACCGCTCTCTGAGCTATTCGGTTTGCGTCCAAAAGGTTCAGTTGAGCATGCAGAGTTTAAGAAAAGGAAGTGGTCCCGCAAAAGGAAAATCACGAGAGATCTTGTTGTGCATGAGAAGTCATTTGAATCAAGGGAGGAAAAACAGGTCATTGGTAAGCGGAAGGACTATCATGCTGAATCAAGCACCAGTAGTCGAAAGGATTACCAAAATCGACTTGCTATTGTTCCTCTGGGTACTGAAAGTGATCCTATTGCCCTAAGCCAATATCATCCACGAGCCAAGATCCCAAAAAATCGTTCACGGGTGAAAGATGAAGATCCGTTGTATTATTCTATGCAAAGTTCATCGGTCGAGCAGGGTAGGAGTTTTCCTGATCTAGAAGATATGGAGTTTGACACAAGATGGGTCGGAAGTCCTCCAGGCAAGAAAATTCAACGGAAAAAGTACCACCAAGTACAGACCAAAAGAGAGTGTCTGACTGAGGAGAGAATCTACGGCCAAAGAACCCTAAGTGCTGGCATGTACAAGGATCTCATAAAGTCTTACATGAAGAGCATTGATTCCACAGTAATAAACAATGAAGAGCCACTTTTGGTAGATCAGTGGAACAGGTTAGCCAGCAGAAACCATTTGGACCGCCGATTTGAGGTGGAAATGCCCTCACCCGTAGAGGAAGTTGAAGACCCCGAATTAGAGATGTTGTGGAGAGAGATGGAGCTGTCCATGACATCATCATACCTTTTTGAGGAGAACGAGGTACATATCTTTCAGTTGTTATCTGGCATCTCTGCCATTTAATGAGGGAATAGTAGGAATAATAAAGGATGCCTTATCACTTGAGAACTACAAACATCACAGTTTCTTTAACATACAATGTTAGATGCACCATCAATACATTTGAGCCTTATTTAGTATGTATCTTTTCAGGGATCGAAAGCTGAATTGTGCAACGAGTATGTGGAAAGAACAATTAATCGCTGCCACCACGAGAATATTCTGGACGAGGAAATTGGGATTTTATGCAGATTGTGTGGTACTGTAATCTCTGAAATAAGGGATATTTCACCAGCATTTGTAAGTCATTGACACTTAATTTCATGTACGGTTTCTTTATTTGCTGCTCCACATCTGGCAGTGCCCTGTCCAAAAATTTTCTAAATGTATCTGGTGGCTATTGCCTTCTATATGGAGCGTTTTAGTGAATTCTTGCACCTCAATCTGTCATTACATGTGATACATCTCTGATTATTTTTCTCGACTATATGTACCTCTAGCTGCCATCGGCAACCTGGACAACAGACCACAAGACAAACAACGAACAGAACCCCGAACACGATCAAGCTGAAGACGAAGGTCTAGATGTCTTCTGCAAGAATGATGCTTCAGACCCAAAAGTAGCAGAAGAAAACGAGAATGTATGGACCCTAATTCCTGAACTTAGGAAAAAATTGCACATCCATCAGAAAAAGGCTTTCGAGTTTCTGTGGCAAAATGTGGCAGGATCGCTGCTACCAGCTAAAATGGACACGTCGGGCAAGAAGACTGGTGGTTGTGTCATATCTCATACCCCTGGAGCTGGAAAGACTTTTCTTATAATTGCATTTCTTGTCAGCTACTTGAAATTGTTTCCAGGCAAACGACCATTGGTTCTTGCCCCAAAGACGACACTGTATACCTGGCATAAAGAATTTGTCAAGTGGGAAATCCCAATACCTGTCTATCTTATCCATGGTCGTCGAAGCTACAGAGTATTCAGGCAAAAAAGTATTTCATTTGCAGGAATGCCAAAACCTGGTCAAGATGTTATGCATGTTTTGGATTGCTTAGAGAAGATACAGAAGTGGCATGCTCATCCCAGCGTGCTTGTCATGGGATATACCTCCTTTTTAACTCTAATGCGAGAAGACTCGAAATTCGCTCACAGAAAACACATGGCTAAGGTATTGAGAGAAAGCCCCGGTATCCTCATTCTAGATGAGGGTCACAACCCCCGAAGTACCAAATCCAGGCTGCGAAAAGTTCTGATGAAAGTCGAGACAGACTTGAGAATATTGCTTTCTGGGACGCTCTTTCAGAATAATTTCTGTGAGTACTTCAATACTCTTTGTTTGGCAAGACCAAAGTTTATCCATGAAGTGTTGAGGGTACTGGATCCAAAGTACAGAAAGAAAAAGAAGAAGAAAGCGCAGAACTTGTTGGAATCTCGAGCGAGGAAGTTCTTCATCGATAATATTGGAAACAAAATCAATTCCAGCAACAATGAAGAAAGGATACAGGGCCTAAACATGCTGAGGACTATGACAAGTGGATTCATTGATAATTATGAAGCCGGAAATTCAGATACTCTTCCTGGTTTACAAAGCTATACTCTATTGATGAACCCAACAGACATACAACAACATGTGCTGTTGAAGCTTCACAGGATTATGTCCAAGTATCACGGATATCCTCTTGAGCTAGAACTTTTGATTACCCTCGGCTCCATACATCCTTGGCTGGTCAAAACTGCTTGCTGTGCCAGCAAATTTTTTAACAGGGAGGAACTGATGCAGCTCGAAAAGCACAAGTTCGATATTAAGAAAGGGTCGAAAGTGAAGTTTGTGCTTAGCCTCGTGTATCGCGTTTTTCAGAAGGAGAAGGTTTTGATCTTTTGCCACAACATTGCCCCCATAAATTTATTTCTCGAACTTTTCGAGAACATTTTTGGGTGGCGCAAGGGAAAAGAAGTTATGGTCCTCACAGGAGACCTAGAGCTTTTTGAGCGAGGGAGAGTGATGGATCAGTTTGAGGAGCCCGGTCATCCCTCGAGAATACTTCTTGCCTCTATAACAGCCTGTGCTGAAGGTATCAGTCTCACTGCAGCTTCCCGGGTGATCTTACTGGATTCTGAGTGGAACCCGTCAAAAACCAAGCAGGCCATTGCACGGGCCTTTCGGCCGGGTCAGCAGAAGATGGTTTATGTGTACCAACTTCTGGCGGCAAACACGCTGGAGGAAGATAAGTATCGGAGGACCACATGGAAAGAATGGGTGTCGAGCATGATTTTTAGTGAGGCATTTGTGGAGGACCCCTCTTGTTGGCAAAGAAACAAGCTTGAGGACGAGATATTGAGAGAAATGGTGGAGGAAGACAAATCAAAATCCATTCATATGATTATGAAGAATGAGAAGGCTTCAACAAACTAATGAAAGGTGAGGTGCTGTAGCTATGTAAATCAAACTTGCCTATGCATCTTTTTATTTCTTTCCTTGGGGAAAAAGTGCTTCCTTGTGAATGGCTTGGAGAAGTAAATGTGTTCATGACGTTGAAGTTGATCTATTTCCATTTAAAACACCCAAATTAGTTAGCGAATCAGAAACTAAACTCTTTGGTTTGGCATTATCTTCATTTCTCCAATCTTTGAGTTTCCACCTTTCCTTTGCTTTCATCATGGCAACCAAGAGAAAAGGGAAATATAGCTTTTTTGAAGTGAACTCCTGTTGTAGTTCGACAATAACAAAATCAGGTGCCCTTTTGATTTCTCTGCTTTAATTTCACTGTCCGTGTATGTCTATATTTAAGTCATCAGCCATTCACATTTTCCTTTTGGTAGCATAACGAATTTTATTATGATTTTCCACTTAGGGTGGTTAGTGTCATTACCATTTCCTGCCATCTGTCATTAGCTACTGCTTTGGTCTCCTCACACATTCTTATTGCTGCAGTGAACAGGTGGGAATAATTACAAATAGATGCTGTTGCTGCTACTAAATTATAATAACCCGCATCAATCATGTATGGATAATCCAGAACAAGAAGAAGAGGCGGAGGGAAAACAAGAGAAGACAATCGAGGGGTTGCTAAAAGGTGTTCGGGCAATCTCTCTGATGAGAGCTAAGCCTTTGGCTGCATCATCGCTGTGCTTTTTAACCTTGTTATTGAGTGGGATAATGACAATGTTGCACAGCGTACGAGTAACGTAAAAAGACTTTGGCAAAAAGTGCAGAGGAGCCCTTCTAGGCCTCAGTTTGGCGTTGAATACTGTTGATCAATTGACTATGGTAGCTTTTGTAATTATCCGTGAGTAATTCAGCCTGTCTAGGGTATTCTATGATGACGAAAGAGGTCTTGAACCTCAGTTCGTTAAATGGATAAACAAGTTGAAAAGGAAATGTTTGCTCGTGCAGCCGCTCTTCCAGGTAAAGTTCACTAGGTAGACTTGTCCTCTATCTGACATTAGAATTAGTGATTTGTGTCAGCATCGTGCTTTCAATTTGTGCAAATTCATGTTAGCGTAGGACACAACGTCCATCTTCATTCTGCGTATTGGATAGTCGAACTCTTGTGGATTCACAGTAAAATCGACTGAAACAGACAAAAGAGACAGGGTTGCATTGGCATTGCATCATCTATTCTCCTCGACATTTGGTGATACAGATTGCGTTCGCGTGTCCTACTCTGTCAAACCCTCATAGACATGCTAAGTTATTGTCTTCCTATGCTTCTCTTTCCTATCTGGGTTAGGAATTTGGTACTGTCTTTTTCCATCCCTTTCTCTAGCCTCCCAAACATAGAGCTGGTGTCTGTATAAATCCAGCCGTTTTATATTTTCACTACAGTTCATCAAAGCTTTCGTTTCCTTTGCCATGGCCGGAGATTTCCCCTTCCATCAGCTTACATGTCCGTCAAACCGCAGACCAGGAGTATCATATTGAGAATTTATTGGGACGAAGCAACGTCAGGCCCAAAAAAGAGAAAAGGATGAAGAAGGCCTGCAATGAGCAATTGGAGGATGTCCCTCCATCTGACCCCACAAAATTGCTCTTTAGCTGTAATTCTGGAGGATCTTTCTCCACTCCGTCACGTTAGGTTTAGGTGGGGGCTTCAACAACTGTGGAGACTGCGGGTAGGAATGGGAATGAAATGTCAGCATCGAGATCATCTGAAAGATTGGACCAGCAGAGCTGACCCATTCCAATCAACTACAAACCACATATAGCAATATAGAATAGCGTTGGTCTAATTAAATCCATTCAAATTTGTTGTATGATATTATTAAAAAGATGAATACCCCTCCCCCTCCCCCTAGAAAATTCTTCAACCAAGCCCTAATTCCAAGTTTTCTTCTTCTTTTTTTTGTTTGGGGGGGGGTCTGTAACCCTAATCCCAAGTTGACAAGTTATAATTGATCTTTTCCACCATGGATTCTCTTATTTCTTTGGCTCATAAGTGACAACCACATTCATTTCCTTGACTTTAGTTGGTATTTTTATTTTGGGAAGATTAGGTAAAAGGGTCAACATGCCTAATTTTTTATGACATATTTTAACCACAGGACAATGATATTATAATTACAGAATCTACTAACGACAATTTAATAATTTTTTTTTTGCTTTTCTCTAGATTTTCGGTCTTATTATTTTCCCTTTTTTTTTGGCCGCCTCTTAGATCCCGCAGGAAGTGATGGATTGCCTATGACCACCTTCAATGTATATGAATTTCGACAATAATTTGAGTCACCAATATCCATTTTCTTCATCCATGTTGAAGTACGTGAGTTTTGTTTTTTGGTTTTTTTCTATCACGGTTAGGCCTAAAATCACGCTAGTACTCTATTACTTTTTATAGGAGTGTACTCTTTTACACCAATATTCTTTAAAGGAATTACATTATAATAATATAGACACGTGTTCTTTTCTAATAGGATTAATATTATAGAAATCCCAAACTAGTATATTTATGACAAATATTTGTTGTTTGTATCCTCATTTGCCCATATAAGCAAGGGGGCCAACAGCTGGATCTCCATCAAAACACCTTTGGTATTGAATTAATACCATAAAAAATCACAAAACTGATACAATTGTAATAAACAATTAGTAAAATCCTAAACTAATACATCAATAAACTATTACGTGCCATCTAACCTAGCAATTTAACAATAAAATTTAACGAAAACTAATTGAGGTAAATTTATCACAAGTGTAACAATTTAGGGTAATTATCAAAGGTGTACTATTTAAATTTTTTGGAAGTAAAAAAATTAATTTTTGGTAAATTTATCAAATGTATACTAATTTGGGGTTTTTTTTATGGCATTAACCATTTTCAATGAGTTTTATTACCAGGCAAGAGTTGATAAAGATCTATAGCCAATAACTCATTTGATGGAGTAATTATGAAGGAATCAATTAATAGTCCAATATCATACACCTTAGAGAATTTTCAGGTTTGAAAGACTGATTAAGTAACTAGATGGATGCATCGACCCACAAAAAAAAAAAAAACTAAATGGATGCGAGAACATAACTTTGGTAGATTACTGAATTCGTCTTTTATCCCAACCTAAAAACTAACTTTTCCAAAATGTCACAAATCAGATGTGGTTTATAAGTGAACGTCATAGAAGGCGGTAATGGATTTGACATCATTGATATCGCAAAAATGGAAAGGAAACTCTAAATACAGACAGCCAAAGTAAATAAAACTTTACGCGGGCAGTCTAAACTACTATTGATTCAAGGATATAACGATTCATTGTCTCATTAACCATCAAATCAAAAGTGGATAGGGCGGATTTAGGGAAAATATGTTTGTGCCGGCACTGTTTGCTAGAATTATTCAAATGAAAATTTGCCCAAGGAAACCAAAGGATTTCTAGGCATAAATGTGAGGACCAAACAAAACGGCAAATTTTTATTCCGTTTGAATTATTCACGGACCACAGGAGGGCTCTTTGCAACTAGCAAAGATAGACGCCAAAGGACGGACGTTGAATGTCTTAATGTCGGGTCAAAATCAACATGAAATGGGTGCCTGCTGCCCATACGGCTGAATTATGAATTTGTCTATGCGACTATACTCTATTCTTTGCAGGGGCCCCAACTACCACCTCTCCTAAAATTTTGGCCTCGTACATAAAATGAAACTCAAATTACACATTTGAAGAAGAAAAAAATGTTAAATTATCGTACCATTTAATTAATTCAATAATAGAAACGCCCCTCTGTTTTTCTGTCTCTTGTAAATCCGTTTAACAATACACTGGATACCAAAATCGATTAGTGTCACGTTCAGTTGTTCGCCGCAAGCCAATGGCTAGTAAGTTACTCGAGAGAAGATAAAAAGTACGCGATGTGGGTTGAGAGGATATGAAAGCGGTTTCAATGGCACTGTGTCTGAAAGTGGCCTGCGGAAGATGAGCTTGGTGGACACGGTCATGACTCGTGATGAGGGAAAGGGAGGGGATCATGTGAAGAAGTAGGTTCCAATCAGTACAGAACTCATCAAGTTGTCTCACCAAACAGGAAAAAGAGAGAGACAGAGAGCAAGAGGGGCAAAAGAACCCGATCAAGTTGATCAAAGTTGGTGGGGTTAGAAATTCGAAGGGAAAGGACAAGTGAGAAGGGTTCGTTCGAAATGGAATCATATGTTAAAAAGCCGTGCAGAAGTTGATTAAACGCAAAGCCAACTACTACTTCAGACAGAGAGAGAGAGAGAGAGAGAGAGAGAGAGAGAGATGAATAGTAGAGTGTGAGTAGAAGGTCAAGTGACCCAACTGGGGACATGCAAACTGAGGCTAACATAAAAGACATCGGGAAAGCTTTCAAAAAACAGAAGAAGCTAGGGCAAATCTCAACATTAAATTTCATTTATCGGATGCACATTATCGATCGCACGAGATGCATGCATGGATACTAGGGTTCTTATGAAAAGTACGTGTTCATGCTCACTTTGTGGCTACAATTATATTATCATAATCTTGATAATTCAATCGAAAAACATAACTTTGTGCATCGCAGCTTTTCAACGTCGCTAAGCAAAAAATTACAAATTGTGTGGGGGACATAACTCGTTTTGTCATCAGTTGGAGACTAAGAACAACCTATGTCTCAACTTGTTACATTATTTCAGCAGGAAACAATGGGCTTATCCTGGCTTAAGGTTCCACGTACGCTCAAAGATAATCCACTTGCCTTTTTTTATTTTTCAGCTTGTGCTAACTTTTGATGGATCAGTGAGACACACAGAAATCAAATCAGCATCTTATTTTTTTATTAAAAAAAATTAAGGTATTAACTATATCAAATTGGTCTTTGAGCCAGCGGTATAATCGGTCAATAAATTGAACACCCAATTAAAGTGACTGTGACTGAAAATATGAATATAAATATAAATAAATATGGCCTTATTGGCAATTTGGTACCTATCCACCGTTCCCAGTTTCTAACCAGTTGCAGTGGGATGTGCTTTTTTTGATCCCTAATTTAGGCTGCACTAAGCCCAAGTGTACATATATTATTCAAATTATAGACTTCAAAAATGCCGGATTGACTTTACTTTTTTCTTTTCCTTTTTCTTTATTCCAAATCTTGAAACTTGTGTATTTTGACTTTTACCTAGACTCCCGAAATTTCATAATAAGCAAATGTCGACGCGTATATTTATGCGGTAATTTTTTTTTATAACTCTCCGAAATCTGAAAAATGTCTTTGTTTATATTTACATGTAGTTATTCATTTTCTGTTTGAGTGTATATAAATGTGTCCGGTTTCGAGGATTAGAAAAAGTTACGGCATTTTTTACCATGGCAACGAAAAGTCGTGACCGCAAGTTGCGTGGTTGAAACTTCAGTCAATTTGTTATCATTAGTAAACAACAAGCAAAAAAGAACTCATGTCCGCAAGACTACGCAAGCAGGGAAGATTTTTCACGAGTTATACTCTTCAACCCTGTCCCGATTTTCTCCAAATAAAACCTTATAAAAAAATTCAGCATTGCAATTACATTTATTTATTAAGAATATTACGTGCACATGTTTTTGCTTTTGCCAAATTTTAGGAGAAAAGGGCCGCTCGCTAGGGTACTAGAAGCTATGGCGGATGGCTTGACCGAGAAAATTTCGATTTTGTTTGACCTGGACATAAACGAGGATGGCTATGTTGCCGGCGTAAGTAGCCTAAACGAACGTGAATATAATAACACCGGACCGGAACATTATCTGGAAAAGCACAGGACCATAAGACAAAATTTTCTCATGCGACACGGTCAAACCCCAAACCTTAATTAGCGGCTTAAAGTACCCTATTCAAAGCTTAGACTATACAATCTCACGATTTACATATTGCTTATGTAAGAGATGATCTCTCTCTCCCTCTGATATTACTTCACATCAAGAAATTCCTAAATGACCCGTAGAAGTGGATGGATCGATGCAATAACATTTGTCGTATTTCTCATAGACTTGTAATATTGTATTAGGGTTTTACGTCATTTTTAGCATTTGCTTGTGTATCTATGTAGAGGTCAAACGATGCTTACGTGAAAATGCTTGTGCTAAATTTTGGTCCATCCCGGAAATGAGGGAGGGCAATCGCCGGCCGAAGAGCGCGGTTAGTAAATGCAAATGCACCGGAAGCATACGCAAGCTCTACTTAGGTTTCATCCACCATATCCCAATAATAAATTAAAAGGTAAAATAAGAGCAGTAGTTGAATAAGAACATATGGGTTTTGAATAATGAACAGGGTGGCAATATGGTAGTTTCGAACGGAGACGGGGACGATTCAAAGGAGCTTAGGTCCAAAAGCAAATATGCAAGTTGACGATCAACTTGCTCTCCGTCCGTCGTAAGCCGATCGATAACGATCAGACAACCCACCACCCCCGCAGCCCTCATTGGCGCTTAATCCTCCAAAGCGCAAAAGCTTTAATTTCGTCTTCTTGCTGGATTTATTTTTATCCCTTTTTATATTCACGGTTGAGGAGCAAAACTAGTGCAAGTGGACAAGAAAGAAAAAAATGAAACTCCTCTTTCTCTCCCTTTCCTCTTTACTTGGCTCCCATAAATACACCTTCATGCATATATTTATCTCTGAAAATCTCATGTATTCATCGTTCTGCTGTAAACCCTAGTCTTTTCTCCGGTCACATAGAGAGAGGAAGCCCGGAAAAGATCGAAGAGATCCGGAGATGCCTTCTTCACTACAGCTACATCGAATCAACCCGTCCCACCCTACCACCGTGATTGCTGGCGTCGCCGTGAACTTCCACAAGCAAATTAAAATAGTCGATGCCGTGAGCCGAGCTGATGGGCTACCTCGCTTCGAGCCGGTGCCGGAATTTGTGGCCCAGTACCACACACACGCGGTCGCCCCGAACCAGTGCTGCTGCTCCGTGGTCCAGACCGTCGACGCGCCTGTCTCCGCCGTGTGGTCCGTGGTCCGCTGCTTCGACAACCCGCAGGCCTACAAGCACTTCCTCAAGAGCTGCCAGGTGATCGACGGCGACGGCGATGTGGGGAGCCTCAGGGAGGTGCACGTGGTGTCGGGCCTCCCGGCAGTTTCGAGCATGGAGAGGCTGGAGATCCTTGATGACGAGCAGCATGTGATGAGTTTTAGCATTGTCGGGGGCGACCATCGGCTTGCGAACTACCGGTCGGTGACCACACTCCACTCCACGTCGGATGGGTCAGGTACGGTGGTGATCGAGTCCTATGTGGTGGATGTGCCTCATGGTAACACTAAGGAAGACACCTGCGTTTTTGTGGATACGATTGTTAGGTGCAACTTGCAGTCTTTGGCGCAGATCTTTGAGAGCTCCGCCAAGAGAAGCCTGCTAAAATAGGCATGATCTTGATCGTCATTTAAAGTTTTAATTGGTGGTCGCTTTGTTTTTGTTTCCGATGCCGGTCGGATACGCAGATCTCGGGTACCCGGCATTGGGAATTTGGTTAGCTTTTTAAGCTATCTCAGGCTGCACATGGTAGAAGAAGATAGAATATCATCGCTTGTTTCTTTTCTTTTTTTCGGTCCTGTGTCAATTTGTTTGTTTCTCTTTCTCTCTCTTTCTCTTTCTCTTTCTCTTTCTCTTTGTAGAATGTTTCTTCAATATAGGTTACCCATAGAAGAAAAGTCGAGAATTCATCCTTTTATATTTTTTTTGTGGACATCATATCGTCTTCTTGCTTTTACTTTTGACTTTTGGGTAATTACTAGGTAGTCTTACTTTTGTAGTTGTTTATGGATTTTAACTGGACGATGTGAATTTTCTTGCAGTCCCTAAGTTTGTACTTTGCTGCCTTCTCTCTACATACGTTATACAAACTCGGGAAAGTCAATAAATCCCTAGTTCTTGCACGAGCACTTGCAACTATTGCATTTACATGGAACGAGCGGAGCTCTTTTGCTTAAAGATAGTGCCAATTGATTACACTCTCAGTGCATTCTGCTAAGTAAAGTAATGAGATTCTCTTGGTGAAGTACCAATAAGCAAAAAAGGGGTTAAGAAATTATGTAGATCTGCAGTTGCAAAATCAATGCGTATGCCAATACATTCAATGACGTCCATAGCAAGAAAGGAAGCTGCGATCCCAGGTCCTACAATAAAGATTAAGCAATTTCAGCATTACATTAACCCATCAGTATACTTCATTATGTAATAATAACTCTTATTTCATGGATAGCATTTGGAGAGTTTAATATGTGCATGCCATGGTTGCTAGCTATTCGAGAGACATGTGAACGGATTTTTTTCTAAAATCGAGAAAATATTGATGTTTCTATTCGGATATCATTCTGTACGAACTGTCAGTTTACACTGATAATATATATAATATAAATCCACCGACTTTCAAAAAGTTAAATGCACGGATCTCGATCATTCCAGATAATTCATTAAAATTAAAAGTTCAGAGCCAACACCATAAACAAAAATCCACGCATTTGAAAAGCCGTACGTCCTTTTAAGTTCTTGGAGCATAAAACGAAAGTGTAAAGCCATGATGGCACGATATTTGTATGAAGTCGGCAATGATATTTCTGTGGGCAGACCCAGGGAAACACAGTCATCAACAGCCGTGGAAGGAGAGAGAAAGAGCTAAAAGCAGCAGCAGCAGCTGCAGAGAGAGGGCCGAAAGGAAAACCCTAGGGAACTTTCTGTGCAAGCGCATGCGAGGCCATGTTGGTGTTTCATTAATGGTGCAAGAAAGAACGCCAGCCTTTTAAAAAATGTCGAATGGGAAGGAAAGGAATCAACATCTTGCATGCAACTTGACCTGTTTATGATAACCCAAGTTGATGTACGAAACAAGAACAACTTGTTGATTTCGCTTTGCCTCCTTTCTGTATTCAATATTCTCTATGTTGGGTTTATGCAAGTGGGGGGCGAGGAGGCTCCCATCAATCGAGTGGTTCCTCGTTTTTCTCGAGCAAGAATAGGACCGATTCCAACCCATCTCTTTTTTTTTTGGGCGCTTCTTAAATGTGTTGACAATTCAACTCTCTTTCTTGTCCAGAGAGGGAAAAGAAAGGAAAACTCACGAAGTTCTAACAAGAGTGATGGTCGGAATCTAATGAAATCTTGTCATTAGTTGGTGATTACTCGGCTGTAGTTTCAACGTGTATCAGAGCATGTTGCGTAGTCGATAACATGAGAAAAATCGATTAGATGGGGAGATGCATGTCCGTCCCCCATATCAGACAGTTTTCCTAAGCTTACTTCTTTTATTGTGTGCTTTAGTAGAAAAGAAAATTGTTATGCTGCTTTAAAATTACTATTCTTACAAGCATACAATTGAATATCAAAAAACTCAAATTTGGCACAGTTGATTGGGGCATGAGAGATTTCCGACTCAAAATGTGGGATTCACTTGTTTGAATCTCACCAACTACATGTAAATAGCTACCTATCAAGGCCAATAGTTTGTATGACTAATTGAGGATCCAAAAAGTCGTAAATCTATTATACAGTACACATTTCCTAAATTTTTTGGCAATTTGTCAATATAGTCCTCCTGGACAATTTTAACTGGAAATCAATTATATAGATGTTGGCCTTTTTACATGACACAACTAATACTAATATGAACAATTTTTTGCAATTTTTTTTTTTAAAAATTGAATTTTTAAAAATTCCTACTTTTTTAATTTCATTTATTTTTTTTCCCTTTCAATATTCATCTTCCTAAAAGAGTTGACAGGAATCATTGGGGCCTTGTCAAGGGTTGTGGCCCTTGCCTGTGGTCGGCAATGATCAATCAACTACTAGCCATGTATATCCCCTATGTTTTTAGGAGAGGCAATAAAAAAGAAAAGAAATGGAAAAAGAATAAAAATTCAAAAAAAAAAAAAAATATATATATATATATATATATATTCATAAATCATCTACATTAGGGTTGGCCGCCTACATGACCGATGCTGACTAGACTGCCACATTAGTTATTTTCTGCCAAACTTGAGCGAAAAGACTAAATCAGCTAATTGTCAAGAGATTCTAGACTAAATTTAGCCAAATTGAAAATTTAGGGATTGAATTGGTTACAATATAATATGTTTAGAACTTTTTAAATAATGTTCCCACTAATTCATGAAATTTGTAAGATATTCATGGATTTTCAAGTAACTAGGTCTCAATTTTCGTGCCCCAATATTATAAAAGAAGAATCTCGAAAATTAATAATCAATCCATTACATGGTATCGATAGCACAAACTCAAAGACCAATCACCAAGTGCCACTTGAGCTAATTAACCCTTTCCCTCGGAGAGAACCAAAAAAAAAGAAGCTGAAAGATAAGTTCATATGTTTTGCCATATTAGGAATATTTTGTATGTCAAAAAGATTGAGTTAGTATATATATAATATTAGCAAATGTGTACCTGCATTGTGCATGTGAGAAATTGATATTTAAAATATTCAGGAAAATCACCGGTCAAGAAATATTTCAATCATTGAATAGTTGAATGAAATTAGTGATGAAAATACATAATACAAAGAAATTTTATGGATATACATGGAAAGAGGAAAAGGTTTCATAATTTAAAATCTTTGTATGAATGTTGTCGCAAGATAGAAAATCTTCCCACCTTAACATTGCTGCACGCGAGGACAATATAAAATCATGTATTTACGCATTTGTTCGCGAACATAATGTTTATAAAATAAATAATTAAGGAAAATTAGGTTGAAGAAAAAATCGACTGTAATCCATTAAAAATCAGAGATTCTTTTTGCTTTATATAATTATTAAGACTATTGAAGCATAGTAGAAGGAAGCACTTTGGGAGCATTTGGTGGAGAGCAGCCTGAAACATCTAATCTCAGGACGGATTTCATTCCTTCTCTTTTTTGCTCTTTTTCTCTATCCCTCTTTCTTTTCTTTTTTTCCGCATACTTTTATTTATAATTTTTATTCACATTTCTTACTTCCAAAAATTTGGATATTTTCAGAAACTTACTTTCCAGCCAGGAACCCATCATTGATGTTCTCGAATCAATTTCTTGAGATCCCGTCGCTTTAAATGTTAGGATTTGCACCGTCCATATATCAAAAGGATAATCCGTTTATTTTGTCTAAGACATAATGAGTGCTTAGTGATTTATACATAGATGTACAAATTCGATTATTAAATAGATACTTAGAACATATCTACATGCTTTGAGGGGCTAACTTAGGTAGATCTAATGGCAAGATCCTACATGGAATAATTGTCCAAAAAGTCTTAAATCTATTGTACAATAATCAATTTAGTCTTAGACCTTTCAATTATGATAATTTAATCATAAACCTATTACTTAGATATTTGGCCAATACATTAGGAAATCGTTAAAAGGTTAAAAATTAAATTGGTCAATTAATAAAATGTTAAGAACTAAATTGGCACAATTGAAAGTTTAGAACTAAATTAGTATTTATACAATAAGTTAATACTTTTGGGAAAATTTTCCCATTCTACGTGACCATATTTCCGAAGATACCATGATATACGTAATCTCCATTGAAACGCATCTATTGGAAATATTTGGACTCGTGATTTCCGTGCTAGTATATACGAGAGCCAGAGAAACATCCATCTCTTAGCACTCCCTAATATTCCAATTGGCGGTATAAGGAAGAAGTGATCGATTTGCAATCTCTTAGCGAAGTCCACTTCGATCCCCCAATTGAACCGTGGGATGATCCAAAAGGTACATTCAACAAAGCACAAGAGATTGGACTTCACGTTTTGGTCTATTAGGCCGAGCAAGGCCCATTCCCAAAAAAAAATATAAAAAAGAATAGCAAAACGTAAAAATTAAAAAATTAAAACTTATTTTGGAACTCGTGAGTCGTGACCTCCTACCATATCGTAAAAAATAAATTCAATACTTTCAAAAAAGTTCAAACTTTATACACGAAAGCCAATTGCTAGCCCTTCCGTTCCTTTGTACATAGTAAATTCCCAGATAAAGAAGGAAGGAAGGAGATCACATTCATTTGATTACAAAACCCCATTTTGCAGGCACTTCCCATGATCATCATGGGTAAAAGAGCTTTGTGAAGAGAAGCTCGTTCCAAGTATCTTGAAGGCCCGGCAAGCACCAGTGGACGCAGTCGGCATAGCTCGCCGGGTTGGCCTGCTGCTCGGCCGTGAGCGGATTCCACTGCTTCTTGTAGATGGAGGTGTGCGCGTCTCTGCGGTAGCTGGAGAGCTGGGTGATGTTGAGGAGCGTGATGGGGACCTTGGTCTTGCTGAACACCTCCCCGATCACCCGCATCACGCTCTTCCGGCAGTCCGAGCCCCAGTAGTTGGGGTCCTCGATCATCGTCGTCTGGTTGTAGCAGTTGCCACCCGGTTCAGCGCCCCAGTCGATGCTCCTGCATGCCACCACGTTTAACAGATTCATCGTTACATACTACAGAAAAATGCGTCAGTCATGTGTTTGGTGCAGAATCAATACAGATTCCATTTAGTTCGTATTGAGTTTGTATTTATGTTGAATCGAAATCAATTAGCCAAATGCAATGGAAGAAGATAAGGAATTAGAACTCACTTTTGATGTGAAGGTGACATGCTAACAAAGAAGACCCTTGTCTTCTTCGGGTCCATATTCCTTTTAGTCCATCTCAACATGCTCTTCAGTCCCATTCTGTAAGCATCCTCTGTTGACAGCTCCACCACCTTCTTCACCTCATCCTCAAATGAACCTTTCCTACAGAAAAGTAGTAGTAAAGCCACAATTAGATCTCCCATTTCAATCTGATTGGTTTCCAAGGAAAGTTAAAAGAACAAGAAGCAAAGTCGAGACACATCAGACGAGAGACGTAGAGAAATTACAAGACTTTCATCTCCAAGCCGGTCATCCACCATAGGTAGCTATTGAAGACCATTATGTCGGTTCCTTTCCAATGCTTCCCGTGCTTGTTGATCGACCCTTTTCTCACGATCCGATCAGATATCCTGTGAACTATCGCGTCGTCCGAATTCGACTCCAGAAGAAACGGCGCCCAGTAGAACTCGATCGTCGCATTGTAATCCTATAACCGAAAGCAGAAAATATGTCACCACTAAGAACGCGCCTTAATATGAGAACATTATTGATTTTACGTTGGAAATTCGCAGAACTAGTTTCTCGCCTTGGCAGTGAAAACAGTGAGGGAACCAAACGTTTCCATTGATTTGGCGCCTTCGGGGATGAGTCTATGGAGAAGACAAACCATGGACACAAACTGTCCCCTATTTAGCGAATCTCCGACGAACATCATCCTCTTCCCTCTCAGCGTCTCGAGCATTAGCGTGGCATTAAAGCTGCAATCATTATTTTCGTGACAGAGTCGTGAAATTCAATCCTGGGGATCACAAAATTATAGTGGACACTTCTGTTCAAGAATCAAGTGATCTCAACCGTCGCATGATGTAGTACCACATTAGACAAGTTGCAATCAATGCCTAAGACCTTGGCCTGGACGACAATTCATCGAGTTTATGCGGGAAAACTCCAGGGCTAAAAGATTCCCAAAATGCAAAAGTCGAGGCCTCAAGAAAATCAAGACTTTCTTTCCTTATAAGCGAGGACTTTGATCCTCTCAAAGCGATCGAAACAATTAAGCAAAAAGATGGAAATATTATGTTAAAAAAAATAAAACAGGAGATGCCTCGACGTTCCATGATTCTCACCAAATTGTAAGGGGAATTCATGTAAAATATTCTCGTGATATGCAGAAAAGGTTAAACAATTAAGAAAGTAGGAAGTATGTGAAAGTTAAGAAGAAACGGAAATCTGGAGATGTTAAGCGAAGGGAAATGGTCAATTTCATGGGAGACCACTCCTCACATCTTTCCTTTTAGAGTAATATAGATAGGCGGAGTGGAACCAAGCAAAGTCGCCTAACAAATTAATTAGCTAGGAACTGCTAACCAGAATATGATTTGTGGACTATGAACAAATCAAACAAGGTGAGATTGCACCTTCTCGATTAATTATTGTTTAAGTTCCTACGGACTTTTTAGGCATGTATCTTTCGAGTAATGGAATATACCTGGGAAGATTGCAGCCATCAGGTTGCCATCTCCAGAACTGATACTCCTTGTCAGGCCTGCCATGTTCTTGGCAAGTCAACTGAGGCTGAATGTACGGACACTCCGATTCTTGGTAGTGCGGTCGAGTCAACTCGTCCCTCACCCATCTCCCTCTGAATATGTCGCAACCTTCCTCCGTCTTCCCGATGGCGAACGGCAACGGACCCGCCTCACCACTCTTTGTCTCTATTTAGGGGGGGAAAAAAGATTGCCAATACAATTTGTTGAAGAACTTTTTGAACGTAGAATAACTCTTATGCGAGATATATGTTAAACCATGGCATCTAAAAGTTGTGATCCGACCCTGATACCTCAAATGATGCAAAAAGAGATTCAAAAAATGCCACGCTTATAGTCAGAATGAACTGACCACCAAATCCATGGTGATTGAAATGATCGGGGCTGACGGCAAGCCCAGTTTTTGTATTCCACCTATACTCAAATTCTAAAGAACCTTTTGATACTTGCAACTAGGGGAATTAATATATCGATGAAGATGATGAAGTGGTCGAATTCAGTCAGCAAGCGTGTGAACTCACCGGTTGTGGACAGAAGCCAGGTCGAGACGGGGCCGAGCTGGAGCTCTTGGTTGAACATGCACATGAAGTCCTCGCCATAAAGGACCGCGACGAAGAGGATGAAGGCTAATAACGTGAAGAGGTACGGAGAGAGACGTGCTTTTCTCGGAACAGAAGGAGACGGAGACGGAGATAAAGAGAAGGGTGGCTTCATCATCTCGGTCGTGCCTCCCTCAGGCTGTGTCAGGAAAGCTTCTATTCAAATAGAGCTGCGGCTGATGAGTGGGTCACATGCTTATTGCTCGGGATTTTGAATGAGTATTGGCATGACACAAGCAACGTCTGCCCTGGAAATTCATGAGAAAAGTCAAAGGGTAATGTTGACTCGACGTGGGTAGAGTTAAATCTCTAAGGTTGATTATCTGGGAATTGAACTAGGGTCAGAGGTTTTTCCAGTCATCAAGGGTTATAATGGAGAGGTTAAGTAAATCTCAACATCGAGTTCACAGTTTCTCGCTATAAAAGAAATCTTTCCACTGAACCATGCTCTCATAAAATGATTAGCCCTACTTTTATTACCATAGCTTATATTTATAGCTGAAATAATATATGCTTTTAATCGAGTAGATGACAGGTGAAGTGGAATAAAAAGTTAGCACCAAAAAGAGGAGGGCGTGATGAAGAAGAATAGTACTGACCATCGAGCTAAAAGGAAAGCCATGATGTCGCTTGACTGCTAAGGCAAGGTCACCCGGAAAGATTACCCATCATTATCATTACTCTAGATGCAACTTATGTAAATACAAACGTGTGATGTTTAAATAAAGACGAAAGGCTTTGGGACAAGCTAGGGTTTTTTAATTATACAATCTTTTTTAGAGGTTTTAGGTGAAGGAAATCCAAAACATTTTGGTGATGTTTCAGCATTAATATGGTTGGCCACTCTTTAACTTGCTTCCTCGCTCCAATAGTCATTCGCGATAGTCAATGTTCAGCTCTCAAGCCACGTATATTTAAATAGGCTTAATAGTGAGATATCAACCAAAATCATAGCCTAGAAGTCATGATGTTGACATTAATAAAATAATTAATAATGCACCTTGAATCTTCAATTGATTCATGGTATCATTAGAAGCTCTTTAATCTTTTCAATGGTGCCTGGTTTGTTTTGCTAATGAGTGGTTGCACATTCATGATCGACAAATTCTAATGATGGGCCTCCGTCTCACACAATCGACTGGTGAGATTTAGGCTGATTTTGTTTCTCTTTCGTTCACATAATCTTTTTGGTTGTTGGGTTTTCATTGTGCTCAACTACAAATGGGGAAAAGTATATAAAAAGCTACAAACATATTGCACTTATGCCAATATAATTATTAACTTTTTAAATATATATCGATATAGTTCGAAACATTTTCACAATTTGCCAATTAAATCATTCCGGCAAATTTTGAACAAAAATCACTAATGTGGATATTGTCCGTCTTATGCATTCATGGCACGATTGGCCTAAAGTGGATAATCCTTACAATTTCTATAAAAAAATGAAATTTTTAAATTTTTTTCTTTCCTTTTGTTTTGTTTCATTTTGGCAAGCCCTCACCAGCATTGGCAAGAGCCATGGCCCTCGTTGGTTGCCAAGGCCTCTCCCAGATCTTGGAGAGGGCCACCCTGCCCATGGTGGCCTCACCAAGGCCATCACAGCCTCGGGAAGGCTGCTTCACCCACTGCCTGAGGCCAAGATGGTGCCTCATCTAGGGCCATCACGACGCTCGTCCACGGCCAACGAGGCTCCACCGGCTCTTGCCCAGTGGTTGGCAACCTTTGCTAGCCAAAATGAAAGGGAAAAAAAAAGTTACCATTAACTAGAATGCCATGTAATAATCAACAAACCTTGTAATTAATAGCTTCCTAATCTAGATTAAAATTTCTCATTTGTCTTCCTTGGTGTTATTGTAGTGTTCTCTAATGTCTGGGGTAATATATGTGTGTGTGAACGAACTGAATGATAATAAATATTGACAACACTCACCACGATAAAAGAAAAGTACAACACTCAGATCCATTAAATTATAAGAGAAATATAAATATCCTTATCTATCATCCTCCAATCGGATGAAAAAGCATGTGTAAGAAGCGTTGATGGTTGATGATGAACCGAGACCGACTCAATCAAAATGTGTTGTTATTATGGTCTCACATAGGTGATTCCATTTCGGTCGGGACTCGTGATGAGCGATGGTGTTTAATTATGCATGGACTCAACCCAAAATTAAAAAAATAAAAAAATTAGACATGCTTGCTGTGACCGGTGCCTCCAGATTTGGATCGATGAAAAGAGCACAATGCTCCTTTATATGAATCGAAAGAAAATGGGAAATTACTTGCATTGACGTGGATTTTCTGAATCTAATCGATCGTGTGTGAGATTCACAAAATTAATAACTGTGATCCACTCAGCCCGATGGACCCGAATCCAAGGAAGGAGTTCCCCACAAAATGAGATCCAACCCTAAACGAGCAAAACCTCAAGCTTCTATTATCCAATTGCATGTGCTAATATGAGTTTACCAAATGGACAATCTACCTGAATTTTCTGTAAATAAAATTTTTCTCCCTCTCATCATACCAAAAATAATCCAATATTCTCCAAAACTAACATGGGACCAACCTCCCCCTACCCACAACAACAACAAAAAAAATCGAACTTATATACTTTACATCAAATTCCACATGTACTCCTTCCATATAAATCTCCCCAAAAGACGAACTATACATAAAACCCTTTCCACCCCTCGTTTCCAACTCCTGGCATCATCAAGGGTAAAAGAGCCTTGTGAAGAGAAGCTCGTTCCAAGTGTCTTGAAGGCCAGGCAAGCACCAGTGGACGCAATCGGCATAGCTCACCGGGTTGGCCATCTGCTCCGGAGTGAGTGGATTCCACTGCTTCTTGTGGATGGAGGTGTGCGCGTCCTTGCGGTAGCTCGAGAGCTGAGTGATGTTGAGGAGGGTGATGGGGACTTCGGCCTTGCTGAACACTTCTCCAATCACCCGCATTATGCTTTTCGAGCAATCCGGGCCCCAGTAGTTCGGATCCTCGATCATCACTGTCTCGTTGTAGCAGTTGCCTCCTGGTGCGCCGCCCCATTCGATGCTCCTATGATTACACGTTATTTTAAGAATTAAATGCATGAAACAAAATTTTTAGGATTCGAGCGAATTATAGTGACAATGACAAGTTTTAAGACTCTTAATATAATTATCTCAAAAATTGAAAGAATTGAGGGAAAGTATAGAAACCTGCCTCACTTTTAACCTAATGATCACTTACATATCTATTTTTTAAAGTACAATTGACATACCTCTAAACAGAACCCCATATTGAAATGACCAAATTGTATCTCCTTGCAAACTCATTTTAGCATCTTGATTATAATTTGGGCAGTTTGGTTTTTAGTTTGTTTTGAGTGTTCTCGGATGGGTGTTTATGATTTGAGGATAGGTATGTTTAAGAAAATGCATTTGAGTAGATAGGGACATAAGGATAATAGTTAAGAAGGTGTAGAGTTGTCTCCAAAGGTAAATTCAATTATGTATTTGATATTTTCAAAAGTGGAGGTATGTAAGTAGTCATCCGGTGAAATGTGTGGCATATTTTTCTGGTTTTTTTTCCAAGAATTAGTGGAAATATATAGGGAATTAGAACTCACTTTGTATGTAAAGGTGACATGGTAACAAAGAAGACCCTTGTTTTCTTGGGGTCCATGTTCTTTTGAGCCCATCTCACCATGCTTTTCAACGCTATTCTGTAGGCATCCTCAGTCGACAGCTCCACAAAGTCCTTCACTTCATCATCAAATGAACCTTTTCTGCAAAAAGAGGATAAAAAAGGCCAATTAGATCACTTATATATATGTCAAAATCAGGAAGAACTAGGACAAACCCTGATGCAAAAGAGAGAAATTACAGGACTTTCATCTTCATGCCGGTCATCCACCATAGATAGGTATTGAACACTATTATGTCGACTCCTTTCCAGTGTTTCCCATGCTTGTTGATCGAACCTTTTCGCACCATCCTTTCTGGTACTCGGTGCACTATTGCGTTATCTGAATTTGACTCCAGAAGAAATGGCGCCCAATAGAACTCAACTGTTGCATTATAGTCCTGTACATAAGCGAAATGAAAAGGGTAATTGAGCAACAGCTTGATGCATGAATATCACTAGACCTGAATGGATCAGAAGATCTTATGGCCGAAGTGACTATCTATCTTTAGGATAAAATCATCATCACATATTCGGGAGTGAAGCATCCGAAAATCATTTTCTTGTTGAGTACTCCATATCACCATCGACAGCCTTCGGATTAAAGTACTTCCTCGCTGTAGCTTATCAACTCCATCTTAAGTAACTTCTCAGCGTTAAACTCCTCTAATTTCTATCACTAATAGTGTGGCAGGAGAGGGAGGATGCCTTTTCTCACCTTGGCAGTGAAAACTTGGAGGGAACCAAAAGTTTCCATTGATTTAGCACCTTCGGGAATGACTCTCTGGAGAAGACAGACCATTGAAACGAACTGTCCCCTGTTTAAGGAATCTCCAACAAACATCATCCTCTTCCCTCTCAGCATCTCGAGCATCAATGTGGCATTAAAGCTGCACCACGAAATTTCATTCTATCATAAGATCTACAGCCATAAGATCATATGCTGAGATTCTGTTGAAAAGGTGATAATTAACGTGGATAATTCGCATGAAGCTCTAATCTTATTGCGATGATACTTGGATGAACGTTAGACTCCTTATGTCAAATGGTGAAGCTTGCACATGAAAGAATTATGATTTCGGTTTTAAATATCATGGATGTAGTTAGGTCAAATGTACATGCACGGAAATGATCCTTCTGAATCTTTTAAACAAAAAAAAAAAATTGAATTTGACGATGTGGTCTGAATAAGATCTACTGCATGTTGAGGCCAAGTTAGCGTTATAAAGGACTTTGACCCTCGTAGACAGATTCATGACACCCAATCACAAACTTTTCAAGAAGAATAAATAACAAAATCATGCCTAGACGTGCAATGTGGCCAGCTCGTCATGCATAGTCGTCCCTTCTAAGGTCAGACAACAATTTAACGACTAAATAATATCCGATGGGCAAATAATGGAAACCAAATTATTAAATTCGCATGAGAACAAGGTAGTCAAAATGATTACGGTATAATAACCAGCTCAAATGCGCATACGACAAAACTCAATCATGGATAGTACTTTATAAAGTAGATAAATATGTATGTCTCCAAAACTACTACAGCCTTATGCAATGTATAATGAATTAGTGTGACGCAATTATTCAAGAAAAGACCTAAGAAAAGGGGCGATTGATGAGTTACCTGGGAAGAGAGCAGCCGTGAGGTTGCCATCTCCAGAACTGATACTCCTTATCAGGCCTTCCATGAGCTTGGCAAGTCAACTGTGGCTGTATATACGGACACTGCGATTCCTCGTAATGGGGCCGAGTCGACTTGTCCCTCACCCATCTCCCTCTGAATATGTCGCAACCTTCAGCTGCCTCCCCAATTGCAAATGGCAACGCCTCATTATGCTCCTTCTCTGTTTAATTCATCCCGTCGGGAGCATAAGAAGAAAAGAAGTCGTAAGTAGTTTGTTATAAAGCTTTCTTGCGAAAGCGTAAACTACGTGGGGGACATTTATTGACGTGAAGTAGGAGTAAATCCCATAAACAAAAGCAATATGAGAGAAACAAGAAAGATGAGCGAAAACATGCTGCATTAGTGGACTCATTGAAAAAAAAAAAAAAAACTCGACTCTACATACATGTTAAACCACCGAGTAATCACCAAGTAAAGATGATTTAAACTCTCTCATGCTTTGTCAGCACGGTTTAATGACGGAAAACCTTATGCCTCGAGCGACAAAAACATGCGGCCATCATTGAGATGACCCTGATCAAGTATTCTGATCTATAAAAGACTGCTATCTTCCTTTGTTCACTGGCTACGATAACTGAAGGTATGACAGATTGAAAAGACGATGGAGAGGTTGAGTTAGGTCAACAGAAGCGTATGAAAACTCACCAGTTCTTGATAGGGGTCGGGCCAGTTGGAGTTGTTGGCCAAACATGCACAAGTTCTCGCCGTAGAGAACCACAACGAACAGAATGAAGGCTAGCGAGATGAAGAGATATGGGGAAAGAGGAGCTTTTCTCAGAGCAGAAGAAGGTGAAGATGAAGATGATGCTGTGATCAGTGACTTCATTCTCGCGTTCTCTCTCTCAGTCTCTCAGTCTCTCTCTCTCAGTCTCTCTCTCTCTCTCTCTCTCTCTCTCTCCGACGGACAGAGGCAAGGGGGTGAGTTTAATAACATGTGACGTGAGTGTTTGGATAAACGCGGCAATAGTTTATACTGGCGAATGAGGTGGAGGAAATAAAATTAATAAAATAAGGAATTTTGTATTATGGGTGGTTGGTTTCATTTTCTGTTCCTACTCCGTGAGAGTAATGTATAGAATCGATGTGAGGTTGTCGACGCGAGGGAATTTTACTAGTTAAGCTTATGAATTATAAGGTAATTAGGGGAAAAATTACTGAAAAACGTCCAAAATCTATTATGCATATGTCATTTTAGTCATAAATTTATTAATTTGACAAATTTAGTCTTAACAATTTTGATCATTTGCCAATATGGTCCTTCTAGTCCAAATAAATTGCCAACATAGATGATGTTTTCCAATTTTTTAAAATATTTTATATTTTATATTTTTCTTTTCTTTTCTGTTTTTTTCATGGTGACCAACGAGACTCACCAGCCTTATCCGAGGGCAGCCCTCGCTTATGGCAAGTGAGGCCCAGTGATCGGCAGAGGGAAATAAAAAATATATATAATTCAGAAATTTAAAAGCAAAATTCAAAAATACCTAGGTTAGCATGCCACATAAGATGGTTATACGTCCATCTAGTGATTTCCGACAAAAAAGGTAATGATTATATTAGTAAACTGTCAAAAGTGTATAACTAGATTAACATAATCAAAATATTTAAGATTGAATTTATCTACTTACAATATATTTAGGACTTCAAACAATTTTCCCGGCGACTAAGAGGTAAATATATAGTCTCACATAAGTCTCTTATCCGGTTTGCTAAAACCCGAATATAGATTTGTGACGGTAAATTTTAAGTAGCGTTAGTAAATCTCCAAAATCTAAAGTGATTAAAATTGACTGGCTTTTGTTTTCCCAGTCAACCATTAGTAGCTTGCTAACAAAATAATGATTTTAACATTCTCAAATCTACTATCTTCTAGGATATTACCAAGTGCTTTTAGAAATGACAATTGGACTCGTGGATTAGTTAGCTACTTATCAATATAATGATTTTACGACATTCCCATCCAACAGTAGATTGCCAAGTTGCCAGCTATACTGCTTTGCCAACGAGATTTAGAATTTTAATACATCCGCAGATCACAAGAAAACTAAACATAGAACATTACAATGTAACGGGAGCATCAATAATTAGATATCCACCAAACCCTTAATGATGTAGTTGCGATAATGTACAAATAATTAGTTTGAAAATTTTGGAGGACTCCATTTATTTTTGTTGGTTACGAGGTCTGGTGAGTCCCGTAATGAGTGGTTAAACGTTCATAATCAGCTCCTGATTATCATATTTGTCGGGGAGGGCTGTCCACATGTGCTAAGACATGTTGGAATTATAAGATTAGAAGCGTGGCCATTTTATTCAACAATCCCACGAGGCTGCCAACAGAACGGACAGCTTGTAATTAGAGACCATAATATTATTCTCACTTATTCCTGTCCTCCCTACTACTATTTTTATTATTAAATCGATTTGCGATGGTTATGGCTTTTGAATCTTGTCTCTTAAACTATCATGGCGTGCCCTGTTTTTTCCTTTTTTATTGGATTAAAGTAATAGCTTCGGTACGTGCGTATGTTTACGACTTGGACATTTTAACTTTTATTGAATGCCATCAAATCCTCTATCGTTATGGGTTCCATTCCTCTGGGTTTTATTTGTTCATTTGAGTCCTCCAACATTCTTGATTTGTGCAATTGAGAGCTTTCTTTACCCGTTGTAACTGACATTATCAAATTAGGATTTTTTTTTCTTTTTTTCCCAAACTTGTTTCTCACTAATTTCCCACATTCATAATGCCACACCGTTAATTAATTCGACAGCTTAGGAAGAGCAATTGATCAAAGGATTTGATTGCACACATGGAGAGAGTTAGGATTTGATTGCACCAAATATAATCTAGAGGACCAAATCGCATGAATCAAGAAGTTCAGAGGACTTGATTGAATAAAATAAAGACTAGAGTGACCAAAATGAACAAATGCTGAAATTTGGAGAACTAAAATCGTACTTAACCCTGTTTTATATATTGGATGCTTTAGTAACGAACATGCCAAAAGTTGTCAACCTATCAAAATAAAAGAAAAACTAGAAACCATATTCACGCTTTTCCGATAGTGACCATGATCAATCGGGTTCTCAACCTTCTACAATGTAGTATATGGTTTAGCCCATCTTCTCACATGTAATTATAAGAAACAAACACCTCTTTTGATCGATTCTTATTTTTTTCTTTAACTAGCGCACTTTGAATTTTTAAAAAATCATAATTTCTGAAATTTTCAAATATTGCAGAGTATACTCACAAATATATATATCGTGATTTTCTTAAATTTGAATACTTTTGACAGGAAATTCTTACAAAAATAAAATTGTTTATTTTTAGACGTCATTAAACAGACGCCGAGGTTTATGGTTTTGAGGATACGATATGGTACTTCATCTTGTATGTGTCCATGTTGGAAGTGATATATTATAACATCTGGAAGAAGATCACCATTTATCAATCATGTTGGAGAAAATTTGATTGATACTCTGTCCCCTTGAAGATGATCCTTTGGTAGATGGTGGCCTGAAGCTAATATGACAGCAGCATTTGTCATCTCTCAGGGGCTTTACTGAGACAACTGTTTTTGTTCTTCCTGTTTTCAACCGACCAAGAGGATGGAGAAGGCAATTTAACTATGAATAACTACAGAAATATGCAGCTTAACGGATGAGCATGACCGGTGGAGGCAAGCAGTAGTGGAAACAAGTCAAATCATAGCGCAGCCAATTTTCTTTGAAAGAGAAGTTATCGATGATTTTTATAGAGCAAAGTTTCACAATTTATCCTTTTTCAGCCAATTTTGATTCCTATTAACAGATGGACAAAATATAAAGAGTTCAAGCAATCTAACTCTAGGAATGAGTGTTCCGCATCATGAATATGCAGTGACCTGCCTGTCATGTGAAAAACGAACACTCAACTCATACTCATTTGCAGCAGATGCCACTTTGGAGCATTCGATGTCATGCATAAGTAGGCGTTTGTGTGTGCGTGTGCACGTGAGACAGAAACAGATGGACAGAATCGTCAGTCACCAATGCCTCGTCTACTAGTCCAATATGCTACACTCAAGCAACACCACCCAATGACACTTTTAACTTTGTCTTTTAATCCCTCTTCAACAGACAACAACAAGAAAGGAGAATTTTTGTACAAGGTATAGGTATAAATGTTCAGAGGCCAATAACCAAGAAAATGTACCTCAGCTGACTCTTAGAATCCTAGACAAGTGGAACTAGTGAAAGCTAGACCCTAAATTTTCCGTAGTTTATTGAGAAGTAAGAATGGAATATAACGAAGAACATCCACACCTGAAAAGAACATTGAGTCAGCAACGAATTTTCCATCTTCTGAAAATACTTGACATCGTCTGAAAGCAATTTCTTCCATACAGTAATCAAATTCTCAAAGGAAACTCTTACTGGAACCATAACAGCAGCAACCACTCTGTTTGTTTGAGGGGCACATTGTTCGTGAAGCACATGAGATGTGATAATTTGTGGAATTCCAAGCTAGTTTGATCCACACAGCATTCATAATTTTCCCTTTTAAATGTTGAAGAGCCCAAACAAGCTCCTGAGTCCAGTCTCCAGCTGACCTGTTCAAATTTCATAAAACCAGAATCCTTTCCCAGATCGATTTCGAAAATGAGTATTAGAAGAACTCATGCTCTCTTGCTTCAGCTTCTGGCTTGCACAACAGACATTTCTCATCAACAGAGCACCACTTCCTCATTCTATCTCTAGTTTGCTGCCTATCATGAATAACCAGCCCAACAAGAAAAGCATGCTTAGGCACATTTGGTGGAAGCCCGATGAGTCTGGGCCCTGGACCTTACTCATTTGAGGCTTAAGCAGTTTCCAAGCTTCCAGTTGAGTAAACTTCCCATGATAGAGAACTTTTAGTTTTTAAATCTTTTGTTTTTTCTTATCTATGGTAGGTTTAAGTTATGAAATTATAGTTCTTTCTACAATAAGCTAACCTCTCTGGTTTTTCTTCTGTGTATAAATCCTTTTGCTGACATTATTTTCCATAACAACTTCCAGTCTGAACAAATAAAAATTAAGTGAAGTAATCATGCTGTCCAGCCAACTAGCGCACCAGCCATATATCTAGGACATACTGCATTTCTCTTTGAAAGTTCAGCCATATATCTAGGACATACTGCATTTCTCTTTGAAAGTTCTTTCTTGTTTTGATCAATACATCTGTCCCCTAGTTTAGTTTCGGTCCCTATGTTTTGAATATTGTCATTGTTATGGAATTTTGATCTTTTTTGGATGCTTCGCCTAATGAGACAGTGGACAAGGTTGCCGGTTGACAGGGCTATGTAGTGTTTTGGTGGTCTCTGTTCATGTGGTTGTGGTCAACATGGAAGGCTGTAATCCTTTGAAAAAAGAAAGCGATGACAATAATGTCAGAATGCGCAACACAAGTAGAACTGGGAAGAGAGCAGCATATATAGCATGACCCTGGTTGTCCCTTCTCTAGTCAGCTGAAGTTGTTTTGTTGGTGTTGCTTCATGTCACGGAAGGAAAGCGCCAAGTCCTGACTGAAGGAAACAATCATGTCCTGACTAAGGAAAGAATCATGTCCCGACTCTTTCCTCTCGCCATTACGATTGCTATGAAGAATTCCCAGAAAAGAATTTCATGGTTAAATTACTTATTCACAATGTCATCATATTATCATATACGTTTCAGCTCCTGAAGTATAGTAGGAGTTTGATTGAATCACAGAATTGAAAGATCCGTCTATTACCATGGAAGGTGGCCCATAACACCATATGATTTTATATTGCACCAATTTCAGTGGCAGCCTCTTACGAACCTTCTTATATTTTTGTGAGAGGGGGATGAGGGAAATATTATTTTTTTGAGTTTTTCTACTCTCATTTTTGCTCACCTAGACTTCCCAAACAAAGCCTTAAACATGCCCAGAGACTGCTATAGCTTTTGTTTATTAACTTCATCTTGTGAGATCATCCTGAAGATATTAAATGTCACGACCCATGATGTGACCAAGGCTGAATTATAGGTGCACATAAGCTCATTTTTGCATTGAGCCGAAGCAGTCGTCTGGCACTGAAATATTGGCGTGTGGCTACCGGCAGAAAATGAAATGACGAAAGCAAGCTTTGCGAACTTTCGCGGAAAGTGTCCTCTGATCGAAAGATTCCGAAGAAGTCAAGGCCGTTCCGAAGATGGGAACGCAAAGTATGTTGGGGGAGGAGAAGCAGAGACGGATTGGCACCGTGCGCTTTAATCGAATGGAAAGGGACAGAGCCACGGTACATCGTGCGGCGCGTGAATGGTGGGTGAATCGAAGTCAAATCGTTGCCCCCTGCAAATGCCTTTTTAAGTCGACCCTTTACCAAGTCAAGAGACTGCCGCGAGAGCAACGCACGGCAAGAGCATATAAAGACGGACAAGGACACCGCCCACCCATGTTCCCTCTTCGATTCTTGATCCGCTTCCTCCGCACCGTCGTCCGAAGATTCAAGTTCTTCGCTTTCTCTCTCATCATGTCGGAAAGCCTCAAGAACCACGAAGCACATGAAGAGCCGCAGTCCACGGCACAGGACCCTGATCCGTTCAACCCGGTCTTGCCAGCGACCCCCATATCCTACCCGATCAAGACCCTTGAAGAGCTCGAATCTCGCTCCTACTTTGAATCTTTTCACTACCCTTTTAATATCGCCTCTGTTTCTCTTCAGACAGAGCATGGGGGCTTGCCCGACAGGCCAAGGATCCTGGTTTGCCATGATATGGAAGGTGGGTATGTGGATGATAAGTGGGTGCAAGGCGGGGACAACCCGGACGCTTATGCAATATGGCATTGGTACCTCATGGATGTCTTCGTCTACTTCTCTCATAAACTTGTCGCGCTGCCTCCTCCTTGTTGGACTAATACTGCCCACAGACATGGCGTTCGGGTAATAATACTTTGTTTAATTGCTGATGTTGAGAACATGGTTTTGCGTTGCTTTTGCGGGATGGGATTGTGATGAGGTCGAAAAGAGCTGCCTGTTTCAGTGTCTAGTAAGTTTGGGTAAATGAATGATTGCGATTTGCAAAGAGTTGGACCAATTTGTGTTTCTAAGTGCTTTGTTGTATGAGGACCATAAGGGGAAAAGTTTTAAGATATTTCCACAGAGCTTCGCAGGAGTACATGAGTGAATATCCAATCTAGCTAACCTATACTGTTCAGTTTTTCATTCTATGTCCAGTGAGAATTGGAAGACTCTGCCCCTCCTTAGTCTTCTGGCTTTATATCTAGGCTCTTCCATTGATGAATCCCATGGCACTTGGCATGAGGAGGTTTTGGCAAATGATGATTGTGCTATCTTAACTATTGCCACACTCACAAAAATCTATTCAAAACTTATACTCGTGTGATGTAGATTTTCCTTTTCTTGCCTTGACATAGCTGGTTGGGGGTAAAGAGGTAGGTAAGTGGGAAACCTGCTTATATACTTTACAAATTCTATCAATGGCATTAGGTCTTGGGAACATTCCTTACAGAATGGGAAGAGGGACGACTCACTTGCAACAAGCTGCTTTCAACAAAGGCTTCTGCTCGGATGTATGCTGAGCGTTTGGCAGAACTTGCGGTTGCTTTGGGATTTGATGGATGGCTGGTATGTTGCCCATAAATAAATATGTCTCAGACCAAATACATCTTTCTTTGTCAGTTTTTTGTACTTTAGTTTCATATAGGAAAGGTTGGATGATAGTGCCATGGCATTCGGCAAATCTATATGGTTAATGCATGTAATTTTGATAGAATCATGAAATCTCACTTTGGGAGCACAAAATCTTGGCTTTAATCTGCACTGAGTGTGTGTGTGTGGAGTTTCATCTTTGAGGGGATCGGAGTAGATTAACTAACATTAGAAGATAAATCTCTGCTTTCTTGTAGATATTCTACCAGGGATTCTGCTATGTAGACAGGACTTGTCTGTAGATTATTTTCAGGGAACTATGCCTTTTAAGAGATATCATATCATGTCAACAAGAAAGCGAGGGATAATTGAGTGTCATTGTACCTTCCAACTTATGGTAGAGGGCCAAGAATGGCCTTTCCTTTATGAAGCTGACTCAGTAATCCTTTGTTTACAGATCAACATGGAGGTCAACTTGAAATTAGAACAAATCCCCAATATGCTAGAATTTGTTGGCCATTTGACCCAGACAATGCACTCCACAGTGCCTGGATCTTTAATTATTTGGTCAGTCTTGGAAATCCCTTTTTGCCTTACCTTATACTCCTTTTTATATCCGTTAAAAGGTTATTTATTTATTTTATGCAGGTATGACAGTGTAACCATCAATGGCCATCTTAGCTGGCAAGATCAACTGAACAACTACAATAAACCTTTCTTTGATCTTTGCGATGGCATTTTTGTAAATTACGTATGGCAGGTACACCTCATTCCTTTCTTTTAACTATGAACTATGCATTGTTTTCATCTTGACTTCAGTTGTATAGAAATTCTCGTGTGCATTATGCAGGAAAACTATCCAAGGCTTTCAGCTGCTGTTGCAGGTGATAGGAAGTATGATGTTTACATGGGCATTGATGTATTTGGAAGGAACACTTACGGCGGTGGACAATGGAAGGTATGTAAGATATTACTCTCTACATACACATTGCTTTTTCCTCTTTGTGCCATTGCTTTTTTGAGGCTTACTGTTTTCTACTTTATAAGGCAGAACATTTTCTGTCAGATTCTATTGCCACTTTTAGGGTTTTAAGCTTTAAACATAGTAGATCTCCTCTGAAAATCATAAGTTTCCCTTTAATCTGATTTTTCTTCTGATCATGGAGAATGAGCTAGTCTGTGTAGCAGAAACGAGCTATAAAATTTTAAGGCCTCCTGGCCACGTGATTTTTCTAGAAGGATGAATTAACATATCAAGCAGTTCAAAAGGGCCAAAGGAGATTGAGTAGCTATTAGAGAAAAACTCTGGACCATATTAAGTATGTAATCTCTGAACAGCAGAAAATGACAAGCATTATCATGGTATTCAAATGGAATACATGATGCTGATGAAGCCTCCTATAGCATCTCCCACTTCCTAATTAGACCCCTACTGCATTCTCACTGCTAATTCATGAGTATGGCAAATTAAAAATGTTTATGGTGTTCAGCTTAGAAAAGTTGAACTCATAGTTGTGGAATGCCAGGGACCTTAGTCTTGTTGAATCCGTTTTAGTTCTTCTAGTCTTTGATTCTTCAGTTACCTCATGGGCATTTTCTTGTCTTTTATGAGCTCAACCTCTAAATCCTTCAAAATACCAGATGCATTCTAAATAGTGTAGCAATGGTATTAGCGTGTCATTCAAAAAAGGTTAGGTTGTATTCTGATTTATAGAGTATAATTTGAGGTATTAAATTTAAGTTTTTTGGATATGATCTCTTTGCATGTGTTGTAACCATTGGCTGTGGAAGCATTCTACTACTCAGGACTCGTTTGCTCATATAGGCAAATGTTGCACTAGATGTGCTGAAGAAGGACGAGGTTTCAGCAGCTATATATGCTCCAGGATGGGTGTATGAGAAAAAGCAGCCACCTAATTTTGAGACTGCTCAAAATCAGTATGCTTTCTTCTTCATAATTTCCTTCTAAGCCCTTATAAATTTGCATCAAGCTCAAAGTGCATCAGTTTGTCAATTACAGGTTTAGATGCTAAGTTCTCTCCCAGTTATATGAGTAAATGTTGCTACATCATAGGCTGGAAGCTTCTACTCATAGGTTGAACTTTTCATGATATGAATAGCAACGCACGAGATCTACAAATTATAAGACAACTTTCATTGTCTTTTCTTTCCTTTTCTTTGTCACACTTTGCAATTGGCAGTTGGTGGAGTCTTGTTGAGAACTCATGGGGAGTACTGCAAAGATATCCAAAATCACTACCATTTCACTCCAATTTTGACCAGGTTCGGACTACATTTGACTCATTTCTAGTCTATACATATGCTTGTTGCTACTACACAAATCTTGTTCTGCAATGTCAACTAGAACTCTGCGTGGAATCTAGTGATAGTTTTCCTATGTTAACAATTGATTTGTACAAAAGGGCGCTTTTTTTTCCTGCTCTTTTCTTCAACCTCGGACCATTATAAGTCATTTGATTATAATTGGTTCTAGAAAAGATGCTGTGTGATTTCACTTTCCTTCTAGTATAATCAAAGTTAAGGCATAGCCGATGATACAAAATACCAGCATGCGGCAGGATCCTGGGCTTCATAGCTGATTTATTTTTGTGAAAAAGTTCCTCTACTTTTAAATGATGCAGGGCCGTGGCCATCATTATTCTGTCGATGGCAATCAGGTATCTGAGGCATCTTGGTGTAACATATCTTGCCAAAGTTTTCAGGTACTCCTATGATTTCAGGAGAGTTTTTGAAGTATATGAATTTTCTTTCATGTGAAATTAAAAATAGCTCAGAACAGCGAGATCTTAGATTACTTTAACTTCTAAGTGCTTTAATTGGTATGCTAATCAGCTATTAATTGGGACTATAAGTGATGTCAAGATTGGATTAAGGCAGCAAAAGCAAGACAGTCGAGACTGTAACGTCACAAGGATGGTAATATTCAAAAAGCTGACATATCTGGATCCTGAAATTCTTTCTGAATTCAACTACCCTTGTTAATCATAGGACCATGTTTAAAAGAAGGTCGGTTTAGTTCGGTTGTCCTTTTTATGGCATAGTGGAATCAGTATAACATGGTGCTGTGGCCACTAGGCTAAAATGCCTAAACCAGTTACATCACATGAAAAGCAGCAAGAAAACCTCCATTACGCAGTTGCATTAAGAGGTCCACAGCAGTTTGGTCAAAGGTTGATGGCCTGATTAAAGTTTTAGGACATGGGTATCACCACTGACATCTCAGTCTCACTGTCTGGCTGAAAAAGTGCAAGTTCCAGTTGACTCCTTTAGAATTGGCATGTCCACCAGTATGCTGATGCTTGATACAAGCTCTTGACATTGACTCATGCATCTGTCTTAATGGCTTGACTAATGCACGCTGGAGCAATCTTGTACTATTGTCTTGGAGTCAGGAGATGAATTAGAAAATAGCTGTGAAGTTGTTTAATTCAACTTGCGAGATATGATGTTTCTACACATCAACATAAGCTTGACCCAAAGAACTCGATGACAACTGGAAAATTCGGAATTTGTCTATTGCTGTGATCTGAGTCTGAACTTGATATTGATTCTACTCTTTCCACTGTAGACATTGTAGAAATATGCTTATTTGAGTTGAGTCCTTTGGCCACTGTATATACTGAATTAAACTTGTGCTTCCTTTCTTCTCATGTTCATTTATGTGATTGATATTTTGCAGCCTTTTCTTGAGTTCCGTGGAGATGGTACTGCCAATCCCATTGACGTCAGTGTGAAGTAAGTTCTAATAGTCTTAACAAAAATTTGCCAATAATTTCTGCATGGTTAATTGCTTTGAATGCAAGGGTAGGGCAAATGACAGATGTGCACTTACAGTTAGGTAGTTGTTAACTTTGCAAGTTGCTCCTTGTATTGGAAATCGCTAGTTTACAATGGCAGTTAAGGCTTCATTTATTGATGAAAATAGGTGAATATTGGGCAAGAGGGTCTGGGTATTGGATTGTTATGATGTTCAGGTTGAAATCGAGGATGAGATCTGGATATGTGAATGATAACTTGAAAATCCCCATGGATGCAAGCTTTGGACATTTGACGTATCTTTCTTCTTTCTCATTATTTTCCTTTTTCTAAACTTAGTCACATCTGTTTCACACATTAATCATTACTTTATCATCCTGAGGCATTAAGCATTATATTGCATAAAGCAAACATCCAGTAGAATAATATAAGAGGATCATGACCTTGAATGAAGTGATTGGATGAATACGAAGAGAGCTGATCATTAAAAGAATAATCAAAGATCTTTCTTCTGTTACCCTTCCTTGCTCATCTGTCAATGTCAGGTCTGGTGTGTTACTATAGCTAGAATTTCAATATATTATGTATTAAGAGGGACATTTAATAGAAATTGTGCAAATGTCAAGTTTCAAGGAAGCATCCTTCAGTGGCGGAGGGAATATCACATTTAAAGGAACTCTCGAAGGCAATGCTCATTTCACGACCAGGCTTTTTGAGGCAGAGCTTCCTTTAGGAAATTCACCAATCTACTTCACCTACTCGGTAAGCCATCCCTCTTATCGAAATTCTAGTGCTAAAAGAAGTTTTGTAGCTTTCATCCCCAATAGGAGGTCCAGATAACATTGTGATATTGGTAGTGATTGTGACTGAAAGGAAAAAACCAGTCGGATCTTTTAGTGCCTGAAGCAGCTATGATGATGAGCAAGTTCTCTTCATGTTACAATCGTTTCTGCTTTCACAGGTAAAATCGGAGGGCAGTTCCGTTGTGGGCCTTTCCCTGGAATTTTCCTCAGAAAAGAATGAGAAGAACACTATACTTCTCGCATCCCATGGAAATGCATTAGATACAATGAATCAGTTTGTCAGTAGATTCAGTAAAGTGATTATGCCACATGGGGTTACGAAGCTGGAGAGCTCCCCAGGATGGGTCATACTAGAGAGTAGCATATCAATGGATGGATACACCTTGAAAGGAATCAGCGCATTATGCTACAGGCCATTGAGTGTCACATCTGGATCAGATGACCAATCAGCCGAGTTTTATGCAGTTCTTGGTCACATTACTATCAAGGCTCAGGAACAGAGCTTGTTGCTTCCGCCCTCAAGCGCATGGCTAGTCGATGGTCAAGATATCAAGTGGGCCTCTGAGTCTCAGGGTTCGAAGACCGTCAGCCTCAAGATTACGTGGAAATGGAGAGATGGTAATTCTCCGTACTTCAGTTACAATGTGTATGTAGAGGAAATAACCAAAATGAAAGGTACAGGCCCGGACCAAGTTGTGTCGGAGAATGCACGGAAATACCTCGGAGCAGCACAAGTGAGATCCTTCTACGTGTCCGACCATGTTGTGCCGCCGAGTGTCATGAGTCTCAGATTCATCATCCAAGTATGTGGCATCGACGGGGCTTGTCAGAAGCTGGACGAGTCTCCATCTTTTACTCTTGAGTGTTGAGGCTCTTTCCGCTTCTATCAGACAGCGTATTCATTTTAGATCTCCTCTTTGTTGCGGGAAGGAACGGTTTAATTCGTTACCATGGACCTCAGCCGTCTGATGACTACAAATCGACGGTTTATGATGACGAAATAATATATGAATTCTACGTCCACGTCAGATGCGCTTTTGAGCGTTATAATGACTCATTTGCGATTAGTTGTATCAAATTGAATGTTCATTACCAATAAAAACAATATAATTAGGATGATCCGCCAAGCTCTTAAAGTATGGATCGATTCTGGCTGTGTGAACAATCTATCACAAGGAAGAATGGGAGTGCAATTTGGATTGTTTTCCGACTTTATTTGATCGGGTTGACATAATTTTCACCTTATAATTTATGAAGTGCTAACCCTTTTTCGCCATATCCAAGGCACAAAACATGCTGTCATAATGTTAATGTCAGTTAGAATGCAGTGATTCAAGAAAATCCGTAATTCTAACTAAACTAAGAAAGGCTGTCATTATGCGACTGATTCAGCTCAAGAGCTAGACAAATTAGAGAGGCTCCATGGTCCAGAGACATTGAATTGTCTCAATTACTCTCTGTTTTTAGTCTTTCGATTGGACATATGATGTGACTGTTCCCCCAGTTTTTGTCTCATGGTTTAGACTGATTCTATTTCATAGTACTTCATCATTCTCAGCTGGCAAATGCTAAGAAAGGAATTTTGATATCACAGACCAAATTAGAGGCGACGGCAGAAGATGAATTTGAAGGGCGGTGGGGTCTAATGTTTCATATAAAGGACAAGTATATGGGTAATCTATGTACTAAAAACCAACACCGGCCGAAGTCATGGATATCAGCGTCGACTTTTTCATCTTATTTCTGCTTTGATCAGTTTCATACCATCAAAAAGTAAATGACACAATAACAGATATAGTAACATTATCATTGTCCTTATGGATGGCCAAAGTTGGATCTAGCTTGCCCTTGTGGACTTTGAATCGAGTCGCCTGCTTGTCGGGGGCTCGTACATGACCCTGTTGTGGCCTCGTGGTGAAGATTCAAAGTAGCCAATGAACAGAGATGGAAGGTGGACTTGCCATCCTACTCAAAATGATGATTTAGGGTTTCTTTTTTAACGGTCATTTGTCCCGGTTGGCTTTGAAACTTGATCATGTGACTAATCATGTGCCTTAGCACCTTGTAATCGAACTCCCCATGTTGCAATTAGGGAAAATGACACAAATGATATATGAACTTTGACATAATTTGTAATGTGATTCATAAACTTTTAATTCATTCAATGCGATTAATATAGAATGTTGTCCCTAAACTTCTAATTTATTTTAATGCAATCCCTAAACTTTTGATATATGTTGGATTTAATCCCTATACTATACAAAAATATTCGATATTGCCATCAATCTTAAATTAAAGGAATGGTAATATTTAACATTTTCATATCATTTATTGACTATATTGAACATATAGTAAAAGTCCAACAACCATATTGAACTTATTAAAACTTCAAGGATCACATTATATTAAGCCAAAATATAAGGATTACTTTTTTCATTATCCCTTAGAATTACTATGATTATTGTGTTATAATACTATCAAATCCTCTAATTAGGACATCACGGTATATGCCAGTGCATGGTTGTGAGTCTGCCAGGTAGCACAAATCCCATACAACGTGCAAATTCATTTGCGATGTTGATAATTTATAACTGTGACGACATGGGGAGCAAATATTGACCCTAGGAAAATGAGTGGTTGAGAGGAATCAACCATTTGAACTTCGAAATTACGTTGCAATATTAGGTAATCATTTTTTCCAAACGTTAAGCAGGCGGCCATAATAAGCAAATCACTCAATATGATTCAAAAGGTTGTTTAAAAGCTGTATTCATTAAATGAAGTCAAGCAAGATCACGGGCTTCGTTTAAATAAGTTTATAAACACTTTGTTAGGAGAACAAAAGTGAATGTGGACATGAAGATTCATTTAAAAATGACTCGAGAAAGAAGGAAAAAGGAGGAACGACAAGAAAGGGGAACAAAGAAATTAAAGTGAAGTAGACACGTTATACATAATCAAAAGAAACCAAGATTTCCTTTGGAAGTATTACATTCGACCTCGAGCACTCAAGAGCTAGAGATATAATAAAGAAAATGAAAAGACATATCCCATGTCAATAAAGAAGCAACATCGAGGTTGATTGCTGAAAAAAGGAGAAGGCATGCCTTTGTCTTCTTATGCAACTTTCCATATGACGACTTATCTCTCTTTGTCACCTATTTTCAACTCCCTTTGACACTTGCTTAACCTCTCCAATCACTCCCTCATAATTCCATGTACAAGAGATGCAATTGGTCATGTCAATATGAGCACGTGAACTTGAAAACAAAGCTCCTGATATAATCTTTGGCATGTCACCATACAACCCTAGCTAACCCCAATACGGGAAACGAAGACTTGAGATTATTAAGATGATTATTCTACTATTGACGATATATTAGACTAACCCAATGACTGAATAAATGATTTGAGATGGTGCAAATGTCCTATTGATCATTTACCTAGGGTTCTCCAACTCAATAATGGACAAACGGGGTTAGAATAAAAGTAAGGATCGTTTTCGGGGGTTTCCATGGGACATGCAACTAGGCACTGATCAGAGGCGGCACTTTTGAGTTTCAACGCAGGTCAAACATCTTTTACTGTCCTGTGCAATACTTTTTTGGTTTTTTAACCATAATTGCACGTCATATCGGTTTGAACATTCTATTTTCGATTTTTCTGCTCTGTCTTTTCTCTCATGCGTTAATATTTTAAAGTGGCACGGTTATTGCCTTCATAATTTTTTTTTTTGAAATGCCGACATTTTAACCTTATGTGTTTCACCAACATCTAATTAAATGGATAGTGGATGCTGCACTTTGTCTTAATTCAAACCGAGTATTTCGTTGCTCACCACCTTTGCCCTTGTTGTCAAATCACTCAAGGACCACCATCTCTCTTTTAAAACCTCTTATGATCTCATCCTCTGTGTTTTTCCTGTTTTTTGGAAGACTAATGACACTTGTTTGCGTTTGAAATCCCAGGATTCTTCGACTGCTCTCTAATCTCTCGCCATTGTGCTCAGTTTGCTGAATATAATAATGCAACTTCAATGTCTTGATTTGTCCAGATGTTTGGATCGTCAAAATTCAAAAAGCGTATGTACATAATGCTGATAGATACGTCCATGATAACATGACAGTTTCCAATAGAGCAGATCGAAAGTTGCTTTGCGCAGAGTCATGCACAATATATATATATATATAACCCATCCAACAAGAACATCCAACCATTTTTTTTGCTAAAAACAAAGGATTTTTTATACATGATAGTAAATTTCTAAAAGAGTTTATTAGTATTAAAAATCATTAATAAAAAAAAGCTAGCAATCATCTGATTTTTTATCGGTAACTTATTCATTTTCTCTGATTAAGTTGACAATTAATTTTGAGTTAGCAAATCTCATTTGAAATTGTTGCCTTGCCTTATCAAGAGTGCATCTCTCAGATATGTAAACGTGGAATTGCTTGATTATTTAAAATACAAGTCTCTATTATCTTTGACCAAAAAAGGCTCCTCTTATCATTTACTAATCAGCTCTCATTTGCATTTCTTACCGACGAATTAAACTTACTAATTATTATGTGAAATTATCAAACTTTACATGTGTGACTTTCAAATTTTTATCTCCAGTCTAATTACTAACAAATTTTGGGTGATCGACTTTCGTTTGAACTATTTACCATAGGTCTGAATATAGCAATCAAGAGGGGGCAATTGGTTGACACATATCCAAGTGTGATTTTTCAAATTCTTTTTTGCGCAGGTACAGATTTTCAAAACTTTTACAAGTTGTAGTATTGAATCTTCTGCACAATTGTGTAAGTGCAACAGCGAAAGCAACAATCGTAAGCAAGTAAATAGAAGAGATACGTATAACACTTATCGAGATAAGATTTATAGTGGTTCGGCTTTCCTTCCACTTATTCCGCTTGTTTAGCTCTTGCAGTCCAATCAGACTTTATCTACTAGTACCAACAAGTATGACGAACTGCTTTCCGGCAAGAACCTGTTTCTCCTGCAATTCAACTTCTGCAATACTGGTTCCTTCGCTGTAGCCCCTAAAGCAGAATTAACCATTTCTCTCTGCTGATGCCCCCACAACGATGCTAGAGTCCTCGCACCATCCATTGGCCCCACAGCGGATTTGCAAATCCCTTTGTCTACCATGCTAGGCAAAATCACGATTCAATGTGTTTGCTGAACAAGCAGCTTCTGCAAACTGCTATGATAACTCTTGTATTTCTCTCACTCTCTTCCAAGTGTATACAAAAGAATAACGAGTATTCAAAGAAGTTTCAGAAATTAACATTCGAATAATATTCGCAAGTTTGAGCTCTTGAGAACGAATTTGTATTTGCATGAGTGAAGCTTGAATCGATATTCATTAATTGTTAGAATATTTAAATAATAAACCACGCATTCACCTAACGGCTTAATTTTTTAGAGTAGTTGGTTGTGATCCTACAAAATCTTACGTGATATCAAAACTAGAAGTTCTTAGTTCAAATCTTTCCAGATCTTATTTACCTCCCCGATTAAATTTTCATACTTAACACTAAACAAAAGACCAAACTAAGTATGAGGGGGAGTATTAGAATATTTAAATAATAAACCACGCTTTTATTTAATGGTTTAAATTTTAAGAATAATTAACAGTGATCTCACACAATTTCACAGTATGAATCCCCAATTTCCTTCAATAATATTGTTTCTAATCCACAAAATCAGCTATCGAAAGTTTCTTCCAACTTATTTAGGCGACCCGGCTGCAGAGAACCTTCAACATATGGCTACTTAACTTACGATCTTTGATCAGCAATCCACTCGGTAAATAATGGAACATCTTCGCCAAAGTTGGACCTACTATGATAAATGATATATGGGAACTCTCATCATATGATCTTCTGCAACAGTAACGTAAAACAGGTACGGAAGGAGCTTAAACAGGAATTTACTGACATTTGTTTGGGATGATGGTAGAAACATGGATGGCTCTACTATGTTGACTTACAAAGTGCAAAGCTAATCTGGAATCGTTAATTCAGTCTATCTAATCTCTTCTTCTTGTAATTTTCTCTGACCTCCTAAAACTATTCTACTTAGGTACCGACGCGGAGTAGCATCGGGCGACGGACTATGAAAAAGCTCATCACAACGAATTTCAAATAAAAAAATATGAATTTTGTTTCTTTGTTTGTACCACATGAACTGAGCACTTTCTTCCACTGCCTCCCACGTGAATAAAGTATTATAGCGAGAAGATGTCGGGATCTGCATGTTGACTTGTGACATAGAAAAATGTCTCTGCCTTTTCCCAGAAAGTTCCATATAATTCAAATGATTTGCATATCTTATTTACTATGAAGCTAGAAAATCAAGCTAGTAAAAACTTCTAGCTTGCTTAAGAATCGTTAATAGAGAAGAACGAGAGATTACTTTTCTTATTATAAAAGCGTCGTCAATTTTTCAAATATTTAGTGACCACATCTTAAAGAAGATGACATATCAATCCAAAATATTCATCTCTCGCTACCAAATACAAGTATCAAAGCTATGTTTGTTTGCACAATTACATGTTGGTATCCGAGTTCACACCTTGAACGGTGTGTTTAGTGACACATGATCTAGTTAACACTTTAGTAGTTTTCGAGAGGACATTCTTTCTTTTTCTTTTTTTTTCTATAGACTATGAGTTTTTGGTTTGACAATGTCAAAACCCTACTTTTCTCGGGACCCCACCTAAGGATTTTTGTGTTTACTTAGCTCGCATCTGCGGAGATAAGGAGGGAGAGCGAGGTAGGGGCCGTCTTCCTGTCGATCAAGAATTGACAGTTCGAGTCCTGAAAACATCATCTCTTTTGCCATTTTTACTCCCGGGGGGGATTCATGGATGTAGGGGCCTTTCTCGCCCCTGCGTACTTCGAAGCTTTGCTCGAGTGGTGGAGACATGGCGCACCATTTTCTCTGTCTCTCCGGAAATTGACAGTTCAAGTCCTCGAGTACATCCTCTCTTGCCATTTATATTTATGGAGAACGATTGATGTAGGGGCCTTTCCTAATTTGCTCGAATGGGGAGGTCGCACCATCTGCCTTTCTTTGCTCAACTTTTTGGGTCGCGGAGTGGAGGACTTCCATTATCAGATAGAATAGCACCACCAATGTCTCCTCATGGATAATCTACGCATTTTCCTTTCCTCTTTGTGGTTGCACATTCTTTTAGCTGAGCCTCTTCTTAATCGCAATTATGAATTTCGTAATCATCTTTGTCCAGGACTGATTGCACGTGATGAGAAATGATTGTCTTGGCTGCAAGATTGGATTCGGGGATCATAATTCAAAAAGTCTTAAACCTATTGGACAGCGAGTGATTTCGTTCTTAATCTTTTAATTATACCAATTTAGTCATAAATATTTTGATGATTTACTAATATAGTCCTTTTAGCCAATTTTGATCGAAAATCGCCAATATGGACACATGTTGTATCACATGGAACATTAACGTGAATGATTTTTTAAATTTTTTCTGAATTTTTCATTTTTCCCCTTTTTTTTTTTTCTTTTCTTTTTCTTTCACTTACGACTAGCAACTCACCATAGGTGACAACTAATGAGGGCAACCTCACCCTTGCTAGATTTGGGTGAGGGGAGGCCAGTTTGAGGGCTTCATCACCAAATCGAGCAAGGGCAACCTCATCCCGACAAGGCCAACCCTCTCCCGCCATCATTTATGGGCATCTCTAGCCATTGTTGAGACCAGCCATCGGCAAAAAGGAAAGGCAAAAAAAGAAAACAATTACAAAAATTATCCACATTAAGGCTTGTTACATCACGTAGAATAGTTAACACTAACCTAACTACTTCATCAACGAAGCTAACTATAAAGGCTACATTGGCAAATTTGTAAAAACTTTAGTAATATATTGACATAATTGAAAAGTTTAAAACTAAATTGGTTGTAATAAATTTAGGACTTTTTGGACAATTTTTCCGTTGAATTAGTGAGGTTAAGTCTTGTAACTCCATGAATTGTAACCCATTAGGAAGTTATTTTTGCATAAAGGCCCCCACTATTTGTGGAAACACCCTATTTGATCCTTTGGAAATCAAAACTTCCATGGTAGTTTGCACCTGAAATTTCAGCTAAATTCTCTCCAGTCTCCAAGCACCAAGAACTTCTATGCAATGCGTCGACAGCGTGTTACCAAATATATTTGGACTGTTCAGTTTACTTGGGTTCACTAAGATCTGCTCTGAAATAATAATTTCATAAATGAATTTTCCCAACCACCACCAGCATAGACTAAGATTTGCTCTGAAACCACCACCAAACCATTTGCCACTATTCACACGCTGGATTGTATATACACATATAGACAGGCCGTACAAACACTAATTTTATTTAATCGTTTACTTGTATAACTTGACTTCGAAAATTTGTTTTAGACTTTTAGCAAAGGTACACCGCCCGTATAAAATACTTTATATAAGCAACCATGACATTGGAAACTCTCACCTGTTAATGGAATAAACACACCTACACACGTATCGACGAGGAAACATCGCTCATGTAGTTTTGTTTTTTGCACGGTCGGTGTACCATTTGGAATTATCCATGTGTTTATGGTAGTATGCTATACTAAAACTAGTTACTGAGATGCTCATTTTAGGATCTGTACAATTGCTTGCCTGCTTTCTTCTCACATGCTATCGTTGACGCACTCTGCCTTTGATTGCACTTGTTTCATGAACGACAAAGTTAATGCAAGTTGCGTTTCTGAACTTTCCCCTCTTCTTCGGGGTATCTTAATTAAATTTGTCGACATCGAGTGAAAGTGAGTGGAATGAGAAAAGGACAGCTGCACCGTTTTATATCAGCTGTGGGTCTTGGCTGGTGATTCATGCGCATGAACAGTTGACGACAGACTCGCTAGTGAGAAGATCAAGAAGTACTTCTTCATATTATATCTCGACATCATATGATGCTAAGAGACCACGTCATGCCCGAGAATGCTCTCTCTCTTGAGAGAGCAATCGTGGGTTACATTGCCTGAAGAGGCAGGGGACATGTTCAGGAAGTGGGTGAGGTTGTTTGGTAGGAGGAACGAGGAGGAGGACGACTTGTCGTCATCAGGGACGTCCATCATGCCCGGGAGCTGCGTCGCCGAAGAGTCTTGCTGCATCTGGATGCACAGGATCTCCGCTTGAGCCATCGCGAGCTGCATCTGCAGCTGGGACACCTGGTTCTGCAGGTAGGAAATGACGCCCACGCATCCGTAGACTGGGTCTCGGACCCTCGCGCTCGCTTCGTACACCAGGCTGCTCACCGCGTCGGCCCTCTGATGAACCGGAAGCTCCTGCTTTTTTTTTTTTATATGGCGGATCAAGAGGCAAATCTTCGTTACACAAACATTCGCAAGAATTGATCCGAGATTAGTCAAGGTTCGAAGTCATGTCAATCGGTCAACCATGCTTATTTTCCATCACTGGCCCATTAACAAAAAGGAGCATGTCGATGGCTGCATGTTGTCAAGCGTTAGTTACAGAAAGGAGACTTTCGACCCTGACAAATTTTGAGGCTTTTTTGTAGTCTACTGTTCCTGACAGCAGCACATGTCCCTAGATGTCTATGGCAAACACTATTTTGCAGTTGCATAATTGTTCGTCGTCATGAAAGTCATGGCAAAAGCTTACACATGTTCCTACAGAGCTGAAGTGCAACAAGGTGAGAGAGAGAGAGAGAGAGAGAGAGAGAGAGAGAGAGAGACCTGCAACATCTTGCTAATGTTGCTAGCACCAAAGACCTTGTGAACGATGGCGAACTTGTGGGGGTCGTCGGAAGGGAAGTAAGGAGCGAAGATACAGTCCTTGGCGCACCGGCGCCTCAGCAGCTTGCACGACGCGCACGGCGAGTGCCCACCCATTTCTCTCTCTCTCTCTCTCTCTCTCTCTCTCTCTCTCTCTCTCTCTCTTTCCTATGGGAGATAGATAGATAGACAGACAGATGTTTGAGAGTTGGTGCTTCTGAAGAGGGAAGGCAGCGAGCCAGTCGAGTGGAGATCTGCCTCTTTGCTTAGAAGAGGCACACACGTTAACACACAGAGTATTTGTTAATTCGGGAAGAAGGTAGAGGAAGAGCAGCATACATTTATAGAAAAATGCCGGAGGCCAAAAAGATTGCATGTGGGAGAGCCTAAACTTTCCACCGGTGCTCTTGAAAATGATGGGAGTGAATGGCATTATGGTGCATATGATGACATCATTACCGAAGTGAGGTCGGACTCGAGAGTACCATAATAATAATAATGCATAACTTTTTAAATTTTCTTGAAACCACTAAACGATTCACAAAAAATTACCCAATTCAGTATATTTATTTCTAACTCTAGTACTATATATAGTATGAATCAACTTTTGTATCTTCTTGATTTAGCGTGTTCTTGCTCTCTCTTTTACGTGATTTTTAATGTCGAAAAACAAGATAAATTTACTATTTTCTCGTGGAGTAATGAGGTAAAAACAGTCTGGAAAAAAAAAAAAAAAAAAAAGGAAATTGGTTTCTTGGAAGAATTGCAAGAAAAGATCTTGGAGGGAAAACATCATAGGCTGGAACGCGGCCGCATGGCTACGCCAGAAGACAAACGCAAGTCGTCGCCTACAAATCATCTTCCTCGGCAGTCAGCACCGGCAAACATCGTCGCAGATAATCTTAATCTATTGGCAAATGTTCTTGTCTTGTCTTGTTAGGGAAGGGAAAAGAAGGAGGAGAAAATAAAACTCAAACTTCGAATTTGAGGAGAAGAATCTAAACTGCAGAAGAAGGGGCTCCCGGCGCAAGCGGGGCCGCCCTCTGGAGGCTATCCCCGACACGTGTCGCCCCTGGACGGCTACCTTTGACTGATGCCTCGCCTAGCGAGCTGTGATTGGTTTGGTCTTTTTTCTTTTTTTTTTTTTGGGTTACTCCTTTTTTCTTTTTCTTTTTTTGGCTCCTTTTTGTTTCGTTTTGTCGTCTTTTTTTTTGTTTTGGCTTCTATTTAGTTGCATGGTTTCCACGTCTCTTTTCTCAATTCTTGCATCGGGCATCTTCTATCAGGTCAAATGGTGTGTTTATTTAAATAAAAATTAATTTCACGAATTAAATTTCTGAAATTTCATTTGATTTATTAAAAATGATTTGTCGACAAAAAACCATTTATAGTAAAAGAATATATACATATTTAAGATTGGAAAAAACAAATTCTATAACCTATAAAAGAGACAATATTTTCTCAAAAATGATTTCTGAGAAAATATTTTTATTTATCATGAAATTTTCTCCTGATTAAATACACCCAAAATATTAAAAGGTCTAGATCTTTCCTATATAGTAGTACTTGATTAATTTCTGGAAATGGGACACCCAACCCATTAAGATGAGGACTTCCGGAACATTGGATTCCACTAAAAAATGAATTCATGAGAACATATATCTAGAACTTTGGCCAACCATGGATTGAGACAATAGTTCTCTAACGAACAAACAAATACATGTTTATATAAATTATACCTTCGGAAACTACAAACTACGCCTTGAGAAACAAAACAAAAACAAAGGATGTTACAAAAGAAGTCTAAGGATGACATAGCGATGCTTAAACACAAGCTTCCTAATGAGCTCTTAAAATTCCCACAACTCGATCCTAATCGAGATTTACAATACACGGGCTTTCAACGTAATTTTGCGAATATGCCGGATTTTCCATCTATTCTCTTACCTTGGGCTAAATAGTACGCACTTATGGATTTTTAATTAGATAGTGACATTGGCTTAGCTCGTGCTGTTGTCAAAGTGTTTGTCAAAGATTGGATGCCGATATCGCGCAAGTTGTATGATTAGTCGGTGATGATGACCATAGTGCGAGTGGATGGGACTTGATATGCATGTAGGGTTCTGAATCTTGCTCCGATGCTATTTATGTCGGACTTGGACTTGGACTTCGATTTAAATCACATTATAAAAGACGCGGTTTTGGATGATTGAAAATCCAAACCACAAATAACTTACCCAAATTGAAAACAAACACAAATTCTAACAATTTGATTCGGATTTCTTGAAATTCGAACCATTGACATCCCTAAGTATAAGTCCCGGGTGAATGATGCAAAAGCTTTAATCTTTAATCAGCGACTTAATTAAGTAATGCCTTTATGACCAAATTTAGAAAAAAAAAATTAGAATAATGTCTTGATAGATGCCAAGAAAGAAACCCTCTAAAGCATTAACTAGACCTGACAGGAAATTATGTTTCGAGGGTATTGGAAATATAGTATTCGAAACAATGAAAATGTCGAACTCACTGCTTCATCTTCTTCTTTTTTATCAAAATTCCCTTTTTTTTTAAGTACTGACGATTGCATCTTACAAAACCCCAAGACCTAGCTGCAAACCCTTGGCATTTATTGTCCTTCACATGATTCCAAGCTTATCTTGCAGTCTTCCAAAGTGAGACAGAACCTTGGGACTTGGGAGTGTGTCCATCAGAATCAACATAACTATATAATAGCTCTCTAAACCCATTTTCAACCAAACCAAATAATCAACCGATATCAAAATCGTTACATATTTCGAATGATTAAAGCGATACTGTAACTTATTGATAATCGGCAAACGTAATTTAAGGTATTACGCTATAACTACAACCCATTTTATATCGGCACCATATATGTGAACCGAGCAATTAGCTTCGTTAAATTCTCCATCTGCGAGTGAGAACGACCACGCCCTTGGGTCGATCGAATCGATTCAACAAGCGTTTCTCTTGCGGAATGCCATTACGAATCGTGCGCGCCATGGGTTTGTGTTTTTCGGGTCCATTGCTTGAAAGGGACCAATTCGGCCCAATAGATGGTCCGAGGCCTTGTTGAAATGGGCCGGCACTGATGCCGATGCTGATCCGGGCCCATTTTAGCTTTAACGAACGAAAGGGTGGATAGGCTTATTTCCTTTTTTTTATTACGTATTAGTCTATACTCAAAACGGAGATTACAATAAGGTGCGAGGAGAGAATAAGCATTGGACTTCTTACCCTTCTTTGGTAGGTGAATCATGTTTGATGCGCTTCTCTAGCATACAAACATGTCATTTCACGTGATAACATTTCCGACAATTGCCTTCATATATAAACTCACGCTTAGATTAGGTGGGAACAGGTCTTGATTTTTTGTGAACAGTTCTTGTGCCCGAAAAAAAAGGCAGTTCTTTATTTTTTATTTCATGTGTTGCGACATTTTATGATCTAGGCATGCTCAATGTGGCCAAACATCTTGGCTATGATGTTTCATTTTCGAGCTTTGGGTCTTTACCTTTTCCTTTAAGCTTTAATTTGCCATACCCCGAATCGTTTCGAAATATAACAAATAATCACATCTAAGATTTGCATATCTGCACATATAAGTGATTCTTATATTTAAAAAAAATTCTAAACGATTTTTTTGGGATTCAAATGAAAATTTGCTCCATCCATTAAAAAAAATTGAATAAACTGAAAACGCAAAAAAAAAAAAAAAGGCAAAAAAAAAGGCGCAACGGCCTAATCATGTTGAGTGGACCACCTCCGATTTCGATATTGGGCCCAAAGAATGCGGATATTTGAACTAGATCCCACCAGAACCACCCGCCAGCCACGAGCTCGCCACGCGCCCATCCCCAGCACGCCATCCTGTCCGTCCACGTCCCCATCCATCCGACGGCCCAAAACCCCTCCTCTCCCCTACATCTCTATCCTCTCGTCCTCACCACGAATCCAGTCATTCCTCCTCTTGAAGCTCCTGAAGCTCTCCATTCCTCTCCTCTCTCTCTCTCTTGGAAAGCTCCCAACTTTTGCAGTCTCCATCGTCAATTCTCGCCCCCTTCCGATTCCTCGACCATGTTGCTCCGCGCCGCATCTGCTTTCTCTCTCCTCGGCCATCGCGGAGACAACCTTTCTCCGCCGCTGTCTTCCTCCTCCTCCTCCTCCTCTCCTGCCGCGGCGAACCCGGCGGCGCTTCGGTTCTCGAGTGGTGGAAATGGAGGCTCCCTGGTGGTCTGCGCCAGCAAAGAGTCGAACAGCCGGCCGCTCACCGGCGTCGTGTTCCAGCCCTTCGAGGAAGTGAAGAAGGAACTCGATCTCGTGCCCACCGTGCCTCAGGCCTCGCTCGCCCGCCACAAGTTCGTGGACGAGTGCGAGGCTGCCATTAACGAACAGATCAAGTATGTTTCTTTTCGTATATGAACTTGTGTTGGGTTAATTTGGCTTTCGTTCCTGGGGGTTCTTATCTTTGACGCCCGTCTTTCATGTGTCATTTCAGTGTGGAATACAATGTCTCGTACGTTTACCATGCCATGTATGCCTACTTTGATCGGGATAACGTTGCGCTCAAGGGACTTGCCAAGTAAATCTTTTTCCCCCTCCAATGATTTAAGCATCTAATTTGGAATTTGTCCGCATGGATTCCTTCTGATTCATGGTGTGATGTTATCCTTGATTAGATTTTTCAAGGAGTCGAGCGTGGAGGAGAGAGAGCATGCTGAGAAGCTGATGGAATATCAGGTATTGAAAGTTTTTAGCTTTACACGCTTCTTTACTTGGTTATGTGGTTTGGATAATGTGGACTTTATGATTGTATGGAATAACGTTAGAAAGATGATGACTTTTTGGGTTGCTTTTAATGGTCTAATCCTATAGAACAAGCGAGGTGGAAAGGTAAAGCTGCAATCCATGGTGATGCCCCTTTCCGATTTTGATCATGTGGAGAAGGGCGATGCACTTCATGGTGAGTTTGATGGCCCTCTTCCATTTTTAATGATGGTGGATGATCATCTTGTTTTATAGATTTTCTTGTGATGGTTTGACTTTTTATGTGTATGGATTTGATATCATTTTCTCTTGGATTTGCTTGCAATGAAATTTTGTGTTGATATAGCTTGTGTGATACTTTCTGGGAATTGGGCCGTTCTTTTTACAAGTTTTCACGCAAGTCACAATAAATTTGAAAAATGGAAGTGGCATTGCACGGCTCAAGATTCCACTCCTACATAAATACCCATTACTTGTAGGGGTGTGCAACGGGAACCACCCAACCCGGAACCGCCCAAACCGGACCGGACCGGCCGGTTTTGGGTGGTTCCCATAGCCGATGTCTGGTTCCCGGTTCCCATTTTTGGAACCGGTAGCTAGTCGGTCCGGTTCCCGGTTCCGGGGGAACCGGACCGGACCGGACCGGGCCACCGATAGTTTTTAATATAAATATTTTAAAGTTTCTCAAGAATTCAAAAAAAAAAGAAAAAATTCTTTAGAGTCTTAAGAAAATACAATTATATATAGATTAAAAGGACAAATTAATAAAGCGGTGTATAAACGAAGTGGATTGTCTTTGAGAATGTACTGTAATATTAAAAAAAATTTTACCGAAAAAGAAAATTACCGGTTTCATTGGACCGGACCGGACCGGTCAGTCGGTCCGGTTCCCGGTTCCAGGATCGGCCGGTCCGGTCCATGGTCCTAGAATTTGGGAACCGGTCCTCCCGGTCCGGTTCCCGGTTCCACCTTGGAACCGGACCGGACCGGGAACTGATCACCCCTAATTACTTGACAGCATTTATACAATTTGACTTTCTTACCCTCTGAAATGAAGGGCTACTGATGTTTGAGAATCTTTTAACTTCTTTGCCGAATTCATGTAAATTTGCACTGAGAATGTTTATAGCTGGAAAGCGGCAAATTACGATATATGCCTAAACATGCGTTGATATGTATCTGTTCTGAGAAACATACAATGCAGCGAAAAAGGCTACACATTGATGTAATGCTTATTTTTCCCATGGCTAAGTCTTTTTATCAAGTGTCTTTGGTGTCCTTGCTTATCACCTTTAGTTTGCTTTTGGTGCAAATTGATTGCTATATGTACCTGACTAAATTCATTCTTTTGATTCAGCAATGGAGCTCGCGTTGTCTCTGGAGAAGCTCAATAATGAAAAGCTTCTGAATTTACACAGTGTACGACCCTTGATTTAGTTGGCATTGTATCAGCTCATAAACTCATGATGACTCCTGCTTTCAATTGACTAATCAAAATTTCAACCTCATGGGTATTTTCCTTTTACAAACAGGTGGCTGAGCGTAACCACGATGTACAATTGACAGATTTTGTTGAAAGTGAATTCTTGGCTGAGCAGGTGAGAACACTTTTCCAAATTCCCGCCACATCTAAGTTCTGAACGTGTATGTCATTTCAAACAGTAAGACTAATTTTGCCCCATCTTATGTTTCTGGAAGGTGGAAGCCATAAAAAAGATCTCAGAATATGTTGCTCAACTTAGAAGAGTGGGCAAAGGACATGGTACAATCTCAGACACTGCTTTTTATTCCTCATCAAGTCATTTCATTTCGTATCTTCTCCTGTCCTAGTTTCACTGATGTTATCCAAAATTGGGAATTTTCAGGAGTTTGGCACTTCGATCAGATGCTCCTACGTGAGGAAGAAGCAGTGGCATGATAAGGTTGCGTTCTGGATGTGGCCTCAAGAGAAGGGTGATGCATGGTCCTTTTGTAGTCGTCCATCTTCAGTGGACATTTTTGGGTGGTTTATGAATCTTATGATTTCTCAGATAGTTCTCATATTAAAGATAGACACAGCGCAGCTTTTCTTATAAAACATTTGATACGAATAAAAGGATTTTTGGTTGGTTCTCTGAAATTCTCTGGCTCTTCTTCATTGAAGATTTTCAGAGCGGATTCAGTACAAGCCTTAAGACAAGATAACGAATTACAGAGACACGTGAGGTTGCGATTTCCCTTTAGAATGGAGAATGCAGAGTGGGTTTTCGGTACAGTCGGTGTTGTCATTAGTAGCTTTTTCAATTTGAGGGACCATGACACGTTGGTGGCTAACATTATGCCTGGAGAATCATGGTTCAAGAACCTCAACTTGGCTGTTCCACGTCTTGTTGGGTATAACTTTATGGGGCCAACGTCTTGTCACTGTTCTTCGCCTTGTGGTTGAGGATGTCGATCATGTCTTTGAGATTGCGATCATGTGGATGAGAACCTGGGATGTCGCTGTTCGTCACCTTCCACGTCATGCTTCCTTTGAGTTCTTTTCCCGGTACCCCCTATCGAGGCAAAGATGCGAGATCGACCCGTCTCCTAAAGCCATAACTCGAGTGGGTCTGTCAATTCTAAAAGCATGGCGGAGCAGCAATTGTCTGATCTGCAGCCGAATGATAGCCGACGGGATTCTCATAGCACTCTCGTTGTCGCTTTTGGGCATTGCATGAGCTGCTTGGGAAGAGTGATAAGCGTGGCGCTATGATCTCTGGTCCCACGCTTCTACTCCTCAAATAACTATTTTTGCTGACCAGCTTAACTGGTCTCTGACAATATGAATGGCCCAAGGCCAAAGCAAAGCAATTTAAGCCTGTCATCTTGGCAAGATAGCCCCTTTTTTACTGGCTTGCGGGTTTTCGCTAAGTCGACTGTTTGTATAGATGTCTTAAACACTCGGCGAGAACCTCTTCCCCAGCCGAGAGAAACTCCGTGAGACTGCATGGGAGAAGATCGGCCGGCCTTTGAGTGAATAGTCGAACAAGCCAATCGCAAGTCAGTGCGAACGAAGAGTCGCGATAAGCCCAAGAAGTTAAACCAGCCAAAGGTCCACTAAAGGCACTGTAAGGAGGACCCCAGGGATCATGGGCCGAGAATGTAGAACAAGAACAATTTTTATAAGTTATATATTTTTTATAGGACATCTGAGCAAGAAGCCCGTCTAGCTCAGTTGGTAGAGCGCAAGGCTCTTAACCTTGTGGTCGTGGGTTCGAGCCCCACGGTGGGCGTTGTCTCCTTTTTTTTTTTTTTCTTCGTTTTTTCCTCCTCTCTTTTGCATGTTTTAGTCAAGAGTGAAAGGAGTTCGGTCTACAATGGCAAGCCGGAGGGCGGCACGGTGGTAGTGGTGAATATAGAGGTCAAGAGCATTGATGACATGGGGGTCCATGTGTCTCTCCGAGCTCTCTGGGTGCCGCGTCAACCCCGCATGGTCCTCACCATCGGCCACGACAAGGGCTGCATCGACCTCAGCAAGCGCTGATCTCAAGGTTAGTTTTTCCAGCCGAGACTACACCTTACGTGTTTTTCGCATTCGTGGCAGTCTACCTTCATAGGGATGGAAGCCTGATGGGACCGCTTCCAGCCCAGGACGATGGACCGGGAGATGGCAGCAGCACAGTCGGATGAGCAGGGAGGCAGGGGGATAATGGACCATTTTTGGAGGACCGATTTTGGGACGAGCCAAGGCGTGATGTAAGTGACCGTGATCTTTGAGTGTAGAACTCGGTAAGCCATCGATGGCACGTTCAACTTCTGGACATAAATCCTATGTGTTTAACTAGTCGAATGAATTACATTTTGCACAACCTTACTTAAGGTGTCGAAATACTAATGTACATACAAAGCCGGACCAAATTACATAATTTAACTTATGCTGGAGGCACACATCATCTTCATCTCCGAAACCTGAGTATGACACGACAGCGTGGGATAACGAAGTATGGTCACGACAAGCACGCGCGAGAGAACCACGAATTATCTCCGACGAGCTTGCCGTCGGCAGCTTCCGCCTTCCGGTTGTAGCAGAAGAATTCGTCTCTGTAGCTGTAGCTCTGCTTCGTCTCGGCCTTGCCCGACAGGACGTTGTGATCCTTCACCTCCATCCAGCCCCTCGAGTCCTGCACGTTGCGTTCCAAGCTCGACGTATCCCCGTCGGACCACCTCTCCGTCAGCGCGTGCGAGACGTTGGTCACGAGCACGTACGTGCCCTTCTTAGACCCCGGGAGAGTCGAGGTGATCACGTGAAGTGGGTAGTTCCTCTTGATGAAGGAGCGGGCGAGAGGGACGCGGGCTTCGTTCATGATCCTGATTTCTCTCTTCGCCTTCATCTTCTGCTTAACGAGCTTATAGGTTCCGTTGCCGGCGAAGGTGATCCAGTTCTTGACTTTGTACCCGGTCGACACCATCGTGGTGAAGTTCCCGGCGCTCGACTTCACCCACCCGATAAGCCGCTCCTTCCTCTTCGCCTTCACCTTGAACGATCCGTCGAGCTCTCGGAACTGCGAGTCGCGCTCCACATTGTGCACGGGAGGGCCGTACGCCGCGGACTTGGCTTGAACCGTTTTCGAGCCGTGATCTAGCCAGAGGTGTAGGTTCGCATTGACGAGCCAATACGAAATCCCATTGGCGACCCCGATCGCGAATTCGTGCGGCTCGGAATCCAAAAGATTCCCGAGGAATGGCGTCAGCTCGATGTCGTAGGAAGGAAGGATGAACGCGCCGATGGCGACGATGGGCTCCCAGAAGAGGGGATTGATGCCGCCGGTGAACACGACCGGGAACGGGACCTCCGAGCCGACCAGATTCCCGTCGATCATCACCAGGACCTCCCTGTAAGCTCCGTTGCCACGCCTCGTCGTCAGGTTGTTCTCCCTGATGTACGAATCCGGAGGGTTGGAGTACCAGAACTCGTCGTCCCCGTGGAACGACACGCACAGCTCGAGCACCGCGCGGACCGTGTTCGCCGGGATGGTGATCTTCTTCGAACGCAAGTCCGACGCCCTCTCGATCCAATACCAAGAGCCTCTATCGCCGTCGTCCGACACGGGGTATATCAGATCGGCCGGCGGTGGATTGTGATCCCATGTCGCCGCACCGAGAGTAGCAGAATTGACGCCATCTCGAAGTGCGACTCCACTTTTTCCACCCAATTCCTCCAATCCGAGCCCTAATTTCATGCTCAATCCTCGATCGGAGAGCCGATTCATCGGAATCGGAACCGAAGGTCTACCGCCAACCATCTCAGAAGAGTAGAACAAGAGAGTGACGTTGACGTGGTAGATGCCGGTGAATTCGTCGTTGATGATGTTCTCGAGCATCATGGAGATCTCGATGTCGGAGCGGGAGAGGAGAGAGGAGTACCTGGTGACGTCCTTGCGGACCTTCCAGAAGACGCCGTCGTCGTTGGGCTCGGCGGTGCTGGTGCGGAGGAGCTCGACGCCGCCGAGCCAGAGGGCGGCGATGCGGTCATACTGGTCGCCGCGGGAAGAGGCGGAGAGCTCGAGGGCGACGGAGGACCAGGGGGGAGAGGGGCAGAAGGAGGAGGGCGGGGGCGGGGAGTAGGGGGCGGAGAAGGGAGGGCAGCCGATGGTGTTGGCGAAGGAGTGGGTGACGATGCGGTGGGAGCAGGCCGGCGGGAGGAGGGTGTAGGGGAGGGGGCGGGTGAGCTCGATGTACTGCTGGGGCGAGTGGGAGGCGGAGCGGGCGGAGGAGGAGGGCCCCTTGTGGAAGCGGTCGGGGAATGATGCGGCGGCGGCGGCGGCGAGGAGGAGGAGGAGGAGGGCGGCGGCGGCGGTTGGCGGCGGCATTGTAGCAGGGCTTTACTTCTGTTTGCGGGAGCAACGTTGTTGCTTAGGAAATGGGATGACAGAGGAACGTGACTCCGTACGGACGGACAGGCTTCGATGGGAAGTATGGCGTTTACCTTTTTGGGGGGGAGCCTTGACTCGGGAATGCTTCGATTCTCCTTACTATTATGTATTAGTTTCGCTTTTTTCAGTTTTGGTTGCGAGCTGGAAACTCTTCTTTCCCATCAACATCTCGAATCAAGATAATATCACTCCCACTCTCTTATTCCGTTTTGCTCTTTTTCCCCAATTACAAGTAACATGTCACGTCTGCCTAGGCGCAGGTTCGTAGATGTTGATATGTAGTCCGAGTTAATAAGGTAGATGGAATTCTTTTTTAATAGACATAATATGCACAGTACGTTCAGATTACATTTAGTTAAGCTTTTCCAATGAATTTTGAGCTTCTAAATCCTATAGAAAAAAAAAAAAATTTGGAGGGTTCGGTGAAGAGGTTGGGGACACCGATGGAGACCTCGCATGGCTAAGAAAACTTTGAACTCATTAGCTGGGAATTTGCATGGGAGGTCAGGGATGCCGTCCAAGGGTCAAGCAACGCCGATCGAGGCCTCACGTAGTCAAATTTGAGTTTGAGATGGAGAGATCCCAAGATATAGAACTAAGGAATGAGAATGCAACGATGTGAAAGTAGATAGTCCTCACTGGGATTGCCAAAGTTGCCTAGGTTGCTCTAGGCTGCACAACCCTCAGTGTCGCCTCCCTTGAGTCGCGTGACCCTTTAACACCTCACTTGGGCTCAAGGTGAACAAAGCCTTCCATATGGAGAACATTGAGATGCAAAACAAACAAGACAATGTACAGAGGAGACGATGGAAACATAGATTCCTTACCTAGGCTCTCAACTTTCCCCAATGGACGATGGAGACAATGAAGTGTTCACGTAGACACAAGACACGGAAGGAACAAATATGTGTTTTTTTTTTTTTTCCAATTTTAAGCTATTTTGCAAAAATACACTTTAGCGAAAATGATACTCACTTTGAGCAAATACACTTTGACTCAAAAAAAAAACGTTGTCGAAATGGCTTTCCATCCCCACAAATTGGGGACCGCAATTGAATCAAAGGCAGTTGTATGAGGTTTATTAACGGCCAATGTTTCCTTAATATTAGAAAAGAGAATAGAAAACATCTTACCATTTTGTTCCCTCCATATTCTTTTAGCATACTTTAGATGCTTCTATACATTGTAACTTTTCTCTGTCGCATTACGACATTGTTTACCAAAATGATCAATGCTTCTCTTCGCAAGAGCTATTCCTTTGCTACTTCATTGATGTAGAAGCAGCAGTACAAGCAATTTCTGAAGAAACGGCCCCTCTCCTCAAAAGCAGTTCCTCCATCTCTTGGCATCCCATGGTTCTTGCTATATAGAGCGGCGTCGTCCCGCTCTCGCTCATCGCATTCACGTTTGCACCCTCGTCGATCAGTGCCTCCGCCGTCTCGACGCTGCCGCATTCTGCCGCCAAATGCAAGGGGGTGTGGCCTTCGTTGTCCCGGCACTCGAAGTCCGACCCGAAATCGAGGAGCACGACCACGGCTTCCTTGTGGCCTTTGATGGCCGCCGCATGGAGCGGAGCAAGACCGTATTGGTCACGGTAATTTGTGACTGCGCCGCTGCCCAATAGCGACAATAGCCCCGCTATGTCTCCACGTCTCGCCGCCATTAACACCGCTTCTCCCTGCTTTTGAATTTCTTGTTTCTGAAAGGACGAGACGAGATAAGATGAAATCAGAAGATATAGTACGAATATACGGTAATCAATCGATCGAACGGCTCAGAGGCCACGATCGTCTTATGAAATCAAAGATTTCTACCCGTTGTCCCTTATCAGGAATCAATTGAATGGCTGAACGGCCACGATCATCTCTGATTGTTTTCCCGTGCTGACTCAGCAGCTCCAACGGCCCATGATCCTTCTCGCCCCAAGGACTTCTCCCTTTCCCCACCCGATCATTAGACTCCACAAGCGGGTCGACTTTAAGCCCCGCTTCCACGAGCAGCTTGACCATCCTCGCCGAGTCATCCGACGCCGCCGCGGCGCGGAGTAACGACACCGCATCCTCGAGCGGCAACTCGGCGGCGATCGCCTTCTGCCGCTTGATCAAGCCCCTAGCGGCGTCGACGTCCCCGCGCTCCACGGCATGACGGAGAAGCAACCGGCCCCCGAAGGCGACCTTGAGCTTCACGTCCCGGGTCGGCCGAGACGACAGCCAGGAGCCGACCGAATCGGGGGCCGATCCGGGATCGACCTCCGCGGCCCTGATGAGGAAGCGGTCGGCGGGCGAGCGGGGGAAGGAGGAGGGGAGGTGGGCCTGGGGCTTGAGGACGATCTGGAGGGCGAGGGAGGAGGAGGGAGGGATGAGGCCGCTGGGCGGGTTGACGAGGAACTTGTGAGGGGACGAGGTCTGGACCTTGAAGGCGACGGGGGAGGCGGCGGAGAGGGACGTGAGGAGGACGTTGGCGCGGCACTTGCGGCGGAGGGCGAAGTCGATGACGACCTCGTGGGCCGACACGTCCACCAATTTCTCTTCCAACATCGACGTCGCGCGGAAGAATGGGAAAGGAACCTTCGGCGATCTGGCGAAGGGCGGAATGGCGAGAAAGCGAAACTCAGGCGATACAAAAAGTCGAGCGGATGATGGCGGGGGATACGACAGTGCGGAGGGACGGCACGTGAAATTCTCTTGTCTCGCTGTTTGGGGAGGAGTGCGGGGTGATTCTTGAAATGGCGATTTTTATTTTTTTTTTTTATTTGTGATTTTATTTTATTTTTCGATAGGTGCGATGCGATGTCGTTTTTTGATTGGCGCGAATGGATTTCCAAGGGATGAAACTCCATCGTCTTCGGATGATGTGGGACTGGGGAAGACGGAAAGGACTGCCTAGGAATTTTTCGTTGGCGAGGAGGGGAATCTGTAAAAAGAGTTGAGCGTGATGGGATGAAACGATACGGTGAAGTGTCGATGTCAATGTCGGTGTTCTTGAAAAACTCAAGTCGATGGCGTGTGGCATCCTAAATTTTTGTTTTATCATATGTCGTGTTATATAGAAATAATATCAATGTATGATTCTTTATCTTTTTCACAACCGTACTTTATTGACCGCTTATAACTAGTCTATTTGAACACATCTCTTCATTTTTCACCAAGTATTTTGATTCACATGCCCGTACCAATGATTTTACCCCTAAAATGACATTATTCATGATAGCTTTCGATAAGCTTGAATAATCATAACTACTCAAATAATGCTTCTCCTTTATGCATCTACTCAAAATATCTACTTTAAAACCACTTAAATTAAGCCATTTGCAACATTTTAATTAGGCTGCATCGCCTCTATTATTCAACACAAGTTTTCACCTCGATGTCATCATTTCTTTCTAACACCGGTTAAAATTTTCTTATCCCTTTGTAGCTCGTTAAGTCTTCCGAGTACATCCCCTCTCGAGCATCTAAAACCACAATAAGTATCTGAATTTTCAAGGACCTTTAGATTAGCGTTTTTTTAGAACATAGTGCAAAAAGAAAGTAAGGTTGTATTTTTGTACATAAGGTTTGATGTACATTAGTTGAGGTTAAATTAGTTATTCATTGGAGAATTGAAGTAAACCTTAATTATTTATTCAGTCGAGGTTTAAATTTTATGAAAATTCAAGTTGTGACATTATGCATTTTCTGGGAAGATTGTCAAAAATACCCTAAAACTATTACATTTATGCTAATTTAGTCTTAAACCTTTTAATAGTATTAATTGAGTCTTAAATTTTTTGACTTTGTGCTAATTCAGTCATAAATTTTTTAATGGTGCAAATTCAGTCATAAACATTTTGAACCAGTCAATTTCATCCCAAAAATTTTGGTTTTGATGCCAATTCAAATTTTCCAACTAATTTTGACTAAATACTAAATTGGCACCAAATCAAAACATTTAGACTAAATTGGCATTAATTCAAAATGTTTAGAACTAAATCAGCACTATTAAAATGTTTAGAATTGAATTGGCACAAAATTAAAAAGTTTAGGATTTTTCTAACACTTTTCCCTACATTTTCTTGTAAAGCTGGTTTAGTGTGCACCTCGTTGGTTCTTAGCTCACTAAATTGATCCTAAAGATTAAGTCCAAGCCACATCATAGTCTCGTCGGCTTTTAGCAACTTTTTGATTTTCCCTTTTTAGCATCTACAGTTGGGAAGCTTTTGGTCTTCTGGCTTTTAATATCGCAAATTATGCTTGTCTGCGGATTTTTATTCTGAATTGAAATTACACTTGAAAGAGTGCACATGCGCAACACATCATTTATGATGATGTCTATATGTATCCATAAACTCTTTTTAAATATAATCACGGTTTTTTAGAAGATTTCACAAACTAAATTTTCACAAGGCTCATTTATTAAAATTTCACTAATAATGCGTAAATTATTCTATATCATCATTGTTAAAGCGTAAATTCTATATCATCACTAATAATGTACAGGTTAAAGCGTCATATACCAACTCGACTCACGAGGATCGGAACCGGGTCGGGTCTCCACGCCCATGTCCCGAACTAAAATAAGCAAAGAAAGTCCGAGAGAGTATATTCTCTGAACAAACGTGGGATTCAGCATCGGAGAGGAGAAAAGAGGTCACGAGAAGAAGAGAAGACGCCACGCCCCGCACTCATGAACAGCTCGACTCCACATGCGATCGAACTGTAAACTGATCGAAGCCTTGCGATCCGCCTCACGTGCTTTGACCCGGTCGCATCAGGACGTGCCCTTTTCCGTCTGACAATCCAGCACAGTGATTGTTCTCGGGTTTCGCGAGCACATACGTTTAAAGAAATCCTCCAGCGACAGGGAAAATCATTGTCTACCGGACCGGGTTATCACATGAATTTCATCTGGGCTCCACGTATGGATCTCGAGAAATCGAAAGTTATGATGGCACGACCTGAACCGGGGTCATGAATTCCCTAAAATTACCTACCCATCAAAAAAATCACGAACCTTTGATTATATTTCTTAAATAAAGTGGAAGTTCTAAGTCGAGCGTTAAAGGCAAGAATCATGTCGAGCAGATCTTGCAACCATTCCAAATCCCACTGATGGTCGACCTTCACCTTGCTAGTGAATCAGCAGCTGGAGGGGTTTTGTAAGAATTTTCTTTTAAAATTTTGATTTTTTCACCTTTATTTTTTAGAGTTCGAAAACAAATTTTTATTTGATGTTCAGCACCATAAAATAGCATATAATAAATATATCTCGATGTTCAAAAAGCATTCGCCCTTTTGTTGTACGTTACAATCTTCTCTTATATTTACGTTTCACTATCAATTGAATCTTCTTCTCACGGGACACCTTAATCTAATGACAAAAGACGTTGGAATTATGACATTTCACTACATTTAATATTATTGACCAGTAATCCCTTGCGTCCGTTGCGGTAGGAAATATATGGAAAAAAAATGCTTTCCCTTTACCAACTATGGCTAACGCATGTTTAATGAAAAGCATGATCTAGGACCTATTCCGCTTAACTCGTACCAAAACCAACAATCAAAGCACAACCATCGAGCCCTTCGAAAGAAGAAATTTTCTTCCTAGCCTAGAGTTCGCTCCTAGACCACTTAATCGAGCCGTTTTATGGATAAGTCAATGCAACCATTCCTTTCTAAATAATAAATTTCCTTCTTGGCCTAGAGGCCAATTCTAGGCCACTTGATCAAGTTGTTTTATGAAGAAAAAATAACATAAATAGTCCATAAAATTTTGATTTGTTCAATATAATCCATGAATTGTAGTCAAATGTATAATGTAGTTCTTAAACTTTTAAATTATTCAATATAATTTATGATTTTTTGGTATGTGTTCAATTTAATCTATGAACTATCTAGAATTGTTCAAATGTTCTAGACTTTCGTAGCATGCACACATCAAATTCTCATGATTCTAAAAAATTGAGTAATATTTTTCAACAATAAAAGATTTCTTTCTCTTTTGGGTTAACATCATAAAAAATTCTAAACTAATACATCTGTGATAAATTCACATAAAATTAATTTTTTTACCATGAAAAATTTCAAACTGTACACTAGTGATAAATTTACCCAAAACTAATTTTTTGACCACCTAAAACCTTAGGCTATGCTAAATTTATTCTCTATTAGTTTAAGCTAAATTTGCATATGACAAATGAAGGGTAAAATTTTAAATTGGTACATTCGTTAATTATCATGTATCATCTAACTCAGTAATTTGATAGCAAAATTTAATGAAAATTAATGAAGGGTAAATTCATCATATTGTATATCAATTTGAGGTTTTGGGTAATTTTTACCATTCTTTTTTTTCAAATCCAAAATAAAACGGACCTCACGGGTTTAGGCAAAGGAACGTTCAAGCCGCCCCAATTCAAAACCGGGGACGGTTAACGACCCAAAAAATAAGAAATAAAAAAACCGGGGACGGTTATCCTTGGGAAATAACCGGGAAAGGAATCTCTAGGCAGCCTTCGATGGGGGAAGACTAATGTTTCCAACCCTGATTAACATTATCATTAAAACCCCTTCCTTCTTTAATATCTTACTGTATTCCCCCTTCTAAATCTCACTTGCTTCAATTGCACCCACTTCCCTCTTTTTATAGTCTCGCCTCCCTTCCTCCTCCTCCTACTCTCTCTCTCTCTCTCTCTCAAGACCCGACCCGACCACCCCCCCGGCCCCTTCCCTTCTCTCTCTTCTCTCCTCCGCGACGACATTCATTCATGTGGCCGCCGTCGTGGTTGAGCTCGCCCCGTACCCGAAGAATCGCCACCGCGCCTCGATCCCTGAGCTCCCGCAACTTCTCCTGCTCCTCCTTCAAGGACGTCCCGGACCTCCTCTCCGACGACGACCTGCCCGGACCCGGATCCGGGTCCGCGCCCCGCAGCCCCTCCATCTTCCACCGGGTCCGGGCCTCCACCTCCGTCCTCCGCTCCTGGGCGGCCCACGCACACCGCGGCGGCGCCGACGCCAGGGCCAAGCAGCCCCACGGCCCCGATCTGACCGTCGTGCTCTACTTCACCAGCCTCCGCGTCGTCCGCAGGACCTTCGAGGACTGCAGGTAGTGGAGCTGCTGCTTTTCACGTCGCGGACTTGCGGTCGCCAGTGATGAACACGTTAAATTGGGTTGCTAATGTCAAATTCTGTATTTTTTCTAGCAAAGATTGGAAGCTGTTCGTTTCGATTTTGGCTTTGCTTTTATGAAGTGAATTAGTCCGTGAACTCAGCTTACCAATTTAGGTGCTCTGTTGTCGAAGCACTGAATAACGTGGTTCTTGCTATGTGTTGCAGAGCCGTGCGGTCGATCCTCCGCGGGCTTCGCGTCCGGATCGACGAGCGAGATCTGTCCATGGACGCGTCCTACCTGGACGAGCTGCAGGGGATGTTCGGGCGCAAGACAGTGAGCCTCCCCAGCGTCTTCGTCGGCGGGAGGCTCGTGGGGGGGCTCGAGGAGGTCAGGCAGCTCCACGAGAGCGGCGAGCTCAAGCGGATGATCGTGGGGCTGCCGCCGGCGCCGGCGGCGGCGTGCGACGCCTGCGGGGGGCTGAGGTTCGCGGTGTGCCAGGAGTGCAGCGGGAGCCACAAGATCTACAGCGAGAAGGGCGGGTTCAGGACCTGCCCGGCCTGCAATGCGAACGGCCTCGTCAGGTGCCCCTCCTGCTCGTCCCCGTGCCTGCGAAGCTACAAGACATCTTTCCATTAAAGTTCACATTTTTATCTTTTTCTGGGCTTGTTTCTTTCTTCTTCTCTGCATCGCTTTCTAACAGCTTTAGTTTTTGTAGAGCTAAGTGCTTTGTGTCCTTCCTTTTACCGGGTAAGAAGGGAAAAGAGCTTAAATTGTAATTATTGAAAGCTTTTTTCGAGATGACGTTTTATAGAGAAAAGACTCTTTTGGAGTTTCGGATGAATGGAAGAGACAGTCAAATCAATCGACGTCTGATCTTTTAGGATTCTGGTGAAGTGCAATTGAGTCGGAAAATGGTAAAGTGCGTTGAGTCGGCTCGGTCGATGGTGACCAAGAAGCGAAGTGCGCGTTCATCAGCTGCCCAAATTGCACTGTCCAAATGATTCAGTTAATCCGAATGGGCGTGGAAAAATACCCGAACGAGATTGAACCAAACTGAAAATTTCAGATTGCGGGATCGGGCTGCCATCCGATTCAGGTAATAAGTTGGTAGCAGTTTTGGTTCAATACGGTATCACTTTCCAAACGCATTATACCAACGTAGAATCCTCCAAGAAAGTAGTCTCCTCCCCCATTGTTGTCTGCACCTCCATCACCAAGAGCACGCATTCGACTCCATCCACGGCGAAACTGGGTTGTCAGTGAGGCCTTCCTCGTGCTCCGGCGCATCATGTTCCGGAGCAAAAGCCAAACCTGCTCAACTGCGCTCGACAACTCTTAACATTAATGGCCGAAGAACTACTGGTCCTTCTCCTTCCACTTATTATGCTTTTCGCTGACCCACGCGTTTGTCTTCAACGGCTTCAAATCCGCCTCGCAAAACCTAACCTTCGACGAGCCGTCTCTGATCTCACCCCGAGCGGAGCTCTCCAACTCACCAACACGTCCGATGATCTCTCCGGCCACGCCCTTTACAAGACCCCATTTCACATGCTCGACCCTGAGAATGCCTCCCAGCTCCCTCTTTCGCCACCACCTTCATCTTCACCATCCTCAACCGCGTCCCCGGCACCGCCAGGGGACCACGGCCTCACACTCGTGATCTCTCCGACCACAGGCATCTCGGCCTCTTCAACGCCAGCAACAACAGTGACTCGTCGAACCACATGTTTGCCATCCAGTTCGACGCTGTCGAGTCGCTCGTGCTCATGGGGGACACCGACGGTAACCATGTCGGGATTGACGTTCGCGGCGTGAGGTCCGTCGCGTCGTGGGCCGCCTCTTGCTAGGACAAGGCCACCCGGTCGTTCAGGAATCGAGAGAAGCGACCGAATCCAAGTGCGTGGCTCTTGTCCAAAGCCCCCCACCTCTCGCAGGTTATTATCTGGATCGGCCGAGGAACTTTGCCATCGCTCACTACACCTTTCTATTGTTTTTCTGCTTGTTGATTATCCATGTTTCCATCTTCAATTTGCTTTAGAATTATCTGTTTCTATATATTGTTTCTTTTTTCTTTTTTCATATTTAAGGAATCTCACTTTAGTGAGATTTGAGAAAATCATACCAGGTAAGACTATCCTATTTTGATTTTTCCGAGGAAACTAGTATCCTTCAAAACACATGAGGTGGAGAAGCCTCCATTTTTATTCTCGCAGTGCCATTACCTCCTCTTTTCCCATAATTTTTTGTCGATCTAAAGCAAATTAATTGTAAATGTCATTTTAATTACTTATTTTATGCAAATTTTATGTTTAATTAATTTTTATTCTCTATTTCATTTAGTCACTTTATTATGAATAGCTGATAAAAAATAATTTAATAATGATAAAAATAACTACACGCCTCATATCCTTTGTTGTATATTTTTCTTCTTTAATAATTCAAACGAAGCAATTTAATAATGTACTCAAATCCAAATATTTATAAATATTTGATTATATGAAAAAGTTATTGATGCTCGGATTGTTTTAGACTTTTGTTTACTATTAATTCATACATTTGCTCAATAACATGAAAAAGAAATAAGTTTTTTAAAAATGTCACTTTCCGATAAAGCTAATATCCACAACATTAGAATGTCAAGATAAAATATATTGCTTTACCAACTCGAAAATTATTTTAAATAAGAAAAGAAGCGGTAATCTTGAGTATGAATCATGAATCTTATATAAAAATTGAAAAAGGGAAAAGAGAAAGTCTATAATTTCAAATTTTAATTAAATGATTGAGGGTAATTTTCTTTCATTTTTTTACTAAATGGGTGGATTTATCCCTTCCTTTTGGAGAAAAATAAGAATGAAATATTTTCTATTTTATAAATAACTCCCTCCCTTCCAATCTTTTTATTTAAATATAATCTCTTTATTTTTCTCTTTTCCTCTTTTGACCCCACCTCCCTCGCGCACGTCACCAGAACCTTGGGTTTGCTTGAGGTCAGTCCCCCGAAGGAACAAAAGCACCACCTACCTCCGCCGCTCCTCCGCCGCATTTCACCTCGAACTCCGCTCTCAAATGGCGAATCCCGACTCCGACACGCCGGACTCTGTCTCTCAAGCCCCTAACGACGCGTATCGTCCCGAACGTCGGATCGAAGAAGATGAAGATGAAGAAGAAGAAAGCGAAGGCGAAGACGAAGTGGACGAATCTGACGACGACGGCGAGTTCGACCGCCGCACGCCGCCGCCCCTGTCGCAGGAGGACCGATTGCGCGCGTACAGGACCAGGCTCAACAACCTCTCGCAGAAGCTGTCCTCGGAGAGCGTCCCAATCCGGGTGCACGACGTCCTGATCAAGGGCAACACGAAGACTAGGGATTGGGTGATCGAGGCCGAGCTGGAGGATCTGAAGAAGGTGGCGTCGTTGCAGGAGCTGCTGCAGGTCGCGAGCATCGCCAATTTCAGGCTCCAGCAGCTGGGCATCTTTCAGTCTGTCAACATCGTGCTCGATTCGGGGCCGAAGGAGTTGCCTGGCACCGCGAACGTGGTCGTCAACGTTGTCGAGGCCACGAACCCGCTCTCTGGTGAAATTGGTTACTATACTAAGCCCGAGGTGATCTTTACTTTTCACTTTGGTTTTGGTTTCTCATTTGTCTGTAAATGTGTGCGAATGTTTGGCCGGAGCGGTCAGCTTTTGTGTTCTCTGCCGTAATTATTGGAATTGTGCTCACTGTTGCGAGCTCGGATTTAATTGATTAAAACTTCAAAATGTGTTAGGACTCCTCATTATCCCTGAGCAATGTTGTTCTGTTTATTGGACCAGTATTTATCGTGTTCTCGTTGTTGGGAGAGGGAAGGTCATGGAATTCTGGACGTCGGAGGTCGAGTTAGCGACCTACGTGTTAGCATTTTCGCACATTGCTGTGCTGTTGTACTGAAGTCGCGGGGAGATTGGGATTGCTTGGATATCTTTTAGCTTTAGTTCTCTCTAAAAGGAGGAGGAGGTTGTTCAACAATTGACACACAGGAACTTTACAATAGTTGTGACTATTTTAGTGCATATTGCAATGTTGCAATTTCCGAATTTTTGCTGGTGCCAAACTGGGTTTATCGGGTTACCTTCCAGTTTTGTGTTGCATATTATGATGAAAATAGTCATGCAGCTTTCTTACTTATGACAGTCTACTTTGCAGATTGCTTTAAGCCATTGCATTCCTCTTGGTTGTGAGTTTGATATAGCTCAAACAAATTTGCTAGCTACTGCCTGAATATACTTTAGAATTTAGCTGACTTAGATGGCCTAATCAGATAAAATTTTTTTCTGGACAGTTTTCATTGTCGAGGTACGTATGGTTGTAATTCTTTGATCCTTTAAATTTAAATACGTTCCCCGAAATTACTGGTTTCTCTGGGCTATCTTAAAGTAACTGGCCAAATTATAAAAGTTGAGCAAAATTTCCATTGATGGACAGTTCCCATTGTTAACTCAAGCTGCTCCAGGCTCTCTCTTTCTTTAACTGTAAGCAACAATAAAGCATTCTCCTTCTCTTGAGTAATCGCAAGAACCAACACTTCTCTCTTCTTTAGTTTTACTCAACTCTTTTGAGTGCTAAATTGAACTTCTGATTCAGATTATTCAAGTAAGTGCAGAATGGCAATTTATGTTGTGTCCAAATTTTTTATCTCAAGGATAATTATCTCAACTGTGTGATTCTCCAGTATATTACAATTGCTCGTCATCATCCATGTGGAATTCATTTCCTGCAAGCACCTATTTGAATGGAAAGACTGATGCTTGTCGCTACTTTGATGCCATTAATTTGCTGTGCGGCACAACACATGCTTTCAACTATGCTTTGGTGCTTACTGCTCACTCTTTTTTCCCTTTCCAGCTTATTAGTCCAGTGCCGGTTGAATGCTCGAATGAGGAAGAAATATATTGAGTAGATAATTTATTTTCTCTTGCTTCTTTACCTTGATTTTATTCTTCTCAAGATTCAATAATTTTGACATTTTGAACTTTTGGCCTGTGGCTCATTCTTGTCTAATGATGCTTTTATAGGCTAGATCTTCAACGCTTGAAGGAGTTTTGAAACTCAAAAACTTGCTTGGATATGGTGATCTTTGGGATGGTTCTTTTGCGTATGGATGGAATCAAACATCAGAGCTAAGTGCTGGTGTCTATCTGCCTAGAATAAAAAGCTTGTTAGCTCCTTTGAGTGCTCGAGTATTCTTGGTATCCCAGGACTGGTTGAAGTACTCTTCATACAATGAACAATCATTAGGCCTTTCCCTTGGCCTAGTTTCAACGAGAAATCATGACTTGGCTTACAACTTGACATGGCGTACATTGACAGATCCTTCCCAGATGTCAGCTAGATCAATAAGGAGGCAGCTGGGACATGATTTAATCTCGTCCCTAAAATACTCTTTCAGGTTTGACAGGAGAAACTCGCCCATCAGACCAACACGAGGATATGCTTTTCTTTCTACTAGTCAAATTGGTGGCCTTACACCTGACCCCCGAAGTGCACGTTTTATCCGCCAGGTCAGCATTCTCCCTTCATTTCTCATTTGCAATGGCTCTCAATTTGAGATGCATCAACTAAAGCATTTGATGGTCTAGAATCTTTCTTGACAAGACTCCATACATGGAATGCGCCTACTTTGTTATACTGCCAAATATTCGAGTTGTGGTCTAGTTACTGTGGTTGACTGCAAATTGTTGTCAATTGTCTGCTAGTGCTGTAGGGCTGAAGAGCCCAAATCATTTCTTAGTGGAAGTCTGGTTGGAGATTTGGGAATAATTATCTGGACCTTCTTATCTGAGTTTATTGTGTGCTCAATCCTGGACCTTTTTTACCTCTTGAGAAGTTGAAATGTTGTTTTCTGGAACATCTCCATACTAGACTAGCTATAATAAGAGGAGAAATGAAATGCAGTATTATATGCTAAAACCTTAGTTTCTGCATTTCAAAGTTAAATATTCTATGAAACTTGGGAAGTTTGGCTCTCAAGTTGATCAATCTGATTATTTGTTAATCTCAGTCTCCATGCTTGACAAGACTTCTTGGCTTCCAGTCAAGAATGCTACTGTGGAGGTGACAAAATTCTGGGGGTCTCTCTAGTCTCGTATGTTTTTGCAAGATATACAATAATAGATGAGGACTCATGTCCATGGAGAGATATTTTTTTACGAATCTTTCGAACTACGTTTTGCTTTCCTGTAAAAATTGGGAAAACAGAAAATATGTTGAAAATTATATAAAGAGTCCTAAATGACTCCACGTGTCAATATTTGTATACTTCAGATAAAGTCTAATTTTCATTGGCACAAAGCAAAGGAAAAACTAAGAAATAACTAATAAAAGTTATTCCAACCATACCAAGTTCTAACTAGTCCTCATGGTAAACTCAATCTGTGCACATAAGTATTGGGTCCCTCATAGTTGTGCAAGATCAGCAGCTTCTTGGGAGTTGCTTTTAGCGTTTTACTGTTCAGGTCCTTCATTTATTGTGTAATTTGTGCATGCAAATCATCAGCACTTGCTATCTGTTCTAACATATTGGAATCTGGTGATGGTAGTGCCCGTGCTATTTCATCTTGGGTTTCTCTAGTTTATGGGATTTTAGGTTTTCAGATCTTGCGAGATCTCCTTAATGTCTTGTTTCATGGCAGAGATGCAATGACTGTTTACTCTCTTCTTCGACTATGCAATTATCATTGACTAGTTTTCTTTCCTATGAATGAATTAAGGATTTATACCTTTTTTTCATACGAGACCTAAAACAAATGCAGGAAGTGAGAAATGCACCAAGTGATATTGATCCTTTGCCAGTTTGCTTTATTTGAGTTAGTGCTATTTGTTACTCATCCACTCCTCTGGATTTAACCTTGTTACTCGAATAATCAAGGTATAGGATAAAGAATGACTATGTCTTTATTCCCTTACGTAACTTGAAGAACCTCATTTCTTTTTTTCTTTTAACAGGAGCTTGATCTTCGTTATGCTTTGCCTCTTGGATTTTATCATGCTGCTATCAACGTTGGAATCTCTGGTGGAGTTGTCTTTCCCTGGGGATGTGGATTTCTGCAAAAGCCTTCACCATTGCCAGAAAGATTCTTCATGGGTGGCAATACATCTCCGTTTTACTCTTTAGGAGGTCCTACTTCACTGTTAGGGTTTCGGACTAGGGGAATGGGCCCTACTGAACCAAGAAGGCAAACTGGCAATGATGATCCTGAAAGGGATTATGTTGGTGGTGATCTTGCAGTTACCACTTTTGCTGACCTTTCTTTTGATCTTCCATTCAGTTGGTGCCAAAAGAGTGGAATCTATGGACATCTGTTTGCAAGCGCTGGAAACCTAGCCAAGTTGACACAGAACGAGTTTCGGAACTTTTCCTTTCAGAATTTCCTAAAATCCTGCAGAAGCTCTGTTGGAGCTGGAATTGTCGTGCCCACGAGTATCGTGCGAGTGGAGGTCAGTCTGTTCTTTTACTGATACTTAAATAATCATAGAATGAGAATTCCTATATTATCTGTACATTTCTCTTTATTGGCGATCTTGGATTACATATGATTGTCCTCTGGACAGTGTTTAATAGCAAATCTAGAAAAGAAAATGAGACCAATTTTTTTTTTAATTAATATGCTTCAGGATGTTGTTGGTTCTATATATCAACTTCTGGTGTATTTTAATTTATTTAGCAGATTTAATCTTCTGAATGGATTGATTCCTTGCTATGTCAATATAAGGAGTAACAGTAACATGCTCCCACAGCATTATTCCTAATGAATTTTTGGAGGAAAGCATTTAATACATATCGATCTCATGCATCTGACAGCTGAGAGGCTTTGCTATCAATGTTTCTGAAGCACCTGATAAAAATCCCAAAATGAGGGTGATTTAGCAATACGGCGTTAGATCACATCTCAAATTCTCAATTGCACATGCTCATCATTCTAGTGTAGAGTTTGCTCACCGTTTCTTTCCTTTTCTCTATCTTCTTTTTGCAGGTTAACTACTGCTATGTGTTGAAGCAATATGACTTTGATCGAGGGAAGACTGGGCTACGGGTTAGCTTTTCTTCTACATGATTAAATTTGGACTTCTTTCCTGATGTACGATTGTCTACATAACAGAAAAGAAGCAAAACCCATCATTCAGGTATTTGAACAATTTGTTCCTCTGAAATGGCGCTGTTTTATACGCACTGCAGTTTTTGGCATTGTTCACCATTTTTGTAGTTTCAAAATGAAAGTGAGAAATTGGACCAGCAGTATTCGTGACCTTTGAATGGAGGAAAAATAAGCCAGATACTTCTTGTGCTTTACCAGATGTTGCTCATGTTGAGTGGAAGATCAATTTCAAGTGTTATCCCATTTGACCAACATCTTTAAACGTTTTCCATTTACCAAACTTTCTTCTCAATGTTTCTAATAGCCATTGAGGATTGTGTTTTGTTTTTTCTTGCCTTACTTGGGGTTGGCAGATGGTTCAACTAATTAGCATATCATATGAATTTGTTGAGAACGTATATTAACTCCCTCATTGTTTGCGCCAATTGGAAAGATGATGATGGGGCTATATTAGATTAGCGCTTGAAATGCTATTCTTACTCATTTTTTAAAATTACAAAAGAAATCTCCATATTCCTAGCGGGTGATAAACTCTGGCTATCTTAAAAGGAAATCCTATATATGTATATTGACTGGTAACTGGTCAGTCTTGCGGGCCAAAGAAACATGCTTTGGAGAGGAAGCAAAATATGCTTTTGGGTCATCAGTTATGGACTCTTCAAGTATCTCTGGAGTAAGATATACTTGCATATGTTTCGTTGTGAATGATGTTATTTAAATGGTGTCCCTTTAATTAACTACCTGAATTTTCAAAGCCCTTTTGGTACGATTTCGATTCCATCAAACCTGGGATGCTTGGTATGGGAGGAACTTCATCAGGATCACAACTTGATGCGTTTTTCGGTTATCCATGCTTCTTTGATGCTTTTGCACTGCAAATGCTTGCGGTTGCTTGGTCAAGTGTTGTAAGACTTCAAAGAACCATCATCTTGGTCTTTTCTTCGGATTGGACGATTCCGAGGATACCAATAATATATTGATGTAAAAATTCAAGTGAACAAAGAAGGTATATCCGTGGGAACTGTTATTTATTCTGCGATGTGAAGCTTTGTGTAAACGTTTGAAAGTGTCCAAGTGATGAAAGGAGAAGCAAGATCAAGAAACATGCATGACTGTAAATGTCGTGATGATGATGATGATGTGGAGATCAATTGGATGCATGTGCTACGGATGGCATGTAACATAGGCTTGGCATGTAGATGCATCATGCATAATAGGATAATGATGGTTAGGTGAAGGGAGAAAGAGACAGACATCCTCATTCTCAAGGGGGATTCGGATCCGCATTAATAGGGTTCACGTAATTTCATGCAGCATTAACAATACTTTCCATGACACACTATAATATAAAACACGAAAGTTGCACACACAGCAAGAGAAGACAACAAAGAGGCTCTGGTAGGAGTTGACTTTACAGACTGGTTCCTTGATGTGAATCTCTCTCTTTCTTCCCCTCAGTCTACATCTCTTTTTTTAATTGGATTCACAGGCTAGATTGCCCAAAGCCAGTCCATTTTACTCAGAAAAAGGTTTCCGCTGTCGATGTGTTGTGGCTCTCTTTTGCATCTGAATTTATTTTTTTTCCCGTTGAGTTTCTAAAAGGCATCGATCAACTTGGATCTTAAATTGAGTAGGTTGAAAAGTTGAGCCTCGGGTTGTTTTTGTATCATAATTTAGCCGGTTTCCTTGATAGGCGTCGAGTTTACGACCTAAAATGCAATTAAATAGGAGACCGGACAAATAGGTGCGATTTCCTTTGTTGGGCGAAAAAGAAAAATATTTCTTCGAAGGAGACATTTACTTGGACGGCCGAGTCCATCTCCCGGGATGCCCGTGGGGGAGGTTGCACTCTCTTTTCATGGTTCACCTGTAACAAACAGTTGGCACATGAATTTGTGAACAGCAGCAGCGACGTCGACACACGTTCGAGGAATTTTCAATGCACGACCACCATCAACTTCTCTTTCTCGAGGTTGGGGGATGCAAAATGCCACCTCCAAAGTTGTTTGCACAGGTCAATTTTGATCATGTGCATGGAGTTCAATCCGATTCGATTGGTCACGATCATCTCCAAGCCTCGTTTTCCCCCATTCCTTTTTAGAACCTCGAGTGGTCCAGCCGGGACGAGGCTTGTATGTGATCGTGAGAGTGCTTTCATCGTGGCCTCTATTGGCAGGCACGGGATCGAGTGAATTATTCATGTGGCCATATCTAACAAAGTGACATGGCTCTTTGCTCTAGTTGCCCTCTATGGTCCAAGATATGCGCAGAAAACTGCTTTGTTCACGAACTTCCGAGCTGTCGCAGATGATATGATAAATTGAATATGAAATGGGTGCGAAGGAAAAATAATTGCTTTTAACTTGGATAGGACCTATCTAGCTTCTAGCTCCTTTGAATGCGATTGACTGTTGCTAAGTCGAAAATGTCTGTCCAAGAAAAATTTGTTGAATAAGACCATACGAGTAGCTAAATGGACCTTATAAAATCATCAAGAGAGCATGTGCTTGAAGGCAATCCATCGTCCAAAGCTGGAGTTATTACCCCACGACACCATTATTGACACTATTTCATAATCTGAATTTGATTGGTATAATTACCAAAAAATCTTAAATCTATTGTATAGATGTCGGTTAAGTTCTAACTTAATAATTTAACTAATTTAGTCATAAATCATTAGCGATTTGCCAATGTAATCCTTCCGATTTATTTTGACTAAATATCATTGACACGGTGTTCTAGTCAACGCCAACCATCTTACGTGAAATGGCTAGCTTTGACCAGTGTTGGCATGGACAAATTTTGGAAATTATTTTACAATTTTCTGATTTTTTCCTATCTTCCTTCATCGGTCACCAACCACAAGTGAAGGCTAGGATGGGCCTCTGGCAATGGTTGGCATCGTTGAAGTTGGAGAGGGCGTTGTTGCCCCTGTTGACCCTAGTGACCAACGAAGAGAAAAAGCGAAAAAGAGGGAAAAAGGAAAGAAAAAGAAAAAATTCAGAAAAGTTACAAAAAACAAATCACAAAAATTATTTATGTTAATGCCGATCACGATACATAAGACGAGTGCATGCATGTCAAAAATTGTCAAACAAAATTTGCTAAAATAACTATCGACAAATCGTCAAAATATTTAAAAATAAATTTATTAAATTTAACAATTTGAAATTGAATTGATATCCATATAACAAATTTAAGATTTTTTTCACTAATTTTCCCGAGTTTGGCTCGATACAATTAATAAGCATCCTAAAAATTCTCACACTTTGACTCTTGCTTCAATCAAGGGTTCCTTTTTACATGGGTTTTCGTGCATTGACAAGAGTTTTAAATGGGGTTTCACACATGAGGGGTTGTTCCATTTTTTGCTTATGTGGTCCAGTTATTAGTAAACCAGCTGTTATCTTGTCCAATGCAAACAGACTCGAGGGAGGGTAGTTTAGCTAAAGCCAAATTAGTTTCTTTAAGACAAAGAAGTCAAACAATCAAATCAGTTAATTTTTGGCCATACATATATATGTACACAAAGGCCCACAGTCCTGCATTTATTATATCTAAGATGCATCCTCTGTAATGACCGCAATTGTCTGTTGTCCTAATGTGGGTTCCACGAGATGACAAGGTCGCCATGTTTTCGTCAAATTCCGAAGCCCAATCGAAGACTAATGTCCACGAAAATGCCATGTTTTTGTGCAATGGAACATGTATCGGAACCAATCAAGTTTTGGTTTTACCTGACCTTGGCAACTATTTCCACATTTCTCAACCGTGTAATCTTCCAAAGGGAACGGGAAAGTCATCTGATGGCCCTGTTTGAAAATTCGACATGCCTTTACTTAATTTTCTAATGAATGGAATCCATTATGTCGATGACTCATTACTATCAGTTATCATGAGGATGCATTGCTTGATTCCCAATTGATGACCTCTAATGGCTTATTTGGCACGTCGGAATGGAAAGGATGAAATTCTCACTTCCGACTTTTCACATTCTAGTTTTAGTATTTGGTACACTCGTTGAAAACGGAACAAGCATCCCAACAGAAATGTCGGTCTACTAGGTAGAATAAATTATACGTTCATTTCCGCAGGACAAGAAATGAATGTTCCTAACTATACCATTCTCTTCAACATTAAAATATAACTTTTTGGGTTTGACTTCTTAACATGATATCGAATCGGTTTTTGTCCCAGTTTTATTTCGGGAGTGCGTCTATTTGTTTTTCAAATTTCACGTACCGTTTCTTATCTAGCTTGCACGTACGAGAGGAAGTTAGAATATCCTACATTACTTGATATGGGGTTTGTATACTCTTTCTATTCATGTTGCATTTTTCCACTTATCAGTTTAAGTTTTTGGGTTGGATTTTTTAACGGGATAAGAATCGTGCGGAAAAGCAATTTCTGTATATTTCTCTGTGGCTTTCAATGAAGCTTACATGATAGATTGTTTAAGTTGATTATCTAAGATAAATATTAATTCGGGATATGCACAATTGAAGCAAATAGGTGCATCATCACGAGAGATAAGATAATAAATAGAAATATCCTACACATCTCTAGTAATTTCCTAGAACACTCTTGGCTATTTTCCTTTTCTAATATTCTTTTTTTTCCCTTTTTCACTACGACATTCATCGACACTAGACAAATTGCCATTTTCCCACGCCGAATACGGGGAGGCGGGTCGGTGCAATATTCGGGTGTGTACAATAGGATCCGAAACGACCCGTTTCATTTGCATACTCTTTCGTTTCTATCGCAACAAGCATAGAGTTTTTAAGTAATGGATTGAATCCCTCTCGACTTGCAAACTTGCCGGTCAGTCAAAGATGGCCTCCTCTCTCTCAGTTCTCGCCTGATCTGAGAGAGAGAGAGAGAGAGAGAGAGAGAGCACCGCGATGCACGGTTTGTCGGGCCCCCGCCCAGGAGGCTTCCCATCTTACAGCAATCCCATTGGTGGCGTCTCTGATCTGACGCACTCGTTTTCTTTTGTTTTCTCAAGGTCAAATAGATTCAAGGACGACACCAAAAGAAAAAGGTGTAAAAAAGCAAAAAAAAACAAAAAACAAAAGGGTTTGATTGTTCCTTAAGTTCGATCTCTGACTATGATGCATTGACTGAGTGTGGATGTCTGGTGCGTAACGTCATTAAACAGTTGATTGCGGATTGCTGAATCTCGGACCGACAGGGCCTCCCATGCGACGTGACTATAGGCTACCGCGATCCAGCCAGGACGAAAGCTACTCCTTGCAAATTTGCCTACATATGATGAAGAAACCCTAGCATTTTTTCCATCAGACAATGTGCTCGGTCTTTCCCTTTGCTTGGGCCAGTACCCGACTCGATATGTATTGGTCGGGTTGTAATAGTTTAGGCTCGGGATTGCTAGCGTATGATTTTGACCGGTCACTCGTCCGATCGAAGTTGAGCTAATTATTGACAGTAGAGTACTTGTGGGCATCATCATCGAATTAACTTTTGCATGCTGATGGGATTAAGGAAATTCGCGAGGAATTGCTTCTTCACATGTCCTAATTGGCTTCTCTGATGGGGGCTTAATTACATTGGTCAAAATCGAGAAAAATACCTGTCTTGGGATTCGCTCTCCTGCTTTTATGAGCTGTAAACGCCCTCTTGGATTATGCAGTCGTCGGGGTTTGTCGGTACTAAATATTTTGTGTCTCGATCCTCCTTCCTTGAGTTCTCTTATTCAAAATTCTCGATAGTCGTAATCACGTCAGAAAGTCACTCGAATGGATATGTTCATGAATTATTAGAAAATAAGTTGAGGATACCATTTATCCAGCTCGATCTCAGGGATTCAAAGTGAAAAGACATGTAACTGACTATTCTAAGCTAGATAATCAATCCCCATCAACTCACCATTGAAGTGTATTTGCTAGTTGCTTTCCCACTATGGAGGGAATCAACTTGATATATATTTTTTTCCTAAGTGTGGCTAGTTAATCCCCTTTGGACTCCATCGCCATCGCCATCGATTCCGACTTCGATTTTCCTTGGGACATCAACATCAAGCGACTCTGCTAACAACTCCATTTGAAGCACACCATGCTGTAACGCTCAATTCCTCAATCAACATTATAACTATGTCTAGTTATATATTATAGATGTGGTGGAGATGAAATTTTTTTTTTTTTGCACGAGAAGGTTGGACGGGGAGAGATTCCATTTAACTACCGCCGCCACCAAATTTGAGATTATTCGTAATGTTGCTGGATGCCACTAGGAGATGGAGAACTGTAATTGGGAAATGATGATGAGACTTAAACCTAAATATGGTCCCTCGTAAAGAAAGAAAAAACGCAATCAATTGTGAAAACGAATTTGCCTTCTGAGCGATTTGAAATGATGAATTGCCTTAGCCTTTGGCTCTCACTTGATTGGATAATCGGTTTGATTTCGCCACGTTTTACTTTTCATGAGCAAGTTTCAGAAAATTAAACACCTTAATAGCTCGCACTGGCCTCATGGTTTACACAATGATCAAGGGTCCGTTCATTTGATGGAAAATGAATGATTTGAAAAATATTTTTCTAAAAATAATGACTTGTCTTACCTTAAAAAAATGAACGAGCAAAATATATTTTCATCGTCCACAAAAAATTTTAGACATAAATTGTTATTGATACCGAAAGTAATTTTCATTAACTAATTATTTTAAATGATTAGTTTAAAAAAGAGATTTGAAATCATTCATTTTTCACAAAACGACAAACAAATGGGGTTCAAATATACCATCACTTTTCAATGTAGGTGCCTCTATTTAACGGCACCTGCGCCACGTGTTTGAAATTCATGAAATATACAGTACCTCGGAAAGCTCGTTGTACTTTCCTTTTCAGCGGAACATATGGGAACGGTTACCGGGTAAACTCTCAAAAGTGTCACGAGCCGATACTCCCGAACTTGTTAACAGGTGTTAAACCGGACGGAAGAAGATGAGCGACCCCAATAGTCAATCGATGAAACGAGCGACTGCTGACTACATCTCACTCCAGAAGTTTTTCACACGTGAAACCTTCGAAAGGTCCTAGATATAAAAAGGAAGTTGGAGTAATGGACGGGTCGTCGTTTGTACCAGGAAAAGAAGGAAGAAAATTGCTGAAGAGAACAAGTTAAATGACTGCAAATAGTGATGAAGAACTCGTCTTCCTCGCGCATGATGGCAAGTGAGTCTTCTTCACATATGACAAATCCGTGATTCTCGACGAGAATGCGGGCAAAAGCGTAGTAGGAACATGCAAAGATGACCCTCTTTTGGCTAGGCATAATTATCACGAGTTTAGGTCTTCCTAAACACTCCTTCAATAGGCAATTTTTTCCATTTTAAGTCGATGCGTCGACAAAACGAATGACGTGGGGTATGAATCAAATCTCGACGCTAATTCATCCCGATTTTATCGAAAGGGAGCAGCTAGCAAAACGGCACTGTTGTGCTCAAATCCACAACTCTTAGATAATGTAAGATGGGCAATCTGTAAAACAAGAAGGGAAGCGATGGGGTTATTGTTTAAAGGACAACCGGTTTAAAAAATAAGTGGGATTATTCGAAGTAACAATTCTAAGTGAATAATATTGTGGCGAGAAGTAATTTATGAACTATTTAAATGCAATTTTTAAAATAGTGGATATTATTCTTCACTCAAAAGAAAAATTGGAGGATTTCAAAAATTACGAGCTCAAAAAAGTAGGAAAGTGAATATCTAGTATAAATTTCCTATTAATTTAGGATTTTGTGATTGATGAACATAGACAACCGTGGAGAAAGGTTCATTAGTCTTCACTTCTTTTGATTGCAGAGAAGTAAAAAGTAAATATAAATGTCGAACTTCAATTATATATATTTTGACATCCAATGCATTTTTTTTTTCTGTTCTAATCTTGTATAGATGGGTGGAGCTTGTAGAATGCATTCAGTCTTAAAGTCAACATTTCAAGTGTTTTTTCACCTTTAGAATATAATAGATCTTTCTCATGACACTACCATTTTTTTTTATTAGTGAGAATATTTTTTTGCTTGTGATTTTCTATGTTTCGATATTTAATTTGCTCTGGAATATTTTTGTTTCATCATGTTGTTTTTTATTTCTTCATATTGAGGAATCTCACTTGATGAGGTTTTAGGTTGAGAAGCCACCATTTAGTATCGACTTCTCATAGGGCTGTGGTTTACCTCTATATTTTCTGTCAAATATACCTCTATTTAAGAGAAAATGAGGGAGTTGATTAACATGAAAGAACAAAAAATGAGATAGATTCAAAATACTCAACTGAAAACAAAAATCTCGACATGTATGCACTGAAATTGGGTGATTAGTAAAGTCTCGAGGAAATAAAACATAAATTAAGAAAATGCTTTTCTTCTCACTATGAATGACTTGGGACTAATCAGAAATTATTTAACATGAAAAAGTTCCAAGAGTATTTTTCTGTGAAATCTAAAGAGATAAAGAAAAGCAACGGTCTATTACGCGAATTCGTTCTAAAACAAGAGTCGATTTTAATATGGAAAAAAATGGTTACGCAAATCTGTAGATGCATTGGTACGTACTACGTACGTCCAAATGCCATTTTATTATATACCTTGCCGAACGTGTGGGGGTTAGAAATCGCATGTGAAGTTCTTCCATTTTATGCGTTAATAAACAGGAAAAAGAAAAAGAAAAAGAAAACTTCATTGTTGCATGGACTCTTTGATAGGAAAATGGAGAAACCAAGTTCTTTTTTCTCGTGCATGGGTCTCCACCAGTCATTATACATGGACTCATTCATACATGATAAATGCATCCACAAAACTTTGCACCATGCATGCCAGCCAGACAATAAAAAATGCCATTAATTTAAGCAAATCAGAAAGACCTTGAGTTATAGAGAGAGAGAGAGAGAGAGAGAGAGAGAGAGAGAGAGAGAGAGGTTTATTCTTCCACATGTCAAAGACTAGGGTTCATTTGTCATATATTTTCTCCCCTACCCATTTCTGCAAATTCTCATCTCTCTCTCTCTCCCTCTCTGTTCTAAGAAGGGAATATGTCTCCTTTTCTAGTCTCTCTTGCCTGAGGTAAGAGAGAATGAATAAGACCCCAAGAGTCATCTCTTGATCTCAAACCCAAAAAGCCCCCTTCGAAAATAGAAGTCAAAGAGATGAGGAGCAGCGAGAGTACTCAGCTCACCATCTCAAGCCCATGTAACATGAACAAAAAGGAACGAGATGAAGGTTCTTATGATGATGATGATGAAGAAGAAGAGGAGGAGGGGATGTCCAAAAATGGCCGAAGAAGCTCAAGCAACAGCACGGTTGATGAGAGCGAGAAGAAGGACGGCAGCAAGGTCAAAGCCTGTGGATCTGTGCGCAAATACGTGCGTTCGAAGATGCCTCGGCTTCGATGGACGCCTGATCTCCATCTTTGCTTTATCCATGCTGTTGAAAGACTTGGAGGACATGAGAGTGAGCACTTTTGTAATTTCAGTTTTGCCGTCCCGGTCTATTTTTCTTGGTTATGGAAGAAGAATTGTAATTATTATTTGATTGTTTCAGGAGCGACTCCTAAGTTGGTTCTTCAATTGATGAACGTCAAGGGCCTCAGCATCGCCCATGTGAAGAGCCATCTTCAGGTAATTAGTTTCAGCTGGACCTTTTAATTTGTCGTCTTTTTCTCATCAAAGTCCTGGATCAGGCACCATCAATTTTACTGTAATTAAGGTCGTGAGTTCTTATGTTTCTGTGTCTTCAGATGTATAGGAGCAAGAAGATAGACGACCCCAATCAAGGTGATTTCTCAATTTTCATGATTTCCCTAACAAAACATTAGGGTTTGCAATTGTTTATGGTCTGAAGAGATGAATCGATTAAAACCTCTTTTTTGCCCCTCTCTCTGACAGCTATAAAGGACCACGGTCTTTTCGTTGATGGTGGCGATCATCACGTTTACAGTCTCAGCCAACTTCCCCTCCTACAAGCGTTCAACCAAAGGCCTTCTTCTCTAAGGTGCTAATTAATTTTTGCAAATAATATTTACTCCCTTCAAAAAGTATTTTCTTTTAGGAACAAGAATTTCTCAAGAAAATTTATGTTATGATCAAAGCCTCCTTCTGTTAAACTGTGCAGGTACATGGATGCTTCTTGGAGAGGCATGTACAACCCTAATCACCTCCAAGGTTCACCAGTGTTTGAAAGATTCAAGATTGGACATATTGTAGCTTCTGCAGCAGGTAATAATAGTTGTGGGATCAACAAAAGATTTGGAGCGCCTAATCGTGATTCTGTCCATGTGGGTCATCCATCTTTCGGTGGAGAAGCTGCTACGAACACTACCGCAGCTACTTCTCACAATTATCAACAAGATCGCTCCAAATCATCATCAATTCATAAATCTTGGCAAAAGATAAGCCAAGCCCAAGTTGCAACACCCAGCTCGACGACAAAGGAACCTGATCTTCTACGGACAGTCGAAGACATCAGAGGACGTGAACAAGTGACCAGAGCAGGTTTGTTCGACGACGCGTGCGAGTCATCATCCGTTCAAGAAGAGAGATCAAGAAGCGTCCCGAAAAGGAAGGGTTCTGACCCGAATGCAGTCGTAGACTTGGACTTGTCTCTGAGAGTGGCGAGACCCAAGAAGGAATATTTGGAAAATGGCAATAATGAGGTCGACAGCGATTTGTCACTTTCTCTGTCTCCTTCTTCGTCTTCATTGTTCTCGAAGCTCAGCAGATTGAAGGAGGATAACGGTGATGGCAGTAGGGATTTGAAGAAGCAGAATGCGAGTACCCTAGACCTGACTTTGCGAATGAGACAAATTTCTGAGTGAGATCTTGAGGTACTCGTCTCTAGTATTCTTTATCAGTACTGGAACAACCATAAATAGGCATTGCTTTCCTGTACGAACGTCACACAAGCTAATCACCGTTTTCATGTCATCTTGTCTTGTCCGTTATTCTTGCTCGGCTTGAGTTTTATCTTGCTCTTAGTTGTCCCGCGGAGATTAAAAAATAAAGCATTTCTCTAATAAGATTATCATATGTACCTTGGGGGTTGCGATGTGCCTTAGAAAGGAGAACCGACTAAGAAAAAAATGAATAAGAAATTCATCACACTGAGCCACTGAGCTGAAACTGAAGTATGTTAAACTAAGATCTGATCTCGCCTGCATTTGCTTCTTGAACTGCGTATAGACAGAAGGGTTTTCTATTGTGTTAGTTTCTGCGAATCTGTCAGTGGAAGACGACACCATCTCCCTTCTCCTGGAACCTAAATTTGTCTTCCTTTCTTTTTCTTTTGTTTTTGCTCTCTTTCTTTGCCATTGAGGAAACAGAAGAAGCAGCAAAATCAAAAAGTGTGAGGGTTTTCTGTCATCATTTCATGGTGTTCAACCAGCATACGTACCGCTGTCTCTCTATTCAAAAGAGAAACCCTGTTTAATGCTTGGGTAGATTAGACAAATTCAATGACAAAAACTGGAAGTGAATCAGGATAAAATCTTAATTAAATAGCTAGTCTTCTATGAACTTGAGAAACTACTAATTAGCTTAAGAAGCATTTTGAAGAGTTCGCATACATATATATATTTTCATGCAATCATGTCAAAATATTATCAGACTTGATACTTATTCACGACATAGTCCGTGTACGCTACAATAACTCATTTCGAATCACTTTTTGAATTTGGTGAACTTTAAGTAATAATTGAACAATACCAGAACAAAGACAAGACTTTTCTTGATCGTCAATTGTTAGAGATTACTAGAAGCTTTCTTTTATTTGTTTAATCTACTGCTGCTAGTTTAAACAAAAGCAACAACTAGTAGAAACTACTATTATAAGGATATGATACTTATGCAGATTTTATTTTTAGAACTACTGGCTTAGGTATATTTAAATGATAGATTAAGTGGGTAATAAAATGACATGACATGATGTAGAAAAGCTTTCAAATAAGTGAATCGTATTTTGATATCTAATAAATACTGATGAGGGCAAAGCTATCACACTTTCACAGTAGGAGTATTAACATAATGATGAAAATTAATTTTAGCTTTCTTATTGGTATTGTACTTTTTATTTATTGCATGGATTGAATAGTCGTTTTGGTCTTTTTTACAAGTGTGACTTCAACCTAGATAAATCACAAAAATATTTTGCAAACAATAGAGTACTTTATTATCAATCTTTTATTATATGACAAGTCATAAAGTGTTCGGATCAGTTTTGATGCATCTTAACTGGTCTGCTTTCGTGGACTATTTTATTAGCAGATAGTTGCCTTTCTTTGCACAATGCATGTTTCATATGCATCAAATAGCTCTTCTCCAATTGCAATTGTTGGTGATTGAGTTGGTTTTTGAAAAAAGGTTTTCCTCAGTTTCTAGTTTCTTCATTTACCTTCTCTTTTCCTTTTGCTTGCGGAGGAGAAAATGCTAGGCAAATCTCCAAATGGAAGAGAACATGTTAGGCATACCTTCCATCAAACCAAATGCATCTTCATTAAGTTTTGCCTTCTTTCTGTTGTTTCCTCTCAATCTTATCTAAAGAGAAATATCCTCTAAGTTAATTACATATGCAAATCTCCTTCGTGCGATCCCCATGTTGCCACGGTCGATTTGGGAGTCACTAAATTTGTAGTTTAGGGATCGGATGTTGTCTAATCCAAATCCCACCAATTACGTATAGTCTATGTCCCCAATCAGGGCTACCCATATAAGCCAAAATGCCTGAACTTCACTGGCTTATGAGACTTGTAGAGTGTTTCATGAGCCTCTCATGTCCATGCTTTTGGACTATTAAAATAAATTGAATGAAATCCTCTTTGTACATACACAAGGCCAAGTCGTTATCCTCGTAGACGTGACAATATCACCTCATTTCACCCAAAACTAAAAGTGTTACCTTGTAATATTTACATTGAAAATCAATTCACCAAAATACCGTTTCCGTAGTGCTTAAGCATAGAAAAAAAATTCGTTGCCTGCATAATCACCGTTGTTCTCGTACAACAACAGTGAGCGAGAGAAGGATACCTTCATCAGTGTTTCGACATTTAGGCCGTTGATACATCGGCGGTAAATTCCAAAATTACCCTTATGTGTATGGACCGGATTGGGCACCGATCAGAGACACTGATAGGAGTGGACGATCTCATCCCTGTCAACAACAATGACGGGAAAACCAGTTTCTCTCTCCCTCTCTTTCCCTCTTTCCGCTACAGCAAAATTTTCTGAATGAAATCGATTATAGTCCTCAAGCCGTCATGTTGGGCCTTTCAATCACATCACAATATGGACCCGAATGGGGGAATTGGGCCTGGCCCTGTACCTGCAAAGCAAGCTAGCAACCTCTGTTTTATGGGCCTGCTCCGGTGCCTTCTTCTGCACGGGATGCTTCCATCGAGATCGAGCTCCGAATCACGAGCCCACGTTCCAGCGCAAGAGCCCAAAAGAAGAGCCCGGACGCGAAGAAATTTCATGGGCCTCAACGCGACGAAAAGTGGGGGACAAGAAGCAAAAATCCGAACCTTCACTTCGTCGTCATACCACATGATTCACATGCCCCCGGTCGCTTTCCCATCGTTGACGCGGAACCAGCGTGTGGGGGCCCACCAGTATCGAAACCGGAAGGGATGATGACGTCGTCTCTTCGAGAGTTATCTTGGGTTTCCTGTGGCCAATTTTCGTGATCGGAATCGGATTTTCATGGTTTTTGATTGGGCCGTGGCTGTCGTCGTGGAGTCCATTTGGATGTTACGATGAAGGGAAAATAAGGTTAATGTGATTTCTGAATTTTGACTCGATCTCTATTGCCACTCCTAAACTTTTAATTTGAAAAGACATTAAATGTTTATATATAGTTTAGGGATTAAATTGGACATCATTCAACAAATTAAAAGTTCATGTACAATATTATTGTATAGCTAAAATTCACGTACCATATTAAACAAATTAAAAGTTAAAAAATCATGACAATTTGTGTCATTTTCAACTTTCCCTGAAATGAAATGGGAAAGATGATTCTACGAATACCCTTTCATTCTCTAATTCTAGATTTTGTTACTTTATCATTTTCTTGTTCATCAAAAGAGAACATTCATTTTTTTAAAAACTCATTTAATGAAGATTTTGATGTGTTGTCTCGTTAAGCTAAGAATCAACATTCAAAACTTTCGTGAAAGTCGTGAGTGGGAAATTTAGCCCCACGGATGCTTTTTGCAAAGAAAATCGTTTAAAAAATGTATGTTTTGCAACTTGATTCTTTTTTAGGAATACACTTGAATTTCCATCCTCTGAGTTATGTTGTTTTGGACATTTCAAAAAGTGAAACGCACAAAGTTGGAGGTTTTTCTATATATGATTCTCAATATGAATGAATCGTTCTTTAAGGATGATTGGTTTCTGAGCGGTCTAATGGAACTGATGGAATTCCTATTCTCTCTCGGCTCAAACAATTGTAGCGTGAAAACATTAACATAACTCTCCTGTAGTGTTAGTTTCATGGTTTAAGCTAATTCCATTACCCTTACAAGAACCAAGCTCGAGGGCATAGTTGTTATGCCTCATGTGTCGCGCAATATATAATCAAGATACAAAATGCTAGGCAAAGAGAATGGATGTTACATCAGCACTGCTGAATGCAGGATTGGCAATCGCCAAGTGCTGGGTAGTTTGGATGAAATGAAATCTCGTGCGATGGAAGAGAATCTCCGAAGCAAAAAACGATGAAATAGGGAATCTAATTTAGAGGTGCATGTGAAGCTCGCAATCCAGATTTGAAGAACATCACACGAAATGGTAAAAAAATAGAGCATTACCTTGGTAAGATGCAAAAAACAGAGTAAGAAAGGAGGCGAGAGTTGAGACGAGACTGCGAGAGGGAGGCGTTGACTTGAGCTCGAGCAAAAGGGCTGTCCGAGAGTCAAGAGAAGCAAGACCGAAAGAACTTATAGCCAATACTAAGTAGTAGTAAAAAATTTGTATCCATGAAACATGATATTATGCATTTGATCAGGCATATCATGAGATGAATTCTTTAGAAAAAATTATGTCTTCTGTAATGAAATATGATAAATGAGATTTCAAGTAAATATTTACATAAGTTTTTTATGTCCGAAGAAATAATTCATCGAAACAACAAACCATTAATATTGACCCATACGAGGTCTCCAAATGTTTGGGAATTCTTCCATTCAATCATTTTCCTTCTTGTTGTTGCTACATGAGGCGTGAGAGGTGAAAGGGAAAGAAGCGCAAGACCAAAGAGTCAAGGAATGAGGCCTGAGCCACATAAGGGAGATTAGGTTTAGATTGGTTCGGTCTGGTCTGATCGGTCCTTGTAATGGAATCGGGAATTGGATTGGCATCCCTGAAATTGGTCTAGGCGGTCCTCTATGCCCAACCGTAGCTGTTTTTTGATCGGATCGAGTGGGCGAGTACAACAGTCGGGTCTCGGTTCAATCTTTTCCTCAGCTGCGCTCATGCGGCGTGGCACAGTCTCACCGCACGGACAAAAAGGCGGCTGCAAGCTGAATATTCCTTCCTTGCCGATGGGTTCGCTTATAAAGGTAAATCAACCGTTTCCTCTTTTTTTTTTCTTTTTTTTCTTTAACTTCTTTTTTGCGCCCTTGATAACGAAATTTTGTCATTTTTTCCCGCTAAAAATATACGATTCAATAAAAAAAATAAAAAAACAAAAAAAAAAACAAAGGAGAAGGAGAGAGGGGGAGGAATGCCAGGGAACTTGAGGACGCGAGATGACAGTTAGCGGCAAATCTCATTCCCTCGGCATATCCTCCTCGCATCTTCCTTTCTCTCTCCTCCTCCCTCAATAACATCGTCAACCCCACACCTCCACTGCCCCACACTCACTCTCTCTCTCTCTCTCTCTTCCCTTTCTCTCTCATGTCCGGCTCAGCTCCGCCATCGCTCGGCCACACCGGCAGCTGCCGCGGCAGCAGCTGCGGCGGCGGCGGTGATGTCCGCTTCTCCTCCTTCGCCCCCAAGACCTCCTCCCTGCCTCCCTCCCTCTCCAGGCCCCACTCCCTCCTCCTCCTCCGCAGGCCGCCCATCTCCTTCTCCCTCTCCCTCCTTGTCCCCCCGCCGCAGCCGCCGCGCTGCCGCCTCACCCGCGTCTCCACCGCCCCCGTCGAGTACGTGCCCCCCGCCCCGGAGTTCGGCTTCCGCTCCGAAATCGAGCGCCTCCGCGCTCTCCGCTCTCGGCTCGACGGCGCCAGCTCCGTCGCACAGAAGCTCGCCGTGATAAGCGCCGATTCTCGAGTCAAGGAGTTCTTCGGTTCTTGGTCCGGCGGTAGTTTGGCCGGGGCTTTGGGAGCAATTCATTTGGACGAGGATGAGATGTTTCTGATCAAGTGCTTGGTCGCCGCCGGGCAGGAGCACGTGCTTGGCGCGGAGCTTGGGGTTCCGGAGGGCGACTATCACGAGTCTGCCAGGACTTCGCTGAAGAGCGCGCTCTATGCTTTGGTGGAGATGATAGAGAGGTTGGATGTGAATGGCGGAGAGAGGGAGATGGGTGTGGGCTCTGAGGACGAGGACGTTCGTGACTTGAAGAAGCTGTTGAGCACTCTAGGAGAGATCGAACGGTTCTATGATTGCATTGGAGGCATTATTGGGTGAGTTCTTCTTCTGTGACCTAATTCTGTTCAATCGTGTCTGTTCTTTCCGCTTAGGAAATAAGATTCTCAGAATATATGCTTGACTTTGTTTTTGACTTGATTGTCTTTTGAGAATTAATTCCAGGGAGTGGCTTTTACTGAAAGAATCGTGGAATGAACTTAAGGCACTAATTGTGATGGTCGATTAGGGGATAGGTTCTTGTAGCTGAAATGTCAACGTTTGACAGATTATGTATATACGTAAAAGAGGAGTTCTTTTAATGCTTTCTGCATTAAGTGATATTATATTTGTCAGTTGATTGCTGGTGATGGAAACTTTTCCTTCTAATTTGAACTGCCTTAATTCCTGAGATGCGCTTTTTAGGATTCAAATGATCCGACGATAACTGTATTTGTAATTTTGCACAAACTTTTGCCTGCCATAAGTTGACGACATTAGAGAGTATCTCAAGTTGAAATCTTTAATGGGATTTCATGTACAGCGAGAATACCTGCTTTGGAATTTTGGCATGCCGGCTTCCAAGATTTGGTGAAGATTCTTAGGGGCTGTTCTCATGCTTTTTTTGTCGCTCTTTCTTTTACTTATTAATTGACATAGCTTCTGTAGTTATCAGATAATGGCACTTCAGCTCCTTACAGAATCAGTATCAGAAAGGCAGTCTACCAACTGGTTGCCGAATTCAAAGGGATCAAAGGAATCTCAGATTTTGGAGATTCACTCTCCTGCTGGACTTGACCTTTCGCAGAATACAGAGTACGCATCTCAAGCAGCTCTCTGGGGTATCGAGGTTCGTCTCCTGAGAATAATAGAGTTTTCCTTGCAGCGTATATATGTGGTGGATGATCTTGAACTGAAGGTCTTATCCCTTTAGGGTTTGCCCAACCTAGGTGAAATCTATCCTCTTGGAGGCTCTGCCGACAGGCTTGGTTTGGTGGATCCTGACACTGGTGAATGTCTTCCAGCTGCCATGCTTCCTTACTGTGGACGCACACTATTGGAAGGCCTTGTGAGAGATCTACAGGTGCATAGCCTGCTTATGACGCAAAGTTTTTTCTGTTGCCTTTTCTTTGCCCTTTTTCTTAGGCATGCTCATCAAGAATGTTAATTAGCAGAAAAATCTTTAAAAAAATGGTATCTTTATCCTATGCACCAACAACGTGCCCATTGGTTCTCTCTTAATTGCTAGGCTAGGGAGTACCTGTACTTCAAGTTGTATGGAAAGCAATGTATTACTCCTATTGCAATTATGACAAGCGCAGCCAAGAACAACCATGAGCGCATTACATCCCTCTGCAAGAAACTTGAGTGGTTTGGAAGAGGTCGATCCAGTTTCCAATTTTTTGAACAGGTTTTAATTGGCACTTTCATTTATCTTTATTGCAATTTAATGGAAAAGCCCAGGTTAGTGTCAACATTTGGTGCTTACCTAAAACGTCCCAATGTGTTTGGCAGCCTCTTGTACCAGCTGTAAGTGCAGAAGATGGACAGTGGGTCATCACAAAATCATTTGTGCCTGTATGCAAACCCGGTGGTCATGGTGTTATATGGAAACTGGCCTATGACAAAGGCATCTTTGAATGGTTCTACAAACATGGAAGGAAAGGCGCCACTATTAGACAAGTCAGGTTACCTCTTGTTGACTTGTTCTGTTTCGTGTTTGTTTCTTTCAGTGGTTGAGAGCCGGAACTTCAGCTGTAGTTATTTTTCTGCAGTAATGTTGTTGCTGCCACAGATTTGACAATCTTGGCATTATCAGGGATTGGGTTACATCATGAGAAGGTTCGTATATGCAATGCGTGCCATTCTTTCTCAGGACTTTTAAAGAAACTCCTGAGTGACTCTCACATTTTATGGCAATAATTTACTTGTGCTCGTCATCAAACTCATTCATGTTCTTTTGAGAAGTCACCTGGCTGCCATGGAATTGTTAATAAAGAGGATGCGATCCTTTTTGGATTCAGAAACCTGCATCCTCCAGGAAAGTTAGTAGTCCTGCTACACATTTTGCTGGTATTACTGAAGACTGCAAATGCAGTGAATCTTGTGCTCTTCCTTTGTTCCTAGTTCCTTCAAACTAGATAAACAAAAGTCATTTTGTATATAGGGTTTCTCTGTGTGAACTGATGAGTTTCTTCATTGAATTAATGATCTCGGCTCTTGCAAGTATGTGGTTTGGTTTCATCCACGCACGTCCATGTGGTGCAATCGATGCCAATTTTCCCTGGAGACTGGAATTCTGAACAACCTAATCATCTTCCAGTATCTCCTTTAGTCACTCATCTCCAATATGCTGAATCAAGTTTAGGAGATTCCTGATTAGAGAGTGGAATCAGACCATGAGTACCCTCTGTTGCTTATTGGTTAATGGTCACGTTAAGGTGAAAATTTTCCAATGTGAAATGAGAGGAGCAGAACATGGGTGAAGATGGCAGTAGTCATGACCTCAAAACCTTGATGAACATTTGCACATCTAGATAGAGATGTAAGAGTTTAAGATTTGTGAAATAGGTTGCTTTTCTCTCCTTTCTATGGTTGTCTATGTATTACGCAGAGCAGAGAGACCTAAGATGGGTAATAATTGGGTGCAATGATAATTCCTCTCTGCGTTTAGATTTTATGAGCTTCTTCCGTTGACCCCAGAATTTGAAAAGGTCGAACGCTTTTTTCCTTGGCTGAATGATGAGATCTATGCTAAAGTGGAGGATGAAGGAAGGAACCTGACTTGAGTATTTATGATGCTTGGAAACAGCCATCATTTATGAGCTATCCATGCACAGCTTAATGACTTTTTGCGTGGTATGAAGGCATATATGCAGATAAATTCATTCCATATCATAAATGTTGAAGCCTCGCAAAAATTGACATGATAACTATATTTAGCATGTATTTGATTTATTTTTCCTCAGTGATTAGTGGAGTTAGTCAACTAATTGGAGAAAGTGCTCATTCTCTTCTATGATTTCTCTTGAAACAGAAACTAGGGTTTGCTTCGTGTAAGCGCAATGCAGGCGCTACAGAAGGAATCGATGTTCTCATCGAGAGAAAAAATCATGATGGGAAGTGGGCATATGGTATATCATGCATTGAGTATACTGAGTTTGACAAATTTGGTATAGCTAACGGATCTTCTAATAGGTAAATTTGATATGTGTATCCAAGTTTTCGATCTATCCATTTTCCAGTGGGAATTACTTCTACTGTTAATATTCATTTCACTTTTCTTCTCTGTCCTAGTTTGCAGGCAGAATTCCCTGCCAATACAAACATCTTATATGTGGATTTACAATCTGCTGAGCTAGTTGCATCGTCTAAAGATAAAAAGAGTTTGCCAGGCATGGTGCTTAATAAAAAAAAGCCAATTGAATATGTGGACGACTTTGGAAACAAGCACAGGCATGTATTCTCGCCTAAATTCCATTCTATATTTGCTTAATTTTACTAGTTGTGATCATTGGTTCCTTTTGTGAGGCAATGTTGCTTGAGTGGTATTGTGGGCAATAGGCTCGTAATATTCAGAGAAATTTAGCTGACTAGTAATTATACTTAGTGGTCAATTTTATACAGATTACAGCTACACTCAGCTTGCTCTTGCACTGTGATAGGGCACTTGCTTAATAACAGCTTAGATAGAACATCCAATGGGTTGTGTTGCTTATAGATGCCAGTATTATGATGCGAACAAAACTATTTGGTGCTCTTACTATTTATTGGGATATAAATTTAGTCTTCTGATGCTCTTGATGTGGTGTCTATTTTAGAATTCTGATCATAATACTAACTGGCAATTCTTTATATGTGACAGTGTTAGTGGTGGAAGGCTGGAATGCACCATGCAGAATATTGCAGATAGCTTTCTTAATACCTATCAATCTTGTCGTTATAAGGGTGTGGAAGGTAGGCCCCTCTAACATTGTTCATACAATGGGTGTTGAAGGGATTTGATATATCCTTCTAGTCCATCTATGACATCTATCTGGATTGATTATTAGATGAACTGGACACCTTTCTTGTCTACAATGAACGGAGGAGGGTCACCTCCTCTGCCAAGAAGAAGCGGAAACCTTCAGACAAGTCTTTACATCAGGTGCTTAATATTTTAAAAACTTGCTTCTTTTTCTTATTTGGAACTGTCCTTGAGTTGCCTATGACCAAAGATTAATAAACACCCAATGTCAACTATCACATGATGCAGAGAGTGAGCTTTCTGGCAGTTTTTTTTTTTTTCCCCGCTTTTCTTTATATGGACCTAGTGGACACTTTTCATGCACAGTGACCCATTATGTACCCTTGTGCAGACCCCAGATGGTTCACTGTTGGATATAATGCGGAATGCCTATGACATTCTTTCACAATGTAACATTAACCTTCCCGAGGTATGGCACATGGTCTTGCTGCAGATTGGTCATGTCAGATACCATAAAAATCATTTCGTGCATTGTTGGTACATTTGTATTTTCCTTGTTCATCAGATGCTTGTTTCTAGTTTCTTCCTTTTGCTTAAACAAAACACATCAGTATTTGGTTTTGAAAGTGACGCACAATACATTATTCTTTGGTGCATGTTTGATTAATCCTACTTTCTTTTCTTCGCTGCAGGTAGAAGGGAATGAGAAGTACATTGATTCTGGACCACCATTTCTTATTCTTCTGCACCCAGCACTCGGCCCACTTTGGGAGGTCATACGGCAAAAGGTAAACATTCAATCATATAGTCTGTCATGGGAATTATTTTTTTGGAATGTCAAGTTAGAGGTTATCTGGTACATCCTAATTGCCTGCTATGACAATCCTAGGACTTTTTGGGGGAACTGCTTTAATTTGCTTCAAACTGCTTTGGTTTTGTTTCTTTCTAAATGAATTTATTAGGGGCTCTGGATTTTATGCCCCGTGATGTTGAAATAATCTTACTTCCTTTGGCTTCTATATCACAGTTTTGTGGAGGTTCCATAAGCAAAGGATCTGAGTTAATAGTCGAGGTTGCAGAGTTTTTATGGAGAGATGTTCAGGTGCATCTTGATACTTACAGGAATCGACCTATTTAATGCCTTATTTTCTGATCTAATTGGGTGTCTGTATTCCAGCTCAAGGGAAGCCTGATTATTGAGGCTGAAAATGTCATGGGCTCAACTGGAATTGGTGAAAATGGTGATCTGATACTACAATATGGCCACAGGTGAAATATTTTCCCTCTTTTGGTTCCTTTTCTTTTAGAGTTGTTGAAATATAATTTTGAATCTTATTTAATTTTGTAGGTGTGGTAGATGTAAGTTACAGAATGTCAAGGTTTTAAATGAAGGAATTGACTGGAATTTCTCGGGCAATGTATTCTGGAAACATGATGTGCAGCGGTCAGAATCCCTGAAGGTCATACTGCATGGGAATGCAGAATTTGAGGCAACAGATGTCTCTCTTCAGGTTTGCACCAGTTGGATGTCAATTATGGGATTAAGCTAATATTGACACAACGTGGCACAGCTACAAGCCTAGAATATATTCAACCTCAATACTAGCCTTGTTGCCACACATTATTTCTCTGTAGGATGTAGTGGGTCAACTCTATTTGTTGTGGCAGGAGAGTGTTATGATGCAGGGCTCCAACTTTATAAGTACATGATTGTCGGCCATTAATTTAGGAAAATTTTGCTAGCCATGCACTTTGTATCTTGTAATTATGCATCGATTCGATTTATGATAGTTTTGTTCTCATGGCAGGGAAATCATGTTTTTGAAGTTCCTGATGGCCATAAGATGAAAATTACTCCTGGAACCTCAGGTTTGTAGTGTAAATAGCATTCCTTTCATGATATGCTGTCTTCCTTTGGGCTTTGTTATAAAAGTCTCCTCTCAGAATCGAGGGAAAATACAACAATCCTTTAGTGATGTTTGTGGATCAGCATACATTGTCACTTTTATCTTCTCAATCCTGTTAGAAGCATGCAAGATCCTCTGCAGCTTATCATCCCCTTCTCTCATAACCCTTGCCAATTACCCTTCAACACCCAAATCCTCACTATCAGTTTGTTTCCTGTTCATATAATTCTTTTTGCAATTTTCTGAGGGTTAAATATTGTTTTAGTCTACTAAGTTAAAGTGGTTGTGTAATATAGTTGTCTAACTTTTCTTTTATTCATTCAAGTCCTCTAATTCTCTTGATTTGTGCAATTTAGTCCTGAGTTTTATTTTGTACATTTAGGTCCTCTGACTTTCTTGATTTGTGCAATCCAATTATTCAGTCAATTGCTCTTGCTTAACAGTCAGATTGATTCATGATGTGGCATTGTCATTGTGGCGGCACCAAATAAGTGAAAAACTAGAAACCCTAGTTTGATTATGTTACCAGAAGTAAATGAAGCACTGGATTGCACAAATCAAGAACGTTAGAGGACATGAATGAACAAAATAAAATTAGAGGGTCAAATTGCACAAATCGATAATGAGAGAGGACTTGATTGCATAAAATAAAAGTTAAAGGACCCAATCATATGTATGCTGAAATTTAGAGGACTGAATTTGTACTTAACCCATTTTCTGATCTTAAGGTGATGCATAAGATGTTCACCTTTTCTTTTATCTACATTTCAGGTTTTTCAGTTCAGCTAGAAACACTTGCGCCGAACATGGTTGATAGTGGAAGCTGGTACTGGAGATACCAGATAAACGGGACACACATTGGATTGGAACATGTAGAATTGTGAAGTGCAGATTTGATTCTCAAGACTTTCCCTGATGTGAATCATGGTTCACTGCTGGTCTTCGAGCTTTTCTTGTCCCTGCCTCAGCTCACTTCCTATTGGTTGAACAGAAGTTGAACCTTCTCAAAGTTGGATTATTTTTTTGCACCCACTCATTCATTTAATTTAAATCCTTGTAACCCCATATATAAAAGAGAGAATGAGAAAGAGAGAGCCCGTGTAAATCCTCAAGGGCCTACCTTTTTGGAGCTGTTCATGTAACAAGGGTTTGTAACGTTGGACCAGTTTCACCTATCGAATGATCAATGTTGTAACTTGTTTTGTTGGTATCAGCAATGAGAAATTGTCAGTCTTTTCCAAGTACAATAGTTGTCCTTTCTCATTTTACATGCATTTTGTGTATGATAAGAAGTGGTGACGTATCAATTCTTCTGCAGATGGACCTTGAAATGCCTTTACTTTCAAAGATTGCCTCCGAGACATGAGATTTATACACCTTCTGAGTATTTGGTTACACTGAACGAATGGAAATGAACTTCTCTTTTATGTGTTATTCACACATTTACACCCACTTACTCAACTGCTCTGACTTATCCAACAGTATTGTGAGAGTGAGAACAGCATCTGTTCAATAATCTGAGTAATGCGTCGGCTTTTCTCCGTGCTCTCAAAGATCCATCAGCTGCCAAGCACCGAAGAGAAGGTATGCTTCTTGGATTCATCAACAATCTCCCAGCAACTTCCTCTCCCCCATCTTTGCACAGACCTAACAGGAGAGTGATAGCATTTTCCTTTCCTTTCAGAGACCCGAATCTTAGCAGATCAACGAGAAGAGGCACAAGTACTTTGCTCTTCCTTATTTCCTCCAAACCTTCATGACACCCCAAGAGCGAAGTGAGTAAAGCAAGCGCATCATCTGTAATCCCTGCCCTATCATCCATCAACAGATCAATCAGCAGGGGAACAGCTCCAGCAGCCACAACACTCGCCTTGTTGATATTATAGATTGCGAGATTGATTAAGGCAGTTGCAGCATCTCTCTTTCCAGTTGAAGTGCCTTCCCTTAATAGCCTGACCAACCCTGCAATCACTCTTGGGTGTGCGCCAATGCTGACCTTGTAGTCGTCGATCATCGAGAGGCTAAAGATTGCTGCTGCTGCATTTTCTCTTGCCTCCATGGTCTTCCCAGACTCGAGGACATCTACGATCTTCACAACCGCTCCTGCCGCCATAATCAGGATCTTGTTGTTGTCGAAGATTGAGAGGTTGAGGAGTGCAGTTACTGCATTTTCCTGTATTTTCAGGTCCTGAGAGCTCAGCAGTGTGACAAGGAAAGGAATAGCTCCGGCCTCGGCAATTATCCGGCGGTTGTCCATCCCAGTCTTCGCCAGCAGCCGGAGCTCATATGCTGCTTGCCGCTGTATCTCTAGCGATCCGGTGGCTAGTTTTCCAACCAGAAACTCAGCTGTCATTTTAACAGCATCGACGGCTGCTTTCGCGGCAGAGAGATGATCTATGGTGTTCTCAGATGAGTTTCTCCGGCCGCTGCTACTTCTCTCCAATTCAGACAGAGAAGATGATGGGTGTTCTATGAGAGGGATGTTGTTTTCTTGACACCATTGGTGCACAAGACTCTTCAGTGCATAATTGGGAATGAGGGCCATGTGGATGAGCCTTTGCCCGCTCTTGGGGCATGTATGGTGCCCCGAATTGATCCACTGGGCAATCGAAGTACGGTCATACGTGTGACCAGACGATACTATCACAGGATCTCTCATTAGATCCAGCGATATTGGGCACCGGAACTCGTCGGGGAGATTGGAAACAGTCATCTGTGAGGACGAAGAAAGATCAAAATTCCTTAATGCTGTTGAGGAGTACTGCGCTGAACTTCCTTTGACTTTCTCAGTCTCTTCATTGCCGCTGAAGATCAATGACTTGGCATGCGAAACAAGAGAGATGAGGTTGTTGATGTTAGAAACCACAATCAGTCCGCCTGTCCCGGCTTGCCTCTGCGCTTCGGCCTCTAGCTTCAATATCTCTTCCTCATAATCCAGTGGATCCCTCAGCCCAATGTCACTCAAAATGTCCTTCACCTTGTCGAAATCGACAAAGCCCTTGTTCTTGCTGTTCTTCTCATTGTTGGAAGCCATCAGTCTCAGGAGATCATCTCTCCTTTGAAACTCTCTGTTGTCGACGATGAGCTCAGCCCGTTTTGCTTGCTTGTGAAGGAGCTCAACCTGCTCTCTGATGTCAGTTGTGATGTGAAGCAAGCTCAGAGGCAAGATATCAAGTGCTCGTCCCATTTCCTTCACCAATACGTAGAACTGTTCCGAGATGTACTCTGTTTGTATCAGGCTCCAGAGGCAGCTACCGTCTTTGCAGCCTTGGATGACAAGCTTCACTCTCTGTATCACAGAGAACAACTCGGTCAGACATAGTATTGAAGAAGGTGGGAGCTTTGTGTTTGTCTCTTGAATCTCTTCAAACAAGGACGATAGAAGCTTGATCCTCCTGATCATGGTCGATGTGTTCCTGACCTGGACAAAAGGGAACTTTTCCATGGAAGAGACTTCATTGGATATGTGAATAAGTGAGTCCAACAAAGCCCTAGTTGGCAAGAAGCCAGAGAAAGCCATTGGAAGGGGCAAAGGAAGAGGAGGAGAAACATCCATTGGGGTTGCTCCTGCAACAGGGTTTTATGTCTACCGTCATCGCTAACATCACGGTGGGTTCTTCTTTTATTGTTCTTTATTTAATTGCTTGAAGAGAATTCCATTCTTCAGGATTAATTTAATTGCAGAGACTCTTGACTGCTTCTGTTTGTACAGTGCACGACTAGAGACAACCGGATCGGTGTTAGGAAGGAGCGAAGACCTTCTGGGTTGCCGCCACCTGGCGAAATGTCCGGCCTCGGTGGGTTAGATACGATCACAGTGAGTTTTCTAACCAAAAAGTTCGATTTTTTAAGCATTTCTCGAATGTGAATGCGCCTTGTCAAACTCTGGCTTTGGACCTGTGGTGGCTTTCAGAGCTTCCTGGTGAAATGTTTATGAAACCACTCGGAGTGTCGTATTAGGCAACGTTGAGGTTAAGGTGTAACAACTGGAATAGCTGATCTAGTTCTTGACCTCTGCACCTTGAAATCTTCCAGGTTCGGCATTCATCTCCTTATATATATACATATAATTGGCCAAGTAGCGTTTATTATATCGAAGAGCATGAGACATTCACAAAAAGTCTAAGATGGGACTCGATTATTCTAGAGCTAAAGTCGCCGTTCATGGCGAGAGATGATGGTACCCTATTTTTTTTATACGGATACGAAGATTTGCAGATATAGTAGGAATGCCTTTCCCAGCTATATCACCCCCAGAACCCACCTTGCCATAAGCTCTTTCCAATTCCATCTATGGAAATCTGCAGACATAAAAGGAGAAAACGAACCATAAAACAGGAACAGCCTTTAACGCATCCCACGATCCCTAGCGTTTGTCTCGGGCTCTTTCTTTTTCCACCGAGACTCGTATAAATTTTTAGCTGATTCGATCCTTGAATCAAAATGCATACCCCTTTATTTATTTATTTATTTATTTATTATTACGACTATCCATTGCTGCTTAAGGACAATAATTTTGTTAACTAATCCCATGGATTGAGATATAGAAAAGGAGGAATTCATTTGACTCGGCTGCTACAAAATGAAACCGAATCTCGCGGTTGGCCGATCGACAAAATTTCTGAATCAGTCCAAAAACTTCCTTTTCCTCTCTCTTCGCTTTCAATCCTGACGCAAATCTCTTAAGTAGCGCATAAAGACAGACGCTTAAAGCTTAGATTATGTTAGGACAACCTAAGGAAATGGTCGGATAAGAGAACATATCTGTGTTTCTCGTGCGATCTATTTCATTGAATACTTTTGGATTAATTTCGACAGGCCACTGTCATTCATTGCTCTATCGTCTCATCATTGAGGATTGAAAAATAAGATGGTCGTTAGAATTTCCTGCTCGAAAGCTATACCCCTGCCATGCGCAAGCCGATTGGGAACGATGTGTAAAGTTTGACGAACTGGGGGCACATGTGCTAAGTAAAGTGAGGTAGAACTTGGCTATAATACCAAGAGAGAATCTGTGATCGGTTTTGCTAGCGATCCGTTAATAAACCTGAGTTTATTTTTCGCTCACAATGCGCATCTCGTCATCTCCGACCCTATTGAGATAATACGATGAGGAAGGATCAATCATGTTCTTGATAAATGCTTCCTTGCCCATATCTCAAGCTGGAGATCGAGATCAAGGAACCATCTGTTGCGAGGGGGTCACAGACGCCGCGACGGACGATGAATTGGACTTGCTCTTCAGGCCACCGCTCTCGACCATTGGGCAGTCTGATCGACAATCCTCGATGATGAAGTTGCCCTGAAAACAATATGCAAATCTTTTTGTAGCTGGTGCTAATAATGGTATTATCTTTCCGTTTATTTAGGCAAATTGATAGGGAGTAAGGCTGAGATGGTAATATTCGACTTTCTTTAAACTTGTATATCTATATTCATTTCATAATACTAATTAAGAGTGATTGGTTTCAAGATGGGTAATTCGAGATTTGAAACCTACCCCGTTAAAACCGATTCTCAATTTTTACAACTTACAATCTACCCTATTTTCCTCAAAATTGACCCAGACACTTACTCCATTTTTGTTGTTCAGATTCTAAGGTCTATCATAAATATGTTTTTCCTTTATTCCTTTTTTAAGTTTCATTTTTTGCAACAAAATAATATGAGTAGTAAAATAGTTTAAAGTAAAAGATAAACAAAAATAAGCGAGCCACACTGGTTCCCTGAAGAAAAATAAAGATTTTAGGGCTTTATTCTTCACTCAGGGGTTCCCAGCCGGATTAATTTCAATGGGAATAAGGAATCGGACAGGTTTTCAAGCAGATCCGATCTGATTTCAAAATAGAATTGATCCAATTGTACAACCTTAATAGCTCAATTATTCCTTTCAATTCGTTACAGTACAAAAATGGCCATACAGCAACTTCAAACCGAATGACGATTGGCTTACAACAATGATCATTCATGGGCAAATCTATACACTGAGGAACCCATTCGAATGGGATCAAAAGAATCGACAAAGCGACCGCCGTCTAATCACCGACGTTGGAAGTCGACCTGTAAAACTCCCGGAGCTTCTCCCCCATGATCAGCCCCTTCTCCGCCATCTCCTCCACCACCTTCCTCGCTTCCTCCGCCTTCCTCAGCCTCATCAGCTCGCTCCCCAGCACCCCGTAGTTCTCCCTGTCCAGCGCCCTGTCCCTCCCTCCGTACGCCCTCACCAGCTGCCCCGCCTGCTCGCTCCACCCCCTCTTCACCATCCCCTTTATCACGTGCACGTGCGTGCTGTACAGCGGCGGCACCCCCTCCTCCTCCATCCGCCGCAGCAGCCCCACCGCCGCCCCTACCTTCCCCGCCCTGCACGCCCCCAGCACCAGCGCGTCGTACGTCCGCGTGTCCGCCCCCAGCCCCTCCCGCTCCATCTCCTCCATCGCCCGCGCCGCCGATGCCAGGTCGCCCCGAAGCAGTGCGCCGTCAGGAAGTAGTTGTGCGCCGTCAGGTCCAGGGGCACCCCGCGATCCTTCATCGTGTCCGCCACGCGCCGCGCCTCCTCGAAGTCGCCCCGACGGGTCAGGAGGTTGAGGATCGGGTGGAAGGTCACGGCGTTGAGGCCGACGCCGCCGCCGCTCGCCATCGTCTCGACGGCGCGGAGGGCGTCCTCGGCGCGGCCGAGGCGGCAGAGGCGGGCGATGAGCGCGTCGAAGGCGCTCTTGCGGGGGAAGCCGGGGTCGAGACGGGAGAGGGCGCGGAGGAGGTCGTCGAGGGCGGAGAGGGAGGTCTCGGTCTGGGTGAGGAACCTGAAGGTGTCGCCGGTGTTGAAGCAGCCGTCGCGGACGCGCTTGTTGAGGAGGTTGCGGACCGTCGCGAAGTCGCCGCGGCGGCCGGCCGCGTTGACGAGGTCGTCATAGTAAGCGCTGGTGGGCTCGTCGCGGATGACGATGGGCGTCGGGTTGGGGTTCGAGGAGGCGCGTGGGCGGGCGGCGGCGGCGGCAGACCGGGGATTTCGCGCGACTTTGCGAAGGAAGGTCATTGTGATGCGGTGGTTGAGGCCAGGGTTTAGCGGGCGGAGAAGAAACGGAGCAGAGAAAACTCAAGGGCTGATCTTGTCTGGGCCGAACCTGGGCTTTCATGGGCTTTTCGCTTTACGAAGCCCATTTTCTCCAATGCTCTGTATATTCATTAGGTATATTGGATTGATTTTTTTTTCTATTTTTTTCGAACAGAAAAAAATACTACTTAGTTTGTGTCCACAAATTAGACAATGGTGTATGGATAAATGATGAGTCGATGGGCTTAGGTGAGCATGAGCCGAACGCACATAGGAACATTAGGGTCGGCAATTGAGTCTGAAGAGAGTCGTGTTCGAGCACGATCAAGCCTATTAGGTCAAATCTTTCAAATCCTTTTGACATGATCAGTCATGTGCATCTTCCTTTTCTTCCGCGACAAAGAGAAATGCCAAATTTTGCTTTTGGAAACATGGCGTTACACTTTGGGTGGAAAGAGATTATTTCCTCATGATAAAGGTACGCATTTGAAAAAAATTTGAACGAAATGGGCAAAGGAGAGAAAGAACGGAATACAATCAAAGGAAGGAATCATTAAGACAACATGTATCAAAAGATGGGCGGTTACCTAAAAGGAGCTTACCTTTAGGATTGAAAATCAACCACTCTAATATGATGTGAAATCTTATAGAATCACTGTTAGGTAATCAAAATTTTGTTTTTTGTGATCTAATATTCAAGCATTCTATCACTCCCATCCCCACCCTCCAACCCCTTTCTCCTTAGGCCGGATAAATTCAAATTCAAAGTCTCTTGCTTTGATATCATGTGAAATTTTATAGGATCACCGCCATTTTTACCGATTATTTCAAAAATTTAAATTTCTAGATGAGTGCACAGCTTAATATTTAAATATTCTAATATATATATCGGGCGGATGAATTTGGCAAGTAATGAAATAACCCACGGTTTTCTTTGAAACCAGCCCATGGAATGGACTAACTCTCACATGCAACGTTTGACTTTCCCTCTCGAAGGCTATATTTGGTCACTACCTCGAGTTAAAAGAGGTTATTATTTTAAGCTAATCTTAATCAATGTGCAAAGTTTTAAACACACTTAATAATAAAAGTTTCGATTTCTCAAAGCACAGAGTCCACATATTACATGGAAATCAAGCCCCCACCCGCCTTCCTTAAACCGCAAGAATCGCCTTAACAAATAAGGATACATATCTCTCCTATTTGTATGAATATACATGACGAAAAACATAGAGCATCACCACATGATCCTTGATTTTTCAGGTTGTAGTTCACACTCCTTATCAACAAAGGCATCCTAATGAGTGAGCAGGAGTTCGAAAGCCACCTCAGGCAAGGTTTGGGAGGTGCCCAAGAGCATTTATAGTTTGAATTTGTATTTTAATAGTAGTTTGGTCTTGGGCTCATGAATAGCTTATATAATTGTTTTTCTTGTATTTGGAGGATTATAACAGAGAAGTAAGACATGCTAATTATAGTGAAATCCTCCACTAGATGTAGCCCTAGTTAAATGATGAAACAGGATAAACTTTTTACAGCAATTCCTTTCTCTTTCTTGTATTTATTCTCTATTTCATTATGTTTGTGTGCTGAACCCTTACATAGTTAGTCTATACACTAATCATCAAAGTGATAATGCTAATCACAGGGCACAATGGTAGTGAATTTTGGGAGGATATTGGATGTACACAACTGAACATTTTTATCTTCTAAAAGCTTATTCAAATGATCTTTATCTTTTGCCAATAAAGCGAGAGATAGTCAAACTAAAATCTACCGCCTGAGTTTTTTGCTTTCGTGAAAAGACGCGATGGGTGTTTCTGAAAACCAATGAGGAAGAAACCCTAGAAAGGAGCACGAGCGTGCGTGCATGTCTATCAAGAAAAAAGGAACGGAAAATTTTATTTGATTTGGCAATCTTATCGCCATCCTCTGCTTCTTTTTCTGATGGCTTTTGATGCTTTCAAGATATTCATGACTTTTTTAGCATCTGGAGGACCTACTTTGACCTAAAATTCCCTTATCCCTTCTCTTTTCCTCTTGTGAACCAACAAGTATGGCACGCAAAAGGCAAGGCTGTTTCCATATTCCTCGTTCCTGAAATTATCACTCCACAAGTCATTTGAGACGTGTCAAACGCAGCCCGAATTCTGTTGTTCTGTACAAAAAGAATATGAACTTTTCCCATACCGGAAAATTTCAATAGTTGTAGCTAGCTGTTAAAAACCTGTTGGTAGAAAATATGATTAGTGACTTCTTTTCAGGTTACTATTTGTAATTTACAAACACGTTGATGAAATTGCCAACTTTGGTGATAGTAACTTATGATTAGGTAACTCACTAACATTTCAAACTTACCAACATTTATATGTAATTATAGACCTAAGTTAGAGTAATTTATCTACTTTTTGAGAAATTCTTAACCTTAATTAGAGCAAGTTACCAGCTTTACTCAAATTGGGTTGCCAAATATCGTTGGAGTAGCCAAAAAAAAATTTAGTTACCAACCTTTCTTATTTTTCACAAACTTTTATTTACTTTTTGAGTGATTTATCAACTTTTTTCCGATCAAGTTACCAACTAGTTATTGATAATCAATTCTCATCTGAGTTGTTTCCTTTTGATACTTTCTCGTAAATCAAGTGGCTGGTAACCATTTTCTTACCCAAGGTGTTTTAGACTTACCAATTCGGTCATAAATTTACTAACATAAAAAAAAAAAAGTCCTTATTTCACGGAACAATGGAACCGTCCTAAGTTTAGATATCAAGAGACACCAATTGTACCAAATCATGTTCTAGACACTTGATTTTTACTTTTTAGATACAACATATTAAATGCTTATCATTTGAAGTGCATCTTTTTGATCAAGTACGTATAGGAATACAAATTATTCAACCATAGTTCCATTTACAAATTAAACCACACTTCAACTCCAAGCAAGAGGGAAAAAAAAAGCACAGGAAAATGGAAAAATAAATCTGTAATAGGTAGAATTCAAGGAAATCTTTCAGCATATCATGTTCTTCAGCAAATCATGCCATTATTATTGGATACAAATAAGGATGAAATACCAAAGATTAGGGAAATTATAGTGTTCTTAGATCCAATATGTCGGTCGACAATTTCAATGATAAGCTCTTAACTACTTAATGTTACAATCACTCGTATGTTCACAACTATAAAAGAAGCCCAATGTCTCCACAACGATGTGAAAACAGGTTGGAATATTGTCTCAACTCAATTGAAAATGACCCTTCTCTCTCTCTCTAGAATGCAGAACATCCGAAAAGAAAATTAATGGGACGGTGATACGGCCGTCGGTAGGAATAGACAAGGGCATCTTTTGGTTAGATACAGATTGGTCACTTCAATGTCTGATGTAACAATTTGCATTCGAGAGTCGTTGGTTCCCCTAGCTCCCTACCTAAATGACAACCGCAATATTCCCTTGGAGAGGAAGCATTTTGTGGATCGCATCCAGTTAGGTCCCTTTTCCACTAATTTACTTTCTTAACATTAAACTAATCAGTTAAATCTAAGTGACAATCGGATTGCAATGAGGCCTAAACAGCATCTTCTACTCCTACAAGCACGATCTATTGGCTAACCCTGTGATCGAATTTCTAAGAATCGCTCTTGAGTGTGAAAGCTTTCCAACCCATTTCACATGGAATTGGCTTGTACCCTCTTAAAAGACTTGATTTACTAACTCGAAAGTCATCGAATGCATTGAGTCAATTCAACTTCTTCAGTTTGAAAAAAATGGTTTCGATTCTTATCGATTCTTTTTTCTTTTTCTTTTTTCCTTAACTCGACTGACTTGTCTTGATTCGACTCGACGTAGAAAATATGTCCCCTCCATCTTCGTACATTGTTATTGGGTTGATTGCTATGGGAACAACAATATTTGAACACCCGTAGGGCCACGTAAAAGTCTCAAGACCCGTGGAGACGACGAGAGGGGAGCCTGCCTCTTCTTTGGAGTCACATGCGTACCCAATTAATGCACATCCATTCAATTTCGAATAGCCAACTCTTGTCGTTGGCCTTGTCGCCAGAATTTCGATATACCTCCAAATATTTTTCAATATAGATAGGGTCCACGAGGAGGACACAGTAATAGCTAAGATGGTTTTTTTCCCCGCTCATTGAGGAAGCATTTATATATAATATACCCCAAGATTTGCTTTGTTCTTTTTTTCTCATAGAACCTATCGAATTGTACCACACGCGTAAAAATATATATATGAAAAACATTAGATTCGAACCATAACTCGGTGCGTGTGGAAGAATATGTTGGTTTGAATCATGCTTCATATATTATGTTCTATTCAAATCTGCATGAAGCTTTGATACTAAAGCGATGAAAAGATGGCGTTTCAAGTTGATTGATTTGAAAGAGATATTCATTATGTAAATTTTCTTTTAAGATAAGTAAAAAAAATTCACACGATGTGTACGAAGAACAAATAAAAATTAGCATTAGATGAGGAATAAAAGAAAGGAATGACAAGGTGATGTTACTTCTCTTGCATTTATTTCCACAAGAAATTTTGAGACGCTTTGATAAGACAGCTTTTGCTTACTTCCTCCGACGAGGGAAGACAGAGACTAACACTATCTATGCAAAGGGTCGCGATTGAAAAATTGGCTTAATTCCTGATCCACTAAAGATTTAAAAAAAAAATCCTCGTACTGTAGCAGCCGTGATTCAAGATAACATAATCATATAGGAAATCTATAGAATCTAATGCAGACCAGACAAGGCCTAGATATTGCAGTTAAATTGCACCATGTTTGATACCAAGGCGGGTTTGTTTGATTGTTCATAAAAAAAATCAAAGATGGGTTCTATAGATTAGTTAAACGCTTGTCTTGTACAGAGCCGAGATGATTTAATGGTGACCCTATTGAGCAACAAAAAACATGTAGGTTCATTTAACATTCAATGTAGTTGAGAAAGTCAATACAATAAAATGTAAGATCCATCCTCTTTTGTCGGATTAAGGTTTGCACTAATTAATCGGAGTTGAGACTCAATATATTAAGATTATTCTAAATGAATCTTCCGTTCATCGAGATTTACATATTTTTGGGTCTTTAATTAATTGCAAAACGAAAATTTTTCGAAATTAGATAGTGAAAAATGAAACTTAGAAAATTATAGGTAAATGTATAGAAAAGTGGTCTTTTATTTCAAGCCATACATGGCCAGCAACCATCACCAATCAACGTCAAGGAAAATGAAAGGAACAACCAGCGACTTTTTGCATCAAATTGGACGGTATCATATCAACACAGAATGCAATTTCATACATCATGTGCTCGTAGTCCATATCTACAAGAATAAAGTGGAACTCGATGAACCCTAGCTGATCACCTTTTCCATGCGGTCAGCAAACGACGATGAGGTTGGACACAGCATCACCGTGCTGCCGGTTCCCAACTCCAGACATCCCCTAATTAGCATAATAAATTAATCAAATTTGCAAAATATCTCGATTAGATGTAAAGGCAAAAGGGACGTACGAGGATATACGGGACATACTCTTCAACTCTCACATATAATTTAAAGCGTCGTTCTATCGAACTTTTTTATATTGTAATTGGTTCTGTCTATCATACGACCCACAGAATCAGATCGTATAAATCTTTCTTTTTATAAGATATGCGACATTCCTCGTGGACAGAGGAGCTTAAAGCATATATGAATAGGAATGTAAAGCGGACCTTTGAAAGAGAGGTTAATCTTTCTATGCTCTTTAGGGTCTCGAGCTCGTGGAGCCAAGGGGTTTCAATGCTTTATTATGTGAGCCAAGGCATATATGATAGCTCTGGGTATATCTTGGTTTGCTCAATTTTTTGGCATCTCAAGGCATTTGCTTTTTCCATATATTGAGTGCAACTCATGACCCCTTTTGGGAGGAGAAAGAGTGTCCTTATTTAATATATATATTGTTAAAAGATATAAAGTACAAATTATGAAATCTTGATGATAAAGCTTTCAATGTAACCGTTTTCTTGTTTGATCTAAAATTAAAATGAAAATCAAGTGAATGTGTATGTTCGATATAAACCCTTTTATGATATTGAAGTTTTTCATTCAACTATTTGTTCACCTAGATATATTTGCTCACAACTTTTGGACTGTCAAAGAAAGATGTATAATGAGATAAAAATATCTATACTAAATTTCATTCTACATCGTAATGATATAACAATAATAATATCTTGGTATCATTATTGGATGCTCTGATATGTGTGGAAGCTATTAAAGTGACTAATTCTCGAATGCATGTGTCATTCATTCAACAACAACAGTGATGTAAAGTGGATGCTCTAATATGTGTGAAAGTAAGTTGAGTGACTAATTCTCAAATGCAAATGTCATTCATTCAATGGCGACAGTGATGTAAAGTGGATGCTATGATACATGCGAAAGTCAGTTAAGTGACTAATTCTCGAATGCAAATGTCATTCATTCGACGGCAACAGTGATGTAAAGTGGATGCTCTAATATGTGCGGAAGTTGGTTAAGTAACTAATTCTCAAATGTGTGTCATTCATTCAACGACAACAGTGATATAAAGCTTTCCTGTGTAATTGATGTTTCAAATGAATATATTATAGAAGGTAAAGTGCATTATTTTGTGCTGGCTTTGGCTTAAATATTTGAGGGTTACAGGGCTATTTAAAAGATTATATCCTCCCCATCCCATGAAAAAGACTATGGAGGATACGATATGAAATGAAATTTTGTTGTAGCAATCCAATGGTTACTAAGAACGCGGAATTTCAAGAAAAGTAAACTAGGCAAAGCACAGCTTATCCTAAGATATCACATATGCTTTAATTAATCCGACCTACTCTATCTAATCACTCTATTAAGTATCTAGCTTATGCTAATAGGCCCCATTGGCCCCCGACAGACAGGAGTGTGCCTCACCACGACTCGTTGCTTGATGCTGTCCTCGTTTTTTTTAAGTCGTGAAAACTTGCCCAAATATTTTGATGAAACCCTTTTATCGAGTGACCATTATGGAGTTCTGTATCTTATGTTTGGCCAACGAAATAAAAGAAAAATCCTATATTTGGATTAGTAATATCAAATTTCTATCTGCATATACAATGATAAGCTAAAATGGAATATACCTGATTTTCAAATTTCGATGATCACCATGATCTACTTTTTCCATATATACGTGGCTCCATGACCCTGATTACCGGGGAAGATGATTTCCCTACTGGCGGACACCTCCTCCCCCCCATTGCCACTCTACTGTTTCATGCGATGATCAAAGATAGTGCATCGTTATCGTCCTTCCATATTTATCTGTCCTATTTTTGCTCTTGCCAAATTATTTTTTCTTCTTATAATAAGGTCTTAAGGCATTGTTGGGTCCACGGAATGTCCGTTGGAGGGGCCAAATGAAATGCAAGGGCTAATTTTATTGAAATTTTTGACGTCGTCCCCACCCCGAAAGGCCGTCATCATCTCCTTTCATTACAGCAAGGTTTCCATCGGTACTATTCTGGCGATTGATCATGCGTGTCTGCACTGAAAAGCAAAGGCCCTAGATCCGGAAATCAATAAGGTCGGCACTGATCGTTTGGAGATGCTGCAGACACGAGTTGGACAGGTCCCAGCTTCCACGTCCATCCACTCCCGTTGCGAAATTTACTATTACACACGATGGTTTTGCCGGCAAGAGTTATCAATGTTGGAACAGACCACTTAAGAATTATTTTGCATGTAATATTCTAAACACCAAAAGGGTTCGCTTTCTTAACTTCACATAAATAATCTTAGACGATCATTTAAAAAGAGAAAATATATATGCGCGTGTATTTTTTCGAACGATGTAATAGTTGAATATAATAATGCGAAAGAGACAAAAGGGGGAATTTTTAATATATTTCGAAATATCATAATAAAGAGTGCATCGGCCGTTTTATAGACTTTATGAAATACTATCGAGAGATACAGAAAATCAACATATTTATATTGATAATCTCTAATATAAGAAAATATTCTAGAAAATTATCCTAATTATTTATAAGAGGAACGAGGGGGCTGCACCTAAACATAGCCGAGTGTCCGAGATACAACGTATTCCGCAGTAAGAAATAAATCGAGTCCAAGCACTTTAAATATTCCCCTACGTGACCTAGTGCTTTGTCGACGAGAAAAGAGGGGGTGATAGGCATAGCCATCACTCGGCCGAAGAGACAGACAAAGCAAATCCGAGCTGTCTCCGTTTGTTTTCTTATTTTCGGTTTTTCCTATAAAGTGATGCCCGCAGAATCCTGGCATAAATCTTGCACAGTGAGAGAAAGATAGAAAGAGGGAGAAGACAACCTTATGTTTTGCAAAGAATAATGTAGAATAATCGCAACTACAAATTACATATTACACGCGCCAAGACCATAGAGAAAACCCTCCAAAGAAAACCGCCCCCGGCAAACATATATAGCTCCCCTCCTCCTCTCTTCCATTTGTAGCCACTGCCCCCGTTCGGTATGGAAAGTCACGTCGCCGTCAAGGACGCCGTTTTGATCTCCCCGTCCGAGCCCACTCCTTCCAAGATCCTCGCCCTCTCGGCCCTCGACTCGCAGCTCTTCCTCGGCTTCACCATCGAGTACCTCCTCCTCTACAAGCCCCGACCCGGGTCGGATCGCTGCCACGTGACGGCCCGCTTGAAGGCGGCGCTCGCCCGAGCCCTGGTCCCGTACTATCCGTTCGCCGGCAGGGTCAGGGCCAGGCCGGACGGCTCGAGGCTCGAGGTGGTGTGTCGGGCGCAGGGCGCGCTTTTCGTCGAGGCCGTGGCCGACCACATCGTGATGGGCGACTTCGAGCGGCCCCAAAAGCACGTGACGGAGTGGCGGGACCTGCTGTCCCTCCACTTGGCCGACGTCCTCAAGGAGGCCCCGCCGCTCGTTGTCCAGCTAACGTGGCTCAGGGACGGCGCCGCTGCGCTGGCCGTCGGGATCAAGCACTGCCTGTGCGACGGCATCGGGAGCGCCGAGTTCCTTAACTCGTTCGCCGAGTTGGCCAGACCCGGGGAGGACTCGCCCTCAAGCTCAAGGCCAAGTCCAGGGCTAAGGCGGTTTGGGATCGCCACCTCATGGACCCGCCAATGCCGCGGCGTGTCCCTTGCGGCGGCGTGCACAGCTCCGGAGCGCAAACCCACCCCGAGTTCAACCGAGTTCCGGACCTCTGCAGCTTCACATCTCGCTTCGCCAACGAAAGCCTCGTCCCGACCTCAATCACCTTCAACGGGGCCTCTGTCGACGAGCTCAAGAGGATTGCCTCGTCCGCGGGTCGACTCGGCGACTCGGCATTCACGTCATTCGAAGTCGTCACGGCTCATATATGGAGAAGCTGGGCAAGATCGCTGAACCTGCCTCCCAATCAGACGCTAAAGCTTCTCTTCAGCGTCAACGTTCGAAACCGAGTCAAGCCGAGCCTTCCAAGTGGATACTACGGCAACGCGTTCGTTCTCGCGTGCTCGCAGGCCACCGCCAAAGACGTCACCGAGAAGGGTCTTGGGTTCGCGACGGCGCTAGTGAAGAGAGCGAAAGACAGAGTCGACGACGAGTACGTGAGGACGGTGGTGGAGACGGTGAGCGAGTCGAGGGCGTGTCCTGATTCAGTCGGGGTCCTCATCGTTTCGCAGTGGTCGAGGCTCGGACTGGATAGGGTTGACTTCGGGATGGGAAGACCGGTCGGCGTGGAGCCCGTCTGCTGCGACCGGTACTGCTTGCTCCTTCCGGTGCACGACAGGAGCGACGCCGTGAAGTCGATGGTGGCGCTCCCCGCGAGCGCCGTCGAGAGATACGAGTCCTTGGTCAAGAGCCCGTGCACGTGAACGTACTGTCCGTCCCGGCCCGGCCAGTTGACTTTTCAAACATTAGGCTAACACAAGTTACATCTTTCTAGATCTTACAAGAACATTGTCGGCACGGAAAACTCCTCCGACTTGAACAGTTTTTTATGGGTTGAATGTCGATCCTCTATTTCAGAACCTTTAAATCAATTTGTCTATAGACACGCATATGGCGATTGAGGTCATTTCTATATAATCTATATGTTATGTGAGTTTGGTATTCTTTGTTACACTGATTATTGCTATACACAATCCAGCGGAATCAACTACCTAATAGAGTGGTCCGGTTACGGTAGGTAGAACATACGAAATAACGTGTGACCTCGTCGAACATGATCAAATGGGCATTACATAAATCTCGAAATGCTATTGATCCGAAGTGGTGGGACTGCTGGATCCATGCTGAGTGATATTTTGATTCTACGGTGTCGCCCTGGTGGAAGGTGACACGGGAAATTCCTGCCCTTCGATTTGGATCCAAAAGGGACGAGCTCTTTTGCTCTTTTAATCTTTTGGAGGAATGTGGTGGTCACCTTCCAATGACAACGCCCTCTTTTAGTCCTTTACCAACCCCTTTTTTATCGAGAGACGTGGAATCCACCGAGCCGGATTAATCTCCGATGGATCGATGGTCGGGAAGCATATCCGAGAATCGAACATTTGAGAGATGTCGACGCCTTAGAAATTCGGTGTCTGCACGGTCCGTAAAATGGTCAGCAGTTGTCCAACGTCAAGCATCACAGATGCGACATTGCTTAGGGGATACAACTTTGCTTTCTGCAACATGCCGTGTCATCGATCCACTGGAGGAAAAGGGCATCTTAGACATTGGGGCGTTGATTCTGCATCATGATCTTCTAACGATTGTTTATTTTACAAGGTCAAAGCATGTCGATTGGAAGCGAGTGGTTGCATTGTTTGGCGATGATGGTCGTGGCGGACGATTCATGCACATTGCCAGAAAAGCCCAGCCTTGACATGTCTTGTGTATTAACAAATCCATTATTATATTCAACAAAGAGAGAGAGGGAGAGTTCTGATTATGAGGAATGGCTGTTCGTGCATCTCCTAGTCTCAATGCCCTAATCTCTAACTAGATCGAGATTCTGATTCACAAAAGTTGACCACGACTCTCCCCCATCCGAGAAAGAAACTACGCAAAAGTCAACGGCCATTAGTTGTCTGAAGAGTTTGACTCCGAGTTGGACCAGGGCCTCGGGCCTTTGAGAACTTATTTTGCGTGGATTCAAGCCCACGTCCGTTTAGAATCATGCATAATTCTTAGGTTAAAGTTCCCATCAAATAATGTTGCACCAGTGGGAATTACTCACCGGTTCAAATCATTAAGGTTTAGAATTTATTTTACACTAAATCTGTCACGATCATACTGTAACGATAGAATAAAAGAGACATATTCACACTTACCCAAACGGTAAGGCAAAGGAACATCTTCCACATCAAATGACGTTGACGTAATCTCATCATCTTAGAGATGGAGATCGAGTGGTATGACAATTGATATTTCATACCTCAAGTCAAGAAACTCGATATGTCAAAGTTGAATTTCTACTCAGCAATTCATTTCGAGCCCTTTGGTCAAGCAAGCAATAGGGTCATGGTTAGACTCACCAATGGCAACTTGGGTCGGTTCACAATCAAAGGAAAAACATGAATACAAGATGTAAGAAGAAGAACGACAACAATAATTTTTTTCGCTTTGGGCCATAATACATCTGTCCCCACGTACATAAAAAGAGATTGTTTCATGATATTCAGCCTACTGCCTTGAAGTTTTGAGAACATGGTTTTGTGATCACAGAATTGTCTTTTTCTTCTTTCCAAGAATATGAAATGAAATATAATACTAAATCGAGTAATACTTTTTTTTTGGTCTATAAATCGACTACTATTTCACACACATACATCTAACCTAAGTTTTATTAAAAAAAATGGTAGAGGAAGTTAATCTAGTTTAATGATATGGGAGATGTGGCTCCCCTCTAACCTTACACGTCTCCTCTCAACTAGTTTTTGTACACCAAAATACAAAGAGGAGGACAAATGAAAAAGAGAGAAGCTTACATAAACAACAGTATCTCTCTCCTCAACTTGTTGGTCACTCCCCTCTGCCTCTATCTATCTTTCTCTCTCTTCTCTAAAGTTGCTGCAGTGGTCCAATTTTGCTGCGTGCAAGAGAAGTTTGCGAGTTCCGAGGAGCAGGCTGCTTGTCCTTAGCTTTTCATCTCCACACTGTAGAGGGTCATCATGTGCAAGAAGCAATAGATAGTACAATAATATAGCGAGTTATCCCCCATCTAGGGGAATTCAATTTTGGGTTAATATTACTAAAACTCTAAACTAGTATACATATAATAAATTTAACTACAATTAATTTTTTAACTATCAAAAGTTTTAAAATGGTACATATATGATTAATTTTTCCTAAATTAACTTTTTGACCATAAAAAATCCCAAATTGATATATTTATGATAAATTTACCTTTTATTAATTTCCGTTAAATTGGATGAATACAACGAAAAACTATAAATTGGTACACCTATGACATATAGAGTTTAAAACTTTAAATTAATATACCCGTCAATTATCACGTATTATCTAACTTAGTAATTTGAACGCTAAGATTTAATGAAAAACAACATAAGGTAAACTTATTATAGATGAGTTTGGAGTTTATTGTGGTATTAACCCTTTAATTTTTCCCTCATATATTTACTTGAAGTTGAGAAACACATTAATTATTAGATGCTTTGAGAGCCTTGCTTAGATGAGGATCCTCTACCTGGCATGGCGCTCTCCTTAACGACTCAAACAATCTCATTAATTGATAATAATCCCTCTTTTTTTCACAATTAATGTACACGACAATGTTTTTCAAGTAATGTTTGACCATTGCGAATAAGTATAGCACATCCAACATGGGAAAATTATTCAAAAAATCATAAACTTATCAATTCTAAACTTTTTAGTTTTATCAATTGAGTTCTAAGACTCTTCACTTTTTGCCATTCAGTAATTTTGACTAAAATTTACTGATGTGGATGTCGCTCATCTTATGTGGCAGGAATGTTACTAACATTAATAGTTTTTAATAATGTTTTGAATTTTTTATTGATTTTCCTTGATTGTGGCATGGCTAGCCACAAGTGAGGTGACCCTCATAGGTGAACCTTTCGTAGCCAACACAAAAAATGAAAGGAAAATAAAAAAAATATTATTAAAAATTATCTACGTTATTGCCAACCGTTTCATAGTGCTGACCGTATTATGTAAGATAATTGGTGTCTATGTTAGTAAATTCTAATCAAAATTGATTAGATAAACTCAATTGACTAATTTTTCCTGTTCAACACAGTTATAGGCAAGTTGGATAGTTTTCCCAGTTGAACATAGTCATCGGCAAGTTGGATAGATCTCCTTCTTTGTCTCGGGCCGCTGTTTGCGCTTTTGTGTGAGGACGAGAGATCCTTTGGATCCTCGAAAGGCCAACTGTTGCAAACACCGCCGAAAAAGAGGAAAGAGACGTCGTTGGGCTTCGCCGCCGTTTGTGTGTTGGCGGGATAATTCAGTTGGACATTATCGTTTAATGCTCTTGCGATAACTTCGACCATGTAAGATGGACTTGCGACGACTTCCTTTAAACTTTTCGGACTTTCATGGAAAAATCGTTCAAAAAATTCTAAAATTATTATACTTATATCCATTAAATTATAAACTTTTTAATTATATCAATTGAGTTCTTATATCTTGCCGATTAAATTCATCCAGTTAATTTAGGCCGAAAATCGCTGATTTGGACTTTGGCCGTCTTTAGTGACACGGCCCTTGATGCTAACATTGATAATTTTAAAATAATAATTTAACATTTTTTAAAATTTTTTATTTCTTTATTTTTTTAACGACTCTAGCCTCTGCGAGATTACTGGCCGACCATTGCCAGCCACAGACTAGGACTGGCGACCCTCGCCTGGGCTAGGTGAGGGCGTTGTGGCCCTTCCCAAGATCCAAGCAAGGGCCTATGGTTGGCAAGGGCATCACGGCCCTTGCTTGGATCTTGGCAAGGGCGTGGAGGCCTTTGCCCATGGCTGGGTAGGGCCATGATGCCCTCACGTAGCCCAAGCGATGGTCATCGGTCCTCACCCATGACTGTCTGCGACCTCGGAGAGTTTGTAGAAACAAACAAAGGAAATGAAAGGAAATAAAGAATAATAATTTTTTTTGTAAAAATCAAAATATTATTAAAAATTGTCAATATTAGCATTGGGTGTGGTTGTATCACATAGGATAGTCATGTCCATGTCAAGGATTTTCGACCAAAATTGATCAAATGAATCTAATTAGCAAAACATGAAAAAATTTAGAACTCAATTTGCACAATTAAAATATTTAAAACTGAATTAGCAAAAGTGCAATAAATTTATGATTTTTTGGATAATTTTCCTGACTTTCATATGATACATATGAGTGTTTATGCACATATATGATCCTGCAAAGGACAAATGATTGGTTTGTTTTTCGCTAAGTGAATAAAGATAGTACGAGGGACGCACAATAGAGGCCTAATGATTTCGCCTAGGGACATCATCAAGGGAGACTGATGTGGGAGTAGGGGTGAGTGGATCTAGATTTTTTACAGGTTCCATTTGGAACCTGGAACCTATCATTGAATACAAATTCTTTATTTTTTAGAATCTCGAACTTATCATTTCACATAATTTAGGGTTGGTTTTAGAGTCTAACATGTTCTTTTTTTTCATCTTTAGTTAAGCAAATAAACGTAACAATAAAAATAAATAAAGATTTTATTATTGATTATCTAAGAATGAGTATCCATATGCACTTGTCAAATAGTATTAAAGACATTTTACGATTTTCAATGCACCAATTGCTCTTGTGATACATGGAATCATTATCTTCAAAGAAGTAATTGCACAAACATAACTACATCAAAGAAGCAATTGGACCTTCCACTAGTTTCATGGTCTATAAAAATAAAATTTCGAATAATAAAATAGAAGTTTAGATTAGTGATTTCATATTATACACACATCATTAAATGCCATAGAATCCTCAGGATCACGTGAAGATATAAACTAAGAAAAATACAAAAAATTGTTATAGATTCTAAATTCTAAGTTATAGATTCCAAGTTTTGGGTTTTAGATTTTACCAAACTAAAACATAAAACCTACCCATTGAAATAGGCTCTTCAAATTTTGAAATCTAGAACCTACCCTACATATCTTGGAATTTGAAATTTACAACTTTCCACCGATGTGATTCTTAGATTCTAAGTTCTACTCTGAAACTATACTCACTTTACTTGGGATGTGATAATCTCCTAAGTTGCGATTTAATTGTCTTAGAGTTTTAAATAATTTATTTCCTTTTATCTTTAAGTTTAAACTAACGAGCTATAAACCATTAGGATATGTCAATCATTCCACCTTTGCATCACGTAGCTGACACGGGTCTTCTTTCCATAATGCTCACACATGAACCTCAACAGATATATTTTAATTGATCTATGTATAGCTCATAATCTCTCAACAAGTATGTGGTTAAGGCAATGATTTTCCCTTTCCATATGGTGGTTGTGTCTCAAGATGTTATTTACCAAGAAAAAAAGGAACATAAATGGTAGAAATTCCAAATACGACAACTACATGAACCGGAGAATCCGAACCCTTATGATGTTTGGATTTGAATGCATGAAGAAGATAAGCATGAATGCCATACAATTGCGAAATTTTTTTCTGTCTTCAAGTTATAATTCCAAAACTAGAAAATACCTGGCATTTTTATTTTTTTTAGTTTTATCAATTATGTTTTGGGTAAGGTGAGACGATGCATTCCCAATGAAGGAAAAATAGAAAACTTTATCCGGCCCAATTGCGGCGCCCGCCAAAAAGATGATTCCTGACTCCTTCCGCCTTTGACCAGCGCCCGAAGACGCGTCCGACTATGTATATCCTCTCGCTTGAGATTATATTCCCTCGCATCCGTATCCTATACACATGCGACGCACTCGAGATTTCCCTCTATTTTATCAATTTTCTTACTAATCACTCAGATTTCGTGGCCGATAAGGCTTGTAGTTTTCCCCCTCAAGTAGGTTTCTGCATAGTATGCATCTATCGTGTGATTTTTTATAATTCAAAATATCGATTCACTTATTTATCTATTTATTTATTAAAATAATATCTTGTCAATTGGCAATAAAATCTTACAATGAATTTATAGTTGTAGGAGCAATCACATATAAATGAAATGCTATAGTGTTAAGGAAATCCAATTAGTTGACTCGATTTATTTATCTATTCTAAATTGAAAATAATTCTTTTAAAATCTTGCAAGAATGGCCTCCATCAGAGGATCCTTGTGTTGTGTAAGCTTTAGCAGAGAATTTATGTATATTACATGTGAAGGGATAGTGTTCTTGATTGATTTAAGTCGGATTGGGGTATACAACAAAGGGAAAAATAAAATAAACAAAGATTGGGGATGCACAAAAAATTGCTCCTTCGAATTAGTTTGACTTTTCGTTCGATCTTTTTGGCTATTATCGCTCCAAATAGTGGCTGAAACCCTACTCTGCCTCGGGAAGACGCAATGCAAAGTTATCATTGAATGCCCTATTTATTGGATTAGAAATTCATTTTCTTCTTGAAAGACGAACAAAATTTTAAAAGGGATTTTTCGATGATAACAGCCTGTGTACTCTTTTTATTTATTTTTTATTTTTTGTTATTTTTTTTATTTTACTTGTTATAATTTAAAAAACTGGTTCAATTATAAAAGTCAATTACGATGGAGGTGGGTTGTGTTAAAAAGAAGAAGTACCCGGGTCATTTACATCAAATTTCTCTCGCCGATGGTATACATATGAAATACTCTGGTCGAGTATTATTCTATGCAAAAATAAGGGACCTATGACACTTCTATGGGGACCTAAATGAAAGTTACAAGTCCCAAGTGTATTGTATCAATATCAATTAAGTAACTTTTTAATTAGACTATTTTAGTTCTATACACTTTTACATTTTGTTAATTGAGTTCATCTGGCTAATTTAAATCGAAAATTGTTGAAGTGGATAATGTCCATCATAGATGGCATGATTAGTGTTGACTTGGACTATTTTTTTTATAATTTATTAAATAATTTTTTGTTTCTTATTCTTTCGTGGCTTGATTCGGTTGTTGATAAGGGCTAACCTTGCCTAAGCGAGGGTGAGTGCTGCTGGCGAGGTCGCCCTTGCCAAATTTAGCAAGCCTAACCCAATGGCCTCACTGATGCTTATCCTTGCCTAGGCAAGACCTAGGCAAGGTGAGGCACCCAATTGAGGCTCACTCAAGCGAGGCCAACCTTGCCACCCATGGAAGAAAAAAGAAAGAAAGAAATTATAAATTTTATTAAAAAAAATATACATTAGCGCCGACCAAGCCACATAGAACGGCTAGCATTCAAGTCAATAATTTCCAGCCTAAATTGGGTGGATGAACTCATTTGGCAAAACTCGAAAATGTTTATGATTCAATTGATTTAATTGAAATGTTTAAGATTCAATTGGTATTAATGCAATAAGTTCATAATTTTTCGGATACTTTTTCCCAAGAATGAAGGGTAGCTACAAGAAAGTTTGGAGTGAACTTCTTCCAAATAGTCTTGTAATTAATGGGTTAGAAACATAAATATCACCTATATTTATTATCAGTAAAATTTGTACGTGGTGATGTTCATATTCCTAAACCGTCAGAAAATTAATTAGAGGAAGTTTCTCCAACCAAGGATGAAGGGAAAAGCCACAAAAGATTAGTTTTGAATACAGCCAGTGTAAATTCTTTCATCCAATATGAATTCACTGGATAGTTGTTAATTTTCCAAGCTATAAGAGCATATCACTGAGGATGGAGGTGGGGTATTAACAAATGAGTCTTGAAATGCATTATTCATATGGAGCATTTGAAATGCATTTAGTTATCATGAATTGTAACGGAAATATAAAGATTCAAATTTTGGTCATTGTTAGGGTCAATGGCATTTGTTAAGCGTACTTAAACAGGAAAAGGTGACGATTTCCAAAGCATGCTCGACGAAGGGAATGCTGATTTCCAAGCTTTGATGACACTTTCCACTAAATATAAGTCGCATCTTTAGAAACTATGCATATCTATTCATAATGTAATTAATTCAGCTTGAGCAAATTAGGTTTGCCTATTTGGAGATCAACCATCGATGCGAGACCTTCAGCATTCATTTGCATACTAATGAAAGTTCATCCCAACCAAGCATGTATATACCTAAGTTTATATATATTATTCATAACATTGTAAATGTTACAATTAACTCTAACAGGCAACTCACATCCGCATTAATTTGAAAAACAAATTTTCTATCCATCATTTCACTGGTTAATCTCGAAGAAACATATCTAAACAACCAAAGCTCAAATAGCGAAAACGACATGAAACCCAAAACATGATATGAAACCAGCAGGACAAGGCAGAATTTAATTGAACTAAAGGAAAAGAAACTCAAGGAGAGATCTGCAGCATTATTACAGTGATGTAAAAGGCACAACAAAAAATCCAAAGAATGAAGACTTTAGAAATTTTTTCTGCATAAATTCTGGAAAAATCAACAACAGAGGGAGAACCTCAAATAACACCTTCCTCAACACGGGTTTATTCCCACAAAAAAGAAGAAGCTTACTTCCAGTACCTTCGACTGATCTAAAATTCAAATAGCACTCACCTCTTCAGTACAAATTATAATCTAGAGAAAATGTGGAATCTCCTTACCTGATCAAGACTCCAAGTGCTTAAAACTAACAGATCTTGAAATCTTCGAAAAGCCTCTCTACCATAACCTACTTAAAATGGGTAGATCCCAAGAATACATAGAAGATCAAACTAAAACATGCAGAGGCAACTCATTGCAGATCATCCTCCTCCTTTTCTCCTTTCTCTGTTCTTAAATTTATAACGCGAATCTCGATAACCTTCGTCCTTTGCTGCTATATGGCCGGAGAGTTTCCGCCGCTCGGTGCAAATGCACTCAAACCCGCGAAAGCGAGCCGCTGCCGACCTTGAAAGCACCAGCATGCAATCATCTTGATGAACTCCAAAGGAGCACTTCAGCGTGTTCGTGCTCTGATTAATATATATATCATGCATCTACTATAATCAGATCACAGCACTATCTCCTCAAAAATCAAACCAGGAAGGGTCTCCGTAATCCCAAATCCCATGATGAATGAAATCATCCTCGATCCCCAGCGGCCACATCGCTGGGGAACCCTGCCCCACCTCGGCAACGGTCGTCTCTGGAGGCACCGGTGGGGCCGTCTCCGTCTCTGAGGCCAAGGAAAGGCTCGCGCCCACCGACCCCACAAGCGCGTTGATGTCATCATAGCTGTAATTCAAGTGACCAAGCTGATGATGTTGCTGCTGATGAAGACAATCTTGATCTTCTTGTAGATGTTGTTCTTGGTGTCCATAGTTAGGGTTTCCATCCGAGGCGGTGGTCGTTGCCATGGTGGGGACATTCTCGCTCCCGTCAGGCCGCGTACACAGATATTGCTCTTGAGGATGCTGTACGACCTGAGGATGAAAACTGTGGCTCGGAATCTGAAGATTCTGTAGTACGATGTTGCTCGGGCACTGTACGGACGGGACACCGACGCTGTTGCTATTAATTGCACCGTTAGGGACGTATACTCCGTACGGGACCGAACAGAACGGCGCAGGGGAAGAAGAAGAAGAAGAAGAAGAAGAATATGGAGGAAAGTTGAACGCGTAGCCCGAGGGACGTGGAAGCAGAGGACGGAGATTCTGGGTGGACGAGGAGGAGGAGGCTGAGGAGGACGAAGAGCCGCGAGAGGAGGTGGTCGAGGATGAGGAGGAGGAAGGCTGGAGGTTGAGCTGAGCCCTAGAGCCGTAGAGGATGAGGGCGGCGCGGTCGTAGGCGCGGGCAGCGTCCTCGGCGGTGGCGAAGGTGCCGAGCCACTTGCGGGTCCGCTTCCGGGGCTCCCGGATCTCGGCGACCCACTTGCCCCAGCTCCGCTGCCGCACCCCCCTGTAACGAAACTTATTGTTGTCCGGGCCTCCTTTGCCCTTGCACTTCCTGGTGCTGCTGTTGCTGGTGGTGCTAGAGGAGGAGTTGTCGCTGGTGGTGTTGGAGATGGTAGTGGTGGGGTTTTCTTGGGTTGTGGTGGTGGTGGTGGTTGGGGAGTGAGCGATGTTGTCCATTATTAACTGATCCTGCTATATTTAAGAGAGAGAGAGAGAGAGAGAGAGAGACCACCTCGGAGAGTGTTGGAGGGGTGTGGTGGAGGGAGGAGTCTGATGGGGTTGGGTTTGAATGTCACCTCTGCTAATGGTGGACTAGGGCGGTGAATCCATCTATATATACTGTGGACCAGCAAACACATGCACCAGCGACGCAGAGAGATTGCTGCGCTGTTAAGTAACAGACCTATCAACAGATCTAAGCAAGGTAAAATGGTATTCTTACTCTCTCTTTTTTCCCTATATTTTAGGGGCTATTGAATTTACTTCACACGCTCTTTTTCTTTTTCTCTGCAGACTGTTGGATGGTTTTTGTTGGTTTGCTTCCCGGAGAATTCCTAGAGAAGTGAAAAAACCCTGCCAGGTTCCCACCCTAGCTCTGTCCGTTACAACAACCATTGTCTTTTCAGATTCCGAATCATCAGTGTTTACAAACAGCAGATTCATATCTATATATAATATATATTATGTCTTATCTTAGCATAATCCTCAGTAGAGATTAGAACCTTGAAGACAAAAAGACCGAGACAGAATTTCCTCAGAGACTATTACAATACCTCCAACGTGAGGCATATCCATCTGACTGCAGAGAAATATATAGATTCCAAGGGGCCTTATCGACTGCCGGGGGGTTGTGTTTGTTGAAGACCCGATGAGCCATTTACACATGTATATGCATATACTTGTTTTCTTAAGCCATTTACATAGAATTACTTCAGTGTGAAGATAGAAGATCCTCATAACTGAGGAATCCTCAGCCTGCCAGAATCGGCTGCGAACTCGCTAGGGTTCAGTATACAAACGGAATTTTGTCGAGATTTTGATCACATGAGCTTCCTCGTTGGCGGAGCCAAAAAAAAGAGAAAATTATTCTCGCTGTGTGAAGCTGGAAATATCACTGATAGGTGACTTCAATTCCCAGCATTTGAATGTTAAATTATGAGCCAACCGACCTAAGTTTTGAAATGGGTTAAGGGCAATTTATATAATTTGCGCCGAGATGAGAAACAAATTATATTTTGCGTGATATAACTAGAGTAAGTCACGTGTTCGAGTTTTCAAGTCCCTCAATGACCCTAGCTCTCTCCGTAATCTATTGAGCATATTCAAGGTTTGATCAAATGCATCTTGCATTGCAAAGGAAAATGTAGGAGTCATCACTATTTAGTCAGTTGCGTGGGAGATGGATTACTGATGATGCATTAATGGACCATTTTAAAATTTCTAATCGGCTTTAGTAACTGTATTAGGTTATGCCCTTTTGGTCTTAGTCAGAAAGGCGAGAAAAGGTCTACACAACGTGTTATAAAACATGCTTAGTTGATCTCTATTCACGTCCATAATGGTTCTAAACACTAGAATAAGTGCTCGAACTAGACCATTTTATCAATATTAGCACAACAAATTCTTAATGAAGAAACTTCTATGTCAAAGAATTTTTCATTTTCTTTTGGTAATAAAAGGTACAAAGCCCAAAAGTTATACAAGAATACGCCTAATGAAATTAGATCCAATATGATATCCTATCAATAAAGGAATCAAACCTTTAGATGGCCTATCCAAGATTAAGGCGTTATTCACATCACAAGAGTAAATGACCCAATTTGCTAATAAGTCAGCACATGAGTTTCCTTCTCCAAAATTAGGCAAAATTCTAACATGTTGGAAATGCATTAAAAGTTTTTGCTACACCTCAAGACCCCAACTGTACTATTTGTGATTTCACATGCGACAATCAATGGAACCTCACAAACCTTATAGGTATTCTACCTCAATTAAATTTGATGCAGATTCACTCAATGCTTCCACCTTCTAATTGTGGTGGAGAGGATTTGCTAATTTTGGGTAGTAATAGCAATGGTTTCTTCATGGTTAAAGAAGCTTATGAATTCATTGCATCAACACAACAAATGATGTCTAATCGATTGTGGAGTTTAGTGTGGAAATGGGGTGGACCACAAAGAATCAAAAGCTTATTATGGTTTGTCTCTCAATAGTATTTGCTCACTAACGATGAAAGATTTCGACGTAAGCTCGTAGCAAATTTTTGTTGTGCAATGTGCCCGCACTCTCTAGAGACCATTTTACATGTACTCAAAGATTATAAACAAGTAAAGGCAATATGGTAAAAGATTCTACCTGCAAATTTTCAAGATGAGTTCTTTACCCAAGAGCTACACCCATGGTTGATGACAATTCTATCTAATTCATAACTAGGGTCCAAGGTAATTGGTCCCTTATTTTTGTTGTTGCTTGTTGGCATCTCTAAAATTAGAGGAATAAGCGATTAATTGATAAGGAATTTATTCTTACCAAAGAACCTTTATGTTTGATTCTAAATTATGTTAAGGACGGTATATTAGCTCGTCTGATAGAACATAGATTGTCTTCTTAGAGAAAAAAAAAAGAGAGATAAGCTTGTGGGTTGGACTACCCTCTAACTGGGTAGGTCAAGCTTAACACAGATTGAGCCTCTAAAGGCAACCTAGGCCCCGCTTCAATAAATGGGCTTCTGTGTAATAAATCAGGTAATTGGCTCATCGGATTTGCTCAAACTATGGGAGTGTGCTCTTCGCTCAAAACAAAACTGTGGGGTATCCTTTTGGATCTTACATAGCAATTTCTTTGGGTATCCCCAAACTTATTGTGGAAGTGGACTCACAAGCCGCTATTTCATTGCTCTAGAAATCAACTCCCACTTTTGATTTTGGTGTCATGCTTATTTTTCATTTTTTTAATAAGGAAAAAGGAGTGCATATGTAAAAGGAAAAAAAGGAGTTAAGTTGTGAGCAGCGCCGCCAATATTTGAGCCACTTGTTAGACTTTTAAGTACATTTTATCTAATCTATGAAATTAGCTACCTAAATTATGAATCCAAAGTTTATGTAAATAAGATGTACTTTCTTGGCGTAAAAAGTTACCAAAACTAAAAGAGTATCACCAAAAAACATAACATTGCATTCACTCTTTTCTTAGAAAATAAGATAATGGTTTATATCTATGAGCAATGATGTTTTAATGTCCGAAAATTTTGATGTAAAATTGCTCTAACACCAATAATGTTGAATGAAAATCCTTCACACGTAATACCCATTATTAAAGAACATACACAGGTGCATCCAGCTGATTAAATGGTCGAAAGCTTTGAAATAGAAAAATCTTCCGGATGGAAGTAATTAAGGTGACTTAACTTTTTCTTATTCATCAAACACATGCTTGTTAAAGTGAAGACAGAATCACGATTCGATTGACAAGTATTGGAAGTAAACTAATTGCGATGTGGCTTCTGAATTAGTGCTTGCTGGAGTTAAGGTACGTACAAAATCTTGTTGGGATAAAATTGACGAATTATGGAAAATTCAGTATTTAGGGATTCCTGTATAACGGATATCTTTAAAATCGAATCGCTCTTATTAAATATGCTTAATAAGCATGCCGTCAGATTAGCCAAAATGAGAGGAAAAAAAGAGAAAATTGATTATCAATGACTGAGACATCTGGTCATGGTACACTCCATATAGTTAGACCCAAAATCGTGGATGGTGTCTTTAGTTTTATCAAGCAGAACCACGGCTAACTTCAACAAGGAAAGCAAAAACAGTCGAAGGATGAAATCATTTATTTTTTTATTTTTTGTCAGAAAAATGATATATAGTTTGAGTTGGAGAAGCGAGGGCAGACATTAGATTGCTCATATAGAATTATACATGGCCCATTGCAATTGAAAGTCTTTCACGTTTCATATTGGACTAGTAGCTGGCAATATATTGCACCATATATTTTAGGGAGTATTTTATTAGAGCTCTTCTTAAATAAAGTATTAGCATATAAAATTGAGAAAGGAATGATATTTGGCGAATTTCCATGATACACGAGTGATAAAACCCTGATTTTGGCACAATAAAAACAGGGACATATATATAAATCATTTTAGTCAGATTTGTTTTAAGATTAAAGTTTCTGTTACTAATAGTTTTAAATATACATAGTTATATAATGAATTCAAGTTTTTATTTTTTTCGCACAAATTTTTGGTACTTTGTAATAAGCTATTATTAAAACGCACATACTTCTTGTCTTTTATTCACGAGATAAGGGGATATACATTGAGCATAGGTTCAGTTTCTTTGACCTTTCGAACAAACAATTTCTAACCTTTGATAAATCGAAAAGAAAAAAAGAAGTTCAAAACCCCCCACCTGTTTAAATAATAGTCTACACATCAGAATTAGCAAGCTAATGACCTACTTTTTATTGAAAATTTACTTTTTTATACGTGGTACGTTTGGAAGCACTTCGATGACTTGAACGACACAAATGAATATAAGATTATCCAATACAATTTTGCTAATGTATTCCCATGTGGAACACGGATTTCTTGTTACACTTCGGGAAACTAATAATATATGCACATGTAGTAAAAGTCAAAGTATATAAACATGATTAACGTGAATCCAAATTCATCAATCTTTTGTTAAAATTGAGCTGTATTTTCTCATGCATAGTGCACTGCAATGGGCAATACGAATGAAATTTTTGGACAATTGCATAAAAATGATGGAAAAGGACACGAAAAGAACTGAAATATTGTCATATTGCGGTAAAATCAGTCGAAGGAGAAATATTTACAAACTGCCTCTCCATAGATTCCCCTCCTTTAGTCAGTTGACTCTCGGTGGGCTCCACCCACGTGGCCCACTATTGTTTTGGGCTGAGTCAAGGCCCAGAGAGGCAGATTATCAGGGCCCATAGATTAATATATACTATTGGCCCCAAGACATCTAACCAACACGTCCCCAAATTAATTCATGAAATCCCAGTAGGATGCATCACCATGAATGACGAGGTAGTCCCGCATTGGTGCATGGCATGTTCGTTCATGATATATACACTTCTTTATCCGATGGCTTAAAGTTTTATGATAATTGATAGGATACTCGACTTCAATATGGTATCGTTGATTTTTTTAAATACTCATCATAATAGAATGTCGATTTGCCAAACTGTGAATCTGGCATGGGTCAGGGAATAAATAAGATTTTGACCCAAGTTTATCATCCAGGCCAGGCATCACTACCCTCCAAAAGAAATTAAACTCAATCGATAATGTTCGAACTCTCTGTACACCAAGCCCAAGTTCGAATCTCGTTGCCAACAGTGCCCTTTAATCCACTTTAGTCCTCTATAAATTCATTACAAAACCTGTTAAGCTTATGGTATGCCCGGACTTTGGCGTAGATAATCTCTCCTCCTCCTAAACTTTTTCATACAAAGAAACAAAAGCTTATGATAATCGAAGTGATATTGAGAATTATCCTTCTTTTCATTCTACTAAAGAACCACATCTTCAAGATTAGATCAAACAGATTTAAAAGTGAATGTATGAATCCCACTGCTTGTGAGAAAGTTTGTATTAACAAAAAGGGAAACAGCCAACAAAAACCCCAAACTTTTTTCTGACACAAAAAACCCTGTATTTGTATTCTTATGAAATATTTATCCCAAACTTTTTTTCGTGAACATAAAAAATTCTAAATTTTGCCAACTGTAACACATTACCCCAAAACTCTCTAGCCAAAAGGCATTTTCATTTTTTACTTTTCTTTTTTCTTTTTCTTTCCTTTTTATGTTTTCTTCTCTTCCCTCCACCAGCCTTGGTAGAGGGAAGCCGGATTTAGGCGAGGGCCGCCCTTGTCGACATCGGGTGAGGATTGCCCTTGCTTGAGTCCAGCTTCCCTTTGCCATGGTTGGTGGAGGGAAGAGAAAAGAAGAAAAAAGATAAAAATGCTCTTTCCAACTAGATAGTTTGAGGTAAATGTGTCAAAAAAAGCTTAGAGTAAATGTGTCAAAGTTGGCAAAATTTGAAATTTTTTGTGTCATGGAAAAAAAGTAAAAGTTTGGATTAAATGTTTCGCACAAGTATAAGTTTAGAAATTTCTTATGTCACAAAAATATTTTTTTGGGATAAATTTGTCACACAAAGTAAAATTTGGAATTTTTGTGTGACTTTTCCCCTAACAAAAAATGGTAATACTCGATTAGGTTTATCCAGTTCTCGATAATAAAAAAGAATAGTGAATTTGGGGTCTAGAATATTGGGACACGGGGCGTTGACCAATGTAGTGGCCACGATCGACAATTGCTAGTCCATCAAATTCAGTGAATTAATGAAGCAAGGAAACAAGCTTTTAATATGAGTGCCCATACCTATCCCATCTTGAAATAAAAAGAATCTAGATACAAGTCTGGAACTGCATGCAATTTTGCCTAACTCATCATTTTTCATGAGTTTTTTTTTTAATGAGTCCGTTTTTATGTTATTTCATACTGTACAATTTCAATTGTCTATGGGATTATTTTCACGCAAGAGATAATGAAAAGAATTATAGAATGGATTGCTATCTATACCTAAATCAAGGATAAATGAAAATTTTATAGATAAGACCTTTTCAATTTTAGCGAATATCTAATTACGAATAATTCCAACGACTATAGGAGAACATAGTAAAATAAGAAATTGAAAGATTTCACTAAAATTATTCGTCTTCTTGTCAGACATTTGAAAGAGTTCATTATGTTGTAGGACCAAATTAAAAAACAACAAAATAACTAAAATTGTTTCATTTCATTTACACGAACATGTGACCGCAAGAAGTCGAGTGCTCTGGGCCACTCTTTGTTGATCGTAAAATATTCAGGGAATCATTGTTGATCATTTTGAAAATTTAAATTATTAAATGAATTGCAATTAGATATTTCAACAATCTCCCTCACACGTAGGCTGAACTTGTTGGAGCTAACTTGCTAAAATACCATGTTAAGTTTTTGCAAGAACCTATTGGTAAAAATTTTTGCTATGTCTGACAATAGGAAACAACTATGTTCCTAAACTTTGGCCTTATAAATGGTCGACTGACCTTGTTGAGATGCATAACCATTTCATCGAGAATGTTACCGAAAAAGTCATAAATCTATTGTAATTTTATCAATTCGGTCATAAACTTATTTTTCTTTTACCAATTTAGTATTAAAATATTTTACAATTGTGCTAGTTTAGTCCATCTCACCAAACTTGGCTAGTCAATGACTAGTGCTGGCAATAATTTTTTAATAATATTTTATTTTATTAATTTTTTTATCTTTTCTTTTCTTCTTCTTCTTTTTGTCTCTCTCTCCTCCTTCCTTGTCCCTCCTTCTTCCTTTGGCTCTAGTGACCAACCAAAGGGGATGGCCAGTCGGTTGCCAGACTAAGGCGACTAGGCTAGCTCACCTCACTGTCACTAGGCAAGGGCGAGGTCACCTAGCCATCGATGGGGCAAGCCCTTGCTAGATTTGGCGAGGGCTCACCCCCCGTCATAGATCTGGCAAGGGCTAACCCAGCCACCAATGAGGCGAGCGCCCACCCGATCTAGTAAGGGCGAGGCGAGCGCCCACCCGATCTAGTAAGGGCTCACCATGCTAGTGGTCGGCGAGCTCGCCTTTGCCAAGGACAAGGTGCTGCAAGCATTGAGGCAATGATTGAGCGGATTCACGGATGGCAAGAGCAAAGATGAAAAGGAAGACCGAAGTTTTTAGAGGTGGTCTTTGCAAGCTCCATCGAAGGAAGGAGTTACAGAGCTCCGACAGAGCTTGTAGAGCAAGATCAGGGTTTTGCTAGCCAGACAAAGGTGGTTTGGTGAGGCTAGCCCTCGGCAAATTTGTGACAACGAGGCGAGCTTGCCTAGCTAGAAGGAGAAGGAGAAGAAGAAGAAATTAATTTAAAATTCGAAAAAATAAAATACTATCAAAAAATTATCATTAGCTCCAATTGCTGATCACATTAGGCATATTGGCCAAATTTGGCCAACTGAATTGAATTAGCATAGTTGCAAAAATTTTAGGACTAAATTGGTCAAAAAAATAAATTTAGAACTGAATTGGCACAATTATAATAGATTTATGACTTTTTTTATAATTTTTCCCCACTGCATCAAGCTTCATCTCTCTTTCTCTCTACCATTCAAGTATGAGCCGTGGCCTGGTCGGGTGGCGGAATTGAAATGAGCATCAACAACCCAAAAAATAAATAAATAAAATTATATAAATAAACGCATCACTTACCTTCGTGTACAAATGTGGCATATGGGACCCTAGAATTCAATAATTAAACACCAAAGGAGACCGAGCAAGTGGCCCTTCCACTTTTTAGGTGCATCGCACCAAAGGTAAAAATCTTCCTACGGAAAGCTTCTATTTAGTTCTAAAGATGGTAGGTAGATCAAGCTTTTGCTCCTATATGAACACGGGAAAACACACCATCGCTTTCGCATAATTAATGCCTCGATCGGTTTTATGACGTTGTGGCCACTGTGTAAGTTCCTTCTTGCAACTTTAGTTTTGGTCCGGCAGCACGAGTAACTCCGGCTATATTATAATTGGAGGAGGGCCATATGATAATGTCGTATTATAACATCGTAGATCGACGTTGATATTATGACCCTACTTTATACCATTATTGTCATAGCCTTTTTATTACAAAATCATTCCCAGACACGATTAGGCACGACTAATCTTGAAAATGCATCGGGTTCAATTCAAGCCTCTAGTCAAGGTGAAATCAATTAGGCGAGACTCGGTAAATTCACGGAGAAAATATCGGGTAGGAGTGGGATTCCGGTGAGTCAAAACCCTACTTCAATCATCGGGCGACATGTGTCACCCGGGGCCCACCATGCTGGAAGCCTTCTCCTCCCTCACTATCTCGCCTCTCTTTCCTCTCTTCTTTTTTCATTTATTTTTTCTTCTTCTTCCCTTTCACTCCAACGCAAACGACAACAGACGTTCGTCCCCTTCCACCACCACCACCACCCCCACCCCCACCATCGTCTCTGTAGTCCACTTCGCCATCGTGTCAGTCCATTGCTGTTGAGCTCGAACTTGGTCGACCAACTTGGACCTCAGATTTTGGATCTAAGGTCACGCGAGCCCTAGATTTGTGATCTAGATCTTAGCTTGACCTCGAATCTAAGTTGATTCGAGGTCGACTAGGGTTGGCTTAAGCAACGAATGATGTGAAGGCTGAGGCGGCAACATGGTTCCTTACGCGGTGTAGGGTTGGCTAGCTTACATGGTGGGTCCGGGCTACGCATGTTGCCCGGTGAGTGGATTCGGAATTTACCACTCAAAGCTCTACCCAATATCTTTTCAAATTCAAGGGCCGAGATGCGTCTTTTGCATGGTATTAAAAATCTTAATTTTGGATTGCATACGCAAGTGGTCTTAGCGAGTGGCCCTCCAAAAATATCGGCAAAGCCCTTGAAAGCTCGTCCAACTAACAAAGCCCTTGCAACTATAACTACTTGTGCTAGTTCTCTGCCACCACTCTTCTTTTGTCTTCGTTCACTCCCGCCACCCTCCCGGCATGCCGCCGCCGCCCCCCCCCCTCGTGCTAGCGCCCGTCTCTTCCGCCACCATGACATCTCAGGACTCGCAGCAGTTCCACTGGCGGTACGCGGAGCTCGACGACCGCAACTTTCAAGTCCAAGGCCACACTCTCTACTACGTCGTCGTGCTGTTTGCCGCCGTCCTCCTCGTCGCCCTCCTCTTCCTCTACGCGCGCTGGGCCTGCCGCCTCCACAGCCTGCCTCCCGAGACTGCGCATGGCACGGCGAACGCGACCCTGCCTCGGCTCCAGCCGGGCCTCGACGCCTCCGCCATCGGCAGGTTGCCCATCGTGCTGCACGGCGGCGCGCCGCCGGAGACCGAGGAAGCCGGCGAGTGCAGCATATGCCTAGGGGCGTTCGAAGACGGCGAGAAGGTGAAGGTGCTGCCGCCGTGTGGACACCGCTACCACTGCGCCTGCGTGGACCAGTGGCTCGTGGCGCAGCCGGTTTGCCCGCTGTGCCGGGCGCCTCTCCGGGTCGACTCGGCCGGCCCGTGGGTCTGAGCGAGGGGAACGAGTCGAGAAAAGCGGGAAAAATATCTACGCGTCTCGACCTTCCCTCCACTAGCGTCTCTTTCCTTGTGCGTGAATCCTCTTTGCTTGACTTTTGTTTGCAGGTGGCTTTTTTCTACCTTTTTTTACTTTAGGTCGGGTGTCGTTTTGTGTAGAGAATTTGGTGATTTTTTGTACTTTTTAAAACTTCTCGCCAAGCATTGATTTATTTTGGCTTTTTTTGTTTTTTACCTTTTTACCACCTGTCAAATTATTTAATCTTTGTGTCTATTTCTTTCTCTTTGAAAATGACTTGTCGGTTCGAAGTCACTGTAAATGATTTGAGATATTTAGATAAATCTATTATATTATATTACTAAGATGTTTTGCGTATCTCTCTTGCTTTTCCTCATCTTCTTTCGCGGTCTCGAACAGAATCATTGATGATGTCCCGCGAGATGGCGACAGTCATGTGGGAAGGAAGGCAATTATTTTGGTCAATTTATGCAGCCCACCCAGTCAATTAAAATTTGGCCGAACGGGCGTGATTTTATGACTGATGGGCCATTTCCTTTTTTGGGGACTCTCGCAATTGCTTCGGACGTTCAAACTTTACTCGGTCATCGTTGAAAAGTAGAGATCTAAAGTCTTGAATAGCTGATATACGTCGCGGTTAAAAGTGTTGGAACCCCGATTAGAACGGTGTTGATTGCAAAACTTTCTCAAGTATATTAAGTTATCCAAACTTTCACTTGCTTTTTCTTTTTTTAAGAATTTCGAAAGGGTAAAAAGATCGTCTCAATCCCGAAGAGGGGCTGAATACCCGACTAAGTGATACTAGACACCTAGCTATATGGATCCCGAGCCATGTAATAATGGGTCGCTCAACTCTTGCCGTTCAAATTCGATTTGCTTGTCTAGTTCAACTAGTGTTCGAGTGTTCGGGCCTCATATTGAATGCTCAGAATTTCTAGCTGTTTGAAATGTGTCTAATGGGTAATTGAATGTGCTTTTTCTATAAGTTGGGTTGCTCATTCTCTTACGAAGGCAGAGAACATTGCCTACGCTTGCTGAAAACTCTTGTATTCACTTTGCAATCAAAAACCCTTGAAAGATTAATCTTACGTGAGATGCACCCTATTTGTAAAGGAGACTTTTCTCCATTTGGGTACAACTCCTGAACAATTTGCGAGAGTGGAGTGAGCACGGTTTTGGAGAGGAACCACTATAAATCGGCCAAGCATTTCTCTGTTCCTACTCTTTTATTCATATGCTTACGCATTTGATAATCTACCCAACTCATATACATGCGTAAACATTTGATATTGTGATGCATGTTCTATCTATTTGGGAAAACAAAACGCTTGACATATTACACTACTTTACATTGTTTTAGAAAAGATTTACATGCTCAACATTGTATCATTGACCCGATGAAGAATTTGATTTACAAAACTAACTGCAAACACACATGCTATATGTCTAACAATTATGCGTAAGTATTTCTTTACACCATAAGTTGGCCCAATAACAACCCAAAAGTCAACAAAACAATGTAAAAAGTTACTTCACGTGATTAATTCACCTATAATACTCTCCTACAAAAAGTTATCATCACTTTGAGTAGTTGTCTAGTTACAATACATGGAAAGTCACCTATCACCTTGTTGGGCCAGGCCCAAAGGAGCTTCAGATTACACCTGGAAGCCCATTGGTTCCCAAGACGGAAATCACATATTACATGTTGGGCCAGGCCCAAGTTAGACTTTCTGCAATATCGATCCACCAAGAACTAGGGTTTCTCTCGCTTGTATATAAACGCGAGTTCCCCCACTAATCTTAGTCTCCCTTCCCCAAAACCCCACCCCGAAGTCTCACCCTGCCGTCAGATCGGAGCTAGGGCTCCGAGGGCGAAGCAACCGGAGCGATCGTTCACTCGTCACCATGAGAGCCAAGGTAAGCTCAATTTCGGAATTTGACATGGCGATGATTACTTGGTCGGTGTCGATAGCATCATTTATTAATCTTGTTTTTGATTGTTTTGTGGGGTTTGATGGTGGTGTGACAGTGGAAGAAGAAGCGTATGAGGAGGTTGAAGAGGAAGCGCAGAAAGATGAGGCAGAGATCCAAGTAGACATCTTCGTCAAGGCGGGTCTTATCTCTAGTTGTGTTTTTCCTTTAAAGCATGTTCTTTTTCGGGAACCGGTACTCGTAGAAGATTAGGCTTCTCGTGTTGTACTGTTCCGGGTCTTGTTCTTTGTTGGATCGGAACATCTTGATGAATCTAGTTCGTAATCTTTGGCACTTTGAAACGGCTTATTAGTTGAATCTTGATATGCTTGAGTAATTATATTTGCTGACGGAGACCAACGGGTGACTTATAGTCTCTGTTTTCCTTTCTTCCTCGGATTGTGCGTCGCTTTTCGTGCGCTCGGTTGCGACGAAGTTGAGGTCTTTGTCCTGCAATTTACTGGGTGATATCTGAAAGTGAGGTCTTTCTGGTGATGTTGGTATGAAGGTTGAGATCCTATATATCTCTTCAGGGCATACGGTTCACATTTTGTGAGCGATGACTTAGGTTTCTGCATCGGTTTTCTGGGGTTGATGCGGTTCATATAATTATGAAACAAAGAGGATGTAGTAACTGGAATTGATCTCAATTTGGTTTTGATTTGTCAGAAATTTTCTATTAGCGCTACCGGAGCTGGTAAGGTTTGCGACATAATCAAATTAAGTCGTCCACAATACATTAGAAATTTTGTTCATCACTTGGGTTTCATTAAAGTTTGTCTTAAGGTATTGTTCTATGTCCCATCAAAATCAACACTCTGTTTTCTGTTCTTGTTATGTTTCCGTGGATGGGCTACGGAAAAGACAGTCCTCCATTCCATTTTCATTTTAATCCTCAGTGATTGATGAGAATAGGACACAATCGTTTACCCTTGTGGTTGTAGTTTAACTGTGGCATGCCAGGACAAGTTTTTTCACTTAAAATATGTTTTGCTGATCAAATTTGGGCATGTGGTGGTCGGGCCAGTTCGATGCAAGAACGGGTTGGAATCAGCCTGCTCGGTCTGGTCCCAAGCCAGTTTCAGGTGAACTGGTTTGCTTCTCATTTCTAAGAAACCTGAGCCAGCCTAAGACCAGGCAGTTTTCTAGTATTGAGCTTCAACGTACGAACCATCACCTATCAAGGTTAACTTTCAAAATCTTTCCATGATCCCTTTAAACCTTGATCACATAAGGACTTGCCCGCTCTCATTCTCTCTTAATAATTGTTACCGTATAGTTTTTGTTTTGATTTTGCTTACAGGATGATTTGTTTTTTGGAATTATCTCTTTAGAGTAGAATGGAAATGGGGATTCTTGTAATTTTGCAACATGAAGGAATCCAAGAACTGAAATTGGCCTTGAACCTGGTTCCGGAACCAGCCTGTTCAGAAGAAGCTGGTTCTGTTATCAGTTGACTTTTCGTGGATGGTTTTACGCAATTCCAGCCTTCCAGGTTTTAGTCTTTGGAACTGATCCAACCGACCGATGCTCATCCTTTTTAAAGCATCATTAGGCTAACGCTTAGAGATGGTACTTGGTTTTCTTGTTCGTGTTCCATCATACCTTACAAGTTGTACAAAATCTATTCAGACATCAAAGGCAATGACTCACAGTTGCGGCATTGTCTGTTTCTCTAGGACTATGGATACTATTTGCGTCACGCTTCACCAGTTTTATGGACCACTTCACGATGCTCGAACACCAATAGCTCAGTTCCTGAGGGTCACCATGCTCACATTGAAGAAGATCAGTGTGCAAAATGTCGGCATATGTACATATAAATTGTTGCCTTCGACCTTCACTTGATGAAGATAATTACAGGGCCCGCCTCTTCTGTTCTTTTGCAAATGGAAGAAAGAAACGCGTTAGGACTGAACTCTCAAAATGTATTGTTCTGTCTATGTTATTTCCCTAGTTAACCAAAGCAAACCTAGAGGAAATGACCCGAAACACTAGAGGGCCGATGGCTGAGGAAATCAGAAATGATGACTTCACGGGTCTTTTACGGTCGATGAAGTTTCCGGCTTGTGGACTCCCGGTGGATCTCCTTGTTGCGTGCACATTGTGTCGATGTACTTCCTAACCTCCTCTGCGATCATGCGCTTCATGATCATCACCAAGCAACTATCGTCCATCGCTGCTGCTGCTGCTGCTGCCGCCGCGCCGCCCTTTGCATCCCCATTTCCCTTCAATGCTGGTTCTTGATCTCCGTCATCATGATTCGGTGCTGCCTTCTTGCCTTCCGGTGCAGCTATGGCACCCTCCCCCGGCGGAGAGAGCGTGAGTGAAGTCCTCAGCCCCTTTGGCCTCACGTCCCCATCGCGACTATTCTCATCTGGCAGATCCCGCAGGCATTGCCTCTTGATCTCCAAGTCGGTCTCGGACTCAGCCACGACGTCATGGCCAGGATGCTTCCCGGAATTGGACTCAGACGACACGGACGACCGCTCGTCTGAGCGTTTCCTGCGCAGGGTCGAGTTCCAGTGGTTCTTTATCGCATTGTCGGTCCGGCCGGGCAGGAGGCGGGCGATGGTGGCCCACTTGTTGCCGTGGACCTTATGGGCCTCAAGGATGGTGGCATCCTCCAGCGGGGTGAAGGGGCGGTGCTGCACGGCTGGGCTGAGCTGGTTGCACCAGCGGAGGCGGCAGGACTTCCCGGACCGGCCGGGGATGCCGGTGCTGATGAGGGACCAGTTGCGGGGGCCGTGCTGCTCGACGAGCTTCATCAGGGTGGCGTCCTCCTGGGGGCTCCACGAGCCCTTCACCCGGTCGACGCCGTCGACGGTGGTGACTCTCATGGCTGCTGCCGGAGAAGGGAGGGGGACAAAGGGTGAAGTGTGTGGTGGTGGGAGAGGATGGAGGATGGGATTTAAGGAAAAGGGTTGTTAACCGCCGAGGGAAAGGAGGGGTTGTTGGGGGCAAAGAACCGTGAAACCGCCGAACCTTTGACATAACCACTTCATGAGTCGCAACAAGAAAAGCGTTTGTTTCTGTTTCTGTTTCTTTTTGTTTCTTTTTCTTTTGCCTCCCCCCAAAATTGATTGCATCATCGTCTTCTCCTTCTTCCCCTCTTCTTCTTTGCATATGTGAAGAGAGAGAGAGAGAGAGAGAGAGAGAGAGATGGGAGTTGGGATTTGGTGAGAGATTATGGGGGATAGGGAGAGGAGTTATTAAACTTCCTCCAAAATTTTCAACTGATTCCCACTATAGTAACGGCTTCTCCTAGGATTGCTTAAAGCTAATGCCACCGCCGCCGCCGCTGCTAATGTATAGGGCAATTACGCATCGCACGTTCCGTGTCTCTTCAGTTAGGTTTTGGTCTACATCAATTTATCATCCAATAATCTTCCTTCGTCCGGTCCTGCTACATTCAGTGGACTTGCCAAATTTGTTTTCAGTTTCATAATTACGCATGAATCAAGGTAGGGTGATGGTTTACCTAATCAGTTTGATGACTCGGATATAGATATTATTACTGTTATCTACTCTATGAAATAATAACCACGTGCCCTTCTTTAAAATAAACGTTTCTTATAGTCGATGGTAATTCCCTAAATGCCATGTGTGGGCTTGTCGTGTGCCTAAAGTGCTGGTAAATAAGTCAATGAAGTGCACCGATTCAGTTTAGACACCGAGTTCCAACGAATTAATCCAGCATCCCATCAAATTTTAGTCAATTTCAATTGGGTGTTCGCAGCATTGCCCCCTAGATTTGCATAGCATCATAGGGTCGGAGGACATCCCCCGTTTCCCTTTTCGGACCAAAGCGGGCTATTTATATATTAGGCTTAGGCCCGACTTTTACTATTCTAAAGCGTTACACTTTCTTTTTCATATCAATAGGGTGTCGGGAACCCCCGCATACCAAACAAATAAAACAGAACAATCCTCGTCGGATATGTACATAGCAAGATATGCCGCAGTTTACTTTACACAGGAACTTATGCTGTCGCGGAGATAGGGAAAAATATTTAAAAAAAACGCGTCCAAATTGATTCCTCGATATTAGCTAAAAAGGGCCATCAAGTTACGATTTCAAAACTTTTTTCTTGATTGATGGGATGCTGAATATATACTAAGGTGGCCAATCTTATCTTCGCTTTCCCTTTAATTGCTATTTTGGCGGCTCATGTCACAGTAAAATAGATATGGTCAAGATCTGCTTCTTTCTTTCTTTTTTTTTTTTTTTTTTTTTTTTTGCCTTTCTTCCGTCCCTTTTTTTTTTTAAGGAGAAAAAAAATCATCTGCCTACAAATTATTAATTAGATAACATCCCAAATTCACATGCAAATATGTATATGTACACAACAGAAAATGAATCCCAATAAAGTCTGGCATTAGATCGTATTACCGTAGCAGCATGTTTATCATGGCAATGGATTCTGACAAGGCAAGAAAAACCTCTGCCTCTTGCTTCGGATGCGGCAGTTCGAGGCGGCCATCGAAGAACAGGCGATCCTGCTCACCACCACTTTCAGCGACTGCTTGAGCGAGCTCAAGCACGCTCCCCGATCCCCGTCGCCGGCGGCGGCGCTGCACAGGACAAGGACGCTCTTGATCCGGCCGCCCACGGAGGCCACGTCGGCCTTGACCGTGGTCAGCTTCAGGCCCTTGATGACCCGGGTCAGCTCCGACAGCAGCTCGGGCCGGTCGTCGCAGCAGATGGAAACCCGGATGAGGACGCCGCCGCCGCCGCCGTCGTCGCCGCCCTTGTTGGGTTTGGGATCTTCGCAGTCGATGGTCACTTCGTCGATCTCGGACGGGAGGATGGTGAGGGACTTGCTGATTTCGGAGGCCTTTCGCTTCAGGTCCTTGACGTGGTCGATCACGCTGGCTAGTAGAGCTGCTTTGTCCATCTGCACACGGGATCAAACAATGTAATGCAAATAAAATGATTTGAAACATAGCTCCTTTCGAAATAAGAGAGATCACAAGAAAGTGATTCCTGGCAAAGTTCGCTACTTTGATAGTTGGTCGATCTGTCACGGATTGAGCCAGCAAAAGGGCCCGAAGTTATGGACGAAAACATGATCCAAGATTCCACTTGATTTGATTCACTGTAATGAAGTGGGTCTAAATAGGCTCGAGCTAGGCTCATGAAAGTTGTTGACTTTGGGTAGTGGGGTTGGCTTTGAGATTGGGCACTAGCCATAGCGAACTGACTTTGCAAGTTCAGCGACAATGAAATGAGCAGAGACGAAAATGGTAAAGAGTATAAATTTGACTTTAGAATGTTATGTGCGGATTCAAGAAAGTCTTGTGTAAGAAGCCTGCTTTATGATACCTTTCTTCAATCATTATGATACAAACACAACTGCAATAAGCATCGATTATTGATGGGCAATATGTACTATGAACTAGACGAATCAAATGACAACGATGAACCAGACGAAAATTACACAGACAACGCATCTTGCTTTCTGATCTCTTGCATCAATTCAGTGTGTGTGAGGGAGAGGGAGAGGGAGAGAGACGGAGGGAGGGAGGGAGAGATGAAACCTTCTCAGACTTGGGAATGAGCTTCCTCAAAGTGGCAAGCTGTGCATTGATTCTGTCTCTGCGCCTTTTCTCGGCTTGGCTGTGACTCTTGGAAACACTTGCGCTCGCGCTCGCGCTCGCACTTGCGCTCATCGCTCTGTCGTCTGCCACGACTCCTCCGACGGGGATCAACCATGGAAAATTTTCATCGCATACTTGAATCGGGTTAAACACGGCGGCTTGGGATGGCATCGGATACGAATCCCTGTTCAATTGTTCATCAGAATGAACCCAATCTGCTTCTCCCGACCAATCAGGTAACCAATTCAAGTTCTCCATAACAAAGCCACAATTTTTCTGACAAATTAGCTCAAAATTCCTAGCTTTATATCTCCTTCATCCGTATGAAGAACCACTGTTCTTGAGCTAATAATGCTGTGCCACTGGAACATGTACTAAGACTGTGATTGGTGTGATGTGTTGGTGAAGAGGAACTCTACGAATATGGTCAAGAAGATGGCTAATCAGACATATCTGCCCGTCACTTCAGCATGAATTTTCTGGTGGACTTTGGCAATCAACAAGGAGGGCTCTCTGGAAATCTTGAAGTGTAAGAGAAGAGATATTGTCCCGGAGGCGCATCGTAAATGACCACGTTCACACTCGAAAGTGGACAAAAGCTAGTAACAGTAGAAGAGATATCGATATGGCCCATTTGGAAAAAAGCACATCTAATTTGATGCATCTGGGAGTCATAGGTTTACCTAAACCAAAGCCCCTAAAAAGTGAGAATCACAGAGATTTCCCCGACAGCAATTGACCTTGAAACTTTAATAAATAATTTAAGAATCAATCAAACCATTTTTGCTGAATCATATCAGTTATCGACAGCATGGAGAAGATTGAACTTTTGCGCTTTAGTTCCTTTTAGGTGAATTATTTGTAGGTCACGTAACTTCAGGCCTTGCTCAACTGTGCAAATTAACGGGCTTCAAGAGGTGAAAATAGGAAGATAAAACTCGATGCCCTTTTTTTCGTTTTTGTTCTTTAGTGCTCTCTAATGCTGCATGTGATCTTTTCATTTTCATTTCGGTTCTTTTGCGCTCTCCACAACTCATAAACCTCTACGTATGTATTTTGAGGGGGCTATTACATCTTGCTGTCATAGCCAAAACAGAATTGAGTTTCTAAATTACCTCAAAATGATATATTTTTTCTCAAACTTCTCATTTTATTGTTGGCCAGTACTATTGTTCGGCCAGGTGGACCCTTCAGCTTTGGCCGCAATTCTATTTCAGTCTAATCTAAATTGTACAACTTCAAGCACTGGTGGAGGGTAGTTCGGCCACAACAATCTGCAAAAGATCATTAGTCAAAGAGAGGGGCACATTTTACATGTGCCTCATTCCTTTCTCTCTCAATAATTGCAAAGCCTAAGGTAGGATTGTCTCGGTATTTTCAGCAGCACACCCTTCATTTCCTTTTCTTTTTCTTGTACAGACATCTTTACCACTTCATAGTGCCTTCATGAACCACGAGGATATTTACTGATCGAGAATCATTAAATCACGTTGATCGATCTTACAAGATTCGTCTGGTTAAGCGAGAAAAGGTTTGCCCCTTCGTGACTCACCCAACGCAAATCTTGGAGTCCCTTTCTTCAGCTCATTGTCCACTACTGTCATGTAATGCAGGGGTCAAGATTGTCCTTCGCAACAAAACAAACAGGGCCTCAATAATAACACCAAGTCAGTTCCCGGGTAGGGCCATGACAGTACACGCAAATACATTGTAGATCACCATAAAGAGTGACTTTTAACAATTGATATGACCTCATATCAAAACCCCCCACTCAACCCTGAAAATTTTCCCGATCTCTTTCATGATTTGTGGTGACCATATTTTCTCTCTTCTCTTGCCTTTTTCTCATTCTTGTGAATCCCACTTGTCAGGGAGTCCCTCAGTGCAGCTTTCCTTTTGGGTCCCAATTTGATCAAAGAGATGGTTGGCTCTGGCTCATCCAGCATAAGATAGACAGGGTTTCTGAAGGAGCCAATTGCTGGGTCACCATGATAGTCTCATGAATCAGGGTCTGTTCAAGAATCGTTTCTTTCTTGATGATTTCAACAGGAACATGTTCTTGATGAGCATTTAAATGGTTCATGGTACATTACAGCTGGGAAAGACTTTTTTTTTTTTAGGTCGGTGGGCAAGATCGGTTTTGTGGCTAGAATTATTAGAATTTGTACGAGAACCAGTGAGATGTCAATGCCCGGAAATGTTGCCAACCACACATAAACAAACAGCAAGAAACATGAGTTGCACCATGCAAGAGGTATCTTTTGAGGGGGAAACAATTGTTTTTTCGTTAATGTGAAAGTCAGTGGGGTAGGTACACCTCAAAAAAGCTAAAGCCAGAGAACAGGACAGTCGATAAATCAATCAAAATTGATCCCCCAAATTTTCCGAATTAGTTTTCCCTTAAATATAGCATACCTGAACTCTTCAATCTCAAATCAGCAGACAATCTACTCTTCACAGCCGGAGCAACAGCTCATAGACTTGAAGACAACATCTGATTTAGTCAAGTGTATGCTAAGCATCCAAGTATTCATGGAAAAGCAACTACATATAATGTTCTTCCAACGATCCATGTGGCATTGTCATTCATGTTATCTAATTCCACTAGGGCAAAAATTTGAATCGAACCAGATCATGAGGGGCTTCATCTTCATCTTATCAGAGCCTCTCTAGCGCATGCCCCACTGTCTACTTGAGCTACTTCAGATTGTAATGCCTGCTCTAATTCAAATATACACATGCCCAAAACCCACTTCGATTCAGCATCCGAAAGCATTCAACATATTGCCACTTAGAAGGACGACAAAGCCTGTCACATCTCGATTTCCGCAAAGACAGAGCAGCTAAAGGTGTTGTCAATGCAACAAGTGCTGAGCTCATCCCTAGAAGAGATTATTGTTGAAATACTACAACAAAGAACCAGAAAAAGAATAGACAAGGAGCACATTCAAACTATTTGAAGGATATAATTAAGTTTGCTCTATTCATCTAAGTTCAAGTTGGTAATTTAAATGCATTAATCTATATAGCAGAAGCTGCATGAGGTTGAAACCAAACAATATTTTCTAATCCAGAAGTAGGAATGCTTGATCCACGGAAGAGCATTTCAAGTGCCTCTAACTGGGATAGTTCTCCACTTCCATGTGCTCACAAATCCAAAATCCTATTTTCCGCCACCTTAGTACTCGTTAAAATGGATGGCACCAACTTTCCACACAAGGTAAGTCGTTGCAAACATCACTGTGCTGATAAACACAAACGAGAAGGCAACGACAAACAAATCAACACCACCCGGAAACTGGAATGTTAAGCCCTCCTTTGGCATTCCACGCTTGCTGTCGTCAAACATGTTAGTAGGGGCTTCTGGAAGCCCAGATCTCCTCTTCCCACGATCACTCTCTTTTAGAGCATCCAATACTTTGCTACCCATTTCTGATTTAGATGTCTTTGCTTCTGAGTTTCGGCTCAGAACTCGGGCCGCCCTTAGTCTCTCTCGCGCGGTTAAGGGCGATCTTTTTGGTGTAGATTGCGACTTGGCATTCAATGACTGATCCTGGTTTGGATTTGAATTAGGGACTGGTCCATTGGAAGTTCCAGATGTAATGTCCCTGGAGCTCTCAACACCAATTTCAGAAACTGATTTTTCAGCATCGCCAGAATTCCTAACTGCAGAGTCTATGGAAAATTGGTCACTCTCCACAACTGAAAGATGCAATTCCCGACGTGCTCTGCCTAAGCGAGGCGTACTCAAATGGGAGAGAAAGCTGTTTCGCTTGAATTCAAAACCTTTCAGATAAGATGTAGACACCTGCCGGCTCCTTAACTGCACATTTTGAGAAACTTCCGTCATATTGAAGAACTCTGGGGAAAGACAAAAAGCGAAATTTGCAGGAATCACATAATCTATACACATAAGTAGCTAAAATGTTTCAGTGCAAGTACAACTGTTTCATGTCACTACTTCAGGAAGCCCCTATGGAAGTCCACTATAGCCTGCTAAAGCTATGAAATGTCTATCATTAAAGCTCCTCAAGAACCAAAAAGTGTAACGGCAAAAACTTAACCATTAGCTGTAAAGTAGGTTGGGGGGAAGGGGTAGAAGTTTATTAGAGAGCATAAACTTCTGAAAGAAAATATGACTCCTCTAAGCTTCAAGTGAAACATATAATCTTATGTAAATGTAGCAAGATAGAGATCTACAGGCACTAATTCAATATTTGTATGATGACCAAGTTTTATTTGAATAAATTTTTATATGGTTCCAAGGATTTACAAAAGGAGAATTACTATTTTTGCAGGATCCAAAGTACATCAATGATTAAGTCCAGTTACAGTTATAAGCATCTTCTCCATTAAAGCACAGGCAGGACAGATCATTGACTCCCGTAAATTGAGCACTATCTTGTCACCTGATAACTCTATTTCCAGATCATTGCTCTCTGATGTGCCTGCTATTTCTTGTAAGGACATAATGGTATTGATCCAAGCATATCTCTTATTATCTATTTCGATCTTGACCAGCATAATGTTTCAAATGCTGCAGTTCAACTCCCAGACAGGTGACTTTAACATTTCCCAACACTTCAAACCCTCAACTTAGTTAAATAGGAACTCAAGTGCAAAGATCATCTTGATTCAATTGCAGCAAAATAATTTGAAACAATCAATGAGTGCAGTCATTCTTTCATCCAGCAAAATAATTTGAGCAATGCAAATGTGCTAAATTAACAACAGTTAGGCATGTCTGCGTGTCTGCTGATGCTATTGGACTGAAGCCCTTAAACATCGAGCACTCAACACCACATGTTTAAAGAATTTTTAAGCAATAATTCACCTTCTTAAAATGCTATGCATGACTATCATTAAAAAAAAAACACTGGCAAACCTGCTGCCTAACATAAATAAAACAAACTTGCTGCCTAACATAAGGATATATAATTCCATTCCGTTTTGAGAAATTTATCACGAGGAGATTTAGTTCATCAACGAAAAGTTTCATCCTTTGGTTCCCAGGTTGTCAACATATTACAAAGCTCTGGTAGGTCTTGCTCCACCACGAATAAGTTAAGCGATCAAACTTGTATTTTTACCGAAACTTGAATATGGAAATAAGAGGAGCGAAACAAACACACTCACATCAAGACAAACTACAGTGCAGGAGTTAATAAACGAAAGAAGTGGTAAAAAGTCCTGCCCTTTAACTCGCTAAAGCAAAGAATCAAGAAGTCAGCTAAATGGGTTTTCCAAGAAAATGAAGACGAGCTCATCTGAGCAGAAATTTGATGTAAAGAAGCAAACGAGCGGTTGGTTCTTTCTTACCTTGGATCCGAAACCCAAGACTGAGTTCAAGGAAACAGCCATGGTTGTGGTTGTTCTACGGTCCAACCATGAGACGCAGAGAGAAGCTGCGCTTGAGGTGGCGTTTGTGGTAGCAGTGGAGTGTAGTCGTCTCCAAGGACTGGATGATCCACAGGGAGTAAAGGAGACGACAGCTTTGAGATATCGCCCCAGACACCGCGCGTCGTGGACACCTCGGCCTCCTCCTTTTCTTTTCTTTTTCTTTTTTCTCCGAGAAGAAATTAGGATCATAATTCTTTTTGAAAAAATTCCAAAAAAGCCCGAAATATCCATATTTTTTCAAATAATGGCCTAAAGTAAACCTTATTTTAAATAAAAGCTTGGAGTACCATCATTTTCTCAAATAAGAGTCTAAAGTAAACGTTGTATCAAATAATGGCCTAAAGTGGCTATATCAGTTTTAAATAAAGACTTGACTCTCCGACAATCAAGAGTATTTTAATCATTTATCATTTTCCTTTTTTTTTTTCCCTTTTTAGGGTTCTCCTTCCTCTTCGCCGATGGCCACCCATAGAAGGCTGAGCGAGAATCACCCTCGCTAGATCCGACGCCCCGACGAAGGGCGGCTTCGCTTGGGGAGGATACTTTTGCAACCAACCGTGAGGCCCCCCTTGTCAAATTTGGCAAGGCTCATCAGGCCCTCGCTAGCCCTTGGTGAGGGGGGCCTCGCTCATGGCGGGCAAGGGGTTGCAGGCCCTCTCTAGCAACTGGCGAGAGTTGTTGGGCCCTCATCGACCCCTGGCGAGGGGGGCCTCGCCCACGGTCGACAAGGGCTTGCAGGCCCTCGTCGGCCTTGCGGTTAGCCATGAGAGGTAGCCTCCCTAAGCAAAGCCAACCCTCGCCTATGGCCGACAAGGGTGTCCCTCACCCAACTATTTATGGGCGACGGCCGGCCACTAGCGAAGAGGAAGAAGTAGAAAAAAGAGAGGAAAGAAAAAAGAAGAAGATTCGGACAAAAATACCCTTGATTGATTGGAAAATTTAGCCAATCGATGAGACCCTTATTTGAAATAATCATGACCACTTTAAGCCCTCGTTTGAAAAAACTAAGGTTATTTCAAGCCCTTCTTTGAAACAAAATTTACTCCATACCCTTATTTGAGAAGATTTGTGGCACTTTTTTGGAATTTTTCCTTCTTTTTCTAAATCTCAGTCAAAAGCGTTTTACTTTCTTTTATCACTAAGAGAAATGTTATTATGCGATGTTGATTTCAATTTGACAATTTTTACAGTTGATCTTTTAGATTGTAACGTGTGTTTATGTCACTTGATAAATTATCGGTCATGATCTTAAGCTCTCAATGGCCTTAACTATTACAATATCATATTTTATGGCCAAAAATAATTCATTTTAATTGAACAATGATATGGTAACACAAATACATATTATCTTACAAATGAAATGAAATATGTGAATATAAATAAGTCAAATGAAAACTTTAGTATAGGAAAAGCAGAGACATGCCAATTTCTAAACCATCATTAGTGAATATTTTATTCAAAATAACCCGTCTAGGCAAATTATTGCCGCACAATGTAAGAAGCCTTAAATCTCAATATCTCCCCATTTTCTTAATTGTTAGTAATTCCAACTTGACTTGATGAGTAGTCAAGATGGCCACGCTTAATTTGAGTCAAGCTCGATTATATTGTCGAGTCGAGCTTGCCACTGCTCATCTCGATAAGCCCGCAATGGTAATCGTGTTTTAATTATTCTTTTACAAAATATGTAATGATTATAAAAGAAAAAATTGCTCGTAGTATACTCCAACGTGCTCAAGTCCGAGTTATGAACATCTAATATAGGAGGCGAATAAAGCTCAACAGATTATCGACTCGACTCCACTCATACCCTCCTGTGTTCTTGCCTCCTAGCTAGGGTGTAGGTAACAAAACAGGAGACAACAGATATCTGAAAAAGAGAGGGATTGGGAAGCTGAGGGAAAATTGTAAAGGTTCATAGCATTCAAGAGTCAGCCAGCCCGGCTAATTTTATAGCCCAAAATTTTAATGAGAATGTTAGAATGCTAAAGCAGCAAAGTAATTTTGATGAAACGCAACTGATTCCAGATTCATACTCGGGGGGAAAAATAAAACACACAAATGCATATGCAATCACTCGCTTCCATAAAGCCAAAAAGACAGATTCCGGATCACTTCGATTGAACCGCACCAGAGCGGACGTGGTCATGACATTTTTCAAGTGACCCGATCAAAGAATTTTCACCCAAAAGTACGCCCCGGAACATAGAATTCCTGTGATTCTCTCGGTCGTGGATACACAATGAAACAAAATTAGTTTTATAATACAAGAAACCCCTCGGCTGGGCCTCTACAATAGCCCAAAAGAATGCTGTCTTCTAGTTCTATCCCCTTCCCCAAAAAAAATTATCAACAGCTAATAATAGACACACCTTTTGAAAATAAAAGCAATTATTTCAAAGAAAACTCGAGACCCTTTCTGCAAAAATGAAATAGCAAATATACCCTCAGCCACACACGTCAATGAAGAACCCAAACTGCTATCCTGCTCTTAATTCCTGGAAAACCTGCAACGTTTCTCACAAACTCAATAACTGCCCATGGGTGGCATGCCAAAAGGTGGCATTGGAGGCATTCCCATTCCACCCATGGGTGGAGGTGGAGCAAAGCCTCCCCCCATTCCTGGTCCTCCCATACCAGGCATCGGCGGTGCAGGCAGAGCAAGAGGCAGCAATTGAGCATACATGTTCTGCAGAAAACATAAGAATATATGAATAGGTAACAGAAACAAATGCAAGTATGACATTGTTTGAGAAAGGAGGTGAGTACGGCTAATATTATCATGGTGATATCGGCAAAGAGTTCTGGAAAACATTTGAGTGAGAAAAATTCAGCTATACAACAAACCATAAGGACTTCAGCGCAGATTACCTGCTGTGCGATCACATCCTTCTCTTCCTTCTCTTTTGCCTTAACCTCTTTTTGAGCTTCAATCTTGTCTTTTATTAGCTCATCAACTTTGCCTGTGTATTCACGGATAAACTGGGGAAAAAAAATGAACCGAGGTCAAAAACAATCAAAGACAAAAATGGTAAATCATTCTTGGTTTGAGCCTAATGAGCAATCAAATTAATAGAAAAGCACAACATCTATACCTCCACAAATGGTTTGAAAAGTATATATAATTTCAGAATAGTGACTAAATTACACTCGGAACAATATTCTAGTGAGCATGAGCTAGCAAATTATTCAATAAGCATTAGTAGTTACAGAGCGGAAGTAATTACCTGGAGGAGATATGGGAAGGCAAAGTCAATCATATTGTTCATCCAAGCTAGCTCAAGAGCAATATCTGCTCGAATCAAATCATAGCACACAAATAGGCAAGATGCAAAGCACTCTTTCTTCCCCTGCAAAAACACGTAATGGCAAAGCATTAGAACATTAAACAACAAAAGTGAGGAGTTGCATGAATTGGGATTTAAAAGAAAAGGCAACAGCTGGAACTACTGTGAAAAGCCAACAGCCATTTAACAAAACCAGCTGAACTCCACCAAAAGCATTGTGTCACAGGCAACCATAAGTGTAAAACTTTTCTGTATCCAAAGAACTGTGATGTTCTTATCTGCAACATAGTTTGGCTAGAACATCACCAATCACTCATAGCGTACCTTTTCAATGAAATAAACAAGCAGCTCTTCAGCAAGTTCACGTTCACCAGACTGAGAAGCTGTCTCCATTGCATCTTTGTAAAGATTATCTTTCTTGGACAGTGCAATTGACTGCTTCCATCGGCCAGCCTTCTTGTAAATATAAGCAGCAACTCTTCTCATTTCAAGAAGTTCATGCTTCTCAATCTGCTTACATGCAACAGCACAATGAGATTAAGTTTGCATCAAGAAATAAAAGAAACAAAGCAATGCAACTGCTTCTCACCTTCTGAGCCAAGCCTATCATATCAAAGTTATCATGCAAATCAATAGATTCACGCAGTCGATCATAGTCTTCCTCTTCCACATAAATCTCATTCAAAGCCTCATTCACAGCAGACACATTATTGCTTTGAACTGCAACCATGTATGGCTTCACAAGACGCAGGTGACCAGCCTGAAATTCACAATTTTGCAGATCCTCACAAAGTCAATATTAGAAGAAAGAAAATCTGAAATGTCATAAAGCAACATTGTAGAATAAGCTAAAACCTTTCGCATGATGTCAACAACACGTGTATGGTCCACTCGCAGTGCTAGCACATTTAGAACATCATTTATCTGATCTGGATGTTCTTGCAAGTAGAAGTGCACAGCCTTATAGTAGAGCTCAACACTAGCAACTTTGACGATAACATCTTTAAATTGCATGTGATCCCATGCTTCTGGGGAGTGGTTCATTATGGTAGTTGCAGCATTATCAAACTCATCATATAGAATGTACAAATAGGTAAGCTCCTTCCAATGTTGTTGCTCATCACAAGCTCTGATGAGCTTTGGAATGTTGAGACGTGTTGAGAAGAGCTTGATGTGCTCCATAAGCTTCTCAGGACGGTATCTAGCATAAAGAACTCCCAATTCAGTGAAAATGCCCATATGTGCACGTTCCAGCCCCAAACCACTCTCCATGAGTGAAATAAGCTCATTAAAGCATCCTCTGTTCTGATAGTATTCACTGACTTCTTCCAGGTCATCCACCTATAATTTTCAGAAGAGTGAGATCAAGAGTTGCTAAAGAAAGGTCTAGTTGTTCAATACCTAAGAAATCTAAATAACACCTATGCATAGGAAAAAAAGATCTACTTCTCAAAGGAATTACCAAGTCCACGTATGACTTTCTCAAAAGGTCAACTGGCTAAAGCTATATATAAATGTTAAAACAGGAGTCTGTCCACCAGAAATCTTCAAAACAAAGTGACATAAACACCCACGCCTCACCTGGACAATGATGTTCAGACCACATATTTGAGCTAAGCGGAACTCCTCAGCATCAACACAAGCAAAACATACTTCCTTCCATGTCTTCGCACTGTTGGCTTTTCGTGCTGCATCAACAGCACCTTGGAATTGTTTCAACTTCACCAGTGTGCATGCCAACTTGGCCCAGTTTGAGATAAAGGCAAATATGATCTTAGCGGCCTCATATAAAGCTTCATCAAACAGGCGGTCACCAACATTTTGCAGATTGGCCACATTAGGCATGAGAATAAATTCTTCAATTTCACCCAATCTATCAATCTTTGCATACGCATAAATAAGTTCACTGTCCACTTTTGGCTCTTTTGCCTTCTGCCTAACCATTAGAAGGTATTTCACCAAGTCATGGTAGACATTTGCATTCTCAGCAGCTTGAATAACATCCAAAAATTGAGTCGCATCATCTGCCCGAATAAACGACTCAATTGCATCACTCACCAGACCCTCCCTCAACTGAGCCTTAGCTACCTGGCTCCAGACAGCATCTTCTTCAACCCTGAATGCAAACTCCACAGCTCGCTCGATGCTTCTAATATTGTCCAATAAGACATTAACAGCCTGAACATTCATGTTGAACTTTTTGAAAATTGCAAAGGCTTCCTCATAGAGTTGGGCTTCCACGGCAACTTCTCCCACAGCAGGCCCATCGAAGTTATCAAGTCTATTGACATAATCCATAACTCTTGATGGGTCCGCCTTAATAGCAGTAAGAATAAGCAGGTTCTGCAGGTTAAAGTTCCCACTGAATGCAGAGTTCTGCAGAACAATTTTCTCCAAGAGCTCAATCAGTTCATGTGGAAGATCAGCTGTCATGAAGGCTTTAACAGCTGCAGACACCTGCTCTGGACTTTTGCTTTCAGGCAATGCTGTAGATACAACCTGATCAATCAGCTGTCTCCTATATTCATTCTCAGGGTTTAGAACCTTCTCCCACAGATCACCATCCATTCTCTCAACAACATACCTGTCATTCAACACAAAAATATGTAAACAAACTTCAACCATCCAGAGACTCATTTCAAGCCAAAGTTCCATTAATTGAAGAAACCACAGACCTGGCTTGTAACTTGAACAAAGAGTTCTTGTTAGTTACATTGATAAGCTCCTCATCACATTGACCTCTCCGGTAAGCTACAACTGCTAGAGTGGGATCACGTTTTTCACAGTATTTACCCACGACACGGGAATCATAGTATGGGTTGGTGGTGAGGAAGTGTTCTGGATTGTTGTTGCTGTCTATAATTATTTTACCCAGGGCATTATGAACGTGTACATCTTGGCTTCCCTCACTCACAAGATGCTCCAGGAATTGAGTGAGTAACCGCAGACGATTCCTGATGATACAACAAAGTGAGGAATTTACTAAGCTAAAAGAAGAAGCAGAGAATAAGAACAAAGGAAAAAAAAATTAAGTATAACCTTTTTTCACATTCCTCCACCAGGGGCTCCACCGGAAGCAGAGAACGAACAGACAGAATTAAGCCTTTGATAAAATCTTCTGGACACTCGTCATCTAGCAACTGTCCCACTACTAAGGGAGTGTTCCCAGGGTTCACCTGAAAGATATGAACTTCTCCCATTAGTTAATTTGACAAAAAAGCACCTACTAGATAAAACAGTTTCTACTTCCAATGCTCATAATACCATACCTTCTGGACATAACCTTCAATATAACGGAGCATGTTGTTGGTATAAAGGTAGTGAGTGAGATCAGGCACAAACCCAAATCGATCACAGACATTGATAAGGGGTCGTGCATCTGGAAGCTTGGCCTCCATTAAGAAGTTCTTTGTCTTTTCTGGGTCATAGAAGTTTGATTCTCTGGTTACTCGCTCAACCTCTTTAATTTGACCGGTTTTAGCAGCAGCCTCAATATACTTGAAATGAATGTCAGGATCCTCACTGTAAATTCAAAGGATTAATTACCAAATTGTTCTTCCCAAAATAACACAATCTAACAATGTAAAAGCAAGATCTGTCAAGCAGATCACAAAACAAACAAACAGAAAATTGTAATGGCCAAGCATATTACCTGGAGCTCAAGTACGAACCCAGAAAAAAGTACAGCCCTTCGTAAGACTTGAATTGCTCAAAAATCTTTATGCAGGGCTCAACGCCCAGCTGCTCACAGTATTCTTTGGCAACCTATAAAGCTGCATGTTAGCACATAGTTGCATCAAGCAAAATACGAAAGAGGAAACTACAACTCACCTGTACTATTATCTGAAGGTTGCCTCGGAGATTAACCAGTAAAAGGTCCTTCATGCACTCTAAAGCCCATTCCCGTGAGAGGGTGCCAAAAAACTCCACCAGCGACTGCAAAATATGTAAAAAGATCAGTAGCGGTCACAGATACATAACATCTCATAAGGTAGCAGCAGAGACATGGCTATTCATGATTACCTGTGGCTCAATGGCATGAGTATTCACGATTACACGTTTGATATCTGGGAGCTCTGAGTAGTGCTGCAAGAAAAATTGGCATGGTTGTGCTCTAGATCAATTGAGCTCTATGATGTAGGTTTACGAGTTACAACATAAGGTTTGAAAGAGACATTACTTGCAATGCTCGAACATAAAGACCAGCCTTTTCACAAAGCTGGGCAATCCGAGGACGGTCATAGTGGCTAAACATTCCGTTGGCCAGGATTGCATCAGCAACATTAGGGAAAGTTACCAGATTGATTTCAAGGACCTATATAGATCGAAGATAATGTTCACAAACCGCCACAATGTAAAATTATAAACGCAAGCTAATCATAAGAGGACATTGTTGAAGTACCTTTGTTTGAAGAAAGGCATGCTCTGGAAGATTTGGCTTCAAAACATCTAACAGAAAGGCTGTTGCCTCACGGATCAAATTTCTCTGCATAACCAAGGAACCAGAAATTTTCAACCACATAAGAAATCCAATCTTGGTTAACTACAAAAAGTTGCATCATCAAGATACTCTGTTAATGTAAATTCACAGATGCTGGTAAAATAATAGCTGATAGCAACAAATGATAACCGTTTTCTGCAACAATGAGATGGAGCAAATATAGTTCTAGAACTCCAAGATTGATAGCTTTGAGTTTAATTATAGTCCTCAAACTTGCCTTCAGTCTAGCAAGAAAAATTATATCTACTGCTCATTTAAGAAGACGCTTCATCATTCTTCACCATTATTTGACTGATTTCAGCATGCCATTACAACTAAACAATTTTAAGGGGCCGTAAAGATGATACATGATGGAAAAGTACAAATTGAAAAATAAGAATGATTCGAGCACCTAAAAGATAATGGCTACTGCATGACACTGATATTTATTCAGAACACAGAGGGCTGTTAGGTTGTTGAACAAACAAACCTGAAGAAAGAGATCTGTAATTGTGTTGTAGTCAACTGGACATCCTCCCTCCATTTGAGACATCATCAAAGCAAAATTCAAGGCGCCCTAGAATGAAAATACAGCAAATCAGCCAGCTCTGGTAAAAGATTTGTAGGAAAACCAATAGGAATATGCATAAATTGTCAAAAAAAAAAAGTCATTGCATGAGCGTAAAAAAAGAGGAAAGAGAATTCTGAGGAATGCCCTCAAGTTCTTTACCTGTGCATCTGTTCGAAGGATTGTTTGCAAGAGAAACAAATAATCAGGGTTATACCCAACCTGCGGAGAGAGAAGAAATTACGTCAACAGTAATAGTAGCATCAGCAGCAGTACTACTGGTAGCAGCTGCACAATAAGGAATAGAGTGAATATGCTATTTTATGTTGGATCTGTCTTTACCTGCTTTGAGTATATCAGTATTTTGTCAAACTCTCTCCGCTCAGCAAAAGCTGCAACAACTTTAGGAGTCGCTCTGGCCTTGATGTATATTTTCAACGCAAGATCATTATCCACTGTCTGCAGTTGAGGAAAGAACCATCAAACATCCGTGCATAGTTTACCAATTCATTCTGAAAGTTTCAAAAAATTAAAAAAAGAAGTGTTTCATCCAATTTAAAACCATAACACCCATAACGTAAAACCAAAATGATGGACAATATCAGCTAATCTAGAAATCAAACCTTCACAAGGTCTCCAAGTTCTTCACTGCACTCTAGCTTGTCCTCTGCAAGCCAATTCTCCAATAGGTTCTTCTTGTTTTGGTTCACAACAAGCCGCGATAGTTCCAATGATTCAAAGGCATTAAGTTTTCCTCTAGTAAGAAGTGTGCCAAAGTACTGCAACAGAGGTGGTGTCTGCCCAGCTTGCACAGGGACGCTCTACATACGGAGGAGAGACGGTTCGAAGCAAAACCACAATAAGTATAGAATCAACTCATTAGCTCCTTCCTTCAACTAATAAAAGCAAAAGTTTCCAAATTGAAGCAATAAATATGTAAGTTCTTGGACACTTTTTCCCTTAATACATAATTCTTTTATTCCAAGAGAGCATAAGAAACTCTTTTGTCACTGATTGAGATAGCTTTTGGTGTACTCACGCAACAAAATTTTGTTTACTGTTAAGTTCAAAATAAAGGTGGCAAAAGCAGAAAACAACAAAAATAATCCTTGTGGCTAAGCTCTTGACAAGTTGCACTAGCCAAATAAGGAATAACTAATAATTACAGTCAAAACCCATGAGGAAGATAGAACCTAATGGCAACTGAAAAAACTAATACCTGAAACTTGGCGACCGTATCAGGGGTGCGTAAAATCCCTTGTGGAGACTCAGCAGCAAGCTCAGCAGCTTCTTTGTACTTTGTCTGGGCAAAAAGTTCTTGGAACCTTTGGACAACCTATGTTATCAAAAATGGCAGATTAATTCATTAACCATGAGTAATGTTGTCAAAATTGCTAGTCTAAGATCTGTGCAGGCCTCATGATTAAGCATCAAGCCAATCTTCAAAATGCAATATTCTATTAAATTACTCAAAAATAGATCAGACAAACTACCCATATGAGACTAACTTCAGAAATATTATATCAGCTAATTAGCAACATAAGTATATCACAACCCGTTGAAGGGAAGGGACCAAGGAAGAGTTCAACACTGCATAGGAAACCAGTGGAACAAAAGGATGCTTGTAACTGCTAGCCACCATCTTAAAGTGTTCAAGCAAAAAGAAAAAAAAGACCACCATCTTGAGGCTCGGTCTTTTCTTTGTTTCACATATATGGATTCATCGATCAATGGGCGAGCTGCTTCCATATTGCAGTAATACCCACAGTTTTTAGGGCGGCAGGTAGACCAGTAGCTTCAAAGGCAATTTATTATACAATTTCATAAATACTTCTGACGAGCACCTTTAAAATGATCCTCTGTGTAACTTCCAGATTCTAACAATTGAATGACCATTACACCTTTCATGCAATGGTGAATGACCTTGACAACCACGTGCATGACAAATATTAATTCTGAGCAATAATGAGCCACCATAGCAGGCAAAACTGGCCTTAAGACTATGTTTTGTTGAGATAAAAAGATTGTCATTAATTTTAAAACCATAACTAGACTCAAGCTACCAAAAGTCAGCTAATTCATCCTTGCATGATCAAAGCATTTCATGCAATTGAAGAGCAGCAACATGCTCAAATTTATGGATGGTATACACATACAAGCTGCATGTCGACCATTCATGGAAGAAGCAATGTAAAGAGAGGTCGTTTCACAAAATTGAGTGTAGCAACATCCTAAAATTTATGGATTGTGTACACATACAAGCTGCATGTAGACCTCTCACGGAAGAAGCACATAAAGAGAGGCTATTTCGAAAAGATTGGTGACCAAACATTCATAAGATCCATCACTCAATTTATAATACAAAATCTACAATAAATTACCCAAGGAAAAGGGAAAAATGCTATGGCCTTACCAGCTGCTCTGCACCAGGAAGATTTCCTCTTTTGGCAAGATTGACAGCAAGCTCCAAGTTGTTTAACTACAAAAAATAACCAGGTAACATCCAGATGTTATAAAACCTACAATAAATTTTCTACACCATAACAAGAAAAATAGAGACAATGGAAAAAGTAAACTAGTCAATGCTCATACCTGGCCACTGACAAAGGGTACAATAGTAGCCTCATTCACAGTAGCAAGTAGAACCTGTCCTCGTCTATTGATGGCATAAAATCCTCCAATAGACGAAGCTTCAGCTGTCAAAAATATTGGATCTGGACTTATTCTGTTTCTGTATACTGCAGTTGCAGTCTCCAAGTCATACACAAACAACAGCCCAAGCTTGGTAATCACATATATCAAACCATATTGGTGAGATATCTGCCAATCATACAGACAACAGCTTAACATAAGGAAATTTTCAGGTTAGTCCAGCACGAGATGCAAGTTTTAGTATCTTTCTACCTGCATTGCAACTGGAAAATCATCAGCAAAATCTGGAGGAAAGAAAAGATCCGCTTGCTTCTTTGTGAAGGATGGCTTTCCTGATATAAAAGTAAATGTAAACATAAGAGCAAAGTGGGACATAACACAATCCAAAAACTGAACACTAATTTAAGCTGACATGACTGGCAATAAAGCCCATGCAGAAAGCACACCTATAAATGAGAATCAATAAGCATTTTAAGATCGCAATAAGTAGACCATACAAATAACTCCATCTGCCATAAACCTGAAGTCAACATGTCAAATATCCCATCATTCAGGCAATCATATGCCCACTGTTAATCCAGGTCCATGTAGATTCTCATCTAATAATTCAAAACTAGCTTAGCAAACCATTATAATTCACTTTTATCTTTCCATTTCGTTATCGATCCAGTAAGCATCACATCCACATCCATACCCATCCATCCATCCATTTATTTTGCTTTTATCCTCATTTATTTAAGATTTAAATGTGACACCATCAAGTCATATAGATTCAAATATACATCCTTTCTAGTCACAGTTACTTTGAGGACCAATATATGTTTAAGAAAGCTCAGATATTTCCATTTGCTTGTTCTTGGTTCATATGGTGATGGCACTATTGACAGTAAAATGCAAGAGCCTCAATATTCTAGCACAATGAGCTAGGGACAAGTCAAGATGCTGATGAAAGAAGCCGTTTCATGCCTAGTTTCTTTAATTAAGGGGGTAAAAGGGAAGCAGGTTGTCACCTGGTTGGGCGCCCAGTTCTATTACATGTAACTTTGATGCAACCTGTCCAGCATTAATGGATTTGGTTGCAAAGCTTATGAGTGTAGAAGGATTCTCATTTCCTGGGACCTGTTCAAACCAATTATGGAGATATATTGTTCACATTAAAATCAAATAGCCATCCCAAGAAATGAAAATCATGTACGGACAAAAAACGTCTCACTTTGAATGAGGCAAATGCTGCAGCATGCGCTTCAAGAGCTTGACTACGCTGTTGCTCCACAGAGAAAAGTTGCATGTTGCCCTTTACCAATTGTGGCCTCTATAACAAGGACAGCAAATATCCAAATGAGAGATCATCAAGATACATTAAAACATCTCATTTAGAACAAGTATACAAGGGCTAGAACAAATTTATGAATAACATCCCCACTTAGTGGGATAGGCTTGGCTTGTTCCTGTTGCGTAACCGAGAGAATAATATGAGCTTAAGAACATATAAGAGACTTAATTTATCACATTTCAAAGAGCCTAAACCAGCCATATTAAGAGGAAGGTATAATGCCAAGGTCAACCAAGCACAGAAAAGATAAGGTTTTAACAAGTTGCTTGAAAGAAGAGCCTCAAGCCATGATGGTGATTTGTGGTGACCCTAAAAGGGAAGGGACACACTTTTCAGGGCATGAAAGGTGAGATAGGATCAGTAAATCAAGTATTTCAGAGCTTCAGAACTAAGGTAAACATCGTCAGTGTTAATTCTATATACTGACAAATATAAAGCCTTTTTATCTCTCACATTACTATATATTTTCATCAGAAACTAGGCCCACCATTCCTCTCAAAAAAATGTATGACATCATAGAATAGAAAAGTTTCAATCTACCTCCGGGGAGCCTGGAGCAATGCCGATCAAAACCAGCCACTTCTCAGAAGGATCACATCGGTAGTTAATGATCTGATTGTTCACCAGATTAGCCGTTCTCTCAAACATTTTCACAGGCTCAGAATCACCTGCAGATGGGCTGTGCTTGAGAACCAAATGAAAAGAAAATTCTAAAAATAACTAACCAGCTACTAGCATTAACAATAATTAACTATCCCAAAAATCTGCACAAGCAAGGTAAGGTAAGTATGCTGACTTCACCTTCAATTGACCAGTGATAAACTGCGGTTTGTGTAACTAAACCCAACATTTTAGGAGTAATCCATTTCCAAAAGACAACCTATACCATAAGCAAGGAAAATTAGAGAGAACAAAAAAGATTTAAGTATCCAAAACACCAAATAAATCGATAGTAAAGTGCAACTTGGATGAGAGGTCAGACAGGAATTGGCATTCACCTGCTCTGGCATTTGATGGGACTTCATTTTCGCTTTCATCTCGATATTAAATATTTGCAAGTGATCTTGTGTGGTTCCCGGAAGTTGAGCTTCAATAAACAATCACGGTTTATTATTAGGATCATTTAGAAAAGGAAAAAAAGACAAAATAGGCATCACAAGCCTGTGAAAGCTTCAAAGTTTAAATGCTTATCATGCTAACAAAACTGCCACAGAAAAGAAAGGAAGATGTCAGACGTTACATCACAAATTTACTGCCACTAAATTTTTTATTAGGGGAATAAGCCTTTTGATGAAGCACAGCACTTGATTGACAGAGTCAGGAAAGAAATTGACTCAATAATTTCAACCTGACACTCTTTACCTATAAAAGAAACAAGCTTCCGTCTGTCATTTCCAATTCACAGCCCACACAACCATGGTATTCCCATTAATAAGAGGAAGGGATGACAGCTTTCTTCCAGCTTTCTGAAGAGTGATATTTTTCATGAGAATATTAAAAATTTCCTAAAATACTTCAGCTTCCAAATAAGATATATCTTGAATGGCTTAGATCCATCTCGCTAATTCCCTATCCATTGCTTTCTTTTTAAAAGAAGCTAATACCCATTCTATAATTGCGCTTATGCACCACATTTTCCTCCCAAGAATTAATGGTTAACAGCAAATACTTTGCCGTACAAAAATAAAGAACTGCACTAACAAGATTGCAGATCTTGATTAATGTATTGGTTGATTCGGGCTGGACAAAATGGATAGCAAACTTTGTCTTAGCATAGAAGTCATTAATTACGCATCTGATCCCGTGGGCTAGACTGGTAAACAACCAAAATTAATGGAACAAACTTCTAAATTGACGAATCCCAATGATACATACAAGATGTAGCATGGAAACAAACAAAGCAAAGATAATTATCCACTCGAGTAGGCAGATCATACCTTTAAGAGCAAGGATTCTAGAATTAGGGTTCATGAGAGCAGAGTCCGCAGTGATGGGCCTCCTCAGAGGTTGATTGGGCATGCTCATGTCGATAATGACCACGCTATTCTGGGGCGACGTCTCCCGAACACATATATACTTGTCCGACTCCATGGTGACGTGGGTGAACGTGATGAACTGCGGATTGATACCAATGCTAGGAAGCTGCAAAAATAAAGAGCAGAACGACACGAATCAATAACCAATCCGCAGCGAAAACGAATCCCTCCCCCCCGGGGGGCATTTCCAACGGGATTGCAGCAAATTCAAAGTCCCAAATCACAAGGGGAAGCGAACATCAGCTGGAAACAAAACCACTGGATACAGATCTCGACTAAGACGGCCCCTAACAGATCTAACGGAGTCCGACACGAGACGAGACGGGTCAGCGGAGACGAGCTCGAGCGGGAATTCCCAATCAACCAGGCGCATCGACGGACATCCAACTCGAGAACTAACTCGGCGAACAGAAAAAGGACGACCGGGGCAGCTCAAATCTCCGCGAGCCAGAGCCAGAGCCAGAGCCCGAAATGAGGGAATCGAGAGGAGGTGGGGAGGAAGTCGGGGGGACGAGAAGAGCGAGGGGACTGACCGTGAGAGCCTCCTTCATGGCGATCGGAGCGTTGGCCGCGGCCATGGCGGTGGGGCGGCTGGGGATGGGGCTCCGGGGCGGCGAGATCTGGGGGGAGGAGGGCCCGGCGGGTGTTCGAGTCGCTGCGCAGATCTGGATGCAGCGATGAAACCCTGAGGGGAAGGGGAGAGAGAGTGAGAGATCTGTTTTGGTGTCGATGCAGAAGAGGAGAGGAGGTTATGAAGGGAGAGAGAGAGAGAGAGAGAGAGAGAATGTGTAAGAACAGTGTTGATGGCTCGGCGAGTAAAAAAGAAAGGTGGGGAAGATGGAGAAAAGGAGAATTTTTTTAATGGGGGTGGAAGGGAAGGGGGCGATGGCTGGTTCCGAAGCTGAGGAGAGATCTCGTCGAACGCTTATAAAAAGCCAGCCTCGCTGTGCGAAAATTGCATTATTTAGAAAAAGAGAAAAAAAAAAAAAAACTCGAAAAGAAAGACGCGTCCGCCCGCACCGAGGGGAGTCCCCGGGTTTGGTAAATGCCCGATCCGGCCCCCTTTTTTTTTTTTTAAGTACCCATCGAGCGTGGCCAGATTCCCCCATTTCGTACCGATTCCCAATTTTTTTAAATCTACAGCTTATCCTCACAAGCTCTTGAAATCAACTTCTTCGGAGATTTCTTAAGGATGAATTAAAATGAAAACTTAAATAGATACATAATCCTAAAACGAATGTAAATTTGAAAAGTTTAAAAAATAATGACTATATAAATCAATTTCTGCTCATTATTTAATTCATTGAATCTACACACAGTCTATCTCACTTTATCGAGAAGACGAACTAAATCACATTGGTATAGACATGGCACAATAAGAGATAGGTGGGAAGTTGATCATTGTTGAGAAGTTAGGACTTCTGAATGTTTAAATGTGAAAATTTCAAAAATAAAAAATAAAGAGAAAGTTATAGATAATTAAGTACACGTATATTTTTTTAGGCAATATCGTGAAAGTATGGTAAAATCTTCATAAGATATATGGGGCGGAGTGCAAAGCGATATGACCTGTGATCCTAAAACATACCATATGGTACTCACTTGGTATCCCTTACGCGTTTGGTGTGGGTCGCATGGTCCGGGTCACATTGAATTTTGAGCTCAGAAAAAACACCTTGCTCGGGCGTGAGAATGTCTAAATGGGTGGGTCAACACCATTTGTGCTTTTTGCCCTATTTGGGCCCCAATTAGATGCATGTCCGTTTAGCAGTCTAGTTCAAACAACAACCATATTTTTAATTCCAAAATAAACCGATATGCCAATATAATTTCTAATATGGGTCTAGCCGTGGACTAATCCATTATGATGCTTTTATATGACGGCTAAGTTTTTAAAATAATTAGTAATATTTTTATGAAATCTCATGAAGTACTAGAATAGAAGATCCTTAGTTAAAATTTTCCAGACCCTTATTTGCCTCCCCAACGAAATAAATCCATGCTTAGTACTAGGTAAATGACCTTATTAAGTGTGAGAGGGTCAATAGAATAACTAAATATCATTAGGCTTTAATCTAAGAATTTTTAGGTTTTAGAACAGTTGACAGTTGTCCCACATAATTTCACACATTCAATGGATTTTGTCGTCAATAATGTGATCAACGTGCCTTCTTTTCAATGTATCCTTAGATCTTGGGACTCGAGATGATGCACGGAGATCACGAGTACCTTAGAGTGTGTTTGTTTGAATGAAAGCATTCTTCGCAAACTAGTTTTCTATAGTTTCACGCGTTTAGTTTTCTAAAAATGATTAGTCAACAAAAAATCACTCACAATCAAAAAAGTATATACACGCTTAAAGTTAGGGAAATGAGCTCCGAGAAGGGGAAAATATTTTCCTAAAAGATATTTTTTTATATAATTTTTTTTTTGCAAAACAAACATGCAAATATCAATTGCAAGTGGGCGGTTATCATTGAAGGAAACTCTTCATAGGATTTCATCTGTTACTGCCCTTATAGAGATTGTTCATTTGATCTAGCATTTTAGCTAAGTGACAAGATGTAAATTTCTCTTGATGACTTATGGTTATGAACCTAAATATGCACTTTTAAGTCAACAAAATAGAAAACGCGAGAGATGTCGATCCAAGACAAGAGGTGAAAGAAAATATATTCTTACCCTAGATAGGACAAAATCGCATAAGCTGATAATCACTAATCGATCTAGAATCGAAAACTAAACGTAGGAACAGCCATATTATTTCACGTGCAAAACAAGACCGTGAGGTTCACATGACTATAGATCTATGGGGACAAACAACATATTATTAATCTTGAGAAGAGGTTATTAAAACAATGCATGAAGATCATGCAAGAACATGCTAATTAGACTCTCGAAATCATGGATTAAAAAAAATAAAATTCCCAGCCCCACTCGAGTCACAATTTCTTATATAAATCATAATAAAAAAACCGTGTTTTTTTATTTTTCTTGTTTCTTGTCTTTTGCCGAGTGAATCGCTATCGACGAGAGCTGTTAAAAAGGTATTTCCAGAACGTGCCGCCTCCACGTCCCTCGTCCATCCTGTCAGATTCCCAGATCTCCGACTCGTGTCATTCCCTTGGCCTACGTGTCGCGTCTTGACTCCGATCTCTCTCGCCTTGTCACCATCACACGTGTCGCGCGGACCCGCGACCGCGAGCGTTCGTCCTCGTCCCGCTTCTATAAAGCGTCGTCACGTTGTCGCCAATTGAATGCCATCACCATTAACGTTCGGATCACAACGACTGAAACTTCGTCTTAGCAGCGAGAGAGCTCGTCGGAGGAGGAGAGGGAGAGAGAAGGAAATCAATGGCGTCGCGGCAGGACAGAGAAGAACTTGACCGCCGTGCGAGGGAGGGAGAGACGGTGGTCGCTGGCGGCACCGGGGGGAGGAGCCTCGAGGCTCAAGAACACCTGGCTGAAGGTAATAACTCTTCTTATAATAATTTAGTGTCATTTCGAGAAATATTTTGGACGACAGAAAAAAGCTAGTTTTGGAATTCAGATGACCTTAGGGTCTTGATTCAGTAAAGAGCCAAAGAGGAGCTAGTTTGAATCTCCTTTACATGCACTAATACAATATGTATACTGGGAATTATTTGCAAACCCGAAAGTAAATTAGTAAAAACTGTCGCATAAACTTATCTTAGTATATGGTAAATTTTATATGGGAATATGATTGTAACATGAACAGCCCTTTTGTCATTGCATATTTAATCTTTGAGCTTGAAACTTGAAAGTGATGTTAGCCCGGTCTTATGTATAGCGGCTTTTTCTTTTTTTTTTGCTAGCATATGTCTTTTAACATTTGAGTATGCTGAGATCCACTACGTTATTGAGATTTTCATTATAATGAACCGTGGCATTATATGGTAAGAAATGCTATAAGGGGTATTTCTATCAAGAAATCTCAAGCGATGAGGAATGTAATAATCCAACTGTCTTTTAACATGCAGGGAGGACCAAAGGAGGGCAGACGAGGAAGGAGCAGCTGGGGACGGAAGGGTACCAGCAGATGGGCCGCAAGGGCGGGCTGAGCACTGGCGACGAGTCGGGCGGTGAGCGTGCAGCCCGCGAGGGCATCGAGATCGACGAGTCCAAGTTCCGAAACAAGAGCTGAACACTCTTCTCTCTTGTTAAGTAGGGTTTTTAGCTTGGTGTTTTCCTGTTTTCTGCGTTCATGAAGCAATAAAAGGGTCGGTGATGAACGATGGTCAGTGTACCTGTAGTTGTGTGGGTTTAAAGTTTAAACCGTGGTGTAGATTTTCGTGATGTGTACTTGGGAGGATGAATGAAATGAGACTTTTAGTTGCTGGGCGTCTGTTGAATTTCACCTTTAGTTCTTGGACGATGGCAATGGCATCAACCTGGTCTGCGCATACGAATCCGGATATACGACCCAATACGTATCTGTTGGGGGGGTGCTGAGCAATATACGTGAAACATGCAATGCATGCATAAAAATAGGAAGAAGGAAGACTAATTCAATATATTCTTTGCTGGCCTTTTATAAAAATGGATATAGATGCGTGCGGGAAGGTTGTCTTTTTTCTTCTTCTTTTTCCTCCTATCTTTTCATGGATGCCGGGCCAGGTGGGATTTCTGTTGAAGATTCGATCAATATATACTTATTCTGATGAATAAAGTATGAAAAATAAAAATTTCGTGGTAGTTTTGTACTTGCTTGAGAGAATATCATCAAGTAGCTTATTACTATAGCTCAAATATAATTTGTTCTCTAAGCTCAAGGGGACTCTCCAAAGTTCAGCCTAAATGAAAGAATGGGTGCTCACTTCTTTGAGCAGCGGCTCATGCTACAATTCTATTATTTCGTTTCCAACAAAATGGAATATTTTTCCTAATAGATTTCCGAAGGAGTCAGTAAATATCGGGAAAAAAAAAAGTCGCTCGTGAAATAAAATGATCGGTAACTTGACTTTCGAATTACTTATTAATAACTTACTAGTTGAAATTACTAACTTTATCATTGTTTGCAAATTATATGTCCCTTTTTTTTTGTCTGTTTTATCAAATTTTATCGTCTTTCGTACAAAAAAATATCTTAAATTCACCTAAGCTTATTGGTTTTTATATGAAAAAATTACCAATTATTTTTATTAAATTAGCCAACTTCTTTGGGATTATCAATTCTCATTTAGTTACTTGTCTATTTGATCTTTTGACTTATCGATTTTCGTTATTGTATATCATCTCTTGTTTGTCTTTTTTGCTGTTAAAATATTTTTATGGATGTGAGTCAAAAGTCAACTTTAATCGAGTTATTTAGTAAAGATGTAACCGTTAGATATTTATTCCTCTTTCTTGAAAATTCTAGCATGTATATTTTTCAAACGGATTAAATTCATCAACTTTTGTATGAATTTATTAAACCCTTGTTTATCTGACCTGCCAGCTTTTCTCCTATCAAGTATCAATTATTCAATTATTCTCATTTGAGTCTGTTACCAACGTTTATTTAGTTTTTCTTTATTTAATTTTATCAACTTTATCATTGAAATTCCAATTTTTAGTTGTCTTGCTTCTCGCCCATCAGAGATGATCAAAAAATTAGAGTGATTATTAACTTTTTTAAATTAAGTTTTCACTTAATTTTGTGTTGCTTGCTTTAACTCGAGTTAGTTATTGAGATTCATTTGGATTTTTTGATTTATCAAATTTTCTCGTCTCTGATAAAAAAAAATCTTTTATATGTTGCAAATATATATATATATATCTTTGTCATACATACTTTAAAAATAATTTTCTTATGGTTTTTACCACTTTTAATTAATATTTTTTACTAATAAAAGTTAATGGACTATGGTTTAATATCAATTTTTTTTACTAGTATGATATTTTGTCCAATTAAATTGGTAACTAGTCATGGGTTATTAGCTCTTGTTTGAGTTCCTTATCATTCTATCAGTTGTTTTTTAAATTTACTAATTTTTTTATTGAATTTTCACTTTTTTTTTTGCCTTGCCAACTTCTAAAATTACCAACTTTCTTTTTATAAAAATTATCAATCTCAAGTAGAATCATACCAGCTTTTCACTAGTAAAGTTTTCAACTAGCTAATTTTCCATCACCGACTCTTATTTGAATTATTCCTTATTAAATTACCAACTTATCTTATTTCTAACTAGAAAAATTGCTCAGATCTTTTACTAACCTTTATCTATGTTTATTGCCAACATCTTAAGCTTATCAACTATTATATGATTACCTTCGACCAAAAAAATTATTATACGACTACCAACTTCTTCTTTTTTGCACTTATCAACTTTTCTCCGATTGAGTTATCCACTAATGTTTTATACTGATTTTTATTTGAGTTCCTTACCGATTATTATTTGATGTTTTCTTAATTTATCAACTCTTCTATTAAGTTATTACTTTTACTTGCCTTACTCAGCATCCATCTTCTACAATCAAGTTACCTTCTAATTTTGCATTATTAACTCTTATTTGAGTTGATTACAAACATTTATTGAGCTTTTCGATTACTAACTTCTTTTACATTTGAAAAACATATCTCTCTTATTTTGCCCATTTTAATTTATCTTTCTTATCAACTCCTTACGTTTACCAACTATGATATGAAATTACCAAGCTTTATTTGAATGAATAACTAGTCTTTTTCTCGATTAGGCAACTCAACTGAGAAATTGTCGTATAAAAAAGAATCAAATAAGCATTAGTATTTTACTCAAACGAGTTTTGTTAGCTCAAAATTAGTTGATAACTCATCCCAGATAAAGTTGACAATCCACTTTATTAATTTCACTAGGAATTTGCAAATTTAAGGCACAGCTAACGAAGATAAGCAGTAAAAGATAAAGAAAAATTAAACAAACATAAAATTGGGAAGTTATTCATATTAGAGTTATTTATTCAAATGAATTGGAATTTGATTGGAGAACTGTTTGTAAGTGATTCCAATTAAAGTTGGTAAATTTAAGGTGTTATTAAGGAAAAAATAAAAGTTTCTAAACGATAAGAAAAGCCGACAAGCAAAAGGAAGTGAGAATTGATAACTCAAATGAAAATTTAGTAGATTTGAAAAAAAAAAATATATATATATATATATATATGTCGGTAAGTAATTTAAATTAGGGTTGTTAATCTAAATATAATAGACAATTTCACCGTCACGGTTACCTGCAGACTTGTAATCGGTTGACTCCACGTGTCATTCCTTTGCACATTCACTGGCCACTTGTCAGCTTTGTCTTCCCCTGTCCTGCCTCGTCACCTACACGTGTCTCCATTTCCTTCACCTTCTCGCCCTCCATAAAGGTCGATCCATCGTCACTTACTGAGCTCCAATGATCCTTTCGTAGTTTTAAGTCAAACTCAAGCGAGTTCAGCGACACAGAGAGAATACACAGAGAAATGGCGTCGGAGCAGGAGAGAGAAGAACTCGACCGCCGTGCGAAGGAGGGAGAGACGGTGGTTCCCGGCGGCACTGGCGGCAAGAGCCTTGAGGCTCAGGAGCATCTCGCTGAAGGTATATAAATGGACGTCGCTTCTAATAAACTCAATTCTTGACTCCCCCTTTTCTTTCTGTAGACATAGAATATGACACTGTCGGGACACCGTGATCACGGTGTCTTCAAGTTTAAGTTTCCGTCACAAAAGTCATTGCGTGGTCCACTTGGACATGATTTATATACCATGCAAGGGTTTTTCATTCAACAGTACAAAATTCAAGTCTTTTGATGAACTGAAGATCCCTTTCAACTGACAGAAAGGAGGACGAGTGCACAAGGGCCGACCGAATAATGCTAATAAACAAAGTTAAACCGATCACATGTGCATGGGTTCTGATTAATTTATTTACGACAGGGAGGAGCAAAGGAGGGCAAAAAGGAGGGCAGACGAGGAAAGAGCAGATAGGGAAAGAAGGGTACCAGGAGATGGGCCGCAAGGGTGGGCTTAGCACCATGGAGGAGTCCGGCGGAGAGCGTGCCGCTCGCGAGGGCATCGAGATCGATGAGTCCAAGTTCAAGACCAGGAGCTGAACCCTACCTATATCGGCTTCTGCACTTAGCTACGTCCTCCCTTTTTTTGTTGGGTTTTTTGGGGTTTGCGAGCTTAAGATAATTAGCATATGATCACCAGCATCTGTGTTGTATAGTATGCTGTAAGAAGTTTTGGTGCTGGTGCGGTGTATGTATAACTAAGCTTGTGTGTATAACTAAGCTGGTGTCTGTAGCACGTGTTCGGCTGTTAGTACATAGGTGCTCACTGGTTAGCATTTTGATCTTGGCATGTAATCTCACTTACGGAAAGAATATAAAGATATATTCCTGCGTGGACACGATGATCCAACAAAGTTTAAAACTTTTTTTACGCCAACTTACAAATGAATATGAAGGGCTTCGTGGTTCTATTATTGCCTCACATGACATTAGTTTTCTGATGTACACATAACGACCAGTAACCACGAAGCTTTACCTCAAAGCAAGGAAAAAGTCGTGAGCGTCGCTCCTTCCACGCAAGGATGGCTGCTTTTCAACAAAATTGATAAAATATAAGAGCAACATCCAAAAGGGGGACCTTCTGTATAAATAGGAAATATAAATTCGTAAAAGAAACCACTAAATCCTCTCCCAAGGGTGACGATGATCGACAGGGAATGAGAAGCATCTTGAAATTTCATCTAAAATTCTGAAATTATCAGTTACTCTGATCAATCTCCTTGTGCCAAATGTTATATGACTTTTTCACATTTTCTTACAATTACCGACGCTCCCCACCAGAGATTGAATGGGTGAATAGCGATGTCGAACGCTTTGGCACTAGAGTATATTACTGCTAAGTGCTAACGGTGGCCGTACCTGCAAATGCCGCATCCAACGTTGCGACGATCCTCTGCTGCTTAGACGTCTGCAGGAAAAAATAAAGGAAGATGTCAGGTCCCTGTGATCATACCGTCTTCCACTACTTTGGAGAATCTGTAAAATGTAAGTAGCGCTTTCAACAGAATATGGTGAAAGACTGTAAGAGCAAAACTTGTCCATCAAGTACGGTACTACCTCCTAGAACTTGTAAAATGCGGGGTATAGTTTTGTACGATAGTTTTGTACTATGCTCATTTTGGTGCCAAAAACTTATTTTGAATCAATTGAGTGTCACAAATTTTAAAAATCTTGAAAGACCAAAGTGAGCCAATGGTACCAAAAGTTTATTTTGGATCGGTTGAGTGTCACAAGTTTAAAAAATCGATCACTTGAATGCCATAAATTTGAAAGACCAATCACTTGCGTGTCACTTTTAACGTGACCGCCGATCGTTTGATGTGGACCAACAGTCACGTTGGCCACGTTAGCTTTTCCGGTGTCCATATCAAAAGTGACACTCAAATAATCGGTTTTTTAAACTTGTGATACTCATTTAATATCATAATGACCGCCATACACCGTTTTTGACACTTTTAGTATACTTATCCCTGTAAAATGCAATTCTGGGTGAAGCTTCTTTGAAAACCAAACTGCTAGTAACTTGAGCCTTAGACTTTTCGACTGGGCTGGCTCATGAGACTTTTCAAGTCAGAATGCTCTTCCAAGTGTCAAGTTGGCTGCATGATTCCATGCGTGTCGGGAAAAGTACATATTGCACGACTGCTGAAGACAGACGTCAAAGTCCTTAAGTAGGTACCTTAATTGAAGAAGTTATCTGCCCACGTCAATTGACCATCTTTTCTATCCGTTCCAGCCTCCAACCTCGGAAGTCAATTATAGTCCATCAAATTTGGATGTAACATTCCACGTATTATCCAAGAGTCAACACATAAACAAATTGTTGTTACGATTCTAGTCCAAACATTTCCTGCATGAATCAAGTTCGTGGGTTAAGTTTGGAGGAAGGAGTGGACAGAATAAGAGGAAGAATGTTTCATTTCAAAGCCTAGAATTGCAGTTGAAGCCCCATTAAACAGAATCACAGCACACATCTGAGGAATTGTGCCTGCACAAACAGTTCAGGAAGCAACCACTTCATTTGTGTTTCACGAAACAATTAAATTCCGCCGTCTGTTGCACCAGTGGACAAGGTGCTTTAGAACATCAGAACGACCGATCTCCAATCATCGCGAATGCCACTTCAGTAATCTTTTTCCGACAGCAATCATCAGCGATGGAAATCTCATTTCATTTCATGTCTGTACTATCATGGGAAGATAGCCTACGTAAACCAACGAGACCCAAAAGTCTCTCTCACTCTCTCTCTCTTCTGTGCTATGGTCTACCATCTCGATCAGATCTCCTTTCATCATGTAGAAAAACAAAAAGAAAGACCGAGCAAGAGCACAGAGATTCCTAAATTATAAATTAAAACAAAAACTACTCTACGTCTTACATTTATCTTAAATATGAACAGTTCTAGCAGAGATTGCTCGAAGTTCTCAATGTACTAAAGTTCATGAGAACTAGGATCTAGGGAAAAAGGTCAGAAAGCATGTTACTTGAACGAGCAGAAAACGGGGAACTTACACCTCCGTATGTTCTAGAGGGCATGCATTACTGCAGATACTAATCTGTAAACTACTCTCCAAATGTATCATTTGATACGCTTATCATTCAGTGTCGTGAAGTTTAGATTCTACGTCACCCAGCAAATTTCCAAGAGAAGGAAGTTTACGCTTCTAAATAAGCTCTCCGATGTTCATTTCACTAACGATTTTTTATGGAATTGGAAGCATTAAGATAGAGTGGGTGACTTTGGCTCACGTCTCTTTTTCGGATCTTATAATCATGTCAAGTTGTGTCATCGAAATATACAATCTTTTTTTTTGTTAATTATGCTCTAAAACTTATGTATATTAAATTCTTATCAATTCATGTGATTTCTTAAACTCAATAATCATATGTGAAAACATATCAATTCATATCGAAAATTGCGTTGTCTTTTATCGATTTTTTAGTTTATTTATGTATCATGTCGGTGCTCATTATTATAATCATTCCATTCTTATTTGTAACTTGAAGAGTGCATCAAAATGCAATGAAAAATAAATAAATAAATATAAAGGAAAGTGTAAGAAAAGAATATCGTACAACGTGAAAGGATCAATCCATTCCAAAATGTCACTTTTTGATGGGCATCTTGAATTAAAAAGCACCTTTGCATCCACAGTTAATCAAATTTTTCTAAATCATTTTGGTTTTTAGGTAAGTTTTCAAAGTGAAACCTTTTCAACGGCAGACACGACATCCTCGGGTTTTGGCTCCTACGTTTTTCTTTTTCCCCCTTTTCCACGAAAGATCCATTGAAGAACTAAATTTTTTAGCTCCGAATCATAAACTACGATGAGGTATTAGCTTTTTTTATGCAAGCTACTCCCACCTAGTCATCTTAAATCAAAGGCATCCCATGCATGAATAAGCTTGAAAGCAAAGACGATTGGAAAAGTTACTAAAAGAAATCTGAGAATTTTCATTTGGGTTTTAACTTTGATGAGAGCAATGCTTAATGACTGGAACTGCTAAATAGTTGGAGGATTAGATCGCCAATTTTACTAGTGATAAAGTGTATGAAATTGCTAATGTTTTGAAATGAAAATGTTAGATTCTTCCGGTGCAGGTGTTTTGCAATGAAAATTGAAAGAAAGCAAGGTGCAGAAGACATAATACGAGGAAAAAGTGTTTCTCAATTGTATTATGATTCAATGTATATTTGTTGCATATTATAGTACAAGATGTATACAAAAAAAGGAAATAAAATATACAATAAATCGAGATCCAATATTGAAATGATCTTGACTTATTTTGTGTATCAATTTCATTCCTTAATTGGATATCGAACAATCCACGCATATCTTCCAACGCTCCCCCTCAAGCTGGTGGCTTATAGATATCTAAGATGCTTAGCTTGCTTAATAGATATGCGTGTTGTCTCTGACAAAGAGGTGTTAAAGAGGCTTGGTGAAGACGTTCGCAGACTGTTCCGTAATTCCAATTCCTCTTGTTTCAATTACCCCTTCTTGAATTTTTTCTCGAGTAAAATGGCAATCTACTTCTATATGCTTCGTCCTTTTATGTACTATGGGGTTAGATGCAAGTTGGAGTGTTGCATCGTTATCACAAAATAACTTGGTCAATCCCGTTATCTTTACCCCAAGATCCTGAAGCAGCCCTCGTAATCATACTATCTCGCAGGTGGTTTTTGCCATGGCTCAATATTCTGCCTCTGCTGAAGATAATGAGATTGTTGGTTGTTTCTTGGTCTTTCATGAGAGTAGAGATTCTCCCAATTTAATACAAAAACTTGTAATGGACCTTCTGCTCATTGGACATGTCGCATAATCTGCGTCGTTGTAAGTTGTCATTTCCATATTACACTCCCTAGAAAGAAGTATCCCGAGTCCCGAGCATTTCTTCAAATACTTTACGACATTCAAGGTAGCATTCATATGTGAGAGCTTTGGCTTATGCATAAACTGACTGAGTGTCTGTACTGCATAACATATATCCAGTCTGGTCATGGTAAATATATGACTTTTCCAATGAGCCTTTGATATTCAAACGGATTACTGAGCATGGGGTCTCATCTTGAGATATCCCTGCATCATAATCTACCGTAGTCAATTTGATGTTTTGCTCGATTGGAATGACACCCGGTTTGCATCATGATAATCATATCTCCGATATGATCTTCAATACAAATTTTCGCTGGCTAAAAGAGATCCCTTGCTCGGATCAGGTAATTTCGATTCCCAAAAAATATTTGGGTGATCCCAGGTCCTTCATGTGGAAGGTGGAGTGCAGATATTCTTTGAGGCCTTTAATGGCATTTTCATCATTTCTCATAATGAGTATATTATCAACATATATCATCAAATAGATAGATGACATACCTTTGGTCTATATGAAAAGGGCATAATCATATTTGGACTGTCTGAATCCTGCAGCTGTGAGAGAATTAGCAAATTTGGAATACCACTGCCTAGAGGCTTGTTTCAGCCCATAAAGGAATTTGTGGAGATGACATACTTTATTCTCCCCCTATTTTCGTAAGCCCTGTGAAAGTTTCATGTAAATTTCCTCATCTAAATCTCAATGGAGGAAAGTATTGTGAACATCCATTTGATATAATGTCCAATCTTGGAATGCTGCAACTGATAGGAAAGAACGGACCATAACGTCTTTGGCTACAGGAAAGAAGGTCTCATGATAGTCAAATCCTTCCCGTTGTGCAAATCCCTTAGCCACAAGTCGTGCCTTGTACCGTTCAATTGTTCCATATGTTCTATATTTGATCTTATACACTCACTTGCACTCAATTAGCTTCCGTTAGGGAGGCAGAGGTACAAGTTCCCATGTTTGATTTTCAATTAGGACTTGTAACTCTATTTCCATAGCTTTCTGCCATCGTGGGTCAGTATGTGCTTCATCATAACTAGAGAGTTCTCGCTCTTCAGATATGGAACAAATATAGTGTCTATGTTCTAAAAATAACTAATTAAATGAAACATAAGACAAGATGGGATATTGAATACCTGGTGGGTTTTGTGCAGTGCAAACATAGTCCTTAGTCCATGTTAGCGAACGAGTGATCCATCCAGATCGTCGTGGTGGATCCTGCCTTGGTGATGAAGGTGATAGATCCATACGTTTTTCTAGTGTGAGAGTAGGAGCTTTTTCATTGGACATATTATCCAATATTGGTTCCATCATTGATGCCGATGGAATAATATCATCTGAAATTGGATCGGATGCTGAAAAATCGCTTGAACTTTCCGGATTCTCGGGGGATGCAATCAAAAAATATTCAGGCCTTTTAATAATTTCATCCTCAGTTAGGAATGTACCTGTGTTGCTTGACGTTTTCTTTTCTTTCAAGGATTCTTTTTCTTCATATGGAAAAATGTCTCCGTGAAATGTCACATCCCTGCTAACAAAGAACTCGTTTGTAGATGGCTCGAACACGCAGTATCCCTTTTGCAAACTTGGGTATCCTATGAATATACAATGCCAGGCACGAGGACCCATCTTTTCCCGAGGACCCACTATGGTGGCATAATATAAACATCCAAAAATCCTCAGATGATCTAGTTCTGGCTTCTTTTTGAAAAGCATCTCAAAAAGACTTCGTCCGTTGAGCACTTTTGTTGGCATTTGATTAATCAAGTAGGCCGTCGTTATTATGCAATCTCCCCAAAAATTTCTAGAATGGATGCTTGAAACTTCAATGCACATGCAACTTCTAATAGAAGCCTGTGTTTTCTTTCCACTACCCAATTTTGTTGTGGGGGTGTATACACATGAATTCTCATGCAGGATGCCATGGGATGAGAAAAGAAAAGCACAATCATGATTAACAAACTCCTTTCCATTATCTGTCCGAATGTGCTTAATAGACTTTCCAAATTGAGTCTTTGATAAGGAAATGAAAGTCCTCAAATTTGAGAAGACTTGATTCTTAGATTGCATAAGGAAAATCCATGTAGCTCTAGAATAATCATCTACGATAGTAAGGAAAAATTGAGAACCATCATGGTGTGGTGTATGATAAGGGCCCTAGACATCAGAATGAATTAATGAGAAAATACTATTTGCACGACTTTTGCTAACTAAAAATGACGTACATGATTGTTTTGCTAAAGGACAAATATGACATTGATGGTAAGGAAATAAAGCACTATGGCCCATTCTTGAATGCAAAAGGAAGGTTTTATCATTGGTAGTTAAATTACACAATGATTGTTTATTCAAAGGAATGCTGGATAAATCTAAATTTTTTGGAAAGCTGGTCCAAAAAAAATAATCCTTCGGAGAGATTACCCAAGCCCATTAGTTTGCCAGTCAACAGGACCTAAAAGAGACAAGTATTAGCACTGAATAACACTTGGCAAAAATTTTCCTTACAAACTCTAGACATGGAAATGAGGTTGAACTGGAAATCTGGGACATAAAGGACATTTCCTAGAGTGATTTGTAGACTGAGATTAACTGTCCCTATTGTGGTGACAAGAGTAACATTCCTATTGGGCAATTGAACAGAGATAAATATCTAATTTTCTATGAATATTGGAAAATAAACTTTTATTGCAGACGATATGATTTTTAGCTCCTGAGTCAATTATCCAGGCATTTGTGGAAATTGAATTTATCAGACAATGAGAAATACTCGAGAAACTGCTTCCTTTGTTGGAAGTGTCCAATTTTTGCAATGCCTGCATAAGTTGCTAATATTGTCCATTTGTAATGGGCTGATCAAAATTTGAACTAGTTGGTCTAATGACTTGATATGTTGCTGCTAAAATTTCCTTCCCTTTTTTTCCTTTTTCCCTAAGCTTACCACGTAATTTCCAGCAATTATCAATGGTATGGTGGGGCTGCCTGCAATATTCGTAAAATAATTTTCCTTTCCCTTTTGAATATTGCCCAAAATTCTTTAATCCTCCTGAAAATTGATTGCCGTTGGATGCTTTAATCCCGAAGGCATGTCCACCATCCGATTCTGATGCATGATTGATCATCTTAGGACCGTCTGATCACGATATTCCATCTAAGCCGTCCATCCCAGCTCCTTTAAATAGTCGCGGTTCTAACCTTAGAACCTCCATTCGCCACTCTATCTCCCGATCTGGGTTTCTGTGGCCCAATTCCTTCCATTCGCCGCGAGCTCCGAACATGATGCTCTCTGCTCATTTCGCATACTCCGATGAGATGAGTCACTAACTCTCTTCCTAGACAGCCAATTGGAAGATGTGGCCGAGCGATGGTACTAGGTTCATGGCCAGAATCTGGGATCTGAAAATTAGATAAGAGTCGTTCAAAATGAGAAGAAATCGGGTTGCCTTCTCTTTGTTTTTTATTTCCCTACACTGCTGCAAAGTCGCTTCTAGTCCTTCGAGTTTCTCCTCTACTGCTTCTAATTCATTCCATAGTGCTGACAGTTTGTTGAAGCATGTTGTGATGCTCATGCTTCCCTGTTTCAATTTAGTAAGCGCTTGGGTGAGAGAAATTTTTTTTTGCTCGATCTAGCTTTCCATACATCTCTTTTATGTTGTCCCACATGGTTTTTGAGTCTTCTGTGGGAGGTAGACCGGCTATGATTTCTGGACTTATGCAATTCCCTATCCATGTTCTTACTAGTCGATTACATTTCCTCCATTGTCATGCCATTCTTTCGTCGTCAGGATCGGAATAGACCCATTGATAAAGCCGTCTTTGTCTTTGGTAATGAGAGCCCATTGAAACTCCTATGCCTAAGTTGAGTATCCTTTGGGTCCCGTGAGATGGTGGCTTATGAGTCGCAACTCTAGCCACAAACAAAGCGTCACCGGGTTCTAGTTGACCAGTGACGGCCACAATGGAGTATGGCAAGTAGCCGAGTGGAAAAGTCAAGTAGGGATTCATGCACATACCCGCATTAGCAAATCCACTCAATAGACCCGCATTCGATTCTCCTAACCCACTTGTCTGCCCCCATTCGGAATTTCTGACCGGCCCGTCTGGGAAATCCCAGGCCCGTTGGTAAAGTTTGCCCCATTTACGGTTGGTGGGCTTCCATTGGGCTAGGCAAATCTCTAGTAGCCCACATTTCCAGGCAATGATGCATTTGGGCTCAGCCCAAAATAGAATAGATTGGGTTGAAATTGAAAAGGTACCCATTGGTAAGGATGGCCCCCCATGAGCTGGCCCGGAATGGACTGCCCCAAACCTGTCTGAGCCTGGAATTGTTGCTAGACACAAGAATTTGGGTAGACAAGTCCAGATTTTGATCTTGAACTTATGATGTTGGAGGTGTAGTTCCTTCAGTGGCATGTTCCAATTCTAGTGGAAAATCACGAGCCATTACGGTAAAGAAAATTTTTGTCTTCTACACCTTTTAAAATACGATTCCTTTGCCGGAGAATTTGTTCTATTTGCAGGTCAGAACTTCCGATCAATAGGCAATCCAGCAGAAGCAATTAGGCGCAAACCACTACTCTGATACCATGAAAGAAAACGAGGTGCAGAAGACAGAATATGGAGGAAAAAGTGTTTCTCAATTGTATTATGATTCAATGGACATTTGTTGCATATTATAGTACAAGATGTATACACAAAAAGGAAATAAAATACACAATAAATCAAGATCCAATATTGAAATGATCTTGACTTATTTTGTGTATCAATTTCATTCATTAATTGGATATCGAACAATCCATGCATATCTTCCAACAAATTAATGCTTTTTAGAATGAAAAAATTTAACGAAATTGATAGGAATAGAATATTCATGTGCTACCTCTAAACAAGCTTGGCTTATTATTATGGACAATGCCTTATCATAATGATCATAAATATACATGAGAAAAGTGAAAGACAGTCACAAATATATGACATCTTGCCTAAAATGCTTGTGGTCTTAACAGTATTATTGCTACATCTTAAACACTTGCAAATAATATGGAAAACAAACTCCATCTCTCGGTCTTAAATTGAACAGTATCATATTATCAAAAAGCACCGAAACATATCAGCCTTCCAACTCTTTAACCAGTGTCAATTGTCCTCTTTCTTGGAGATCTTGTTGATCCAATACTTTCAATATTGTTCGAATGCTCCACTGCTCATTTTCGTTTCTCGTGCTTCCTTCTCGTAATGTCTTCCTTTTGCCGCTGGACAAAAGAAATCCATACTATCAAATCGAATTTAAATCATTACTTAACTTGTTTACTATCATAAAGCCGCGCCTCTAATCCCACTGTAGCGATGTATTTGTGAGATGCACTCACTACCTTCTTAGCACTAACCCCACATTGTTGGTATAGTAGAGAAATGACTCGACTACCTTCCCAACCAGGTTATTAAGAACAAAACAATACTCAAGTTAAAATGGCACTTATGATTATTCAAGTTCATTGTCACTTAAAAGTACCTATTGAGTGGTGGCCTTGCTATGATGCATCTCTTTTGACAAGTGGGTTGTCTTCTCTCTGTCTGGCCATCTCTTCATCCTGTTCATTTAAGAAAATGAAGTCAAAAAACATTGATAGAAACAGAGACTAGAAACACAGAATGAGTAAACCTAACCAATTTCTTTTGTTTCAATGGACAATTTCCTAAGTTGCGGCCTTACTTGAAGCACAAATTTGCACATGATTTTCGTGCTTTGTCTTGACACTTTGAATCCATTTTCAGATTCTCCTTCCTCCCTTATCCTTTGGTGCCACCAAAGGTTCTCTATTGAAGGCCAGAGGCAATCGCCAGTCATTGCTTCCAAATAGTGATCACATTGTCTTTAAGAAGATATCCTTCCTGTACTAGTGGGAGAAAACTTTCTGTCTCCTCCCCTTTGAATAGAATGTCACAGATTGCATGAGAGCATGAAATAACACTTGAGTCCCATGCCCCGCAAGAGCAGTTGTTTTTTCCGCAAAAACCACAGTTAATACTTCAATTCCCATGCACAGCGCAAGCTGGTGAAGTACTATAGTAGAGATGCAGAAATAAGGAAGATTTCCACAAGTTTGGACTAGACTACTAGTTCAACTTCATAACTGGACAGGTACTGGACAGAGTGGACATCAGCAGCAGTTCCCAAGTGTTGGGTCTATTTTTCACCAAATCGAGCCACCTTCCTTATGCATCAGTTATCAATTCGAGCTCTCAAAATCTAATGGGTCGAAACTGATGTTGTAGTTAGGCCATCACTCTCCAAGACTGATGTTTATGCCTTGCACACAGTGGGAGAAATACTACGCAGGAAACGCATTGAAAGAATACATGACACATTAATTGGTTGTCAAATGTAGTTATCCATTCCATATCCTCTCATTAAGTTCGGTTTTTTCAGTGCTACCATTCTGCTGAAACGGTGCACATTATTAGCTGATGCCAAATGTATGGGCTATTTTTTAAATCTGCTACTTTTAGTGCACTTAGTATCCAATTCGATACCAGGCAAGCTTTAACAGAATTTCTACAAATAACATTTCAGGGGAAAAAGTGGAGGAAAAAACATGGGCAATTCGTCAAATCAAGAAAAAGTCTAAGAACAGGAAGTGCACTGAACTAAACTGATCAGAGTGCAACTGTGATGATGGAAAATCTGGATCCCTAAATCGCATGTCACGAGAACTGATCCGTTGTCATAAGCTAAAGCAACGTTAATTGAGCTTCAATATCCCAAATAGAGCAGAATCTCAAAATGCATAGTACTGGAGTCTAGCAAACTTGTCCTTCACACCACAAAAATTTTCATATCGGGTTTCAACAACAACCTCTATCATTCTTTCTTTTTCTTTTTCTTTTTAAAGTTGGTCAATTTCTATCGGTCTTAACAGCAAAATCAACTGCAAAAAGTTCTCACCTCACAAAACTTTGATTTTGAGACTTCCAACTGCAGTGGATAAATCCATTCCAAGCCAACTGTGACAGCAGCAAAAGTAAGAATTTATTAACTCAACAAAGTTTAGCAGGCAAACATCGAATAACTTCAACTTTGGCATGAAGATTCAAACCTGAATCGCAAACAACTCTCTTCAAATAAAGACTTTAAATGACCTCCATGCAGGTGCCAAATTATGATACCAAATTGAAACACAATCTTCCACATTATTCGGCACTATATCAAACTAATTGGCTATACTTTCACTAATTGGTCCCAAGTCAGTTGGCGTATGAATACTAGGGGACGCCCTCTCAACATGTTCCTTTTGCAACTTAAATTCATTCTTAAGAATAACTTAGAAACATGTAGTCATGCATGGTGAGCACAAAGCCGACTACAGCCCCACATTAAAAGGACCTCCAAATAGGGTCCTTCATTTAGCATTTTTTGACTTATACAATTACCTTTGGCATGCTATCAAATGTCCATATACATGAGTTTTTATTAAGTAATTTCAACATTCCAAAATCAATTAAACGTGGAAATCTTTATTCTTCTGCGTAAGATGAAGAATGTTACCCAAAGACTAATGACAAATGATGCACTTAAAAGGCCTTTTGATCTATTTTTATCACTGGCATGATGAGCAGAAACATTTTGCCCAAGCACACATTGACTTTCATGAATATCTCTACCGGATTCCTTGAATTCAAGTAGAGAAACGCTAACTCTACCAGCAGGAAATACAAATGAAAAAATAATAAATCTCATGCTCCATTTGTTTTGCAGAAAATAAATAATTTGAAATATATTTTCTTAAAAACGATCAATTTCAAATAATTAGTCAATGATATATGTTTTTATCATCGGCAACATCATCGGCAACAATTTATGTTTAAATATTTTGGTAAATAATTTCATTCATTTTTGTAAACGATACAATTAATTATTTTTAGAAATATGTTTTTCAAATCATTCTTTTTCTGTGAAATAAACGAAGCCAAAAGAAATTGCAAACGGGCCACGTGAAAATATGGCAATATATATAGAGAGAAGGTAGCTTACCTGCTATATGCACTTGTGTTAGGAAATGTGGATCATCTCAACTATTTTGACTCATCCCAATCGTATTTTCCAAATTTTATCCATCCATGATTGAGTCAAATGGCCTTTTATCATAATTTTGATAAATTTGCACTCCAAATAATTCTGGTATTGTTTTGAGTGACTTGCATTCAGCAATGTCCAATTCCGCTAGTTGCTCCAACTTCTTTAGCCCTTGAAGCTCAGTCAATTTCTTGAAATTTTGCACAACCAAACTAATCGAGTTGGTACATGACGACCAATTAGGTAAAATCTCAATCGATGAACATTTTGAGATAGCAATATGTTCTAGAGATGTTGACTCCTCAAATCCCGAGATCTCTAGAAGTTCATGACAATTTGACAGGAATAATTCCACAAATAATGAAAATTTGATAAGTTAGGGAATTTAGCTAAGGGCTTGCAATCCTCAATCAAAAAAAGTTATGCACGACGGGAATCTCTCTAGGCCTTTCAAAGGAATTGCACTGGGGGATATTTAGAACTTCCATAGACTCCAACCTATCGAGATCTTGAGTTTCATTTAGGCTTTTGCAATTTTGAGCAGGTAATATCTTCAGACGCTTAGATTTTAAAAGTTCCAGCTTTTCAATTGAAGCACATCCAGAAATAGAGATCTTCAACTTATCAAGGCCTTGGATTTTGAATAAGTTTTTGCAATTTTGAGCATATAATATCTTGAGACTCTTGGATTTTGAAAGGTCCAGCCTTTTAATTAAAGAGCATCCAGAGATATTCAGTTCTTCCAAGAACTCCAACCTATCAAGGCCTTGAATTTCGACTAAATTTTTGCAATTTTGAGCATTTACTATCTTTAAGCCCTTGGATTTTGAAAGGTCTAGCCTTTCAATTGAAGCGCACCCAGATATATTCAACTCTTCCAAGAACTCCAACCTATCAAGGCCTTGAATATCGACCAAGTTATTGCAATTTTCAGCATCTAAGATCTCCAAGAACCTGGATTTTGCAAGGTCCAATCTTTCAATGGAAGCGCACCCAAAGATAATCAACACTTTCAAGAACTCCAACTTATCAAGGCCTTGAATTTCAACTAATTTTTCGCAACTTCCAGCATATAATTTCTTTAGGTACTTAGATTTTGAAAGGTCTAGCTTTTCAATTGATGCACAATTATAGATACTTAACTTTTCCAAAAGCTCCAAACTACAGAGACCTTGAATTTCAACTAAGTTTTTGCAATTGTTAGCATCTAATATATCCAAACCCTCAGATTTTGGAATAACCAGCCTTTCAATTGAAGCACTGCCAGAGATGTTTAGAACTTTCAAGAACTCCAACTTATCAAGGCCTTGAATTCCGATTAATTTTTCACAACATTGAGCACATAATATCTTTAGACCCCTAGATTTTGAAAGGTCCAACCTTTCAATTGATGTGTACCCAGAGATTCTTAGCTCTTCCAAGAACTCCAACCTATTGAGGCCTTGAATTTCGACTAACTGTTTGCACCATTCAGCACATAATTTTTTTAGACCCTTGAATTTTGAAAGATCTAGCCTTTCTATTAATGCGCACCTAGAAATATCCAGCTCTTCCAAGAATTCCAACCTATCAAGGCCTTGAATTTCAACTAATTTTATGCATCCATCAACATCAATTTTCTTAATGCCCTTAGATTTCATAAGGTCTAGCCTTTCAAGTGAAGCGCACCTAAAGATACTCAACACTTCCAAGAACTTCAACCTATCGAGGCTCTGAATTTTGACTAATTTTTCACACCATCCAACATATAATATCCTCAGACCCTCAAATTTTGAAAGGTCAAGCCTTTCAATTGAAGCACAATAATAGATGTATAGCTCTTTCAAGAACTCCATGCCTTGAATTCCAACTAACTTTCTGCAAGAATGAACATATAATTTCTTCATGCTCTTGGATTTCGGAAGATCCAGCCCTTCAATTGAATTGCATTGGGAGATAAATAGCTCTTGCAAGAACTCCAAACTATTAAGGCCTTGAATTTCTACTAAGTTTTTGCAATTTTCAACATGTAATTTCTTCATGCCCTTGGATTTAGGAAGGTCCAGCCTTTCAATTAAATCACACCTTATGATTGTCAAGCTTTCCAAATGTTTTAATTTGTCAAGACCTCGAATTTCAAGTATGTTATTGCAATCCTGGGCAAAAAATGTCCTCATATGGTTGAATTGTGAAACATCCAGCATTTCCATGAACTTGCAGCCACAGATTTCCAAGATTTCCAACTTGAAGGGAGTGTCTAGGGATTTGTGCAATTCTGATTTTTCAACATCCATCAAGGAGCATTCTGAAAACTCCAATGGCATTGATGGAAGCTCCAAGATGCACTCAAGAAATTTGCAATCAAGAAGATGTAGTACCTTGAGATGGGTTAGGTGGGAAAGTGAAGGCAATCTACGACTCTGACAGGTGATGCTCAAAAATGTTAAGCTGGAAGGAAGCTCTGGCAATGATAGGAGCTCCGGCAACAATGGGAGCTCCTCCCTATCATGAGAAAGAATAAATTGCTCATAAGAAAGATTATAGATGCATTCTAACATTTCCCCTTCCGGTTTTTTACACCATGAAGCATCTAAACGTTGGAGCTTTCTCAATCTTCTAATACCTTCGGGTAATTCTTTTATCCGTGTGCCACTAATATTTAGAATTTCTAGATTCTGCAAAGCCCCTATGTTGTCTGGTAATACAGAAAAGTTTCGACAATTTTTTAGGAGGAGTTGCTCCAGTGCTTCTAATTTATCGACTTCTCGTGGTAGCTCCTTGAGGTTCCAACATCCTGTCAAGTCCAAGCGTATCAGACTCTTCATCTCTCCAATTGAAGAGTCAATTTGCTCCAGTTTCCGACAATCTCGGAGGATCAATACCTCTAAAATCTTAAAAGCTGAGAGGAAGAAAGTTCCTTCTAAAGATTGACAATTTGTAAGGTCAAGATGTTTTAGCTTCTTTGCCATCTGGTAGAAAATATAAGAGGTGTCCAGGGATTAGCTCAAAGTGATTATGATTGAATAGAAAGCAAAAAATAAAGGCACGTACTTCTATCTTACCATGATGGAACTCCATCCTGGCCAGTCATGTGAAATCTTGCTTTTAGACAAATCGAGTGCAAGCAATTCTGTTGCATGAAAATTGTTTGCTTCAAAAGTCAAGGGACAATTCCACCATTGAAGCCATCTCAACCCGTCAAATGAGTTCTTAAAATCTCCATTAAAATGTGCCCCACTTGTGTGAAGGAACCTTAGACTCGTTAAATTCTTGAATTGTTGTTCTGTGTGGATATCACCACCTTGGTCAACTGATTTGCTGGAGCTTTCGGAGCTGCCTTTGCTAAGATAAATCGCCTTAATCTTTTTTGTTCCCTATAGTTAAGAATCAACTTTCATTACTACCATTTATATCCACACCTCAAATAATCTAAAGTTTTATCTTCAACAACGATCCATAGAGATTGAGTAAACTTGTGGCCAAATCCCAAGCCCAATCTTTTGTAGTTAGGACAAAAGTAACACAATGTTTTAAATGTTCCTAAACAAGCCTAAACTTTTACATCTAGGACGAAAATAACAACTTTATGAATGTACCAAAAGAAGCTCAACCATTTATCCGTGGAACAAATTGTCCATCATCATCATTAAATCGTCATATATACCTTACATGACACTAACGTACATAGTGAGCCACGTCAACCAACACAAAAAATCGACTTCATTTTTTTTATAATCTATATCAACAAACTCATTGTATAATCTTATTATCAAATTTCTAGCATGCTGCAAAAAGAGAGAAAAAAAAATATTTGCGATCATGGTTAACGTGATTCATTGAGCGTGTCAGCACAATGAGCCACGTAGATAGCAGGCAGAGGTCGTAACGGTTGTCATTTTTGTCTCAAGAGTGAAGGATTGAGCTTTTTTCTGACAAGTTTCAAATGTTAATATGCAAAATACGGCTCTTTCTTTTTCTTTTCTTTTTTGTAATTTTAAGTTGGGTTGTTTTTGTCTCATGTACAAAAGGTTGCTCTTTTAATATTTGGCTGTATACTTTTTGTCCTAGGTGCAACAGGTTGTGCTTTTTTTTATTTGGCTGTATACTCACTATTATCCAAGGAGTGAATTATATATGTGTTTCAATCATGCTTTACATGTCTTTCATTTCTGGTTTATTTTGTTAGTATTCTAGTGCTTTTCTCCATGCTTCACACTTAACATAGAAAAAGGTTTTCTTTATCAAAGTTGACTGTAATTTTGGATAACATATATTTTAGATATTTTAATTAAGTGAAGGGATAAACTTGAAAGAAGATCGAGTGTCAGTTCTTGACTTGTGACAGTACTATGAATGATGAAGCAAACTGAACCCAGAAAACATAGTGAAATTACATCAAATAGTGTACCTTTTTAGTTGTCAGAGTTGGTTATACCAATTTATTAAAGAATAAATTTAAAGCATAGTCATTTTTGTTTAGGTTAAGTTTAGTTTATTTCATGATGCAATATGAAATACATAATATGTAGACATTTACTTGTTAATAAATGAATTAGCTCTTGAGATTAGAAAGAGGTCACACGTAGGAAAAGCTAATGAGTGGTAGTCTTTTGAGCAACAATTAGGGAAAATTGTCCAAAAAGTCTTAAACTTATTACACTTGTCAATTCAATCCTAGACCTTTCAATTTTGCCAATTTAGTCCTAAACATTTTCATTTCTTGCCAATTCAGTCCTAAACCTTTTCATTTCTTGCTAATTCAGTCCATCCAGCCAATTTTGGCCAAAAATTGCTAATGTGGACTGTCGGCACTAATGTGACACTTTTTAAATAATATTTTGAATTTTTTAATGGTTTTTACTTCTTCTTTTTTAACTTTTTTTTCTCTTTTTTTGGTTTTTAGACCTAGGGCCAGCAAGGGTCGTTGGCAAGGATAAGCCAACAGGGGTCAACTGGTGACCCTTGCCTACCTTAGGTCCAAAAACCAGAAAAAAGAGAAAAAAAAAGTTAAAAAAGAAGAAAAATAATAAAAAAGGCAAAATATTATTAAAATCTTATTTAAAAAGTTTTACATCAGCACTGGTAGTCCAACTTTTCTTGCACTTTCTTATGAGGGACTTTTTTCATCTTGGCCAGATGAATTCAACTAGCAAGAAGTAAAAAGGTTTAGGACTAAATTGGCAAAATTAAAAGGTTTTATGACCGAATTAGCAAGAAGTGAAACGGTTTATGACTGAATTGCCAAATTAAAAGATTTAGGACTAAATTGGCTAGAGTGCAATATGTTTCAAACTTTTTGGACAATTTTTCCGCAACAACTATGACCCAACCAAATGATGGATGTTTAGAAACAGAGTCAAAATTATGATTAATTTCACGAATACAGTACAATCACAAAGAAATTAGAATTCTATGATTTATATATTCTGGGTAGTTATGGTTTTCTAGTGGCATAGTCAAGCTATTTATTGCATGTGCTAGGGACATGAAATAGGGAAATTCGGGAATTTTTTCTTTTAAATATAGAGTACCCTTATCAAGTGCTTAATAAATTCGGAAAAACCTCAATTTTAAAGATGAATTCGTGATGTGCACTTGTTTTTAAAAAAAAAAAACTTATATTAGCTGCAATACAAGAGAAAGCAACCTCCTACTCTTAAATCACGGAATGAAATGACAAGGGGCAATTATATTAGAGGGTTCTTTGTTTGCTAGAACAAACATTGCCTAGAGGCCAACATCACTCTTAACAACAGAAAATGGACTAAGGGAGCAAAAAGAAGAGAAACGGTTACCTTATTTTCCTTTAGCACTTTCAAGACTTCCTTTGAGTCCCATAACCTGCTATGGTATTGAGGCTCCTTGTTTTCCTCACAGACAATTTCCCTACCCAAATCTCTCAATTCGTCATGCATTAGGAGCTCTTGATTATCTCCTACTTTTATTAATGACATCAATCTCAATACTTCAATTCCCTCCTCTGGGGAAAAGTTACAAGCATCCCACATGTAGTAGGCGATTCTCCCGTCAGTGCCATTGAGAAAACAAGCTATATCCAAGAATATTTGTTGTTGTTTATGCTCTAAAGCTTTGTAACTTATCCTTAACTTTTCTCGCACTTTCTTACGAGGGACTTTTTTCAACTTTTTTATCGTACTTCTCCATTGTGTTGGCTCTTTCCCATGTAAAAATGAGCCTAAAACCTCGAGAGATAAGGGAAGTCCTCCTATGGTGGACACAACATCATGAGTGAGGTCTTCGAATTCACCAAGAGGAGAGTCCCTTCGAAATGCATGTCTGCTAAATAAAGTCAAAGATTTATCCTTATCCATTTCTTCATGTTCGTAGTTGTAGTCTACCCCAGCATTGACAAGAATATTCTTGTTTCTTGTAGTAATAATGATCCTACTTCCTAAAGAAAACCAATTATGATTTCCAGCCAAAGCCTTCAACTGATTATAATCACCCACATCATCTAGAAGAATGAGAACTTTCTTAGTTCCAAACTTGGATGAGATGAACTTAGTGCCTTCTTCCTTATTATCAACTTGATTATTTTGCTTCGATATATCAGAGATCAACTTACTTTGCAAGTACGCAATTCCAATATGCTTACAAGATTCTCTAACATCAGCAATGATGCTACAATACTCAAATTGATTGGAGAGCTTGCTATAAATGGTTTTAGCAAGAGTTGTCTTACCAATGCCGCCCGTTCCATGGATGCCTATAAATAGGGTGGCACGAGAATTATTATCTACAAATTTCATAACCTTCTCCACGTGACTATCGATTCCAACCAAATTCTCTGAAATAACCAACTCAAACTTTTTTTTCAGCTCGCTCAACACTTTTTGGATAATTGATTTTGCCAATTCTTCTTCTCGCCTGTCAAATGTGACATGAGTTCACATACGTGGCAACAATTATTTTATATAGTTTCCTAATGAGAAGAAAGCAATAAATAGATCTAGGTATACATCAAAAAACTTTAAGAATCCTTTTTGTCACCCCATGGTATGTTTTTTTATATGCTAAGACTAAAGTGGGAAATGCTGATGATTGCTTCATATGGTGAGCCCCATTCCATCATTGCTTTGACATAATTTATTGCGCCTGAAGAAACTTGAAGGTATTGCTCATCAAACTTGTTTTTTTTATTAAAGATATCATGGATGATATGGGAATGACTTTGAATACTTTCTAGAGCGTTGGAATGAGAAAAAATATAATAAGCCAACCCAGTATGAATGTTCAACCATCAATCGATAAACAGGTCATAACTCTTGATGTAAAAGGAATTCAAGTCTAATAATACCCATCCAAAAAGTTGTTCAAAGTGCTATATTGTGAACTATCAGAATACAATTGAGAGGATTTTCCTTTATTTGCAAAATTTTACACACTTGCAAGTTTCCACTTGTGTTGTGAATTTAATATCATTTTAGATTCGTTTTGTGAATTTAATATTATTCTAGATCCTTCTTCTTATTAATTTTAATTGCATCAAGGGAGGATAAAAGGTTGTACTTTATTTTCTTTTGAGTATCTATTTTCTATGATTTTAATTATTCTGACATTGATTTTACTGGAAGTAGAAGAATAATTTTACCCCAAAATAAGATAATTGCTTCGAATTATGCTGGTGTATGAGATAGAAAGTTTGTGTCAATGACAGAAAAATGCATTCAAAATTGTTTAAAAAAACCTAATATAGATGATCCCTTTTCGTTTTATATATTTACCATCACCATATATAACCAATGAATTTTTTTTTTGCAAAAATATTTTTAGTAGCAACTAATTAACGACATTAATGATTTGAATGTGACTTGGGAAGATAAAGAATTACGGCTTCGACAAGAACATGCTTCAATAGGAACCACCAATAAGTTTCTTAATCTCAGGTAAATCTGTGACTAGTAAAATTTCGTGATGAAGACTAATGAAGCTTATACTATAAACATGAAAAAAGAAATCTTTGGATATAAGAATAAAAGTTCATTTAGAAAATCTTGAATGAGATCATTAACAATAAATCTATAATTAGATTGGTTAATTCTTGGGAAAAAAAATTAACTTTAGAATTCATGCATGGCAGAATCATACTGTTTTTTTTCTATTTAAAAAAAGGAAAAGAAAAAGAAACAGCCAGGAATCAAAACAACCAGTTCAAAGAAGGTAGAGAATGTTTCGATTGGAAATTTTACCCGTTGACTTCGTATCCTTTTAAGGAACTGATTTCGATGAGTGCTTGCTTCCATTTCTCTAAAATCATTGGATCGAAATGCCTCTCAAACGTACGAAATGCATCTCCAAAACTCCCAATTTGATGTCTCACGTGAGCTCGCTCCACGTTATAGAATATAGGCAACACTATGTGCCCAGTGTCATTATTCTTGCACTCCATCATTTGAACAAGCTCATCAAGACACCATTTGCTCGAACTGTAATTCTCGGAGAGAATGGGGATCAGGATCTTACTATTCTTGATGACTGCCAAAAGATCTGGGCCGATCTCCTCGCCTTGGCAGTGCTCATTATTGGCTTTGAAAGTACAAATTCCAGCATCAACGAGCCCGGTGTAGAGGTGATTGGCAAAGCCTTTATGAGTATCCGAGTCTCTAAAGCTCAGGAACACCTCGTAGCAGTTTCCAATCGGCAAGGCCGACGAACTAGCTGCACCAATCTCAGTTTCTATCGGAGGCAAACTAGATCCACCGGAATGAGTTTGTGTCGGCTCGGCCGACGAACTATCAGCCACACTGATCCTGCGTTTCTTAATGGGAAGATGCATGTCTTCTTTGCTCTGACTCTGTCCCTAGTTTTTTCTTTTCCTTTCAAGCCTGGCGGCGAAGCAAACCAAAATGCCTCCTAGGACATACGAAAATGCAGTCGGCAGCCACCGGTGAGTCAAACTCGTCAAGCCAGATACAAATTAGTAATTACCCGACACAACGTGCTCTGTAGTTGAGGCAGAAACAACGAAAGAAACAAAACTTACATGTGGCCGAAGCACCGGTCTCGGGTCGTGACGCCCGGTTCTGGGCGGTTCCCACGGAAATCAGTCCGGTTCAATATCTATCTCGTCGTAACCGGAACCGGTCAAGAGGCAAACCCAAAGTAAAATCGAGGAGGAGTTGCTGGGCGAGCAGATCGACGGCCTCTCCCGAACGCTCCTCCGCTCCCTCGTCCGCCTGACGGAGCCTCGTGCGGAGGAAATTTGAAAACTTCGAAGAAAACGGATATCAGAAGAAGCTGGAGGTGGGTGGGTGGGTGCTTCTCAACTCACAACCCCAGACGACAGCTGAAATGAAGCAGGGTCAGTCGGAAGATCAAAGAGGGTCCTCCGGTTTCTTCTTCGTTTCTGCAGAAAAGCTTCTCTGAACTTGGGCAAGGAGCTAGTCCGCGAGCGAACTTGCAGAGAGAAGGAGGGAGAGGGGCAGTGGCTTTGGGAGCTTTCGATCCGATGCTTGTGAAACGGGTTATAATTACGCTCGGCACTTCAGCTCAGACGCTCTCTTTATTATAGTATTTTTCGTCACGCCATTCCTTTGCCGTGGCCCCCGCGTCTTTTGGCATCATGCTCCTCTTTCTTCTTTTCGTCAAACGCGGCGTCCCCCTTTTTTCTTTTAGCTTTCCCCTCACTTTCCGTTTGTCTTCTTTTTATCTTTTTTCCAGCACTCCTTTAGTGCCGCACCATCGATGCTGTCCTGTCCCCACTCCATCCCTCTGCTTTTATTCGCTTTCAGACGCGTTTTCTGGTGTCTCGATTCTCTCCTGTTACGGAGCCAATACGAAAAGATGCGTAAATTGAAGCACAGGTACTAAAGGACAAAAGAAAAATTGAAATAATATGAGGCATAAACTTTACGTAGAAATTTAGAATAGGAAAAATCGTGGAAAGAGAGCCGGGTTTCACCGTCGTAAAAAATAAGTTAAAAAGTACAATCCAACAAGTCAAAAAATCACTTGATGATGAGTCACAATGAGTCACGATATCTAATGTGTTGTTAAACACGTTATTTTTCCAATCTCCCTTCGGAAATTCATAAAACAAATATGCATCATTCAAAATATCCTTATCATTAATTTGAAAGTCAAAAACTCAACATCTCTTATTTTTTTTCTCCAAAAGAAAAAAAATTTCAAACGCAATGCTCAGTTGAATGCTTCCTATGAGTCCCCTGCTTGAAAGCACAGAAGGAAGAGCAAATCACAACGCAGGATGTTGAATGAACTTTTTGGGGTTACAGTTTGCTCTTCCCCGATTTACAACTTCATCACTAGTTAGATTTGCCCAATCCTGCAGCGCCTTCCTAACTCCCTCACGCCGTTCGCTCCCACATTCCTCTCCTAGACATCGGGAGGATCGGCACGCGACACAGCTGGCCTCGAGCCAAGCCACCGTAAGCCTCGGGAGGGAGGTTGGAGGATCCAGCGCCGAGCTCGGTGACATTCTTGCCATATTGAGTGGGACCAAATGGAAGTGAGCTTCCTTGGAGAGCCGCTCGGAAGTAGTTTGCCTCTTGCTACTAAGCCATCACACATGTCAAATTTCCATATAAAAACCAAAAAAATAAAATAAAGTTGCTTCCGAGTTGCGCCCTGAACAAATCAATCCAGGAATCGGTCAACTCCAGAACAAGGGGTCAAAATAATCAGATAAGTACGAGCATTAGGACTGAGGAGTCAGCAATTTGCTTGGCAAATCAAAAATAAAAAGTGTGAGGTTTCTAGCTTTTCCAAAGCACAAATAGTGTACAAGTTTGTAGAGAATCATATATAAGATAACATTTACTTATGTCGTACCCACTGTCACATAAGAAGTTATCCGAATTACATGATGTATTGATTTAGTCATTTTGGAAGAGATAGGAATGGGAAGTGTTTTAATAGGCAATAGATGGGCCTTAGTGAAGTGGTCCAAGCTAAGGGAAATTGTCTGAAAAGTAGACTTCTATATGGAAGTCAATTCAGTCTTAACCCTTTCGATTTTGCCAAATTCAGTCATTAATCTTTAAATTGTGCCAATTAAATTATAAACATTTTCCACAAATGGTCAATTTAGTCATTTTGGATAATTGTAGTTGGACAATCAACATAGACCATCATATGTGATATCACCAGCGTTGACGTGAATTAAAAAAATTTTAAAAAAATTTCTAGATTTCTTATTAATTTTCTTTTCTTTTTTTTCCTTTTTTTACCTAAAAAAACACAAGTCCAATGGGGCCGCTAGCCATTGGCCAAAGGTGGCAACCTCTGTTAGCAACCTCAATGGTCCTTAGGCAAAGGCCGCTAAGCCCTTGCTAGTTGCCACCAATAGGCGAGGGTCGTAGCCCTTGACGCGGCTCATGGTTGCCAAACTTGGCAAAGCAAGGGCATCATGGCCCTCATCGTGGCCTGTGAAGGCTCACATCACCCTTGCTAGCAGTAGCGACTAGATTCAATGAGTGTTGCGACCCTCACCCCCAATCAATTAGGGCTTGCCCAAGGCAACAGTATCACCAACCCTTGCTCAGTGGCGGGTGGAGTACACCAACGGTCTCACCAACCTTATGTTTTCTGTTTTGGATAAAGAAAAGGAAAAGAAAGAAAAATAATAACAAAAATCCATACAAAATCTTTAAAATTTTAAAATATTAAAAAATTATCCATGTTGGCACCAGTGGTGCCACGTAGGACCATTGGTGTTGACTAGATTGCCATATCATTGAAATCTAGTCAAAATTAGTTGAAATTATTAAATTGGTAATTCGTTAAAATATTTATAGCTAATTTGGTAAATCATTAAGATATTTAAGACTAAATCGATGCAATTAAAATATTTTAAATTATTAAAAGATTTATGATCGAATTAATTATTATTTAATAAATTTATAAAATTTTGGATAATTTTTTATCGTAGGCTAAGTAGAGCCCTTCAAGGAGTTTGGTAGCCTTTCAAAAGCTCGTGCCCCTTTTGTGAAGCCCGAAGCCCAGTAAAGTAGAAGATACCGTTTGGCAAAAACCACCGTGGGAGATTGGTTAAGAAGCGATGGTGCATATTTGTCAAAGTAAAAACTCCTACTGCCGCCATGGGCATTGTGGCAACTGGCAAGAGGCTCGAATGTCATGTCACCGATTGCAGGCAGGAGCTGGAATGTCACTGACTGCTGAGCAACCACGAAGGTGGTTGAAGCCCTGGCTGTCTGGCGTGCCATATTGATTGCAAGAGGAGCGGGACAATTTTGTGACAGCACATTCGATATGAAATACAACGAAATAGAGAGTACGTATGAGAAAAAGAAATTTGAGATATAAAGTTTATTTTAATTCATCCTCAAATTAAAGTTACATCTAGTACGGGATTGCACTATTATTAGCACATGACATCTCTTTTTTACAGATAATAGCTATTCATAAGTTCAGATTCCAATTACAAAGAAAATATTGGCTCAAACCATAAAAGCTCTTTGGCGATCGAGAGTGCTGTCCTTATTCCCCACCGAGGTAGCTCTAGACCCCGCTTGCTCATCGAGAAATAAGATTTCGTGTTTTTTTATCAATGGAGAGTATGAACCACATCTTAACATAACAGATGAGAGAAAAAACGTAATCTTCTATATAAAGTGAGAACACAATTTAACTTGACAACAATTAAAATCAACTTTAGCTCAAGTGATGCCTAAATAGTAATATAGCTCTAACCATTGGTTTTGCAACTAACCGTGATATCGTTTGGAAGAAGTTAGTTTAAACAAAAGGGTGAATTGAACTCGATTTCAAGACTCGCCGTTGATAAGATTAAAATGGAGATTGCTTCATTCTACAAAGTAGTGTTTCCTCATATCTCTAGGGAATTAAGTACGAGTGCCCATTGGGTAGTTTCCAAGGTCGGAAAGTAGATGCGTCCTATGGATTGGATTTGGAATCCCCATCTTCTCCATAAGCTCTATCAATGTCTGATGTTGGGGAAAGGCCTCCATGAGATATTCTAATGAACTTTGTAGCAGTGAAGTACATAGCCTGTTTACGGTTACAAAAAGACCATATTTTTCCTCACTTCTCATATAAAGATGGAACATAAACCAGATGATTCTTGTGCTCTTTTCTGATGATACACCATGGTAGAAGAAAACAAAGAAAAAGAAGCAAGAGCTGAGACTGGAGCGAGATGGAATTATGTACTTCTTGTCTTATTCTTTTACAAGATAATAAGTGTCGACCCATTAACAAGGAAGATGAGATGGCCGAATTGTTGGGCTTTTAAGAAAATTTTGCCTTTCGGCCTGAGACAGGAAATCCATTTCATCTCCCGCCTCGGTCGCCAGGTTGAACGAAGAGCCGAAGCCGATCATCTAATCCTAGAAAACAGAGCAATGGGAAGCTACAAGATTTAAGGGGAAATAAAAAGGAAGAATTACACAGAATTAAACAAACAAATACTGAGGCGTGGATCGACACGAATTGCCCAAAAAAAAAAAAACCAAATGGGGTAAAAAAGAAGAAGAAGAGGAAGTATGAATGGAGGTAAGTGTCAAGAGTGTTGCAAGATGCGGGTGTAAATGAACTCGTTCCACGTGTCAGGCAACCCCGGAAGGCACCAATGGATGCAATCCGCGTAGGTCTGGGGGTCGGCCTGCTGCTCCGGCGTCAGCATCTTGCCTTGACGGATCGTGTGCACCGAGGTGTGCGCGTCCTTCCTGTACTCCGAAAGGGTCGTAATGTTCATGAAATGCACCGGCTTCTTCATGGACCGGGTCACGTTGGTGGCCACGACGAACAGCCTTCGATCCGTTCCCACGCTCAGCGGAGCCGACGTGTTCAACACCGGCACCGTCTCCTTGGCGCATTTGATGCCGTCCGGGTTGTCCCAGTCCAAGCTCCTGTCGCACGTTTTCAATAATCAGTAGTTGAAAATGACCGAATCAAGGACAGTGAAGGCATAAAATTAGTTCAACCATCCGATGCAACACGTAATAGGTAAGCAATGAGAGGGTTGGTTACCCACCAAGGATTGAAAAGCAAGCAATCATTGACAAAACGCTAATCGTCCACACTACTGATGGACCCCTTAGTAACCACCGCTCTATGCTCTCACCTACGACGTGTAAGTTGTATAGATAGTAAAGGACAAAGTTGGTGAGGTACGGCTCATTTAATTAGGTTTTGATTTTGTCTCTTCTAATTGAGCTCAATCATGTTTGGTTACCTAGAACCTACGCCCCGCGGAGATAACAATTACCAAAAGATTTCCTCCATGCAAAGAATAATGATAAACAATTCGAAATAAATGAGTTGATCATGACAAATGCCACCCGACGCCAGCTAAAGATAGATGATAACGCTAACAGAATCTCTAGACAGTCAACAATGACAAATATGACCTGTCATAGAATACTAATGTTGTCAAGACTAGAGCGTCACTGACTCCTTTGGTTCTGGTTGATCCAGGCCAAATATAGACAAGCTTTTTCTGAATGATTGGAAGCACAAGGATGTTTCTTTAAGTTTTGCTTCGTGACAAAATGGCATTAGCATAATAGTTTAGCTTAAGAGACATGATTGGAAAAGGGGGAAAGAAATGGGCGGAATTGGAATTAACCGACGGCTGCAAGAGAACAACAAAACGACATGGATACCAAAATTAGGGTTTTAATTTTGGTGTGCTTGGACCTGATTAATTAGAACCTTACTTGATATGAAGAGGGGACATGCTGCTGAAGAAGACCGTGGTATGGTTAGGATCCACATTTCGATCCACCCACTTAGCCCATGTCTTCATCACTCTCCTGTACGCGACCGGCCTCTCGATTTCGTCATACTCCGTCGCTCCCTTGTCGAACGACCCCCGACTGTTGTTGTTTCAGAACCGACAATTAGGAACAAGCAAAATTCAGAATCAATGCATACGGAAAATGGGTGAAAAAGGAAAGGACCGGAACACAGAATTGGGTACATACAGGACTTTCATGGAGAAAGTGTTCATCCACCAAATGTAGGTGTTGAAGATGAGGTAGTCCACGCCCTTCCAGTTGCGACCGTGCTTGTTTATCGACTCTGGCATGATGATGCGGTTCAGAATGCTGTGCATGTTCGGGTCGTCCGAGTTCGACTCGACCAGGAACGGTGCCCAGTAGAACTCAATCGTGGTATTATAGTCCTAGACAATGATCAAAATGCACAACAAGAAAGTTAAAACAAACAATCATGAATTTGGCCCACGTAATTCCATCCTGGTCCCAAACCCTAATCAAGTAATCCTTCATGCGATCCATTTGGCCGACACTTAGAAAAGGTCATCGAATTGGCCCCGGAATTTCGGCAGATTCCATGCACTAAACCCACCATTTTCTACCGATTTTCGTGTTCACTCTGTAGTGTGATTCTCACTCAGACAGCGAAGAAGTCCTAGGAATTCTCGAATTTCCGGTCATATATGAGTTTCGTGCTACCTAGTGATCGGAAAAAAATAAATTAATTCATAAAAGGGTTGCTTGTGCCTTTTTACTAGGAGGAGCAGGTGGCCGACCACTTTGCGTAAATCAGGAGAAGAAAGAAACAATGAAAGGACCTCCGAGGGAAGATTACACGCCTCGTACAGAGAACAAACGAACAAAAGAAAATTTAAAACGAAGAGACCCACCTCATCATTTCATCTTTGGGATAAAGTAAAAATTTCCCATCGAAAATGTCCACGTCCCTTCTTTTTTATTTTATTTTTTAAGACAGACATTGTTATAATTCTCTTTGATTAATAATAGAATAAACATTAGCCCACCTAAGAAACGCCGTCATTCGGTTTCGAGAAAGAGACGAAGCAAGGAAATGGCAAAAGAGAAGGACCGGCATCTCTCCTCCTCCCTTGCGTGTATCAAAAGATAACGACTTCCTTCTTTATATCGCCACGCACGGTTTTTCCTTTTTAAAACATAAGCATTCACGGCGTCGGCAGAAATTGATTAAAAATATGACTAAAACCTTCTTCTGTAATGACTTTTTTAAGCGAGAAATGAACTTGAACAGTGTGTCTGATTGATTGGGAAGAAAATCGAGAGGAAATTACCTCAATTCTGAAGATGTTGAGAGACCCGGTTTTCCTCAGGCTCTTCCTGCCGTGAGGAACGACGGATTGAGCCAGGCAGACCATGGACTCCCACTGGTTTCGGTTCAGCGAGTCGCCCACGAACATGAGCCTCTTGTTCCTCAGCTTCTGAAGCAGCAACCTCGGCTTGAACCTTTACAGCAAAAAAGCAAGAACATCCCATGAATTGGACTCTGGTTTTAAATCGAGAACGGGAAAGTGACCATCGAAATTTCGAAAGGAGTTCACTCACTCGGGCAGAGAACAATCCCTGGGTTGCCATCTCCAGCCCTGGTACATGGAGTCCTTCCTTCCATTCCTCATGCAGGTCACTTGTGCCGTGAGGAACTCGCACTCGTCTTCTTTGTACAGAGGGTGCGTGACATTGTCGTAGACCCATTGCCCCGTGAAGAGGTCGCACTCTCGTGGTGGCAATTCGACCTCTTCCTCTTCCTCTTCGATCACTGCCATTTCAATCTTCCGATCCTCTTTCTCTTCCTTGTTCAGTGACATTGATTGTGCATCATCGAGAGACTCCTGTTTTGCTGATCGAGTGCTCTGGGCTAGAGCCTTCTCGGCATTAAGCTTGGTTGGCCCCGACCCTTCTTGGATTTCCTGATTCTTAGGCCATGAGAATGGGAATTCGGCGATCGACTTCACGTCCTCGTTGTACATGAAGACCCCGAACAGGAATATCGAGAACACGACCACGAACACGGAGAGGTTGTTGCCCTTCCGGCCTCCTCCGCCGCCGCCGCCGACCCCTGCTGCTGCGTGCTTCATGGCGGCCATCTCGGACGAGAAGAGCTTCGTCTTGCGGCGAGGCGGCTGCATTGAAGAAGGGAAAATTCGAGTGGGGTGGTGAGACTGCGAAGGCGGAGAGGAGGAGAAATATAGAGGGACTAAATTAAGCATCCTGGGTAGAGAGCAGATGCTTACATCTATTAAGTTTTTTTGTTTATTGAGGTTTGGTGAGATGGTGTTTTCTTCAACAAGACTTGTTAGGGGTCACCGGCTGATGTAGATTGAAAAGTTGTCTTTCTCAGAAAATATTATTCCCCGCCTTCTAATCCATGGCTAACTACTTCATCTCCATCAAACAAGAATTGCCATTGCCAGAGAGAGAGAGAAGGAGAGAGAGGGAGGGGGAGAGAGAGAGTAGATCCTAAGCTTTGAGCAGTTAGTCCTTTTTACAAGTTTGCTTCTTTTTTGCTGATTTGGACTTTGGAAACAAGTAGGAAGGGCTGTGGCTGTGCCTTTCCTGGGTCCTCGTCTGGGCAATTTGTTGCTTCTTCTTTATGCCCGTGATATTCTAGGAGAAGCTTCCACTCATTGGTTACAGGTTGTAAGGTTCTGCTAACTTATTCGCTGGTTGTATATTGAAGATTCTCTTGTGGACTAAAAAAAAGTCAACCGGCGCTTCACGTGGCATCTATTATATCTTGATGAGGTTTTGTGATTCAACCATCTTGACTCTGAGTCATTTACGGGTCCTTCACGTGATCATGTGGTGCCTCTCCAGAGTCAAAATGAACGAGCCTTTAGGTCTTATTTTTAGCCGCTCTCGACTCACAGGTTACATTGAGAAATCATTTCCTCTAGTTCGTGACAACAAGTGCTGAAAGAAAAATTGGGATGACCACTTTCATGAGATCGCATCCAGTTTTCAGTGTGCCGATTTGCCAGATCGCACTGCTTACTAGAATACACCGATCATATCACATCAAGTCAACCGTAGAAGAGTGTGATCATGGGATGATCCCATTGGGATCCTTAGGTCTACAAAGTTGCACTTGATCTTCCCCAGTTCAGAATGCTTATACTAAACTCATTTGATGGGGGATTCTTGCTGGAGTCTGGGTTCGAACGGATCCCAGTCAAAAGGCATAAATCTTTTGTAGGTTAAAAGGATGATCGGCTTAATCATTGTTTGAGCAGGTGCGAGTCAAAAGGTCATCTTGATCAACTAGCGATCTCTCCCAACGAAAAAGCCCCAATGTGGGAATTGATCTTTCTTTTTCCTCAACAACTTTGATCACGACTCGGATCCATCATCCAGCTCTTTCTCTAATCATCAGCTATAACTTTTATTAGAGCCAAACAACAAAGACCAAGCCTCGGACAATTAGTAATAACTTTATGTTTGAGAGAAGTAAAAGCCAAGGAACCTCCTTCTTCGAATGCATTGAGTACACACCAACAATGATGTTGTTGTACTTGCCGGATCACGCACCCTTTCTTCTCCCCCATATAGCTGAGGCCATTTTTAACATCCGACGTGTTTGTTTGATGGGTGCAATGTCGCTTTTTTTCCAAGGCAAGGCAACTATGCAGACAGCAGACAAAGTGCGGCAGGGAGCGTTTGTGTGCCTTTCTCAGGTTGTCAGTTCCCAACAGCAGCAGGGTAAAGATCATTCTAATGTCAGGGTCATTGTTTGGTTTGCCTCCCTCATTCTCTAAGCTTCTGTGTCCCCCTTGCCAGGTCATGTTAATGCAAAGTGTCGTCCACACACGTTCCTTTCCTGCGGGCGAAATCTGTTGCTTCATCACTTTCGCTTCTCTTGAAAACGAGCTCAAAACCTCTTCAGGTTTCCTGCATGCCGGGTCAGGCGACAACAAATCTCATCTCTCTTGAAATCGCTCCTGATGTATTTTCCCCGCATTTTTCCATGTTTAATCTCCCTTATCTTTCCGAATAACCCCACGGAAAAGAGTGATTGAGGGACAGTCAGGAAAAGGAAACCATCTGCTAGACACTTGAAGCTTTTTGTCACGGAAATTATTAAAGAAAAAGTCTGTTAGAACGTGGGGCTATAATCTATGGTAGGCCGACATATATTAATTTTCTATTAGCTATTCTATGATGTGCCAGTGACTAACCGCCAGTGGCTGACTATATTCTAAAGATTTCGAGTTGACAGTTTCAGTCGCGCTTGCCGTGTCTTGTTTGTATAATCATCTCCCTTCGTTTCTGGGTTGTCTTCAATCACATTACAAACCACCAAAGCAGATGCAACTTCCCTTTCACTCACAACAGCTATTTCCACTTTTGCATTACAGATCACGTACACACTCTGGTCAAATTAGGTACGGTTGCCACAGCGGTGGCTGATCCATCTCCTCATGTACCAAGAAATTCATTAAATTATCGCTCGGAATTGCTATGTAAAGTCACCTGCAGAAAAACCAAAAAAGAAAGATTGGATAAGAATTAAACTTCGAATAAACAGAGTACCTTTACCCCTACACTGAAACAGGGAAAGAGCCTGCCTTGGTAAATGAATGGGGCTAAAGGGTCTTGACAGACCGAGGCAATCTAAGACTACGTGGGGCCATCCGGTTCCGTGCGGATGAGGCTAATCGAGACGTTCCAGGGTGACAAGATTGACTCGGTCGAGCTTGGGACTGAATTGGTCGCCGGGAAGAATGCTTCGAATTGATGTCCACTTGTTTGTGAGAAGCGTTCGACATGCGGTGCATAGTCATGTTCTTGTGGGCCTGCATGTTCGGCAGCCCATGGAGAAGACGGACTTGAGTTTTGCATGCCGGGCTAAAGCCACACCACCTCGCTGTCCGAGATTCTTGAAATCCCAGAATTGAGAGATGATGATACCTGGGAAATAATGCATGATGATCTGACTACTTTTTCCATTTACATAAGTTTGCTCCAAGGTAAAAATTGGACAAGAAAAACAATAGGATAGGAAATGCAAATTTAGTTTAATATCGAGCGAGGGACAAAAATACTAGCTAACAATGACAATATATTATGTAATGCTTTTCGGTTGAAAAATAACACGGGGTATCAAGCATTTTGGCTTGAGTAATGCACATGGAGTATTGTATTCTCTCAAATACTAGTAAAAATTACGAACAATGTTTGTATTTGATGTTGCAACTTTATAGTATAATCTCCACTCATTTTTCAAGCATCGATGCAGAATCTTTCATATAAATGGGACAGCAGCTCATGCTGCCAACCCAAATCAACCCACGAATCACTATGTCTATGGAAGTCAAATTATGATCCTAAAAAGTATATGGAGTAGTGATTTCAACACAGGAAACGGGGCTTTATTCTATTTTTTTTATCGTTTCTTGATGGATATTTTAGGGAATTGCGAATTAAATAGCATTCTCCAACATCCCACAAAAAAGGGGAAGCAAACAAACAAACAAACCCAAGAGTATGAACCAAGAGATACGATATCAAGCGTCGGTAATGCGGTATCTATCGAGCGGGTCCTTGGGGGAGGAAAGGACCAGGCGATCGTGATACACCCTCCATGCATAGTCCTCGAACGAGAAGGACCCGAACATCGCCTTCTCTTGATCTCTCCTCTTTTCTCGGCCGCTTGAATCGCTAATCTCTTCGTGGTCGCCGTCGTCCTCGTCATCTTGGCCACGGACGACGATTTTCTCCGGAGGAAGAAGGGGAGAGACCGTGCTCTCCAGTGGAAGGCTGACCAGCAGCGACATGGTTACGGCGCTTGCTGTCTCGCTGCCGTTGCACTCCTCGCAGCACGCCACTGGCCTCCCTCTCACTTTCTTCAGCTTTCCGTTGCTCCACACCTGCCATTTCATGGTGAAGACTTGCTTGATTGAGCCATGATTTTATGTAATATTCGTGTCATCGAGAAGGATTAATCGTATCCCAATAAAGATCAATAGGTCGGATGCTCGAAAACTAATGAATGACATCACACGGTACTATCCAAGAACCAACATCCCACTTCACCATTCTAGATATCGATTTTTGCAGATGAAGGTCTAATTGAAAAAGGCAAATTGAATGTGCCACCTGAATCAATGTGAAAAAATCTTTTGGCTGAGAAAGAGTACTGATATGGCAAAAACGACGTCATGAATGTGCATTTAGATGGTCCTGATTCTTCCCTCTATTCGGACAACGACGGATGCACTAAAGCTCCAATTATTTATGATTGTACTAAGGCCTGCCCAAAAAATTGACAAGTTCTAAAATCAGTGGATGGCCAAGGATTTCAAATTCCAGCGTCCATCAAGCCGAAGAATTCCTCTCCCCTCGTGGGGTCTCATTTCTTATTCGCTAATCCCACCATCTTGACAAACGGCCCCTACCTATCAATTTAATATTGAAGGATGCCTTTCCTTCTTATCAATATAGCAGGCTATGATACATTTATCTAACCTGACTAATTTATTAAAAAAAAAATTGCACCTTACTGTTTTCGACACGGGCTCGAGTTGTAGCCAAGCCTGCTTCCGAAAAGATGTATACCGTAAATATAACATGTGAGCAAAAATTGAGAAAGGGTTTCTGAAATTTTCCCATTAAATGAATCGCGGATGTAGGTATGGAAGCAGCTAATAAAATACGACACGGAATGATGTGTTGTTCTTCGTGTCCTCGGTTAATAAAAATGACCCGACCCGTTTTACTGAATTCACCTACCCCAGAATTGGCTGGACGATCGAATTAAATAAATTTTAATCCACTGAAGATGGAAAAACCAATCTGCAATGAAAATGAACGCGATCGCGTGTAGTTTAGGACTCACCTGAGCAATGTCGCCGATCGCAACCATCAAGGAGCCGACCTCCGGCGACACCGTGACCATGCCCGAATCCGCCAACAGAGAATACTTCTGGGTCCTAATCTGGTAGCTCAACCCGACTGCAAACGGGTAAAACCCGCCCGCGCCCGGCATGACCGCTTTCTCGTGACCCTCGTTGGAGCCACCCTTGGATATCCACATCAGCGAACAGACGCGGGTCGGGTTCTCCTTGACCGGGTTCTCGAACCCGATCGCGCGCGACAGCCATTCTATTATCTCGCAGCCCACTTTCTCCATCGTCAGAGCGAGCTCACGCAGCGATCCTAGCTTCAACTCGCCCGACTCGGAAGAGCTAGAGCACAGCGAATCTAAACAAAACCACTCACCGAGTCCGTCGTCGTCGTCGTCTTCGTCACGTTCGTACCCGAAAGGCCAGTTCTTTGGGAAGTACAGCTCTTTCCGGTCAGGGGGGAGATCGAAGAGAGCAAGCGACTCCGACTCAGCCGAGCGGGCGAGCTCCGAAGATATCGGATGACCGGTCATCTGGAAAAACCCCGAGGACGAAGCCGACGAGAGGTTCTCCAAAAAAGAGACGGTCTTTTCATCCGAGTAGGACACGTTCGAGATGGCGGCGGCGGCGGAGGAGGAGGAGGTGGGGTTTTGGTTGTTTGCGGTTCGAGAGAGGCGAGTGGGGAGGGAGAGAGCGGGCGGGAGGCGGTGGACGAGCCGCGAGAGGAAGTCGGCGGCGGAGTCCGTCCCGGCGGCGGCGGCGGCGGCGGCGGCGGCGGAGTCCGTCGAGGGAGTCGGCGGCGGCGCCGAGGTGGTGCCGTACACGTCTGTGAAGCGGCGGGGCTGCTCCTGGGCGGAAGAGGCCATGCCGGCGATGATAATGAAGGGTGGGGTGGCGCTAAAGCTAAAATGCGCGACAGATCGAAACGTCGATGGACTTCGCGTCTGATATCTATAGAGGGTCAATTTATATAGAGTGGGGTTGGCCTTAAAAGATCACACGTGTGCAAGAGAGGAAAACTTTGGTCGTGTTTAGTGAGAAGATCGATGGCTGGGATTAAGTGGAAAGATTAAGGTGCAAAAGATTAGGATTAATGGCAAGGTATTTAATATTGTAAGCTGTGTTAAGGTGTGATTAGCTGTCTTGAGGACAAGGTTGCCAAAATCATGTCACCTGGCCATATAGTATGGTAATCTTGTTACTTTTAGACCTAAACATGGAAAAAAATTCAAAATTTGGGTTACCCAATTCGCTATGAAATATATAGGTTTGAAAGTGAATTATTTCGATCCATATCAATCGAAGGTCATTCCCGGGCAACTTTTGATGATGAGGTGCATTGGGAGGAGAAATTAAATTTTCTCTAGGGTTTCCGAGTCGAGATGTTCATTTTTTTTGGCGATTTTTTTATTAGAGAAAAAAAAAAACAATTTCTATCTTTTGTGGTTGTGGAGTGGATCCATCCAACTAGGGCCGGGTGACCAGCTCATTCGTACCTTCAAAGGAGGACATATAATATAATACACCGAAAATGAAACAGGAGCAACCATACTAATTTTATCTAATTTGGGTAATTAAGGCACGGTTAAGATAGGGTGGCATTGTAGGGTTTTAGTTGTCCGAGGATTAACATGGGTGGATGAAGGAAGGAATCATTTGGCATTAAAGACCAAATGAGTACTACACCTTCCTTTTTGAATTTTGGAGTTTGTGTCGTTTTTAAAAAGAATGAGAAATTTCTTTTGCAAATTATTTTGTTCAAAGTCCAAAAAATTCCAAGACCTTTTTGCAGTAGGAAAAGTGTCGGTTTCTTGCCTTGTTGTGAGGGAAGTTGTGCCTCTCTTGGGGACTGGGGCAGCAGGTGGGACTTTTGCACGGGGTCCGCCATCATCGTCCTGACTCCTGTCCACAAACAACGAGTACTAAAATTAGGGAGGAAATCATTAAAATAAGAGCATAATTCAGGGGACGAAACTTAATTGCTTAATCTACATAATATTAAATTTGATTCCTATTATCCTTAACAAAAATTAAAATAAATGACATAAAAAATGTCTTTGGTGTACTTCAATGGAAGAGATCATGAGTTTTCGGAGCTTCCTCTTTGTTCGATGTCTTTGTGGCTTTGGAATGGAGTTGTTTGTACATGACATGCTACGGATTTATTAGTGTGATATGCTCATTATGGGACAAGTTAGGGAAGGGATGGACAACATTAGACGCGAAAAACTTATTATCGATCGGGGAATGGGATTTGCTCACCTGCTTATATTTTAAGCCTGGAATTATTTATCCAATCTCATTTGAGTTGTTCGGTTTCCCCTAATCATTTGGTTTAATTTTTGCTCTTTTTTTTTTTCTGTTCATATGAAAAATGAGTCATATTGTTTAGTCATATTTTACAAGGTATTTCTTTAAAATGAATGCCACGATGATAAATAAGGATTAATACTATAAAATTATACATATTGTAATACATATATCCCGAATTTTTTCATGTAACTAAACTCTCTAGACTTTCCCCTTATAATGAGCTTAATTAAAAAAAAAACTAACTTTAGATCGAGTAATAATTCTGGTTTCAATTTTTTTTATGTTGTAAAAAAAACTAACTTTAGAATTTGGCTCCAACTTTTTTTCTATCTAAAAAAAAATCACTAATCTTCACTTAAATTCCAAATTTTGCCCCATTTAACTCAAAATCATTGATTGCCCTCGGCACTAAATCCACTTGTTGGTTGGATTTAAAGCACTATTTATTGTATTCTTCTCTGAACCATAACTTGGATAATAATGGCGAAGCTACTCATCGACATCTACATTTCACTGGTAAGTCAAAAAGATCTCTAAATTAAATTTCTCAAGCTATAGACTATCACTCATCGAAACACCATGGACAAGATTTGCCTAGCTCACGACTAGAACCATTTTTCCTTAAACAATGTTGACTTCATACACTAAGTTAACGGTGAAAGCTATATTTGAGATGAGAGTGGAAGTTTGTGATTTTTTTACGTGATAGAAAAAAAAAGTTAAAGCTAGAATGACCTAAAATTGATACTTTTTTATAAGACAAAAAAAATTGGGATTAAAATTGTTACTTGACTTAAAGTTGGTATTTTTTTTAAAAAATAGTCCTACTGTGATATGAATACTCCAAACTTTTTTAGTGTCATAAAAACTTTAACTTATATCAATGTGACGAATATACTCTAGATAGAAGTAAAATAGAAGGTATATGTCATATATATAAGTTTGGGTTTTCTCACAACATAAAAAAAAATAGAGATATTGGCGTCACAGTGAGCATAATTTGAAAATTTTTGTGGTGTTTGCTCAAAAAATAATAAATTTAAATTCTCACTTGGCAAGTCAATTAACCCACATTTGCTAATAAACGTCCCACACCCAACCCCAAATTATGCCCATTGAAATATAAATATTCCGAAATTTTTTTATGTCATGTGAATAAATACTCCAAACTTTTTATGTATCATAAAAAACTACGACTTATACCAATATAATAAATATACTTTGGATGGACTAGAATAAATAGTATATATATCATAAATGTATAAGTTTGGGTTTTCTCATGACACAAAAAAAGTTGAGATATTTGTGTCACAATGAGTATAATTTAAAATCTTTTGTGGCATTTGCTCACTAAATAATGAGTTGAAATTATCATTTGGCAAGTCAATTAACCCATAGTGGCCACCCTACAAGGGAAATGGGAGGTGAGGAGTTTGATTCTCCACCTTCCTAAGGATTAGAGGTGGAGATGTTTAGTTTTAAGTGTGGGGTTCAACTCCCATCATTTATGCAAGGTAAAAACCTAAGAGTGCGTTAAGAATTAGGGTAAGACAAATAAATAAAAAAAGAAAAGAGGTTGTCTCCAATTGGAGGTTCCAAATTCCAATCCTAAAATAAATATTTTCATACTACCAAAAAAACAAAGAGATACTCTATGCAACATGAATTAAAGCATATGGTGATTTCCCTTCCAAACCGAATCCAAACAAACTTATGAATCGGGTGTGTGTTTTATAAATTTTCTCAATGTCCATTTATTTCATGGAAAAATGAATAATTAGGAAAACATCTTTCTACAATTGACGCATGTATCGATTGAAATGATTAATTAATAAAAAAAATATTTTTATTATAGATAACAATTTATGTCTAAATATCATTGTGAACGACAAAAATATTTTTCATTCATTCATTTTTGTAAGTGATATTAGTCATCATTTTTTTCAAAAAAAATAATTTTCAAATTATTCATTTTTTTTGTGAAACAAACTAAGCCCCTTCAAAGTTGCAAATGCCCCAAAAACAAATTCAATTCTTAGTAACGAACCTAAATTCAGACCAGCCGAATATACTTTGCTTCCGCAGGAAAAGTGCCCGATAAGACATCCGAAAAAGAAAACGAACTAGTCAAATGTCCAGCTGAAAAAAGTCCTACGAATCAGCCATCCCGATCAGAGGGCTGAGAAATCACCGTCGCCTCTCCATCAGATCGATCGATCGATCGATGCGATCATACGCTTCGCCCGCATCGCGCATCATAATCCGCGCCTGCACGCTTTGGCGGAACGTATTTCTCCCGACTTCGAATTGAGAGCAAAGCACGAAACGAAAGCAGACGCCTTTTCTCTGTTCCCGCGATTCGCAGGAGGCGACGGAGCTCCTCGAGTTTTGATCCCGCCATCATGTTCGCCAAGCGGTTGTTGCAGAAGGCCGCGCAGCAGCTCCACCAGCAGCAGCTGCAGCAGCAGCAGCGTCGGCGTCGCAGCAATCACGGAGAAGAAGAAGAAGAAGAGCGAGAAACGCCAGCTCCTCAGGTTCCCACCACCCCCCCCCCCCTTCCCTGGCCCACACATGCATTTCTCTATTAGCTCGTGTTGACCCGTCTCGGGTTCTTGTTGATTGAGATTTTTCGTTCCCGAATGGCGAAATTCCAGGTTCGATGTTTGTTCCCCGAGGTTTGTGAATGAATGTTGGTTTCCTGTTCGGGCATGGGCAGCTCATTTTTTCTGTTTGTTTGTGTGTTCATTTTCCTCGTTTTGTCAATCGACGAGGACGAATTTGAGAGGAAATCGCAATCAGATGATAATGTGATTGGTTTTGGATAAACAGCATTCTCTGGTTGGCTGAGGATTACAGGAGTATTGATTCCCTGGACCGAGAACTTTGTTAGTGAACATTTCGTTAAAATTATACGTGGAGGCAATGGAGAATGAGCATGTACCGATGAGTTTGATGTTTTCCATTGAAAAGTCAACTGTTTGACCCCTGCGATACTTGGACTTGGCCATCTGGGCCTGTTTAACCAGATGTTGTGGCAAATGGCAATGGCAAGGTCGCTAATGCTGAGTACTCGGACAATTCTGGTTATGGCTGCTTATGTAACCTTGTAAAATGAGGAGATTCCATGATAATGTCACAAATTCATGCAGGTGGTATCAATTTCAGAAGAGAAAATGTTAGATGGGGTGAATTTACCATGTTGAAGATGATAAAGTCTGTGTGTTTCTTGTTCCATAAACCAGGCAGCTTGGAGGGCATTTGAGCTTTTTTAAATCTGAGAGGGTTTGTACTTAGATGGAGTTTGAGGAAATTTGACCTTTCCCAGAGGGCTGAGATAAAGTGCGAACTCATCTCACTCTCCAGACTAAACCGTTCATTAAGTGGATTTGCCATTAATAGTATCAAAAAAAGGCGTTTCCTTTAGAGATAAGTTCTGGATTCAAAATGCCACATGCATATACCATATGGAGTTCATCATTTTAAACATTGATCGTTAAATTTTAAGTTTTTCTACAATTCTTCTGGCGATTTTTCTACATCCGAATTGTCATTCAGTTTGTATCCTGTGGATAAATGGTGTATTTGGTGTAGCACATAAAGATTCTTGTTTGTTCTAATCTTTTACGTGGAACTTTGATCAGTCTTTTGCATTACTGCTTTCACTTTTACTGCTTCATGTGCCACTTGGAGGCTTGAAATCTATGGGTTTGGATCATCGTGATACTGTTCACTATGGTGTCCCTTCTACAGCATCTATTATGGCTCTTGATCGCATTACTGCTTTCCCTTTTACAGCTTAATGTGCCACCTGGAGGCTTGAAATCTATGGATTTGGATCCTCGTGTTACTGTTCACTATGGTGTCCCTTCTACAGCATCTATCATGGCTCTTGATCCCATTCAGAGCCTTTTGGCAATAGGAACTTTGTGAGTTGGATGTCCTGTTGGCTACATAAATGAATTTCAATGCGAGATGAAACTGTGTTTATATTTTACCAATTCCATCAAAGAATCATTCTGTGATTGTTAATCCTCTGCAAAAGTATTTGACTGTTGTCCCTCTGCAAAATATTGTGGTTGTACCCTCAAAAGCAAAGTAGACTGCTTGGTCATATGCGACTCTACCCACTTTTGGCACTGATTTTCATTCAACTGCAGGGATGGTCGGATCAAAGTGATTGGGGGTGACAATATCGAAGCTTTATTTGTATCTGCAAAGCAGTTGCCATTTAAGCACTTAGAGGTTTGTGAATTTTTCTCTGATGGAGATTTATTATCTTCATTCGCATATTTTGTGGCGTTTAGAAGTAACTCTAGCGAAGTACATCATTCTGAATGAAGTATAAAATGATGATGTTCTATTTTGCCATTCATTTGTAAAGTTGTCTTACCAGCTAACATTATTATGTCCTTCAACAGTTCCTGCAAAATCAAGGTTTCCTAATTGGTATATCCACTGACAACAACATACAGGTTTAAACTCTTTAGTCCATGTGATCTTTTAATTCCAATTAATCAAATTCTTATTGGTGTTACCTTCTTTCTGAAAAATGCCTGTTTGCCTTTCTCTTTTTCATTTTCTCAGTTTAATTGTTGGCACTTTTTCAATTGTGTGCTGTTGGCTTAAGAGACTGTTGACATTGGCAGGTTTGGGACATAAAGTGTAGGGATGTTGCTTGTACTTTACAGTGGGAATCAAATATCACTGCCTTTTCGGTGATTCAGGGGACTGGATACATGTAAAAATTACAATCTCTGGAAACTTTCCATTATCAGTTATTTTCCTTTTTCTAGAGCCTTATAGACCCATGAGATCTGATTGTCTGTTCAGGTATATTGGGGATGACAACGGTATGGTGTTTGTGCTAAAGTGTGATGCAGGCCAAAGAGAGATTGTTCAACTTCCTTACCTTATTCCAGCAGATTCAGTTGCTGGTAATCTTTCAATACATTCAATGGTCTAACAAATCCATGCTACTTCGTTTCCTACTCAACTCATCTTATCATTTCTTTTAGCATCAAACGGAATGGACTCACTGCATTAGCATTATTTTGGACATTGGTAGTGTCACTTGTATGGACTGTCCAGTTGATCTGGGTCTTTTTTGGAGACAGATAAGCTCAAGGTTTCAATTTCTACATTCCGGCATGAACTTTAGCTCAATGATATGAAAGTTTGATTTTTGCATGAAGTAAACTAGAAGTATGTATGTAACTGTTGAACAGTTATGCTGCTTTGTCTAACCTCATCTCATATCGACATGGTGCAAATGGATTGCTAAGATGCCTTTTCCCTTCAAATTAAACAGCATTTTCTCCAAATCTGTGTCAAGGATAATATCTAGTCTACTGTTTGATGAATGATTTCACTGATACAAAGATAAAATATAACTAAGCATTTTTCTTCATGTAGGGATAGAAACATGGTTTCTGCCATATTATTGTGGTTAATGTAGTACATCCTACTATTTATGATTATTGAAAACAGTTGACCTGGCTATGTAGATATGTAATTATAGTGACTATTTATATTTGGACCATGATGTGTCCCTATAGTTTCCTAGCTGTAGTTATTAATTCCAATTTCCTGTCTGGCTTCCAGAAGCAGCTGCAATTTCTGTGCCTCATCATCAGTCCGTTGTGGGGGTTCTTACACAACCTCGTTCCCTAGGAAATAGGTATATATAATACACTATATTCTCCTTATGGTTTTTTATTTGATAGTGTAGCTTGATTATGAAGTTTGTCCAATGCCATGTAACTTGCTCACTTTCTAAGTCATATCTCTGACAACATAAAAACTCGATGATGGCCAATTTAATGATTATGGTCTTTAGATTGGCGACTTGTCTTTGGACAATCCTGGTGAGAGAACCCATTATCCCATGGGCCTTTGAAGGTTTACCATTCCATAACTTTTTGCTGAAATGAACTTTGTTAAATGACTTCTGGCCTCAAGTGCTTCATTGTGGATGGCCTAATACACTATGTTGCACTTTCTTTCTGACAATGTCAATCTGAATTTAAAACAACCAACTTCAAGCTTGTGAGTGCAACTTTCCTACATATGCTGAAGTTTTAAGATTAGGAGATGGTAAATTTAGCCGGTGGCTTGGTTTATTTGGAATGTAAGCCCCATGAAAGGTAGAAGAACTGGGGATTATTACTCTTGTTGTGGATGGATCCCCCTGAATAGGATGACAGCTTAGCCAGTACATAAGTTAATGTGATCATGCATACATTGTAGTCCAAATGCTTCGAATTGTTTTATATTCTTTTTTCCATATTTTAACTAAATGTTAAGCTAGGTCAACAGTTGAGACCATTCTTTTTCTAAATGAACTGATGGTTACTTTAAGAAGTGGGATGTATGACTGTGCAAGGTTTATACACTGCCCTCTAGCATATGTTGTGTCCCAGAGAATTAATGCTAATAAAGAGATTGGATTGCATGCAGGCTGTTAATTGCGTATGAGAATGGGTTGATTGTACTATGGGATATTTCTGCAAATCAGGTTGTCTTAGTAAGAGGCCATAAAGATCTCCAGTTGAAGGAGGAAAGAGTAATTGCCTTGCCAAAAGTAGCAAGAAATGAGCTTTCCGAGGATATCTCTGACAGTGAACCGATGGAAAAAGAGATAAGCTCTCTTTGTTGGCTATCTGCGGATGGGTCTGTTCTGGCTGTTGGTTATGTCGATGGGGATATATTGTTGTGGAACATGTCTACTGCTTTCTCCAGAAAACAGCATGGTGGAAAAGAGTCTAATGATGTTGTTAAACTTCAGATAGCATCTGGTGACAGAAGACTTCCAGTCATTGTGTTACACTGGTCTCCCAGTGGGTCTCAGAATGGTCATAGTGGCCAACTTTTTGTCTATGGCGGTGATGAAATCGGTTCAGAAGAAGTGTTGACGGTCAGTTTTTAATCCAAATTGTTGCACCCTTTAACCATCAAGCTTCATAGGATAAGTTTTGTTTGCCATCAACAATTAAGCAACTCACCCTAAAAGTGTGACTAGGCAAATGATCTATGTCGCTATGTTGAAATCTTTCCAATTTGCAAAGTAACGATGGCCACTAGAGTTTATTATCATTAAAATGGGAAAAGTAAAAGGATTAAAAATTACTGATAGATTTCTTTTACTGCTGTACAGGTTAGTTTTCCTGCTTTCCAGCTGGTTTTTTCCCTGTAATAGCTCTTTGAAAATGCAAATTTAGTCTAATTTTGCTTTTATAATGGGAAATATACGATCAATGCTAGTGGAAGTTGTCAGTAGTACATAGATTGTTGTTTATACAGCACCTTTTAACTAGGTCTTCTATCATTGTTTCTCCGAACTTTGCAGATTCTGAGTCTTAATTGGGCTTCTGGGATTGAAGAAGTGAAATGCATTGGCCGTGTGGACCTCAGGCTTAATGGTTCTTATGCTGATATGGTGTTGTTACCTGCTTCAAGTCCAATTGGTGGAGTTTACACCAGGTCCCTTATTGTATTAACGAATCCAGGACAACTACATGTCTATGATGAAGGCTGTCTCTCTGCCTTAATGTCTCAGCAGGACACAAAAGCTACTGTTTCTCCATCGCCATATCCAATGGTCATACCTACTGTGGAACCACAAATGACTGTGAGCCACCTTGGTTTTGTACATGCTGATGTGGCATTTTCTGGAGATTTTTCAAAGGTATGACTTATTCTGGCCTCTGTCTGACTCCTCGGATACAGCTTTCATGGAAATTTTGATATTATGTCAACTATAATTTATCAATCTAGGTCTTCTCCCTTAACTAGATAGTTGCAGCTGCAAACATCACCTGAAGAACAATGTTCCAACCGGCCATACCGAGTGGCCTTTAACTGGTGGGGTCCCCCCAAGTCGACTTCACCTTTCAGAAGTGAATCAAGTTGAGAGGATCTATATAGCAGGTTATCGAGACGGATCGGTTCGAATGTGGGACACAACATGTCCAACTCTGTCACTGATCTATGTTCTAGATCCGGGGGTATGTGTCTCAATGCAGTATCCCTAAATCACCAACTGTCAATTGACTGCTTCGCCTCTCTCACTTCCATTACTTTCTTAGATACTGGCAGTCTAGCTTTTCTGCAATGGCAATTCTTCATATGACGATATAATTTTTTTCTTTTTGGGGGATAATTAAACGGCATTATAATGTATTGTGCAGGTGACAGATATCACGATTCCGGGTGCAAACGCAGCAGTGTCAGCCATAGATTTTTGCTCAACCACTTTAAGTTTGGCTGTCGGAAATGAGCGCGGTCTTGTAAGAGTTAAATTAATTGTATGATGTTTCCACAAGCAAATGTCAGCAGTACACTGAATCTCTTTTCTCCATTTGTGATTGTGTAGGTTTTTCTGTACAAGTTGATTAGTAGTTCAGAAGAAACAACCCTGCACATTGTAACAGAAACAGAGAATAAAGGTATGATAGTGAAGTATTTGTGACTAGTTAAACAGTTTGGACCTATGCGAATGCTTGGAATGTTTCTTAAAGAAAGTTTCATGACTAGACACTAGATGAAGGAGCCATGGATTTTGGAGGTGTACGAAACAGTTTGAAGGAACTATGCGGCAAATTCTTTTACCCTTTTTTGAAAGCACTAAGCAATTAGATTGGGTTTGGACGCATCCCCAACACATTTCAACTTTTTTCCTGCCCAAACATGGCCTTCCTAATATAAGAATTTTCTCAAAAGGCAAAATGGCCATCTCACATGCCGATGTCTCCTGCCCACTATTGACTATTCTATAGGACGTTTTGATTCACAACATTTTCTATTTTGAAAGTGGAGAGTGCTCTTTGAGAAGTAACTCTCTGGTCTTAACTTACGAAAGCATGTATTATCTGTGGACTCTAAATATCTGCACCCCCAGTTGGCAGTGGCAGTTTGCTTGTACTGATATCAATCTAACTTGCTGAGCAAAGGTGTTGGCACTCGTTTGAATGTTATTGTGTGTGTAATTTTCTTCAACTTTCGTGCAGTTCAAAATTTAGTCCAAGAGGATGGGCCACGGTGCATAGCTATATTTTCTTTGCTCAATTCCCATATTGGCACTCTAAAATTTGGAAATTCTGGAACCAAACTTGTTGTTGGATTTGAATGTGGCCAGGTGAGGATCATCAATTGAGCCTTTGATGATATTGCTATCTTTTATATCCATTGGGTTCAATGTTTGAGTTTTCCATCTTGGTTTTCAGGTGGCAGTGTTGGATACTAGCACTATGTCAGTTCTGTATGTCACGGACATCGCATCAGACTCAAGTTCCCCAGTTATATCTCTAGTTGTGAGTTCATTTGCAGAATGTAGCAAATTGGCAAATGGTCTGAATGAATCTGAATGCAGAGGTCTAAGAAATCCTGAAGAGCCACCTATATTCATATTGACTAAAAATGCCCATGTTGCAAAATTGGACAGTTCCAATGGTGATATCATTAGCTCTCAGTCCTTCCACTCTGGAAATAACCACACTGCTATAACTCTACATATAATAGGCAAGAATTTTCATCTGTGAAGAAGAATAACTTTTGGCAATTCTTTAGTGGCAATTCCCTGAAAGTTGTTTCAACTTTTAACACAGAAAGCAGTCATCTTGTTTCTGAAGTCTCTCTTGACTCTCATCTGGTGAACTTGTCGGAGGATGGCGAAGCCAAGGAGGGGAATGCAGGTTCTAAGTTTGACCGGGGAAGTAATCCCCTAACATCTGAATCAGCAGCCTGCTCTCAAACTACCCCTCTTGGACTGGAACCAAAATTGTTTGTTTTACTCTGTTGTGAAGATATGATAAGCTTACTTCCTTTGACATCTGCTACTAAGGTGCAATCTGTTTAACTTACCATCACCTCCAGTAATGCTCTATAATGTAAAAGTTTGTTAACTGGCAGTCTTGCAGATTGACAATAACGTCACTCAACAAGTCAACCTCATAAAACCATGTTGTTGGACAACAGTCCTGAAAAAAGATGAGAAGGATTCTGGATTAGTAATTGTTTATCAGACTGGAGACATTGAAATAAGGTTAGGTGACAATTTGGTATTCCTCTCTTCATGTTGCTGCTTGGGAATCTGCTGCAAAGTGGACAACCTTGACCCGTAGTAGCGGTTGCTGAGCTATGAATTGTTTTTCCTTGTATAGTTTATATTTGGTAGTATGTTTTGACAATGAATCTCTGGTGATGAGAATTTTCTGTCGGAAATGATCATTTATTGACAGGTCTTTGTTAAATTTGGAAGTGGTGGCAGAAAGTTCTTTGATGTCCATTCTGAGGTGGAACTTTAAGACCAACATGGATAAAATGATGTCCTCCTCTGACAGTGGGAATATTGCCCTGGTCAGTTCCTTTCTGGAGTTTAGTGTATGACTCACTAATTCTCTTTAAATATCAGTATCAGGTACAGAATTATGATTTTTCTTCGCCTAGATCCTTTGAAAGAGGAAAAACAATTCTTCATAATCAGAACTCTCATTTCAAGATCTGAATATAATATGCTGAGATCTTTTATTGAACCAGAGTATGGAGTTTTTAAAATCTGTTAGAGCTACTTTTCCGATAACTTCACATGATTTATCCCAGGAATCTGATAAATTCTATCTAGGTACATGCAATGACAAATAACCTTAGATGGAGTAGCAGATGTTTCAAAAGGAAGAAGTAGCTTTGAAATGGTCTTGATGGTTCTTCACTCATGACATTTTTCTTTTTTCTAGGTCAACGGTTGTGAGTTTGCATTCATATCTTTATCAGCCCATGAAAACGACTTGAGGTCTCTCTCTCTCTCTCTCTCTCTCACACACACACACACACAGAGGTGTGGATGGTGCACCCACTTGAGTTTTTAATTTGTGAAATCAATCTGTATTACAGTCTGACATACATGTACAATTCAGAACTTATATTCCAAAACGAAATCATTGGATGAGAGTAAGCATTCTTGTGATCTTGTAGGATTCCTGATTCCTTGCCTTGCCTCCATGATGAAGTTGTTGCAGCTGCTGTTGGTGCAAGCACAAATTTATCTCCAGATCAGAAGAAATTGCAGGTTGTCTTTATTTTGCTTCTCTGTTTGCTTAAAAAATGAACACATCTGAATCTATGAACTATAGCTGCAGGGAACTGACGGTCAAGGCGCTTTTGGCAGTATTATTAAGGGCCTCAAAGTGGGTGAAGTTGACAATAATTCTTATTTTAGTGAAATGGGTTCAAATGATCCTGCACTCCTTGAAGGCATATTTTCTGAGCCTCTAACGTTGAAGACTTCCATTCCAAATCCAACCGCTCATGATGAAGTCATTGAGCTTAATATAGGTCAGAGATCTGACTTTGTCCTCATTCCTAGCTCAATTTATCCTTCTTTGCCCCTCCTCCTTGACATTCAACTTATTACTGCAGATGATATTGAAATTGATGAACCTGTGACTGTCTCATCATCATCTCATCAAACCAAGCATGATGAATGGGGTAGAACATAATTTCTTTAAGCTACAATAGTTCTACGTATTTGAAGGCAGTTTTAATAGTACCATTTTTGCTTTGCAGAAAGAAAGGGTGAGAGGGAAAGATTATTTGAGGGTGCCAGTATTGATACCAATCCAAGACCCAGAACTCGTGAAGAAATTATTGCCAAATATAGGAAAACAGGGGTAAATTGATTTGAGTTGGTGATCTAAATTATCTCAATCCTTTAGTACTTTACAAAACTTACAGTTGGCGTATTTCAGGATGCCTCTTCAGCAGCATCACAAGCTCGGGATAAACTTGTCCAACGCCAAGAGAAACTTGAGGTAGGATTTTTTCCTTTTTTTTCGTGTCTATATTTATAAATTGGAAAAACCCCTTTCGATAAGCAATTTAAGCTCAAGGAGACCTATTATGTTTCAAACATATAGTTTTTGAGGAGGACCTTTTGTTTGCTCTCCCCCCCAAAAAAAAAAAAAAAAAAATTCGAGCTTTCACCTAAAATCCTCCATCCTACATGTTGATAATTGCAGGTATGAATGATTATTACTAAATTAGCAATTTACTTTTGCTTAAACGTTTAGAGACAATTGATTCTCGCTCTTTAGCTTTTCAGATGTGATTGTCCCAAGATGGATAACAATGTTGTTTTTGCATGAAGGGCCCAAAGTTATACAGTAGAAGAATGTAGAATAATCCTAAATCACCTTATATAACTGTTAAAAGCTTAATGGGCCAGCGAGTAGATAGTGGAATGTTGAGTTGGAGAATTGTCAATGGAACAGTTAAAATACTTGAAAGGATTTGGTTTTGAGTTGGCTTAGAATTAACTTTTCTCACCCTTCTCTGCAATACATTACTCTAGACAGAGTCCTTATATATGTTAGGAGCTTTTTATCTTTGGGACAAATGTGCTAATGTTAAGACTTTGCTGCCATCTTTAACAGAGGATTAGCAGACGAACTGAAGAGCTGCAAAGTGGAGCTGAAGACTTTGCCTCCATGGCGAGTGAACTTGCAAAGAGAATGGAAAACCGCAAGTGGTGGAATATGTTCTGAATGGGGGAGTATTAATATTTGTTTTGCACCAACCAATACCTACTGCAATCTTAGTTGTCCTGGGCTTTTTCTAATAGCCAGCACATGCAAAGCCATATTGTTTATAGGCATTAAAGTTTCCCTCCATGCATGTACAGTATAAGAACACAAACGGGGGGAACGGGCAATAACTTTGGTTAAAGAATGTTATTTATGAAATTTTGTGTATCAATATCTAAAAATGTAAATAAATCTCCTCTCTTTTTTATGAAATTGAATTTTCAATGATCCTGTCTGCTTGTAAAGAGGCTTGCCTCAGGTAGCATTTGCTACAACATATTGAATAGAAAACCGAGATTTTGTTTCATTTCTCATGCCGAAAGAAAAAAGGATTCCATCTTGCGATCTTAATTTTGTAGTCCAGAAGTATTAGACCATACTGATACCTATGGCTGGATACAGTTTAATTTTGTCCATCTCTAACCTTTGCATCCTGAGTTGTGTAGCTCACCCCTTGCAAAACAAGGGTTTAAGCTCTGTTCTTTTATTTGGTCCTTCTCCGAGTGCGGACTTGGGAAAGTCATGAAGGTAACATTCGAGTTTTATGCATCCCTCGATCTATTGCAAGGACTTATTCAGTAGGACTGAACATTCCAATCCTTGGTCTGCGAAGAATGGTTGAATTTCCTTATGGCTTGGTTAAATTGGTGCAGAATTCCAATTGCTTGTTGGTATAATATGTATTTGGTGATGTTTCACAGCTTCATCACAGAAGTTGGTTGAGCACAATATGCATTTCGTTTTCATTCTTGGAAAAGTAAGTTTCGTTTCCTTCCACTGTTTGCGGACTTGGTACCTTGATTTAACATTCAATGAACGATTCCATGACCAGTGAGGGAGGACGGTGCTCCCCAGTATGAACACCCAAAAAATTATAGATCAGGACATGAATTAGTCTTTGCTTTCACCGACCAGAATGTGAGAAACGTGTTCCTGTTTCATACTATGTTTAACTTATGAAAAAGATGCTGGTGGAATGCGAACGGACCTCAACTTTGACTTCTTTTGATGCCTAATATTCCCTCATGGTAGATTAGGTTGGGTTCCGTCCTACTTTTCATACGTGAGCCTAATCACATATTAGTCAATCGTAGAACACTCGTGTGAGAGATGTGATGCAATGTGAACAAATGGATAGATTATTGTGTTTCTTAATGACGAACATGCTATACGATGACCAACAGCGGCGTCGACTCTGTATTTGTTTTAATGGACTTCTTGTTAGATCTTGCTGTATTGGTTAATTGACGAAAAGATTACCCACTACATGACAGAAGATATATATTAGTATGCCGTGATGACCCGACAATATTTTGATCATTTTATGGGAAGACAGTTCGATCATGATGGAGTGCGACCGGGACATCCGAACTGCAAAGGATATACGGGAATATCTATAGCGGGAGAACGTCCAATTAGATTAGTGATGGAAAAGTCTCGGATGTGGGGATTTGAAGAAGGGTAAAAAAGTAGTAGGACTATAAAAAATTTCTGATGCACTAGAAAAAAAGAGGAGGGTGTTGTATGTTAAAGATTACATCATATAATGACAGTTAGATTACCTATGATACAAAAGTATTATCGCATAAATACAAATCTCTCATCCACCTAAAAATTAAAAATACCATTTTCATCGATAATGCTCTCTTAATAGCAAAATGAAAAAAAAGATTATTAAATTACAATATTTATTTTTTAAAGCTCTGATATCTTTCGTATCATTCTTGTCGAGAAAAAAAGCGTGTTGAATTTCAATGCTTTTGAAAATAATTTTTCTTAAGTAATATTACATACCGTGTATTAACACGCGGCGAATGATAATCATTTGACGGAACCATTGAGTTGAAGAAATTACCGGATCCCCGAGAAAAGGTCAAAAGGGATGAAAAGCATCACTTCTTAGAATTGCTGTGTTCCTTCTGACTCCCCTGTTCCCCGAATCTGACTATGACCATGACTCCATCAAAAAGCGACTCCCTAAGTATCGTACCCTTTCTAAGTGGCTTCTTGGAATGACCTTTTGCGTTCACCACGTTGAAAATCAAAACCCCATCAAAAAATTGATTTTGAGAAGGAAATTCCCATATGGGTCGCATGCCACTGGTATTGAAAAGAAAAGACCTAAAGCCGCTGTATACGTCTGACTCGGACTCTTCTCCACGAAGAGAATCCCACGAGCCAGATTTGACCACGTCAGGCGCCTCCCCGACCTTTCACACGTGAGGGGCCCGCCTCCAAACTGGTGGCCGAGGTGGGAATCTTTGCTTCCCCATTTCTCAGCAGCAGGACATACCGTCGGACCCGCCAATGAGAAGCAACCCTATACGGACCTCGACTTTCGTTTACGACTTGCATAAATTGCTTGGTGACTAGAGGCGGCCTTGTACCATGTAATTCAGCATCAGAGGTCAGAAGAGACAGAGCAGGGCCAGTTGCGCACAGAACACAGAGAGAGAGAGAGAGAGAGGACAAGCTGCATATTTATCGTGCTTTGGTAGCTGGTTGTGGAGGAGAGAAGCCCTTGAATTATCTCCTCATATCCTTTTCTTTCCTCTAAAGTTTAAACCTTTAACGTTTATCTCTCTCTCTCTCCCTCCCTCCCTCTCTCTCTGATAAATTTGAGAGAGACCCCAGAAAGCTGAGACCGAGCATTTTTGCTTCTGGGTCTCCAATGGCAAGCTGGGTGCTATCAGAATGTGGCCTTAAACCCCTCCCTAGAGTATACCCTAACCCCAGAACTGGCCTTACATCTAGCAGCACCACAGTTTCAGCCAGAATCAGACCTTTTCAATCGTGCCAGAAGCATACTCTTGGCCCCTCATTGAAGGCCTCGAGGGGGTCAAGGGAAAGGAACTGGGCGCTGAATGTAAGCACACCGATGAAACCCACATCACTTGGTGAGGAAGCACGGGAAGAAAATGGAATCGATGGGCTTGGCGAAGAGCCGGGTCGGTTTGAACCCAGCACTCCTCCCCCTTTCAAATTGGCCGATATCAGGGCAGCCATTCCCAAGCATTGTTGGGTGAAGGACCCGTGGAGGTCAATGAGCTATGTGGTGAGAGATGTGGCGGTGGTTATTGGATTGGCTGCTGTTGCTGCTTATTTCAACAACTGGGTTGTTTGGCCTCTCTACTGGTTTGCTCAGGGAACTATGTTCTGGGCTCTCTTTGTTCTCGGCCATGATTGGTAATCATCACAAACACTTTGTCAATTCTTGAACTGCGGAAGAAATCGTGATGACTTTGAACGAGAATCTTTTATCTTGACGTCTTTTGTAATGTTCTTTTCAACCCATTGAAATGGGGATCTCTTCGGCAACTCTGTTTTAATTGAATTTGTTTTGACATTTCCACGATTACATAAGATGTTAATTCTGTTTGCTTTGAGAATAGTTTGCTGTGAACAACATGAATTTTCAGACATTTTGCATTGGGAATTTAGTTTCATATCTGTGTCGTATATTGTTTTGTGCTTGTGATGTGCAGTGGTCATGGCAGTTTCTCCAATAATCCGAAGCTAAACAGCGTGGTTGGACATTTGCTTCATTCTTCAATCCTTGTCCCATATCATGGATGGTCAGTTACTAAAGATTTCTGACTCATTCTGAATTAAATAGCCCTCCTGCTTCAATAAATTGCCTGATCACCAATTTGGCGTCATCCTCCATGAAAACTGCAGGAGAATTAGCCACAGAACTCACCACCAGAACCATGGACATGTCGAGAACGATGAATCATGGCATCCGGTAATTTAAACTTGGGAAATTTCTTCCTTCTCCTGTCCATTTGGTTTCTGTAAATGTATTAACGAGCCTTTTCTTTTAAATCGTTTCTTCAGTTGTCGAAGAGGGTATATAATAGTCTGGATAGCGTCACCAGATTGCTGAGGTTCACCTTGCCATTCCCCATGTTGGCTTACCCTGTCTATCTGGTAAAGCCCTTCTCTTCAGTATCTGCTAATATTTTGGGGACTAATAATTTGCTGTTTCCTACGATAGTTAATTGGAAGCTTTTGCTAACGTTGTTTGTATGTTGGTGATGTTTGATGTGATGATGAAATTGCCAGTGGAGTCGAAGTCCTGGAAAGAAAGGCTCTCATTTCCACCCGAACAGCGACTTGTTTGTCCTGAACGAGAGAAAAGATGTGATCACATCGACTGCTTGTTGGACTGCAATGGTTGCAATCCTTGCATGCCTTTCCTTTGTGATGGGCCCTGTTCAGCTGCTCAAGCTCTATGGTGTTCCTTACTTTGTAAGCTCTCTCTCTGATTGTGTGTGTTTTCTAAGTGTTTGTTGAAATTCTGATCCTGAATTTGGGTGCAGATGTTTGTTGCCTGGTTGGATTTGGTGACTTATTTGCATCACCATGGCCACGAAGAGAAATTACCGTGGTACCGTGGCAAGGTAAACTTTTCAATTATCTCTACTTTTTAACCTCCAAATTTGGAGAGCTGGTAATTTGATGCTTCATTGTTGTGAAAGGATATCATACTCCTTTTCTTATGGCTAACGCACGATCTTTATAAGCCAATGAATGAAGAGTATGGTCTTTGTGTGACATCACACTCTGTGCCATTTTGTAAGTTTTCGAGGGTATCTCTATGTTGAAGTAATGTAAGATATGAAAAGTCAGAGTGGGGTCGACTTCGAGCTAATAATGTTCATGTCGTGCTTGATTCATGGTCTTGTATATGAGATTGATTTTAGTGGTCGATAGAGAGTAGACTGAGTTTCATTCGTTGTTACAGATATCATTTGGGTAGGGCTCATAAATTTGTGTTCTCTGGACCACAGGAATGGAGTTATCTGAGAGGAGGGCTCACAACCCTCGACCGTGATTATGGATGGATCAACAACGTCCACCATGACATCGGAACCCATGTGATTCATCACCTCTTCCCTCAGATTCCACACTACCACTTAATAGAAGCAGTGAGTGACTAGTATTTAATTTTCCTTCTTTCTGCTAATCTTGTGATTAAGAATTTTAATTTCCGAGTTATTATTCCACTTCCACTGCTAGATAATCTCTGATATTTTGGCTCATTCGTTTGCAGACTGAAGCAGCTAAGCCAGTGCTTGGCAAGTACTACAGAGAACCAAAGAAATCTGGGCCTCTCCCACTTCACTTGCTCAGGGTCCTCACAAAGAGCATGAAGCAGGACCACTACGTGAGTGATTCTGGAGATATTGTGTACTACCAAACAGACCCTAAGCTCAGTGGGTCTAAGTCGAACAACTGAGGATGAAGATGAAATGGACTTTCCTGGTACCCAAGACCAGTGCCAGAGCCTGCTGATATGATAATTTTTCAGACCATCCATTTGGCATCCCACCTTTATCCCTGTAGACACGTAAAACCATTTTGCCACCATCCATTCTTTTGTGCATCCAACAATGGAGAGCGAGACGTTTCTGAAGATTTTTCAGAGGTCTCTCTTGTTGCACAGGGATTATAGAGTTCTTCTTATGTAATTGGAGGGAAAGAACATCCCTAACTATCTTTTTAGTGAAAAAGGAAAATGAGAAGTTCTTCCTTGTCATTAGCCTTGCATGATTATTTCCAGGGTACCCTATAGATAACCTTTTGAAGAACCACTCTTAATTAATGGCTCTCAATCCATGCATTATTATCTAATATTCATGTCACTTTCATCTCAAGATAAATAATTCCCCTAATTGGCTTTTTGCATAGATCAACAGAGAGGAGCTGTTAAGAGGGAATCATTTATCCTTTGCATAAAAATAAAAAAGGAAGTTACTGAGAGGAATCAAAGAGTAGAAACAGAGCACTTTAAATTGAGAATGAAAGACAATGTCTAAAAGAGAGAATTTGATTGAATGTAGATAAGAGGGAAAAATTGAAATACTATACGTCTCAATACCAAATCTGTAGACAAAGAGCTAAATATTGCCCTATTCCTCATCAATCAATGACGCATGGAATTTATGGCTTTCATGAATGAGGATATCCGCATAGAATCCTTCTGGATACCATCTGAAGCACAAATTCCGCTGCTAACATCGACACCGTGAGGTTTGAGAGTGGCAAGAGCTTCACAGACATTGTCAGGATTTATCCCTCCAGCCAGGAGCCACCCATGCTTACTTCTGATTTCTGGTAACTTAAACCGGCCCCAATTAAATCCTTTGCCACTGCCAGCAAAACTCAGAGTTAAGCGAATGGAACGAGTTCACCACATGCAGTAATATGCTGACATAAGGGACAAAGAACACTTGCTATTCCCCTCCACAAGCAGCACACAAGCTTATACTTGCTCATTCCATACACCAGCATGCACAGGAACACCCATACGTGCACTCCAACTATAATCACAGTTGGAGAACCTCCCGTGAAGAAATTGATAACAAGGCCTGCCTCCAGTGAGAAAATAAGATTCTTGCTAGGCAAGAAAGCTTCAGCCAATAGCTAACTAAGAATGCATACGCGAGAACTGCTCTTACCTGCCACCTTGGGCACTATCAACCAGGATCCAGTCAACTAGAGAAGATTCTCCATCAGAAATCTGATTCAAAAGGTGACCTTCTTCATTTGCATGGAGAACATAGATTATCTGTTTCTCTTGGGCTAAAACTGAAAAGGCTGCCCGAGAACCATTCCCATGAAGCTGTGCCACTTCAAAATGTTACCAGGTCACAAGTTGTCGCATTTAAGACAAGATTGTCTGGATCAAATGAGCATGTACCTGAACATATTCAAGATTCGTTGCATCAGTAGCTTTTAGTATGGTGTCAGCATCATCATCCACAAAGACACCAACTGGTAGAGCCCCATATTCTCTTGCGACTTTTGAAATCTCCTTGGCTGTTGAGAGTGATATGGAACGCTTTGAGTTTGGCCACAGAATCATTCCGATAAAATCCGCACCAGCTTCTGCGGCGGCAGCAGCATCTCTAGGTGATGTGATCCCACACATCTTTACCAGAGGCCACTTGGTTTTTTTATCCTCATCTTTCGAGGAGGCTTCAGTTGTTGACTGAGCAAACCTGCAAGTAACTTTACCTTTCATGTATGTACTCTTTCTTGACAAAACCCATTCAGCAACATTTGAACCTACAAATACATAAAATAAGATGAAAGTGAATATATATATATAATAACTCGATTTACTACTTACTAGGGGAATTCTAAACATATACATATACATGCATACATGCATACATACATACATACATACATATGTGTGTGTGTGTGTGTGTGTGTGTTCAATGAATGTGCATAAAGAGAGATGGAGAGAATGAAGACAGGATGTTGAAACTTTTGGATCAACAAAATGAGTAATATAATAGTATAGTAGGTTGGACAGTATCTGAAAAGACATACCTGGGATTTGAGTCTCTGGTGCAATTACAACTTTGGGTTGACTGTATGCGGCTGCTAACCCTGGGAACAGCAAATTATGAAATTAGAGCATTGCAGTGTTATACTCTAAACATGGTGATGACAGATGAGGAAAATCACCAACATAACATGGTCACTCATTGTAGGGGGACTGAGAGATGAGTTTGTCCGGGATTCTCAGAGTCTAAGTTTACAGACTACTTGATGTTTTAAAACTGGCCCTAGTTCAAGCATACAATCAACTGAAGGAATCATCTTCCCATTATCCAGCTTGTGAATGATGATTCAAATGCCTGATATTTTACCTTGTCGAGCTAACATTGCATATTATGGCACTGTTACATTTTGAAAAGAAGAAAAGAATGCCTCATGCTAAACATAAAGAAGAGCTTTGACTTAGACGATTGTCGATCACACAAAAGAAAATGCCAAATCTTTTTATCGAAGCACTCCAAAGAAGTTGAAAACTTTCTGCAGTTGAAAAGATGCAGCTTCATGTGACATCTTTCAGAGTCAAATGTAGTAGTTCTAATACTCCGATGGTAAATATGCCAATATTAACTACTTTAAGATACAATTACTCCAACGCAGATGAGAAGGGCCATTTGAATACTCAAACAAACTTTTTAAAAAGACGAAACAGAGGGGATATTCAGAGTTGTGCGCAAAGCATTTACAGGAGGATGTGAGGACTGACATCACAACACCATTCACCTCCTACATTGACCAATATACTAGAGAGGCACAAACGCTCCTTCATGAAAAAGCACAATGACAAATTCACACCCGTTTCCTTCCAGTCAAGTTGATGTCTTTTTTCCCCCTAAAACTAGCAAATAACGGTTCGTTCACACCAAGAACCAATTAAGAGAGCAGGATAAAAGAATGGAGATCGACGCAACGTCTCTCAGGAAATTCAGCGAACGCTTGATGTGCAACAAAGAACGTCATCGGCACTGGGGCAATCATTCTGTATCTGGTGAATGAAGGAAAGTCGCGAGCTTTTTAACGACCCAAAGAAAGCCAAGAACGCCAGACCCACGATCGATCCATCGCATTGGGAGCGAGAGAGAGAGAGAGAGAGAGAGAGACCTGTCAGCATGGTTGATGGTTCGTAGCTCTAACGTTCGAGAGTGATGCTCTGCTCTGCTCCGCTCCTTCTACAGAGATACTCTCTACATACGATTTATCGATGAAATTCTTGTTGGATAAATATTAATGGGGAAAAAGAAATCTGATTTTATGTCGATCCTGTTTGGAAATGAAAATGAGCAGGTAAGATAATTAATGCGTGGATAAACACGATTTTTTGCCAACTAATATGATATTTTAATGAATAATGAATTATATAGGGTCATTGGTTTGACAAAATCGATATATTTATGTAAATTAGCTCACTCGATCACTTAATCAAAAAAACAAAATAATAAAGAAAAATGTATCTATCTATTTTTAAAATTACATTTCACCGTACTATATCATCCACTATTTTCTTCTTATTGTATTTTCGTTGAATTGACAAATTCTTTTTTACTTTTGATTTCTTAAAATGTGGTTGATGTAATTATGTTACGTTAGCACGACATGTTTAGATCACATTAGAATTGTGGCTTGTGGCTGTAGACGCTATTACAATATAAAGAGAAAATAAGAAAATCATCAACAAAAAAAATACTCGATAGAAAGTAGTGCAATTCTAATTTGCAATGCTAAAATAGGTTAAAACTAACTTGGAAATAAGATGAGTTGAAAGCGTAAGGAGAATTCTCCTTATAAACAAATGGTCAACGTCTCATATACTAGAAGTCCCAATGTCACTCAATTGTGAGCACAAATGTGGAGCATCTTATAATAATCTAATTATATACTTTTCAAACGTCGATTAATACCATACTATTAAGCAAAATCTCTTATCAATACCCTACAAAAATGCTCTCCAAACGATGCATCCATTCAAGCTCTTTAAAAACTTTACGTGGCTTCTTATTGAAAAAAGTTATGGTTAATATAAAAAAATTCAAAATCCAAACATTTACATCACATTTACCTCAAATAGATTTTTATGTCACATTAAATTTTAAACCAGTAAATTCATATTATATTTATTCCAAGTTAATTTTCATGTCAAGAAAAATCTCAAAATTTGAAGTAAATATAGCTCAATCGTATTAATTTAAAGTAAATATGAGCGACCTTTAACCTGGAGATCCCCTCTTTTCTTACTTGAAGCTGGCTTGCTTTCTTGCCTTGTCAAAAGTGCTCCTGCTCTGTCTCTTGTCTGTCTTCTTCCTTGCTCCCTAAGTCTTCAATAAAAAAAATTAAAAACAAAAAAACAAAAATAAATGGTTGTTCATCTGTCAGCTGGGAATGGAGTAGCTTAAGGAATCATATCTAGGCATCAAGACAATCTATGTCACAAGGATGACGCGTGAATTTATTAATTTAGGATTTTTTTAATACGAAAATTGATTTAAAATTAAACGTGACAAGGACATATCGATGTGAATTTTTATTTTTATTTTATAATGTTAGCCCAAAATCATACGATGGACGAGAAATACCGAGCAAAAGAAAACAGTCAAGCCCCACGGACGGGCCAAAAACCCAATCTCCACGCATCCCATCTATCAATTTATTTATTCAAATCTTTTCACGAAAAGAAAGGCGACCCCTAAAAGCCCAATGGGCCGAAGCCCAAGCCCAGGTTCTGGATCTCTCTAGAGAGAGAAGGGAGGGAGATATTTTTGCTCGGTCCGTCCGTCCACCCTTTTCTTCCTCTATTCTAATTCATTTAATAAATTAATTCTTTTTCCTTCTTTTTTTTTTTTTTGTCCAATTTCTAGGGCATCGACGGCGACAGGTGAGTGATGATGACGGTGGTGGTGGAGCTGGCTAGATTCCACTGGATCGTCGTACAACCTCAGAGAGATAAAGGCGACACCTTTAAAAAGTGGGAAGTGGAGAAGGAGGAGGAAGAGGAAGAGGAAGAGGAAGAGGGAGAGGGAGAGGGAGGGAGGAATCGGTCAATCGGACAGGACAACCTCAGCGTCTTTTGAAAATTCAGCGCATGGGCGGCTCCCCGGATATTGAAATTCTTTTCTCTTTCCCACCAAAGGCGGGTGGGCCCCGCACGCCATTATCGTCGCCATCAGAAATTTCCACGTCCCCCCACCCCACCACAAACACACACCCCGCGGGGCCCACGCCTGGGTTCTGAATTTTCCGACCGTCCAAATTTAATGATTCCCAAAATAAAATAAAATTTGTTTTCTCGAGAAAAGAGAAATGGGAAAACGGGAGAGAGAGAGATTCCGGGAAAGTTGCACAGAGAATCCGGTGCCTCGCGCTCCACCCTTTCCCTGTCTTTCAACCGCGCCCACGCATTGTGATATGGACTGCTCCTTCTTTACCCGTCGATGTTTCAGTACCGTACGCGGGGAGGATGGTAACGGGACGGGTATCGATCGGTCCCTCTCCGGCTCTGAGTCGTCGTCGTCGCGAACCCAGGACGAGTTCCTGAATGGAGGTCCAGATCCCGCTCCGGTTATGTGCTCGAGGGCTCCGGATCGGCCTAATTGTGTATCATGCGATCCCTCGAAACAAAAGTGCCGACACGAGAATATTTTGATAACGTCCAATATTACGGAGAGCGATAATCTACCATGGAGATCGAGAGGAACACAGGCAGTCATCATAAAGAATTCGGAGGAAGAGGATCCAGCTTTGTCAAGGCGCAAAATGAGGAGAGATCTTAGACTTAGAAAATAACGAAGAGTGAACTCATATATTTGCCTGATGAAAGAAACATCAACACCCACCACACCATCAGAGGGGATATGAAAAATTAAAACAATAATACATATACTAACAAAAGAATTTTTGCCTTCATCCTCTTTAAGCCTTCGAGAGCATCATTATCTAAGTTGGGCAAGAAACCAAATTCTCTTTTCTTCCCCAAATTTCGCTGTCCAGCTAAGAGCCTGAATCATAAACTCAAACTGTTTCCTTCTTTTCCTCCAGCTAACTTCTAAGAACGTGCTGTCTGTAAGAATATAAAGAATGTCAAACAAGTCATCTTAAGATCCATCAGGAGAGAGTTCGTGTGGTGCTCCTTCGCTTTAATTATGCCACCATCTGCTCCTGTTCTATGTACATATACTGTGGATACGCCTCGGGCGGAGCCACGTCCTTCACCAGGGAACCAACCCACGACACGTCCGGCTCATCAGCACTGGGAGGTGCCACATTGTTTGGGTTCGCCGTACTGTTGTTTCTAAAGCCAAAGGAAGCAGACTTCCTAAGCTTGTTGAGCTCGTCTCCTTGAATACCCCAATCCAACTTCCCATCAGGCGAGCCCCAGTCCGAAAGATGGGACATCCTAGGAGGAGAATTAGCAGGTCCCATGAGCCCAGACCGTTGACCCACCGCTCCACGGTCAATGAAACTCTGGCTCCGCTTCGTCATAGAGGCAGACCGCGAATTCATGACTGCTGCTGCAACTGCACTGGATGAGTCGAACCCAAAAGAAGAGGTCTTCCTCACAGGAGAGGAAGACATGCTGCTAGCAGGGTAGCTCGCACGGAGTTGGTTAAAATTCGAAATTTTAAGCCCTGTGGGAGACTGCAATTGGGTAGGAGTCGATGCTTTCATCGACAGCCCCTGCAACGGAGACAAAAGAGAAGTGTCAAGAGATCCAAACACATCATCAAGGTTAGTGGGCTTCAGCTCTGCGGTTCTGCAAAATTCCTTGCTCCACATATGAGAGGGTGACGAGAGACGAGAAATCTCTTCTATCAGTTGCTGCTGCTGAGATGCTTGCTTCTCCAGCCCAAGATATTCCAACTCCAAGTCGAAGTCCCGCGCACTCAGAGCCGACTTCAGCCGACTGCCAGGAAGCTGCAAGCTTGGTGGGGTCAGGTTAATTTTGTTCTGCCACAAGTTCATGCCCTTGGGAGAGGATGAGGCAGCCAAAGGTGACATGGGTGGTGTTGAAGTAGTAGGCAAAGGCAAAGATGGCGAATTAAGAGATAAGGGGCTCAGGGTCGTCATGTCTAGGGCATTAGCTGAAAAGGACTTGGGTGAGGGCACAGCAGAACCAGTGGAAGCATACACGGGACGCAATTCTTCAGGCTTGTGCGCAAAGAAGCAAACTTTGCGAGTGCAACCAGTTTCATCCTTGCAGAGCCGGGTTCGGTATTGTGCTGGGTGAAGCCACGACTCAAAGACTCCATGAGCATACTCACAAGCATCACCCCTTGGGCACGAACCCTTGCGAAACTCAGGACAAGGGACGCAGCTGTATGGGTACTTGCGTGGGTCCCTCCTCCTCGCGTTCTCCCCAGGGTGCACAAACGGGCACTCGGTCCAGTCATGGGAGTAAGCCCTTGAGCAAGGCTTCACCTTGAAAGCATACATCCGGAAATCATCGGTACTGTAGAACCCATTGTTTATGTCGGGCAGAGAGACATCAACAGGATACTCTTTCTTCTCACTTCCCTCCTTTGGAAGGGCAACCAGCTTCTCCTCCTCTAATTCTATGTCAAAGGAATGATCACCTTCCAAGACATAGTTATCCCCTTTGAGCAACGATTTAACAAACTTAATTCTGGAATTGCAGCGAGACTTCACAGCCTGGGCAAGCACATCGATGGGCTTATTTCCATTGCCATCTATGGAATTAATATCCGCCGAAGCCTCAATCAAGAGCTTCACGATTTCAAGTGAAGAACTTGACCCGCCCGCAGCTGCGCAGTGAAGGGCGGTCACCTTGTCGGACCCACAAGACCTGTTGACATCAACTCTAGCAGTCTCGATTATGTATTTCAAGACCTTGGTGCTTCCAAACAAAGCAGAGATCATCAATGGAGTCCTCTCCTCAAAACCCATCTTCTTCGAGCCAATTCTCCTGCCATACCAAAAGCTGGCCTCATCAACGTCGCAACCTTTCTCTTCCACTTCACTTTTGAACAACAAAAGATCATCCGACGCTGCCAATTCGAGCAAGGCAGAGCATTTACGGGGCGCTTCGCCATCCTTCGTGTAGAATTCGCCCTCCATGACCAAACTTGAGGGGAAAACTTTACTCTTCGCAGAACCGTTGCACATAATCGACTCCTGTATAATTATGGCCACGAGATATTTAATGAAACTCCTTAAATCATTCTTCACAAAGGTCAGCACGCAAGCATGGCATCAATAACTTACCAACATAGGAAGATGAGCTAACTCTAGTTTCGTATGTTCCAAAACAAGAAGCGGAAACTAAAGGCAAACCAAATATGACCCAGAATTCCGCATAACATGCCTCACAACACCTTAATTTCCCAACCAAAAAACAGAAAAGTCGACGATATCAAAAGCGGAGAGCGATAATAAACTCCCTTAAAAAGAGTCAATCTCACCCGAAACAAAGACCCAGTCCAACAACATCACAATCCGTCAACGTTACTTACACGAAAAGGAACCGCAAGAGCCCCACAGAAAAGAACAAGTCCGAACAAGCAAACCCAACAGAAGAAAGATTCAAACTTTAACGCCCATAAACAAAGCCATCAAATTTCCTCGCTAACCCATCAACCAGAAACACTTAATCCACCAACAACGACACCCAAAAGCAAGTCAACCGCCCAAAATCGACTTTGAGAAAGAAAGAAAAAAAACCCGAAATCAAGGGGCCATCGTCTCTCATCTCCAGAATCAAAAGAAAGTACCTTGAGAAGGAACCAGGCAGAAGAGAGCAAAGCAGATTGGAGCTACTCCAAAGCGGCGATTCTCGAGAGAGAGAGAGAGATTGAGACGGAAAAGGGTAAAGCACCAAAAGAAGCGAGACCTCGAGCGACAAAGTAAAGGAGTGAGGTGAATCGGAATGATGCAAAGTCGAGGTTTTTATGCAAAGCCTGTGGGAAGAAAAAGAGAGGAGCTTTGAGCTTTGAGCTTTGGGGCTGGAGTAGGGGAAGGGGAGAAGGGGAAAGGAGAAGGAAGGTGTGACTTTTCTTCTTCAATCCACGGGGGGCCCTCGTCGAAGTCAAAAAGCTTTCAGAAGGAGACTCTCTCTCTCTCTCTCTGTATCATCGATCGTTCCTTCCGGAAATGAAACTCCACATGAAATGGAAATTCAAATGCGGGATTAATAATTTCGGGGGGGTGTGGGGCCCACTCCCATTTACGTTAATTATCCAACCGCCTCAACGGGTAGTCCGTCCCCAAGGGCAAAACCAACGCCTCTCTTAAGCTTTCTCCTTGAGAAAAAGGGGGACCTCCCTCACGCGCCGGCCGTTCGTCGTTCCTCCAAAATTTCAATTTCGTTTCTTTTTCTGAATTTTTAATTTGTTGATTCGTTTTAGCCGTACCATTTGGGTTAACTCGGATTGGAGAATTTTCGTAAATAGAAATGAACGTTTATTTGTCGCAGTCATATGTAATGACGTCCGATAGCCATCAGGGGATTGTGATGGAGGCGAAAGAAATCGTGATAAATATTTTGACTTCTTTTTTCAAAATATGAGCTGAAAACTTTTTAGAGCGACAGCATACGTGTAGAATTTAAGTCAATGAAAATAGAATGAGTTCAATTAGAGGTGTGATATAAGTCATGCTTGAGTATTAGATACGGCGGTCCAATTTAAGTAGGAATCGAGGAAGACTTTTTCACCTTGGAATACCTTTTTCGATTACCATCTCTCCTTTTTTTTTTGCAAAAATATCTTGTTAGAATATTTAAATATATGAGATTTGATTCTATGAAATCTCACAAAATCTCATATTCATGTGAATTTAAAATCGAAATAAAACAAAAGAATTCTCATTTTCGAAACCAAATGGAAGGGGGGTGAAATAATCTGGGGGTTGCCATAATGAACGATTCGAATGCTCTCTCATATTCTCTAATAATCCGGACAACAGAAAAAGAATAAGGAAAGAGAACTTGCATATATTTAAAATTAAGCAAAGGGAACGCGCGCACGCGCAAAGAGCCGCGAGTGGGGGGAGAAAGAGATAGGGGGAGCCAGTGGAGATTGGGTTGGGAGAGACGGGGAGAGAGAGAGTGTGAAGCTGTCATGCTATGCGCGTTTCCTTCCTCATTTCCTTTTCATATATATATATATATAATATTATATTATAATAAAATATAATATTTTGAATATGGATTCTTCTTTTTCCATTTCCTTTTTTATTTTTATGATTTCTTATTATTTAAAAAAGAGAAAATGTAATATAGGTGGGAGACAGAATGCGCCTGACTCATCGTTCCACTGTTGGGAAAGTTTGAATTGAATTGAACCTTCCCCTCCCCCACCACCGTCCTCCTCCTCCTCATCCTCAATCCTCAATCCTCATCTTCCAACCCCGCCCACCCTACCAGCACCACTCCACTTCCGTTTCGTATTCTCTCATCGCCTTTCTCGCAATCTCCCCACAACCACAACTCGCTACAGTACCTGATTTCGAACGACACATTCTTTAGGGTAGGGTACCGTTTTGTTCCAAGGAAAACCGTTTCCCGGTAAATTGTTTTTGAATTCTGTCAGAAATCGAAAGGAAAAATGGATGGAAAATACCCTTTTTGTATATGTTCCGTAGACAAGTACATTGGACAATTTGTGATGTAAAAATGAAGAGAAAAGAAAAAAATAATATGCTAGAATTAGAACTTTCCTATTTGCTAAGCTAATCGTGGATTGAATGAATCAATTAGTCCACAATCGAGATCGATGCCATAATTGGGATCTTCAATCATATCTCCAACACTGCCCCTCGAGATAGAGACCTATTTATGTCGAGAACACCTAACTTGCTTGGTAGGTACGTATGCTGTTTTTGACATATTGGCTTGGTCTCTAATCTTGTCCCAAGTGAAATGATAATGAATTTCTATGCGTTTTGTCTTTTCGTGAAAAATTGAATTTGCCTCCGGTTTGAGTGTGGTATCATTGTCATAAAATAACTCGCTTGATCCATTGACCTGTATTCCAAGATTCGAGAATAGTCCTCGTATCAAAACTATTTCGCAAGTAGTTTTCATCATAACTCAATACTTTGATTTAACTAGTGATAATGATTTAGTCAACTACTTCTTGGTTTTCCACAAGATTAATGATTTTCCCGATTTGATGCAAAAACCAATGATGGATCTCTTGGTCATCAAGCAACTAACATAATTCATACCACGGCATGCCATCATCTTCATGTTGCAATCATGAGATAAGAATATACAAAATCTTGAACATCCCTTCAAATATTTCACAACCTTTAAAAGTGCATTCACATGGGACTATTTTTGTACTATGCATAAACTGGCTAAGTATTTGTACCGCATAACATATGCCAAGCCTTATCATGGTAAGATATATTAATTTCCTAACAAGTCGCGATTTCCCGATGGATCCTTAAGCAATAGATCCTTGACAAATGAAGAAAAATTCATATAATACTCATGAGTCATTAGCTTGGCTTGGATCAACGGCTAGTTTACAATACAATAACCCTACGATAACCCTACTTCGAAAACAATTTCCAATATGAATTTCCTTTGACTAAGACTGTTTCCTTTATTAGATCGACCATTTCAGTGCTAAGAAAATATTTTAGGAGGTCCTAAATCATCAGTGTAAAAAGTGGAGTGCAAATATTCTCTGAACTTCGCGACGTAATAGTCATTATTTCCCATGACAAGTATATCATCAATATATATTAGTAAATAAATCAATGAGTTTTTGCAATCCATGTAAATAAAGCATAATCATACTTAGAATGTTTAAAACCTGCATTGGTTAGTGCAATAATAAACTTGGCATGCCATTACTTAAATGTTTGTTTCGGTCTATATGATGATTTATGTAGGTGACTCTCGTGACTTAAGTTTGCATAAACTTGGAGGAAGCTCCGTATGAGATTCTTCATTCAAATCACCATGAAGAAAACATTGTGGACATCTATATGGTGTGATGACCAATTATGAACGGCTGCAATGGATAAGAAAGAACGGACTATGACTTCTTTGGCAATAGGAGAAAATGTTTCATGATAGTCAAAGCCCTTCTCTTTGAGTGAGCCCTTGAGTGAACATTTTAGCAACCAAACAAGTCATTCAATAGAACTTTCTATCATAAACTTGATTTCATATACCTATTTATAGTTGATCAGTTTTCCCATGTGAAGGTAATGGAATAATATCCTAAGTGTGTCTCTCCATAAGGGCAATAAGTTTTGATTTCATTGCCCAAGTGGTCGCTAAAGCATGGCACCGGCGAGGAGGAAGAAGGAAAAGAAAAGAAAAGAATAAATATTTTAAAAAAAATCAAATTTTTAAATAAACAAAAAGATAAAATATTAAAAAATTCAAGATCAACAATTCTAGAAAGTATCTTCACCTTTTAAATTTAGAAATTCACTTTCCGAATTTATGAATGAATATTTTCTTTGATAGAAAAGTGTTTTCAGTTGATTAAATATATTCAACAAACCAAACCAATGAAAATTTGAAAAGTTAATTTCGGAAAACACCTTTTCTCAAACAAACACGCCTTTATAGAATGATGAATGATCTATTTATCGGTTCCATTTTTATAGAGATTCACAAATCTATTAGGATAAGTTACCAATACGAAGGCGACGACGAGATAAAAAGATTTTTCCATTCTAAGCGAATCGAGGCATTTCGTTTTGGAAGAACTATGTCGCACCCCATCTCCTTCCCATTGTTGCCCATAACGTTGAATGAACGGACGGGCCAGAAAATGGTGGGGAAGGAAACGTGGGCAACAACTACAGATCGGATCGACAAGATCCAATCACGAGTTAGGCAAACCCATTTGATCGGAGTAGGCCGGCCCAATTCAAGTCACTCAGGGACTAATTAGAAGCCCATCATACTCGGCCCGAAATGAATGCGAAAGGTTCGACTTAGGTGGGCTTCGTCTAACCCGAAGTTCTTCAATCTTTTTGACATTCATTCCCAAATGCCTCAATTCATTTCGCTATTTTCGCTAGAGTTCGCAAATTATGCATGTTATAATACACATCCCTACTATTAAAATTGATTATGAAAAGCAATTTCAACCTCAAAATCGTGCACATTTTTGTAGATGGAAACAAATCCGTGGATCTCTCACACCTCCCAGAATCGAACTTAGTGATACAATAGAGGAAGCATTCTTCCCACTTTTGCTCGAGAAGGCTCGAAATTACAAAGCGGGATAAGTACATTAGAAGTCTTAAAATTTGTCAAAAAATATAATTTAGTCTTAAAACTTTCAAAAAATGTAATTAAACCCTAAAACTTTTTACAAAAGTATAATCGAGTACTAAAACTTTTAAAAAGTGCAATCAAATCTTAAAATTTCTCACAGAAGTTTCATGACAATTAAATCATAAAACTTTCAAAAAAGGGTTACTATGAGCCAAGCTCAGTAACTTGAGTTCTGAGCAAAACTATGACAAGTATCTTTATCCACACACACTTCTTTTCCGATTTAATAGGGATTGCCTGTGGCTGCTAGCCACAAAATTCATTCTCAAGTCCTGAACATAAATCATAGTAATCTCTAGAATATCAGAAATTCTGATGCACAGGATCCCGAAAGAACAAGCGTAGAGCATACTTCAGGATTTTTCTCAATCATAGTGTTTGTTTAGAACTAACATTTCTGAACTAGAAGAGAATGAGAGTGTTTAGAAGATCATGTTGATTTTTCTCAATCATAGTGTTTGTTTAGAACTAACATTTCTGAACTAGAAGAGAATGAGAGTGTTTAGAAGATCATGTTGATAGTAGAGTACACAACACACTTCCTATTTCACTCTCTGATTTTTACAATAAAACTCCTTGTTTATATAGGCAAAGGAGGATACAAACGACAAGAAAACTTGATTTAATCAATTTGACAAGTTTTAAGAACTTAATTATACTTTTTAAAAATTCAAAGACTTAATTACACTTTTGTAATAAATTTTAAGACTTAATTGCACTTTCATAACAAATTTTAGACATTTCGATGCACTTATCTCTTGCAAAAGGATTGCGCAACTTCGAGTTCATCTGTCGATCGCATTTCATAGTTTTCTTTACACAAGTTTTGCTGTAGATTTGCAGTCATGGGTTCACAATTTTCAGTTAATCAATGAAAAGCATCAGTTATGAAGAAGTGATACAGTTGATGATGATACAAGACTAGACCCCGACTGATGATTTTTTGAGTTGACTAAACATACACAAGCCCCCCCTTGACTGCAAAGATTATACATCACAAATACACAAAACTATGGGATTCTGCACAATGCCAAACAAAGCACTTCCCCTCCCCCTCCCTCTTGCGCTATGTACGTCATACCCTACGGCATCAATCTAAATTCGAAACAGAAATGGCGCTAACCTATCTCGCCCTCACTCGATGATGAGTTTCGAGGGAAGACCAGGTCGGGCCTCTTGCTCTTCCGACAAAAAGTCGTCGCAGGCTACGAGTCTCACGATGGAACGGGGCGTGAGCTTGTGCCGCCTCTGGACTTCCGCGAATTCCCGGCTTAGGGTTTGCTTCACCCAATCTACTGCCGTTCGTTCGCTGTCCGATAAGTATGTGGCCGACATTAGTTGATCCATGACTCTCGAGTCGATCTCCAGCAGGCACCTGGGGCTGACGGCCTTGCAGAAACTCTCTTTGATCTCCTCGAGTATTTTCTCGGCAAGAGAATCGAAGTCGTACGGTTTGAAGACCACCGTCGCATCCATCTGGTCCATGAAATCTAGCAACCACGCTTTGGAGTTATCATCATTCATTGCATCGCCCTCGGTGCTTTTATCATCGGTGTCCGCCACTTCATTGCCTTCTGCTGGGAGATTCAAATCGAGATGTCTACTCGATGTCTTGTTCGCTCGCTTGACCACCTGCAAATTCTCCCGCAATACTACATTACCATTTGAACCGGCGATCTTTCTTTTGTTCACTGGTAGCTGGTTGGTGATGCTTGATCCTGATGTATTCGATACAAGAAGGTGACTGTCAATCGCGTCGCCTGCAAGAGCATCCTCAACCGATATCTTCATTTGCCAGCCCTTAGCTCCCAGTACTCTCTCTTCCACAGATTTAGCAGATTCTTCCCCAGAGTGTAGAACTCCGTTGGCGGCCTTGGTGATAGTTGAAGTCGCCACAAACACTGCATTTTTTATGCTGACTTCTCTCCCATGTGAGTCGGAAAATTTACCCGTCCAATGAGCCTGAGACAAGCTACTCTGAACCTGTTCATCAGCCTTGTCCAAATTTTCAAGCAAGACAACAGACCAGGGTTTCTTCCTCATCTTCCCAGCAATGATATCAACGACAGTTTTCCCACGGTATTCCACATCATCCTGATTCATTTGTTGATTTAAGATTCTGTCTGCGTGGCCACTTTCGTGTTGAGCATTTAGGTCCACAAAGATAAGATCCTCCTTGCTTCCATATAGTACCTCAGATAGAGCGAAGGCAGTTCTCCTTTTAGCAATTTTATCGAGACCAAGAAAAGTGAACCACATGTCCCCTCTAGAACCGGCTCTCGACTGGTTCTTGTTTCTTGATTGGCAAAGAGGAATTTTTTCGCTGATGACATTTATTGCCTCGACTTGCCTTCCAATCTTCTGCATGAGAGCTCCGGAAAGCACCTTGAAATCTCTCAGGTGAAGTGGATGGGTGGTGTCAGGATACGAGCTGGATGAAGATTCCGCTAAACTCTTACAAGCGCATACGCTCAATAGATCACCTCTAGTCGGTATTGTACAGTGACTGGGATGCACATGCTGCTTCAATTCCTTATCATCACGGGGAGAGCAAATTCCCAAGCCTAAACCCATTGCCACAGAAGTCACAGAAGCAGGAGATGTTCGACTTTCATCATCGACAACTGAGTTGGACCCACTGAATTTGGGGGACGCGGCAACACCCAAGTCCCCCTTACCTTCCACTCTCGGAGGGTTCTCCCACAACTTGGACAAGAAACTCTCCTTATTAGTCTTGGGAACTGGAGGAGGGTGGACGCCTAAATGTGAAGTCATCAACTTACGGGATTCTGTGGACATGCATGAACTGACGCTCCTACACCTAGTCTCTTGTGGAGATGAATCTGTTTTCAAATTGAGGCTTTGATTATCAGTGGTCTCCCTTCTCTCCTCGGCAGACTGGAAACCCAGGACACTTTGAACTTCAGAACCCACCCGATAAACGTTTTGAAGCGGTTTTTTAGGAGAATGCCGACAACTTTCATCTGATTCATTTTGCAATTCAGCATCCATTGGGCTCCGCACTGGGCTGTCATCTTTCCCCTGCAAAAAGAAAAGATACAATATGGCCATCAAAACAGATAAAAGAACAGTTTCACTGGATCGGCCATCCTTAAGATCTACAATCGAGACAGACTTAAAGTGCACCTTCAGTTCTCTAGGTGAAACAAATTGCTTAAACCGGAACAACTTGTCATAGGCTATAGACAGGAAACAAGAATGTTTTAAAACTTCGATACAGACCCCAGATATTCTAGTGAAGATGTCATGCAAAAGGGATACAGAGAGGGAAACCAAAACACACCTTCACGTCAGTTCCCTTTATGCCAAGCTCAGCCATCTGCAACCATGAAGGCAGACTATTCTGATACCGATCTGCCACTGAAGCAGCACATCCTGCTTTTCTAGCAGCCATATTGTCTTGTTCACATTTGTCATCGTATAGATGACAGGACGTTACACACTGGTATGACATGCTCATCACAGGGCTATTTGAGTCTGAGGATGTCGAGAAGAATCCCCCAAAAGGAACAAATGATTCCATCAGGCTGAATCAAATCCAAGTTAAAAACTAGTCAAGATTAGCATGACTACTTCAAACTCATATAATCAAGAAAATGCATATTTTTCACTTAAAGGGCTGAAGATCTATTTGATTAATGGCAGTGGAAGAACTTACCAAGCAATTGTAAAAGTAAGGAAACTATTATCACAATTTAATTTCTTTAGGCAACAATACAACAATGGCTTAAAACTTGGATAAAAGAAAACTGGAACATGGGTTTTCTGGTTTCATTTCCTTCCATCGTTTCATGGAGTGGAAGTTAAAAATCCCAATTCCTCTGTAGTGTCTTCAAGTCCCTTGCATGAGTGTGCTGATACTTTCACATGTTATGGATAACTTAGCAGATACTATTACTTCTTCCAGCCTATTGATAAACTTTCTCTAGAACTAAATCATTTGGTTAAATTATTTTCGACTCAAGGAGGTTAACTGGTCAATTGAACAAATCTGTCTCTATAATATAGTTTTAATAGACTTTGAATTAAATTTGTATGAAGAACTAAGTAAAATTCATAAAATGTTTGACAGAGGAAGCCATAGTAGATGATATTGGTCTACAAGTCACTTCCCATTACAGTTTGACAAAATATTAGTCCAGGCTTATATCATGCAAATCAGATTATCTAGCAGAAGCACCCTTCTTGCTCACAGTAATCAGGTGAATTCAACCGCCTCAAAAAAAAATAAAAAATCATTGTATTGTTTAAGCATGTGTCTCTGCAGCAAGGAGTTAAACAATAGCCTTAAAAAAAACCAAAACCACCTTGCCGTGCGAGTTTCTTATTCCTTTGTCTAAACTAATGGTATCATTTCAACTGATGGTGATCAAAAGATGATGAAAAGTTCAGATAATTCTGGACAAACAGCAGTCACATAATCAAAATAATGCATGAGTTTGCTGGATTTAGTTCCTGGACTCTTTCCTGCAAAAACTAGAAAGTACTCTGACAACCTACTAGGCAGAATTCTAGATCCAAGCAACGCCTGAGCTGCATAATTTAAGGTACACTTGAATCTTTGAACCATAAGCCTAAAAAATTATGCAATCGATAAACATAAGACGACAAGGATAGATCAGAGTCATCTAAGCACCATGGACAAAGGTATCTGCGTTCATTTAAATAAAGCATATCAAACTCAACTTATGAAAGCCTCCTCCATCCTCATCATTTAAATAATTAAACGAACCTCCCACCAGTCCATCTCAGAACACATCTGACAAAAATGGCGTGACTGTGATCATAAAAGCACAAAGAGACACACGCAGATACTACTACATTCATGCACATGCTCAGGACCCTGCAATTTCATTTGAATAAAAGCTCAAGCAGAGGCCTCAGCCATAGAAACAGGATTCCTCAATCAAGACATTTCAAAAACCAAGGCTAACTCTCGAATCTCAATTCAAAGGATCACTATTTCTGCAGATATATCAATCACGAGATAGCACGAACAAAGACAGTCCACTGCTACTTACCTTGACCTCGGGCAAGATTCAGGCACCGACGGCCGCAGAGTCGTGATGGGCAGAATCTGCAAATCCCATTCCTTCTCAGCAGCTGGAAACTTACTCGAGAACTTCAAGTATGTGTCGTAGCTTGCTGCCGCCCCAATCAACCAGACCTTCCCCTTGTTCTCCTCCAACAACCTTGTCAACCGATCCACGACATAGCTCACGGCTTCGCCATGCAACCCATCACCAATCAATGTCCTTAAATCACCAAAACTGACCACCACGCCACTCCCCAAACACTGTCTTATCACGCCACCCACCTCCTCGAACCTGACATCCACAATCCCTCTATCGAAATCCTCTCCCACGAACTTGGGAACATCATCCTCAATGCAAACCACGCTCAACCCAGAAATCTCCTTAGGCAAAGACGACCCATCTTTTCTCTTATCAAGACTGTCCACGAAGCTCTTGAGCGCGTCATAAGCGCACACGCCCACAAGCAGGGGATTCCTTCCCTTGCTCCTCACCATGACCTCCCCTATCCTCCGGACATTCTCGTCCCCGTCCGAGAACCCGGGAAAAACCGAGAAGGGGAAGTTGAACGCGGGCCGGCTGGAAGCAGAACCAGGGGAGGAACTCTCGCTCAGGTTACACAAGAAGAGAGGCGGAGGGGCTCTGGATCGAGGGTACCTGAAGAGATGAGGCAAGGGGCGGACGATGGCCAGCTTTATCTCGGAGCTCCGGAAACCCGCCTCCCCGAAGACCCGGCTGACGACCGGGTCGTCGAGGATCGAGAGCATCAAGTGCTGGAGCTCGACCTTGACGGCGTTCATGGAGGACTGGTTGGAGAGCTGGTGGTAGAGGTGGAAGTTCTCGGGCTGGCGGCGCTGGTTGGCCTGGGAGCGCTTAATGGCGGCCATCAGCGAGTTGGACACGGGGGGGTCGTCGGCGGGCTGCCCGGACGGCACCCGGTCGAGCGAGACGCTGAGGCAGAGCTCGAGGGCCTTGAACTGGAGGCGTGGGGAGTAGGCGGAGTTGCGGGCGCGGGCGCAGGCCTCCCGGAGCGCCGACGACGGGAGGGCCAGGAGGGCGGAGACGGCGTGGAGCGACGTGGTCTGCGCGTGGCCCCGGCGGCGGGCGACGCCCACGGCCTCGTCCAGGGCGTGGGCCGCCTCCGGGGTTAAGCATTGCCTGGCCACACCGACCGGCGTAGGCATCGCCGGCGAGAGCGAGCGAGCGAGCGAGCGCAGCAAAAAAAAAAAAAAAATTCCGGGGGAAAAAAAAGAAATTAAAAGAAAAAAAAAGGAGGAAATTCTAAAGATTTTCCGGGGAAAAACTATATACAAAAAAGAAAAGAAAAACGTGGAAAGGAATGATATGGGAAGGGGAATTCTCGGTATATAATAATCGAGACCGAAAAAATCCAAAAATTTCTTGGCTTTTCCTTCGCAGGGGTGAGAAAGTTTGGGGTTCGCGTCTTTATGGGAAAAAGAAAGAAAGAAAAAGGAGAGAAAAAAAGGGAAAAAAAAGGGGGGAAATTTGGGCATAAATGTGTGTTTGCTGAGGGCGGGTATTAATTATTTATTAGGCGGGGTTGGAGGGAGGGGGGAGAGGGCGAGAAGAAAGGGTGGAGGCCGAGGGGGAAGAGGGAAGGGGAGACGGCTTTTTGGTGATCGTTGAGTGGAGTGCGATGGTGTGATGTGGGCCCCACTCCTCCCCCTTCCCCCGGGTGGGACCCGCCACCGGTCCACATCAGACGGTCAGACACCGTGGAGGATGGTGGATGAGGAGGTCGTCTTGTACGTACACGTGCCGTGACCGACCCATCATTCATAAAAATCCACCGTATTTTCACTAACATTCCAGAGTAAAAAATTGATGGGCCGGATAATCTCGGTGTCCCTTTAAGGCGAGGAAGTACCAAAAAATACCTCGAATTAATACACTCGTGAAAATTTTATTTTTTAATTCTAAAATATTCTAAATTAATATACCTATGTCGAAAAATATATTGATATTTGGTAATCAAAAGCTCATAGACAAAACGCTCAAAGCTTGGGGCATCAAAACACAATAAACCCCGAATATATCATCCATTATTTTCTATTCAAGTCGGTGTACCTATCAACTAGTACGTGATTAAGAGATGGTAAAATTGTCACGGATGTAGTAGTTTTGGATTTTAGTATGAGGTGAATTTGTCATTGGTTTACCGGTTTGAGATTTTCTATGAATATTAACTCATATCAGTATAATATGTAAGGAGATTCTATAGATAAGGAAAATGTTATTTGTGGAATATCGATTAAACAATAATTATAATCCATGCATAATATGGTCCACTTATTTAAAAACCCAATGAATTCTCATACACCCGCTTTGTTTATAGAATTTATACTAGAAAAGTAAGTATGGTCGGCTCGTGAAACGATCGACTTATTTAAATAGCTAGCAAGTTCTTCTCACATCACTTCATAGGCTGAGTGTTCACACAAGCTGTTGCCATCCCCATTGTTATTACTATTCACCCATTTAGCGACTCAACATTGTAAACGACAAAAAAACAAGCTGATGGGATCTCGACAACGTAAATCAATCTAGAACCAATTCGTCAATTGAGAGATCCTCAATCTACCTTTTTATTGGCGTACGATTTTTTGTCCAGGAGACTGCTCTCGAATCGATTGACCATTTAATATAACTTCATATCCTGAGAAGTCTCATTAAATTTATAAGACGAGAACTTCCATCTTTTTTATTCCAGGCAGTAATATTATAATGCATGCTTTCACTTTTTAATTTGAATTATATTGTATTTTATTATTATGATTTTTTTTTTGGGAGAGGAGAAAGAACGGGTGGTGAGTAGAGAGCATAGATTCTACTATATCTCAAGATCTTTCTGTGCAGCACATCATCATCACGCTGCTTTTTCCCTGAGAGAGAATGAGGGGGAGAGGAGGGAGATGCTGCGTCCACTTAACTTTTGAGTGGGCCCACCACTCCCCCTTCTCCCCAATTAGGGGTCGCTGTCTGCTGACGTGTAATTCATCCCGTACCAATACTCCTCCACCTCCACGCAGAATATACGTACACCTGCCGATACGTTTTTTTTTTTTTCAAACACCATGTATTGTATCCGTCTGATGTTATTCACGGCGAATTAGGCAAATCGCGAGAGCCCGGGTCGGGAATTTGTTTCCTTTATTTATTTTGGCTAAGGTGTTGTCGAGAGGAGAAAAGGAATCGGCCGAATCGAGAGGGAACGGGGGAAAGTGGTTTCGGATCTTTAGGCTCGATTTGATTTCGATAGGTGAATATTTTACGATCGAGCAATGCTCGAGCAAAAGGTTTTGGCTTTACGCCTTTGGGAACCCGTAGACTTTCTTTTCGGGAGAAGGAGGGGGAGGGGAAGGTGGGGGGGGGCCAAAAGGAGGAGTGAAAACCTCAAAAAGGCAAATCGAAAAAAGGAGACAAAAGGGTTCCCGAGAATCTTTTAGTCTTTTACCGTGTTTCAAGCCAACGACACCCTCCCTCCGACGAGTCGAGTATTCGGTGCGCTCCGGCTCGCGCGAGCATCGAGAGCGTCCGCCGTCGGATCGCGCGGGTCCCGGCCTCATCGGACGCCTCGCGATATTCGGGCTCACGGGAACCGGGCGCAGCGGAGGGAGACGCTGCCGAGCCGGTAGGACCGGGTTGGCTGAGTCAGCGGACGACGAGTTCACCCGTGGGAACCAATTTTAATCTTTTTGTAAAGGTTGAGAGGGACAAGAGGGGCGGGCGGGCGGGGGAGGAGAGTCGCCCTACACCCACCACCACACACATGTCACTCGTCATCATCGTCATCATCTCTATCACACCACACCACACCACACCACAAAGCCCAGATTGCGACGGCAGTTGGGGAGTCACTCAGCCTCCACACCAGCAAAAAAAAAAAAAAAAATTTCACAGCCCGCGTCTACAACACGACATGCTGATCCGATATCATCTGAACCGACTGGTTTTCGTCCTTGCAATCTGATCGAGTGCCCTCGAGAGATTAAATTACTCGATTAGGCTCATATATCAACATGTCGCGTGATATAATTTTTGCCGTCGTGATCGAGCCGAGAGGCGGTCCCCCTACCAATCAAAGGTTCTCTTTTCCATCGTCCTCTCTCTCTCTCTCTAGAGAAGCTATGAGGGAGGGGACATGCCGAGGGGCGTTAAAAAAGGTAGTGATTTGATGGGTTCTTTTGTTGGTTACCTTCTTTTGTTCACTTTAGCAACCTTTTCAGCTGCTTTTTCCCCTCCGTTCATCCCCAAAAGAATGCCAAACGATTGTCCTCAGACGTTGCCTTTCCCAGTCAAAAAAAAAAAGAAAAAGAATCGATAGTCACGTTGAACCGCCACCGGCCTCCCACCACCTCCACCACCACCACCGCCACCACCGCACGCACACAAAAATTATATTTATTTATTAATAAAAAAAGGAAAAAAAAATTAAAAGAGGTTGACTCACCGAGTCAGAAGGAACTCTCGGCTTTTCGGTGAAATAATGGTATCTATCTGCTGCTAAAAAAAGCCATTAAGGACAGGAGGGGCGGTGTCACCCAGGTTTTGATGCGGGACTTAACTTCGTACGACATCGTCCGGTGGGTCTTTAATTGTCCGTGCGGCTCATGTATTATATACTCCCTCGGAAACACATCTCATGATATCCCGCTAGACAGGCAAATGGTCCACACGGCTCGTATTCTTTCGTCCTTCCGAAATAAGACAGCGTCTCTGTTTGTCTTTACAAATGACTTATCTGCACATGCGAGTGCGTAATCTCGCCCTACCTTGTTATATCTTGCTTTCTTTTTTTTGTTCTTTTGTCGTTTATTCCTACCTAGAATGACCGGTTCAGATCCATACCAGCTCGTTCGAAATTAAAAATCACGATATTTCATAATTTCCGATCGATGAGTTACCGTTTTTTTTTAAATCATTTTTTTTTTGCATGTAGGAAAGTCTGATCAAGCTTCCTCGGAATCGATCGTGAGTAATTGTCGAATCGAGTCGAGTCCGGACCTATTCTAGACTCTTCTTGGCACCCAATTGATGCGGGGCGTCCCAAGTTACCGTGCTAACTCAGAAAAGCAAAGCAAACCTCCCCCAGAAGACCGAGCCAGGACAAGGACGTGAGGCGGAGGGGGCACGTGCGAGGGTCTCCATCCGCACAAGATCACCCCCCTCCTGTTGGCTTTAAGGACTTAGATAAACGTCATGGTGGCACGAGAACAAGGAGGGGGCGAAAAGGAAAGCCTCGAATTGGAAGCGGTTTGGTTCGGTTCGGCTCGGCTCGGCCTCCTCGACGGGAGGATGAGGATCGGCATTGAGGGCGGTCGGTCGCTTTCGAGTCGGGCATTTTCTAGGCCCGTGTCGCTTACCCTCTCGAATGGCTAAAGGGACAAGGGACGCCTTCTCCGAGCACCATAAAAAGTTATGATAGATAGGGTTGGGAAAAGGAGAAGCTTTTGCGATGGTGATGGAGATGGAGATGTGGTGGGGAAAAAACAATAAAAGGGGAAGAATCCGGGGCGCGAGATTTTGCTTTGGGGCTGGGGGGAATCTTCACGCCTATTTGCCACTTGATCGTTGTCCCCTTTCCATCGATTCCTTAGACTACCTTGGCGCGGGTCCAAAAGTAATGTTGCCGTATATTACGACTTTCTTTTTATCAATCTCAATCTCTCTCTCTCTCTCTCTCTCTCTCTCTCTATATATATATACTGTATATGTGAAGCGATATGATAGGAGCGAGGCATCTAAATAAGTGAGCCGTGTTCCACGCTCGACGGGAATTTCAATACGATGTTGCTTGATGAATACAGTTTCTAAAGCTAATCTCTGTATACCTGGCATTGTATAATTATCATAAAACAAAAGACAGGAAAAAAAAAATACCTTGTGGGTTTTAATGGAACTAGGGTTGTTTATAGTTGGGTACATGCAATTTATGTCAAATCGAAAAATGACTCCTAATTGTGGACCGGCGGTCCATTTTTAAAGTCGAGTTTATTTTGATGTCGCTATCGATTGCATTTAGCATGGCCTTAAAAGGAATCCTAATTTGAAAAGTTTATTAAGCTTGTAGATGATAATGTAGTTTTTTTTTTCAGAAATGAATTATTTGAAAAATATTTTCTCAAAAACGGTTGCTTCTATTATTTGAAATAATTAGCCAATGAAAAATATTTTTGTTATTGACAACAATTTATATAATATATTTTTTTCGTTCATTTTCTAAAAGCGATACAAGTGATTGATTTTAGAAAAATATTTTTCAAATTATTCATTTTTATGAAATAAGTGGAGCCGAAATCCGAGGAAGCATTACATAGCCGTATCATATTTTCATGCTTACACTGGCTGAAAATTGGAAAATATAATTTAATAATAATAAAAAAGTTGACAATATTTCTGAAATTATCTAGCGAGCATCGAGAACGCATAATTATCGGCTGGAATGAGGGAATAGATACTCGCTGAAGAACTTGCAAGTAAAATAAAAAAATATAATATAAATTTGTTGAAGGATAAAAATATGCTCTTTTCCATATCCGAGCGTCAAGGCCTCTCTCTCTTTTTTACGATGCACTTTGGGGGAAAAAAGAAAAGAATAAATGAAAGTAAACGAGGGGGGCAAAAAGAGAAAAGAAAAAAGAAAAAAAAGTATGCCCTATAAATGCGAAAATTCCTATTCGGGTCGTTCTCGTCACTTGCGATGCTTCCATATTCTCTACAAAACGAAAATTCGTTCGGTCAATTCTAAATTTATCATACGGTTGTACAGCAAATTCCAAAGGTGATTGGTCGGAAAGATTACGTCGAAACTTCGAACAAAAATTCAAAATTATATTGGCAAAATCAAAAGATTAAAAATTAAATTAATATTTATATAATAAATTTATAATTAATTAAATAATTATTTTCTCTTATATATTCCTCTATAATAATTTGTTCTTCTTCTTCTTTCCTTTTCGGTTGCTTCTTCTTTAGAATCAAATTTTGTTTTTCAGCTTCTAGAGAGGGAATATAGGTGAGATCGGTAAGTGGTCATCGCCATCATGCCTTTGGCATCCACGAACTTCAGGTACGAACGCAACCAAAGTGGTCTTTGGGTTCTTCCTTTTCGGTTTTCATATTTAATTAACGCGTCCGACCCGAGACCGAGTGAAATTTCTATCTTTTCCAATCAAGAAAAAGGTGCGGAAGGTTCCCAAACTTTTTTTTATTGTCAATTTATTCAAACGGGTCTCGGCCCCTGTTTTTTTCTTTGGCGTATGCGATCGGGTCCGGGATAGACTTAACCGACCGTGCTAGAGCTATCATTTCGAATATGACTTTAACTTCCGTATCATCAAGGAGGATAAATCCCCTGAAATTTTGACTGAGGCCGTGTTTCTCATCGTGGGCGCGGGGGTCGCGTGAACCTTTAATGTACTGTTGAGATAAGTCGGTCCGTATTCCGACAAGCGCGCGTGAAGCATCTATCGAGATGGGAACATGGCCACTAATCGAAAAAGGATGCATTAGCTCGTGGTAATCGATGTTTTATGCACATAAGCTTGTGCGCGAGACATGATGCGCGAGACATGATTTCGGAAAGTTCAAAAGCTCGGAGAGCGCATAAAACAAGCGAGAGTCAGATCGAGAAGATCTCCATATCCTAAGGATGATGCTCTTAGAGATAGAGATAGAAAGAGAGAGAGAGAGAGAGATATGATGATTCAATTGGGGAGGAGGGGGGGAATAAGGGGACCATCTCCGATGCCGGATCGCGTCTCTCGTGGAGTCTCCCACGACGAATTTTTTAATTGGAGAGTCACCTTCGTGCGACGATTTCTTTTCAAAGTTCCTCTCACTTTGAAGTTGAAAAATCCACAGCTCTCTCGCATTCCCACATGCATATCTATATATTTTATATTTTTATATCTATAGATATGTATAGATATAGATATAGAGATAAATATAAGAGAAGGGTTGATGGGATTTGACTTCATTCTTTAATGGGCCAACTCTCAAATGCGCATGAACTTTTAGTCAACCTTCTTTCTTTACATTACATTCCATCGCTTATTTTATTTTTATTTTCCATTTTGGCCAAGTGGGTCTTCTTATAGCTCGAGTGATGATATTGGATAATGTTACGTTGTGCCACAAGTGCCTAATTGGACCGTTTTATTAAAATTAAAAAGGGTCGTGGTTCTAAGCGTCTCAATTGGACCATCAGGGGAAGAGATTAGGTAGAAAAATGCCTTTTATAAACACGAGCTCCTCCCGTCGGAATTCGGTACAATGATGATATTAGCTTTTGGGTGGCAAATTATAATGTAACAAAATCTGATGTATTGATATTTGCAGATTCGCGTGCTCTGACAAACGATCGTCGATAATGCTAGTTCGAAAACGACATGGCTGCACGGCTTATGTGCCAATACTTAGGGAACAAGAGGAGCCACCACTATTGTTAAGGCCAAGATGGGATGCTCTTTGGAGGAACGAACATTCGTACGAGAATGCCACTCGATGCCAAGACGTTTGGTCTTTTCACTAACAAAAGATAAAATTCCTCCCAATTCGATGAAAAGGTTGATGGTTGGCCCTCGCCATTGGGGCATAGATGCCAATCCCATAGGCGAAAAAAAGCAACCGAAGAGGATTGGCATTTCATAACTCATTGTTTATTAATGGTTAGGATATCCCCCTAAAAAAATGGAAAATTAGGCAGCAAAACATAATTAAATGGTGATAATGAGGAGGGAAAATGCCAAAAGAGCAAATGGGTCGGTCCATTTATGGGCCAACAGTGTGTCCTAATTAAATCAACCTTAATATTCAGAAAACCGTGTAAAAAAAGGGTCAACTATAAATAAAATAAAAGCCAAGAAGTTGCGGCTTCAATGTGACCGGCTCTCTCTTTCTCTCTCTCTCTCTCTCTCTCTCTCTCTCTCATGTGGCCAAAAGGATATATTCAATATCTCCATCACTCAGCTCTCTGAAAATTGCACCTCACCACCTTGGGTTGCAGACATATATGCTTGTCACCAAAAAGGGTGGTCGGACATGACTTCACTTCTTGCCGTTTACTTTTCGATTTTCTTAAATTAATTAGTAAATTAGTGTCGCTCTAATCCATCCTTTCATGTCTTTTAGTGCTTCGTTGTCGCGTCCGAGGGTATTCGATTATGGTATTCTTGGATTATTAGTTCTTCTTCTCCTCATCGCCCCGACTACGTGTCCCACAAAAACACATTAATGTGGTTGAAAGTAACATGATCTTTAATTGTATTATTAAATATAAACCACGTTGCTTTTTTTTTTTTGGGCTAAAAGTTCTGAACTTTAAAATTCAACGGTGGGATGCTCGAATTTAATGTGTTATTAAAGTGTAAAAATCTCGAGTTTGATTTCTCGCCCTCATTAGCCTTTCGTGAATTTCTCTATCATGTGGTCCTTTCGATGACGATTCCTTCCTCTTCTAGTTTTCTTCTTCGCATGTCTCTCGCCTATCTATATATCGAAAGGAATAATCCTTGAATTTTAGCCAAAGTGCAATGTGAATTCAAAACTGTAGCCTAATGTACAATGTCAATCTTGAATTTTTAATTTGTTAAATGTGGTTCATAGATTTTTGTACATATTTAATTCAGCACATGGATAATATACAAATATTCAATATTATTTTTCAATTAATTTAAGTTTATAGATAATATTGAATATTTTCATATAATTCAATAATTATATTAAATATTTATAAAAACTTCATGGATTATATTGTACATTAAACTAAAATTTAAGGATAATTTGCATCATTTTTCTAAAAATCAAATGTAGGATATGTCTGCTTACGATGAAATACATGGTGATAATCCTCTATCTAAGGAATCCACGTGGATACAATTGTCGCGGCAGTACAAGTGTGAGTAGCTTTCAATGACGGATCAAGCACAAATGAAATTCCCAATCACATGAATTACACTAATAACATTAGAGCTCTGAATTCGAAATAGTTTGAATTTTAAAGGGAGATTGATTCCACCACCGTGTCTTGTCAATATGGACATATAATTAGACCGTTTCTTGTAATTATGTCGACCTCAATTATTGCATTCTCGGAATATGTGCAAGTGGAAACGCCTCAGCATGTACAATCTCTCGCACGATCCAATGCCCTTCTCCATCGCCGTGCTTCTTTTTTCAGGCTATCTCCCTCTAATGCGGAATCACATTCTAAATCTATTCGACGAGGGAGAGGAAAAGCTAAAGGAAGAAGATAAGCAGAGACGGGACTATTAATGCAAATAGAGATTTCCATGAACGGATTCCCAATTGGTGACATGACCCAGAAATTTGACAGGGCCAAAAGAAAGAGTGGGGGAGGAGTGAATAGCCAATGGGACAGAGACAAGACATCAATGGAAGACCCCTTGACATGACACCCCACTTACCAAAAAACCAAGAGCAACCCTAAAGAGAAAAAGCACTCTTTCTAAAGCCGTCTGTAAACTTAGGGAGATGGGTTGTTTGGTGGGAAGATGTATAATCCACCAATGGCCACTCTACACGACTGTGGAGGAATCTCCCCCACCATCACCTTCACTTCCATATTTGGTACGACACTTGTTCGAAGCACTGTCCCTTCTCTTGCCCCCACCTCCCCTTCCCCCCCCCCCCCCCCCCTTCCCCCTTCCCCCTTCATTTCACTTTAGACTTCTATATCAATCACTGTTAGGCAGGGAAATCAACTGATGAAAACTTTCATTCAAACCCCCAACGCACTCTCTTTCTGTCATCATTCATGTGGGTTCGCCCTTGTTGTATGGACTGGAGGGAAGTAATGGAGTCACACCAGGTGTGCATAAGAACCCTCCAAATTCCAATCAAAAGTTCGTGGGCAGCCACTGGTTTTCTATTTTTTTTTTCTTTCCTTGTTTCCATTTTACTCCATGTAATAACATTATCTTGGAGGTTAATCAGTTTGTTGTTGCCACTAGCGCTTGTTAAATCACATCTTCCACCACCGACTCTACCTAAAGATTTCATGTCAAAGTCTATTTAGTGATGCCCTGTTAATCATGCACATATTCTCATCATTATTTATCCTTTGACTCGAAAATTTAATTCTATTTTGAAACTGTGACTGTGTGATGAACCAACCTGGGGATGCTCAGCACAGTTGGACGCATGTTGGTAGAAGAATCACTAATTTAAGGGGGAGTGACCCAACTTCAGATAATCAGAAACCTTTGCTTTGAAGTGAGGAGGTGAAATTAGTTATAATTCTTCCAAGTGGAGAAGTTGCCTTGATAATTCAATAACTCTCTCTCTCTCTCTCTCTCTCTCTCATGTCAGATGCTCTTAATAATTTGGAGTCTTGGGCTCAATTCACATGTGACTTGTCTATTCTTAAACTTCTGAGCACAAGCTTACAACCATTGATAGTGACCATGATATATCACAAGATTTTCCTTTTCTCTGAAAGATCTGGTTCGAAAAAGAAAATAAATGGAGAACTTCTTTGTCTACACATGGGTTGGCCAATATTGAAGAGAGAGAGATGGTGATGATCCTTGAACTGTGGAAAAAGTTGGTCTTTTCCATGGAAAGAAGTCATCATAAAGATGTGGAAAAAGGGGGAAAACAAAAGTTGAAATCTTGCCCATTGGATGGGTAGCTGAGTGGGCTATTCCTTCTTGCCACTTGGATTTTACTATTAATAGAAATTTTATGGTTTTTATTTGTTGTTGGGTTCTGTCCAATTCCCTCTCCCAAGTGGGGAGAACCTGGTTCTTTTGCCTTTTACATTTGCTTTCCTGACTTTGACGAAATATCACTTCCTCTCATTAAAAAAATCGAATGAGCAAAATTCCTGGTGCTGGAAAAGTGGCCACTTTGTGTGTGCTTGTGTGTGCGTGTATGCGTGTATGCCCGTTGATCTTTCGGATGCACTTAAAAGCGTGTGCTTAGTAAAGCATTAGCAAAAGGAAATCAAATGTCAAAAGCCAAGACAATCATTCTCTCCCTTATTTCTAGAGGGCGTATTAGTTGGGCCACCCTAAAGCGTACGGCCTGACTCGTGTCTCTACCTAGACGGACTTATTCATATAAATCAATGTCTGTCGAACGAAGGGCCGTTTCCCTTGACATGCAACACTTCCAGCTATTCTACTGTCTAGGTTTATACATATATATAACGACAAATTTAAGAGAAAATAACCAGAACCTAAGTTAAAATGATAAAAGTAAAACGGACTCCATTAACATTATTTTCATTATCTCTAAATAATACATTATTAAAGAGAAAAGAAGATGCAGTTCCTACACAATGAAATGCTTAATTTGCATGCTCATGAGCATCGCCAATGTTGGGTCTACAAGTTCATGTCGAACTCCTTCTCGAATTGCCACAAAGAAGAAAATGGGAGTCCAAGATGAAAGGATGAATTCTCTGAAAGTAAGGACCCTCTTGTTGAATGTCATCAATTAGGACCTTACAGTCACTTTCGAAAACCACTTACTGGATGTCAAGGAACTGAGCAAATTTGCAGGTGACAAGAAAAGCTGCATCTTCCACTTATACTGGCGAGTTTCACTTTCTCATCTTGTTCATGCTTAAATAACAACTCTCGCCAATAGTGTAATTCTACCTATGGCCCCCATGTTATCGTTCCACGTACCATCTATATTAAACTTTAGCCTTAGATCAGAGGAAGGGAGCCATGAGGGTACCCTTAGTGGGTTCCTCACTTATCTAGATTCCATACCCCTCCATAAGCATGTTAGAAAATTCCATAAATTCTTGTATGACCAGCTTAATCGTTTGAGAAAGATTTGGAATAGTCTAATCATGTAACGTTGTGTTTCAATAACACTGCATTTCTAGTGTAAAAAAATTGCTGCATAAAGGGTGAAGAATTTGCAGTCCAAAAACCATCATCTAAGCTCTCCACCCTGGATTAAGAAAGTGGTGCAACATCTCCTCCGGCGACCTGAAGTTCCAATCCTATGAGCTCTGTCTCCGCAAAATCTGGACTAAGGGGCATGTTGCTGACAATTATACTAATTTTCCTCTGAATTTCCACACATCTGGCAAAAAGCATTCGGAATGTGAAACACTCCATCCGGGTTTGTTCGACAAGGGAGCACATTAGCCGTTGTCCTCCATAACAGGATCTCATGCCGCTCATGAATTCTAACCTTCCCAATTTTGTTTCAAATCATTGAGTTGTTACCATCCTCCAAATGCGAATTTGATATCCATGTAAGCAGAATTAATTGTGAATGCTTAATCATTAGATGGCTGCCAAATCTGTCTGTCAATCCAACTGAAAATCGAAACATGAGTCCGAAAAATGGCTTAGATTGAGATAGGGAAAAACGCTCGATTTACACAATTTACATCCCAAGTTGTTATTTCTGGGATAAACAAAGTTGTCTTTATATCCTTCATCACATTTTTCATTGTTAGTACCTCTGTTGTCGCAGTAGTCGAGCGCTATTCAGAATCCGACTTTTGCGAACGGGATTAAAGTCTTACGTTCATATGGTCTTGGACTGGTCAAAATCGAAACGTGTCTGACTCCTCTTCGTGGACAAATCCAAGTCGAATTTGTCTAAAGTCGCGATGCATGGCACTTGTCCGCTTTGTTGCTGTTCCGTGAAATTTCAAAAGATGCACCACTAGATTGAGGTGCTAATCCATCATCCATCAGACGATATGCACGACAGATTAACCAAAAGCAATTATTAAAAAATTGAGAGTTCATAAAAATAATTATCAACAATGTCTATGTAGCCAGACTTTGTATCTTGTATAATGCCTCACTGTCTCTTTATTTATTTCTGAAATAAAAGATTGGATAAAAATATAGGAAGCCGATGGTCACCATCAAATTATCAAATCCGGCATTTCAATTGTTAACAAAATATGTGGAAGATAAGAATTGAGAAATTTCAATATATTTTGATATATCATAATGAAAAGTACATCGACTTATTTACAGGCTTTACGAGATGACTATTCAAAATATTTACAATATAGGAAATTAATCTAGAGAAAACCCTAATTATCTCTAACATCTACTATGAAAAAAACAAAAAACAAAAAAGCTTTTGTTGATCAGTCGAACAATCAATATGATTGAAGTGATTAGTCTTTTACTAAGATTCTATTAACTCTGAAAGTCTAACTTCTATTACTTGTTTGCTTACGAATTAACTCATATTCATCATATAGCTATCATGTGATTGATAGATGCTCTCTTTTTAATTTCAAATTCAAAATTTGTGTTCAATATTTTCTCTTACTGATTTCTTCCTACATCACAGCAAGGGAAATGATTCTTTGTTTGAGAGTAATCTCCAGGCAATTACCACAAAAGGAAAAAAATAAAATAAACAAGAAGCTTTTCATACCTTTATTTCTTTCTTTTTCAATTCTTCATTATATATGCTTAAAATAATATATTTATCTATCTGATTTATATATTTAGATATAACCTAATTATTGTTCATTTAATTTCCTTGTTCTAATCGAATAAAAAATATAGCTGATTTAGAGATGGATTATTTTCAATTGAAAATTCCTAACCCTAACACAAACAATATTGATTAGAATAGGAGCCAAATTTTATTTCAATTAAAAAATACTTCGATCGTTATAACACTCTCTGAAAAAAAAGAGGGTTTACTTCGCTAAGAATGGGAAGGAAGAAAACGAATCAATATGCTAATTCCTTGTCCTTAGATTTGTTGTCCAACTATTGGAGTCTGCTCCAGTGATTATCCTTTCCACATGAGAAGAGGGAAGTGGAGTTATACAGAGATAGGATAACAATATGAGAGTAAGTTAAGAGTTTGAGTAAAACAGATTAAAAAAAAAATCCACTGTCAATATTAGGAATTAGTATTCTAACTAAAGCAGCGTTTTAAACTGACTCTATGGAACAAGAGATATGATAATCCACAATTAGATTAGTCTCATTAATGAGGAGGAGGCCAAGTAGATAACCATTAGATTCTTCATGACAGCTATTCTTGTGGCTAAGACCAAAGCAATGCCATCAGAAAGGGTTTTGGAAGAGGGAGCAAAATCATTACTCAATAGAAAAAGAAAATATGAAAAGGGTATGCTTCAATAAGAAGAAAATTCTGAAGATTTAGATGGTCCATGTCAAGAAAATTCAGTCTATCCCATGAACTGGACATCTCTCTTCTAGGGTTTTGAGCTTAAATTGGACTAGGGTTCAAAACCAGAAATAAAGGCCTGACCACTCAAAGAAGGCCCTACGAAATTCTTCCTATACTTGCTTGTGATTGAGAGACCTTACAAACTAAATCACGCACCTCAGACTACAAAATTCGCTCTTTAGGGACATTTACAACTGTTTCAAATGTCACTACAATGTTATGTCATCGTGCGAGCAAAACCTTCTATTCGGTCTTACTTAAATTTATGGAGTACCAATTGTAATAACCGGTTATTCAATAAAAAGTTAGTGGGTCACAGGTAATGAATGAGATTGACTTTATTATAGATTAATCCCATTAAAAAAACCTCACATCGGTATCTTGGCGACACTTTCACTTTAGATTAATTTCAGTCTCGCCAAAAATCTCAAGTCGTTACCACTAACCCAAATCTACCCCTGCATTTTGTCTAATATTCCATTAAAATGCATGACTACTGGCACGCGTAGAATTTCGATGTCAAATGTATCATCACATCGCGCCAAATCCATTTTGTAGTTATCTGTTACGTGTGTTGACATGTATGCATTTTGACAGGATGGTGAATGTTATGAAGAGTAGATTTCGAAAAGAGTGAATGAAATTGAACCCTAAAGAGAGGTTGTCTGCAATTATTGAAGAGGCGGTCCAATCCAGGGGCCTTACGGGGGATCCGGGCTTGTCAAACTCGATCTCGTGGACGGTGAAGACTTCCTACAGGGAGCGGGTGCTATTGGAGCCTTGGCCTGTTGTCCGCAATATTGGGCTCGAATAGTCCATGCACGGCTAGACATGTGCCCCATATTATCATGTGCTTTCTTTGGTTAGTTTATGAATAATAATGAGTTGGACTCGGGCTCCATATGTTTTTCTTTGTGCGGTTTCCAAGCCAGGAGTATTTCGCAGAAGTTTCTGGTTCTTCAATTCAATTTTTTGTGACGTGAAAAATTAAATTTGAGTAAATATATCATAGGGTACCTATTTGAGACTTTTAATGGTGTTAACCCTTTTATTACATTGATCTTAAGAGTACTTAAAACAATTATCACGTGAGGATCTAGAATATCTTCAAAATTGTTCGCATGGACAACTTCTTAATTTGATAACGAAAGCTTCCCTGACAAAACTAACCCACCAAGAGCTTACTATATTGATGCTTGCATACTAAATACATGATGCATAAACTTACCGTAATACAAGCCGAGAACAGATTAAACTTAAGAAAGGGGAGTAGAAAAGGAAAATACTTGCCAATCATAAAATCATATCCCAAAATAAACAAATTCTGAAATTCAAATTGAAATTCCTTGTTAGTATTAGAACCTACAAAAGCATGTTACCTAAATTTGGAGCATCCCTAGCTGTGGCACTTTAGATGTGGTCTAACTCATTTAATCTAGAGCCATTCGACACCAGCTAAAAACCGTGGATTGGAAGTAAGACCGACATTGAATCTCATAAAGACTAACATGCATAACTGCCTATAAAGTGTTTTATGTACTCACAATTATTATCATATTCTTCAAATTTTGGGCATAATCCTCTTCCTCATCCTCTGACTCCAATTTGGTGAATCTGCAATTTTGTTGCGATAGATGTATTCTGATGTTCAGTTGGCGACAAAATGTGGTGGTCTCGATTGATAGTTTCGAACACAACTTGACATCGAGTCATGATGCATGTTATTCCTACCTTTTGAGTTCTTCCCTCGGGCTTAAATCCCATAAGGCCATTAGAGGAGGGCTCTACTTGATGTTTGTGGAGTCGACAAGAGTAATGCTTGTACACTAAAATTCACGTGCTAAATCGGTTTATAAAGTGATGTGACAAGTCTGAGACATAAATTTATTCACATTGCTTTATAAATGAATTTCGTATTTTTGTCTTAAAACCTCTCACATTATTCAAACTCTAACATATGATATATATAGACACAATGACACCCACATGCAAGTGCACATCATGGGAGGAACAAAAGGACCTTTTGACAGGGTTGCATGCCCTAGAGCTTTTGCATTGTAATGAAAAGCAACAACATTCAGAGGCAGTCTTTGACTCTTTGCTTCTTCAAGGATGATCTCTTGTCTCCTTCATTCTCTGTCCTAGCTATCTTATTTTTCACTTATGAATCATATCCTACTTTAAGAGGTAAAAATTAATCAATGGTATACTAATATAATTTGATACACCGACGTGTCATCTATTTCACTTTGAAAGCATATAATTGCTCTATATAGAAATGATTGAGAAAAACCCAAATACAAGTATGCGCAAGAGGCATGCTACCTTTAGACCAAAAAAGAGAAAATGATTAGTACAACAGCCATGATTACACTCATGAGCTATATGCCCCACATGTTGGTGCTTGTATTCTTAAACATTAAGGTCAAACTTAATTTAATACCCCGTTTGTCGAAAGGAAAAAAGATACACGAGCGTTTTACTTGTAATAATTGGTTATTTGGTGCTTTTTGCAAAAACACAGCCTAGCTAAATGCGTTTCAAATAATGTCTAACCAATTGAAATCCAGATATTTGCCATAGCGATTCAAAGTTATAACTACAAAGAGTAATAGTATGTTTATTAAGTTTGGGTCATAAAATTTGTATACTAAATAATGTGGCAGATTATTATTGAGTGTTAGAGATACTCTCATTCAACCACCCACTCTTTTCGGTAAATCCATCTTAGTATACGTAGCATTGCTTTGATGACATATACTTCAACTAGTATAGGTCATATCGGAATGAGCAACCCAAGTGTTGGTGTGAGCCAATGGGATGTTGGCTTGGATTAAGTGACATAAGCTGGCAACAATGAATTATATATAATGTCGAAAAATCACATTGCTCTAGTCGTGCTTGTGACATGTTATGATAGTTCACGATTACAATGATACTGTAGTTGGCACATACTCCGTTCAAAAACTCATTTCGCATCACTAAATATGTATAACAATAATATACATTTTCTCGTCCTCAGATCAAATTTGTGCTTAGTTAGTGTCCAAAGTACTTTAGTTTGACTTGCATATATTAGCTATATAGTTGCAACTAGGCTCTAGGCAGATACCTATTTTATTACCGTTTTCTTGCAAAGTGGCTGACAAGCTTTTGGCTCATGAGCTGTTCGAGAGAATCATTTCGCTTGCTCAGTCATCTCCTCGAGGCTGTTTATATTCTGTAGTAGCCTATCATAGATCATTGCACAAACTCAGATGAATAATAAACTATAGCATATAGTTCGAGAGTTAGCCGAGAAAAAGAAAGGTGAGAGCTTTCATACAAATTTTTGGTTGGAAAGTCAAAGTTCTTAATGATGAAAAGTACTTCCCACCCACTAAATATCGGTCCAAAATTTTAACTAACTTGATGTATATATTTCAGCTGTTTAATCATCTATTCAACTTAACCTAATAGTTGACATAATTTTCGAGTGGCGGCGGAGAATTTTCAATTTAAGAACTAGAGGTCATTCATTCGAACGTACTGGTTCCGTGATATGATAAGATGTGAGAAATAACCTTTTAAAAATTCGGGCTAAGGAGCATTTGGTTTCTTCATCACACGGCTATTAGTCACACTAAAACTGAAATTTACCTTGGTGGGATTGGTCTCTAAGTTTTGGAATCTAAAACCTACTCTATAGGCCTCAGAACTAATCGTGGAGCCAACCTTGTTGATCCGGTGAAGTTCCAAGGCCTAGTTGGAAACCGGCCAATTTCTTTTCTTTTCTTGTTTTTTGGTTTCATTTTTTTTACTCTCTGAAAGGACAAATTTTAGTAGAACATTCCCTTATTTACAACCGAGATAAATAACAGTTACAACAAAATAGTAGAGCAACGACAATAACACAGGATACGGGATAAAACTAAAAGGAGAGAATTAGGGTTTCTTGGTCTTTTAGGTTTCTGTCAAAAAGGTTAGGAGTTGCTCCACTAATTTCTGAAGCTTGGGGTTTTCTACACGCAAAGGAGTTGGACGAGAAAATTTTCAGCTTGCGAGATGAACGGGAACCAACGTGTATAAGATGGTTTTAGCTAGGGGTAGGAAAAGGGTCAGAGAGGAAAGAAAGGTTTGTTACGAAAATCTTGGTGGGTCAATTGGCAAGAGGACTGAGATCTTGCACTTCTGGAAAAAATGATTTTTCATGTTCGATTCATAATTGACGCCGTATTATAATAAGGGAGTAATTCCTTGCAATTTCAACATGGATGTTCTTCTTCTGAGTAGACCAGTGAGGTGTGGTGGACTTAGTTTGATGATCGATGATCGCCCCACAAAATAAAATAAAATAAAATAACTATCTTGGAATTAATAAGTTTGTTCAAATTCCAAAATAATTATATTTGTCTCGGTACAAAATTGCAGCATCAATGGAAATAAGATCTATCTCCAACACTTGAAGAAAGGTTTAGTGTCCCATCTATTTCATCTTAGGTAGGTCATTCAATCTAAAAGTTACGTATCCGAAAACCAAAGATGAATCTCCCGTCCCTCAACCACCATTGTTGCCTCCATGTCCCCATCCTACCTCATCCATAAAATCTCTCTTTTGGCGCCCGCTTAAGTCATTGCGCAACCACCTCGGTCAACCTAATAGTTGGTCCTCGACCTCGAGCCTCCGGTCGATCGAGGTTGAAGACCTTTTGGTCAGATACTATGGGCCGAGGTAGCCGGAGGTGTGCCTGAGGGACCGGTTGTGGCGAGCGGCGGCTTAGGTGGCGGCGACATTGAAGCCTTGTTGGCATGAGAAGCATGCGAAATATGGGCTGCATGTTTTGGGTTATGGTCATACAGACCGGTGGGAGTCTCCGGTCCAAGCTGGTGAAAAAGACTAATGTCTAATTTGACAGAAGGAAGCAAGCGAGGAGAGAGATTGGAAAACCTCATCGGCTTTTTTGACTCAACTTGGAAGCAAAATGCCAGACTCAGACCCAGAAAGTTTTCCATAACTGGTCTCTCCATTAATGTTCATAAACTCCAACCCCATCAAACTGATGCTAATCAAAGCAGCAGCAGCAGCAGCAGCATCTCTCTCTCTCTCTCTCTCTCTCTCTTCTAGGCCTATGTCCTCTTTCTGTTGTCTCTCCTCTCTGTCTCCGTGTCTCCGGCAATGAAGGTCGACAACCCCTCGAGCCCCGCCGCCCGCCGACGCCCTTTTAGATGACGAGGCCGCGGCTCTCCGCCTTCGTCTTTGCCGTCGCCGCGGTCGTGCTCTCGGCCACCGCCGCGGCTCATGCCTTGGGCACGGGCTCCACCATTGCCATCAGCTACTCCTCCGATGCTGACGCCACCGTGTGCGGCATCTCCTCCGCCCAACCCAAGCAGAGGATCAGATGCTACTGGCGAGGGCAGGTGGTCGAGTTGAGCCCTTACACCTCCTTCTCCGCCATCTCTGGCGGCGCCAACTCTGTCTGCGGGCTCCGCTCCGGCGGCCACAGCTTCCTCTGCTGGGACAACCTCAACGCCGACAGCTCCGCCCTCGTCCCCAAGAGGATTTACAGCAACAACACTGTTCCGTTGGAGAATATCTCAGTCGGTGATTATCAGATTTGTGCAGAGGTCAACGGTACGAAATCATTCAAATGCTGGAGACGTAACAAGTCATTCCCTTTACCTCCTGAGGATGATGAGTTCGCTTCAATCTCATCTGGGTTTGGGTTTTCTTGCGGGATTTCGCTGAGTTCGAGTCGTGTCCGATGTCGGGGAAGCAATTCAATCGCAAAGGATATAGAAAACGGATTCGGAACTATGCCGATGTCGAGCGTCGTAGCCGGCGGTTCTCACGTTTGTGGATTGAACGCGACTGGGTTCGTGGTCTGCAAAGGAAGCAATGAAGCTGGGCAATTAGATGTTCCCTTCAATTCAGCGATGGAGTACTCGCTCTTGTCTCTAGGTGCTCATCACAGCTGCGCAATCCGGAGGCTGAACAGCACCGTGATCTGCTGGGGAGGCAAAGGGCGATTCTTTACGGAGGAAACCGAGGGAACTTACTTCGAAGCGATCGCTTCCGGTGCGAATTTCACTTGCGGATTGACGACGAGCAATCTCTCGATAATGTGTTGGGGTCCGGGATGGAACAATGGATCAGGTCCTGAGCCGATTCCATTGACAGGGATTTTGCCAGGACCCTGCGTTCAATCCTGTGATTGTGGCATACACACTCTGTCTCAGGGTCTCTGTCATGGTTCCGGTGTTATTTGCAAGCCTTGCCAGTTCGACTTCTTGTTGCCCGCACCCCTGCCACCGCCGCCGCCTCAGCCGCCACGGGTCCCTCCTACCTCTTCTCCATCGCAAGGCTTGAAGACTGGCCTATTGGCATTCGCGGTAGTCGGCTCCGTTGGGGCCTTTTCGGGCCTGTGCATGGCTATATACTTGTTATATACAGGGGCGTGTTTCGGGCACAAGAAGGTACACAACTCGGTGCAGCCGACAATCACGAGGGCGAATTCGAACAATGCGATGAACTCGAACAGCGGCAATCTCTTGAGATCGTCAACCTTCCGGCGCCAGAGCTCGAGAGTGATGAGCCGGCAGAGGAGTGGGACCTCCTCTAAGCATGCCGACAGGGCTGAGGAATTCTCGCTCGCCGACCTTGCCGATGCCACCGACTTCTTCTCCCTGGAGAGCAAGATCGGCGCGGGGAGCTTTGGGGTCGTCTACCGGGGCAAATTGCCCGATGGCCGAGAGGTCGCAATCAAGCGATGCGAGACCGGGTCGAAGGCGAAGAAATTTCAGGAGAAAGAGAGCGCGTTCGATTCGGAGCTAGCGTTCCTGTCGAGGCTCCATCACAAGCACCTGGTGGGGCTAGTTGGGTACTGCGTGGAGAAGGACGAGAGGCTGCTGGTCTACGAGTACATGAAAAATGGAGCTCTCTACGATCACTTGCACGACAAGAACAACGTGGAGATATCGAGCAGCGTCCTGAATTCGTGGAAGATGAGGATCAAGATCGCGCTCGACGCGGCGAGAGGCATCGAGTATCTGCACAGCTACGCAGTCCCTCCGATCATTCACAGAGACATCAAATCGTCGAACATATTGCTCGACTCGAATTGGACCGCTCGGGTCTCCGACTTCGGCCTGTCTCTGATGGATCATCATCATCACCGGCAGCAACAGCACGAGTCGGACTGCGACCAGAGACCGATGAAGGCGGCCGGGACCATCGGGTACATCGACCCGGAGTACTACGGGCTGAACGTGCTCACGGCGAAGAGCGACGTGTACGGGCTCGGGGTGGTGCTGCTGGAGCTGCTGACGGGGAAGAAGGCCATCTTCAAGGACGGGGAGGGGGAGGGGGCGGCGCCGGTGAGCGTGGTGGACTACGCCCTGCCGGCGATAACGGCCGGGGAGGTGGCGAGGGTGCTGGACGGCAGGGTGGCGCCGCCGGAGATGGAGGAGGCGGAGGCGGTGGAGCTGGTGGCGTACACGGCGATGCACTGCGTGAACCTGGAAGGGAAGGACCGGCCGACGATGAGCGACATAGTGGCGAACCTGGAGCGAGCTCTGAGCCTGTGCGAGGGGGATGGCCATGGAAGCATCTCCAGCGGCGGAATCTCCATTGTTTCGGAATGAAGGGTGAACAGAGGAGAAGAAAGACGGAGAGTCAAATTCAAAATTCCATTATTTTTCCCAGAAATCTCTGCCTAACTTAATCGTTTTTCTTTTTTTTTGCCTAATTTATTTCGCTGTAAACTTGCAATTTTCTCTTGCCTTCTAACATTTTGTAAATAGCTCCTTTTCTTCTTCTTTTTTCCCTAACGGTGGATTTTTGGGAAAATTTTCATCTAGGCAAAGGCCGCAGTTTTATTTTCATTTTCTTTGTTGTTTCCCAAAATCGTTTTCCGTCTTTATGATTTTCATGTTGATGACTGAGAAACTTCTTATGACTTTGCTGATTACTATGTTTTGTTTTTCTTGTTTTAAAAATAATTAATGGAATTATTAACTCGCGTGTTAATACAAGACTGGCTAATTCAATGGTAGAGATGAGTTGATCTATCGAATCTATGTATCTTAGATTACTTTCAAGGATTGTGACGGTCTATTTTGTACCTAGTGAAACATGGTCCACGGTCGTGTCCAGCGTTTTTATTCCACGTCAGCCTATTTGCGTGCATGGTGGGCAACTTCGCTAAGAGAGAGAGAGAGAGAGAGAGAGAGAGAGTGAGCTTTATTTATTTGCGTGCTGGATAAGTTTGAAATCTGGAAAAAGCAGTCAACTGAAGAAGGCCCTTTGTACTGACAAAATTAATAAATAAATAAAGCCCTTTGCCATGTCGACACGTGGAGGCTCATGGTCTATGGAAGTCACGTAGGATTCATACAGGAGGCTTGGCATCCCCTACTATATACACATGCATTTATATAATACTTTCACTATGTCCTCTATCGATAACGATTTATATCTACATATTTTCATTGATAGTGAAAATATTTTTCATTTATTTCATTTTTGAAATCGATATAATCAATCATTTTTAGGAAAATATTATCGAAATTATTCATTTTTTGCGAAACAAATATAATCTTAATTATTTTCCACTTCTTTGGTATTTTCTTATTAGGGCTATCATCACAAATACAAACCCATATCCTTTGATAATTACATGAGATACTTTCATGGATGGATGGTAAATATTATAACATCCGAAATTTGTAAATTGTACCATAGTGATACTAGACAACAAGTCATGTCGAGATGGAAGATGTTTTAACCCAAAGGAGGTAGAAAGGTATGGGCAAAAGAGGAGCAAAAAGGATGGAGGAGGGACAAAGGAGGGAGATTGCCTATAATGATCTCAAACACTTAACCATTCAATCCACCAAAGAACTTATCTATATATAGGGGATTAATTACTCCTCACGATGACAACATCATGCAAATTATATAACAAAGAGGGATTAATTATGGGCGGTGGTGGTGATAAAGTGGGCCTCCCGGTGGCCGGCGACTCCCCACCAAATTTTTTCGTTCTCATTCACGGTGCTCTCCTATAAATGATTTCGTTTGGTGGAAAAGAAAATGATTTTTCGTTTTCCTTTGTAAAACGATAGACGAAGAAAAGGAAATTGACTCGACCAGTGCTCTCGATGCCACATCAAATCGAAGCCAAAAAAGTCGTTTTCTAATGTAAGGTTCCTATGCATGTACCGAAATCTAGGGCTTAGAATATCCATCCTGAAGAAGCAAGCTCCAAGCTGGGATTGGGTAAACATTAAACAAATGATCATTATTGTCTAGATAAGGCTTCGGGAAGAAGAAAGAGGGGTTCTTACATCATCTTTTGAGTTTCTGAGTCCACTCCCCTACGCATTCAAACTGCGTCCTTTTCCCCCCGCAAAAAGCGATCGGACCAAAGAAAGAAGAACGCACGACATCAACGTTGAACCAAAGCTCACGGCGTCAACCCTAGTGCTCACTTTCTTATGGCGTCGCTGTCACATCAACTTTCTATGCGCTTTAGGAAGGAACGTGAAGGGGAAGGCTCGCATGAGAAGACCAAAGACCACCTCGTGGGGATTGGTCGTGCGGTACCGGACAAAACGGCTTTCGGGCTTGAACTTGGCGTGCTTGCTTCACCTTGCTCCGAACAGGTCTTGCCTAATCGTTGGCGCCGTCTGTATTAAGGTACGCTACAGAGGAAGATCTTCGAGACTTGCTTTCAAGAGAAAAAGGAATGAATTTAGTTTGGCTGGCCCAAGATAAAGACGTCACAAGAGTTTGCAATTCAGAGAGTATAGATTCACTGTAAATTATCGCTGGTTTACCGAAGGAAACAGTCACAAGCGCCATCAGATGACAGAGACTGAGACCAAAGAAGACCATGGACAGTAAGCTATCCGGACGTCTTGAAATTTTAGGATTTGGAACGAGCGCAACATGCGCCCTATTTAGATCGACTGCAGCCACAAGATTTGTAGGCAGTTTCAGGCCATAACGCTAAGTTCGGTCGTAGTGAAAATTTCAAGTGACTTGGACTAGACCTCACAAAAAGGTGCGCAAATCCTCACATGTTCAATTGAGGAGCTAGAAATTGTTTTACCGACCAACTTTGTACTGAAGTGAGAATTTGGCTGCAGATGGAGGAAATGCTTACACTCTTTAACATCTCTAGTTCTCCAGAAGCAATGGGAGGAAGTGGCCAACTTCAAGCTATCATACAAAGTCAATCAATATGTCCATCATACTAAGTCCATGGAAACAGAACAGAGAAAGTTATGTATTGTGATATTTCATTAAGCTGAAAAAAGATGTTCAAGCTCCGCGTGATGAACCTCTTCCCCAATAGAAAAATGCAGGCTAAATAACTAAAGATCTTTCTTTAGAAACATAGAGATAACGGAAGCTTCTGGCCAGCCCCAGCGAATGAGTGATGACTAGTTTTAGTGCAGCAGCAGGAGAAAACATCACATAGTAAGAAGAATATATAGTCACTCTAGGGAAAATGACACAGAAACAAAATTCGTAAATACGTTTCATTGCCTCTGATAAACTTGTACAACTTGCACAAGTAACTCAGATAAAAAAATTACATAAGAAGCAAAATAAATAAATAAAGAATAGGAAGAAAAATCCCCACTTCATATCAAAGGCATGTGCAAACAGGCTTTAGAGAAATTAAAGGACTAAAAAAACAAACAGTTTGAATAGCAATACATAAAATTACTTTGCAGCATCCTCACCCCACAAAAAAGGAAGAATCTAATTTACACAGGCGAACACCATAAGTTATATTGCTCCCCTGACAAAATCCAGTTTTGCGGAGGCACTGAGATTGGCAAAGTTCTTTACCATTATTTTAATAGACAAGCTCCATTACTCAATGGCCGACATGGTGTTGCTGCTACATAAAACTTGTCTATTCTTACATACCTAAACAAGGGTAAGTTGGAGTTTTGGCCGGTTGGGCTGAGGCTCCACGACCTCCATGTGAATGTTCACCTTCTGCAAGACTCCATAATTAATGCTTCCATCCATCTTTTTTATCTTCTGCTGCTGTTCATCAACAAACCATTCCCCGCCTCCCTTCTCACTTCTCTCTGTCAAATATACAGGTCCTTCGATCCCGAATCTGCAAGATTGAGTGACCAATTAGTTATGCAGAAGATGTAAGTATCATACGTGCAGAGAGCAGATCCTTCCAGACATATATATTACAAAAGCCATGTTCTTTCTGCACTTGCCCACAATGAGTAAGAGTTAGCATCATATATTCTATTCGGTGAAGCAAATTTTAACAACCATCACCATCAAGGCTTCTTTTAGCAACACAATCACTATGGAAAGAATGTCATAGAGACAGTTGCCAACCCAATCATGGCTGCATACATGAAGGCACATCTGAACTAACGCCATTGGTAAAACTCCAAAGATTTCTCTAAAATCTATGTGGAAATTGTTGAACCACCATCAAGTGATGGTTCAAATATTTAATGTTCAGACACTCGTCTGCACAAGTAAGCTGGAATTTTGCCTAAATTAAAGAGTGAAAATTGATTATAGATGAGGAAACAATGAGAACCCAAAGAGGTGCAAACACAAGCCTTCTGGAGTTATCAAGTGGGAATGGCAACACTATTCTAGAAATTTGAGGAGTATTTGATTGAGACTGCTTAATATTTACAATTTAGAGTTCACGTTTCTAGAGATCAGACTTTTTCTGCTCTCTCTCTGACGAGAAAAGAATTTCTCACCAGCCAACTTTCAAAGGAAGAAAGTGCCTGTTTTTCTTATTGATGGAAAGATAGTAGCTAGAAAAACTATCAATTTGCTTGCTAGGCCATAACTTTAAAGATGCAGTCAATAGGCTCCAAAGTCTTTCAGCTGAATGGTCAAATTTCCTATCTTCCACCAAGATGTGTCTCTTGCCAATTTGGCACTTAACCTATAGACTGAATTGGGCAACGCATCCATTCTTCTTTCGCATATTAAGTCTTAACTTTTCTTTCCATTTGACACTTTGTTACTTTATGTTGTTCTTGTCAGGAGAGCCCCTTGGGGAAATGCTGAACCGTTTGGTTCAATTTTGAAGCTGGCTTTCAGCTTTCAAAATGCTGAAGGCTAATATTAATTTTTCCCTTCCAAAACTATCCTCACTAATTCTTCATATTTCCGATTTTACCCCTGGTTCTTTTCTTTTTTTTTTTATCGAGAAAGGGGCAGCCCTTCGCCGGTGAGCCAGATCTGGCACCGGCAGCTGTCGGCTGAGGTCGCCCGACCTTGGGCGAGGGTCGCTCGACCCAGGCGTGCCTCGACCTAGGCGGCTGCCGCTTGGGTCTCGCGGCCTCAGGCGGCCCTCGCTTGGGTCTCGCGAGGGTCGCGCAACGGTGGCCGCTTGGGTCACGGTGTGCCTGGGTCGAGTGACCCTCGCCGAGGGTCGCCTAAGGTCAGGCGACCTCTGGCGGCCCTTGGCTAGGTAGCACGACCCTCGCCAGAGGTCCCCCGACCTCGGCGACCTCGGGCGACGGTGGCTGTAACCCTTGCCGGACCAGCGAAGGGTTTAATCCAATTTTCCAAAAATATATATATATATATCCCCATGCACATTCAACTCAAAGTCCATTTGCAAATTTTTTTTACCAAACACAATTGCATTTACCCAAGTAGCTTTGGGCTTTCAACATTTGCATTGGACTCAAAGCCCCTTGTAAATACTGAACCAAACGCAGCCTTTGAATGTCATAATCAATAAAAGTCTTAATCCCTATCGATGGGTTACCTGTTGGATATATGAAAGAAACTTAACAAAGAAAGAAAGCATAAACAAAATCAAGGAAAAAGTCACTTACTTGGGTACAAAAACGATAAAGCCGTTGGATCTAATCTTGACAATTCTAGCTTCGGTGTCAGTGGGCCTGCAGTACATAATAGTGTTTTCATTGGCCAGTCTAATCAATGCGTCCTCGGGTGTGCTCAATTGCTTGCAGGCAACCAAGCATAAGTGCAAGAGACAGAGAAAGAGAAAGAGAAAAGTACCGCTTCCTGAAGTAGATGAGTGTATGGAGCTCCACTGAGGCTCTGCTAGCCATCTGAGCGTTTCTATGTCGATAATTCAGATCTGGAAAAATAATATTGGAAAAGAAAATGAAGTCAGTAAATTTGGAAGCAGAGAGAGAGAGAGAGAGAGAGAGAGAGAGAGAGAGAGAGAGAGAGAGAGAGAGAGAGAGAGGATATTAATTAAGTAAAAGAAGATCAATTGAGTAATTGAAACACCCCCCCCAAAAAAAAAAAAAAAAAAAACCGAGGTTCTTCTCACCAATAGAGCAGTCCAACCATGTAACTATGTGGCTGAATGTTGACCAACAATAAAGTATATGACCATACCACTAATACAAGGATGTTCAAAGCTAGAAAGAGAGGAAATGAAACAGAACAGTAAAAAGCTTAGTTGGATCATTCTTGTCTTACTGTCAGCAATACTCGTTAACTGGGGTCTGTCTTGAAATATGGCTGGAAGCTTGTAAATTCCTAATGATGCAGCAAGCAACCTGTGCACAATGACATCTGCAAAGTAGTTTAGTTCCAAAATCAGCATGTACCATCTCATTTATCACAAAGAGAAGCATCAAAAGAACTGCTTCCTTACCAGCATATCGCCTGATAGGTGAAGTAAAATGAGTATATAATAGGGCAGCCAGTCCATAATGTTGGTATTCTGGCGGAGTCAAGTCTCCACTACAGAAATATACTGCCTGTATGATAAACAAAGAAAAAAAGATCATACCTAACAAGAGCATTAAAAAAGAAGAAGAAATTTTCAGGGTTACTACATTCAATTAAAATACCTGTGTCATGCATCTAGTTGCGAGTATTCGTATCAATTTGTTAAAATATGGATCTTCTCCCTGTAGATTTTTATTGACATTAAGAGAGTGAGACATAGCATGGTAAGATGAGGAGTAAAAACAAGCTGGACCAATCCTGAGGCAAACCATCTAGAACTGTCAGCTTATACAAGTGAACGAATTATATCTGCAAGGCATCTAGAGAAAAGAAATCCACTTGAGGCGAGCCAAATTAGAGATGGTTGACATCCATATCTCACACAAACAGAAGGTTCATGGATTTCATCAGCTGAAAAAGCAATGATAAAGCAAAAGTATTGAAAACTCACCACTGCACGGTCAAGCGAATCAGCCAGTGCTTTTGATGAAGAGACGTCCAACTCAAGACCAACAGAAGCAGCTGTACGCAGCAAGGGTTCTAGCATCTCTTTTGTCGGTGTAGGATGCCGCCTTTGAAAGCAATCAACCACAGATATTTATTATATAGCTAGGAAACCCCCACAAATGGAAATTAATCTGAGAGATACTATCAAAGACGAGGAAAAAAATACAAGTGGTGATGTTCAATTGCATTGATACACAATCTCAGATCCACCATAAGAAAACACTTGTAGCTTTCCCTCTAATCATAGGGTAACTAGTAGATCTAGTAACTTCATGGGAATCGGGCTTCTTTCACTGCAAGTTAAAATATAATGGGGGCATGGCATAATAAGACTTTTACCCATGTAAGTACTAGAGTTTATACTTAAACCACCACATTGTTTGAAATTATGAAGCCACTTGCAAGGTTGTTGGACTCTTAAAAGAAACAAAATCACTCACATAACCCCTAGTAAATTGACAAAGGACTAAAAGTAGGACCCTTCAAGAACTGAAGTACAGAGGATGAGGCTCCATTTTTTGTCATCATTTCAAGACATTTATACTCCAGAAAGCTTTAATAATAACTGCGCACTGAGCGATGCACTGGTGTCACTTACAGGCTGGAAATTGGAAAGGATGGCAATGAAAATAAAACAATGCCACCCAAGATGACAGCAAAAGGCGGGAAATCTAGGAGAGCTAATCCCAGATTAACATGACAGAAAACACCAGCTTACCTCAACAGAGAACATAGAGGATAGTGTTTAAGGATTTTTTCAGCAACTGAAACATTGGCAGCAAGCATGAACTCCTCCACCATTTGGTTTGCTTCTCGAATCTGATACATGCCTGAAGATTTGCAGGTGGGGGCAAATGCAGTTAGTTATAAAATGACTACAACAACTCTATGCTGGCTGTTAGCAAAAGTAACCAACACCTCCACTTTCAAGGGTAATAATCAAGTATTATCTAATTCATCCTGTAATATAGTGACTGAAGATGACCACACTGGAATTTGGCAGTAAAACAAGCTTCAACGGTTTGAAGATGACAATTTTTTCCCTTTTAATAGCAAGGAAGCCTATTGGTAGTAAACCTCCTTTGGCATTCTATATAGATGCAAAATCAGAACCATTCAAATGATTTCAGTTTTGGAATTTTTGGTTTAATACACTTATATTCAAGCCATGTTTCACCACTGCTTGCAGCCTAGTGTAATAACAGAACATAAATGGTCATCTGTTCTAAAATTTAATGAGCGATAGCGAATAGAGGATACAACTAAAAAAAATTATTTTTCAACTAAAGAAACTGTCATCTATCTTTAAAGTTTAAACGACATACCAATATCAAGAGGGTCATGAGTCTCGGTGTCAATTTGAAATTTGACCTCGGCAGAAGCAAGTGTTAAGGCTCCTCTCTCAATACGCCTGTGCCTCATAATCTACATCATGAGTATAACACACTGTTTAGAGAGTCAGTTTCCCCAATAAACAAGCAAACCAGGTTTAGAATGTATGCACACCTTTGCCAATGTATTCATATTTCTCAAATCTGTAGTTAAGGGATCCGCCAACCGACTACAAAACAAGAGAGAGTGAGTAATCCATCAATTACCTGAACAAACTCCATGCAGTATACTAGACATTACCATGAAAGGCTCACCAGCAAGAATAGGAAATGCTGAATAATGCTAACGTGAAAATTTGTTAAACAAAGGATAAGTCATGTGGAAATAGCATGTTGTTTAATTAGCAAAAGCACCAAAAGATGAAAGGGAATTTAAAAAAAAGAAGAAGGATTGATATCTCTCATAGGGAATTTAAAAAAAAGAAGAAGGATTGATATCTCTCATGGTTCGGCTGAAGTTTGAGTTCCCAATCTAAGCATTTCATACGCCATACGTGACTGCCAATACCATATCGCCGTCCATGGCTACCACAAGTAAGTTTGAACACTCTCTTTTGGCAATAGCAGACTTGTTTACTAGGTGAGAATATGATCAAACAGGATGGGACCTACAAATTATATTGACAATTTCTTTCCGCTAGTGTCACACAATTATACTAAACTTTTATGGCCATGTTAGCTTTTCCCAATCTTAGAGAGTTCATATAGTCACATGTGGAATGAACAGTTGATAAAATCACACCACTTTTATTTTCTACTACAGCTTCATCACCAACCACCTTTTTCTCCCCCAACTGGAACAATGATGAATAAACCAACAGGACCGCAGAGCACCAGTGTATTTCCGGCAAAACTCTTTGCAACCAAGCTTGGAAATATAAGATGTAAAAGAGTTAAAAAATTTTCAGGTATTTCAGCGTTGATACCATGCCAGAGATAAGAAGTGAAAAAAAAAAATTAGTATGGACTAAGTTTTTCGAAAGACGATAATATCAGAACAAGTTTAGTACATTGTGTGAGAGGTTACACACTGGAAAAGAGCTCATATGAATGGAGGAAGAGCCTACTCAACATTTAAGTGATTACCTGTCATCCATCCTTGCCTGAGCTTCAATATAAGACAGAGCTGCACATGATTTGATAATACTTTTTGTATATCGTGTGGATATTATCTCTGCTTCAGGTGTCATTTCCTGAAAATGGGCAGTAAACAAGATTGTTCTCCTTTCATGGGAAGATCAATCAATATATTTGCATACACAGGGCTGACAATTCATGATTAGTCAGCACATGAGCTATCATTTGGTGTAGTCTGGTGATGGAGGCTAAGGGACATGCAGTTTTCTTTACCAAAAAGAGCTCAGTGAATGACAAAGAAGATAGAACAAGAACATACCCAGATAACAGAAAAAGCCAGTCTCTCCACATCTGCCCGAAGTGAACATATATCTGCAACATAAATTCACACATTACATTTGATCCAGTAAGGACTATGGATTAACCACAATCAGTTTTTTCTTTGATGTCAAAGAGACGATTGTACAGCTCTAAATAATGTACCTTCTGTCAAAGGCTTTGGTAGCATATCAATGCGACGCTCAACAAGGTAAACAGATGTGCCCCTTTGCGCAGCCTCATCATCAAGTGGTGTGGAAGGGTGCACAAAGTTTGTCACATCAGCAATATCTAGGTGACAAACATTAAAGAAAAATTCCTGGCTAAGTCTTCAAAAGCCAAAAATTCAACTTGTTGAAACTGTTGGCCCTGAAAGCCAAATCACCTGGGTGTGGAACAAAATTGACTTGGACCCAATCAACATGAAGTCAAAATGAACCATGCTTGAAAAATTGATAGCCTAATTAAAGCTTCTAAATCAAGTGACTGAGAGTTTGTTGGAGATTTGGAGCCGAAGAATCATCAAATTCAGAAATCTGAGGGGAGAATATTTGCAGAAACAAAAGGCATAGGAATGATCTCTACCCAGCTCAAGGAAGGACCAAAAGAGGAAATTTAGAAGGACACAAGCGACTAAAAGTAACTTGGCCCAATAAAGGCTCGCTCACTAGAATCAGCAAAACATTCCTGCTAGACAATGCCATGGCAAGAAAGAAATGTTAAAGGATTCGGTAAAAAGAAAGGCATCCTTATCAAAGCAGGACCACCTCAGAAGATGGTGCTACTTACTACAAATTGAAAGAAAAAACTGATAAATACTCATTGAATGTGCTTGATAACAAACAGGGTGCAGCAGAGAAGTCGTTCTTGGAACATAAACTCAGAGGATAAGTAGAAGTTCCATAAGCAGCTAGTCAATTAAAGAAAATAAAAATCCACACAAGGAACGGGATGAAACAGAACTGAAAGATGAGGTTCTGTATCCATTAATTCAAGTATTCTGACATGACATCAACTTCAACTTCTGTTTACCTGATTACAGGCCATGAACTTCCCATGCAAACGACTCTAGAAAAACCATTATGGCAGGATCAATCTTAAATCACAACCATGTTAAATCTAAATATGAGGCCCCGTGGAAGCCCAACTCTAAGGATACGAACTCCAACTTCAAAATTTCCATTGGAAAGGGGGGTGCAGTGCAGCGCGTCATCAATATCCTTGCATCCTGCCCAATGCAGAAGCATACATTAAACATTAAAGAGTAGAAATGTCAAAAGGGGGAAAAGATTTGGAAAATAGCAATACCTGGAGGATCCACACTGAAGACTCGCAAATGCCGTAAATCTTGCCTGATAGGATTTGCCAAATCTTCTGAGGAGACTGTCCATGGTAATGGAGGCAAACATGCCAATACTTGAGAAGAAAATGGCCTTGCATCAATGTCATTCTCAATCAATACAACCTACACACATTGAAGAAAGAAAATGTTATATTCCATCTCACTTTCTGTTGAGCAAAGAGACAAGGGTTAATATTGCGACAAACCCTATACCGGTACACCTGTGACAAATTTACCCCAAATGACCATAAAAATCCCAAAACTGGTACACTTGTGACAAATTTAGTCCCAAACTAATTTTTTGACTACCAAAAACCCTAAATTGGCACATTTGTAACAAATATACCCTTTGTTAAATTTGGTCAATGCCACAAAAACCACAAAACTAGTACAACTATGACATACGGAAAGTAAAATCCCAAATTGGTACACTAATCAATTATCGCGTATCATCCAACTCAGCAATTTGACAGTGAAATTAACGAAAACTAACAGAGGGTAAATTTGTCAAAGGTGTATCGGTTTGGGGTTTTTCGTGGTCAAAAAATTACTTTGGGGTAAACTTGTCACAGTGTACCAGTTTAGGATTTTTTGTGGTATTAACCCAAAGGACAAACCCTTTTTTAAAAAAAAAATCAGTACACAGAACGTGAAAATTTCGATCACTCTCCACAAATTTCTTGTCCATGAAACCAAACACAACTAAAAGGACACAAAACCAGAAACAAGCATGAAAAAATAACAAAAACACATCATCAAGTACCTCGCTTTCTGTATCTCTATCACCTATTTCTCCAATTGTACGAACATAATGCCCAGAAGGATAGCGTGAAAGACGGTCCCAGGAGTCCACAGTCACGACAATTCTCTTGTTTAGAAGGTTCCCAAGCTGTCGAGTTTGGATGCGAATTTTTGGAATTCTCCTGTCCTTAGAAACAAATAGTGCATGTGCAACACCCCCAGCTCCTGCCGGCATGGGCATAGGCTCCAAAGATCCACAATAACTGCTCAAAATGAGTTAAGCAAATACTAGGAAATAGGTACATTACAGAGAGAACCAAAATATTGGAACAGCCATTTTTCAGCATACAATTGGAAGTTAGTTCCATAAACTAAGTAGTGAGATTCATTTGCACCCAAAAGAATGAACTTCACGAGAACTATAAAGCAAAAATCAGGGCGATAATTCATTTAGATGCTTCCATTTAGCAGGGTAAATCAAGTGCAGATAGGTCCACACACTTACTCAGAAAGACAGCGAACTACAATGTCATTAAATCACGAAAGCTAATTTATCAGCATATACAAGGTACTCACACTACCCATTTATTTAAAGACAGTCCAGACATCAAACAGTGATGGTCAACTGAATGGCAGAATGCATGCCGCACTATATGGAATGAGATACTAATGACGCAAACATGCATTCCATAGTCCAACCACCAAGTTTGAGTTAACAGATACATCAACAAAAGAGTAGCTACTCCTGTAAACAAATAATAGAGTTACACCATAAGAATCCACTTACGAATGCCAGTTCCTCTTTATGATACCAACAACCCGGCCAGATGGGCGAGATGGAGGTGGAACAGCAGCTCCCTGCACCAGATTTGTAGTCCTAGGAGCGTCATCTGCACTGCCTGGGACCAGATGGACTCCTTCCTCTTCATCCTCTGTATTAAATAAAAATAATGATAATATAAGCAGAATCTTAGGATCCAAAAGAGTTCCTGGTTGAAAGCTGAGTGAAAGGAAAAAGCAAACATATTCCTTAAAGAAGGCAACATGTAAGATACCATACCTTCGTCTGCTAATGATAAAGAATTTTCCTCATGCCACTGATCTTGAGGCAGGAGTTCCACTGCCACAATATCACCATCAAAAGCTCGATTCATATTTCCACGCCCATAAATAATGATTTCATCACCAATACTTTCACTTCCAACATATGCTTCGAAAGGATTGTATCGATTAACACGAAGCTTCCCTTGGTGATATATTCCTCGATGCAACCCAGAAGTAATTTCAGATAGGGGCTTGTGCTGCATAAACGAAAAATGCTAAGAACAGCAGTATATTGTATCTTCAGCCCATTCAAACCTAGCAATAGCTTACAACAATTTATTAGACTGGATGACCTCAAGGCATACCTCAGCATATAAAACTTTCCTCTTTGATGGTCTTAAATCTTCAACTTCTTCCATCTCTGCATCCTCCGATGCAGGACGCACAAGCAAATCTAGCAGATCCTGGCGGTCCAGTGATTTCACATATGCTTCAACTGCATCACCGCAATTAAACATAGGTTAAGGTTACAAAAAGGCAGCACATTCACAATGCATACTCACAAGACATATCACAAAACATTACTTATAGTTATAAAGATCTACATACAAGCCATGTCTATGATGGGGTGCACAAAGAGTTAATAGTTACAATTGTCCCTGAAACTTAGAAAAGCATATAGGGTAAGGAATTAAATGAGGAGAAACTAAAAAAGTAATACATACTGGTCTCTGCTGGAATGCCCTCTTCTGTAGCTTTCCTCTTATTGTCCCTGTCATTGGTTATAAGCAGAACCTGAGCAGCGCCACCAAGATGACTCTGATACCACTGAGCCGCCACACGTATAGCTGAATTAGAAGTTCTTGAGTGTAAGTTGGAAATTATGCAAATAGATGTGTCTTGTGAAACACTAAAATAATAACTACTCAATGGCATTGTGCACATTGAACAGGCAATTGAGCAGTAACTGTCAAAAGACTGTAGAAAAAATTCAAAAGAGTAACAGTGCAAGAAGATCAGACCTCTATCATTCCTGTCATTTTTACTTTCACCGGCCATGTCCTGGACGAATGTATCCCTGCATAAATATTAGCCGATATGCTTAATTGGAATAGCTGTAACATATACAATACATAAGAAGCAAAAATCAACCATAGCGAAAACTACCAACCACATAGGATTGTAGAATGAGTTCCCAACCAATGACACTTCCACACCAATAACCTAGGAACATGTAAGAAATGAAACAGGTATATATGCAGAAAGCAGTGATGATCAACATTGCACCTACTAAATCAATGTGATGTTGAATTTAATCAATCATAAAGATGGGTGATCAATTACTCCCAAGAATGCAAGGGCCAAATACAGCTTAAGGAGGCCATTCAGATCAAGTCTTCCACTGTGTAGTATTGAATGAAATTTAAACTAAAAGCAAGTTTTTTCTACCAATCTTGGAGAACCTTCTCATCTACGTCACCTTAGACAAGCATCCAAATTACTAAAACTACCTCTTTCATACCAGCAATGATTCTCTTCATTAACACCACTATCATTTCCCATATACAACATGAAAGCTTGCTCTCCACTAGGTAATATAATTACAAAGGAAGTACTCACTTGTGGTGCTCATTCGAAAAGACAAAGAATTTCCTTGCTGAATTGCTGCAGAGCGCTCTGATTCTATTATAGACCGCCAAATTTCTGTTCCTGACCTCTTGCAGCACGATGGACAGCACGACCACATCATCAATGGCCGGATTCTCAAGCAAATCAATCTAAAAACACCACCACCAGTAATCCCAAGTCACATTCCATTACTCCAAACCGAACCGTGGTAGCCAGGCATCAACAGAGAATGCGTAGAACGAGTACTTAGTGCTCACCTGATTGAGGACGACATTCGTGTCGAGGACGAGGATAGGGGAGGAGGCAGAGCCGCTCAGGCGAGCGGCGGAGGCGTCGCAGACCTTGCATATCGGGACTCCGCAGTAGATATCGTCCCGCAAGTAGTGTTCCCTCACGTTCTGCGGCAACCGAAAAGAACATAGAACAAGACCGTCAAACGTCAAACCTAACGAACTCAGAAGATAATTATGTGCCGAAGTCAAGCGCGAGAGAGACCTTGGTGATTTTGCCTGATTTCGTCTTCTTGACGAAGGACTTGGTGTGCAACATGCTTCGACGTGGTTACCCCTCCCGAGCTGCTGAGCTCCACCGCTCTGTTTTTCTGCGACCGGAACGGAGGGGGAGGGACAGTTGCTCCACGGTTTCTACGGCAGAACCGGCGAAGGTCGCTGGCGTTATTGGCGGCGGCGGCGGTGGAGGCGGGCGACGATGGCTTCCGCCAAATTGAAGTGGTGGAGCTTGAGCTTGAGCTACTCTCTCGGTTGATGAATGGGCGGAGAGGCGGAGCAGCTGGCTTTTTCTCTTTCGGCCTCCAGACGGCGGTGCAGTGGATTGCAGAAGGCGAGGGCCCAATCCGGTTCGACCGGCCCAGCGGCTTGATTGCTCAAATTCCGGACCGGAACTTTTTTTTTAGGTCTCATTTATTTCGCAGAAAGTTAATTAGTACTAATCTTATTGAGATCTTTATTCTTGTCATGCTAAAGAGGAAATTTATACTTGCAAAGGTCTACCGATCAGCAAAGCTTCTCGTGCACACTATGCTTTAGTATCCCGTCTTGGCAACGAGACTAAATCCGGAAAAGCCACTATGGACGTGAGGAGTGAGAACATTGCCCTTTTTTTGCATCATTATAAATTCAATCAGAATTTGCTTTGCAAAAAGACAGATAACCATCAGTGATTTCAAGTCCTCAAAAAGTAATGCTGTTATAATTGAAGACTCTGGACCATTTAAAATATGTTTTACGCTATACAATATATATTAAGTCGCTAATAAATTATAACACTTGTAGAAACAAAAACTCAGGATCTAAGCAAATCCTTAATAGGTTTCATCTTGGTCGTAGATGTGTCTTATGATCATCGGGATGTAAAACATTCAGAAAGTATTCCTTTTGGGAAGACAAAGAAATTGGGGGAATTAGGGATATAAGGCATACAAATACAAGCAAGTTAAATAAGAAATGCATATGTTGAGCCCGACCATCCTGTAAAACAAACGGACAGACCATAGAAGTCCTCGTGTCCCCTCGCCAAAGAAACAAAAGTCGGGTTCCCTTTTGGTTCATCCAATCAGTAGAAGCAAGCAACCAGAGCTCAAAGCAATTGATGTGGGGTCATTTGCTCGTATGGACAAAAGGAAAAGACTGTGTCAGGAAGAATCAAATGAGTGATTTTTGTCCTTTCAACAACGCTTAGCAAAGAAGCAGAAGAAACATGTAGGAAAATGATAAGAAATCATCGCCTAGACTCTCTTATTAAGTCTGAATCTGGCAAACATGTATTTAAAAAAACCGCACGACTCATATTAGACCCACCAAAAATTAATGAGTTTTGACACAAGTTTTGTATTTTGATTGATTGTGTTCGTCATATTATCATTTACCAGTCGAACAATTTTCAAAAAAGAAATATTGGGTAAAGAGAATCTAACACTAACATAACCGAAGGCGTTGAAGTGTGAAGAAGCAATGCCATTGCACTGTAAAAGTTCTTTCTTCGCCCTGGGTTTCCAGTGAAGTTCCTTTATTCAATAGGCTGTTTGGGTAAATTAGGCTGGGAAGTCTCTTGGGATGCCCAAAAGATTTGTTGCTAAAACCTGCTATATGTGGGGCACCAAAATTTTAAATAGTGAGATGGACATCTTGTAAAGTTACATATTGTCTCTAACAAGAGAGGGGGAGAGGGGAGAGAGAGAGAGAGAGACCATTCGTTGTAAGATGAGGAGGATGCTAACAGCAGAACGCTCAAATAAAACACTCCACGAATTGTCTTTCTTTGACCGAAAGACATGGTTTCAACCGGAGTGCTCACTTTCTTCAGGCGTCATCGTCCCCTGAACTCTTCTATGCTCTTAAGGAAAAATGCCAAAAGAAGCTCACTCTCTTGAGAAGGCCAAGTCCACTACTCTTGATTGGTCATGCCAAACGAAGACGCGTGACTTTCCGGACTTCAAAACTATTGCGTTTACTTCGTTTTTACTGCAAACAAAGTCTAGGTGAATCTTCGGCCCCGTGCATATTAAGCTATGCTTCAGAGGAAGACCTTCAAAAGCTTCCGAAGATGTTATACCGTTCTCAGATGTTCGAGTGAATGTAACCTTAGTTTGAGAAAATGCACAAAGCAGCAATAGAACCACTTGAACACATCGCAGTGCAACAAAAAAACTAACCTGATATTGGCCCTTATGATACATATGTCAAAACACAAGAACAAAAATAACCAGCCTAGTGTCTCCGGGATTGGGTTTCTTGGTAAAGCAAAAACACCAGAACCATAAGGATAGTTCAGCATCCGTCAAAAATTAAACATGTTGGATTGTTGTTTTGGCGTTTAGACTCATGTATAGTCGGTGGCAAATTTCTGTGCAGAACTTTATCTATATACACCCATGGAATAGATGCAAGAAGACAATGCTATACACGTTACAACTAGATTCGAGGATGGCTTCGTTGTCTTTGCTTATCCATCTCATTCATCCAATCAGAAAGCCTCAACAGACCTTTGTAACCATAGTAGCTCGCTGCTATCATAACCACCACAATGGCTAGACAAACAAGCATCCACCGAATGGTGCTGGCAATTCTCTGTCCAACACAACCAACAAAATTTACTCAATCAACCAGAGAAAAAGAGTTCTTGTCTCATGCAAATTTTTGCCCAACGAAATTTATTACCTGTAGATTTGAAGTTTCCCTCGTTTCTTGCAGTCTTTCACGTCGCTTCCGTCGCTTTGGGGCAGACTTCCCTGAATCAGGCTCCTTGATCTTGAATAAAACACAAAATTTATGGATGTTTATTCAATAAACTCTTCTTTTACAAGATACAAGATCTTTAGTCAATATACTGATTTTCATAAAAGTTACCCAATCTTTATTAGCAAGGATGTTTGCACCGTCGCAAGTTAAATCAAGAAAAATTGTGAATGGACAGAGATCCAAATAGGAGGATTAAATTAATTTAGATCAAAACATACGCAAAAGAACCCATACATTAGATGACAAGCCGAACTTAACCAGTTTTATCCTGGAGTTTTAGTTTCTTAAAGAAAATTCAATTCCTAATTATTTTAGCATCCATTTCTGTTGAATAAAAGTCATGTTTATATGCACAGTATCTGCATTTTATACACGTTAGATACAGCACATCTAAAACCTAGTCAGTGCGCTGGAAACAATCTGGAGTGCTAATTCCGGCTGTGACAACCTTGGTCTTACCTCTGAATCTTTAGGTTTACGTTGTTGCAAGTTCGATTGAACAACTTGTATTCTGCTTTTGCAGTCAGAGTTGCAAGGAAGAAGTCCATGTCCAAATTGATTCTTCAACATGTCCTTCGGATCACGGCCAGCAGCATGATATGCTGCTTGGACATCATGACAAGACCACTCCTTTTTCAAAGTATGGCATTCACAGCGAACAGTAACCTTCCAAGAGGAGATTTCAAAAGAGATATACAGTAAATTCATTGTTCCGGTTAACTACTAAATTCAAAATCTAACAATCAAGTATGCCATTAATAACTTCAATAAAGATGTTAAGTGATCTTTCCATTTATTTGTACAAAAAGTAGCATAACACCTTTTTGCCGCATTTCTCAGGAGATGGGCATGGACCAGGATGGCATGTCTCTGGGCAGAGATGGGTACAATTGGGCAACTTTCTGCACATCAGAAAGTGATAAGTCTCATTAATCATCATGTTAGCCAACAAACAACCATTTCAAACCACCACAGGTAAAATAAGCTTTTGCCGAAGAAACTTAAGACACAACTCATCACCCCATGACACCGTAACCAGCACACCAAAGAGCCTTCCACTTTGTTTCAAGAAAAATGGTTTCTTAAATGGTGCTAAAATGCAGCTTTTGTAGTAATTCATTGATAATATCTCTTTTGGAAGGAAAATGTGCAAACTTTAAAGCTCAGAGATGTCTATCATATTAAAACAATAGATACCTGCTAACTCTCCAGAAATAAGAGAGCCCACAATCTAATTTACTACCTTGCTGACGTCACATGATTTTTAGAGATGTTATGATTCATGCAACGCACTGGCCGACACACAGAAGTTGATGGTACAATGAAAGATGACCCAATGCAAATACAATAGCAGTAATGCCAACCTCTAGATGGACGAAGCATAAACGCAATAGAAATAAGTAATAATATGACTCTAGCCTTTGGGGAGTGAGGGTTAGGGGATGGGATATAGGGACGGTTTAGCAGCAAAAGCCACATACAACCAAACTTTCAAAAGTTTATCTTTTGCTTCCAAACAAAGCTTTTTCCACTTCCTAGAATATTAGCTGTAATCAAGTTATAATCACACTCTTTCTCCTCAATGGTGAGGCTCTCTGTTCAATGTTGATGGAGGCACTCATCTAACTAACCAGCATTTACTTGAAATTTTCTGAAAATCAAGGAAAAATCAAGCAAAGGCCAAAAGTTACCTGTGGCAGGGTCCACCACATGATCGAACAGCCATTTGCTCTTTCCCTGATAGGGTGTTGTAATATATGCATTCGAAAACATGGACCATGGCACCACAGTGACATGATCGCTTGACAAGAACTTTGCATGGTGCACATTCACCAGGATGGCAAGAGAGGGGACAGGGATGCGGACATTCGGGTGTCCTCTCCTGAATATAAATTTTCCAACAATTAAAGACTGGTAACTAAATCTTACCAAACTTGGCAAAGAAAATCTGAGAAAAGAAAATATGCAGAGTATTTGGCCACGAAACATTAGTGACATTGACATGTGGTGTCAAGAGCTAGATGAAAGTGTAAGAACCTTTTGGCAAGGGAGAGTACACTTTTCACAAGATTCACCACCTCTTGTTGTAGATGATGTTGAAGTGCGGCTCTTCAAGGCATGGCAAGTTTTAGTGCAATAATGATTGCCACAGGATAAAGGATTCCCACATAAATTATCACATGAGAACAGTGTTCTCTGTGAGCATACCATCTAAATAATGTATCAGGCAAAGCACGGATGAGCATTAGAAATGTGAGATACTGTACAGCAAAAATACTGCAAAAGAACTAAAACCACCAACGCATGAGTAAAACTTACCATCTTTTCCGTCCCCACGTGCTGTCCAACACATGATCTCCAGACAAGTTCAGGACAAGGAGGGCACGGAGAACCAGGAGTATATTCACTCTGACGAATAAACTTTTTCTTCTTCGGTTTCACTGTGAATTCTGGATTAGGAGGCGGTTTAGGGCCATGACATCTGATTGACAATATAGGCGGTCAGAATTATTGTCACAATGAAGATTCAAAATCAGCTCAGTGCAAAAGACTACGAACCTCAGTTTGCACCTATGACCACATGGATACTCTTCTTCACAAATTAGCTTGCATTGCGGGCATGCTCCGTAGTGGCACTTATGTGGCTGAGGACCCATAAGATGAGAAATTAATGCCGAGATCACCCACAAATACTTGAAGTTAGTGCTTAAAAAAAGAATGGATTTGTTTTCCATACCCCATGAACTATAGCTTTTGAGGGGGCCAAGTTGTAAAATTAGAAGGTAGTTGCAAAACTCAGATAACCAAAGATATATAATAAGTTGTAACCAATTGAGGGAAAGCCTTCGACTCACTAGTGTTTCAACCAATAAACAGTTCTTTACTAAATCACAATGAATCTTGTCTTCAGGGTTCAAACTTCATCATTGGGTTTAAAAGAAGAAAGCAAATATAATGAAAGCTTTCAGCCAAAAAAAAACACAAAGACGGGAAAAAGAAGAAGAAAAGATGGTTCGAAAGCTAGAAGAAAACCCCATAGCTCTTTTGATAATCCATGCAATAAAAACATAGGAAAGAGATTGAATGTTCTGACATAATCCCAAAGGCTTAAGTGAAAATTAGAAAGACTCAATCATATTTGCTGAATGCAGGAGATCCAATACATGTCTATGTTTAAACTCAATCTACGAAATTTAGGAAGTCCTTTGATACACAGAATAAACAATTGTACCTTGCAAATTGATGCATGCCGGCAGAGTGGTGTAATGGAACAAGGTTTGCGGCATCTAGGAGGTTTCTGATCCATTTCAGTACCACAGGGAACCTACGTAGTTAAGCAGAGGATAAGCTATTTAAATTCCTACATGTTTCTTTGATTTTAAAAAGAAAAATATTATCACTTCTCACAAAGAAAAAAGCCAGCCTCTAAACTTAAATGCCTAAAATAACAATGTTCAATCTGGTAAACTAGACAGAACAGACTCGTCAAAGCCAATTTTGGAAGTGTGGAAGAAGCAAATTAAGCATCATTAGCCATCAGCTTTTCTTAAGTTATGAAATTTAATGATCCATAAGATGGTGATTCCTTCAGGTACAACCTTCACTTTCTCCAAAATCAGGTAACTGCCCATAAATCAAGTAAACAACATAACAGAGAGCATTGTATGCAAAGCACATCAACAGGAAGTTTCACTGCTATAAGAATTTGCGTCCATATCCTTAATATTTTTAGATGCAATTAGAAGCCTTCTAAATGCAGCATAAGGTAATTCCATTGTCTAATCCAGTAAGTATTAAAACTTCACGAATGATCAAACAACATAAAAGGAGGAAACAATTAGGTCAAGACTTTTGTTTACAGATTTATTACACAATAACCACACTCACCTCAAACTGTGTTTCACCGCATGCACATAAAATTGTCACCATCACTGGGCAAGGGGCACAGGCACCTCTGAAATATTGAAAGTGAAATTTAAAATTTACATCCTGCTCTATGGTGGAAATAACCTGAATACAAGCTAACCTAAGAATAAGATCAATAAAAGCACAAACTTCTCAAGGCAAAATCATGCTCAGAAGCAGCAAGGTGCCAGTTCATCCATCTACCAATTTCAATTAGATGCCTTCTTTAACAAAGAGAAGTACGAAGATGCTCTAACTCAATGATTCCTCCGAAGTGCCAGCTTCCACTTAGGGATATAATAGCTCCAGATCACTGTATATATAGGTTTTCACCATGTTGATTATGCTGGTGCACTTGCTTGCAGTCACTCTAGTGCTTATTAAAAATCAGGAGTAGTTCCACTCCCAATTTTACATCCGTCTCTGCAATCTTGGATTTACCTTCTCCATCTAATATCTACTTTTGTTTGTCCTCCAAAATGACATTGATATTTTTTGGTCATTCAATCTTCAGCAATATCTGGGGCCTTTGACTTTCTTGTTTCCTACTTCCTTTTTCATGATTATAAAGGGACTCTGACTAATTTTTGTTCAACTTCAATTTAAATTAGGTAGCTCCTTAATAGAGCATAAGGAGATGACATACCTGTGACATGGGGAAGGACATTTGTGGTTTTTGCACCTAAGCCGCTTGTCACATATCTACAGTTAAGAAAACATACCATCAGGGAACATCCAAAAATGCGAAACGACAAATTAAAAAGGGAAAAGAATTAATTTTTTATACTCAATCACCTCCGAGCATGGCGGGCAATCCCCATCACAGCAACGACGCTTGCAAGCATGACGTCCACAGTCTCTCATTCTCATACACTTCCTCTCACATGACAAATCTTGAAAGCAAGGAACCTATTCTAGATTCAGTTATGCTATCCAGTTCACAATTAAATGCCAATTAACAATTCAACAAGATTTCTCATATAAAAGCATCAAACTTTTTACCTCTTTCTTCAAGCTTCCACACCTACATGACTTGGTAACAACAATTCTACAAGTCTCAACACAAGGTCCACGATGACACCGTTCCGGGCACCTATGATAACCGCAGCTCAGCATCTTGTTACACGTGGCGCCACACAAAGGCGCGTCAACATCACAAGCCATTCCTTCATACACTCTCTTCCTGCAAGGGCAAGTTCTTTTCCCTTGCAGTGGACAATCACCGCATTCCCCAGCATGACACCCTTTGCTACACACATGCTTTCCACAACCAAGAGGTTTCTCACATGGCACCTCGCACCGAAAATCTCTATCGCAACAATCTCTCTCTTCCTCTCTCTTCCCGCATCTGCACTGATACACGCCTCTCTTCCGACATGGTGGGCAATCGCCCTCGTGACAAATTTCACCACACTGATGAATGCCACAATCCAACGACTTATTGCACCTTTTCTTACAGGAGAAGTTCTTGTACCCACATCTGCGGACATCCCGGGCCGATCCGCAGAAGCACTCGGCCTCCACGAGCTGAGGGCAGCTGGGGCACGGACCGGGGTGACAAAGCAACAAGCAAGAGTGCCCACAGAGGGGCCTCAAGGGCCTATTACACAGCTCACCACAAGAATGCGGCAAGATCCAAGGATTATCACCTGGCGGGTTCTCTACCTTGCCACAGTAACAAACATACGATTTTGGAATCTGGGTCTTGGAATACTCACACCTGCATTTCGGGCAGCCCCAGGAGGCCGCCTCCGCGGCCTTGTCGGCGGAGATGGAGAGGCGGGTGGCGGCGCGGGCCGCGGCGGCATCGAGGGACTGGCGAGCCCAGGACTGGATGCAGACGAGGTGGAAGACGGAGAAGCAGAGGGAGGAGCAGGACCAGGTGGGGTCGGAGGGCCTGATGCGCTCGAGGCAGATGAGGCACGACAGGGCGCCGGAGGAGGAGGAGGCGAGGAAAGACTGGATCTTCGAGAGGTCGACGGTGGCCGCGGTGTGGCCAGTGAAATGGAGGTAGGATTTGAAGACGGAGTCCGAGAGGTCCACGTGGCGGAGCGGGTGGGAGCCGGAGGCGGCGTGGTCGGAGTCCGAGTCCGAGTCGGAGAGTACCTGGTGGGGGCGAGGGCGGACGGTGGAGGCCGCCATTTCAGGCGATGGGCGGAAGAGGTCGCCGGAGCGGAGTTCTTCTGAGGATCGTCGCGGCGGCGGATCGCTGGCCCGCCACCGCCTACTGCATGATGCTGATGCTACGTGACGTTCCTGCCAATCGCGATCGAGGCATCCCACAAAACCAAGATCAGCTCAGAATCGCAATGCAGACAGAGATTGTAAAATGGAACTAATTGAATAACTGGTTTTCTTGAGAGTCGGATCGCGGCGATGCATTCGGACTCCTGCAGCCCGGCCCGAAAACTTTGTAGGCCAGCCCGATCGCGAATGGCCGCGGGAATTGGTCCCAACAAAATCAATTGAAAAAAGCCACACAAAAAAAAAATTGTAAGTTACATCCACCATGGCACATTTTTTCCTGAATTTCAAACTATACCCACTTCGATACAAAAAATCTTATATTTATACTTGGGCGACATGTTTACTCTCTAGTAAAACTTTGTAAGATGATTTTTGTTCTCAATTGTTCATGTAGGTAGATTTTTAACAGTATTCATTAACGGAATATATAGTAAATATGTCACATGAGTCTAAATTTGAGATTTTCATGTCATAAAAAAGCTTAGAATAAATGTGTTAGAATGTGCATAATTTGAGATCTTTGGTAACTTTTTCACATAAAAAAATTAATTTTAAAACTTTTTTACATCCATGCACTTGATTTGACTGATCTATCCATGCATAATCTTCTTCATTTGTTTCTCAAAAAATGAATAATTTAAATAATATTTTCCTAAAATTGTATTAGTTAATCGATGAAAAATATTTTCATCATCAATGACAGGTTATGTATAAAACCTTTTCATGGAATGATAAAGATATTTTTTATTTATGGTTAGTTTTTATTTGTTTGATAGTTTAGCGAAAGTGATTTCCTTTTTATATGAAGAAAAGTCATTTTTCCACGGTTATACTTGTTGTTTTCAAGTTGATGGAAAACACAAATGGATCGATTTTCCATCATCTAAATACTAGAAAGTTAGAAAATAATTTTCCAAGAAACAATAAGTTTGCCATAATAACGATTCTAAGGGAGATCTCACAAAAAATATTTACCATAAAACTAGACCAAAGGATCCGATTGTATTATAAGGTCGCAATTTATATTCCCTCCATCCTTGCCTACTCCATCATCTCGATAGCTTCCACAGCCCGAATGAGGTGAGTAGAATAGCTAGAGAATAATAGGAAAAAAAAAGGACCTTCTCATTATTGAAAACGTTAGTAAGAAGCATGTTCTTTATTGGACAGTAAAAGAGAAAAGATCACTCTTTCCCTCTTATATATGCGCGAGAGGGGCATTGATTAGGGGATCCCGTGGAATCATCTCATTGAAGTTCCTTATATACAAGACAAAAAAAAAACAAAAAAGGTTGCCTATGTAACTAATCAAATTCAATACTTGGTAGATAGATAATTTTTTAGTAAAAAGTCTCACTACATGTAATGTTATTTTTTATATAAATGATTAATATTACGAAAAACTCTAAAGTAGTACACATTGACAAATTTATCATAAAGTATTTTTTTGCCATAAAAAATTCAAACAGGTATGCCCTTGACAAATTTAATCCAAACTAGTATAGTTATGACAATTTTACTATATGTTAGATTTTGTTAAATTTTACTGTCAAATTGTTGAGTTGGATGACATGTGATGGTTTACTGATATACTAATTTGAGATTTTACTCTTTATTTGTCATAGTTGTACGATTTTGTGATTTTTTATGGTATTAATCAGATTTAACATATGGTATATTTATTACAAATGTATTGGTTTAGGATTTTTGTGATCAAAAAATTAGTTTAGAATAAATTTATTACAAGTGTACCAATTTGAGATTTTTTTTGTCAAAAAAATTAGTTCAGGGAATAAACTTGTCATAAGTGCATTAATTTGAAATTTTTCATAATATAAAATTGATTAGGTTTGAGAGAAATTCAAGCTCGGAAAGGAAGATTATTTGGGCATGTTTGCCTGTGAGCAAGCATAGAAAAATCCTTCGCATGTTGATTCGGCCTGTTTAGTTTGGATACTTCAAGAATTTTGAAAATTTGAAAGCCGTTATTTTGTAACGGCTTTAGGTTTAATTTGATCTATTTTTCTTTACTAACTATTTCCTTCATTTGTCTGTTAAAAGAGTCTCAAAGCACAATTGAAATATACCGAAAATGAGAAACTTTCTCTTTTCTTTCCATCAGTGAGCTAGGTTTTACTCATAACATCGACTTTCCTATCCCAAGGGTTAACTTGCTAACCCCCCTCGGATTTATTTTCATTTTTCCCAACAGATTTCTCCAACAATTTCAAGGATGATTTGCTGCATTAAGGCCTAGTCTCCAATCTTCAGCATGCCTTCTCTCGCCATAAGGAGGAGGATGTAACATCATAGGAGGATAATGTAACATCATAGGTCCCTGCCATTGTATACATATTATCTGCTTTGAACCTCATTAGACCTCACGGTTTTGTTTTTCTAGGGCTTCGCCCAAAAAATACGTATGTACATATAGAGAATTCAAAACTTTATAAGTTAATTCAAAACTCATTCCCTAAGTGATGTGAGACGGAAATGCATCCCCACCCCGCGCACATTCGGGGACCAAGGTGTATAGTTAACAAAAGTTTGTGCTCTCAAGATACTGCAGTCGAATAGAATTCCAATATGGTGGGAGTTGATCACAATTAATAATTCCAATGGTGTTGGAGTTGATATGATTAAGATGAAATCAATCATGTTTTCAAGGATTGCGAAAGGTGTACCGAAATTTCCATAGGTTGTGCATACGTTGTGCATGTGTCATAAATGTACTATTTTGTCATTCTTTTACGAGGACTGTTGCTTCAAATATAAAGAGACTTTTCGCTCTAATTTTTTTTTAACTTGGACTTACATTAGGATTATGATTTTCAAGACTTATCTATTAGAGGTTAGTTAAATGTCAAGCTTCAATAGAAAAGATGAAGAAGAATTCATCCTTGAAAAACCGAGTGAAAGAGAGAATTCAGAGGAAAACACAGGGTTCTCGGGTCAAACAGGGCAGCAGAGATAGGAAAGAATTCATCACAATGAAGTAGTGAAATTAAAAAAAAGAAAAAACAAAACAAAACCCACAACTTAAATTTAATCCCTTTGAAAATATCAATCAGGTAAACAATTTCCCATAAAATTACTTGAGGCAACTACAAATGGGCTATCGACCAAGCACTAATGCCCTAAAATCAAGATAATCAAAGACAACTTAATCTTTAAAAAATAAATAAATAGAAAACCTTATTCACCTTGATCCTTTATCTGCTCTCACTCAGCTTATGCCCTTAGTCGCCACTTATAATCAATCAATCGTCTTTCAACAGACAGGTACCAAGTTCACATAAACTCTCTCAAACGTACTTTCATAAACTCAGAAAAACTAAGGAAAGTCCTTACACCATCTAGCTCATATTTCCTCCTTCTTCTTCTTTTTTTCGGTCATCATATTTCCTTGTGATTCTGGCAACATATTCAAACGAATTCGAAGCGCATGAGAAGCTTCACGGATCGGTACTTCTCTCCCTCGTAGTTATGGAGCGGAACCGATCGTATCCCTCTTTGCAGCTCCCATACTGGCAGGCATGTTTGGCCTCCAAAGTCGTCCTTTTCTGAGAAGTCATAGTCATTAACTTCGATCCGAAGTAAAGCCAGTTCCGGAACAGTTAAAGGAAACTCGAATTCTTCGTTCCAAACTGGTGTCCAATTGTCTTCCAGCGTTCTCGTTTTCTTCATCACGGTATCCGCTGGCACTCCAGCGATTCCTACCTGCATCAATGTTTGCCATTTATATTTCAAGATTTCCTGATAATTTTCCCTGGAATAAGTTGAGATTTGTCATGCTTCCTATTGATTGCCAGTGCCTACTCTTCTATTCATCAAAGAAAAAGAACGTCAAAATCAATATTGAAGGGAACACGATGATTCCGTTAGGATGCTGTGAGCTCCGTGATTTGTCACTTGATTCCTTCCGCAGAGATTTTGTTCTTTTTGGTGAAGGATGCAGCAAACTTGAGAGCAACATAAGAAGCAAATAATGATCGATTATGTCTTTTCACGGCAACTCAGATAAATAGTTGCAGGAACATGATGGGTGAAGTCTGCTTGATAGAGCAAGTACCATGATGATGCAGAAAATGAACTGTTGAATGACAGCAGAGTATGCATTTAGCTACTGTATCAACTTACCCGGGTGTAAAAATCTGGAGGTGAGTATGCGTCAAAATGCCTATGATCAAAATCGTAGTACCATCCTTCTCCCATATACACATTCACCTGCCAAGTAACAAAGGATGAAAAGAGTAAAACGCCTCCTGAAGAGAAGTAATTTCTATTGGAAACAATGACAGGCACTAGAAGGCCCTTCAAAGGAAAAGCTGAGCAAGTGAATTCACCGACCTTCAAAGTTGTTTTCACCGGAAGTTTGGCCTTGGGATCGAAAACCTCATTATCCAGGCCCGATTTCATTAGGAATTCTGGTTTCTTGACATAACCACAACCACCATTTGCTCTGAACATTCCATGCATTAACCAGAGTGATTTTCCATGTCCCTTGTTGAAACAAGAACAGCTATCAGTACCTCTGTCACAGCTACACAGGAACCGCTATTTTTGTCCTCCCCTTTAAAGAGAATGAAAACTATGCACAAAATCTTTGGTTCGATCTCATCTCGTTTCACCAGAACCTAGGCTCAACTTTCACATCTAATAAAGGTCTACCAAAAAAGATCAGATAATGCCTTGGAAAAACAAGTTTTGCTTGGATCGTCTTTACAAAAAATGGTAATGATGCAGAAGGATTTTGGGAAGATTAACAGCGAGGAAAGAATCATACTTGCATGTTGAGTGCGACCATTTGAGCTCCATACCTCCATCCGATCATTGGATTGTAGTTCGATGAGTCTATACGGGTGCCCTTTGGGAATATCCTCAGCAAGTTCCTCTGGGTGAACCTTCCATAGACAGATCCAGTTATAATTATTGTGTATGATTTAAGGTAGAATATGAGAAATATGGAAGAGCTACACTCATGATTGGACATACCCAGCTGAGTATATTGTCCACTACTGATGAAATTTTAACTTCATTTTATTCAGTATGTTATACTTTAGCAGTGAGCTGAGATCAAGCGTGCATCATTATAATTTTGACATAATCTTTCCAGCTTCAACCCTTTTGACATAAATTTCCCTGGCATGCTTCCTCTTTCCTTTGTCTAAATGTTGAGATGTCAGCCGGCTACATGCACATGCAATACCTGATAATGTCTTTCCCATGGTGAGCGACTGCTTTTTTGAACTTCTGTTCGTTTAAGCTCAGGCGCGTGACTTTATCAGGATTAATCCTCAGGTAATTTGTTAGTCCACCCTTTCGTTTCACTGCATGGATAGCTATAAGCCTCACATATGCCGGCACTGCATCTTGCTGTGCTTTCTTGCTGTCCTCAAGTAATTCCTCATGATTAATGTCTTCTTCATCAGAATCACTCTGCCAAAAAAGACCATGATCAATCCGTGATTAAAAGAAGTCGTTTTGATGATTTGTATGAAATCAAAAAACCAAAATCTTTCCAGCATATACCGAATCACCAGCTGCAGAGTCCCCAACTTCAAGTTGAGGTAATTCTTTACCTGAACCCTCTTCATCACTCTCAACCTTGCTCTTTCGCATTTCGATTTCCTTTTCCCTGATTTCTTGGGCCTCAAGATACTTCTTAGGTGGTTTTGTTGACACTATGACACGCTTCTTGAGTGACTCAGGGGAAGGAAATTCCTTTAAGCATTCCGTTTCAGGACAAAATAGCATATCTCCATAGGTTTGAGTGACCATCTACAAATCCATCTGAGGACAGTAAATAATATACAAAAATTTGGTTCCAGGTACACATTCATGCGCAAATTGCAAAAAGACTCGCCTCAGCCACTTTGGCCTGGAGATCTGGAGTGATGTGATCTTCCAAGGTTATGATGACCGGATACTCGGACGTGACAAAAGCATGTTCCTTAATGGACCTCAGACACTTTATAAGTTGCACTGGAGTGGTTAAAGTCCTAAACAGAAGAAACCAAATTAATAGTAGAACATATGGAGAATGCAAAACAAGGTAGATGAGACATCAGATTCTGCAATCTACTCCGTGAGAGGAGCAAATTATAAGGCATATTCACAAGTTTCACGTGCCACACATTCAGAGCATACCAGCATCATGCTTTTCGAGCAGTTTTACATTATTATTATGTATCAGGGAAGAAAATACGCAGGGAAAAGATTGGTAACAATTCTAAGTAGATGACATGAACATGCAGCGCTCGATGTTAGTACCCTCCATGAAGAACATTGATGTCGTCCTCAGATGAATTTGGCCACAGATCCAATTCAATCACTCTAACGCCTCTCTGGAGCGCTTTGATGATCGGAACATCGCTGCAGTCGCTGCTTAGCTGATTTCCGGTTAGATATGAATTGTGGCCTGTGCATATGAAATAATGAGACAGAGGGGCATCCATGTCATGGTGCACCTGGATTTGATCCCAACAACAGAAAGAAAAAAAAAATGTCACCACCATTATTGCTAAGAAATATAAAGGATAATGCAAGTCGACCGTACATATATAACAGAAATAATCATACTGCGTCACAATAAACTGCATGCTTTTGCTTATGTCAGAAAGACAACACCTGAATGACAAAATGCAGAGTTACCGTATCACAAATTCCCTTTTCCCCCTCTTTATGGGAGGGCACAATATAAACCCATTCTCATTGACTTTTCTAGTTTTGCATCCACAGAAGAATCACACTGTTGGACTATGTTTCTTGTAGATATAAATCATTGTGTCGAATCAAAAGCCTTATTCTCAGGTTGTAACAATCTTAATCAAGTTAAAGTTCAGATGTTGAAAGACCCAAGAAGAAAATAATCAGAACAGAGCGGAAAATAGATGGAAACAGTGGTATCATCTCCTGCGAACAATGCAATGCATTAATTAATGATTGTATCATGTAGCATCGATCAGATTTACTTTGATGTTTACGCTCGGAAATAGATCTTCATGCATGTTATGGCGCGCAATTGTTTCATCAAATAATGGTCGGTTTGTTTCTCTGTATCAGTAGTATAATTTTACTCCATACGAATCACTACAGCTCTACTGCATCGAGGCATAAAATACATTCTTCGTTTGAAGATATAATCTGAATTGAATGAAGTTACATTACAAGGTAAAAAAAATTAATTTTCATTACCCCTTGAGTTGGAGAGAGAGGAGGGTTGATATCGCCGAACAGGTACCTGAGAAAGGCTTCGAAGCTGAGGCCCTTCCTGAGAAGCACGTTAAGATGCCTGAGCTCACGTAGGCTGTCCACTATCGCCTGCGCGTCCTCTCTAGTGGCCCCCTCTTCCTTCTGAACTTCGACCAAGAACCTGTGGAGATGATGGGCCGTCATGATCCCATTCTCCGAGTACTGCATGAAAAGGCGCTTGATCTCATCCGGCGCTTCCGCCATGCGGAGGTTGAACCTCCTGCGGAAGCACAGGCACACCCGGTAAGTCTGTTTCCACATGGGTTTCGCAGGCAGCTGCGATCTCTTTGTCGATAAACCGTGAAGATGAAGGTGAAGGAGGAGGAGGAGGAGGAGGAGGAGCAGAAGAAGACAACAAGAACACGGAAAGTGCGAATGTTGGAGCAGATGATGGAGGCGGCATTTCTTTTATTTTGTTTTATGTAGTGGCCGACTAATAAAGTGATGACTATATATTATTAAGAATTAATACGCAGGGATAGGTCAAATTCATTCATGAAAAGCAGGTGATTGTGATCTGTGAAGAAGATGCTTTTTAGGTGAGGATGGGTTTGTTTCTTATAGAGCACATATTTGTAGAGGGGGAGGCGTTTTCCAAGCAAAGGTGGCATTTCATTTCTTTTATTAAGTTGATCATCTGGCTTCACGGAAGCCAATGGGAAAAGGACGAGAGAAAGCACAGCGACTATCTTGATTATTGTAATGCTAATGGACCGGTAATTTAATGTAGCACATTGGGTAGATCAAGTTTCACGTGCATGATCATAATGCTAGACATGAACATGATTCACGGAAAAAGAACATGCAACACGACCATTTATGTGGTTCGGTAAAAGGGATTCATTGAATCGAAAATCAAGAAATGTGCGATTGTTTATTTGGGAAGAGTCCCCCACAAAACTCGTTCTAAATTTATACTTAATTATCATTTAGTCTCATTAAGAAAGAGATGGCATATGACTAAACCGAATGCACTTGATCGATCTTATATATATATCCATGATTCTACTATGAATATTTTATTTAAAAGAAAAGGAAAAATAAAGAAATTTGGTATTTTAACAAATATGTGGAACCAGAGCATAAATCGAATTCAAGATGAAATTGAGTTCTACTAGAAAAACCAGCATAACGTAAAGTACAAAATATATAGCGGTTTGCCATCTCTATTTGGCATTCGTTTAATTGACTAATTTAGAAATATATAATTTCTTTAGCAACTTTAAAGTTGAATTTGGAGTGAGAATGTAAGCTGTGATTAGAAAAAATGAGGAATACAGATGATAACCATGTCATGCTCAAGTCGCCTTCGAAAGGAGCTATTATGAAAAACGACTTAACACAATAATAAACTAAATAAGAAACGGATGGGACCTTGGCTTTAAGTGCAAGTCCTAAGGAAGAAACGGCATGGAATTTCATTGTAGACCAAGCGATATAATAAAGATTACAATTATATTAAGTCACTCAAATATTTGCTGTGTTTCTCAATACCCAATTACATCTAATAACACGCAGTGTTTAGCTCTTGTAATTTCTTGTGATACAATTTTTCAATCTCATAAATAAATTCACAAATCAAGCCAATAACTTCGTCTCAAGACACAATTCATGAAGAAGCAGGACCTTGAATTCAAGCCCCACTGTTGCACACACAAGGCACACCAACTTTGCACCAATGGCATTAAGACCAAAACCCATGATGAATATACAAACATATATCTCCAACAAAGTTTAGGAAAGCTTGTGACCGACTTCTAAATCTAACGAGGAAAGTGATTTCCTTATTTGTTAAGGGAACTTAGTCCCCGAATCCTTTAATTTCCATACTCATGGATAAAGGCAGACATCCAAAATAGAAAATCTCCCATGTGAACTAAAGACTTTCGCTGCCATGCTTTTGGATGTCCCACTTGAGTAGCACTTCAAATAGCCCACCTGCTCCAATTGGATTCGGATTTTTGCTTACACAACTTACACGACTTAAACTCAAAACATATTTTAAAAGAAAGAATCTCAAGGTATTCCACATAATTGCCTCTAATTATTTTTTGAATGGTCGGCTAGCCACTAAAGAATCGTGACGGGAACATAAACATCCAATTCTAAAACAAGAGTTTGGTGAAACACTCAAAGTTCTGTTCTTATCATTCTCGTCGGGCCAGATGTTTGAATAAGAAAACAACATAACAAACTCTTCTGAAAAGTAGCACTAGCTTATCAGGAATATGTCATCTATAGGGAAATAGGAATCAAAGTGTCGGGATCACAAATTCTAGGAATCAAACCAAATGGGCTACCGTGGCAAATAGCTATGATATTTTTGTCGATTGTAACTCTAATGAACATCGCTCTCATGGCGGTTGAAAATCTTATGATTGCATCATATAAATGTATCGCTTGATTGGTTAAAGTCCAAAAAAACATCCGACCCACTCAAGATCGAATTACTTTGGTAAAGATGCGTGATATCTTGAGATGCAGTGGTCATAGAAAAACTCTTGACTTGTACTACTTACTTATATCATTTGGTCGAATTTTCAGAAAGGTTCCCACCCAAAAAAAAAGAAAAAAAAGAAAAGGTCCTTGATCAAAATTTAGGTGTCTGAAATACTTTAGTGAAGATCTCTGTACGTCCTGTTGAGGGTGTATTGCCAACAAAAAAGGGCAACTATTATGTAGAAATGGAGTTGGCGAAAGTTTCGCCGCGAAACAGTGTGGGGCTGTGGGTCCCGAAGACAGCAATGGCATAAAGTCAATGGGTTCGAATCTTTTCTAAAACAATGCCAAAACAAAATCCCATCATGCATTGTACACTAACACAACTTATTTAAATATTTAAATATCAAACTATAGGACAATCGACATAAAATTAATGATTTTTAATTTTTTTTAAATTAATCCCAAACAGAATCCCATTATATCGTCCTAAACTACGGAACCTTTGTCAATCCAAAGTTATTTGACGTTAATCACTAATTACTTTTGCGTGTTATCTGTTGACTCTCTTCACTGGAAATCATTTCATTTGAATTTTCCATGTTGTTTCAAGAAACTAATATTTTTGGGCAAACAAATTCAAGAAAACCCACTTGCTCTGGTTGCATTGAACATAGCTCTTACTCTCACTTGGTGTGTTAGTAAGTCTAAAGATGTATGCAGGTCTAATCAATTTTTGTTTCAGCTTTGGAAGCCTTCCCATCATGTTAATTTTATCGAGTCTGTGATACCATTCTTGAATTTTTAACTTGTTCAATATGATTCATGAGTTTTAGTCCAACGTTTATTAATAGTTCAAGGACACACAGGGCATCACGTTCACACCAACTACCAAATATTTCAGGAAAGTTTCTTACACAGTCCGAGTCATATTTACTGGGTGATTCTAGCAACAAATTCAAACGAATTCGAAGCGCATGAGAAGCTTCACAGATCGGTATTTCTCTCCCTCGTAGTTATGGAGCGGAACCGATCGTATCCCTCTTCGCAGCTCCCATACCGGTAGGCACGTCTGGCCTCCGAAGTCATCCTTTTCTGATATGTCGTACTCATGAACTTCGATACGAAGTAAAGCCAGTTCCGGAACAGTTAAAGGAAACTCGAATTCGTCGTTCCAAACCGGTGCCCAATTGTCTTCCCGCGTTTTCGTTCTCTTCATGACAGTATCCGCTTTAACTCCGGCAATTCCTACCTGCATTGATGTTTGCTGTTATACTTTAAGCTATTCCAACATTTCCACGAAATCAGTCGAAAATTGTCGTGGTTCCAATCGACTCGACTGCCAATGCCGACTCTTCTATGCAACAAGGTGAAAAAACGTTGCTGCCAAGATCGAAGGGAACACAACGCTTCCTTTTAGATTGGTGTAGAGCTCCATGATTTGTCACTCGATTCCTACTGCAGAGACTTTGTTCTTTTTGGTGAAGGATGCAGCAAACGTGAGACCAACATCAACGTTCAATAACGTTCAATAACGTTCTTTTGAGGCGACTAAGATAACTAGTTGCTAGAACATGATGGTTGAAGTCGCTCGATAGAGCGAGTACCATGACAATGCAGAAGATAACCAGTCAAGTGACAGCAGATTATGTATCTAGCTATTGTATCGATTTACCCGGGTGTAAAAATCCGGAGGTGAGTATGCGTTGAAATGCGTACGATGAAAATCGTAGTACCATCCTTCTCCCATATACACAGTCACCTGCCAAGGGATAAACAATCAAATGGACAAAAGACCTTCGAAAGAAAAAAAGTTGCAATTGGAAACTATGGCAAGCACTTGTAGGCCCTCCGCAACGAAAAGCCAAGTGAGTAAACGCATTCACCTTCAAAGTTGTTTTCACCGGAAGTTTAGCCGTAGGATCGAAAACCTCATTATCCGAGCCAGATTTCATTAGGAATTCTGGTTTCTTGACATAACCGCAACCACCATTTGCTCTGAACATTCCATGCATTAACCAGAGTGGTCTTCCATGTCCCTTGTCAAAACAAGAACAGCTATTAGTAGGGGTGTCAAAAAGGCCCGAGCCGACCTGGCCCAACCCTAAACTTAGGGTATTTTCCGATACCAGCTCCATACTCGGATAAGATTTTGACCCGACCCAAAAATACCCTAAGTTTAGGTCGGGTCGGGTCGGCGCAGCTCAAGCCTTTTTGACACCGGTACCGCCCATGGATTTTAACCCTCATCCATTGAGAGAAAATGGTAAATTAAGATAAAATAAATAAAAGAAAAAAAGCAATCCTCTCTTTCCGTGCGTTTTGGCCCTCATCCGCTGCTCAACACTCTAGAGTTATTAAGCTAAATAGGAAATTGAAACCAAACTTGTAAAGGGTCACGCTTTGGCCCGACCTGACCCTATTTTTTTGTTCGAGTCTAATGTGTTTCGGGCCGGGTCGGGTTGGGCCAAAGCATGACCCTTTACGATTGGGGTCGGGTCGGGTCGGGTAACATCAAAACCCGACCCATTGACACCCCTAGCTACTTAGTACTTATGTCACAGCAACACAGGAACTGCTAGTTTTCATCTGCCCATTTAAAGCGAATGAAGAATTTTCTGCAAAATCTTTGGTTTAATCTCGTCTCATTTCTTATCTTCACATATGCCAGTACTAAAGGCCTAATGACACCAGAATTTAGGCTCTATTTTCACATCAAAACAAGGTCTACCAATGAAAGATCAAAATGTGCTCTGCAGACAATGCCTTGGAAAAGTGGGAATGATGCGGGGAATGATCTTGGAAAGACTAATGGCGGCAAAGAGATATACCTGCATGTTGAGCGCGACCATTTGAGCTCCGTACCTCCATCCAATCATGGGATTGTAGTTTGATGAGTCGATACGCGTCCTCTTCGGGAAAACCCTCAGCAAATTCCTCTGGGTGAACCTATCATAGACAGATTCAGTTTAAATTGTTGCAGATGATTCAAAAAAGATTATGAGAAATATGGAAGAGCTACACTCATTATTGGACATACCCGGCTGAGTATATTGTCAAATATAGATGAAATTTTAACTTCATTCAAGTTCATACACTTGAGCAGTAAGCTGAGATCAAGAGTGCATCATTATAAATATTGACATAACCTTTCCAGCTTTAACCAGCCTGACATTAATTCCCTGGCATGCTTCCCCTTTTTTTCTTTGTCTAGATGTTAAGATGTTGACCGACGACATGCACATGTAATACCTGATAAGGTCTTCCCCATGGGCAGCGACTGCTTTTTCGAGCTTTTGCTCATCTAAGCTCAGGCGTGTTACTTTATCAGGATTGACCCTCAGGTAATCTTTCAATCCACCCTTTCGCCTCATGGCGTGGATAGCTATAAGCCTCACGTATGCTGGCATCACATCGCGTTGTGCTTTATCACCATCATCAAGTACTTCCTCGTGACTATTGTCTTCTTCATCAGAATCATTCTGCCAAAAGACCATGATTCGGTGATTAAAGAAAGTTGTTCTGATGATATTTTACAAAATGAGAAATCTTTCCGTCATATACCAAATCACCAGCTACAGAGCCCCCGCCTTTAAGTTCAGGTAATTCTTTACCCCAAGCCTCTTCATCAGTCGAGGCCTTGCTCTTTTGCTGTTCAATTTCCCTTTCCTTGCTTTCTTGGGCCTCAAGATACTTCTTGGGAGGTTTTGTCGATATTATGATACGCTTCTTGAGCGACTCCGGGGAAGGAAATTCCTTTAAGCCTTCCGATCTGGGACAGTACAGCATTTCTCCATAGGTTTGAGTGACCATCTACAAATAGATCCGAGGGCAGTAAATGACATACCAAAATTTGATATGAGGTACACATTCACACACAATTTCAAATAGACTCACCTCGGCCACTTTGGCTTGAAGTTCCGGAGTGATGTGATCTTCCAAAGTTATGATGACCGGATACTCGGACGTGACGAATGCATGCTCCTTTATAGACCTCAGACACTTTATAAGTTCCACTGGAGTGGTTAAAGTCCTAAATAGATAAAACAAAATTAGTATTAGTACATATAGAGCATGCAACCAAGCTAGATGAAACATCAGATTCTGCAATCTTATCTTTGAGAGGAGAAAAGTTAAAAGGCATTTACAAGTTTCATGTGCCATACATTTAAAGCACATCAGCATCATGCTTTTCAAGTGGTTCACGTTATTACAATGTTTCAAGAAGTTAACATGCAGGGAATAAGATTAGTAATAATTCTAGAAAACATGAACATGAAGAATTATGTCACGTGTGATCATCGTACCCTCCATGAAGAACATCGATGTTGTCCTTTGATGAATTTGGCCATATATCCAATTCAATCACTCTAACACCTCTCTGAAGCGCTTTGATGATCGGAACATCGCTGCAATCACTGCTTATCTGATTGCCGGTTAGATATGAATTGTGGCCTGTGTATATGAAATAATGAGACAGAGGGGCATCCATATCATGGTGCACCTGGATTAGATCGAAAAAGAAAAAAACATGTCAGTGCCAATTATTGTCAAAAAAAAACAAAGGGATAAACGAGTTAACAGGACATATGTTACTTGAAAACTCATGCTATGTTCATTTCGTTTAATTTCGCCTGTGTTTATGAAGTAATGAGACAACACATGAATGACAAGCTCCAGAACAACACGGGAATAACACCAAAAGAAAGCCAAACTGCACCACTTCTTTCATTACAAGGAAGATGGCCTAGGTAGGTGAATCTTGGGCCATGAAGTGCCCACTGACCTCCCATGGGCGAACGCCCTACGAGTGGCTCAAACATAGCTTGTTCTCATTAGAACTGAATCTGTGTCGTAAATCTAAGCATTTTCGCCGAACTCCTAAGCCGACCTGTTGTATGACAGCTCCCAGTTCCTGTAAAAACTCTGTTCATTTCGTTTTCCTTCAGTACGTGCCTAGAGTTAAACACAGAACTGAATCTGTGTCGTAAATCTAAGCATTTTCGCCGAACTCCTAAGCCGACCTGTTGTATGACAGCTCCCAGTTCCTGTAAAAACTCTGTTCATTTCGTTTTCCTTCAGTACGTGCCTAGAGTTAAACACAGGCACTGTTCAGTCATAAAGCGAAGATAGTTGCTGACTTATTTTTCAGTTTAATTCAGTGAAAAAGACCTTACTGAGCTTCTATAAGGACTTTTAGCTTGAGCATCTTGACCGAAAAAAAATTAATAATATATACGGTTCCCACCTACTCTAACAATAGGGATAAACTAAGAAGTACAGAGTTAACTTTACTGCAAAACCCTTTTTCTCACCCTTTTGGGAGGGTACAGTGGAAAGGAAAAACCCATTCTCATTTTTGATCACACTGTTTAAATTATGTTTTTAAAGATATAAATCCTCGTTTCTTATTAAAAGCACTCATATCATCTAGTTGCAACCGTCTCAATCAAGCTAAATTTCGTATGTCTAAAGATCCAAGAAGGAAAAGAAGAAAAGAGAGTGGAAAAGGGTTCAAACAGAGAAAGGATCTCATCCAAACAACAAAGAATATTATTAAGTAATGGATATTTCATGTAGCATCAATCAGTTTTTTTATATTTGGATCTTTAGATTCAAAAGTAGATTTCCATACGTACGAAAAAAACATTTTCTTATTACCCCTTGATCTGGAGAGAGAGGAGGGTTCGTATCACCAAACAGGTATCTGAAAAAGGCTTCGCAGCTGAGGCCCTTCCTGTGAAGTATGTTAAGATGCTTGAGCTCGCGTAGCCTGTCCACTATGGCCTGCGCGTCCTCTCTCGTGGCTCTCTGTTCCTTCTGAACTTCGATCAAGAACCGGTGGAGATGATCGACGGTCATGGTCCCATTCTCCGAGTATCGCGCGAACAGGCCCTTGATCTCGTCCGGCGGTCCCGGCGAATGGAGCTTGAACCTCCTGCGGAAGCAGAAGCACACTCGGTAGGTCTGCTTCGTCATGGGTTTCGCAGATAGATACGATCTTTCGTCCATGGACTGTGAAGACGATGAAGATGAAGATGAAGATGAAAGGAAACAAGAACAAGAGACTTGATTCTCAACTTTCCCTTGCTTGAGGAGGAACTGTTAATGATATGATCGTTTGAGTTGACCCATTTCTTTTCTTTTGTTTTTTTTTTTTTTTTTGGCTTGTAAGGGCCTACTGATGAAGTGATGCTTGCATTTTATGGTTTTATATATAACGTGGAGTCATTCACGCAGAGGTAAAAAGGTAATTGGATCCGTGAAGGAAGATGCTTCTCGAGCAAAAAGCTGATGTGAGGGGGATATGTTTCGTGATTTATAGTATATTCGGGAGTGTTGTTAAAGCTCTATCCATGCATAAAGTAGTATTTAATTTCCTCTTTAAAAAATATTAAGTAACATTTTTTAATTTATTATAAAAATAAGAGGTCTATTCTCGATTACAAAAACTAAAGAGCAAGTAATTATAAATTATTATGAAATTTACTCGTTTGAGAATTTACGACTCATAATAAATTATTATTTTCACGGTAGCATAAAACTGTTGTGATTGTAAAGTGTATTAAAAATCTTAAAATTTATTATTAAAATCCAATTGAATCATAAAACTTTAAATGTGTATAATTAAATCCTAAAACTTATTTGATTTGGTATAATCAAATCATTTCGTTAATTATGTCCAACTTAATTTAAGAGAAATGCTGATTTGATTATTTCTATGTTCTCTATTCTACATGATGCTAATATTGCCATTAGCTAATGAAAAACGCATACCCCGTTACTCGCAACCCCTAGCCAAATTTGGGTGAGGGCTTGCAAGATCTCGCTTGTGGTCAGTGAGCATCGCCAGCTCTTGGCAAGGCTCGATGACCCCACTGGCCATTCTCCCACCAACCTTCCTGGCAATGGTGGTGGTGGCTCCTGAGTTTTCCCTTTTTCATGTTTTTTTTTCTCCCTTTAAAGTTAGCTCCTAACACTATTTAGAAAAGCTATAACCATAGATGAACCGTAACAAGGATTTGCTTAATAAGAAATCAAGAAATATATAATTGGTTATTTTTAGCAATAACCTACAAAACTCAATTCTACTATCTATACTTAATTATCATCGGATCATTTTAAGAAAGAGAGAATACCCAACAAAAACCCAAACTCCTTCTTTGCCTGTCTTAGTTGTGAATCATGACACTAGACCCCAGGACACCTAACTTTCCAATGTGTTTGATTAATTTACTGTCCATCATTCATTCTATGAATCGTCTTTTCAAGAAGGTAACCTAGTTTTTTTTCTTGAAATCAGATCATAAATATAATTAAAATTAAACCTTGTTTGACCGAAAAATTCAACATAACTTAATGTACAAAATCATCTTCCTTCGACGGCTTGTTTTTAGTATTGAAATATCATCCCTGATCACTTGATAAAGAGTCTTCTATATTCTTTACATACTCGTGATTTTCGTCTATTTATTAAATTAAGTTTTTGAGAGTTGGGTTTTTCATATAACGTGTCGCGATCTCCCTATAGGGTGTCTTTTCAATTGTTTAAATTCCAAAAATCTGTAGTTTCCTGATCAATGCTCGTACGGGACGACAATAATCAATAATGTTAGGTTCAGGTCGTCCTCGGAAGGAGCAATCCCCAATGTGTTGCACACATCACCTCTGATCAACCTTCGAAAGGGACATCCCACCCCCGGGCAAATAATGCAGGACGAGATTTTTTTGACCACAACGGGACAAGAGCGGCTTTTCATGCAGTTACCCAACAATCAACGTGCATTTGCTGTTTCACTAGTAGGTCCAAAAGCAGAAGAAGAAGAAGAAGAAGATGATGATGATGATGATCATTTCATGCCAACGCCCAATGAAGAAAATTACAGTCGGAGGAAAAAAGGCAGACGGAGAAAACGATGGTCTCGCGTCGTTTTCAATCTAAAAGAACCGCAAGCGAACGATGACCATAAGCCGAGAGAAGGACCGACGAAGCCCCAGCCAGCCAGAAAACGGTGGCTGAAGAAGACGTGCGAAATCTGATGCAGATGGGACGCGGAAAAGGGACCGCAGAAGCAAAGCATATCTCTTTCGCTGTCGGCCATGATCAGGTCCAGGGAGAACATGATTTGCTAAATCTGGACCAAGGAAGAAAGAACACGATTCTTGGAAAAAGAAAGAAAAGAGAGAGAGAGAGAGAGAGGAAAGAAATGATCTTCGCACCAATGACATGAACGATAACCCCACAAGTCACCATTTTTGAACCGCCCATCAACTCCAAATTTAAGCAGAACACGTAGAACGAACAGGCGTGCGTGATTCACGAATTTCTCTGGGACATGATGAGTCATTGTCATTCGTTGCAGCTGCAGATGAGAAATCTCTACACAACATCTTCATCTGCACAACAATGCAGATGCAATATAATCTAGCCCGTAATGAGATGAAACACGTTGTTCTTCTAATCTGATCATACAAATTGAAATCGCATCAGAAGCTTCACGGATTTGTACTTCTCTCCCTTCTTGTCGTACAATGGGATCGCGCGGAATCCGGTCTTTAACTCCGATATGGGAAGACATGTCTGCCCACCGAAATCGTCCTTCTCGGACCTGTCGAAATCTCTTACTTCAATCCGAAGCAAGGCCAGCTCCGGGACGGCCAGCGGGAATTCGAACTCTTCGTCCCAAACAGGAAACCAGTCGTCTTCAATGATCTTTGTCTTCTTCTTGGCATTATCGCCTGGCACTCCGACAATATACACCTGAAATGGAAAGAAATCAGCAGCTTAGGTTTAATCAAGGAGAGACTTGACGGTTCATTTTGGTTCAGTTTCTTTCATCTGACTGTTCAGAAATCTAAAAAAGATAAGTTTATTTCTGAAATTTTATCAGTCCGAACCTGAACAGAAGTTATTGAACAGAAGTTATTAAAGGAACCCGAAACTTTTTGCCCTCGGACTACGTAACATTAGGAATTTTAATCGGATCACAGCAAAATTTCTTCTAACCTTCGTGTAGAAGTCTGGAGGTGAAAAAGTGTCGAAGTGTGTCGGGCTAAATTCCGAATGCCATCCGTCCCCCATATATACTCTGACCTGATCCTCCAAACACAATTTTAAGTGAATTCGACAGTATAAGACCTAATCAATTGGTGTATCAGAATCTGTCACGAACCTTCAACGTCTTCTTTACGATGTGCTCTCTTTTAGGATCGTGTACTTCGTTGTTAGGACCCTGCCGCATCAAAAACTCGGGCTTTTTCACGTAACCACACCCTCCGTTGGCTCTAAACATCCCGTGCATCTTCCAGAGTGATTTCCCGTATCCCTGCCATGTGAAAGCTCGAGTAAGCTCAAAAGAGGCTCAGGACACATTGATGTCTATCAAACAACAGTTTCGAAAGAATCTGCTTGAAGAGGAGAGATATTCAGATTCGGACTCTCTCAGATAAGGATTGCTTCTTGACATCTGGCGAAAGCCCCTCAATCAAGAAAAACCAGGCAATAGAACTACAGAGTACTTGATAATGGCTACCACTAACCTAAGAGAAGTCCTTTAATCCATAGAATGATATAAGCAAAGACAATCTTCATCAGACCACATCAAGCATGGCTACTATTATGGATATCATCCATACATACAAAACTGACATGGACAGAATAATATCAGATGTGTACCGTGCTCTTGGATCACTTGGTTGTGTTGTGGCATTAATTCATGGTGTACTATCGAGTTCTATAGAACAATAAATCCAATCGCAAAAACAGAAGAGAACAATAGACGACAATGTCTGGTCATAGAGCTCAGTCTAGAAATTCTGACTCATGCCATCCTCAGTTTGTGGCAATGGGAAGGGAAGGGAATGAACCTGCATATTGAATGCGACCATTTGAGCACCGTGCATCCAACCGAGATGGGGATTGTAATTTGAGGAAGTGACTCTTGTTCCTTTGGGATACACTCTCAAAATGTTCCTTTGAGTAAACCTGACATGAACACAACAGCGACCAGGGACAAACTATGAAAAAAGGAGCGAAAACAAAGAGCACCAAAACAACTTGTGAATCCATGACATGGGTTCTTTTTTACGAGTACCTCACCAAATCAGTGCCATGAGATGAAGTAGCTTTCTCAAGTTCATGTTCGCTCAAACTTAGACGCTTAACTTTATCTGATAAAACTCGTAACGCCTCCTTCAAGCTACCCTTTGGTTTCCCTGCATGTATTGTGATTAGGCGTCTGTATTCGGGTCTGTGGCTGGCATTGGTGTCTTCACAATCTTGATCGCTCTCACTCTGTGATGTATTTCAAGTTCTCAAAGGATAAAAAAAAAGACCTCAATTTTGGGAAAATGACAAATTACGGAGCTACATCTTACCCTGTAATCGCTATCAAACTCAGATGTAGAGTCAGGTGTTTCCTTCCCCACAGCTTCGTCTTCAGATGAATGTGTACCAGTCGGTGATATTGAAGACTTATCCTTTGAGCTTTTAGATTCAAGAAACTCTTTCGGCAGTTTGGTAGAAATAATGATCCGGTTCTTTAGTGACTCTGGTGAAGGGAATTCTGCTAAGCATTCTGCTGTTGGGTAGTACAATGTATCCCCGAATATCTGAGTGACCATCTGCATCAGAAAACTATCTGAGGCAATAAATGGATGATCAACAACAGAAATGAATGCTAGAAGTTTTCAACTATGAAAGAAAAAGAAGGGGTATACAACCTCTGCAACTTTCGCCTGGAGTTCAGGTGTAAGATGGTCTTCTAGAGTAATTATAACCGGGTACGGCGATTTAACAAAGGCATACTCTTGTATAGACTTCAAACACTTGACAAGCGTCACTGGACTTGTTAAAGTCCTACAATACAATATGAAAAGGTTTAGAATATCATCCTTCGACCTTAATCAGTTCAAACCAATGCAAAGCCATTGATTTATCGGAGAAGTTTGTAGTCATGAACTGAAAATCAGTTAATCTAGACTAGCTCACCATTCCGACACTAATTATAACTTCAACAGGAGTGAGGACTAGGATGCGTCAAGAACAGTAAACAAAAGGGCGAAGTTTTTGTACCTCCCGTGAAGAATAAGGATATCATCTTTGTCTGAGTTGGGCCACATGTCAAGTTCGATCACTTTCACGCCTCTCTGCAAAGCTCGTATAATAGGGGCATCGCTGCAGTCGCTGCTCAACTGGTTCCCGGTGAGGTAGGAATTGTGCCCTGTATATATGAAATAATGTGACAAGGGTGCAGTCATATCATGGTGCACCTGCCATTCGAGATATCACCCTCGTTAAAGACTAAAATTTGGTCTCGATACATTGTTCAAGAGTTCATCACAAATCGTACTTGCTTCAAATATCAAGCTCCGCTTCTACATAACATTATGCATTTCATGTTATGTCTAGTATTCTGGCACATATAGCAACTTGTAAGATTAATTCCCGCGCCATCACATTGTGATGTAGACCTCAGTGGTATCGGATGCACGTCAACTTGAGATGCAGCGATTATTCTTCCTAAAGCACGAACCAATAATGACCACGAAACCCAACATTTTCTACGTTTCCTACTCTCCATGAGAAGCGCCAACGGCCGAAGAAACTGTTCCCACAAGCAAACTTGTGATCGAGATCCGGGCACATGTATGCGCGACGTGTTTGGGAAAGAGCGCTTGCAGAAGAGATTTTCTTCGACCCGCAGTGCATCGAACTTATGCTAGTAGAAAAAAAAAGCAACGGTAATGCTACGAGCAGAATAGGATTCGATAGCTGAAAAGTGTTCCAACGGGGGGAAAAAGAGATACGCCAAAGAAGCCATTTTTGCTAATACTCAGTAAGTCATGGATGGGCAAAGACAAAAAAACACACGCCACGTCATCGCCTCGTCCTCGTCGGACAATACCTATCTATCACAACTTCGAGAGATCAAAAGTCAAAGTCCCCTGCATTTTTCTCGTCTACCAAAAAGAAGAACAGAGCATTTGACATTTCAACCATCAGAGAGAGAGAGAGAGAGAGAGAGAGTGGGGTAGATGGGTTTGACCGCTGACCTGGCACGAGATGGGCCCATTGAGATCGCCGCGCAACAGGTAATGGAAGAAATCGTCGAGCGTGAGGCCCCGCTTGTGGTCGGGGACCAGATGGAACTTGGTGTGGAGGGCCTGCTCCACCACACGCTCCGCCTCCGATGCGGCGGCTCCGCTCGGCTCGCCCTGGTGCTCCACCAAGAACCGCCGCAGCCGGTCCTTGCCCATGTGGGGGGGCTCGCCGTCGGAGAACCGGAGGAAGGCCTCCTTCACGTCTTGGGGGGGCTCGATCTCGGTGATCTTGAACTTCCGGTTGAAGTACTTGAACATCGTGTAGTTGTAGCTCCCATTTGACGATGTCATCGTCTGTGCCCGTTTCCTTGTTCCCCCGATCGATCTGCTTCTTCGATTCTTTCCCCCCCCCCCACCCACCCTTCTTTCTTTGCAGAGATCGGAGGGGAAAGAGAGAGAGAGACAGAGAGAGAGAGGTTGCAGTTGCAGGGGATTGGAGGAAGAAGAAGGGTGACCAGGCCTGCGGTTGAGAGTATTTTATGCTGAATCGTCGGACCTTCGACGTGTCCGACGTTAGTTTGCGATGTTTTTTGACGTTACGTTATGTTGACCGATCCATAGAACTATATAAAATTAATTGATGCGAGAGTCATAATTGAGTAATTTTTCATATAACCCGCGTATCTAAATTTTTGCAATTTCTCAGGTCACTTTCCAAACTATTTTGTCGGGTTAATTCTACCATAAACTCTTTTTGTCTCATTAAAAACCCTTAATTTTAGGACCAATTTCAATTCTACCTCAAACTTTTTTTGTTTTATAAAAAAACCCAAAATTTTAGGTTCGATTTTAATTCTACCTTAAACTTTTTTTTGTTTCACAAAAACCCTCAATTTTAAGTCCAATTCCAATTTTACCCTTTATTTTTTTGTTTTATAAAAAATCACTAACTTTTATTTAAGTCATAAATCAACCTCTATTAACCCTTCATCTAAAATCACCCTAAGTGATCTTAATGTGGCATTACCATTTTTCCAAGTTATTGCTCTAGTCCCAAATTTTGAATCTAAAAGGACGTCTTTTGGAAATGAATTTCCATATTAGCCAAAACATTGAAAGTTGGGTAAAAATTAGAACAATTAGGATTGGCTTTCTTTAATTGCTCATACTCTTAATCGGGGGTCTTTGATTTTGTGCTTGATCTTTAATCCGTCGTGCTCAAGAGTGTTCTATCTCTCACGATCAAAGAGCTCATGCTCAGGACACTTGACTTGGAATACGTGAACAACTCGTGCTTGGGAGTTTTAAATCTCTCGGTTGTCTACAAGAAATTTTGGACAAAGGGTTAACGAGGTAGATTTATAATTCAAGTAAAAGTTGATGATTTTTATGAGAGTAAAAAAACTAGGGTAAAATTAGGATTGGGATGATAGAATTGAGACAAGATTTAAAGTTTGAGGTTTTTCATGAGAAAAAAAAGTTTAGGGTAAAAATTGGGACCAAATCTAAAGTTAGAGATTTTTTTAAGGGATAAAATTAGTTTAGAATAGAATTTGGACTGAAGTTAAAATTTGAGACTTTTTAGGGTACTGAGGTCCTATTTATCAGTTAATTATCAGCTTTTTTATATTTTTCTTTGTTAATAATTATTAATTCTTTTAGTCTTTTTCACTGTGTTCCAGGGAAAAATAAAAACCTTCCACGATATATCCAAGGGCACCCCTTGCATTTTCCGACATCTGTTTATCTGTATATTGTATCCGGCTGACCCCATATTAGTTACACATTTTCAATTTATCCTGTTTATATCTTTTTTTTTTCCCTTTTGTGTTTTTTTTGGTCCTATATCTTTCTTTCCTGTTTTTATCTTTTTTTACCTTGAAAAATATTTTTATCGACGAGTTTGTGTATCGTTCGAGTCACCAACGTTGGGATTAGCCCTTTTTTTTCCTCTTATTTTTTTATTGATAGAACGTAATTTCAACGTTATTTATGAGGTGCGTTGCACATCTTTGTCGTTTTGCACCCCGAATATGCCTCTGCTTTATACTATTAAAAAAGAGAGAGCGGGGGGGATGCAGCAAATTATTTTAAAAGAAGAAGAAGAAGAAGAGGTTGTCAGGAATGCTGTGAATTAAAAATAAAAATAAAAAGAGAAGAATAAAAGAATTCCTTCCTGCTTTATCATAAAATAAAATTGGAAAGTAAAAAGACCACTCTTTCACGCCTGAAAAAAAGTAGTCGCTAATGAGTCCATCCAGTAGGTAAGTTTTTGCATCCAAGGCGGTAAAAATATATCTCGAATTTGAGTTGCAAAAAAAATGTGATTCAAATGATTTTTCAAGATTTAATTAGTGATAATTGATTCATAGGTTAGCCATCACCAACCTAAAATAGAGAACCAATCACATAACTTATTTTCAAAATTTGAAATTGAAGTTCCCAGGTAGAATCGAGAATCGGTCCACTTTTTTTTAGAATAGTTGGCATTCACATAAGCAATTTCTGACAAAAATTGGCCGGATAAACTCAATTGGCAAAACGTAAAAATATTTAGGACTCAATTAGCAAAATTGAAATGAGTATGAATGAATTGTAAAAATGTAATAAATTTTTGACATTTTAAATAATTTTCCTATCTTTATTTATTTTATGTAAAAATAACATTTTTTTAATTGGATATAAAAAGTTGAACCATTTCTTTAGAAAGATACATGTTGGCCAAGTGACTATGTTGTTGTTTATTCTATGTTATATATCATTGTTTGATTCTCGTTGGGTGCAAAAGTATTTCTTTTCCCTAAAAGAAGTTTCAAAACAGGTTTTATTGGAAATCAAAATGCCTTGGGACTAATCCGGGGCAAGTAATTTTTTTTTCGTCGAAAGTCCAAGGCAAGTTCACATAATCAAATTTTGAGCTGGTTGGTCTAAGCCAATTCAGTTCGATTTTTAGGTTGTATTGATCCCAGTGCTTACCCATAGTTAGAAGAAATTTCCTAATTTGAGTAAATTTTATAAAAATGAGTGTCCTATTGTGGATTCAAATATAATGTGAGCTAGTGAATGTAATTGGACACACAAAAAAACAAGAGTACTTGAGTGACTTAAGTATAGTTGTAATATTCACGATATCACTTAATTTATAGTGGAATATCGTATTGTTCTTTTAGTAGCATAGGTCCCATCAACTGAACCAAGCAAATCCATGTTTAATTCAGACAGTTATTTCAATGTTCGACCATTTATTTTTCGCAACAAAATATTGCATGTAAAAAGCTCGCTGGGTCGATCAAACCTGAAAGTTTCCGCATGCAGCGTAAAGCAAAACCAGAAACGATTTCATAAGATTAATCATTCAAAATGCAAGTTCCTCTCTTAGCGACAAGTCTCGGTCATTCCATGCACATTTGGACCACCAGCGACAAGTCTTGGTCATTCTTTTTATCCTCACGATTCCAAAAAGTCTTGGCCATTTGTACTTGTTGTCAACCTTTTAATTCATTTCAAATCAAATTAGATCCATATAATAATAATAATTTTTCCAGGTGAAAACTATAATGGCGTGTTATTCCCCGTCGTTGTACCTGGACAGTAGCTATGTGGTGAAATCGAATCTAACTATGGGTCGGTGCACGTTGTAATGCGTAGCCAGCCTTGACAAGATCGAGACCAATTATTATTTAAAGCGCATCCGGTGGAGTGAATATCTAGACTGAGTCTGAACGAAAGGATGCCGGTCTTAGATTTCGTTTATATGCAATTATTTACAGTACCCATTTTTATATTTGCCTATATCGACAATATCGAACGAGTTAAAAGCAATAGCACGTGATCATCTTAATGATGAACTTGATGTTACTTTAGAGATTATGCATCCGCGGCAAAACAACCGGTTTGAGTCATAAACTACTACTCGTTCAAGCGAGCTTCTTGCTTTTATTCTTGTTGCAATGTTAATGGAAGTAGAGCCAAGGTGATTGTGCTCCATGTTACGATCGAACCTATTAGACCAAAGTTGTTTTTGGTTGAGAAGTGAGTAGGGTATTTCGAACTTGTGAGCAAGAGAGGCTTGAAGCCACTCGGGAAAACCGCCTCCAGTTGCAATGACCCACCATGGTGACGGCGGATTAATTGTTTTAGCCTAGGAAACATAGTTAAGGTGCGTTTGGTTTAACATTTACAGAACCCTTTGAGTTTCCGAACCTCTTCAGCAAATGCAAATATTGTTTGGCAAAAATTTTACATCTCCCTCACGGTCTCTAAAGGCTTTTAGCTCAAGGTAAGTCCGTAAATATTTTGGAACGTAAGGCTAGCCGACCACCGATTTGGCTCATCGATAGTAGATGAATTCCACAAGTAAATAGTTTGAGTGTTTTAATGAAGAAAAAATAGCAAAAATTCTTTACAAAGCATGGCCTTTACCAAATGGCATTATTGGAATATGTTAAAATTACTTTCCAACGTGTTTTTAAACATTATTTGCATTTTAGCAAATCCAAAGGTGTTTGCATTTTCCTAAATACATTCTCCCATGACCGAACCGAGTGCAACCTTAGTGAAGGTACAAGCAGCAGCACGACATGGCACGGCCCATGAGGAATGGCCTACCAAATTAATGGGCCAGGCCGCGCACGACATGGTTAAAGTCGGTACGATGGGCCATGGGCCGGGTCGGCCCGGCCTGACACATACGCCGTTCGCCGTTACTGTACGCAGTTTGAAGACGAAGAGCTCGAGCCTCTCCCATGGCTGACAATTGACCCCCCGTCAAGCGCAGAGAAGAGACAGCGACCACACACCCACAAGGCCTGCGCTCTCCTTCACCCCGAGTTTCGACGAATTACGGGAGAAAGGTGGGAAATTTAAGCAGGAAGGAGAGCGAATTTTGGGAAATGGTCATGGCGACGAGGACGAGATGGGTCGCGATGACGATGGCGTGGATTTTGGTCTTGTTCGGAACCCTAGCTCTCATTCAGGTGATTCAAAGCTCGACCTCGACCCGAATCCCCCCCCTCCCCCCTTTTCAACTCTGGATGATTCCGAAAGTTTTGATTCGTTGTTTGTGCGTTTAGAACCGATTGAGCGATGCCGGAGCTTCGTCTGATCCAAAGCTTGTTCATCGCAAAGTTGGCGCGGTAATTCTTTGCGTCCGAGTAGATCGTTATAGATCCCATTTTGATCATTATGAAAAAAAATGTGCCTTTTTTTTTTTTTTTCGGGTGGCTATTGACTGAGTACGAGAGAGAATTGATGATGATATTGTTCATGTTGGCAGGAAAAGAAGAAGCCAGACGATTTGGAAGAAGTGACTCACCAGGTTTATTTTGATGTTGAGATTGCAGGAAAACCAGTGGGTATGCACTCTACACCATATAAGTTCACAGCTGAACAGATTGGGAATATTGCTAATTAAATAGCACATATCATCGTTGAAGTAGAAATAATTGAGCTAGAATTTAGTGTATCAACATTCTCCTTTCTGTGTACAGAAGTCAGTAAGAAGTAAGAACTGATTGAATCTGTTGTGATAGACATCCTTGCATAGAAATCTTTTACTTGGTGTGGTTATTGTCATCGAGTTAGTCAAATCTTTGGCAAGCATTTTTTTTTTTGGGAATGCTGGGTTTGGCAATGTGCATTTCTGTTAATTATGATTGGTAATTATATATCTTGCTTTTAATTAAGGATACCCATCTCTTGTGCATAGAATCTTCTCCTGGGTGTAGTAGGTGTCCTCGAGTTATTCAAATCTTTGGTGAGCCGGCTTGTTTTCCTTTTGGGAAGTTGGATTTGGCAACGAGCACTTCTTGGTTGTTATCATTGTTTGTTGTATCTCTTATTTTTTATTTAAGAATTTGCACCTGTCTGTTGAGCTATGCTCTTTAGAATGATTAAGAGCCTGATCTTTTAGCATATGGATATGAATCCATCTTTTGCTGCTAAACTTAAATTTTGAATTTCTGTGGTAGAAGGATCTTACTTCATTATGTTTTGTATGCTTCCAGGTCGAATTGTCATGGGCCTCTTTGGCAAAACTGTCCCCAAAACAGTTGGTAAGCCCCTATTTGCACTATGCTTCTCAATGTCATGAATTATAGGTCGAATTTCATTTCTCATGTTTCTCACTTGCTCTCCATCTTTATGGTGCAGAAAATTTCCGAGCTCTTTGCACAGGTAGCCAAGTGACATCTGCTTCCTTTTTGAATTTCCTTTAAACCCCTGAATGCTTGTGACCAAGTTGAAGGAAAAGGAATCAGCTTTTTGCTCAATGATTTCTCTACAAACTAATAATAAGAAAGAATCATACATGTGTTGAGAAGAGAGAGGTATCCCTAAATTGTTGCTTCCTGCTTGAGCATGTCAGAGTGTCTTTCCTAGATTATTATCAGTCTTATTGCAGGGGAAAAAGGGATTGGGAAGAGTGGAAAGCCCCTGTATTACAAAGGGAGCCAATTTCACAGGATCATTCCTAGCTTTATGATCCAGGGCGGTGACTTCACTCTTGGAGATGGGAGAGGGGGAGAATCAATCTATGGGAACAAATTTTCTGATGAAAACTTCAAACTGAAGCATACAGATGCAGGTATTTGTATGATTGGACTTCCTAGTGCTTTCCAAAGAATTGCGAAAAAGTTTGTAGTGATTTTGAAGTTAATCTCTTGCGCTGCGACACATGAATAAGAACATATAGAGGTTTAATTCTCTACCTTGTAACAGGGCGCCTTTCGATGGCAAATGCTGGGTCAGACACAAATGGGTCACAATTTTTCATTACCACTGTGTCAACTAGCTGGTAATCGACCATCTTCCTTTTCTCATTTCTTCGATAAGCAACTTTGTCACCTAATTTGTGGGACATTCAGCTCATTGCTGTTACCGTTGGAGATGTGACCATTATTTGAATGAGTTTGAGGCTGTTGTTGGTTTAATCTGAGAACTTTTAGGGGAAAAATGTGCTAATGCCTACTAACATCTGGGCAATGTTATGATGGATTATTGTCATAACCTAGTTAATCTAAGCTCTTTTGGTAATCTTTTGAGTTTTTACGTTGATTATAAACTAACCCAAGGATTTAAACTACTTGCAATCTCTTGTAGGTTGGATGGCCACCATGTTGTGTTTGGAAAGGTGCTGTCCGGAATGGATGTTGTCCACAAGATTGAGGCTGAAGGGAGACAGAGCGGCCAACCCAAAAGTATTGTTGTCATTTCAGACAGTGGAGAACTAGATCTATGAGCACTTCCCTCCGCATTGCACTTGACAAGTTTGACCGCATAGCTTATTCAACACGAATGCAGGGCTCAGGCATCATGTGGTGCTTTGATGCATATGGAGTTTTTTTTTTTTTTTTTTATAGTGAAGAAAACGCAGGGCAAGCTTGTTAATCGGATATTGGGACATACTTGAAAGAGCTTTAGTAGATCATGTAGGCCATGAATGGAGAGAAATGCTCTGCGTGTGAATTGTACGTTACATTGCAAATAGTCGAATGAAATGTAGAAAACAGAATTTTTGTTCTGAAAACTGGAGAGCAAATAATGTTTTTTCTCCCATTTCTGAAGAATTTCATTTTATTAATCTCCCAGTTGCATGACTGAGTAAAAACTTGAGCTAACACAATATTTGCAACGAGTGAAAACAATGTACAAACCGGAAACGATATACGAGTAAAAACAATGTACAAACTGTAAATGACATATTGGAAATTGAAAAACAAAACAAAGGACTTCTGATAAACCAGAAACGTCTCATGTACATTTGTATGGTCTTGTGACGATTACTTCATTTGTATATTGAGAAAAGTTTCTTTTTTTCCAAATTGGATGTTGCGACTTATACTATGGATTCACGTTCTTTAAGATTTGTGTTTAACCTCGTTTCCAATGTGTCACAATTGCATTTAAAAAATTACTGTCACGGAAACACTGGTCTATAGACAAACCAGAAAGATCTGAAGAAATAGCTGCAAAGAGTTAAGGATCTAACAATCAGATTCAATAGAAAAGTTCAAACTCATTGGGACATAAAAGAACTACACTCGTAAGCCGCTTAAGAGGTAAAATTGCAGTAATGACACCCTCTCTGTCCGATGACATGAACTAATCCAAGCGAGAATATTGTTCTTGATGAGAGCAAAGGAAGATCGTGCAAGCACCCTTATGCCAATATAGAACTGGAGATTCTGTCCATTGACCTGATCGCCAAAGCAACGACTATCACAGGTAAGTCAGTTACAAACAATCAGGGCTTACGCAAAATGACAATGGGATTGTCATTGGGAGATAAGGCCCTAAGTTTGGATCGGCTATGAGAATTTATAGGGTTACATCCCATAGTGTGAGATTTATACCGAAACGACATAGCAAGTATATGAATACAAGTAAGACAGCTAGAACAGATCGAGCTCTTACATCAGATCAAAGTTGGGCAATAGCCATTACAGCACTCCCAAAGCTCAATCCATCTGTTCTTGCCCAGCAAATCTGATGAAATCAACACCCACGAACAAAGATGGAAGCCGGAGAGTTTCTGTTCATGGCAACACCTAGTCATTCGTCTCCCTAATTTGCAAATCCAAGGCCACTGGACCTTCAACAGCAAAAATCGCCTAAGAAATATCTCATGCGCATTAAATACAAAGTGTAGATTATAAACAGGGAAAAAGTACCAATCTTGACGTCAACAATCTCAATCTGCAAACATGGATTAACATTGACCTGCCACCTTCCAAGAATTAACTACTTTTTGATTAAACCCCCATTAAATAGGCTCAGTCAAACCTAACCCAAAGATCCATCCATTTGCTCATGGCCAATATCGAAAAAACCAAGAATTAGTACTTTATATCAAGAACACATTGGAGCAACATGCTGTCTGTGTTATGGCCTAAGCACAGCCAAATTTTGTTTGCTTGTTCTTCTGCATGAGAGAGAGAGTTCTCCTGCACATATGCTTATGTTCATTGCATCGCCTAGGAGCAGGAATGTCAAAAAATTGGTTATCTAAGTGATGGGACTTCTCATTGCTGACCTACATCCTTCTCAAGTGGTGAGATCTGAACAGGCATTGTGAAGGTATAATGGTCTTGCCAACCATAGATGAATGAGAATAAATACCAAGCGGAAGAAAGACTTCCCTCATGGATGGCTCATGCATTTGTAATTACCCAAACTCATACTACATGCAACCACAACCTGTGGAGTGATGAGATATTAAGGTTAGTTCGAGAGTCAGATATGGAAATAAAAACAAAGCTGGGTACACACCCTCGCTTCATGATATTTCCAAATAAACCTGCTAATCCTATCATTTGGAATGACATTCTCCATAATGCCTTCACGGTGTTCTGAGCATAAACTTGCACAATGCTAGTGACACTTTCATCATAAGTGATGGCCTGTCTATCAAACCAAAACAAGACTGATGCTTCAGTACAGAATTGTTATCACAAGACCACTAGAGTAACGTGAGAAGCACATGAAGAACCAGATAGTTCACACCAGGCAGTCCACACCAAGTCTATCCTAATTTGCTATGGATTCTGCAATTTTCACTTTCCACTCCTTTTCAAGAAACTGCCCCAGTAGTAAAGGACAATCATAGTCATAATTTTTGTTTGCAGCTACTATAGCTAATCAATCTCGTGCTTTCATTCCATTTGATTGAAGACTGGAATCTTAATGAGATCTGATAGCAGATCTATGACTGATACAAGTTAAGATTCCATTGGAGAGTATGACCAAGATACCGATGATGAGGATTGAGGACTAGAGATTCTTAGTTTCCATTATGCGGTTTTCGCTTCATTCTTGATCTAGAGGACTTAACAGAGAAAGCACAGTTTTAATTAACCAAAGTACATTGCAACCTGCATTTCTGACTTCTAGTAGAAACCAATTCACAGTGATACAGCTACCCCCGGACAACTAAACATTACACAACACCTATTAAAGAGATTGGGGGTTTCATATCAGGAAAGCTAATCGTGTGAAGGAGGGCCACTCAAGAAACACAATATTCACAGATAAATCCATCCACAAATTACTCCCAAGTCACTTATCAAGACAAGCACAGAATCTACCAAGAGCTCTCTCCAAACAGCTTCCACTATCCAAGAAAAAATCATGTAAGAAAAACTAATCATGTAGATAACAGAGATGGGTCACCAGACTCACCACTGTAGAATGTATTAGGGTTAAGCATACACCTATCACGTATTGTTCTCAAGCTCTTTATCTCATACTGAGCAATCAGAATGGAGACCTAAAAATTCAACGGCCTGATCCTAAAGCGCCTCCAAATCCTGCATCAGTTCCTAAAACTTATTTTAACCCAATTGACATAACTCAGATTGCTTCGTTTGATCACTGTGCAACTCAATCTATACCAAAGGAGCTGAATTCAAAAAGAATTTAACCCTCCAACATCAAATCCTTCTATTGCCTAGTAAACCATCTGCAAAAACTAGGTAAAATATACCCTTGCAACATACACTCTGATCCCTGCATTTTCTTAAAAATCTGAGTTCGTAGTGCAGCAATTTTCCTTATCATCAATTTCAAGTTCACAATTACTAGAAAAGCAGTTACAAAGCAGAACCACAACACAGCCCATAATGAGCATAGCAGAATTCTTCTCCATCACTGATGACAAGACGAGAGGGACGACACGGAACGACGGGCTCAGACTCGAACACGCAGAACGACCGACTCAGACTCAAACGAGAAGCAAGTTATGATTTCTATTCCCAAGACACTCCAAAGACTCATAAGCTAAGCACCAACCTTCATTCTTCATAAAGATTCCCATCCAATATAAGGAGTTCGATAGGGGTCACGATTCGGGGCTGCTTTCTTTGGACGCGGTGCCGGTACCGCTCGTCTCTTGCTGGTGGAACGCGGTGGAGAAATCCGAGGAGAGATCGGAGTACAGCAAGACCACCTTCGATATGTTCTGATTGATCTCCTGAATCAGGGCCACGTTCTTGACCATGTTGTCGGCGCTCTTCGACTGGTGATTCTCGTTTACCTGCCGGATCAGCGCGCGGTTCCGGTCGAGCACGGTCTGGACCTGCCGGAAGTTCTTGCTGAACATCTCCCACACCTCGGGGTCGCACTCGAGGCCTCCTCGGCCTCGGAGGAACCCTTCGGCGAGTCGCCAGCGCGCGCGGTGGTCGCGGTGGTGACGGTAGAGGGGTTGGGCTTGGTGGAGGACGGGCAGCGGCGGCGGCGGTGCTGGTTGGTGGCAGCGTCGTCCATCGCTCGATCCGGCGGGCCTGGTCGTCACTCCGGCGGCGGAGCTTGGGCGGACATTTCTTCTTCTTCTTCCTGCGTCGTTGATGTTTTCTGAGTAAGAAAGAGAGAGAGTGTCTTTTTTTCCCTTTTTTAAGGATTGGGTGAGTTGGGGCGGTGAGGCTGAATCCACGCGCCGGAGAAAGCGTGCAATTCACATTTTTGTCCACCACTATTAATTTTTCTTTACTACCCTATTTTGCGGACAAAATTGGACATGACGGTGTGTTTGTTTCCCTGGAAATATTTTTTCTTAAAAATTATTTTTAAGGAAAGCAATTAATTTTCATTTGTTTGATTGGCTTAAGGAAAAATTAATTTCCTTTTTTTTGTCAAAGGGGATGTCATTTCCCTCCATCAAAACTTGTTTGTTTTTAGTCTTGTGAATCGATTTAATTTCCATCATCAAAATATCGTAAAAGTCAAAAAAACAATTTATCGAAAATAATATTCCTTTAGAAAACAAACTCTGAATTTACTTTTTTAATTTGGAATATGGAAGAAAGACTCTCTACGACAAACTTTTATTGTCATTACCTTGTTGGGAAAGATGAGCTTCCTATATTTTAGTGGTACATAGGAGTGTCCAATGCAATGGTCATTCATGGGTGACGGTTTGGTTCCTAATCCCTATTTTGGAATTGATGGTTAGTCATTTTAGTTCCCGATTTTAAGGTAGGAACCGAGATTGGACTGACAATATATGTATTACTAATTTCTTGTTAAAACCTAACTTTCTTAATTTCCCTCCGTTTGTTTTCCTTGAATAGAAGCTATAGAATCATTGCCTATCTTTATCTATTCATACATTTTTTTTTATGGAAAAACAACTTATTTTCTTCTTTCAAAAAATTGATTGCATGAAATTATGAGCAAATTGATTGATTTCATTAATCGGACCAAATCGATTGGTTGGTTTGGCTCCCCATTCTAAGATAAGCTAGTCTAATACTTGGTCCCAAAAACTAATCCAGTTCCGATTCCACTTTAGAATCAAACTAAGATTGGAAATCAATTATCTCTAAAGATATATGTGCTTTCTAAGTACATTACATTTGAAAAGTTATGCATAGGAATAATATTTTACTCTCATCATTTTTTTCCTTCCTTCCTTTTATGCTTACAATGAGGGGTTCGAGAATTTTTTATTGTTTACAGCAATCCTATTTTCTCTTTTTGGTTGCTAAAACACAATATTTCTATATAACTAAACTAAATTTAAAAAGAAAATCGAGAGAGAGAGAGAGAGAGAGAGAATTAGGTGGAAGGATTCTTGGTGCTGAGTGAAGACAAGGACGCGCCGTGTATGCGAGTGGGATTGGTTTGCGAGACGAGAAATGAAATATCTTACGGGGGTGTTCCATTGGACAAGCCTGCCACGGCGTCAAAAAGTGCACCCTCACCCTTTCTCTCTCTCTCACTAAAATATCTTTGGAGTCCCAGAAATATCTTCCCGTGTTCCCAACAACCGCTCAACCGAAAACGGCACGTCGTCTAACTGCGCCTCCCGGCTAATAGTACATTTGACGAGATTTGTGTTTCTGTGGATAATTTTTTTCAAAAATAATTTTTTTCTATTTATATTTTCTGATATAATTTTTTAGTGAAAAAATACATTTGATAATTGCACAAAAATTTTATCCATGAAATTGAAAAAGAATATGAATGTATTTGATATGATTCACAATTTTTTTGTAATGTAAAATTTATTTTAATTTTTAATAATTTTTAGAGATTTTTTTGATTTTTTTGTTGGCTGGTGATTGGAGCAACCAATGGCCGGCAACCGGTGGCTGGTGATTGGAGGAGGGTGATCAGTGGACGGCGGCAATCGATTAAAAGAGGAAGAAGAAAAAAAGAAAAAAATGATTTATTCCAAAAATTGTTTTGAGGAACAAGAAACAACTTTTTTTTTACCTCTTATTTTTGTTCCAATTTATTTCTCGGAACAATTTTCTATTCGGGAGAATAGAAATAGTAAATAATGTTACCAAACAAATTTTTGATCTTCTTTTTGCCCTAGAAAAAAATAGAAATAAGGAGAAATAGAAACGTTACCGAATAGAGTCTAAAAATTTGTATTCCTCGAAGGTATTTTTTGACCCAAAAATAGGGGACAAAAAAGAAATAGTGTCCTAATTAGTTTTTTTGGGGAATTCCTTGAGAGCTTGCGTGACAATTTTTTTGGTTTCCAAAAATAAAAATATAAAAAAGAAGAAATTAGGATGTCAAATAGTTTTGATGTGATTTGTGCATGGATTATATTTGATCAAATCATGTAAGATAGACATGGTATAGGGCAATAAGGTGAGTAAGGGATTGACTTCACCTAATTACTGACCTAAATGATCTCGACATGTTTAAGTCAATTAGACAATCGTTTTCGTTCGGGTTTCTCTAATCAAAATTATTGACTTTGGAGGAAGTCGCATTAATCGAGTAAAAAATTTCCATGAGTCCACGAGGGCTAATTAAAAAGCCTGCCTAGTATAGAAAATGTTTAATTCGTGATGAATCACATTATTTTGCTAGTCATCCTCTTGCAAAAAGCTTGCTGATTTTACCTTTCAAAAACATCCGGACCATGTTCGATTTCATCTCTTCATTCGCTTTGATCTATCCAAATAATTTCAGTATTGGTGATGACGAAAACGGATCATATTATTGCAATAACTCGCTAGAATGGATTTTCTTTCATTAGTGGTCCTATATATAAAGGATAGAGATCAAGTCGAGCTTATTGAATGGAGCTCACTCGATGCCTATGTTCCTTTCTTTTCTTTATCGGAACTTAACGTCTATGTTTCGATCAGCCTAGGCAAGTGGAAACCTGGGTTTGCCACTACAGGATGTGGATTGCGACATCCAAGATCTTCGGGCATGCTATCTTTAGCAGTCAAAGACTGCTTGCGCAATACATAAAGTGTCTCCTCTTAAGTGTAGCCTCACGTAAAATGAATCCTCCGATTAAATTTCATTTGCCAAGCATATTGTCAATAGTGTAATCGATAAACAAAATCTGACATTAGGCTGTCGAATCACGATAGGATGTCATATAATTAGAAATAAAATCTTGAAAGAATCAAGAATATACTTCATCTATGCAATACCCTATATCTGTAAGAGATATCATCCTCAATTCCTCCTACCTAATCCCACTGGATTGCCTTATGAAATGTCCATTATGATGGATTCAATGTTGTTTTTCCATTTGCAGCGACAAGATCATATGGTGAGTCCTCCGCGAATACGTTAGGCATGGACACTGTCCCTGTGAAGAAGAATAGAGAACTCATTCACTTCTGACGCATTGATGTGATCTAATCTTCAATCTGGACAAGAAAGCGATGGAAGTTGACAGATGATTGTGCCTGAATTTGACAGTGTGTCATGCTTCACAAACCAATGATCTGTACAATCAGGAGTCATGATTTACCAAGATGGTCCAAATTGCACGCTGTGATTTCAGCCGTATGAGCTGACCGCAACTTCAGCTTAATGCTAATAACAGCAGGCAGTGTAAACATGACGGAAAAAAACACATGACTGCATGAAGAACAGTAAAGATGCCCACGAGACATACGCAAAGCATGTGTTTAGCCAATCAGGTCTTCTTCTTATTGCATTGAAAAGATCAACAGTTGGCACCCCCAATGTCCTTACAGGGCTCCAAACATGCTTCAGAATACATTTCACATAGGTAGAAGTGAGCATGGTTCTAAAGAAAAACTTAAAATCTGAGAATTGCATCAATGGGAACCTGTAAATTCTAAGATATACATTAAATTCTAAGATATACATGGTAGGATCTAAGTTCCAACATTTAAAAAACTTATTTTAACAAGTAAGTTTTAGGTTCTAATTGGTAGAATCGGAATTTGTAACATGTAACATATAACCTAAAATAAGATTTTGTGTTTATTTTTTTTTAGTTTACGTCTTCATGCGATCCTATATGGTGTTTGATAACGAGTGTATAATTTGGACTACTAGTCTGAACTTCCATTTTATGACTAAGAATTTTATTCTGTTAATATTTCATATTTTTGATGTATCCAAATATAAATTATGATAAGTAAATTGTAGCAATAAGTGATAGTCATTAAATGAGATAATTTATTTCAATCATTCAATCAATAATATAGGTGAAACTTGAGTAGATTTTCCTATGACAATGTAAGTTCCAAGTTCCAAGTTGTGCAAGGTAGGTTTCAAGTTTTAAAAAAAAGAGGAATTTGTTTCACAGATAGGTTGCAGATTCCAAGTGGCACCTGTACGGAACTAGAACCACTCACTCCTATATGTGGCTATTTAAAATAGGGAAGAATGATTCAAATCAAAATAGGATTTATTCTACAATATGATATGTCCATATTTTTGTGCCTAATGTGTTTTCGTAGACTATGAGACCAGTGGAAGGTCCAATTGCTTGTTTGATGCACTTATGTTTGAGCAACTATTTATTTCAAGATTAATAATTTTGTATAATAAAAGAGTAATCGGTGTATTGAAAACCATAAAATTTTCTTAAAACTACTTGACAGTGTATAAGAATATTTGTTCTTCAATAATCGATAATAAAATACTTATTCATTTTTATTGTTACTTTTATTTTTGTTTTGCGTAACCAAAGATGAAAAAGAAGAAGAAGGTATTAGAACCTCAAATTGACTCTGGAACCTATAAGAGGGTAGGTTTAAAGTTCCAGGTTTCAATGGGTATTCGAGGATTGATTCCAGGTTCTAAATAGAATCTGTAAGGAATTTATAACTGTTCATCCCTAGACACAATTCATGCATACTACCTCACTAAAAAAGCCACTGTATTTCAAGAGAAAGATGCTATTAGATGATCGAAAATTGGTTAAAAAGCCGGAGATTTGTCCATGCATTGGAATACCTTGAGGTTTGACTAACTTTGTCTTCGCTGACAGGAAGGCAGCTAAGAAATATAATTCGTGTTGTATTAAAAACCATTAGAATGTAATTCACGTGTTAGGATAGTATAAGGCTTCTTAGAATGCAGTCAATCCTGATAGTCTGAAGATTCTAGGATCAAAAGCTTATGAAAGCATTATTTCCTTCAGCAGAGCAAAAAATCTTAATTATGAAGTGGAGAAGTTTGGCGAACTTTCTCACAGGTAGGATTGTCAAATTTATGAGATTCTTGAGATCTTACTGAGACAATATAAATGCACCCATTCTCAAAGAGTGAGTCCTAGAATTTAGATCAAATGCCTATGAAAGTATCATTTTTCCTATAGGCCCTTTTGGGTTGTCGGCCACTAGCTAGGGCCCGGTAATCTTAGTCGACTTTTGCCCTACCATCACTGGCCCTTCCTGGAGATGGTGGTAGTGGCGGCTGCAACAGAGAGGGCTACACAGCCCTCGCCCAACCCTCCCCATTCACCTTTTTATTTTAATAAATTGATTTTTTGGAGTTTTTTTTATATGGCCTTTTTAAAAAATTGCCTAGTGGACAATTCTTTTTTAAAAATTGCCATGTCAGCCAATAAAGTTGTTAGTGTTGTAAAATATCGCGCTGCAAGAATATAATAGAGAGAATAGATGGGAGATTAAGTAGAGAAAGCAGATGACACCAAAGATAGTAGAGAAAAGCTAGAAGCAAAAAACTTTATTTCTCACTATTTGTGCTCCTATTTATAAGGATGCACTTATCATGAATATTAATGTATATGATAATATATGTATTGGATAGAGAGATGAACATTAATCGGATAGGGAGATGTACTTAGAATGTAGGATACATGTATTGGATAGGGAGATAAACATTCATCGGATAGGAAGATGTACTTAAAATGTATGATACAAATGTACCATAATAAGTACATGAATATAATGAATATTCATACATGTATTTCATAACACTCCCCCTTGAATATTCATTGTATTATATTATGAATGTGCATTGAATGATACTGTCTCATTAAAAACCTTAAGTCGGAAAAACCCAGTGGGACAAAAACCGGACAAAAGGAAAAAATAGTAAAGAGCACAAATTTTATGATTTATCCATTTTATGGATGCATTAATTGCCTCGTTAAAAACTTTAAGCCGGAAAACCCTATTGGAAAAAACCGGACAAAAAGAAAAAAGAGTGCAATGCATAATTGATAATATCTCCCCCTCAATTGAGTCATATAGCCACTATTGGGGCTAATCAATATTGCGTCTTGTGTACTCGTCGCATACCAATGCCATATACTAATTTCTCAAAAGTTGATGCTGGCAATGATTTGGTAAAAAGATCTGCAAGATTATTTACGGATTGAATTTGTTTAACATTAATCTGTCGACTTTTTTGAAGTTCATGAGTATAGAAAAATTTTGGCGAGATATGCTTGGTCATATCACCTTTGATATATCCTCCCCTAACTTGTGCAACACAAGTAGCATTATCCTCATAAATTATAGTAGGAGAATTTGTAACCGGTTTTAAACAACAAGAATTGTGAATATGTGTTATAACGGATTTTAACCAAACACACTCTCTTTCAGTTTCATATAAAGCAATAATCTTAGAGTGGTTAGAAGATGTAGCTACGAGCGATTGCTTCGTAGAACGCCAAGAAATGACAGTGCCGTTATAACAAAATAAATAGCTGGTTTGAGAGCGAGCCTTATGTGGATCAGATCTATATCCAGCATCAGCATATCCAACTAACTCAGGGGTAGTGGTATTATTGGAATAATATAATCCCAAATCTATAATTCCTTGGAGATAACGAAAAATATGTTTAACTCCATTCCAATGTCTCCGAGTTGTCTTAGAACTAAAACGTGCCAATAAATTTATCGCAAAAGCGATATCTAGTCTCGTACATTGTGTAAAGTACATCAATGCCCCAATTGCATTGAGATATGGTACTTTAGGACCAAATATTTCTTCATCAGATTCTCTAGGACGAAATGGGTTATTTTGGGGATCTAGAGACCTTTCAATCATAGGGGTGCTCAATGGGTGAGCATTGTCCATGTTGAAGCGTTTAAGTAATGTTTCAATGTATGCTGATTGATGGACGATTATTCCATTTGCTTTGTGCTCAAGCTCAAGACCAAGACAAAGTTTGATTTTACCCAAAGCTTTAACTTCAAACTCCCTTTTCAAATACTCAATAGTTTTGGCTAACTCTTCAAGAGTTCCAATTAAATTTATATCGTCGACATAAACTGCTACAATAGCAAATCCGGTTTCTAATTTCTTAATAAACACACATGGGCATATAGGATTATTCTTGTACCTTTCTTTTATTAGGTACTCACTCAAGCGTTGATACCACATGCGACCGGATTGCTTTAACCCGTATAAAGATTTTTGCAATTTTATTGAGAATAAGTTACGGGGAGTGCATGCATCAGGCATTTTAAATCCCTTAGGAATTTTCATATAGATATCAGAATCTAATGAGCCATATAGATATGCCGCCACGACGTCCATAAGACGCATTTCCAATCTTTCAAATGGTGCCAGGCTAATGAGAAAACGAAATGTAATCATATCCATCACAGGTGAATATGTCTCATCATAATCAATCCCAGGTCTTTGGGAGAATCCTTGGGCAATGAGTTGCGCTTTATATCTGACAATCTCGTTTTTCTCATTTCGTTTTTGGACAAATACTCATTTATATCCAACGGGTTTTACATTATCGGAGATTCGAGTTATAGGTCCAAAAACCTCTCGTATAGTTAGGGAAGCTAATTCAATCTTAATCGCTTCCTCCCACTTAGGCCAATCTTGCCTTTGACGGTATTCAATAATAGATTGCGGCTCAAAATCATCATCCGTAATTTTATTAGCAATAAAGAATGCAAAAGCATCATCAATGATGATTTCATTTCGATCCCAAATTTCATTACAATATGTAATGTAATTTTCAATATTCTGAGGGTTTGTGATCTTTTTATGGATTTGTGCCTCTTCAGGGGCAATAAGCTCTTTGGGAACAAGTACAACACCAGGCTCTTCTGGAGCGGATTCTTGATTCTTTCCCCTTTGTTTTCGAGGAACGATGTCTTTTGATCCTATTGGTTTACCACGCTTCAAGTGTGGGAGATTTTGATCCATTTTAGTCTGTCATTCAGGAACAATTATCCTAGCTGGAACATTTGCAGCTGGAATATGAGACTTCGTTACTTTAGTAGCATCATTAAATGCGTCAGGAAGTCTATTAGCCATTTCCTGTAAATGGATTATACGTTATACCTCGTTTTCACATTCCGGAGTTCTTGGGTCTAATTGAGATAAACTCTTCTCATTCCAGGAGAAAACCTTAACTGGTTTCTACTTTGCAGCATGGAAATTGTAGGTGTCCCAATTGATGGAAACGTAGTCTCATCAAAATGACAATCTGCAAATCTAGTAATAAAAAAATCACCAGTAGTTGGCTCCAAGAACCTAATGATGGATGGTGAATTAAACCCTACATAAATACCCAAACGGCGTTGGGGACGCATTTTTGTTCTTTTTGGCGGTGCTACAGGCACCTGTACTGCACAACCAAATGTGCGTAAATGTGAAATATCAGGTTCATAACCAAGAACATTTGAAGGGGAGATTGTAAAAGATTAGTAGTAGGACGCAATTTTATTAGAGCTGCCGCATGCAAAATTGCATGACCCTATGCTGTATCGTTAAGATTAGTTCTTAATAATAAAGTGCGGGCAATGATTTGGACACGTTTAATCAAGGACTCTGCCAATCCATTTTGAGTATGAACATATGCAACTGGGTGCTCAACCTCAATTCCAAGTGAAGCACAATATGTATCAAAACTCTTTGATGTAAATTCTCCAACATTATCCATCCTTATGCTTTTAATTGGATAATCAGGGAATTGTGCCCGAAGCTTTATAATATGCACAAGTAAACGTGCAAAGGCGACATTGCGCGTAGATAATAGGCAAACATGGGACCATCTACAGGATGCATTCACTAGTACCATAAAATATCGAAAACGGTCCACTTGGCGGTTGTAGTGGTCCACATATATCACCCTGAATTCTTTGCAGGAATACATGGGATTCAAGATTAACCTTTGTTATAGAAGATTTGGTAATAAGTTTTCCTTGTAAACAAGCTTCACAATTATAATTTTTGGACAACAATACCTTTGTATCCTTTAAATGGTGTCCTTTTGTATTATGAATTATTCTACGCATCATTGAAGCGCCAGGATGACCAAGGCGATCATGCCATAACCCAAACTGATCAGGGTTTACTAGTCTCTAGGACAAGTGGCATAGGTTTCAATAGCCTTAATCATGACACAATACAAACCCGTAGAAGAAGCTTCTAGCCTCTCATGGATGGTTTTCAAGCCCATCTTATAAGAGGTAATGCCAATATATTCCTTATTTTGTTCATAAATAGTTTCAACATGGTACCCATTACGGCGTACATCTTTGAAACTGAGTAGATTCCTTTTTGATCTACTACTTAGAAACGCATCCTCAATATGCAGGATGGTGAAAAATAATTGTGGCATTCCTAAACCATCAATAATCGGAACAAGACTTGATATTGTATGGACATGTGCCTTACGCAACGTCATACTCGAGAAAAAGTGTTTGCTACGAAATATAGTATGCGTTGATGCACTATCAAGCAAACAAACTTCTCCATTTTTCTCGGTATTTTTCATTTGCATTTATATTGACAACTTTAGGTGTCAAATATCATAAAATTTGCATATTAGTTATAAGGTCAAATAAAATCTCAAGATAATAGACAAAAGGTTCATAAGTAATTACATAACCTTATTATAGAATAACAAAATGTAATACATTTAAAGAAAAACAACTATAAAAGAAATTATTAGAATCATAAAATGCGAAATATAAGTTGTCATCCACTAATCTGATGCCTCATCAAAATAATCAAAGGTCCTCAAAGAAATCAGAGACATCCAGGGATGCATTTGCTACTTCAGGAGCAAGAGGAGTCCCACCAACAGAGATATTGTTGCCTTCAATAGTAGTCATGGCAGTAGGATTAATTTCAATGGCATGAGATTCACTACGTTTGCTCGTATTTTTCAAAGATGCTTGGTATAGATCAACAAAGTGCTTTGGCGTACGACAAGTACGTGACCAGTGCCCAATCATACTACAGCGATGGCAAATACTTTCATTAACCATATTCTTGTGCTTCTTTTCTTTATCATTATTTGGGCCAAAGTTAAATTTCTTAGGACGGTTAAATTTCCTACCATCCCTTCGAAAATTATGTTCTTGCCTGCCCTTATAGCCCTTAATATGGCCAGCATTTTTCTTAAAATTAGCATGTGCTTCAGGCAATGCTTTTGAGCTAGCAGGTCTAAGATCATGATTTTTGAGCAACAATTCATTAGTTTGTTCAGCGGTGAGGAGCACAGAAATTAATTCAGAATATGTGGCAAATTGACGTTGCCGATATTGCTGTTGCAATACAATATTCGAAGCATGGAAGGTGGAAAATTTTTTCTCTAATAGCTCCGCATCAGTGAGCTTGATACCGCATAACTCAAGTCGAGAAACGACATCAAATAAAGCGGAGTTATAGTCAGACACTGATTTAAATCTTGCAGTCTGAGATTTTGCCAATCATATTGTGTCTGAGGGAGGATAACAGTCTTGGTATGATCATACCTATCCTTCAACCTCTTCCACAGGGTTTGAGGGTCTCGAACGAATAAATATTGAGTCTGTAAGCTCTCATGCAAATGATGACAAATAAAAATTAGTGCATTTGCTTTATCCCTTGAATTTGAGGTTCCATCTTCCGCAATTGCATTAGCGAGACCTTGCCCTTGGAGGTGCATTTCCATGTCTAGGCACCAAGATAGATAATTATTTCTACTCACTTCCAGGATGTGGAATTTGGGCTTTTCAATATTTGCCATAATTCTTGCAAAACAAAAATCCTTAAATTAATTAGAAGGATTTCCAAACATTCACCGCTACTTTAGGAGCAGAAGGATACTTTTAGAATTGAAATTGGTTTAAGGCTATGGGGAAAAATGAAGAATTGATAGAAGAAGATGAAACAAAGGAAAACACCTACCTTGCAAAATTACTTACTCAGTTGGTAGATCCTCGTGCTGATAACGTGTTATAAAATATCACGTTGCAAGAATATAATAGAGAGAATAGATGGGAGATTAAGTAGAGAAAGCAGATGACACTAAAGATAGTAGAGCAAAGCCAGAAGCAAAAAAACTTTATTTGTGCTCCTATTTATAAGGATGCACTTATCATGAATATTAATGTATTTGATAATACATGTATTGGATATGGAGATGAACATTTATCGGATATGGAGATGTACTTAGAACGTAGGATACATGTATTGGATAGGGAGATGAACATTCATCGGATAGGGAGATGTACTTAAAATGTATGATACATGTATTGGATAGGGAGATGAACATTCATCGGATAAGGAGATGTACTTAAAATGTATGATATAAATGTACCATAATAAGTACATGAATATAATGAATATTCATATATGTATTTCATAACAGTTAGAAAATGCCACGTATACATTTTGACTAGATTTTCTTGCCATTGGTATTAATTGTTAAATTTTGCTTCAATTTACATTTCCAAACTTCTGATATTTAAATGTCTCATTATGTCAAGTTTTGACATTCCAAGTGCCTCTGCACACATTGATCTTTTTTTTGGTCTATTATGACTCCTCCTTGGATGGGAGCGATTGTACTTTTTGAACTTATTTGATGAAGCTGTAACCCTGTTCACCGGGACGAAATCTATTACCAATCGGCTAGGCATGATTCTGGATTCTGGACGTAGTGTCGTCCTCTCAAGAGTTTCTTACGGTACATATTGCTCATGGAGGAGATTTAACTTTAGAGCTATTAACGTCGATGATGTGGATTACTTTTATTGTTTCAATCAACGAGACTGTGACGATGTTTTGGAAGTGTGCTCACCCCCGACAAGATCTCCTTTTAGACTTTTCAGATGATGGCAAATTTTGTCCCGGTTCTGAGGTCTACAATCCTCACTTCTGTACACGTCAACTTGGACTAGCATCCCAGCGCCCATCCATGGGGTTCCCATTTTCTCCTTTTTCCAGGCTGAGGGAAAACCGCTCTTGTTGATTGTCTTAAAATTACGTAACATATTTCGGATCGATTTAATTTCCGCAGCTTTCCATCACCTCCCTGAGGCAACCGACGCTTTCATCGAATGGTGGAATGAGTATCGAACATTTTTAATTTTTCCTCTCATGTGGAAACAATCATTATGAAGATCGCTCAATTGTCCCCCATATTAACTCACCCATTCAGACAGACTCCTCATGTTATCGAAACTCCCAAGATTAGCTGATGTTAATCATAATTTGTTCATTCATTCTTTTTAACCAATGTAAGCAAATATATCTAAAATAAAATATATTTACCTCATTATGAAATTTTCCCAAAACAAACGAACCTAAAATATAAGAACTCTTCTTTTTCAAGGGGTTCATGTCGGGGCACGTCAATATTGGAGCCTACAACTATAATAACCATAAAAACTATTTTTTTTTAGGTAAGCTTTTTTTAGGAAGTGTCAATTCCCAGTTCCTATGGGAACTAGAACCCGGAAGGGAATTGGACTAGGAACCCTAAAATCCCTAATTATCTTTTCTGACTCACTTTGTTTTCTATGGTGTATTTCCTTTCCACTTCTCATCTCTGTCTTTGTATATTGTACGGAGACGGGTATGATATTAAGGTCAGGTCAAGTACGGAGAGCCGAGCCGACCCTGTTGGGCCGTTTTCTGGGGCAGAGCGCAGAGCCCAGGAGTTCTGCCCTGAGAAGGACGGTGTAAGCTTTTGCTTGATGGGCTTGAAAGAGATTTTCCTAGGGCCATGGGAATGAGTTTCATTTTTTTCTTTTCCTTCTCTGTTTCCTATTATCTTGTGTGAATTTGCTTTTCAACTCTTGTTTAGATTCGAGATGAATACAATTTTTTTTTAATGTACTCGAATAGTCTTACCTTTAGAGTACACGGATTAATTTTTTTGAAGTTGAGCTGTTTCAAGTTGAGCAACATTGACATGACCTGATTGAGAAAGATGAGTTTTTATATATTAGGTTCGTTTGTTTCGCAAAAAATTGATAATGTGGGAAATATTTTTTCTATTAAATAGGTTACAAAAAAATGAACGATCAAATATTTATCATTATTAAATTATGATTAATAATGAAAACATTCACTATTGAATTAATTTTTGTAAGCAATATGGAAAGTCATCTTTAAATAACTATTTTCCTAATTATCATTTTCTGCGAAATAACAGAGCTGCAATTTTTATGTTGTGCAACAAAATTTTGATATTTTACTAGAAAAAGAAAAACTCGGCCGGTTTTTAAGAACCAACAGATTAGGTGGATCGCAACCGGAGATCCCCAGTTCGTCGTCGATTCTCGATTGGTAAGAAATTAGGGTGGGTAAAATGGACAAAAGTGCATTTATGACGATGGAGGACGCGCACCTTCCATTCTCGAACCCCCTATTTCTCTCTTTCCATTCCTATCTCTGTCTCTTCAATGGGATGTGCTCTACCCACCCTAATAAATAGCTGACGCGTCTGCGCTCTGTAGCGCAATGATACTCAACAGTAGGATGTCAAAATGAGTCATAAACTAATATTATGACTCACTTTTAGTTAAATAGGTCAAATGGTCAAGTGAAAATTAAATATGGATCAAATGGGTCAAGTGAAAGTTAAATATGGATTGAGTTATTAGGTAGATCCATCATCTCTCTCCTTCCATCCTCCTCCTATTTGCGTTCTTGACCTCCGTTGCTAATTCCGCCATCACGCCGCCATCACGCCGCCATCAACATCGTCGATCCTGAGCTTGCCGTCGTTGGTTGGAACTCAGCTTGGATTTGGGCAAGCGAACTTTGATAGAGCTTGGGTTGGCAAGCCCTAAGCTCGCTGGCCGGAGCTTGGCGTAGATCTGGACAAGTGAGTCACAAGGTCGTCGGCCTTGGCCGAGCTACGGCTCGCTTGGATTTGGGTAGGCGAGCCTCGAACTTGCTGGCCGCAACAGAGCTCGTGGCTTGCTAGATCCGGTTGAGCTTGAGCTTGACCATTGCCAGCGACCTCGATGGAGCCTAGATTGGCCGAGCCTCGAGTTCGTCGGTCTTGTTCGAGTTCGGGCTCGCTGGCCTACGTCTTGGCCAGTCGTCGTCGAGTGGCACTAGAAGAGGAAAAGAGAAAAGAAAGGGAAAAAGAAAAAGAAAGAAAGAAAAAAAAAATAAAATAAAAATAATAAAAAATTCAATTTTTAAAAATAATTAAAAATGTGATATAATTGAGGGAGCTTTAGGATGGAAAGTAGTAATTTCGAGGAGATCTCACATGGTAAGAATGACCTTTTAGACAATTTATATGTGAGGTCAAGCATCGTTATCATATTGTCAGTTTCTAACACAGACTTGTGGAAGAAGATGCCAAGTCACTTGCCAAAATCTGAATGAGTGCCTGTCACACCATTGGCATGACTAAGAGCTATTGCACTATTAGCATAAATGAAAAACAACGAGGCGAGTCCTTTCGAACGAGTTCTACACGAGTTCGGCACACTTGTTATTATCGATATTTTGTACTATAAATTTCTGCTGAAAAACCAAATCTTCACTACCATTAATATGTGTTCGAGTGGCACATGGTGACAACCTGATTAATTTGCACATTTGAATCGTGGTCGAGTATGCCTACCTCATAAATTTGTATGTCTAAGAGCAAATGACAGTAATACAACATTGATGGGAACATAAACTCATAACATACAATAGACTTTTTCCTGTGATCCAACTCCACTCTCTTGACCTCTTCCACCAAGACTTGCTCTTTCGATCCTCTTGTACTTCCAATGTAGAGGATCATCACGTAAGTGCCTAATATATTTGTAGAAAAATCGACCATGTCCTCAATAGAGGACACACAACTTTTCATTTCACTGTCAATTGCTGGGCCGTCACACTGGGCCACAGTGCGTACCAAAACGACTCCCATGAGAGAGCCCTCATTCGCATGAAAAATGTGATATAATTGAGGGATCTTTGGGATGGAAAGTGATAATTTCGAGGAGATCACACGTGGTAAAAACAATCTTTCAGGCAATTTATATGTGAGGTCAGGCATCGTTATCATATTGCCGATTTCTAATGCCGACTTGTGGAAGAAGATGCCAAGCCCCTTGCCAGAATATGAATGAGAGCCTATCATACTATCGGTATGACTGAGAGCCGCTACATTATTAGCATAAACGAAAAATGAGGAGTCGAGTATTTTCGAACGAGTTTTGCACGAGTTTTGCACTGGTTTGGCACACTTGTTATTATTGATATTTTGTACAATAAATTTCTGCTGAAAAGCCAAATCTTCACTACCATTAAGATGTGTTCGAGTGGCACATGGCAACAACCTAATTGTTTTGCACATTTGAATCGCGGTCGAGTATGCCTACCTCGTAAATTTGTATGTCTACGAGCGAATGACAGTAATACATCACTGATGGGAACATAAATTCATGACATATAATAGATTTTCTCCTATGATCCAACTCCACTCTCTTGACCTCTCCCACCAAGACTTGCTCTTTCGATCCTCTTGTACTTCCAATGTAGAGGATCATCATGTATGTGCCTAATATATTTGTAGAAAAATCGACCATATTTTCAATGGAGGGCACACAACTTTTCATTTTACCGTCAATTGCCAGGTTGTTACACTAGGCCACAATGTGTGCTAGAACGACTCCCATGGGAGAGCCCTCCTTCGCATGGAAAATGTGATATAATTGAGGGATCTTTGGGATGGAAAATGGTAATTTCGAGGAGATCACACATGGTAAGAACGACCATTTAGGCAATTTATATGTAAGGTTAGGCATCGTTATCATATTATCGATTTCTAATGCCGACTCGTGGAAGAAGATGCCAAGCCCCTTGCCAGAATCTAAATGAGAGCCTATCATACAATCGGTATGACTAAGAGCCATTGCATTTTTAGCATAAACGAAAAATGAGGAGGTGAGTATTTTCGAACGAGTTCTGCACATGTTCAGCACACTTGTCATTATCGATATTTTGTACTACAAATTTCAGCTAAAAAACCAAATCTTCACTACCATTAAGATGTGTTCGAGTGGCACATGGCGACAACCTGATTGATTTGCACATTCGAATAGCAGTCGAGTATGCCTACCTCGTAAATTTATATGTCTACGAGTGAATGACAGTAATACATAACTAATGGGAACATAAGCTCATGACATACAATAGATTTTCTCCTGTGATCCAACTCCACTCTCTTGACATTTCCCACCAAGACTTGCTCTTTCGATCCTTTTGTACTTCTAATATAGAGGATCATCACGTAAGTGCCTAATATATTTGTCGAAAAATCAACCATGTTTTTAATGGAGGACACGCAAATTTGTATGTCTACGGGCGAATGATAGTAATACAACATTGATGGGAACATAAGCTCATAACATACAATAGACTTTCTCCTGTGATCCAACTCTACTCTCTTGACCTCTCCCACCAAGACTTGCTCTTTCGATCCTCTTGTACTTCCAATGTAGAGGATCATCACGTAAGTGCCTAATATATTTGTAGAAAAATCGACCATGTCCTCAATAGAGGACACACAACTTTTCATTTCACTGTCAATTGCCGGGCCGTCACACTGGGCCACAGTGCGTACCAAAACGACTCCCATGGGAGAGCCTTCATTCGCATGAAAAATGTGATATAATTGAGGGATCTTTGGGATGGAAAGTGATAATTTCGAGGAGATCACACGTGGTAAAACAACCTTTCAGGCAATTTATATGTGAGGTCAGGCATCGTTATCATATTGTCGATTTCTAACACCGACTTGTGGAAGAAGATGCCAAGCCCCTTGCCAGAATATGAATGAGAGCCTATCATACTATCGGTATGACTGAGAGCCGCTGCATTATTAGCACAAACGAAAAATGAGGAGTTGAGTATTTTCAAACGAGTTTTGCACGAGTTCTGCACGGGTTCGGCACACTTGTTATTATCGATATTTTGTACAATAAATTTCTGCTGAAAAGCCAAATCTTCACTACCATTAAGATGTGTTCGAGTGGCACATGGCAACAACCTGATTGATTTGCACATTTGAATCGCGGCCGAGTGTCTACAAGCGAATGACAGTAATACATCACTGATGGGAACATAAGTTCATGACATATAATAGATTTTCTCCTATGATCCAACTCCACTCTCTTGACCTCTCCCACCAAGACTTGCTCTTTCGATCCTCTTGTACTTCCAATGTAGAGGATCATCACGTAAGTGCCTAATATATTTGTAGAAAAATCGACCATGTCTTCAATGGAGGACACATAACTTTTCATTTCACCGTCAATTACCAGGTTGTCACACTAGGCCATAATGTATGCTAGCCCTCCTTCACATGAAAAATGTTATATAATTGAGGGATCTTTGGTATGGAAAGTGGTAACTTCGAGAAGATCACATAAGAACGACCTTTTAGGCAATTTATATGTGAGGTCAAGCATCGTTATCATATTATCGGTTTCTAACGCCAACTTGTGGAAGAAGATGCCAAGTCACTTGCCAAAATCTGAATGAGTGCCTATCACACTATTGGCATGACTAAGAGCTACCGCACTATTAGCATAAACGAAAAATGACGAGGCGAGTCTTTTCGAACGAGTTTTGCATGGGTTCGGCACACTTGTTATTATCGATATTTTGTACTATAAATTTCTGCTGAAAAACCAAATCTTCACTACCATTAAGATGTGTTCGAGTGGCAAATGGCGACAACCTGATTGATTTGCACATTTGAATCGCGGTTGAGTATGCCTACCTCACAAATTTGTATGTCTACGAGCGAATGACAGTAATGCATTACTGATGGGAACATAAGCTCATGACATACAATAGATTTTCTCCGGTGATCCAATTCCACTCTCTTGACCTCTCCCACCAAGACTTGCTCTTTCGATCCTCTTGTACTTTCAATATAGAGGATCATCACGTAAGTGCCTAATATATTTGTAGAAAAATCGATCATGTCTTCAATGGAGGATACACAACTTTTCATTTCACCGTCAATTGCCAAGGTGTCACACTAGGCCACAATGTGTGCTAGAATGACTCCCATGGGAGAGCCCTCCTTCGCATGAAAAATGTGATATGATTGAGGGATCTTTGGGATGGAAAGTAGTAATTTTGATGAGATCACACGTTATAAGAATGACCTTTCAAGCAATTTATATGTGAGGTTAGGCATCGTTATCATATTATCGATTTCTAACGTCAACTTGCGGAAGAAGATGCCAAGCCCCTTGCCAGAATATGAATGAGAGCTTATCATACTATTAGTATGACTGCGAGCCACCACATTATTAGCATAAACGAAAAATGAGGAGGCTAGTATTTTCGAACGAGTTCTGCACACTTGTCATTATTGATATTTTGTACTATAAATTTCTGCTCAAAAACCAAATCTTCACTACCATTCAAATGTGTTCGAGTGGCAGATGGTGTCAGTTCGATTGATTTGCACATTTGAATCGCAGTCGAGTATGCCCACCTCGTAAATTTGGATGTCTACAAGCGAATGATAGTAATACATCATTGATAGGAACATGAGCTCATGACATATAGTTGATTTTCTCTTGTGATCCAACTCCACTCTCTTGATCGCTCCCATCAAGACTTGCTTTTTTATCCTCTTGTACTTTCAATGTTGAGGATCATCCCGTCAATGCTTAATATATTTGTAGAAAAATCAACCATGTCCTTAATAGAGGACACGCAACTTTTCATTTCACCATCAATTGCCTGGACGCACACTGGGCCACAGTGTGTGCCAGAACGACTCTCATGGGAGAGCCCTCCTTCACATGAAAAATGGGATATAATTGAGAGTTTTGGGATGTAAAATGGTAACTTCGAGGAGATCACACGTGGTAAGAACGACCTTTTAGGCAATTTATATGTGAGGTCAGGCATCGTTATCATATTATCGGTTTCTAACGCTGACTTGTGGAAGAAGATGCCAAGTCACTTGCCAAAATCTGAATGAGTACCTGTTACACTATTGGCATGACTAAGAGCTGCCGCACTATTAGCATAAATGAAAAACAACGAGGCAAGTCTTTTCGAACGAGTTTTGCACGGGTTCGACACACTTGTTATTATCGATATTTTGTACTATAAATTTATGTTCAAAAACCAAATCTTCACTACCATTAAGATGTGTTCGAGTGGTACATGGCGACAACCTGATTGATTTGCACATTTGAATCGCGGTCGAGTATACCTACCTCGTAAATTTGTTTATGAGCGAATGACGGTAATACATCAATGATGGGAACATAAACTCATGACATACAACAGATTTTCTCCTGTGATCCAACTCTACTCTCTTGATTTGTCCCACCAAGACTTGCTATTTTGATCCTCTTGTACTTTTCATGTAGATGATCATCACGTCAGTACCTAAAATATTTGTAGAAAAATCGACCATGTCCTCCATTGAGGACATGCAACTTTTCATTTCACCGTCAATTGCCAGGTTGTCACACTAGGCCATGATGTGTGCTAGAATGACTCCTATGGGAGAGCCCTCCTTTGGTAATGCTCCCAGGAACAACTGATTTTGTTCTTTTGTTTCCCGGAGTTTGGAACAAAAATGCGTTTGGTAAATTTTTTTAGAGTAGAATTAAGAAACAAAAAAAAGTTGCTTCTCTCTCCTAGGAACAATTTTGAAAATCAATTTTTTTTTATCTCTTTTCTCTCTTTTCTTTTTTTCCCTTCCCTTTCTTCTTCTTCTTCCTCTTCCTCCTCCCACCCCACACTCGACCACCAGCGAGCCTCGGCCTCTCAGATCTGGGCGAGGCCTTGCCTCATTGGTGGCCGGGCGAGCCTCGTCTCGACCTCGCAGATCTGGGCATGGCCAAGCCTCGCCCGACAAGGCTTGAGCTTGCCCAAGCAGAGCAAGGGCGGGCCTCGCCTTGGCCTAGTGAGGTAGAGCCTCGCCGGACCTTGCCCGGCTGCTCGCCAGCCACCACCTGTGGCGGCGGCCAAGAGGAAGAATGGGAGAAAAAAGAAAAAAAAAAGGAAATTATAACAAAAAGTACTAAAAATTAAAATAATCAAAAGATAATTTTTTTTTTACCAAATGCATTTCTGTTTCTGGAGTAGAAATTTTGGACAGTTACCAAACGCATTCAAATGCGCATAAATTATTCCTGAGAATAGAATAAAAAGAATAATTTCTGAGCAGAAATTATTTCCTAGAAGCGTTACCATACATGCCCTAATTCTCCCAACTAATTAAGTTTTCACTAGGGTTGAGCACTCGATTTTGCCCAAAATGCGATCCACGTGTGATTCACACTACTGTTATTTTAGAAAATTTATCCAATGATTTGTTGCATTGATAACGACTCCCATGCCATAAAAGGGTCACATCAGCCCCTTGTGAGTGCCATTGGGTCTGATGTTATATACAGTCAACGAGTCTTTTCGAATGAGTTCTGCACGGGTTCTGCACATTTGTCATTATCGATATTTTGTACTATAAATTTCTGCTCAAAAACCAAATCTTCACTACCATTCATCAAACCCTCCTCCCAACACAGATCAAACACTCTCTTGCCTTTTGTGACAATGAATCCCACCTCGCTCTTCTACCTCATCCTCCTCTTGCTTTCGGCTTTGGCCTTCACCCAGAATGCCAATGCATCTGTTGAATACGCTCTAAACCTTTGGAGCAAAAAGATAGATAAAACGCTTTCTATGCCACCGCCAATGCTTCTTTCACAGGCTTCGCCAATGACCGCTGATGAGGCGATCATCTTTTCCAGGCTCATGGAAGATGGTAGGATCGTCGACCACCTCCTTCCATTTTGCAAGGAGGCGAAACTGGCATGCTCTTTACATTCATTGTCAGATGCGGACTTTGATGAGATTAACTATGCCAATAGTCCGATGAATTTCGATAAGATCAATTGTGTCAATAGTGCGATAGACTCTCATTTAGATTCTGGCAAGACACTAGGCATATTCTTTCGAGAGTTGGCATTGAAAAGTGAGAATGTGATACTGATGCCTGACATCACCAATAAAATGCCTAAAAGATCATTTTTACCTCGTATAATCTCCTCGAAATTGCCATTTTTGATCCCGAAGCTCCCTCAACTAAATCACATTTTTCATGTCAAAGAGAACTCCCCTATGGGAAAGATATTGGCACACACTGTAGCTCAATGCGAAAGGCCTGCAAGAGATGGTGAAACGAAAAGTTGCGTGTCCTCCATTGAGGACATGATCGATTTTGCCACAATGATTTTGGATAATGATGTCATGGTTCTATAGACAAATAATGTTGGAGGATCGAAGTAGCAGGTCATGGTGGGGGAGGTGAAGAGGACGGAATCTAATAATACTAGAAAATTGGTAGTGTGTCATCAAATTCTATTTCCCTCAGTAATATACTACTGTCATTCGTTTTTAGATTTACAGATTTACGAGGTAAACATACTCAACTGCAATTCAAAAGTGCAAATCAATCAGGTTGTGGCAGTTTGCCACTTCAACATGTCCACATGGAGTCCAAATCACCCTGCATTTTTGGATCTAAAGTTGAGTCCTGGCCTGATTGAAGCATGCCATTGGATATACGAGAAGAATATGCTTTGGATAGCAATTTAGTATGTATCCAATCGAGTGTTTGATGTGTGATTTTTTTAAAATTTTTCTCAAGTTTGATCCGTAAAAGTTGTTAAGGGCACGTTAAGCAACGATTCTACTCCTGGGAACAATTTCTGATAAAAAATGATTTTTTTTATTCTACTCCTAAGAACAATTTCTAAGTATTTAAGGTGTTTGATAAAATGTTTAAAATTTTTATTCAGGAAATAGAAATGCATTTGGTAAGAATTTTGAATTTTTTTAATATTTTAATTTTTAATACTTTTTGTTATAATTTGTTATAATTTGTTATAATTTTCTTTTTTCCTTTTTCTCTTTTCTCCCATTTTTCCTTATGGCCGTTGCCACCGATGGTGGCTGGTGAGGTCGCGGGAGGCTCGCTTGGCCACCGGCGAGACTCGACCTTGCCTAGGCGACGTGAGGCCGAGCCTCTCCAGTGGTTGGGCGAGGCTCGCTTCCCCAGATTTGGGCAAGGTTTAGCCTCACCAGCTAGCGCAAGGCTCAGCCTCGCCGGTGGCCAAGCAAGATCGAGCCTCGCCAGTGGCTAGGCAAGCCTCCAACGAGCTTGTTGGACTTCGCCTTGGCCTGACAAGGCTTCGGCAAGCTTGTCAAACCTTTCTCGGCCGCTCGCCAGCGGCGGCGATGGGGTGGCGGTGGGTTGTGAGGAGGAAGAGGAAGAAGAAGAAGGAAGGGAAGGGAAAAAAGAAAAGAGATAAGAGAGAGAGAGAGAGAGAGGATAAATTGATTTTCAAAATTGTTTCCGAGAGCGAGAAACAAATTTTTTTTTATTCTTGATTCTACTTCAAATCTATTTTTCGGAACAAATTTGTTCTCAGGAATAAAAAATTTACCAAATGGATCTGTTCTTGAGAACAAAAGAATTGAATCAGTTGTTCTCAGAAATGTCACAAAACAGGTCCTAAATGTCAGTTGCACTAATTTTCAGTAATTTGACAACTGAAAGGTGGACGGGGACAGCTGTCGAAGGTGTTGGAGTTTGTAGTGCTGGTGTTGGAGTTAGAAGTGCCGAAGGAGTTAAGAGTTTATTATGTGAAGATGGTGTTAAGAAATTGACCGTCGAAGTGATATCTGAATCTTCAAAAGAAGAAGAAGAATAAGAAGAAGTGATACCGGAATCAGAATGTGTGAGGTTTTTATTATTTTTCTTAGTATTTGGTGTGCGAGATATTTTGTTTCGCGTAACCTAATTGTGGGTGTGACTGTCGGATTTGTTTCGTTGGGTAGGAGATATACCTCGAAGTGTTACCCTATATTACTCGACTACTTGATTTGACTTGGCCATGCTCACGCTCCTCAGATCGAGAGAGAGATTTACTAGTCGAGTCTCAACTAGAGATTCTCGGTTGGTGTAGATTCTCGACCAGCCGGACTTCCACATTAAATCATGACTGAAATGTTCGGACGAATCCCTTTGAGCTCTCAATTACTTAATTTATGTTGCGCGTAACTCTATAAAGTGCCAAATGGAGAATCAGAACCTTAATCCTTGGAATGATGAAAGCGCTGATGCTATTTGATTGATGCTTCACCATCGCTGACCTTGACAAGGAATAGATGGGATTAGCTAAATCCCATTCGGCAAAGACCCTCTGATATTTATTGTGCCTATAAGCTATTGAGAGGCTTAGACAAGTCCGGATATAAGCGGTGAGAAAAACGAAAATATCATTTGTTCTCTTGAGTTCTGAGATATAAAGAGTAGCACAAGAGATCTTTAATCAAAGCACACTTCAATAAATCATAGATTAACAAGTCTTACGACTCTCCTCCAAGTAGCTAAAATGTAATATCATATTATATTTCTCCAAACAACAGAAAAATAATTTGAAAATGGCAATCAACTAAGAGAATCCTTTTCCATAATATTTCATATCATTGTGTTCATTCATGTGCATTCTGGAAAAAGGCAAAAGACAGAAGTGAAAAATGATTTTTGAATTGACATCTAACAAGTCATGGAGAAAAAATATCTTGCACAAGGGTTGGAAAAATTAGAAATTTGAAAAAAGACTTAATTCAGCAAATGATGATGATTCAAGTTCAAGAATGAAAGCGTTCCAGACAGCAGACACTTTTTTGATCACTCGGATTTCAGAACCTTTGGAAAGCCCTATTAAATTATGTTGCAAGAGGGGAGCCGACTCATTGGTTTGAAATGGTTCGAGCGGAGGCTATTGTCCAGCATGGCTTCATAAAGGAGCATTTTCTATTACTACCATCATATCCCGTTCTACAACATGGTATTCGCGTAGTTTCTTCTAATCAAATATATTCTTATTGAAATATATAAGAAAGATTCTGTCCAGCAAGGCATCCATTCTCGGGAAATGCAAACCATCAATAACAATCCCACTCGAAGCTCGTTCTTCTCCTAAATGCTCTCAAGATGAATTTGTATCTTAAGTCGGGAAATGCAAACCATCAAGAACAATCCCATTTAAAGCTTATTCTTCACCTGAATGCTCTCAAGATTTATTTGTATCCTAAGTCCCCGCCCTAGAAATACCCTGACATTGTTCTGAGGTTGCATCTCCTGTCAATTTATCTTGCGTCAACCTAAGAAGCATAAACTGCAGCCCCTATGCCCAAGGAGGAATTAATTTGGGCATTATTCTGAAAAAAAAAAATCTGCCTGGTCTGGAAGAGCTACAGTTTAGTTCAAGGCCAATATTACTGGAACTGGAATTTAATTATAATTATATAAAAGACTGAAAGCAATAGGAGGGACCATGACATGGACAGAGATTAATATAAGCAGCACATGAAGCCAGCTATTGTGGAAGAGAACGTATCGAGTGGTGAGTCATATAATTATCATTATGAGTGGTCACATCAATCAATGGCAACAATGGTTTAGGTCTATGTTAACTGCTAAGCATGATCTCATTGGAAACATCCCGGCAACAAACCCATTATTTTACACCATTAGCCTGCAAGTAAAACGGGTCATGTACACATATTTTAACTCAGTTTTAGTACTGACTGAGTGTGAGAGAGAATCGATGATGATATTGTTGGTGTTTGGAGGAAAAGGAGAAGCCAGACGATTTGGAAGAAGTGACTCGCAAGGTTTATTTCGACGTTGAGATTGCAGGAAAACCAGTGGGCATGCACTTTGTACAATATAAGTTCATAGCTGAACAGATTGGGAATACTGCTAACTGAATAGCACATGTCATCGTTAAATTATAAATAATTGAGCTAGAATTTAGTGTATGAACATTCTTCTTTCTATGTGCAGAAGTCAGTAAGAAGTAAGAGCTGATTGAATCCGTTTGCGATAGACATCCTTGCATAAAAATCTTTTACTTGGTGCGGTTATTGTCCTCGAGTTAGTCAAATCTTTGGCAAGCCAGTTTCTTTTCCTTTTGGGAATGCTGGATTTGGCAATTTGGGGTTTCTGGTTGTTATAATTGGTCAATATATCTCTTGTTTTTAATTAAGGATTCGCACCGGTGTCTTGTGCATAGGAATCTTTGGTGAGCCAGCTCGTTTCCCTTTTGGGAAGGTGGATTTGGCAATGAATGCTTTCCGGTTGTTATAATTGTTCGTTATATCTCTTATTTTTTATTAAAGAATTTGCGCCCATATGTTGTGCTTTGCTCTTTAGAATGATTAAGAGCCTGATTTTTTAGCTTATTGATATGAATCCTTCTTTTGCTGCTAGACTTAAATTTTGAATTTCTGTGGTAGAAGGATCTTAATCCATTATGGTTTGTATGCTTTCAGGTCGAATTGTCATGGGCCTCTTTGGCAAAACCGTCCCCAAAACAGTTGGTAAGCACCTATACGCATCATGCTTCACAATGTCATGAATTATACATCGAGATCTTGTTTCTCATTTTACTCCCTTGCATCTTTGTTGTGCAGAAAACTTCCGAGCTCTTTGCACGGGTAGCCAAGTGACCTCTGCTTCCTTTTAGAATTTCCTCGAAACCCCTGAACACTCATGACCAATTTGAAGGAAAAGGAATCAGCTTTTTGCTGAATGATTTCTCGACAAACTAATAATAGGGAAGAATCATACATGTGTAGAGGAGAGCGAGGTATATCCCTAAATTGTTACTTCCTGCCTGAGCATGTCAGAGTGTCTTTCCTAGATCATTATCAGTCTTATTGCAGGGGAGAAAGGGATTGGAAAGAGTGGGAAGCCCCCTGTATTACAAAGGGAGTCAATTTCACGGGATCATTCCTAGCTTCATGATCCAGGGCGGTGACTTCACTCTTGGAGACGTGAGTGGGGGAGGGTCAATTGCACCCTGCACTTCTGACTTCTAGGAGAAAGAGACCAACACAGTGCAATACAGCTACCCCCAGACAACTAAACAATACACAACGCCTATTAAATAGATCAGGGGTTTCGTAACAGGACTAATCACGTGAAGGAGGGCCTCTCAAGAATCACAATATCCACCACATAAAAGCCAACCAGAAATTACTCCTAGTCAGTTATCATAACGAGCACAGAATCTACCGAGAGCTCTCTCCAAACAGCTTCCACTATCCAAGAAAAACCTAATTATGCAGATAACAAAAATGGGTCACCAGACTCACCACTGTAAGATGTACTAGGGTTAAGCATATGCCTATTGCATATTGTCCTTGAGCTCTTTATCAAGGGTTGGAATCAAATCATACTGAGAAACCAGAAAAATCTACCAGCATACTTGAGCTGGAGACCTTGAAATCCAGAGACCTGAAATTAAAGCCTTTAAATCCCGCATCAGTTCCTAACACTTGTTTTAACCCGATTGACATGAATCAGATTGCTTCAGTTGATCACTGTGCAACTCAATATATAGCAAAGGAGCTGACTTCGAAAAGAATTTACTCCTCCAGCATCTAATCGTTCTATTGCCTAGTAAACCATTTGCCAAAAACTAGATAAAACTATGCCCTTACTACAGACACTCTGATCCCTGCATTTTCTTAAAAAGCTGAGTACGTAGTGCAGCAATTTTCCTTATTATCAATTTCAAGTTCACAATTACGAGAAACAGCACTTACAAAGAGCAACCACAACACAGCCCAGAATGAACATAGCAGAGTTTTTCTCCATCACTGATGACAAGACGAGAGGGACGACACGGAACGATGGACTCAGACTCGAACACGCAGAACGACCGACCCAGACTCGAACACGAAGCAAGTTATGATTTTTATTCCCAAGACACTCAAAAGACTCATAAGCTAAGCACCAACCTTCATTCCACCAGAAAGATTCCCATCCAATAGAAAGAGTTCGATAGGGGTCACGATTCGGGGCTGCTTTCTTTGGAAAGAGCGTGCAATTCTCATTTTGTCCATCACCACTAATTTTTCAGGATGTGATTTTGCCAAAAAATATTTTGCACCATCCGTAATCCGTTCGTTACTTCCTCAAGTACCCTATTTTGCAGACAAAATTAGGCATATGAATGCGTTTGGTTTCTTGAAAACATTTTTCTATAAAAATAAATTTTACAGAAAATAGTTCGTCTTTCACTTGTTCGAGTGGTTTAAGAAAAAGTAATTTTCTTTTTGATAGAAAGAAAGATCATTCACTCTCTCTCCCATATAAATTCGTTTGTTTTTTTAATCTATGAAATATGTTTTTCATAAGTTGATTTGTTTTATATTATTCAAACATCAGAACGGGTCAAAAATAATTTTTCTTCAAATAAATGGATATTTTTAATTCGAAACAGATAGAGAGACTCAAATATTTTTTTATGCATGGTGTAGTTAAAAAGTTATGCATAGAAACAATATTTTTCTCTCATTGTTTGTCCTTTATTTTTCTTTTTTATGCTTACATTTATGGCTTCGAGACTTTTTGATTATTTTGCCGCGAATCCTGTTATACCTCTTTTTGGTTGCTGAACACAATTTGTCCTGAGTGAAGAGAAGGACGCGCCGTGGATGCGAGTGGGGATTGGGATGTAAGACCCGAAATGAAAGTATCTTACGTGGGGGCGTTCTATTGGACAAAGCCTGCCACGGCGGAAATTAGGATGTCGAATAGTTTCGACATGATTTATGTATAGATTATATTGATTAGAGCATGTAAGATGGACGTGGCATAAGTCAATAAGGCGGGAAGGGGTTGACTTCACCTAATTATTGACCGAAATGATCTCGATTTGTTTAAGTCAATTGGGCAACGATTTTCGTTCGAGTTTCACTAATTGAAATCGTCGACTTGTAGAGGAAGTTGCATCCATCGAGTAGAATATTTCTGTAAATACACGCCGGCTAATTAAAAAGCCTATCTAGTATAGAAAAAGTTTGATTAGCGATGAATCATTATCATTTTGGCAATCATCCTCTTGCAAAAAAGTTAGTTGATTTACCTTTCGAGAACATCCGGACCACACTCGATTTCACCTCTTCATTCACTTCATCCTATGCGAATCGTTTCAATATTCGCGACAAGAATGAGGACAGGAATGGACCATACCACTGCAACAAAACACTAGAATAGATTTTATTTCATGAGCGATTCTAAATACAGAAAAGATAGAGATCAAGTCGAGTTTCTTGAATGGAGGTCACTCTATGCCTATGTTCCTTTCTTTTATTTATCTACGCTTAATGCCCATGTTTCGATCGGCCTAGGCAGATGGGAGCTTGGGTTTGCCACTACGAGACGCCGATTGCGACATCCAGGATCTTCGGGCATGCTATCTTCAGCAGTCAAGACTGCTTGCGCAATACATAAAATGTCTCCTCCTAAGCGTAGCCTGATGTAGAATGAATCCTCCGATTAAATTTCATTTGCCAAGCATATTGTCCATAGTGTAATCGATAAACAAAATCTGATCTTAGGCCGTCTAATTACCACATGTAATTGGAAAGAAGATAATGTTGCAAGAACCAGGAACATACTTCATCTGTGCAGTGCCCTACAATATCTGCAGGACTTATCATTCTCCATTGCTCCTCGTGCCATCACACCTCTTCCGTCAATATGGATGGTACAAAGCATGCATAAGAGACTGTTCAGCAGCCTAATCCCACTGGATTGCCCTGTGGAATGTCCATTCCGATGGATTCAGTGTTGTTTTTCCATCGGCAGCGACGAGATCATATGGTGAGTCCTCTGCGAATTCCGTAGGCATGGACTTCCAATGCAGAGATGGCTTCCATTCAGCTTCCTTAAGCACCTTCAGTATTTCCTCCACTACCACCTTGCTGCCCTCAGCAGCTAAATGGACGCCGTCCCTGTGAAGAAGAATAGAGAACTCAATTCACTTTCAACGCATAGATGTGATCTAATCTTCAATCTGGACAAGAAAGCAATGGAAGTTCATAGATGATTGTGCCTGAATTTGACAGTGTGTCATGCTTCACAAACCAATGATCTGTACAATCAGAACTCATGATTTACCAAGATGGTCCAAATTGCATGCTGTGTTTTCAGCAGTACGAGCTGACTGCAAGTTTAGCTTAATGCCAATAACAGCACGCAGTGTAAACATGACGGGGAAAAACACTTGATTGCATGAAGAACAGTAAATATGCCCACAGGACATACGTGAAGCATGTGTTGAGCCAATCAGGTCTTCGCCGTATTGCAGTGAAAAGATCAACAGCTGGCACCCCAATCTCCTTGCAGAGCTCCAAACATGCTTCCGAATACATTTGACACAACTCATTCGTGCGTACTAGCTCACTGAAAAACTCGCTGTATTTCAAGATAAAGATGCTATTAGATGATTGAAATTTGGTTAGAAAGCCGGAGAATTGTCCATGCATTGGAGTACCTTGAGGTTTGACGAACTTTCTCTTCGTTGACAGGAGGGCAGCTAAGAAATATAATTCGTGTTGTATCTGAAAGACTCTGTATATAAACAGCCATTAGAATGCAATTCACGTGTCAGGATAGTATAAGGCTTCTTAAAATGCAGGCAATACTGAATAGTCTGAAAATTCTAGTATCAAATGCTTATGAAAGCATTATTTCCTTCAGCAGAGCGAAAAATCTTAATTATGAAAGAGGAGAAGTTTGGCAACCTTTCTCGCAGATAGGATTGTCAAATTTATGATTCTTGAGATCTTACTGAGACAATATAAATGCACCCATCCTCAAAGAGCTAGTCCTAGAATTCAGATCAAATGCCTGTGAAAGTATTATTTCTTCCTGCACATCAAATACATACAGCCAGAATTTCTTTCTTCATGGACCTCTTGGTGAAAGCGGAGAAGCTTGGCAAGCCTTCTCACGGATAGGACTGTCGAGTTTATGATTCTCAAAATCTTACAAAGATAGTAAACCTGTATACAACCCTAAAGAGCTTGTCATATTATATTCAATGTTGCACTACAAAGGAAAGAAAGAGCATGTTTTGGCATCAAAGCACTACAACACTGTTGCATTCACCACAAGCCCCCACCAAATGCAAGGGAAAAATAAATTTCAACAATGATAATTTCATCCCAGGAGGCAAACTATGTACCTTGAGATGCTCTCCAATCGTTCTCATGTTTTGACATATTCATCAAGAGGTACATGTGGGCCAAGGCCAGAAGAGTGAGGCCCCATCGAATCATTACCACCAAAATAAACTATTATCAGGGAAGGCTGCACTGCCGCATCCTAGAAAAAAAATGAAGAACACGTGAGTTAGAACTACATCGTGAGAAAGTCCATAAGATCATCCCAGAGGTGCTAACCCTTCTGGTCAAACACCAGGATTTAGGGAACACAAGAGAGATTTTCGAAAAGCTAAGTTCGATATAGAGGATGCCTTTTGGAGGTACCTAAACTACACAGCTAGGATTCTTTAGGACTAACACAGAGTATACTATAGCCGAAAATGTGAAACTACCGACCAGCAGTCTGCTGTTACATAAGCAAGCTCAGTAACGGAACCTTTGAGAAGAGATGCGCTCGAGCAGACTCATGCCTCTTTCAAATTCCAAACGTAACTACGTGTGAAGCACGTTGTTCCTTATAAAGAAAAACATTCTTATTTGCTTTGGAGACATGATCATAGCGCAGATGAGAACCCCTTGAAAGGTGATACCATTGATGTGCACAAGAACAGTCGAGGTACATATTGCATCATCATCATCCATCAGGTTTCACTCCTTTGCCAAGACACAGATCCTCTCTAAAGATTATCCATGCCTATAAAAATTTTCTCCTTCCTCTGCTAGGCTAGACACATCTTAACCAACGCAAGAACATAAGAAGTACAAAATGCACAAGCAATCGGACAAACAGCATTTGATCGTAAGAGGTGCTATATCACCATAGGTTTGGACTTAAAATAATTGATTTGAAAATATTTTTCTGGAACTAATCGTTTATATCACTTACAAAAATGTACGAAAGTCACATAAAAGATCAATTTTTTAGAAAATATTTTTCAAATCACTCATATTTTACAAAAAAACGGAGCATTAGTTCATAAACAAATTTCCGGGAGATAGATGTTGGTACTTTACCTTTGGAAAGACTTGATTAAGGACCTGGAGGGCGCGGCGCGAGTTCCATCCATAGTATCCTCGCAGCACTATATCAGCCTGCGATGATCGGGGCAATAATCATTCATCTACGAGCAAATGCTCCGGAATTCGACATGGGTAGCTCGTCGGATCACGGGCTGGCGTACGACACCGACACAGAACACTATCGAAGCGCAGAAACAAACGTAAAATATTCACACGACGAAACGAATAAGGCAAGGACGAAACTCTTCGGAATCGAACACGAACAGCCTCTCGAACGAGACGAAGAGGTCGAGGATCAAGACAACGTCTTTCTTGTTCTTACCTTGCGAGCGTAGACGTCGGAGAGGATGGCACCCCAACCGGCGTTGCTGTAGCCGAGCTGCACTATGGAAGAGCCGAACAGGACGAACTGAGGCCTCGCTGGTCCCACCATTTCTCCTCTCCTCCCCGAACGAAGCAGGCTTCAGTCCGATGATGAAGCGAATTCACCGATTCCCGCGGAGAGAATGTGGACCGGAATGCGATCTGCGACCGCCGATTGTGGCGGTGGTCGGTTGTGTTCAGGAAGAGAGAGAGAGAGAGAGAGCGCGGTTGCGTCGATTACGAGAAATCAAATGCGACCGTGGAACATTTCATTAAATTGGTGTGAAAAATTGCAGAATTTGAGTAATTGTATAAAATGTCGAGAAAAATAAGATTAACTTAAAAGTTGTCGGTTGTGGTTAATTCCAAAAAAAATCCCAAATTTTAGGTCAAGTCCCAAATATACTCTGAACTTTTTTTTGTCTCAAGAAAACCCCAAACTTTAGGTTTAGTCCTAAATCTATCCCGAACTTTTTTTTTATCTAAAAAAAAACCCTAAACTTTAATTTTAGTCTCAAATTTACCCCGAATTTTGTTTTGTCTAAAAAAATCTCAAATTGGTACACATATGACAAATTTACCAAAAATTATTTTCCGTTAAATTTTACTGTCAAATTTTTAAATTAAATAACACGTTGTAATTAACGGGTATACTAATTTGTGGTTTTACCCTCCGTTTGTACTAAAAAAATTACCAATTTTTGATATGTTCTCAAATATACCCCATGATTTAGTCTCAACTTAACATGGCATTTCCACATAGATAATAAAATACACATAAACAAGATGTCATAGAAAATTATTTTCAAAATAAAACCATTTTAGGACATAAAAAATTAGGGATTACTTATATGGTTTTTGGACAGAGACTAATGAGAGCAAATTTAGGATTAGAGTAAAATTTGCTGATTTTTTTTTTGACAAAAAAAATTGGGATAGATTTGGGAATAGACTAAGAGTTTGGGGTTTGAAAAGTTTGGGGCGGATTTGAAACTAAATCTAAAGTTTGTGGTTTTTTCGGCATGTTAAAAGTTCATTTACGATTTGAGGATCGAACTTAAAAGTTGAGGTTTTTCGAGATAAAAAAAAAAGTTCAGGGTATATTTGGGACTGAACCTAAAGTTTGAGGGTTTTTTTTTAATTGACCCGAGAAAAGCCTGACAAGACTAAGGGAATGCTGCAGCGCAAAAAGGTTTAATGTTTTTCCCTTGGAAGCGATCGGGGTCCTCTAAACTCCATTAATGGCCGGCTTTTTTAGTTAGGATGTCGTAAGGAGAGCGCAAGAAGAAAGGGATTGACAGACATGCGCTGGTAGAGTAACTACACGCACCAACCATTGGCCGGGGCGAACCCCGGAACGGTCCGTGGGTTTGCCAGTTCGATCAGGAGGATCTCACGTGAGCGCCGCGACATTTAATGGCCGGGACGGAATGGGCACATATCAGATTTTTCTTTGCCCCCTGATGATGACCTTTGTTGATAAATGCAACTTATTATGACGGTGGTTGTAGTTGGTTGGTTGTTAAACGACTCGGAGCACGGTGGCTGTCCTGGCGGCGGTGATGGAACTCGGGGAATTAGATCCAGGTGACGCCGATGACATCACGGTCACTTGCGTCGTCGTACGTTGGGGGAGGGTGCCTTTGAATCGATTCCGATGGTCATTAAACCCCCACCGGCACGAAGCACGGGCCAGGCGTGTATTGAACTGTTGGGAGAAGATGCAAGAGCAACATGTTATGCGACAGCCTCAGCACTTTCCAAACCCGTCTCCCGAGCCAGAAACTTCTGAGAAACTACTCTCTACCGAGCATCGACATGGAGTACCTCAGGCGCGTCCCCATGTCGAAGGTTCGCGACATAAAATGTGAATGACAGAGACATAGGTGTTTGTTATGAATTCTCTTGCACGGCCAAGATCGAGCAATTACGAAAGCAGCAGACATCTCATTTAACCAGTGTCGAATATGGGTCCCTTTGAAAGTATAAAAACTTGTTCTTACAGTAATTCTCCCGCTTCATTTCCATGGGGAGATCTCAAAAAAAAAAATGAAGACTTGCCGGTGTGCTACAAGGTCGATCGACAACATTTATTTGCTTGGTTCCTATATAAAAATTCGCTCTATCGAACTGGGCTGAAGAATCCTCCATGTGAATGGAGAGATTCTAACCACAGAGAGAAAGAATATAAATTAGGCTAAGGTCATGAAAAGTAGTGCTCGAAGAAGGGTGAAAAACCACCACTGTGCAAATGAGTTATTCTGGTTTCACCAGGGCAAAGCCTTTCTAAGTTGTAAAAGCCACAGGGCCAACTGCATTCCGAGAAGACGAGCTTCCACTGATATTTCCTCCAACCAGACACTCAACCGGCATAGAAGAGATCTTGTTTCGTACTTCTTTGCCTCGATAACTGCTTCTGAAGATATCTTCCCAATGATAAGAAATGTCTCCAGTGAAGATCCCTGCAACTGTTAAAAGGCACAAGCTTAGCAGGTCGCACGCAATTAGATGTAACTTTTATAATTAACACATTAAACAATTCCCCAATGTAATATATAAACCACAAAATACAATACAAGATGGTCCACAAACAGCTAACGCAAGTGTCCTTGTACTCCTGCAGCTGGTAATTTTCTCAGGTATCTTGCTAATAACTTACCAAATGTTCTAACAAGCTCTACTGGAGGTACTGATATCCTAGCAAAAGCTACAAGCTGTTTACCAGAGCAGTTACATGGTCCTTCTTCTTCTTCTCAGCAGAAATGACATTTTCATAACCCATTCAGCATAGCAGAGAGTAGACCGAATTTATGCCAAAATCAGAGAGTATATCTTTCTCAAGTACTCTAATTCAGGGATTTTAATAATCTTACTTATAATCAAGATCAAGTAGTCCCATATTATGACAATAGGGCATATCCACTCTCATCAACCAAAATCCATATTATATGAAACTAATAATTTAGTATATAATTTAGACAGACTAGGAGGACAGAATGGGGTTCCATAATTTAGCTTCATCTGGCTCAGTACAAACACGACCTGTGTGACAAGTCCTACTACTGTCAACAGAAGACTATGTACATGGTAGGAAGGCAGAAATTGCCCAAAAGGTAAAACGACACAACAGGATTCTATAAATGCAAATAAAGAGGCAGCCATGCAATACCAGTGCATTGTTTACAGATCGTAGACAGTCATTTGTCTTCAACATCAGCAGAATTACTCGAGGCAGTCTTCTCAGAAGTTCTGAGATCTCTGAGAAATACTGAGATGCGTACATCTGCTAGAGAAAGTCAAAGAGTGTTATGTTACTACCCGATAAAATAATCATGCTGAGCATAAGTAACAAAGGAAAAGTAAACACGATTTGAAGAATAAATAGATCTCTACAAGCACAATCAGTGGCAGTCGGGAAAACAATCACCTGTAGCTCTGAACGGTCACTCTCACTGCCTTGTATAACCAAATGGTCAACAGCTGGATCAATAACTCTATTCCAGGGTCTCATGGTCAAAATTCCTGCAAATAGTGCACAAAGGTCCTCCCCTGCTCCTAGCTTCACACTATTTTCCTTTATTGATTTAGCATCAGCAAAAACCAGTGCCTATATTACACAAAATGTGAAAACATCATGAAAAAATGGTAACTTGTCTATATCGCATTAGGCAAGTAACGAGGTAATATACCTTCCAAAGAGCAGCATAGTTAGTCCTGGTAGACACGTCAAGCTCCTTATAGAGGCCATGGTCTAGAAGTACCAACTGTGGTTTTTTGTTACCTAAAAGATTGTAGAAAGAACAGAGCAGAATGTCAATAGCTCAACAAAGAACAAGAAACTTCATGAGACCTAATGCTTTCATAAGTGAACCTGAGTTAAACTTGCGATTTGATTTGTGAACTTTTGCAAGAGATGGACTGTCATCATTTTATAGTACAGCTACTTAAGTGAATGTGTTGAGTCTACCTTTTTCCTGTTCCAATCTCCTCATGAAAGTAAACAAGGGGGACAACTTTGATAGAGAAAGAATCTCAGATACAAGATGAAACCATAAAAAAAAAGAAAAAGGAAACTTGAGATTCTTAAGGAAGTTGGAGTCGTTCTCGTATTTAGCTGCTCATGACAAAAATAATGGCAACATTAAGAGAACCACCTCATCAAGGAACATTGCCAGGTGGATGCTAGAGATACATTGCCAAATTTTCCTCTGATTGTTTACAATGACAAGTATGGTATTGCATTTGTGCAAGGAAACGGTCTTTCCTATTAAACTCAGAAAGGTCCTCTGATTCTTTTCTTCTTGATCTACAAAAAGTATATCATATTACCATACTTTCACAAGGAAAAGCTCATTCTTCTTACAGAATAACTCAAAGTTTGATGTGATCCAGGATGAGAATTTTAACACAATCTTATGTAAGTATGACAACAACATTATAACTAGGTCATATTTATCTAAGTAAGATCAAACCCACAGAGCCCAGGAAGACCACATTTTCCCACATTTAGTGATATCTGAACTTCTCTTAAAATTTGATGAGAAAAACTTATCACATCAAGTAAATGTTATGCAACACAAGAAGAAAGCAGGTCACCGAAAACACTCCTGGAAGGCATGGGACGAACTAGCAAATTGGCAGCATGCGGATCACAGTGGACAAATCCATGTTTGAACATCATTTCAGCAAAAGTCTGACTGACCTGCGACGTGAACCAATAGTCATTCAAATTTGTGTTTTCTCAATCAACGTCACTTTCCACCAGCCAGGTATATAACTCAATTCAAACTAGTCTAAACCATGGACATTGGTCGATCTCTTCTCTTGCATTCAAATCAAAAAGGAGTTTTCATAATTCTAGAGTGACTTTTAAGAAACCAATTTATAACTCTACATGGTTGAAAGACCTCCCCGGCATCCCTCTTTTGCTACACTAAATTGAAAAATTTTGTGGTCGTAACAGTGTCTTCTTAACTGTAGCACATATTGCAGTTTGGCAAATTATAAAAATGATTTAGGCAACCTATTTCTTGATAAATAGTCACTAAGAAGTACATCAATGTGTAAAAGAAAATTTGAACTTACTAGCTTTGAAACTTCACTTGGCTGAATTCCAAGCTTCCGTATGGTCTTCACATCATTTATTTGTGCACCATCCATAAATTCCATCATCAACAACTTTGAGGTACTTAGGTTCCAATATACCTTTGGTGCATAAACATAGTCTGCAATGTGGGGAGACAGCTTCCGAAAGTTATCCATACATTTCTCACTATTCTTTGCCTCAACCAAGAAGTCTAGCTCCTGATAGCCATATTTAGAAGAAATAGCAATCATGTGATACAACTTCCCAACACAATAATATTTGCATGACAATTACATGAATGCTGCATTAGAAAAGTGTCCTTCCCTGATGAACAGATTAACAATTTTTAGTAAAGAAATAGGTGTAACATTTTTAATGTCACGTTCCTCACTAATCATTTGCACATCTTAATTCCCAACTGAAAGGTTTCAGTCTTGAGACTAGATGAAAAGATCCATAACATTCCAGGTTTACAAGACAGCACAACAAGCACTGAAGAGAGAATGATGTACATTGCAATGCAGTCAACGGAATACCTCATTCCCAGCTGCATTTTATTAATAGAGGTTTCAGGGAGAATATTCTTTAGATGAGAATTACAATCAAACTGGTGGAAAGCAGGTCTGAAAAGTTCCCTTAGGCATTATGCAGGCATATTCACATAATGCATGCACAACTACAAGGAGAGAACCTACAGTTTCAGAAAAGCTCCCAAAAGATTGAAGCATCAAAACTCACAAGCAAACTATGTGAGAGGTAAATCTAAAAAATATGCCATCTTATTTCCATATTTTGCAGCATCAGGGTCAGCATATCATGGATGCAATTTTTAATTATAGAGTGCAGACAGTCCAGAGTTGGCCCTTGGCAATCTGCTTTTACAGTATTCAACTTTGATAAAGTTCGTTCTTTGTAACCCACCATTAAGAAAGACATACATTAGGAAGAAACCATGAAGTTTAGATGTCCTAAAATCATCTTACCTTTGGCAGACTTTCACGTATTTCATCAACCAGCCACCTGCATGAGAAAGATGAGAGTCACATTCAACATACATGGGCCCAAATAGTAATTTGCCTAAATGCATAATTCTGGTACATATATTAAGGAAATGAATTAAATTGCCAGAAAAAGACGACCTATGAAATGAAATCACAAACCTACATATTTGCATAAAGATTATGTCTAAGGAGCAAAAGACAAAAAGATATTGCATGATATAGTCATATATTGATGCGGCAATAAAGACTCCTTGTAATCTCTTCCTCAGGAGGATAATATATATGGCTGACTATAACACTACCTGTAATCAAAACTGGGGAACATACGATGTAAAGTGTTCACAATTAAATCAACAGTAGCATGATCTGCAGCTGCAGTATCCGTCATGTGAGTGTGCTGAACCTGATCATCATAGATTTTGTCAGATCAGGTTGGTACGTTAAGTATCTAGGAGAAGTATAAGAAATTGCACAACTTGAATCTTTGCCTAGCATATGAAGATTGGGAGTAAACATGAAAAGATGATTAAAAAAAGAAGAAGAAAAAACCTTCACGGCAACTTTGCGGCCATCATGAGTACGGGCAACATGAACTTGTGCTAGGGAAGCACTTGCTATCGGAACAGGATCGAATTCAGTAAAGATCTGGAGAAATAAAAAGCATAGTTCAGCAATACTAGAAAAAATGAGAAAAATGAAGCATCCATGTGGAAACTAATATGCAAGCTTATGCATGGGACACCTGTCAAACTAATTGATACATTGATGTGAAATCCATATATTAAAAGGAGCCTATGAGACCATTGGTGAATGCATATGATGCAAGTTAGGAAATATTATAGCAAGAATACCTACTTTATCTGGTGTCTCACCAAGCTCTTTCTTGAAAACTTCCTGCACTTGATCATAGGAGGAAACTGGACATTTATTCAACATAGACTCCCTCATTGTCTTCACATACTCTTCAGGTACCAAATACTCCTGTATAAATTAACACAGTGGTAATGCTACTTGTTAATTTCCAAATCAACTCCAACATATATTCCACTTAGTTGTCTAAGATTGTTGTGAAAAAGATGCCAGAGGAAGTAACAGTTTTAAATTTCCTAATAGCATGTAAAGAAGCAAAATCAATAGCTTACCAACTGTCCAATATGTTGCCCAAGCTTTATATATATTCCTCCATTTTTGAAACATAACTCTTGAAGCTTAAGTGCTGATCTGAGATGAACTTCGTGCTTAACTCTTGACCTTTCTTCACTACCCTCTGGCAGTCCCAACAGGGAGTATTGGTAATCTAGTTACAGTACAGAGCACAATTTAATTTACCGCCAAAACAAGAACCAATGTGTTTTTTAAATAGACAACAAGCCGCATCAATCACACTTGTAAATTGTTAGCTGAAACAAGATTTGGCTTGACAACAATTTAATTCACCATCGAAACAAGGACCAATGTGTTTTTGAATAGACAACGAGTCAAATCAAACACACTTGTAAATTTTAAACAAAACAAATTTGGCTTGACAACAGAGTATTGGGAATGTAGTTCCAGTTCACAGCACAACTTAATGCATCAATGAAGCAAGAACCGATCTCTCTTTGCACGCTAGAGCAATTAGATGACAAAAAGAGCCACACCTAAATCAGACTGACAAAATTTCTGGTAATACAAGATTCAGCTCGAATACAGTCCCCAATTCCACCTCATACTTCGTGCCAAATGCAGTACCCAAATATCATACGGCTAACCCATCCAATTATCACATGAGCAGCCACTTAAATGAATGTGAGAATTCAATTGCATCAGATCCGATCCTTCCAAAGACCATGCCATTCCTCACGCCGCTTCCGAACTTCTTGAGTTCATCGTCCAAAGCATCAATACTTTGGACATGTGGAATCAAGAGAGGTCGTAGGCAAAAAGCAGCTAGTGGGACGTGGTTAAAGCTCCCGTTTTCAAGAACTACCACTCCATGCTGCCTCGAAACAAACATTTTCTTTCGTAATAAAAGGTCCGAATTAGTCGGCACGCAAGGAATCGAGACTCCCCGGTACGGAAAAAGAGACATAGTCATCGTCCGAACGTCCGTAAGGTGAGATTACACAGGCTAACGGGGCGAAGGTGCGTACCGAAGGCAATCGAAGCGACCGTGGCGGCGTTGCGGCCGAGGCGAACGGGAACGACGGTGCAGAGCTTCAAGGCGGTGGCTGGGTCGTCGGAGGTCGCGACCGCCGCCCCCGCAGCGCCGCCGCAAGCGGCGGTGCCGACAACCGCGAGAACCCTGGCGCGGGAGCGCCAGAGAGATCGCGCGGCCATGTTTTTCGGACGGCGGGGGCAAATTGTCGGGAGCTCAGCGCCCAGCCGTCGTCGCTCCCGCTGATGAATTCTAATTGACACGCCGAGGCGTAAAAGACATAAATATAGGTTAACTGCCAGGCTGTCGTGCTAACCGTTTTCTCTTTCTTGGCCGAAATGCTGGCCCGTGTTTGACCTTTCGTGTAAGAAAACCGATCCCAACCAATTTTAAGACCAGACGTTTACCTTTGCATTAGGGAAAATATAAAGATGCAAAAAAAGAAGCATCGATCTCTTATCATCTAAATATAAAACGAATTAATAAACCCCTCAATAAAAAAAATCATAAAATTGATATTCAAACTCTAATGTCTAGGAGGCAAAAACAAAAACAAAAAAATAATATCTAACAAAGTTGAATAGAGAATGGCAAAATTTAGATGATCATAATGCCCATCGAAACTATACTAGTACCTTTAGTCTCATTCCACGTAAGATAAAACTGTTGATATTTTCTTTAATAAAACAAATTGAAATTTCGAATCTTTATAGTACACCTCTAGATGGCTAAATATTGACTATGAAACAAAAATTGAGATCTCATTCATTCTACTTGATAGCATCAAACAAATTTTACAGAAATGTGTCAAATATTTTTCACTCAACTATGAATGTAGATGCCTCAAATCTTACCACCTGTTTTTACAAATCATTTTCTTGGCCGAGATCGATTTTGATCTCTTGAGATTGATCGTTCAATTTTCACAGTGTCGAAAAAATTTGCAATCTCCCAATTTCACCATTGCACGTACCGAAAATAGGGATCATTCAACATCGTAAAACCTCCAATCAAATGGGGTAGTAATCGCGGGTCAAACTTTGCTCGGTCCTTTTGATATCCGAAAATAAGGTCCCAAAGCCCAAAATCATACTTAGATGTCTTGAAACCGAACAAAACTTTGCAGCAAATTTATAAGTTATTGCATATCATGATTATAAACAGTGATAAGTAATTGAAACGATGTATATGATTTGAAGACTCAAGATTTAGGCTCCCATGACATGGTCTCTAAAATATATGTTTTTTTTTTTTTAAATTGATTGTTCCGTTTAAAACGGATAATATGATCGTTAAGTCGTCATTAAATGGTGACATGATCTAATGTGACATCTCATGTGTCTTTCACTTCTTCTTATTTAAAAAAAAATTATCATGGAACACTAGTTTGTCGAATAAAAAAATTAAATAAAAAACACCGATCCCTTAAGCACCGATGCCACTTGTACAGCCAATGAACACGGTTTGGCGATGTCTACGGATGTGGTGATCCCCAAAGGCTGGCCAAAGTCGTGACATGGATGATTGCTAGCCAAGGTTAAACCCTAGCGAGGCAATGCCAAGTTCGCTAGACTCTACTTTGATGCTTAGGTGGTCGTTGCGAGTTACCACCGATTCTCCCTCTAAATTTATCTCTCCTCTTTTTCTTTTTCTTTTATGTGTACGGGTGTGCTTCTCTTGGAGGCAATGACCGCCTCGCTATATAGCATGAGAACCGACTTGAGAGAGCAAAGGGAACTCGTAATGAAGTGACTAAATGATATGAACGTAATAATGTAGTTGCTCAAAGAACCCTACAAGATAATGAAGCCATTTGGTTGACATAAATGCATTAGTAACAATGGATTTCACTTATTAATTAGTTGATCACCATACGTTTTTCTATAGTAAAATAGTTCAATTATTGTATTTTATCATAAACAGTTGATATTATACACAAAATAAAAGTTGGGCCTACCCAAATAGGCTAGTTCTACTCCCGATTTTGTAATTGGAATAAAGAGTCACAAGGTCAGATTTTAATTCTAGCCCGAGAATTGATTACCTCTAACCTTGACCAAGTTTAGCATTCCTCTTTTACCCAAAATGAATTGGCATTATACATTTCCTGTTCAAAAATGACATCTCATTTGTTCAAGATAATTGGAGATTTATCTATGAATTTCTTTTTTTGGTTAGAGATATTTGATAATTATATTGATTATCCATATCTTTCAAGATTGCACCTATATTGCACGTACATTACATGTATATCTTCATTTGCTTCTACATATCTTGATTGAGATATTTTAATGTGTGTGTGCATATGTGAACGGCCAATGGACCATTATTTCTAAATACCATTCAAGTAGATGTGTCAAAATGGTGATAAACCCATATTATGACTCACTTTTAGTTAAATGGGTCAAATATGGGTTAAGTGAAAGTTAAATATGAGTCAAATATGGGTCAAGTGAAAGTTGAATATGAGTCAAATATGGGTCAAGTGAAAATTAAATATTGTTCAAATATGAGTTAAGTAAAAGTTAAATATATGTCAAATATGAGTTGAATGAGTCATTTAATATAGAGTTTCGAGTGAGTTTGGGTTTCTCTACAATAATAATGTCTTTTAGCAATACGGGTCGGGTCGGGTGTGGGTCATTAGATTTACATTACATGAATTTGGGTCAAAACGGGTTAAATGGGTCAATATGGGTCGGACCATTTTCGACCCAACCCGACCCACCCATTTGACGGGTCTACATTCAAGACACAGAAATGAAGAAAGGTTAACATGAAGAAATCATGATATTTGTGCAAAAACTCTTTTGATCTAAACTAGAACAAAAGAGCAAAGTTTACTATTTCTTCATTTTTTCTTTCGCAAGAATCTTGATCTTGCAAAAGGAGGGGAGAAAATAAACCCTTTTCTCCTTTGCCTCCAAAACTAATCCTCCAAATAAGCTTAGCGCAAGTAGCTAGAACTATGAGAGAGAGACGGTGAGAGAGAGGGGAACATTAAAGGAAATATTTCAACTAAAACTTCTCAAAAAAGTCAGTTGATAAGTGAGTATTGTCCTTCTATGATCTCAAGAGAAGTATAAATGTAGATACTTTGGTGCAACAGTCCTCTATCTTTGTGATCATGATCCACACTATCTACCAACAACTCCTCTATGATATGCACTCTCAAATTGCTTGTTTAACGGGCAAAATATGGCATAGAAGCAGCTCTCTCTTAGTCAAAGACTCATAGTGTAATATTTCTCATCAATCCGCTTGCAATTTTTTTTATAATTTTGTTTTATTGGTTGTCAAACCTAGTTTTATTTTTCCATGATCTATTTTATTTTCCAAGAAAATCAGAATTTGAAAAACGAAATTCCTTCTTTGTTGTCCCACTTCCTCACCTTCTACTTGAGCTGCTTTTTCCTTCTCCTTCTCCTCTTGCTTCCTTTTCTTCTCCTCCTCCTTCTTCTCCTGATTCTTTTGCTTCTCCTTCTTCTCCTCCTCCTTCTTCCCCTTCTCCTTTTTCATGATCTATTTTATTTTCTGGGAAAATCAGAATTTAAAAAACGAAATTCCTTCTTTGTTGTCCCACTTCCTCACCATCTACTTGAGCTGCTTTTTTCCTTCTCCTTCTCCTCCTGCTTTTTTTTCTTCTCCTTCTCCTTCTTCTCCCGCTTCTTTTGCTTCTCCTTCTCCTCCTTCTTCTCCTCCTCCTTTTCTTCTTATCCTTCTCCTTCTCCTACTCCTCCTTCTTCTCCTACTCCTCCTCCTTATATTTCCCCTTCTCCTTCTTCTACAAAGATATGAGAGAGATGATGAGAGAGAGGGGGCATTAGAGGAATCATCTCAACCGAAGCTTCTCAATAAAGTCAGCTAAGTAGTGAGTACTATCCTTCTAAGTTCTTGAGAGAAGTGCAGACACTTTGGTACAAGAGTCCTCTCCATTCTCTACGATCATGATCCACACTGTCTACCAACAACTCCTCTATGATGATATACACTACTAAATTGCTTGTCCAACCAACAGAATATGGCACAAAAGTTGCTCTCTTGGTCAAAGACTTGTAGCGTAACATTTCTCATCAACCCCGCTGCAATTTTTTCTTTATAATGTTGTTTCACTAGATGTCAAACCTAGTTTTTTTTTTTTTCATAATCTCTTTCATTTTATGAGAAAATCGAAATTTGAGAAAGAATTTCTTTCTTCTAGTCCTACTTCCTTCACCATCTACTTGAGTTGCTCTTTCCTTCCCCCGTCTCCTCCGCCTCCTCCTCCTCCTTCCATAGAGATATAATAGAGAGAGAGAGAGAGGCATTAGAGGAATTATTTCAACTGAAGCTTCTCAACAAAAGTCAGTTGATAAGTGAGTACCGTCCTTCTAAGATATCGAGATAAGTATAAATGCAGACACTTTGGTGCAAGAGTCCTCTCTACTCTTTGCGATCATGATCCACACCGTCTACCAACAACTTTTCCTCTATGATAGGTACTCCCAAATTGCTTGTCCAACCAGCAAAATATGGCACAAAAGTTGCTCTCTCTCAATCAAAGACTCATAGCGTAATATTTCTCGTCAACCCCATTGTGATTTTTTCTTTATAATGTTGTTTCATTAGTTGTCAAGCCTAGTTTAATTTTTTCATGGTCTCTTTCATTTTTATGAGAAAATTGGAATTTGAAAACGAATTTCCTTCTTCATGGTCCCACTTCCTTCACCATCTACTTGAGTTGCTTTTTCCTTCCCCCATTTCTTCTTCTTCAATTTTTTTTTTCTTCTCTCATCCGAAACATGTTAAAGTAACTTTTCCTTTCTTTTTCCTTTTTACTTTTTTTTTATTAAATAGAATTATCCGTCTTGATTATGAACATGCTTGGTGGGAGCTCAAGAATGCTTTCGTGTTTCTTTCTCTTTTGAAGCTCAAAGCCTTATTGAACAACATGAGAAGAGAACAAGAGCTCATAATGTTGAAGTGACTAATGATATGAACATAATAATGTGGTTGCTCAAAGAACCCCATAAGATAATGAAGCCATTTGGTTGACATATATATGCACGAGCAACAATGGATTTCGCTTACCTAAATGGTAATTACTTGATCACCATATGTTTTTACAGTAAAATGGTGCAATTATTATATTTTTTTAATAAAAAGTTGATTTTTTCACAAAATAAAAGTTGAGCCTATCTATATTGGTCATTTTTGCACCCAATTTTGTAATTGGAATCAAGAGTCACAAGGTCGTATCTTAATTTTAGGCCAAGAATTGATCATCTCTAATCTTGACCAAGTTTAGCATTCCTCTTCTACCATAAATGGATTGGAATTTTACATTCCCCATTCAAAGATGACATCTCATTTGATCAAGATAATTGGGGATTTCTCTATGATAATTTCTTTTGTTAGAGATATTTGATAATTTTATTAATTATCCATATCTCTCAAGATCACACACATATATATCTTGATTAAAACATTTTAATGTGTGTGCTTGTGTGAATGGCCAATGGACCATTATCTCTTAATACCATTCATCAGGCACAAAAATGAAGAATGATCAACATGAAGAAATCATCAGATTTGTGCAAAACCTCATTTGATCTAAATCAACACAAAAGAGCAAGATTTACTCTTTCTTTATTTTTTTCTCCTCTACCTTCTCTTTCGCAAGAATCTTGATCCTACAAAAGGAGGAGAGAAAATAAACCATTTTCTCAAACTCTGCTTCCTAAACTATTCCTCCAAAAAGCCTAGCGCAAGCGGCTAATGGCAAACTAGCACGTATATGTGAGAAAGAGAGAGATTAAAGGAATTATCTCAACTGAAACTTCTCAAGAAAGTCATCTCACAAATGAGCACCATCCTTCTATGATCTTGAGAGAAGTATAAATGCTAATACTTTGGTGCAATGGTCCTATCTACTCTCTGTGATCATGATTCACAATACTTACCAACAACTCCTCCTCCATCATATGCATTCTCGAATTACTTGTCTAACCATCGAAATATGGCACAAAAGTTGCTCTCTCTCAGTCTTTGACTCACGGCATAATATTTCTTGTCAACCCCATTGCGATTTTCTCTTTGTTTCATTGGTTGTCAAACCTAATTTTATTTTTCCATAGTGTCTTATTTTTCCATTTTCTTCTTCTTTTTCTTTTAATTTTTGCTTCTCCCATCAGGAACATGTTTATAGTGACTTTTTATATTAATTCTAGAATTTGTGATCCATATACTTTATTATATATTTAAAAAAATATGAAACAAAAATTCACATTTTGTTAGAACATTTTATGTATTCAACCATTTTCAACCATTTTTGATTTATCAAATAAAATTATTAGTCTTGATTATGAACATGCTAATGGGAGCTAGAAAATGGTTTCGTGTCTCTTTCTCTTATGAAGCTCAAAACCTTGTCAAACAACACAAGAAGAGAATAGCCTTGAGAGAGTAATAAGAGCTTGTAATTTCGAAGTGGCTAAATGATGTAAACTTAATAATGCGGTTGCTCAAAGAACAACGCCCCCACCCCCCAAAAAAACCAAAAACAAAAACAAAAACAAAAACAAGACTAGCAGTCCATTAAATTTTAAGCCTTCCAATGTAATCCTGAGTTTTGGAAATCTTACCTTTTTTACGGAGGAATGGTTGGAACATGCTCAAATTATACTCCGTTCTTTTTATTTTATTGTGTGGTATTCATTTGAGGAAGCTAGCAATAGGAAGATAGTTAAGCGATTTGGTGGACATAAACACATTATTATTAATGGATTTTGCTTACCTTTAAATGATAATTACTTGATCACCATATGTCTTTTTGGTAAAATGGAGCAATTTGCATATTTTATCACAAAAAAGTTGATATTTTACACATAATAAAAGTCATGCTTGCCCAAACGGGTCATTTTTGCTCCCAATTTTGTAACTGGAATCGAGAGTCACAAGGGAGAATCTTAATTCTAAGTAGAGAATCGATCAACTCCGGTTCCGACCAAATTTAGCATTCTTCTTTTACCCAACTTGGAGTCATCCTTCCTCAACTCCCCCTCATTCTTCTCTATCCTTCTCTCTTAGGATTCGAGGGATCTTATTAGCTTTCTAATGTTTTTATCTCATTGGAATAAAATTAATTTAGTCAGTGTTGGTATGACACTTATGTGTCATTCCATATTGGCATTTTCATTTGTATATTTAATAGAATTAAAAACTAAGTAAAAAAAAAAATAAGACATTTGTTTGATTGAACATATTAGAAATTCCCACAGAATTAACGATTTCATTATATGACAAAAATAAAGTAACCTTGTTTGGGTCGAAAAACATGTAATAGAGCCCCCCAAAAACTTAAGATGGAAGGGAACTAAAAGAAAAGGAAGGAATAAAGGAAATAGAAAAAAAACCCATAAATCATCGGTCCGAGGAGAAGCGAAATGCCGCCGAAAATCTGAGGCGGCAGGTCGTCCGTCGCCGCCGTCTTCCCTCACTGCCTGCAACACGAGCGGTGCAAGCTGCCGACGCATGCTCTCCTATTCGCGCACCCGACAGCTCTCGCCGGCGACCGTCAGCGGGCTACAATGAGGTTCAACTTCAACTTCGCCGACCCGACTCCGGAGCCGCAACCCCGATCCCTAACTCCCAAGGAGGAAGCCCAGTGGCTCCCCCTCCAGAACCACCCGGTCTTCTCGCCCTCCGCCGCCGCCGCCGGTTCCTCCGCCCCGACCGATTCTCCGGCGCCGCGGAATCTCCTGGCCTGGGACGGGTCCTCCCGGCTCTACTTTTGGGACAATGAGCAGCGGTGCCTCCATCGGATATCCGTTCGGCTTGGAGAACCCGAGCCAACTTCTGTTCTCGCTGCTTCTCCCTCTAAGGTGCTTCTGTTATCGTTTTGTCTTGTGGGTTTGGCCGATTAATCTATGCGTTTGTATGTTGAAGTCCTCTGTGGGATTGGTTTGCTGTTTTCTTTCGCCGAGTGAAGAAACTGTGGTTTTGGCTGGCGGTATTCCTGCGTGAATTGATTCTTTTTTATGCATCTATAGAATATTCCACATCAAGCAAGTGCAACATGTAGGATAGTTGAATGGCTTTTGCTATGCTAATGCTGAAGTTGTGGAAGTAAAAACAAGTTCTCAGCACATTGAATGCTGAGGTTCCAGTGTTTTAGCTTAGCGGCAGAGATTAGTGGAAATTTGTTCCTTTAAGAGTTTGCATGGTGGAAATTGGAAGATCGAGGACTGTGTTATCCTGTGAAATGTTTACATTTTTGGTCCATCTTACTTATATTAATTGACAATGTTCATCAAATAGGTATTGCGAACAGATACGGAGATCAAATTTGCAGTGGACAAAATCTCAATCAATAGGAACGGATCAGCATTGCTTCTTGAAGGTTCAGATGCCCTATGTGTTATGTACCTTTATGGGCGTAGTTCTGCTGCTGACGACATTATTTGCAGGTGTGCAGAGTTTGTTGTTCTGTTTTTATGTTACTAGATTCCATGTTAGCAGTATTAAGAGCATGTTATTCCATTTTTGGGACTTTATTATTTTGATTTTGTCATTCTTCAGGGACAAGCCTATACCTCATGGCTTTTTATATCTGTTAAAATTTTTGTCCTTGTATTTTGTTATGGTCCAGTTTTTTTTCTTTTTGGACCGATAAATTCTCATCGTGAGCATTTGCCTCTAAAAAAACTATGCAGTGCTTTTTTTGCTGAAGGACTTCTAATATGTACCGTGTTGTTTCCTATTGACAGAACTGTCTTAGTTGGTTCTGAAGTTTACTTAAATGGAAGCAATGCCTTAAGGGTTCTAAGAGCTTCATGGCACCCATATAGCGACACCCATTTAGGAGTCCTTTCTTCAGATTCAGTTTTCAGGTAAGATCCCTTCTCCTTTCAAATTATGGGATTGTGTGTTGCGTGTACGCTGTCGCTTCCGTGTTTGGGATAGATCAAATGTTATGCTCTTCTATTATGGCCAGGTTCTCGAGTCATATACTTTAAATTCAGTCATGACTTGTCTTCTTTTCCCTTGTGCAGCCAAATGGCAATAAGAATAACAACAAAAACAACAAAAGGAATAATTAATTATTATTATTATTATTATATAAATTCGAAATGATTATTGAGGAACAAAGGGTATGGTTCTAGTGAGTAAAATATTTGAGGGACTTATTTAGGGAGATTTGGGGCAAGCAGAAAAATGCCCCGAGATGCTTTATTGGAAAGATGTAAATTTTTGGGGGTGTGCATCTCAGAAGTAGTAGGGAAACCCCTCCCAAGATAGGGACATATATCCCAAACTATGGTATTTTCCTAGCTTTGGAGGAGACGTTGTTGAAAGGGCACAGTAGTGTAAAGGACAAGCGTAAGACTGGAGGGCCTTTTTATGGTTTATATTTTGGTAATCTAGTGCAATTGGCTTTCCTCAAATTTTATCTCTTTTTGGGTTACTAAGTATGTTTTACTCTTTTTTTCGTACTTAAATGACTGCGTTCTGATTGTTTCTAACCTTTTCTTTTGGTCAAGACTGTTTGATTTGTCTGCCAATGCCATGCAACCAGAGCAAGAATTTTACCTGCAGCCTGTGGAACCTGGTAAATCAAAAAAAGCTGCATCAATTTGCACTGTGGATTTCTGTTTTGGAGGTGATCACTTGTGGGACAGATTCAGCGTAAGTCACAAGGAAAAAAAAATTTAGTACAATTACAGGGATTAGATGCACTCCTATGCTTTCCTTTGTTTGTCTGATAAATTGCATTGATAGCCAATGTTGTTCAATGGGGAGGAAAATGTTTGTGTCTCATTAATTCTTCAGCCAACCGTATTGTCATATAGTGTCTTGGAGATGCAATTTGCTGCCCCCTTTTGCAATTCTCAATTGATTTCTTGGAACATTCACAAGAATTATCCTTGCCCATTTGATTTTTATTTTGATTGTGACTTTGACAATAATCCCGTGATCTTTTTTTTGTAGGTTTTTGTTTTGTTTGCTGATGGTTCAGTTTACATCCTTTGTCCGATAGTCCCATTCAAAAGGTACTTTTGTTTCTTTATTTTGTACTTGAAATTTCATAGTCGATGTCTTGACATTACTGTTGTGATGGGAAAGTCCCCAGTTTGCGTCGCTCAATCACCTCTTAGCAAAAAATACAAGGTGATGCTGCATGTGATAGACGACCCTCCCTTGAACTTCACACCGTGGGGAGTCTTGTCCACTGGGGACACCCTTTTATTCACAAGAATTATCCTTGCCCTCAGTTGTTGACAGATGTTGTTTCTTCCCTTAAGCTTAAAGTTTCCAGTTCAAAATATTAGTGTCAGAATTACTGGCGCGTGTTAAAGGGCTTATTGTTATTTTTTTTAGCTTGCCGAATTTTTGCTTAGTAAGACTAATTGAGTAATATCAATTTTCATTAACAGTGCTCACAAATGGCAATCTATACTGGAGATATATGGTGATGCTCATACCTATGGTCTAAAATCAACAAATCCAACTGCTGCTCGTAACTCCAGCATGGCAATATCTTGGTTGGAAGCTACATTTCCTGAATTAGCTCAGCAAGAAGCAGAAGGGGGAAATCCAGCTACCGTAAAGGCACATCCTTATGCGTTGTTCGATGCATCTCTTTCTTTACAGGTATATTTTGTTAGTGCCAATCAAGGATGAAAATGTCCTTCAGAATCTATGATGAGTGATAATACCAACAGCTGACAGGCGATGAATGTTGGGAGACACGTGTGTGACCTATACTTGCTCAAACATCTACCAAATGAACATTGCTTGCATAGTGAAGATAATGTGCTCATACCCACATATGTTGCATGCACTGATGTTGCCTTGGTATAATGCTAATTTGGCTGAAGATTTCCCTCAATAACTTTACTTGTGCCTAGAATATATTTTTTCATCTTGGGCTTAATTTTTAGCATGGTGCAGTGAACTGAAGAGAAGTATTGGGTTGTTTTGGTCCTTTTTTCAGTATAAGATATTATGATACATGTATTTCCCCATCAAGATTATATGTGTGAGTGTGTGTCTGTTTGTGTATGTGTGTTTTTCTACAATATAATAGTGATATAGGCTAGGGACCAATGATGTTTATCCTTTTATTGATTTCCAGGGGCCTCTACACAAAGCCTCTCATGGAAGGGAAGATGATCTAGCAGTTAGGGGTGCAGAGTGTGAAGGCTGTGCAGTCAGTTTTCTCTATAATTTAGTTAGCAAAGATTCAATACTTGTGACAGCTTGGAGTGGCGGTCAACTGCAAGTGGATGCCCTAGCTGATGAAATTCAGCCAGTTTGGAATGTAGGCAGTCCACCTCGTCTGCGGGTTGACTCCTTCGACCGTATACTGGGTCTTGCTATGATTTGTGAGTCAAACTCTGAGGAACCTTCCAAGCGGAATGTTATCAAACCATTAGAACACACAATTTGGTTAGGGCAGCCTCCTCCTCTGCTAAGATTGGCGATTGTGGATTTGGCTTTGCCTCAACAGACCAACAGTGACGCACAAATTATGATGTTCACTGATCCCCTAGTGCCAGAAAGGATCTATGCTCTTCATACTGGAGGAATTGATTCAATAGTATTGCATTTTCTCCCCTTTACAAGTCAGGCAAATGGCAAGGAGGAAGTTGTTAGGACACCCTCCATAAATCCTGTTTTGAGTACCTGCCTTGAGGAAACATCCTCGCCAGCTCCTCTTTGTGGTGCTCTCTCATTATCTGATTCATTTGGTTATTCATGGATTGTTGGAGTTACTTCCAGTCGGGATTGTATTGTCCTAGAGATGAAGACTTGGGATGTCTTGCTTCCTGTCGGTGTTGATACAGAGAAGAAAGATATTAGCCTGGACAAGTCAAAGGAGATGGAAACTCCTGCTATGATCAGCAAAGAACTTATAAGTGGTCCTAGAGTGGTTCTTGTTCCACAGACACCATCGAATCAGCGATCTGTTGCTGCTGATTCTATTGAAGGCCGGTCAATCCTTCATCAGTACTTCAAGATTTTCCATGAGAATTATGTGGAATATGCACATAAGGTAAGGACATATTCTTTAATTCTACAAAGAGAACTGTGGGTGAATTGGACCTTTGATGTTTCATTAAGTAGGTTGGTTTGCTTCTTCTCTTCTCTTTCCATGGGTGTGTTTGGGTTAGTTGTGGCTTTTAACTGTAGTTCTATCTTTTGACTTTATCTGTATTGGAATTAAGGATTGGTTCGAGCTTGGTTATTTAGCATTAGACATAAGTAAGAGATTAATTTTTTGCTTTTCTGCCAAAATTTAAATATTGTACAAATTTCAAATATCATGAAAAATTTATTCACCAATCGCTGGGTCGCAAAGATACAAACATTTATGTTTGTAGTCAGGTTCCCAATAAATGTTGTAACATAAAAGTCATCCAGCTTGTATGCCAGAAACCCTATTTGTAAGCCTCATGAAACGCATTGTTCTGTGTTTGTGTGCATATTGGTTCTTGACTGGCTAATGTTTCCCAAAAGAACATTTCAAGTTGTGAAGCTCTGCTTCCATCTTCAATTTTTCAGGATTCTTGACTGGTTGGTTTTCATTTTATTTACCGGCCAAATGTCGTATATTTACCTTTTGATCGCTCATAAAGTTTCTAAAGGGTCATGGAGCATGCACTTGAATGCTATTCTATTTTTAGTCAAGCATTGTGAAAAAGGGTAGTGCTTTGAGGAGCTTATTGCAGGAAGATCAAGTTACTGATGATTACATACTGATGATTACATAAATCTTGTATTCCAGGTTTACTTTGAGGTTAAGCATCATGCCCCTCAGCTAAAGAGAATAATTGATGACCAGCATGCTCGTTTAGTTGAGGCACAGGACCGGCTTTTGAAAGTTGAGAGAAAGCAGACGGAGTTAGATGAAAGGATGGATCATGCAATCCAGCAGCATGAGATTCTGGATGAACGTTTAAAATGTTTAAGGAAGCTACCTGTAGCTCACAAGAAACCACTCTCTAGGGCAGAGCGAGACTTCAAGTCCGAGCTTGGTAATCAATATTTTTGCAGCTTCTTAAATCTTTAATTCCAAGCCATCAACTGTTTTATTTGCTGACATCAAAGGGATAACTTGCTCAAATATCAGTTTCATCTGCTACCATTATGTCATGCTTACTGGTTGGGTGTCTGCAATTATACCTGTTGAGTTGATTCAAAGCCCTTGTTTTTATGAATTGCATGTTTTGTGGTTATGCAGACCATTTTGCGGGAGTGGAGATGGACGCTTTGCATTCATCTATAGATTCTATATCTGCCAGGCTACGAAGGTACACTCAATTGACAAAGAAAGAGCAGACATTGAGGAAGAAGTCTCTCGTTCAAGACAACCAGATCTCTCAACTAAAATCCTCCCTCGAGAAACTTTCCCTTGTCAACAGTGACAACTTGAGAAAGGTCAAACTTGTTGAAAAAGCAATAAGCAGCAAGGCGAAGCAATAGTGCATGTTCTCTGCTAGAATCACTTGGGAAGCATCTCAGCGACCAACGTGACAATTCAAAATCTCAAAGGGAGAAATGCCTATCATTTTGCTCTGGAGGTGTCTTCATGATCTATACCCCAGTCTCTGCAAGACGGCTGGCTTTTGATATGGGTCTACATTTCGTGGAATGATCTTGCAGGCTTCTATTACGGGGCTTCTTTGTGTTGCATATAATTAATCTGTAGAACACAAGCAATGTATCAGAGCCAGCATGACTCAAAAGAACTGTACAAGCGCGGTTAACTGTTGATTGAATCTTTCACGAGATGTGATATACATATTTTAGGGAGGTCTAGCGGGACTCATCCATCTTTCGAGTGATTTGATTTTTCCTTGTGGTACTAATCTAGACTACACTTCCAATGGAGCGCAATGTCCATGGTTTTAAAATTGTGCGAAGTTTTAAAGTTGCGCAATGACCATAGTTGTGGAATTAGTGGATTGGAATGGGTTGGACAGGACAGTCACTGCTTGTTCCCGTCTGCTTCAATGGGGCACCATCCTTGTCGTATGCAATGTTGTCTTTGATGCTGCACGTGAGCAACATGGGCTCCTAGGTGACAAGCCCGATTTTGCTCTTGATCCATTTGAGTTGAACTCTTTAAGGTCGATCCCATCAATAATACTTCACCAGCTTGTGGATCGAAGAACCTCTCTATCAGGCTGATCCCTATGGATTCCTGCTTCCGCTTTGTCCCGCCAAAGCGGTAGTTATACCCCTTGGGATGTGCTAAGAGAGAACCCAATGAATATTTGTTCATTGGGCTTGGCTGGGTAATTGAAATAGAACATCCCTCAAATCTTTATGTCCACAAATGTCGTCTAGTTTCTTTCCCTTAATATCAAAAGAATCGATTCCCGGCTTCCTGTGGATGGTAGTAAGTTACCTATAAGTCCACATAATTGACAATGACTAGTGTCCCTTACTCAAAATACTAGATTGCCTCAATTGCCATAAACTTTAAAATCTTAACAATGGTCGCTTCACTTGAAAACTAATAAGCGACCTGAATTTATCGTAAATTCTCATAAAAAATTATGTAAATGACCATAGCATCTTTTAAAGTTCATAAACCAATTGAATTTGCTTTTAAGCAATTATCTTTGATTTTTATGTTTTTCATTATTTGATTGCAAAATTTACAATTCTATGATCTCATAATGTCAATTACTTATCAGCCAATGACAAGTTTAGAATTTGATCCGGCCTACGAGATTGTTTAGCTTTCGGATCGAGCAGCCAATTGTACCCGGGACAGGTCCGGTAAAAGAGCCAGAGTTGAAGTCAAGCAGTCAACCAAGCATTCCACTTGGCACTTACCTCTCTTCTTTTCATTCTTTTCTAACTCTCTTCTGTTACTATTTATTAATTTTGTAATTACAATGAAAAAATACAAAAGAAAATTAAGTCAATACATCAAATAAAGAAAAAAAAAATTTAAAATTGGTTCACGTCATCCATAGATCAAGGGAAGTGATAAACGGTTTACAGGTGTTTTATATCATCCATCTTTTCAGTATTTAATTATATCCATCATGCTATTTAATATGTCAATTTCGTAAATAATTCAACATACTCAATAATTTTTCAGATTAATTTTTATAAATCAGTCTTAATTATTAGAATATTCAAATAATACGACATCAATACCATGTCACCATTTAATGGGGACTAATCAGTATTTATATTTACTCTTTTCATGCAATGACCAATTTGAAAAAAAAAAAAGAGAGGTTCCATTAACGAAATTGAACAAATTAAAATAATATAGAAATTACCCATGCACAGAGAGAAGTCGTGCCATTATCCTTTTTATTTTTCTTAAGCTTCCATTGTTGAGGTAAATAAGGTACATGTATCTTATAAAATTTATATTTAAATCGCTTCACAATTTCAACCATTATAAAAATTTTGTTTCATGAAGTTTCAAACTTCACCAATAATTTTGTAATTATATTTCAATTTTCTAGATTAGGTTCATAGCCCAAAAGGCATTAGTTTTGATTTATTATAGTTAATTGAGTTTAACCCAGCATGATTCTTTCATTCAATTTCAAAACCTCATGAAATATGTAAGGGATAGTTGAATATTTCAACAATATAAAAAATTTGAAAGTCATTATTTTGTAGCAGTACCGACCATTAGAGTGATAATTATTAATTATTTTGTAAGGATTTTGATAGCTATCAATTTGATAAAAAAAAGCGGCTTGATTTTTAAATTTGGTTAATAATAGATGACGCAAGAGTTGACGAAGGAGAAATGACTTCTGTCTTTCATTTACCTATAAATAGAACCTCAAAAGCACAATCCAAATACAGGTACACCTCAATAAGAAAAAAAGCTCTCTTCTCCTTCCATTTATTTATCGAGTTTTACATATAATTTTGTTGTTCGTGTTTCCTCTATTATTTTATCCTGTAAGTTTGTTGTATCCTAAGAGGATAGGCTCTAGAGTCAATTGCACCAACTTTTAAATTTCAAATTAGACTTATTCTCAAGGACGATGCTTGCACGTCTCGGACAGCTGATTTTCAATTTCATTCTCCGAACTTCATTCTCCAAACTTTTCCCAACAAGTCACCACGATATGTATGGGACATTGAAGCTACCTTAATATTATGATACTGAATTACATGTTGATAAAAATCAAAATATCTAGTACATTTTTAATTGCTACAACGGGACAACTGCTTTGATTAACAAAAAAAAGTGAAGATACAATGTAGTGGAAAAGAGGAAATGTTTAACGCAAAATGTTAGATCATTGTAACGAGAAAACAAGTCTTCAAGAATCCAGTCCGTGCTTTACCGAACCAAGAATGAAAAATGGCAGTGCGGGCCATTAAAGCTATTCTTGAGCAATCTCTCTCTCTTCAATGGGATGGCTCTACCTACCATAATTAATACCTTCTTCGTCCTGTAAATTTGCTCAAAAGCTCAGGACCAGTTTCTACTTTTTTGAGAACCGAAGAAGGCATTCATTGCTGCGTGTTGGACATCTTTCATCCAGACGGTGCAAACTTTCTAATGGTACTCCCCTGATTTCACCTCAATGTCTGAGAGAGCAAAGCGAGAGGTGAATCGACGAACTTGTCATCATGGACATTTTTGTACTGTAAAGTCTGCTCGAAAACCAAATCTTCGTGACCATCCATCAAACCCTCCTCCGGATCCTCCCAACACAGACCAAACACTCCTTTGCCTTTCGGCACACTGAATCCCACGTCTCTCTTCCGCCCCCCTTCTCTTGCTTTCCACGGCTACAGGCTTCATCCATGAGGCCAACGGTTCCACTGGATCAGTTTTAAACTACTGAAACTAGAAGATAAATAAATAATACCCTCCTGAAACCACCGGTGCTTTTCTCGCAAGCATCGCCCATGACCGCTGTTGCGGTGGCATTTCGCCCGGTTCACGGGAGAAGGTAGCATCTCTGACCACCTCTTTCCATTTTGCAAGGAGGCGTAAACGACACGCTTGTCGGATGTTATTGCAACGGATCATGAAAGGGTCTTTGAGTAGTAATGCTTCCCTCTCTGCTTAATTCCATCTGGGGGCTCAACCAGAGTCGCCATGTATCCCCTAGTCACGACCGCGATTCTATCACCACAAGCGCAAGAAGAAAAAGAACAGAAAAACTCTGAATGCAGCGGTTGATATCAAAGACAGAAGTGAACCGGAGTTTAATCTATGGAAATTGATTGATGAATTATGAAAACTTGAGGAGAGTGTTAGAATAATATAAAATAGATTGTTGAAGACTTACTTCATTTGCACATGTCTTACTGCATGAAGACAATTGGAAAGAACAAAACAAACAACTTCTGCAAAGAGGATTCCAAAGTCAAAAGTGAAGCTCCTTTGTTCTTTCCTCATAAATGCTACTGCAGAGGGCTTTGGAAAAGAAAGGAAAGGAGAGAAGGTTCTACGTCCAATTTTTCTCTCCCTCATTAATGCATGCCTTGTTGAAGGGTGCTATTTGTGCTGTAGAAGACTTGTCTTGCAGACATTGCTTTTTGCTTTATGCTCTTTTTCTTTCTGTTGTAGACTTTTGTGTGCTTCGCATTTAATGTTTGTCTGCTATGTACGTGCCTAACCTCTTTAAAAGGTTGAAGAGTTCAGACTTGTAATCAACCCCTGAATCCACTAGAAAGTATTTCCATTTCTATTGTTCTCCTCCAGTATTCCTTCGTGCCTCATTCCAAAATTTTCCAAACGTTGCCATTTTTCTTTAGTATTTTGGTTCCAACATTTGGTATCAGAGCTAGAAATGGCATCTACTAGTTCCGTTCAATTGCAACATCCAAAGTTGAATGGAAAAAACTTCAACAACTGGTCCGTCCAGATGAAGGTTCTCTTCAAATCGCAAGATTTGTGGAATTTGGTGGAAAATGGCTACACCGAAGTGGCCGATGCTGAAGCATTCGAGGCTCTAAGAAAGGAGGAGAAAGATTCTTTGGTGGAATCTCGGAAGAAAGATCAGAAAGCATTGTATGCGATCTTTCAAGCTGTGGAGGAAATGATATTTGAAAAAATATCGAGTGCAGAGACTACGAAAGAAGCGTGGGATATTTTGCAAAAATCCTACAAAGGCGATGATCGAGTCCGACGGGTGCGGCTTCAAACACTTCGAGGTGATTTTGAGTCTTTACGCATGAAAGACTCTGAATCAATTTCGCGTATTTTGATCGTGTGCAAACTATTGTTAACCAATTGAGGGTTAATGGTGAAGAACTCCAAGATGTACGAGTTGTAGAAAAAATCTTGAGGTCTTTGACCGAAAGATTTGACTACGTTGTTGCAGCGATCGAGGAAGGGCAAGATGTGTCAACCCTAACGTTGGAGCGGTTGATGGGTTCATTATGCTCACATGAGCAAAGAATGAATCAAAAGTCCATTAGTTCGAATCCCGAGCAAGCATTGCAAAGTTGGGTCACTCCATCAAGTCAAGGAGGCTACCAAGGCGGTCGAGGCCATGGAAGAGGCCGAGGTAGAGGTGGAAATTTAAATTTCACCGGAAAATATAAAACACGTGACAAATCAAAAGTCAAGTGTTTTAAGTGCAATAAATTCGGACATTACAAATCCGAATGCCAAGCAAAGATGACGTACGAGCAAGCAGAACATGCACATGCCGCCAATGCTGAGGAACATGTGGTCCTAGCATGTAAGAAGGATGACTCAAGCACCGTAGACACCAACATATGGTACCTGGATACTAGTTGCAGCAATCATATGTCTGGCCGAAAGGAGTTATTCTCACAGTTGGATGAGACGAGTCGTGGTGAAGTCAACTTCGGGAATAAATCAAAAATTCCCGTGATGGGGAAAGGTAACATTAATATCAAGTCAAAAGATGGTACTAATGTTACTATTGCAGATGTTTACTTTGTGCCAGGACTTTTTTGGAATTTGCTAAGTGTTGGGCAACTTTCTGAAAAAGGCTACATGGTTCATATTAAAAATGGAGTTTGCACCATCAGAGGTGTTGACAACAAGTCGATCACGACGGTACAAATGACAAAGAACCGGATGTTTCCTCTTACTCTTCAGACGAAGAGTCTCTTGAGTTTTCAAGCGATGATGAAAGATAGCAACTGGTTGTGGCATCTCCGATTCGGGCATCTAAATTTTCGAGGACTAAAATTACTAGTCCAGAAAAAGATGGTGACCGGCATGCCATTGATTGACTATCCAGACCATCCATGTGAAGGATGTCTCGTTGGGAAACAACATCGAGACTCTTTTCCAGTCGGAAAAGCCAGAAGAGCAAAACAACCATTGGAGTTGGTACATACAGATTTATGCGGTCCTGTTGAGGTAGAATCATTTGGACAAAAAAGGTACATGCTAATTTTTGTTGATGGTTTTACTAGAAAAACTTGGGTATATTTCTTGAGAGAAAAATCTGAAGCTTTTGGCAAGTTTAAAGAATTTAAAGTCTATGTTGAAAAACATAGTGGCTTTAATTTGAAGACGTTGAGATCAGACAGAGAGGGAGAATTTACCTCAAACGAATTTGACAAATATTGTAAAATTCATGGAGTGAAACGTCAGTTGACTGCTAGCTATACTCCTCAACAAAATGGTATAGCTAAAAGAAAAAATAGGACAATTTTTGAAATGGCAAGAAGTATGCTAAGAGCTAAAAATTTACCTAAGAAATTTTGGGCGAGAAACGTTGCGTGTGCTTGTATTTGTGTTGAACAGTGTCCAACAAAGTGTTCTTGGAAGAACCCCGGAAGAGGCTTGGAGCGGCAACAAACCAGATGTTTCGTTCCTACAAGTATTTGGGTGCGTGGCATATCCCCATATACCAGATGAACGGAGGAACAAGTTGGATGACAAAAGCGAGAAGTGTATCTTCATTGGCTATAGTGACACAACTAAGGGTTATAAGCTGTATAACCCAAATCCTTTGAAAAGGTAATCATCAGCGAGGATGTCCAATTTTTTGAAGATGAAGCCTGGGACTGGAACCAAAAGGGTGAACAAAAGGGCATTACCATCGAAGATGAACCATTGGAGGGAGACACAGAAAAACCTTCATCATCTTCGACTGGTGGTGCATCTTCTTCACCAACAACAACTTCAGAACCACCATTACGTCGTTCGCAGCGATTACGAGAGACTCCAGCAAAATTCAAGGATTATGTGGTCACAAGAGACGATGACAGTGATAGTGATGGAATCACTGATGAAACTATGGCAAATTTTTGTCTATTTGCTGAATGTGACCCTATATCCTATGATGAAGCAACTGTAGATGAGAAGTGGATTCAAGCAATGGATGAAGAAATTAACTCCATTGAGAAGAATGACACATGGGTGCTAACTTCTTTACCTCCCGGTAAGAAGCCCATTGGTGTCAAGTGGGTGTACAAGACGAAGTACAAATCCGACGGTCAGGTGGACCGTTACAAAGCTAGACTGGTTGTAAAAGGCTACAAGTAAAAGCCAGGTATTGATTACTTTGAAGTATTTGCACCAGTGGCCCGAATGGATACCATTCGAATGATTTTAGCACTTGCAGCTCAAAATCATTGGAGGATCTATCAAATGGATGTGAAATCAGCATTTCTCAATGGTGTCCTTAAAGAGGAAGTCTATGTGGAGCAACCACAGGGTTATGTGAAGAAAGGGCATGAAAATCAAGTTTACAAGCTGAAGAAGGCATTGTATGGGCTAAAACAGGCACCTCGTGCTTGGTATACACAAATTGACAGGCATAAGTACAGCAGGAGTGCCAAAACTTGGCACAAAGGGACACTTAAGTGCCAAAAGTTACAAAAGGTACACTTAAGTGCCACTTTTTAAAAAAATTGGATCACTTAAGTGCCAAGTCGCGGAACCCTACCGAAAATCCTACGTGGCAATTTTTTATTAATTTTCTTGCCTACGTGGCTCGCCGGAAACTGAATCGGCCAAAAATCAACCAAAACAACGTCGTTTTGGCTGACGTGGATTTAAAAATTATTAATTAAATAATATTAAATAATTAAAAATATATTATTATAAAATCGATTTTATTAAAAAAAAAAAAAAAAGGGGGAGGAGGGGATCGGCGAGGGCAGCCCTCGCCGCCGCCGCCGTCGCCCCCACCTCGCCTGGGAAGGGTCGGCGAGGGTGGGCGAGGGTCGGCCGGGGTCGCCGGCCCGGCCATCGGCCGGCGACCCGGCCGGCTGCATAGAGGGCTGCGCGCCTCGCCCAAATCTGGGCGAGGGTCGCGACCTCCCCCAGATCCGGTGAGGGTCGCCGGCCCTCGCCCGCCCGGGCCCAGGGCCGTCGGCCGCCCAGCCAGCCGACCCTCGCCGGATCTGGGAGGGTCGCGACCCTCGCCCAGATCGGCGAGGGGCCCGCCGGCCCTGCCGCATGCCGGCCGGGGCCCGACGACCCGCCGACCCTCACCCACCCTCGCCGGCCCTTCCCGGCGAGGTGGGGCGGCGACGGCGGCGGCGGCGCGAGGCTGCCCTCGCCGATCCCCTCCTCCCCCTTCTTTTTTTTTTTTTTTTTTTTTTAATAAAATCGATTTTAATTTTTTAAAATCTGACGTGGACAATTTTAAAAAGAAAAATTGCCACGTGGATTTTTTGTTTTTGAGAAAATGCTCCGTCGGCAAATGAAGTCGCCGGAAAATGTACACGTGGCAATTTGGCCGAATTTCTCGCCAGCTTGGCACTTAACTGATCCCTTTTGCTCCGATTTTGGCACTTAAGTGTACCTTTTGTAACTTTTGGCACTCCAGAGGTCCGCACCTCCAAATTGACACGTACCTATTAGAGCATCGTTTTCAAAAGTGCCTGTATGAGCATACACTGTATATCAAGTCAAATTCTAACGGTAACATAATAATTGTGTGTCTTTATGTTGATGACTTGATATTTACAGGGAGTTGTGAAAAAATATTTGCTGAATTCAGGGAGGCTATGACTAGCTAGTTCGAGATGACAGATTTGGGATTGATGTCCTATTTTCTTGGACTTGAAGTGAAGCAGACAAATGATGGCATATTTGTTTCACAACAAAATATGCTAATGATATTTTGAAGCGATTGAAAATGGAATCGCTCAAACCAATCTGGACTCCTGTAGTGGAACGGTTGGAGCTGAAAAAAGAAGGAATTGGTGAATTGGTAAATCCCACTTATTTCAAAAGCATTGTTGGTAGTTTGAGATATTTGGCTTCTACTATACCAGATATTACCTATGGAGTGGGAATTATTAGTAGATTCATGGAAAAACCGTACCAATCACATTTGCAGGTAGCAAAAAGAATTTTACGGTATGTCAAAAGGAACTCGTGACCATGGAATTTTATATTCTTATACCGACAATTTCAGTTTAGTGGGGTATACTCTGACAAATGATTGGGCAAGAGACACTGAGACTCGGAAGAGCACTTCTGGATATGCTTTCTTTCTTGGATCAGGAGTAATTTCGTGGTCCTCGAAGAAACAACAAGTTGTTGCACTCTCGACAGCTGAAGCAGAATACATGGCATTAGCTTCGGCAGCTTGTCAAACAATATGGCTTCGTAGGATGATGTGTGAATTGAAACATGAGCAAACAGGTCCTACCAAAATAATGTGTGACAACAAGTCGACTATTGCATTAGCCAAGAATCCAGTTTTTCATGGCAGGAGCAAACACATCGACATCAAGTATCACTATATTCGTGAGTGAGTCAAAGATGGTGAGATTGAACTAAATTTCTGCAAATCAGAAGATCAAATTGCAGATATTTTGACAAAACCACTGAAGGCAGAATTGTTCGAAAAATTAAAGACGATGCTCAGTGTTGTTGAATTCAACGATCAATTTTAAGGGAGGATGTTAGAATAATATAAAATAGATTGTTGAAAACTTACTTCATTTGCACATGTCTTGCTGCATGAAGACAAATGGAAAGAACAAAACAAACAACTTCTGCAAAGAGGATTCCAAAGTCAAAAGTGAAGCTCCTTTGTTCTTTCCTCATAAATGCTACTGCAGAGGGCTTTGGAAAAGAAAGGAAAGGAGAGAAGGTTCTACGTCCAATTTTTCTCTCCCTCATTAATGCATGCCTTGTTGAAGGGTGCTATTTGTGCTGCAGAAGACTTGTCTTGCAAACATTGCTTTTTGCTTTATGCTCTTTTTCTTTCTGTTGTAGACTTTTTTTAATTGTGTGCTTCGCATTTAATGTTTGTCTGCTATATACGTGCCCAACCTCTTTAAAAGGTTGAAGAGTTCCGACTTTTAGTGTAACCCCCGAATCCACTAGAAAGATTTCCATTTCTATTGTTCTCCTCCAGTATTCCTTCGTGCCTCATTCCAAAATTTTCCAAACGTTGCCATTTTTCTTTAGTATTTTGGTTCCAACAGAGAGTTCATCTTCAATTTCAATGCATGAGCAAGACAAGAAGAGCTGGAATCCCAACATAAGAAGACATGAGACGGAATAGGATTTGATTCTTACTTGCCGCTCCTGCTCCGTGGAACTGTGACCTTTTTGAGATCACCTCCGCAAACCGTGCTTATGCTCTTTGCCCTTTCCTGGTTTTCTCTGGTCTTTAACTTATAAAATTCTATCCTTTACCTTCTCCGGGCTCAAAAACGATCAGAGGGCAACTACAGAAGGAAGGAATCCCCTGTTTTGCCACTCAAGAAAGAATCGCTGGATTTCTTGAATCCGTCCACTGCGGACATAACTGACCATGAAGGAGTCCGTTGCATCCGACAAGCAGGCCATTTGCGCCTCCTTGCAAAATGAAAGGAGATGGTCGGAGATACTACCTTCTCCCGTGAACTGGGCGACGATGTCTGCTGCATTGGCGGTCATTGGTGATGCTTGCAGGAAAGCACCGGCGGCTTCGAGAGGCTATTACTTATTTAATTTGCAGTAGTTTAATACTGATCCAATGGAAGTGTTGGCCTCAGAGTGATGCCTGTAGCGGCGAAAAGCAAGAGGAGGAGGAGGAGTTGAAAGAGAGAGCTGCGTATTAATACGCTGAAAGGCAAATGAGTGTGGTCTGTGCTGGGAGGAGGTTTGATGGATGGTGATGAAGATTTGAGTTTTTGAGCAGAAATATGGTACGAACAAAATATCGATGATGGTAAGTGTATTAATTCACTCTCGCTTGCTCTGCGAGATATTTAGGGGACCGGCCTCGGGTGGTGAGATTAGGGGAGTACCATCGGGAGGTTTGTGCCGTTTGAATGGAAGGTGTTGTCCACATGCAGCCATGATTACTCAGCACTCAGCACCTAGTGCCTTTCTGGTCCTCAAGTCAAAATCAATGGGCTATCGACCAAATCGACCAAAAATAGAATGAAATGAAGGGGCTGTAATTGCGCCTGTCCACGAAATGGTATTAGAACAAAGAGCAGTTTTCAATCTGCATGCCAATTAAGCTACCGATTGTATTCATCTTGTTCTATTATCCACGTGTCGGGAAGAGAATTTTTTGTGCTGTTACTATTAGGGGGGACTTTTTGGTTTTTACATTAGAGTAATTATAAAGAAAAAAGGACCTTCTGATATGCTTATTTTTATACATTTATGAAAATGAATCATGCATTGATGTATATCAAGTAATCGTCATTAATTTAGTTAATTGTCCTTCGATTAGGATGATGTAAAGAATTGCTGATAATTACTGACGAACTGGTGCAAGGAAATCCGCAAGAGAGCCCTCGCATGCAGAGGACGACCTGTCTTGTCTCAGATGCAACACCGACACCTTCAATCTCAGAGTCAGCCAGAGAGACTCATTGGAGCAGCAAAGCTCTCTGCTCCTCATCTGAACCGTGACGCTCTTTGGACTTCAACAACATGGCATCTCGGCAAATTTGACATCATCGAGGGCCAGATAGAGATTCTCCATGTTATATGGGCAGGGGAGGCAGAGACCATCGATGACAATGCACCAAGGTCGTCCAAGAAGAACTAAAAGATACGTTCTTTTCGAGATTTGAGCAAATGGGTTCTGCAGCTGAGTAGCTGGTAGGTGATCTACCCTGTCACTGTCTCCGTCTCTCTCTCTATGTGGGGAAGAGAGAGCAAGTTGAAGAGTAATTATGCGAGATACAATACAGTAATCAAAAGAAGAAGAGAATACAGAGCATTAGGAATATTTGTGGTTTTAATCTAATTTTTTCTCGTTTGCTCTTCAGATTTTTACTGCGAGAGACAGTGGAAAGGAACAGTAGAAAGCAGGTGAGGATTTGATTGAGATGACCTCTAGAGAATTTATCCTTTCGGCGGAATAGTCCGAGCAGATTTTTGTTTTTCCCCTTACGTGAGGTTTGGCATCACAGTACTTTGTTGACTGTGATCGAGACTCGTGAGGAAGATTAATGCGACAGTAAATGCGATGGAGAGGGGGACCATGCTGAACAAAAGTAAATGCATTTACCGGTTTCATCGCACTGCACCGATTTTCAGTACTCAGAGCAATCGATCCGATTTTCAATCCTCAATTTTTCTCAATTTTAGAAAGTGATTCTCCATGTGGTTCTTAATTTCACCATAAAATCAAACCCAACTAAAAACCAATCATCCCTAATCTTTACTAATTTAATTAATGCTAACATGACAACATATGTTAGTATCTTCATTTGCATTTTCAATAGAATTAATGATGGGTGTGTTTGTTTAAATGAAAATAGATTTTCGGAAAGTGTTTTCTGTTGTTTGTTTTTCCAAAAACGATTTGATTAATGGAAAATATTTTCCAGTCAACATAAATATCATGTATTATTTTAGGAAAATAAATTCCTGTGCATAGGAATGTGAAAACACTTTCCCTCTTTATCAGGTTTTTAGGTCATTCTCTTTTTATTATGTCATCTTTATCCTTTTCTTTTACTCTCCAAAATTTCTTCTTCTTTTTGTTTGTTTGTTTAAATGTTATTCAATCATTTTCCAAATGCGATTCAAACGCCTGAAAACATTTTTAATCACATATCATCAAACACAAGAAAACTAATCATTTTCCATGAAAATAATTTCCTGAAAAATAATTTCCAAAAATGGTATGATTTCCGCGAAACAAATGCACTCTTAATTTCTTTTTCTTTTCTTTTTTGGTTCTTTTACTTGGTTTTCGACCCTAAAGTCTATTTTAATTTTGTTGAATAATGAAATTAAATTAAAATGATAAGAAAAAATGTTTTCATAGCAAAAATAAAATATACAAACTGAGGTTGAACAAATTAAAAATTCACAATAAGTTTTATCTTGAATTGATAATTTCATTATTCAACAAAATTAAACTAGACTAATTAGGATGTTGAAAGCCAAGTAAAATAACCAAAAAAAGAAAAAAAAAAAATTAATACATAATATTTTTGGTTCCATTAATTTCATAGAAAATGATATGCTTGTGAAAAATATTTTCTTAGATGCTATTTTCTTGGAAAGTGACACAATTTTCCAGTTTTCAGATGAAATATGAAAAAGTCTTGAAAAATATTTTCTGCTATTTAATATGGAAAATCTGATTTGATTTTCTTCCATGCACTACTTTTAACAAAAAAAATTATGTTTTTTTCTTTCTTTTTCAATTGGTCGCCGACCACAAGCTCTAACTAGCAAGGCAAGGCCAGAGGTTTGCGAACTCTAGCGTAAGTCATGAGGAAGAAGATTTTTTTTTTACAATTATAGGGATTGGATGCCGTCCTACTACGCTTAACTTTGTTTGTCCGATAAATTGCATTGATAGCGAATGTTTTCCAATGTGGAAGAAAATGTTTACATCTCACGAATTCTTCAGCAAACATTATTGTCATAAAGCGTCTTGGAGATGCAATTTTCTGCCCCTTTTTTTGCAACTCTTCAGTTGACATCGTGGAATGTCCACAAGAATTATCCTTGCCATTTGATTTTTATTTTGATTGCGATTTATGGTGATGCTCATACATTTGGCCTAAAATCAACAAATCCAACTGTTGCTCGTAACTCCAGCATGGCAATATCTCGCCATCAAGATTAAATGTGTGCGTGGGTGCGTGCCTGTCTGTGTATGTGTATTTTTCTACAATCTAATAGTTATTTAGGCTAAGGACCAATTCTGTTTATCCCATTATTGATTCCAGGGGCCTCCGCAGTTAGGGTTGCAGAGTGCGAAGGCTGTGCAGTCAGTTTTCTCTATAATTTAGTTAGCAAAGATTCAATACTTGTGACTGCTTGGAGTGGCGGTCAACAGCAAGTGGATGCCCTAGCTGATGAAATTCAGCCAGTTTAAAACATAGGCAGTCCTCCTCGTCTGCGGGTTGACTCATTCGACTGTTTACTGGGATTTGCGAGTCTACATCTGGAAACCTTCCAAGTGGAATATTAACAAACCATAAGAACACATTGGTTAGGGCAGCCTCCTCCTCTGCTAAGATTGGCGATTGTAGATTTGCTTTGCCTCAACAGACCAACAGTGACGTGCAAATTATGATGTCCACTGATCCCCTAGTGCCAGAAAGGATCTATGCTCTTCATCCTGGAGAAATCGATTCAATAGTTTTGCAATTTCTCCCCTGAATAGTATTGGATTTTATCCCCTCTACGGGTCAAGCAAATGGCAAGGAGTTAGTTGTTAAAATGCCCTTCGTAAATCCTGTTTTGAGCACCTGCCTTGAGGAAACATCCTCGCCAGTTTCTCTTTGGGGTTCTCTCTCATTATTTGATTCATTTGGTTATTCATAAATTTGTTGGAGTTACTTCCAGTTGGGAATGTATTGTCGTGGAGAGAAGACTTGGGATGTCTTGCTTCCTATTAGTGTCGATACAGAGAAGAAAGATATTAGTCTGGAAAAGTCAAAGGAGATGGAAACTCCTGCTATGATCAGCAAAGAACTTATTAGTGGTCCTAAAGTGGTTCTTGTTCCACAGCCACCATCGACTCTGTGATCTGTTGCTGCTGATTCTGTCGAAGGCCAGTCAATCATTCATCAGCACTTTAAGATTTTCCATGAGAATTATGTGGCACATAAGGTAAGGACATATTCTCTAATTCTACGAAAGAGAACCGTGGGTTAGTTGGACCTTTGGTGTTTCAATAAGTAGGTTGGCATGCTCCTTTTCTTCTCTTTCCCCGGGGCATGTTTGGGTTAGTTGTGGCTTTTAACTCTACTATCTTTTGAGTTTATCTGTATTGGAATTAAGAATCTGGTTCAAGCTTGTTTATTCAGCCTTAAACATAAGTGAAAGATTAAATTTGTGCTTTTCTGCAATATTGTACAAATCTCAAAATATTAAAAAAAAATCATTCACCAACCAACAGGTCATAGGTTATATGTTTTGAGAGTTTCAAATGTTTCAAGTTTAAAAAAGTCAAAATGTGCGCCATAAGATTTATATTAAGCAAAAAATAGAGTCAATTTAGACATGATGACTTGTTGAATGCGTTTTAACTTTTGCCAAACATATAAACATCTACATTTGAAGTCAGGTTGTATGCCAGAAACCCTATTTTTAAGCCTCATGCAACACATTTGTTCTGTGCTTGTGTGCATATTGGTGCTTGACTGCCTAATGCTTCCCAAAAGAACTTTTCGAGCTGTGAAGCTCTGCTCCCATATTTAATTTTTCAGGATTCTTGACTGATTGGTTTTTATTTTATTTACCGGCCAAATGTCGTATCTCTACCTTTTGATCACTCATAAAGTTTCTAAAGCGTCATGGAGCAAGCACTTGCGATTCTATTTTTAGTCGAGTATTGCGAAAAAGGGTAGTGCTTTCAGGAGCTCGTTGGCCGGAAAACTGAGTTACTGATGATTACATAAATCTTATATTCCAGGTTTACTTTGAGCTTAAGCATCGTGCCCCTCAGCTAAAGTGAATAATTGATGACCAGCATGCTCGTATAGTTGAGGCCCAGGAGCGGCTTTCGAAAGCTGAGAGAAAGCAAACAGAGTTAGATGAAAGGATGGATCATGCAATCCAGCAGCATGAGATTGGGGATGAACGTTTAAAATGTTTAAGGAAGCTACCTGTAGCTCACAAGAAACCACTCTCTAGAGCAGAGGGACACTTCAAGACCGAGCTTGCCAATCAATATTCTTGCAGCTTCTTAAATCTTTAATTCCAAGCCATCAACTGTTTTACTTGCTGAGATCAAAGAGCTAACTTGCTCAAATATCAGTTTCATCTGCTACCTTTTATGTCATGAGTTGGCCGTCTGCAATTATACCTGTTGGGCTGATTCAAAGCCCTTGTTTTATGAATCGCATCTTTTGCAGTTATGTAGACCATTTTGCAGGAGAGGAGATGAACGCTTTGCATCCATCTATAGATTCTATATCTGCCAGGCTATGAAGGTACATTCAATTGATAAAGAAAGAGTAGACATTAAGGAAGAAGTCTCTCGTTCAAGACAAAGAGAAACTTTCCCCTGTCAAAAGCGACAACTTGAAAAAGGTCAAACTCGTCGAAAAAGCAATAAGCAGCAAGGAGAAGCAGAAGCGCATGTTCTTTGCAAGGATTGCTTGGAAGCACTCAGCGACCAACATAACAATTCAAAATCTCAAAGGGAGATGCCCTTCATTCTGCTCTGGAGCTGTCTTCACAGTCTATGCCGCAGGTGGCTAGTATTTGTCCCTGCTTTTATACTTATACCAGAGTCTGCAAAACAGCTGGCTTTTTTATTTGGGTCTTCATTTCGTGTAGTGGTCTTGCAAGCTTCTATTATGTACAAGCAATGCACCAAAGCCAGCGTGAATCAAAAGAACTGTACAAGCGCGGTTAAACCTTTGATTTAATCTTTTCCAAGATATGAAATTCATTTTTAAGTGAGGCATACTTTTGTACAAGCATGATTTACTGTTGATGAATCTTTCACGAGATATAACTGGAAAAATTATAAGCAAGGCAAGGGGGTAAGTTTTTTTTTTTTTGTCCAAACAAGGGGTAAGGTAATGAGCATAGTTTTGTGCAGAAGCTTCATGCAAACGGTAGAAATAACAATAGTGTCACTGGCAAGACTCTGGAATGAAGTAAAGCTTCGATTTTAATTTATTCTACTGGTAGGATTGAAGTACAATGCATGAATCTAAATGCATAGCAGTCTCTAGGCGACATGCTTCGACATGTATTCCTCCTCCAGGTTTTATTTTGTTGTCCATATCTCTGTCCTCTCTCCGCAAACTGCTGGACAATCTGCATGTGGATCCATAGAAATATAATGAGGATTATGCTTCTGCTTTACGTTAACCTCCGGCAAGGAAATGCCAGACATGGAAGGAAAAAAAAGGGAACCCCGAGTCAAGGCACGAGATATGCTGAATCACCATACATTCTAGTTTAGACCAGGGCTAGGCTGAGGTTCCTCCCAAGCAACTGGAACTGTAGCGCCCGAATCCTGCAAGGCAGGCTCCATGGGGGAACTAACGATTGAAACAGCGTCTGAATGGTGCGCAACGCCCGAATCCTGCAAAGCAGGCTCCATGGGGGAACCAACGATTGGAACAGCGTCTGAATGGTGCACAACGCCCGAATCCTGCAAGGCAGGCTCCATGGGGGAACTAACTATTGGAACAGTGCCCGAATGGTGCACAACGCCCGAATCCTGCAAGGCAGGCTCCATGGGGGAACTTACTATTGGAACAGCGTCTGAATGGGGCACAACAGGGTCTAAATTGGGAACTGCAGGCTCCTCTTCAGGACCACTAGGCTTGGGGGAAGGGCGACCCCAACCCTGCTCCGAATCCTGCAAAACATCACCATTAGCAATTCCTTAAAACCTTGCAAATCAGTCTAAAAACAGGGTAGAGAATCCGACATATCACATTCCCCTGCATATCAATACCTTCTTGGGAGGAGGTTGGATGCTTTCTTCGCCGATATCGCTCAGAGTCTGCATTAGTGAACCGCCTGGGATTTTGCTACTGAGTCCGGCTAAGTCCCGGTTTTGCATGCTGGACAGTGAGAACCAGAGCTCATGATTACAAAACTGATTTGCTTTTTCAGGGAAAAGATTATTATTAGGACTGACGAATGGAACAGTAGAATCACCTGCCAACATGTTCTCCTGTTAACGAGTCTTCGTCCATAATGAGAGCTTCAGTTGGATGGGTGATTGGACTTAGGGTAGGCAAACGACTGATTCTTCGTGCGTCTGATAAGAAGGAAAAAGAATCAGTTGCGATGTTAGAGATGGTACAACCGAATTGAATTAAGAAAAGAGTGCCAGCGTATTAGAGTGAACGGCTACCTATACCACCAGTGAAGTACAGGGCACTCGCTATGAGGAGGATCGTAAAGTAATAGCTCGCCATGGAAGAGATTCCCAATGTTCTTGATGTGGGGAGCTGAGGGAGATCAAAGGGACGACATCCTACTTAAATAGAGGATGTTTCCTGCTCTAGCCAGAGGAATGTTTTGCTTGCAATTGGGGAGTTCTTTACTAACATTGGCACTTCTTTTCTTCGACGAGGAATGATAAAGCCCGATACTTCTATTCAATACACATTTAAGTTTTGTGTCCATCCAGAATTCGGCAACGTTTTGGACTTACATCCTAACTAAGACAGACAAACTCACGTTTCAAGTCGTGCTCGATCTTCTTTTCTCATATTCAAAGGCAAACAACGGTTGGCTGAGTTGATCTCGACAGTATAAATTGTCTCGTAAGAAAACAAGTCAGATAGAGAATAAAGTATTTTTGCACATAAACCAACTCCCAAATCCATATCTAGAGTGCTTGATGAGGTCAGAGGTAAGATGCACTTAGGAGTGTTACATAATTAGCCAAGCATCACTTGATATTAATATTACAGATGACAGTAGGTGCATTTTGTAATATGTAGTATGAATCGAACGGAAGTTTCTGTCAAGGCAATTAGAACTCTGCAGAAAAATGAAGCCTAGGCATGTGATAAGTAATTTGCTTAGGCCATTCTATTCGAGAGGGTATTTGTTCTTTGTGGACCACGGCCAAGCCAAATCATGCTTGCCGTCATATGTATGGAGAAGGAGGAACAAGAACAAATAGCAATAAAAGATGTGACCTGTTTCCTTCTTTTTGTCATAAGATGTAAGCATTCGATGCCATCTTCATTATGCCACTGCCTTTTCTTTACTAAATCTAAAGTTGGAGAAGGAAACACGGGACAGGCATTGCTCGAAGTCGGAATGTCAGCTTAAACTATTAAACCTGGGATGCCGCAGCAAAATGACTGGCCTGCATCTGGTTAGTCTAATTTGGAGTCATCGACTGTATTATATTGGCTGAGATCAAAGAGAAATTGCTCGAATCTCAGTTTCATTCGCTACCAATATGTCTCGGTTGCTAGTTTTGGTTGTCTGCAATTGTACCTGTTGAGTTGATTCGAAGCCCTTGTTATTATGAATCGCATTTTTTTGCGGTTATGCAGACCATTGTGCGGAAGTTGAGTCGGACGCTTTGCATTCATCCATACATTCAATATCTTCTGGCTACGAAGGTACACTCAATTGATAATGAAAGAGTAGACGTCGAGGGAGAACTCTGTTGCTCAAGACAACCAGATATCTCGACTGAAATCCTCCCTCGAGAAACTTTCCCTCGTCAAAGCGACAACTTGACAAAAGGTCAAACTCGTCAAAAAAGTGATAAGCAGCAAGGAGAAGCAGTAGCGCGTGTTCTCTGCTAGAATCGCTTGGAAGCACCTTGGCGACCCACATGACATTTCAAAATCTCAAAGGGAAGAGAGATGCCTCCCATTTTGCTCTGTGGGTGTCTTCATGGCCCATGCCACAGGTCGCTAGCACAAGCGCTCTTAACCGTAGATGAACCTTTCACGAGATATGAAATTCATATTTTTAGTGAGGTCTAAGAGTGACCCATCTATCTTTTGAGCGATTTGATTTTTCCTGATAGAACTAATCTGGACAATACCACCCAATGGAAAGCAATGACCATAGTCTTTCTCCTTTACCCTGTTCCTTCCTGCATTCTTCTCTGAACTTTGCACTTTCCTTTCAAATTGATTTTCCTTGGGGTTTTGCAAATAAAGAAATCTCTCCGGGGCTTGAATGCTTAATCAATGCCGTCAACTAAGTGCGGTTCAATAAGTCGTATTTGCTTCCGACATGTGCCAACAGAAAAGCGGAAGCAGGATTTTTTAGGGGCAAAATCCAGGCACTAACAAGGGTAGATAAGACATTCATTGCTCTGCCAAAAAAAGAGAAACAAGGGTCGATGTTATGTCACGGTCACTAGTTGGTTCTCTGCAGTTGTATCTGCTGAGTTGATTCGGAGCCCTTGTACTTATGAGTCACATTCTTTTGCGGTTATGCAGACCATTTTGCGGAAGTTGAGTTGTACGCTTTGTGTTCATCTATACGTTCTGTATGTTCCCGGCTACGAAGGTACACTCAATCCATAATGAACGAGCAGACATCGAGGGAGAAAAACCTGTCGTTCAAGACAACCAGATCTCTCAACTGAAATCCTCCCTCGAGAAACTTTCCCTTGTCAACAGCGACAACTCGACAGAAGGTCAAACTCGTCGCAGAAGCAATGAGCAGCAAAGGAAAAGCAGTAGTGCCTGCTCTCTGCTAGGATCGCTCGGGAGGTCTTGGCGACCCACATGACAATTCAAAATCTCAAAGGGAGAGATCAAATAGAAAGCCAGCCATCTTGCAGAGACTGGTATAAGTACCAAAGCCGGGACAAAATGATTCTGTTAGGGGCTTCTCTTGTGTTACATACGTCTTGTCTGTAAAAACAAGCAATGTGCCAAAGCCAGCGTGACTCGAAAGAACTGTACAGGCGTGGTTAAACTGTAGATGAACCCTTCAACAAGATATCAAATTCATATTTTTAGTGAGGTCTAAGCGCGCGACCCGTCTATCTTTCAAGCGATTTGATTTTTCCTAAAATAACTAATCTAGACAGTACTACCCAATGGAGCCATTACCCTGTTCCTTCCTGCATCCTTCTCAGAACTTCGCACTTTTCATTCAAATCGATGGTCCTTGGGATCTCGCAAATAAAGAAATCTCTTTGCACTTAAATGCTTAATCAATGCAGTGGACTAAGTGCGATTGAGTAACTAAGTGCGATTGAGTAAGTCATAATTGCTCCCCACATGTGCAAACACAAAAGCGAAAGCAGGATATTTTAGGGGCTCGAGGGGATTGCAAGATCCAGGGCACTACCAAGGGTTAGATAGATAAGATATTCATTACTCTGCCAACGAAAAAAACAAAGGAGGGTCGACATTGATGTTTGCTTGTGCTTCAAGAATCATCAGCACTGCTCCCTTCTCTCTCTATCTCTTCCAATGAATGTGCATTGTAGATAGCTGCTACTGCTCTCGAACCAGCTCGACCCAGATCAATGAACGAAATAATCTCGACAGCTGCTTGCTATATCATATATCATAAGTGACTTGATTTGTTATTGGTTCCAATACATCGAATCCCCCCCCCCCTTGCATCTTCTATTCTAAAACCACTAAGTTCCGTCTATTTCGCATCCTGGGATGGTTTTGTTCCCCCTACTACGTACGTTGCCTGACCGTGTTGTCGTGTCGACGAACATGGATGGGATACCGCTTCTGTGTCCGCGTTATCGGGAAGATAACCAACTTATCATCTTCCGCTGGCACCCAGCTGTCACGCGAAATGAAAGGGTGAGCTCGCCATCGTTAACGTTCACTTTCGCTCGAGGGATGTCTTGCTTCCTGTTAGTGTTGATGCAGAGAAGAAAGATACTAGCCTGGAAAAGTCTAAAGGAGATGGAAACTCCTGCTATGATCAAAAAAGAACTTATCGGTGGTCTAAAGTGGTTCTTGTTCCACAGACACCATCGAATCTGCGATCTGTTGCTGCTGATTCTATTGAAGGCCGCTCAATCCTTCATCAGTACTAAGATTTTCCATGAGAATTATATGGAATATGCACATAAGGTAAGGACATATTCTTTAATTCTACGAAAGAGAACTGTGGGTCGATTGGACCTTTGGTTTTTCAACAAGTAGGTTGGCTTGCTCTTTTTCTTCTCTTTCCCAGGGGCGTGTTTGGGTTAGTTGTGGCTTTTAACTGTAGTTCTATCTTTTGACTTTATCTGTATTGGAATCAAGGATCTCGTTCGAGCTCATTTATTTAGCATTAAACACAAGTAAAAGATTAATTTTTTGCTTTTCTGCCAAGAATTAAATATTGTGCAAATCTCAAAATATTATGAAAAAATTATTCACTAATCAACGGGTCATAGATTATATGTTTTGAAAGTTTCAAATGTTTCAAGTCTGAAGAAGTTAAAGTGTGTGTGCCATAAGATTTATATTAAGCAAAAAATAGAGTCAATTTAGACACGATGACTTGTTGAATGCATTTTAACTTTTGCCAAAGATATAAACATTTACATTCGAAGTCAGGTTCTCTAATTGTGGTAACATAAAAGTCATCTAGCTTGTATGCCAGAAACCCTATTTGTAAGCCTCATGCAACACATTTGTTCTGTACTTGTGTGCATATTGGTGCTTCACTGCCTAATTGTTTCCCAAAAGAACTTTTCGAGTTGTGAAGCTCTGCTCCCATCTTTAATTTTTCAGGATTCTTGACTGGTTGGTTTTTATTTTGTTTACCGGCCAAATGTCGTATTTCTACCTTTTGATCGCTCATAGAGTTTCTAAAGCGTCATGGAGCACGTGCTCGCTATTCTATTTTTAGTCAAGTATTGTAAAAAAGGGTAGTGCTTTCAGGAGCTCGTTGGCATGAAGATTTGAGTTACTGATGATTACATATCGTATATTCCAGGTTTACTTTGAGCTTAAGCATTGTGCCCCTCAGCTAAAGCGAATAATTGATGACCAGCATGCTCGTATAGTTGATGCCCAGGAGCGGCTTTCGAAAGCTGAGAGAAAGCAAACAGAGTTAGATGAAAGGATGGATCATGCAATCCAGCAGCATGAGATTGGGGATGAACGTTTAAAATGTTTAAGGAAGCTACCTGTAGCTCACAAGAAACCACTCTCTAGAGCAGAGGGACACTTCAAGACTGAGCTAGCAATCAATATTTTTGCAGCTTCTTAAATCTTTAATTCCGAACCATCAACTGTTTTACTTGCTGATCAAAGGGATCAATTTAAAAAAAAACCCCAAACTTTAGGTCCAGTCCCAAATATACCCCGAACTTTTTTTTGTCTCAAGAAAAACCCTAAATTATAGGTTTAGTCCCAAATTTACCCCGGACTTTTCTTTTGTCTTAAAAAAAAACCCTAAACTTTAATTTTAGTCCCAAATCTATCTCGAATTTTGTTTTGTCTAAAAAATCTCAAATTGGTACACATATGACAAATTTACCCAAAATTATTTTTTTGACCACCAAAATAAATTACCATATATTATTTTTCATTAAATTTTGCTGTCAAATTTCTAAATTAAATAACATGTCGCAATACTAATTTGGGGTTTTACCCTCCGTTTATACTAAAAAAATCATCAATTTTAAATCTGTTCTCAAATATATCCCATGGTCTAGTCCCAACTTAACATGGCATTTCCACATAGATAATAAATACATATAAACAAGATGTCATAAAAAATTATTTTCTAAATAAAACCATTTTATGACATAAAAAATTAGGGATTACTAATATGGCTTTTGGACAGAGGCTAACAAGGGAAAATTTAGGATTAGAGTAAAATTTGATGATTTTCTTTTTGACAAAAAAAATTGGGATAGATTTGGGAATAGATTAAGAGATTGGGGTTTTTTCCAAGACAAAAGAAAAGTTTGGAGCAGATTTGGGACTAAACCTAAAGTTTGGGGTTTTTTCTGAGACAAAGAAAAGTTGGGACAGATTTGGGACTGAACCTAAAGTTTGGGGTTTTTCTTGAGACAAAAAAAAGTTCGGGGTATATTTGGGACTGAACCTAAAGTTTGGGGTTTTTTTTTTAATTGACCCGAGATCAAAGAGCTAACTTGCTCAAATATCAGTTTCATCTGCTACCTTTAATGTCATGAGTTGGCCGTCTGCAATTATACCTGTTGGGCTGATTCAAAGCCCTTGGTTTATGAATCCCATCTTTTGCAGTTATGTAGACCATTTTGCAGGAGAGGAGATGGCCGCTTTGCATCCATCTATAGATTCTATATCTGCCAGGCTACGAAGGTACACTCAATTGATAAAGAAAGAGTAGACATTAAGGAAGAAGTCTCTCGTTCAAGACAACCAGATCTTTCAACTAAAATCCTCCCTCGAGAAACTTTCCCTTGTCAACAGCGACAACTTGAAAAAGGTCAAACTCGTTGAAAAAGCAATAAGCAGCAAGGAGAAGCAGTAGCGCATGTTCTCTGCAAGGATTGCTTGGAAGCGCTCAGCGACCAACAAAACAATTCAAAATCTCAAAGGGAGATGCCCTTCATTCTGCTCTGGAGGTGTCTTCACAGTCTATGCCGCAGGTCGCTAGTATTTGTCCCTGCTTTTATACTTATACCAGAGTCTCTGCAAAACAGCTGGCTTTTTGGTTTGGGTCTTCATTTCGTGTAGTGGTCTTGCAAGCTTCTATTAGTGTACAAGCAATGCACCAAAGCCAGCGTGACTCAAAAGAACTGTACAAGCGCGGTTAAACCTTTGATTTAATCTTTTGCGAGATATAAAATTCATTTTTAAGTGAGGCATACTTTTGTACAAGCATGGCTAACTGTTGATGAATCTTTCACAAGATATAACTGGAAAAATTATAGGCGAGGGGGTAAGTTTTTTTTTCCAAACAAGGGGTAAGGTAATGAGCATAGTTTTGTGCAGAAGCTTCATGCAACCGGTAGCAATAACAATAGCGTCACTGGCAAGACTCTGGAATGAAGTAAAGCTTCGATTTTTATTTATTCTACTGGTGGGAGTGAAGTACAATGCATGAATCTAAATGCATAGCAGTCTCTAGGTGACATGCTTCGACATGTATTCCTCCTCCAGGTTTTATTTTGTTGTCCATATCACTGTCCTCTCTGCAAACTGCTGGACAATCTGCCTGTGGATCCATAGAAATATAATGAGGATTATGCTTCTACTTTGCGTTAACCTCCGGCAAGGAAATGCCAGACATGGAAGGAAAAAGAAGGGAACCCAAGTCAAGGCACGAGATATGCTGAATCAATATACCTTCTAGTTTAGACCAGGGCTAGGCTGAGGTTCCTCCCAAGCAACTGGAACTGTAGCGCCCGAATCCTGCAAGGCAGGCTCCATGGGGGAACTAACGATTGGAACAGCGTCTGAATGGGGCACAACGGGGTCTAAATTGGGAACTGCAGGCTCCTCTGCGATACGGTGAGTTTGCTTGGGGGGTGTACCAGGTTCCCAATCCTGCAATCCAGGCTTCTTAGGGGGCGTAATGGGGTCTGAGTCGGGAACTGCAGGCTCCTCTGGAGGACCACTAGGCTTCTTTGGGGTAGGGGGATCCCAATCCTGCTCCGAATCCTGCAAAACATCACCATTAGCAATTCCTTAAAACCTTGCAAATCAGTCTAAAAACAGGGTAGAGAATCCGACATAACACATTCCCCTGCATATCAATACCTTCTTGGGAGGAGGACGGAAGATTTCTTTGCCGATATCGCTCAGAGTCTGCATTAGTGAACCGCCAGGGATTTTGCTACCGAGTCCGGTTATGTCCCTGTTTTGCATGCTGAACAGTTAGAACCAGAGCTCATGATTACAAAACTGATTTGCTTTTTCGGGGAAAAGATAATTATTAGGACTGACGAATGTAACAGTAGAATCAACTCCTAACATGTTCTCCTGTTAACGAGTCTTCGTCCATAACGAGAGCTTCAGTTGGATGGGTGGCAAACTCAACTGGACTTTCTCCATTTGTGATTGGACTTAGGGTAGGCAAACGACTGATTCTTCGTGCGTCTGATAAGAAGGAAAAAGAATCAGTTGCGATGTTAGAAATGGGACAACCGAATTGAATTAGGAAAGAGTGCCAGCGTATTAGAGTGAACGGCTACCTATACCACCAGTGAAGTACAGGGCGCTTGCTATGAGGAGGATCGTAAAGTAATAGCTTGCCATGGAAGAGATTCCCAAAGTTCTTGATGTGGGGAGCTGAGGGAGATCAAAGGGACGACATCCTACTTAAATAGAGGATGTTTCCTGCTCTAGCCAGAGGAATGTTCTGCTTGCAATTGGGGAGTTCTTTACTAACGCTGGCACTTCTTTTCTTCGACGAGTAATCATGAAGCCCGATACTTCTATTCAATACATATTTAAGTTTCGTGTCCATCCAAAATTCGGCAACGTTTTGGATTTACATCCTAATTAAGATAGACAAACTCACGTTTCAAGTCATGCTCGATCTTCTTTTCTCATATTCATGGGCAAATAATGGTTGGCTGAGTTGATCTCAATAGTATAAATTGTTTCGTAAGAAAACGAGTCAGATGGAGAATAAAGTATTTTTGCACGTAAACCAACTCCCAAATCCATATCTAGAGTGCTTGATGAGGCCAGAAGTAAGATGCACTTAGGAGTGTTACATAATTAGCCAAGCATCACTTGATATTAATATTACAGATGACAGTAGGTGCATTTTGTAATATGTAATATGAATCGAACGGAAGTTTCTGTCGAGGCAATTAGAACTCTGCAGAAAAATGAAGCCTAGGCATGTGATGAGTAATTTGCTTAGGCCATTCTATTCGAGAGGATATTTGTTCTTTGTGGACCACGGCCAAGCCAAATCATGCTTGCCGTCATATGTATGGAGAAGGAGGAACAAGAACAAATAGCAATAAAAGATGTGACCTGTTTCTTTCTTTTTGTCATAAGATGTAAGCATTCGATGCCATCTTCATTATGTCACTTCCTTTTCTTTGCTAAATCTAAAGTTGGAGAAGGAAACGTGAGACGGGCATTGCTCGAAGTCAGAATGTCAGCTTAAACTATTAAACCTGGGATGCTGCAGCAAAATGACTGGCCTGCATCTGGTTAGTCTAATTCTGAGTCATCGACTGTATTATATTGGCTGAGATCAAAGAGATAAATTGCTCGAATCTCAGTTTCATTCGCTACTGATATGTCACAGTTGCTAGTTTTGGCTGTCTGCAATTGTACCTGTTGAGTTGATTCGAAGCCCTTGTTATTATGAATCACATTTTTTTTTGAGGTTATGCAGACCATTGTGCGGAAGTTGAGTCGGACGCTTTGCATTCATCTAGACATTCAATATCTTCCCGTCTACGAAGGTACACTCAATTGATAATGAAAGAGTAGACATCGAGGGAGAACTCTGTTGCTCAAGACTAGGGGTGTGCAACCGGACCAGGTTTACTCGGAACTTAGACTGGACCACCCGAAAAACAGGGTCGAGAACCGGTTCTCGGTTAAACCAGTCCGGGTACAGGTTCCAGTTTTTGGGAACTGGTTGAAACCGGTCCGGGAACAAGGTCCAAGCAAAGACCCACCCAGAATTAGACCGGTTTTGGAACCGATTTTTACCCTGTTAAAAAAAAATCGTCTCTCTTTATAATGTTAAAAAAAGAAAGATTCTCTTTGAATTAAGTTAAGAGAGAATTGTTTTGAAAGAATTGTTAAAAATAACTCTTTTCATGAATTATTTTTCTTTTTAATGGTCTCATTTTCAACTATTACTATAATCGCAGGACAAATGCTGCTAACAATTATAGCACTAATTCTCAGTCCAACCCAAGAAATATGTCATCTTATTAAGAGCTCCGTTACATATACATAAGTAAGCACATTAGGTCATATTAGAAGTATTTGTGAGAATGAGACTAATATTATATCTATATTTGTTGTTAATGCTTATGAATTCTTAGGATTTTTGCTTTGTCTTATAATGTTAGAAGAATTACGTTGTTATTTTTTTCGCTAATTAATGTAAAATTTGAAGCCGTATAGAATATTGAACGGTTATAAAATAGGTTCCAATGAAAACAGGGTTGACCCTGTTCCCGGACCAGAAAAATAGAGTTGGGTCCAAAACATGGTCCAATAAAAACAGGGTAGGGTACAGGGTCCAGAAAAGAAGAACCGGTTATAACAGGGTCGGGTACAGGGTCCAGGTCTGGACTCTACCCATCCTAGACCCGATCACCCCTACTCAAGACAACCAGATATCTCGACTGAAATCCTCCCTCGAGAAACTTTCCCTCGTCAAAAGCAACAACTCAACAAAAGGTCAAACTCGTCGAAAAAGCGATAAGCAGCAAGGAGAAGCAGTAGCGCGTGTTCTCTGCTAGAGTCGCTCGGAAGCACCTCGGCAACCCACATGACATTTCGAAATCTCAAAGAGAGAGAGATGCCTCTCATTTTGTTCTGTAGGCGTCTTCATGGCCTATGCCAGCGCTCTTAACCGTAGATGAATCTTTCACGAGATATGAAATTCATATTTTTAGTGAGGTCTAAGCATGACCATCTATCTTTTGAGTGATTTGATTTTTCCTAATAGAACTAATCTGGACAATACAGCCATGTGGAAAGCAATGACCATAGTCTTTCTCCTTTACCCTGTTCCTTCCCGCATTCTTCTCTGAACTATTCACTTTCCATTCAAATTGATTTTCCTTTGGGTTTTGCAAATAAAGAAGTCTCTCCGGGGCTTGAATGCCTAATCAATGCGGTCAACTAAGTGCGGTTGAATGAGTCGTATTTGCTTCCCACATGTGCCAACATAAAAGCGGAAGCAGGATTTTTTAGGGGCAAAATCCAGGCACTAACAAGGGCAGTTAAGACATTCATTGCTCTGCCAAAAAAAGAGAGACAAGGGTCGATGTTATGTCACGGTCACTAGTTGGTTCTCTGCAGCTGTATCTGCTGAGTTGATTCGGAGCCCTTGTACTTATGAGTCACATTCTTTTGCGGTTATGCAGACCATTTTGCGGAAGTTGAGTTGTACGCTTTGTGTTCATCTATACGTTCTGTATGTTCCCGGCTACGAAGGTACACTCAATCCATAATGAAAGAGCAGACATCGAGGGAGAAAAACCTGTCGTTCAAGACAACCAGATCTCTCAACTGAAATCCTCCCTCGAGAAACTTTCCCTTGTCAACAGCGACAACTCGACAGAAGGTCAAACTCGTCGCAGAAGCAATGAGCAGCAAAGGAGCAGCAGTAGTGCTTGCTCTCTGCTAGAATCGCTCGGAAGGTCTTGGCGACCCACATGACAATTCAAAATCTCAAAGGGAGAGATCAAATAGAAAGCCAGCCATCTTGCAGAGCTGGTTTAAGAACCAAAGCCGGGTAAAATGATCTTGCAGGCTTCTGTCAGGGGCTTCTCTTGTGTTACATACAACTTGTCTGTAAAATACAAGCAATGTACCAAAGCCAGCGGGACTCGAAAGAACTGTACAGGCGAGGTCAAACTGTAGATGAACCCTTCAACGAGATATGAAATTCATATTTTTAGCAAGGTCTAAGCACGACCCGTCTATCTTTCAAGCGATTTGATTTTTCCTAAAATAACTAATCAAAACAATACTACCCAATGGAGCCATTACCCTGTTCCATCCTGCATCCTTCTCAGAACTTCGCACTTTTCATTCAAATCGATGGTCCTTGGGATCTCGCAAATAAAGAAATCTCTTTGCACTTAAATGCTTAATCAATGCAGTGGACTAAGTGCAGTTGAGTAAGTCATAATTGCTCCCCACATGTGCAAACACAAAAGCGAAAGCAGGATTTTTTAGGGGCTCGAGGGGATTGCAAGATCCAGGGCACTACCAAGGGTTAGATAGATAGATAGATAAGATATTCATTACTCTGCCAACGAAAAAAAGAAAAGAGGGTCGACATTGATGTTTGCTTGTGCTTCAAGAATCATCAGCACAGCTCCCTTCTCTCTCTATCTCTTTCCATGAATGTGCATTGTTGATAGTTGCTACTGCTCTCGAACCAGCTCGACCCAGATCAACGAACGAAATAATCTCGAGAGCCGCTTGCTATATCATATATCATAAGTGACTCGATTTGTTATTGGATCCAGTACATCGAATCCCCCCCTTGCATCTTCTATTCTACAACCACTAAGCTCCGTCCATTTCGCATCCCGGGATGGTTTTGCTCCCCCTACTATGTACTTGCCCGGCTGTGTCGTCGAGTCGATGAACATAGATGGGATACCGTTTCTGCGTCCGCGTCGTCGGGAAGAAAACCAACTTATCATCTTCCGCCGGCACCCAGCTGTCATGCGAAATGAGAGGGTGACCTCGCCATCGTTAACGTCCACTATCGCTGGAGGGAAAAAGACATTTAAGTAAAGAGGGAGGGCCGTATTTAGTACCTGAAGCGAGTAACTAGGTGGTGAAGGAATACTGATATCTCTACTCTAGCTAGCTCGTATCCGGGACAGAGCCGAGGCCCTCCTCCGAATGGCGTAAAGATGTTTCCAGGGGTCGGCGAGCCGGAATTGCTCTGCATAAAATTCATTGTTATCCATCAATAAATTGAAGATTGATCATTTTATTCGAGATCGAACCCAGAATCACACAAACAGAGAGAGAGAGAGAGAGAGAGAGAGAGAGAGAGAGAGAGAGAATACCTGCCATCTCCACGGGTTAAAAGTTCGAGCTTCCTTGAAGTGATCTTGATCTAGATGCACGGCGCGAAACGAAGCGAACACTTTCCACCCTTTAGGAATCGTATACCCTGCATGAAACAGACATAAACCCGGCGAATCAGATCAATTGGCCTTGTACCCACATGGAATCGAATCGACGAAACTCTCCCTCACCTTTCACGTTAACATCCGTCATCGCCCGCCTGAACACCCCGCCGATGATGTTCGCGACACGAAGCGTCTCATTGATAACCTGAAAACGCCATGCACGACACGGCGTTAAAATTCAGAAAACTAATCAAAACCTTCGTGCTTTCGCCAGACCCATAAGCCTTTTGAACTTACGCATTGCGTGAAAGGCATGGACTTGTAGTCGTTCCAGTCCAGGCTCTCGCAAGGATACTTCCTGGCTCTGATCTTGTCGTGCTCTTCCTGTCATCAAACCATGGGATAGAAAAAAATGAAAAAAAAAATATAAACTTTAATCTGATAATTAATCAATAAAAAAGAAAAAAGCACTAAAAGAACATAGCTACTGAATGTAATCTTCAGAAAAGAGGAGTTAAAATTCAACGGGGGGAATGATGATATCGTGCGTGTGGGAACAACGTCACGTGAAAACACGAAGACCAAAACGATCCTTCCCGGGAATTTTTCAGGAGCACCAGCGCCTCAATTTTTCCATCCTAGCCCTTGGAGTCAGCACCAACTCCCCCCTCTCGCGCTTCCCGAAACGTGGGGCCCAAACGAAAGGACACCGACGTTGTCCCCCCCGAAGTATGAAATGTCCGGATTGCCCTCTGAATCTAGCCACATTGCTCCACGGGGTTTCGGTCATTCGACCCCACCCCTCGCCGCCCCTCGCCCCCACCCCGACCCCGGTCCGGTCAAAAGGAGGGAACGAGATGAAGATCTGACGGTGGTCAGATAAGGGAAAAAGGGAATCATCATCATGTCCTGGTTGGACGATTTTTCCTCCGCTCCCCGCTTTCGCCTTGACTTAACCCTAAGCACCTTTGACTGCCTAATTCACTCTTGCTTCTCTCGTTTGACCCCCGCTTCATTACTAAAATGAATAATTCAGCAAAAAAAAAAAAAGCCCAATTCTCGATTGCACTTCCCCATGTTGCCCGCCACTTTTCCAAGGAAAAAAAAAAAGACGACCCAAGTCTCAAGGGAGACTAACTCAAAGTGATTTATCCGATATAATCATCATTAACAAGACCTCGACAACCCGGAACGCACACTACGTCAGCCTGCTGCATAATAGTACTTCAAGAATGACCACACAACGTATGGTTCGGGAAGATATGGGCATACATGGAGTAAAAACTCATCTGTAGGCCCTTCCGTCCTCTAGGGTTTCCGAGCAAAGCTAACCAAAAAGAAGGGGCAGGACGAGGGATATACTCCATTATTGCCACTCGGCAAGGGGGGAGGGATCGTACTGGAGCTCATTCATGGAATAATTGGACTCTCTCTCTCTCGTGGGGTAGTGACACGTACTCGGTCCGACTTGACACGACGAAACACACCATACAGCCTCAGGCTCACTCTCTCTCTCTCTTCCAGGCAGCAACGCCAGCGTCTGTAGGGCGTGTGAACGGCTGAGGATTAGATAACGAGATTTGAGGTTTCGGAAGTGGCCAGCACAATGATAATGGCGATTCGGGTCCACACCCTAAGGGAGGGAGAGAAAAAAATCCCCAAAGACAAAGACGTCGTTTTCGAGCTTTGAAGAAAACCATGGTAATTCACGTCCCCAGAAGATCCAAAAGAAAGAAACGCTGCTGTCGTCGGAATAGTTCCGCGGGGGGTTTTTTTTTCCAATACTGAAAAGGATTTCCATGCATATCTAATCTTAGTGCCTTATGGGTGGTCGATGTCATCAAATCATTAGACAACAGCCAATGCATCATCTTTTTATAAACGTTAGAACGTGCGGGGAGATTCTCGATATTTTTTTACCTTGAGTTGGGCCAGGGCGCGGGGCGCCTCGGTGAGGAACTTGACGGCGAGCGTCATCATGGTGGAGGTGGTCTCGTAGCCGGCGACGAGCAGCGCCACCAGGAAGTCGACGATCTCCTCGTCCGAGAAGCCGCTGCCTCCCCCACCGTCCAGGAGTGACCCCAGCATGTCGTTCTTTCTCGCGCCCGCCTCCGACTGCTTCCTCCTCTGCCTCACCACTAAGCTCAAAGCTTCCGCCACCTTCGTCCGGGCCTTAATAACACAAATTAACCCCGTGATTAAGTTCAATGCACGGAAAATCTAGAATGGAGACATTAGAATCCAACGTTATTTACATCGCTGTCGGGTCGCATGAGGGGTCAATGTTTTATGGTGACAGAAAGTTTCGAAAGATCATATAACAAGAATCGAGGGCTAAAACAACAACAATACGGAACATATAAACGACAAAGCGCCCATCATGGGGCAATTAACAAATCGTTAATCGGAGCCCCCCCGATGGATACAGATACCTGATTAAAGGAGGGGAGGAACGACGATGGGAATTAACAATCTCGCTAGGGGACAATCAATTGGACGTGCCATTTTGGCTTTAGAAAATTCCAATTCCAATTTCGAGACAAAATGTCCCATCATTGCAGAAAACGTCACTATCACACGTGCAGTCGGGTCATAAAAGATGCCCCTACCCCGCCCTCCCTCCCTCCCCCTTTCTTCCTCTCTACGTCCAATTTTGTCGCGCCTCCTGTTTTGTATCGCGGAGAAAAAGTTAAGCTAGATTTTCTCTTTTCCTTTAAAGCTAGCCTCTCTTTCTCTCTCTCTATCTTCCTTTTCCTTAGTCTGGATTTAACCATTTAACTTATGCTTTCGACATTGAATACGTAGTTGTCAATAGATTCTTTAATATATCTTGGACAGTAATATTCTCGGGAAGAATGAATTATTTGGAGAAATATGAATTTATGAATGTAAAAGCTTAAGAGGCGTAGAGAGAGAGAGAGAGAGTTACTTTAATGGCTCTGCGGTAGGTGGTGGAGAAGATGGGCAAGGGAACACTGAAGAACCCTTCAATCACAAGGACGTACTCCTTCCTCAAGCTTTCCGTCCAGTCACACGGATCGAAACTCATCAGCTGCTTCAACGTCAGCTCGAACGTTATCTGCAACAAGATTCGCAAAACTTACTTCAGTTCCGAAAGGAGAAAACGACTGGTATGTAAAACCCTTCATTTTTCCCCTCCCCGAAATCCCGAGCGAGTTTAATATCTGTACAGCAGGCATCGAAAGGGGAAAGAGAGATAGAGAGAGAGAAACGATAGATCCAAAATGGGCTTCGACACACGTGAACTAACATGGTTACCACCATTCACCATGGAATCTGAGTCATCATCTCTCCTTTATGATAACCAAGAGGTGAAAAAAGAAAAGCTTCGTTTCATAAGTCGAAACATGTATTTCCACGGAACCCTGACGCGTGTCTGCAACTCAAAAGGACTGTAAATCGAAAGGAAGAAAAGCAATCTGCCACTTTCGTAACGACTTTTTTCAACACGAACTGGTGAGGCGTTTCTTACGAAATCTAGTTCACGGAAACCAGCTGAAACTAAAGAGAAAGCCTGAACCACCCTTGGGCATGGGTTTAACTGATGAATATTATTAAGTAAAAGGAAAAAAATTTACTGACAGCAACCAGACAACAAGATACTATAACCCATATAAAGCTCCCCAAAGTACCACAAGATTAAGTACATGAAGAAGCAGACAAATTAAATAAATAAATAAAATGGTATAACCTCGGCTAAAATTAAACTATCATAACTAAGGTGGAACCAGACAGTCAATCTCATATGGGGACGCCACAAGTTACCAGACGGGTCAAAACACAATTCCTTGACTCAAAGAAGATTCCATCTTTTTGAGAAAAAAGAAAAGTAGAAACCCTTGTTTTCCCTTCTCTTTTAGACATGCAAAACTGGGGAACCACACACAGACTGAGCTCACCTTCTTGGCCTCCTCCATCAGGAAGACCCGGTCGGACCAGGACTCCAGGTTTAGCCGGATCAACCGGTCGATGTCCACCAGCAAGTGGTCCCTAATAATGGAAGAATTCCCAAAGCTCATGGTCAACGAATGCATCCTCTTGTGGAGACTCCCCTTCATCAGTAGCAGAGAATGCTTCCCGAGAAGATTGCAGAGCGATCTTGGATAGCTGCACTCGAAGAGCTTCCCTTCGTTCTGCAATATGAACCGGTTCGTCTCCGGGTCGGCCGAGAAGACAGTCGGCTCCCCGAACACGTGGGTCGCGAACACCGGCCCGAACCGACGCACCCGGTCGTCGATGAACGGCTCGGGGTTCTCCGTCTTGTAGGCCGCGATGAGCTGCAGCGTCTCACCGATTACCGGCAGCCCCAGGTTCCCGGGCGGCAGCCTGCGCCTCCGTCGGCCGGAGGCGCGGAGGAGGAGGAGGAGGAAGGTGAGGAAGAAGGCGGTGGGTATGAGCAGACATGTGAGACCAGGAGCTCGGAACAACTCCATGCAAATACCGAGCGAGGGATAAAGATTATTATTACAGAACCAGATGATGTGGTGGTATATATAGAGTGAGATGCAGAGAGAGAGAGAGAGAGAGAGAGAGAGAGAGAGAAAAAGACCAAAGAGTGTCTGATGAGAATCTAAAATGGAAGAGAAGAAGGTAAATTGAAATAGGAGAGAATTCTTTTTTGAATCCGACAACCCACTCTACTTTTGCAGCTAAGAGAGCGTGTGGATAAGACCTGTGAAAGCAATGGAAACGAAGGTTTTAAATAGGGAAATTGAAAAGAAGAGAGTATTAAATCCAGTTGGATTTGGGAGTAATTCCTTTCTTTCCTTGGTATTACTGAGCCATTTGGATTTGGGAATATATACTTTCTTGCCTTGGTATTACTTGAGCCATTTTTTTTTATAATTTATTTGTGATATGCTTGCGTGATATTTTATTATGATATATTCATGATGATTCGTGAGATCTGGGTCGCGACATGTTTTTCCGGTTATGCATGGGCAAGCAGCGGTTCAAGATGGACTTTTGCATGAAATTTAACTTCATCTTTTATTTTGGTCAGAAGCATGCTATTCATGATATAAAAAGTTCATTCAACATGTCAAAACGTATAGGAAATTCATTTCGCATCTCACACATTTCAACAAGAGATGTGATGTCGGATAAAATGTAGAGAAATATAAGGTAACACAAATGAGAACTAAATTGGATAGGTTGCTCGCCATTCGTAAAAATTCTCCTAAGAGATAAGAGCATAACAAGAAATCATTTTTATTCTCAAGCCAAAGGTTAAATGAGTTAACACAAATCTAGTCTGCCTTCTTATTCATTATAGTATGCTTATATAGACGATCTTAGAACAACCCTCTAAGCAATGAGTAATTACTAGAATTTTGGAAAGACAAAATGACTCATAAAGAAAATCACTAGAATCTTAGAATTTTGGAAAGATGCAATGACTTATAAAGAAAATCACTAGAATCTTAGAATTTTTGGAAAGACACAATGACTCGTAAAGAAAAATCACTAGAATCTTAGAATTTTTGGAAAGACACAATGACTCGTAAAGCAAATCACTAGAATCTTAGAATTTTGGAAAGACACAATGACTCGTAAAGAAAATCACTAGAATCTTAGAATTTTGGAAAGAAAAAATTACCCATAAAGAAAATCACTAGAATCTTGGGATTTTAGAAAGACAAAATGACTCGTAAGGAAAATTATCAGAATCTTGGAATTTTGGAAAGACAAAATGACTCGTAAGGGAAAATTACTAAAATCTCGGATGGACACCCTTCTAATACAAGGTTCCGAATAAATGTGGACACCTTTCTATGCTCCGGCATGAAAGTACCCCCAATGATCCATGATAAGAACTGTTAAAAACATCGAACGTATCATAAATGCAAGTACCAGTTCCGATGGGAGGCTATCGCGGCTCATCTGAAAGCTACGAGCCTGATGAACGGCGATACAAGAGAATGTGCATCAAATACGCGAAAGAGAGAAATAATAAACTTATGTATTAAACAATAAAATGTATATGGGCCTATTCATAAGTTTTATTAAATATATATTTTAGGCAATGTATCAATTAAGAACATGCACAGTCAAAAGAATATACACGCACGATATTGAAAAAAGAAGAAGAATTAAGAGAGATATTATAACCATATCTAATAAAGAAAAATATTCCTGATAATGATGCCTATTTTTGTGGTTCATGACGGACTTGTAGCATGTGCGATGCGGTCGACATGCTAGGTTGTGCTTAAACATGCATATACTATGCGCGCACATATGTATCTTATATGTTTTATGGGGTCTTCCTCTAACACATAGGAACAAAATAATTGAGGCTATATGTAGAGAAAAATTGTTGTTTTTTGGGGAAGAGATAAAGGGGAGTCTGGACAGTGACATGCATGCACGGACCAAATCAAATTCAATAGTAAAGATCCATATAAGGTGGAGAAACATTATGATATTTTAGCGAAATTGGAAAAGGGAAATTGATAAAAATATATAAATGACAATTGATTCGGGAAACATGCAATTACGTTAATTTATATGTTGAAAAATCTGTGTTAAGATGTTGTTTAGATCGGTGTTACGTCCACCATCATCAGCAATGAGTCAAAATTTTGATCATTCGCACCCTTTAGCAAATTTCATGTTCCTCCATAGACTTAATCATTAGAGCAAAGGCAATTTCGAGTGAAATGTTTTACGGATTCCGAGCGCAAGTTTTCTTGTTTCGGACCAAATTCTAGCGCTGTGATAAGGACAACATCACGACGGGGTCCCCATCCAATAACTCGAGCTGTACAAAGTCGATTTTGGAAGAGGAATCGAGAATCATGGCCAAAAAAATATCCTCCATCTAAAGAATTTGTTACATAATCAATGAAAAAAAACATATTATTTTTCCAAGTAATTACAAAATTTATATTGTAGAAACTTCTGTTTGAATCCAAATGGCGTAGCCCAATGTTTATCAGCCCTTTCTTAAGTGGATTTTATACAAATCTTTTCTTTAATCTGCCGGATTAATCCATGACTTGATGCGCCACAAATGCACCCGTATCATGTAGTGGGGAACTTTATGCTGGACGAATGATTCTTTTGGGGAAATTAAATAATAAAATCGATATATAAGTTTATTCGACTGCAAGCGATGGCCCACGATGCTGCACCAGGACATGGGAGAAAGACTTGTATATTTTCCTCAAGAATGTACACAATTACTAGAAAACTAGTAGTTGCAAACAACCATATCACTGTCTCTCAGCCTTTAATCAATGGGTTTAATTTTGTACCCTTTTACGCATTAAGAATGGGAGAAAAAAAATTGCGCTTGTTATTGCTCCCTGAGTTTCGAGCGAATCGATGTGCGCCACACTTTCCACTTGCCCTTTCTAGGGTTTTTCCCACATCTTTTATATTAATTCCATAAGAAGCATGTGCAGTGTTGGCCACGAAGTGAGGCCTTGATTGTCCAAAGTTAAAAAGAGGGGGAACGCCCGCTTTTTGTTTGTTTATTGGAATCGCGACTTGGGTTACAGATAGGTGCCATCATGTGTGCAGGTGATGGAATCAAGTGTGCTCTATCAGGAAGTTTATGTTTAAAACCCCCGGATTAAATACCCGAGAAGGGGGGAAAAGATCTATTTGCACACTCCCACTTCCAGGAAAGTATAAAAATCAAAACACTTGAAAGTGCTGCTTTAGCTCTAATCAACATGAAGATAGATAGTGAGCGAACAAAGATGAAGCACCCGGAATAGCCTTGGTTCTCTTACTGTGAACGTGATGGGAAGCTCAATGGTTGACCGCATGATTTTACTCGAAGTCACAAATCATACAATTTCCAAAAGAGCAAGTAGAAGGAATCTGAATTTACTCATCGAACATGGGTTTTATTTGTTGTAAAAAGAAAGCGAAAAGATGTTATACTACCCAAAAAGAGTGGTAAAATATTCATTAATCCATGATTTTATCCTAACTTCCCACTAGATCTACCATGCTCTTTAGTGTGTGAAATCCCCCAAAGTACTTTCTATCTTTGCTTTTCGTAGTCATTATTATCCCCAACACTGAGAACTCACGTTAATTCTACATCCAATCTTCCCGAGCACCAATGGTGTGAGTTGCCAAGATAATGAAGCTTCTAAAGAACAAATGATGAGAGAAAGGAAAAGCTCCAAGCACTCAGAAAAATCATGAGGATCGTACTATGCAATAATTATATTGTGCTCAATATTAAAACAGTTCTGCATGTTGATGCTACCATGTTAATCCACATGGTCCCCAATAAGGGACACTCAAGCTGGCTACCCACTAGACAAGACCTTAAAACAATAATGGTCCCTAAGAAAGCAAGTAAGCAATCCCCCCCCACACAAAACTTTTCCAAGAAAATATAGAAAGAAAAGAGAAAAAGAGAGAGAGAATCGATCACATCAATCATAAGTTCTTGTACTCGATCTACACTTCCATCTCTAAGTGGTCAGCACTTGAAACATTCTTAAACCCCATGTTATTGATCTCGATGTTGTTAAACAAAAGGATGTCTCTCAAAAGCAAATCTGGGTCTTTTGTTTTAATGGCGATAGGGGATTTTTTTTATTTGTCATCATCAAGATCTGCAAAAGGAATGTCAAGTTTGGGAGGGTTATGTGTGCTAGGTGCTTATAATTAGGTCAGTTGATTTTGAGACAGAGACTGCATGGAGCTCATGATTTTGGTGGTTCTTAGACAGATTCTTTAGTAGCTGCAAGATGGGTCAGTTCGTGATGTATTCAAAAGTTTCAAATCATGAAAGTTCTGTGTCTTGCAAAATCATATATGTTTGGCTAAGGGTTTTCCATTACTAATTTTGGCCACGCATTGCTTGTGGGACATTTTCTCCCCTCCTTTTTCGAGCACACACATTATGAAAATTTAAATAAAATAACTTGAGGATATCGATCGAAACCCATAGGTGGTCTTCCAAAAAGACCCGCTGAAACTTTAAAAAGATTGTGACGTGTGATTAACAAATATATGACAAACCGAGCCCGCATATCATTGAGTTTCAAGATGGGGAAATTACCAAAAACAATGTCATTAGCTTATTGTATTTGTAGTAACAATACAGTTCTAAACATTTCAAATTAATTAATTAAGTTCTAAATCTTTTAACAATTTGTTATTTTAGTCTTTTTGGCAATTTTAATTGAAAATCGCCATCATTGACACTAGTTATCCTACGAGATACAATCAATGCTAGTATAGACAATTTTAGACAATTTTCATACTTTATTAATTAATTAATTTTGCTACTTGTTTTCATTATTTTCTTTTTCCTTCTTCCCTCACCGATCGCCAAGCCTTGACAATGGCCAACGAAGGCCGCCCTCACCCAACTCGGTAAGGACAAGCCTAATGAGGTTGAGCCTAGCTCAAGGTCGATTGGGCCTGGTGAGGTCACTATGTCAAGATTCGGAAATGTCGACCCTCATTAGCTCTCACTTTTTGCCGGTCATCAACGTCACCAAGGCATGACAATTGGCAGAGGAAGAATGAAAAATAATAAAAATCAAAAATCAAAAATTGAAAAAAAAGTTCACATTAATATTGATTGTGCCACGTAAAGTGATTGACATCTATATCAGCAATCTCCTATTAAAATTAATCAAAATGGCTATATTAAAAAAAGTCAAAAAGTATAGAACTAAATTAATCAAATTAAAAAAATATTTAAAACTAATTTGACACAAGCACGGTAGGTTTATGGCTTTTCTGATAATATTCCCATTTCAAAATCGTTCTTCATTTGCAATTACATTTTTACAAGTTATTGTACCCGATTGTCATATATCAATACTACTTTCATATCATTGGATTGCCTAAAAAAGGGCACATGCGCAAGTAACTCAAAACGTTACAAGCGAATAACATCCCGTGATTCTATTTGGATTCTTCTTTCTTTTCTTCTCTTTTCTATTTTTCTCCCCCTTTTAATTGCATTCAAATAAAATCATTGAGCTTGACATGCCAATGAACCGACACCTCTCCCCGATCCCACAAGACAAAAAGATAACGCAAAGTGTCGGCCTCCGCAAGAAATTTATCTACCTTAAACTTGTTCATCGGATTTTCCCTTTCAGATGCACTTGTCCTGTTCATTTGCTATTACACGATCCACAAGAGAAAAATGTCACGAAAAGAAAAAGGCAGCGAAAGGAGTCAGAAACGTCACGAGCATAGCCTGGTCCCAATCGTGGCCACTGAATTTTCGCCCAAGCGAGCATTCATATCTTCAATTATCTCATGGATGCTCATGGCGACTCGTGCGTTGCATGAACTTGGCAATTTGAGTGCTGGTGACCTACCGAAGGTTACGATCCATGTGCGAGGTTGACATTGCACGGCCGCATGTTCCATGTCCAACATGTACGCTCGGGGTCCATGCCATATGACATGCATTGACAAACACTCCACTGTTTTGGTCCATCCCCCACGTATTTCATACGGCCCACCGATGCTTTGCCCCTCGAGCTGACTCCACTACATTGACATCGTCTGTGTGTGGCCGAAATTCAAACCGTGTAATTGCACCAGGACATTAGGGTACTATACCCACCACTTTAAAAATTAGTGTATACACGAGTCTTTAGATCTCGAAGAAACGGATGGAGAAAAGGTTAATTTGGATTACTCCTGCGTGCATGGTCACGGGCAATTACCTGTGAAGAAAGCGCGATGAGCTCGAGCTCTTGAATAGTGTTTCTCGGCATTCTAATGCATAATTAGTGGAATGCATGATCTGTTCTAACAATGGCCAAATGCTCGTGCGCAAGATTTAAAGCATTCTCTCTTCAAGCATTCCGCTCTTTTGGCGGTAATGTACTCGAGGATGAATTCCAAACATTTTGTTCAGCACTACATGTTGAATTTTTAGATTGGGGTTTTCTGCGAGGTTTAAGGAGATTATACCAAGAGGTTAGCGTGCGAACATCCTTCTGTTTGTTCCCTACGTGTTTAGGCGAATGGGCATGTGTAAAAGAATACGCAAGATAGTTGAAGGGCGATATTGCGATTGATGACATATGATCATCCATCTTGATGGTAAGGGGGTTGGCATATATTTAGGGACAATTTGAGGGTTTGAAAATCCGTTGATGTTTTCTTCATGAAGCTTAGCAAAATGGGAAAGAAAAAAGAAAAGAAAAATGACATACATAGTCCATAAATTTTGATTCAATATGCAATATGATTCATGAATTTTTAATTTCTACAACGTGATCCCTAAATTTTAACCCAACATGCAATATTATACCTAAAATTTTAATTTATTAAATGTGATATCTAAACTTTTAGTACACATTCAATTTAGTCCATAAAAATATGAAGATATTCAATATTGTCACAATAATTCAAATTTAAGGACAATATTGAATAATTTCATATATTTAAAATCATTTAAAATGTTCATAGATCACGTAAGAATAATATGTTTCATTACTAAGAGAAAAAAGACAATATATATTATATAGAACCTAAGTATTGGTAATTATTACTCTCGACTTTGATAAAGCTTCTGATAACTTGCCGACACAATTTTTCTTTTTTTTCTTGGAAGAAAGTTGTAACATGGGAGGAAGGGTCCTCCTTCTTTCCACTTTTTACCATTATTGCCGACATGTGATGGAGACATCGACTCCGCTTGAAACTCATGCACCCGCGTGAAGTGACTCCATGCAAAAAGGGTTTCTTGTAGACGTAGTTTTAAGTATTTGGATCGTAACTCTTAACATTCCAACAGAGCCAGATTTCAATTGTCTATGACCCAACTTATATCTCCCTCTAGTCTCCAATTCGTCAATTGCACTTGCCATTCTTAGTCTAATTTGCACGTGGGATGAGGTATTAAATGGTATTACACTCCATTTATTCACAGGCTACAACTTGATCTTATGTGCATCTAGTTTTCCCATCTAATGATTTAAATTTTTTGAATTAAACCTCCATAAATATGTTGAGTTAGCTCATCGACTCTAATTTTTAAAGCTCAAACTTTATCTTCTCCTTTGTGATTTTCGAGCGTGAGGTCTTAAAGCTCCAATAATCTACATAAGGAGGGACATAGATTTTACAGTATGTACCATCATTAGATACATCCCAAGCATGCGCGTGCATAGAGCGCATCCCACACATATAGTTACATCCAATTACATAAATCTTGCATTTTATGCAATTAGACTTTTTTAAAATTTGAAACACTTTCATTTACAATATAGGAGCACGAAAGTAGAGACTTCACCGCCTAAATGCCCATAAAACATCTTATAAGTCTCATGAACTGGTTAATTCAAGAGTTTTAGCTCATGTAGATGGCCTTGACTCAAAGCATTTTGTACATTATTGGCGGGATTCAAAAATGTGACGTTCGATTTCTAAGTTAGAAATCCTCTAACGACGATAATGTAGGTGCAAACTCTGAGGGGTTAATTCAATATATTTTAAACTATCACGACATATATGAATCAACACATATATTCACTTATATTTTTTCATAGTTTTGTAAAATATTTTAATCTTTGGTGGGTATTTAATTATCTTTAAATAAAGTGGAAGGTTCTTATTTATACCTACCCCTCCCAGCTAATAATGCCAACCTTATTGCACATTTTTTTAAATATTTTTACCCAATTAACAGCACAATATTCGTTATCTCACACACACACACATATATATTCTCTTTAGGTCCACGAAGAATTGCATGGCATACGCATTAAATATTTTGTCTTTCTCGTTGAAGCTATGGACCCTAGAACTGGGCCTGGGGGCATGGGGGATGAGAGATACTGACACATTCATTTTTTCTCTATTGTAGCTGTCAACAAAGCAGGAAATGGACCACGAAGATCTCATCAAATCCTGCGCATAATTAATACCTACCACAATTGGGACCAAAAATAAATTAAATAATTAGAAATCTCCACAGACCGGTCGGTCCTTCCTTTGTCTTCCCTTTTGGCTATGATTGAACCATGCAAGTATAGCTCCCTCCTCCTCCACCAAGAATATGACTCTCTCACGAGATAATTTGGACTCTACCTTCACTAGCATCGTAAAAGAACGACGGTAACGGATCCGCTCAAAATAAATAGTACATATGATTCGAACCAAATGCTCTGTCCCGCATGAAACTCTTATGAAAACGCTTAGGAGGATCTTGAAAACCTTAGCCAAAAGAAGAAGAAGCAAAGCTTGCGACGAAAGCGTGAAAACAATTAACACGAGCAATTTTTATTTTAGGATTTTTACCATGGACTATTTTGCTGATGGTCAATTCGAATGTGAAAAGGGTCGGTTGCGGAATGTTTTGTTTTACACGGAAAGTATGCTTATAATTAGTCAAAGATTTCGCCACATTTTGTTTTTATTCTTTGTTTTATTGCCCGTGAAGGCATTTTTCACATGATTTTCTTTTTTGTTGGAAAATCCAGCTTGCTGAGAAATCTATATTACTCTTTGGCCAAAAAAATAAAATAAAAAGGAAAGAGGAGACTGTGATACTCGAGTCAAAAAATTTGGAAATTTGATCTAAAGGTGAAGATCAAGAAATTTTTTATGCGGTGGATAGGATAAAAATATAATTGATCAAATCACATAATCTTTGTAGGCCAAATGTAAGAAAAATCTTATCACAACGCAACTGCGGTGTTAGAACTAGCTGATCAACCCATCGCAGTGCAAAAATGTATATATTCATGAATATTTAGGTATATAAGTAAAAGACCGAGCGAGTACTTTGGCAATTGAGTTTTCTCATTATTGGCAGACTAAGCTATTTGATGTTTTGTTTGCTTCTTTAGCTAGCGTCAACACTACAGATGATGGAATCTGAAATCTAGATTAAGAGCGGATCCGATGAAAACCATACAGATGATTTGTCGACACGTGTCTTGCCTCTCATCCTTCTTTGTAAAATGACATTTCTCGGTCTCACGTGCATCTAACAAAGATAGTCGCTCGCATGCAGAAATTCCGCATCTTCAATTATCTTTTAAGTGCTGCAAATTGCCCATGCACCATCGTGCATTATCACGATCTTGGGGCAAGATGGGATGTGAACCAAACACGTGCGTCCAATTTGATCACGTCACTGAAATTAGCAACGATAGGAGGGGTCAAATAAGCTACTGATAGATTAATTTAGCTTTTCAACCTAGGTATACACTTTAGTCCCCGCGAGTCTCTTTCATGCGTCCCAATACTTGGAAAAAATCACCGCGCCCGCTCAGTGGTCCGTCACGACGTTTTGTTTTCATCAACCAAACCAAGCACGATTCCACCTAATCTAATCTCGTCATCAACCAATCGGGGTCAAATCAATCAACCCGTGTGGTTCCATCATCTCCACCTTCTTCTCGTCGAGGATCTCTATGCTATGAGACGAATTGGATGACTAAGCTCTTGCGCATTCGTGCGAAATCGGATTCGTTTTTGTCTCCATTGAGTTAGTCAATGCAGGGACCCTAAAAAAACAAATCAAGGAAAAGATTGGCCCATGGATTTCCCACCCATGATTTGTTGGGTCGGAATCAAATTTTGGCTGAAGTAAGGGATGACACAAATAATTCATGAATTTTGATCTAATATATAATATGATCTATGAATTTTTAATTTATTTTATGGAGTCCCCGGACACTTGGTACATTTAGTCTCGGAGATTACATTTAACAAATATTTAAAGTCTATGGACCACTTTGAACAAATTAAAATTTCTTGGACCATATTGAACGTTTGGCTAAAGTTCGAGGATCACTTTGAAAATTAAAAGTTTAAGGATTATATCGCACATTGAGCCAAAATACATGACCATTTGTATCATCATACCAATTTAATTTTGGGTGGCAAAGTAACAAAATATAAAAATAATAATGATTCAATAAAATCCCTAGACTTTTAGTAGTTGTTCAATTTAGTTCATGGATTATTTATATGAAAATGTTTAATGTTATTAATCCATTAATTCAAATTCATGGACAATATTGAAAATTCTCATATAATCCAAAGAAATTTAGGGACGATACTGAATATTTTCATCTAGTTTAAGGGTTAAATTGAATATTTATCAAAAGTTCAATAACTACATGAACAATTTAAAAGTTTAGAGACGACATTACATATTAAGTTAAAGTTCAAATATCATATTGAATAAATTATAAGTTCATAAATTACATTACATATTGCACATTGAGCCAAAGTACGTAGACCATTTGTGTCACTATACCAATATAATTCTGGGTGGAAAAGTAACAAAATATAAACATAATAATGATTTGATAAAGTTCCTAGACTTTTGGTAATTATTCAATATAGTTCTTATATTATTGAAAATTTTTAATCTTATCAATCCATTAATTTAAATTTAGAGTAATATTAAATATTTTCATATAATCTGAAAAAGTTTAGGACGATATTAAAGACTCTCATTTAATTTAGGGTTAAATTGAGCACATATAAAAAATTTAAGGATTATATGGAACAATTTAAAAGATCATGGATAACATTGCATGTTAAACTAAAGTTCAAAAATCATATTAAATAAATTATAAATTCACAACTTACGTTAGGCATTAATCCTAAATTTAGGAACTGTTTACATCATTTTCTTTTCTTTTCTTTTGTTTTTTATGAACTCTAGTGGCCAGTAGCTTAGATATGAAGAATGACCAAAACCCGCAAATCACTGTACTTTTGAAGAGACACGACTGCAGGTAGAATCACGCTGTTGCAAATGGAGATCAACCACAACGGAGAGCTAACGTTCGTTTCTCCATCTCCATTTTCATTTTCAGAAAATTACTATTGGACTTTATACTAAAAGAAAATTGAATTAGCATGGACCGATCCCAAGACCCTTTTGGTCATTAGGGTTCTCCTTCTTCCTTTTTTTTCCTTCTTCTTTTTCCCCTCTTTTTCAGCGCGGCCTGCTCTAAGTTTCTAAGGATCAAAAGGGAGGGAAGCAAAAGGAAAAGCAAGGAAAGGGAGGAGACACTAATGGCGGAGTCAAACGGTGGTCAAACCGCGAGACACGAGGTCTGCGCCACACGTGTGCGGCGTATGACGCAGGGATGACACCAAGCGTACGAACAAGGGAAAAAGCAGAAGAGGAGCAGAAGAAGGAGGAGGAGGAGGAGGGGTTTGATTTCGCTTCCTAAGGTCTGTTTCGCTTCGCACGAATGGGTTTCCCCCAGCACCCCCCGCCAGGCTTTGCACGTGCGGTACGGCCTGGCTCTGGAAAAAGTCGGTCCGACAGCGACCTCTTATCGCCGAGGGGGGTTCACATGGACTTTGAACTAGCTGCCACACACGTCGTACTGTCGTATCGACAAATCATTAAAGGCGTCGATCTCAATCATCGAACGCCGTCGATGATGCGAACCCGACCGAGCCCTCCGGCGGAGAAGCACCGGGCACGAAACTGCCGACACGCGTCCGCCGCGTCGGTATTCCATAATTCGAGGGTCGTTCGAATTCCTTATCGACGACGGAAATCGACGGACGTTCGGCGGGGCGAGCGCGTCGCGGTTTCCGGCAGCGCGCTGCATGTTTCGATTCTTCGGTCGCTTGCGTGGGCGGTGCCCGGCGGTGAAGTGACAGTCGATTTGCGAATCTGGCATAGTTTGTTTCGGCAAATTCAACAGGGGTTCCCCACCTGCGCTGTGACAGCGACGAGGGGAGCTGAAGGTACGCGTTGGGGAAAGGGTCGATGGCGTTTACCCAACAAAAGGGAGTTAGGGGCAATGAAAGGAAGTTCCTCTTTTGAGAAGGCCAAGGCCAAGGGATTCGTCCCACCAGTTCAGTCCTGATTTGACGGGGGAAGTCCGGCTGGTTGAGAATCTCCGGTTGAGACTCGACCAATCTCTTTCTCCCTCCCTCTCTCTCTCTCTCTAATCATGGTTGCTGGGGAAAGGATGTTACTAAATCCATGACTGAGTTTTAGACCCAAAAAAGATAAAGGAAAAAAAATCCACGACTGTGTCTCGTAACACTTGCACGCCTCTGAATTCAATCCGAAATATTAAATCGAGCAGGGAGAAACTATTTAGGGTTAGGGTTTCATTTATTTTGCGAAAAATAAACTATTCAAAAAGTATTTTTTTAGAAATAATCATCTGTATTGTTTGAAACAATAATTTTCATTGTCGATAGCAATTTATATCTAAACATTTTCATGAATAATGTAAATATGTTTCATTCATATATCTTTATAAGTAATACCGGTGATTTTTTTCAAAAAATTATTTTCCAAATTATTCATTTTCTGTTAAACAACTAGAGCCCTAGATTTTATTAGATAGTGGTCAAATAAGAATCCCTTTTCTTCCCAATTTTCGAGAACCTGGAAATTTGATGCATGTAGAATTATGGGTAAATTTGATTGTGAACTTACTTTAAAAAGATTATTTTTATGGTTCTTAGAGCTATAGGCTCCAATATTGAAGCACATTCACATGAGCCACTTGATAAAGAGGTGTTCTTATATTTTAGGCCAAAAAAATTGATAACGTGGGAAATAATTTTTTTTTAAAATATTCATTCATGTCAATTACAAAAAATGAATGAACAAATATTTATCATATACAAAAATATTTAGACATAAATTATTGTTAATAATGAAATCATTTTCTATTGACTTGATTTTTTAAGCGATATGGGCAATCATTTTTATACAATTATTTGACACATGGTCCATTTCATATATTTATTTTAAAAAAATTATGACATTTTAGATCTTTATTTGAAATTTTCCCTAATCTTTATGTTATACAACAAAATTTGAATTTTTTTACCATAAAAAGAAAACTCGGTAGGTTTCTAGGATTCAACCGATTCGGTCGATCTCCATTGGGAATCTCCGGTTCGTCATGGGTTCTCAGTCGGTAATCGACCCAGCTCAAAAATTGATTATGTTTTGGTGCGAGTGGAGATGTAGAACACGAAGATTTAGGGAAGAAGAGAGGACGAGAGAGGGGGTTCTAGGAAGAAAGTTCCGAAACGACGTCGTATTTAATCTCCTAGCTCCCAATCGCCAAGATGGGCCTTCAAGATTCGCTCGGTTCACAATCCCCACTACACCAAAACCAAAATTCGGCCCAATGAATGTGCAAAGACACCACTCAAATTCAACGACCCTACAGAAAACCTCCCTTGGCGCCAACTTCTCAGAGGACAACCACCTTTGAACGTACGGACGACGATCGTCTAATCGCCGGTGGAGTCGATGATTTATAATTGCGACGTAGGTCCTTTGTGGCTCTTTTCGTGGGAAGAAAACCCGCCGGTTGAAAGCCAATTGCAGCGTATGATGCGTCGACCCTCTTTACATACTTTCGAGCGCGGTGCATGAAGGTGGATGACGCGAGGAGGAGCGTTGGATCCTTGGGAAAATTGTGAAAATCTGGAAGATGGGCTTGTACTGGCTTGCACGTTGGATTGGGCTGTGGAGGCCCAATGGTGATTTCGTGGTCCGAGGTTGTCCTTTTATGTTTGGGTTGGTTTTAATGACCCAAAATCACTTTGCTCCAAATAGAATCAAACCAAACAGAACCTGCTCTTTTTACGTTCAATGGCCCTGTCTAACCATCCCGAGTCGTATGACTTTCCACATATACCCTCGTCATACGAAATCCAACTCTAGGTCACCAGTTCATTGACGCCGTCTGAAACAGAGCAAATTCGAGAGTTCTAAAGGAAGCATGATGGAAGGAATCGAGAGCTTTCGACTCTCACAATAGAACATGATGTAATTGAGGATGCGCGCGTACGGATTTCTTTTATAAAATGACATGGAATCACGTGGGTAATATATTACACAGTAGGTACGTAACAAATTACTCTAGAAAAGATTGTGTAGCCTTCTCTTTTTCCGACACTAGGCGCATCCATCATAATTAATTCGAATCTTTTTTGCTTAAAAATGTAATTAATGATTCATAAGAAAAAGTCTACAACAACTCAACTCTGACAAAATGGGTAACAAACTAATTTCTTAACCCGTAGCTATAAATTGGTTTAAAATGATAAAATCCAATATAATACAGGTGTTAAACAATTTGTAACTTACTTAAATGGATTCAACAACATCTCAACCTAGCACTAGCTCACTCTATGCTCTTAAAGTTTTGGTATAAATTTTTCTAAATTAAGTTAAATAAGGAAGTGCTTTACTAATGCGAATCAATTCGAATATTGAGTCGTTAGATTTGCATGAGATGGAAATTGAGCCAAAACGGACAAACTGATCAGATTGGGTCGGATGATTTTTCAACCCCACTCGGCCCACCCGTCAAATCGGTCCACCAACACAACACATCGAATTTCTGGGCATTAAAAAAAAAAATCGGCAGCCTCGCGCGCCTTCGACGGCAAAAAAAAAAAAAAACAAACAAACACTTTCCTTGACTTTTTTCTTTTAGTGAGCTCATTATTATATATTTATATAATATTAAAATTGGGATGTAGATTGCTTCCTCCACTGTGCGTGTGTATGTGTGTGCCTCCGTCCACCTTTCTCTGAAATTACGCAACGCCCACACCCACTTCTTCGTTGATTGTTCTCGTCGTTCTCATTCGCCATTACGCATAAGAATTGTACCTTCCTTGCTCCTCCTTCTTCCTTCTTTTCTTCTTCTTCTTCTTCTTCTTCTTCTTTCCTTCCTTCCTTCCTTAGATTTCAAATTCTTCACGTTACTCGCAACAACAACTCCTCCTCCGCCTCCTTCCCCCGATCGCCTCCCCACCCATTTCATCTGAATCGCCGTCGCCGCCCCTGCCGTCGCCGCCGTAGCCTTTATTTCTCGCGTTCTTCTTCTTCTTCTTCTTCTTGTGTTCTTCTCTTCCATCCCTTCCCTTCTTCCCCCTCGTCTTTTGACTCGGGTTGTTTCTGCATCTGTGGATAGTGGGTTCTTTCCGAGGTATGGGGAGGGTATTTGTGGTGACCCTCGAAGGGAAGATCTACAGTTGCTGCCACTGCAAGACCCACCTCGCGCTCGCCGACGACGTCGTCTCCAAGGTGGGATCTTCCGTCCTTTTTCCCTTTTTGGGTTTTCCCCCTCCCCCCCTTCTCGCTGATCTGCCCGATCGTTGCTCGGCTCCCCCCGTCGCCGTCGTCGTCGGCGGCGGCGTCCGAAGCGCTTTAGATAACGATGTCGCGATGTCCGTCGTTAGGACTAGATGTGATTGTAGTGAAGATCGCGGTGGGTGAGGATTCCGTCCTCAAATTGAAGTTCTTTTTATGGGCATTTTTTCATCTTAAAGGAGGAGATGAGTTAAGCTAAACTAGCGGAGAGCAACGACTGTATGGCTCTTGAAGTTGATGATCGTCGCAATGCTGAATTAAAGATCTGGTCTTAGTTTGAAGTAATGAATGGGCACTGTGCGCAGTGTGGGCTTCGAGTCTGTGTATATGGATGCTTCATCGGGAATGTCGATAAGATGATCTCCGAGCTTTATGGTATTATGCAGATGAGGTCTTTTAGTTTTAGTGGTCGACTTGATTCCGAGGATTGTTCGACAGAACGATCCTTAGCTACTTTCTAGTTGACATATCAAAATGCAAAATTGCGATGGCTGTAAGAAATGATTGTTGTTTGGTTCTCGAAAAAGGCTTTGCTTGGGGAGGTGGGAGGACCATGGATGTCATATCCTTCTGCATCAGTTGCTCATTGATGCTCTCAGCATTCACTTTTGCTAAACATTGAAAGTTTTCTCCAGTGTGCTAAGCTTCTCTTTCCACACTCATAGGTTTGGAGAAAAGATTGGCCTCTCACTCTTGCAGTTGTTCCCAGTGTCATCTTTAAGATTTGATATTTATTTGATTTTGAAGCAAGAACTGGAGTTTCCTTTCTCATGATAGAATGCGGTTGGTCTTTCTTTGCTATAAGGGGAAGCCAATCTTAGAGCGTGGTAGTTATTCCAAGACAAAATAATCATTGAACTCAGAATGTCTCAGATATTAATGAGAAATCTTACCTGCCAGTTGTTCTTTTCCACTTATGGCGTGTGAATGAGGTCGTGATGCTTAATGCTCCATCAGTTCCCTACTCATGATCCTAGATAAGTTGAGGGGTACTATCATCTGCCCTTGCAACCTCTGATTTACTTCTTTATGAAAAAATTGGTTCCTCCAGGAGCAAACAGAGGATAGCGAGTTCTAATAAATGGAGCAGTCTCTAGTTTTACTGCAACTTACATTACTAAATAGGATACTTTAGTATGTTGTCAGCTCACTCGCACGTTCTGACATCATGTTTGCTTGTGTTCTTGCACTCAGTCTTTCCACTGCAGGCATGGGAGAGCTTACCTCTTCAACAAGGTGTAAGTTTTTCTCGACTTTGGCTCCCTTTTGTATCAGTACATGTGCCAATTGGGAGGAGAAACTAAATGGATGCACATGAGAGTTATTTCTCTTACTTTTTTAAGGGAACTTATTTAGCTTGCGCCTGTTATATCAGTATAGAAAATCATGTCTTCGTTGGGGGGAAAGAGCTTTTCAGTTTGCTGGACACTTCTGAAGCATGTCACAGGATCAGGGCTCTATTTACTCTACAGCTTCGGCTTCCTTTAATGATGTTAGAATGTTCCTGAGCTGTATAAGATTGTGACTAATTGGCTTGAAGAGGCAGCCCTTTTGGCCATAACCTGCAACTGAAATTTTATGTCTGTGTTTGTTACATTTGTGAATTGAGAAATTAGGATATCTGTCTGCAGGTATTCATGAAAATGTCAAGAAGCTAGAGTGGTGAAATTGAATGATACTTTCCACTAGCATACTCAAATGATGGGTGATGAACAGTAATTGAATTCTCTCTATTGCACATTTTGTTCATTTATCAATTATTTGGCAGAGTAAATGTGTCTACTGGTGAGAGAGAAGAGAGACTGATGATGACTGGGATGCACACTGTCGCTGACATTTTCTGTGTTGGTTGTGGAGCAATTGTCGGGTGGAAATATGTAAGATTAGGATGCAGTGACTTTAAAATGATGGCTTAAACACACTAGTTTTGTTTCTCCAAGTGATTCGGTGGTTTTTACAGGAGACTGCTCACGAAAAGAGTCAGAAGTACAAGGAAGGAAAATCTGTTCTTGAGCGGTCAGTAGACATTGTGAAATTACAGATGGTCGTTTCAGTTGTGTGTTGGAAAACTTAGGGGGATTAAGGTTGTACGAATTGAAAATGTTCTGTTGTTGAGCAGGATTAAGTTGTTTGGTCCCGATGGAGGCAGTCACTGGTCCAATCATGAAGCACATATCATCGGGAGTAGCGATGCTGATGACGTTTGATTGCCCATTTGAACTCCCCAAATGTACATTCTGTAACCACCAATATTCTTGTTCAGCTAATGCGAATTTATTTTCGACTGAAGATTCCTTGTTAAGCAGCTGCTGCTACTTGCTGCCGAATGACATGATTGGAAAACAAACATTTGATTGTTTCATTCTGATCTATATTGAATATTCAATCTTCTCCCGCACCTAGTGTTTTTCCTTTATAAGACTGGTACAAGTTCTTGCTGCTGGTCATTTGTGTGGTTGAACGAGTGATAATTGATCAGAGACATCACAGAATAGCAATCTTAGAGCCATACAGCGGCCTGGTCACGAGCTGGAGACAGACCGAGGACAGGAGAATCGATTCAATCCCTGTGAACTCCCTTTATTCTGTTCGTGACTTCTCAAAGGATAATCGAAGTTACAACATCGGGTGAACAAATTCTTTTTCTCCCTATTCAGAAGAAATCATCTACCGACTGTTGACGGGATAAAAGTGGACCGTGTTTCCATTCGACATCACTCAATTGCATTGGCCAAGCTCTTGAACTGCTTATATTTCCATATCAAGAACGCAAGCTTTCCACGAGTCTGTTGGGACTGATGGATCCGCATTGCCTAAGTTTGGTGCACATCACTCGTTTTGATATCACTAACCCTGCAACTCAAAATGTCTTCGATAATACTCTCTTTGAGGTCCTTCAATCTCATCGTGGGAGCTACGCGAGGCGTCGAATGCGACATGAGACTAGAAACTCAAGACACATTAACTTCGAATGTGACCATCCAAAGGCATCTCATTTTCATGCTTTCTGGCGGAGTTAGTGAATTCGGGGTGGTGGCCATTTGCCATCCACTTCAATTATCTCCTCGCTTTTGTCAAACCCAACTGGTTCTGGAGATGATTTAAAGTATCGAAATACAAAATCTCAATAATTTGATTTGATTGCTTTGTCAAACCCAACTAATCATCATGCCCGGGATGATAGGAAGACAGACTCTCCCTCGTCTCTTTCCTTCTGCAGAAAACGACACGATTTCATCCTCCAATATACGCGACGATGGCGAGTGATTTGCGGATCCCTGAGAATTCTCTGTAGCTTTTGCAGAAAACGACACGATCTCATCATCCACCCAGCTGGGCATGCCCAACTGAACGTCCTGCTCTAAAGTTTTGCTTTGAAATTGAAACCGGTATAGGTCAGACCAAACTAAATAAACATGATCAAATTCTTTGAAGGAATGAGCGCGAGAATCGATGAACTCGAGCGAGTGGAACCACATTACTATCGAAAGCCGCCTGCCTGCTGCCGATGGATCATAACCTGATGATCCAAGCCGCGACTCTCTGTCGTCATGGATCCCTCCTAGAGGGGTTGGAACCTGTACTAAACAAGACAATAGCTCAAATCTTTAAAACTCAAAATTTTGGAGAATGACCATTCAAAGTTAAGGTACCTTCCATGGCTGACTGGGTTACATACTTATACTATATGCATCTTTTACTTAGATTATTCATAGTTTCATATGATTTTTTTTATTATTTGTTTGAACTGCTGTCTCAGAAATTGAACCAAAAAAAGGAACAACAAAATAAAATTGGTTCTTGGATAGACTCTAGAACCAAACCGGAAATATAGGGTAGGTTCCAAAACCAATTTTAGGTAAGGGAAGATTCTAGGGTCCAAAAATCGAAAATCGGTTATAACAGAGTAGTTTCTAAATTTATAACATGGTAGGTTTAAACTCTAGAACTTACCCAAAACCTGATAACCCCTAATTATCTTTTACATATATATTGATAAATGCTACTATTTATTGATAAATGCTTAGACTTGTAATCTAATTTATCTTTCAATACATTTCAATTTTAAACATTGAGTCGTATCTATCTAAATTTTATAGAAAAAAATGAAAAGCAATAATCTTGACATATTTTTCTTTCTGTATATTTGTGTACAATTTCTTTATGTTGTCTCAATGATTTCTTTCCATTAATAAATGAATCAAATATCTTGTGATAAAACAGTTTTTCAAAATCTTTTAAATGTTAATTTTTTTCCATATATGCAAGTCATTTGCATTTCTATTAATATTGTTACAATTTCAACCTTCTTAGCACGAAAATTATTTTATAAGAAAAATTTCAAAAACCCTTCTCTACTTTTCATTCCCACGTAAATTTGCATTCTGAGTTTGAAAACTCGGCATCCCTCTCTATGGGTCTCTCTCCTTGGCCATGGCAGAGTGCGCCCTCAGATTTGGGTCAAACTCAATCTCATTCTAGCTTGAAGGGAGCAGAGCTTGGCAAATCTATCCAATCAGTTCATCTCGGAACTATGTTGATCTTGACAAATCTGAGTTGAGCTCGACATCAGCAGAACTCGATAGATTTGAGTCGAGCTCAATGCCGGCAGAGGTTGCTGAGGCACAGCTCAACCGGGGCTGCAGGCAGCAGCTGCAGCATAATGGGCGTTTACAGCACCAAGAGCAAAGGGGCCGGTGGATTACGATTTTGAGCAAGTGAGTTTTCATTGTGGGTGGATTTGGAATGGGGAGGGGTGAAATTGAAATGAAAATAACAATTTGTAAATAGGACCTAATGTTAGACGAAACCTGAGATGCTAATTGTAAATTTGGAAAGCTCAAGATGCAAATGGCCCTCAGGTTGGAATGTGAGGATGCTTACGATATTTTCTCTTATTCTATGAAGAAAACAATGCGAAAACACATGCACAACAGAGAGAGAGAGCCATTGCAATGATGGAAAAATCTAAGAAATATGCACAGGCAATGCCTTTTTACGGGTCTATCTATGATGCAACAAACCCGATGCGTGAAAATAATGCTGCGCAGGGGCAAGGTTCATCTGAAATTTCGTCCACCAACTCTAACAAGTTCAATGGAAGAACATCGTAAGGCATACCAGCACGCACTCACATTTTACATCAATCAAGACTAAGGGAAGCATTGACAATTGATCACGCGATGGAACTGTCAGCTTCCTAATAGTCCTGAAAAGATGACAATATTCAGGCAGCAAATGACCGACTGCTTAACATCATCTGTCCAATCTGGTAACACTTGATGAGTTCTTCCTCAAAAAAATAGATCACCCAAGTGAATAGACCATTCGCTCAGACAACTCTCCACCGACCACCCTCACGTACCTCTGCACTTGGGCTTCCAGGCATCTTTCCTTAACAGGATTAAAGGCCCCTCGCAGATCCTTCATAGAAGAAATAGACCATTGAGTCATTTGGTGTATCAAGTGTATATACAGGCAAATCACAAGATGGATCTCTGTTCGAGACACCAAGTAGATTATGTAATTATGTGAGTTCCATCATTTAAAGAAAACACAAGTCAAGTCTATTTCTGTGACGGGTAAAATCAACTAAATAACTGGTGGCTTGAATTAAAGAAAAGCAGGGCACTGGCTGAAGAACTGTCCAGACAATGGCCCATTGGTTTCTCCTCTCACCAAAAAGCCAGTGGAACCTCAGAATGACATTCAACAATGAAACGTCAAATAACAGACACAAAAGGAGCTTCCCAACCAATAAAAGAGGAGATTCAGAGTTGCCAGTCAGTGAACTATTCATACCTTGTATCTCAGGCGAGACTCCTGTAACCCTATCAGAGTATTTCCAATTTCACTATCCTCTGTTTCAGAGAGTTCCACATCAGAGCTTTCACTTTCTGATTCAACATCAGAATCTTCCTCTTCAAGGTAAAACATTTCTTCATCTCCAACTAAAAGATCATTCGAGTCCTTATGCTCACTTTCCTCATGCTGATGTTCACTGATATGATCAGAAGCTGGAGGCAGCAATGGCTTTTCATCTTGGTCTTTATAATCTGACAGGATAACATACTTACTTCTATCAAGCAGAGGCTTTGCAACGTCGAAGGGAACCCACCTGAGATATGTATTAACTAGCTTGCACATTAACTTTGATAATATGAAGAGGTACTTATTGCACATGTAAAAGAATAACATAGCTCACATGGTGACTGTTAAGTTTGAAGTAGTTGAACTAGGAGGGATGATGAATTTGAAAGTTCACTTTTTCTCACATTTGGAACCCTCAAAAAATGAAGTTTCAGGCAAAGAAAAAAGAAAGTGCAAGAGGGACGTACTGGTAACGGAGGGGACATAGAAGCTCAGATGGCCAATACGCTGCTTTATATCTCATCTTGCTGCATGAATGAATGTAATAGCCAAGGTAATAATACTGAAGACTGGGGCAGTGAAATTGATTCTCCTTCACACAATTTATTTCTTGCAAAGCCGAATATTTCCCCAAAGATAAAAAGGCAAAGTCAGGGTCCCAAAATAAATATTTACTTGACAAGCATTTAGGAAGGATATCCACCACACCAACTGCAACTAATCGGCCATCGATAACATATGACTGATGGAAAGACCCAAAACCACAGGGAGGAACTGAACCATCACCAGTGGAGGGAACAAAAACCAATGGTGTGTCAACCAAAAATCTCTTGTATGAACTCTCTGTAACATGGGCTGGATTGTCATTGTGCACTTTCAACTGATATCGTCTGTACAGCTCAAATTCTTCAGGCTCAAAAGTGGATCTTTTCAGAAGAATCTCAAGCTTCCGCCTTTGTCCTGTACAACAGTTACAGCACCTCACCATACATCTTCTCTTGTTTCCACTTCTTGTTAAAGATTCTTTAGAGAGAGATTTTTCTTGGCCAGACTTTTCTGCTGAAGTGTGATCTACAACAGAATAAAAGTTCAGATGTCCGTGACATGCATGGATCAAGAGGCCAGATGTTTCACCCATCTGAGACAATGACTGTGCCAACTTTTCTCCAATAGTTTGAGGTGGCAACTCAGAAGGCAGCTGGTCTTCTGCCGAGTTTCCAGAGAATTCTGACTGTTTTTCATCCTTTTTTCCTGACCGTGCACGCCTTAAAGTGGCAGCCAATTGGAAAGCAATGTTACTGGTATACAAGAGATTTTCTAATCCTTTGACCAGCTTCTTCTTCTTCTTGGTGGGGGAGACTCCTTTGACAGAAGCTTTAGGTAATTGAAGATTGGCAGGAAATCTCTCACTTTCAATGCATGTATGCACAGCCTTATCAATTGCATCAGACAAGTACTGCATAAATTGTTCTGGCTCATTCTTATCCTCCTCCTTGTCCACAGAAGGTTCAACTGTTGCCAAGCTTGACCTTCCATGACATTCACATTCACATGCCACTTTAGGCATACTTAAATCCTCCAGGAGCTCATACTTGGCTTTGGTGTCCAGTGTACCATCCAAAAACCTAGAAACTAACCACCATGGTGAGAATTTCTAGTACATTATATCCAGAGTATACAGCTTTGCTAAATCCTCACCTCAGAGGTATGATTTGGTTGAAATGCATAAGAAGCCGAACAGCTTTATCAACCATTGCACTTGTTAAGTTTAACTTCATGGTGTAAAAAAGTCCGAGAAATTTCTCAAAGAGTGAAGAAAGCAAAGCTCTTTCACTTTGAGAAATCTCCCAGGTTGGAAATCTTAGTGACGTCAACTAAAATTTCACTCATGGAGCTATCCATTGAAATACCATTTCAATGGCTACTAGCCTTAGAGTGGGCAAATAGTATATTTGACGACCAATGCTTTAATCAATCAACAAAGAATGGACTCCAAACCTGAATGCTGTCTTGAAAACAGGGTAGTGGTTGATTTTGCAAAACGCAATGTCAATAGAACGATCAAAAATCAAATGCGAAGATGCAACGATCCAATGAATAGAATCCTTGATGTAGAGAGGTTATTAAAGTAATACCTTTCCATACGTTTGCGTACTCGATTTTGTTCCTTGGAAGGAGAAAAGTCTGCTGCTCTTAAGCGGATAGTATAAGAAGGGCAACATGTACTACTCATATCTGGCTTGTAAAGGAAAGAGCCAGATCTTCTCCATCCTCGATCAAGGAGATCTACAGGATGCATATCAGAGTATGAATTGCCATTCAAAAGAAAAATGCCCAATCATTGAATGTACGATAAAATCTATCCGATCCATTATTGCCACAGTAGGAAAACTAGCAGAGAAATCCATCAGGTGCATTTGAAAGAAGAATAAAAGGAAAAGGGAAGACACAGGGACGGAAATGACTCAAGTCAGAACTTCAGCATTTACCGTAGCTCCCACATGGTTTCTCTGTGCTACTACGCACATACAGAAGCATACGCGCATGCCTTAACTGCTGACAGAACAAGTACGGAAAAATTTTCCTTATACGGATCAAGCATTCGAAAATTTCTCTAGTTCTTTCAAGCGGACATATGCACATTATGAGTCTACAGCTGTGGAGAGTTGATTGGGTAACAGCTCATGGACGAGCTCAAGCTGTCAAGATTCTCAAAAGAGGAAATCGCACCAACCTTGATAGTCATCCACGGTTAGGCTCTGCATCCACAAGCCTGCAATCCAAGTCGAAGAGACATTAACAATAAAAAATCCGAAAAGGGGAAAAATCGTCAGCGCAGGCCGACACGCACTCCCACACGCAAAATGAAGCAGCAGATTGGAGCTAAAAACTAACGCGATCAGTAATTCCAGCAATCGCAAGAACCTCACAACCGATGACAAAGCCGGAAAAAGCAAACCCGAAGCACAGGATTTCCGGTCCCAGCCAATCCCGAAATCCCGAAACACCGCAGCTCGGGCAAAACCGTACTCACAACACCGGGGAACACAAGAAACGAAGAAGAAACAGTACGTACCGTGAGAGAGGCTGGACGGCTTGGGAGATCTGCAGTACCCGCAGGGGCTTCTCCGGCGGCCACAGTCCATGAGCACCACCGACTCCCCCCTTCCGCCGCCGCCGCTGCTGCTCGCCTCGTTCCGATAATTGCCCGCCATCTCCGATCGAAGCACCTTCCCTTCAACTATTCATCACCCAAACCAGAGGCAGAGAGAGAGAGAGAGAGAGAGAGAGAGGAAATCGCCAACGTCTCCTACTTGTACAAGCTTCGAATATATCGGGTGAAGATGACAGACGACCGGGACCAGCTGCGGTCCGTTTCGAGAATGATAAGATTTGATGCCGTGGGCTCTTCTTCAAGCTCAGGACTCTCCCCGAGTTGCCGTACCAGATCCGGTTTTCCTTCCCCCAAAACCACCCCTCCCCCCACCCCCGGGCAAAAAAAAAAAAACAAAAAAAAGAGAGAAAGTGTTATCTCCATTTCATTCTTTGCTTTCTGGTCACGTAGTCTTAGAATAATTACCGGACGAGCCCAAAATTTCCACCTTCCCATAGGGAAGGGCCCATAGAAAAGCGGCAATTTGCGTTTTTTCACCCCTCAGGAGTCTCTTCCCCTAAATATGGTTCGATCGGGGGGTCATGTGCTAAAATAGCTCAAACTTCAATTACGACGTACAAGTCCATTTCCCATTAAGAAAGTACGGGTTAGTGTTGGGTCTCGATAGTCCACAGTCGATACAAGGGAAAGGGAAGTGCATGAGGAAAAAAATATACATATTGAGAAATTGAAAAGCAAGGGGGACCGACGTCCAAGGAATTGCTCTTGCTGGTGGAGGTGGAGCTGGAAAGCCTGTGACCGAACGATGCATTGTACGGATTACGTATCATATCCATACCCTCCACCAATCAAGGCACGGGTGACGTATTTCGTTCATATACCTAACCGTGATCGCTGTATTTGAAGTCTTATCGCTACCCCCAAAATTAAGTTAGAGCCCTATACCCACTAACCAACAAAAAGTCTGAGAAAGGCGTCGTGGCAGGGATTTCAATAGCCGCCTTTGACAGATGATGGGTGATGACGATGGAAACCGACTCCAACTCAACCCCCACCCAAGAAACAACATTCTCCTACGGACGATGAATAGTTAAGAATGTGTTTAGTAACATCTCCATTTACATAATAATTTCTTTTTAAAAATAATTTTTTTATTTTTATTCTCTAAAATAATTTCTTAATAGAAAGCACATATGATAATTATACAAAACTTCTATTCTCAAAATATAAAAAATAAAAAACAAATTTGGTACAATTCACAATTTTTTGATGACCTAAATTTTTTAATAATTTTTTCAGATTTTTCTTTTTCTTTTTTCCTTTCTTATTCTTCTAGCAGTGACCAATAGCAATGACTAGTTAAAAGAGAAAGAAGAAGAAAAGAAGAAAAAAAAACTTATTTAAAAATTATTCTCGAGAACAAAAATACATTTTTTCTACTTCGTGTTTTTGTTCCAAATCTATTCTTTGAAATAATTGCATATTCCGAAAAATAAAACCATTAACTAGAAGAGCTTTATATTCTGAAGAATAAAAATATTAGTTAAAATTATTAAATAAGTTTCTATTCTTAAAAAAATTGAAGCGTTAACTAACACGTCATAAATAATCAATTCCGGCCCTTTTCATATTGACTCGGAGAATTCTGCAGGGCCTAGAAAGCACCAGACAGACCAGATGGCCTTCGATACTTAATATGATTACGATCCATGGCATTTACACACCCATGAATCTAGACGTGATGTGAAGAGATGACAAGACTATCACCTCGAACGTCAATTGCATATAGGCTAGCATGGTATTAGCTGGTCCTGTGCCATCGGCAACACTTGACCCCATGTGCGTTCCAAAAAGAGATGAACTCTATGAGTCATGACATTCCAGAGGATGTATTTTCACTATTAAGCTATCAAACGAGAACGAGAATACCAAATTTATAGTCCTATTCAAGCAGCGACAACAGCTTCAGGGGCCACCGCCGAAGCAGTTGCCACCTTTTCGGGAGCATCAGCCACCACGGCACCACTGACTTTAGCATCATCTGTGTTGGGTGCTGATGGTGGACAAAGCTTCAGGTGGGACGGAGCACTGTGCTTCAACTTCAAGAGAATCCGTCGCATTCTTGAGAGTTCGGTTGGTTTTCCAGGCTTAGGGCCTCGGACAATTTTACTTTGTAATAGAAAGAACCATGATAACATCCCTACCAGACTGCCAAAGGTAACCACATGAAAGCAATGGCCCTATGCAACTGTCAGTGCTATATTTTTGTGTGTTATTTCACCCTGTACTAGATTAAACAATAGATAACATATCCTTGATATATCATAACGAGCATAACCTATGACATTAACCAGTTTAACCTCAGACTAGTTAAGTTCAACCACATTCAGTTTTGTCCCCATTCTATACAACTAATAATGCTATGAATGGCTGTGTTATTTCAACCAGTCACAATAGATCAAGTCCTACATGTATTGTAATGAGTATAACATTGACATTAGTCAGATTTCCGACTATTTGAGGTCAAAGACATTCTGATTTTCCCCATCCTGCATGATAGCCAAGGGTCCAAGGGAATAACTGAGATCCCAATCACTTTCATATATTATGAACACGCGCTATTAATCTACTTTGATTTGGTCCTAAAATCTACTCCGCATAATCGCCCAGTGTATTTATAGCACTAGCAATGATTCCCCAGATACACCGTGCCCTTCATCCTTTTTCACCGACTCAACAAGTTCAATGGAAGAACATCGTAAGGCATACCAGCACGCACTCACATTTTACATCAATCAAGACTAAGGGAAGCATTGACAATTGATCATGCAATGGAACTGTCAGAGCTTCCTAATAGTCCTGAAAAGATGACAATATTCAGGCAGAAAATGAGCGACCACTTAACATCATCTGTCCAATCTGGTAACACTTGATGAGTTCTTCCTCAAAAAAAATAGATCACCAAGTGAATAGACCATTCGCTCAGACAACTCCCGACCGACCACCCTCACATACCTCTGCACTCGGGCTTCCACGTATCTTTGCGTAGCAGGATCAAAGGCCCCTCGCAGATCCTTCATAGAAGAAATGGACCAGTGAGTCATTTGGTGTATCAAGTGTATATACAGGCAAATGACAAGATGGATCTCTGTTCAAGACAACAAGTAGATTATGTAATTATGTGAGTTCCATCATTTAAAGAAAACACTAAGTCTTATTCTGTGACAGGGTAAAATCAACTAAATAACTGGTGGCATGAATTAAAGAAAAGCAGGGCACTGGCTGAAGAACTATCCAGACAATGGCCCATTGGCTTCTCCTCTCACCAAAAAGCCAGTGGAACCTCAGAATGACATTCAACAGTGAAACGTCAAATAACAGATGCAAAAGGAGCTTCCCAACCAATAAAAGAGGAGATTCAGAGTTGCCAGTCAATGAACTATTCATACCTTGTATCTCAGGCGAGACTCCTGTAACCCTATCAGAGTATTTCCAATTTCACTATCCTCTGTTTCAGAGAGTTCCACATCAGAGCTTTCACTTTCTGATTCAACATCAGAGCTTTCACTTTCTGATTCAACATCAGAATCTTCCTCTTCAAGGTAAAACATTTCTTCATCTCCAACTAAAAGATCATTTGAGTCCTTATGCTCACTTTCCTCATGCTGATGTTCACTGATATGATTGGAAGCTGGAGGCAGCAATGGCTTTTCATCTTGGTCTTTATAATCTGACAGGACAACATACTTACTTCTATCGAGCTGAGGCTTTGCAACGTCGAAGGGAACCCACCTGAGATATGCATTAACTAGCTTGCACATTAACTTTGATAATATGTAGAGGTACTTATTGCACATGTAAAAGAATAACATGGCTCACATGGTGACTATTAAGTTTGAAGTAGTTGAATTAGGAGGGATGATGAACTTGAAAGTTCACTTCCTCACATTTGGAAGACCCTCAAAAAATGAAGTTTCTTGCAAAGAAAAAAGAAAGGGCAAGAGGGACGTACTGGTAACGGCGGGGACATAGAAGCTCAGATGGCCAATATGCTGTTTTATATCTCATCTTGCTGCATGAATGAACATAATAGCCAATGTAATAATACTGAAGACTGGGGCAGTGAACTTGATTCTCCTTCACACAATTTATTTCTTGCAAAGCCGAATATTTCCCCAAAGATAAAAAGGCAAAGTCAGGGTCCCAAAATAAATATTTACTTGACAAGCATTTAGGAAGGATATCCACCACACCAACTGCAACTAATCGGCCATCGATAACATATGACTGATGGAAAGACCCAAAACCGCAGGGAGGAACTGAACCATCACCAGTGGAGGGAACAAAAACCAATGGTGTGTCAACCAAAAATTCCCTGTATGAACTCTCTGTAACATGGTCTGGATTGTCATTGTGCACTTTCAACTGATATCGTCTGTACAGCTCATATTCTTCAGGCTCAAACGTGGATCTTTTCAGAAGAATCTCAAGCTTCCGCCTTTTTTTTGTACAACAGTTACAGGGCCTCACCATACATCTTCTCTTGTTTCCACTTCTCGGTAAAGATTCTTTAGAGAGAGATTTTTCTTGGCCAGACTTTTCTGCTGAAGTGTGCTCTGCAACAGAATAAAAGTTCAGATGTCCGTTGCATGCATGGATCAAGAGGCCAGATGTTTCACCCATCTGAGACAATGACTGCACCAACTTTTCTCCAATAGTTTGAGGTGGCAACTCAGAAGGCAGCTGGTCTTCTGCCAAGTTTCCAGAGAACTCTGATTGTTTTTCATCCTTTTTTTCTGACCGTGCACGCCTTAAAGCGGCAGCCAATTGGAAAGCAATGTTACTGGTATACAAGAGATTTTCTAATCCTTTGACCGGCTTCTTCTTCTTCTTGGTGGGGGAGACTCCTTTGACAGAAGCTTTAGGTAATTGAAGATTGGCAGGAAATCTCTCACTTTCAATGCATGTATGCACAGCCTTATCAATTGCATCAGACAAGTAATGCATAAATTGTTCTGGCTCATTCTTATCCTCCTCCTTGTCCACAGAAGGTTCAACTGTTGCCAAGCTAGACCTTCCATGACATTCACATTCACATGCCACTTTAGAAGTACTTAAATCCTCCAGGAGCTCATGCTTGGCTTTGGTGTCCAGTGTACCATTCAAAAACCTAGTAATCACCATGGTGAGAATTTCTAGTACATTATATCCAGAGTATACAGCTTTGCTAAATCCTCACCTCAGAGGTATAATTTGGTTGAAATGCATAAGAAGCTTAACAGCTTTAGCAACCATTGCACTTGTTAAGTTTAACTTCATGGAGAAAAAAAGTCCGAGAAATTTCTCAAGGAGTGAAGAAAGCAAAGCTCTTTCACTTTGAGAAATCTCCCAGGTTGGAAATCTTAGCGACGTCAAACTAAAATTTCACTCACGGAGCTATCCATTGAAATACCATTTCAATGGCTACTAGCCTTAGAGTGAGCAAATGGTATTTTTGAAAACCAATGCTTTAATCAACCAACAAAGAATGGACTCCAAACCTGAATGCTGTCTTGAAAACAGGGTGGTGGTTGATTTAGCAAAATGCAATGACAATAGAACGATAAAAAATCACATGCGAAGATGCAACGATCCAATGAATAGAATCCTTAATGCAGAGAGGTTATTAAAGTAATACCTTTCCATACGTTTGCTTACTTGATTTTGCTCCTTGGAAGGGGAAAAGTCTGCTGCTCTTAAGCGGATAGTATAAGAAGGGCAACATGTCCTACTCATATCTGGCTTGTAAAGGAAAGAGCCATCTCTTATCCATCCTTGATCAAGGAGATCTACAGGATGCGTATCAGAGTATGAAATTGCCATTCAAAAGAAAAATGCACAATCATTGAATGTACTATAAAATCTATCCGACCCATTATTGCCACAATAAGAAAACTAGCAGAGAAATCCATCAGGTGCATTTGAAAGAAGAATGAAAGGAAAAGGGAAGATACAGGGACGCAAATGACTCAAGTCGGAACTTCAGCATTTACCGTAGCTCCCACATGGTTTCTCTGTGCTCGTGCAGTTAACTACGCACATACAGAAGCATACACGCATGTCTTAACAGCTGACAGAACGAGTACAGAATTTTTTTATTATACGGATCAAACATTCGAAAATTTCTCTAGTTCTTTCAAACGGACATATGCACATTATGAATCTACAGCTGTGAAGCGTTGACTGGTAACAGCGCATGGCCAAGCTCAAGCTGCCAAGACTCTCAAAAGAGGAAATCGCACCAACCTTGATAGTCATCCACCGTTAGGCTCTGCATCCCCAAGCCTGCAATCCAAGTCGAAGAGACATCAACAAGAGAAAATCCGAAAAGGGGAAATATCGTTAGCGCAAGCGGACACGCGCGCGCACACAATGAAGCAGCAGATTGGAACTAAAGACTAACGCGATCAGTAATTCCAGCAATCGCAAGAACCTCACAACCGATGACAAAGCCGGAAAAAGCAAACCCGAAGCATTGCATTTCCGGTCCCAGCCAATCCCAAAATCCCGAAACCCCGCAGCTCAGGCAACCGTACTCACAACACAGGGGAACACGAGAAACGAAGAAGAAACAGTACGTACCGTGAGAGAGGCTGGACAGATTGGGAGATCTGCAGTAGTCGCAGGAGCTTCTCCAGCGGCCATAGTCCTTGAGCACCACCGACTCCCCCCTTCCGCCGCCGCCGCTACTGCTCGCCTCGTTCCGATAATTGCTCGCCATCTCCGATCGAAGCACCTTTCCTTCAACTTTTCATCACCCAAACCAGAGGCAGAGAGAGAGAGGAAATCGCCAACGTCTCCTACTTGTACAAGCTTCGAATATATCGGGTGAAGATGACAGACGACCGGGACCAGCTGCGGTCCGTTTCGAGAATGATAAGATTTGATCCCGTGGGCTCAGGACTCTCCGCGAGTTGCCGTACCCGATCCGGTTTTTTTTCCCCCCAGGGCAAAAAAAAAGAAAAAAAGAGAGAGAAAGTGTTATCTCCATTTCATTCTTTGCTTTCTGGTCACGTATTCTTAGAATAATTACCGGAGGAGCCCAAAATTTCCACCTTCCTATAAGGAAGGGCCCATGGAAAGGGAGCGGCAATTTGCGTTTTTCACCCCCCAAGGAGTCTCTTCCTCTAATATGTTTCGATCGGGGTCCTGTGCTAAAATAGCTCAAACTTCAATTACGACGTACAAGTCCATTTCCCATTAAGAAAGTACGGTTGGTGTTGAGTGTCGATAGTCCACAGTACAGTGGATACAATACAAGGGAAAGGGGAAGTGCATGAGGAAAGAAGATACATATTGAGAAATTGAAAAGCATGGGGGACCGACGTCCAAGGAATCGCTGGTGCAGGTGGAGCTGGAGCTGGAAAGCCTGCGAGACGGAACGATGCATTGTGCGGATTATGTATCGTATCCATGCCCTCCACCAATCAAGGCACAGGTGACGTATTTTGTTCATATCCCTAACCGTGATCGCCACATTTGAAGTCTTATCTCTACCCCCGAAATTAAGTTAAAGCCCTATACCCACTAACCAACAAAAAGTCTTATAAAGATGTCGTGGCGGGGATTTCAATAGCTGCCTTTGATAGATGATAGATGATGACGATGGACACCGACTCCACTCAGCCCCACCCAAGAAACAACATTCTCCTTCGGACAACTAATAATTAAAAATGTGTTTGGTATGGTAACATTTCTATTTACATAAATAATTTTTTTTTATTTCCTATAACATTTTTTTAGTAAAAAACATATATGATAACTATACAAAATTTTTACTCTCGAAATATAAATAAAAAAAATGAATTTGATATGATTCATAATTTTTTTATGATATAAAATTTCTTTTAATTTTTTTAATAATTTTTCAAGATTTTCTTTTCTTCTTCTTTTAGCAATAGCCAGCGGCTGACCAGGCAACTAATGGCAGTGATTAATTAGAAGAGGAAGAAGAAAAAAAGAAAAATTAAAATAACTTATTTCACAAATTATTTTCAAAAATAAAAAGTTATTTGCTCTACTTTATGTTTCTGTGCTCAATCTATTCATCGAAACAATTTTATATTCCGGAGAGTAAAGACATTAACTGAAATAACTTTATATTCCGAAAAATAAAAAATGCTAGCTAAAGCTACTAAATAGATTTTTCTATTTTTCTATTTTCAAAAAAAAAATAGAAAAATCGAAGCGTTGAGTAACACGTCCTAAATAATCAATCCCGGCCCTTTTCATATTGACTTGGAGAATCCTGCAGGCCCTAGAAAGCACCGGACAGACCAGATGGCCTTCGATACTTAATATGATTACGATCAATCCCATCCGCACACCCATGAATCTAGACGTGGCGTAAAGAGATGACAAGATGATCACCTCGAACGTCAATTGCATAATAGAGAGCATAGTATTAGCATCTAGGAAGAACCTGTCAGAACAAGTTGTACCCCGCTAGTCCTGTGCCATGGGACACACTTGACCCCATGTGTGTTCCAAAAGAGAGGAACTCTATGAGTCATGACATTCCAGAGGATGTATTTTCACTATTAAGCTATCAAACAAGAACGAGAATACCAAATTTATAGTCCTATTCAAGCAGCGACAACAGCTTCAGGAGCCACCGCCGAAGCAGTTGCCGCCTTTTCAGGAGCATCAGCCACCACGGCACCACTGACTTTGGTGTCATCTGTGTTGGGTGCTGATGGTGGACAAAGCTTCAGGTGGGACGGAGCACTGTGCTTCAACTTCAAGAGAATCTGTCGCATCCTTGAGAGTTCGGTTGGTTTTCCTGGCTTAGGGCCTCGGACAACAACAACGGAGGGCTTCTTCTCTTGATCCTTCTTTCCTCTCTTTTCTATGGTGGGAACTTCATTAGGGATGAGCTCTGCAATCGACTTCCAATAGTTCTTGTCAGCCTCAGTGTGGAACTTCTCTAGGCTGGCCACAAACAGCTGAACCACCCAGGACATGGAATCAGAAAAGGCCAATAACATTTCGGTTTTACTTCGCAATAAAAAGAACCATGATAACATCCTCTACCAGACTGCCAATGGTGACCACATGAAAGCAATGGCCCTATGCAACTGTCAGTGCTATATTTTTTTGTGTTATTTCACCCTGTACTAGATAAAACAATAGATAACATGTCCTTGATATATCACGACAAGTATAACCTATGACATTAAACAGTTTAACTTCAGACTAGTTGAGTTCAACCACATTCAGTTTTTTCCCCATTCTACGCAACTAATAATGCTATGAATGGTTGTGGTATTTCACCCAGTCACAATAGATCAAGTCCTAGATGTATTGTAATGAGTATAACATTGACATTAGTCAGATTTCCAACCATTTGAGGTCAAAGACATTCTCATTTTCCCCATCCTGCATGATAGCCAAGGGTCCAAGGGAATAACAGAGATCCTAATCACTTTCATATATTATGAACGAGCACTATTAATCCACTTTGATTTGGTCCTAAAATCTACTCCACATAATCGCCCAGTGTATTTATAGCACTAGCAATGATTCCCCAGATACACTGTGCCCTTCATCCTTCTCCACCAACTACAACACATTCATTTACCTCATCATATCGAATAATGTCCGGATGGTGTGCACTACCATAAAAAGTATGAGGCTTAAGTGCAGTTCAAACAAATGATATACCATTGGCGCTCTCCTCCTTAGCAAAACTATTATTAGATTGCAGTGGACATTTGGTACTTAGAATTGATTCTAAAGGGTACTTTAGCTCGATTGACTCTAATTTGCTAGCATAGGAGCTACTAATGCATTCATACCCCAGACATTAATAGAAAGATGATGCATTGGAACTTTATTTTCAACTCTGAGTCAGCATTATCCAGTTCTTCACAATGATTCCAAATGATCAACTTTAAATCGATTGATTAACAGTTGCAAATTTAAAAACCAAATACCATGGCTTGAATATTCCAGTAATGGTCTTCAGCACAACTTCTATGAAATTAAAAGATTTCAATATAATGCACTGATGTGATAAAACGGAATCATATATAGACTCCCTTGGCAAAATTGTTACAGAAACAATCACAAAAGAATAGAATAAAATTCAAGTATTAACAAAAGATAAAGAACATGAATTAAGTTTGCGATCGTCATTTCGAAGGGCTCACCTTCTCCTTTTCCCTGTTGGTTGTCTTGTTGTTCTCACAGGTTATCACCCTTTTCCTGTAAAACTCAATTTTATACTCATCTGCTTCATCAATTATTTGGTTCAACAGCTCTTTCTCCATCTTCTCCCTCTCTTCCAATCGAATTGCATTTTGTCTTTGCATCGCAACAAATTTTAAATGACAACAGTCTTATAATATATCATGTCAAAAAAAGAAGAAGTACATACTACTCAACAAAAGCAGGAAATTTGCTTTGATCAAAATAAAGGTTAATAGTCGTCAGCACTTAAGGGATTTACAAGTAAAGCAAGAGCTTATATCCTTTCTTTAGTAAAGTCCATGCACAGAATTAGACCATGGGTAATTAAATTCGCACCCTTCATTAGGTAGTATTACATTGGAACTCTTGGATTTCTAATATTCACTATTATGCTTAAAAAACTTTGCAGCTATGCAATAATCTTACTTTCACAGCTATTAAAGCAATCTGCTCATTGTTTCATGGTGGTTTGGTCCTTCAATCAATACACAGTCATTGGCTTTGATTTCAATGTTCCCCCTCCCTCTCCTCTTGAGGGCTTCCACAATCGCCCAAGTTGGTCAACATTAGATCAAACAAGAATAAATTTCATTCACCATGCCATTTTTAAGTTATTGTGTGTTAAGGCTTTTTCCATAGGAGTTACAATAAAATGCATGTGATCTCACGGCAACAAAAGATAAACTAGTTTTATATTGGGGTAAACAAAATCACTCTTGAAAATCTCGATAAGATCACATGGACTCAGTTGTGAAGGTCATGAAAATTCATAAGCAGATAGGAATTTGAGATTTTGTAAGCCCGGGGAAAATCAGACAAAGTTAACTAGGTATTCGGGAAGTGAGAAACTTTGAGGCTGCTGCTAGTGTTTAGGTGGATAAAAGTGCTGAGAGTTTTTATCTTCCTAATTGTTCCAAGTCCCTTCCAATCCCTGACTTGCGAATTCAATCTCTGAGGCATTGCAGAAGATCGTAACTTTTTCCCACTCAAAATTGGCTCCAACTACGAGGTCGTCTAAAGTGATCCTACGATGCTCTAAGAGCCAAAAGAATCCCATCTGTTCACTCAAAAGTGTGGCCTTTTTCTTGTAGAATTCAATTTCGTCTGACTTGACTCAGCAGTTAGAGCATCCCTTTCATAGCGCGAGGGGAATCATCGGAATTGCCCTTTAACCTAATCATCGCACTACACTTCCGATCAGAGCACGAAGTTCTTCAAACCGCCACGCCGATATGACCACAAGATATCAAAACTCGGCTCTCAACAGACAGAATGAGCGGGTTAAAAAAAAAAAAAAACTCAAACTCAAAATTCTGCAACATCGCCAGACTCACCTCCTCCATTCTCTCAGAACGAATCCTTCCTCAGGCTCCATCTCCATCGGGGGCGGCAAAACCGGGCCGTCCACACCGTCGAACTTCCCGTCGAATCCCTCGTCGCCCGCCTCCGTCGAGAACTCCCCGGCGGCCGGCGCCTGCTCCGAGAAAAAACCATCCCCGGCATCGAAGCCGCCGTTGTTGTCCCCGGCGAAATGGGGAGCCGCGTAGGGCTCGAATCCCGGGGAGAGGACCGAGTCGTCGTCGAGTCCAGAGAAGGAGGACATCGTGATCAGTGAGTGAGGGAGTGAGGGAGTGAGTCGCGACTCGTCGCTCTCTTCTGCTTCTTCTCTCGCTTCGGATTTCTCGGCGAGCGAAAATACGTCTGGCCGAAACGGAGAGGGAACGAAAAGCGCGTGAGGGGTGGTCTAGTGGGACGCAAATGGGCCTGAAGCCATCTGCTTGTCCAACCTCTAGTCGGGCTCAATTCACTTTGGGCTCATAAGATATTGGGCTTCAAAGACTGGCTTCCTGAATCTGAAATGAGGCGCATATTTTAGTGGTTTAATACCAAGGAAGAAGCCCAACCCGGTACACCAGTGATACATTTATTCTCCGTTAATTTCAGTTAAATTTTATTTTGAAATTTTTGAGTTGGATAATACGTGACAGTTAATTAGTGTATCGGTTTGAGATTTTACCCCCCGTTTATAATTGATGTATCACTTTGTGGTTTTTCGTAATATTAATCTCATTCAAGATAAATTAAGAGAGGGTAAAATTATCATAATATATCAATTTGAGCATTTTTTTTGTGTCAAAAATTAGTTTGAGTTAGATTTATTGTGGATGTATTAGTTTATAATTTTCGTGATATTAATCCTACTTTAATCAATTTATCTACCTTAAGTTACAAAGAGTATGAGATTCCAATTAACATAGTGGACAAAAAATAACCACAACTCCTTAGGATCCCAGTTTGGCGTAGTTCAGACTGGTCCCTTTTTTTATGTTATTTGGTTTAATATATACCCATTTATTAACTTAAATTTTTGGGCTAGACTTTATAAAAGGGTATTAGAGTCAGATGCTTATCTCTTTCGTGTGAAAATATCTCACATCACTTGATAATTGGATTTATCCCCTCCACCTATTAGGCTGCTCCAATGCTCAATAGAGAACGAGTAATACTCAGCAGCTCCAAGAAGAGCCATACTCACCACATTTTCTATCCAAGACCGATCATTTCTTTGTAATAATAGCACAGGTGAGAGCACATTGACTTTGACTTGATCTTTGTTGCTCTGTCTCCGTGATTACTGAGGTGGTCTGAGTGACAGAAAATCCCATCAGCCATTGTTGTTGCCTCTATCGCTCCATGCATCATATTGAACTTGGGAGGAAGTTCTGTTAATGAGAATGAGTCTCCCATGATCATAAGCTCCAGTTTTCATGCTGAAGATCGATCCTTTACCGGGATGCAACCATGGTTTTCTTTCTTTTTTCATAACTCGAGTCATAAAGTGAGGAAAGCGATTAATCAACAGAACAGATTCATGTTAATTTGTCTAGTGAGAAAGCCTTAGAGCGACGACTTGGGATTGTTGAACTTGACCTCAGAAAGTAATGGTTCTTTCTTTTGGTAGTGGCCGGCCTTAGGAGGTGCTTAGTCAAGTGAAGAAAATTCTGATTTCATCTTGTCAAACTTGTGATAATGAATGTAGAAATTGCCGCGAAGTTCTCTGAAGGTTGCACTTCTATTGAGAAAGAATTCAGGTCATTGAAATACAAGTATTCAATATCTTATGCCGTAGGCAGAATGATAAAGTTTCATTTTGCTTTGGCATTATAAGACCAATCGTCACTGTCATAGCGAAAAAGTACAAGGATTAAATCTGTGATCTAGATCCTGCAATACATATCTTCTCCTTTTGCTCTTATGCGCAAACACTAAGTTGCTTCTGTCAAAAAGCAATGGGGCCTTTGCACCTGGGATATGGTGCTCAACCTTTTTGATCCTTTCGGTTCTTCTTTTCTCGTCCTTGTGCTTCACCGGCTGTCTTGGCTGAGCACGAGGCAGACCGTGAAGCGCTGAAAGAGGTCAAAAATAAACTGACAGATGACCCTCTAGGAGTCACGAGCTCATGGAATGAATCACTTCTCATTTGTCAATGGCCTGGTGTCATGTGGACCCCGGCACAAGAGGGTCACGGTACTGAACCTACAGTCGTCGAAGCTCACAGGGCCCATCTCTCCAGGTATTGGGAACTTGAGCTTCCTGAGGGAGTTGCAACTTCAAAACAACAGCTTCATCGGTAAAATTCCACTTGAAATTGGCCATCTACAAAGGCTAGAGATACTGCGGTTGTTCAACAATTCGATCACTGGCAATATCCCATCTAATATATCTGGTTGCTCGAACCTGAGGTCAATCAGTCTTGCAGGCAACCAGCTTGAAGGAAAAATTCCTTCAGAGTTCGGACATCTGGGGAAGCTCAACTTTGTTTCAATGACCCAGAACAATGTACCTGGACGAATCCCTCCCTCGTTTGGTAACTTATCATCTCTACAGATTCTATCGCTTGCCGAGAACATGTTTACTGGTCTTCCTGATGCACTAGGCCAACTGAGAAACATAACATATGCTGCTCTTGGAGGGAACCGGTTGTCTGGTACTATCCCTTCCTCGATATTCAATCTTTCCTCGCTGACCTGTTTGAATATAGTCAATAACCAGATTCACGGGAGTCTTCCTTCGGACCTGTTCATTTCACTTCCAAATCTCTAGTACTTTGGCATCGCTATAAATCAAATAACCAGGACTATTCCCACTTCGATCGTCAATGCTTTGACTTTGCAATGGCTTCAGCTGACACAGAACAGACTGACTGGCAAGATCCCTTCTCTGGATAAGCTACACAAACTTCGGTGGTTTCACACTTCCTCGAATCTCCATGGTACAGGTGGGGTAGTTGATGACTTGGATTTCATTTGCTCCTTGACCAACGCAAGTAACTTTGAGCAACTCGCTGTGAACAACAACAATCTCAGAGGGGCTTTACCCGAGTGCCTTGGCAATTTCTCGTCCACTTTCACAACACTTCTTTTGAACCAAAATAAATTATATGGCATCATCCCAACCAGCTTCGGAAACCTTGTTGGCATACAAGCTGTAGACTTGGGGCGAAACCAACTCTCCGGCAACATTCCTCTTGATATTGGAAACCTCAAGAAGCTTGTGATTCTGTCCTTAAACGGAAACAAGTTGTCTGGCAATCTTCCATCGTCTGTTGGTAGTTTGAAGAAATTGTATTTGCTAGGTAACAATTTTCAGGGGAGCATCCCTCCAAGTCTAGGTGAGTGCCAGAGTTTGGAATCGTTGGATCTTTCTGTTAATAATCTCGTGGGCACCATACCGGTCAAAGTTTTTAGTCTCACATCATTATCAATCTATTTGGATTTGTCATGGAATCGTCTGAGCGGTCTGCTTCCTGTGGAAGTCGGGAATCTGAAAAATCTTGGCATTTTAGATGTTTCTGAAAACATGTTATCTCAGAAAATTCCGAGCAGTCTAGGCAGCTGCACAAGATTGGAGATCTTGAACATTCAGGGGAACTTCTTTGTCGGGACCGTCCCTTCCTCTTTGAGCTCAAGGGATCGAGCAGCTAGATCTCTCTCACAATAACTTATCAGGCCCAATTCCAGAGTTTTTGGAAGGCTTCATCTTCTTGCAGAAACTGAACATGTCTTTCAACAATCTTGAAGGCTCGGTTCCTACAAGTGGCATTTTAATGAATGCAAGTGCGTTTTCCATCCTTGGAAACAATAAGCTTTGTGGGGGCATTGGTGAATTAAATCTGCCCAAATGCAGCACCAAGAATTCCAAGAAGAAGAAATTGCCTGTCTTGTTGAAGGTTATAATTGGCACAGTTTCTGGGATTTCCGGAGTGTGTATTTTGCTCTCTCTTCTATGCTTCTTTTGGAGGATGAAGAAGAAAGGGATGCGGAGAAAAGAAGTTTTGTCAGACTTCACTGAGAATCTCCTTCTAACCCTGTCGTATCGGAGCCTTCTAAAGGCGACTGACAGCTTCTCATCGGCAAACTTGGTCGGCATGGGTAGTTTCAGGTCCGTTTATAAGGGGATTCTCGATGAAGATGGAACTTTAATTGCGGTGAAGGTGCTAAATCTGCAAAACTGTTGCGCTTCCAAGAGCTTGGTAGGTGAATGTGATGTCCTGAAGAATGTCAGGCACCGTAATCTTGTCAGATTGCTCACGGCCTGCTCTGGTGTTGATTACACTGGAAACGATTTCTAGGCTTTGGTGTACGAATTTATGCATAGCGGGAGCCTGGAGGATTGGCTGCACCTGGTGGCTGGATCAGATAATAATACTGATAATGCATCGAGAATTTTGAGCCTTTTTGAAAGACTTGATATTGGGATCGACATAGCATGTGCGTTAGATTATCTGCACGATCATTGCAAAATTCCAGTCATCCACTGCGATATCACGCCGGGGAAGGTTCTCCTTGACAATGAAATGACTGGCCGTTTAAGTGACTTTGGATTAGCTAAGATTTTTTTGGAATCCTCAGTTAGCAGTGTCCAAGATCAATCTTTCTCAGTAGGCACAAGAGGAACTATTGGTTACACTGCACCAGGTCAGTAAATGATTAATATTTCGCCAAAAAAGAAAATCCCTTCTTGCAATTTCAAGAAATTGATTTTTCTGGGAAGAACTCTAGTTTCTTCTAGGATTATGTTGACATTGTCGCTTTTTAGTGTCTTTTCTTGGTACCCAGTTTCAATCTAACCACAGAGTGTGTTTCACACTTTATTTTCATTTCAGAGTATGGAATGGAAAGCGGAGTGATGATGTATGCCGATGTATGCAGTTATGGCATCCTTCTGCTGGAAATGTTTACTGGTAGGAGGCCCATTGATGATGAGTTCAAGGGGAGCTTCAATTTTGCATAACTTTGTCATCATGAACTTGCCCGAATGAGTTACAGAAATTGTGGACCCGACAGTCATTGCAGATATAGTGGAAGACTTGAGCATAGGAAATTCACAGAAGCATAGCAACTTCAAGGATAGCAAAATTCGAAAGTGCTTAGTTTCGATATTCAGAATTGGGGTTGCATGCTCTATGGAGCTGCCCAGGGAACGGAAGAGCATCAGTGACGCACTAGCCGAGCTGCATTTGATTAGAGAAGAACTAACGAAGTGTCTTGGCAATAGACAGACTTCAGGTGTTCTCCAATGAGATAATGATAAGTCTGTATCATTTTGATTGGTAGAACAAGGCAAGCTTAGCACCTGCAGCTTCAGAGGTTGCAGAGAAATTTGTCCTCTGTAGAGTATATCTCGCAAAGGAAGATTCCGGCATACTTGCTTCCATCTTAAGAATACTAGGCCTAAGATAAACATCAGTTTCGTCACTGGTGTTCCTCTCTTTTCCCTGTGAAGATTTTATTATGAATTTTAACACAATGTGAAAATAGTGACTGAGTGCGGTTTGGTTTTAGGAAGTTAGCCACTTGGTTGGAACCATGTAATGAGAGCTGATTTTATTTGGGTTGCATGAGTCATTACATATTTGTTTTACAGAATTTCTATTTGGTCTCTCTCCAAAAGCGGACAGCACCTATGTTTGGAGAAAGTTGCTCAAAGCTAGAATCCTTCTTAAGTCTCGCATCAAGTATATCAATGGGACTGGTCAGCAAACAGTCCTACGGTTTGATCCATGGCATCCTCATGGTATTTTGATTATTCTTATTCTCCGAGAGTGTTGTGTGATGCTGCTTTGCATCCTGATTCTCTGTTTGCTTCTGTAATAAATGGAAATGAGTGGGTATGGCCTTCAGCTAGATCTCAGGTGCTAGTGCAGATTTAGGGGGCCATTTCTTGGACTACAACTTGGATGGGATGCTGCAATTTACCCATATGGAAGGAGAGAGTGAGGTGTTGCATACCCACGTTGTTCCCCAAATGGCTCAAGCTATGAAGCCACTGGTTCTCCGTTAAAGTTCGTGAACAGGCTACTCTGCTGGAAAAGAATGCTCGTTCGAGTGACGCTGATAAGGCCTCAGGGGATCGTTGGCTTAATGGGTTTGAAAAGGAGCTGTGGGTTTTGCCTTTGAGGTCACTTGATGATTGGATTTTGAGTCGCTAATGAAGTTTCGCGGTGGCAATTTGGCTGTCTTGTGTTGGTATGGCTTGTATATGTGGTCACATTTTACATTTTTAGTTGAAGCATGATGTAAACATATCAAAAAAAGGTAATGACCGTGAGTGATCTTCCCTGCCGATAAAATATACATTATGGATATTTCATTCTCAATGATTTTAATGCCGACGCTTGAAGCACAAATGAAAAGACACAGCCAACAAACAATGGGTGTGGCCTGTTTCAATGTGGAGGGGAAATTTCAATTGGAAATCAAGAAAACAAAACACATTGGAAAACACTTAACAAATTAAATTTGGTTCAGGATCATCATATGCTAACTTGCTTTGGCAAAAAATGTCATCATTAATGATGTGCAGTTTAAAACCTTGTCCATGTCATGCTACAACTTGCCGACAAGAGCAACTTGTAGGCAATGTGACCCAAACTCGCTCCCGATTATATTGCACTTGAAAAGAGAAATCACTAAGGCTTGTGCTCGGAGGTTGCTTTAGTTTGAATTTGGTTTGCTTTGATCAGAAACCAGTTCCAGGCATCAAGATTATGGAATTCCGGACAGATTCTCAACACTTATCCACACAATAATGCGCATGAGATCTCATTTTTTGGGTAAGTTCCAACATCCGTGAATAGTAAAATTGTTCAGTTGCTAGTCATATTATGAATGAAAATTTGCGAGGTATTTGAAGCTTTCGGCTTCTTGAAAATTCTAATTTGATGAGTCCTTTCTTTGTTCTGATTTACTTCTTCATTGCTGTCTTTATCCATAGGACAGCAAGCATCTTGCTCGCACTTTGAGTGATGTTATGTGGTATGTCTTACACTAACTACCAGTGTGTGTATATATATATATATATATATATATATATATATATATCCACACATTCATCCAAGAGATTTACATTTTAATTGTTTGACAGAGAGTTGCTAGTCGGACATTAACATTTGTATTGTTGGCTTCTTAAGTGTTTTAACTACATAAAATAAGTTAATGGGAAAGGATTTGCTTATAACTTCTGATGTAATTTGCAGGTGAGCATCTATCACTTAAATAAAATCTGATCTTACGAGGCAAGCACATTTTACCAAGAGGCCATGATTGATGGTATCAAAGTTTAATGTCAAGCGAGCTCACTCCTGGCATAGCATGGTTGATAAGGATCTGTAGTCTATGCAGCAGTTAACATGCACGGCCAATCCAGGACAAGTTCTTCTTTACAGCAATAGACAAGTTTAGCAAGCTATGAAGTTATTTTATCAAAAACGTAGCATCGGCAATTGCTCATTATTGACTTTGACTATAGATATTCAGGAAAATTTACCCCCCACATCTGTCACCCCTAGTATCCCGGATATAGCTTGAAGTACATGTATGAATCCAGAGACCATTTCCTTTTCAAAAGTGAAATTATGAAAAATAGACTGAATGACCGGGCATTTCCCTTATTTTGCTACCTCCTACTACTATATTCTCAAATTCTACATGAGAGCAATGTATACAAAGCATTTATAACTAGAAACTGCTCATGACTTCATCAGTAAAAGGAAATGGGTAGGGCAAACATACCAGCAAACCTATGAACAACACTAAGATTCCAAGTGTAACATAGTTCTGGTCGGGATCAGTGACTTCCTCTGAGAGAGGTGCAATTGGGCCCCGTTGCAGGAAGAATATCAAAACTACCCAGTAAAATGCAACATCGTTGAACAGAGAGGATAGTCCAAGAAGCACAATTGAGGCAGCTGTAAATCGAGCAGAAGCCTGCACGATTGAAAACCTTTTTAATGTACAGAATAGTTTCCCAATTACTCCTTTTTTTCTTTTTTACACAAACTCTTGATCTTTTTATAGGGAAGAAAATGGAGCAGATATCTCCAACATTCTGTATCACATATTAGGCAAGTGAAAGAATTTCCCACTAAAACATGCCCCTTCTGGTTCAATTTGAGAACTACTGACACACCCATACATGCACCAAACAACCATCACTTAATCTTTATGGCGTACCTTTCTTCCCCAAATGGCGAATGATATTCTCCCTCCATCAAGCTCCCCTGCAGGGATACTGTTGATCGCATTGATAAGAAGTCCAGCCCATGCCCATATAACAAGAGGATTGACAGATATGGGAGTGCCTTCTTTTAAAACATCGCCAAGAAGAAGCTTCGCTGTAAAGAAAGAATTATCTTTATCTCATTAATAATAAAGTTGGAAGCTTTTTGGAAGATCTTCAGCAAGTGATGGTAATACACAAACAATAACACACCTGATAAAATAATTATGATACAACTATTTAGATTCTCTTCTGCATAAAGACAGCAATTACCATAGTTTTCCTATAGCTGCATACTTATATAAAACAATAAACAAAAAACAAAAATCATAAACATAAACAAAACTATTAGCTTTAATTTTCACATTTTGAGAGAGATTCACCTATTCCACCAGCAAGAAGTGACTCATGGAACACAGAAGCATCAACCACAACGCCAAGCCCATCCGTAGGTGGTACAAAGAATCCTAGAAGCAAAAGCACAAGACCCACAGAAAATCCAGCCAAAGGTCCAGCCACTGCAACCTTCAGAAGACCTTCACGCTTGGGCACAATATTGACGATTCTTGTTATAGCACCAAAAGAGCCTATCTGCCACCAACAGAACTAATTAGACAATGCAAACGACTTACACAGACACTCAAGAACAATGTCGCCTTTGTTCTCACAAACAAAGACATATGCAGCACAAGGAGATGCCTGCAGTTGCATCACTGAGATTGCACTAGGTAAAATAAAAACAGTTCATAATTGCCAGCCAAGAATGATAGTAAAAGTGCTTGGAGGTAATACCAATAAAAGGTGTAGAAACAAACAAGCCTTCAACTAAAATCTGAACTGTTTATAAGTGCATCATCTTCTTGCAGCCTAGCTGTTTTATCTCACTTTAGCAACACTATAATTCTTTTTACTCCTGGTGGTGGTATTGCAGGCTGATGCTTTGAAGCAAAATCCCTAGTGCTCTTAGTGAAAAAAGTTATCTGTTTTAGTCCGAATGTACAGCATCATCGGTGTAAGATTTGCATGCATCCTGAATGCACAGTTCATACAGTTCAAGTGGAAAAAGAATGTGATTAGTCTGCACTAATCTTTAAGGACTCAAATCTCTAAGATGTCTCAACAATGCCAAAGGCTATAATCTTCCAGAATGTTGCAGCTGGAGAAACCCAGAAAAGACTTCTGAAGGAAATTTTATCTTCAGGTGGTTAGAGTTCAATTCGGATCAGAATTCATTTCCATGAGACATTTAGCATATCCACGAAAAGAGGGCAGAAGGGAGAGTATTTTCAGCACTCTGGCATGCATATGATAAGGAACTGACTATCTACATTTCAGAACTAGCTCTATTTACGGATATTTACTAAAGTCATTAGTTTCCACCTCTAGCAAGCGGTACTCAATGATTAGGATTTTGAATAAGAAAAAGCATGTGATGCACAACCATGCTAATGCCACCACATTTTGCTTTTGGACAAGTACAAAGTAGAATAGCCTTATAGTGCACTTTGGAGGATTATCTATTCTTCTCTTGTAAAAGTTTGTGTGAGATAGAAAAACCATAGATCTCACCTGCCAACTAGGAACAAAGTATGGCACTCCAAGCTTAATTCCACAGCTCTGTGCCACTAGAATATGGCTGAGTTCATGGACCCCAAGAATTAATAAGGTTACAAGGGCTCCAGGTAGACCATCCTTTAACAAGTTGAGGTTGTCAAATGTTGACCTGAAGCAGTAGCAAAAATGCCATTATGAGCTAGACAATGTCAAAGTTTCAAGAAGGAAAGAGAAGATAACTTTCCTTCTCTGGCTAAATCATGTCCCACATGTCCAAAAAAAAAACAAAATGTTTTTGGTCTGCACAACTAATGAATAACCAAAGAGTCAATTGCATACAATAAGTTGGACTGTAGTGTAGGCACATTCCGCAGAAGTAGAGTGAACACTGTGACCAATCCAAAAGACCCTGCAGCAAACCACTCAGGGACAGCTGCAAAAGGGTAAAAAACAAGATGTCGACATCATCATCAATTAGTAAGCAGTTCAATGGCCACAAACTTTCGTACATTATTGACGACTAATCTGAGAGATATTATGAATGAGAATTGAAGGGAAAGTTCCATAATTACCAGTTGTCTCTGGTTGCAGAGTTGTCCTTGGTACAACAACCGCCACAGGTTTATCATCTTCTGGATTGACCAAAAGGAAAAGCTTATATTGATCCCCGAATTTATTCTGTATATGGGAGTGCATGGAATTTGAGGTGACAGGTAAGAAACTTAAAGAAGTCATTGAACAATGTGAAAGGAGGAGGATGAAACCTGCATCCTCATAGCTATCTTTTCATAACTTTTGGCAGGCTGCCCCCTGAGGTTACCCTTAAACAACACTCCACCCTGTCAAAGGCAGAAGAGAAGCCTCAAACACTTGGCAAATACTTTAATCTTTAATTAAACACAAGTTAAAAAAGAGATAGCATGAAAAAGATAAAAGGCATAAATTAATCTGTTTGCAGAAATCTTGATGCTAGATAATCATATTACTTACGAAACTTGTCAAACTCAATCAAATGTCCTAATCTAAAGCTGAATTCTTGCTGCATTATACTCATTCACTTCATTCAGAAGAAAATTCTCTTGAGTAAAATGCAATAAATACAGAAAGAAACTTCCTATGTGTGCATGTGCATACCTCATACGGCTCTTGACTGGTCACAAAAAATGTGTCAAAGCCAAATACTTGATCCTTCAGAACTTCAATTGTCTCCTTCGAGATCCTCATAGACTCATCTAGTTGTTGTGGCTAGAACAACAAGTTTTTGGAACAAAGTTAAACATAAGACATCAACATGTGCATGCAGCAAGAGGGAGGCAAGGAGAGAATGAGAGGGATCCAAAGTCTATAGCAGATGAATATTGCAATATAGTAATCATGACTACCTTCACACCTGGCAGAGGCGAGCCACTAGCAACTTGTATATCATCAACATCCTGATCAAGTACCAATCAACCAATTAGGATGAAGCAATCCAATTTCCAATGCCCGCTTAGTGTTAGCCTAGAAAACTTCTTGTAGACTAATCTTTTATTAAATATTGTAATTATCGGAATGTATTAAAAAAAAACTAAAATGCATCCATATAAAACAAAAGTACTGCTTCAGATATTGACTTACAAACCTACATGATAGCCAAAAAAGAAAACTTGAGCTGCACTTATATTGCCCGATCAAAATAAATAGGCACCTGGATACCATCTTGTAACCTATTTTCTGGTTTGCTATCAATGCTTTCATCTGTGCCTAAAGATTGAGGACCAAGCTGCCCTTCCATAAAGGAATTTGCAGAAGATGCTTTTTCTCCATCCTCATGTATTTCTTTCTCCTTCAAGAGCAAGATGCAATTAAAGTAGATCAATTAGTATGCTCATTATGTACAAAGATGAGAGAGAGAGAGAGAGAGAGAGATGGCATGATTTACTCAATGCTCAAATTTATCGTGCACCACCTTGAGAAAATGGAAGGGAAGAAGTACGGGACTCTTCTCAGTGGTTTTAGCTTTTTCCGAAGCAGCTATTAGGTAAAATAGTTTTAAGCTATCTACTTGAAAGCAATAACTTCTCTCCTACTCCGAAATGAGAGTCGGTTCCTTGTCTAGCTGGACGAGATGGCTGCTCATTCTAAAAGCTGAGCTTTTCTTGAACCGGCCCTCCATCTCCCCGAAAATGTTCATCGACAATTGAACTATTACAGGCCGTGATAAGCATGATTTCATGGATTTGAGTAAATTAAACAAAAGCATAGTCCGAATTTCTTGGAAAACCGACAAGAAACCAAAAATCTAAGCTGAACAAGCAGATAAATGCTCAAACCCGAACCGCATTAGAGCCTTCCATTCACGTTTTCCAAATATAGGAAAGCCAAATGGGGGCATGTCTAAACAATCAAGCATCCCGCTTTTAAACTTCAAATTCGCAACATCCGTCCGGGCACGCGTGATGCGAAATGAGTTAAGAAAACCCAGTACCTTATCGTCATTGCTCTCGGGTTCAGTTTCTGTGTTCGTCACTCTACACCAAAACCTCCTCTTGCTACGTAACCTCAACTTCGAACTGCAACGCCAATCCCAACCCATTCAGTCACCGCATCCGGAAAAAAAGCACAAAACCCACAGAGACCCACAAACCGACACGACGAAAAACTCGCTACCTCGAGACGAGCAGCCTCAGCCTGCCCCGACCGGCGGCACGTTCGTGCCGAGAGATGACGGAGGAATCGAACCAAGGCTGGAGACGGAGATCGCAGCACGAGCTGCACCGCGATATCGACACCAAATTCCCGCGAAAAGTAGCGGAAACGCTCATCCTCGAAAGCCGCGATGACGACGACGACGACGACGACGACGCAATCTCTCTAGGAAATTGAGAAAATGGCGTGCTTTACTTGGACGTCAAAGGTGCCATTTTTGGCGGAGTGTGTGGTTTCGACCATGAAGATCTTTTCAAAGAGTTCGAAGGAAGATCTTATCTTTTCGAGGCAAAATGGAATTATCCGTTTTTCTGGTTCGTTGCTTAAGTACCCCGCCCACAGATTTTTCGTTTTTCTGGCCATTGACGTGGCCGCGCGAACCCAGGTGAACGAATCGCGAGCTGACACGTGTCGGAGATGCTCGCCTCTAGATTTGATTACCCTTTTGTCGCAAAAGAAAACGAAGAACGGGCTTGTTATGGAAATTTGATTTTGGTACATATAAATACAGAACCGATTTTTTTTAATCCAAGATTTCAGATGTAATTATGATTTTTTTGGCAATTAACCAGTTCAATTCAATGATGATGGGAAGAAAAAGAAATATGTAATTTGTATAAAAGTCATCTTCATCACTATTATTACTATCATCATCATCATCATCATTATTATTATTACTACTCTAGTTCTGGCCCAATTGGACAAGCATGGGCGCAAAAGAATAACGTTTCTTTTGATCGAGCCCAAAAGAAACTATGAAGCAAACTTAGGCCCGCCCGAGAGAAGAGCGCACCGGCCCATCGGGTTAAGTAAGAAGCCCTTTAAGGTGCGACTCGTTTCCATTAAACACATGCTACTAAAAAACATAGCACATCCTACTAGGGTTGCCTTGACATTTTTTTTTTTTTTTGGTCGGATGCCTTGACATTTAGTAAATGCTTTTTTAGTGAAAATTTAGTACGTGTAGCATCACTCTCGTGCTAAAGTCTTCATGGGGTAGTAAATATGTTGGGCATGTCATGTGTTGCTTCTCGCTCGACTTTTTGATTCTAGAAATCAAATGCAATCGTGGTCATTATTCCATCAGGCTAATAATCACAGGAGGTAAACTAGTGAACCTTAGATCCTTAACATTTAGGGTATAAGATGGTTCAATTACTCAATCTCTCGAAATCTCGAAGCCAAATGACATAAAATTTATTGAGCACGAAAGTCACTCGTATTAACTTGAAATCACGTAGAAGTGCTCTATAAATAACTTTTAAATTATCATCTAGCATCATTATCATATGGGTGTTTTAATATCGAAATAATTCATGAATTCGACTTCATCTCTATCTGATCTGGATAACCCTGCCACCCCTACTCTTTCCATTCCTACCCGGAGCTCGAGAGAAATCTTTGCCAGCTCTCAAGTTCATAGAAACCCTAAAAGTAGAATAAATTTGACTCTAGTTCCGACATGTTGGAAGGGTCAACGAAACTAGGATTTATCTGGAATAAATAAAACCGCCACCAGTTGAACATCGTATTAAGAAAAGGGGACAAGTATGAACGCAAATCAAATTCTGCGTAAACGCTAAGCATCGTTTTATCTTTTCGCAAATGGCTGCACAACAGCCTTCCTTATCATCTCTCGGACTCGGTCCGACACTTATCTGGAAAAAGATTTATAAAGAGTCTCGCTTTACCTTTTTGTTTAAGAATCGGATTAAAATGACACGACCAAATCAACGTATCATACAGTAACTTTCGAGAACACGATAAAATTAATATTCGACTATTGGAACGGATATAAACAGTAAATGTTTCAGGGAGCGTGTATTGCGTTTTTGCTAATCACGAAAACAAGGTCTACGAGAATCTACGCGACAAGCGAAAAAGTTCTTCAAATCGCAATATGACTAATTATGTATAATATCTATTCTACAGTCTTTTTTTTTAATTTACTCTTATATTCATCATATGTTATTCAATTAATTATGGCATGACCCGTGACCTCTTTTATTCTTTTTCTAATTCTTCTTCCATTAACAGATTGATCGTGCTTGGATAATTTGTGTTATATATATAACTATGTGTGTGAAGGAATAAAATTGTTCAAAAAGTTTTAAAATGCATGGTGGCCAATCCACTCCTAAACATTTCAATTATGCCAATTTAGTCATAAAAGTTTTGATGAATTGTTAATTTAGTCCTAACATTTCAATCGTGTCAATTCAGTTCCAAACATTTTCAATTTTTGTCATTTTTGTCCTAAACCTATTATTTGAACAATTGGCCAAAAAAATTACATCGAGAAATTATCAAAAACTTTAAGACTAAATTGGTATAATTGAAAAGTTTTGAATTGAATTGGCCATTATACGTTAGGTTTAATACTTTTTGGACAATTTTTCCCATATATATTTTCCCTATACATATCTTCATAGGTTAATTTCCCTAATTATCGAACTTCATTGACAGTGTCAAGTCATGAAAGTAGGTCACCAACCCTCTCCCGTGTATTACTCTTTTAATCAAACTTTAGACAAGCAGAGACTGGCGCTTCGCTTCTGGAAGCACTTCACCTACTTTATTTTTCTCCTCAATAGTCAATACAGATGCTGCATCGCTGACCTCAAGCTGAAAGTTGTTTCAACTTCAGATCGGTTTCAAACTTTTAGATTTCTTTTATACCGACATATCTAACACGTCGGGTTCCATAAGGCAATCCTAATCCGAAATAACACGTGGGAACATCTATGGGATGATGGGTAATCAATGCGGTCGGTCGATTGCCGCTGCTCGCTAGAACTATTGTGTATTGTCTTGTCCGCGATATTTTTATGTGCGGAGAATTAAGGGATTCTCGTCCATACAGGGACAAGATTAGCTGCCGTTGAGCAGCAACATTGACGCGATTGTCTGGACACGTGATGATAGGTTTCCTTTCACGACCAACCTGCAGATTTCTCTCGAGGAAACCTTTCATGATGAAAAGAAAAACCTACGATGAGCATGAGTTAGCACTTCCATCGGGAGTCAGCATTGAAGCGAGACTAAACCGATTGAACCCGTCAACTCTCTCTAGTATTCAAAAGGAAAAATGATATAAATAGTCTTTGAATGATCCATGAACTTCTAATCCATTCAATGTGATTTATAAACTGTTGTCCAATGTGAAATATGATCTTTGAATTTTTAATTTGTTTAATCTGATATATGGACTTTGGATACACGTACAATATAAAAGTAATTAATGTTGTCCCTTCTCCAAGAGATCCTATAGTTGGATTTCCATCAAAATACCTCCGGTAAATCGTGTGACTAATGGAATGATAATATTAAATGTTCTTATATAGTTTGGAGACTAAGTTGAATACATATCGAAAGTTTAGGGACTACATTGATAAATTAAGAATTTATAAACCATATTGCATATTAGACTAAAATTCATAGACTATATTAAACAAATTAAAAATTCAAGAATCACACTATGTATTGAGCCAAAGTTCAAGAATCATTTATGTCATTATTCCTTTTCAAAAATACTGATTATAAAGAAGATCTAGGTTTTTCTTTTTCTTTTTTCTTTTTTCTTTTCGTTGTGTTTGAAAGTTCGATCTAGGTTAGAAATAAGGAACCGTGAAGCAAACAAAGCGAAGAGCGCTTGTGTCACGAAACGGGGGACCTTTCACGTCGTCGGCATATGTTGCCAAACGCTTATTTTGGTGCAGCAATCACGCGTTTGTAGATCGCAAGTTTACAACTCCTGGAATCAAATCCTGGACGCATCTTTCACGCTTTTCATCTGTCGCTACCAGGGAAAAAGGTGAAGGAACTTCATGTCATATAATCGCCCTTTTTTTTTTTTTTAATCCTTTCTAGGATTTGTCGTGTTCATCCGATGCGATCCGGGATTGATATTGTTTGTAATAAATATGTGAATAATTATTGCGCATGCGGACATAGGAGGAAATTACCGCCATGTTAGATCGACTTTCGAAGTTGGTAGGTGCGAATATCGACAATTATGCAGCCATTTTTTTAGATTTTTGCTGAGGAAAAGTGGGAAGAGGTGACCCCCAAGAAAAGAGAGGGACGAAAGAAGTGCGAATCGTTCACTCCTCTGAAAATGGGATCGGCCACGCAATGGGATTCGTTTCTTCAAATTCAAACCGATAATCAGAGAATTTCAGCCCATCCTTAAGATGGTCACTTCTTTCTTCTTTTCTTTTCTTTTTTTTTTTTGGTGAGGAAATTTCCATCCAATACCCAAATGACACATGAAAAGGTCCATACAAAATTCTAGAAATCACCACAACAAAGCGCGCCCATATTTGACCCTAAAAATAAAATAAAAAAGCCAAGATTAGAATATATCATCAAAGCATGATTGATGAAACCATCCATCGAACTAGGAGAAAATTGTCCGAAATGTCCTTAATCCTATAATTCAGTCATGGGTGAGGCAGCCTCACCCAAATATGGACAAGGGCTATGACCGTCACTCAAGGTTGGAGAGGGCTCGACGACTCTCAATGGTCATAGTTGAAAAAACAAAACAAAAAAAGACAAGAGAAGAAAAAGGGAAAGAATGGAAAAAAGGAAAAGGAAGAAAAAATTAAAAAATTTGAAAAGATGGGGTGGCATTTGCATTGTCCATATCAACTCCGGCTATGCTATATAAGATGGTTGGTGTTTACATCGGTAAATTCCATCCAAAATTGGGCAGATGAACTCAATTGGCAAAAGATTAAAAATTTTATGAGTCAATTAATAAAATTAAAAAGTTTATGATTGAATTGGCAAAATGCAATAGGTTCATAACTTTTTGGACAATTTTCCCTCAAATCACACATTGTTGTCAATTATGAGCATACGACGGGATCTCTATCTATAACTACAAATATGCTTTTGGGCGACATACGCTTAGATTCGACATCTTTAATATCATCATCATACGAAGATAACAAAAACATGTTAAACAAGCTCAGATTTATCACCTGTTAGAGAAAGCCTTTTGACAAGAATGAAATACCATGGCCCTTAACAAAAACACGTTGAATGAGTATAGATCTGACACAGAAACTACTATGAATACACTAAAGGCGAAATATCTATTCATTAAAATTTCTAGATTTAAAGTTAGATCGAGAGAGAAAAACTTCCAAATTTAAATCAAGATAATAGAGCATTCAAATTCAGATCCAGTTCAAGAGTTTGGAGTAAGAAATAGAAAAGAGAAGGAAAAGTAACCAAAGAGGGAGAGGAGGGCGAGATATAGGTCAAATTCTTCTCCTCTAGAAATTGAAGAAGCGAAGAAAGACTGAAACTCAAATAGAGAATAAGGAAAAGAGAGAGAGAGGGGTAGACTTTGACCTCCTTCAAAAAGTCAAAATCCCTGTCCAAAGTAGACATAGCACGTTAAGTCAAAATCCCTATCCGAAATGGAGCTAGCACGTTAATGTTGACTCTCTATTCTCGAGAGTCTAGTTAATTGATTGTGAAAGATCACAATTTCACAACATCCTTCGTTGAAGATGCCGGTGTACTTAACTTTCTTTATATATAAAAAAAAATTGAGATTAATATAATTTTTTCTAAAAGTCTTATGCATTAAAAGCTCAATTTTTTGGATAGTTATCCCTAATGCGACATTAAGGGCGTGAATGATAACATTTCTGGTCAGAAATTGATTTCTAGAAGAGAAATAGATTTTTCAATTTATATTTATAGATGAGCTTCTTAGCCAAAAAATGCGTTTGATAACGACAAAAAATTTATATTCTTGGAATAGAAATTCATTTGATAATATATGAAATTTTACTTTCCCGAGTGGCAAAGTGGCAATGGGAAGGGCGGCGATGGCGGGCGGGATGGTGGTGGTAAGCGGTGAACATCAAGAAACTCCTTCGAGTAAGAAGTAAGAAAAAGATAAATAATTTCTAATTTATATTCCAGAAATATAAAAGTAAAATTTTTTTGTTTCCGATTTTTATTCCAAACATATTTCTAGAATAGAAATCTATTCTAGAAATAGAAAAATGAAATTATTTTACCAAATGGATTTCTATTGTTAAGAATAAAAATCTATTCCAGAAATAGAAACAGAATGGTTATCATGCGTAACCTAAAATACCAAGTTTTGCATCCTTCATACGTTGAACAATCAATCATCCCGCGTGGGATCTCTATCTAATTTCCCACTTCTATTGTTCCGCATGTGAGGCAATTCACCTCTTAAACCACGTTAAGTTGAATCTGCATGTCATATGCAAGATAGTTCTCAGATCATTCTAAAAAATATCAAAATTCACATCGCCCACGTATCAGTTTTTCATAGGCGGGCTCACATTACATATGCCATCATCGAATTAGTCAGGGCATATGCTTGTAAAATTCGTGCTAGCTATGAAGACATTGTACCAGGTGGGTTTATACCATTATTGTTTTTTTGGCAAATATTCTCAGTACTCACTTGTAGTTGATAAAAATCACCTTGCCATATAGGTTGAAAAGATTAGAAACTTTTTTGGATAAGCACTATAGATTTTCATCAATTACAAACGTTCGATTCATGGTCTCGTGCGATCATATCGTGAAGTAACGCCCGCACTAATAATTTCGGGACAACATCACTTGGGCTAGGAGTGGGGGGCATATGCACTAGAAACAAGCGCATGTCGGATCCGGAAGCACGTCACGTGCTCGGCCGCGTGGACTCGACGAGGGAAAAGGAAGAGGGCCAGCCGCCGCCGATTTGGATACCACCGAGCCGAGTCTCTCCACGCGGCGACACGTGTCCCACTCGATTGGCGGTGGAGGATTTGGCTCGGCGCAACATCGGAACCCGGTAAACGCGGAGATTGGGTCCATCTCGGAGAAGCTTCTTTTCTTCCTCGGCCGAGTCCATCAAACCCCCCCGCATCGCACATAATCGAGAAACGCTGATTTCCGAAACTGGGATCGAATTATAAATTATTACTTTCCGAAGCTTATAATTTATATAATCTGTAATATTAAAATTGGATAAGATAATACTTTTTTTCAAATCGTAAGATCTCCGTCTAATTTATTGAATTCGTATCATGAAATTTGTTGCATGGAGACCGAGATGGTATGCTACTAGAGTGTCATTGATGACCCATTTCTTTAAACGGCCATTTATGGTCTGCTATATAGGTCATTCCATATGTCAGCTAAAAAATATCTGATCGAGAATGGACGCAGAGAAGAAGAAGAAGAATATTCAACTCGGAGACCTGAAAAGTAGATGGGGTTTGATTAAGGGAACGAGGTAGGTCGTTTGACATGTTCAAGCGAGCCGATATCCATTAGCACGAGGTGCGGACTGTCCCGACTTTGGTTTGAAATTTCGCTTCCGGTGTCTTTGTTTCGGAGGAGGATAATCTCCACCAAAGATAGGGTCGGACCCACCGGCTCGATCTTGGGTGGATTTTGTTGTGAATTGAACAGGTCGACAGGTCGAGGAGGAAATTAGTCTAGCCATTTCTAATGGAATAGGCCACTTTATCCTCGTGTATGGTGAGAGGAACAGGGGGGGATTTTGGTTGGCCTGGTTAGGCTATAAAGATGGTAGTGGTGGAAAGTCCAATTTGATAGGACCTAGCAGTCTAGCACAGCATATCCATTGTATTTGATGAGAAAGACACCACGTTGTTATAATCTAGTCCTATCCACTGAAATGTCGACAAAATAACTTGGAATATAATAATAATAATAATAAAATATTAGAACTTTGTTTTTTTTGTATTCAACTACAAATTCAATTATCCATGTAAGTTTTTAAAATAGTTAACTATAATCATATAAAATTTTACATTATATCAAAACATGAAATCAAAAGTTTACTTTCAGAACATTCATTTATACATTTTTGTCTTGCTTATTAAGAGGCCAATGTCCATCTTATGCATGAATAGGAGTATTAGAATATTTTAGTGTTAGTGATATTAGGAAGGTTAGAGTATCAGGATATTTGAATATCTTTTAGGTATATTTAGGATATTTTCTCTTATTTCAATATCTGTTTTGATTATGCATATATGATTTGATTTCTTTTGATTTCCTTTGTCTAAGCCTATAAATTGACTTTTTATGTGAATTATACAGAAATTCTTTAAATCTGTCTTCTGCATTCTTATCTTTAACTTTTAGATATTGAATTACGCTTTCATTTAAGGTTTCTAAACAAACAATCGGTAATAATTCCATTTTTTTTTGATAAAAAAAAAAGAACGAAGATATTTGCTAGTGGGGACAAATTTGAATCTTCGGGGGAGCACTGGTGCAGCGCAGCCGGAGAAAAGTTTTGAGCAAGAGGAAATTTTTAAAGAAAAAACAAGGATAATTAACGACGACTATTAGTGCTTTTGTAGTTGATTGTGGGCGTAATCACCTTTAATTTCCCTAATAAAGCCAATTTAAACAGCTCTGAAATACCTTGTCGGGACCTCCTTTTCCTCTTTCCCTTTTTATCCTCTCGTGTTCCATGGCTGAACTCCGGCGCGAAGCGAAGCTTTTGACTTCGCTGGAAAGGGCAAAAAAAAAAGGCGAACGGATTCCAGGGTTCGTCCCTAAAATCCTCCAGCCATCGTGCCGCGATTCCGAGCTGCAGATTTCATATGATGTCCCGACGAGACACGGTCGGGGGGAATCGCATTCAAATTTTCCCAAGTGGGCTGTCGGGAAGCAGGGACAAAATTCCGAGTCCCCCATTTTGGGCAATCCGACAGTCGCGAGAGCAGAAATTGTGGACTCAAAGGAAGACCCGAAAGGGGGAAAAAGAAAAAAAAGAAAAGACCAGACAATAAATCCACAATCATCACGTTGTTCGTTGCACTAGGCATGCCTGGTATTTTGTACACCCACGAAGCAACCCGGAAGGATTACGTCGCCGCACCCTTTTCATGGGTTCAAATTGTGAAATTTCGGAGTACCCGATTGTCACTGGATTCTCTAGAACAAAGGCGTGTGATTTCGACTGCTAGACAGTCTTCTTCCGGCAACAATTCTTTTGGAAAATGGAAGATATGCTTATGGAGGAAATAAATGACGAACATGTCGATTGGATAATTTTTGCTGGGCTTTATGCAATCTTGCTTGATATACATATAAATGATTAATAGCAACCGAGAGATTAGACTCGCCCTGATCGAGTTCTTTTCCTAAAGATTTACTTAACCTTTAGGTTGCTAGAACAATGGACTTACAATTATCATTGGTTTAGTAATAAATGATTTAAGCCCCCATCTTTTCTTTCTTTTATGAGAACTATGACAATTCACATGTCGATTTACAATAAATAAAGAACCATTCACTAAATAGGCACACGGAAGGCAGCGGTAAAGTAGGTAAATCGGCTAAATAAACACCTCCCAAACCAAATTCGATTTGTCTCGGAACGATCTGAATTTGCTGGGAAAGATCCCATCCTCCCGCTTCGTCCTGGCTCCTGACCATAGTTATTCTCCTACTTTACCGAAGTTCCCAGCTACACGGGTGGGCATTTACCGCTGGACCATCCACCGCTGAAATTGGGCCCCACCCATGATTACATACTTCCACGTGGCATAGTGTCACTGGGCTGTCGCGCAGGAACACGCCACAGGAGGTCCAACGACGACAGTGTCGCTTTTTACTCGAACGAAGACCCAAAAAGAGGTCCAACTTCAACGATTCCACGTTCCAACCCACTGAAATTTCCCGGCTCCATCCCCCCGTTCGAGGTACCGACAATCTCTCCTTCGTTAGGTTTTGTGGATAACTCTCTCTCTCTTTCTTTGTCCACGCTGTTTCGATTTTCGATTTTTTAAATAATTAAGGAAACGACGACTTCCTGATTAGTTCCTCGTTCCCCATGCCACCCTTTCTTTCCATTCCACACGCCTTTCCTTCTCTCTCTCCCTCTATATATACCCCCTTCTCTCTCCTTCTCCTCCTCGCGTTCGAATTACAAAGGCCAAAAAAAACAAAAAAACCCTAAAAGCAGAGGAAGAAAGTCTCCGTTTGCCTTTTTTGTTGTCCTTTGATGCTACGAAGATGGTCGATCTAGATTGGAAAGCAAAGAGAGCCACAGCCCCCGCCGCCCCCGCCGCCGACATGTCCCGGAAGTCGCCCAGGCTCTCCAACAAGCTCCACATGCTGATCCCCACGCCGTTCCGCGGCGGCACCGACGTGCCCGCGGCCTCCGACTCGGCCTGCTCGGCCTACGAGCAGTACCTGCGCCTCCCGGAGCTGCGGAAGCTGTGGGGCTGCCGGGAGTTCCCCGGCTGGAAGTCCGAACCCCTGCTCCGCCCGGCCCTGCAGGCGCTCGAGATCACCTTCCGGTTCGTCTCGACCGTCCTGTCGGACCCCAGGCCGTACGCGAACCGGCGCGAGTGGAAGCGGCGGCTCGAGGCGCTGGCCGCTACCCAGATCGGGCTCATAGCGGGCATCGTCGAGAGCGAGGAGGACGAGGCGGAGACGCGCGGGGGCGCGCCGATCGCGGACTTAAGTTCGGGCCTCGGCGTTCTGGCTCGCGACGGCAGCTCGGCCGAAGTCTGGCGGCTCCCCGGAGGAGAGGCCGCGGCCACGGTGGTGAGCCGCACGAGCGAAGCCAGCCTGCTGCCTAGGCTGGTGACGTGGCAGACGTCGGAGGACGTGGCGCAGAAGATCCTGTACACCATCGAGTGCGAGATGCGGCGGTGTCCGTACACGCTGGGCCTGGGAGAGCCTAACCTGACGGGGAAGCCGAGCCTGGAATACGACGCCGTCTGCAAGCCCGGCGAGCTTCAGTCGCTCAAGAAGAATCCGTACGATCACCTGATCCAGAACCACGAGAACCAGAACCTGTACACGGCGCACCAAATCCTGGAGTCGTGGGTGCAAGCGTCGAACGAGCTCTTGAATCGCATCGAGGAGCGAATCGAGAGCAAGAGCTTCGAGACGGCGGCGACCTACTGTTACTTGCTCGAGAGGACGTGGAAGCTGATGACGGAGATCGAAGACCTCCACCTGTTGATGGATCCGGAGGATTTCCTCCGGCTGAAGAACCAGCTCGACCTCCGGAGCGAGACGGCGGCCTTCTGCTTCCGCTCGAGAGGGCTCGTCGTGATGACTAGGAAGTGCAGGGACCTGAAGCACAAGGTGCCGTACATCCTCGGCGTCGAGGTGGATCCGAAGGGAGGGCCGAGAGTGCAGGAGGCGGCGATGAGGCTGTTCGGCGGCGGCGAGAAGAGGGAGCAGTACGCGAAGATCCACCTCCTGCAAGCGCTGCAGGCGATCGAGGCGGCGATAAAGAGGTTCTTCTTCGCGTACCGGCAGGTGCTCGTGGTGGCGGTGGGGAGCCTGGGCGCGACGGCGAGCCGGGCGGCGATGAGCCTCGAGAGGGACGACTCGCTGAGTCAGATGTTCCTGGAACCGACGTACTTCCCGAGCTTGGACGCCGCGAAGACGTTCCTGAGTGACTCGTTGAGTCGGGAGAGCAATCGGACGCCGTGACCGACCGGCCATGGGCGAGCTAGCCAGGGAGGAAAGGAAGAGGCCTCGGCGAGTTTGACTTTGACGGAACGGTCAACTCGTTCAAAAACGTTATTGTTTCGTCAAAGTTTGACAGAATTTTTGTTCTCATAAAAAAAAAAACGATGGAATTCTCTCTCTTTTTTTCCTTTTGTTTTGTTTTTGCATTTGAATTCGGATAGAGATCAATTATTTATTCTTTGTGTAATAATTTTAATAGTGGATTGATTATAGCTTGACGAGGTGGATTGTAAAAGAGCTCAGGCTTTCTCAATAGCTCTTGGGATGGTATGCGATTTTAGTTTGTGGATAAGTTGGAAGAATAGCACTAAGAGATATTTACGTAATCAATTTGGTTGAGATTTGAGAACGAAGAGGAAATAATATTATGCTCATTATTAAACAATGAGCACAATAATTTATTTATAGGCTTTACATAATAACTATCTAGAATGATAAGAAAGGTAATAAGATATAACAATATCATATACAATTAGTTAGCATCAATAAAGGATATCTCCTAATATTTGTCAATGATCTCTCTAACAAATTTCGAAGTACCATCTACTTGTTAAATCAATTTTATGCACCTATCATTATATCTTAGCATAGATTAATTCAAAAAGAGTAATTAGTCTCTTGGCTTAAGCTTTTGATTTTTGAATGAAATTATAAACATAGAAAGACGAAATACGACCCTAAAACTAGGGGTGTCAAAAAGGCCCAAGCCGACCCGGCCCGGCCCGGCCCGACCCGACCCGACCCGACTCGACCCTAAACTTAGGGTATTTTCCGATACCGGCTCCATACTCGGACCCGACCCGAAAATACCTTAAATTTAGGGTCGGGTCGGGTTAAAACGGGTCGCGCACAAGCCTTTTTGACACCGATACCATCTGTGCGTTTTGGTCCTCATCCATTGAAAGAAAATAGTAAAGTAGGATAAAATAAACAAAAGAAAAGAAGAATCATCTCTCTACGCGCGTTTTGTTTCCAACTCTCTACATTTTTGGCTCTCAACTCTCTACATTTTTGAAATAAACAAACCCAACCCAAACCAAACCATGTTGTAAAGGGTCACGACCCGGCCCGACCCGACCCGACCCGACCCATTGACACCCCTACCTAAAACGACTTGATGTAAAATTGTGAATGTAATATCTCTCCCCCATTTCCTCAGTTCTAGCCCTTGAAACCTACATATCGACTTTGGAGCCCCTTTAGTCTTTGGTCGATGCGGTTATGGTTTACCAGCACGTAGGTGATCTAAATTCTTATGATTGAGTCTTTCTGGCCTAAAAGAAGTGAACCAAAAGCCACTCATCTCAGCCATTGAATTCGAATGGTGTTGTGTCCGGTCGAAATGTGAGTAGAGTGAAAGCCCTTACCACAAAAGAGAGCATTTTTCTGCTAAAAAACATCGCAAGTGCCAAATTTTGACATAAATTGACACTTTAGTACCAAAACTTTCGAAATGTATACTTAAGCACCAAAATTGGAAAAAAAATGACACATTTAGGTGTTAATGGTGAAAAAATTTGCCCAAACGGCTGACGTAATATTTTTCTAGCGAGATAAATGCAAAACAACATTTTGCACACTGACGTGGTTAGGTAAGCCCAAAACGATGTCGTTTTGGGTATTAATGTGGCTAGACTCAACCCAAAACAATGTCATTTTGCCTTGAATTTGATTTTTAATATAAAAATTGATTAAATTAAATTAAGTGGGGAAGAGAACAACACAGGTGGGAGGGAGCTCCCTCGCCTATGGCCATTGCCCCATCAATGGTGGGCTAGTAGAGATAGCCGACGAGGGTAAAGGACCTTGCCTTGCTTAGATTTGGGTGGAAGAGGGTTGGCACCCTCTCCCGGCTTTTGGGGAGGGTTGTTGGCGTGATGACCCTCGCCTAGGCGCTAGCAAGCCTCACCAATCATCGTTGTCACTCCACTTGTAATGGGGCAACGACCATAGGTAAAGGAGCCCCCTCCTGTATGTGCTGTTCTCTCTCCTCCCTTTTTTTAAAGTTTTAAATTTAATTAAATTAATTTTTATATTAAAAATCAAATTTAGAGCAAAACGACATCGTTTTGACTGAGTCTAAGTTAACTCAGTTTTTAGATTAGCCATGCTAGTGATTTATATTATTAAAAAATGTCATGTCGGATTTCTAGTATGGTTTACCAGACTAGAATTAAAATGTCCCCCCTTTTTTAAAATGCATTTAAGTATATCTTTATGAAGTTTTGAAACCAGAGTGTCCACTTATATCAAATTTTGGCACTTTTGCTGTACTTTAGACCATTTTCTTGCATGCTTAGTGCCAATAACTGATGTCTTATTTTTTTTACAGGAAAAAAGTTGTGTAAGGCACATCTTCTTCGAGGACATTGAATTTGCACGAGGCACAGACTAATTTTTGGCTTGTCAAGTTGAAGCGAGCAATCCTGCAAAATTATACGTTTAATAGCTTAAACATATTTATACTTTATAGTGATTAGGAAAAACATAAAGCAAACATGTGGAGTCGATCTTGCGCAAATAACGAGAAGGATGTACCATGTCGGAGTTACTTCGCTCATCTTATTTGTCTTGGTATGGTGAACCTAAGGCTGAGCTAGTCCTAGTAGTAGAGATGATGGGCAACAAATTAGGCCCGATCTAGGGTAGCTCACCCAGCCAAGGCGAGGCCGAGTAGATCAAGTAGGGCTATCGACAGTTCGGGTTTCTGTAGAGCTGAACTGAACCGAAGAAGTACCCTGTCCTTTCAACCATTACCCGAATCAGATTAAGGCCCGAAACAAAAAGACCCGATTTTTTTTTGGTTCGGTCCGGGTATTTTTTATGGGCCTAGCTCCTGTCCCCCGTTCATCGATCACCTCCACTTCGAAGGCATATTCCGAGCAGGCTTGCCTCTGCCAGTTGGTATTCTGGACCTAGTTGGGATTGGCACTAAACAAACTGGGCTTGAAGTTGTGGCCCGTTTCTTCAATGTCTCTCCAAAGGCGGTCGCATTCTTCTATTCACTTGTCCACCGAGTCGCAACCAAATGCTTAATTGAATGATCGTGGGCTCTTACTCCGCGTGTGGCCACCTTTTGATGCCTTCTCTTCAATTTGCAATTTTGATTCTCCAACCCTGGACCGTACATCAGCTCCCAATAAACACAAATTTTATGAGAAAGTTGTCCGAAAAGTTCTAAACATATTGCATTTTTAACAATTCAGATATGAATCTTTCAATTTTATTAATTGAGTATAAACATTTTCACTTTTTGATAATTAAGTTCATCGAATCAATTTTGGTCGGAAATTGCCGACGTTGATAATTTTAAGGAATATTTTAATATTTTTTTCGAATTTCTTCGTTAATTTTTCTGCTTTTTTTTTTTTCCCTTTCTTCTTCCTTATCCTTTTGTTGGTGGCCAGCCACCAACCATAGGCGATGGTCAGCCACTAGCCATGGTTGGGTTGATTGGCCTCAACTACCATAGGTGAGGCATGGTTAGGCAAGGGTGAGGGGAGCCCTCACCCAAGCTAGATTTGGCGAGGCCGACCCTAGCCTAGGTGATGGCAAGTCTCATGGGGGCTCCCAAGCAAGGCTAGCTGATTAGACCATGGCGGCTAGCCACGAGCAAAAGGGAGAAGAAAGAAAAAAATAAAGAAAAAAGAGAAAAAATTAGAAAAATAATAATATCAAAATATTATTAAATTTTTTCCACGTCAACATCGGTTATCCTAAGTAATACTGCCACCATTCACATTAGTAATTTTTGGCTAAAATAGGCCAAATGGATTCAATTGACAAGTGAGAAGATTTTAAGATTTAATTGATAAAATTGAAAGGTTTAAGATTGAATTCATAAAAGTATAATGATTTAAGACTTTTTGAATAATTTTCTCTGAACTTAACTATTATATTATGCATAGAGCAATGTGGCCATATCTGTCTTATGTGGCATGACTAGATTTGGTGTGGACAATTTTTTTATTAATTTTTTGAATTCTTATATTTTATATTTTTCTTTTCTATTGTTGTTTTCCATTGTGGTTGGTGAGGATCGCTAGGGTTTTGCCAGCCACAATGAAAGAAAAGATAAAAAAAAAGATATATCAAAATTTTAGATTTTTTTAAAAGTTGTAAAAGTTGTCTACATTTGCCATTTTTGGCCAAAAATAATAAATTATCAAAAAATTTAAGACTATATTATGATCGAATTTGCATCATTACAATATGTTTATGATTTTTTTTTATAATTATCCCTTAGTGCCTCTCATGGAAATCATAATTCTTGTAGATGGTACGATTTTTAAGGATTGTGAATTTTCTCAATTATTTTAAGTGAAAATAATGCATACTCCCCCTCATTATTAGTTATTCAACCATTTAAAGCCTCCAACTGCTCATCATAAATTTTGTCATTAGACTATAAATTGGACTAAATATCACTTTTCTCTCAAATCCATGTCTACCTGGAACACTCATCTTGAGTTTTGTCTATTGGACTGAGGGAAATTAGGTCCTCTCAAGGTTGAGATTGCGAATTAGTATATGCACATCAAGAGGGTCTCTTTCTTGTTCATTCATTCTATAGTACTACTACATTTCGATATTAAGTTACTTTACCTAAGAAGTCAATTAGCGGAGAACAATGTAGTAAGAAAGTACTAGGCAGGTCATTGGTCAATATGACAAAGTGAGGGTAGGGACGTTTGCCTTTTCACCGTAGTGCTTGAATACAGACGTTTAATTAATATCGAATACTTAAAATTTTTCAAAACACATAAATATTTAATTTTTTCCCGACTTCTAAAACTCAAATGACAATTTTTTTGGAAAAGCAAATCGAATGGTTGTCACGGGCTCTCACAAACAACTTTTCAGGCCTGCAAGGCTTCGCAGGGATTAACCACTATTTACGTAAGCAAATTTAAATTAATGCAGTTTATTTTTTTCCTTTTACCTAAAAAAATATGCTGCGGTTCACATCCCTAACCTACTGCCACTATCGTCTGCAGCAAAAGACACGCAACGATTTCCCTTTTCAACCTATAGCTCCCGTCCCTACTCTTATTCCCTCACCCAGCATGTGATCCTCACTCACTTTGGGAGACTCTCTCTCTCTCTCTCTCTCTCTCTCTCTCTCTCTCTCTCATACACACACACACATATACATTTACATATATATTTGAATTTGAATTTCATCTGCATTTAATCGTTTCTATTTGCAAGCACGAATCTTCAGTCACGGTCACAGTTTGCGGGCTATTGCAATGTGGCACGCATTGGGTGTCAAATGTGGACTCGTGGTATCCTCATGAATTATGGGGTTCATTAATTTGCAGTAAATATTTAGGAAATATAGCAAATTAAAGCTTGGAAAATTCGCTAACACCGGTTACGGACTAATTTCGATCATCCTCATCTCCCATAATATTCACCAGTCTATTCACATTAGGTGAGCCAAAGTAGTATTATAAGCCAAAAAAAGGTCTCACAACCAGGCAGTCCTCGTTCCAAAAAATAAAAAAAAACCCAAGGCAGTCCTTATCTAGAGGGAACTGCTACATGTCGTTTTGCTCCGATTGAATGTGTGGATAACATTAACTTGCCGCTATCGACAATCATAGAGCATATTATATAATATGCAAAAGGCGACCATGGAAAGGGGAGGTCGAATAATGGGGCGAGATAAGGTTATGGTTGTCAGCAGTGGCCGTCATCGATTAATAATTCGTTTAAGCGTCTCGATGATGATGATGATCAAAGCGCAAATGCGGTGTATGCGGTGTCTACATACCTCTACATACCCATTAATTATTTCCGACCAATTTGTTTGACCATCCATCGTTTTGTGATTTTCTAATCTACATGACAATGATGGAGTTCCTGCCCAATCCTTTCTTCTCTGTTTTACTAGCAAAAGTTCCTCTGTGATTATATTTATAGTCTACCCCGATAATTTCTTGATAGGTGCATCGTTTGTGACATGGCAATTTCATTTAACGTCACAGGATTGTAGTTATACCCATTTGTATGATGCTACCTATATTTTAGATCAGCCCAGATGGCGATTTGCACTAAAAGAGATTCAATCGATACCTCGAGTCATCTTCTGCACAACATATTCGAGTTCGGCCCTTCAGCCTAACTCACGAGACTATATCGAGTAATAATTGAATTTGAGATCTCCACGCTTTCTCAATTCCGATGTCCCTATCGTTTTACCTTATGCCACCTATTCCTCAAGGGTTTGTCCTTTCCCTTCCCAAAGGTGTGTTTTCAATGCTCTTTTTTCAATGGGCTAGGTGGTAAATGGTCGGTGACCGGACATGCGTCATGGAGATCGATTTCTTAACACCCTTGTGGCCATCTTTCTGCCAACTAAGGTTCGAGTGGTACGACATGTCACAATCACGATCGTATTCTACAGTCGTGCTTGAATTTAATACCCATCCGAGACTTTCAAGGCATAAGAAAAACACGAATGAATTGCAACCGTGACATGATTGGTCGGTCGTCTTGTATTATGATGCCATTATCATAATTCACTTCTCTAATCTACCGGCTCCGGTCCCACCACCTTCTCTCCAGCTAAACACTCTCCACTGCCCACTCTATATAACCTAACCGCACCCACTCCCCCTCTCTCATCGGAGCTCGACCGAACGGCCTAGTCAGATCCAGTAGCGAACCTGACCGGAGACTTCGAACCGTAGAGAGCAGCGAGAAGGGAGGCATGGAGGGGAAGGAAGAGGACGTTCGGGAGGGAGCCAACAAGTTCCCGGAGAGGCAGCCGATCGGGACGGCGGCCCAGAGCCAGGACGGGCGGGACTACGCCGAGCCCCCGCCGGCGCCGCTGTTCGAGCCCTCGGAGCTGACGTCGTGGTCCTTCTACCGGGCGGGGATCGCCGAGTTCATGGCCACTTTCCTGTTCCTGTACATCACCATCTTGACGGTGATGGGCGTGGTGAAAGCCCCTACCAAGTGCACGACGGTCGGAATTCAAGGTATCGCGTGGGCCTTCGGAGGCATGATCTTCGCTCTCGTCTATTGCACCGCCGGTATCTCAGGTAATTCATCAGGATCCTATAATTTTTTCTCCTTCTTTTGGTCTTTTATCTTACGAAAATATTCACCTTCTTTGATCAAGCAAATACCCTGTAGTTTTGCAGCCGAAGTCTGTAATTACTTGCTAGGTCATCGAGAGCTAGTTAAATTTACTATAGTCTGCCAGTTTCTCCATGGTATATACGTTGTTAGTGATGGTATTTGGTTGTTTGTGGACGACTAGGTGGTCACATAAACCCGGCGGTGACGTTCGGGCTGTTCCTGGCGAGGAAGCTGTCCCTGACGAGGGCCGTCTTCTACATGGTGATGCAGTGCCTGGGCGCGATCTGCGGCGCCGGCGTGGTGAAAGGTTTCGAAAAGGCAAGCACGTTCGAGAGGCTGAACGGCGGCGCTAACTTCGTCAACCCTGGCTACACCAAAGGCGACGGCCTCGGCGCCGAGATCGTCGGTACCTTCGTGCTCGTTTACACCGTCTTCTCCGCCACCGACGCTAAGCGCAGCGCCAGAGACTCTCACGTCCCTGTAAGCTTCCTCTTGACTGATAACGATTAAGCGGGCGCAGCATATCATTTCCTTTTGGTATCATCGCCAAGCAACGGAGATATGACGTCGAATTAATGATGTGTTAATTGCGCTTATGTAGATCCTGGCCCCGCTGCCAATCGGGTTCGCGGTGTTCTTGGTGCACTTGGCCACCATCCCCATCACCGGGACCGGCATCAACCCGGCCAGGAGCCTCGGCGCGGCCATCATCTTCAACAAAGACCGTGGCTGGGACGATCACGTGAGCGTCACGCCCTTCGCTTTCCCCGCAGTTTCCTTCGAGCTAACAAATACTAACGTCTGTTGTTTTGGTGCAGTGGATTTTCTGGGTGGGGCCATTCATCGGCGCAGCGCTGGCCGCCCTCTACCACCAAGTGGTGATCAGGGCCATCCCTTTCAAGAACAGGTGATGCCCCCTGGAATCCTGGCCGTCGATTGCGGCGCCATGGAGGAGGGGAAAAACCCTAAGATGGTAAAAAAAAAAAGGCCGGCGGGCCCGACTTCTTTTCGTTTCGCCTGTGTGTGTCTGGCATGTTTTTAAAGATTTGTGTAGTAATTTTCAAGGATGCTTTTCGAAGGCTCTGTCGCTTTCAACTTTAGCCGAGGAGGGCCCCCCACCGCATGACCCGTGGATGGAAAAGAGGGTGCGGGGCGCCAATCTGAGGCGGGGGGAGGTGCTCGGTATCTCTGTATTATATGTGTTGTGTCGTGGGTGGTGGTGATCTGTCAAATCAAAATAAGTTATGGAAAAACGAGAAAAAAAAGAAAGAAAGAAAGCGAAGATATTCTCTTTTATCTCTCCACCAAGTCGTCCTCGAGCACCTTCGATCGATTCCATCTTGTTGATTTTTGTTGGCTTCTTCTGCGATGTGATGTATTAATAATGTACAGATGAAAACGATCGGCATGCTTATCTACTTCCCCACCGTTGCTTTTTACCACATGGCATCTTCTCTCGTATATTCGCCGTCTCCGCCGGGGACTGTTCTTCTCGTGCGACGAAATAATTCGTAGGTGGTCACTGCTCTCTCGAGGGTGACAAGAAGCACTGAACTTACAGCGTTTTGGCCAATGATGAAATATTATATCGAAACTAGACTTGGATCTATGAGCGGGAGGGCCATGCATCGGATCTGAAAGTTCTTTGCTATGGTCTACCCATGATTAATAATACGTGAACTATGCTTAGTGTCTGAACAAAGCGTAATTAGTCGGTTCGGGCCGACAAACAAAGAACTTGTCGAAGTCTGCTGTGGCTTGTCATGCCTATGATAAACTAACCGAACGCCTTGCAACGGCAGCGGCCACAAACCCCGATCAAACCCCTGATCCCTCCCTTGCTTGTATACATATTAACAATGATTAGTGAGCAAATGAAATGGATCTCTCCATATTCCTCCTTGTTGGGCTGCCATCGTATCATAAGCTTCAAAAGAGTGTTTATTACTTGTTAAGTCACGAGCACCTTCACGAACTCAGCCTAATGCAATCAAAGATCGCCACACCCTAACAAAGAAGAAACCTTTCAGATAACACCTGGAAAAGGTTTAGCAGAAATTGACGTTTGTCTCGAGTAATGTAGACGACCCATTACTGAGTCGTGGGGACATGCTTTTTGAGCACAGCAATTACGCTGACTCCCGTCCTCCTTCCCTTAGCGAATTCGTCACCGAGCAAAATGGGAAGCTTTTCGCCGTAGAGCTTGTCCATGATCTCCTCGCCGAAATGGTGCGAGATTATGGAACCGGTGTACGATCTCGCATGCTTAGCCATCTTCCTTCCCATGCTACGAGGATCCTCGTCCGCTGTGGTTTCTTTGGCGTCGACCTCGAATATCTCCATACGTTCGATCCAGAAGGACCCTTCTTTGCCGACTATGCCTCGAACTTCCTCTGAAGATGCTGTGTAGTAGTATGGCACGTTCAAGGTATCTAGTTTCTCTTCCTCGATGAACCCCTAAAACAAGGTTCAAACGATTAAAAAAAGATTGAAATGGGAAAGTGAATTTTTTAACCACGACGTACACCTTGGTCTAGCATAAGTCAAATATATAAATGAATGAGCATTTCTTTTATAATTGACGCACCATTAATCTCAACATATTCTGTTGTTGATAGCATTGGCATGTTAGCTTGAAATAAGAAAAAAACTGATTTATAATAATAAATAAATAAATCTCCTTTGCAAGGCATGTTAATAATGGGTCTGGGCAACACTTGATCCTTGCAATGGACATAAATGGAAGTTTCGTGCTCATAACATCAATCCTACTTTTGTTGGGTGTCGGTATGTACTAATCACATATTAAAACCCCGATATCTATTTAATTTGCGCATAGAATGCATCTAGTACTCTCACATCCATATGTCTTGTAACGCGTAGAGTGTATGTAAGTTGAGAAGCTTATAAAAAATCGTTTTACCTCTGAAACCAAATCGGCAATCGCCTCTCCAAGTTTATCCCAAATGTCGAGGTTGTCTATGCTAGCGAAGTCCTCTTCTTTCCTCCCGTGAAGTACCAACACGAGGCGACCGTTATCGACCATCTCTTCACAGCGGAACTTAAAAATGTCGATAAATCTGCTCGAAACTGAGCTAAGTAGGCCTCCTTCACCACGTCCGGGCTGGTCTTCGAAATGGAGATCCTACCCTTGTTCAACGGGAAGCCTTCTTCACTCGTGAGACCCGGTGCCTTTCATTTGCTTGACTTCCAAGTTAATGCAGGATTAACACGTAAATCAATCGCAATTATGACGTGCTGACATTACGGCTCTATCTTGAGTATGTGTGCATGAGTCGAACGGGACACTGGGCGAGGTTCGAATCTAAGTCCATGCATGAGTCGAACGGGACACTGGGCGAGGTTCGAATCTAAGTCCATCTACTTAAAATATGCCGAACCTTGTACATTGATAGTTAACATGATCCGTCGAATAGTTTGACACCAATTTCTCTCTTAATGATATTGTCATTCACATGTTATATCGTCCCATAATTAATAGATCCTATGTTGATTTTTTATGGTATGCATCAGTTAAATTTTGAATGAGATAGTGGAGAGATTTGAGCCTAAGTCATCTTGCACTTGAAACAACTTAAGACAAGGTATGTCAGCCTTACGTATATCTCTCACAATGATATTCATCAAAACAATCATATGAGTCACACAGAAATATAAGCAATCAGATTTACCTGAGATAGCCAATGGACGCTATAGGAGGAATGAGCGAAGTGCACGCAGTTTCTAGGGAAGAGCCTTCCATGGAAAGAACCCGGAGCTCCCATTATGAAGCACGATAAGCTTTTGTAGCTTTGCAAGAAGTTCGACAAGCTTTTAAACAATGTGTTGAAATCATTCCCAGCAAGATCATTGAGATAAAATTGGAATTGAGGTGGCGGGCAGTTTGAGTGTGCACACTTCTTCTGTACATTCTCTATGACGGTCGACATGAAGGTTACTGGGCTAGGACCCGAACCACAGCCTAAATCGGCCACATTAAGAAGCTTGCACGGGAAGAAATCTTCCTCGAGTAGAGAACCAACAGTGCTCGCTATCGTGGGTTTCGTTACAAACGCAACCTTTTGCTGTAATGTCAAAAACGAATTCATTCTTATAAACCAACCCATCCAAAACATTGAATCGCAACTTTTAATATTATCAAAAGAGGAAATTATATTCCATGAATTACGATTGACGATTGATCAATACCTATTTATATCTGAAAAGGGGGGGTGGTAATTGAATGAAACAAACCGTGTAGGTGGAGGTTTGAGCGTAGCTATTTTCTCCGTCTCCTTTGCTCATGAAGAGAACTTCTTTCATGTCCATGGCGAAGATGTGGTCACGGGAAGCGTCGCGACAGTAAGCCCCGTCTCTTCTGCTGATTCTACACTGTCACTGCCGAAGAGCAGGCTATCTTTGATGATCAAGAACACTCAGTACTCATTCTCCCACTCACCTCCCAATTTTTTTGTTTTTGTTTCGATCCCTATCCTGATCGTTCCAGTTGTTGTTGTCTTTTATGACAAGGGTTCTTTTGACTTGGTCTGCTTCAATTAATTTTCCTATTACATTGAATGTTCAAACATGATCCATTTTACTAGAGTTAATCTAGAATCATCTTTACCAATATTTTGAAGTCGTCGGAAACAGAGGTGGAAAGGAGCCCACGTCAGTGTTGAGAAGAATCCAAGAAGCAATCCTCGATCAAGTGACTCAGGCTAATAGTCAAAGAGACTGGATTAAATGGAGAACATGGAGCCTGTGCATCTACCACTCTCGCAAGAGTCCATCAACCAATCTCGCAAGACCGTGTCGGTGGAGAAAGCCTATGTATAGGCCTCCCCAGCTGTAGTCGTGAACGTGGAGAGGAGCAGAGTTAGGATGTATGCGAGTAGGCTACCATTCGTGACAAGTGTGAGAGGGGTGTGGCATGATTAGAGAATGCTAATTATAGTCACCCTTCCGAAGCTTTACATTAAACACCTCCTCCTTTGACAGTAAGCTTCGTACCCATGAAATACTTCGATATCCTCGTGCACATGCGCCTAGTAAAGTTTGGGTCAGTTACTTAGGTTGAAAATATTCGCCCATTCGCCATAATCGATGAATTCGGTATTATTGTAGCTTATTTGAAAATTTAATGCCCTTAAAAAAATCACGATTAAGTCTTGAGCTTCCCACCAGTAGAATTTCAATCGTCAGAAATGACATCTGATAAATAACTAAAGATTGTATGTCGGATTTCTGATGCTAGAATTCAACCAACAGCTTGATTTATTTTTCCATGATCTTGAGTAGAGAGAGAGAGAAAGAGAAGGCCACAAGTTATTATGATTTGTCCCAAACCAAATCGAGGGTCGCATTCTTCCGAGTAGAGTGCGCTATTCCATTTGCATCACTAGTGATGGGAGAGTGCAAGATTCTTAAGGTCATTAGTATACCTTTAGACTTATCTCTCAACTCATCACCGTTCATAATTCATACCCAATCCAATAAAGTATCATACTTTAATAAAGTCTTTTGCTATTTTCCTAATTGCCAGGCCTTACAGTAAAAAATCAACAGTAGAGAGAGGCAAAGTGCTACAGAGCGACCGGTCAACGTGATTGGTACGCTGCGGACCTATAATTAGTTTTGTTGTGTTCGAATTTTGGTGTTTCGGCTAAGGAATTCAGGATTGGTTTTCTTTTAAGTTTGTTCTCCCAAGAAGAGAGAACTAGCCCATGTCCGTTTATTTGCACTTTGGGATAGCAACGGCGGCGGCCACAACCCCGATCAAATCCCTAAGCACTCCCTTGCTTATATACATTTCAGCAATGATTAGTAAGATAATGAAATGTATATCTCCATGTTCCTCCTTGTTGGGCTCTTCTCGTATCATAAGATTAAAAGAGACTTTATTACTTATTAAGACAGAAGCAACCTTAATGAACTCAGCCTAATTCAGTCGAAGAGCACCACAACCAAACAAAAAAGGAATCCTTTCAGACAACACTTGGAGGAGAATGGGGAAGCTTTTCGCCATGGGACATGCTTTTTAAGCACCACAGCCTGACAAAAAAGGAAACCTTTCATCGAGTCACGGGACATGGCAATCATGCTGACTCCCATCCTCCTTTCCTTAGTAAATCATCACCTATGATGATGGGAAGCTTTTCGCCATGGAGCCTGTCCATGATCTCCTCGCCGAGATAATGTGAGATTATGGAACTGATGAAGGATCTGGCATCTTTATCCGTCTTGCTTAAGCTTTTCTAAATCATTTAATGAAGTTTTCAAAAACATTATCAGAAAAAAAATGGAAGTCCATCCACTTAAAAGCTGTTGAAACTTATATATCGACAATTGACATGATCGATTGAATAGTTTAACACCTATTTATCTCTCATGTTAATGTCATTTGCATGTTATAGTGTCCAAGTAAAAAAGCACCTGTGCTCGCCAGCGTGGGCTTGGCTAAAGACGTAATCTTTTGCTGTGATGCAAGAAATGAATTCATTCTCGTAAATCAACCCGTTCTCATAGTCCAGAGAAAAATTGAACCATGGCTTCGAATATAATAGAAAGAAATCTTTGCTTGAATCGCAGTTGCTGATTGGTCTTTTGCCTGTTACTCTATTAAATTGATTTCCACCTAAAGTTTCCCCAATTATGTCCTCCACAGTAGGCTGTGTATACTGTCTTCTTTGATAGGGCTACTCTACATATAATACTACAAGACACGTTGTTTCGTCTTGGTCTGCTTCAATTATATGTTTTATTTTCTTTATATTAAAGACAACCAAATTGAGGGTCGCATTTTTTGTTGAAAATATGTCTCGAGTTTGAGCTCAAAGCAAAAGTTTGATTTGTTTCCTAATCCTAGTAGGTGTGGGTTTCCTAATCCTAATAAGAGTGGGTTTCTTAATTTATTCCTACTCCAAGTAGGAATGGCTTTCAGTCCTATATATATATACGGCCATGCGTGGAGAAGAATTAAGCCGTTGTTGATGCAAGAGGTCTTGAAGCGCCGATTCGTCATCGAGTGCTTGGGAGAAGATTTCTCCGTTGATCTCGTTCGAGCAATTACACCAAGAAGAGTCAAGTGTTTGTAGCCGATTAAATTCTTGTGGTAAGAATTTGTGTATAATTCCTTTGTGAGATTGAGAGATTATTTCACTAGGAATTGTGGGGCTAAACACTGCGTGAGTTATTGGGTGTAATTGGGGCTTGGGAAACACTGAGAGTGTTTGAGTGACTCGAGTGTGTAATCTTCGTTGTATCGCTTGTTCTATAGTGGAATTCGTCGCTGCTCTCCCCGTGGACGTAGGTCTCTACGACCGAACCACGTAAATCTGGTGTTTGATTTATTTTCTTTATTCTGTCTATTTTATTGTTCGATCGCTCGCCCTTTCCGCAACAATTGGTATCAGAGCCAGGCTTGGCTGAGGTGAAGCGAATCGATGGCGACAGAAGAAGTAAAAGTGAGAATCGACAGATTTGATGGGAAGGATTTCGATTTACGGAAGATGCGATTGAAGATTATCTTTATCGATGATGAACCGCACGCGCCCTTATCAGGCGAGAAACCAGAGACGATGAAGAAAGCTGATTGGGATTTGCTAGATAGACGAGCTATGGGTGTTATTCGGTTGACGTTGGCTCGTAACGTCGCGTTTAACATCGTGAAGGAGACTACCACTGCGGGTTTGATGAAAGCCCTATCGGATATGTACGAGAAGCCCTCTGCAATCAATAAGGTCTATTTGATGCGACGTACATTTAACTTGAAGATGAGCGAAGGTGCGTCGATTGCGAGATCATATCAATGAATTCAATGTGATTGTTAGTCAATTGAGTTCAGTTGATATTGACTTTGAAGATGAGGTATGTGCTTTGATTACTGTTATCCTCATTGCACGATAGTTGGAATACTACTCGTTATCTTGCTGTTAGTAATTCCTCTAGGTTAACAAGCTTAACGTTTGATGGGGTTCAGGATTTAATTCTTAGTGAGGATATTCGTAGAAGAGAATCTGGTGAACCCGTATCTACTACTTTAGTAGGTGAAAATAGAGGAAGAACTAGAACACGTGGTAGTATGAGCATGAACAGATGTAGCCAGTCAATGATTGGTGGTGCTATCTGTTGGAACTGTGGCAAGAGGGGGCATCTTTGAAAAAATTGCCTTAAGCTGAAGAATGAGAAGGGTAAGGAAATCTTAGTTGATACTGCGCAGATGATGTTGCGGTATAGCTGTTGGTAATTCGAGATAGTGCCGATTATGTCTTGTCTACATCACGATTATTCATCGTTTGATGGATGGATTATGGATTCTGGTTGTTCTTTTCATGCTACACCAAATAGAAACTGGTTTACTACTTATCAGTGCACGGATAGTAGTAAAGTGCAGTTGGGGAACAACGCTAAATGCGATGTTGTAGGTGTTGGTGATATTAAAATCAGAATGCATGATGGTATTGTGAAGACATTGACTGGAGTGAGGCACGTTCCAGAGTTGAAGAAAAACTTAATTTCCTTAAGTGCCATGGATTTAGCTGGGTGTCGGTATTTTTCAGAATGTGGAATTCTGAAAGTTGTTCGAGATGCTTTAGTGATAATGAAAGGAATCAAGCACAATGGCCTGTATGAGCTTCAAGGTGAGACAATGACAGATTTCGCTACGGAGATGTCAGATGCATTTGTTCGAGAGTCTGAATTATGGCATATGCGTTTGGGGGCACATTAACAAAAGAAGCTTGAAGGTTTTAAGTGAAAGAAATCTGCTATGTGGTTATGTTGCTGACGAACTGAATGTATGCAGGTGTTGTGATTTAGATCAACGATGGAAAGTGCGGTTCGGTGCAATAGTCAAAGAAACCACGGAAATTGCGAGTTACTTCACTTGAATGTTTGCGGAGTTGTCGCAGTTTCCTTCTAGGAAGAGTGCCAGATATATGTTAACAATTGTTGATGACTACTCGATGAAGACGTGGGTGTTTGTACTTAGGTACAAGTTTGATGCTATTGTCAGGATCATGCAGTTGAGAGCTTTGATCGAAAAGGAGACTGGTAAGACGATCAAGCAAGTGTAGACTGACGGTAGTATGGAGTTCTGCTCGAAGCTGTTAAACAAATTCTGCATGAAGGAAGGCATAGTGAAACACCGCACTATTGCCAATGAACCACAACATGTTGCGGAATTGTTGAGCAGAACATTACTAGAGATGGCCCATAAAATGATCTCTAGTGCTGGTATGGCTAGGAGATTCCTAGCGGATGCGCTTAGTACGACTTGCTACCTGATGAATAGATCCCCATCGACTGCAATTAAACATCGGACTCCCGAAGAAGTGTGGTCAGGTAACGTTGCTGATTATTCTATTTGTAGAATATTTGGTTGCCCATGTTATGTTCGAGCGAGTGATGGTAAGCTCGATGGAAAGGCAAGAAAGTGCATATTCCTAGGCTATGCACAAGGTGAGCGGGGTTATCAATTGTGGTGCCCGGAGTTAAATTCACCTGTTATCAGCAGAGAAGTTACGTTTGACGAGTCTCCAGTACTTCTAGTTAGGAGTGGTAATAGCAGTGCTTATACGGATCTGAACAGTGTTCAGCTTGAGGTGGAGTTGCAACCAGAAACTCCTGAGGTAGCGGGTACTAATGTGGTAATTAACACAGATGGTGCTTATAACGAGGTGGAGTTTGTAAAGCCAACAGTTGCTGTAACTGCTGATATTGACAAGGTACGTATTCGATCTTCTGACAGATATGTATGCAACAATGGTTTTGCTTTATCTGTGGTTAAGGAGATTGTGTCGAGAAATCCTTGCGTAGCAGTAAAAGGTGCATGTGGAGTTGGTGTTCTTATGAGGTCCTCGTTTATGGCGAAGTTCAAGCCGGACTTGGGCTTGAAAGATATCTGTGGCGATTGAGTCCATTGGGGCTATGGAAGAGAAGCGGCGAGTTCGAATTTTGAAGCGACGATTGTCACTTGGCTCAAACGTCGAGCCAAGGTGGAGATTGTTGAAAATATGTCTCGAGTTTGAGCTCAAAGCAAAAGTTTGATTTGTTTCCTAATCCTAGTAGGTGTGGGTTTCCTAATCCTAATAAGAGTGGGTTTCTTAATTTATTCCTACTCCAAGTAGGAATGGCTTTCAGATCCTATATATATATACGGCCATGCGTGGAGAAGAATTAAGCCGTTGTTGATGCAAGAGGTCTTGAAGCGCCGATTCGTCATCGAGTGCTTGGGAGAAGATTTCTCCGTTGATCTCGTTCGAGCAATTACACCAAGAAGAGTCAAGTGTTTGTAGCCGATTAAATTCTTGTGGTAAGAATTTGTGTATAATTCCTTTATGAGATTGAGAGATTATTTCACTGGGAATTGTGGGGCTAAACACTGCGTGAGTTATTGGGATAATTGGGGCTTGGGAAACACTGAGAGTGTTTGAGTGACTCGAGTGTGTAATCTTCGTTGTATCGCTTGTTCTATAGTGGAATTCGTCGCTGCTCTCCCCGTGGATGTAGGTCTCTACGACCGAACCACGTAAATCTGGTGTTCGATTTATTTTCTTTATTCTGTCTATTTTATTGTTCGATCGCTCGCCCTTTCCGCAACATTTTTGCAATCTTCGTATCTAAATCTAAACATCTAAGCATGCATTATTTCAACAGGTTGCAGTTTAATATATACTACTCATTTTTTTGTTTTCTTGTTCCTTCCAGATTGAAATGAGTGATTTGCAGGAATAACGGGACCAATATATAAATAATAGTAGTTATTTAGTGCCATGAACAATGTGATATTGTATAAAATAATAGTTTGCTACGGCATGCTAATAATGCTTATGGAAAACATTAATGTGCTATTTGAGTAGCAGTCCAAGGGTTGCAATATATGCCCGTCTCATTTCTATGATGAACTCCCCTTGTGTCTTATAGTCACCATCACGCAATCACTGTAATTTCCAATGTTGTGTTAGCAAGACCACAATATTCTGTCTTTGTACTAGATCAAGCGATGACAGTTTGTTCCTTGCGACGGCTGTTTTTCTTTACTACATCATGACATAAGCAAGATACTTGGAAACAATCGCAAGTCCATAGTAATATAAAAATGAATCACTTGATATTTTTCCTTGTTAGGCTCTTTCTCTTACTATAAGCTTAAACGACTGTTCATTACTCATGGGTCATAAGCACCTTAACAAACCGAACCCAATACAGTCAAAGATCACCACAAGCTAACATAGAGGAATCCTTTCAAATAATAATTGGGGTCCGTTTATTTGAAAGAAAACTGTTTTGCTCCGACTTCTTGGTATTTGGATGATGGGGAAACTAATCGATTTATGAAAATTGTTTTTTCATGGATCATAAACAACAAGCTTCAATTAAGGAAAAATGACTTTTTCTTTCTAGCAAGAAGGAAATCACCTTCCTTAAATTACCAAACAAATGAACCTAACCATTCTCCTTGAAATGATCTCCATCGAAAATCCACTATGAAGAGGATCTCTGGACTGAAAAAGGAAAATTACAAGTTGAGTCAACATAATTCTTCTTTGAAAGGAAAGTTTGATGAAATGCAAAAGGAATTTTTGGAAACAAGGGAAAGTCGAGATTCTTTACTAAATGAGAACGAATCTCTCAAAAAGGAATTTTTGGATATTACTACAAATTTTTCTAATGAATCAAAAACATTATAGCACATATTTTCCATTCAAATTCCCTATTACAACAAGTCTAGACTTGGATGTAATAAGGAAAAAGATTCTTTAATAGACTTTCCAAAAGTCAAGGAGAGACTCGAGATAGAGACCTCCTCGACATGTTTACAAAAATCATTTTAAAAAGGATTTTGTAAAACCTGTTGGACAAGATAATCTCAAATGTTTTAATTGTGGAGAAAATGAACATTTTGAGAGTAAGTGTCCTAAAGTTTGGAGACCTGTTCAGAGAAATTGGATTAACAAAGCATATACTACTAACTCCCACGGACCCAAGAAAGTCTGGGTACCAAAGAAATCTTGAGTATGTGTTTTGATTGCAGGTAAGTATCAAAAGCAAGAAGAAATGGTATTTGGATAGTGGATGTTCGAGACACATGACTGGAGATTCAAGAATGTTCATTGGATTGGAAAGAATAAAAGGAGGAACTATTTCCTTTGGTGGCAATAATAAGGGAAACATAATTGGACTAGGAACAATCAAGATTGGAAGCCTCATCATCAACAATGTCTCTCTAGTTAAAGGGTTGAACTACAATTTTCTCAATATTAGTCAATTATGTGATTCTAGTTTTAGAATTGATTTCAAGGAAAATTTATGTTATGGAACCAGTTAAGACTCATCTCAATCGTTTACTAGATGAAGACATGGAAACATCTACCTCTTGGACATAAATGAAGACACTGCCAAATGTCTTATCTCAGTTCAAGATGAAGCAAACCTCTGGCATCGCAATCTTTGACATGTCAGCATGAAAAAGATCTCAAAACTGTTTACCAAAAAGCTTGTTCGAGGATTGCCTTCATTAAGCTATAAAAAGTCAAAACTTTGCTCCGCATGTACTCTAGGAAAATAGGTAAGAAGCTCATTTAAATTTGTGAAACATGTTTCTTCTAATCGTGCTTTGCAGTTTCTTCATATGGATCTCTTTGGACCAACAAGAACCCAAAGCATTGGAGGTAAGATGTATTGTCTGGTTATTGTAGATGATTATTCTTGCTTTACTTGAGTATTCTTCCTTACTAATAAAGGAGAAACCTTCTCTTACTTTTCAAAATTTGCAAAAAGAGTTCAAAATGAGAAATGTTACTCTGTTTCAAGCATTAAAATAAATCATGGTGGAGAATTTGAAAATCAGAAATTTGTAGACTTTTGTGACAAGAATAGTCTTTAGCATAATTTTCCCTCACCCTACACTCCAGAACAAAATGGAGTTGTAGAAAGGAAAAACAGATCCTTACAAGAAATGGCAAGAACTCTACTTATTTAGAGCAAAGTAGCAACTCATTTCCTCGGCGGGCGAGCGGTTTCTATAGCCTCGCTATATCATTAACGAGTTTTTCTAAGACCTATTCTTGAGAAAACTCCCTATGAAATTTTCAAAAGAAGAAAACCAATTGTCTCCTACTTTTGTGTCTTTGGCTGTGAATGCTTTATTCTTAAAAATGCTAACAATCATTTGAGCAAGTTTGAAGAAAGGTCAGATGAAGGTATATTTCTAGAATACTCAACTACAAGCAAAGCATACTGAGTGTTTAACAAGAATACTCAAACTGTGGAAGAGTCCATGAATGTGAAGTTTTTGGAACAAGATTTGTCTAAACAAAATATCACATCATCTGAAGATCTAGAACCAACTGCAGAACTTGAGAAGACAACTCTCAACAAAGAATCTGACTCTTCTCAGAAAGAAGCCGCAGAAGAACCTCAAGATCAAACTCTCATCTAGAGTGACCCTATACAATCACTAGAAAAGCTTGATGACAACGAGACTTTCAACAAAAACTAGAAACATAAATCCAGTCATCCACAAAACCTTGTCATTGGAAGCATCAAGGAAGAAATTTGTACTAGATCAAGGAACAAGGAAGATACAAGCACACTGGCACTCATTTTTGAAATTGAACCTAATGGAATACACGAAGCGCTTGGAAATGAAAGCTAGATAGAAGCAATGCAAGAGGAACTCCAATAGTTCAGAATAAATGATGTTTGGGAACTGGTACCTAAACCCAAGGGAAGAACTATTATAGAAACAAAATGGGTGTTCAGAAACAAAGTGGATGATCAAGGAAAGGTGACTAGAAATAAAGCAAGGCTCGTAACTAAATGCTACTCACAATCAGAAGGAATAGACTATGATGAAACTTATGCACCAATAGCCAAATTAAAAGCAATTAGACTATTACTTGCTTATGTTTGCTGCCATAATTTCAAGCTATTCCAGATGAATGTGAAAAGCGCATTCTTAAATGAATTCATACAAGAAGAAGTCTATGTTGAATAACCTTCTGATTTCGAGGAACCAAGAAAGCCAGATCATGTATACAGACTGAAAAAGACTCTTTATGGCTTGAAGTAAACACCTCGAGCTTGGTATGAAAGGCTGAGTAAGTTCTTGTAAGACAATGGCTTCAAAAAAGGTATGGTAGACAACATTATGGGAGAATTGACATTTTGCTCTTTTAATTAAGAAAGAATGTAAGGATATTTTACTTGTTCAAATCTATGTAGATGACATTATCTTTGGTTCCTCTAATAAATGTCTGTGCAAGAAGTTTTCCATGTCTATGCAGGAAGAATTCGAGATGAGCATGATGGGAGAATTGACATTCTTTTTAGGCCTTTAGGTCAAACAATCAAAGGAAGGCACTTTTATCTTTCAAGAAAAATATGCAAAAGACTTGATCAAAAAGTTTGGTGTGGAGAACTGCAAGAAGACTGGAACTCCAATGTCAAGCTCCACCAAATTAGACAAAGATGAAATGGGGAAGAAAGTTGACTAGAAAACCTACAGAAGTATGATTGGTTCCCTTCTCTACCTTACTGCTTCAAGACCTGATATTTTATACAATGTGTGCTTACATGCTAGATTTCAAGTAGATCCTAGAGAATCACATCTGTCTGCTATAAAACGCATTATAAAGTGTGTTGCTACTAATCCAAAGCTAGGTCTGTGGTATCCTAATGGAACAGACTTTACACTTCTTGGATACTCAGACGCTGACTTAGCTAGATGTAGGGTGGACAGAAAGAGTACGTTCGGAACATGTCAACTTTTGGGACAAATGTTAGTCTCATGGTTTTCCAAGAAGTAGAACACTGTGGCTCTATCAACAGCAGAAGCAGAATATGTTGCTCTTGGCAACTGTTGCTCACAAGTTCTAGGGATGAGACAACAACTAAGAGACTATGGAAAGGAAGAAACTTGCACGGAGATAAGGTGTGACAATACAAGTGCTATTAACCTCACCAAGAATCCGATCTTACACTCGAGGGCAAAGCATATTGAAATCAAGCACCATTTCATAAGAGATCATGTGCAAAATGGTGATATAAATGTCCAATTTATTGATTCTAAGAATCAATTGGCAGATATCTTCACCAAACTGTTGGACAAAGGTATATTTGATTTTATTTGTAGCAAATTAAACATCACTAATCCTTTTGTATAAAATCTAGTGAAGACAGGTAAGTCAAGACATCTTATGGGAGGAGCAATCGTCTGACAAAAGCAATCTTCTGGAATGAGTAATCTTCTGGATGGTCAAATCTTCTAGGTCGAACTCAGAAGACCTTACTGGTATTTTTGGAAATTTAAATTTTGACGCGTAAGTTATTTACTTACATGATCAAACATGGTAAGTTAATATTTGCAATAAATGATTTGATAATTTTATCGGGCATGCCTATTTTAATTGAGTCTATTTTTATCAATTTTTAGAATTTTGAATAACTGCCATTTACAGTTATTTTTATTTCCAAAAATCGTGTCTTTTCATTGCCCCCCTTCAGAAGCCTTTATAACTTCTAAAAATCGAGTCTTTCTTCCATCGCAAACTCGAACCCTCTTATAAACCCTAGAATTCTCATTTTCTCTCATCTAAACCAAACCTCTCTCCATCTTTCCTGAACAATGGCTTCGAGATCCTCCATATCAATGTCTCTCTCTTCAGAAAGGAGATCAAATCGCATTGCAAGCAGAGGGCCAAAGAACATTGAAGGAGCAGAGACTCACTTCGATTTGATCAGGTCATCTAGAGAGGAGTCGCCGAGGCATTCTCCCGGTGAATCAGCATAGAGTAATGCAACTGAAAAGGTATGTCTGGAGTTGTTATGCCTACTGAAGCAAAGGACCCCAAAAAGGTCGGGAGATGCTTTTGAAAGTTTCAAACTTGAGTATTTGAGGGAACAAAGGTATGCAAATGAGGTCAAATTGGTTGAGGCCTTGTCGAGAGTAGAGAATGTGGCTAAATAGGTTGATCATACGTGCATGATCCTAGAAGAGGTGTCAAGAGTCCGTGGGAAGGAAAAAGAGAAGACGATGATGAAATGCTCTTTAGAAATTTTTAGATTAAGATGGGCGTAGCTGCTATTGTAGAAAATCCTAAAGGATATCCGTTCCATTCTAAACAACATAAAGCAAGTTATGTCTCACTGCTTCAAAGAGGCATAATGAATCACAAGACAGTGGACTTCCACTTTTTGGATGCAACTGGAGTAAACCTCAGAGGATATTTTGAGAGGTTGCAGATTGATCACTTCTGCATGGACACATCCAAGGTTTATCCAGAACTCACATCCTACTTTTACTCGAATCTGTTTCCTGACTGCAAGTAAGCTACAGTTTAGTGTGAATGACAGATTCTAGGCGCTTGATGCAAATATTTTGGCTGACATTCTGCAAGTTGAAATGAGAGATTTTAGGCCTATTGAGGTATCATATGAAAATGCTTGTAGACATCTTGCCATAGGAAATTTTTTTAGGGCAAACATTACATATTCCTCTTTGAACTCAGCCAAGATCATCCTTCATAAAATTGTCATAAATTGCATCCGTCCAAAAGCATCATCAAAGACTGATGTGGCCAAATTTGAAGCAAAAATTATGTGGGCCATCGAAAAGGGAGTTCTGTTCTCACTTCCTCATATAGTGCTATTACACATGTACAAAACAATTTTGAAGGAAAAAAGGACAACTGCCTTATGAAGCTTTAGTGACCGGAATATTTCACCACTTCAAAATTGATTTGCCTGAAAAACTCTGCACTAAACCTCTGCCTTTGATGCCCATTGGAGAGAAGATGATAACAAATATGCGTTTGAAGGATGTTGTGGAAACATGGAGGAGAAAGCAGAAGGAATCCTCTAAGACAACAACCACTATGAAAAGAAAGGATAATGAAGTGGTATCTGCAGGGCAGAGCAAGAAAAAGGAGGAGACAACTTTTGCTAAGGGATGAAGATGATGAGGAGACCATTTCGGAAATACTTGCTTCTATGGTGCATACTCTAATCATAAGAACTGGAGTACCAGAAACAAAAGCAGTAGGGACTCCACTAAGAGCAGTAGAAGAAAATCTACCAATTGCAGATCCACATCCTATAGCAAATGTGGTTATGTCTGAACTTGAGGAGGAGCATGAGTCGGAAGAAGACCTCGAAGAAGAACTAGAAGAAGAACAAGCAAGAAAGGAAGGAGGAGAAGAAACTAATGATAGACATAATCTTTCAAAGATAGAAGATGCAAGAAGGGTGGATGATAGGATAAGTCAATCTCCTAAAGAGACTGCAGAACATACACCAGAGAAGAATGCTGAAAAACAAGCAGAAGCATCAACTTAGGGGGAGCACCAATATGAAAGAGTTGAATTTGAAACAGTGTCTCTCGGACTTCTACTTGGATCATCATATGATCATTCTGATTCGGATTCAAATTCTAAAAGGATACTTGATTTGCTTATGCAAATCAGAAGTCAGCAAATTACTCTGGAAATTGATATTCAAGCTTTGAAAATATTTATGGACAATGGGCTGGAGACTCTTGAGAAGAAAAATGAGCAACAAATGGCATGGATGGAGTCAATGCTCAATCAGTGCCTCAATAAGATTGAAGAGTCTGCCAAAGATATGGAGAATTTCACTTTAGCTCGTACCCTCAAAAAGCCATCTTCTTGATCTTCTTTTACAAATTTTCTGGTCTAATACATTTGGTATGATAAATTTATGTTTAGAATCTTTTGAGTTGAATTTTGCTTGAACCATGTTTTTTTGACGATGACAAAAAGGGGGAGAAGCAGCAGACACTGTGGTTTGTTGATTGAATTTTTTGGATATGGAACTAGGTAATGTGTGTGATTTGGTATTTGGTATTGTGTGACTTGATGGTATAACATGATATTATGATTTGATTTGATATTGTTTGAGTGATATACTGATCATGTGTGACTTAACTTAATATTACTATGTCATACATATACTATGCTATGCCTAACCATGTTTTGTAGGAACAACAAACCATTTATATAAAAAGTTTTGTCACCATAAAAAATGGGGAGATTGTTGAGAAAACTCATAGTTTTGATGATAACAAACCTTTTTATGCATACAAAACTTCATATATTTTATGAGTCTGCGTGTAGTAGAAGGAAAAACAGAAGGACGTTTATGAGTTTACGAGGATCAGAAGGAGAAACAAAGAGACGCAGAGTCTCATTCTGATAGGACCAAAACAAACTTTCAAGACCATACTGAGAACAAGATCACCAACGGTTATGAATTTCACTTATCTTATTTGTATTGATTTTGGTATATCGAATCGATTAGCAAGATCAATCATCAAGACAACTTCCAAAGAAGGATAGAATACTTATGGAAACCAGGATTCTGATTGTATAAGTGAATAGAATCTAATGGGATCCAATCTATCTTCAACGGTCAATAAAACTTTCCTTATAGAGTATGTCCAAGAAAGGAAAAGGAAAACAAATCTCTCAAGGTGATAGCTAATGGTAAATTGTGGCTCAGAGAGTATATAAGAGAATGATGTGACTATAAGAGTGAGGGGATGAATATATTCCAAAGGCTTATTCAATTCTTCACTAGTTATCTAAAAAAGTGCGAAAACAAGTGATCCTAGTGTATTACCAAGAAGAGTGACTTAGTGGGATATATCATTACCAAGTGCAAACACTCAAGAGTTTGTAATCATCTTTGATCATATAGTGAAATCCAGCTGATTGGCTGATCGCGTGGAGAGTGGACGTAGACTTGTCAAAAGTCGAACCACTATAACTGTGTTTACAATATTCTTTTCCCTCTCTATTTAATTTATGATTGTAGATTGCAAAAAATTAATATTACTTGCGCTTAAAATTCCTTTACACCTATTCACCCCCTCTCTAGGTGTTAATACTGGCAATATCTATGACGGTCGACATGAAGGTTACTGGGCTAGGACCCGAACTGCAGCCTAAATCGGCCACATTAAGAAGCTTGCACGGGAAGAAATCGTCCTCGAGTAGAGAACCAACAGTGCTCACTATCGTGGGCTTCGTTACAGATGCAACCTTTTGCTGTAATGCCATAAACGAATTCATTCTTATAAACCAACCCCATCCAAAATATTGAACTGCAACTTTTAATATTAACAAAAGAGGAAATTATATTCCATGAATTACGATTGACGATTGATCATACCTATTTATAACTGAAAAGTGGGGTGGTAATTGAATGGAACAAACCGTGTAGGTGGAGGTCTAAGCGTAGCTATTTTCTCCGTCTCCTTTGCTCATGAAGAGAACTTCTTTCACGTCCATGGCGAAGATGTGGTCACGGGAAGCGTCGCGACAGTAAGCCCCGTCTCTTCTGCTGATTCTACACTGTCACTGCCAGAAGGGAGAAGAAGATCAGGTTATATTTGACGATCAAAAACACTCAGTACTCATTCTCCCACTCACCTCCCAATTTTTAATTTTTAATTTTTTTTGCTTTTGTTTCAATCCCTATCCTGATCGTTCCAGTTGTTGTTGTCTTTTATGACAAGGGTTCTTTTGACTTGGTCTGCTTCAATTAATTTTCCTATTACATTGAATGTTCAAACACGATCCATTTTACTAGAGTTAATCTAGAATCTTCTTTACAAATATTTTGAAGTCGTCGGAAACGGAGGTGGAAAGGAGCCCACGTCAGTGTTGAGAAGAATCCAAGAAGCAATCCTCGATCAAGTGACTCAGGCTAATGGTCAAAGAGACAGTGGATTAAATGGAGAACATGGAGCCTGTGCATCTACCACTCTCGCAAGATCGTGTCGGTGGAGAAAGCCTATACATTAGGCACATCCCCTCCCCAACTGTAGTAGTGAACGTGGAGAGGAGCAGAGTTAGGATGTATGCGAGTAGGCTTCCATTCGTGACAAGTGTGAGGGGTGTGGCGTGAGGAGTGGCGTGATTAGAGAATGCTAATTATAGTCACGCTTCCGAAGCTTTACATTAAACGCCTCCTCCTTTGACAGTAAGCTTCGTACCCATGAAATACTTCGATATCCTCGTGCACATGCGCCTAGTAAAGTTTGGGTCAGTTACTTAGGTTGAAAATATTTGCCCATTCGTCATAATCGAGGAATTCAGTATTATTGTAGCCTATTGAAAATTTAATGCCCTAAAAAAAAATCACAATTAAGTCTTGAGCTTTCCACCGGTAGAATTTCAATCATCAGAAATCATACATGATAAATAACTAAAGATTGTATGTCGGATTTCTGATGCTTGAATTCAACCAATTGCTCGATTTATTTTTCCATGATCTTGAGTAGAGAGAGAAAGAGAAGGCCGCAAGTTATTATGATTCGTCCCAAACCAAATCGAGGGGTCGCATTCTTCCGAGTGGAGTGTGGTATTCCATTTGCATCACTAATGATGGGAGAGTGCAAGATTCTTAAGGTCATTAGTATACCTTTAGACTTATCTCTCAACTCATCACCGTTCGTAATTCATACCCAACCCAATAAAGTACCGTACTTTAATAAACTCTTTTGCTATTTTCCTAATTGCCAGGCCTTACGGTAAAAAATCAACAGTAGAGAGAGGCAAAGTGCTACAGAGCGACCAGTCAACGTGATTGGTACGCTGCGGACCTATAATTAGTTTTGTTGTGTTCGAATTTTGGGGTTTTGGCTAAGGAATTCAAGATTGGTTTTCGCTTAAGTTGGTTCTCCCAAGAACAGAGAACTACAAGTCCGTTTATTTGCACTTTGGGATTGCAACCGCGGCGGCCACAACCCCGATCAAATCCCTAAGCACTCCCTTGCTTGTATACATGTCAACAATGATTAGTAAGATAATGAAATGGATATCTCCATGTTCCTCCTTGTTGGGCTCTTCTCGTATCATAAGATTAAAAGAGCCTTTATTACTTATTAAGACAGAAGCAACCTTAATGAACTCAGCCTAATACAGTCGAAGAGCACCACAACCAAACAAAAAAGGAATCCTTTCAAACAACACTTGGAGGAGAATGGGGAAGCTTTTCGCCATGGGACATGCTTTTAAGCACCACAGCCTGGCAAAAAGGAAACCTTTCATTGAGTCACGGGACATGGCAATCATGCTGACTCCCATCCTCCTTTTCCTTAGTCAAATCATCACCTACGATGATGGGAAGCTTTTCGCCATGGAGCCTGTCCATGATCTCCTCGCCAAGATAATGTGAGATTATGGAACTGGTGAAGGATCTGGCATCTTTATCCGTCTTACTTAAGCTTTTATAAATCATTTAATGAAGTTTTCAAAAACATTATAAAAAAAAAAAATGGAAGTCCATCCACTTAAAAGCTGTTGAAACTTATATATTGACAATTGACATGATCGGTCGATATTTTTAACACATGTTTATCTCTCATGATATTGTCATTTGCATGTTATATTGTCCAAGTAGAAAAGCACCTGTGCTCGCCAGCATGGGCTCGGCTAAAGACGCAATCTTTTGCTGTGATGCAAGAAATGAATTCATTCTCGTAAATCAACCCGATCTCATAGTCTAGAGAAAAATTTAACCACGGCTTCGAATATAATAGAAAGAAATCTAATTGGTTGAATCACGATTGCTTGCTGATTGATCTTTTGCCTGTTACTCTATTAAATCGACTTCCACCTAAAGTTTCCCCAATTATGTCCTCCACGGTAGGCTGTGTATACTGTCTTCTTTGATAGGGCTACTTTATATATAGTACTACAAGACACGTTGTTTCGTCTTGGTCTGCTTCAATTATATGTTTTGTTTTCTTTATATTAAAGACAACCAAATTGAGGGTCGCATTTTTGCAATCTCCGTATCTAAATCTAAGCATCTAGGCATGCATTATTACTACAGGTTGCAGTTTAATATAGACTACTCATTTTTTTTTCTTGCTCCTTATAAATTGAAAGAAGTGATTTGCAGGAATAACGGGACCAATATATCAATACTAGTAGTTATTTACTACCATGAACAATGTGATATTGTATAAAATAATAGTTTGTTCCGGTATGCTAATAATGCTTATGGAAAACATTAATAATGTGCTATTTGAGTAGCAGTCCGAGGGTTGCAATATATGCCCGTCTCATTTCTATGATGAACTCCCCTTGTGTCTTATAGTCACCATCACGCAATCACTGTAATTTCCAATGTTGTGTTAGCAAGACCACAATATTCTGTCTTTGTACTAGATCAAGCGATGACAGTTTGTTCCTTGCGACGGCTGTTTTTCTTTACTACATCATGACATAAGCAAGATACTTGGAAACAATCGCAAGTCCATAGTAATATAAAAACTTGATATTTTTCCTTGTTAGGCTCTTTCTCTTACTATAAGCTTAAACGACTGTTCATTACTCATGGGTCATAAGCACCTTAACAAACCGAACCCAATACAGTCAAAGATCACCACAACCTAACATAGAGGAATCCTTTCAAATAATAATTGGGGTCCGTTTATTTGAAAGAAAACTGTTTCGTTCCTACTTCTTGGTATTTTGGATGATGGGGAAACTAATCGATTTATGAAAATTGTTTTTTCATGGATCATAAACAACAAGTTTCAATTAAGGAAAAACATTTTTTTCTTTCTAGCAAGAAGGAAATCACCTTCCTTAAATTACCAAACAAATGAACCTAACCATTCTCCTTGAAATGATCTCCATCGAAAATGTTTTCCTTAATCACGAAGTTTTTAGCGAAATAAATGCACTCTTAAAAATGCTTTAACAGAAATTGTCATTGTCTTTGGTAAAGGAGACGAACACTTACTGAGTCATGGGACATGCTTTTTGAGAACAACAATTATGTTAACTCCTTCCTTCTATGCTTAGCCAAATCATCACCTATGATGATGGGAAGCTTTTCGCCATAGAGCTTGTCCATGATCTCCTCGCCAAGATGGTGCGAGATTACGGAACCGGTGAAGGATCTGATACTTATAGCCAACTGCCTTCCTTTGCTATGAGGATCCTCGTCTGGCAAGGTTCTATCGATCTCCATTATTTCTAGATGTTCGATTTTGAACGAACCTTCTTCATTGGTTATGTCTTGAACTTCCTTTGAAGATGCCGTATAATACGGCACGTTTAAGGTGTCTAGTTTCTCTTCCTCAACAAACCCCTACAGTGAGGTTCAAACGAAAATAAGATTGAAAAGTGAGAGTGGAAGTTGTTTTACCATGACACATACCTTGATGAAGAAAAAGTCTAGTATATCGAATTGGAATATTTTTATCATCTTTAATCTCATAATGTTTGGAAAGATTGGTTGTGACAACTGCAATTAACCTCCTTTTACGAATAATAAATATGGATTTCAGAGCCTAATATCGAGATGTTGACACGTTACCGAATTAATAGAAACCTAATTTATAATTGCACGTATATCTCATTTTCATTGTACATATCTCATTTGATATATTATCTCAAAATAATATGGAGGTATCAACACGTTGAACAAATCAATAAAAAAAAACGATCTATAATTTTTAGTAAAAATTCCTTTGGAAGGGTTGTCGATGTTTCTGGACAACACTTTGTCCTTGCAGTGGACATGATGAAAGTTTCGTTCTCAAAATATTAATTCTAGCCTTTTCTTGTATCAGTATCTACTTATCAAATATTAAAACCCCAATATCTATCTAATATGCGCATAGAAACCCTCACTACTTTAATATCCATCTCTTTCCATGTAAGAGTGTATGCAAGTTGAAAAACTGATTAAGATAAACTTACCTCCGAAACCAAATCAGCAATTGCCTCTCCAAGTTTTTCCCAAACGAAGTAGCCGTCTCGGTTCGCAAAGTCCTTGTCTTTCCTCCCATTAAGTATCAATATGAGGCGACCATTATCGACCATCTTTTCACCACGGAACTTTAAAAATGTCGAGAAATCTGCTCGGAACTGTGCTAAATAGGTCTCCTTCACCACGCCGGGGCTGTTCTCCGAAATGTAGATCCTTCCCTTGTTCAACGGGAAGCCTTCTTCGCTGGTGAGATTTGGTACCTTTGATTTGCTTAAATTCCAAATTAGTGCAGGATTAACATGGGCTTCTGTCGCGATTATGCTGTGCTTACATTACCGCTCTATTTTGGGCATAAATGCATAAGTTGAATGAGATAATGGCGAAATTAGAACCTAAGTCCATCTACTTGAAAACTGTCTGAGTTTATATATCAATAATTGACGTGATTGGTCAAATTGTTCGACAACTTTTTATCTCCGATGATATTGTCCTCCACATGTTTAAGTTGTCCAAGAATTAATTAATCATATGTCGAGTATGCATTGGTTAAATTTTGAATGTGATAGTGGAGAGATTTGAGCCTAAGTCATCTTGCACTAGAAACATCGAAACATTATTAGATGACCTAATAAATGATCTATAATGTATGTCGACCTTACATGTATCTCTCACAATGATAAACATCACAATAATAATTTGAAGCGTGCTTGCCTGCACACATATATATGCCATTAGATTTACCTGAGATAGCCAGTGGACGCTATAGGAGGAATGAGCGAGGTGCACAAAATTTGTAGGGAAGAGCCTTCCATGGAATGAACCCGGAGCTCCCATTATAAAGCACGATAAGCTTTCATAACTTTGTGAGAAGTTCGACAAGCTCTTGAACAACGTGTTGAAATCATTCCCAGGAAGATCATTAAGATAAAATTGGAATTCAAGCGGCGAGCAGTTCGAATGTGCACACTTCTTCTGTACACTTTCTATGACGGTCGACATGAAGGTTACCGTGTTTGGACCGGAAGCACAGCCTAAATCGGCCACATTAAGAAGCTTGCACGGGAAGAAAACTTCCTCGAGTAGAGAACCTACCGTATTCGCTATTGTGGGCTTCGTTGCGGACGCAACCTTTTGCTGTAATGCCAGAAACAAATTCCTTCTTATAAACCAACCCCATACAATACATTGAACTGCAACTTGTTATATTATCAAAAGAGGAAATTAAATTCCATGAATTATGATTGGCGATTGATCAAACACCTATTTATATCTGAAAGAGGGGTAGTAATTGAATGAAACAAACCGTGAAGGCGGAGGTCTGAGCGTAGCTATGTTCTCCATCTCCTTTGCTCATGAAGAGAACTTGTTTCACGTCCATGGTGAAGAGACGTGATCGCTGAGCTCTCGATAATTGTAATTCCCCACTGTCCCTCCCGCTGTTTCTATGCTGTCACTGCTAAAACATGCTCTGCAACTTCCATTCCGGAAAGAAGAAGACGAGGAGGCTATCTTTCATAATCAAGAATGCTGTTTTATTTATAGAGAACCCCCATCGTAAAAGACAACAACAGATGGAATAATAACGATTGGAATCCAACACGTGAAGAAAATCCGGACTTCAGAGGGAGAAGGAATGCAAAATATCCAGTTGGTGGGTCTTGGTCTGCTTCGACTACATGATCTTTTCATATCAAAGACATCCTTCTTTGACGGGTAGACTTTGAATCCATAAAATACTTCAATAACCTCTCGCATTTACAGAGGGTAAATTTTGGGTTTAGTTACTTAAATTGAACGTATATGCCCATGGGAGATAATTGGGGACACAGGTTTTATTTTGATCAATTTAGAAATTATTTAAAAAAATAGTATCACCATTAGGTCTTGAGCTTCCCGTCATCGGAAATTCACATATTAAAATTAGTATCATCATCAAGCAAACTCTCTTTGAGATCAATTTTGACCATACCCATATGTTGGATTTTGAAAGATCCCTCCCCAAGAACTATTTCCTCGACTTCCTCCATAAATGTCACGTAATATGGCATAAACCCCTACGGACAGATATAATTGAACTGAAGAAAACATTGAGATATAATGAAAAATTGATGTGATAATCAACGCCCTACTATCACACATGTTGGCAACTACTTAGTGGCCTATGGAATACCCTACAAGTTTCATTGACTGATCAAATCCAGACCTTTGTCATATAGAGCTGAGTATATCTGAAAACAACTTGCACACAGTTGTTGAAATTCAAAATGAATGACCTTAATCGTGTTCAAACTGTAAAATCCCAAATGAACCAACTGACTTTGCACCAACCTTGGGTTGGCAAATTTAGATATTGCTATGTAATTGTACTAGGGTTTCCCGTTGACCCTTTATCCTAATCCACTTCCACTTCAACGAAATACATGGCAAAGGGAGATGAATAACATAGCCCCGTTAGATCCCTAGTCGAGCTTAACGATTATATTAAAATTAGACTTGACCTGCGAGCGGGGAAGCGTTAGGTATCGGGGCTAAAAGTTCTTGTTCTAGCCTACTCATGAATAGTGTAATGCGAAGCAATTCTCACGCTCTGACAAGGCTAATGAGTTGTTTGGGCCGGAGAACAGCTGGTCCGAATCGTAATTCCATGAATTACGATTGGTGATTTATCAAATACCTATTTATATCTGAAAGGGGGGTAGTAATTGAATGAAACAAACCGTGTAGGTGGAGGTCTGAGCGTAGCTATGTCCTCCGTTTCCTCTGCTCATGAAGAAAACTTCTTTCATGTCCATGGCGAAGAGATGTGTCACTGAAGTCTTGAAATCGGCTGATACGGCAGGTATGTGTTCTAGAGGAAGGAAGCGTTGTGACGGTAAGCCCGCTCTCTCCTGCCGATTCCTGCCGATTCTACACTGTCATCACTGCTTGGAAAACATGCCCGGGCAGTTCCATGCCAGAAGGGAGAAGAAGAGTAGGCTTTCTTTGATGATCAAGAAGGTTTGGTACTCCTTCTCCCACTCACCTCCGGATCTTTTTCTTTTGTTAGATTCCTATCGTTATCGTTCCACCCGTCGTATATTACATAGTTTATTTATTTTTATATTAAACGCCTCCTCCTTCGACGGTAAGTTTTGTACCCATGAAAATACTTCGATATTTTCGTGCATATACGCCGAGTAAAGTTTGGGTTAGTTATTTTGGTTGAAAATATTTGCCCATTGGTCATAATTGAGGAATTAGATATTATTTCAGTCAATTGAAATTAAGACTTAAAAAGAAAAATTACAATTAAGTCTTGAGCTCCTGGTGTTGTTTCAATAGTCAGAAATAGCGCATGCCAAATGACCAATGATTGCACGTTGGATTCCTTACGCTTGAATTCGATTGAGGGCATGATTGTGGGGGCAAAACATAGATATCCTCGATTCTTTGATTGCCTAGATTTTTGTATGATCGAGAGAGAGAGAGAAAGAGGGTACAAGACAATGAAGGCCACAAGTTATGTTGAGAGTACAAGATTGCGAAGGCCACAAGTTATTATTATTGGTCTCGCTTGAAGGTATTGGCTTGACCTCAAACCAAATCGCGGGGGGGGATGTCCTTCCGTTTAAAGGGGGCAATTCCATTTGCATCACTAATGATGTAAGAGTACAAGATTTTTAAGGTCATTAGCATCTCTTTACACTGACGTTTCAACTCATCACCACTCATAATTCATATGGTGGCTAATTAATCGTAGTAAACTTTCTAGTTATTTTCCTAATCGCCAGGCCTTACCATAAAAAATCAACAGTAGAAAGAGGAAAGTGCTACGGAGCGACAAATCATCGAACGTTGTGGACCTATAATTAGTTATATTGTAGACCACCTAATCAATTAGTTCACTCCTAAACTAAGTTTTGAATTTTGGTGTTTTGGCTAGGGAATTCAGGATCGGTTTTTGCTTAAACATATCAAGAATCTTGTATAAAAATGTCTCCTCTCTAGTAGAGAGACACAATCTATATTTAACAAAGGCTTGACATTTGCTTACGAAATGTGAAGCTAAGTCAACATACGGATTGGATCATACATTTTTCAGCGCCATAAAAGATGCTAATTGATTTGATCCTTCGTGCTCGTGCTAAGTCGCCGCCTATCAAATGAGAAAAGCTTCTCACCATAGAGTTTCCGCATGACCTCCTCTTTGAGATGGTGTAAGATTGTTGACTCAGGGAAGGATCCGGCCATTTAGCTAACTTTGTTCCTCTGCCTGCTGTGAATTTCGTCATCAGGTAAAGTCCCGTCCAGATCGATTCCGACCATCTCCATATGTTCGATTTCCAAGGATACCTCCCACGAATGATTTCCTCGACTTCCTCCGCCGACACCATGTAACTCGGTATAATGCCCTACTGATGAAATATAAGTAAATTTGGAGAAAACATTGAAGTACAATGACTAACCTAGTGGGATCTTGCAGCCGAAACTAATATCGTCACTTGGGGAAATCACTAAGAGGTAGCCAAAGTCTGAATCTCGTCAATATCAAATACGATCAACCTTCACTAAAAAAATTAAATCAATAAGTTATGACCAATTAGGATATATTGTTATATATCACACCAATTTTCCAATATCTAACTCAATCCACTAGTGAGGATCTTGCCCTTAATTCAAGTATCCTTCTTCATCAACATGCCTCTAGTTTGAATCTCCCTTCAAGTGTGAATTTAGTAATAGGTCTACTTCCCTTTAATTCAAGTATCCTTTTGTTGGGATCGTGCAATAAAAATTTGACACATTTACTTGAGGAGATTGCCAAGAAAGAGCATAAATTTAAGCCTGTCAGCATATCTAATTAGATCTACCTTCATTAAAATCTTTAGCCAATGAGATGCCCCAACTAAAATATATTAACTATTCCGGACCACATCAATTATTCAGTGTAGAACTTTTCTCACATGACTCACTATTGCATCTCAACAAGGCAAGGATGATAATTAACACCCTATTCTCACAAATGCTGGCAAATTGGAATTTTCTTTTTTCTTTCTTTTTGATAATCTAGGGATATAAGTGTTTGAGACTCGATTTTATTAAGATCCTTGGAATACTTTACCAAGCCCATAGGGTACCTTACAAGTCCCAAAAACAGTTAACTACAGATCTTTGACATGTGTTGGTGGCCCAATCTTGGAATAATTTGCATGTAATTTATGAAATCCAGACAAATCACCTCCAATTCCTTAGAAGGAGCCCTCAGTGCGCCGACCAAGTGTTGGTAAATTTGAAAATTACTATATAGCCCCACTAGGATTTCCTAGTTGGCTCTTAATCCTAAATACTTCTATAAATCATCGAACATACAAAAGAGAGATGAATAATCTCTCAATAGCTAATACAATTGAAGATCATCATGCCCTAACAAGCAAGGAATCCTTTCAAATGACTCTTGAGAAGCTTTCTCGCGAATGACATTTTCTCTAGCCAAGGAGACGAACACTTATTGAGTCATGGGATATGCTTCTTGAGCATGACAATTATGCTAATATCCTCCTTTCCTTAGCCAGATCATTACCTATGATGATGGGAAGCCTTTCGAAGTAGAGCTTGTCAATGATCTCTGCGCCGAGATGGTGTGAGATTATGGAACCGGTGAAGGATCTGGCATCTTTAGCCGTCTTCCTTCCTCTACTACGAGGTTCCTCGTCCGGTGTGGTTCCTCCAACATCGACCTCGATTATCTCCATATGTTCGATCTTGAAGGACCCTTCTTTTTATGGTATGCATCAGTTAAGTTTTGAATGAGATAGTGGAGAGATTTGAGCTTAAGTCATCTTGCACTTGAAACAACTTAAGTCAAGGTATGTCAGCCTTACGTATATCTCTCACAATGATGTTCATCAAAACAATTATTTGAATCACACATAAATATAAGCAATCAGATTTACTTGAGATAGCCAATGGATGCTATAGGAGGAATGAGTAAGGTGCATGTAGTTTCTAGGGAAGAGCCTTCCATGGAAAGAACTCGGAGCTCCCATTATGAAGCATGATAAGCTTTCATAGCTTTGCAAGAAGTTTGATAAGCTTTTGAACAATGTGTTGAAATCATTCCCAGCAAGATCATTGAGATAAAATTGGATTAGGCGGGGGGCCGTTCAAGTGTGCACACTTCTTCTGTACATTTTCCATTGTTGAGAAAACTTATAAATTTGATGATAACAAACCTTTTTATGCATATAGAACTTCATATATTTTCTGAGTTTGTGTGTAGTAGAAGGAAAAACATAATGATGTTTCTGAGTCTATGAGGATCGGAAGGAGAAACAAAGAGACGTAGAGTCTCATTCTAACATGACTAGAATGAACTTTCAGGACTAGACCGAGAACAATATCACCAATGGTTATGAATTTCACTTACCTTATTTGTATTGATTTTGGTATATTGAATCGATTAGCAGGATCAATCATCAAGACAACTTTCAAAGAAGGATGAAATGCTTATGGAAACCCGGACTTTGATTGTATCAGCGAATAGAATCTAATGAGATATAATCTATCTTCAATGCTCAATAAAACCTTCCTTATAGAGTCTGTCTAAGAAAGGAAATGGAAGATAAATCTCTCCATGTGATAGCCAATGGTAAATTATGGCTCGGAAAGTATATAAGGGAATGATGTGACTAGAAGAGTGAGAGGATGAATATATTCCAAAGGCTAATTCAATTCTTCATTAGTTGTCTGAAAAAGTGTGAAAACGAGTGATCCTAATGTATTATTAAGAAGAGTGACTTAGTGAGATATATCATCACCAAGTGCGAACACACTCAACATCTTTGATCACATAGTGAAATCCAGTTGATTGGCTGATTGCGTGGAGAGTGGACGTAAGCTTGTCAAAAGTCAAACCACTATAACTGTGTTTGCAATCTTCACTTCCCCTTCTATTTAATTTCTGATTATAGATTACAAAAAGTTTATATTACTTACGCTTAAAATTCCTTTACACCTATTCATCCTTCTTTAGGTGTTAATACTAGCAATATCAATTGGTATCAGAGCCTCGTGCTCAGTATTTTGAAGTGTTTATTACTTCATAGCTAAAGATCTTCTATGGCTAATATTCTTGCACCAGGTCTGATTGAGGGACAAAGCAACACTTGACCACCATACTTTGGTGGAAAATAGTACAACATATGGAAGAACAAAATGAAAATTTTTCTCAAATCAAAGGATCCACTAGAATGGGATGTAGTCGAGAAAGGAATTGATCCCAACGTTGAAGCTGGAAAAGCCGCAAGAAAAGATGATGGGAAATCAACAGAATCATCAGCTGCTCTTTCTAAAGAAGAGTTGACAAAAAGAGAAGCTTTAGATGCTAAGGCTATCTATTATCTTTATTGTGCTCTATCTCCAAATGAATATAACTGCATTTCTTCTTGTGAAACAGAAAAATAAGTATGGGATAGGCTGCATGTTACTTATAAATGAATTGATCGTGTGAAAGAGACCAAAGTCAATATTCTGCTTGGTCAATATGAATCATTTAAAATGAAGCAAGGAGAGTCCATAGGAGATATGTTTAGCAGATTTACTGAAATAGTAAATGGGCTTGTATATCAATGACAACCAATATCAGGACCAATGAAGGTTAACAAGTTCTTAAGAGGTCTATCGAAGGACTGGAACAATATGAAGACCTTCATACGAGAAACCTTGTGGATCTCACCTCTGTCAGTTGATGAGCTTGTTGGAACCTTACAATCTTACGAAACAGAACATATGAATGAAGAAGTAGAGTCTAGAGGTAAGAAATCTATTGCTCTTAAGTCTAATGTTGATTCTGATGATACAATCTTTGAGGAAGAATTGGACGGCGAAGAACTTGTCCTCTTGATAAAAAAGGTAAGAAAGTTAAACAAGAAACGCAAGAAGTTCAACAACAGGAAGCAAAACAGACAGTCTGGACAAAGAAGAACAGTGAATGAAGAAGATTCTGTCAAAGATGTTGTCCGTTTCGAATGCAAAAAGAATGGTTATATAAAACCAAACCGTTCTACTCTAAAGAAGAATAAAGGAAAGTTTGAAAAATTTAAGAAGGCCCTGAAAGCTGAATCGTGGAGTGACACGGAGTGTGAAGACAATGAAGATGAATATGGAAATATCTGTTTAATGGCACACTCGGACTCGAGACTTAGGAGTAGACTCAGAATCCAACTCGGACTCATACGAGAAATTGAGGTTAGTCATTCGATATCCTATTGAAGTTTTAGATTATATAAATGAGTTTTGTTCAAATCTGAAATCTACTCTGAAGAGGATCTCTGGACTGAAAAAAGAAAATTACAAGTTGAGTCAACATAATTCTTCTTTGAAAGGAAAGTTTGATGAAATGCAAAAGGAATTTTTGGAAACAAGGGAATGAGAACGAATCTCTCAAAAAGGAATTTTTAGATATTACTACAAATTTTTCTAAAGGATCAAAAAAATTATAGCACATATTTTCCATTCAGATTCCCTATTACAACAAGTCTAGACTTGGATGTAATAAGGAAAAAAGATTCTTTAATAGACTTTCCAAAAGTCAAGGAGAGACTCGGATAGAGACCTCCTCAACATGTTTACAAAAATCATTTTAAAAAGAATTTTGTAAAACCTGTTGGACGAGATAATCTCAAATGTTTTAATTGTGGAGAAAATGAACATTTTGAGAGTAAGTGTCCTAAAGTTTGGAGACCTGTTCGAGAGAAATTGGATTAACAAAGCATACACTATTAACTCCCACGGACCCAAGAAAGTCTGGGTACCAAAGAAATCTTGAGTATGTGTTTTGATTGCGGTAAGTATCAAAAGCAAGAAGAAATGGTATTTGGATAGTGGATGTTCGAGACACATGACTGGAGATTCAAGAATGTTCATTGGATTGGAAAGAATAAAAGGAGGAACTATTTCTTTTGGTGGCAATAATAAGGGAAACATAATTGGACTAGGAACAATCAAGATTGGAAGCCTCATCATCAACAATGTCTCTCTAGTTAAAGGGTTGAACTACAATTTTCTCAATATTAGTCAATTATGTGATTCTAGTTTCAGAATTGATTTCAAGGAAAATTTGTGTTCTGGAACCAGTTAAGACTCATCTCAATTGTTTACTAGATGAAGACATGGAAACATCTACCTCTTGGACACAAATGAAGACACTACCAAATGTCTTATCTTAGTTCAAGATGAAGCAAACCTCTGGCATCACAATCTTTGACATGTCAGCATGAAAAAGATCTCAAAACTGTTTACCAAAAAGCTTGTTCGAGGATTTCCTTCATTAAGCTATAGAAAGTCAGAACTTTGCTTCGCATGTACTCTAGGAAAATAGGTAAGAAGCTCATTTAAATCTGTAAAACATGTTTCTTCTAATCGTGCTTTGCAGTTTCTTCATATGGATCTCTTTGGACCAACAAGAACCCAAAGCATTGGAGGTAAGATGTATTGTCTAGTTATTGTAGATGATTATTCTCGCTTTACTTGAGTATTCTTCCTTACTAATAAAGGAGAAACCTTCTCTTACTTTTCAAAATTTGCAAAAAGAGTTCAAAATGAGAAATGTTACTCTGTTTCAAGCATTAAAATAGATCATGATGGAGAATTTGAAAATCAGAAATTTGTAGACTTTTGTGACAAGAATGGTCTTCAGCATAATTTTCCCTCACCCTACACTCCAGAACAAAATGGAGTTATAGAAAGGAAAAATAGATCCTTACAAGAAATGGCAAGAACTCTACTTATTTAGAGTAAAGTAGCAACTCATTTATGGGCAGAAGTAGTTTCTATAGCCTGCTATATCATTAATAGAGTTTTTCTAAGACCTATTCTTGAGAAAACTCCCTATGAAATTTTCAAAAGAAGAAAACCAATTGTCTCCTACTTTCGTGTCTTTGGCTGTGAATGCTTTATTCTTAAAAATGCTAACAATCATTTGAGCAAGTTTGAAGAAAGGTCAGATGAAGGTATATTTCTAGAATACTCAACTACAAGCAAAGCATACTGAGTGTTTAACAAGAATACTCAAACTGTGGAAGAGTCCATGAATGTGAAGTTTCTGGAGCAAGATTTGTCTAAACAAAATAGCACATCATCTCGAAGATCTAGAATCAACTGCAGAACTTGAGAAGACAACTCTCAACAAAGAATCTGACTCTTCTCAGAAAGAAGCCGCAGAAGAACCTCAAGATCAAACTCTCATCTAGAGTGACCCTATACAATCACTAGAAAAGCTTGATGACAACGGGACTTTCAACAAAAACTAGAAATATAAATCCAGTCATCCACAAAACCTTGTCATTGGAAGCATCAAGGAAGAAATTTGTACTAGATCAAGGAACAAGGAAGATACATGCACACTGTCACTCATTTTTGAAATTGAACCTAAAGGAATACACGAAGCGCTTGGAAATGAAAGCTAGATAGAAGCAATGCAAGAGGAACTCCAATAGTTCAGAATAGATGATGTTTGGGAACTAGTACCTAAACCCAAGGGAAGAACTATTATAGAAACAAAATGGGTGTTCAGAAACAAAGTGGATGATCAAGGAAAGGTGACTAGAAATAAAGCAAGGCTCGTAACTAAATGCTACTCACAATCAGAAGGAATAGACTATGATGAAACTTATGCACCAATAGCCAGATTAAAAGCAATTAGACTATTACTTGCTTATACTTGCTGCCATAATTTCAAGCTATTCCAAATGAATGTGAAAAGCGCATTCTTAAATGGATTCATACAAGAAGAAGTCTATGTTGAATAACCTCCTGATTTCAAGGAACCAAGAAAGCCAGATCATGTATACAGACTGAAAAAGACTCTTTATGGCTTGAAGTAAACACCTCGAGCCTAGTATGAAAGGCTGAGTAAGTTCTTGTAAGACAATGGCTTCAAAAAAGGTATGGTAGACAGAACTCTTTTAATTAAGAAAGAAGGTAAGGATATTTTACTTGTTCAAATCTATGTAGATGACATTATCTTTGGTTCATCTAATAAATGTCCGTGCAAGAAGTTTTCCATGTCTATGCAGGAAGAATTCAAGATGAGCATGATGAGAGAATTGACATTCTTCTTAGGCCTTTAGGTCAAACAATCAAAAGAAGGCACTTTTATCTTTCAAGAAAAATATGCAAAAGACTTGATCAAAAAGTTTGGTGTGGAGAACTGCAAGAAGACTGAAACTCCAATGTCAAGCTCCACCAAATTAGACAAAGATGAAATGGGGAAGAAAGTTGACCAGAAAACCTCCAGAAACATGATTGGTTCCCTTCTCTACCTTACTGCTTCAAGACCTGATATTTTATACAGTGTGTGCTTACGTGCTAGATTTCAAGTAGATCCTAGAGAATCACATCTGTCTGCTGTAAAACGCATTATAAAGTGTGTTGCTACTAATCCAAAGCTAGGTCTGTGGTATCCCAATGGAACAAACTTTACACTTCTTAGATACTCAGACGCTGAATTAGCTAGATGTAGGGTGGACAGAAAGAGTACGTTCGGAACATGTCAACTTCTGGGACAAATGTTTGTCTCATAGTTTTCAAGGTACGGACCTCTAGAGTGCCAAAAGTTGGCGAAAAGGGGGACTTAAGTGCCAAAAGTTACAAAATGTACACTTAAGTGTTAAAATCGGAGCAAAATGGATCGGTTAAGTACCAACGGCGAAAAATTCTGGCCAAATTGCCACGTGTCCATTTTCCGGCGACTTGATTTGCTGATGAAGCATTTTCTCAAAACAAAAAATCCATGTGGCAATTTTTTTTAAAAAATTATCCACGTCGATTTTAAATTTTTTTTAAAAATAATTATAAAATATTATTATAAAATCGATTTTATTAAAAAAATAGCCCTCGCCGATCCCCTCCCCTTTTTTTTTTTTAATAAAATCGATTTTATAATAATATTTTTTTAATTACTTATTTTTTTAATTAATAAATTTTAAATTTCACGTCAGTCAAAATGACGTCGTTTTGGCTGATTTTTGGCCAATTCAGTTTCCGGCGAGCCATGTAGGCAAGAAAATTAATAAAAAATTGCCACGTAGGATTTTCGGCGGGGTTCCTAGCGACTTGGCACTTAAGTGATCCATTTTTTTAAAAAAGTGGCACTTAAGTGTACCTTTTGTAACTTTTGGCACTTAAGTGTCCCTCCATGCCAACTTTTGGCACTCCCGCTGTTCTTATCTCCATGGTTTTCCAAGAAGCATAACACTGTGGCTCTGTCAACGGCGGAAGCAGAATATGTTGCTCTTGGCAACTGGTGCTGACAAGTTCTATGGATGAGACAACAACTAAGAGACTATGGAAATGAAGAAACTTGCACGGAGATAAGGTGTGACAATACAAGTGCTATTAACCTCACCAAGAATATGATCTTACACTCGAGGGCAAAGCATATTGAAATCAAGCACCATTTCAAAAGAGACCATGTGCAAAATGGTGAAATAAATGTCCAATTTATTGATTCTAAGAATCAATTGGCAGATATCTTCACCAAACTGTTGGACAAAGGTACATTTGATTTTATTTGTAGCAAATTAAACATCACTAATCCTTTTGTATAAAATCTGGTGAAAACAGGTAAGTCAAGACATCTTATGGGAGGAGCAATCGTCTGACAGAAACAATCTTCTGGATGAAGCAATCTTCTGGAAGGAGTAATCTTTTGGATGGTCAAATCTTCTAGGTCGAACTCAGAAGACCTTACTGGTATTTTTGGAAATTTAAATTTTGACGCGTAAGTTATTTACTTATATGGTCAAACATGGTAAGTTAATATTTGCAATATATGATTTGATAATTTGATCGGGCATGCCTATTTTATTTGAGTCTATTTTTATCAATTTTTGGATTTTTGAATAACTGCCATTTACAGTTATTTTTATTTCCAAAAATCGTGTCTTTTCGTTGCCCCCCTTCAGAAGCCTTTATAACTTCTAAAAATCGAGTCTTTCTTCTATCGCAAACTCGAACCCTCTTATAAACCCTAGAATTCTCATTTTCTCTCATCTAAACCAAACCTCTCTCCATCTTTCCTAAACAATGGCTTCGAGATCCTCCATATCAATGTCTCTCTCTTCAGAAAGGAGATCAAATCGCATTGCAAGCAGAGGGCCAAGGAACATCGAAGGAGCAGAGACTCACTTCGATTTGACCAGGTCATCTGGAGAGGAGTCGCCGAGGCATTCTCTCGGTGAATCAACATAGAGGAATGCAACTGAAAATGTATGTCTGGAGTTGTTATGCCTACTGAAGCAAAGGACCCCAAAAAGGTCGGGAGATGCTTTTGAAAGTTTCAAACTTGAGTATTTGAGGGAACAGGGGTATGCAAATGAGGTCAAATTGGTTGAGGCCTTGTCAAGAGTAGAGAATGTGGCTAAATAGGTTGATCATACGTGCATGATCCTAGAAGAGGTGTCAAGAGTCCGTGGGAAGGAAAAAGAGAAGACGATGATGAAATGCTCTTTAGAAATTTTCAGATTAAGATGAGCGTAGCTGCTATTGTAGAAAATCCTAAAGGATATCCGTTCCATCCTAAACAACATAAAGCAAGTTATGTCTCACAGCTTCAAAGAGGCATAATGAATCACAAGACAGTGGACTTCCACTTTTTGGATGCAACTGGAGTAAACCTCAGAGGATATTTTGAGAGGTTGCAGATTGATCACTTATGCATGGACACATCCAAGGTTTATCCAGAACTCACAGCCTACTTTTACTCGAATCTGTCTTTCCTGACTTCAAGTAAGCTACAGTTTAGTGTGAATGACAAATTCTATATGCTTGATGCAAATATTTTGGCCGACATTCTGCAAGTTGAAATGAGAGATTTTAGGCCTATTGAGGTATCATATGAAAATGCTTGCAGACATCTTGCCATAGGAAATTTTTTTAGGGCAAACATTACATATTCCTCTTTGAACTCAGCCAAGATCATCCTTCATAAAATTGTCATAAATTGCATCTGTCCAAAGGCATCATCAAAGACTGATGTGGCCAAATTTGAAGCAAAGATGATGTGGGCCATCGAAAAGGGAGTTCTGTTATCACTTCCTCATATAGTGCTATTACACATGTACAAAACTATTTTGAAGGAAAAAAAGGACAACTGCCTTATGGAGCTTTAGTGACCAGAATATTTCACCACTTCAAAATTGATTTGCCTGAAAAACTCTGCACTAAACCTCTGCTTTTGATGCCCATTGGAGAGAAGATGATAACAAAGATGCGTTTGAAGGATGTTGTGGAAACATGGAGGAGAAAGCAGAAGGAATCCTCTAAGACAGCAACCACTGTGAAAAGAAAGGATAATGAAGTGGTATCTGCAGGGCAGAGCAAAAAAAGGAGGAGACAACTTTTGCTAAGGGATGAAGATGATGAGGAGACCATTTCGGAAATACTTGCTTCTATGGTGCATACTCTAATCATAAGAACTGGAGTACCGAAACAAAAGCGTAGGGACTCCACTAAGAGCGGTAGAAGAAAATCTACCAATTGCAGATCCACATCCTATAGCAAATGTGGTTATTTTTGAACTTGAGGAGGAGCATGAGTCGGAAGAAGACCTCGAAGAAGAACTAGAAGAAGAACAAGCAAGAAAGGAAGGAGGAGAAGAAACTAATGATAGACATAATCTTTCAGAGATAGAAGATGCAAGAAGGGTGGATGATAAGATAAGTCAATCTCCTAAAGAGACTGTAGAACATACACCAGAGAAGAATGTTGAAAAACAAGCATAAGCATCAACTTAGGGGGAGCACCAATATGAAAGAGTTGAATTTGAAACATCGTCTCTCGGACTTCTACTTGGATCATCATATGATCATTCTGATTCTGATTCAAATTCTAAAAGGATACTTGATCTGTTTATGAAAATCAGAAGTCAGCAAATTACTCTGGAAATTGATATTCAAGCTTTGAAAATATTTGTGGACAACGGGCTGGAGACTCTTGAGAAGAAAAATGAGCAGCAAATGGCATGGATGGAGTCAATGCTCAATCAGTGCCTCAATAAGATTGAAGAGTCTGCCAAAGATATGGAGAATTTCACTTTAGCTCGTACCCTCAAAAAGCCATCTTCTTGATCTTCTTTTACAACTTTTCCGGTCTAATACATTTGGTACGATAAATTTATGTTTAGAATCTTTTGAGTTGAATTTTGCTTGAACCATGTTTTTTTGACAATGACAAAAAGGGGTAGAAGTAGTAGACACTGTGGTTTGTTGATTGAATTTTTTGGACATGGAACTAGGTAATGTGTGTGATTTGGTATTTGGTATTGTGTGACTTGATGGTATAGCATGATATTATGATTTGATTTGATATTGTTTGAGTGATATACTGATCATGTGTGACTTAACTTAATATTACTATGTCATACATATACTATGCTATGCCTAACCATGTTTTGTAGGAACAACAAACCATTTATATAAAAAGTTTTGTCACCATAAAAAATGGGGAGATTGTTGAGAAAATTCATAGTTTTGATGATAACAAACCTTTTTATGCATACAGAACTTCATATATTTTATGAGTCTGTGTGTAGTAGAAGGAAAAGCAGAAGGACGTTTATGAGTTTACGAGGATCAGAAGGAGAAACAAAGAGACGCATAGTCTCATTTTGACAGGACTCGAACAAACTTTCAAGATCATACCGAGAACAAGATCACCAACGGTTATGAATTTCACTTATCTTATTTGTATTGATTTTGGTATATCGAATCGATTAGCAAGATCAATCATCAAGATAACTTCCAAAGAAGGATATAATACTTATGGAAACCCGGATTCTGATTGTATAAGCGAATATAATCTAATGGGATCCAATCTATCTTCAACGGTCAATAAAACCTTCCTTATAGAGTATGTCCAAGAAAGGAAAATGAAGACAAATTTCTCAAGGTGATAGCTAACGGTAAATTGTGACTCAGAGAGTATATAAGAGAAGGATGCGACTATAAGAGTGAGGGGATGAATATATTCCAAAGGCTGATTCAATTCTTCACTAGTTGTCTAAAAAAGTGCGAAAACAAATGATCCTAGTGTATTACCAAGAAGAGTGACTTAGTGAGATATATCATCACCGAGTGCAAACACTCAAGAGTTTGTAATCATCTTTGATCACATAGTGAAATCCAGCTGATTGGTTGATCGCGTGGAGAGTGGACGTAGACTTGTCAAAAGTCGAACCACTATAACTGTGTTTACAATCTTCTCTTCCCTCTCTATTTAATTTATGATTGTAGATTGCAAAAAATTTATATTATTTGCGCTTAAAATTCCTTTACACCTATTCACCCCCTCTCTAGGTGTTAATACTGACAATATCTATGACGGTCGACATGAAGGTTACTGGGTTAGGACCCGAATTGCAGCCTAAATCGGCCACATTAAGAAGCTTGCACGGGAAGAAATTGTCCTCGAGTAGAGAACCAACAGTGCTCACTATTGTGGGCTTCGTTACAGATGCAACCTTTTGCTGTAATGCCAGAAACGAATTCATTCTTATAAACCAACCCCATCCAAAATATTGAACCGCAACTTTTAATATTATCAAAAGAGGAAATTATATTCCATGAATTGCGATTGACGATTGATCATACCTATTTATAACTGAAAAGTGGGGTGGTAATTGAATGGAACAAACCGTGTAGGTGGAGGTCTAAGCGTAGCTATTTTCTCCGTCTCCTTTGCTCATGAAGAGAACTTCTTTCACGTCCATGGCGAAGATGTGGTCACGGGAAGCGTCGCGACAGTAAGCACGTCTCTTCTGCTGATTCTACACTGTCACTGCCAGAAGGGAGAAGAAGATCAGGCTATATTTGATGATAAAAAACACTCAGTACTCATTCTCCCACTCACCTCCCAATTTTTAATTTTTAATTTTTTTTGCTTTTGTTTCGATCCCTATCCTTATCGTTCCAGTTGTTGTTGTCTTTTATGACAAGGGTTCTTTTGACTTGGTCTGCTTCAATTAATTTTCCTATTACATTGAATGTTCAAACACGATCCATTTTACTAGAGTTAATCTAGAATCTTCTTTACAAATATTTTGAAGTCGTCGGAAACGGAGGTGGAAAGGAGCCCACGTCAGTGTTGAGAAGAATCCAAGAAGCAATCCTCGATCAAGTGACTCAGGCTAATGGTCAAAGAGGCTGTGGATTAAATAGAGAACATGGAGCCTGTGCATCTACCACTCTCGCAATAGTACATCTACCAATCTCGCAAGACCGTGTCGGTGGAGAAAGCCTATATATTAGGCACATCCCCTCCCCAACTGTAGTAGTGAACGTGGAGAGGAGCAGAGTTAGGATGTATGCAAGTAGGCTTCCATTCGTGACAAGTGTGAGAGGGGTGTGGCGTGAGGAGTGGCGTGATTAGAGAATGCTAATTATAGTCACGCTTCCGAAGCTTTACATTAAACACCTCCTCCTTTGACAGTAAGCTTTGCACCCATGAAATACTTCGATATCCTCGTGCACATGCGCCTTGTAAAGTTTGGGTCAGTTACTTAGGTTGAAAATATTTGCCCATTCGTCATAATCGAGGAATTCAGTATTATTGTAGCCTATTGAAAATTTAATGCTCTTAAAAAAATCACGATTAAGTCTTGAGCTTCTCATCAGTAGAATTTCAATCATCAGAAATGAGACATGATAAATAACTAAAGATTGTATGTCGGATTTCTGATGCTTGAATTCAACCAATTGCTCGATTTATTTTTCCATGATCTTGAGTAGAGAGAGAAAGAGAAGGCCGCAAGTTATTATGATTCGTCCCAAACCAAATCGAGGGGTCACATTCTTCCGAGTGGAGTGTGGTATTCCATTTGCATCACTAATGATGGGAGAGTGCAAGATTCTTAAGGTCATTAGAATACCTTTAGACTTATCTCTCAACTCATCACCGTTCGTAATTCATACCCAACCCAATAAAGTACCATACTTTAATAAACTCTTTTGCCATTTTCCTAATTGCCAGGCCTTACGGTAAAAAATCAACAGTAGAGAGAGGCAAAGTGCTACATACCAGTCAACGTGATTGGTACGCTGCGGACCTATAATTAGTTTTGTTGTGTTCGAATTTTGGGGTTTCGGCTAAGGAATTCAAGATTGGTTTTCGCTTAAGTTGGTTCTCCCGAGAACAGAGAACTACAAGTCCGTTTATTTGCACTTTGGGATTGCAACCGCGGCGGCCACAACCCCGATCAAATCCCTAAGCACTCCCTTGCTTGTATACATGTCAACAATGATTAGTAAGATAATGAAATGGATATCTCCATGTTCCTCCTTGTTGGGCTCTTCTCGTATCATAAGATTAAAAGAGCCTTTATTACTTATTAAGACAGATGCAACCTTAATGAACTCAGCCTAATACAGTCGAAGAGCACCACAACCAAACAAAAAAGGAATCCTTTCAAACAACACTTGGAGGAGAATGGGGAAGCTTTTCGCCATGGGACATGCTTTTTAAGCACCACAGCCTGGCAAAAAAGGAAACCTTTCATTGAGTCACGGGACATGGCACTCATGCTGACTCCCATCCTCCTTTTCCTTAGTCAAATCATCACCTACGATGATGGGAAGCTTTTCGCCATGGAGCCTGTCCATGATCTCCTCGCCGAGATAATGTGAGATTATGGAACTGGTGAAGGATCTGGCATCTTTATCCGTCTTACTTAAGCTTTTATAAATCATTTAATGAAGTTTCTAAAAACATTATAAAAAAAAAATGGAAGTCCATCCACTTAAAAGCTGTTGAAACTTATATATTGACAATTGACATGATCGGTCGACATTTTTAACACATGTTTATCTCTCATGATATTGTCATTCGCATGTTATATTGTCCAAGTAGAAAAGCACCTGTGCTCGCCAGCATGGGCTCGGCTAAAGACGCAATCTTTTGCTGTGATGCAAGAAATGAATTCATTCTTGTAAATCAATATGTTCTCGTAGTCTAGAGAAAAATTGAACCATGGCTTCGAATATAATAGAAAGAAATCTAATTGGTTGAATCACGATTGCTTGCTGATTGATCTTTTCCCTGTTACTCTATTAATCGACTTCCACCTAAAGTTTCCCCAATTATGTCCTCAACAGTAGGCTGTGTATATTGTCTTCTTTGATACGGCTACTTTATATATAGTACTACAAGACACATTGTTTCGTCTTGGTCTGCTTCAATTATATGTTTTGTTTTCTTTATATTAAATACAACCAAATTGAGGGTCGCATTTTTGCAATCTCCGTATCTAAATCTAAGCATCTAGGCATGCATTATTTCTACAGGTTGCAGTTTAATATATGTTAGTTGGGTTCACTCCTATGTGGAGGAAGCCCAATGAGTTGCAAGTCCAAAAGGGCTTGAGCCCATATAATAAGTTATATGGAGAAATATGGTTTCTTACTATCATTGAAGTTATAGCCGCAAAAGACGTAGTAACAAGAGAAAAAGAGAAAGCAGAAAATCTAGGGTTTAGGGCAAAGTCTGATTTACATCAAGCTGGCATCGGAGGTCGATTCGAGGTTCGATTGAGCTGAAATTTTGTCAGCGTGTTCTTGGTGCAATCTCCTCGAATCTAAACGGTTTGATTTTCGTTTGAAGCTCCATACATCAGGTTTTTCGTGGATTGATCAAAACCTGCGTTTTTTGTCAGATTTATCCTTGATCTCTTGTGAAGTTTATATGTATTGCCAAGAATTATATTCTTGAGTTCCTTGTTGCTATGTACCTCTAGTATTTGCTAGAGAAGAACATTGTTCACCCAATTTTGTTGATAGTGAAGATTTTCGGGTGGACTCCGGTCCCGTGGTTTTTGATCTCCTCACACTGAGGGGGGTTTTCCATGTAAAAATTCGTCTTGTGTTTGCGTGCTTGGTATTTATTTTTCTCTACTATATCGGTTTTTATTAGGTTTACACAAGAGGGGAGATTATTTTATTCCGCTGCGTTAATTCGATATTGTTCGAATTGTTACCGTTCTCCCATCAGAGTGATATCAGAGCTTTTGGTTGTTGCTTGATTTTTCTGCTTTGTGTTAAACAATGGAAACGAATACAAGTAGAATTGTTATACTGAATGGTTCGAATTATCATATTTGGAAAGGGAAGATGGAAGATCTTTTATATGTTAAAGATTTTTATTTGCCCGTATTTGCCGAGGAGAAACTGGAGAATAAAGTTGATGCTGAATGGTCTATATTTCATCATCAAGTGTGTGGTTATATTAGGCAGTGGGTAGATGATAATGTTTTGAACCATATTATTGAGGAAACACATGCACGTGGTTTATGGAATAAGCTCGAATAGTTATATGCTCGAAAGACTGGGAATAATAAGTTATTTCTGATAAAACAGATGATGGCTCTGTGATATCAAGATGATACTCGTTTGACTGATCATTTAAATTCTTTTCAAGGAATTATAAATCAGTTGGCTGCGATGGGAATCAAGTTTGATGATGAGATACAAGCACTATGGTTGCTTGGTACTTTGCCGGACTCATGGGAGACGTTTCGAACATCTTTGTCTAATTCTGCCCCGGATGGTACGATTACCATGGATTTGGCCAAGGGTAGTATTTTGAATGAAGAGATGAGAAGGAAGACACAAGGATCGTCATCTTCACATTCTGATGCCTTGGTTGTTGAGAAAAGGGAAAGAGGTGAGTCTCGAGGTCCGAGAAACAGAGACAAAAGTAGAGATAAAAGCAAAGGTAAATATAATAAATTTGCTAATGTTGAGTGCCATTATTGTCATCAAAAGGGACATATTCAAAGGTTTTGTCGTCAGTTGAAAAGGGAGAAACAAAAGGAGAAAGGTAAAGAGAAGAAAAGTGATAGTGACAGTGATGACAATCGTGTTACTGCACTTAAAGAAGACTTTCTCATTATTTTTGATAGTGATGCGGTGAATTTTGTATCTCATGAGACCAGCCTGGGTAATTGATAGTGGTGTATCTATTCATGCTACATCTCGTAGGGATTTCTTTATATCATACAGGTCAGGTGACTTCGGATCTGTGAAGATGGGAAACAATGGGCTGGCTCAAGTTGTAGGCATTGGTGATGTGTGCCTAGAAACCAACAATGGTACGAGGTTAGTATTGAATAATGTTAAACATATACATGATATCCGCTTGAATTTGATTTCCACAGGCAAGTTGGATGATGAGGGGTATTGCAGCACCTTCAGTAATGGTCAATGGAAGCTCACCAAAGGTTCTCTTGTTGTGGCTAGAGGTGAAAAATATTCTTTGTTGTACCTTATGCAGGCAAAGTTGTCCACAGAAAAAATTAATGCAGTAGACAGCGAAGATGCAGCTAAGTTATGGTATAAGAGGCTTAGTCACATCAGTGAGAATGGTTTGTCAATATTGGCCAAGAAGAAGCTCCTTTCACGATTGAAAAGTTCGGCGCTAAAGAAGTGTGCTCACTGTTTAGTAGGAAAACAGAACATATTTGCATTTAAAAGCTCCCCTCCTTCAAGAAAGTCAGGTATATTGGATTTAGTGCATTCTGATGTTTACGGTCCTATGAAAACAAAATCACTTGGTGGCTTTATTTATTTTGTTACCTTCATAGATGATTTTTCAAGGAAAATTTGGATTTATACCTTGAAAGTTAAAAATCAAGTATTAGATGCCTTTAAGCAGTTTCAACCTTCAGTTGAGAGACAGACTGAAAAGAAATTAAAATGTATAAGAACTGATAACGGGGGAGAGTATATTGGACCTTTTGATGAATATTGTAGACAGCAGGGTATTCGACATCAAAAGACACCTCCCAAGACGCCTCAGTTAAATGGTTTAGCTGAGAGAATGAACAGAACACTGGTTGAAAGGGTAAGATGCTTACTTTCACAGTCAAAACTACCTGGATCCTTTTGGGGTGAGGCTTTAAGTACAGTTGCATATGTATTGAATCTTACTCCATGCGTTCCTTTAGAGTTTGATGTTCCTAATAAAGTTTGGACAGGAAAAGATGTTTCTTATTATTATTTGCGTGTCTTTGGGTGCAAAACATTTGTGCATATTCCCAAAGATGAGAGGTCTAAACTTGATGTGAAAACACGACAGTGCATATTCATTGGTTATTGACAAGATATGCTTGGCTATAAATCTTATGATCCGGTCGAAAAGAAAATTATAAGAAGCAGAGATGTTGTGTTTATGGAAGATCAAACAATAGAGGATATTGAAAAAGCAAAGACAATTTCTGCACCACAAGTTAGTGATGATTTGGATCCAGTTCCTCTTTCAAATATTCCTACACAGATTGATGAAGAGCAGCAGGAAGTCAATGTTCCAGATAATGCACATGTTCCCGAACATGTTGAAACGGAAAATATTATTCTTGAACCCGATGCTCAATAAGATGTTCCACTTTGGATGTTCCAGTCAGAGATCCGTTAGAGACTGACGACCTTCCACCAGGTATTCTGAAGATGAGTATGTATTATTGACTGATGCAGGTAAACCAGAGTGCTTTGCAGAAGCAATAGAAGATGAGTACAAAAGTAATTAGTTTGATGCTATGCAAGATGAGATGTAGTCACTTTATGATAATTATACTTTTGAGCTGGTGAAGTTACCTAAAGGTAAAAGAGCTTTGAAGAACATGTGGGTATACAGGTTGAAGCAAGATGAACATACTTCACAACTACGGTACAAAGCTAGATTGGTTGTTAAGGGATTCGGTCAGAGAAAGGGTGTTGATTTTGATGATATATTTTCTCCAGTAGTGAAAATGTCTTCTATTCGTGTGGTACTGGGGCTAGCAGCTACCCTAGATTTGGAGATTGAGCAAATGGATGTCAAAACAGCCTTCCTACATGGTGACTTGGAGGAAGAGATATATATGGAACAACCTGAAGGTTTTAAAGTGAAAGGGAAAGAGGATTATGTGTGCAAACTAAAGAAAAGTCTCTATGGCCTAAAGCAAGCACCGAGACAGTGGTACAAAAAGTTTGCGTCAGTTATGACAGAACATGGCTATAAGAAGACTTCCTTAGATAACTGTGTGTTTGTACAAAATTTTTTTGATGATGACTTTATTATTCTCTTGCTTTATGTTGATGATATGCTGATTGTTGGTAGGAATGCTTTACGAATTGAGTTATTGAAGAAACAATTGAGCAAGTCTTTTGCCATGAAAGACTTGGGCTCGGCGAAGCAGATTCTTGGCATTAGAATTACCCGAGACAGAGATACTAAGAAGTTGTTTTTATCGCAAGAGAAATATATCGAGAAGATTCTTTAGAAAATGGACAAGGCTAAAGTGGTTAGTACTCCTCTTGCTGCCCATTTTAAGTTAAATATGAAGCAAAGTCCTACGACTAATAAAGAGAAGAAAGATATGGAAAGTGTTCCATATGCCTCACCTGTAGGAAGCTTAATGTATGCGATGGTATGTACACGCCTGCACTTGGCACACGCATGGCGTTGTTAGTCGCTATTTGTCAAATCCAGCAGAGAGCACCTGGAATGCAAAAGTGAAGTGGATTATGAGATATCTTCTGGAACTTCAAATTTGAAACTCGCCTTTCAGGACCGAGAAACTTGAGTTAGTTGGATACACAGATTCCGACTTGGCAGGAGATATTGATATTCGAAGATCTACTTCTGGTTATTTGATTTCTTTTGCGGGTGGAGTTGTGTCATGGAAGTCAAGATTACAGAAGTGTGTTGCACTTTGTACAATCGAAGCTGAATTTTTTGCAGCGACTGAAGCAAGTAAAGAGATGCTATGGATGAAGAAGTTCTTGGAAGAACTTGGGTTCAAGCAAAAAAGATGTGTACTATTTTGTGATAATCAAAGCGCAATTCATCTTGGTAAGAATTCATCTTTTCATTCTAGATCAAAACATATTGATGTTAGATATCATTGGATAAGGGATGTTCTAGATGAAAAGTTGTTGGAACTTGAGAAAATCCATACAGACCATAATGACTCTAATATGATGACCAAGACTCTACTAAGAGAGAAGCTTGAACATTGCCGATTGATAGCAGGGATGGAGAATCCCTTCACATTGTCGTGAGGGAGAGATTTGTTAGGGGGTTACTCCTACATGTGGAGGAAGCGTGAGTTGCTCAAAAGCGCTGGCCCATATAATAAGTTATATGGAGAAATAGGGTTTCTTACTATCATTAAAGTTGTAGCCGCAAAAAATACGTAGTAACAAGAGAAAAAGAGAAAGCAGAAAATCTAGGGTTTAGGGCAAAGTCGATTTACATCAAGTTCCTCGCATCGAGGGTTGATTCGAGGTCCGATTGAGCTGAAATTTTGTCAGCGTGTTCGTGGTGCAATCTCCTCGAATCTGAATGGTTTGATTTTCGTTTGAAGCTCCCTACATCAGGTTTTTCGTGGATTGATCAAAACCTACGTTTTTTGTCAGATTTATTCTTGATCTCTTGTGAAGTTTATATGTATTACCAAAAATTATGTTCTTGAGTTCTTTGCTGCTATGTACCTCTAGTATTTGCTAGAGAAGAACATTGTTCACCCAATTTTGTTGATAGTGAAGATTTTCGGGTGGACTCCGATCCCGTGGTTTTTGATCTCCTCACACCGAGGGGGTTTTCCACGTAAAAATTCGTCTTGTGTTTGCGTCTTGGTATTTATTTTGCTTCTACTATATCGGTTCCTATTAGGTTTACACAAGAGGGGAGATTATTTTATTCCGCTGCGTTAATTCGATATTGTTCGAATTGTTACCGTTCTCCCATCAATATATACTACTCATTTTTTTGTTTTGTTTTCTTGCTCCTTATAAATTGAAAGAAGTAATTTGCAGGAATAACGGGACCAATATATAAATACTAGTAGTTATTTACTGCCATGAACAATGTGATATTGTATAAAATAATAGTTTGTTCCGGTATGCTAATAATGCTTATGGAAAACATTAATAATGTGCTATTTGAGTAGCAGTCCGAGGGTTGCAATATATGCCCGTCTCATTTCTATGATGAACTCCCCTTGTGTCTTATAGTCACCATCACGCAATCACTGTAATTTCCAATGTTGTGTTAGCAAGACCACAATATTCTGTCTTTGTACTAGATCAAGCGATGACAGTTTGTTCCTTGCGACGGCTGTTTTTCTTTACTACATCATGACATAAGCAAGATACTTGGAAACAATCGCAAGTCCATAGTAATATAAAAATGAATCACTAGATAGTTTTCCTTGTTAGGCTCTTTCTCTTACTATAAGCTTAAACGACTGTTCATTACTCATGGGTCATAAGCACCTTAACAAACCGAACCCAATAGAGTCAAAGATCACCACAACCTAACATAGAGGAATCCTTTCAAATAATAATTGGGGTCCGTTTATTTGAAAGAAAATTGTTTCGTTCCGACTTCTTGGTATTTGGATGATGGGGAAACTAATCGATTTATGAAAATTGTTTTTTCATGGATCATAAACAACAAACTTCAATTAAGGAAAAACGACTTTTTCTTTCTAGCAAGAAGGAAATCACCTTCCTTAAATTACCAAACAAATGAACCTAACCATTCTCCTCGAAATGATCTCCATTGAAAATGTTTTCCTTAATCATGAAGTTTTTAGCGAAATAAATGCACTCTTAAAAATGCTTTAACAGAAATTGTCATTGTCTTTGGTAATGGAGACGAACACTTACTGAGTCATGGGACATGCTTTTTGAGAACAACAATTATGTTAACTCCCTTCCTTCTATGCTTAGCCAAATCATCACCTATGATGATGGGAAGCTTTTCGCCATAGAGCTTGTCCATGATCTCCTCGCCAAGATGGTGCGAGATTACGGAACCGGTGAAGGATCTGATACTTATAGCCAACTGCCTTCCTTTGCTATGAGGATCCTCGTCTGGCAAGGTTCTATCGAGCTCCATTATTTCTAGATGTTCGATTTTGAACGAACCTTCTTCATTGGTTATGTCTCGAACTTCCTCTGAAGATGCCGTATAATACGGCACGTTTAAGGTGTCTAGTTTCTCTTCCTCAACAAACCCCTACAGTGAGGTTCAAACAAAAATAAGATTGAAAAGTGAGAGTGGAAGTTGTTTTACCATGACACATACCTTGATGAAGAAAGAGTCTAGTATATCGAATTGGAATATTTTTATCATCTTTAATCTCATAATGTTTGGAAAGATTGGTTGTGACAACTGCAACTAACCTCCTTTTACGAATAATAAATATGGATTTCAGAGCCTAATATCGAGAAGTTGACACGTTACCGAATTAATAAAAACCTAATCTATAATTGCACGTATATCTCATTTTCATTGTACATATCTGATTTGATATATTATCTCAAAATAATATGGAGGTATCAACACGTTGAACGAATCAATAAAAAAAATGATCTATAATTTTTAGTAAAAATTCCTTTGGAAGGGTTGTCGATGTTTCTGGACAGCACTTTGTCCTTGCAGTGGACATGATGAAAGTTTCGTGCTCAAAATATTAATTCTAGCTTTTTCTTGTATCAGTATCTACTAATCAAATATTAAAACCCCAATATCTATCTAATATGCGCATAGAAACCCTCACTACTTTAATATCCATCTCTTTCCATGTAAGAGTGTATGCAAGTTGAAAAATTGATTAAGATAAACTTACCTCCGAAACCAAATCAGCAATTGCCTCTCCAAGTTTTTCCCAAACGAAGTAGCCGTCTCGGTTCGCAAAGTCCTTGTCTTTCCTCCCATTAAGTATCAATATGAGGCGACCATTATCGACCATCTCTTCACCACGGAACTTTAAAAATGTCGAGAAATCTGCTCGGAACTGTGCTAAATAGTTCTCCTTCACCACGCCGGGGCTGTTCTCCGAAATGTAGATCCTTCCCTTGTTCAACGGGAAGCCTTCTTCGCTGGTGAGATTTGGTACCTTTGATTTGCTTAAATTCCAAATTAGTGCAGGATTAACATGGGCTTCTGTCACGATTATGCTGTGCTTACATTACCGCTCTATTTTGGGCATAAATGCATAAGTTGAATGAGATAATGGCGAAATTAGAACCTAAGTCCATCTACTTGAAAACTGTCTGAGCTTAAATATCAATAATTGACGTGATTGGTCAAATTGTTCGACAACTTTTTATCTCCAATGATATTGTCGTCCACATGTTAAGTTGTCCAAGAATTAATTAATCATATGTCGAGTATGCATTGGTTAAATTTTGAATGTGATAGTGGAGAGATTTGAGCCTAAGTCATCTTGCACTAGAAACATCGAAACATTATTAGATGACCTAATAAATTATCTATAATGTATGTCGACCTTACATGTATCTCTCACAATGATAAACATCACAATAATAATTTGAAGCGTGCTTGCCTGCACACATATATATGCCATTAGATTTACCTGAGATAGCCAGTGGACACTATAGGAGGAATGAGTGAGGTGCACAAAATTCGTAGGGAAGAGCCTTCCATGGAATGAACCCGGAGCTCCCATTATAAAGCACGATAAGCTTTCATAACTTTGCGAGAAGTTCGACAAGCTCTTGAACAACATGTTGAAATCATTCCCGGGAAGATCATTAAGATAAAATTGGAATTCAGGCGGCGAGTAGTTCGAATGTGCACACTTCTTCTGTACACTTTCTATGACGGTCGACATGAAGGTTACTGTGTTTGGACCTAAAGCACAGCCTAAATCGGCCACATTAAGAAGCTTGCACGGGAAGAAAACTTCCTTGAGCAGAGAACCTACCGTATTCGCTATCGTGGGCTTCGTTACGGACGCAACCTTTTGCTGTAATGCCAGAAAGAAATTCCTTCTTATAAACCAACCCCATACAATACATTGAACTGCAACTTGTTATATTATCAAAAGAGGAAATTAAATTCCATGAATTATGATTGGCGATTGATCAAACACCTATTTATATCTGAAAGAGGGGTAGTAATTGAATGAAACAAACCGTGAAGGCGGAGGTCTGAGCGTAGCTATGTTCTCCGTCTCCTTTGCTCATGAAGAGAACTTGTTTCACGTCCATGGTGAAGAGACGTGATCGCTGAGCTCTCGATAATTGTAATTCCCCACTGTCCCTCCCGCTGTTTCTATGCTGTCACTGCTAGAACATGCTCTGCAACTTCCATTCCGGAAAGAAGAAGACGAGGAGGCTATCTTTCATAATCAAGAATGCCGTTTTATTTATATAGAACCCCTATCGTAAAAGACAACAACAGATGGAACGATAACGATTGGAATCCAACACGTGAAGAAAATCCGGACTTCAGAGGGAGAAGGAATGAAAATATCCAGTTGGTGGGTCTTGGTCTGCTTCGACTACATGATCTTTTCATATCAAAGACATCCTTCTTTGACGGGTAGACTTTGAATCCATAAAATACTTCAATAACCTCTCGCATTTACAGCGGGTAAATTTTGGGTGTAGTTACTTAAATTGAACGTATATGCCCATGAGAGATAATTGGGGACACAGGTTTTATTTTGATCAATTTAGAAATTATTTAAAAAATAGTATCACCATTAGGTCTTGAGCTTCCCATCATCGGAAATTCGAACATTAAAATTAGTATCATCATCAAGCAAACTCTCTTTGAGATCAATTTTTACCATACCCATATGTTGGATTTTGAAAGATCCCTCCCCAAGAACTATTTCCTCGACTTCCTCCATAAATGTCACGTAATATGGCATAAACCCCTATGGACGGATATAATTGAACCGAAGAAAACATTGAGATATAATGAAAAATTGATGTGATAATCAAAGCCCTACTATCACACATGTTGGCATCTACTTAGTGGCCTATGGAATACCCTACAAGTTTCATTGACTGATCAAATCCAGATCTTTGTCATATAGAGCTGAGTATATCTGAAAACAACTTGCACGCAATTGTTGAAATTCAAAATGAATGACCTTAATTGTGTTCAAACTGTAAAATCCCAATTGAACCAACTGACTTTGCACCAACCTTGGGTTGGCAAATTTAGATATTGCTATGTACCCCAACCAGTGTTTCCCGTTGACCCTTAATCCTAATCCACTTCTACTTCACCGAAATACATGGCAAAGGGAGATGAATAACATAGCCATGTTAGATCCCTGTCGAGCTGAACGATTCTATTAAAATTAGACTTGATCTGCGAGCGGGGAAGCGTCAGATATCGGGGCTAAAAGTTCTTGTTCCAGCCTACCCATGCTTAGTGTAATGCGAAGCAATTCTCAAGCTCTGACAAGCCTAATAAGTTGTTTGGGCCGGAGAACAGCTTGTCCGAATCATAATTCCATGAATTACAATTGACGATTTATCAAATACCTATTTATATATGAAAAGGGGGTAGTAATTGAATGAAACAAACCGTGTAGGTGGAGATCTGAGCGTAGCTATGTCCTCCGTCTCCTTTGCTCATGAACTTCTTTCACGTCCGTGGCGGAGAGATGTGATCACTGAAGTCTTGAGATCGGTTGATACGGCAGGTGTGTGTTCTAGAGGAAGGAAGTGTTGGGACGGTAAGCCCGCTCTCTCCTGCTGATTCCTGCCGATTCTACACTGTCATCACTGCTTGGAAAACATGTGCCGGCAGTTCCATGTCAGAAGGGAGAAGAAGAGTAGGCTTTCTTTGATGGTCAAGAAGGTTTGGTACTCCTTCTCCCACTCACCTCCGAATCTTTTTCTTTTGTTATATTCCTATCGTTATCGTTCCACCCGTCGTATATTACATAATTTATTTATTTTTATATTAAACGCCTCCTTTTTCTTGGTCATAATTGAGGAATTTGATATTATTTCAGTCAATTGAAATTTTAAGACTTAAAATAAATAAATTATAATTAAGTCTTGAGCTCCTCGCTGGTGTTGTTTCAATCATTAGAAACGACACATACCAAATGACCAATGATTGCACGGAAGGTAAATGATCAATGATTGCACATCGGATTCCTTATGCTTGATTTCAATTGAGGGCATGATTGTGGGGGTAAAACATAGATATCCTTGATTCTTTGATTGCCTAGATTTTTCCATTAGAGAGAGAGAGAGAGAGAGCGAGAGAGAGAGAGAGAGAGAGAGAGAGAGAGAGAGAGAGAGAGAGGGTACAAGATAATGAAGGCCACAAGTTATTTTGATAGTATACAAGATAATGAAGGCCACAAGTTATTTTGATAGTACAAGATTGTGAAGGCCACAAGTTATTATTATTTGTCTCTTTTGAAGGTATTGGCTTGACCTCAAACCAAATCGGGGGTTGCATTCTTCTGATTAAAGTGGGCAATTCCATTTGCATCACTAATGATGTAAGAGTACAAGATTCTTAAGGTCATTAGCATCTCTTTAGACCGACGTTTCAACTCATCAGCACTCATAATTCATATGGTGGCTAATTAATCGTAGTAAACTTTCTAGTTATTTTCCTAATCGTCAGGCCTTGCCATAAAAAAAATCAACAGTAGAAAGAGGGAAAGTGCTATGGAGTGACAAATCATCAAACGTTGTGGACTTATAATTAGTTATATTGTAGACAACCTAATCAATTAGTTCACTCCTAAACTAAGTTTTGAATTTTGGTGTTTTGGCTAGGGAATTTAGGATCGGTTTTTGCTTAACATATCAAGAATCTTGCATAAAAATGTCTCCTCTCCAGTAGAGAGACACAATCTATATTTAACAAAGGCTTGACATTTGCTTACGAAATGTGAAGCTAAGTCAACAGACGGATCGGATCATACATTTTTTAGCGCGATAAAAGATGCTAACTGATTTGATCCTTTGTGCTCGAGCCAAGTCGTCGCCTATCAAATGAGAAAAGCTTCTCACCATAGAGTTTGCGCATGACCTCCTCTTTGAGATGGTGTAAGACTGTCAACTCAGGGAAGGATCCGGCCATTTAGCTAACTTTGTTCCTCTGCCTAGTGTGAATCTCGTCATCAGGTAAAGTCCCGTCGAGATCGATTCCAACCATCTCCATATGTTCGATTTCCATGGATGCCTCCCCATGAACGATTTCCTTGACTTCCTCCGCCGACACCATGTAACTCGGTATAATACCCTACTAATGGAATATAAGTAAATTCGGAGAACACATTGAAGTACAATGATTGACCTAGTGGGATCTTGCAGCCGAAACTAATATCGTCACTTGGGGAAATCACTAAGAGGTAGCCCAGGTCCGAATCTTGTCAATATCAAATATGATCAACCTTCACTAAAAAATTTAAATCAATAAGTTATGGCCAACTAGGATATATTGTTATATACTACACCAATTTTCCAATATCTAACACAACCCACTAGTGAGGATCCCGCCCTTAATTCAAGCATCCTTCTTCATCAACATGCCTCGAGTTTGAATCTCCCTTCAAGTGTGAATTTAGTAATAGGTCTACTTCCCTTTAATTCAAGTATCATTTTGTTGGGAGTGTGCAATAAAAACCCGATACCTTTACTTGAGGAGATTGCCAAGAAAGAGCATAAGTTTGAGTCTGTTAGCATATCCAATTATATCAACCTTCATTAAAAACTTTAGCCAATGAGATGCCCTAACTAAAATATATTAACTATTCCGGATCATATTAATTATTCGATGTAGAACTTTTCTCACATGACTCACTATTGCATCTCAACAAGGCAAGGATGATAATTAACACCCTATTCTCACAAATGTTGGCAAATTGGGAATTTTTTTTTTGATAATCTAGGGATATAAGCGTTTGAGGCTCGATTATATTAAGATCCTTGGAATACTTTACCAGGCCCATAGGGTACCTTACAAGTCCCAAAAACAGTTAACTACATATCTTTGACATGTGCTGGTGGCCCAATCTTGGAATAATTTGCATGTAATTTATGAGATCCAGACAAATCACCTCCAATTCCTTAGAAGGAGCCCTCAATGCGCCGACCAAGAGTTGGTAAATTTTAAAATTACTGTATAGCCCCACTAGGATTTCCTAGTTGGCTCTTAATCCTAAGTACTTCTATATATCACCGAACATATGAAAGAGAGATGAATAATCTCTCAATAGCTAATACAATCGAAGATCATCACGCCTTAACAAGCAAGGAATCCTTTCAAATGACTCTTGAGAAGCTTTCTCGCGAATGGCATTTTCTCTAGCCAAGGAGACGAACACTCATTGAGTCATGGGATATGCTTCTTGAGCACGACAATTATGCTAACTTCCATCCTCCTTTCCTTAGCCAGATCATCACCTATGATGATGGGAAGCCTTTTGCAGTAGAGCTTGTCCATGATCTCCGTGCCGAGATGGTGTGAGATTATGGAACCGGTGAAGGATCTGGCATCTTTAGCCGTCTTCCTTCCTCAGCTATGAGGATCCTCGTCCAGTGTGGTTCCTCCAACATTGACCTCGATTATCTCCATATGTTCGATCTTGAAGGACCCTTCTTTTTATGGTATGCATCAGTTAAATTTTGAATGAGATAGTGGAGAGATTTGAGCCTAAGTCATCTTGCACTTGAAGCAACTTTAGACAAGGTATGTCAGCCTTACGTATATCTCTCACAATGATGTTCATCAAAACAATCATTTGAATCACACATAAATATAAGCAATCAGATTTACTTGAGATAGCCAATGAATGCTATAGGAGGAATGAGCGAGGTGCACGTAGTTTCTAGGGAAGAGCCTTCCATGGAAAGAACCCGGAGCTCCCATTATGAAGCAACGATAAGCTTTCGTAGCTTTGCAAGAAGTTCAACAAGCTTTTGAACAATGTGTTGAAATCATTCCCAGCAAGATCATTGAGATAAAATTGGAATTCAGGCGGTGGGCAGTTCGAGTGTGCACACTCCTTTTGTACACTTTCTATGACGGTCGACATGAAGGTTACCGGGCTAGGACCCAAACCGCAGCCTAAATTGGCCACATTAAGAAGCTTGCATGGGAAGAAATCGTCCTCGAGTAGAGAACCAACGTTGCTCGCTATCGTGGGCTTCGTTACATATGCAACCTTTTGCTGTAATGCCATAAATGAATTCATTCTTATAAACCAACCCATCCAAAATATTGAACCGCAACTTTTAATATTATCAAAAGAGGAAATTATATTCCATGAATTACGATTGGTGATTGATCAATACCTATTTATAACTGAAAAGTGGGGTGGTAATTGAATGGAACAAACCGTGTAGGTGGAGGTCAAAGCGTAGCTATTTTCTCCGTCTCCTTTGCTCATGAAGAGAACTTCTTTCAAGTCCCGTCTCTTCTGCTGATTCTTTCAAGGCGAAGATGTGGTCACGGGAAGCGTCGCGACAGTAAGACCCGTCTCTTCTGCTGATTCTACACTGTCACTGCCAGAAGGGAGAAGAAGATCAGGCTATCTTTGATGATAAAAAACACTCAGTACTCATTCTCCCACTCACCTCCCAATTTTTGTAATTTTGTAATTTTTTTTGCTTTTGTTTCGATCCCTATCCTGATCGTTCCAGTTGTTGTTGTCTTTTATGACAAGGGTTCTTTTGACTTGGTCTGCTTCAATTAATTTTCCTATTACATTGAATGTTCAAACATGATCCATTTTACTAGAGTTAATCTAGAATCATCTTTACAAATATTTTGAAGTCGTCGGAAACAGAGATGGAAAGGAGCCCACGTCAGTGTTGAGAAGAATCCAAGAAGCAATCCTCGATCAAGTGACTCAGGCTAATGGTCAAAGAGACTCTGGATTAAATGGAGAACATGGAGCCTGTGCATCTACCACGTGTACATCTACCGATCTCGCAAGACCGTGTCGGTGGAGAAAGCCTATATATTAGGCACATCCCCTCCCCAACTGTAGTAGTGAACGTGGAGAGGAGCAGAGTTAGGATGTATGCGAGTAGGCTACCAATCGTGACAAGTGTGAGAGGGGTGTGGCGTGAAGAGTGGCGTGATTAGAGAATGCTAATTATAGTCACGCTTCCGAAGCTTTGCATTAAACACCTCCTCCTTTGACAGTAAGCTTCGTACCCATGAAATGCTTCGATATCCTCGTGCACATGCGCATAGTAAAGTTTGGGTTAGTTACTTAGGTCGAAAATATTTGCCCATTCGTCATAATCAAGGAATTCGGTATTATTGTAGCCTATTGAAAATTTAATGCCCTTAAAAAAATCACAATTAAGTCTTGATCTTCCCATCAGTAGAATTTCAATAATCAGAAATGATACATGATAAATAACTAAAGATTGTATGTCGGATTTCTGATGCTTGAATTCAACCAATTGCTCGATTTATTTTTCCATGATCTTGAGTAGAGAGAGAAAGAGAAGGCTGCAAGTTATTATGATTCGTCCCAAACCAAATCGAGGGGTCACATTCTTCCGAGTGGAGTGTGGTATTCCATTTGCATCACTAATGATGGGAGAGTGCAAGATTCTTAAGGTCAATAGTATACCTTTAGACTTATATCTCAACTCATCACCGTTCGTAATTCATACCCAACCCAATAAAGTACCATACTTTAATAAACTCTTTTGCTATTTTCCTAATTGCCAGGCCTTACGGTAAAAAATCAACAGTAGAGAGAGGCAAAGTGCTGCAGAGCGACCAGTCAACGTGATTGGTACGCTGCGGACCTATAATTAGTTTTGTTGTGTTCGAATTTTGGTGTTTCGGCTAAGGAATTCAAGATCGGTTTTCGCTTAAGTTGGTTCTCCCAAGAACAGGGAACTAGCCCAAGTCCGTTTATTTGCACTTTGGGATTGCAACGGCGGCAGCCACAACCCCGATCAAATCCCTAAGCACTCCCTTGCTTGTATACATGTCAACAATGATTAGTAAGATAATGAAATGGATATCTCCATGTTCCTCCTTGTTGGACTCTTCTCGTATCATAAGATTAAAAGAGTCTTTATTACTTATTAAGACAGAAGCAACCTTAATGAACTCAGCCTAATAAAGTCGAAGAGCACCACAACCAAACAAAAAAAGGAATCCTTTCAGACAACACTTGGAGGAGAATGGGGAAGCTTTTCGCCATGGGGCATGTTTTTTAAGCACCACAGCCTGACAAAAAAGGAAACCTTTCATCGAGTCACGGGACATGGCAATAATGCTGACTCTCATCCTCCTTTTCCTTAGTCAAATCATCACCTACGATGATGGGGAGCTTTTCGCCATGGAGCCTGTCCATGATCTCCTCGCCGAGATAATGTGAGATTAAGGAACTGGCGAAGGATCTGACATCTTTATCCGTCTTACTTAAGCTTTTCTAAATCATTTAATGAAGTTTTCAAAAACATTATCAGAAAAAAAAATGGAAGTCCATCCACTTAAAAGCTGTTGAAACTTATATATTGACAATTGATATGATCGGTTGATAGTTATTGTTATTCGCATGTTATACTGTCCAAGTAGATAAGCACCTGTGCTCGCCAGCATGGGCTCGGCTAAAGATGCAATCTTTTGCTGTGATGCAAGAAATGAATTCATTCTCGTAAATCAACCCAATCTCATAGTCTAGAGAAAAATTGAACCACGGCTTCGAATACAATAGAAAGAAATCCGATTGCTTGAATCACGGTTGCTGATTGATCTTTTGCCTGTTACTCTATTAAATCGACTTCCACCTAAAGTTTCCCCAATTATGTCCTCCACAGTAGGCTGTGTATACTGGCTTCTTTGATAGGGCTACTCTATATATAGTACTACAAGACACATTGTTTCGTCTTGGTCTGCTTCGATTATATGTTTTATTTTCTTTATATTAAAGACAACCAAATTGAGGGTCGCATTTTTGCAATCTCCGTATCTAAATCTAGGCATCTAAGCATGCATTATTTGAACAGGTTGCAGTTTAATATATACTACTCATTTTTTTTTGTTTTCTTGCTCCTTACAGATTGAAATAAGTGATTTGCGGGAATAACGGGACCAATATATAAATAATAGTAGTTATTTAGTGCCATGAACAATGTGATATTGTATAAAATAATAGTTTGCTACGGTATGCTAATAATGCTTATGGAAAACATTAATAGGCCCATTTGGTTTAGCATTTTGAAGGGGTTTTGGGATCCTAAAGGCCTTTGGCAAAATGCAAATATGTTTGGTTCTATTTTTTGAAGAACTTTAGTCAAATGCAATTGCATTTCCAAATAGCTCTAAGGTCTTTAGCCCGAGGTAGGTCTGAAAGTACTTTGGGAAGTTGCACATTCGAGACGCAAGTTTACTATTCATGCATACTGTTCATCTTCCTTGTATAAGTGAACGAAGGTCGACGACTATCGGCTAAAGGGTCACTGGTGCCAATGACAGCACCCTGAGGGGTTACCCAACCCTGGCGACTATCGCCTGAGGTCGCATGACCCAAGTGTCGCCTGAGATCTGGTGACCTCAGGCAATGGTCGCTCGGGTCACGCGAACTTAGGCATTGCCTGAGGTCCGGTGACCTCAAGTAGTGGTCGCCTGGGTCGCGCGAATCTAGGTGTTGCCTGAGGTCCTGCAACCTCAGGCAGTGGTCGCCCAAGTCGCATGAACCCAAGCGATGCTTGAGGTTGGGCAGATGGTTGCTTGGGTTGCCGTGACCTAGGTGACCACTGCCTGAGGTCGCTGGACCTGAGGCAGCCTTGCCTAAGGTCGTGTGACCTTGGGCAACGCTATCCGACGGCCAATGCCAAATCTAGCCATCAAAGGTTGGCCACTGGAGGTATAAACAAAAAAAAACATTTAAAAAAAAATTAGCAAAAGTTATTTGCAAAATGTAATTTTTACCAAATGGTATTTAAGCCAAAGTCGTGTTGTAATGCAATTTAAAATTATAATTTACCAAACACTATTTGTATTTGGGAAAATCCCTTTAGCCCAAAGGTATTTACATTTTTCCAAATACATTTGCCCAAAACCGAACCAAACAGGCCTAACGTGCTATTTGAGTAGCAGTCCAAGGGCTGCAATATATGCCCGTCTCATTTCTATGATGAACTCCCCTCGTGTCTAATAGTCACTATCACGCAATCACTGTAATTTCCAATGTTGCGTTAGCAAGACCACAATATTTTGTCTTTGTACTGGATCAAGCAATGACAGTTTGTTCCTTGCGACGGCTGTTTTTCTTTACTACGTCATGACATAAGCAAGATACTTGGAAACAATCACAAGTCCATAGTAATATAAAAATGAATCACTTGATATTTCTCCTTGTTAGGCTCTTTCTCTTACTATAAGCTTAAACGACTGTTCATTACACATGGGTCATAAGCACCTTAACAGACCGAACCCAATACAATCAAAGATCACCACAACCTAACATAGAGGAATCCTTTCAAATAACAATTGGGGTCCGTTTATTTGAAAGAAAACTGTTTCGTTTCGACTTCTCGGTATTTGGATGACGAGAAACTAATCGATCTATGAAAAATGTTTTTTCATAGATCATAAACAACAAGCTTCAATTAAGGAAAAATGACATTTTCTTTCTAGCAAGAAGGAAATCACCTTCCTTAAATTACCAAACAAATGAACCTAACCATTCTCCTTGAAATGATCTCCATCGAAAATGTTTTCCTTAATCACGAAGTTTTTAGCAAAATAAATGCACTCTTAAAAATGCTTTAACAGAAATTGTCATTGTCTCTAGTAATGGAGACGAACACTTACTGAGTCATGGGACATGCTTTTTGAGCACAACAATTATGTTAACTCCCTTCCTTCTATGCTTAGCCAAATCATCACCTATGATGATGGGAAGCTTTTGGCCATAGAGCTTGTCCATGATCTCCTCGCCAAGATGGTGTGAGATTACGGAACCGGTGAAGGATCTGGCATGTGTAGCTACCTTCCTTCCTCTGCTATGAGGATCCTCGTCCGGCAAGGTTATATCGATCTCCATTATTTCTAGATGTTCGATTTTGAACGAACCTTCTTCATTGGTTATGTCTCGAACTTCCTCTGAAGATGCCGTATAATACGGCACGTTTAAGGTGTCTAGTTTCTCTTCCTCAACAAACCCCTACAATGAGGTTCAAACGAAAATAAGATTGAAAGGTGAAAGTGGAAATTGTTTTATCATGACACATACCTTGATGAAGAAAGAGTCTAATATATTGAATTAGAATTTTTTTATCATCTTTAATCTCATAATAGTTGAAAAGATTGGTTGTGACAACTACTACTAACTTCTTTTTACGAATAATAAATATGGATTTCAGAGTCTAATATTGAGATGTTGACATGTTACCGAACTAATAAAAACCTGATCTATAATTGCATGTATATCTCATTTTGATTGCACATATCTTATTTGATATATTATCTGAAAATAATATTGAGGTATCGACACGTTGAACGAATCAATAAAAAAAATGATCTATAACTTTTAGTAAAAATTCCTTTGGAAGGGTTGTCAATGTTTCTGGACAACACTCGTCCTTGCAGTGGACATTATGAAAGTTTCGTGCTCAAAATATTAATTCTAGCTTTTTCTTGTATCAGTGTCTACCAATCAAATATTAAAACCCCAATATCTATCTAATATGCGGATAGAAACCCTCACTACTTTAATATCCATCTCTTTCCATGTAAGAGTGTATGCAAGTTGAAAAACTGATTAAGATAAACTTACCTCCGAAACCAAATCAGCAATTGCCTCTCCAAGTTTTTCCCAAACGAAGTAGCCGTCTCGGTTCGCAAAGTCCTTGTCTTTCCTCCCATTAAGTATCAACATGAGGCGACCGTTATCGACCATCTCTTCACCACGGGACTTTAAAAATGTCGAGAAATCCGCTCGGAACTGTGCTAAATAGGCCTCCTTCACCACGCCGGGGCTGTTCTCCGAAATGTAGATCCTTCCCTTGTTCAATGGGAAGCCTTCTTCGCTGGTGAGATTTGGTACCTTTGATTTGCTTAAATTCCAAATTAGTGCAGGATTAACATGGGCTTCTGTCGTGATTATGCTGTGCTTGCATTACAGCTCTATTTTGGGCATAAATGCATAAGTTGAATGAGATAATGGCGATATTCGAACCTATATCCATCTACTTGAAAACTGTCTAGAGCTTATATATCAATAATTGACGTGATTGGTCAAATTGTTCGACAACTTTTTATCTCTGATGATATTGTCCTCCACATGTTAAGTTGTCCAAGAATTAATTAATTAGATGTCGAGTATGCATTGGTTAAATTTTGAATGAGATAGTGGAGAGACTTGAGCCTAAGTCATCTTACACTAGAAACATCGAAACATTATCAGCTGATCTAATAAATGATCTATAATGTATGTCGACCTTACATGTATCTCTCACAATGATAAACATCACAATAATAATTTGAAGTGTGCTTGCCTGCACACATATATATGCCATCAAATTTACCTGAGATAGCCAGTGGACACTATAGGAGGAATGAGCGAGGTGCACAAAATTTGTAGGGAAGAGCCTTCCATGGAATGAACCCGGAGCTCCCATTATAAAGCACGATAAGCTTTCATAACTTTGCGAGAAGTTCGACAAGCTCTTGAACAACGTGTTGAAATCATTCCCAGGAAGATCATTAAGATAAAATTGGAATTCAGGCAGCGAGCAGTTTGAGTGTGCACACTTCTTCTGTACACTCTCTATGACGGTCGACATGAAGGTTACCGTGCTTGGACCCGAAGCACAACCTAAATCGGCCACATTAAGAAGCTTGCACGGGAAGAAATCTTCCTCAAGTAGAGAACCTACCGTATTCGCTATCGTGGGCTTCGTTAGGGACGCAACCTTTTGCTGTAATGCCAAAAACAAATTCCTTCTTATAAACCAACCCCATCCAAAACATTGAACCGCAACTTGTTATATTATCAAAAGAGGAAATTAAATTCCATGAATTATGATTGGCGATTGATCAAACAGCTATTTCTATCTGAAAGAGGGGTAGTAATTGAATGAAACAAACCGTGTAGGTGGAGGTCTGAGCGTAGCTATGTTCTCCGTCTCCTTTGCTCATGCAGAGAACTTGTTTCACGTCCATGGTGAAGAGACGTGATCGCTGAGCTCTCGATAATTGTAATTCCCCACTGTCCCTCCCGCTGTTTCTATGCTGTCACTGCTAGAACACGCTCTGCAACTTCCATTCCGGAAAGAAGACGAGGAGGCTATCTTTCATAATCAAGAATGCTGTTTTATTTATAGAGAACCCCTATCGTAAAAGACAACGACAGATGGAACGATAACGATTGGGATCCAACACGTGAAGAAAATGCGGAGTTCAGTGGGAGAAGGAAAAATATCCAGTTGGTGGGTCTTGGTCTGCTTCGACCACATGATCTTTTCATACCAAAGACATCCTTCTTTGACGGGTAGACTTTGAATCCATAAAATACTTCAATAACCTCGCGCACAGAGGGTAACTTTTGGGTTTAGTTACTTAAATTGAACGCATATGCCCATGGGAGATAATTGGGGACACAGGTTTTATTTTGATCAAATGAGAAATTATTTAAAAAACAGTATCACCATTAGGTCTTGAACTTCCCGTCACCGGAAATTTGCACATTAAAAATAGTATCATCATCAAGCAAACTCTCTTTGAGATAGATTTCGACCATACCCATATGTTCGATTTTGAAAGATCCCTCCCCAAGAACTATTTCCTCGACTTCCTCCATAAATGTCATGTAATATGGCATAAACCCCTACGGACGGATATAATTGAACCAAAGAAAACATTGAGGTATAATGAAAAATCGATGTGATAATCAACGTCCTACTATCACACATGTTGGCATCTACTTAGTGGCCTATGGAATCCCCTACAAGTTTCATTGACATATCAAATCCAGACCTTTGTCATATAGAGTTGACTATATCTTAAAACAACTTGCACACAGTTGTTGAAATTCAAAATGAATGACCTTAATCGTGTTCAAACTGTAAAATCCCAAATGAACCAACTGACTTTGCACCAACCTTGGGTTGGCAAATTTAGATATTGCTATGTACCCCTACTAGTGTTTCCCATTGACCCTTAATCCTAATCCACTTCTACTTCACCGAAATACATGGCAAAGGGAGATGAATAACATAGCCCTATTAGATCCTGTCGAGCTTACGATTCTATTAAAATTAGATTTGATCTGCGAGCGGGGAAGCGTCAGATATCAAGGCTAAAAGTTCTTGTTCCAGCCTACCCATGATTAGTGTAATGCGAAGCAATTCTCAAGCTCTGACAAGCCTAATAAGTTGTTTGGGCCGGAGAACAGCTTGTCCGAATCGTAATTCCATGAATTACGATTGGCAATTTTTCAAATACCTATTTAAATACGAAAGGGGGTTAGTAATTGAATGAAACAAACCGTGTAGGTGGAGATCTGCGCGTAGCTATGTCCTCCGTCTCCTTTGCTCATGAACTTCTTTCACGTCCATGGCGGAGAGATGTGATCACTGAAGTCTTCAGATCGGTTGATACGGCAGGTGTGTGTTCTAGAGGAAGGAAGTGTTGTGACATTAAGCCCGCTCTCTCCTGCTGATTCCTGCCGATTCTAAAATGTCATCACTGCTTGGAAAACATGCGCCGGCAGTTCCATGTCAGAAGGGAGAAGAAGAGTAGGCTTTCTTTGATGATCAAGAAGGTTCGGTACTCTTTCCACCACTCACCTCCGAATCTTTTTCTTTTGTTATATTCCTATCGTTATCGTTCCACCCGTCGTATATTACATAATTTATTTATTTTTATATTAAACGCCTCCTTCTTCGACGGTAAGTTTTGTACCCATGAAAATACTTCGATATCCTCGTGCATATACGCCGAGTAAAGTTTGGGTTAGTTATTTTGGTTGAAAATATTTGCCCATTGGTCATAATCGAGGAATTAGATATTATTTCAGTCAATTGAAATTTTAAGATTTTAAAAAATAAATTACAATTAAGTCTTGAGGTCCTCGCCGGTGTTGTTTCAATCTTCAGAAACGACACATGCCAAATGACCAATAATTGCACGGAAGGTAAATGACCAATTATTACACATCGGATTCCTTACGCTTGAATTCAATTGAGGGCATGATTGTGGGGGTAAAACATAGATATCCTTGATTCTTTGGTTGCCTAGATTTTTCCATGATCGAGAGAGAGAAAAAAGAGGGTACAAGATAATGAAGGCCACAAGTTATTTTGATAGTACAAGATTGTGAAGGCCACAAGTTATTATTATTTGTCTCTTTCAAAGGTATTGGCTTGACCTCAAACCAAGTCGGGGGTGGCTTTCTTCCGATTAAAGTGGGCAATTCCATTTGCATCACCAATGATTTAAGAGTACAAGATTCTTAAGGTCTAGCATCTCTTTAGACCGACGTTTCAACTCATCACCATTCATAATTCATATGGTGGCTAATTAATTGTAGTAAACTTTCTAGTTATTTTCCTAATCACCAAGCCTTACCATAAAAAATCAACAGTAGAAAGAGGGAAAGTGCTATGGAGCGACAAATCATCGAATGTTGTGGACCTATGATTAGTTATATTGTGGGTAGACATATCAAAATGGGTTATAAACTCATATTATGACTCATTTTTAGTTAAATGGGTCAAATGTGGGTCAAGTGAAAGTTAAATATGGATCATAAATGAGTCTTAGAAAATAAAGCAAAAATAAAAATGAGTCTTAATATAGGTCAAATATGGGTTAAGTGAGTTATTAGGTAGACTCATCATCTTTCTTTTTCCATCCCTCTCCTCCTCTTTGCATTCCCAACCTCCGTACCAATCCCGCCATCACGTCACCGTCACGTCACCATCACCATCGCTGATCCCGAGCTCACCGTCATCGGCCGGAGCTCGGCCTGGATTTGGGCAGATGAGCCACGAGCTCACTGGCCTTGGCCGAGCTCCAGCTAGCTTGGATTTGGGCAGACGAGCCACGACAAAGCTTAGGCTGGCGAGCCCTAAGCTTGCCAGCCGAAGCTCGGCCTAGATCTGGACAAGCAAGCCATGAGCTCGCCGGCCTTGGCCAAGCTGCGGCTCGCCCAAATCTAGGTAGGCGAGCCTCTAGCTTGTTGGCTGCAATAGAGCTCGGGCTGGCAAGCCCGAGCTTGACCAACGCTTGCGTTTTGGCCGGTCGTCGTCAGGCAGCGCTAGTAGAGGAAAAGGGGAAAGAAGAAGGAAGAAGAAAGAAAAGAGAAAATAAAGGGAGGAAAAAAAGGAAAAAGAAAGAAAAAGAAAAGAAAAGAAATAATAACAATAATAAAAATTCAATTTTTTAAAAATAATTAAAAAAATCGAATTTTTTTAAAATTATTTTCCAAAAACTATTCAATTTAAAGGTATCCACATTTTTTTTTTTTACTACTTTTTTATTATTTAATTTACTTCATAAAATTGATGAGAAATTTTTATTCAAGTAATTTATATATGAAAAGTTTAAAGTGGTTTAAATGAGTGGGAGTAGATTTATTTAAATTAAATTAAATATTAATATGTATTTGTAATATGGATCATGTCGGGTATGGGTTATCAAATTTACATTGCATGAAAATTAGTCAAAATGGGTTAAATAGGTTAATGTGAATCGGACCATTTTTAACTCGATCCAAACTCGACCCGACTCACCCATTTGACACCACTAATTGTGGACCACCTAATCAATTAGTTCACTTTGAAACTAAGTTTTGAATTTTGGTGTTTTGGCTAGGGAATTCAGGATTGGTTTCTGCTTAAGCATATCGAGAATCTCACACAAAAATATCTCCTCTCTAGTAGAGAGACACAATCTATATTTAACAAAGGCTTGACATTTACTTACGACAGAGGGATCGGATCATACATTTTTCAGCGCGACAAAAAGATGCCAACTGACTTGATCCTTCGTGCTCGAGCCAAGTCGTCGCCTATCAAATGAGAAAAGCTTCTCACCATAGAGTTTGCGCATGACCTCCTCTTTGAGATGGTGTAAGACTATCGACTCAGGGAAGGATCCGGCCATTTAGCTAACTTTGTTCCTCTGCTTGTTGTGAATCTTATCATCAGGTGAAGTCCCTTCGAGACGAGAAAATATTCAGTGGTTTACAAGCGCCACGTCATCAGCTAACGTGGCATGCATTTTTTACTCATGTCCAATAATAAGTTGACACGTGCCCGCTGAGGTGGAATAAAAAAAAATGAAGTTTTGATTTTTATCTTCGTCTTCCTCCACCACAGAGCACCCCTGCTCCAGCCACCATCTCCACCCTTTCTGGCGTTGCTTGCGGTCCTTCCTCCTCCATCACAAAGCACCACCTCTCCAATCAGCATCTCCACTGCTTTCGGTGGCGCTTGCGGTTGGCCCAAATTAGACCTCCGTCGTTGCTCGCGGTCGGCTCCAATGTTGCTCATCCAGATCTGGCGCCTCTCTCCGTCGTCGCTACCGGCAGTCACCATGGACCTCACCTTCAAGGCTTGCTCCCATTTGAAAGTTCGCAGTCTTATTGCTCGCCTCCATCAAGGGTCTTCACCCGATCTGGAAGTTCTCTGTCATCCTTGCTCATCCATGGCCAGTGCCTCCAGATTTGATTCGGACAGGCAGTCATGCTCCAAATTTGTAGCGGCCATGGCTTCTCGAGCTTGAAGCTCGTGGCCAGGGTAGAGCTCGAGCGGCCATGGCTTCAAATGTGTTGCGACCGCACTTCGTTGGAAGGGAGCTTGCTACAGGAAACTTGAAGGGAGGATGATGGAAGGGGACACTAGAGAGAGACTCTACGATCGTTCGAGGCGAAGTAAGGGACTCACTGCGGCAGCCATGGTGGGGAGGTGGGCGTTGAAGATGGAGGTTACAACATCTTGAGCAATGGGCATGGCCGAAGTTGGGCAATGGATGGCCGGAGAGATGGTGGCTGTGATGGAGTTGAGGAGAGAGAGAATTTGTATTTCCAATTTTTTAAAATCGAGACACGTGTCAATTTTTAATTGGACAAACTCATATTAATACACACTATGTCAGCCAATGACGTGGCGCTTGCCAACCACTGAATATTTTCTCCTTGTTTTAGACTTTTCCAATTTCCAGGTCACTGGTTATGTGTCAACAATTTAGTGGGCCACCTCAATTCACGCACGCCACATAGGATGATGACCGGGTGGTTGCTAACCACTAAATATTTTCTCCCTATTGATGGGATATAAGTAAATTCGGAGAAAACATTGAAGTACAATGACTAACCTAGTGGGAGCTTGCAGCCGAAACTAGTATCGTCACTTGGGGAAATCACTAAGAGGTAGCCCAAGTCTGAATTTCGTTAATATCAAGTTTGATCCACCTTCACTAAAACAAATTAAATCAATAAGTTATGGCCAACTTGGATATATTATTATATACCACACCAATTTTCCAATGTGACACTAATCTAACACAACCCACTAGTGAGGATCTCGCCCTTAATTCAAGTATCCTTCTTCATCAACATGCCTCGAGTTTGAATCTCCCTTCAAGTGTGAATTTAGTAATATGTCCACTTCCCTTTAATTCAAGTATCCTTTTGTTGGGAGCGTGCAATAAAAACCCGATACCTTTACTTGAGGAGATTGCCAAGAAAGAGCATAAGTTTGAATCTGTTAGCATATCCAATTATATCAACCTTCATTAAAAACTTTAGCCAATGAGATGCCCTAACTAAAATATATTAACTTTTTCGAATCATATCAATTATTCGATGTAGAATTTTTCTCACATGACTCACTATTGCATCTCAACAAGGCAAGGATGATAATTATCACAAATGCTGGCAAATTTGGAATTTTCTTTTTCTTATTATTTTTTTTATAATCTAGGGGTATAAGCGTTTGGGACTTGATTGTGTTAAGATCCCTGGAATACTTTACCAAGCCCATAGGGTACCTTACAAGTCCCAAAACTAGTTAACTACAGATCTTTGACATGTGCTGGTGGCCCAATCTTGGAATAATTTGCGATCCTGACAAATCACCTCCAATTCCTTAGAAGGAGCCCTCAGTGCGCCGACCAAGTGTTGGTAAATTAGAAAATTACTGTATAGCCCCACTAGGATTTCCTAGTTGGCTCTTAATCCTAAATACTTCTATATATCATCGAACATACGAAAGAGAGATGAATAATCTCTCAATAGCTAATACAATCGAAGATCATTACGCCCTAACAAGCAAGGAATCCTTTCAAATGACTCTTGAGAAGCTTTCTCGCAAATGACAATTTCTCTAGCCAAGGAGACGGACACTCATTGAGTCATGCAATATGCTTCTTGAGCACGACAATTTTACTAACTTCCATCCTCCTTTCTTTAGCCAGATCATCACCTATGATGATGGGAAGCCTTTCGCAGTAGAGCTTGTCCATGATCTCCGCGCCAAGATGGTGTGAGATTATGGAACCGGTGAAGGATCTAGCATCTTTAGCCGTCTTCCTTCCTCTGCTACAAGGATCCTCATCCGGTGTGGTTCCTCCGACATCGACCTCGATTATTTCCATATGTTCGATCTCGAAGGACCCTTCTTCGTCGACTATGCCTTGAACTTCCTCCAAAGATGCCGTGTAATGCGGCATATTTAAGGTGTCTAATTTCTCTTCCTCAACAAACCCCTAAAGCAAAATTCGGATGAATAAATATTGAAACTTGAAAGTGAAATTTGTCTTACCATGGAATAGTGTAATAAATTAGAATTTTTTTTAATTCAAGCACTATAAATCTCGTAACATATGCAAAGATCGTGACTGTAATTAATTTATTCTTATCGATAGAAAATATGGATTTCAGAGTCCGATGTTGATATATTTCCGCTTCAAATAAGCGAAATTGCTATATAATTGTTAATAAATTTCTTCTGCAAGGCATGTCAATGTATCTGGCCAACACTTTATCCTTCCCATGACATAATGAAAGTTTCGTACTTGAAACGTCATCTGTAATTTGGTCTGAGTACTAGTATGTATTGATCACATATTAAGACCCCGATTCTATCACATTTGCACATAGATTTCACCAATACTTCCATATCCATTCGAGGGTAAGAAATTTAAAAAGCCGATTTAGATAACTTACCTCTGAAACCAAATCAGCAATCGCCTCTCCAAGTTTTTCCATAATGTAGTGGCTGTTGATGCCTGCAAAGTCCTTATCTTTCCTCCCTTTAAGTACCAACACGAGGCGACCATTGTCGACCATCTCTTCGCTGCGGAACTTCAAAAATGTCGAGAAATCTTCTCGGAATTGAGCCAAGTAGGCCTCCTTCACCACGCTGGGGCTGGTCTCCGAGATGTAGATCCTTCCTTTATTCAACGGGAAGCCTTCTTCGCTCGTGAGATTCGGGACCTTTCAGTTGCTAAAGTTCCAAGTTAATGCAGGATTAACATGGACATCATTCGTGATTATGCCGTGCTCGCATTACAGCTCTATCTTAGCTATGTATGCATGAGTCAAACGAGATAACAGCAAGCTTCGAACATTACTCCGTCTACTTAAAAACTACGAAGCTTATTTATCAGTAATTGACATGATCTGTCAGATAGTTTAACACCTGTTTATCTCTCATGATATTTGTCATTTCCATGTTATTAATTGATCATGTGTCGTGTGACGTTTTAGGGCATTCATGAGTTAAATTTGAAAGAGATGATGGTGAGTTTGGAGTATATGTCCTCTTATAATCGAAAAACTAAATCGTCTCAGTTTACCTGCCACATGACCTAGAAAATATTTCTGACTTTACATATATCTCTCACAATAACAATTGTCACAACAATCATTCGCACTGCACATATATATACGATCAGAGTTACCTGGGATAGCCAATGAACGCTATAGGAGGAATGAGCGAAGTGCAAGCAGTTTTTAGGGAAGAGCCTTCCATGGAAAGTACCCGGAGCTCCCATTATGAAGCACGATAAGCTTTCGTACTTTTGCGAGAAGTTCGACAAACTTTTGAACAGCGTGTTGAAATCATTCCCGGGAAGATCATTCAGATAAAATTGGAGTTCAGGCGGCAGGCAGTTCGAGTGGGCGCACTTCTTCTGCACACTCCACGATGGTCGACATGAAAGTCACAGTGCTAGGACCCAAAGCGCAGCCTAAATCCGCCACATTCAGAAGCTCGCACGGGAAGAAACCTTCCTCGAGTAGAGAAGCGACCGCACTCGCTACTGTGGGCTTGGTCAGAGACGCGATCTTTTGCTGTAACGCAAGAATCGAATCCATTCTCATAAACCGACCCAATCATGTAGTTTAGAGAAAAACATTGAACCGCAACTTCTGATATGCTAAAAAAGAATCACGGTTGACAATTTGATCCTACCTATTACTCAGTTAAATCGACTTCACCTGAAGTTTCCTATCTATGTCTTCCGTGGTAGGCTGCGAGTAACATAAAAGAAAGATGAAAGGGGGTACCGGATAGGCTGCCGTCTGAGCATAGCTATCTTCTCCGTCTCCTCTGCTCATGAAGAGAACTTCTTTCACGTCCATGGCGCAGATCTGATCACTGAGTTCTTGCTGCTGGTTGAAAGGATAGATGAGTCTACCGTCTTTTATGATGAATCGTTCTGCAAGACAGGGTTGTTTTGTCTTGGTCTGCTTCAATTATATGACCTGCTTTCCTTTATTAAAGACGCCCCTCTTCGACACGAATAAATTATTTCGATAATCTTGTGCTTATCACAGTGGGTAAAGGTGACCTATATTGTCCATATTTGCCCATTCATCATAATTGAGGACATGACGCTATTTTGGCCGATTGAGAAATTAAGACTTTAATAAAGTTCACAATTAGAATCTCGTTCTTCCCGTTGGTGGAGTTTCAAACGTAAAAATTGACATGCGATAAATGAGCGAATAACGTATGGAGAAACCATATCAGAGTTTTGATGCTTGAATTCCATTGACGACTCGATTGCGTAGATATTTCCATGATCATGAGGTCGGAGGGGGAGAGAGAGACCACATTTTTTTTTTCAATCCAAGAAAATGAGTTACTGTTATTTTTGTTTTTGGAAGATACCTTAAAAGCCCCAAGAACCGACTAAATTCAAACCTTTAAAATGTGCAGGTGGCGTTGTCTTAGAACATTTGCAGGTAATTGACAGGTAATTGATGAGATCTGAACGGAACATTTCCGGTCCCAGGCTGGGTATCCTCGGACGTACCAACCAACTATGCACCAAGCTTAGATATTAATATGTTGCCCCACTTAAATCTCTTATTGACCCTTGATCCTAATTCATCATTTAAACACGAAAGAAAGATGGATAATGTAGCCCTATTAGATCCCTAGTCAAGCTTAACTATTATATTAAAACTAGACTTAATCTACTAACGGGAAGCGTCGTATATCGGGTCTACAAGTTCTTGTTCAAGTCTCCATATGATTAAGAAAATGTGAACAGATGCTCCATGTCCGAACGAAGCTAATTACTAGGCCGATGAACAAAGAACTCGTCCAAAATCCATTTGCACTTTTAGGCTGAACAGGCTCATGGCCGTAGTACATCATGTTCTAAAATAGATCTCTCGATATTTTCACCTTGTTGGGCTCTTCTCTTATCATAAGCTTAAAAGAGTCTTTATCACCCATAAGTCATAAGCAACTTAATAAACTCTAATACAATCAAAGAAATGGCACATGCTTTTTGAGCACAACAACTATGCTGACTTCTTTCCTCCGATGCTTAGCCAGATCATCGCCTAGGATGATGGGAAGCTTTTCGCCATAGAGCCTGTCCATGATCCCCTCGCCAAGATGGTGTGAGATTGTGGAACCGGTGAAGGGTCTGATACCTATAGCCATCTGCCTTCCTTTGCTATGAGGATCCTTGTCCGGCGAAATCCTATCGATCTTCATTATCTCCATATGTTCGATCTTGAAGGACCCTTCTTCATCAACTATACCTCGAATTTCCTCTGAAGATGCCGTGTAATACAGCACGTTTAAGGTGTCTAGTTTCTCTTTCTCGATGAACCCCTAAAATAAGGTCTGAATGAAGATAGGATCGAAATGTGAAAGTGAAACACCGTTTCAGTGGGACACACGCCTTGATGTAGCATGAGTATAATAGGCATGAATTAATTTTTTCTAGCACCATTAATCTCGTGATTTTTGGAAAGGTTTGGCTGTGACAACTACAACTAGCTAATTCTTACAAATGAGCAACACTTTATCCTTGCAATGAACATGATGAAAGTTTCGTACTCAACAACTAACTCATTAGGACGTACTAATCACATATTAAAACCCCAATATCTATCTAATATGCGCATAGAATTCCTCATTACTTTAATATCCATGTCTTTCCATGTGAGAGTGCATGGAAGTTGAAGAAATGATTAAGATAATCTTACCTCTGAAACCAAATCAGCAATTGCCTCTCCAAGTTTTTCCCAAATGAAGGAGCCATCTTGGCTCGTAAAGTCCTCATCTTCCCTCCCATCAAGCATCAACATGAGGCGACTGTTATTGACCATCTCTTTGCCACGGAACTTCAAAAATGTCGAGAAATCAGCTCAGAACTGAGCCAAGTAGGCCTCCTTGACCACGCCAGGGCTGGTCTCTGAAATGTAGATCCTTCTCTTGTTCAACGGGAAGCCTTCTTCGCTTGTGAGATTCGGTACCTCTCATTTGCTTAAGTTCCAAATTAGTGCAGGATTAACATGGACTTCTATCGTGATTATGCTGTGCTTGCATTGCAGCTCTATTTTGGGCAGATATGCATAACTTGAATGAGATAATAGCAAAATTCGAACCTGAGTCCGTCTACTTGAAAACTGTCCAAGCTTATATATCAATAATTGACATGATCTGTCGAATAATTTGATGACTATTTATCTCCTATTATGTTGTCCTTCACATGTTACGTTGTCCAAGAATTAATTAATCAGAGTTCGAGCATGCATCAATTCAATTTGAATGAGATGATAGAGAGATTTGGGCCTAAGTCATCTTGTACTTCAAACTTTTCCAAACTTTTATTTTATATAATAATAAACGGATTCAATGTTCAATATCATTCCTAAACTTTTATTTTATTTAATAAGGTCCTTGCATAACGTATTCAAAAGGTTATATGAAAATGTTTATAAGTTCGGGACCATATGTATCAAAATTCATGGATTAAATTGAATAAATTAAAAGTTTAAGAACAATATCGGATGAAATTTAAGGGATTACTTCGAACCGATTTGCGTCATTTTTCCACAGCCACCGACTTTTGCACCTCTCCTACATTATTGGGCCGCGATTCTGGGCCGACCCATGTTTGCGGCCCGCCCAATTGAGCCCCCAATCGATGGCCGGACACTCTTTCTAACTTGCCCACCACGACACGAAGAAGCGAGCATCAAAACTCTCGAAGACGAAGCAAATCCAGAAGAGCTTCTTCTGCTTGCTCCTGCTCCGTTCTTCTGATTCGCTCGAGAGGAAGAGAAGGGCGCGGCGGCGAGGGAAAGTGTTCTCGAATTTCGAATTGGATCGCCTCCGGTGACCGGGAGAAATGGACGTGATCAAGACCCAGCAAGTGTCCTCGCGGCCGATCGAGAAGGTGATCGTCCACCCCCTCGTCCTCCTCAGCATCGTCGACAACTACAACAGGGTCGCCAAGGACACCCGCAAGCGCGTCGTCGGCGTCTTGCTCGGCAGCTCCTTCAAGGGCGTCGTCGACGTTTCCAACAGCTACGCAGGTTTGGGGCTTCCCCCTACTTTTCTGTCCCTTCGTATAGATCTAGGATTTCGGCGGTTTTCGATATCGGGTTTTGCTCGGTCTTCAGAAACTTTTTCCTAATGCTAGCACATATAGTAGAAGTAATCGCCTTTCAGTTTTTTTCAAATTCTTTTTCTGAATGAATTTGATAGGATAAAAGGAATGAGGTAAAGTTGTGGAATTGAGCTTCTGTTTTGCGCGCTTAGATGAAATGTGGGGACTGATTTCTGTGATTTGAGCGCCGATACTAATTGTAAGGCATGGTATAATCTGGGGATGCAAGTGAGAGCGGGGTCAAGGATTGCTTTCTCGCAGTATATCGTGAGGAATTCGGCTTCTACTAAACGATTTTGGCTCGGAATTTCCCTTGAATTCGAGCTTTCGAGCTTGACTGTGGGTAACTCGAGTTTCCTGGACAATGGTCAGTCGAAACTGAGCTTTTGAGTGTGGCCAAAGCAGAACTCCGGGGCTGTAAGCTGTAAAGAGTGTTATGTCTTTGATTCTTTCTTGAGTGTGCCAAAGATGAAGTTTGATTACTCAGCCTTCTTTTAGAATGAACTAAAAGAGGGAGGCTTGGTCATGCCTGGAAGGGCATTTAGTGAGGGCAAGAAAGAAGTCATCTAATGATCTATGGTTATCTTGCATACTCTTCGAGAAGAGAGAATGAACTATGAGGTCTTTTCTTGCTTCTCTTGGACCCTCAAGGAGAAGAGGGAATGAACTATCAAGTCTTCAGGGTGAATAAGTCTTTTAGTCAAGATATCAATCTCTTGAAAATATTTATGGCAATTATTGACTCCCAGGAACCACACTGATTCTATTGCTTAAAAGAGCCCCTACATATGATACAAGGGAGTTTTTTTTTTGTGTGTGAGAAACAACTCTGCCAGTTGAAATTTGGAAAGCGCACACTATTATATTAGAATGCTTGTACTGACTTTAGTTTCCAGCCAGGTTATGATGCTAAGGGTTACCTAAATCTACTTTTTCTGCATGTTTTGGAAGGTTCCATTTTAGGTGTTCTCTTAGGGCTTTTCTTGGTTATCTCAAATACTTGACTTGCGTATAATTCCCTAATTAACAGTGCCATTTGAGGAAGATGAGAAGGATCCGAGCATCTGGTTTCTTGACCACAATTACCATGAAGCAATGTTTGGCATGTTCAAGAGAATAAATGGTATCGTCTTTGACAAGTCACAATTTCTTTCTTTAACTGAATGATCTGATTTTTACTGAATGGATCACGGATGTATTATCTTTCAGCCAAGGAGCATGTTGTGGGGTGGTACAGCACTGGTCCAAAATTGCGAGAGAACGATCTCAATGTACACAGACTATTTGATGAGTAAGATCCACGTGATATGTTTATCGGTTTGTGATGACCTCTCTTTTATTCCATTAGGCCTTCTATTTGCTTTTCTAATCAACAGATGTCTTGTTCTTTTCTCAGTTGACAAGATCTCCTAGTTTGTCCTTTGACGAACTTAATAACTTTCAGTTGTAATCTATGCATCTCTAAAAGATGCTCAGCTCTAACTTCATCATTTCCTGCTTCATATTTACTATTATGGAGCTTTTATATTAAAATCTTGAACTGATTGCAGCTATGTCCCTAATCCTGTGTTGGTCATAATTGATGTTCAACCCGAAGAGCTAGGTATACCAACCAAAGCATACTGTGCTGTTGAAGAGGTTAAAGAGGTAATATTATAGGATAATCATTCTGTTCCGTGGTCAATTTACCACAGTATAACCATAAAAATAGTAGTTTGTGACTTTGTGACACAAGGTCCTGTATGAAACTTACCTGATCTCAAAATTGTTTGCAGAATGCCACACAGAAGAGCCAGAAGGTTTTTGTGCATGTACCTTCAGAAATTGCTGCTCATGAAGTTGAGGAGATAGGTATGGCATTGAGAAGGCATTCTTTTCTCTTGTTCATCTGATATTTGGTAGTAAGCCTCAAACATCTGTGTACTGCTTTGATTCCCCTTGCTGAAACACTGCTCTTTCTCAGGTGTTGAGCACTTGCTTAGGGATGTGAAGGATACAACTATCAGCACACTTGCCACAGAGGTTTCATCTATTGATTATACTCAGCTGTTTAGTATCCAGTTAGTTTTCATCTTCAATGTTAAAATCTTTGAGACTGCAATAGCATACCACTGAAACTTAAATGCTTTTCTTGTCAAGGTTACTGGAAAACTTGCTGCATTGAAGGGGTTGGATGCTCGACTTCGAGAGATAAGGAGTTATCTTGATCTTGTTATTGACGAAAAGCTTCCATTAAACCATGAGATTTTGTACCATTTACAGGTTGGTTTTTTTACAGACTATTTAGGATTTGTTTGTGCGGTACGGGCAATTTCCTTTGCGGCTCTTCAAATTTATCAATGATCTGTTTCTAATATGGTCTGCTTACATTAAGATAATTCTATGCTTTCTCCAGGACGTGTTCAACTTACTTCCAAACCTCAATGTGGCTGAGCTGGTCAAGTCTTTTGCTGGTAAAGTAGAAATGAAATGGAAGTTTTTTTATTTTTTCCTTCCCCTGCCTGGTTCATTGACATTTTTCATCTACTCCACCTTTTGCAGTGAAAACGAATGATATGATGCTGGTGATATATCTTTCTTCCCTAATTCGCAGTGTAGTTGCTCTCCACAACTTGATTAACAATAAGGTAACATACCATACTGAATTATGAAATCAATTATGGGCACATTGTGTTTTATGTATATTGTATTTGCATTTTTTTCTCAAGCGTTTCCAGTGAAGTGTGTAACAAAATATCAATGAAGCACACTACTTGAATGGATAAGTTTTACGTGAAGCATGGTTCATAATTGGGTAGTTTTCCATGGAAATTGCCCCTGTTTACAACTGACCCCAGTAGTCTTGATAAAGAATTTTCTTCTCCATGCATTGAACCTTTCTTCAGATATCCTTGTGAATAACTTGACTTGAGAAACTAAGAGCCATGAACTCACAACTAATGAATTAGTACTATGTTAAAATTGAATTTTAGAACCCATAAGTCCTACTAGCGAATAGAAAGCTATTTCCAATTTCACTCTTTTGAAGGCAATAAAAGGTTGGCATCAACAGAGGCTTGCCTATATTCTTTTGCTGCTATTGTGAACTGAAAATTGAGGGCTTTTTATTTCAGATTTTGAACAAGGAACATGAGAAGGCGGAAGACTCCAAGCCTGTTGCTGTTCCTGCTGCAGCGGGAAGCTGAATAAGGGACGGTATTAGCCGTTGACATTCAGCTGGTGCTTCTCCATCATCAGTTTGTGCTCGCCATGTCTTTCTGAGCTCACGCCCTTGGAGAAGAAACAGAGGCATGGAAGGAAAGGAGTGGATAATGACGGCAAATATTGGTTGCTGTGAGAGAGGCGTTCGGTCTTTTTGGCAGTTACAATCTTCTTTCTTTGCCAATCTAATGATGGAGGTGCATTCACTGTCGGTGCATTCTCTTGCTTACTTTGTGTGCTGTGCTGTAGATGTTAATTTGCTGCTAGCTTTTGTCGTTTTATCTTAAATTTGAGATTCAACTGGCACTAATTCAAATAGATGCTAAGCTCCTTATCTTCACCTGAATTTAAAAGCTGCTTTCAGTTCGCATTTTCCACGATGCAATGTCTTTGGTGTATACAATTCGGAAAATGGTGCAATTAGCATCTCCATTAGAAACAGAAGTCAATGCACTTTTTGGCGCCTGTCTGGATTGCTTTTACATTTTGCTTGTTTAGCTCTCAATTAAAATTTTGCCAAAACAGGCAATTCAATTAAATCTTGAAGCTTTGGACAATTTGCATGTTGCGTGTTAGACAATCTTAGATTTCCATTTATCTTTTCAAGTTTTCAATTATATTTTGAGTCTTACCGATTTCTTGCTTCTACTTTAACCCAAATGAACTTGCGATCATCTCGTGGAAAATTGATGATGAAATGTTTTCATCTTTCACGAAGATATTTAGATATAAATTGTTATCGATAATGAAAATATTTTCATTGATTAATTATTTAGAGATATATAAGTGATCATCTTTAGAAAAATAATCTTTAAATTATTTATTTTTGGAAAATTTTCAAATAAAAATTTAAAGTAAAATTTGTTTCAAATAAAGATTGGAAGTGGTTGTATTAATCTCAAAAAAAGGCCTAATCACATTAATTGAAGGCTGGTTCTTTAGTCTCACTTTTTAAAAAAATTTGTATTACTTTTTTCTTTTTCCCTCTTCTCTTCATCAATCATGGCGAAGGCTGATGAACTTAGGTGAGAGCTTTCCTCACTAGCATTGGGTGAGGGTTGCCTCACTTGGGCTGGGTAATTGAAGCTAGGCGAGGGTTGTTCTCGCAAGCCTAGGTGAGGCATGACTACGGCAAGATAGAGAAGAGAAAAAAAAAAAAAAAAAAAAAAAAAAAAAAAGAAAGAAAAAAAATTCAAAAGTTCAAAATAACTTAAAAGTTTTTGACTAAAATATGCATTTATTGAAATAGTCAATGGCCAGTCAAAAGTCCTTATTCAAGAGATTTCATCACTTTATATCTTTATTTGATATGATTTAAGTTATTATTTGAAACAATATTCATTTCGAACTTTTATTTAGGAAAAATAAGCACATTATAACTCTCTATTTGAAATTTTTGCTTTTCTTTTTTCGCAGAACATATGTAACCTTAATTTGTTTCACTTTGCTTTTTCCCTACCGCTCGAGAACATAAGAAAAGCATTTTGATCACTTGCTTTATCTTGTTTTTCAGAACATCGAAATATCCTAAAGGAGAAATTTCCCTGCCAGTCGGTTTACATCATTCATCGTTTGCATGAGCTCATTTTAGAACTGCGATGTAATAATTGGAATCATAATGAAGAAAGCGACTTTAACTACCAAATTAGATGGGGTCGTACACAGGGACTCCACACATGCGACATTATCCAAATTCAGATGAAAGGAAACAGGAAGGATACGATGTGAAGAAAGAAGTAAAAAAGGGTTCCCAACGACAAAATAAGGTTAAAAACTAAAGCCGACTTATTTTGGTCAGACATGTCGCGCGCGAGCGAGCCAGGGAGACAGAGAGAGAGAGAGAGAGAGAGAGAGAGAGAGAGAGAGGATCCGAGTCAATCCACATGTACACCTCAGACCAGATCTGTACCGTTGAAACTCGTTGGGCCCCACCAAATCCAACACTCCGATCCCCCCTCCCGACCTCGACCTCCCCCTCGCCCTCCCCCCCCCACCCCCCCCCGCTGACCGAATCCAGCGATGCCGCACCACCCCGTCGCGTCGTCATCAGCAGCGCTACGACACGTATTGCATGAATTCCGCGTCCCCCTCGATGCCGTCCATCGTCTCCGGCGCCAGCAGCACCTCCAGGTCGACGGTCCCGCCTCCCTCCCTCCCCGGGAACGCCGATATCTTCCCGTCGAATTTGTTCGCCCTCCCGCTCCTCACCGCCACCGGCCTCCCCCACCCGAAGTCGTTGTCGTACATCGGGAACCTCGGCGAGCTCCCCATCGTGATCGACGCGCCGTCCGCGTTCCCCAGCGGGAACAGCCGCGGCTCCCCCTCCCAGTCCTTCACCGCCCCCCGCACCGCCGCGTCCCCGTGCGCCGCCACCGACCTGTTCAGCCTCTCCGCGCACCACCGCAGATCCCGCGACAGCACCTCCCCCGCCGCCGCCCGGGTCGGGACGCTCTGGATCGCGTTCCCGAAGTAGTGCGCGTCGAGACGCGGCTCGAGCCTGTGGCGGCAGTTCACCGCCATCCGGAACGTGGTCGTCGTGGACGCGTGGTGCTTCCTCGCGCGCGTCACAGACCTCCACAGCAGCGCGCACAGCGCCTGGAACGACGAGATCTCCGCCGTTTCCACGTGGGTCTCCGCCCCGCCACGTGGCCTGGCGAACCAGCCCTCGAGGAACGACGGTGTCAACTTCACGCTACCGCTGATCACGTGAGGGTCGTGCATTTGCTTCCCCATGATCTCCACGGCGTTCAAGTCGCCGTCCTCGGCTTCGCTCCATTTCCTGTCGTTGGCTTTGGCTTTGAGCCGCAAGATCGCTTCCCGGCTGAAGCTGAAGATCCTCTCGCTCAGCGGCTCGTTCTCGTTGAACGTCACCCTCGGCCCGCCCTCGGGGATCCTGAGCACCGCGTTGGAAATCAGCACCGACTCCCGGCGGAAGTCCGGGGCCTTCGAGAACCTCCGCTCCCCGATCCGCGAGACCTCGGCGAAGGTGTTGAAGAAGTTCCAGAACGAGGTCCCGTCGACGACGGCGTGGTTCGCGGCGCAGCCGATGAAGACGCCGTCCCGCAGCTCCGTCACCTGGACGGCCACGAGCGGCTCCCAGTGGCCCCGGTAGCTCACCGTGCGGTCCAGCGGGTAGAAAGACTTGAAGCTCTCGGGGACGCGGGACGGCGAGAGGAGGTCGGCGACGAGGAGGTCGCCGGCGGAAGCGTGGATGAGGTCCGCCCCCTCGTCGTTGCATGTGATGAGGATGTAGCCGGAGGGATCAGTGGAGAAGCGGCCGGCGAGGGGAGGGAAGAGTGAGAGGGTGCGGGAGAGGGAGAGCTTGAGGAGGGAGACGAGGGACTCGATGGGGAAGGGGGGCCGCGGGAGGAGGACCCCCTTCTGGATGTAGTGACAGGACAGCATGGGGAGATCGGAGACGGAAAGCTTGAGGTCATCCATGGCGGACGCCTGCGATGGGTACACCCTGCATTTCGACACCAGGGTGGTGGTGGCGGTGGCGGCGGTCGAGGAAGAAGAAGAAAAATCCATCTTTTTTCCTAAATTCAAAAGAAGATTTTTGTTTTTGTTTTGGATAATTCTTGTTCTTCCTCTGCTCGCTCTCGCCGGAGGGAGACGAAGAGAGAGGGAGAGAGAGAGAGTGCAGAGCGAGGAGTGAGACGAGGAAGAGACTCAGACCGGGGCCTATATATAGAGGAGGAGAGGCTTCGGGCTCGGCCGGGAGTTGGGTTCATGTACAGAATGACGTGGAACTGTTGCGTCCTGTTTCTGTTTTGATTTTGTCATGATTATATTTATATTTATTATTATATTTATATATTTATATTTTATGGGGCATGATTAGGAAGCTGCCGAAAATTCAATGTGGAATTCGTATCTGATGCACAAAGGTTCATAGAGAGAAATTCATTGATGATCATTTAATTTTTAATGACTTTTTAACCACGTTGTTTGAGATTTGACATTAATCACCGAATCCCTCTATGTACTCTCCTTATCTCTCTTTCTCTCTTTTTTCTTTTTTTCAATTAATACACTTTAATCTAAGTTGATATTGTTCTTTTATGAGCTACTGACCTAGTGTCTATATTAAAATCAAAATTCACCAACTCGACGACAAACAGGATTTACCCTTCAAATAATTTCTTTCGATTGAGCAAATTCACTTTATCCTTCCTTAGGTTAGACAAATGATGGTAAAACTGCATGAGCATTGACAACTCTCTAGAGTGCGACAAGTATTTCACATTCGGTACTATATTTTACCAAATCGATTAAGTGGGAGGTCTCTATCACTTGGGAAAGATATTAAATTAGCAATGATGTATGGAATGCCCGGGGCATCTTTAGGTGTTCAATTAAATAGAGACATCTCCCATCTTTCGAGGGGGTGATGCAAATGTTCATTACACCCGTGCTTTCAATTTTTTTAATCTCTTTTCTTTATTAAAGAGAAAAAGTTAATAACATCCTTTTGAAGTGTGAAAAATAATATATGCATGATGCACCAACACCCTCAATTGTCTGTTCCTAATGCATCTGCGGATCTAGTGGCAATTGGGAAGAGACAAAACTGTATGAACAAAGGCTTTGATAAGTAGGTAGGGGAGTCTTTATGGAAATTCATGTCATCAATCTCCTAATTAAGAACAAGGGTTTATAAAACCCTAGTCTAAGTCCCGTAGGTATGGCATGTTTGTTCAATATTTCCTCGGTAAATTTCGCAGAACTGGGTAAGTTCATTTTCGACCCTTTTCTTTATCTTATCATTCATTTACATATAAAACAATCCCTGCAAAGTCAATCCTTATGGATGCCCATATAGGGTGCCAATCTCCATGTCTATAGAGCAAGTGGCAATTCGAATTCAATGCACAACGCCCGAACGATGCAATGAATGGAGCGCGGGGGATCGTTCCTCATCCAGCTACACCATCCCCCCCACCATTCACTCTTCCGCACATCAAACCCTAACCAAGGACGGGAAGAACGAACGAGATTCTTAATTAATAAATCGATTAAGAGGAAGATTAGCAGCTGGGCAAAACATGGGGTTTTGCACGAGCTTGTTTATTCAAATAGAGAAAGGATCCCCCATGCAGATTGCATAGTGCCGCCGGCCTTTTACGTTCTGGATGTGGCTGTCACTCCCACATCCCAACGTTGGTCGGTCGAGAGACAGATTGAAAGTACATGGCCAAATTGGGGGCAGAATCGGCAATTGGCCCCCCGTCCATAATGATTAGTTTAGCTTATGTTTAGGATTACCTTTTGGGGGGAGGGCGTAATTAAGAAAAGGGGTCGGTTCCGCTACGTTCTGAGATCATGCCGAAGGAGCGCATGGAGGAACCGCCATTTCTGATTTTGTCGGCGTTGGCAGCGAATTCATCGATTAGTTTAAGCTCGGGCTTTTGGCAATATGCGACGAATTTGGTGAGGCCTTAATATAACGTTTGACCTTCGATTGGTCCGCTGATCCTCAGTACTGAGACCCGAAAAGGGACGGCCTGCTACACCCCGCCACGTGTGTGCCAGTTCAGCTCCAACCGTGCCCCTTTCGGTCCTAAGCTGTAAAAACTCAATTTGGATTTGAATGGGAGGAGGCATGGCATCGAATCCTGTTGAACCCAATCCTTCTTCATCTGCTTCATATACTTTTGGATTTTAAAGGGTCGATGTCGATTCTTGACATGGTGACTAGAGAAGGATGTGTGGTCCTTTCTTAATGGTAGCATGTACTGATAGGAAAATAGTGGGGTACATGTCACCAGCATCCAAAAGGTTTTTTTTGAATCACATGCAATGAACTTTGAATTAAAATCTCATCTACGATTATATATACCATTAATGTCATGACTAGGTATCAGAGTATGAATTTGAATTTGAATTTGATTGTGCACCTATTGGTGTGGAGCTTTGTATAATTATTTATAACATGTACATGAGAGGAAAATCACAATTGAAAAGATTTTACAAAAGTTAGGAATCTACAATATTAGCACAATTATGGAATATCTGCTTTTAACAATAGAAGTGGCACAAATCGTGGAAGATTGACTTTATCAACGAGATTGGCACAATTTCTTTGAAAGATTATTCTATCATGAGAGATTCGCTCTATCACTAGGCTAGTTGCGAGGGTTACAACTCCCCCCAATTAGTAGCCAGTAGTCCTCCCCCACATTATAAGGAAAATGGAGGATTTCAAATTTCTCCAATACGAAATTGTTTGCACAAAAAATAACCCAATTCTTTAATATTGACAAACACTGAGTTTAGTCGGTTGAGTGAGTTTGGTGAATCATGATCAGCATGGTTATTGACAATTGTACGATGTAGCTATTGACCAGTCTTTCAATGAACATAGTGTACAACTTCTAATGACTATACTATACAACTATCGATGAGCAATGGAGTGCAGTTGATCAAGAAAGATTGGTTGACAAAAATGCTTCAAGTTAGTAAATAATTGACAATCGTATGGCATGAGTACCGATATCTTCGAAGAAAAATCATTGATGGTTACATGGAATCAATGTCGACAAGTAGCTAAGGGGTGTTCAGTGAAATTCATTGACGGAAAAAGCAAATACTTAGCCATTCTAAATTTGGCCAAGTGTTGGGAGCAAGGAGAGAACATTAGGACAAGCATATATTGATTGAAGTGATTGAAGGCAAGGATACTAAGTTATACTCGAGTAATCTGATGGCCTTGAAAGTTGCAATTGTTTATAGATGAGACTGGCATGTGGATAAAGGAGCTGGAATCTTGGAAGTGCGGTTATAACCGAACATAGAATATTAACAATTAGTGAATGGTCACGATCAATAGATTATAAATATGGTTGTGGGTAATTATATAAATGATCTGTTATCAAAAATACATATTCTTAATATGCTTTTATCAGTTTATTAATGTTGTTGTCCTTTTAGTTTCCATCATACGACATTTTACCATTGAATTTGCTGTTTATCTTCGTTGTAACCGATTGAACTACTATCTAGAATCACCAGTCAATAAATTCATCTCACAAAAAATTAAGAATTAACTTTTTTGTGAGAGGATATTTGACTCTTTGAGTCAACGCCCATTTTTTGTGAAACAAAAACTAATACCTAAACAATCGTTAACCTATACTTTAATGTGTTTCTCAACAGGATCACACGCTTTGGAGACATGAAAACCAATGCAACATAGTTTATATTTGTGTGACATTTAAGACCCAAAAGATTTACCATAAAGGCCAACATTATTTTTGCTGGTAGAAATTATCATCAGTCATCTCCCATTACAAACCTGTATGTTTTTAACTATTCAAAGGCTGCATTTCTTCTCTTATCATTGTGTTGATCGAGCTGACATATACCATACTTAGCACTCGCCAATTTTATTGCATCGAAGTCCCACTCAAGCACATCCTGGGTATAAAATAATGTGGAAAGTGTCACATCGAATTTAGATTGAATTATTATTCTGATTCTTTTATTATCCCTATAACTTCTATCCTTGTTTTATTTTTATTTTTTTGGGGGATCCAATGAACTTAATTCAAAACATCTGTTCAAGGAACCGAGGGGGAGAGAGAGAGTTCCTCTTTTCTCTGTTGAGTTAGTAAGGGCACATCTCATTCTGCAGATGATCTGGGGCACAAAAATGAAATTGTCATACACTTAATTTCTGCATATTTTGTCTACATCATATACTATGTATCATTCATTCATGCCCAGAATGAGTCACTTATCAACATCAATCATCTGCTTAAATTTGTTGCAATTTGTCTGTTATTCCAAATTTCAATATATGTATCTTGGCATAATGATGTCTTATTTACCGTAATAAACAACGTGGAAAACATTGCAAAAGCCCTACTTTCCTCCTTTCTGTGGAAGTATCAAAGATTTTAGAGCGACCATTTCAAATCCTGTCGACAAGAGCAGATCTATTGAAGAACTTTGCCAAAAAAAGGATGATAGGGTGATTGACTATGCCAAATGGCAACATCACTTCAATAGGCAGGCCCACCATAGACTACGAAAGTTGGAACGTCTCTACCCAGAAGGGCGCATCGAAATGGTCAACTATCAACGACATCAAAGTTAATCATGCATGCCATTGACCTCTGTATAATCATTAGTATAATCCCAAGAAACGAACATGCATGAGGAGGGAATGAATGTACCCCCATATCATGTTTTAAACCTATCTAAGGAAGAGTTATCTCATCATGAAATTAATCTTTTAAGAGAAATCAAACCCTAAACTTAAACAAATCATTAGATCCAGGGGCGCCAAACTTCTCTGACTCCTACCAAATGGAAGAATCAATGAGCAAAATGAATGCGTGCCCTCCTTCATTGTTGATATATTTAGATAAGGAAAAAGACAAGGACCGCATGAACTATATGAATTTTCTCCAGCCGATTCATGGAACCTAATACTGTCTCTTCGGACGGTTTCGATGACGCTTTGACCCTGTACCCGTCGTTTTCCATCTTGCACAGGCCGAAAGGTTGACGCCAGATGTTGACGCTAGAAAGCAATATCGTTCTTTCTTTTAGGGCTCAGGGTTAGGGTTCATGAACCTTGCTTGTTTCTCTTTTGTTCTAGGGTTAGAGTCTCTTTTCGCACGGTTTTATTCTCTCCTAGTTATGTCAGACGGTTCTTTGAACCGACCCTAGGCCGGCTATGACCGATTCCTTATCGGAACACAGAACCTGTCAAAGGAGCAATCAAAGAGACATCTAGGTTAAAATGATATTGCTGTAAAGTCTGTCCTCTGTCGACTAGTGCAGACACCAAGATACATGGATTGTGGGGGATAAAGTGAGCGTTAGCATCTTTCATTTGGGATGGATTGGACCGCAGATTGAAATGATTACTAGATGGATTGAGATGACTTGAAGATGTCTCGTACGCGTGCATCGTCGACCGTTAATAATGAAGCATCAAGCAATCCATTCTTTATTTCCTTTGCAATACCTATAAAACGATTCTAATATTTGCATATCGACATGTCATGACCCATTTATTTATCATTTTGTCAATTTCTCGATTTTAAACTTATGCAATAGGCCAACACCACTCGTAGTTAAATTGCCATATCAGTCAAGAATTCATTACAAATGACTAAATACAAACAAAGCATTGGAATTATATATATAATCCTAGTTATATTTACACTTCGTCAACTAAATCCTGGCTCTGTCATTTTTTCTGTCCCTTGAGTCTGTCACGTTTTTCTTGTTCTAACATTTATCTTAGAATAAGGAAAATGTCCAAAAGATGGAATTAGTAGTGGAGGTCGACAGCCCTTGGAGCCGGTATAAAGGTAGTTAAGCGGTTGGATGAGAAGGGAAAATTTAATTAATCAAATTTAAATGATTGAAGACCTTCCTGTCATAATTTAATCATGGACACCAAGTCCAACCCACTTAATTAAATTTAATATGTTCGTCCGTGGTATCTAATACTCAATAAGCATATGTACCGCCCAACTATTTTTAATCTATCTTTAAAGCCTTTTAAGTCAATCTCAGTCTTAATCACAAGGGTGGGTCACTCAAATTTTGTCTTTGTATGCAAATTTTTAAGCATCGTCATAATTCAGAAATTAATAGCTTTATTAATAGTAACACCAACTTGCTTTTTTCTTTCAATAATTTTCACGTGGCTCTATTAAAAAATTGTAGCCTATGTCTAGTCCATAGGTGCACTGTCGGCGGTGCGGTTGAAGGACTTATTTTCTTACTGGGATACGAATTATAAGCTCATGTAGATTCGTGAGATTCGCCCGCTTCCCCTATCCAATGAAAAAGGAAGGGGAAAAAGAGCAGTAGTTATCTCTATTCCTACCACTGATGTTGACAATTGAACATGATCAATGCCATCTGAATCCAAAATGGTTGGATGAGCTTGGTACATTGTATGCTTGGTGTAATGTATGCTTTGTATCAACCTACTAAACTAGTCCGGTATATAAATTTGCTAGTTTGGGGTGGCTTTGAGAATACGCGACCGACGGGGATTTATTTTGCAACGTCCCAGTCACATTGCCGTCTTGTTTATTTTTATCTTTGATTACGTACATGCGGAAGCATATAACAATCTCCCAAACAATTATAAAATGGATAGCAATCAAGGAAAAATATATGTACACAAGAGAAGCATTCATAACACGCTACTTATGTTTACATTGGTGGAGTATAATTTACAAGCCCTTATTTTACGGGTAGTTCCTCATATCATGCCTTGTCCGCTTTTTACATTACATTAGGCTTCCAAAAGGGTGAGGCAACCTTAGCTCCTCTAACGAGAGGATTACAAAACTCTATTTCCCTTGACCTAGCCAGTCGTCTACGCGTCGATCACTTCAATATCCTGTGGGGAAGCGTTGGCTGGACCGGGCGGGTCACGAGAGGGTCAATTGAGTGCTCCACCTTGCCATATGTACCACGCCTCGAACATAAGGGGGACCGGTTCGGCATCACCCTTATCCACCCACACAATGGTGATGCACTTCTTTGTCAATGATGTCCAAGACGTTATATTCTATCTCAACTGGGACACCGAAAAGGATCAGGATTTTGTCGCTCAGACTAATATATGTAAACAACATTAGTGAGTTAAAAACTCAATGAGTAAGTTCACTAATACTTGTGTAGGATGATACCTTGCCACCGTACTAACGTAAATAAATATTTTCCCACCTTAAGTCAATGGCAAATCAATAGCAAAGACCTTAGTCTTGCCCTTACTATGTTTACATGATAGCTCCCTTCAACAGGCATGTAAAAATGTGTAAAAAAATTCACACATAAAGCTCATATCTAATTGGCATGCAAAAATACTCAGTTATTTATACAGGCTTTTATTTTTTTATAGTCGAAATGCATCAACTCTTTCGAAATTCATTGGGCATTGCCTCCTCAATACGTGAGTGACAGGTCATCTGGAATTCATTAGGCATCGCCTCCTCAATAAGAACAAACGCACTACCATTGAAATCAATGCCGTTTTACAATAATAAGTGATTGCATGGATAATGCAACAAGAACAAACGCACACAAAAATCATTTTAGCATAAACAAAGTCATTTTAGGCAACAACCTTTCAAGTCACGTTCCAACCACGGAACACACCGCCCTATACAAGTGTTAGGGAACCAACTCACTTTTCAAGAACACGTCTATAGGAGCCAGTGGTTGGTGGTTGCCGCGACGGCAAGGAGAGGGAGTGAGGGGCGGTTGACGGTGGTGGTGAGGAAGAGAGAGAGAGAGAGAGAGAGAGAGAGAGAGAGAGATGGCAAGAGAGGGCGCATGAGAGTGAGGTGGGGTAGGGGAGAAATGGCCTTGCCCTTCTTCCCCTTTTTAGTTTTCTTGTCCCCCAATAATAGGCCTTGCCAAGTGTTCACTAAAGACCTTCATAGGTAGACAAGCTAGAGTGAAGAGGTGGCCACATCTATAATGAGGTGGATTGCCTATGATGTACTAATTGTCAAGTGTAATATTTTCTACCCAAGCTCATTTCCTTGAATGACAAGAAGATACGCTTCTTATCCCCTCCTATAATTGGCGCCTACAAGAATAACCACCAATAATTGGTTTCCCTTCTCTGTCTTGTTGCAAGAAACCATTAAGAATAACTTAAGGTGGATCTTCCCTTGTATTAATGAACTAACCTCCAAAAATTATTAATGCAACTTGTTCCTCAAGATAAAATTTGGCTTCTCCTCCTTAAATGGGCATGTGACTCATCCTTGGGGATGATTGATTTTCATTTAAGGACCTATCTTGGGTAATGATGTTCCTAAAAATGAAGAGGTGGCAATTCTACCTCTAAAAGTGGCGCCTACCCCTTATATTGCAAGAACATGTGCTAGATTTTCTAATGAGTCAATATGCATTTAATGAAAACCAACTTGTTCATTAAGTCTCTGAAATAGCTAATTATAGCCTAAGTATTTTAGGGACAACTAATCAATGAATCATTCATTGCTTTGAATAATTAGCTTCCAAAATTCCTAAGTGTTAGGCTTGTTTTTGGTCTTCTCAAAAGTGGCGTGTAACACCCCCTGTTTGGACAATTTGGTCTTCTTAATGACTCATTCTAGGGTAATCATAGTCTTAAAATTGAAGAGGTGACATTCCCTCCCCAAAAGTGGTCCCTAGGTGGTTCTTATAGGATAATGTGTATCATTTCCTTCTTGCTCAATAAGTAGTGTCATTCAATGAACTCAACTTATTTCCTAAGCTTTGTCCTAGTGAAATCATGTCCTAAGATTTTAGGGATACCTAAACCCATGAGTCATCTAATGCATTAATGTTTCTTGGACTATATTAATTTATGAAGTAATTTGGTCTAATGTGAATAAATCTATGGTAATGATAGCATATTACGAAATCTTGACCCTTTACAAGCAAATCTTTATTAGGTTATTTGTGTTGTAAATCAAGAACTATATTTCAAAGGCAATTAATTTAATTATAGGAAATAATTAATTAAAATTTGTCTAACTGGGCAAGGAGTTCTAACAAAATATCCTCAGTCGGCTATTTAAATTTCTGTTCCAGTTTCGGGACTAAATTTGTCCGTCCTAGCCTAATCGGCAGCTCTCGTTGACGACCTTAATGGCCGGAGTGGAGCATGGCTGGCGTCAGTTGACCAGCTTTGGTTGGCCCTAGTCGGCAACCACCACCGAGCACAACGCCAGGCGTGGCCAACCTCACTGGCTTGGCGAGTACGGCATCTGGTGTGGTCAAGTTCACCAGATTGGACGGCACCTGCCCTATCCGAATGCAGCTAACCCTTGACTTGTTGTGACCCATCTCGCACGATCTCTGGTCAACCGTTGGTTGTCATGTAATTGTATGGAATCGATCGCTTTGCAATCGATGCACGGACAACCAATCCTTATGGTCGAGCGGTCGACTTACAGTATAATGCGGGCACAGGACAAGGGGCAGCACTCTTGACTATAGGTGTAGGGCAATGCACGGTGTCCTCACTCATAGGTACGAGTAAGGCACGTGTCATGTCCAAGACCAATCCTTAATCCCTTGGCAAACTGAACCATAGCCATTTCCCAAAGATTGAAATTGAGAATGTTACATAGACATTCTGTTTGCCAAACGCTTTACGAGAGTTATTTTGAGATTATTGTTGTTGTAAACAGTTTGTTTGCCAAACATCTTATAAGAGCTACAAAACCCATTTCTACTGCTATAGTTATTGTGGATATACTATATCGATCATGCTCTCTGTCTTTGGTGATTTGATAGGTAACATCGAGAATTGTTTGATGACATAACGAGTTCAGTCCGGTTATACATAGACAAAAACATCATACATCCAAGTTGAATTTGCTTACCATTCATTGTGTTATGGTCTTGTAATTAATGTTGTAGATTTTTATTTTTTTTGTAAATCATATTCTACTCCTAATCTAATTTTTACTTTTAGACTTTTGCTATATCCTTTTACAGAGCGTGAGAGTTGAAACATACGCCTAAGGCTAAATCGTCCCAAACCCCAACCCCTTGAAAAGATGGAGATTCAAACCCTTCACCTTCTCATTCCCATATGGAAAGGATGGTCGCTAGAGCAAATCCCAGTGATTAATTAATGTTTAAGATTGTTAACATCTAAAATTTGACAACCTAATCATTTATTTATTGCATAGAAAATTGGGAATTAACTTTTAACCCCTAAACAAAAATATTAGAATTAAGTTGCATAACATATAGTTTTAGGAGCATTTATTATTTAGTTTATATTTTTATTGCATTTGCATTGGATCGATGGCGGATGGGTTTGAATTGATGGTTTTGAGCTTTAATTTGACGAGTTGGACTAAGTTTACAAAGAGAGGGAATTGGCCCTAGCCGGTCTTTCTTTGATGGTCGAAAGTTCACTTATGAGAAATGATGAGTTGGAAGATTCAAGGTAATCTCGGTCAATCAGGTGCAGCAAACTGTGATATTCATGCTTTACGAAGGCTCCATTATTTCTGCACAAGAATCTGCCAAAAGAAGGATAGTTGATCAAACAAAATATAGATAACAATGAGAGGATTGGTCAACAAGGGTTATATTTCTTGTTTTAAAACGAGTGTTCTGTCAAAGAAAATCTCACGCATCCATGGACATGAGCAGATAGGAAGGAATTCTTGGCTAAAATATCGTTAATTTACGCTCAAAGTTGAAGGTGCTCGTGGCTTGAGGAAAGGAAAGAAGTAAAAGTACATTACACTGTTCCTTTCATTTGAAGGGCTCAATTGTTCTATATACAAAGGGGACGAGGGACTCTCTTGGCACGACAACAGAGAGAAAAAAACACACACAATGGAGAGATACACGTAAGGAATAGATGGAGAGGGCGGAGACCTCGGCCTAGCCTTGGCCGAGACCTTGCTGCACACCTCTGGAGCCTCGAAGTGGGCCATCCCGCCCGATAATGCTGTCGTTTTGGTCTCGCCGCTGACACCCTGAACTGTTGTACCTCGTCGCGCGCCTTGCCACCCGACGACGCTAATTTCCTTCGCGCCGTTGCCTCGCCGTTTGCCGTCCAATTACTCTGCCTCTGCTTGTGGTCGTTTGCTGTCCAATTTTATTGCCGTTGTTCGCCATCCTTGCCGCTTGAACTTGGCCTTCTCTTGCTCGCTGCCACTTTCTTTGCTATGTGCTTTTAGTCAACTCGGTGGACTCTGCCATCCAAGTTAACGAAAGCCAATCTAACGCTCGGGAGCTTTGCAGTCAGCTTTCGCCGAGTCCGTGAGTTTCTAAGCAAAATCTTGCGATTTCGACGAACGTGTCCAGCATCTCAGTTGCGCTGGTTCATACTTGGCCGTGAGTCCAAGAGGTGGATTTTGTCCCATTATCACAGCCTGTCAACCAAGGTCAAAAATACCAAGTCAAAGAAACCAATGGCCACGTGATCTGAAGGCTGAAGCAGAGAACTCCTAAAGAAAAGGCAACAAAAGGGAAGGTGGAAATTAGAGATTTAAGTTGCAGTAAGCAACGTGACATCTGCAAAATCAAGAACTCGTCTGTCACTCTCCATCACTGGGTTTCATCCGCAAGTCCAGATCCCACGTTGGCGATTCTCTCCCACCTCACAACCCCGGCTGCCGCTCCCCTTTTGGAAGTAAACAATCCAAACTAGGTAATTTTCTCGAACCAAATTTGTTTTCGATATTTTATTACTTAAACTGAAATATTGTATGCTAATATTGATTCTATTGAGATGTTAAACATTATTCCATAGGGTATTAAAAAAAATCATTATAATTACTGATTTGATCCGTGAAATTTCAGATTACTTTTTTAATTATTTATTTATGGCACATTGGTAATGTTAATGCTTAAAATTATTATAATTACTAATTTGATCGGTGACAATTCGGATCACTTTTTTAATTATCTTGATTTTTTGTGCATTGATGATATATCATTATAATTACTAATTTGATCTGTAAAACTTCGGGTCATTTTTTATTATTATTTTGACTTTCCCAGCATGTTGGTGGTGTTTAGGGCTAAAATAGTTGTTAATTTAATCTGTGAGATGATGGATTATTTTTTCAATCATCTTAATCCTTCATTTGAAATCTTGTTGAATGTCTTGGGGCGGGTTAGTTATAATCCTTATCTTGGAGAATTGTTCGTTTTGGAAAATATTAGAAAAATATTGCATCTTAGATTTCTTGATAACATTGCCTAATTTGAATAGGATTGCATGTTTAGATAATTCTAGAATAGATTAGAATTTTCCTTCATAAATAGGATCCTAGATAATGCTTGCATGTTTAAAATAGTTCTCTCGGAAAGGATAGGGTTTAGGTCAAATTAATCCCTAAACTAAATTAGATAACTATTCATTTTAGATAGTTTAATTAGAGTCTTCATTAATTTCGAATTTTAATAAAAAATATCATGTGCCTGTGATGTAGTTTGCATGTTAAGTTCCTTTAATTGTTTGTTACATAGCCTAGTTCTAATCCTAGAGTTTAAAAAAAAAAAAATCATTGTTATGGTGTTTTCCCGCAATTTATTTGATTTATTAAGTGTTCAATAATGGCCGTGCACCACATGACCACTCATTTTGAAGGTTATTGATTTAGGCTAAAATCAATCCAGATTGCCTCCAAACATTTTTTTAAATAAAAGAGAAAGAGTACCGAAAGGACATTAGAGTAATTTAGTGTAATCAAATCCTCAAACTCATTTAATCTCTGGCTCACAAGAGTGAAATAATCCTCCTGTTACTTTACTTGGGTTTCTAATCGACCCAGCAAAAATATATTAGTGGCAACTCATAATAAAAAAATCTTTTGTATGTTAAATAACTTGAACTTAATCGCGAATTGATATGGGCTTCAAAGAACCTAAGTTAAATTTAGGCTTTAATAATCCATTAGCCAAATCTTAGGTGATTCACTCGAGTTTAGGTAGCGACAAAGATGAGTCATGGTTTTATAATTAATGCTTTAGGATAAGTCATGGTTGAAAGTCAGATGTCCTACAAGTGACCTAATGTGAACCATATGTTTTTATGAGGCATTAATATGCCTGTGTCATCGATGATGCAATTTTATATATCTTTCTTTTCCCTTATGCCTATAAAAGGCTTAGCTTGTAAAATATTGAGGCAAGACTAGCCTTCAGCAATAAAATTATTTGTTTGTGTGCTTAAACCATGCAAAGCCAATTCTCCCTATTTCTCTTCCAATTTTCATCAATTATTAGAAATTTTAGAATAGTAAGATAGCACACTATCCTTGTAGTATGCTCTACGCTCACCTTCATAAGGATCTTATGCATCAGAGATTGAAGCTAAAAAGCCTTATGTTTTGAATGAGAGTTTAGCTGAATGCTAACAGTCAATCCTAACAAGGTAAGGCCTAAGAAAGGCATCACGAGGGGATTGAATGCATGCATTTGCTAAATTCTTGTTATGAACATAGCCCCTCTTATAAATTGTCAGTACTAACTAGATTTGTCAAAATGATTGATAGCCTAATTTTTTAACTCATATTTGATATGTTGAAATATTATATGAGTTAGGTATTTAGTAAATAGGTTTTGAATGGTGAAGATTAAAATAATATAGGCATTAAATGGATTCATAATTTATTTAGACCCAACCACATTTACGACTTTTCACTCTTTCGTCCTCACTCAATCTGGTTACTCACTTGCACTCTCACTTCAGTTTAGGTATAAATTTTTCTAATGAATTAAATATGAAAACATTATAGTAATGTTGGGTCAAGTATAGGCTGAGTATGGGTTAGATTTGAGTTATTAGATTTACATTACATGACAATAAGTCAAAACGTGTCAAATGGATCAATTTAGGTAGAACTATATGCCACCCGATCTTAGGAATGCGCAATTGGACCAGGGCAACTGGAAAATCATCAAAACTAGCATGTAGTAGCTTTAGTTGGCCTCCTCCAGTTACAAGGTTCAAGTGTGGCCCAATAAGTATTTGTTTGCACTTTTTTTTTAATGGAAAAATGTCCAAGATATGAGTTCTAATACACAATGGAGGTGCCGAAAACCAGAATACGAGGTGAGTTCATGACCAATCTTTTCAATGAGAAGTTAGTGACATTGAATGCTAAAGCGGCCTTTGCTGCTTGTGTGTTGTGCTACGCTATTCACATAAGATTGATCAATAAATAGCTGTGATGCTGCATTTAAATCTCTCTTGATTTGTTTGATTTTACTAGTTGAGAAGATTTATCTAGAAACTATCTCTTGTATACTTTGTTTTTAATTTTTAGTAGAACCCTGACATTGTTGTATAATGAAATGAATCCGCTCATGGAATTGACATTTGTTAGAGTGTACGTGCAAGTGAGTTATGTTAGAAAGTCTCATATTGGAGAATTAATATGGTAGTTATATCATAAACGGCCCATAACTCATTGGTTTAAACTTTTGAATGAAGGTGGGTCCAATTGAATATATAACGAACTCGGGCTTGGGCTTGGGCTTCTCGCTTGGAGATCTCCCCAAGTAAAGGTAGCATGGTCTAGATAAATGATATCAGAGCTGATAGTTGCGATTTCTAGGTAGATGGGCATTGTGGTGTAGCAATGCGGGCTCGTAGGGACCAAGTTGGGTCGGAAGGATATCTTAATTAAAGGGGAACAAGCTTAACACTAAGCTCACATGTGAGGCAAAAATTGTTAAGGTGCACGTGTGAACGAGTTATGTTAGAGAATTTCACATCAAAGAATTGATATAATGTGAAGTAGTTAATATATCATAATTGGCCCATAATTTATTAGCTTAAACTTTTGAGTGAATGTTGATCTAACTAAACATATTAACAAGCTCAGGCTTGGACTTCCCCCTTGAAGATCTCCTCAAGTAAAATATAAGATTTATACTATGCGCTCCCAACACCATTCCATGGAGCATATGAAGTGGAACTCGTGACCATGAGTGCGACAAACAAGGTGAGGATATGTAACTCTCGTCCTCCTCTTGGTAAAAAGTGAGCTCATCAATCGGAGACTTAGAATAATTTTTCAAGAATCATAGATAAGAAAATACCAAAAACAATTAGGATAAAGTGCATTCATTATGGGGCTAAGTATGGGTGTTGTGTTGATTATGGAAAGTCTATTATGTGAAAATACTTGATAAAATGTAAAAAGTATCCTCGTGCAGATAAAAAGCAAATGTTGTTTGCAACACATAACAAAAATGTAGCTAGCAAAATAGGGGGATATACTAATGGTGGTAGTGTCTTAACGACGTGGAAGTTTGATCAAGAACGTTATAAGCACATGTTTGCTAGGATGATCATTATTGATAAACAACATTTTTCCACAATTGAGTGTGTGGGCTTGAGTGATTTTGTCACCGATTGTATCTAAGTAAAAGAACTTGTTAGAAAGCTTACTTTGGTAAGCTTAATTCCAAGATTGCACTCATAAATAATATGTGTAATTCCATTCAAAACTTGAACTATTTATATCTTTTTGCAAATTTTATTAATAAAAACTGAAAATTGCATTAAAAAATCATCAATTTTATGATGATATATAATCACAAGGGTTGGGAGTTCGGAAAAATGATGAAGAAATGCATTTATGATTAGGGAATAATAATAAAAAGTGTCCATAATAATTGTGACTAATGCCAGTTCCAATGATGTAGCTGTTGGTTATTTAAAGAAATTTTTTTCAAGAAAATGGTTTTTGTTGTTGAATGATGATATTTTATATATGAAAGCACTACTCATATCAAGAATTTTATGAGCAATTTTTTGTTAGTTCTTCTAATAAATGAAATTTTGGTGGTTCAATTGTAGGTACTAGTAGTAATGACAATGACTATGATATCCAAACTTTGTGAAAAAGCTTTCTTCATACAAAGAAAAGAGTATTTGATGAAAATAAATCTGAGATTGATCGATATCTTGAAGCTCAATATGAAGATGTCTTTAATCATAACTTTTTTATATGGTGAAAGAATACTGAATCAAAGTATAAAATCTTAACTTTGATGGCTTGGAATGTTTTGTCTTTTCTCGTAATTACCGTGGCTTCAGAGTTTAACTTTTAGTATATCAGAACGTGTGCTTAATGACTTTCGAAGATTTTTGACTCCTAAAATGGTGGAAAGTTTGATTTATACTTAAGATTGATTGAGAGCCATATATGTGTCAATTAATGTTGAAAAATGTATCAAGAATGCAGAAAAATTTGAGTCTGGTAGGTTGTATATATTTCTTTCTATCTTGTAATTCATTCACATATCTATATATTGAGTGAATACTTTATCTAATCTCTTTTTTTTTTATCTTGTAATTCATTCGCATATCTATATATTGAGTAAATACTTTATATAATCTCTTCTTCTTTTTGTAGATTTAAATTGTCTTACCAAGAACGTTATCATTGGAAAATAGATTTCATTTTGTGAAAACTCTAATTTTGTGACAACTAGAACTTCATTAATTAGCACTTTTGCATCTGCTTCTAAAGCATAGTTTCTTGTTGATTTTTCTTTAAGTATAAATCTCACGTCTTTGTTAGAGATTTTTACGAAGTGGATTTAGCTCACTTGATTTCACTCTTGGAGAAGGATGCCTATAGCAAAGATTTGTCGACCGTTACAAATAAACGTATAGCTTTCTCTGATAGTCGTAGAAATGAGATTAATATTAGAATCAATTTCGATTTATTTGCAGTGCATTTCAATTTAAGTGATTTTTTTAAAACAAGATTCTTTTTTTTAATTCTTGTTTAAGATTGTAAAAGTGGCCTCTACACAATTTTGGATTTCATTCAGCCAAAAGGTTCATGTGCTTATTGATTACATGTACTTAATGTTTCGATATAGATTAGGAGGATTACATTAATATTTCCTCGTGTGTTAATGTAAAATCCAAAACTGTATATGATGTCAAGTGGTTGCTTTTTATTCAGGGTGTTTATGAAAAACAAGTTCTCAAATAGACTCTAGAACCGGATCCAAAATACAAGGTAGGTTCCAAAATAGGTTCCAATGCAAACAAGTAATAGGTTCCACATTTCAAAAATTGAGAACCAATTATAATAGGATAGATTTGAGATTCGAGTTCTGGAACCTATGACCTTGTAATTGATGACCCCTACCCGATCCAACTCACCCATTTAACAAATCTAGTTACCTCTACCCGATCCGACTCACCCATTTAACAAATCTAGTGACCCCTACCCGATCCGACTCACCCATTTAACAAATCTAGTGCTAGCCAGTAATTTCTAAGCCATGTTGAGAAAGTTACTATGAAACTAGCACTCGTGCTTTTTAAGACGTCACTAGATCATCCAAGAATATTAGGAAGAGCTGAAAAAACCCTCTGGGAAGGAAAGAAAACATAACCAAACTTCGCCACATTAAGGACATCACTCTTTTCAGCTCCCATAACACAGATAAGAATTCCAAAGAAGACGGGATGATTGACTCAAATCAACCATATCTCCGGTTAGCCCGAAACGCCAAGGGTTCCCACAACAAATAAGCGCAAGGAAGTCCAATGACAATGCCATGATTTAGAATTTGCAATACTTAAAAGGTGATTGCCCGGACAGCACAAAACAGCAATTTGAAAGCATGTTAGATACAGACCCAGGCCCAAATGATAAGAACGAGCACATTTACAAATTGGAGATGAAGGAACACGAAGCAGAAGCTTAGGGCACACCATTATGGATCAAGCATCGACTGTGGAGGCCAATGTGAACCTGGGAATTTAGATTATAAAACAAACCAGCACATTACACAAAGGCAATGAGGGTTTCAGCTCATGTTCAGTGGGGCTATTCTAAGCGTAACAGGGCCAGCACCACCTTAAGCTTGAATAATCAAATTTCCAAATTCCAACATTATGAGCAGAATAAATGCCAAGACTGTGAACCAGATATGACCGCAGAAGCTGTTCTAGTGCACTCATCTAAGATGCAGCATGGACTTTCAAAAGATATATACTTCCTAGCACTTTCTTAGTTAAAGCATGACAATGACAAAATCACCAAAAGGCCGACTTGTGATCCTCCTTGAACCCATTTATGATTCACCTCAGAAGGTAAGCCACCACAATGTTCTGTCATTTATATTTAATATTGTGAAGGAATGCAGATTGCGTGGGTCACTTGAGATTCAAGCTAGCATCATCAAACTACTTGCTACATACTAGTCAGCTGTTCAAACTCACTCCATTCCCATGATTCACACTGCAAGGGCTTCCTTAAATACCCATGCTGTCCGGCCAATTTTAGGTGGACTAGCTGCATTTGAATATTTCTGGTGCACTCCAAAAATCTCAAAGCCTAATTTCTGGAGGAACCTCTCAAATCTTACTTGAAAATATTATATGTATTCCCCTCCTGAAAAGCTACACGCACTTCAGCCTAACATTCTCCTATCAAGTAAATATGTTTTGATCCAATAGAGGGTATAATCTCACATTCAAGAAACTCCTGACTCAAAAACTAAATCTCTGCCTCCAAAACTACACATTAACTCATGGCAGAGATTGCCCAAACACTAAGTGATGGAGCCTGGTGTTGCCACATGAAGATATAGATTCCCAACATCACTCTTTCACAGGTGGACAATAGTACCAGACATTACACGTGAAGACCAATAGGGTTTTCAAAAAAGAAAGACTGGTAAGGGCATGAAAGTTGGTGAAGCCCAAGTTGCACAAACTCTGACTACAGGGTAATAGTAGTTCCGTCAACGCTCACACAAGCGTAATGTGAAAAAAAATTATGCTGTGGTTTAATGCTCAGTACAAAATCACACAAGAAGCTGTTGGAGTGCATTGTAACCATAATAACAACTGTCCTTCCATGGAAATAAAAATTATGGACTTCAAACAATCGAGTCTTATAGACCAGGATCATCAAGATTGCCAAACCCCCTCACATAACATGAACAAGGTACATGGTCTGGGATACCCTCACACTGGGAATTGTCACAATGACTGATTCCATTTGACCCCACCATGTCCTCATGCAAGTAAAAGATGAAACCACAAATCCAGTGACACTAGCTTGTTTAGAACAGAAAAGTGTACATCCTCCAACTATTAAACTATTGGAAACACACAAAATGACATGGATAAAAATGCCAATAGATTCATTTGTATTGCCAGGTTAACAAGTGCCATACTGAATTCTCATTCATTAGACAAACTTAGAGCATTCCACCGCGATCTAGTAACTATATTTTTGACGCAAATGTATATCATTTCCTGAAACTACCCTCACATTAAAGACAAATCCATGAACATAACTTATCATAAAGTGCAGTCACAAAAACACACCCAGAGTATGCTCCAAAACTACATCGATCCAAACTAATTGAGGTAAACAATACGATGCAATCACTTCTAGATCATGACACAACCTGAGTCACCTTAATTGACTATTAGCTCTGGCATGATTTTGGATTTGCTTTCTAGGTCAGCAACAGCACATACAACAAGAACCTACCATAACCAAATTCTATAATTTCTTAGTATTTACTTAATCCACCATCCAGCATAACATATATCTTGAGAATTCCAGCAGCAACCACTTATTACATCAGCATATGTCTCAGACAAGAGAGAGCTCATCCAGATGCAAAGCTAAGCTATTCACATCACACTGCATTAAACATGTAGATCATCATAGGGACCAACAGTACCCATCACCAGTAAAGGAACATACCGAACAATCCGGTACAGAAATCAGTAATCAGCACGATACTCACTATAATCATCCCTTGCAGCCAGGTCACTCTCAACCCTATCAGTAATCTTCTCTTCCTCATAGTTTAATCCCTCTTCCAATGCTAGCCCACCCAGCGCTCCAGCAACCGCTCCCACAGCCAATCCTGCCCCTAGCCCCATCTTCCCACTTCTCTGCTTCTCGTATGCCGTTGTGTAATCCACAGGAGCGGATGGGCCGCCACTAGGCCCGCCATAACCCGAACCCCGATCATAGAACGGCCGTGGTGGAGGGGGCGGAGGCGCAGACGAGTAGTACCCCGGATAGTATCCAGAATAGGCATCTGAGTACGAGTACGAATAAGCAGGCGGCGACTGAGCCGGGCCCGGTGGTGGCGGCGGAGGGGCCGCTGCATAGGTCGGAACAGAATACGGCCTATACTCACGGACCGTAGTAGGCGGCGGCGGAGGCATTGTCACGGCCCGCGCCACGGCGAGCGGGGCCGGCGGCGGGGGTAGATTCGCAGAGCGCGAAGCGGGGGGCGGGGGAGGAGGGGCGGTCCCGTAATAATACCCCGAAGGCGGGATGAGGTACTCCGGCGGCGGGACGGGGCGCTCGCGGACGGCCAGCTTGATCCGGATCTTGCCGTGAGGGCGGCCGGACGGACGGAGGAGCTCGTACGTCCGGATCTGGTCCTTGTCCTGGGGGTCGGGCAGGTCGCGGAGGTGGATGAGGAGGGAACCGACCAAGGGTTTGGGGGTCTCGGAGGGCTTGGAGTGGAAGACCTCGAGGGTGAGGGCGGAGTCCGGGAGGGGGAAGGGGAGGGGGATCGTGAACTGCTCGTTCCAGACGGGGCGGGTGGAGCCGGAGTCGTCGGACTTGGTGGCGAGGCGGCGGTCGGGATCGACCCAGAAGATGGCGTAGGGCTTGAGGTCGCCGTTCTTCCAGTTTACGTTCTTGATGTGCTTGGCGTTGACGACGGTGAGGTCGAGCTCCAGGGGCTTCGCCGGCGCCGGCGGCATGCGAGAGGAGGCCATTATTGATCGGAGCGAGGGGGAAGGGGAGAGAGGGATTCGGAGAGTGCCGGAGAGAAGACGACGACGGGACGCGGTGAGTCGCGAGTTTCACGGCTCGATGTTTAGATAGAAGAATTTTTCTTCTTTCCTCTTTCGTATTTGCTTAAACACATATTAATTTCTTATCATTCAAATCAAAATATCAACTATTTAAAAAAATAATAATACCATGAAAATCCTCAAATTAGAATATATATATATACAAATTTATCTAAAACTATTTTTTATCAAAAAATATCAAACTAGTATATTTGTGACTAATTTACCTATCGTTAATTTCCATTAAATTTTACTGTTAAATTGTTGATTCGGATAAACAGATGTATTAAGGTAGGATTTTATTATTTGTTTGTTACAAGTATACTATGGGATAAATTTATTATAAATGTATCACTTTATAGTTTTTATGATCAAAAAAATTAACTTACGATGAAATTGTCACAAATGAATTACTTTAAGGCTTTTCATGATATTAATCTTTTAAAATTTCTAGTTATATTCCAATACTCCACTTTTGATCACTAAAAGTTTATGCATTCTTGTTCAAATCCATGAGCTTGTAATTTGTTCTCATCAAACCCTTCAAATTTTGCATAAATTTTTAATTCAAGTTAATTGATTCGGCCATGTTAGTCAAGCCATAAAAAGTTTGATATAAAGAAAATTTCCATCAACGTTAAATTTATCACCTAACATGCGTGCCATAAAAAGGCCTGAAATATCACACAAAAACCACAGAAATAAAGGACATGATGTGGTTTTTTTATATGCAAGTTAAAACCATACTAAGTTACTCAAATTAAAAATAAGTGAGGCTCTTTGATCCTTTTACTCTCTAACACCCTTTTAAATATCAAGTGAAAATGCAGTAAAATTTCGATTTGGATTCTTAAACTTGCGTTCTTACCTTCCGATCTAAGTTCTTGAATCCTTAAATCCAATATAAATTAGTTGATGCGGCACAACTACGATTTACACGGGGAATCACCGGGTGCACGATAACAAGAAGCTTGTCTTGGGAGTGGCGGGTTAATCTCCCGATTCAAACGATTATAATATATGTTAAAACAGAAGGACCATACGAACAAATAAGCGCCTGTAGCTCAGTGGATAGAGCGTCTGTTTCCTAAGCAGAAAGTCGTAGGTTCGACCCCTACCTGGCGCGTTTTCTTTTCGGCGTTATTTCAATTTTCCTCTTCTTTTTTTTTTTAAATTTTTATTTTCACTCTTGTCTACTTCACGTTTTGAAGAAACTAAATCCGGATGGTGTGTTTCGTCTTGTTAAAGCTTAGCTGCTCATCATAATCAATCCCGAATCGTGTTCTTCGAGGATTAAGCCCTGAGCATTGGACTTCTCGAATGGCATTCGGTTGATCAGATTCATCGGCTCGACAAATAATGATCTCAACTCGTAAAATTTCTGAGTCTCAAAGCAATTACAGCAACGTTTTTGCATTCGACTATTCTTCCGAATTCGTGTGACCGAAGTAGCTCGAGTTTTATCCAATAAATACAAAGCCACAGGGTCAGAATCTTCCCCCCGTCCTCCTCAAGCCGCGGCTCCGACAGGCACCCCGGCCTTGAGCCTGGACGACCCGTACAGCATCTCCTCGAACCGGATGATCTCATTCTTGGACCCGTAGGCAACTTGAGTCCGATCGTCCAGGTTGATGATCACCTTGTCCAGGACGGACTGCTTGCCGTCGCTGCTGAAACCTCCAGCCTTCTCGATCAAGAAGCCGAGTGGAGCCACTTCAAACAGCAGCCTCAGCTTCGCCTTGGCGGACGGCGACACCACGTTCGTGAACACGCCTTTCTCCTTCACAATAATCTGACAAATGAAAGAGGAAAAAAAAGATCAAATCTTTGAGGTTGCCAATTTTGGTGGCGATGAAACTGGATTGATTCACGTTGCAGTGATCAAATCAAAGGATGAACCTGGTTGACATCTGGGACCATTCCCCCGGTGTATCTCAATGTGTACTTCTCTTTGACATAGTACTCAACTAGCTGCATTAAGCAAAACAAAGAAGAGTAAGTCCGTTTGTTACCAACATCCAGGGTGTAGAGTCTTGACGCCCAAAATCGGCATCGACCTGCATCACAAATTGCCGATGCAATATTTGTGGAGGGGGCGGGCGAAGAAGGGAACAGAGTTCTAACCTTGCCGTAGTCGGGATTGTCGAATGTGGCTCTCAAGTTTCCAGGAGAGAACATCTTTCCTTCACCAATTTGGGTTGTGTCCTTCACATGTTGCCACTTTCCTGACAGCAATTACACTCATTCAGGGGGACTTGAAATATTGGCAAACGAGTTAATGAAATGCTCGCGAGTCCTGAAATTGAGGTGATCGATAACCTTCATCAAGGAGAAGGAACTCATGGGTCCCGGGGACGTCTTTGACAGCGAGGACGTATGTTGTTCGGGGCCCATAGATGCCCATGGCCGCAGCAACTTGATCTCTTCCGGTGACCCCCGTTAACTTGTCTCCAGGCCAGACCCCAAAGATGGTTCCCACGGTGAAGTTCGTGTCGACGATGCTGGAACCATCGAGGGGATCAAAGGCAACGCTGAATCCTCCTGTTACAAATTCTCATAAGCTCATAACAAAGGTCTCGAATTAAACTCTAGGGTTGGTCATCGCGATGAGCGAGTGAGATCGACAGACCTTCAACGGGGCCTCCCATGTCTTGGAGCTCAGGGACTTCTTCAGAGCAGGCATATTTGCAGAAGTGTGAGTATTGCAGGGCCTATTAGTGAAATTCATGATATCATTCTCAATTGCAGAAGCATTGGAATTTCTTGGCTAAATGTCAAATCGATTAAGATTAGACTGCGACAACAGGTGAAATGATCCTAAAAGAGCATAGCAGAGCAGGTAGAATCATTGCATCAAACATCTAAATAAAGAGCTAGCTGCAAATTTTTGTCAAGTGGGATGACTTTTGTGCAGGTTATTTGATCTCTTTCATCTGTAAGCTTTCTAAACAGATTTCTACCATAACAATTCAGGATTGCCCCTAGAACAGTTGGACGAAAGCATTAGCGAGAACCTCGAGCCATAGAGGAGGGGTTCAGTCCTAACCTCGAAGAGGAGCTTGTCAGCGAGCACATCGACCGCGAGCTGCTCGTCCCCGAAGGTGTTGATGCAGGCCGTTCCTCCACAAGAAGCCGTCCTGACTTTGAAAGAGATGGTCCTGATCGCTTCACCCATGCACACCAGCAACCTGATCAGCCCTTTATCTGGAGTAGCCTTGTTCAGGAATTCTTCCTACGCATATATTCACATCACCCACGCGGACGCACACAGCAGTTAGTCACAACAATCCAACCTTGTTCAGTGAACTTCCCCAATTTCGTGGAAAGGATTAGTACTCACCAAGCTATCCCCAATCTCACATCTTGTTGTGAGAGAAGAGTTCTTCGCCTTGGAGGCCTTGAGGGACGACCTCGGCGGCGCCACTCGCAGCGATTCGCCGAACAGCGAGCTCAACTTCAGGCTCTGCCATTCATTATCGTAATCTTTTTCATTCACAGACACCCTTTTAAGGTCCATTCAATCAAGAAAACAAAGAGCAGACAAGAATCGTCAACAGCAAATCGCCGAACACGTTCATGCCACGATATATCAGATACCTTGGAGGTGAAAGATGGAGATAACGAAGGCGGAGACACGAGAGAAGTGGAATGCTTGGCGGGAAGGAAAGCCCCACGAGCGTAGCACGCGACGCCAGTCTCCATCTCAGCTTCAGTGTCTTGATTTTGGAGGAGATGGAAAGAAAAATAATCGGCAGAGGAAGAAGAGCTCTGCAGATTTTGGCTTGAGCTTGTGACAGTGGTTTACTCTCAGCTGATTAACGTTTCTCTTGGGGGGCATGCAGCACCAAAAGGAATGGTTGGGATTGAATCACAGAAGATAAGCAGCTCACCGTCAGCTGCCACGTGGCATTCCGCAGCTTTTTAGTATATTATTCCTATTTTTTTGGGGAAATGAAGGCGATATGGGAGGGGATGAAACGTGAAGAAATCAACCACCATCGCTCACATTTATGTGGTTATGAACCGACCGAGAAGATACGCCAAGCCAGACCCGCCGCATCTGTAAATTTTCCCTTCCTTCTACAAGTCCTAATTTGTACCCTAGTGCTGGGAGGCCGTGCCCTATTTCTAAACATCCGATAAAATCGAAACGGTGGGAATCACATAATGCGCAATGAACTATCAAGAAACAAGAACAATTCCGCCCCTAAAAGAAAAGAACAAAAAGGGTATGTAGTTGCGAAGATAACTACATTTTCATTTGATTATTGATTCGATTCGCAAGATAAAAATGGCTTTTTGGGTTTTCCTCTACTTATTTTCCAGCTTCAGTTTGGGATGGTATGGGTTTTGCTTTTGATAAAATCACCTCTTTGCCGCGCGGTTGGCGGAAACTCATACCAATCTCTTCTCCTTTGCATTTACGCCGCATTGAGCACCGGTCACGATTTATCACCCTCCCCTGTGCATACAATCTTCTTCTACCTAAAAAGATTCGAGCATTGCGAGGCATTGCAGTTTAATACACATGCTTGCTATGGCGATGCATAAATCTTGCCAGTTCCCACTTCGAGTTCGAGTACTGCTATGAAGATTCGATTCGATTCGACTCCACCCTTTTTCTTATTCAAGAAAACCAGTAACAGTGGCGGCGCCATAGCCATTCAATTAAACTTTTGCAGAAACTTCTTGCTCTTAGCTAACAACTACAGAAGGAAAAGAACTAGATAATCTTCTGCCTAACTAGCGAGAAAAAGAAGGACAAAAAGAATTGCTCGATCAAGCAAGAAGATCCCAGATAACTCCACTTCTCATCCGATCACCATTGATTTCAAATCCAAACAGGTCCAGACCCCCCATAAAAGAACAAAAGAACTACATCAAGATCAAGATCGTATCAGAAGAACAAAAAAACATTGAAACGGCGGAATCAGCAGCTGCAAGTGCTTTAGACGATCAAAGATTCAAACCCAGAATGTGGACGTGAACAATCGTCTTCTCCGAGAGAGAGAGAGAGAGAGAGAGAGAGAGAGAGAGAGGCGCTCGGTCAAAGAGGAAGAGGAAGGACGACATCAAACCCCCCGTCGAAACGGAATCATCATGCAGAATTCGGTACGTACCATATCAACCAGACCAGAATGAGCAGCATCAGCACGAACCCAATCAACAACTCCTCCAACGACCCACAGTAGCCGGCACATGAGAACTGGACCTCATACTTCTCGCTCAAATTCGCATACAGGATCCCCCAGTTTCTCGCGCGAGCTTGGCTGCTCGTCATCTCTTTTGCTTCCTCATCGACCAGCTCGTAAACGTAGGCCTCCGCGACACCTTCCTTCCTCAATGGCGTCCCTTGCCCCGACCTTAAGTGCCCCAACAGGCCCTTCACGTACATTTCGGAGTAGAGCTCGTTGGCGTCGAGCTCTGCTGCGTCAGGGCTCGAGCTCGGCCACCCTGTCTCAGCCACAATCACCGGGATGTTCTCGTGCCCTGCGACCGCCATGGCGGCGACCACCGCGTCGACCATCATGTCGAAGAGGTTTCGGTACCGGACCCCGGTCGTCAAGTCGTCCCGGTACATGAAGGGGTGCTCCTGGAAGAGAGCGAACCCTAGCGGGATCTCGCAGCGGAGGCGGTAGAGATTGTAAGGGTAGATGTTCACCATGAAAGAAGAGTTAGTATCCTTGAGGAAATCGAGCAGGGGCTTCATCACGGCCTCCGCGAAGGGCTCCTGGAACCGGGCCGCGGACGGCGGGAATGTGGTCGTCATCACATTGACGAAGGAGAAGGTGGTGGAGACGGCGACGTCGCGGATGCCGAGGTCGCGGAGGGCGGAATGGAAATTGCGGAGGGCGGGGAGGAGGAGGGCGGCGTAGTTGGGGTGGGAGTCGAGGACGTTGCTGCCGACGGAGATGGCGGAGACCCGGGCGCGGGGGTAGAAGGGGACGACGTGGCGGTAGAGCCAGGAGAGGGCGGCGGAGCGGTTGGCGGCGAGGGAGGGGAGGAGGTCGTTGGGGACGGAGAGGAGGAGGGAGGTGTTGGAGAAGAGGAAGGCCCGGAGGAGGCGCGGGGTGGGGTCGAGGAGGCGGACGGAGGGGATCCCGAGGGCGGAGACGGCGGCGGCGACGCGGTCGGGGGCGGTGGCGGGGGGAGAGGCCGGGGGCAGCGGCGGTGGAGGTGGAGTTGGCGGCGGCGGAAGAGGAGAGGAAGAGTGACCCCGATGGTGGTGGCGGGGGAATTTGGGAGGGTTATAGCAGGCAGGGAGGAGGAGAGGAGGAGCTCGCGCAGTCCCAATGCAGGGGTCTCCCCGTCGTTAGGATCGTTCATCGCCGAGAAAATATTAGGGTCGTTTTGCGCCCGACGAGAGGGCTCCAGACATGGGAGGGAAAAAAGAACAAGCCCGCTTTCTTTCTTTTTTGAAGGTCTCTGTGAATAGAGAGAGAGAGCCCCCGCCGATGGCATCTTGAGAGAGCCTCCGCCACGAGAAGAACCACTTTGAGCAGAGGTTGAAGAGTAAGGAAGGAAGGAAGAAGAAGGTGACGGCGGTTGAATTTGGCACCGCAAGGGAGGGTTTTTATTCTTTTCTTCTCTTCTTTCTTTCTGCTTGTAGTCTAGCTAAATCTTGTCTCGTGAGTTCAGCAGGTATTGTATTTCAGGAGAATTAAATGAGGAGAAGGAATTTGGCAAACTACTCTCCCAAGTCGCTCGCGCAGTCCCAATTCAAGACAATCTTGGCCTGATTAAAAGAAAGGCAAAGTCTCCCCGTCGTTATAACCGATTTGATCGTTCATCGCCTCCTCTTTCTCCCTCCCTCGAGGGCGAGCGTTGCCCAGCGCCACAGTTCAGCCGCTGACGTGGCATGCAGAAGAGAGAGTTCTGAATAATTGAAGGGAGAGAAGGAGAAGGGGAGAGAATGGGGGTTTCGTACGAAAAAAAATTTGAAGGTGGGACGTTTTTCATCGCCTTTCCTGCGCGCCCACTTCAAATTTTACACGAGAAAATAGTGGGTGGTCCCGACCGCCAAGTCAGGGTGGTCTCCAACCATTCATGAAGCGCCGCGTGGCCATGTGGCCCCACAGCACGAGCAGATCCCTGCGAAAAAAGAAGTCGCCTTCTCTCCAGCCGAGCACCCAAAAACATTCATTTTCTCCTGAGCGAAGGCTCTCGATTTTGAATCTCAAATTTTACTACTCCGATCTCGTTGCTGCCCGGCGTTCGTCACCGGCCATTCCTCCGCCGTCGCCGAAGAATGCCCCGACGCTCGCTCCGTCTCCGGTCCATCGCTCGCTTGCTCTCTGCTGCTGGGGCGTTCACTCCATCCCTACTCCGGTAGCAGTAGGGGAGCCGAATGGTGTTGTTGGCGCCGACGTAATGCTGGTCGACGGTCTTCAGCCAGCCGACGTCGTCGCGGGAGTCGGGGACCAGGTGGACGTTGAGCTTGCCGGGGGCGATCCGGGCGCTCGTGTTGTAGGCCACGTGGCTGGAGTTACGTGTCGATTTGTTAGCGGGCCGGCCCACCCAATATTCAATATTCGTGTGTCGTCTCTCTTGCATTAAAATTGGGGAAAAAAAGATAGGTATTTCTCGATGTGGATGTGGAGACGTGGAATTGTTCTCTCTGGCTGGCTTCGGACCTTTTCCTCGTTCTCTCCGAAGCCAGGCGCTCAAACCTCGGACGAGCCCGCCGTGGTCGGTGGCGACGCTGCTGGCTCTCCGGATCCGGCGGCCCGTGGCGGTCGGCGTCACTCCTCCTGGGTGACTCCGCTGGCTCTCCAAAATCCGGCCGACCATGGCCGTCGGCCGGCGCCGCTAGCAAACCTTTGGTCCGATAGGTATTTCATCCCGTGAGTTGGATTTCCGCGAGATGATCATACAGAACACCACGACGCTCAAATCACGTCCGTCGAAATTAGCCTTACTGATTTTCCATTCTTCTCTTTATTACTCCTTCGCGACTGCCAGAAGACTTTGCATGAGCTTGCCTTAACTCCGGATAGTTTATCGTCTTTATCGTCCGGAAAAGAATAGCCCAAGTCCCAAAACTTAGCACGAGAATATATTCAAGCATCAAAAGTTACGAAAAATACACTTTAGTCCAATTCCAACGAAAGCCGCTGGAAATCCAACGTAACTTATTTTAATAATTTCTATCATCTACTTGGCTAGTTGGAATTCCATATCAACTTACCTTCACAAAAATGATGCCATTTTAATCTAAGTTTAATTTTTAATATAAATATTAATTAAATAATATTAAAAATGAAAAATATTAAAAGAGAGAGAAGCAGCATAAGCGGGAAGCATTCCCTCACATGTGGCTATCACCCCATCATTGACCTGCGCTTAGGTGACAACAATGGATGGTGAGGGTCGTTAATGCCTGGGTGTGGGTTAGCGACCACAGGCAAGGGAGCCCCTCCCGCCTATCCTCTGCTTTTTTTTTTTCTTTTTTTAAATATTATTTAATTAATATTTATATAAAAATCTGATTAAGATCGAAATTGCATTGTTTTGGGCGCTAACATGCCTAGATCAGCCCAAAACGCTGCCACTTCAACCTCAACTCGTTAAAAAAGTAACACATCATCATTTTGGCTAGATTTTCTAGTGTTGGCACTAATTCTTTTTTGCTTCGATTTGACACTTAATATACATTTCCGAACTTTTGGCATTTAAGTCTTCCCTCATGCCAAGTTTCGACATTCTACGGTCCGTCGTTTATCACCTTTGCTCAATTATTTAAGCCATTACTAAACTAATTTTTCGAGAGATTTTAGCATGAGTAACGGTTCTTGATTGTTGAAATAACCACGTCCTCTTTCGGGTTTTCTTACTTTATGTCCCAGTACATGATCCAGCCGGCCTGAGGCATCATTTCTATATGCCGCAGCTTCTGTTCATTGAACCTGTCTCGACGAGGACGCCTACAAGGCTCATTCCTCGGTTTAAGGCTGTACCCTTTTTCAAACACGAGTAATGTACTCGACGGTTTGAGCTCGGCTACCCATTATGGCTTTGTTTAATTCGACGTGTCCTCCGGTGCCATTCAAAATGAGTATTGAAATAGTTCACAGTTGATGTAGCAAACCAAGTCAATCGGAATGAGCAAGATTACCGGGCTCGTTTCATCATGTTGCCACGTAATATGATTGATTTAGCCTATGAGACTAAGCCTAGATGAAGCTCACTGTAAAATAAGGGGGATTTTCCAATAATCTTCATATGACTGCTTCTCAGACAAATTTTCTTTCGTTTTTTCTTCTTTTTTTATATGTTGGACCAGCTATGCAAAGAATTACCCAGGTTGGGGCCTCGGCTAGCACTCTCGAGCCTTACAAAAAGCCATCGAGTTCCACAAGACCAGACGGACGAGAGGAAGTTTACGAGCAGCAAGTCTTGTCCGCAGGTCTGTCTGCTCTCTCAATCTCACCAATGGCTGTTAGGTCTGCTTCGCTTTGCATGATCCTCCTGGCGATGGCATTGGTGAGCAGTGCTCGAGCAGTTTCCCACAAGGGCCACTCGCCTGCACCCTCCCCTCACATGCACCAGCACTCGCCTGCACCCTCCCCTCACACGCACAAGCACTCGCCTGCACCCCCGCCCGTCGTCCCCTCGCCACCATCCACCGACGCGGCTGCACCGACTCCGGCTTCTGCTGCAACTTTCACTCCTTCCTTCTTGGGCACCGCGTCATTCGCCTGCTTGGCTGCACTGCTGCCGATCATGCTCTCTTCTTAATGCTACTAACATTTTGCCTCGGCATGTACGATTTCTCAGATTTGACATTGTGTTGTATTCCGTTCTTATGCTGTAGTGTCGGGGAAGAGATGATGGTGCTTGGTCCTTCCTTTGTGTGCATTACGTATGTTGGATTTGTTATTCGAGCTTCTCACATCCTAATAAATTCAAATCTCTTTATATAGTCTCATTTTCTGTCTACTTTTGACTCATGATTTCGTGACAAATCGGATCATTTGTGAGGGTATTACTTGTTTTTGTTAAATAAGCCGAACCTTTATTGCCATCCGTAATGTCACACCAGTTGAAGAGCGAAAATGATAAAGAAAACCTGGGATCTTAAGCTCACGAATGAAATAAACATTTTCAGATCAATGCACAAGAGCTTGTACCGCACGAAATTTCAAAGAGCTATGACTGTTTAATTCAATGAGAACATGAAAAAACAAGGGAAGCGAATGATGTTATGCTTAAGCAGGGAGATCCTAATGAATGATGTGTTATGCACACTGAAGCAATTGTTCAATTGAAAGAGTCTTGCAGTACAGAAGAAAAAGGGAACAGTCGAGGTTTGCTGCGGCTTTTCTTCCTTCATGAAATTAATTCTAGCCAACGCAAATTAAGTTAACGACTATGAAATTGTGAACTACTCTTGAAATATGCAGATCATTGCCTCTGTGGGCATTTGACATGGTATGGTTTCTGGTATAATCCAATTCGAGACCATCTAAAGGGTTATGGAGATGAATGGAGAAAAAGCACTAAAGACAGAATTTTAGCTGATGTTAACAATAAGCTCTGAAAATTTGGACTTCAAGAACGAATGTCGGAATCGTGCAAACTTTGCCGACCATTCAGTACTAGTTCCTCTTCGAAAACTTCATTGTTTCTCTTCAATAGAACCAGAAGATGACTTGATTATACTTCTCCTTTTCTTCTTTGGATTTGACTTCGATACGAGGCTGGGTATTCTTTCTCCTCAGATTCAAAGGGGAAGTTAACAACAGCCTTTTGAGCAGACACTAGGAAGCTGCAATCTCAATTAGCCATCATCACCGATGGGGTTTATTCGGGGGAGGAACTTCGTTTTGACCACTTCAAGTTCCACCAACCAACCCCCATCTCTCTTCACCACCAAAGAGATGGTCATGTTACGAGAGAGAGAGAGAGAGAGAGAGAGAGAGAGAGAGAGAGAGAGAGAGAGATGTCACACAGATAGAAAGGAGGCATTTGAGAGAAGCTGGTGGAGGCTGATACTAGAGACGTAGACAGTTGTCTGAGTCCTCTCATTGTACTTCTATATAAACAGGAACGAAAAAAATCAACTGATTGAAACATACTTGGTGGAGGGCTTATGTGTTACTTAAAATCAGGGCTGAGATTTGTTCACCTAATGCACACCGTGCCAAATGATATTTAACCTTCAAGTCCCATCTGACTTGAGTTGCAGATGCCCAGAAGACAGTGCTTCAACATTTTCATTTCCCATCTTTGTTCACCTCTTCTATAGTATGATATAAGCAACACACGCACAACATTTAGAGGAGTGTCGCTAGGCAAAGGCTGAAGAATGACTTCTTTCTATTGACTTAAAAAGAGTTCAGCAATATCCCTCACGAAGGCACTTTCACACTTGAATGGTGCCGAGCCCCAAAAGTCTTACAATTTTTTTCCTGCAATCTGCATTACATCTCCTACCTCTTTCTCGCAGAAGATGTTACACTCAACAAGATGCAGCAAATTAAGCCTCGCTTTGTAAAATTCATGGTTATTCACAAATACCATGAGAAACTAAAGCTTTGAATTTTAGTTGACATTTTCTCGACGTACGGACCCCCGAGTGCTAAAACTTAACACGGGGACACTTAAGTGCCAAAATCGGAGAAAATGATCAATTAAGTGCCAATGGCAAAAAAATTCAGCCAAAGTACCACGTGTCTATTTTCTAGTGATTTTATTTGTTGACAGAGATTTTTTTCAAAATAAAAAATCCATGTGGCAATTTAAAAAAAAATTTCAAGTCAAACTAGAAAAAAATTTAAAAACCGATTTTATTTATAAAAAAAAAAAAAAAAAGGGGGAGGGGAGAGTTCGGCAGCCCTTCTCGTCGCCCCATCATCACCGAGAAGGGCCGATGACGGTGGGGTGAGAGTCGGTCGAGGTCGCCAAGCCCTGGCCAATGCCCAGTGACCCTAGTTAACTTGCGACAAGGGCCTGTGGGCCCTCGCCCAAATATGGGGTGCGACCCCCCCCTAATCTCGATGAGGGTCGCCAGGCCAAGGGCCGCCCAGCTAGGGTCCTAGCCGGGTGGCTAGCGGCCCTTAGCCCGGCTGGACGAGGACCGACGACCCTCGTTGGATTTGGGGGAGGGTCGCAACCCTCGCCCTAGATCCGAGCGAGGGCTCCGCAGGCCCTTGCCGCAGGTCGGCCGAGGTCATTGGCCATTGGCCAAGGGCCGCGACCTCGGTCGACCTCACCCACAGTCGCCGCCGCCCTTCCCAGCGATGGTGGGGCGGCGATGACGACGGTAAGGGCTGCATAGCCCTCGCCGAATCCTCCCTTTCTTCTTCCTTTTCTTTTTTAAGAAATCGATTTTATAATAATATATTTTTTAATTATTTAATATTATTTAATTAATACATTTTTAAATGCCACATCAGCTCAAAACGACGTCGTTTTGCGCTGATTTTTCACCGACTCAATTTCTAGTGAGCCATGTAAGCAATTTATATTATTAAAATAAGTCACGTCAGATTTTTGGCAGATGCTTTGTCGTTAGTTAACACTTAAGTGATCCATTTTTTTAAAAAAATGGCACTTAAGCCTGTATTCTATAACTTTTTGCACTTAATGTCCTCTCGTGTCAAGTTTTAACACTTCGACTATACTTATACCACATTTTCTCAATCTGTGAGAATGCTATTCTCCTTTTTACATTTGCATCTCCATTTTCCCCGCTTCTCTTCTGTAAGACTTTCAACACCTACCATGGCCATGGCGTAGAAAACTCTGTAAGGAGCCAAGGACAGACCGGAGAGAAAAAAATAAACACAAGCCAACTGGTAGATGTAATAGATTTTCAATTCCCTGCCAAGGATGCTTGACAAGGGAAAAAGAGAAGAAAGTCGAGTCGGGCTTCGGATTGCAAGTACCATGAAGGACGACGCAGATGCAAAGAACTGAGTCAAGCAACCATGGGAAGCTCTGGCCTGTCCCAACCCTCTGTATGAAAAGGTCAAAGCATGAACCAAGATACAGGAACATTATAGTGTTTCTAGACTCTTTAAAGGCATTGGGTATATACCAGCCAGCAGACTGCAAGAGATGGGACAAACATGAGTGCCGCCAGAAGATGTAACATCAGCAAGCCATGCCAGTGATGGAAGAAGTCTAATTGCGTGTCTGCAAAACTTCTGGCTGATTCCGGACTACTAGAGTAGTTGTCTCCTCCCGAAAAGGAATCCCTCAATTTATGATCAGAATCAACAGAAAAATGGGGAGGCCTTTCACTGACATCCTTTTTATGTTCTGAAAAATCCATCCTTTGTGTACTACTACAATGACAAGTCAACTTTTATTAGGCCATGAAATCATTATGTATGACTCTTCCTTCCTCATCCTCATCCTCCTGTCACTGCTACTAATCCTCCTATTATTGCTTTAATTGCTGCTATAACAATTAATATTGCTATTAGAAAACTCTTATACAATGAACATGCACGTCATTAATCAATTTCCCTATGGCTTGATGGCCTTCTGAACACTCTAAAACCCAGGTCTGGGGTTCTAAAGTCGGTAGGGAGAGAAAAAAACATGCATGTCATTAGTAAAAGAGAGCCATCTGAGGACTGTAAGGCTATTAAATCAAATGTTGGCCCTATAGACTAACATGACAAATAGCACTGAATTCAGAACATGAACGGTTTTAAACAGGACAGCAAGCTGATTAAGTTGGCTTAAGTAGAGTAGAGATATTGATTAGCTAATACGGCTCTGGAATAATGACGACACATGTATTTAAGCTTTCCCTTTGGAGCACTCACTTTAGTGTTGAGACCTCATCATAATTGCTTTCTCAGAATCTTATCTTGAAGTTCAAACCTTCAATTCAGGCAGCTACCAAAAGTTGGCATAACAAACTTTGAAGGCCTGATGTTTTTTAATCATATTTAGTAAGAGGCAGAGACAGAAGGAGAGATGGAGATAAAATGGAATCTATGTGAAATGTATATTTTCCTTAAAAGTTCTAGCATTGAATCAACTGCTTCCAACCAAAGCAATGCTTACCAGCTATACAAAATAGACAGCCTAAACACCAATAAAAGAACACGTAGCACATAAAGTTTCGAAGCTAGACAAGATAGTGATCCAGCTTCATAATTCATTTAAAGAATTGGTGCTAACATAAAAGTAAGAACCTCATCTGCCATCTCAAGACTATTTATACCATTCTAATATCTGCAGCAATAGTTACGGTAACAATCAATTGATGATGCCTTAACTTAAAAGAACTATTTAAACCCTCCTCTCAGTGCAACCATTATTCCCAAATGATAATGTCTAATAGCCTAACTAATTGTTAGACGGATCCTGTAACTCCTGCTGCTGGTACTCATCCTCCTATGATCCTGTTGCTGCTTGCTGCTGCTCCTCCTTCTCCTCCTCCCCCACTTATTATGCTCTAGCTTCTATTTTTACTCATATGACAGCAGTGTCATCAATGTCGACATGCATGTCACTAGGTTAAGAGAGCATCGAAAGGTCAACTATAAGGAGCAAAGACGACACAGTGGCCCGATAGTTTAATATGAGCAATATTGTCCGACCGCGATTGAATTAGAACAAGAAATTCTTTAGCAAGTGCATTAAGTCAGAATCAAGTCAAGCAGAGGGAGAGCAGCCAAAAAATGCTTTTGAACAAAATCACAGTACCTGCTATGTGTTTAAGCAGAGTTCTATTTAAGTGCAGACATTGCACCAGGATAACAAGGCAATAAAAACATTTCAAATTTCAAAGTTTGCATTATTAGAAGTAGCACAATATATTTTCAAAGCTACTCAAGGTGCTGATGAGCTTCATGATATGCATAGAGGGTTGGTGTTAAAAGAAAATGCCATCATTCCAGTGCAGTCAACCCTTTCATATGGAAAAGTAGCAAAATTAGATACCTTGTTAATGGCATATACAACATATTCAGCGTGTTCTTCAAGTATTTGACCATCCATTGCAGAATGTTCGCCTTCAAAATCCACAGTGAACCAATCCAACCAATGTGAATATTGACTGGGTAACTGCAAGCCGGCCACATCAATCTCCAGTCCTCCTCCTTCAGGAGTTAGGGAAGCTTCCTGGTAAAAGGTACCCTCATTGATATGCTTAAGAGGGCCTGAAAAGGATAAATGAAATATGCCCTATCAAAAGATATCAAATCTGAATCATCAATTTGAACTGCTGCTAAAAGCCAAATACCATTTTCCATCCAATGCCAGGAAACTCTTTGTAATGGATAACAACCTTAAAATCGCATGCAAAATAAATTGAGTGCTCAGAGCCAATGCATTCACCCAGCAGATATGGACAGGTATTCATATTCTGACAATGGCAAAATAATCAGAGAACACAAGAATTTTCACAATAGCTTCTCAGTTTAACTGTTTCAAGCAAATTAACTTCAATTCAATTGCGTAAAACTTGGTTCCACAATTTGTTTTTCCTGGTCCCCAGACTTAAACAACTCAGAAAGTTATAACCTCAGAAAACTGTAACATCTCAAGATACACCCACTTCAGAAAATTGAATTCGTGCCTCTTGTTAGATACGAAATGTGCAACACTTTCCTTCAAGATCTTCTAAGAAAACAAGACAAACATCGCCAACAATCCTCTACTATGAGAGGGTATCCATTTGGAAAGGCTTGAAACCGAGGGAAAAACTACAATGTACGTAGTAGTTGGAACTCTTGAATCACCTTCCAGACATTCCCGTCAAAATGTGGAAGTATATCCAGACCTTATCCAAAAGAAATGAACGATAAACTCAAGATATCACCAAAGAATAATCAGAAGCAAACTGACAAACATGCCCAACATATCGACTCAGGGAGGGAGTCATGCACGCAAGGGATCCTGCACAAAAAAGATTTTGCAACTTAGGACTGTATATAGTGACAACTCACAGAATGCATGAGACTATCGTATTATGTGTACTTGCTATGGGAGGGAGGATGGTAGTTGGATCATTTGCTAATCATAAACTGGCAAACTCTAAATCAATGCTATATCATTTGTCACGGGAAGGAACAACTGAATCACATATAAGCCAGAATTCTCTTTTCTTTCCTCTGTCAAGAATTCTATCTTGCCAATCAACTAGCCAACGAATTTCTTAGCCCAGCAACTTATAGCTTCCCCCAGCTATATTCACTAAAAGCATACACTCTGCCCGAAATACATTCACTATTGCTATCCTAAACATTTATCAAAAGATAACAGGCGGGTAGTTGTGGCATTTGGGGAGGGGAGCAAGATACTAGAAAACTCAAGCTGAACAATACACAGAAATGGCTTGCCTATTTGTAGCTACACCATTGCCTGGAATGAAAAGAACCAGCACACCATCGAGCTTCCTGAGGTGATCTGCGAAATCAATCTTCTTCCACCCTTCATGATACAAATGTGGTCAAAGATAAAGCTCTCTCTTTCAACTCGGTGATTGACAACCCGAGAAATAGAAGACTGCAGCGCAGCTGGGGAATAGACCCTAAAATTTTTGATTAGTAAAGGGCAATAATCTGCCATGTTCTCTGCTTTAGAGTAGTTACTTGCTGTTTGTGTACTCGGCCCCTCCCCCACTCCTGTGACTTGTTGTCCTGATGAGTGTGGTCTGGTGCTGAGCCTAAACCCCTGTATATTTGTGTTTGGAAATCTCATATATATAATACTTACCTTTACCAAAAAAAAAAAAAAAATACAGCCCGTCTTCCCCAACGAGACATTTCACGGCGATGTTATCGGGATATACATCAGGTACATATATGACATATCACATCCATTAGAAACGGGTTTCACCAAACCATAAAAATCGCAAAATGCAACCAGTATGGCCAAAATGACCAGAGCCACCGCCCTGCACCCATCTCTCAGATCTCTCATTGTTCCAGGTCCACCATAAGACTGACCCTTCACAAAATAACAATCACCAATGGAGTTACATCGCTAACTAACAGGCAAATTTCAAAGACGCAATCCATCCAAAATGTAAAGCAGATCACTGCTGATTTCTGCAGAGTCAGGGAAACATCAGGCGAAAGACACCACTCAGAGTAGCATAATACTCCACCATCGCCAGTTGAGTTAGAGTACGATCATGATCAAAAGAGTGAGCAAACCATCATAACAAGCTAACAAGAACGAAGCCACTGAAGCTATTCATTGACTGCTGACGGTGAGAGCGCGAGAGACACGCAGAGGCAAAACAGAGTCAGCGCGCGATAGAATGGAAGAGAGAGAGAGAGAGAGAGAGAGAGAGAGCGGCACCTTGGGCGGTGGACGACAGCAGGCCGGCGAGACCGCGGTGGCGGGCCGGTGCCTGGCAGGCCGCGGGAGAGGGAGGAGTGGACCGACTGTGAGAGCGCGCGAGAGAGAGAGGGAACGAGATATGACTTCGCTTCAAAACATTTGAAAAAAAAAAAAAAAAAACAATCGTATTAAATGTACCTACAAACTGCTCTTTTTTATGCCAAAAATCCAAAATTGATAAATTGAATTAATATTACAAAAAATCATAAAATTGGTGCAATTGTAACAAAATGAAAAGTAAAATCACAATTAACTATCAAATATTATCATCAGTAATTTGACAATAAAATTTAAAGAAAAATCAATATATGATAAATGTATCACTTATATATCAGTTTAGAAAAAATTAGTTAAAATTATATCAGTTTGAAGTTTTTCATAGTGAAAAATTCATTTGAAGTAAAATTATCATAAATATATCAGTTTAGGAATTTTTGCGGTATTAAGCTAAGTTTTTTAGTCAAATTCATTCACATTAAAAAGGAAAATTAAAGAAACAGCGGCTTAAGCCAAGCTCGAAAGGAAATTACTTGTCCACGCTCGTTCGGTTTTAACCCCGGACCAAACTGGCTCGGGTGGCTGCGGGATCCAGGTCATGGGAAGTCTTCCCCAGGACCTTGCGCTAACCCTGCATCGGAAGCCATGATGGAGACTGTTAGACGGCGGTCGAGAATGGTGTTGAGTTGAGATGGTCCTGTCCTCGGTTTTTGTCCATCGTTGTCCGTCCGAGAAAGAAATGGCTACTCAAACTTACGCAGGCGGATGGATGGAACTCGGAGTACCTAGTGTCGATCAGCGGTTGCCGTGATGGTTGTTTGCACTTCTTGTCGTTGGTTGGCTTTGCAAACTGAAAATGACATTAAAGCTCGAGATTGTTTGGTCAAGCTGCTCTCGTTATCACGCCTTGCTTGGATGAATAATAGAATATCATGATGATGATATGGATGCCCAGACAACTTTCCTGGAATCACAAGTTGTTACTAGAGAGGTTGTTGCAGTCTCCCTCGAGAGATTAATCCACCATGGTAAGGTGAAATTTCACGTGTTTGTTCATGCTTTTGTTGGGAAATTGATTGTCTAGCACATGGATAGAATAACAAATGAAAAATTCGTACCGAGATATTATTTCTTTTTTTTGTTTTGTTATTTTTGTTTTCCCATAGCATATTTTTACTCTTGGTCTCCATATATGAAGTTTTTATGAAATCTCAATGTGCATTATAAATTTACTTACTAATATGCTCAACATTCGATGACAAGAATAGTCGCTAAATGCACGTAAATCACTCAATTCTACTTTAAAAATAGGGATAGATCAATTATTGATATAGTAATCCAATTTGTCGCAATGCGATAGATCCCATCAATACCCACAGTGAATTGAACATGCTGTTAAAAAAAACCAAGAGAGTAAAAAACTTGCGTATTATTCTTATTGACATAATTGATTTTATCTATCACACCTATAATGCATAAAAACCAAGAATACGATTCTTCCTTCACCAAAGCAGCCAAAACGGCAAAACAAAGAACTAAACGGCAGAGATACACACTGGGGCAAACGAAGAGCACCCAAAAGAAAGTGAAAACGACACATGCAAATGTCAATCTCTTGAACTCTGTCGGTCCAATTTCATGAACTTTGCTTCCCTCAAATGCTTCCAATATTGAGGCATGCCTCACCAACAAGACATTTGTGGCTTTCACATACCATGCAATTTGCCCAATAAAAAGGGCCATACCCAATGAAATTCTTCAAGATTTTCCCTTGTATCTCTCCTTCAACCAACTCATATGTTCTGGTTCTGTCTTGAGAGTGACAAAGCCGAAATCCCCGTGATGGGTATATGTACAAATCATGAGATCTCTTACCTTATAAAACTACATACACATGAAAGTGGGTGTTGCTCCTAGTTGCAACATAGAGCAAAGCAAGCATACTAGGAAAGCAACATCAAGCCAAAGTCTCATTAAAATAATTCAGATGATTTTCCAGTGTTTATGCTCGTCTGCCGATCAAGATACATAGTCACATCATGCCTGAATGAATTTTAAGAATCCAATTATCCAACAGAAGAGGCAAAACAAGACAACAAAGGATTTGCTTCCTACTCGATGCCAATTCCCTAACTTCTAGTGTTTCATGCAAATTTATATAATATGTGAGGATATATCCATTAGGGAATAGAGCCATCGAATTCTTGGAGACCATAAGGATGAGACTTAAACCTCAGATTTGCATTAATAATTTCTGTCATATAAAATTATTGATCTATCATGTTGGGACATGTAAATAAGCACAATGTATCCGATTGAGCTTGGCAGCCATTAGAGGTTCATGCACACCACCCACAAAAGGAGCTTCACTTGTATCTTCACCGAGGTATGCGTTTTAGCCAACGAAACATTCAAACCGGTCGTCAAGAAGTTGGATTATGCTGAACATATTTGGAGCCTCTATCAAGCTTGAAGCTGTAGTAAGGTAATTAAGCCTGTCAAGAGACTGGGCTTCCTTTCGTCTCGAGCTCTCAGAATCAGCATTATTTCGTCCCTTGGCTAAAATATAAGACTTTACAGAAGATACTTCCCTAGACAAAAGAAGAATAACTAACACAAGCGCATGAGAATCATCAACCTCAACTACTAATTTCTCAACTATACCAAAATTACCATAAACTTTGGGAAATTTGTCACACCAAATCAAGATTAATCAGGTGCTCAAAGAGCCCCACACCAGATCAAGACCCAAAAGGAAGGGTGGTGTAAAACCAGGAATTCTCTCATGAATTGGTTTTTCTGGAGCTAACTACTTAAAAAGGAACATTTCACGTAGAGTGGTAAAAACCATTGTATACACAGGTATAGGTTGTTCAGAGATGGACGGTACAGAAACACATCATTGCCAACTTGAACATTGGAATTGGTTCTTGTGAAAGACCACCTTGTCCAAGAGCGATGCAAGTGCACATTCAAGTGAGAACCAGTGATCATCAACACATAAAGGATGATTGGCATTGTGAGCATATTAGGCCACGTAATCTGATATGAATTTGTGGACAACTGCAGGGTAAATGTCTAGCACCATCAGCTCACAACTCAGATGCAACTGCAGATGTAGCTGAAGGAGATCCATGGATACCTTACCTGTGACCATAGCATGCCAAAAAACCACTAGAAGACAGAAAAAATAAAAACCAAATGAATAAATTGAAGACAAAACTAGGTAGGGCAAGAAAGGTGAAGATGAAAGAGGCCCCACCTTGTCTGATTGCATTGGTTATCACGCATCTGAACTCAAAACTTCTCATTAACTTAATCATTGCATTACCTGCATCAGATAATCAACCAAAAATTTCATGATTCATATACAACAGCTTATGTTACCCCACTTCACCTAGATAGTGAACATAAGACAGTTCAACCATATGTCTAGTTTGAACTTGTAAAGAGTAAAATGCTGAAAGCTCTGTGTGATTTTCTACTCATACATAGCAGTAGCAGAGCCAGAGTCAACCACATGTTGCTGTGTTCCACTCAGAGATGAGCCAAGCTTTGCCAAGTTTGGATCATTCCTGTGCTTGTCCCAGGCTGCTTCAAACTGCATGCCCTTGCATCTTCACATCCACAAAGACATAGAAAGGTAAGTATTGAGTCTCTGTCAAGGTCATCTGGATGAGTGGAAAAATAAACAATCCTTACTGTTGAAGCAAGAGCAGTATCTGTAGAATGTGTGTCCTTATCTCTTCTCGCTTTCTTCTCAATGCCGCCTCCTTGTATAATACAAGAAGTTCATCCACTAATCTAGAAACATTAAAGGAATAATTTATGAGAAAACACCAAGAGAATCCATGGGTAAATACTCGATCCTGTAGAAATCTCCACAGTGCAAAGCTCAGACAAAGGGCAAAAGATAGTTCTCCCACACTGAAGTGCATAGAAAATTTCCAGGGGGACAGAGGGATAAAAGTCTGCTCAGGAGGAAACTGATAAAAAAGGTCAACTCCCTAATAATCCCAAAGAAGAAATTATGAAAAAGGACGGGGCAATATGATGCATAAAACAATTTCTCAGAAAAGAAGAATCCACAATAACACCTCTAAGGTTTATGCATGAAGCAGGAAGTTGCTTTTCATCCTTAAGTTGGTTAGCATGATTCCAGAATTGGCATCAAAATACATTCACATACAAATCAATTAGGCTCATCCTTCATTTTTCATTGGAAACTTCAAATATATTTTATGCAAAAGTGCTGCTCATAGAAATTAAAGCATCTCCACTGCTTATATGAGGTTAATCAAGCAAGTTACCTTTCAACAAATGGTGTGTTCCTTATCCATGTTAGCCTTATAATTGTATGAGCCCTCTGAAGAACCTGTGCAGGAAGAGAATGAAAATTCTATAGTAATTGAAAGATGTGTTGACAGCAGAATGATGCATCAACAATTAAGAAAACAAGGAAAAATATTGCTCTGCGCAACATAAGCACTTTTTCCAGAGGTGATTATTTTCAATCTCTACTATCCTAGTTACCAAGTCAGAGCATATTAACAGTTTAGCAAGCCAGGTGACTGGAGAGCATTTGCAAAATACCGTGCTGAGAAGGATGGCTATGCGGTATCATTATGACCAATTAAACAATCATCATTCGCAGAATCATTTCTGGTCAGTAACTCATTGACTTTGTCAAATAAAGGATCAGTAAAACCTAGTAGAACGATTAAATTTTAAAGGGGCACTTATACAAAGAAAGTGAAACATTTGATGTTTAACACAATTTCTGTGGCAACAAACTCCAAAGGATATGGATTTGAAGGTTTGAAAATCCAACATTGTCCTCTTGGTGGCAGATAGATAAACAACATGAAGCACGATATGGTCCTCAAAATGGTTATAAAATTTAAGAAAATATTATACCAGATTTTCCAAGAGATGATCCACCATAGTCAAACAAGTTAAAGGAGAGCAGACACCCACATACCACGCCAGTGAACAGAAATCCCTGGAACAATAATCACTGATTTCCAGTTTTTTGGCCAAAATAGACCCCCAAAGAAAACTAAGATAAAAATATAAGCATCTACGTTTCTTACCAGTAGAACAGTCTCATCATCATCAGCATGCATCCACTGAAAGAGTAGAGGAAAAAGGCGTCTAAAATGAGCTAATAACACAAGACCGACAACATTGAGGAGTGGCTCAATTAACTCAAGCCAGGCTATGCGACGCTCCTTATTCCTTGGTTGGCGCTCCAAATGACTTAACATCTCATTCAGTAATCTCTCAAACCTACCAAAAAATTGAATTGATGAACTACTAATGAACATACAACTCTCGAATAACTGAAAAGGAATTACATGCAACAATCTGAATACTTGATAAGATTTTGAACATTTTATTGATTCAAAGTAGTATGCATTTTGCCCAAGTGATCCAATTTCCAAAATCTTGAAAAAGTACTTGTCCTTAAGCTAAATATGACAGGAGTCTAGGAGACAGCTTCCAACATGGATTGCTTGCCTATGATCATTAAAAAGCCTCTTTTAAATTTTTAGTTTTCACGAGAAGAGGACTTTTATCCCCACTGAACACAAATCTACACAAAAATGCATGGCCCAAATTCTCAGTACATTATATTAACTTCCAATGATGAAAATTCCAAATAACATTTTGGCATCTTCTTTAACCATGTAACATAAACAAGAAAAAGTTTACCAAGGGCTTCGAGGGTTGTCTCGTTGAGTACTGGTCATGAGAAGAACCGACATCTCAACTGCATGGTGCCAGATATCATCATCAGAAGGAACGTTTTGGCAGCACACATCAAGAATCGGATCTTCATAGCAGCCAAGCTCAGCAGCATTCACATTTTTCGCAAGATGTATGAAGCTAATCATGCCCTGACCCTGAAGGTAAGCAACAGAAAAGACTTTCAAAAGGTCTGCATCCATGACTAGAGCAGCTTTGATTAGTTTCAATTTTGCAATTCAATAAGGCAGAAATGAATCTCAACAAATAACTTCAAACATCAATCAAGTCTGTCAATTAGGAAACAAGATTTATGCCACCATAAATCATCGAAAGTAACAATAATATGCACAGAAGAAGTACATACTTTGACAATAGGTGACCAATGATCGAGTGCAGTTAGAGCACAAGGAACCACCAAATTACACAGCTTTCCCAGATAAGGATGATCAACCTACAAGAACGCAAAGCCAAGAACGAGTAACGATTGTAAACTCGTGAAAATGCTCGACATTATCAAAGCCACCAACAAATATTACAAAAAATCACCTCAAACCTGAGTGACAAACCATCTAAGCTGATGAGCAGCCACGATGGCATAACCAACAGGGACCTTCGCCGATGCAGCAAAGGCTTCATCGGACTCGTCAGACTTATCGATTGAGCTCTCCTTAATCCTTTCCTTCAACAACGGCAACACCTCAGGCAGCAACTCGATCACCAACCTCTTCTCCACGGACACCCCAAAGCCATAATCAATCCCCATCTCACCAGCTCTCCTCGCATCTTCCTCTCCGACATAATCAGCATAAGCTATCGCGAGGTCGCTAAAAGCCGAACCCGCAAGCGCCGAGAGGTCTCGCGTTATCCACGAGAGCAAATCATGCTTCGAGCACTGAGCGGCGACCAAAAGCGCGCAAGCCAGAGCGAGGTCCCTGACCGAAGCGCGGAGCTCGCGCTCGTCGATGCTAGGGCTTTGAACTGCAGTCTTGCGCTGGAGGAGAGACTCGAGCATGGACTTGACGGAGACGGTCAAGTCCTCCGGAGACGCGTCGCGAGCCTTCGACAGAGACGACAGGATCGAATCCGATAACCTAAAAACCAACAAAAGAACTCGCGATGAATCGCGCGAAGAGAACACAGCAGTTAAACCACTAACGAACGAAGAGCTCGATGTCGGAGCTTTACTGAAGGAGACGGCCGTCGAGAGCCGACGGCGAACTCGAGGGGCGAGGCGCGGTAGGATTCATGTCCGGCGGTCGCGGGCAGCCGATCGGCTGGACTTCAATTTGGCGTTTCCGCAGAGGAATTCGATGGAGCAACGGGAGCTCGAATCGATCGAGCGGGAGAGCGAGCGAGCGAGCGACTGTGAGCTTTTGAGTTTGGAACCGAAGCGAGAAGGCGATGCGCAATTGGGCCGTGAAGGAGACTTTCATATTGGGCCAACTTCGACTGCCCATGGCCCCCTCGCCTCCCTCCTCCCTCCCGCTCCGCCGGCTTTGACCGCTACCGCCGCGACCACAACGCCTTCCATGGGCATGAACCTCGGCAACATGGCCACTATGCTCAGGTGATTTGACAGTGATGACATCGGCGACACCATCACTTTCATGTTCAAGGGCCCCCGTGAGAAGAAGAGCAAGTGATAACTACTTGTGATTTCGATGTGTTCATTAGTGATTTAAAAATAAAGTTCCAAACATGGAAGTGAAACGCCATAAGCTCTACTGTTCCAGTGCTTGCGACTTTGAAATTACCCAACCTCAATATGTTCTACTATGGTGTGAATCATGTTGCCTAGAAAGATCATTTCCTTGTTATTTAGAAAACAAAGACCAAGACAAGATTGCCGGTTTCAAGATGAAGATGATGGACATCGACAGCAAACATCTCGGCATCCTAGATACGGAAATTCCAATTGGCTGTGAGGGGATGCCATCAGCTGAGTTTGCTTGGGATTTCGTCTCTGTCGAGGAAACTGACGCTGAAGAAATAAAGCCAAAAGTGGAGGCCAAGACCGAAGTCATGGATGGCGAATAGTGACACTTTGAGATCTCGCAGCATTGAACTATGTTCCAACTTCTCCGACAACCTAATTGCAACTTACTTTCTCCTCTTTTAGGATGAAGTGATTTTGAAATGCAGGATCAGATTGTCACCGGCATATATAGTTACATGATATGCATGACCGTAGCCAACTGGCTGTAAAGAAGACGAACTTGTTCAGGCAACGCTCTTCATCTCAACTGGTCATGCCCATCCATCAGTATCTGCGGGGTATTGAAATGTCGTAATGACAAGCCCAGCAGTTATAAGAGAGCTTATAACAAATGGAATATGAAAAAAGTGTTAAGACACCCTCAACCGGCTCACATTTATCTCGTTCTCAATGACAATTTACGCGATTAGAAAGTCCAAAGAGTTCCCCAAAATATAGTCACCTTGGTTCAGAAACCACCCAGCATTATTCTCATTTTAGCTGCCATAAACTTGGGGGCATAAACGGTGATTTCATTAGGATGGAAACTCAGGTATATACTTCGGTATTTTCTCTAGTTTAAATCATGCAAATATCGTATGGTTCAACACTGTAAGATCAGGATGATCGATCACATGATGGCTTTAAAATGACAAGTGCAACGACAAATAGGTGATCAAGCATCTTCTATACCTACCATGATAAATAAAATAATTGGACTTGTCTTCAGAGGTCTGACCCTTCATTTTGGGGGAGCAGATCAGTACTAAGGCGCATGAACAAAAGTTTCTTGTTCCTTTGCATGGATGTTCTCACGAAGAACCGAGCAATGCACAGAGGGAACCACAAACAAAACAATCACCAGATACGAATACCAAATATGAGCAACCGGGTGGAAGAGTAAAGCAAATCTCCATAGGCACATAGTTCACAGAAGTACTGATTGCAGATTTCAAGCAAATGCGGGTAATTGGCAGAAGTTTTTGATTGTTGCTACAGAATAATCTAAGCTTGCTGTCAAAGAAAACAAAAAAGTAGATCTCCTCTCAAGACAACAAGGGACCAACTAACCCGAACTTGGAAACTGCAAAAGCACAGAAAAAATATGTTAAAAGTAAGAAAGGATATAATTAGTTCGCCAAAAAAAGGATGCAGATACTCTGGCTTCAAAACATCAACACAACTTAGGACCACTAATCATGTGCCCAAAACCAAAAGCAAGACAAACCCACCAGTGGGATGCCAATGACCTAACACAGTTTAGGATATCAACATTAAAAGAAACATATATCATGAAAGAGGGAACTTGACAATTGACTTTGTCGTAGAAAAATTGCAAATTTGATGATATACGTTTGAAGATGAGCTTATGCGGCTACATGAAGTTGTGCATTTCCCTCATAGAATGAACATTCAAAAGGTATAAAGAGATTATTCATTTAACCAAAAACACCCATACAGCAATCAACTGGGAAGCATAACATACAACTATAGTATGCCAACTGTTTGATGGACTCATAAAAAAATCAACACTCCTTTTTCTGTGAAGTGGAAAGAAAATGTAGCAACATCAAGTTCAGTCATTGCTATTACAACAACAGTAATTACCAAAGTTCTTAATAAGTGTTCGATGAAGTTGCAAACTACTAAAGATAGAAACTAAGTAAAAAGGAAACAGTTCACAAACATGACTGACAACATTTTCGAAATCAAACTAATAAAAATGCACCCCAGAAAAGATAAATGCTCTCATAAAGCCAAAAACACCATTTAAAGCACACATACCTCATATGTTGCTGGGATACATGAAAACCCTTACCCTAGCTCCCTGTAAAACATAGAAGAATCATCACACAAGCTAAAGATGTCCATAATATAAAATGTTCCCAAAAGGTTCTATTGTCTACTCTACCATGGATTTGGGAGGCAAGTTTGACTTGAACTTGGCACGCACGACACCACTGTTACCGTGAGCCCGGGCAACTTTCCCCCAAATGCACCGATAGTGTGATCCATTCTTCTTCACTTTCGCCTTGTAGATGTAGGCCATGCGCTTACCGGCATACCATGCTACCTCCTCCTTGGTGTTGACTCCCTCGATTTGGATCAAAGACGTATTTGGGTACTGATTAGACTTCGACCTGTTTCAACAAGAGAAATTCCCGCTACCTCAATAAAAAAAGAAAATGCTCAAAGTAAAGCCACAGGGCCAATAACTTGCATTTCACAAACGCTACAGATCGAAAACGAATTATTTCCCCTTTCCCACATCTAAACCAGCCAATAGCTAGAGATTTCACCCAAAACTACAACAAAACACATCCGACGACAATTCAGATCAGCTGCCGTACCCTTCCAACACGAAGATTCACCTCGACAGTCCCACTAGAGTCACTCCCCATTGAAACTAGCTCATTCACATTGCGAAATCAAGCGACCCGTGACCGAAATCCCAAGCCAAACTGAGGCTACACTACAAACCAATCGCGCGGCCAACACTCGTATCCAGACACCACCACATCGAAAGCCTTTCCAACACAACCACGCAACAAGCAGCACGAGAAAGCTAACTGGCTTGAACCCACATCCCTACTCGTGCACCTCTCCCAAGCATATAAAAAAAGAAAAAGAAAAGCAACAGGCAAGACTAAGAATCGATGAGGAACATGGCACACGCACCTCTTGTACCCGAGGATGGTTCCCCTCACGTAGAGCCTGCAATCAAGTGGAGAGAAACAAAGCGATTAGCCTTTATAGCAATGGAAGAAGACGACCAAATACAAGCGCACGACGAGGGGAGATGCGGAATCGCAGACCTGACTCTCTCTCCCTGGCGTCCCTTCACCATGGTGGCTTCTCTGTCTCTCTGGAGGCTCGGCTCTTCCGCCTTCCGCTGCTTGACCGATTGGCGACGCCGAAGCAGATCCTCAAAACCCTAGCTCCACTTCGCGCTTTTATAAGGAGTTACGCCTCGGATTAATTTTGGGCCGTCGTCTAGGGCTCCTTCTTGGGCTTGGCCCATACGTTGAAAAATGAAATGGGCTGAGAATTCGGGTAGACGTAGCAAATCCAGAAGTTAAAAAATTTTAAGGATAAATGTATTGAAAATCCTAGAACGTATCAATAAAATATAATTTAGTTTTAAAATTTTTTAAAAGTGTAATTAAATCTTAAAAATTATTATGAAAGTGCAATCAAATTCTAAAATTTTAAAAAAATGAAATCAAATCCTAAAACTTATCAAATTGGTCAAATCAACTAATAGCATTCTTAGAAAATTTTAGGATTCGATTACACTTTCATAATAAATTTTAAGACTTGATTGTACTTTTTAAAAGTCTTAGGACTTGATTGCACTTTCGTGATAAGTTTTAGGATTTAATTACACTTTTAAAAGTTTTAAAACTTGATTACATTTCCCTGATAAATTTAAGGAGTTATAATGCACTTATCCCAAAAATATGAGAAAAAAGAGAGAAGAGAAGGGGAAAAAAAAAGAGATAACAAGAAAATTGGAAGTTTCAGCTTGGTTGTTTCATGAAAAATCTGCCATCCAAAAAATATTTTATGAATTTCGATTGAGAAAATGAGTTAATGACAAAAAATTGGACAACTATGGATAAATTGATTGTTTCAAAACAAAAACAAAACATGAAAACATTGGAATATTAAAAGCAAAGTTTATATTATGTTTTTAAAGTGTGAATGATTCTCATTCTCTACAATTTTAATTGAACGATACTTGGAAAATAAAATATTTGTTAGGCTATTATTTAGGGATATCAAAATTTTCATTGATAATAATTAATTTTCTCTTATTCGTGCTATATAGTTAGAAATTTCATGGGGGCTTGAGTTGAGCTGGTCTGAGCATTGAAGGATTCGCCATGGCCTAATGCTTATTGGGCTTGGCCCATAATTTGAAAACTGAAATTGGTTTGCAGGTTTGGATACATATAGCAAATCCAAATGTTGAGAAAATTGAATAAAAGAAAATAAAAGAAAAACAAGGGCACAATAAGAGTATTGGGAGTTCGATTTTAGTTGCTTTGCAGAATTCCTACAATTCGAAAAAGATTTTTTAATTTCTATTATTTATATTGTTTGGGAAATTGTCACGACCTGAATTCTTTAAACAATTTAAACCTCAAGCTAATAAATAATTTATAATGATATAATCAAGACTCCATGTAGAGGAGATACTCCCCTACTTTTGCTAAATACTCTAATCAAATCCTCAAAGATATCTTCACATGTGCAAAGCGAAATATTCTTGAACTTAACAAATCTGTAAAATATTTTTGAGCAAGCCTAAACTTGATAAATAAAATACATAAGTCTAAGATAGGAAACATTTTTACCACTCGACTTGACAGCACAAAAGCACAGTAACAATTAGATGAGTTATATACCACATAACATTGCGAAGAATCACTATAATTATGAAATGGCAATCACTCATTTGACAAAAAGTACAATATATATTAATCTCTTTTTCTTTTTTACATACTAACAATAAAATAATCTGATCACTTGAGGACAAGAACATGTATTCTACATCATTCAAGCATTTGTAATGCAATTGCAATCTATTATGTTGACCATTTATAGCATAGATTTACCAATATGTCAAGAATGCAAATATTCCGTTACATATGCACAGCAACTGTTTTAAATAGTGCTTAATCATGTCAAATTTCCTTTTTGCTCCTTTCACTAATAAGGAGAGCAACTTAATCTAATAACAAGTATTCAGGAATAATTTTCAAACATACTGTTTAAATTCATTTAAGTTGTAAGTTGTGCATTAAATAACTATTATGATGTATGCAACAAATTATAGTCATGGTATGATATTAAGCTTAACACTCAAATGCATATAAATAAGCTAATTCATGATGTGCATTTACTAGATAGCAACTCACGGATATAAATAAGTATTTTACTTCCTACTTGCTACTAATTAGGATCCATCCCAACTAACTAGGAGTCATCGCCACCAACTCATGAGGATGAAATCATAAGAACTTCTTTGCCCCCACCTCTTAGCCCATCTATCATGAGTGTCCTTAACATTAGCAAGAATAAATATATCATTGTACATTCATATGATGGTAGCTATATATCATGTCATGTATGAATCATAAAACTTCATGTCATTTTAACCTTACGGAAATTCGTCTTAAATGTTATAGCATCTGTCTTTTCCTAGAGTCTTAAACACATTTTTTAAGAGGGAGTTTGCTCTCTACTGTGGCAAAGTCTTCATCAAATGGAATCAATTACATACAAGTCATTATGACATAATAGTTGTCAATCATCGATGGAACCAAATACCAATTTTTGTTATCTTTAGCAAACCCACTCATAAAACAAGCATTGCTCAATAAATAATATCAACGAGTGTAAACCGTGACAACATAATAAATGCCCAAATATTTTTAAAAATCAAATTAATAACACATTAATCTCTTAGCATTTTTAATGTAAATAGTGATAATCAAATAATTAAGTGCACTTCAACATATAAATCTTCATCCTCTAAACATCATGCCATCAACAATTAATAGAGAACTTTTGTAAATTCATAAATCATTGAGATGAATTTTCCTTAGACCATCAACTATAATATAACCCAAGTAATTAATGTAATTTTCATTTCTAAACCCATGCCTTCATTAAGTTCACCTTAATCATCAAAACTAGATCTAATTTTCTATAAACTAAATAGTATCGACACCGACACACAACTTGTGGCACGACGCGTCAACACGTTATTTCTAAAAAAATAAAAAATTCTGACACAGTAGGGCTTGTTGTATATTAAATGTATATTTTTATATATACATGTTAAATTATCATTTTTATGATTATTTCAATCAAATTAATTTGCTTCAAATTTACAAATAAATAAATAATAAAAAAGAGCTAACGATGAATTTACAATGAATTTACATTGAAAACAATCCACATTCTAGACTTGCATGTCGAGCATGTCTAAAAAAAATAGAAAAAAAAAAGAACTTTGAGGTAAATTATATGTCACGGGAAGTGAGTCATAAAAAAGAGAAGACTAGATTTTTCTTCTTTTTTCCATTATTATTTTCATTATTTTTTATTATTTTACATATTTATATTTTGACTCCTCATTTATTGAAATTTTTTATAATTGATCATTTATGTTACGGACATGAGGTTTTCATAACCAAGGGACCATGCAGGAACAAAGAAGAATGCCCCAACTCCCCTAAAGGTTCTCCAAGATCTTCTGGAAGGTTCCTAGGGACGGGCGAGGTGGTAATTACACCGAGGTCTAGAATTCTCTCGGTATAAATGCTGTTAATTAGTAGGTGGAGAGATTTGATCTCGTTCGCCGAATCAAATAGTGATCAATAGTTGTCAGATGGCTACTAGTATAAGAAGGGGCTTCTCTTCCATCTCTAGAAATTTTCTATCTCTACGATTCAAGTGAACTTGAGTGATCATCGATTCGAGAAAAAAGATCGATCATTTCTTTATTTACGATCCGGATGAGTTTGAGTGATTGATCGATCTAAAAAATAATTGATTCGAAGAAAGCTTGGTTTATGCACTCTAACGATCCCAAACAATCCAAGAAAGCATAAGTTGTTGCATGGTCTTGATCCCAAATGATTGGCTTGTGACACGTATTTGTCGAAATCATGCGTTGAAATTTCAAACTCGTGTGTTGGAATTCCAAATCGAGGGTTAGGAGAATTGACTAAGTGTTCAAATTGATATTCCAATACCTTTATTGTCATTTCCCCCCCTTTAGCAAGCGACGAGGTTGCCCTGAACTAAATAATTGTTCCGATGGAACCTTTTCTTCTACTAAAGGATTTTCTGACACGTATTAACTGAGTATTGGAGAGTGTCTATAAATCATATTTTCAAAATTATAAAACTATCCCAATAAAGTTTCTCATTTTACAAATTTTACCCCAACTTCCAATCTTCAATTTATTAAGCCACATAAATTGTATGTTGAATTTGGAAGATATGTGTAGAATTTGAAAAGAATTGCTAGAAGTAAAAAATATTCATTATTGCATAGTTCCATTTGCTCTTGCGATAAATTTTAGATTTTATTTTAATGTCAAATACCATAAATGTTGAACATATATTATAAATATTATGATAAAAATTTTAAGAATTGTAACTTCTCACCGAGCAAAATTTACTTTTTTCATATGATATTTCTTTGTTTATAAAGTTATAATTATATTTTATAATCGTAGTATAAATTAGTTTTATTGACTTTTACTTCATTGGCAATATATTTATATGCTAATTCTTACTTTAAACGAAGAACTCCAATTCTTCTCAAAGTCAAGTTTGTTACGGTACAATTTAAATCGAAGATTGCACGATCTTATCCATGTAAAAATAAAAAAATAAAAAAATCTTTTCTAGTATAAATCTAAATAACCAATTTGCAAATCTTGTAAGCCTTTCCCTCTCAAAACCACACAGTTCGTTCATCCTCACATCGCGCTCTCCCGTTATACCAAAACCGAATGAACACCTAAAGCCAGAAAAAGAGTTGGAGAACCTCTCTCTTAGCTACAATCCAACTCCATGTCTCCAATTTTTCCTCCTCTACTATAAATATAAAAATTGTGTTTTTCTATCATGCCCTCTCCTTCTTTCTCAGCCTAAATTTTCAAGTTTGCATCCATGACGAGAAGAAGAGCATTCGAATCACTGGAGAATCGATGGGATGTGCCGAAGACGATGATGTTCATTCACAAAAGAGGGCGCCGTTTTCCGGCGCGAGTTATTCTGCTCACGACGGTGTTGCTCAGTTTTTGGTTTCTTATCAAAATGGTGATGATAAGCAGATTGAGCCAGATTGAGGGTGTTAACCACCGAGGCATTGGAAATCGTGAGGTGGGTGTCAACGACGCCGGAGGGTCGTCGGACAATTCCGAAGTAAGCTCCGTTCTTAGATGTGCCCCGTGCGATGCCCTTTGATTGCGATTTGTTTACCGGGGTGCACACGCAAACGAATGCCTGTATTTAAGCTGTTTCTGTTCATGTGCATGATTTTCAGATTTATCTCTCGTCATTAATTTAATCCCTCCCCCTCCTGAGCTAAGTTCAGGTGTATATTCTTAGACCTATCATTCATTACTTTTTTTCCCACGTTGTAACTCTACGATCGTCTACTGCGTTCATGGAATACGCAATCACGTCGCTGTGCTTTATATTCTACACGCGCTCGTTATATATGTCTGAGCCATGTCAAAAGTATCTTATTTTACACAAGGAGTGGTGATTTTCATTTAGGCCATAAGAAATTTTCCTTTTGCTAAGTTTCAGACCTGGATTTTTATCCTAAAAATCAAGGGGAAAGTTTGCATTCCGGCGACTATGGCTGTCTTCAACGATAAGCCTACAAACTACGTTTGGTTAACAAATTTGTCATATTGTGATCAAACCACATGAAGCGTTCTAAAAGCTTTTGATGCATGTTCAGTTTTAGTTTTCTTATAAAATACCGTGAATCTAAATGTGAAATTTTTAGATTCGATTGAGATCAAGATATCATAACAAACATCATTTCAAAATATTTCCCATTCCTTTTGATATAAGGAACTCTTAGGTTTTTTTTTTTTAGAGCCAATTTTAGTATTTGAACTTCTACCCATAATATCTTTCGACAAACGCTTTGCAAGGTCGAAATTTACTTTAGGGCCAACAAGGATCATACTTCGCTTGACATGTTATTAGTCAAGATTCAATTATCTCAGAAACTGCCAACTGATCCCAAGTTCCTTGCCTTTCAGACATCCACAGTGTGGAAGCAGCCGGTTGCGAATGATAGATACTACAAATGTATCAATCGATCAAGGCACGAGATAGGTTCGCCCTTCTTTCCTCTCTAGGCTATGCAATCAACTATAGAAAGGAAAGTGATATTGTACGTGACTCAGAATCTGTTTTGTTCTTCCCCTTTAGGTCCAGGGAACTCGACGAATGGGTATATCTTAGTCCACGCGAATGGGGGATTGAATCAAATGAAAATAGGAGTAAGTTTCCTTAACAATAAAAAGGGCTTCATATTTTGCATTTGGACTTAAATCTGACAGCCATAAAATCTCGGTTGTGTATCTGTCGTCATCGCAGATAAGCGACATGGTTGCGGTCACTAAGATTATGAATGCCACCCTTGTTCTGCCTCACCTAGATGTCAGTTCCTACTGGACAGACACAAGGTATGCATTGATCATTTCATTCCAATGCCACAAAGACTATAGAACGAGATTGCCTTTTTATCTTTCTTTTCTTTTGTATCTGTAAATTCGTGTGTCAATTATTCAATTCCAATGTCATCCATGATGATTCAGTGGGTTCAAAGATTTGTTCAACTGGAGGCATTTCATGGATGTCCTGAAAGATGATATCAATATCGTTGAATCTCTCCCACCAAAACTTGCATCAGTGACCCCCCTCAAGAAACCCCCAATTTCCTGGTCAAAGGTACGACTTCAGCCCTACTGTTTACATTGACTAGACTAGAGATCATGGTTTCACTCATCTACCCATTTACATCTAAAAAGTGATTAACACCATGTATGCAGCCTAGTTACTATAGAAAGATAGCTGAGATATTAAAGCGCCACAAAGTAATCAGATTCACTCATACCGACTCTCGTCTTGTCAACAATGGCCTGGCCGGATCGGTCCAAAGACTACGGTGCCGGGCAATGTACGAGGCGCTTAAATATGAGGATGGAATTGAAGAGCTTGCTAAGAAGTTGATTGGCAGACTTAGAGAAAATGATGAACCATACCTTGCTCTTCATTTAAGGTACTAATAGACATGGTTTTCTCTGAAAAATCATCACTTCATCTTGTCCTTTTCTAATGACTTTCCACTACTAAATCAATTGACTATGAGTATAATCACAACACTACAGATATGAAAAAGACATGCTTGCGTTTACAGGATGCAACCACAGTCTTAGTGCAGCCGAGAGCAATGAGCTCGAGCTCATGAGAAATAACACTCCTCATTGGAGGGAAAAGATAATCAATGGAACAGAGAAGCGGCTCCGGGGTGAGTGCCCGATGACCCCAAGGGAGAGCGCGGTTTTCCTCAAGGCACTTGGCTTCCCTTCGACTACCAAGATATATATTGTTGCTGGGAATACATACGGTCAAAATGGGATCAGTCCGCTTCGGTCCGAATATCCGAATATCTACACACATTCCAATTTGTTCACAGAAGAAGAATTGCAACCATTCAAGAACCGACAAAATAAGCTTGCGGCACTGGACTACATTGTGGCAGTGGAGAGTGATGTTTTTGTTCACACTCATGAAGGCAACATGGCTAAAGCAGTCGAAGGTCATAGGAGATTCGAAGGTTTCAGGAAGACCATTAGCCCTGACAAGTAAGTGCAAAGACTGCTGACGTCTCATACTTTACATTGCACGTCATTTGTTCAACCTTAACATAATGCACTCCTTATTTGACAACCGATGATGATGTTAAATCAAGTTTTATATCATTTAGAGGCAGACTAAATTATAAACATTACCTGGAAATGAGATAATTATATGGTTTATACTTCTTTCTTTTAAGAAAAATAAAATTTGTATATGTCATTTTCCTTCATATTTAAGTATAAAGGAATTGCAGGGCTTGATTTGTAGTCAATTTTTTAAATTTAGTTTGAAGGAATTTTAGGGCTTGATTTGCAGTTTCGATTATTTTGGCAGAAAAAAATTTGTGAAGTTAATTGATGATTTGGATGGAGGCTTGATATATTGGGAAGATTTTGCATGGCAAGTGAAGAAGTCACATGAGGATCGTGTGGGATTACCATCCCGTCGACACCCAGGACAATCTTTCAAATCGGAAGAGAATTTTTATGCAAACCCTTTCCCTGGTTGCATCTGCAACAAGTCTAAATTCCATGTCAAAGCACAAAATGCAATCTTGACACAAAGTAGAAGTAGCTTTTGAGTTGAGAAGATTGAAATTTCCAAATTATGGAGCTGTTGTATATTTGTAAAGTCAAAGCTAATTTTTCTCTTCAAGTTGGAGATCATGAAAAGAACTTTGAGGATACGTCATTTCGATTTCATTTTAAGGCTTTTCAAAGTGTACATACAATGAAGGACATATTGAATTTATGTAATTTTGATTGGAAATGATTGAATTTATGTAATTTTTTGGTTTTTTTATTTCAAGGCTTTTCGAATGGTAAGAACATATTGAATTTATGTAATTTTAGTTGAAAATTATTAAATTTATGTAATTTTGATTTGAAATTAGGTGGCTTCTTCACTATGGTGATGGGTACTGTGACCACCAGAAAAGCAAAAAAATATCTGATAAATCTTTGCAATCTATTCAGACATAATAATGCTTGGTGGGCTCTGTTGACTCTTGAGCCTTGACATTTGGGCTCGTTCTATTAAAATGATTATGATTAGGGAAAAAGAAAGAAGTGGCCAGAATATAAGATATGGTGTACAATTTAGTCAAAATTGGCCATTTATCTTGAAGATTCCATGGAGTATGTGTTTCGATAATGGGGAGATAATGGGGTGACTCAATTCTGGGTGTTTTTGTTGTCAACAACGGTGAATAAAAGGACAAAAAGAAGTGAAATTAGGGTTCTAGTTGGATAAATCCCCACAACTTTTTTTTCTGACCAGAATTTGCTAAAAATGTAAATGGGCCAAATGGTTCGACCTAATGCTGGTTTTATCGCATCAAGGGTCGGCCAATTTAGCATTTCGTTACATGTGCAACTGGGATTAATGGGTCGACTGATTTAGTGTTTTATTACCTATGCGACAAATGAGGGGAGGAGCCTTTATATATACAAGCATAAATTCAACTATACCCATAGATCTCTACTCAATCTAACAGTGGAGATTGCATATCTTTATCTAGTCAACTACTCACATTTATTATAAGAGTGTATTTTTACAATATCGCTTGTTTTTGAGAGTATTCTAGAGTACATGAGAAAACTCCATGACTTATGAGCTTTGAGATCCGCCCATTTTTCATAGATTGATCGTGGTATTTGTTTAGAAAGCCTCTAAATCAATTTTTTTTTTGGGCCGTACCAGTCTCCCCCACCTAATCAGACAACACCCTCATCGCATCTCTTTCAAGTCTAGGGACAAGTGATGCACATGATCTTCGTACCAAATAATAATGGTTAAATTCTTCTCTTGAAATCACCAAATAGATACTATTTAGTAGATTTTTCTTAATTGATTTAATGTTTGAATATAAAGTTGGAATACACCAAGAATAGAGATTTCACTATATTCTCTAAATCCCTATTGTATGTAAGACGAATGAAATCGAAAAACTGTAAAAATTGCCTATCATAATAGAAATATCACATAAGCGATTGAAACACCTAGCAACGTACAATAGAGAAAGGTAATTGGCACCAGAGTGCATCATGACAAGGTCCCAAAACACTCAACAGTGCATCACAATCAAAATTCCACATGATCTCCAATTCGTGGCTGAAATTGAATTTGAGATTGAATAAAGAGAAAGCAGAACCACAATAGTCTCTCATTATAGTTGGAAAGAGAGGGAGAGAACAGTACTGGAAATGGGAAGGATCTAGTTGGGGAAGAGAGAATTTTGAAGTTGGAATAGGAAGAAGGTAAGGTCAAGGAATTGGGGCCCCATTTGAAGGTAGCAATTCCAATCCCTCGTGCAGTTGAAATATCATAATCTCTCTCTCTCTCTCAGGTTTCTCCTTTGTCATCTCCCCCATGTCCTTCCCTAAAGTTTTTGTAGTCCAAGGAGGAGACATCTTAGAATTGATATGTGGGGTGTTGAAGACAGTCCGTACCGTCTAGTGCCAAAAAATTCCTCTCGCTTGGACCCATTTTTTTGGTGCTCTTTTTTCCCCCAATTGCATTTATTTCGTTTCAAGCTTTGATGACCTTTCTGTGCAGATATCTAATCCTATAACAATGGAAAATCGCAGGATGATGGGGAAGTGGAACCCATGGTTTCATATGAATAAAAGAAGGGAATTGATGGCAAAATGGCTATGAATGTTTGCACTTATTTAGATTGAGAATCATTTTCTCAAAGCATTATCATGTTGTGTAACTTGATTTTCTCATGTATATGAGATCCCACTCGAGGAGGAATATATTGAAGGATGGAGAGAGAGATATTATAATCTATGCCTTTTATATTTTACGTTCAGTAATGCCAACCACACTCAGATAATGGCAATGCATATGTATTTTCTAATGAAAGCATACCTGATGTTTCTTTATGAGATATCTAATCCAACAAATATTTATGGTAAAGAAAAGTCTCAAGATATTGAGTACTTAGAGAGAAGGTCGGTACCATGTGAGGGAAGGAATCATACATAGAAAGACGCTAAGATACGGTTTTAATTGCTGAGGAAAAGTACTTAGAGAGAATGTTGGAGGCATGTGATGAGAGAGGCACACAAAAATGCATGCCCTTGAAAAACGATATTATTCATAGAGAGGTTGCGGTTTGAAGGAGAGTTTATTCATTTTATTTTATCTTTTGAGCACCCATCATGTGCATGATTCCTCATTTTGAGGTCCCAACTTTGGAAGAAAAAAAAGAGATCCTTTAGTGACACTTCTCATTTGCTTTGGATTCTGATACTACCTCATAAAGCATTTGGGTTTTAAGCTCTTGATTCAAGCTGTATTATTCTGTCTTAAAGGACAGTGTGATTCAATTCTTGTAGATGTAGCAAATTTCTTGGGGAAGCAAAGAATAGAAACAGGTCAAGTTAATTTGGTCTCCCCAGAAAATGCGTGATCCACTTTTAGGGTCTAGCCTCCTCCTCTGCTCCTTCCATGCCCATTGGAGCATATGGTGCTTCTTTTTGCCCTATACAAACTCATATGGACTCAGCTGATAGGTTCAGCTAATCACATTCCAATAACAATGGGTTTGTCACAAAATCTCAATTAAAAGGACATGGACGACTTGGTGTGTTTCGTGCATATTGTAATTGATTTTGTGTACCATGTTAGTCTCAAACTGCAACTTTTATGAGGTTTTGTGACATGCTACTGAAGTTGTCAAGGCACCACTCGAAATTATCTGGAAATTATCACAAGAGAGATTGCAAACAAATTTCAACATATGTAACTCAAAATGGTCGACATTCATTGTTTTCACAGTTTTAAGAAAATAATCACACAGAAATACTAACTGATCTTGCATTAGTATCACAAATTAGAGAAGCATAAAACTGAAGCACGCATCAATTCTTAGACAGCCTTTCAAGAAAAATCATCCGGACATGGCACAACTTGATTACTTGCATCACTTAACAAGATCATTGGAAGAGAAGGGCATTATCAAAGGAGCGAAACAAATCAAATCAATTGTCGGAAGCATCTGTAGATGAGATTGTTCTGAAATGGCGGTTATTTACTGAGCAAAACATAGATAGAGATTATTACCATTGTTGCCATCAGAAGCTACTCCATTTCCCCAGTCTATAGACTCCATTTTTGTTCGCGAATCAGTATAGATTGAAATGAGCAAAACATCTTCACGCGGGTTTCGAGCCAGCAACATGTGTACTAATTCATTCATTCACCAATTATAACACAAAAGATATCAGAACACTTGACCAATGCTAAGATACGGTTTTAATTGCAAATATGGATAAACCAAACCATCAAAGTATGCTTCAGTTTTAGATTGCTGAGGAAAAGTTCTTCGACATAAAAATTCCTTGATGATCCATGACGATTTTAAAAGACTGTTAGGCTAAGTAGTTAGAAGGATAAAAAAAAATGAAGCAATTTGGGTCGGTCAAAACTCTCTTTTTTCTATGGCCAAATCCTCATAATCTAAGAGATATCTTCTGTTCATGATCAATATAATTTTCAGCTACCAAGAGACCAATTTTTGCTTTCCAGCAGATAAAAAAAGCCAAGAAAAAGAAAGAACAGCCATGAACAAACCCAATACCTACTTTCCCATAAGTGGAGCTAATGCATGAAAAATAACATGTCCATACCAGAAAGTAAGCCCCAGATCAGAATTCACGCACAGTATCGCATCTTATATAAGCAATTCAAGTGGGTGGTGTTCGGTAATTGCCACAAGCCAGGATATGGAAGTCAATTGAGAAGGTCTTCATCAACCTCAACTTACATGAATTCCACGTTTTTCACATTGCACGGCTTCGCTCGGGCTCCTCCGGGCCTTTTCTCCGGTGAGCTTTTCCGGCGATGCACGAGTCGCCAGATCCATTCTCGACGAGAAGATCATTAGATTTGAAGCCACTAAAGGAGGTATCCAAAGGGATAGCATGATCCAAAATCCAAATATGTGGGAGGTGTTCGTAAGTGCAGAGATGGGATCAATGCGATCCCTTTGGATGCCTCCTTCAGTTGCAGTAGGAACTCATCTCTCTCTCTCTCTCTCTCTCTCAAACTCTCTCTCTCTCAAACGAACAAAGTTTGGCAAGGTGGGTTCGGAGCGAGGCTCTGAATATAAAAGAGAACAAATGCTGTACCAAAGGCTACAAAGATGATCTTTTTTCCTTTCTTTTTCTTTTTTCCCTAGCAAAAGAAAAGGGCTGAGGAAGATTATTTTTTCCTCCCTTTTTTATTTATTTATTTCAATATATACTAACCCCCTTGCACACACAAAAAAAAAGAAAAAACTTTTGTATTCTTCTTTGAAAGATGAGATGATGATCTCAAGGAGTTTTAGAGAGATTTTTCTTTTATTAATTTTTCCTGTAGACCCCATTCTCTATTTAACCAAACACATGGACAAAAGTTTTCAAAATGAGTGGGTCAGCCAAGCTCTTCTTGGAAAATCCCCAACAAGTTTGATGACAATATTCAGAAAATAGAATATTAAATTAAATTAAATTGCATAAAGATCTCATGTAGCGTGTGTCCTTTTTTCCATTCGAGTTTTGTGGTCCAACCCATGTTCCCTCCCTCTTCTCACCCACCAAACCTTCTTTTATGCTTATTTCACAAGTAACGCATTCTCATACGCATCATTCATCCATTCTTCATTCATTCACTAATCCAACCACCAAGTCATTTCCTTTATGTGATTTTCGATTAGCTACGCGGATTAGACACGCTTTTTCGAGTCAATCGCAACGACAGTTCCCGATGCTCACGCCCGATGCTCGCGGCAATCCGCTTGTCGCGGCGCAATCATTAAATCAGCGGGTATCTTGTTTAATCAATACCTGCTCATATGAAATTACCGGGATATAAACGATGCAGAGATTATCGATTAAGTTGGATCGCATTGGTCATTCATTCACAACTTTTTCGAAACTAGGTTCGATAAACAAATCAGTCAATGATATGATCATATGATTGACACCCTATAACAAAACAAAAAAAATAAAATTCGTTCGGCGGATCCAAAGCGATCCGCTTTGGACTGTGGGGGCTCGAATTCAACCCTACTCGGTCAAAGTTGCAATGACATATAATTTAAGTTGTTAATTAAATCTGGTCAGATCGAGTAAACTATCCGCCTTGGAAACTTAAATAAGCACATCCACAGAGAGAGAGAGAGAGAGAGAGGCGAAAAATCAACACATCCAGGGATTGGGATTGATGAAAGAGATTGATGTATACTATTATTTTACAATGCATCTCGGCGAAATAAAGAAATATTTCCCTTCCTGCTTGATAATTACGGATTAGAAGTTAATGATCTTTGAAGAAGTTTTCCTGGATATGTGTCTGCGAAGGGGGAAGAAAGGTCGAGTTCTCCCAGTTTTCGGGCATTTTCTATATGGGAAATTGTCTATACCTGCAATCAAAATTCAAAAGAAAAAATCGAGAAAATAAAAGTGCTCATATGCGAATCTCTCTCTCTCTCTGCTTTTGTTTTCGGGGGTTTAAATTCAAATATGCTAATTAATTAAGGGGGGTCAATTTTTTTTTCTTATAAGATCAACCCTAATGGGGGGTGGTGCACATGGGTCTAAGTAGGGTCTCATGCACTAACATGGAGTCGCGAATAGGTGTCTGCTTGCATTGGATTAGTGATGACATTATGGCTAAGCATTTAAATTATGCTAGGCCACGCCATGATCACATGGAATTAAACTGAAATTAGTGAGATTGTTCGTTGAATAATAATAATAATTATATAGCCGGGCTATCGATTGTCTAGAAAACTCTATACTTAGTACTTAAATCCGATTGTTGACTGACCCGCTATCATTTTGTGGCATCATTGCATTATTAGTACTAGCAAAGTTCTTGATTGATGACGATTCGGAGGATCAGAAGACAAATATTATAATAATTAGAGTCTAAATAGGGTTGATTTATATGAGATGATGGAAAGGACCCCGCAGGATTAGTTGGTTGACGAGAAGACTCGAGTTTCGTGCATCAAGAGTCTTAAGTTCTTAAGTTCAATATATCTCACGGTTTAATCCTTCCGGCCAGGTCCGAGGGCCGAGCTAGGACCGGTTTAACTCTTGGCTGGGGCCGTACTTAGTTGGATGTTCCTAAATACTTCACTCCAGTAATCAATAGTCATGTAGAGTATTTGTAACTAGGAGAGTGAGGAAGAGAAATGATACACCAAAATTCAAAAGCAAGTTTTAATGTTTCTACATAAGAATAGTCAACCAAAAGCGAAGCCAAATTTATGGAGAACCCAGCAAAAGATGGCATTAAACTCTACTTATTATCATGTGGTACGTGAAGACTTTTTTCTGGATGAATTATGTCCCTTAAATGTTATTATTGAGTGCATCCGTTGCAATCATTCATAGGGGGAAGCAGTTTCATCAACCAAACAGTAGAGGCAAAAAAGAAAAAGAAGAGAAAAGACCCAATTGGATTCAGCAGTTCTCTAGGGTTAGTGCAAGGCCTCTTCAGTCTTCACCAGACTTTTTTTTTTTGGTGACCGAGGAACAGCTGGAGACTCCCTTTCAGGGTCACACCACCCTCCAATGCCCGATGGCACCGTCGGAATCTTCACCAGACTATTAATATTGAATAATTCCAACAATGACCTTTCATAACCTTTCACTGGCATAAATAATTAAAAGTGCATTACACTGAAAACAATAGTGATGCAGTTTCAAGCAGAATGTACCGCATGATGTGGCAGCTGCAAGAGGAAAAGCTCCAGTTGTAGTCTTGCAAGTGAATGTCAGTCTCTTACTAATTTCTGACATATTATTGTGTTTGCCTTTATCGGTTACTTGAATTGAATGGGATGAAATTTTCTGGAGCTACTGCTCTTTTCCAATTTTCATCACAAACTTTTGTGAAATGCTTGGAGGACTAGTCCTTTGTGAATGACCCATCAGAACTAGTTCCTTTTTCTTTTCCTTATAATGTCAAAGGAATATGGAACCAACGCTCAACAGTGGCAGCATCTATTCGCTTTTCTTCCCATTCAAAATTCAATCTCAGCCATTTGATGGCCATCTCGATCTCAGTAGCCCTCAGTGCTAGAGGATTACATTGACTCCTGATGATCATGATGAATGGTGCTAGATCTTGTCCACACTAGTGAAGCAAACATGGGCCCACAATCACAGTCCATAGTCTCTCTCTCTCTCTCTCTCTCTTTCTCTGGTGCTTACATAGACCCCACCACATATAATGTTTTTACCCTTCTGTGCCCATACAGTTGGGTGGGTGGTGGGTAAAATGTGGATGGCTCTGAGGCTGATATTGTTGTGTGTGTGATGTGATATGAAAGTAAAGGTTTGGTTGCTTCTTTGGTTCACGTCCTTCTCAACCCAAGAGTGCGAGAGCTCTTACTACATGTGTCCCTTCTTTACAGGACACGAAAGCTATTCCCACCCAGAACTTGTATCCCATCTGAAAGGACACACAGGACTCTCTTGGTGAACTTGCCACTGGTGTTTGCCCATTTCAATAGCATCTTTCGAGTTTCTCTCTCTCTCTCTCTCACAACCACTTCTGTCCTGTGAAAATGGAAGAGAATCTTGCAGTCACAACATGAGAGAAATGATCACAACAGTCACAACATGAGAAAAATGACAACAACAATTTTCCCATGAAAGAGAGTGTCTTGAGAATTTTCACCCTATCAATGAAAGGGAAAAGACCCTTAAGTGGGTTGAAATGGGTCTGTTGCCACAACAGCTGTAATGAGTGTCAATTGCATTATTTCTGATTACATGGAGCTTTTGCTTGTTGCTAATTCAATTTTTGGGTTTTTCCATGGAAATCATCTACTGGTGGTCCCAAACAAACAGCTAATACCTTTCATTCTCGATTGAATATTTCGGGGGGTGTGATTGGACCACAGCCCTGCTGGCATCATTCTGTATTATTGAAAAAAACATTCAGTGCTCCGTTCATCATTATGAGTGACTTAGCTGACGTAGCCGAACAGTTAATATTCCCGAAAGATCCTAGCTGGAAAACTTTGCGAACGAAAAACAAAACCGACTATGTAAGATGTCTCTTTTTCTCCTCCTTTTGCCTTACTGATTCACATGGAATTGTGGTCGGAACTTAGAGCTCAAATCTTTTCTCTGTGCATGGAACAAGTTTCATCTTCCACTCCAATGCTGAACGAAAGGCAAAAAAATAAGGATAACCAGGTTGGCTCAACAGCAAAAGAACAGACATTTGTATAAGGATTAGATGCTCGATATTGGCTTCATCAAATTGGTGTGCTACTTCACGGGTCTCCGTTCATCTATTCGAGGTGATTATCTGTTATTTACCCCCAAACTGAATTGGCAAAAATTCTTAAAAAAAATAAAAATCCCAGGAAGCTCTCTCTCAAGTCAACTTGGTGATCTTTTAACTGTAAAGTTGCTGCAACAACCGAAGTTGAAATAAAAATTTAGAGGGGTAGAGAGAGAGAGAGAGAGAGAGAGAGAAGGTGGTTGCAACAACAGCTCTTTGATGATGCTGAGTCAAAAGCATTACAGACATGCCAAGCCAGTGTGAGGAGATTTTAATGGATGGCACTTGATGGGTACATGATTTCCTTGTCATGCTTGTCACTATTTGCAGGATACATAAAGATATATCTTTTTTTAATTTTATTTCTAGAAGCAGAGGATTCTCTGTTAGATATGTTTCAACCACATCATGACCCCTAATTAGTTATACGCCTTTTTATACATGTTGCTCATCTTCCAAATTCAAAATTTTTATTTCCCTGAAAATCTTCAAATTTGTCCTCATTCCTTTAAGACTGAAAGATAAGATAAAATGTCCCAGCTGTGTCGTTATTATTATTTGCACTGTTAGCAATTTCAGGTCCATAAGGTACTCACCTGTTGTTTTCTTCTTAGCTAGCACATGGTTTTCAATGTCACATGCATTCAATTTAGGATGGGTCTTCAAGTTTGCTCCGTAAAAGGACAATTTCAGATTAGGCCGGTTAAGGACATCTTTTCGTACCCCACAACTTAATAACTCGTTTGGCTAGGATGTGTATGGCTTCACCCGTGTTGTGAGGTAATAATGACATATTCTATCAAATGCTTTTTGAACACCCGATTGATCATGTTTTGAGCATATTATGCAATCTCCCCGCTGTACTTATATGTTGGGTTACTGTCTGAAGCAGACCAAGTCCTCAAAATATGTTCGTAAGTTGATGCTTGAGTGCGACGATTTGAATGGAGCCTTCGAGCAAGAAACAAACATACTTGCTGATTAAGCAAGATTTGGGAGATTTAGGGCTTGAATGGTAATCATTCTCTTCCAAGAACAATTTCTAGTTGGAAATAGACTTTTCTATTTCTATCCCCAGATGAATTTATGAGTAGAGACATGCGGTTCATAATGATACACAATTTTTGAAAAAAAATCCGTTTGATAGGCCTTAAAATTTTTGGTGACCGGCGGTGGCCGGTGGTGGCCTTGAGCAATGGGGGTGAATAATGAGAAGAGTTTTTATTTCTATTTTCATTCCATAAATTAAAAAGATAGAAATTTCTACTTCTCATTTCTATTCCAAAACCATTCCTAGGCTAAAATTGTGTCCCGAAAATAGAAAAATAAAATTGTATCACCAAACCGATTTTTATTCCAAACTTGTTTTAGGAAATGGTAAATAGAAAAATAGAGAAACAGGATGATTATAATTCGTGGCCTTATGTAGTGGTATTCGTATTCACCCAAATGTGAATATGTTCGTAATCAGAAAATAATTTGGCCGGTCCTTTTTCCACGACGGGAACTGGGGCTCCTGCATACGGCATGTTGCATTGTGATCTCTTTTCCTTACTCTAATCGGCGTACTTACTTTATTAAACCCAAAGGAATTAACGTACGTTTCCGTCCAAGTGAAAAAGATAAACATAAGAAGGGGAACTTTTGGAGGCGACTCAAGCTGGCACATTAATTAAAAGACCCCATTTGCACATTCCAATCCAAAGGCTTTGCAATATAAACGCCTCGCTAAGATGGGCATCTCTTGCTTTTTAACACCATGATTAGGAGGAATAATGGCATTGTGCACCATCCCCGTTCCATGTGCCTATCTTCTTTAATCATAACTCATGGAAGTCCAACATCCTTTGACCTTCTCTTGATAATTACTATCTCGTTATGATACACCTACTTTCATCTTTTTCAACATCAAATGGCCGGTAGAAGAATCATCAGCAGTGTAATAAAGCCAAAAGAAAAGAGAAAGATAAAAAGTTTGAAAGATGAATGATCACACCTTTAAATCTTTGTTGGTTTCTATCTTCCCCCCAAAAGGGGAACCGACCCTTTAGTGAAACAGCTTTGGCAATGGCGTTGTGGTCCTATGGAGAGGGACTGATCGGTGAAAATTGTGGCTTGGCGAGTCACAAATCTTGGGTAGTAGAAGAACTTGTGTCATTGTGCACTTTGTTTGGTTGGAAACTAGGCATGCACATCTCTTTTTTGGAGGAGCCACTCTTGTTCCCCTTTTGTTGGTGATGATCCAGTGGTGTGAGCTCCCTTCTTTGTCGTTCTTTCCAACTTTTTTAGGAGCACATCAAAGATTTCGAGATGGTGCACTGGAGGTGGAGAATCATTTTTCATGCCGAAGACACGTGTAGAGTTTTGCTCATGCTGAGTAACTTTGAATACATGTATAATGACGTGTATAACGAGCTTTAATTACGTGTTGAAAAAGATTCCCTTATTTAATTTCCCATTTACAGCATGATATATCATTTAGTACGGAAAAATTGTAGAAAATAGAGAAGAAAGAACTTGAATGGCGTGACACCTTTGTCACCCTTTTGTCACCCCATGATGGAAGAAGCAATCTCATAATTTCTTATATGTGAAGATATGCTGTTAGGTGAAGTTTTTTCAATTTTATTATTACATAATACTATATAGTCAAAATATATCCGAACTAATAAAATAAAATAAAATAAAATGACGCATTTCAATATGAATATTCAAATATATAAAGCATTATGAATTTACTAGACATTATTCATCATGTACATATTTAAAAGACAAAATAAAAGTGAGAAATTAAACGAAATAGTACAATTGTGTGAACATTAGCGCACCGCATATAAAAATCTGGGTGAGTTCATATACCCTTGATAATTCCATAAACCTACCGCATACAAGACGAGCTTTAGACCTTTTTCATAAAAAAAAAAAAAATAGCACAACTTCGAGACAACCTTTTCTTCCGAACGATCTTGAAAATAGCTTTAAAGATATCCCTCATCATTTTGAATTTTCATTGCAAATGAAGAAACAACTTTTTATTTTATTTTATTTTGGGTTCTGTTGTCGACCAAATAAAGGCAATTCGTGTTTTTACGGGGTTCATAGATTTCATGTTTTTGGTAAACTGTATTTTGATGAAGAAGCGATGAGCCTCCTCCACTTTCGTCTCTCACGGTCGTTGTCGGAGAGTTTATGGTAGCCCAAATCATGATGCTCCTGCGATTGATACGTTCGATGACAATGGTTTTGTGCTTTGCATGGTCCTAAAATGAGCACACATTGTTTTCAAGGCTCGCTTTCCACCATCGCCCTAAAGGAAAAATGGGGCTCTCCTGTCTCTTCCCTGGCTTGGAGGTAACCGAAAACCTTGTTGGGTGCACGGCATGATTAAGCTGCTGCTGATTCTTCTTCTTGGCTTCTATGATGAAACTTGACAATGAGGTCACGAGTTTGATAATAGAATTTGTGAGGTTTTCTTGGAACCATCACCATCTATTGCAAAAACTTAAATTGATAGATGAGATTGTGATTAATTATTAAAAAAATTTAACACTTCTATTTCCGTTTAATTTAGTCTTTTCGCCTCGTACTAAGCGTTGGCATATTTAATTGATGAGGCAAATGAATTTGGAAAAATTTGAACTTGGGACCCTCTAAAAACTCTATACGTGTCATCGGCCTATTTATAGGCTTTATTAGATAACTATTTTAAGATGATATCTCAAACAAGATATACACAATCTAAGTGAGCTAAATTTTGGTTATTCATTTAGGGTTTAATTGTATAAAAACTAAGAATTAATTTTTAACCACTAAACAAAAATAATTTTAATTAAATTGCGTAGCATTATGATTATTTGCATTAATATTAATAGAATTTATATTAAAAAAATTAAATATATAATTTTTTTAAGAAGAGATAGGGCCAACTACAGTTGGGTCGACCTGATTTCAAATTTCCTTTCCCCGAATGAACCTAGCCAAGTCCTCTCTCTTTTTTCTTTTCCCTCTTCTTTTCCCTTAGCGGGTCGGCCTCTCTCTTCCTCCCTCGTGCTCCCCGCATCTTTGCAGCGAGATACAAAGGCAAAAGTAGATCAGTAGGATTAGAGGCAGAGCAGGCTGCGAGGCGACCCTAGGGTCAGGGATCAAGGCCAGTCGCAGCAAGTTGGCAATGGCAGGAGCCATGCACACTCGCCGGCCAAGCTTAGAAGGGAGAGAGGAGCTGAGAGAGAGAAGGGTGGGGAGAGAGCCGAAATTTTGCCCCGGCTAAGCATCATTTGGCCTTCCTCGACGCAAACTGGCATACCCCTAGCCGGCACCGCCGAGCCTGCAACGGCCCTTTCTTTTGCGACGGCCGATTTTGGAGAGTTGAGTTTTGGTTTCGACAATGAGAGATAATGTAATCGGCGTGGGTTTAGAAACGTTTGGGCTGACTCTGTTCATAATGAGGTTGGGCTTGATTTTTCTGTTGAGACTCGGGCTGGTTTTGTTTTTTTGTTTCTTTTTGGATTTTGGGTTTCGACTTGGCTGAGCTTATGCGTTGTGTGGGTTAGTGGGCCTGGACTTGGTCTTGCTGTGGCGAATTGGGTTTCATTCCGTTGAGCACATTCTCTAAGCTTTCGAAATCCATGGCCCAATCCGGAGACCAGCGGCGATCCATATTCGAGTCTTTTAAAAATTTAAAAAGGAAATAAAAAAATTTAAAAAAATTTCGAAATATTAAAAATTCAGGAAAAAGTAAATAGATTTTGAGCAATTTTCCTCAATTTTAGTGTTAATTCTAGTTTTAATTTTTCCAAAATTAGAATTCACGTGGTCTAGGATTTTGATAAACATCTTAGAATTAGCATAGTCTAAAAAAATTGTGAAAATCTCTGATAAGAAAATTGTACTCAAAATTCAACATGGTCTTAGGGCTTTACAATAGGGTTTTGAATGTTCTCAAAGACGAATGCTAGGTAGTTGTTTGCATGTTTCCATTTCAACTATTGTGCATTCTTTAATGTCATAGCACTACATTATTGCACACACAATCATACTACTAGACTTGGTTTGTAATAGGATACTTTAGGATGGTGTTAAAAAAGATACAATCTTGAACACGAAGTTGTGTCGAAGAGGTTGCATTTCTTTTATGTGAAATTCCTTTCTTGATGTCTTAAGTGTTAATCTTTGTCTACGAGACTATGTGACTGTAGGATATTCCTTTCAATTGAGCCAAAGTTAATAGGACTTGAGACCAATGCAAGACTGCTATAGTCACTTTTTTTACTCTCTTGGGTTCACTTTGCTAAGTAGTTTAGTGGAAATCGAGCCTCACTTTTCATGCACTAGTCTATGTGATTGCCATCGGTTCTTTGGTGGAGTAAGTTTTTTATCCTACCCATTGCAATTTACCTATTTTCCTTGTATGTTTCAGTTGGTCCATGATTAGTCTAGGTTAGTCGTGGATTTAACACCATGGTTGTTTCAATTTGAAAGTATTAGTCATTGAGTCTTTTAAAAAAAGCAAAGAAAAAAAGAAAACCTTTTCAGAAAATTAACTTCGAATTCATGTCTTTATTTTCCTAAGCATGTCATAAACCATTGTTTTCCTAAGAAATTTGCCGTTGTTTTCATAAAAAGAAAAGAAAAGGAGGGGATGAAAAGAAAAGAGGAAAAAATCGAAAAAAATGATAAAAATGGACTATAGACCGAATCATGGATCGATCATCTTAAAGATTAATGCTTATTATGCTCCGTTTTCTTATTAGGTGAATAGGAGTCGCCAACCATCGGCTGGTCGTATGTGGCCTGGCCACCAGTAAAAACTACCGATCAAAGCGAAGTGCTGAACAGTATTGCTAATATTCAAAACAACCCGCAGCAAATCCTCGCCACTCTTCAACAACTCTCCAAGCAAGTGGAATCTCTTCAATCTAAGCTCAATTCTACGGCTACTCTATCACAAGGGGAAGCATTGTTGCCATCCGCCAACGACAACATGGGTGTAGTTGTTAAAGATGAGACCCCCGAGTTAACCGGTGGTTCACCTCAAATCACTGTTGACAAAGCCACTGTCATGGCACCTATTGTTGAGCCGAAGGAGGAGCAAGATGAATTCTTTGCAAAGATGATGGATAAGCTTTGCCAGTTGCAAGGTTCGCAAGAGCAAGGCCCATCTGTCTAGCTACGTCATTGTCAAGATTCCAAAAGAGTTGTTGGAAGCGCCCGAATGTGATGAGTATGTCCACACTTCTAGATCGAAAGTCCTTTTACATGCTTACTCGGGAGTATGGGAATGATAATCATGTTGCCCAAAAATTGATTTTTGGAATATAAATAAAATTTTATATTTCTATTTTTAAATTAATTTTTGAGTAAAAATACGTGTTTCATAAGGATACAAAAATTTTCACTATTAAAAGGTGGCAAATTGTAAGCAATAGGCCACCGATGGCAGCGATGGCGGGCGGCGGGCATGACATAATGAGTCGACAGTGGCCGGCCAACCGACTAAGAATTTAACGAAACAGTGATAAGAAAAGTTTTTATTTCTCATTTCTGTTCTAGAAAGAGAGAAACAAAAAATTTTTACTTCTCATTTTTGTTCTAAATTATAGAAATAAAAAATGAAATTATTTTTTTAAACGGATTTTTATTTAAAAAATAAGTTTTAAACAGAAAAATAATTCTGGAATAGGAATAGAGTAGTGATCATACATTGGTCAGCTCGGAGCTCACGGAGGAAGGATTCATGAGCTCGTTCATAAAGGCTCTCCCAGATGAATATCGACGCTGATGCTGGGCTCAATTGCTGAATGGTTCGATCATACCCACACTAAGATCAAGGGCAAATACGTAATTGCGGAACGTTGATCCATTACCCTCTCGAACTTCAAACGCCGCGGCCGTTTCCAGGGTCTTCGTTCGTCAATTAGAAACCACCCCCAAAACATGCATATATTTACGACAATGGCCTGAGGGGTCTTCGGGGGCATTTGCTGGATCTCCCCCCCTCACGTTTCTCTTTCCTTCTCGAGTCTCGCCAGTCAATTGAGGCTGACCACCTCCCGTAAATTTGCTCATGGAAGAATTACGTGAACAGCCCCCACAAAATGCCCATGGTTCTCCACGATATTACATGCTTGCCATCCCTGAGCATAAAAATTCTTGTAATATTTCCCTGCTCATATTTGAATAATCATTAAAATTACTCAAACAATAAAGAAATTAGCGTAAAACAATTTGTGGAAGTTAAGAAGAAAGTGGAATCTAGAAAAGTTTTTTTTTTTTTTTTGGAATAATATTATAGAAAAGTCGAATGAAGCTTAAAACGGTCTATTTTGTGAGAGACCACTCCTCATCTCTCCCTTTAAAATAGTACAAATTCAAAAGAGGATTTTTTAAATAAAAAAAAATTAACAAACAAGGTGACAATGATACCAAGAGAGAACACACAAGAGCAACACAATATTTAAATAGAGAAGCTGATGGAATATACAACGGTTCTACCACTACTTAAAATATTGGACAAATACCTTGGGTAAAGGAGGGTGGAGAATGGTCGTCGAACCAAAGGGCCTAGATAAGGAACAATTCTTGATTGACTTTTAGAATGGCGAAAAGGGTGGGAATGAACCAAATAGGGAGAGCGGTTTTAGGATATATATAAATTGAAATTAATTCATGAATGTGCTTTTTTAAATAACGACAATGTTTAGTTTTGAGACTCTAAAATTAAGCATCCTCAAATGGGAGTACTATTAGAATGTTGACCTCTAATATAGGGATGCCATTTTTTATACCCTTGCACAACCTTTCCTCCTCATATGCAATGCAATCCAACAATCCCTTGAGTATTACCTCTTTCCTGCCATTTTTCTCCGAGTATACATCCCATTGTCAATTTAAAGCTCATGTGGTGCTAAACTTAAGTATCAGGGGGTTCAATTCGGACACAAAGCCTAAATGCCTTGACCAGTTTATAGTCGTACAAAAAGTTATGAATCAAGTTCTTGAGTTCATTTCTAGTTTCGACATATTTGATAAGATCAAAATTTAACGGATAAACTTTATTTTCTTTAAAAAAAAGGAAGCGAAAGGTAAGATTCCATCTAGAAGTCAACTGAAATTTGTACCTCGACATCTTGAGCAGTGTTGCTAAGCCTTCTATGAAATATTGAGTTGCCTATCTTTTTTTTTTTTTTTTTTTTTGGAAAAGAAATTGTTAGGCAGGGACACGAGAGTCATTTTGCAAATAAAACCGTCTCGCAGAAAGCGGAAGAACGGAAAACGTGACCCCACCCCACTCCCATTTTCGCAGTTAGTTTTGGCAGGTACACTCTCTCTCACTTTAAAGGCACCGAAGCGAATTTTAAAAGATCAATTTCGAAGCGCAAAAGAGATTTTTTTTTTTTAATTATAAAAGAAAATAAGCTGAAAATTCTCATTCCTGGAGAGAACGGAGCAGCGATGGAGGAGCCAATCGGTAGTACCAAATCGAGCACAGACGACGAAGGCGAAGACCGGGCGAGCGCGATGGACATGGACATCAACTTGAAGGAGGAGGCTCGGCAGCTTGCGGCGGAAGAAGAAATGCCGGTCGCCGACTGCGGCGGCGGCGAGGAGCCTGGAATCGGCGATGGCGGCGGTGGCGGAGGAGGAGGAGGAGGAACCGGTAGCAGAGTGAGGGGGCCGTGGTCGCCGGAGGAGGACGCGGTGCTGACTGGACTGGTGGCTAAGTTCGGGGCGAGGAATTGGAGCTTGATCGCGCGTGGCATTCCCGGGCGCTCCGGCAAGTCGTGTCGGCTCCGATGGTGTAATCAGCTCGATCCTAGCGTCAAGCGCAAGCCGTTCACTGGTAATGAATTTATTTATATTTTTTATCACACTCCTTTGAGCCACTGTTGAGCGGTTTATGAACTGGTGTTTGGTGCTGGACGGCGAGGTTTTCATTTGCTATGTCGGTATTAATTTGTGGTCGATGTCCACGATTCGAAGAGTTGAAACTGTTGAATTGTTTTTGGTTGGTGTTGATTGATGACTGATGCATATTGCCCGTGCGCGTGGGATTCGTTGCTGGATTGGAGTTCTTTGAGGAAAATGCCGTTGGTGTTTTGCTTCAAAATGAGAATTGGAACTTAGGTAATTGATTCGTGAGAATGTGGTGTAATCGAAGCTAGCTCCCAATGTCTTGCACGAGAAAGAAATTTGTGCGATTACACAGGTTGTTGCCATACTTCACATTCATGTATAAAGGTGCACGACCGTTGGCATGGGCGTGTGACTGCCTGTGCACGTGCTTGTGTGTGCGTGTGTGCCTACGCGAGCATGTGCCGTATGCATGCCGAGGATTGTTATGTCATGCATTATCTTCGAAGATAGGGAACTTCAGGCTTTTCTGCAGTGCTATAAGATAATGACTGAATGTATACTGTGATTGTAGAGTTGACAGAGCTAGTATTGAAAACTTTGCACGAGAATGAAAATCAAGTGATTTTACAGTTACTTCCATATGCCATACTCCGGCACACATGCTCGTGCATGTCTGTGCATGCCAAGGATTTTGTATAATGTGTAAAGCATGGGAAGAAACTTTGATAATTCTTGTAGGAGGATAAGCTACAATGGCTTTTGTTTAGTTAGGCACTTAATTGCTGTTACTTGGATATTCCCTCCCAAAAAGTTTGGCAGCTGATATGAATTATCATGATTTTACTGTAGTCTGTAGAACATCATCTTCTCCATATAGCACTTCAAAAGGAGTCAGTTGATTCCATGATTTTGCTCGAGTCTAGTTACTATATTCTGAGCCTTATGATTTTTTATTCGACTGCGAATATATTTCTGGAAGACTTTGGTGCACCTTTAGAATGCTGGAGTGCTGATTATATGAATGTCTTAGGACCTAATCTACTCCAGAGAGAGTTGTGCAGAAAGATCATGTTATCCTGAACTTGTCCTGTGTAACTTAGTTTGGCTGTTCTGTACTTTTCTGATGACTCGGAAGCCTTGAATGTGATCATGTCCTGAGCTATTTTGTTTGTTTGTTTTGGAGCTTGCCTGTTGCCATCTAACCATATGTCATCTTTTAAGATCTTGGATCTCTTATCTGTTTATGGAATTTGAATTAATTGCCTTTTTCCTCTGATTGCTTCACATCTTGTAAGTACCATCACACATATACTCCGTGTCATCTTTATACTTGCTTCAGTTGGATTTAATTTTTCTATTGCCAAGTGGCAATTAGCTTTTATGATCCTGAAGTCACTCATTTGAACTTTTTGCAAATTCGATATCAAAAGCGTGAACAAGGGCGAGATCTGATCAGGGAACTGTTTGACATCTGTAGCTTTTGTCTGGGGCTAATGTGACTTGTTTTTGCAATGCTAGTTTGTTTTAAGGCTCAAGGGCTAAGTCAAGATCTGGTAATCTTGGAACAAGAGGCTTGTTACTACAATGTAAAGTGTTGAAAAAATTGCCGAAGCAGCTGGTGGCATAATTCATTGGGTGACTAATTTCTAAAGTCAGTTTTCTGTAATTTCGAAAATAGGGGCTTGCTTCTATTTCCCTTCACTTCTCAGAATATCAAAAATATTGTTGAAGCTGCTGCTGAGCCAAGCTTATTAGATTTATCTTGCCTTGTTACATTATATCAACAATTTGATAGATGGTTGTTTACTCTTCATCTCTTCCTGCAGATGAGGAGGACCTTATCATAATTAAAGCACATGCTATGCATGGAAACAAATGGGCGGCTATAGCAAAGCTCCTGCCTGGTAGAACAGATAATGCAATCAAGAATCATTGGAATTCTACATTAAGGCGCAAGGGCATGGGGCTTGGGAGGTCCAAAACCGGACCTTCAGATGTGATGGAGGATAGCTGGCCTGTGGAAACAAATGCATCTTCTGAAGAGACCCTGTCTGCAGGGGATAGTCAATCAAACAGGCCGCGAGATGGAAGAGAGATTGCTGTTGAGGAAGGACTGAAGCAGAATGAAACCGAAAGCACAAAGAAGGGATGGTCTTTCTGTTGCTGAAACAACACAGAACACAGTTTCTCGTCCACAGCCACGGGTTAGCGCATTTAGGATTTACAAACCAGAAAAAAGCTCCTCAACTGGCTCAGGATTTTCAAAGGAAATCCAAGCTCAAGGACCTTCGATGTTGGCCTTTAAAACAGAGCTTGGAGTCCACAATTTTCTTGATGATGTTCATAGCGATCCTAGGATTCCTCCACATTGTGGCTATGGTTGCTGTGCTTCTCCTACTGGTTTCCATTCCGAAAGTTCGTTGTTGGGGCCCGACTTTGTTGACTATGAGGAACCTCCCTCCTATTCAACCCTTGACCTGATGTCTGTGGCCCTAGACTTGAACAATACTGCCTGGATTAAGACCGGCCTCACCAACGGTGGCTCTCAAAGACCAGAGACAGGTGAACTCCGGAGATTGCGAGACGCTGGTTCCTCATACTTGGGTTTGTTTGAGCCGAATAAAAAGACTGAGCATACATGCTTCCAGGAGGGAAAGAACAAGTTGCCATGAGAGGGACATTGCTACCCAGATGCGGGCCAGTCTTTTGCAGTGCCATCCAAGGTTAATAGTTTAAGCTGACATTCAGTCTTCCTTTACCTTTTGGTAGTTTGGTATAGGAGGATGATGAGATTTTCAATGGACGAGCTCCATATCTGCCTTCCTGAGGCTTGATGCATGAAATCCGGGAATCTTGTTTTGTCAATAGATTATCGAGAATGGCTTAGTTTTCATCAGTTATAAACATGGAAATATATAAGTTTTACTTTAGAGGATGTACATGAATCGGGTAAATTACATCAAAGGAATGACCTGGGTTCTTAGTCGATAAAATGGTTGATTGATGATTATTTGATGTCCAAGATTGGTTTGTTCATTTTGCGCTATCATTGGATGCACTGGAGTCTCCTTTTATGTAATTCTCCTATGCCGAGCTCATTCAATCGGAGGAGTGAAAGTTTTACTAGTGGTTCTGGAAAATCATGTATAGTCTATGCCGAAAACTGATATGCGGCTAAGTGCAGTCGCCATGGGCAATGTTTTGCCTCCCGCTGATTGGTCGCTGTAATTGGTCATCTACTAATACGAGTGTCATTACTGATTATTGGGAGGGACTAAACCATTCTATTGGAATAATACGTAGTCTAGTCAAATTATTAATTCTTCTAGCCCTTGGAGGAAAATTAGTACCATGACTTTAAACGACAACCGGACCCCTAGAATGTCAAAACTTGGCACGGACGGCTACATTTAAACGTCAAAATCGGAAAAAATGATCACTTTTAGTCGCCATCATTTTAGTGCCAATGGCGAAAAAATCTAACCAAATTGTCACGTGTCCATTTTTCGGTGATTTTATTTGCTAATGGAACATTTTTTTTCAAAATATTATCCACGTGGCAATTTTAAGAAAAAAAATTGTCAAAGTCATACTAGAATTTTTTTTAAAAAAAATCCATTTTATTTTTTTAAAAAAAAGGGAAGGGGAGAGGGTTCGAGCGAGCTCCCCTTCCTCCCCTTTTTTTTTTTTTTTTTTGATTAATCAATTTTATAATAATATATATTTTAAGTTATTTAATATTAATTAATTAATACATTTTAAAAATGTCACATCAGTACAAAACGACGTCGTTTTAGCTGAGTTTTCATTGACTCAGTTTTTGGCGAGCCATGTAAGCGATTTATATTATTAAAATAAGCTATATTGAATTTTCGACAGCCTTTGCCGGAGTTGGCACTTACGTGATCCAATTTTCAAAAAAAATGATATTTAAGTGTCCCCTCGTGCCAAGATTCAACACTTGTGTTGTACTTTGCCGACTTTAAACTCATGTGAACCACTTAGAATTTGGCTAATGAATTATTGGAGTCTAAGTTTAATTCGGGCTCTTCCAAGGCCCTACCAACCCATGACAATTAGTGGCCACTAATCTATTTTTTGGTGGACCGATTATATATACAATAAAGCATCGGGAGATATACGAGATTATGGATTCGATAACTTAATTATGTGAAATTATTTAACGCCTTTTTGGTACCTTTCTCTTTTATTCAAAAATTGTTTGGCAAGTAATTTGGATTGATTTTAAGTTTATTCACTAAAATGTGACGTAATCATGCAGACACGCAATCATTAACGAAACAACCAATAATCAAAGCGATGAATAACTTGCATGAGCAAGGAAGGAATTATCTCGAAGCAACATAAGTGTTTGCAAGGTTTATTAGAAAATCACATTCTCAACCTAAATATGATTCCTAATTAACGCACAATTTTACTCAAATTTTTTTAGGGTTGTCACTATTTTAATGAAAATTAAGCTACACGCAATGCCCTATTAATTTAACATGAATTGTGACATAACTTATCTAAATGTCCTAATTGTAACGATGATTAAATATACTATTCTACTATGGCACACAATTTCCTAAGTACATGAATCTAGACATTCGATTTCTAATATGACATAAAATCTAATTAAAAGGCCTAAACATGTAATTTCTAATGATGGGCAAAATTGACATGTGACTACTCTAAAATATGACATGTGATTTAATTAAATTACTCTACATGATATGTAATTTAATTAAATGGATCTAGCATGCAATTTTTAAATGATGTGCATTTTATGAACCTAATTCTATGTGAGATGCACATGACATTTTTTGTATTTTCCATTAAATTCGAAATTGATTAAATATCCTAATTTAAACAAGCAATCTACCTTAGAAAAGAATTTAATCTATTCTAAGATGATGTTATTGGTATTTTTAATTGAAATTCGAAATAAAATAAAAAATGAAATTTAACTATCTTGGGTAAGATACTATCTGGAATCATTAGGTGATATTGAAATCTTATGTTCGGAGAAGCCGCCCAGAGATGGAGGTGGCCAGGTATTGTTGGCTAGCATGGTGGCGGTCATCAGTGGTGAACATGTTCTCGGGGTCAAGGTCGTGGTCAGTGATGGCCGGATGTTGTTAGATTGATGGACGTTGGGGGCCGGTGGTCCGGTGACGGACGTCGTACGTGGACGCTTCGGGAAACACGGCGTTCATGTTCCAGTGACTCAGCCTTGTGTGCCCTCGGTTTCCTTTGTAGAAGATGATAATATGGGGGTTTGGTTTTAGTTAGACGAACTCGGGCTTGAGTAAATAAGCCCATTTTCGTTTTTAGGCCCGGGCGTCTTCCATAACCCGGACCCACGAGGCCCATGCTGGTCAGACCTGCATTCGCACCAGGCCCTAGGGCCCGGCCCGAGTCCCCATTTTTGGACTTAAAAATAAAAAAAGATTAAAATAAAAATTTTTAGTTAAAAAGTCCAAAATATTAAAAAAATAAGGAAATGGTTGGAAATATAAATCTTGACCTATTGCGTGACTTTGATATTAGATTTACTAGGGTTTCTTTTTGTAGCACATATATAGCTTTAATACTTTAGTGAGTGCCTTAGTAAATTAATCTTTCTAGGTAAGAAATTAAACTTGATTAGCTTATAACGAGACCATATAGTATTCCTTGCTTGACGGTGTATCGAGTTTTCTTTTCTTGCTTTTAGATAAGTACTTTCAAGTACTTGAGTGTTTATTTATTGCATTGCCATAGCTCTAGTTTAGACTTTGATGAGAATAACTCCACATAAACAATTGCATGAACACTAAGCGATTTTGAAAGACCTTTTAGGATTTTAATTGGCATTATCAAGAGTGTATGATCACTTAGATTAAGCAACCAACTAGTTGGGTACTGAAAATATACTAATAGTAACATATGCTTAATCAAGTCCATGTACTTAGAATTTTTGGTTTAATAGGCTACCAAAATTTAAAAGGCTAGTGATGACTCCTAGAACTATCTCTGGTTGTAAAGAGTCTTAAAATGAAATCTTGTATCATGCTAACTATAATCTTGGGAGATGCCATGTTTGATTGAAGTGGACCATTGGGATCCCTAGAATCATTTGATTCGATGGTCCTATAGTACCCGCCTTACAAACAATTACCTTTAAACTTATTTGTATCACGCTAGGTATAATCTTGAGAGATGCCAAGTTTGGAAAGCTTTGCTCAATTTCATGAGACCATGAGGCTCATAAGCAACTCTATCAATTTCTTCCAAAGAACTTCTAATGGTTTGGTGGCAAGAAAAACTAGTTTCGTGAAAAGAAAAATTACCCACACAATTATTTGAGTGATCGATCTGATTATTGTAAGGGGCATCCTCTAGTTCCACTTACCAACGATATTGTCGGTTTTGGGCTGAAACCCGTACAGCTTTAAAATGTGTTGTTGGTAGTTAAGACTAGTGCCATGTCTTATAAGGCATTTCACCTTACCATCCTTAGGCAATGTGGGATTCAATTCATTCTTGCCCCAATCGCCATCCTCATGAGGCATGCTCCTGGCCCATCTATTGCCAGACAAGGCCAGTACAAGCCCACCAACTTCCATCTAGTTCATCCTCAAACCACACATCTCTAGTTGGGGTATTGGTTCTGATACCATTTATAAGGCGTTGTGGAGTTTTGGTGTGTGACAATTACAGAAAATGCATGCTAAAGAGAAAATGTATAAATCGAGCGAATTAAGATTACCAAAAAATCTTTTGCGACTATTGCATGGAATATATCCCAAGGCGTCATGTCTGGAAAGTCGAGAATTGGAGCGGATGATGCCAAAGCTCCAAGCGCCACATGAGGGTACTTCAATCGGAAATATGAAGCTAGCAGTGAAAATGAAACATATCAAGATTGGAAGACCCACTTATAAGTGATATGTAGAATATATTTTGTTGATCTTTTCCTCGTAACCTGACGGCAGGAATTTCTTCAATGCTTTTCAGGGCAAGCTATCGAACTTTAAATGGATTTTCGTTGTCAAAATGACTAGCGCTCTTTAGGAAAAGCTCTATGCACGATATGCTCAAGAACAAGGGCCTTCCGCAGATTGTGTTTATTACATCCTAGTATAATAAACGGGAATCGTACAATAGAATTGATCTCTTCAATGTAAGTGGTGAGCTATATTCTTTAATTTCGATCTATAGCAGTAGTCATGTTACCGATATCTGAAACTGTATTCAATTACTTCCCGCATATGATGCTCCAATGACAATTATTGGAGAATGTTTGGCATTCAATTTCTGTTTCAGGCATACAAGGATTTCTGCATAATCGGCAAGAGCTTGCGCTGAGTTGAATTATCCGCGAGTGTCGGCATCACTTAGTGCTTTGTCGAGTGTCCACCCATATGGGATTGATTCACCATAAAACCGATGCTGCAAGATTTCAACTCTACATTCGTGAATCGTATGTACATATGCACGCCAAACATAAGGGAAAAAGAAGGTACAACTAGGCAAATCATACATGACATTTTATTAACTCTACATAGACCAAAAGCGCTCTAAACTGAGCCGCGTACGTCGGGGTCGATGCATTCTTCTCCACCGAGATAAACGAAGATCGGGGCACTTGCATTTGCGCGACCCCAGTATTTGGAATTGATCACATATCTTTGTTTGAAAGTAGTGTAACTTTCCGGCCTGTAATTAAAATGATCGAGGGTTTGGTTGTAAAAAAAAGTCTGCAAGTCCTTTGACGAGACGGAAGCTCGAACCGCCCACGTAGGATCATGAGTAAACCTTCGGCCAAATAGGCTCAGTTTCGGAATATAGAAACCATCTAAGTTCTTCCCAGTAGCAACACAAGCTAAGAAAAATATCAGAATAATCAAGAGGCTATGAAGTGACGAAGACATGTTAGGGTGTCCGGTTAAGCTTAGGCTAAAGCAGGCATGCGAAGAGGAGGATGCTTGAGATGTTTTTTGGCTTCAACGTGTTCACATTTATATAGAATAAACCATGATCCCATTTTGTACTACTATTTTCTATGCGGAATTACGTTAAAACTATTAAATTATATCTTGGATTTGAGCGTGGGTACAAGATCTGATTTAATTGGAGGATGTGGATAGGTTTGTTATACCAAATTTATTGAAAAAGACAAGGAAACGCAATGGATCACTACCTTACTTGGATTAAATTTTCTTTTCTTGAAGGTCACATTAATTCACGTAAGGATTTTTTTTCCTGTTGGAGAAAGCTGTCCTGGGTTGCCGCACCAAAGAATTAACTTTTGGCCGGACGGTGGACATCTTTGTTTTATCGTCCAGTCAACAAGAGTTAAATTTGGAACCAAAAAAAGGAAAAAACAAGAATAACTTTTTGGTAAGTCTTTTGTTCTTATCTATTATTGAAATGGTCTTCTCGAATCAATTCATCATCGATATACCATTTTTTCAAAGCAAGAAGATTGGCATATATATAATTATCCTCACTCCGGTATTTTCTTGCATGACCAACAAGTCTGGATCTGTTCATGCCTTTGGTTATAAATCCAAGCATCGGGAGATTGCAGGTGATGAGTGACAAACAATCCATTAGTGAGGGATCACCTATAGGAAATAGCACAAAAGACCACAATAGGTCAGAGATCACTAAATATAACAGACAGTCCAATCAAAGGAGGTTGTACAAACTATCCATTAGTTGGGGATCATCTATAGGAAATAGCAGCTGCCACTCGCTCTCAGTATCCTTTGGTACCATGGCTGGACCACAATCCCCTGCTCCTCTAGGGAGCACAGAAAAAGTGCCAAAGGTCTCACTATGCCGGCTTGCTCATCTCAGCAAACCAAAAGTTCCTGTCTTGCTATTTGGAACTGTCGCTGCAGTTGCTAGTAGCATGATATCTCCGATTTTCAGCATACTTATATCCATTGTTATCAAGACATTTTATGAACCGCCGCATGAACTTAAAAAGGATTCTAAGTTTTGGGCGCCGATGTTTCTGGTCCTCGGCATCACATCATTCTTGGCATATTTGGCTTCAATGTACTTATTCTCTGTGGCTGGTTTTGAGTCAATAGAGAGAATCGGACTAATGTGTTTTGAAAAGTCAGCCCACATGGAGGTTGGCTGGTTTGATGAGCCTGATCACTCAAGCGGTGCCACTGGAGCAAGGCTCTCAGCAGATGTGGCATTAGTGTGAACCCTAGTTAGAGGTGAGTTAGCTCAAATTTTTCAAAATATTGCATTGGCAGTTGCTTAAAGGTACAAGCCCGTGCATCCACAGGGAGATGGCACATATTTGTGAAATTTTCTTTGCTTTACTGACTTTGAAGCAACTTTCCTCTCTGTTTTCTTTCCATTTCAGATTCTCACAGCTATTTCACTTTTTCTCGGGGATGACCTCTACAATTTGGTCAGGATAATTAACTGTTAAGGAGATGTTCAACAACAAAGGTAGTAAAGCTAGCAACTTACCGATCGCCACGGATCTCTTGGTAGGGACATAAACTGTGTTGCTTATTTATAATTGAGTAAGTGGATGAGTAATTGACCTGCTTATATGCATTTCATGATGGTATGGCTTTCTCATCTATTAACTAGGATGATTGCTTAGATAATGTATCCTTAAAAATCAATGCATCTAAAACTACATTTTTCATGTGGATAAGTCATCGACTCATTTAAGACTCATTAAATTATTAAGCAACTTACTTATAACATGCATCATCAAATATGGATTCTAAATCCATTTTGCTACCTCTAGCTTTCACTAAAATCGAAAAATAATATCTTACCAACCTTCTCATGCACAGGAGTAGGGGTGAGCGGTTCCAGGTTCTTTACAGGTTCCGCTTGGAACCTGGAACCTACCCTCGGGTACAAGTTCTTCATTTTTTGGAACTTAGGACCTACCCGTCAAAATCCGGAACCTGGAACCTATCCTGTCACAGGTTCCGGTTCCGATTCTAGGGTCCAATAGGTTCTCTTTTTTTTTTTTAGTTAAACAAAAAAAAAATAAACGCAACAACAATGAACAAGCTTAGACACATTTGGCTTCTTAAAAATGATGGAAGAGCAGCAAAAGAACTTCTTAAAAGAAACATTAACTATCAACTTCAAAATTTTCCAGCATTTGAATAATCATTCATCTATGAGTTTTTAGTGGAACCGGTTCCGGTTCCAAAAAAAGAGGGCACGGCACAAGATCCTCTATATCATTAATTGACCACACACAATTACTCCCATAATGAAAACATATAATGAACACAAAAGCACACAAAGGAATTATTGTTTTCAGGGAAGGCCAAAAAGAAAAATTTGTATAGGAAAATACAAACCAAAAGTTCTAAAGAGAAGATAGTTGATAGTATATGCAGCGCTTCAAATTTTAATGCATTGTGGAGGACAGCAAATTGCCTCGCTATAACAGCAACCTGCTTTCAAAAGAGATCACTCTATTACTAATCTCCAAGAGTAGAACCATATAGATTGACAACTCAATAAAAAAGTACTCCACACAAATGAAAACTCACAATTATTGAAAGCTCCTCAAGACAAGCATTGCTAATAAAGCCTAGAGACAGCTTTCCCAGCAACAATTGCACAAGTTTCATGGCTAGCTCCATTGGATGAGAACCTACCAAAAATGTTGGTTTAATTAAGCTCTGACAAAAAGATCCATTCGCAATACATCGGTAAACATATAACATACGTTGACCAAAATTATCAAACAAAAATATTGTAGAAATATACTCAAATGGCATCAATCAGAGCAAAATCCACAACAGGCAAGAAAGTTTCACTGGTGAATACAAAAGTGCCCATTGGAAACACAATCTAACCACAAATGTTGACAGTCACAACTATTCTTAAGTACTTGTCAGCAAGATCCAATAAAGGTGGGAATATTTACCATCTGCAAATGTAGACATTTGAGGGGCTAGCACCTTCAAGCCATTGAAATCAGAGAAAGAAACAACTCCATCTTCATTTGCAGAGAGCACTATATATAAAAATTCATAACATTCCTCCAGTATAGAGGAACCAGATCTGTATTTGATATAGTAAAAATCAATAAAGCACTAAAAGCACAACCGAAAGAAAAATGTCAGGCTCAAACACTACAAGTTTTACCCAGAAAAATACTTTTGGTATGCCTTAGTTAATTAAATCAACCTTTTAGTACTTAGCATATGAAAGCGAGTTTTAAGTCTGCACAAAACATACAATCCAAGATTGCTAATACATATTACATCTGGTCAGAATTGAGACATCGACATGCCAAGTAAACATAATATCATCATAAATTGCCACATAAAGTTCTACACATGTCAAATATATCATATGTACACATGATGTTTTATTTCAAAAGTGCCCCCGCATCATAGAACACGAATAACAAAGGACGAGAGGAACATCCAAGGGACCGATTAAATTCAAAAATTCCTCATTCATGAGAAAATGAGGTTTAATGACCAAAAGATGAACACCAGTTGCTCACAACTGCTGAAAGTAAGCTTTATTGACCAAAATGAGGACATACATCACAGTTAATGGGAAAATGACTTAAATTTCTTCATTATAAAGTCCATCTCAACAGATAGAGAGCAACTTGCAGAACAAAATCGACCACCTCCGAAAGGAAATGCGCATGTTGGTCGTCTAAAGAAGATCCTAATTTCCCAAAAAGCAAATTTAACCTTCTTTGCAAAGTATAGTTCAAACTGGTTTTGACTTGCTATGAGAAAATGAGAATCCGAAAATGGGAACATCAACCACGACAGTTTCATAGGAAGCTGACAAAATGGAGAAGGTATAGCACAAGGGAGAAAAAATTCACGACCTCAAGCTAAAACCAAAATCCAAACAAAATCACGCCACCACTGCCAACAGCAAGTGAAACTAGTCTACCAGTGTAGCCATCGCCTCCAAGTTGAGCAATTTCGCAAGCTACAAAGAACAACCCAAAGGGCTTTGTCACTTGCTAGAGAGAGAGGGTTTGAAGGTACCTCCAAGGGCTGAAGAAAGCAAAGCAGAGTTAGTGAGGCGAGAGGGGATTCGGGTGAGTTCTACTCGAGCTTGGGAGTGTCGAATGGGGACGAATTGATGCAAATCGGACGCAGCGGCGAGACAAGCAGAAGCAGCGGCGAGACAAGTCAGAGGACCTTTCCATGGCAACGGCAAGGGTGGCGAGTAGCATTGGGGTGTCGCTCGCCGAGATGAGAGAGAAGGAGGAAAAGTATCAAGGAGAGAAGGAGCGTCAAATGTCATAGATAGGGGATGGGAAGAGAAATTAGGGCTTTTTAGGGGATTTTCTTTAGGTACCCGGTTCCCGGTTCTACCCGGGAACCGTGCTCACCCCTACACAGGAGTTGCACGACTCTTGCACGGGAGTCGCACAATACATGCACGACAAAAGAAAATTTCAGCTAAACATTTGTCTTTGAAATTAAAAATAAACTAATGATCAGTGAACTATACTAATCAACTTCCCATTCAGCCATACCTTTAATCTTTTATTGTAGATTCCGACTACTATCACATTTTGGTGCCCACATGGAGGTTAGCTGGTTTGATTAGCCTGATCACTCAAGTGGTGCCACTGGGGCAAGGCTCTCAGCAGATGTGGCATTAGTGCGAACCCTAGTTGGAGATGAGTTAGCTCAGATTGTTCAGAACATTGCGTTGGCAGTTGCTTAAAGGTACAAGCCCGTGCAGCCACAAGGAGATGGCACATATTTGTGAAATTTTCTCGTGGCTTTACTGACTTCGAAACAACTTTCCTCTCTATTTCCTTTCCATTTCAGCATCCGAGACCGAATGTTTCGAGTTGCAAGTGAATACGGTTCCATTCCGCAGCTGATCAATACGTTTTGTCATACTCCTAAATGCATGTTATCTCTAACCTCATCAAGCACTCTACATATGGATTCGCGAGTTGGTTTATGTGCAAAATTACTTTATTCTTTATTTGTTTCTTTTTCTTGCGAGACATTGACACCATTGACATCAACTCAGTCAACCATTGTTTGCCCTTGGATAAAAGAGAAGAAGATCAAGCACGACTTGAATGAGAGTCTATTTTACTTAATTAGGATGTAAGTCTAAAATGTTGCTGAATTTTGGACGGACATGACACGTAAATGCTTATTGAATGTAAGTGTTGGGGCTCTGTGATTCGTTGATGAAGAATATTAGCGCCCTGTACTAGTAAAGCATGGTTGTGATTCATTCATGTCCCCCTACTTACAAGCAATAACCTGCGGCTAGAACAACGAGACATTCTCTATGTAAGTAGAGATATCATCGCTCTTCTTAATCTCCCACAGCTCCCCCAACAGCGATCACATTGTGAATCTCTATTGCATGCGGTAATTCAATAATCCACGGCGAGTCACTACTTTGTGACTGTCCTCCCTTGGTATGATGCACCTACTTTTATCATTTTCAACATTAAGATCCATTAAGTTGTTAAACAACTTATTTATAACATGCATTATCAAATATGGATTCAAAATCCATTTTGTCACCTCTATCCTTCACTAAAATCGAAAAATAATAATATCTTTCCAACCTCCTTGTGCACAACAGTTGCATGACTTGCATTACGGTTGCACGATACATGCATGACACATGAAAATAAATTAATAATAAATTAATGATCAGTGACCAATTCCAATCAACTTCCCATTTGGAACATCTTCTTAGCAATTTTTTTTCTTCATTAATTTTGATAATCATTGCATCATTATTTGGGCTTAACTTCTTGTTTGATTATTGACAGGTGGAGGTTCATACTTGTAATCGGCCAGCAGATGTTAAAAACCTAGGCTTGGGATAGATGATCGGCTTCTTGTTTGTTGTCAGCTTTCTGGGACTCTTTAGCCCTCTTCCTCTTCAAAAGGTTGGTGAAGTCACATACAACTCATCCATACCTAAGTAGAACAATTGATGAATGTACATACTTGATTTGTTGGTTTACAATGCTAAAATCCAAAGTATTATGCTGTAAATATATATATTTGTAAGGATGACGACCAGCGGCGCATGTCCACTAAAGTTAAAAGAGTTCCATGATCAAATTTGCTAATCCTTATTCCTCTATCTGTTGCTTTTGCAGCATAACAGAGTCATTGTGTTTCCTGGAGCTTTTCCGCTTCGCCGAAAGCTCCAACAAAGCCTAACTCTCTTCTTTTGCTTCTTTTGTAACTCTCTTCTTTTTTCTATGTATGGATTTAATTCTTCTGTAATTTTTCTTTGGGGCACAAAGAAAAATGCTAAAGGAAAATTAGGGGGAAGAACACTAGGAGTGTCATAACTTTCATACGGTGTTAACTTTGATGTTAAAACTTTTTTTTTTTCGCTTATTTGAGTGTCAAATCGGAGTGAAATCATTTAGTTAAGTGCCACTTCTGCCCAAAAGTCATACGTGGATTTTTTTTTAATGATTTTTCATATTTTTTTTAAAATTTTCAATTTCCAACGTGGAATTTTTCAATTCCGACATGATTTCTCTTCACGTAGCAATAAAAAATAATGTTGTTTCTCTTCATGTAATGGTAAAAAACGACATCGTTTCTCTTCTCATCTCATCTTCGACCTCTCTTCTTTTTGCATTTTTTTTCTTTATTTTTTCTTTAGGGCTGATGAGGGTCATCGGTGACCCTTGTCGGCTGCGGAATCCTCGCCTTGGGCCACGAAGGCTCGGGGCAAGGCCGTCTAAGCTTAGCTGGCTATTGGCGAAGGCCATTGCAACCTCGCCCGCGGTTGGCGAGGGTCTTGCCAACCAGCCCTCACCTAGATTTGATCGGCGAGATCCTCACCAACCACAGGTGAGGCTGCGACGGCCTTCACTAGTGGCCGGCCAAGCTCCGACGGCCTTCGCCAGTGGCTGGCCAAGCTTCAACGGCCTTGCCGCGGGCCTTCATGGCCCAAGGCGAGGGTTCCGCAGTGACCCTCACCAGCCCTAAAGAAAAAAAAGCAAAAAAAAAATCTAAAAAATTCCAAAAAATTAATAAATATATTAAAATATTGTCAACCGGGTGGCCACGTTAGCTTTTACAATGGCTAAATCGGAAGTGGCACTCAACTGAACGAAAAAAAAAGTTTGGGCACCAAAGTGAGCGCCATACAAAAGTTATGGCACTTCTAGTGTTCTTCTCCGAAAATTAGATTAATATGTTACATAAAGAAGAATAACATTATGAGTTTTAAAATTAGTTTGCTCATTCGATAATTTAAGTGAAGTGATAGGCTGTTATTAGATGTTTATGATCCATCTTTTCAAATCCAATCATATCAAATCATATTAGTCAATAGAGTTTGATCATCGAATATGCTAATCCTCAATCCTCTCTCGCCGCTTTTGCAGCATAACATGATGGTTTGGTGCTGCTTTGCATGTTCCCTTGGCAGGCCATATTAATATGTTATGGCACTTCTAGTGTTCTTCCCTGAAAATTAGATTAATATGTTACATAAAGAAGAATAGCATTATGAGTTTTAGAATTAGTTTGCACATTCGATAATTTAAGTGAAGTGATAGGCTATTATTAGATGTTTATGATCCATCTTTTTCAAATCCAATCATATCAAATCATATCAGTCAATAGAGTTTGATCATTGAATCTGCTAATCCTCAATCCTCTCTCATCGCTTTTGCAGCATAACATGATGGTTTGGTGCTGCTCTGCGTGTTCCCTTGGCAGGCCATATTCTAATTTCCCAATAAATTAAAGATGATACTTTAATTAAGTATCTAAGAGAAAATTACGTCAACGTAGAACGCTAATGTTTATATCTTAATGTATTCCAAATGCGTCGAGTAAATGATACCACTCTTTGACATTACAACTAGAAAAGGTAAAAGGTGAAAATCAAAGGCTGAATTAGATTCTTATTGACCCATACTGTTTCCTCTCTCTTCTTTAGATGAGGATTAAAAAGATTAGTTTGAAGAAAATATTGTTTGCAATCATGATGATAAACTGATCCTACTCGGTACATGATATGTTTCAATAATTCTTTGCCTTTTTCTTAAAGGTAAGGCAAACTCATCTGGAAGAGTTAAACTTGAATTTGAGTTGTGTCAAAGATCAACGACAATTTTGAGTTTTCAAAATAAAAAGCTGAGAGAAAAGAAAAGAAAAAAAGAAAGATGCTCTTGGCTAAGCATTAGCTCTAGTAGAAGCATTGGATTGGATATTCATTCTAATTTCTTTTTCTTATGAAGTTTATGTCCATTCACCATTAATTAAATAACAATCATCTATGGCACTAATAGCTTGTTTTAATATTACGAGGTCGAGGATCTTGAAAGGAAGATTTTAAATAAATGGTTGAACGACTACTTATATCAATTGGATTGTATGGAATATGTTTTGCCATATCTTGAAAAAAAAAGGGTTAGAAAGGAAAAAAATGTCACAAAAGTCCTAAATTTATTGTATTTGAGCCAATTTAGTCATAAATATTTTAGTAATGCAAATTTAGTCCTAAATCTTTTGCCTTGATACCAATTCAGTCATAAACCTTTAAATTATACCAATTTAGTCCTGGACTTTTTGAATTATTGCTAATTTAATCATAAACCTTTTAATTTGGTGTCAATTCAGTTATTTTGACTAATTTTGGCAAGATTTTGCTGACATAGATGTCGACTGGTTTATGTGACATCGTTGGCATTAATGAGGATAATTTTTAATAATTTTTAATAATTTTTTTCTGATTTCTTTTTTATTTTTTTGGTATATATGTGCAATCTTAAAAGATGTGGATAATTAACAGAATTATCATAATATCTCTAACAAATGAGATTATCCTAGAGATATTGCTAATTATCTCTAACATCCTCTCCAACTCAAGGTGGCTCTGATACCAAGTTAAAAATAATAGCAAAAAATAGAATTAAGGAATTTTATGTATAATAGGGAAAATTTCAAAAAAGGACTTGAAGTGAGTTTATTTTCTCAAATAAAGGTCCAAAGTGGTTGTTGTCTCAAATTAAGACTTGAAGTGGCTAAAGCAATATCAAATAAGGATCTCAAATCGTCGGCCAGCCAAATATTCACCGGCTAGTAAGTGTGTGGCATTTCCAGTGGCCGGAATGAGGGCAATTTTGTAAAAAAAATATTAATAGAAATTAACAAACCCTAAAAACAAAACCCCAAACTCTTCACGTTCTCAAGTTTTCTTCTTATGCTCTTCATGCTCTTCATCTTCTCCATTCTCTGTCCTCTCTTGCTTGGAGCACCCAAATTTTTTGTTAATGGAGCACGAATTGAAGCACAACAAGAAACCCTACCTTTGTTTTTTCACGTTTTCTTCCTTCTTTTTTTTATCTTCATTTCTTTCCAACGAAGAAGACCGATCTCAAATAAAGCCACATCTTCATTATTCAAATACTCATATGTAACACGAGAGCCTTGATTCTTCATCATCTTTTCCCAACCGAGAGACGAAGAACATCTCAATGTATCCACTTCGAGAGAGAGAGACAGAATAGAGACAAACAGATAGAGAGAGCAAGCTGAGGGGAGTGTTGGCACGTCAATTTAGAACTCAGAGAGTCGGGGATCTTGCTCCATTAACAAAGAATTTGGGTTCTCCAAGCAAGAGAATGTGAAAAATTTGGGGCTTTTGTTTTTAAGATTTGTTAATTCCTATCAATATTTTTTTTTGACAAAATTGGCCTTATTCCGATTACTGGAAATGCCACACGCTTGCCGGCCAATGAACATTTGGCTAGCCATCGATTTGAGGTCCTTATTTGAAACTAGTTTAGCCACTTAGGGTCCTCATTTGAGACAATGGCCACTTTGAGTCCTTATTTGAGAAAATAAGTTTATTTCATATCATTTTTTGAAATTTTCCTTGTATAATATGAAGAATACATCTTTCTATTTGTAAGGTTTATTGGATAACTATTATAATATAGTATCTCATTCAAGATATGCATAACCATGGAGATTTGCGTGTAATATACACACAATATCTAGAGATACAAATAATTGATATAAAAAAATCTTTAACAAAGGAAATTATTTTAAATAAATTCTTAATTATCTCACAATGAGATGTCATTTCTGAACCGTGGAATACATATTTGGGCAAAAGAGGAATAATTAACTTGGTTAGAATTAGTGTCACACCCCAAAACTGTAAAAAAAAAATTGGAATATGACACGGCTGTCCTTCCACACGAAGGACGCAGCCTCAATATAACCAACAACATAATATCAACATATATGAACTCAAACCCATATATATATATTAGATAGACCAACACGTTGACTATACATTAGAGTTTCTATAATCCTCCAAAATAATATTAACAATAAGAACTCAGCCAACTCAAAAGATGACAAACACTAAATAAGTTTCTTCATTAAGTCATACAAAAAAAAAATAATCAAAAGTTTCCCCCAACAGCGCTCTCGCTTTACTCGCCAAATATAACCCGAAACATAAAGGGTGAGTGGAATGAACAACCACCGCTCAGTGAATAGTACATATTTTCTAAGCAGATCGAGCAAGCACTATGCATGGATTCAAAGAAATCCCATAACCTTTAAACTCCATCAAATATATAAAATACATAATGAATCATATAAACGTTACTTTTATATTCATATGAAAACTCATTTAAACCACCAAAATAATATAAGAATCAATGGTCAAGTCCATTGAAAAATCTCCATTCAAAAAATCACACGTTAATGGTCCATCCATTGACTAATCTATTGCTCAATCGCTTACCATGGTCACGACACAACGCCTTGTGACAAGGCGACCAAGATTCCCCCATTGGCAAGGTCTCCACCTATAATGCCGGTGGCTCGGCCCAGAAGGATATCCTACCCGGTATGCATACCAACATGCCCATCAATTGGCTCAGTAATAATGAGCAAAATAATCATCCTCTAATATCATAAAATCAATCCATGAATCAATATAATAAACCAAACAAATACCTTTTTTGCAATGTAACAATTCACAATTTCTCAAGTCATCCACATACTTTTCCATAAACCATTTGAAAATCACTTATAAATATATTTTGCTTTCCAATACTTTGCATAATGTGCTTTCCAAACCTTTATAAACAATAAAAATGTAGTCCATGCCCGATCCGATTTTTATGCAATAATAATGTCATTTCATAACCTCATACTATGTATAATCCATATAATTTTCTCAACATGAATTTTACAAATTCAAAGAAGATATAGTACCACTCACCTTGTCGCCTACAATCTAATAAAACAATATTTGAATCGTCAAACTCGCGGTCCTAACAAATAATTGATGAATGAGTTAAAACCCGATAAAACCCTACCTCAATTATTGAGACGACTAAATCATGCCTTAACACTAATAAAATGACCCATAAGATCTAACAAAATGCCTATCAAAAACAATTTATTCAAAGCCATTCAAGAAACGAGATTAGGGTGCAAAACTTGATTATGCCACAACTTTCTCATCCGAACTCCGATTCAAGCAATCTTGTAGTAAAAATGAAGATAATTCCGAGCACTAGAAGAACCATAATTTGGATAACCAAATTTTGAACCGAAACCGACAAAATCAGACCTCACAATTCCTGCGCGCGTACTGTTCACCATATGCGGGAAGGTTCGAAATTCTGTTTCGGACAAATTACAAGCTCAAATCCAAATCCGTAAAATCCTATGGGTGCATGACGTCCTAAACTATCATTCTTATAAATTTTCACGGCTCCACAACTCAAAAATTGGACTTCGCTGCTCAATATTCTCAATATTCCGAATTTGAGCCCTAAATCGGAAAAATATTTCAATTGGAGGAATAAAAGGCACGTGTACTCACCGGGTGTTGCATCAATTGGTCGAGTCAGGCTTTGCGAGGTTCCCGCAGCACGCACGTGCGAAACCCTCTCCTTCTTTCCCTTTCTTCTTCTCTCCCTCTCTTCTCTTTTCTCTCTTTTTCTTTTCTCTCTCGACTGGTTAAGCTTCTGCAAATGAAAATGTAACCCCCATTTATTCTCTCTCCTTCTCCTCTTTGACTTTTCAACTCCCTTTCTTTTCTTTTTAAACTCAAGTGGGTCCCACCACTTCCAAAAGACCTGAATATTACAATTAGAGGTCATTGGTTCTGACCTAGAATTAAGATCCGACATCGTGACTCTCAATTGTAGTGACAAAACCGGGATTCGGGCAAGCCCAACTTTTATTATATGTAAAACCTTTTATGATAAAATATAAAAATTGCACCATATTAATATAAAAACGTGTGATGATCCAGTAATTACCACTTTTAAATAAGTGAAATCCATTGTTATTAATGCATTTATGTCAACAAAATCGCTTCATGATTTCCTAGTGCCAAAATAACACAAAAGAAGAAGAAGATCCCCAACCTAAATCTTCTTGATTACTTGATAGGTAATCCATTCGAATCGCACGAGCAGATGCTGTACATTTTTCGGATAATTGTTCAGAGCAGTCTTGTCCTTAGTTGCCTTTACATATGAGAAAATTGAACTGCAGTGCAGTTTCTTTAATCGATCAATTTGTGCTCGACCGTCCTTCAACTACGTCTTTCCCAGCTCGCCCAAGAACTGTACTCCTTTGTCTTGAAACATGAATTGCTGATTCTAGATGTTCACCGGCGCAGGCCCCTAGAATTTATTTGTATGCAGAATAAATAAAGTTGCATAAGAGATCTGTCCCAGGTACGGTAGCATGGCCTTGAACGTGAATGAGAATCAGCGAGACTCCAAGAGCAAGGGAGATGAAAAAGTGAACAGGGTTCCATTCCACAAGCTGTTCTCATTTGCAGATTCTACTGATATACTATTGATGGTCGTTGGGTCGTTAGGTGCAGTCGGGAATGGCCTTTCTCTGCCCCTTATGACTGAATTGTTTGGACAGCTGATCAATACGTTTGGCAAGAACCAGGCTGACAGTGATGTTGTAGATCTTGTGTCCAAGGTAAAAGCTTTGCAAATATGGACTTGGTGGATTGTTATAGAGAAACTCTTCTCTAGAAAAGGAAATTTATTTTGGAGTGCTCGTGTTGAGATTGTGAATTTAACTGATTAGGTTGTTTGTTTGCAAAACCTTCAGATAGCTCTGAAGTTTGTCTACCTGGCGCTTGGGTGTGGAGCAGCAGCCTTTCTTCGTGAGTGCATCTTGAGTCTCGGCCTTCTTTTAGTTCAGAGTCAAATTCTTTGTCTTAGGAAATGAGAAAATTTAATCTTCCTTCTTCCTTTCGTTTGGTCAGTGGTGACTTGCTGGATGGTCACTGGCGAGCGACAAGCTGCAAGAATAAGGGCCCTGTACTTGCAAACTATATTGAGACAAGATGTCGCCTTCTTTGACAAAGGGACTAAGACCGGAGAGATCATCAGTAGAATGTCGGGTGACACAATCCTCATCCAGAATGCCATGGGTGAAAAGGTCATACTTTCCTTGCATCAGCATAACAATCGTGAAAAGAATTGAGCATTAGTATACACTTTTCCATCCTGGATTTTGACGGATTGCTAGATTCATGCAGGTGGGGAAGTTCATACAGCTCGTGTCGACATTTGTCGGAGGTTTTGTGATAGCATTTATCAATGGGTGGCAATGACCCTGGTCATGCTAATCACGATTCCTCTGCTAGTGATTGCGGGTGCAGGTATGTCTCTCACCATTTCAAAGGAGGCATCTCGCGGGCAAAGTGCGTATGCAAAGGCAGCAAATGTTGTCGAACAGACGATTGGTTTGATCAGAACGGTATGTTACATTTATGTAGCTAGAATTGTGCATGTGAACCAACTAAATAGAGAGATTCCAAGAACGGTACATGTCTTTTGCTCTAAAACTCATATTCAACCATAACTCTAATCTTTTATTGTAGATTTCGACCACTATCACATTTTGGTGCAGGTTGTATCGTTTACTGGAGAGAAGCGAGCAATTGCAAATTACAACAGATTTCTTGCGGATTCATATAGATCAGGTGTCCATGAAGGTTTGGCAACTGGATTAGGTTTTGGAACAGTCATGCTCATCATCTATGGTGGTTATGCTTTGGCGATATGGTATGGTGCGAAGTTGATTTTAGACAAGGGATATAATGGGGGAACAGTAATTAATGTGATCATGGCAATCTTGAATGGTTCTCTGTGAGTTGCACTCCAACTGTCCTTTTTATTTTTGGTCTCAGGTCTCTTGGTTCAATTCCTCATTAAAACCTATAGAAATTTAGAAAGCCTAATCGTGGATTTCTTTTTCCCCTCATTTTTTGGGGCATGGTGTGGATGTTTATTAGGTCTCTTGGGCAGGCTTCTCCATGCGTGAGTGCATTTGCTGATGGTCGAGCTGCTGCGTATAAGATGTTTGAGATCATCCACAAGAAGCCAGAGATCAATTCATTTGATACCAAGGGAAAGAAACTAGATGACATTCATGGAGATATAGAGTTGAGGATGTTCATTTCAGTTATCCAACCAGGCCTAATGAACATATATTCAATGGGTTCTCTCTTACCATCCCGAGTGGCACAACTGCTGCTTTGGTGGGACAAAGTGGAAGCGGGAAGTCCACGGTGATCAGTCTGATAGAGAGGTTCTACGATCCACAAGCCGGTGAAATACGTATTGATGGGATCAACCTAAAAGAGTTTCAGCTCAAATGGATCAGAAGCAAAATCGGGCTTGTCAGCCAGGAGCCCGTGTTGTTCACAGGCAGCATCAAGGACAATATTTTATACGGAAAGGAAGGCGCCGTGCTTGAAGAGATCAAAGCTGCTGCAGAACTTGCAAATGCTGCCAAGTTTGTGGACAAGTTACCGCAGGTATAAAGATTATGCTACTTTCAAGATCCATAAATCAGCCTTTTTATTTTCTCTGGCCAGATTGCAATTGTCTTTTCTTGCCTTCTCAATCTTACTACTTCATCATTTTTGGACTTACTGACATTTAGGGCTTGGACACTATGATTGGTGAACATGGGACCCAGTTGTCTGGTGGGCAGAAGCAAAGAGTAGCCATAGCAAGAGCGGTTCTTAAAGATCCTCGTATTTTGCTCCTTGATGAAGCTACAAGTGCCCTCGACGTTGAATCTGAAAGGATAGTCCAAGAGGCCTTGGACAGGATTATGGGCAACCGCACAACTGTTGTTGTTGCCCACCGTCTGAGCACTGTTAGGAATGCAGATATGATTGCTGTTATTCATCATGGAAAAATGGTGGAGAAAGGTAGGTCCCAATCTAACTTGAAATAAACAACAGAACTGTGAATTGGGCGTGGAAACTATTATTCCTAGTGAGTACAAGTATATTGTGAGTCTCTTGACGCCTCTCTGGAACTGCCCAGGACCACACTCTGAACTTCTCAAAGATCAAGATGGTGCATATTCTCAGCTAATACGCTTGCAGGAAGTGAATAGAGAATCTGAACATGATGCCCAAAACAGGTCAATCACTCAATATGACAGACAATCCAGTAAGAGGATGTCCTACAAACAATCCATTAGTCGTGGATCGCCTATAGGAAATAACAGCAATGACCAAAATAGGTCAGAGATCACTGAATATAACAGACAGTCTAGTCAAAGGATGTTGCACAAAGGATCCACTAGTCGGGGATCATCGATAGGAAATAGCAGCAGCCACTCGCACTCAGTCTCCTTTGGTACCGTGGTTGGACCACAATGCCCTGCTCTTCCTGGGAGCACAGAAGAAGCGCCAAAAGTCTCACTATGCCGGCTTGCTCGTCTCAACAAACCAGAAGTTCCTGTCCTGCTATTAGGAACTGTCGCTGCAGTTGCTAGTGGCATGATATTTCCGATTTTCGCCATACTTATATCCATTGTTATCAAGACATTTTATGGACCACCACATGAACTTGGAAAGGATTCTAAGTTTTGGGCATTGATGTTTCTGGTCCTTAGCATCACATCGTTCATGGCATATTCGGCTTCAACATACTTATTCTCTGTGGCTGGTTGTAAGTTAATCGAGAGAATCAGACTAATGTGTTTCGAAAAGTTGGTCCACATGGAGGTTGGCTGGTTTGATGAACCTGATCACTCAAGCGGTGCCATCGGGGCAAGGCTCTCAGCAGATGCTGCATTAGTGCGAACCCTAGTTGGAGATGAGTTAGCTCAGATTGTTAAGAACATTGTGTCAGCAGTTGCTGCTTTGGTCATTGCTTTTGCTGCAAGCTGGCAACTAGCGCTGATCATCCTCATCTTAATCCCGCTTGTTGGTGTCAATGGATATGCACACGTGAAGTTCATGAGAGGATTCAGTGCAGATGCAAAGGTAGTTCTTTTCTTTTACTACTCACTAAATAAAATAGTTTGAGAGGCCATTATAGATTCCCAATTCATTATTTCAAGTCCTGTATTCAAAGAATTGAAAACAGAGAGGCCATCTTCGAAATTTCTGAATCACATTCCTTGTAATCTTCAATGGCATAAAATGGTTCTGCCACAGTTTCTGTTTTCTTGCAAATAATCTCAGTTATCCGTGATCGTATTAATCTATATGTTTTCAGATAATGTACGAGGAAGCAAGCCAAGTAGCTATGGATGCGGTTGGAAGTATAAGGACCGTTGCTTCTTTCTGTGCTGAAGAGAAGATGATGCAGCTTTACAAGAAGAAATGTGAAGGCCCCATGAGGACAGGGATTCGACAAGGACTGATCAGCGGAATTGGGTTTGGTGTGTCTATCTTGCTGCTGTTCTGTGTGTATGCAACAAGTTTCTATGCGGCAGCTCGGCTCGTTCAGGACGGCAAAACAACGTTTTCGGATGTCTTCAGGGTAGGACGGATTCTCTTTGAATAGTGATTCCTTTGGGACTCAAAATTGTGATTGCCTTTTCCTTATTTGGCTGGAGGATTGCTGTAGGAACTGGCTTCTGTTAACAGCTCGGAGACATTTTCTTCACAGGTTTTCTGGGCTCTGACTATGGCAGCCAGTGCGATTTCACAATCAAGTTCCTTCACTTCCGATTTCACCAAAGCCAAAGCTGCTGCTGCTTCCATTTTAGCAATAATAGACCGCAAATCCAGGATAGACCCAAGTGATGAGTCTGGGACAAAATTAGACAAAGTGAAGGGAGAGATTGAGCTTCGCCATGTCAGCTTCAAATATCCCTCTAGGCCGGAGATTCAAATATTCCGTGATCTCAGCTTGGCCATTCCCTCTGGAAAGGTAAAACCTTTGACTTTATCTGATGCCTAACCTTAAATATGACTTCCGCAACTGAACATTGAACTACGAGAACAGCACTAGTGTTTTGATCACACTTAACATGAGGAATAAAGCGTTTGACAACTACACGATTCTTTCTCTCAGACTGTTGCTCTGGTTGGAGAAAGCGGGAGTGGAAAATCGACAGTGATAGCGTTGCTGCAGCGCTTTTATGATCCTGATTCCGGTCACATTACGCTTGACGGAGTGGATATTCGGCATCTACAACTCAAGTGGTTGAGGCAGCAAATGGGTCTGGTCAGCCAAGAACCGATTTTGTTCAACGAGACAATTCGTGCCAACATAGCTTATGGAAAGGATGGAGATGCGACCGAGCAAGAAATACTCGCCGCATCAAAATCAGCAAACGCCCACCAATTCATTAGTGGACTGGAACAGGTTAGACAGTCATTGCTTGTTCCACTAGTGAATTCACATTTGCATTTAAATGGGCTTATTTGATTTTTCAGTACAAACTTAATGTTCAGGGATATGCTACTATGGTTGGTGAAAGAGGGGTTCAGTTGTCTGGAGGTCAGAAGCAACGAGTGGCTATTGCTCGCGCTTTAGTGAAAAGTCCTAAAATTTTTTTGCTTGACGAGGCCACGAGTGCGCTGGATGCAGAATCTGAGAAGGTGGTTCAAGATGCGTTAGACCACGTCGTGGTGAACCAAACTACATTCGTGGTGGCTCATAGGTTGTCCACGATCAAGAATGCGGACGTGATCGCGGTAATTAAAAATGGAGTCATCGTGGAGAAAGGAAAGCATGAGACTTTGATCAACATCAAGGATGGTCTATATGCATCCTTAGTTGCCCTACACACCGATTGCAAGCCTGAATAGCATATTAGTCTTAAGTTTGTTGAAACTTTTAGGCTGCATTTTATAGTCCCGACATTTTCGCTAGATGGGATAATGTCATATAAGATAAGATAGGATTTTAAATATCCCATCTAATATTAGACATCGGATATAACATCAACTCAAATAAATATTATCAAAATGAATACTTGATTTGCAGGATTAAAATTATAAATAAACCATGGAAGTCATAAAAACCTATTCATCCTTCCATAGTCCATTGTCCATGTTGAACACCTCTCTTCTCCATGACTTTGAAGATAGCCCTCTCCTTCTGTGACCTCCCTTTCGCCACCCTCGACCAAACCGGATTCTGCCCCACTCTTTCTCTGACTTCACCGCTTCGAGAAACCCTCGAAGTCAAGTTCACCGCCTATGAGTGTGAATACTGCGATGATTCTATGCTGCTGTGCTCCGACTTGTCTAGCCGCCTCAACGGATCCATCGACACAACACCTACATCCAATTCACGAGCAGGAAACTACTCCAATTCAACTCACTTCGAGTGATGTGGTCAAGGAACTGTCACCCTGGCTGCCACCTTCGTCAAATCATCTTCTTATAGAAGGGGGAGCGGGGCTCTAATTGGGATGACGAAGTTCCTTGCCATGATAGAGTTGAGCTACGTAAGGTCGGGGTGATGGAAGATGGGAAGCAAGTTATCACCAGTAGAAGAAGCGATGGCCATTGGAGCCTACTCAGGTCGTTGCCATGTAGTCCCACCATGTGAACATGTTGTTGAAGGGTTCTCTAGGCTGCATTCCACACGAATGACCCCTTATCTTTTAATTTACAAAATTTTACATATCTCATTTGGATTTATCCCACTTCTTAGGTGGGATTTTTTTTATTTACACTATATTTGATCATATTCATATTTCGCATCACTTCAAACACTAAATAAGATAAAAGGTATCCTATTTAGAATTTTATCTAATGCACCAAATATAGCCTTAAATCTCCCACGTCAATCAAAGCCTGAGTACAGTTTCTACTTTTTGAGAACAAAAAGGGAACTCTCCCCTCAGCCTGTAGAGTCATCGGTGCAACAAAAGACTTGTCTTACCAAACCTTGCAGCGAAGAGGACAAACGAAAATGAGCTGTTTATGTACTAAAGATATAGTGCTTGATCATCTAATCTGTTAAATCCTCAATCCTCTTTCGCAGCTTTTTGCAGCATAACATAATAAGTCGGTGCTGCTCTGTCGGCCAGCTTTCCTGTGTTCCCTAACAGGCCTCTTTTGTTGGGCTAGGATTCTTTTTAAATAGCCATATATGGATCTCCCAACAAAATAAAGATAATATCTTTACTCCAAAAGATCAAGGAGACAATTAAGTTGACATTAAACGCTGGTATTTATTTTAGTACATTTCAAACACGATACATAAATAATATCAAGTTTTCATTGTTACAACTAAAAAAAAAAAAGGAAAAGAGATAAAAGTTGGAAGCCAAATTAAATCATCATAGACAGGAATCACTTCCTTCCTTTTCTTTAGCTGAGGATTAAAAATTTTCTTTTAAGGAAGAGATCATTGGCAATGATAAATGATAAGGTGATGCTGCCGGGTGTACAGTTTGTGTAATGATACCTTGCCTTTTCCTAAAGGCAAGGCAAACTCATTCTTGAAGACTTGAATTTGAGTTGAAATCTTGAGGCTTGTTTTATAATAAAAAGAATTCTTGACACTGGTCGTGTCTCGAGAGTCCAAAATCACCTCTCTTGTCGGGCTCTCCCGCCATAGCTACAACCTTCGCATGAGTCAAAGCTCGAGGATAGTAGTGACTTTTGAGAAGAAAAGGTGAAAAAAAGAAGGAGAGGAAAGACCCTCCTAGGCCTGTCGAATCAGTGACGCGACAAAGTACTGTGATACCAAACCTTAAAGCAGTGACGGGGACAAACAAAAATCTGCTTTGGACTGTATATTTTTGCTGTATTTCGCCAGATGGACAAGTCTTTGGAGGTCATTTCAATCAAATCTTCCCCTGCTTTGTACTGTTTCTTTATCCTAATCCTCATAATGATTTAGCTCTGCCATGTTTCCCCTCTCGCGGTAAAAATCTGAAGAGGGACAGAGAGAGACATTAAAACCAAAAAGATCGACTTTTTTAGTGCTCTCTATTCTCTTCTTCCTTGGATAACTGTATCGTCTCTCGTCATAATCACTCCTCATCTTGCTCTCGCTTCCCCATGTAGAGATAGAGGAGATCACCTGGCAGCGACTCACCGACAAAACCCATTTGTTGCAAAACCCGTTTGCTGCAAAACCCATCTGTTCTTCTTCAACCCTTGGGCATTGTCATTTATGGTCTCTGCCTCACGTACCCATATACATGAAGAATCTCTATCTGGCCCTTGACAATGTCAAATTTGCCGAAATGCCACGTTGTTGAAGTCCCAGAGTGTCACGTTTCGGATGAGGAGCAGAGAGCTTGCTGCTCCAATGAATCTGGCTCTGAGATTGAAGGTGTCGGTGTTGCATCTGAGAAAGACAGGTCGTCCTCTGCATCAGAGTGCTCTGTGGGGGTGGATCTTGAGGATGGGGCTCCCGAGATCAAGGCGCATTTGGCAGACGTGGAGAGAGATTGCAGGATTTGCCATCTGAGCTTGGATGCAGCAAATCAAGAATCTGGGGTAGCCATTGAGTTGGGCTGTTCTTGCAAGGATGACTTGGCTGCTGCTCATAAACTCTGTGCCGAGGCTTGGTTCAAGATAAAGGGTAACAAGTAAGTGCTTTAAATAGTGTTGATTTTTTCCCCTCTTTTTTCGGGTAGTTTCACTTGTTTATGTTCTTGAAGTGGAAACCTTTTATTTCTGAATTATGGTTCATTATGCCTGTTCCATAGTCTTCAATGTGAGTCTGAGTCATGTGTTGGTTGCCGGTAATGCGGGAAATTGTTTATGCATTCGTTTGATTCTGGATAATGGGGTTTTGTGTCATGAGGAGGTTCTCTTTCTGTTATTATGCTATAAATTTGGTTATATTTAGGCGCTATTACATCTTATATTTTAGGCTTCCCTTCACCACAAAAGCATGGTAATTCTTGATAACATTCTGGGGACTGACCGACCTAATGTCAGAATGTAAGAACATGAATGTGAATAAAAAGACGATACCAAAACAAGAATGTTGAATGGGACAAAGTGAAAGCATGTTTTTGCATTTTCTGCAATGTACGAGGTCATATAAGAGTATGTTCTTTGCTTTGCCACCCCAATTTTTTAATGGATTTCTTAGTTACTCATTTGGTGCAGTTTTCAGCTTCCTATGAAGTTTTTCCTTTAATACATCATTGTTAACTGATATAATTTTGAACAACTCCCAGAATCTTCTGAAAGTTCTGTGGCAAAATACATCAGACGATGGTCTTATAATCCTTGAATTGTGGAAGAGAAACCGTATTCTTCCTTAGAGCATAGTTTCACCTAGACCACTGCCTAAGTTCAGATAAAATTTGCGATTTGGTGTTGAAACTCTGCATAAATCCAGTGCTAAAGGAACCTTCTATGGTAGGACAACTGATTCAGAAGAATCCTATTTTAAAGAGCAAGTCTTTGTTCTCGAGTCTCGAGCAAGTTGGAACTAGAAGTGCTGGGAGTGTCTACCTTGTGACCAGACTCAAATTTTTGTTGAATTGAATTTGAAGTAACTGGGTCTTTTAATAGACCGTCGGTCACGCTTAGTCAGGTATGGACAATTAAGTTTTTGTCATTCTTAGATGACCTGCAATCACATATAGGTATCTATGGAGAACCTGGGATTAATTATTTGAATTAGGGATGCCTGCACTAATGTATTTCATTCCGTTAGCACTATAAAGGCCAACTTCTTTCTCTTTCTCTTTGAACCAGACATTTATAACACCTCGTTTTTGTGAGATGCAATGTAGAGCTTAGTTCTACTTTCTTTCTTTTTTCCCAACAAACACAAGCATGTTGAGTTCTCACTTGTTAACTCTATCAAACTTGGTTTATTGAACTAATGCGTAATATCTGTACTTACACTAGCTATTATACCTTTATCAATGCTGATTTACTTTCAAAATATCATCATTAAACTAGAATGATGGTCGTCTAGTTGAAAGGTCCTTCAATTTCTTCTAAGAATTTTTGCGTTGTGATCCAATTTCAAGTTGCAAATAACTCTAATCATTTCTCAATTTTAAACAGAGGGTTACACCTTCTGCCTTAAGTAATTTCTTCAAGAGAAGCAATACATATGAATGCTGAATCTCAAACCTTTTGTTTTTCCAGAGGCCCTCTTTTGCAGTCTTCTTTTGACAGAACTCACAATAATGCTATTTGTGGACTTTTCTTGGAAGATTGATGTGTGTAAAAGAAGATAACCAAAGGGCTTTAACCTTTTCCCTACTAAAAACAAAGACCAAAGAATGCTACATGAAGAAAAAGTTCTCTCCAATGGAAATTTCTGCACAAGAAAAGGAGTATCAAAGACTCAGCTAAGAGAAAGTCTAGGCATCAACAAGTGCATCTGCATCATTTTGTTTGCTATGCTAAAATTGGAGAATTATAAGAGGAAAAATTTCATCAATCATCTAGCACTAAAAGTGGGAAGCTTTCCACTTGACGTGTGTAACTGTTTGACTCAAGTAAAGAAGGTTCTTCACTCCAACCTCAAGGTACATGGACAGCCATATGTTCATATTTCAAGCTTGTCTTAAATACCTTCTTGCTAGGCCATTCACCAGTGAGTGAATGAGGATGCGATATGCTAAACTAGTCCAACATGACATCCTCATCTTATAAAAAATTTATATCAACGTGTACTCTGCAAACTGTTGTAGTTTGAGAAAAAGATCTTTGAGCGGCACTCAAGTACAACATTCATCATCTATATAATAAGGGCATTGCCCCTACTCGAAGGATCCATGAATCCCTACATCACTCTTTGAGTCTCAGATTTCTCAATCTTTCATATCGATGCCATGATTGTGCTATAAGAACTGCTGGTTATGCTTAATTCAGAATCATTCCAGCTATTTTTCTCTTGGTTTGACTGATAGCAATTCAAATCTCAGAGTTTGTGAGATCTGTGGATCGACTGCACGTAACGTGACTGGTGCTAATGAGGCTGAGTTGATGGAGCAGTGGAATGAGGCAAGTGATGCTGCCACCACCCCAGCAGTGACTGCTCAACCGCCCGTGCAACCATCAGAGACAAGGAACTTCTGGCAGGGCCACCGCTTTCTGAACTTTCTCCTTGCTTGTATGGTTTTTGCTTTTGTTATCTCTTGGCTATTCCACTTCAACATACCCTCTTAATAAAGGACAAATGACTCGATTCCGGCATGATGGCGAAGAAGAAGGTACACGCTCCGCCGGTTGCAGCATTCATTCAGTTACATTCTTAGTGCATACTGCCGAATGTGCTATATCATCCGGAGGGAGCCAGATATCTTCATTTGCCGTGATATTATATACCCACTTATGTCTCATGTTCAACCGTCCACCATGTAAAACAAGTTCTACTATTGACGCTTTGATCTGCATGAACGAAACATGATATATTTTTTGCAGTTCTATGTGATTTTCGCCTGTTTCATATTCTGATGTTTCTCCATTTTTAGTTTTCTGTCTGATCGCGGAAATTCTGTTTATTTAGGAACTCCATGACAAGTAAACTTAGTATATCGTCATTACTCAAATCAAAATGGGAAGATGTTTGGCCCGAAGAGAGTATTTTCTCTCACTCTTACCTGTGTATCATTTACAGTTCGAAAATTCAGTTATTGCTTCCCATGCTTATTGCTTCAGATCAAGGCCCTTGAGCCATAGATTCAGTGAATTGAGAGTGCTGCAAGTACCATGCATGGCCATGATTCAGAATGATGTTGGGCCTCTGCTCCATTTCCTACATGAGCACAATTATGGTCGTGGGAAAATCCTGAGACGTTTGGAGTTAATATTTGATGCATACTTGCGAATGAATGCAACAGCAGGTCCATTCTTACATTGTTAAACATCTCTCATCCTTAGGTCAATGCCGTTTGCTCATTCATCACTGCATCTTTGAGTTGCATTCGGATTCTGGCCGATCGAATGCTGTTCCTCATCGCAGCTCTGGTGGTAATACGATCTTGAGTCATTCCATAAGTTTCACATACAAGAGGCCACAATATCTCGTTATGTGTTCCGGTCGCTGCTCAAGAGTACATTTGTCTGCCGCCCCGCCAATGGTCCTGGAGTTAGGACATCTTGTTCCTTCTGTATATCCTGTTATTACGCATGCATTTGCTGCATAAACGCCTGCTTGTCATCCTGACATGCCTGTGGTGCAGCCTGAGTTATGTCATAGCATTGAGCCTTGATGCTCTCTACTTCCCTCGGCAAACGCTTCATCGACTGTTCTACAAATCCGCGGCCTGTTATAAACATGGGTGTCGGTAATTTTTCAAAATATGTCGGTAGATTTTGTTTTCAGCCAGTAACTCTCGAAGCATATCCGTAAATCGTGGATTTGCAGCGTCCGTCTGATGGATAACGCCCTATCGAACTGAGAGCCGGTGCAATACAAGTTTACACCTTAGTTACATGCCAGGCAACCTTCTGGTCTTGATATGACTCGGAATCAAACTTACGAAGGACACAAACGATACATTATCTATGTACGTACTTTTTAAAACGGCTAGTCCACATAAATGGATATTTAAATAAACGGGACGTATCTTGACGTTAAATGCAATTTTGGCAAATTGATGACGTAAAATTGGGTCATGGAGTGATACTAAAATGGAATGATAATGCGAAAAACTTACATATTATATTAGGGATGATGATACAAATGGCATATGAACTTTAACATAATTTGTAAATATGGTCCATGAACTTTTAATTAATTCAACGTGATTATTGAATTTTTTGTTAATGTTCAATTTAGTCTCTAGATTATATGAAGGCGTTCAATATTGTCATTCATTTAATTCATGTTCAAGGACGAATTGAATATTTTTCTTAAGGTTCAAATATTAAATTGAACATGTACTAAAAGTCTAAATATCATATCGAACTAATTAAAAATTTAGGAACAACATTACGCATTGAGCTATAATTCGGGGACCACATCTAATAAAATGAAAGTATAAAGATCACATTACACGTTACGGAAAAGTTTGTGGATCATTCATGTCATTTTCTCTTTATCTCACTAACAAGTGAAAAGAAAAATATAGGAAAAGAAGATTCTTGTTTTGGCATTACTCGCTTTATTAATGTCCTTCCGTGCACGTACGTACATAGCTCGTGGGGACATATAAACGGTGTCACGTAGCATCTGATAATTCAATTTATTGCGATGGATGAATGAATGATTGGTTCATTAAATTAAGATCTTTTCCATATGCCAATCCACGTGTTGTTGTCTCAACTTTTCAGATGAAGTAGAAATTATTTTTTAGCAGTGGCCATTGGTACCTGAAATAATATTATGCGAAGCATTACGGGGCATTCGGACCAAATTATAATATATTTGAAGAATTAGATATATCGATTATTAAATTGATTTTTTTCTTATAGAAAAGTATAAAAATCATTCTCATCTTTTCTCTAGTATATACTCTACATCAGGGTTTGAAATCTTACACTTTTTAGTAACATTTAGTTCCTCAATGATGCAAAATGTATGTGTTCTTTTCTTTTATTGAAATGTCTGCTCACAATATTATGTTTTAAATAATAGGGGATACAGAAGATGGGTTTTGAAATTAGGAGAAGTAAAGCGTAATTTAAACAGAAAATCTGAAGATCGTGTTTTTACCCTTATTTTTAAGTTGTTGAAAATGCATTTAAAGGGTTTAAATCCTAAGAGTTAAATTTCGAACTGTGCCCGTAAATAAATAATAAAGATGATCCAAGCTATCTTTTGGGTTTCCATTTAATTTCTTGGGTGGAAAAAAACTTATTTGAAACTGAAAATTAGTTCCTTTTTTTTTTTTTGGCCAAAAATAAAATAAAATTGGATATTCAATCATACTATAACTCTATCCTGCACATGGAGGTAATTTTATCTTATAATTTTTTTTTTTTTGTGATTTGGATATGATCGGTTACTAAATTCTTTGCACATGACGTTCATTGAGAACATGACCTTAGACACAAGTCACATGTACCGCAAACTGCAACTAAAGGACATGGAATTGAACATTGAATTTCACTTGGGAATTCGTGTCATGTTTCGACATCCTTGAGAATAATTGTTCAAAAAATCATAAACAAATTGTACGATAGTCAATTTGATTATGATATTTTCAATTTGTTCAATTTAATCTTATACCTTTTGACGATTTGTCAATATAGTCATTTCGATCATAATTGATAATGCAGATGCCGGCCTTCCTATATAGCATAGTCAAGGCTTAATAGTGAATATCTTTGCACAATTTTTTTTTCTTTTTTCCTTTTCCCTTTCTTTTAATTCCTTTTTCTTTTTTTTCTTTTTCACTTATTTTCTCCACCAACCTAGGGCATTGACGTTTGCATTAGCAACTTCCAACCAAAATTAACCAAAGGGACTAAATCAACAAATCATTAAAAATTTTGGGACTAAATCGATTAAATTAAAAAGTTTAGACTCAAACCACTACTCTATAATGGGTTTATAACTTTTCGTACAATTCTCCCCTATCCTTGCTTTTCCACGGCCCCAGGTCAATCATCCTCCCAAGTTGATAAGCCCTGTGATTTACAGAACAGATTTATCTTGAGACTCAAGCTGCCATTGGAAGATTTGTATAAATCAATGGTGAATCGATATATTAACCTTAAGACTCAATCTTGCGTGTCTACAAGTTGTTGCTTCGAACGGTCAGCAACAACCATCCCTCGAAGTAATCTGTTGATTAAACGAAAATCCAGGGCATTCGACATCAGCTCCTCCATGACATACTTCGTTCGATCTTTATACGGAAATTAAAGTATGGAATGGACATACCTTAATTAGCAAAAGAAAAAAGAAAATTAGAATGAATGTTTAATCCAAAAGCTTCCGGTAATAAAATATGTGGTGCCGGGGCTTTGCATGTGTGGTGTCATCATGATTTGTTTTTGGTAATCCTTTCGTATCGAGTGGTAGGTGATTGGGTTGAGTTCTGATGTAGGTGTCACGTAGTTGGTTGTACCTTTGAAGATTGTGACCTAGAACGAGCATTTTCCTCATTTCTCCCCCGTTTTTATCCTGATGTTCTTAACTCGTCGGGCGAACATTCATCTTCGATTTTCATATGATTCCATCCGACCGAACATGACTCACGCATGTAATGAACATAATGCAATTTGCTGCTGTAATTTCAATGGATTAAATTACTTTGTTACAAAACATCAATAGGGCGTATGTAAATCAGATTTTCGGTCATTTTCCAATCAGTGAAGGAGCACATCAATAGATATACCTTCGCCTTGTCCGTGCGTATGAGTAATCATCAATTCATGTAGAGGAGACCAACATGTGGATTTACGAATTTTTGTCATGAAATCAAAGATTTTGTTAGCAAAATTCGATCCGCCTGGACCATTTCATTGCCAAGATGAAACCATAGAGAAATCTAAAATTGATATTATATCATGACTCCCCAATAGTCTAATACCAAAGCAAAGGTGCATACAATGCTTGCCACACAAAAAAATATAAATTGAGATTGAAAATATAACAGATAAAATGTGTAAACTAAGCAAACACCAAATGCAAAAAAAAAGGACGAACTGAATATACTCCCAACGTGCATGGCATGATTGGCGACATCAATCACTCCACCCTCCCTTGTCCTTACTTCAATTAAAATTCGGTGGGGGCGAAACCCCCGTTCTGCACTTTATTCTTTTTTTTTTAATTTTCAATTTTCCCCCTAAGTAAACGACAAATTTAGCAATTAATTTATTTGATAATCCAACAGACAAGAGGGGCACCGGCAATCGAGCGCCTGTCCATGGCCCCAACCACCGAACCAGGCCGCACGCTCCGGCGACGGCGGTGGATGACGGCCGCCGACATACCGATCTGTCATCAAATTTGTTACTCTTTTCTTATTGAGAAAGGCAAAAAGGCGACTGATATTTTTTTTTTTAGCTGTTATTTTGTTTTTCGTTCGATCTTTTTTTTCTCTTTTTTCTGTCTTTAATAAAGTAATTTGGTGGGGGTTTGGATAAGATATGCCACTGTCCAAGGTAACATGCACCATCACTCCGGCCTACCCCCACCTCATACTTTGTGCTTCCTTCATTCATTTCGATTCCAATTATGATTTACGAACTTTAAGCTTTACTTGATTGTTGGAATTCACTACATAAAAAAACTTTAAATTATTTTTGGTGACTCGTCCCAATTTCTACGAGTGGTTTTTAATATTTTTATGCATTTGTTAGAGTTATCACACACTCTAGTTGCAAATTGGGTTACTTTTGATTTAGGCCAAATTCTTCCCCTCCAATAAAAAAAACCCTCAAATTTTGATCCAATCTCACTTCTACCTTGAATTTTTTTTTATCTGACGAAACATTAGCAACTTTCATTCCAATCGCTCGTTAGTTGCTTAAAAATTATCAATATCAAGTGGTCACTATTTTTTCATATGAAGGTAAGAGTATTGGAAAAAGAAATACAAGGCACGAGTTTCGATGGTGAAGCTCTCGTTGTCCCTAACATTCATAGTTTCAGGGAAACTAGTCACGACTTTTGGATAAGGAGGAGGATTTGGGATTGTACTAAAAGTTGTAGGTTTTCATTACACTAAAAAAAAAAATTCATGACAAAATTGAGATTATACTACGCCCTTTTTTTCATGGCATTATCGTTTATCCTTCCATAAATATGAACCCTAAATGTCCAATACAACAAGTCAAGGGAAGAAGCATCTAACGCTGCTAAATTGGTGACTATAAATCAGACTTTGCAGGCGCGTAGTCGTGTCGGGACTTGCAAGTAAATGCAGAGACGGACAAAAACAGCTTCAACTACGGAATGCGTAGCTTAAGTCCACATTGACACACTCTCTAGAACGGGAGCAGGTGTGCGGGCGTGTGTGTACGCCCTGACTTTTTGATTTAACTTTGAAATCGATCGTGTTTAATGCGCTCTCCCGATCATAGGAAAAGTCGGATTTTCCGGTGAGAAAAACTCTCTCTGCAAAAATCTCTCCAAGATAAGCGTTTTAAAGTCACCATCCTAAACGCTTGGTTTTTCTTTCTCCTCCAGCCTCACATAGTCAAGATGCTATCCTTTCCCAGGAAGAAAAGAAAGATATTTGTATTACTTGTAACGAGGTCGGGCACGGGAACGGGCCAAATTGGTCATTTTGGATCGGATTAATATTTCGAAATGCCCAAAATTTGTGCATCTATGATAAATCTATATCAAACTAATGTTTTGATTAGTAAAAATTATAAATTGGTACATTTGTGATAAATTTATCTTCTATTAATTTTTGTTGAATTGTATTAATACAACGAAAAATCACAAACTAATACACGTATGATAAATGGAAGATAAAATCCTAAATCTACAAACTCTTCAATTGTCATGTATCATCTAATTTAATAATTTAATGTTAAAATTTAATAGATGCTAATAAAGGGTAAATTTGTTATAAGTATATCGATTTTGGATTTTTCGTGATATTAATCATTTTGGATCGAATCATTTACAATCATATTCAACCCATCGATTTGGTGGCCCTACTTTTTCCTATGAGATGATGTTCATTCGATATTGGAGAGTTATTGAATTGTTTATTTTCTAATTTTTTTTAGAGAGAGCCCGGAGGTTTTTTTTTTTTTTTTTTGGGTCAAAAGCCCTAAGGTATTAATTAAGTAAGTTTAGTGAGGAAATATATTCGATCTTAATGGATTGATTACGGATATAATCGCAGTAAATAATTACTATTTAAAAAGTTGCAGAATATACACTAGGAGAAACAAACTTTTTCGCCGTCTCAAGACACCCCTCGTTTTGAGGGAACGAATCTTCGCTAAGCAGTGCAATTGGATTCGCAAATTAGGCAATTGCTTGAAAGCCACATCCGTCTAAGTAAACTGAACATGTCCTCCACCACACAAAATATATTCACTCCAACATAAAATACCTGCCTTTTATTGAAAAACACAATAAATAATAATAATAAAACACAAAAAAAGATATTTTTTTTTTCTAAACTTAGGTCGAGTGAGGAAATTAGAAAGGCGTGTTCCATGATGCTTTTGCTAGGTGTCTGTGTTCATTAAAACTTAATGTTTGGCTATTTATAAACGTTCATTGCATGGTTTACTTAAAAAGATATGGCAAAAAAGTTAATTGGAATGCAGAAATAATTACATCCTTTTTTGGCTTAAACTCTAAGGAGTTCTCTTTGAATGTGTATGGAGAGACCTCTCAAGTCTCAAGTCTCTAATCTAGAAGGTCTTTGCTCAATCTAATTTTGGGAAATTTCTACCGTGACCACTTTAGAATCCCAATCAATGTGAATTCACTAATTTGACTTACCTATCAAAACGGAAATGATAATTCGATTTTTTAGAAATTAAGGAAAGATACCTATGACTTTAAATTAAGGAAATATATAAAAAGGAGATATGTTTCGTTCAATGTAATCTAATATCCGGAAAAAGTAAGCTATCTCTATCTCTCGGATAGATTAGTCAAATTGAAACACATACAAATAGATTTGCAACCAGTTTTGTAAAATTCCATTGACGGAAAGGTCAAAAGCAAGATGATTTCACATCTCGCGCCGATCGAAAATCTCATATTTACCTCAATTCTTAGTCCAGACGGCACGATAGATTATTTTAATATTAGTATTTTGCTCAACGGAGCCAAACCTAGAGAAAATAAAAGAAAGAAAAATTTGTGAACCGGCAGAGTAGAGATTTGACAGAACACGATGACCCTCGTCGACCGACCAAGGACAAACCTGAACTGAAACCTTTTTGAAGAGCTTCAGTTTCACATGAACTTGGATTTATCTGAGTTCACGAATTAAATCAAGTTTATATATATCATTCAATAATCCCATTTTATTAATTAATTATGATTAATTAAACAATTAATTAGAGAGAGAAAGAGAGAGGGAGAGAGAGTTGAGGTGCTTCTGCAACAGAGCGTGCCAACACGACATAAACAAAAGCTCGGCACGTTCGGGGAGGCCATGGTCGGTTGGCGCAATCCTCTCTCCTCTCTCTGCGCCTCACCATCTTCTCCTTCTCCTTCTCACTCTAAACCCCCCTACCTTTTTCCCTTCCCTTCCACGTCCCCTCTCTCTCTCTCTCTCTCTCTCTCTCTCTCTCTCTCTCTCTCCTTATTCGCCCTGCAAATTCCTCTCATTAAGCACAAAGCCAAACTCCATTCTCTCTCTCTCTCTCTCTCTCTCTCTCTCTCTCTCTCTCTGGGTCTGTCTGGGTCAGTTTGACTCGTGTTGATGAGGAAGCTGTGTCCGAACTACGACCGGGAAGACGGGCTCGAGACCGTGCTCGAGGTCCCGATCCCGGAGGAGATGTTCGCCCCCGCCAGCAAGTCCTCCTACAGGTCGTGGGCGCACATGAGGTCCTGGATGTGGCCGTCGAGCCACGAGAAGCCCTCTCCGGCGCTCGCCGTCCTCGGCGGGGGGCGGAGCGCGGAGGTCCAGCTCCTCCTTGGCGTCGCCGGGGCCCCGCTGGTCCCTCTCCCCATTAGTCGTCGCGACCACCTCGACGCCCCCTTCGCCGCCAACATCAAGGATCACCCCATCGTGAGTGGCAGCTATTTTCCTCGTTAAAGATCGAGTTTTTATCAGCACTTAGTGTCAGCTTTGGAAACCTCGATTTACAAACTAAGAACAGAAATTTGACGTGAAATTTCACATCACACGGAGCACAAATTTACTGAAAACCACATTGGTGCGGTGTCTTATATCGAGATAGTCCCCGTATTTCTGTGCCTTTTCATGGGTCATTCATTGTAATACCAGGTGAGCAATATGTTTGACTTCCAAGTTTCTTCCTTTCCTCAGGAAGCATCGATGGCGAAGTACATAGTGCAGCAGTACGTGGCGGCGTGCGGCGGCGAGCAGGCGCTGGGCGCGGTGGAGAGCATGTACGCCATGGGGAAGGTGAGGATGGCGGTGTCGGAGCTGTGCTCCGGCGAGGAGGGCAAGGCGAAGTCGACGGTGGCGACGGTGAAGAGCACGAGGCACGGGGCCGGGGAGGTGGGCGGGTTCGTGCTGTGGCAGAAGAGGCCGGAGCTGTGGTGCCTCGAGCTGGTGGTCTCCGGTTACAAGATCAGCGCCGGCAGCGACGGCAAGGTGGCGTGGCGGCAGACGCCGTGGCACCACTCCCACGCCTCCCGCGGGCCGCCCCGCCCTCTCCGCCGGTTCCTGCAGGTATTCACCGCCGCCTGCTCCTCAAATTTCCTTCTCCTTTTTTGTCCTTGAACGACTTTTCACACGGCACTTTAAAAAAAGAAAAAGAAAATGCCAAATGTTACTCTCATACGGCGAAAAAGAAATTGAATTTGCTTTGGAAAAATTCAATTATTTTTTGTTTCAAGCGATAATTAAATGTTTTTTTTTTTTATGTCGACTTTATTCTGCGTCAAATATATTCCAAAAGATGCAATTTCTTGTGAGTTGAATTGGATACACCTAAAGATAGGACGAAGATTTCTCTGAGATTTAGCTCCTATAAAGGTAAGGCAAGGGGGCAAATCAATTCAAAAATCCGATCCACGATTCAAAATGGTACTTTTGGATCGGTTAAGATATTAGGACAGATTTCATTCTCCTCAAATGCTTTAACGTTAAACTTGTACAAGAGGGTATCAAATCTTTTTCGCAACCTAGGACTTTATCAGGAGCATCTAATTAAATTTTTGGGGCATCTAAATAAAATTTTGGGAACAACCCATCTTTCTTTTGACCAGAAGCTCTGTCAATTTAGGCGAAACTCGTGCAAATTCTTGGCCCTTCCATTGGGAAATGCGACATAGCCCCAGCGTTGACTTTGATTCGCTGTAACCAAAATAGAAGTCAGTGGTTCTTCCTTCACGATTCCCTGAAATAATCCCACGAATAATTCGTGGAAAATATCATAAGTCAAAGGGTGTAGTAGGGTCAAAGCTTCTAGCAAGATTTGCCTGAGACACGGAGTGGGGAACTTTCCGACCAAACCCACCTTCTCGGTTTCATATTAGGCTTTGGAAATTTGCACATTTGGAAGCCTAAAGCGTGCCCAATTGAGCCCCAATGTAACCCAATTCCTGCCTAACAAGCAAAGTTTTGATCTTTGATTTCACCAGAATTGTTTTGATGATGATATTGAGGTGAACTGGTAGAACTACCCATTGAAATTTGAACGAGTTGCTCATGAAGACACTTTGAATTTGTGAGCAGGGTCTCGACCCGAGGTCCACGTCGGACTTGTTCTCCAACTCGGTCTGCATCGGTGAGAAGGCGATCAACGGCGAGGACTGCTTCGTCCTCATGCTCGAAGCCGAGCCTTCCACGCTGAGGGCCAGGAGCAGCAGCAACGTTGAGATAATCCAGCACACGCTGTGGGGATACTTCAGCCAGAGGACCGGCCTCTTGGTCCAGTTGGAAGACTCTCACCTCCTGAGGATCAAGTCGTCGAGCTCCGAGAGCGTCTTCTGGAAGACGACCATGGAATCCCTGATCCAGGACTACCGGACCATTGACGGCATAAACATCGCTCACGCCGGGAGGACGTCAGTGTCCTTGTTTAGGTTCGGTGAGAACTCGAGAGCCATTCCAGGACACGGATGGAAGAGGTTTGGGCCATCGAGGAGGTGGACTTCAACATCAAGGGGCTGTCGATGGACTGTTTCCTGCCTCCGGCTGATCTGAAGAAGGAGGAGGATGCGTTCGGGGTCGTGCCGAGCTATGCCCGAGTCCCGTTCAATGTCCGGTCGAGCTTGACAAAGATGAGTGCTTCGAAAGTCGTTGCTTTGGACATCGATGACTCCTACGACATCCAAGGAGATGAAGAGCAGTAAAATGAACTTCGTTTCGGTCCTCCGACATCCTTTTTTGTAAATACGATGGCGCTGATGCTCATGCGCAAGAGCAGAGTTACATATAGGTCAAAAAATTCCCGAGTTAAAAGGCGATGAAATGGTGTATACTGCGATTTTTTATCCCATTTCATTTGTTTCTTTGAATTCATTCTAGATATAGATACTCTCTTACACTTGCATCCTATAAAATGCTGGGCAGATAAGCCTTTGTACGTAAAGAGATTCCTCATGACCAGGTTGATAATATTTAAATATAGATGATTGGGCCTTTTCCTTGACACTGTTGCTTGAATTTGTGACAATGACATTTCTTCATTTACCAAAACAGAAAGAATCCATGTCTTCAGCCTCAAACCAGTAGTAATTTACGTGCATTACAGATATACAAGCAAGACTCTTGAAAATGGGTTACTGCTATTTTGGGTTCTGCCGCCGTCTCCGACTAGCTATTGCTGCATTGTGCCCCCTTCGGTGGTTCGGGCTTTCTTGGCATCCTGTAGAATTGAGATGAGCTGTTCCACAGTCTGCGAGACAAAACCAACATCTAGAAGATGGAAACCGGCAAAATATTCATCCTCGGAAAATTCTGCTCTTTTCAGTGTGCTCTTGTAGCTTTTGGTTGCTGATCTCGGGTGACCCCTTGCGACGGATATCTGCAATGGCAGAGAAGATGAAAAGAATTTTTCTGAGTGACAAGGCTCAAAGTATGTGCTCACACCTTACCAAATTATCTACAGGAAATCTGATTGGCCCTCTCTCGCTACAACAAAATTTGATTAACACTGACCTTTTAAAAAATGCAATGGGCTACAGAACTACATTTGAACCACAAGGGTTTCAATCTGGTTTCACTAAAATACAAGAGGTGCCCGCAAAATTGTAACCAGAATATTCAGCAGAAGTAGCACATAGGGATAAGAGTAATTCGATTGTCATAAAGCAGGACTAATAGAGTTTTGAGACAACTTTCCATTAATCTACCCAGCAAGAAGTAATGTCCTACTCAATACTATATGACAACACTCACAACTCTGAAGGCTTACGGTGAATCTTGGATGCTGGCATATCCAGAGGTAATATTCTTAGTTTCCATCATCAAACTATGGGACTGGATCGAATATTAGTTAATGGCAGAAATTTGTGTATGAGAGCACGAGACTTACATAATGCTTTTCTCCCAAATCAAGGAGCCAAAACTTCCAGTGTGGCGAAAAAGTTCCGTTGATTTTAACATTTATGTTTGTCCAACCGGTGTGGTGAAACTCAACTCTATCCAAGTCACATGCTAATCCACTGCCAATGGCTTTGACATATGCTTCCTTCAAGCACCAATATCTGTAGAAGTCACGACCTGAATATTACCAGTAAGGAAGCTGTTTGAAAATCCTGATGCCACGCCAAATGCAATGCAAATGAAAGTCACTACATCCACAGGGAAACTGTTACCAGTCTGGAGATCACCATAGATATTTCATTTGTTCTATTTCCTGGGTCTTTCCTCGAGTCATCATCTGACAAATTCCTTATTGAAATTTGTTATCCAAATAGCTCGACTTAAGTTGGATAGGGTCATCATTGTAAAAATGAACAATAGAAGTTCTCTAATAGCTAAACTCCCACCCAACTTATCATGTTATGGGAGCAAGAGACTCTGTGTTCCATTCCTCACATCCCCCTCTTTATGAGCAGGGGTTTGAATTGCACATATCTTATAGGTTCACAAGTTTCAAGCTTTCTTTGGTGAACTGCCTTGCACACAAAGGGGAAGTTAAACAGGCAAATGGGTTTCACAATGTTCCGCAATAACTTCACTCTTTTAAGTATTTGTGATGTCATGCAATTTATCAATCATGAGAAAGGCCGACAACTTCAAAAAATTGAAGCCCAAATGCTGTGGTCATACAAATAGTCTACTTATAAATGATCCCACACTTCTGAAAAATGTGAACCCAAAAAAAATGCCATTTTCCTTCTGATTAAGCGATCTATAAGCTTCACTAAGTTGTCAATGAAAGGAAAAGGCTTATTTTAAGGGTGATGGGCCAACTTGAGAAGTCTTAGGTAAATAGAGATACAAAAGGATTCACCTAGACCATGACAAAAACCACTGCAAAGTGCTTGGGAATAGAGTACATAAAGGATACACGCACAGCAACAGACACAGAAATTAAAGAAGCCAAGAGCAGAAGAAACAGTGTCCTCTAAATTCTGCCATTCTCCGTTGTCACCACACACTATCCATTTACAGCCAATGCTCCTCAAAGTGTAACTATGAAAAAGTAAACTGGATAATTCGTCCATACAAATCTTACCTGGTATTGACTATGAGAACAGATAGTAACCTTCATAGTCCATAAATTGAAGTTAAAGGTAGAGCAGAGCAAGTGACCACACAATTTTCAATCAGTTGTTCCACACCAAATTAGCACACAAACTGATAATGATCAAACAACCAGTTGACATTTTCTGCTTGCTGTTGAAATAATAGCAGCAAATCCTGGATCTCTGATAGGGCACAAATACATTCCATCTCGCTATTAGACACAACTATTTGTAAACATTATGTCCTATGCACGTGCTATCAACTGCATCTTTAAGGACATTATTCAAAGATACAATCGACGCAGTGTTTTCCTGACTGAAAGGTGAAGGGAAGACCATAAAAAGATATAGTATTTTACTGTTCTTATCTGTGAAAAATAAGTTGCACAGACCATCATCCATGTCAATCCCATTTTATATTGTCTGTATTATCTAATTGAGGCACAAGAATAGCACAAAGCCCAATTTTGAGTGATAAATTTCAAACAATTACGAGTAAACGCCTTTGAACCACAGGCAAAGAAGGTGATTGAATGAGTTATCCTGATTATTATAGGTAGAGGACAACACTACCTGTAAAATTCAACCAAAATTTGTTCTTCATTGCCTGCACCTATTATAAAATCCCACTCCAATCTTGAGAAAACGATGAGAAGTTTTGAATGAATTCAGTAACTGTTTCTTTCCACGGAATAGTGCAGGAAACAATATCCAACCCCACAAGGCATAGTGGTTCTGATGCAATTGCCACATAATCACCATGATGGGAGACATTAAAATTGAAATTGGGAAACTCCGTTACATCTTTATCACATTCCTTGAGAAGAAAAGGCAAAAAGAAAACAGCAGAGCATGTTAACATTTTGGAAGGAAACTGAAACAATCACAGGAAAAACCATAACACTTCACACAGGATATGCAGTTATAGAAAACATCAACCAAAAGGGAGCTCGTAATATGAGAAAATTGACTACCATTAATACATTTACCTAGATAAATGCATCTCCCAAATAATCATTGGCTTTCAGCATGCTCATGATTGCATTACAACGAATGCCAACATATTAAGGCATCTATAATTCCAAATCCAGTTTTGTTTTCCACATATCCAACTTTCACATTGCTAACTTCTGAAAAGCCGGAAAAACAGATGTCCATCACTTGCTTAGCTATAGATAAGTTTCTCTAATCAATGTTTGCTCTAAGTTGTTAGAAGCGCCCAATAAAAAACATCATGTGTGTCAGTCCTCTCACTTTAGTCTTATCACCTATAACGAGAGTAGAGCAATAGCGATGCAACTACACAAGCACACAATGCACATCTCAAAAATTTGAAGTTAATGCCAGATGAATGATTATAATTCCAACCATCCGAAGACATCCACTTTCAACCATTTTTTAGAGGAAAACTCCCCATTTGACCATGTTTTAGAAGCAACTAATGGATAAATATGAAAGATTGAAAAGCATAGGCTCTTATAAATATCCACAGGCCAAAAAACAGTTAAGGGTTCAACAAGCTTTTTGTCCCAGAAAGGCACAACTAAAAATACAGGCATAAAAAGAGCCCCCAGTAGAAACAAATTCAACCAAGCCCAGAGAAAAGTCATCCTCAATCCTCACCTGTTGAAGTAGCATGTCAACCAAAATTTTTCTGTATCTTCTCCTTTTGCTCTTAAAAACCACATTAATAGGTAGGTCTTAACCATTACCACGACAACTGATTCAATACTCTTAACTCGACATAGAGAGACATGGGAGAAGCCCCCAATTAATTTTTTCCTATCTTTGTCATAAACTATTTCCGGGATAGCAATTGAGAGACAATTTCACCAGACACAGGAATTTGCTTTATTACGTATAACGCGTCAACATCGTACAAGCTGACTGCACTTTTGACATTTGACAAAAAAAGCAAACCCTCAGCCTTCGACAAATGTTGGTTTTGCGCGTAAATCACCTTCCCAGATAACTTTGCTCACACATAAACCGGATGATCAAAATTACTGAAACACAAAATCAAGACCACACAAAGACAACCAAAGAAAGGAAAATTGAAGTGCAGTCAGGAACAATTGCAAGCATACCAGATATGGTTTGCCCTCCAAGGTGCGCTTGATGCTAATTTGCTCGTATGGGATTCCGAGCACTTGATGCAACAGAGCATATTGAAGCAACCGACTGACCAATGCCCTCTTTCTATCCTCACTTTTAACGAACCTACCCACATAAAGAAAAAAGACCAAAACGCCATCTTTTGACTCTGCATCTCTCTCCTTTTGGACTCAATCGATCACAGAAACCAAAGATGAAAAATACCAACATGAGAGAGTGAGAAAAGAACCTGAGAATTGAGGAGTGCTGAGAAGGAGGGAAGAGAGAGAGGGCCGAAGAGAAGTCCTGGGGAGATGGGCACCACTTTGATATGTCCACCAACCACCTGCGAACTCCCTCCTCCATTGATGGACCTTCACTTTCTGGGTACTCGTCTGTTGTCATCACATTGATTTCTACGGCAGTTTTTCATTCTGTTTATTACATTTGACTCTTAACTTTAAGTCCAATTCTTTTATCCGTATCTTTATATTCTCGGAAGATAGTTTATTAGGATTAACATAAAAAAAACCTAAACTATAATCACAGCACCAATTTTATCCTAAGCTTTTTCTGCATCACTAAAACCCAAATTTACCCAAATCTTATTATTACTTAAAACCCTAAATTCTACCCACTTGGCGGAGACGATAAAATGGGTCAAAATTCATTTTTAACTCATATTTTAATAGGTCAAGTTATCAATGGGTTGCTCAAACTTTCAAATATAAATTCAAATGGGTCCAAAAAATAAATCTTTAAATTACATATAAGCACTCATGGGCTGGCAACATACCAAGTTCAAACCCATCATTTCGGGACTTGGACTCAAAACTTTTCCATATTTCATGTGGGACAAAACTAATGTAGCATTTTGAGCGAGGACGTGACATGCCTCGATTTTATTAAACATTCGCCCAAACCACATTCCCGACAAGACCAAGGTCAAACAAGGTCCACTGGTGTCTGTTTGAACTTCCATGTTGCCATCGTTTTAGTTTTAATGCCAAGAGGAAGGCAATAGTTTGGAACAAGAACTCATGAACCGTTATTTCATTTTCTTTCAACTGTCTAGATTTATGATTTGAAGATATGCAATGGATACTTCTGTTATGTTTGCTTTTGTTCATTATGATGTGGGTTGGAATTGTTCATTTAGCTCAAAGCGTATTAAAAATGTTCTAATTTCATGACAATACAAATGTTTTTTTTTTCAAATGATTTCATAATAGCATTTACATTTTGATTAATCTAGAAGCCCAAAAACCCAATCGAGCCTAGATATAAAATGAAACCAATCCCAATCCCAGCTTGGACAGCCGTAGCTAAGGGATTTCAGAACGTTTTGGATCGAGCCGAGTTTTCGATTAGTAATTTGTTTTTTGCTAATTCTTTGCCTGTTTAATGCGTTTCTAGTTGATCAGGCATTTTAGTATGTAAAGGGAAGGGCATCACTTATCGCCCGGGCATGCAGGTGTCTTGGTCTATCAGTGCGGCACTCACCCACATTTTCACATTGCTCATGAGCAACGCAGTGTCTCAACCCACTGCCCGACTTGAGCAACCAAGGTCCCTCACTGACTTCGCAAGCTGATCTATGGAGTCACTGGTTCTTCGAAGACAACAATTTAAGAAAAAAATTTACTAAGAGTTAGAACCCAGGTCAGCCATGGGTCCTTAAATTTGTTCTGCATACAAATGGGTCAATACAAGATTAAAGGGTTAATTTGGTTCGAATTATTTTTTCCTGGACACAAATTTGACTTAATCCACTTATTTGATGTGTCTACTACTGATGCATCAATATATCAAACCTATTTTTTTTGTGTCACTAAAACCTCTAATTTTATACTAATGTGAAAAAAACACCCTTGAATCATTTGCCTAACACTATATCATCGATGATAGATGGGTGATAAATTTGGAGTTTTTGGTGAAACAAGTAAAATTTGGGTATTATCAAATGTAGGTGGGAGTAAGTATATATATTTTATCTGTTTTATTCTATCTTTTAATTCATTTTTAGATTTTTATATTACCATGTCATGAAAGTCAAAACTCATACATTAAACTAATCGTTTACATTCCAATCCCTCTAAGAGACCCCCCACCTTTCTCTTTTCATGTGAAAAAAGCAATTATTATGGCAAATCTCAATAATTGAGAGTAAGCATATATCAAGGGCACCGGTTTGGACTTTTCCGGGGTAATGAGAAAAATTAAACCAACCATCCTGCGCCAGTCCCGATCTAGACTGAAGAAGTTGCCGACAAATATTGATTTCGGGATCCAACGTCTTGATTTTTTTTTTGGGCGTTTGATATCTTAATTTTCAAAGCATATTATGAATATTGCTTGGAATATATCATGTGCAATATCCTCATCCTATCTCGAGATCTTTTGTTCGGCCGAACCGTAGAGACTTCTCGTGACTTCTTGTGCCTGAGTTTTAGTTGAACTGGCAATTCAATTTGGGCTTGTTTGGTAACCAGCCAAATAGTAAAAAATTATGTTCTTTCGTTCCTGGGAGTATATTTGGAACAGAAATCCGTTTATTAAAATTTTTGTCCCGGTTTAGAACAGAATCAAGAATAAAAAAACAATTGCTTATTGTTCTTAGGAACAATTTCAAGAATCAATTTTTTTCTCTTATCTTTTTCTTTCCTTTTCTACTTCCTCCCTTAACCTATTGCCGCCCCATCACCGGCCATCATTGTCGGCGATGATGGTGGCTAGCAAGTGGCTAGGCGAGGTTCGGCGAGCTAGCCTAGCCACCAACAAGGCTCAGCCTCACTAAGCCAAAGCAAGGCCGACCTCACGCCGCCTAGGTGAGGCCGACCCTTGCCGATGGCTGGGCGAGATTCGACCTCGCCCAAATCTGGCGAGCTCAACCTCGGCCAGAGCCTCACTAGATCTAGTTGAGGCCGACTCGCTTAGCCACTAGCGAGGCCAAGCCTCGCCCAACTCATGGTGAGGCTCGCGGCTCAACCTCACTGTGACTAAACATCGTTTGCCCCCAATGAGGGCGTCGGCCCTCACTAGTTAGTCGTCGGCCGCCGGCAATCTATTAAAGAAAAAGAAGATGAAAATGGAAACAAAAAAAAAAAATTGTCTTTAAATCATTAAAAAAAAAAATATAAAAATTATTTTGGACTAGAAATTTTCAGGTTTTATCAAACGGCATTTCTATCTCGAAAATAAAATTTTTGGATTTTTACCAAACGCTTTCAAATGCTTAGAAATTGTTCCTAGGAGTAGAATAAAAAAGAATCATTTCTAAGTAGAAATTGTTCTCAAGCACAAAATCATTACCATGCACACCCTTAAACTTCCGAACATATCATTGATGGGAAATTACCAAAACAATAATAAATCTATTGTAATTTTTTTCAATTCAGCCATTGTCACAACCTCTCTTTTCTCATCCAAGGGAAAAGGAAGAGGTTTAGGAGTACTACCTAAAAGGGCAAACCAACGGCCCTTGATTAGGCACGAGCTCTCCCAAACCCATATTTCATGCAATGTTGGATTTCATTTTTTTTTTCAATAACAACTTAAATATTTTTTAGGAGTCACCACTAACTTTATTGGGGTTGGCTAAAAATGGGAGTATTGTTTCAATTCCTAAGCAACTAGAGATTTATAGAAATGGGGACTTGTTTATGCTAATGTTTCTATTAGTGCCCTTGCGGTACCACCAACTCAAAAGGTTGTTTATCTAAATGGCCACACAATCTTAATTGCCAATTATAATCCTTATCAAAGCCATTAAGTGTTCATGCAAATATTTTTAGGGAGTTGTTTTCCTTAATGTCTAGACTAATCCTAACCTAATTTAGGAAAGAAATTTACACTCATATTATTGAAAAGCGGCACGATAAGTAAACATCCAAGAAATATAAATGACTTAAAAGTAAATGCAGAAAAAGAAAAACTCGATATAAGTCAGGTAAATAATATTACATGGCCTTGTTATCATGCCCCAAGAAAGGACCTCGGTGAGCAAAATGGGAATTTAAAAATACATGAAATTACTCTAGATGATTTTAATCTACGCAAAGTAGATTATTTACAAAAATGGTTATAAAATACCAAAAAAGCATTAAATTAGGAAAATGACTTTATAAAATTAGGAAAATTTCATAAATGTCATTTCTGCCTAATTTGATACTATCCAACACTTTCTATTATTTTTTTATTTAAAAAAATTAATTCACTAAACCGACCTATGTTTGATTTACATGAACATGGAACGACTAAGAACATGAATATCACTAGAACCGAGACAGCCCTTCCCTTGCCGGTCTACTGCCTGATGGCTTTACATCGCTAAGGAATCTCATAGCAATCAGCAGGCGCTAGCGAAGAGGTAGCAATGTATCCATCTCCTCACTCTAGGTAAAAATCTTTTTAATGAGGGAAGACTGCGTTCTTGCTAATGGTTGAAAAGGGCTTTCCTCCTTCACTGTCATTCAATGCATATTTATGGCCTTCAATCTCGATCCATGTGTTTCAACCAAAAAAAAAAAATCTAGACCCATGTGCAGTACTAAGTGGAAATTAAGAGCATGGAAATTAAGAGCACGAATGATAACATTTTTTGGCAGAAATTGATTTCTAGAAGAGAAATAAATTTTTCAATTTCTATTATTGAATGAGTTTTTGAGAAAAAAACACGTTTGATAACAAATAGAAATTCGTTTGATAATGAAAAATTTTCATTTTCACGAGTGGTGGCAGCAAGGGGAGGGGGAGGCTGTGGCAGCTGGTGGCCAGCAAGCATGGGTGGCGATGACCGGTGGACGGCAAACTCCTTCGGGTGAAAAAAGAAAGAAAGAAAGAATTTCTGATTTCTATTCCAAAAATAAAAAAGTAAAAGTTTTTTGTTTCTGATTTCTTTTTCAAACTTATTTGTAAAATAAAAATCTATTTCAGAAATAGAAAAATGAAATTATTTTACCAAATTGATTTTTATTTCAGAAACAAGTCTGTAATGGAAAAATAGTTCTGGAACAGAAATAGATTTGTTATCATGCGCAGCCTAAGTATCAAAATTATACTACTACACACAAACAACAAGACTGGCTAGAAATCACAGCCTAAAACGCACAAGAACAAAGTTGAAATTGGCCTCAAATGTGTAAGTTGGAGCTGTTTTTGCAGATCTGGGTCTGACCCCAGATCAAGCAAACCTGTTGCATGCCCAGATTCAAGCCCAGAGAGTCATCACGTGCGAGATCTATGGGAAAAATCACATAATTCGAATGAAAATAGGTAACATGTACTATCAAATGCAACGGATATCACAGAGAACAATCAACCGAACACATTGAAATGACCTCTCCAAGAAGCATACGTACGTGGTACACATTGACCAGCCATGGATCATATGTGAATTGGCTTGGTTTTTGGCTCAAGTTGTAGATGATCTCATGGTTCACACGGGGGCTTAAAGACCAAACCAAGACGGACCTCAGCATCATTTGTACACCCATATGACATTCATGAAGCTCATGAAGAAGGAGAACTCATGCAAAAGGGAGTAGCAAGTCAAAACGCTACGGAAAAATTCCGGCCTCAGAAATCAGTTTTCTAGGCTGGTTTTCCTCTTGATTTTTCATGGTCAAAACATGTTCAAATTCGAAAAAAATTAAATCTATGATTCATAGCTTGCTTCCTAGTTTCTTTTTGAAGCAGCTCTTAGGCGAGGAAGCCAAGAAATTATCCTCTAAAGGCGCCTGGAATTTGGCCCCTTCAAACTGGACAACGAGGCCCGCAAAGAAAGAACTGACAACGAGGGGCTTTTTGTTGGCCCTCGAAACTAGTCTCCAAGACCTCTTTTTCGTTCAAATTAAATCCAAACCCAACTATAACTATTATAGTTTAGGTTACACTCATGGTTTTCCTCAGATATCCCTCATTTTTCTCAAAAGCGCTCACTTTCCCTCACCCGTGACCAACTTGGCTCAACACCTGAAAAATTCGGGGACTTCCTTTGCCCGCCAAGAGGGTGTTTTTCGGGGGACTCTAGGGGACCTTCCCGATCTCCATTTTCGACGTGCGACCTGTGTTTGGAAATATCTTTGAGTGAAATTTCACCCTCTAGCTGAAGGTTCTTCCTAGTTTTTGCTGAAAACTTTGTAAAAATTTCACTTTGCTCTCCATGGTCAGGCCGAAATTTCTGGGTGAGGGTTTTTCTGAGTTGCTAGAGGGGACCTCTTCTTAGAACGCTTGTGTGAGCTCCCCTTAGTCCCTCGTCTCCGACATTTTATGCCCAAAAAGAGCCTGCTTCAGAGATCTTATCTAATGAATCAATCGATCTTTTCACCCGTCCCAAGCCTGCCAACTGAGCTACTTCACCCAGTCTCTGACCTGGCCAAATTTTTCAACTTTTGCGGCTGTTGAGTGTGCGGATTTTGCTGCGGTTTTCACGTGCCTTCAGCAGCTTATCCCTCGCCGGTTTTGTCCACTTGCACTCCTAATTGTGGTCTTCCATCACGGGCAGAGATCAGGCTGATCGGGCAGCTGAATTTGCTTACTCATCAGCTTACTCAGCAGCTTCGAATTGAGACCAAATCATGGTGAGGGTTTTGGCAGCTGGTTTAAGCGATTTATCACATCAATTTGGATGTAATTTTTGGTCAATTAGCAAGCCTGTGGGTTCCCAATTTTGTGAAAACGTCCCTCAAAGTTGGTCATTTTCTTGTCCGAAGACGCCCAATTTAACACAATTTGCTCCTTTTGGCTCAATTTGATTAACTCGACGTGGCCCAAGTTCAATTTCAAGCTTAATAAAAGGGGCCGAGATGATGAAAGTGATGAATTGAGGGCTTGGCCAAAACTTTGTAAAATTTTCTAATTGGCCCTTCAACTTTTGAAAATTGCATTTTGGCCCCAACTTGCCCCAACTTGCTGTTTTAATTCCGATCTGACCCCAAGGCTTGGCTAGTCAAGCTCGGACCCTCAGCTCCAACTTTCTCTTATTCTTTTCTTTTTTTTCCTTTTTTTTTATTTCAAGAAAAATAAATCCATTTAAAAACTGTACTAAATGCCTAGGTAATCTATATGCAAGAACGAAATATTTTTTTGTGGAAAAACAAGTTCTAATATTTTCAGAAATATGTAAGCACAACTTTTAGATAAAAATTTAGGTGTTAACAATCCTAAACATTTTGCATTTATACCAATTTAGTCTATCTAGTCAATTTTGCCCGACGACTAATGTGGATTTCAACCAATGCTAATGTGTCAATTGTTTAATATTTTTCCTTTTTTTCTCCTTCCCTTGGCTAGTCACCGGACCAATCAAAGGCTAGGGCCGACAAGGTCATGCCTTGTTAGGACTGCAGGTGAGTGTAAGGGTGAGCCTCACCAATGGCCGGTGAAGTCAAGCATTGCCTAGCCATAGCGAGGCTTGCCCTCACCCTATGATGGCAAGAGTGAACCTACCCCAGCCTCTAGCCAATCGGGTGACCAGCTAGAGGAAAAAGGAAAGGAAAAACAAAGGGGGGGGTGGAAGGAAAAATATTTAAAAATTGCCATGCTGCCGACTAGCATCTACGTTAGTGCTAGCCGGCTACAATTGGTCGAATAGACTGAATTGACACAAATGTACTGAATGGTAAAAATATAAAATTTAAAACTGATGCGTGACGGGAACAAAGAGGTGAGAAATTCATTTCTTGGGTAGTGTCTTATGGAAAGAGTGAATGGATGAACGTGTATTTGGATATATGAAAGATGTAATGTGTTAGTGATTTCTATTAAAATGGGAACTTGTTGGAACGTGGAATGGAGGCAAAAATGGAGTGTATTATAGATGAAAACGAAGCTAGGATAGATGTAACTCACCACCAAGGTCTAAAGAAATAATCCACCAACCAAGAATAAATAACTTAAGGCTCACCACCATACAAATGAATAAAGAACCGAAATTTGAAGGAAATGACTCTATTCAAGAGGAAATCTCATGGATTGCATATCAAGTGTGCCCTCCATACTAATTACATTTCTATTTATAGCAATACTAGGACATTGTGCTAAGATTCTTACAATAAATGCAGCATACTCTACATCTTACATCTCAGCCTAGAAATGAAAACTAACTCCCATTCTTTCAAACTTACAATAAAGACTCATTGAAATTCCAATATTGCATTAAAGACCCTCCAATGTAAGAAAACAAATTGAGCACACTCTACTCATACTCTTTAGCCTAATAATGTTCAAACTTGCAATAAAAACTCTTTCACATTCTAATCTTGCATTAAAGACTCAAGAAAACAAACATAGTACACCATATAAAGAGAACACATCCATTGTTACTTCAGCCTTGCATTTAAGCTATAAATCATAGGCAAATGCTATCTTATGTGCCCTGAATCCATTGGACCATGTTGAGGACGAATTTGCCATGTGCTTCCACAATTGACAAATTGGTTTGACGGATTGATGAAGCTTGAGTTGGGTTGAGCATATGATCATTGGAAAATTTATATTTTGCTACTCCCGCATCAAAAACTAAATTGAAAAAATCGCAATTGATTTAGGATTATTTTCTTAATTTTTCCTCTAGACCATTTCCATTAAGAACGGCGAAAGCGTGTCCTTGCCATCACTCGAGTCGATTGCATGGTGTATGTTCTCACACTAAACTTTGGCGAGTCCACCTCCCATATTCTTCCGAATTTTCTCTATCTTCGTCTCTTCAAGTTCATTCCCGTTTCATACGCTCTCAGCCGAAAGAAAGAATCGGTGCTCGAATTTGGAAGTACGACCAGTTCGATTCTCGTTAGAAAACCTACTATGGAAGTGGGCATATCATTTCTGGGCGGATTAAAGGCCGCAGCTTTATTCCTGTTCTTCGCATTCCTCAGAAGCTTCGGCTTCGCATTGCTGTCCCTGCCCTTCTTGTACGCGTCTCTCGTGTCGTTACTCGTCTCGCTCGCGTCGCACCCGTCGATCAACTTCCCTCAGCTTCTGGGCAAGAACCCGGACGGGTCTTTCCCCATCTGGTCAATCATCATCTTCAGTACTTACTTGTACTTCGCCAGGGCTTTCTTCGTGATCAGGAGGCTGTGGGGTGGCGAGGCCCCGTACAGCGAGATCTGCGAGGGTGTGTACGTCGGCGGATGGCCGTCTTCGCTCGATAAGTTGCCTCCCGGCGAACCCGCAATCGTCGACTGCACTTGCGAGCTCCCACGGCGGCAGGAGTCAAGCGGACACCCTTATTTCTGCATCCCGACTTGGGATACGCGGTCACCGGGGCCGAGGCAGATCGAGTCCGCCGTGGAATGGGCTTGCAGGAAGAGGGCCCGGAACAGGCCTGTGTTCATTCATTGTGCCTTTGGTATGGAAGGATACTTTTGGTCGAGCACCTGGCGTTGATCATGATATGTATATGCATGTTTACGAGTCCTTTATATGTTCGGCTTCGTTAGAAAGCTTGTTGTGGACAGGAGGATCGATCATCGATCTTTTTTTTTTTTTATATCACAGGATCTAAATTCTGGCACTCGGCACTATGTGCAGTAAGTGCTTTAACGTACATTCAGTGACGAGGTTTGCAGATTGCACCTTTTACATAAGCCCGTGTTCGTTAATGCAGCCGCGTTCGCGAAAATTTAAACTGTTTTGTATCTGTTCGTGAAACTGTCTCTATTTAAACTGATCCCCAGGTCATGGAAGGAGCGTGGTGGTGTCGTGTGCTCTGCTGGTGGCTCTTGGGGTTGCGGAAGACTGGAAAAGTGCGGAGAGGATCATCAAGGAAAGACGTCCTTGCATTCGGATGAATGGGCACCACAGGAAGGCGTTGGAAGAATGGTCGAAGCACCGGCTGTCTTCTCCCGAGAAGAATGGGGACCGAGAAATAAGAGCCGCGCTCTCCTCGGGCGAATCCAACGGTTCTTGAATTGACTTGTCTGAAGACGCTGGACAAAATCTTCTGTACGAGCTTCTCGGTTATCTTCCTGCTCTATTGTAGAATCTAATCTTTGACAGTCCTTCTGTTGGAGTGGCTCTGTAGTATCGTATGGTTTTCATGGTTTTGAACGTATGCAATAACAGAGCTTTCAATTTAGACGAAAGGAAACAGCAGAGCATGTTAACACTTCAGCAGGAAACTGAAAAGTCTGCTCGAAAACCATCTCAGTTCACGCAGAAGATGCGGTTTATGGAAAACTTCAAACCAGAAGGGAGCTAGTGTCAAGAGAAAATCAATTACACAACAATATATTTGCCTAGATGGATGCATCTCACGGATAATCATCGGCTTTCGGCACCCTCGGGATTGCATTTTCAGAGAATCCAACATCATTAAAGCATCTATAATTACAGATCCGCTTCCATTTTCCACCTATGGAACTCACTATATTATCAACTTCTGAAAGGAGGAAAAAACCATGCCCATCACTTACTTAGCAATACACACAAGCTTCTCTAATCAACCTATGTCCTCAAGCTGTTAGAAGCACCGACCCAGAAAACCATCTTGGACGTTAGTCGATGCAATTTATGTGGATGGGAGTAGAAACAATATCCGCGCAGTTGCAAGCGCACGCAATGTAGATCTCAAACTGTTAAGAGTTTACGCCAGATAAATGTATCCAATTCAAAGAATAACTATCCGAAAATATCCCTTTTCTTGCCATTTTTTGGAAGGAAACTCCCCATCTGACCAATAAGAAGTTAAGGGCAAACATTTGGTAACCAATCAATTCTTGGCTATTTCTATTCTTTTGTTTTTGGAAAAAAATTTAGAATAGAATCAAGAAGTAAAAAAAAAAATTGTTTATTTGCTCTTAGGAACAACTCTAGAATCAAGCTATTTTCTCTTGTAGGAATTTCTATTATTTTCTCTTTTGTTCTTTTCTTCTTCTTTCTCTTTAGCCAGTCGCTGAATTTGGTGATGGCCAGCGATCAGCCTAAGATAAGGTCCAATGACCTTGCCAGAACCTCATTGGCCCTTGGTGAGGCTCAACCTCACAGTGGTTGTGCAAGGTTGGCCTCCAATGGCCAAGCGAAGCCCAACCTTGTTGGGGGCAATGAGGCTCTTTCAAGGTCAACAAGATTGCCGGCTCTCCTCTCTGGTTGATTCTCAACTATCATCAAGGCCTGACGATTGGCTAGGGGAAGAAGAAAAGAAGGAGAAAAGGAATGGAAAAAAACAATAGAAAAATATCATAAAATTATATTCTAATAATAGAAATTTTGTGCAGTTACCAAACACGTTCGAATACTCAAAATTTATCTAGAGAATGGAATTAGAAAAATGTATTTATGAGCAAAAACTATTCTCGGAAACATCATAGTTACCATATATGCCCTATTGCTTTAGCATTTTTTTCCCAAAAAAGGCAAGACTAAAATATACATAAGAAAACCACCGGCCGTGGTGGCTCCACTGGATAAGGTTCCGCTGATCCTTTGCGAGGAGGTGAGGAGTTCGAGTCTCAGGGGAGGTGCTAGGTGTCTTAAGTGTACTGCCGGGGGTGGTGGGTCCTCCCGCTTACGTAGTACTTGGGAGTTTACGCTTCGGCTACCAACGGAAGTGGTTCCTCCAGCACTATATATATAAACAAGTTCAACCAAGCCTGGAAAATGGATCATAAACTCATATTATGACTCACTTTAGGTAGTAGTAATCCAGATATACGAATGTGGTCCCAGTTTATTTCTAAGGCTGAATGCACTAGGCACGAGGGCTCCTCCTCGAGCTTAGGAAATTGGGTCCAGTACCTAAATATCCCCTCCTCTACATAAACAAACCCACTATCCGTTTTACGGCAAGTAATATGTGGAGTAACTCCCAATATAGCAATAAAAGCAAGACGTGTAGACTCATCAAGTTCCCATTGAAATAGGTTGTGAATGACTGATTTTTTTTTCAATCTTTTCGACCTTGGTTCTGTAGGAGCAAGTCAGAAAGATTGAGCCTATAGTGAGTTATAAACAGAGTTTTCCCATCGCTTCGCAATTAATGGTTAGGTGACAACTACCGTTAAGTCTGTCATCCACCAAAAACAAAAAGAGGGGGTACAAAGCTACCCTATTACGATCTCCTTCACGCTAAGGGGATTGGCGAATGCTACAATACAAAGAAATCGGTCGAACTCAAGCATTTGGTTTAACAAAAGCAATGGCTCTTTCCTACTTGCTTAGGTATATGACCAAATAGGATTGTCCAGTTCCTATAGAATATATCACTAAAATGCCCCTAGAAGGGGATAGGGCTAAGCGGAGCACCCTCCCGGAGTTCTGGTGAAAGCTATCCTGAAAATAAAAATTGAGTCATACAAAATACATTTCAATTTTTTTTATTCTGAAAATAAAAATTTTATACAATTATCAAACACGTTTGAATGCTCATAAACTTATCTAGGAAAGATAATAAAAAAGAAAGTATTTTTGAGCAGAAATTATTTCTAAGAACATAATGGTTACTAAATAGGCTTTATGACTACAACATGCTTTTTGTCCCAAAAAGGGCACGACTAAAACATGCATAGGAAAGAGCTCCCCACACAAACAAGTTCAACCAAGCCCAAAAAGAAAAGTCATGCCCGGTTCACTAAATCATGTCTCAGAGTTTGCGACCCGATTGGACAAACACGAGCTTCCCTCGTGAATCCTATTTCCATATGTCGAAGGAAGAGGCTAAAGAAAGCAGCCCCGGCGTGCTTTTAAATTCCGTGACTCTAGCCGGGACCGCAACCGAAGCCGATAAAGGAGAGATTTTGCTTAGGCCGGGAAAAGAAGAACGGCCTCGCCCATCTTTGCATTAAATAAAATGTACCCCACAAACTGTGGCACATAAATGAAAGAAGTTCAACGACGATGCAAGGAGTACCTCTAGTTGTGGTCTCACATGGAATTGAAGCATGTAACTTGTCATATGTCTCCATCCAATAGATACACGACAGATCTCATCACATACGTATCTCATTATATTCATAACTGCTGCACATAAATGAAAGAAACTAATCGAGAATGCAAGGAGCACCCTGACTGCGGTCTCACATGGAATTGAAGCATGTGACTTGTCGTTCGTCTCCATCCAATAAATGCACATATCTACCATTAGTCCCTAAATAAATAATATTTTCTGAGAACTATAGAATAAAGGGCAAAAGAAATACAACCTTGATGTCAATTCTGCAAATCTTTACAGCTGAGAAGGGCAAAAAGGTAATAAAGATGGTTTTTTTTTAATAAAAAATGTGTTTCGACGACATCATACACCAGAAATAATTATGTTGGTTTGAAATTGTTATGTACCACTTGGAAGCTAAGGATGAATATGTCTAGATAGTATCGATTTGGGCTTTTTTGTGTATATACTATGAAGAAAAGTTGAACCAGGCAACCCACGACGGTCCTAGAACGAACCAGGTCCTAATCAATATTTATGTCAATATTAACATTTCGATACCAGATATGTCTGGCCCAGCAAAAGCACCCGGGTCAATATCAATATCGAGGCCTGACGTATTGACTTTTTGGGCCCTTAATCTTCTTCTTTTTTTTTGGTCAAAGAGCCCTTAATTTCGCCTTAGCCTCACCTATTAAAATATATATGTAAGTTTACTGATTTTCCAAGCACATTGGATGTCGCTCACCATTTCTTTAGGGATAACAACCTAAACTTTCAATTTTTTTCAATTTAATCCCTCACAAAGTCAAATTGGTCTTTCGAAACTATTCATGAGTTTTCATAATTACAATATTACCTATATTATATTTAATATCTTTTCATTTCAATCTATTCCTAAATCAACAAGAAAACATGACATTTTTGTTTTTTGTGGTTATTTATATTATGATAGTACCGTTTAAATTTATGTTAGCTTATGATCTTTATAACAGTAAACGTAAAACCTCATTTAAAATTATTTTGAGTTGATATTCTTGCTATTTTAATAATAATTACTTTTATAAGAATGTTTGAAAACTGTATAGATTTGTCTATAAATAATTTTACTTATATTAATTAAATATTTTTTAATCATCATAGATAAAAAAAAAAATAGCTTTTTCATTTCATGTTTTCTTAATTAAATTCAGTTACATGACATCTGTGAGTTAGGGAATCAAAATAACAGGACTATCAACTTATACAGCTCTAAATAGAGGCTTTGGTTATTCAATTAAAAAAGTGATAAAAAAAATTAGAATATCTTTTATTGGTACATGAAACGGACTAAAATAAAAAGATATTTTTAAATTTGAGTAGTATTACAATAATGAAAAGCTGTAAATAATGTCAAATGATTGATTTGATTTTGTTATGAAAAAGTAAACGATTAGATTGAATAAATCGAAACTTCAATTATTAGATTAAATATTTTAGAAATAGTTTAATAATTCCATCAAACAGATTAAAAATTCAAAATGATATGCCAAAATTTAGGGACAATTGATGTTGCCTTCCCATTTCCTTATCGCATCGCGCAGCTTATTTCGGGCCGAACCTTGGAGACTTCTGGCTTTTTCTGCACCAAATTTCGGTTGAACCGGGCAGTCCGGTTCGACTTCCGAATAAATTCATATGAACGAACGAACGAACGGAAGGAAGCGATCCCCGACCGTCACGTCAAGAACCGCGAAGTCGCGCACTGGCCGCCGGAGGATCGCGTCGGTCGATTTGCATCGTCTTCGGAAGAACTCCTCCTTCTCTCCTTCCGCTCGATTTCCTTATGTTCTTCCGAAACTTCTCTTTATTCGTTTCTTCAAGTTCGTTCCTCTTGAATTCACCTTCAGCCCAAAGGTGGAATCTTTGCTTGAATTCGTAAGTACCCAGAAGTTCGATTCTTGTCGGAAGACTGATTATGGGAGTGGGCATATCGTTCTTGATCGGATCGAAGGCCGCAGCTTTGTTCCTGTTCTTCGCCTTCCTCAGAAGCTCCGGCTTCTGGTTGTTGTCCCTACCTTTCCTGTACGCGTCCCTCGTGTCTTTTCTCGTCTCGCTCGCTTCGCACCCGTCGATCAACCTCCCCCTGCTTCTGGGCAAGAGCTCGGATGGGTCTTTCCCCATCTGGTCGGTTATTATCTTCAGCCCTTACCTGTACTTCGTCAGGGGTTTCTCGGCCATCAGGAGGCTGAGGAGCGGGGAGGCCCCGTACAGCGAGATCTGCGAGGGCGTGTATGTCGGCGGGTGGCCTTCGTCTCTCGATAAGTTGCCCCCGGGCGACCCCGCGATCGTGGACTGCACTTGCGAGCTCCCGCGGCGGCAGGAGCTGCGCGGGCACGCGTATCTCTGCGTCCCCACTTGGGATACGCGATCGCCGGGGCCGGGGGAGATCGAGTCCGCGGTTAAGTGGGCTTGTAGGAAGAGGGCTCAGAACAAGCCCGTGTTCATTCATTGTGCCTATGGTATGGAAGGAAAATGGATATTATTGTTAAGCATTCGGTGTTGCTCATGATTTGCATGCATGTTTATGAGTGGGATATGTTCAGCTTTGTCAGAAAGCTTGTTGTGGGTAGTGTAGGATCTATCATCTGTCTTTTCATATCCCAGGATCTAAATTCTAACACTAGGCACTATGCTGTTATAGAAGTGTTTTAACTGCATGAAGCTTGATCAACAAGTGACAGTGTAGCCCAGTTGATGTTCATATTTTTAATCAATCTCCTTACTCTCCTCAAGTGATTGGGATTAAGAAACTTGCGTGACATGTATTGAACCTCTAAGCAATTATGTGATATCAAGTGGCTATCTCCTCAGTTTATTTCCCTGATACTCTGGCTATCTATTTCCATAATTGCATCAAGCACACTTAGGGTCTTACGTATTTGATCAGATTATATGAGGATGACAGTTTTTCCTAAGCCGTATCTGTTAAACATGCAGTGCTCCTAAGCTCAAGCTGTTCATTTTTTACGATTTAAGTCGATAGATGTTTTGCTCAAAACCAGAAAAAGGTCAATACTTATGTCTAACATCTAGTTATTGTATAATAAGATTGTGGCATTATCTAAAGAAAGAAATGAAAAAGGAACACTTAATAGTTGTTCTCAGTCTTATTCCTATTATTAGTTCAGATTCTAACATTGTTATATATCATGTTATAGAAGTATTGGCTAAAAACTGCACATAGAATTATTTGAGCAAAAGATGATATCTCCATGTTGAGATCTAACTTGTTAGTGGAATTGCTTGCTTTTTGCAGTTCTACATGTACTCTCTTCAGAAACTGTTTGGGTCTAATTGATTACTTAGGGATGCATCAATTAGCATGACACATGCTAGAATTATGTGGCCAGACACAAGATAAAGAAATGTGAATGCATGATTTGAGTATAGAGGGAAGTAATGGAAATCAGATTCATACACATCTTGCATCATAATTTCATTGGGCGAAGAGATACAGGGATCAGTTTTCTTAGTATAAATACTAGTGGGATGAGATCATATATTCTATGGGTGCTTGAATCTTTGAGACAACATATTTAGTGATCTCGACGTGTAACATGAGACCTTGATAATGTGGTTGAATTAGTGACATTATGATGTTAAGCAATACATACCATTGTCACTAGAGGAACATCTAGATTTTGCTATTAAGGAGTTGTTAAGAGTGTCATTCATGGGACAGATTTCTTCCTTGAATTCAGAGTTTTGTGCTTGAAATTAGTGAGGAAGATAATTTTATCTAGAGTACATTGTCTCGTGTCAAGTTTATGTTCAGGTTTTTTGTTCTGTCAACACTTATTAAGCTAAACTATTTGCATCTATTCGTGAAAAGTTTATCTTTTAACTGATCTCCAGGTCATGGAAGGAGTGTGGCAGTATCATGTGCTCTGCTAGTGGCTCTTGGGGTTGCAGAAGACTGGAAAAATGCTGAGAGGATAATCAAGGAAAGACGTCCTTATATTCGGATGAATGGCCTCCACAGGAAGGCATTGGAAGAATGGTCAAAGCACCGGTTGTCTACTCCCAAGAAGAACGGAGCGCTTTCCTCAGGTGAATCCAGTTATTCTTGATTGGACATGTCTGAATACACAGGAAAAAATCTTGTTTAGGTGCTTTTTCCAGTTAAATTCACTCTATCATAGAGTCTCTCATCTGGAACGGTTAATGTTTCTCCGATTGAGTTGGAAATATACTCTCCCATTTTTGGAGCGGCTCTGCAACATTATCAACCAGCTCTGTGTTTTCACGAGTGGTGTATGGTGTTTACCGTTTTTAATGTATGCAATAACAGAGCTTTTGCTTTGGCCAATTCTGACTTGATAAACTCAGGAAGCAGACGTGACTTGTAAGTGCCATTGGCATATGGCAGCCTAGTGACCCGGGGCTGGGGGCAGGAACAAGACCTCTGGTCAAAACCACTGGAAGTCCCATAAAAGAGAAACCTGCTTGTGAACCGTACATTTACTTAGGAGCAAGAAGAAACTGAATGCTGTAAAAATCTGTGAGTTGAAATCGCGGGTTCTGAAATTTGTTTGTAAAACTTTTAGAGGTAATGGAAAATTTCTGAATGTGCTAGCAATGGATGCATATCGATGCAAATGGTCCATTGGGAGTAAGACTTTCCAGAGACATTTCATTTCTAAGCAAATTAGCCAGATGATCAGCTACATTCGAGCCAAGACACTGGGAGTAAGACTTTCCAGAGACATTTCATTTCTAAGCAAATTAGCCAGATGATCAGCTACATTCGAGCCAAGACACGGCCCCGACTCCTATTGGAGGCAGCAATGGGAAATTCCCCACAAGGGGTTAGAACCTGACGGAGCAATGCTATGTGATGGTACAGGCCCTCAGGTCATACTGGCCGAGTATAGAAATTTTCTTCCCATCACTTCCTAGACATGATGGTAAGTCGAGGATTTGTCCAATCGTACAAACAATACATCTGCTGGTAACTTGTGTCTAGTTCACAAGATAAGGGGCAAAACTAACTGGCCATCTCTTGAAGAATTTCACGTCACGGAGCCATGAGCACAAAGTGAACTATTCTTTAGCCTTTTACCGATTAGGAATTGTGTCACAGTTATTACACAGCGAAGCAATCCCGCTCTCAATTTTGTGCCTTAAGGCAAAGGAGCATTAAGACTTAACAAGCAACACCGATGGTCAAAGCCTGCTAAAGGTGTACACGTCCGAGAGCATCGGACGGTTTCTCACCGACAACAAACCTGCATACTAAAATCATATTGTCACTGTTTTTTATAAACGAAGTGCTAGCATGAATCTACAAGATTCTGAATCCCATAGCTTATAATGCGAAAAGAGCCTGCTTGAATTAAGACACATTTCACTGACCCGTAAAAATGGACCCATGCTCAGGATAACCCTATTTACCTAGCTAAGTATTGAGGGACAAACAAACATAGTAAGGAAAACATCCAAGGTCATGTCAATTACATTAAGAAAACAAAAACACAAATGAGAATATATGAAATTGACCACATAGCAACAACTCTGTCTGTTATTTACGCTGAGGTAAATGCACATCTGTTCATGAAGCCGAATATACACAGAAGTTGCCCCAAGACAAAAGATCTTCAGACAAACAAACAGATTTTGCAACCTTCCCCAAGAATAAAAGGGAGAAAAGAGGAAGCAGTGCCATTTATTTCGGCCAGGATCTAACAAACAGTGGTTAGCTGAATATTTTCTGTTGACAGGGACAATAGGTTTTCTCCGTGTTCTAATATATGCTTAGGTCATGACATTCATTTGCGACATCCTCAACTGCCTCCATGTTTAGCTGCCTCTTGATTACTCGTCGTCATGAAGGACTCTCCACAACCGCATTGCCCTTTAGAATTTGGATTGACGAAGATAAATTCAGACCTGCAGAGAAGCTAGTCAACACTGGGAGGCGAAATAAAGGAGTATATAATCCACCAAGATCATTACAGACAGAAATGTAACAAGAAATTTCTCTTAAAGACTAAACTATCATATCATCGGTTGACCTAGGGACTAAACCCCTGCAATTAAGGGAATTCTGCAAGCCCTCTATAATTTAACTGACTGCACATACAGTTGGATTTTTTCCACGAGTATCTGGACACACATCGACCAACACTTGTTCAATGTTTCTTCCATAAAAAATATAAATTAACATTAGGTAGAACCTAGAAACAACTTCAACAGACATAATGTGCAAATAAAGTTGCTGCTAAAGTAATTTCCTTTTTGCCAGATAACATTGAATCTAGACTGGAATATAAGTCGTAAATTACAGTGATCGGATAAATTTCGAATGCTCAATTCATATATGGACTATGGAGAAAAAATAATTCCTGTACATGATAGCAGAATATATGAGATGCACAGCAGTTACCTGAGCTTGTCATCTACAAAGTCCATCTTGGTTCCAATAACATGCATCAAAGCCTTTGGTTCAACTAAAATCTTAACACCCTTGTCTTCAACCAACTCATCAAATTTCCCTTTTGCATCTGAAAATTAGAAAACAAAATTTCCTCCAGTAGATGAGTAATCAATACATCAGAAAAGAAGAGACAATAAGAGCATCAATCACTAGCTTGAAACTCACAAGGTATGGTTTATAAACTTATTTCCATGTTTTGGGGTCCAGATATACATGGTTAAGCAGGTCTCAATCTGCACTTATTTTTTCCTACCAATGTTTGTTCTGTCTCATTACACATCATGAAAGATGGTTAACCTTTACAATTTTTCAGTTTAAACATAAACTAGCATCTTATACCAAAAACTAAGATGACTAAGAACTTCAGAGGACAACTCTCTGACAACCCTCTTGCTGTATGATACCGTAAGTATTCACACCCTCCCAGATACGAACATAGGCAAGTGGTAATGGCCAGAGATGACTTGGCTAATAGACATGACTGAAGAAAGAGAAATCTGTTAAAGAATCTAGTCCCTGCCTTTGTATGCTATCACAAAACAGAAGCATAAAAAAATAGACATACAAATGCCTTCAATCTAGACAAAATCGTAGATTTGGACTGTTGTATCTTAACCACAAAACCAACACGAAGCAAAAGTTACATCGAGATATTCTGACTCCTGAGGATATTTCATGATTACCTTACAACGTAAAGGTTTTGTTTTCCACATGGAGCAACATTAATTAAGCCTTTCCGCCTTTGGACCCAGAAATTAGACTGGCCACCGAATTTACTAAAAAATTTCACAAATCAAAGCCAAAGCCAAACTCAACACCCAGCAAACCAAAAACAGCAATAACTGTTTAAATTGGGTCGAAAATTAACTGTTTAAATTACTAACCAAAGAATTGATCTTTTGTATTTTCTTCAAACTGGACAGACCATTTCTCTTTCCTTTTCTCATATTTTAGACATAGCCATAACCCTTTATGTCACACTTAAAATCTAAAGGATTTACTTCAGGAACAGCATTATCAGAAATTCAGAAAAGTGAGTAGGAAATGCAGTTGCTCCCAGAGGAATCAATTTTACCACAAAAAAACTCACAAGTGACACACTCAAGTTCAAGCAAGTGCAAAAACCAGGCAAAAATATCAAAAAAGAGCAACTACAAAGCCCCACCTTGGGTGTCAAATTGAATGGTTAAACCATATGGACAATGATATCGGCAATTTGACATTTTCTAGACAATTAAGTAAGTTTCAACCACTTCAAATGAGGTCAAGTGATTCCTCTAAGAAGTTGCAATCTATTAAGTAACATATTATAGCAGCATGCATATTCCAATAAAACAGAAAGAAATAACATGCAAATGTGGAAGTTGGATTTAGTTCATCATCTCATGAAAGCTTAACGCACTTTGTTTATTTCTTTTTTATGAGTTAGTAATCTGATGAGGAAATTCAGTACTCTTATTACAGTTTTCCCATCAGAGCTATATCATCATGTGACCAAGTATTGCAGAACAATATAAACAACCAATAACAATAGTCATAATAACGTGCCAGATACATCACTTCAAATTTTAGTAGACTTCACTTGAAAACTATGAAATCACTGCTTCTCTGGATTGATGGGTAGGTACCTCATCAGTGTCATCAACTGACTTCTATTAAAACCAATTACATGATGCAGATACACATTAGAAGCATTCTTTACTTTGGAGAATGCTAGTTGTCGGATCAGTATGCAAACGGCATTAGTTTTACCATGTAATTTAGCAAATTGAAACTTCATGACATTCAACATATCCAATTTCACGCTACCTGAGCTCCCCACTCAACATACAGTCGTACCTCAACCCACACTATATTCCCAACAGGTAAATACAACATCTCATGGTGATTTCAAACTGTCTCGATCTTGAAACAGGGACATCTAATGACCGCGTCTACCATTATTCAACCGCAGACCCTGCAGATGCATTCTTTTCTGCCGTCTCTCTATGCCACAAGGACACACGACCATAGGAATCAACAACCCTAGAATTGGTTCGGGCATCATCTTACATCGAAATTTGACAGACCACAAAATCCACGAAAACTGCTAACCTCTCAAAGTCATCCCCGAAATGCATTACTTAATCCCCGAAAAAAAAATAGAGCAAAAGAATTGCAGTACCAGCAGACACAAAACTCGTCCTCCGTCGAAACCCAACCTTATCCAGATTCCAACATAACAGATCACAATCGGTAGAAACAATCCGAGAAAAGAAGAGAAAAAATGAACTCAGAATTTCGGGAAGTACGAAATTGCTGAAGGGCTACCTGCGTAATTGAGGGTGTAGGACAGGCCGTTGCAGCCGCGAGCCTTGACGCCGAGCCGGAGGAAAGAGCGCTGGCGCTGCTGCAGGAGGTGGCGGATCCTGGAGGCGGCGGCGTCCGTCAGGCTGAGGACCTGGCGGCGAGCGGCGGAGCCGACCACCCTCTCCGCAGCCGCGGCCAGCTTCGAGGCCGAAGGAGCTGCCATTTCCCCCCGATGGTCGCTCGCTCACTCGCCGATGAGAAGAACTTGAGGCGGACAGGCTCTCGCGTACGACGATAGAAACTCCGACCGTCCGAATCAACTTCGGACCTGGGAAAATAATATTCCAGAAGGTGATCAAATCGGACACGAGAACGATCACGGGGTTGGCACGTGCCACTCTCTTTCTTTCTTTTTGTCTTTTCAGTTTTGTTTTGGTTAGTTCTAAATTAGGAGACTAATTCACATGCAATCAATATTTCACAAAATCAAATTTTTTTCCAACTAAAATTTAAAAATTTACAAAAAAAAAGGCAGCTTTTTAGATTATTTTTTCATTTATTATCGTCAATAATTTATATTTAAAAATTTTGAAAATTTCTGCACATTCATTTTAATAAATAATATAATCGATCATTTTTTTTAAATTTATTACAAATATTTAGGATGTATTTACTTTAAGAAAAATGAATGATTTATAAAATATTTTTCTAAAAATAATTATTTATATCATCTATAAAAATAATATATAAATAATATTTTATTATTTATAAAATATTTAAATATAAATTATTATCAATAATGAAATCAGTGATTATTTTTGCAAAATAGACGGGCCTTATTTAGAGCAAAACAAAAGGAGGCTGAGTCTAAGTCTATCATTTTTATTTATGATTTCAATTCAATGAAAAGCGAAAAGCATAAATAAAATGGTAATTTAATGTATCACCAAATTCACTCTTTCGCCGGGCAAGAATCTACGTCCATTGTTGCGCGTCGAGGACTGAGAAGCTGCTTGCGGATGGACATCGTGAAGCCCCAGGTTGCTCGAAGAACTGATGAACGTCGTCAGTTCGATCCCTGCTGCTGCCGTTTCGCTGTAATGTCAATCGTTCGAATCGCGGTTTTAAATTGCAATGAGGCGATGTTGGTTTGCTCAGAACGAAGATGACAGGATCAAGCTGTGATGTGATGTCTTGAGACGTCATTTTTGTCTAGCTGCTCGTCAGCTCGCGGATGTACACTCTCGAATCTGCTCGTATGCTGTCTAGATCAGAAACCCATGTCCCACCACTTCGAGCCTCCTCTTAAAAACTTTGATTCGGTCGAGTCATGCGCGGGCGTTGCTGGTACAGACATCTCTGCTCTCATCGTCAGCTCCGAGCGAGAAGAAGCAGAGAACCCAAGTCGGGTTCCTCTAAGGGAACTTCACCATCGAGGGAGAACGAGTGGAAGCGATGTCCGACGACTATATCAGAAGACGCGGATGTGAGAAAATGGAACATGGCTATCACTGCCCACATGCGTGACGGCCAGTGCGAGCTGGCTCTTCGCATCTTTAACTTTATGCCCCGTCGGAGCATCGTCTCGTACAATGCGATGATAACAGGGTACTGGCAAAATGGCCAGTTCGGTCTTGCTAGAAAGATGTTTGATGGAATGCCGGAGAGGGATCTGGTTTCTTGGAATTCTATGATTAGTGGGTACATGAGGAATGGAGATGTTTCCGCTGCTCGTGTGTTGTTTGGTCAAATGCCTACAAGGGATGTTGCTTCTTGGAATGCGATGTTGTCGGGTTATGCGCGAAATGGACTAGTGGATGAGGCGAGAGAGGTCTTCGATGAGATGCCTTGCAAGAACAATATATCTTGGAACTCGTTGCTTACTGCATTTGTAGAGAATGGTAGGATGGATGAAGCGCGAAAGCTTTTTGAGTTGAAGACGGATTGGGAGGTGATTCCTTCGAATTATCTGATGGCTGGGTATGTCAAGAGGAGGATGTTGGTTGATGCAAGACAGCTTTTTGATCAGATGCCTTTCAAAGATGAAGTTTCCTGGAACACTATGATAGCAGGTTATGCACAGAATGACGAGTTGTCAGAAGCAAGAAGATTGTTTGAGGCCTCGCCAGCTCGGGATGTATTTGCATGGACAGCTTTGATGTCTGGATATGTGCAAAAGGGAATGATGGATGAAGCAAAACGTATTTTTGATGCGATGCCGGAAAAGAATAGTGTCTCTTGGAATGCAATGATTGCAGGGTATGTACAATCAAAGGAAATAGACAAAGCAAGACAGTTGTTTGAGTTGATGCCTTGTCGAGACATCACTTCTTGGAATACAATGATTGCGGGCTATGCTCAGGCCGGTGACATTTCCAAAGCTAGGTGCATGTTTAATCAGATGCCCCAGCGTGATTGCATCTCTTGGGCTGCCATTATTTCTGGGTATGCCCAAACTGGGCATTTTGAAGAGGCTTTGCAGCTGCTTCTGGACATGAACAGATATGGAGAACAGCCAAACAGATCAGCTTTGACTTCTTCTTTAAGTTCATGTGCTGAAATTGGAGCCTTGAAATTGGGAAAGCAATTGCATGGATACCTGATAAAGGCAGGATACGAATCTGGATGTTTTGTGGCAAATGCACTTCTTGCAATGTACTGTAAGTGTGGAAATATCAAAGATGCACATGAAGTGTTTCATGGTATAGCAGACAAGGATTCTGTCTCGTTGAATACCATGCTTGCTGGTTACGCAAGGCATGGACTTTTAAAGGAGGCTTTACTTATTTTTGAATCAATGAAGGCAGTGGTTATTGAACCACATGCTGTCCCACCGTAAATGATCCCTTCTTTATATGAGTTTTATAGCTTCATCCCAGCATGCCTTATATATTCAAAATTAAAATGGGTATTACAGTCAACGTCCGTTGGAATGAGGCTGTTGTTCAAAGTAAAACAAGGTAAAGATAATTGGTTGACGCTAACAGGATTCAAGCTCTTTAACATTGGGCTACCTAGAATACTGAATGCAGAGCATATAGGGTTGGCTTCTGTTGTGGGCCTTACATTGCATCTCTATTTTTTATTCTTACTTTGTTATCACATGAACCCAGACCATCAAAAACTTAAAACTAGAAAAGAACAACAGATCATCCCCTGCCCCCTCCAGACTCGGACTCCTGCCATGTTGAATGAGGAACTGACACACATATGATGTCCCTAGGCTTTGCCCTCTGAAAGGATCCTGTTCTTATAGAGGCTACATGACCTATGAGAGAACACGTTTCTTGATTCCCTGAAAGATGAAAAAATAAGAAGACATTTAGAAAGAGAGGAAGGCTTGAAAGGAGGGGAAGATGAGCCATGAGGTAGCAGTTGATACGTAGAAGAATTGGTCCATTAATTGAAAAATTTTGGAGTAATTTTGAATTTTTTGCTGTTGTATGTCATGGTCAAACTTTTGATAAGGTAACCTGTATCCTTTTGGAATAATGATTACTTAAGAGATTTCAGGATTTCTTATTTGCTGAATCTCCTATGGTTCTTGACTTGGACAATAAAAAGACAGATTGAGGAGAACAGTCTTTCTGGTCTCATTAGAGACTCTTCTGCTGAGGTTACAGCTGAGCTCCCCATAATCATACTATATAATTGCAAGTAAGCAGGGGGGTAACAGCAACTGTTTACTGCTGTCTTAATCTGGCTGCGGCCTCTATTCACGACCATTCATCAGTATAGCTGAGGGTTGGCTCCAACCACCTGGAACAGTGAACATGGCTCTTCAGTATGTGAGGTTCTTGGTAAGGTACTGTTAAATCTTTTACCATTTTTTTTATGAAGACATAACAAAATATGGATTATTGATCTCTAGAGTGCAATATTCTCTTGCCTTTTCTTCTTTCACAATTAGCTCTAACTGATCGAGGAGGGAATGAAGTGATTTAGGTCTCTCATGGTAACAGTCTCTGCAATGTAGTCCTTCTAAAGCAAGCAGAAATCAGTTTCACTTCCAGATAGGACTTTTGATTTATGAATCTCCCTCTATGAATGGTGTGGGAAGACGTCATTGGGATCTTTCTTATTAGGAAGAAATGACGAATAGTTAGAACTGAATGCAAATTAATGCCAAATGCCTCTCCAATTCTAATTGGAGCTAAACTTACTGTGGTATCTCTGCACAATTCATTGTCTCTGTGAATGTAAATGATGCAACTGCTTACCTCTGTGGACGAACCTAGTGTCCAGGATCATTCGCTATGATCTAATATTGTCAACATTAATCTATGACAGGTGGAGGTATGCACATCTGCTGTTAGTTGTTCATCTGGCTAAGAAAGCTTAATGTGTCAGCGCTCCTTGGGAGAAACATTTGATATCATCATTACTCTTACTTGTTCTGCGACTGACAAGAGGTCGACCATCTATCTGAATAATGAAAAGATTTGTCTTCCGACCCTTAAGAGTATCTGAAATGGTTCTGAATGTGACCCGTGTTGTTGTCAAGTATCGGGAGTGCTGTTGACTGATGTATTCGGAAGGAGTTCCAACTTGATTGGTCGGAGAATGTATTGTTGCTCTTTGAATGATCTCAATCTGGCAATACAACATCTGCATGGATGGGCTTATCTTATGTTTGTTCAGATTGTTTGATCTGTGCTGAGATGCCAATCCGCTACCGCTATCGTGGTCTCTACTTCCTCACCGTCCTATTTTAGCCTGCATCGACCAACCCACCACGGCAACTGCCACCAATCCTTTGCCTCTGTAACCAACCACTCTCTCGTGAGATAAAATGGAGACATTAACTCGGTGGCAGTACTTGTACAATTTATCAATTTATTCATATGGAATTAGCTTGGTTAACTCTCTTTAGCGGGATTTCGCTTGAGATCAACTGGTGTACATTAACATAAACAGACTTAAGCTGCAAGATTTGAAAGGGAAATTTTGTTTCGTTTTTATCGAGTCTTATCTCGAAACAAATATCGTTCACATGTTGAGATATCTTTGATTTTTAACTTTCTATGTTGTTTTTCCTTTCCAAGTAGTTTTTTGGAATTTGATTATTATTTAACATCAAGCATCTTTATCTTCCCACAATTTAATAAATTGCCAACATCTGGTGGATTAGATTTTTACTTAATTTTAAAAGTTAAATCAGAATTTATTTTTTTCTTCTTATTAAATCTCCGGAGGAAAACAATAATTGACACCCATATAGCCTTTCGGATACCTTGTAAGGTTGCCCAAAGGAAAACGGTCGGAAAAGAAGTTAAGGAATGATCCGTTGCACCTGTCTGCATGAGGAGCCTCCCGTTCTATCATCGTCCTCACCCTCGTCGAAGTCCTGACGACTCGAGGGATGCGCGGAAATTACTGGCACAGACAGTTTCGCATCGGTTGCTCCCTTCGCTCCCGTCAGGCAACTGCGGAGCCGAGCTTGAAGCCTCCCTGTTGGAAGCAAACGTCACCGTCGTCGTCGTCGTCGTCGCCGCCGCCACCGCCGGGAAAGAGCGGACCGAAACAGAAGTCGCGGGTTGCCTCGGAAGTGCCCGCCGTAATCAGATGGAACATGGCCATCACTTCCCATATGCGCAGTGGGCAATGCGAGGCCGCTCTGAGGGTCTTCAACTCGATGCCCTGCCGGAGCTCCGTCTCTTACAATGCCATGATCTCTGGGTACTTGCAGAATGACAAGTTTGACCTTGCCAGGCAAGTGTTCGATGGAATGCCCGAGGCCGCAAGAGATTTGGTTTCGTGGAATCTGATGATCTCTGGGTACGTGAAGAATAGGGACCTTTTCACAGCTCGGGCGCTGTTTGAGCAGATGCCGGTGAGGGATGTAGTCTCTTGGAATGCGATGTTGTCAGGTTATGCACAGTATGGGTATGTTGATGAGGCACGGCATATATTTAATCAGATGCCGACTAAGGATGCTGTGTCATGGAATGGGTTGCTCGCAGCTTATGTACAGAACGGAAGGCTGGAGGAGGCGCAGATGTTGTTTGACTCGAAAACTGATTGGGAGGTGGTACCTTGGAATTGTTTGATGGCTGGATATGTGAAGAAGAAGCGGTTTGTTGATGCAAGGAATCTTTTTGAGAGGATGCCAGTTAAAGATGAAGTTTCATGGAATACAATGATTACCGGTTATGCGCAGAATGGTGAGTTGTCTGAAGCAAGGAGACTGTTTGAGGAGTCACCGACTAAGGATGTTTTTGCATGGACAGCAATCTTGTCCGGTTATGTGCAGAACGGATTGTTGGATGAAGCAAGAAGGATTTTTGATGAGATGCCAGAAAAGAATACAGTTTCTTGGAATGCAATGATTGCTGGTTATGTTCAATATAAGAAAATAGACATGGCAAAGGAGTTATTTGAGGCAATGCCTTGTCGAAATATTGCTTCATGGAATACAATGATCACATGCTATTCTCAGAGCGACAATATTTCTCAAGCTAGAAGTTTGTTTGATGAGATGCCTCAGCGTGACTGCATCTCCTGGGCAGCCATTATTGCTGGTTATGCTCAAACTGGTCATTGTGAGGAAGCTTTACATCAGTTTGTAGAGATGAACAGAGCTGGAGAAAGATTAAATAGGTCTGCTTTTACGTGTTCATTGAGTGCATGTGCTGATATTGCTGCCTTGGAGTTGGGAAAACAAATGCATAGCCGACTAGTCAAGGCGGGATATGCGTCTCGGTGGTTTGTGGGGAATGCAATTTTATCAATGTATTGCAAGTGTGGAAGCATAGAAGAAGCTTATGATGCATTTCAAGATATAACGGACAAGGATGTTGTCTCATGGAATACTATGATTGCTGGTTACGCAAGGCATGGATTTGGAAAAGAAGCTTTGGTGATTTTTGAGTCAATGCAGGCAGCAGGCATCAAACCAGACGATGTAACAATGGTAAATGTTTCCTTGACCTTTTCTTTCAGCTCAGTTGAGTAGCTTTCTTGTATAAAAATGATCATTGTTTTAGAGTTATGGAAAGCTATTTGCCAACGGAGAGTACAAGAAGAAAAAATGTTGCAAGTTCTGCAGTCAGTCTCTCCAGTGCTACTGCTTATTGGAAGTTAGTTCTGCTGAGATGAGATCATATATCAGTGACCATATGCTTCCTTGATCCCAAATGGATTTGCTAGGTTATTTTTATGTCAATGACAGACTCTGGAGGCAAAATAGAGAGAACACAGAAAGATTCAATATTACTATCCAGAGTTAAAGGCACCTTCATGATGATGATTCTATATTTAGATAGAGACTTGGCCATGACAAAGTAATAACTGGAGTTTCTTCTGTTTTGCTGCTATGGTTCCACATACACTGTTTAATCTTACCTTGTATTCACCTTCAAATCCATGATGAAGGTGGGTTTGACTACGAACTTAGACGTTCTTTCTTGAGTACATTCGCTGAAGATTTTTAACAGTAAATTTGGCACCTTTAAATGAGCTTTTTTACGTCTTTAGATTGTAGGCATAGTAATTTCATATTTGATGGTTTTCTAGTTTCTTGTCACATTTGACGCCCATAACTTCTCTACCTAATATCCTAGTGGTTTTTTTCAGGTTGGTGTGTTGTCTGCTTGTGCTCATAATGGTTTAGTTGACAGAGGGACGAAATACTATCATACGATGTATGAGAATTATGGTATAATAGCAAATGACAAGCATTACACTTGCATGATTGATCTTCTTGGTCGATCTGGCCAGCTGGCTGAGGCGGTTAAGTTGATAAAAAACATGCCTTTTGAGCCTGATGCTGCAACATGGGGTGCTCTACTAGGTGCAAGCAGGATTCATGGCAACACTGAACTAGGTGAGAAAGCCGCAGAGATGATTTTTGAGATGCAACCTAAGAATCCTGGCATGTACGTACTCCTCTCAAACTTATATGCAGCGTCTGGTAGATGGGCTGATGTGGGTAGAATGAGATTGAAAATGAGGAACAAAGGTGTAAAGAAAGTACCTGGTTATAGTTGGATTGAAGTCCAGAACAAGATCCATACATTTTCTGTTGGTGACACTTTCCACCCAGAAAAGGATCGAATATATGCCTTTCTAGAAGATTTAGATTTGAAAATAAAGCTTGCAGGGTATGTTTCATCAACCAATTTGGTTTTGCACGATGTGGAAGAAGAGGAGAAGGAGCAGATGCTAAAGTATCATAGCGAGAGGTTGGCTGTAGCATTTGGCATCTTGTCGGTTCCTGCTGGTAGACCAATCCGAGTGTTTAAGAACTTGAGAGTTTGTGGGGACTGCCACAATGCAATAAAATGCATTTCGAAAATTGTAGACAGATTGATAATCTTAAGAGATAATCACCGTTTTCACCACTTTAGTGGGGGTTCATGTTCTTGTGGGGATTATTGGTGAGAATAAAGAGAAATTTGGCGGAAAGTTAAATATGCGATTAGACATTTTTATGAGACAAAACTGATTCGGCTACACTGTTGGGTACTTTGTAGGCTGGAAAAGGGAAAAATAGATAGACATGGGCTATTTTTTCCAGCCACTTTGGGTCTAAATTGCACTTATAATTGATCTCTGTGGGCTTTTTCAGCAGTTCATGGGAAGGAGGATATCCTTAAGTATATTGTGTGCTTCCATTCCTTGGGACTCGTCATCCCAGCGATTGCTTGGCCAACAGTTTTGAGAGCTAGTAGCAAGCCTTTGCATTCTTTAATCTTTTCAACAAGCTCTGGGATATCATCTGCAGCTTCTGTAGTTTCTCCACCAACATGCTGCTTAAACAATTAAAGTGCCTTTTCTACTAGGGGCAAAGGTGGCACATTCTCTGTTATCCGCTTGCATCTGAAAGCACGCTTAGTCAGATCTGGTCGTGCAGATAAGCTTTGATTCTTTCTCATTCAGTGGAGGAATCCCTATATGCTTACAAGATCAAGTCTAAGCATACATCATCTAAAAAGAGCAAGAACTTTTTAGTTTGAACAGCTCTTGTGTAATCTAAAACATTTTTCAGATAGCTTTCTGGACTCTCTGTGCCGTGGCACCTTCCCTGGACATGACAGTCCAGACAATGGGATCATAGTTGTGGTTGGACTGCAGGAACCGGATATGGATCTTCATCAGCAGGGGGGACTTTCCAACTCCACCCATTGCATGTATCCCAATCACTCTCATGCTCTTGCTCTGAACTTCCACCCAACTCCAGACCTCCTTGAACATTGCTTTGGTCCCCACATACTTCTCCATCTGGTATCTCCTCCAATGGAGGATGAGTAGACACGTCTGTGACGATGTCGAAGCTGTGACCCTTATACACGGAGTTCTTTCGCTTCATTCTGCTTTGTCTCAACCAACTTGCCAAGTTTGTTGCTGGACACAAAGTTCTTTGGACAGTAACTTCCCATGCCCTTCTATCTAGTCTCCCCATGACCTTTCGACAGAATGTCATGTACTTACTTCATGATAGCCTCCGTGCTTTTAATCCACCCATTCTCCTCATCTCTCATTCTCTGCTGTTGCTGCTCGGTGAGTTCAGTTGGTCCTTGTCTCTCTCCAAGATCTTAAGAGTCTCTTGAAGGTCCATGCAGTAGGAGGCATGCTTGGAACCTGCAATCCCATAACTTCGGGAGTATCTCCAAGATCGGACTCACTAAATGTATGGCGATACAGGAGTTGTTATGCACTTAATTCCACACTAGATGAGGTTCATAACAATGAACGGCATCAGCTTCGAATACCCGTTGCCTGAATAATGGGACCTTGAGGTCGTATAGTCTTCATGTGGTGTTGGCTGTATTATTGCACAGGTCAACTAATATCTCTGTAAGCCAACTGATCAACCAACGTTGTTTTTTTTCCTTTTTTGAACGTCAATAATGGTACCACTTGTTTTTCCTCCTTTTTAAGATTAGGCGAGAACTAGAGCAACTTTTAGGTGACTTTGGAAGCAACCGTCACTTGTCAAGCGAAGCAAATTTTCAGATTTTCTTCCGATGGATGGGAAAGCCCTCCTCATTAGCACCTAGAAGTTCTTGTTTTGATCCTTGAGTTGGAGGGGAACAACGGAAAATTGCCTGGACAGTTTGCTTAAAGTGGAAGACGGGTATGCTTTTACCGCAAGACGCAATCAAGCTAAGCAGTATGGACGAGCGACAAAACAACATTAGTATAGAGCAAGCAAATGGTGTTCTCCCTTCTCAAGTATGAGCATAATTTCCAAAGATAAAATAAATTCAACAAAATAACTCATGGCAAAAATTCTTTTTTTGCCAATGAATTTTATGATATGATTTGAAACTGAACCGAAGTGCTATCATACAGGATGATAATGAGCTTTGATAACACGTAACACCTAATCTTCAACTGTGGACAGATCACACCACCTGAGAAGCTAAAATCAAGTCCATGTTGGCTTGCGCAATAAATTAGAAAAAATGTAGACAGGAGAGTAGAATCCAAATCCACCAATCACTTCAGTACTTCGACATAATTTTCCTGAACAGTTCTTTTGGGGCTGCAGACAGATAGCAAACACATAATGAAGAAAGAAAGCAGAAAATAAGATTAAAGTCCAAGCTCCTGCAACAAGTTACATACTGATATGCTTATTGTGGATAGCTTACCAGGTAGCCCCGTAAACCTCTCATATTGCCCATACGCCTGTCCAATGAACATCTCCATGCCAGAAACAATGATCGCGCCACATTCTTCAGCTTCCCTCAAAAGTCTGGTCATTTTGGGGGTGTACACAGCATCAAAGACCAGTGAATAATGCTTCAGAGCATGCTGCAGAGAGACAGAAAGCAACTTCAATTTGTTTGACAATATGGAATTGCAGTGTAACAGGAAATCTGACAAAGCAGAACTCTTCGAGGGCAAACACCGGATGATAAAAAATTAAGGGTTACAAATGCATCCAAAGGGTAAAGTACATTAGCTTGTTCTTCTTACATACCTAAAGCAAAATATTTAAATTGAATAAAAGGCAGATGAGTGGTAGTGGTGAATGAGCACTTAAAAGAGGCCAACCTTGGGAATTGGAGTTTCATCAATTTTAGGTTGCATCCCAATGGATGTTGTGTTTGCAAGAACCATCCCATCTTCTGGATGGAAATTCTCTAAATCAGCAAGAGATAAGGCCTCTCCTCCAATGGTCTCCGCGAGCTCTCTGGCTCGATCTTCAAAAAAAGAGAGAAGGGTATAAATCATCATTGTACTGTATAAAGGATCTATAATGTTCATCTATTCCTTCTCTTCCATGTTGTGGCTTGAGAGGATGCCTGCCATCATGCATGCCAATTGAAACCATAATATGGCATCAACATTTCGCTCACCCCAATTTCAATGTACTGTGAATGTGGTATGGGATAACCAAGAAATCAGCATATAAAAGCATAGTCGTCAACATACAACAGAATTAAAAGAGAAAACCAATAAGAACAGGAACTCGTAGAAGTAAAAAGTAGAACACGTGATTCTTAAAACAGAGAGCTTAGCATTCTTCACTACTCAATCAGGTCTCTCTCATATTTTTGCAGAAGAAAACAGTTGATTTGACATCGCAAATTAATTGATATGACATTTAGACAATACATTCCTCCAAAGTTTTTGCAGATATGTTGACAAGAAATCGCAAGCTGACAAAAATAAGACTTACCTAAAACTGTGGACCTTTAACAAGAAACGCAATGACTCAAAAATATAATAGTATATAATGTTGGGTTATAGAATGCTTATGAGCACATGAACCAGAAGGTTTTGAATTCTAATTCTATCCAGTCACATAAGTAGATTGCTGAATTGTCCATCAGTGTATAATTCAAGAAGTCATATTGCCATAGGACTTAATTTCTAGAGGTCACATGAACCAATCAAGTAAGCAAATACATTTACCCCATTCAATAGTAACTCACCGTAGGTGCGGTTAGCAATTACTACTCTCGCCCCCTTCTCTTTAGCACCATAAGCGAGTGCCTTCCCAGCACCACCAGCACCAATCACGACAAACAACTTGCCATTTAAAGGTGAAGCACCTGCGCTGCTCCCATTATGTGAACCTGTAATAGATAAGGGCAATGTCCAGTTATGTCAAGAGAACTTGTCATGAGAATACCCTCCACTCGTAAATAGAAATTAAACCTCGCAGTCCATCCTCAATTGCAGAAATGGCTCCAACATAATCTGTATTATAACCAAATAACTTCGCATCACTCTGCCTCCTTATTATGCAATTAACAGCCCCAATTGACTGTGAAGTTAGAAGAAGACAGAGTCAATAACAGCATGAAGCTTGAAACCTAGTCATTTTCATATATAAATAACTTTTCTGACTCCCAACGAAATACACAGCTTTGTTGACTGGGAAAATTGAAAAATTCAAATTTTGAGCCAGGGTTTTACATGATATTATAGTTGTGACAACCTAAGTAGGACCAACACTAATACTCAACATGCGACACACTGACACGTCAATTCTAAGAAAATATAGAATTCCGACACAATAGAACACGTTGTATATTAATACATGATAAATTATCATTTTATGATTATTTCAATCAAATTAATTAAATTCAAATTCACAGATAAATAAATAATAAAAAGAGCATAGAATGAATTTACACTAAAAACATTAATCCATCATTTGTTAATATCATTTATTGTTTCAATTTGATAAATTCAACTACATTCCATTCTAATAATCCATAAAACTTGGAGGAAAAAAACCAAACAATCCACATTCTAAACTTGCGTGTTGGTAGAGAAGAGAAAAAATGTGGAGGGAATTGTGTGTCATGGGAAGTGAGAGTCAAAAGAGAAGAATAGATTAGGTTTTTCTTCTTTCCCTCTTTATAATTTTTCTTATTTTTATTTTTTTACATATTTACATTTTGACCCCTCATTTATTAAAAATGATTCCATGCATGTTGGAATCGCCTGTCGAAATTCCAGACTTGCGTGTCGGAGCATGTTAGAAGAGTTGACCCCGTGTCAGATTTTCCGACACCTATTGACTGCATGTTGGAGCATGTCAGAGTGTTGGACACAACACGAAAGCTTGCTGAAAGTGTCGGTGCTTCCTAGGTGACAACTTGAATACTTTGGCTACAGAACATACATAAATCACCGGCAGCAACTTAGAATCAATACCTTAGCAACTGGATCAACTTCATCACAGCACTTCACTGCAGCCTCCTTGTGAGGAATTGTGCAGCTGTTCATACCAGGAAGGATCATTGTCTCATAGCAACATTGGACTATCATAGATACTAATCTCACATGCAAACCTCATGAAGGAAAGTACTCAATGCACAAACTAGAAACAGCACATAAGATCGACAACATATTTTAATGTAGTTAAGCAGATAACGAAGAAAAATTCATCCTTTTAAATAACTAATAACAAACAGCAACCGGAAAGACTTTTCCGCTAAGGTGGTCGAAGAGGGTTACTTTCTAAAAGGCTAACGACATACGCAATGACGCTATAACTATCATACAGAGGACAAACCTGAATCCAGCAAAATCAGTGGATGAGTAAGTTTGGAGAAAGCTAGCAACATCATCCACCAATAGATGCAAAAAAACACCATTAAAACCAGCTGATTTGAATGCTTGATTATATAATAGAGGTGATTTGCTGTGGCCAACTGGCTTCCCGATGATACCAAACACTTTGGTATCAGGCCCTATGCTTCTGAAGTTGTACAAATCCAACAGATCCTTGATTGTTGGTTGACCAGGAGCTGATACTACTCCCGACTCAAGCGTACCAAAGGTGAGAAAACCACCAAACTTTGCACAAAGAATGCGTGAAATCAAACCCCTTTCGCCCATTACAATGCCTATTACTGGAACCTGAAATTTTACAAAATCACTTGGAGGGTCTTGGTATTTAAAACAGAAACTTGCCCAGTTACTGTTCAAAATGAAGAAGAATGATTCATGAATAAAAAATGGGACAAGGATGCAATCAGGTGATAATTTAAAACATGCAGGAGGAAATGGAACCTATGACCTTCGAAAAAATAAAGGATATTGGCAGTTACAAATATCGTGACCAAGTTGTCAGGTCCATATAATGAACCAGACAAGTTTATTCATAACATCCTTTGAAGATAATTTACAGATTCAAGGAACATAAGATCTTCTACTTTCAGCAATTAAGCAAGAATTCTCAATTTCTAACAGTTACTTATAAGGTTGTCACAGATTCTTAGGTACTAGGAGTGTAATAAATCCAACATATTCTATAGACATAAGTAAGAGAACGTCAATATGTTTCTGAAGCCATTGGACATTGTAAGAAATCAAAATTATAACCGCAACAGATGGTTTCGACAACAACTAACCGACAGATTGAGGTTTGACACCCTATCTGTGATCTTTAGGACGCATAACATACAAGACTACACTAACATTTGATAAACTATCCAAAATATTATGCTAACCTGGATTTAATGTTCTCAGATACTTGATTTCCTTTGCCATAATTCTGATACCCGACCTTTTAAGGCTTAGATGTGATTTCTATATTCCATGGTCCACAGAACTCGTTTAAGGAAAAGATTTAAAAAATAAAAAATCTATATACTATCTTAGTCTGCTTATTAAGCCCCATATGCACATGTAGTTAGTCATGAACAATGAGCTCAATTGTGCTACCTGAAACAGGTGCTTAAATAACTACATTTTAATGACGAGCAGCTTGAGAGTACAGACATATTCTTGATTCTCTGTTGTATTCTTGACCTTTCTAACAGTGGTGAAGATTTTTCTTTCTTTGTTTCTTAGGTTAAAACTTGATAAGCAAGGTAGCCTCACATGCAGTAATTTCAGCCTATGTCAGAGAACATGCGCAAATCCAAAGTAATGTTCTGTGATGGCAGCAGACTTTGAAACTTGCGACAACATAACTCAGGAAAAAATCAAGATCTACAAGCGTTGGCAGGCCACATACGCTGCTTACTTGGGAATGCACAGTTATGTGGAACATCCGTGCGACATCAGCAATATCCAAGGCAGTTGTAGCAATCTTCACAATGTCTGCACCTGCTGCTTGGATTCTTGCCACAAGGTTGCCGAGGTCCTCAGCAGAGGGAGTGTTCTCATAGTTGTGAGAAGAAACTATAACTTTACACTTCTCTGGCTTTCTTCCTTGTATAGATGCATTGAACTCAGATGCAACCTTCACAAAGCGATCATGTTAGCCCTATAAGGTAAAGTTATATAGATGGAACTCTGAGTAATAACTTGGAAGTGGGTGAATCAATGCAAATTTCCGGTGCTTCTTTCTGATTGGATATTTCTTTCGAAGCAAAATAAAAGACAATGACCCAAACTCTAGTTAATTCTTTTGTTCTTTTTTAAGGTAGATACTGCAGCAAATTTTTTATTGAAAGAAATGCCATGAGGATACCTTAAGCTCAACATCAACATAATCAGCCCCCAACTCCATTGCTAATCGAAGAGAATCCAATCGAGACTTGTCATCACCATCATACTGGCCACCTTCCCATTTTGGTCTAAGAAAGTACAAAAAAAAAAAAAAAAAAAAAAAGCATTGGAAGGCTTCAACATTCCACACAAATTTACACCCCTCAAATCACACAAAATGTAGACTATACAGAATCTTCATGAAAAATCCATTCAAAAGGAGCTGATGGCAAACCTGTAAGTGAATAAAGTGGGCAAAGCAGAGGCTTTGATCAGGGTTTTCAAATCTTCATGCGGACTGAAATTCTTTAAACTGTCCAATCTGATCTCCACAAGGTCAGCCCCACTAGACTTTGCCTTATCCACTTGGGTTACCATCTCTTCGACCGACTCCGCCATTATAGGAACACATATCAAAGTTGCATTCTTCCTCACGGCTCCACTCTCCATTGCGTGCGGAACAGAAGAAGTCGCAAGCTGAACCACAATAACCAGAACCAAAAAATGGGCAAGAAATATAAAAGCTTTATACTCAGAAAACAAAGTCTACCAACATGGAACATCCACTAGCCTTTATTCAAATGCAATTTGTTTAAGCTGATACATAACGTTGGATAGAAGCAGAACTCAAGAACGGCACGGATAAATCAATCAATTGAACACCACGCGTCATCAGCAACAAACCAATGCAAAAGCACTCTAAGAAACAAGATTGCACGTAGAGAACGGCTTTGCAAGTACAATTTCACCAATCAGCCAGCGAAGAAATGGCGGAAAAAAAAGAAAATCAAATACGAAACTCAGGAAGCCAACGAGATAAGGAAGCGATAGATTCCGTTGGAGACGATGAACAAATCCCAAGACTGGCAACGGCCGAAAAAACGAAAACTGCGAACTTTATTTTCCCCCCTTCTGGAGTTAGAAAACTAAAAGATTCATCATGGGTAAGGCGAGATGATAACTGTTCATCGTTTCATTGTCGTGGGTAGGCAGATGATGATTACCAGGACGTTGCCGGTGGAGGCCATGGAGGTTGGTGAGGGTTGGCGAGCCGGTAATTCCCAGAAGAAGAAGCGACGACTAGTGTGGTGGTGGTGGTGGTGGGTAGGTGAGGGAGAGGGACTGAGACGATCGGTGGCCGCTTCCTTGTCGGGACGTGGCGTGGATTTGTAGTCAACCGGTTCGGGTCATACTTTGCTTTCCAATTCCGCAAGCCCAGCATTTTCTCCTCTCTCTCTCTCTCTCTCACAAATACAGTGTAGAGACTGGCGTAGGTTACGACAAGAATACAGGATGAACGAGTATGCTGCTACTCTTGAAGTTACCTGAAAGTTGGCAAAATACTCGCCAGATAGTCTACCATAATAGTCCCTTGATGCCCTTCTTCTTTTTTCACAAAGGTATTTTCTGTTCTGTTTTTGATTAAAAAAATTCGTATATGATCACATGTTATTCCGAAAAAAAAATGAAAAAGTGAATTTCACATAAATTCGAAGGAGCTGTGATAAGTTTGTACATATTCTTTTTCTTGGGTAAGTTGAGTAAAATGGGAAGGAGATGATGAGAAAATTAATATGGAAGGGAAGGAAAATAGGTTTAAATGGAAAGTGTAATGTGCTTATCTTCTTTGGGTATGAATTGAGAAGGAACAAAATAAATTAGCAGAAGGACATAACCTTTGACTCGTCCATGCTGCATATAGAAAGCAAGGTCATTAGGGAGGCTAATTGAGACTGCCAACTAAGCAAATTGCTGTAGGATAGCTTAAGCTTCTATTTTTTTGGATGCAGCAACAAAGTAAATACAAAGAAGAGATTAAGAGAGAACCAAATTGGTAAAGCTTGTACCTTTTTAGCAACACTAGTCCAAAAGTCAACATTTTGGAGGTTGAAAGAACATTATAATTATATGTCAGCATCCAAGCAGTCACATTGCATGGTTTCTCTCGCAGGCCCTAGGGAGGTATGAACGGCTGAGCGTCAGTGGAGTAGTGACGAGTCCATATAATATATACATATATATATATATATATATTTATATATAGACACACTCCCACAAGAAATAAAAGAAATAAAATAGACAGCCCAACGCACGGGGCAGGTCTTGCATTGTTTTCCTCGGACTTTCCGCTGCTTTCCGCTCTCAAATCGCCCTCCAAGTCCGATCAGATCACCTTCTCAAACCGTAAGATTTGGTCTCTCATTTGATCTCTTTTCACTTGATGTTCCGCTTCTTTTGCCGTTCTTTTGTGGGTGGATTTCTCTTTTTGCGAATCTCGTTGTGGTCGGTATTTGTCATCACTCTTGGGACGCCATCCCTAAGGGAAAGGAAGGAGAAGGGAGGAGGAAAAATCTTAACTTTACTGATATGAATTGGTCGATGAGTTATGACAGTTGATCATTTTGTTATCTTGAGCTGATGTGACTTGAAGCAGTGCATCATCAGACAGTTGTTTTCTGGGCACTCTGTTTAAGCTTGTTGTTCTGGGTGTTGAGGACCTATGCTGTGTTTTTTGGTGATGATCTTGTTAAAACATGAGAAAATACTGCTTTTGGAAATGCAATTAATTGATAGTTTGTATCTGGGTATCGTTGGTAATTCATTTCTATAGTGAACAATACTTGGTTTTTTTGTTGTTGGGTGACGTTTAAATCACAAGCTTTTCTTTGTTGAATGTATTTTCTGTCCATGCGGAGACTGTAAGTATCGTGGGGCGTGTGATTGAGGCATGCTGCTCGTGCAATTTGTGGTTGGCTTGATGACCAATTTTTGTTTTCATCTGGGTTGACATGTTGATCGTTGACTGCACCAGCCAGGATTCTGATATCTCTATATGCATTATACTTGCCTGAAGTTATTATCTTTCGAGTACAAGCACAACCTGGTTAATATTTGAGCGTGAATTGCTTTTGAACTTCAAGTTTTATTAGATTGATAGTGGGGCAGAGTCGATGTTGCTACTTGAATTGAGCTCATGAGTCGTGACTGCCTGTTTGTTTTGTCCACGTCTTTGTCTATATTTGTTATGCTTTCTTTTGCAATCTTATTGAAAACTAGGGAAGCCCATTCATTTTAGTTGCTTTATCATTTGATATTTGAATTTGCGAGACAAGAATAATGTTGTGAAATGGGGATATGGTTTTCCTAAAGAACTCTTCAGTTCATTTCTCTTGTGGAGAAAGATGAGCTTGTCGTTGCTTCTACATAGAAAGAAGTATTTAAGCGTCCAAGTGTATTAAATTGGAATGTCCAAGCATCAACCTGTAGAGTAGCTCAGTGTCCTACCCGGTATGGTTATCTTAAAATTTGAAATTCCAGCTATTAGCTGAGCTTAGTCAGGAATTTGATCTTAACATTGCAAAAGTTCCTTGCTTGAACAACGAAGGAACTGCTATTATTCTGTCCTTTTTCCTGTTCACTGGTAATTATCTGAAGCTCCCAAGTGAACCTGACAGCCATGAAGGTGTATTCTTTACATTTTGATGCTCAATTAGTACCTTTTATCCTTTGGTCTGTCCTCAGGACCAGATATGTCAACTGTTAGGCTTCCCACATATTGCACGCTCAAATGCACTCTCCCAGACAGACCTTCTGCCTTCATTAAGAGCCCAAGTTCCTTGGCTTCCACAAGGAGCATCACGAAAGCCTTTGGCTTGAAGTCTTCCACGTCCTTCAGAGTATCTGCAATGGCTGTGCATAAAGTGAAGCTGATCGGACCAAACGGGGAAGAGAACGAGTTCGACGCCCCAGATGACCAGTACATCCTTGATTCCGCTGAGGATGCTGGGCTTGAGCTTCCTTATTCGTGCAGAGCTGGGGCATGCTCGACCTGCGCGGGCCAGATGGTTTCGGGAGAGGTGGACCAATCGGATGGCTCCTTTCTCGATGAGAAGCAGATGGAGAAAGGCTATGTGCTGACTTGCATCTCATACCCAAGAGCCGATTGCGTGATTCATACCCACAAGGAGGGTGATCTTTTTTGAACTAGTTCAAGAACTTTAATGATTGTTATTTTAGTCAATTGGAAAGCGATTTTGTGCCTGAACAGGGTTCTGGTCACGACCTGAGCTTCATGGATTCGGGACTTTCTTAGTGTTTTTGCATTGACAATTCTTGTTCCAAATTAGTCTTTTGGCTTGTGTTAGTCTTGAAGTCGGATATTAGTATGTTTCAACCCGTAAGCACTGTTCGGAGATATTTATTTTTCTTGGGAGTCGGTTGAGATATACATCGTAGTGGTCGCTGTCCTGTTTTTTCATCAGATACAGAGCAAGACAAATTTGATATTCTCTCTCTTCGAACTCGGAAAAATGAGGATAAGCCAACGGGCGTAGACAAATTTGGACGTAAAATCATTACTGAATGGAAAGTGACCTCAAGTGCTTGCAAATCTCATGATCAACATTCAACAGACAAGCACTCTCTCATGGATATCATCTGGTATGCCTTCTTTGTAACATCCATTTCTTTTGTAACAAAACAAAGTTTTGTGCATGTAACACTGTTTTGTTCCCCATATATCTTTTATAGAAGGTCATATAATTTATTTGGAGTGAGCCATATTTCCGCTACATGTTGGTTTACGTTTATTAATATATGGAACTGAACGCATACCTCTGCAACCTGATGCCACGTTAATCAGGATGGGTAAAGAGTGGATAAGGATAAGACTCAAATGCTGCTGGGAAAAAGTGGCCTCCTTCATGGACAAGTCTTCGGTTAGCACTATCTTGAGCTAATTCTTTGAATGTACTTGATAGCGTGCGCCCTTGACAAGTGCCCCAGGATGACTCGTTATATCATGTAAAAGAGCTTTACAGTTTTCCGTGCGCCGCCCGAATATCATGTAAAATCCTTGCCTTGCAATTGAATTATTTCGAATAAATTATACTTTACATGCCCGCAAGGTGCACGAAAGCAATATTCTTGCTTGAAAAGTGAGGGACTTGTTGGAAGAAAGCACTTTTTTGTGGCCCATGGAAGAGCATTTTTAAAGTGCCCACATTCTACTTCTCAACGGTTGAGAAGGCCAAAAAGCAAACGAGCAGCTTCCAAAAGATTGTGGCCCCTATCAAATCATGGCGATATGCTCCTTTTCTCAATTCTGAAAAGATGAGTCTGAAGATAAAAGATGAACTTGAACTTCATGCTCCCCTGGTTTCAAGAAACTTCTTTTGTTTTTCGGTTACCTTGTGCGAAGGTTTGTATAAGTCAGTCCAAACGTAGGTGGAAGAGTGACATCCTCTGGAGGACATTGGAGGACAAGCAGGAGCTTTTTGGTGAAACGGCTCATAAGAAATAGAGACAAGAATGACAGGATTGCTTCTCATTTTCCTCACCTTCCTATATATTTTGGCCTCCTCTCCTTCAGACACATCTGCAGCAGGTAATCCTTTTCTTACGCTTGTGTTTGCCTCAATACTGTTCTTTTTCTTGCAAAAAAGGCCTTCTGTTTCAGGTCTTTTTGAATTTGAACCATGATTTCAGGAGTTCTTGTTTTGATGAAGTGGGTGATTACATATCAACCATAAAACACAATAGTAGGAATCGGATACATTTTGCTTTGTAGCTTGGATACTTTCTGACGAGTTTCTTTTCTTCCATTTATAGGGACATCTAGGATTTTTAAGAACCCCACCCAAGATAAAATGAAACAGTCGTTAAGAAACCTTATCCAGAGTGTCATGAATGCCCATTGCTGCTCGCATATGTTGCTTAAGAGATAGGCTGGTGTTTCAAGTATGAAAACTTCTTGAGTCAACCACTCTGTTGTTCGCTTGAAGGCCGAAAGAATGTCAGAATCTTATCTGATTTGAAGCTTCTAATTGTTATAATCTGTCACTTACTAATGCCTGCGTAAGATGAAGGCACCAATAGTCATGCATCAGAAACTCTTATTGGCACTCTCTCTATCAGAAACACGGTCATGTTTAATAGTGATCTCTGTTGGATAGATGTCCTTTGTCTCGCCTCAGAATTAGAGCATTTACGAAACCAGCAAATTTAGAAGGATGATATGGTGCCCATGTTATCTTCTTCAGAACAACAATTTTCAAGGGTTAACTGATGCCCGAAACGTCAGAAACCGCTGATAAGAGTATTTGAGAAACAGACAAATTGAGGGCAATCCTGATCTATCTTGTTCAGACCCTTCTTCTGTTACTTTTACATTACTATTTCTTCCCTCATCTTGTTCTTTTCTTTTAGCTTCACCTACAGTACAGATAGCTTTCTTTATCAAATTCTCCATAGCACTTTGAAACTTGAGACGGCAACTAGTCTTTTACCATTTAAAGAGAGAATCTATCCTGACATGTCCTTGTCTCCCACCTAAAAGGGCATCAGTTCTTGTGGGTAATCTTTTTTGGTGGGCATAAAATGATATCCGAATCGGCAAAAGGATTCTCGCAAGATTTAGGTAATAAAGCTTGAACAATAGGCTTCACTGACAAGACAGTTGCTTTTGGACTTGTGGATCCTAATCCTTCCTGGAATCCCTTCCAAATAAATGATCCCAGATCCTTTCTATTTCAGCTCAATAAATTAGCAGGACTTGGAAGTTTAGATAAATAAATCAGTGATGGTCTACGGCAGTTCGAGCTTGACATTTTTCTTCAATGTACACGACCATTTTACTGATCAGAGAGTACCTGCACCTTTTTTTTTTGGTTACTCAGATTGCTCAATAACTTGAAGGTGATGCCAGCTGACAAGGATAAGTCAGTTGCTCGAATGCATGTTCGATGCTTCCTGCTTTTCATCGTTAATGACCTTCATAGTCTTTTGCAGACCCGTTGCAGAATCCCAACTCACAAGACAGACGACTATACGGAAAAGGGAGGAGCAACATAAAGCACAGCACCAACTTCGCCCATGCTATTCCTCATAGCGGCTATGCTGGAGGCAGCTCACATGGAGCAGGCGAGGGTGGGACTAACGGCGAGTCGGGATCGTCATCTCCAAAAGGAGGCGCAGCTGTGATTCCCATATATGCTGGCGCCGGCGCTAACAATAACCACCACCACAGTGCCCACCACGGTTCAGGCACCTGCATCCAGAGCCGTGTGCGAGTCCATGCTCTCACTGCAGCCGTGCTGACCCTCTGCTGTGTGTTCATATAGAATGTTTGCATTTGGTGGCACAAAATTCACTATAGATCTTTATGTACATAGAGACAGTAACTTAAAACTCTGATAAATGCGAGTGTGTAGAAGAAATATATTGTGTAGCTTCTAATGGAGGCAGGGATGAAGTTGAAAAGAAAACATATATTCTGATGAGAGATATGTAAGTGACGGCCCTGATTACGTTATTCATTCAAAAGTCAGTGGGGAAAGAGAGGCGCAAGCTTTGCGGGTCCGAGTTTGCCATCTCTGTCTCTCGTGACCAGGTAACCAAGAGTTACGTCGCCGTACGGCCCCAGTATCCCAACCAGTGGTTCTCCAAGCTCTCTGCTTTGACCTCCCGCCATGCCTTGGCTAGGCATGGGACGATGGCACCAGCAATGGCCAAGCCGCCGTCGCGGTCTCTCTCTCTCACCCCTTCGATATCAGTCACAATGTCCTAGTAGGAGACAGATGTTGGAAATTCTGATACTCTCATCTTGATTTCCTTCAATAAGTACTGGTAGTAATATTGGCAGATTGGGGTACAAATGCCACTGCTGTTGGGACAAACTACTGCGGATGCAGCGTGTTCATTATCTGCCTGATGCTGAGAGCTGAGTTCAATAGATTTCTGAATACTCTTCCTGGAAGATCCAAAAAAGAGAAGAAAGATTTTCATGAATCCATAGATTGAAGAGGTTGCCCAAATAAGGAATTTTGCACGCACTGGGTTGCTCATTTGGGATGACATTGAGATTACTCGGTAGGTTCATTAGTGCGATATGCCATGAGTACTACCCGTGACCGAAAATAAGAAACTTAGGGTAAATCGGGCGTTTCACTTCGATTTTTTGAGACTGAGGTTACTCAGTAGTTCATACGTGCAATAGGCCATGTTCTGTCATCAACTTAGATGAAGAATCTGCGCCATCAGCTGCTCTTTTGTTGCACTTACCGTGAAAGGTGTTCACGGGTTGTAGTACGACAGATCACATAAAGGAGGATGCATTTCCTGACTGGTTGGCATTGGCAAACGGTTTGTCCGACGATCTTGAGCTCCTGAAATGACCAAATCAACTTAGCAATGAGGCGCTCCCCTCAATTTGTTGGGACCTTGTCGCTCGTTTTCAATGTCTGGTTGCCTGCACGGAGTCTCCAGATCAATGCCTTAGCTTTATGTCTCCCCCTGGCTTTGGACAGCTCTTTTGTTCAACCTTTCGCATCCACGATTACAATTTTTATCTCGAATACACGTAGTGTCGTCAAGAGTTAACGGAAGTTTCTATCTTTTGCAGGTCGCAGAACATTATGAGCGAGTGGTTGCAACTGACATAAGCGAACCCATGCTGAAGCAAGGGATCCCACACCCTCGAGTTCAGTACCTACACACTCCGTCATCCTTGTCCAAAGACGAAACGGTAGCACTGCTCGGGGACGAGAACTAGGCCGATATGATCACGGTGGCCACTGCCATCCATTGGGTTGATTGCCATTTGGACCTACAAAGACATGATCGGAGTCAATCCCGAGGTCGAACAGGTTTCGAGACGTCTTCATGAAATCTGTAGGCCATATTGGAAGCCAGGAGTGCAGTAAGCATTCGAAGAGTATCAGAACCTACCGTTTCCATTTGAGAGCGTGGGTTTAGGTTGCGAAGGACAAACTGTTGAGCCAGAAATGCCAAGGGAAATGAGTTTCGAGACGTTTCTGGGTGTGCAGAGGACCTCTAGCGACGGCCAAGCAGAATGGCTTGGACCTGTTGACTGATGATATTGTGAAAGAGTTCGAGACCGCCAGGGGCAGATCGGATTTGGTCTGAACTGTCAAGTTCAAGGTTTTTCTGCCTGCCGGAACCGTGAAAGCTTGAATGATCTTTGCTTCTTGGTGTTCTGGGGTGCTCGTTAGTGATGAATCTTCCTAGATTACAGCTCCATTTAACTAATGTTGCACCAGCACATACTTTGCAGATGCTCCTTCTGAGCACAAACTTGTTGTAAGGTCAATTTTTCCAATGACCTGATGTTTGGATTAATAACATATGCAGTTCTACTGCCAAGTGCCGAGTTGCCTTTTAAATGATCTTCAGGCATAAGTTTTCATGAAGTATACCTTCTCATATGGACGTAGAGTTAATCGTTCAGACTTTCTCGAACTTTCGCACAAAACTGCGAAAGAAAATCCTATAAGTAACAGTAACAGAGCCATTTAAGTATACCTCAAGTGCCCGAGAGGCGCACGATAGCAATATTCTTCCTTGAAAAGTGAAAGCACTTACTGAAGAAAAGTACTTTCTTGTTGCCCATGGAAGAGCATTTCAAAATGCTCCACCTTCTAGTTTTCGACGGTGGACAGGCCACAAACCGAGCGACTTCCAAAGATTCTGGTCCCATGAAATCATGGCCGTATGTTCTTCCTTTCTCAGTTCCGATAAGATATGTTCGAAGACAAAAGATGAACAGCTCACTTGCCCAATGGCTAACAAAAGGGCTTACCCTACGACCGCTAGCTTTTACTTGTGCGAAGGAGGCGAAGGAGATTAATAAGGCTTCCTTCCTCGGAGATGGACTCCTTTTACCGTGGACTACTAATACACCTATGGGGAACGAAGACACCACATGCCACATAGAGAGAGAAAAAAGTAAAATAGCGGGACTGAGGAAAAGATCTCGATACTGAAGAATCTTTAGGAGGAGGAGAATCCATTATAGTAGATCCTTGTACACAAATTGGGAGGAGAAAACAAAACACCACACCACATGCAAGGACAATACCAAGCACTTTGCTACTGGCTCGCAAAGGAATAGAAAGGAAAAAATCTTTTATTATGAGTGGCAAGATTTAAGGAGAAAGACTGGAACTCTAAATCCTCTAACTTGAGTCGCTTGATGCTCAAACAAGGAATGCTTGGAGAAAGAAATTCCATCTTTTGATCGCTAACCTAATGAAAAAGGGAATGTCCTGGCTTGGCTTGCAAAGGCATAGTAATGGACTGGATCAACTAATGAAGTACAATTCGTGCAAATAAGACCTGGGAAAAAGGAAGAAATTCATTGATTTGCTAATCCCCAAACCTCTATATTCCACATGAGGAAAGATTCTACAGAGGCATCTACTGCTTATGGATAGTCCTTCGGCCTGCTTTGAATTGGCAAGTAAACTAACATTTATGGCCCTCTTTGGCTTAAGAGAGAATCTTGCTCAAAAGTGCGTAATGGACAAACTTTGTCAAAGTTTGAAAAGCTTGTCCACTTGAAGGTAGTTTACTTACTTACTTGTTAGAGTAAGGGCTTACCACTTGTAAAATAGATGCCTATATGACTGCAATTAGGGGTAAGCATGGTCAGGTGGGCAATTCCCACCCTAGAACCGAAAACCACCTTCTAAGGATTGGTTCCATAAAATTGGAACCAGAAATCGTCCATAGCACCCAACAAGTCTTTTACCATTTGGAGAGAGAATTTTATCCTGACATATCCCTTGTCCCCCACCTAAAAGGGCATTGATTCTTACGGTAATCTTTATTTGGCGGGTATGCGATAATATCCGGATCGTTTGCAGTAAAAAGATTCTAGCAAGATTTAAGTAATAAAGCTTGAACAATAGGCTTCATTGACAAGACAGGTTGCTTTTCCACTTAGAGGATCCTAATCCTTTCCTTGAATCCCTTCCAAATAAATGATCCCAGATCCTTTCTATTTTCAGCTCAATGAATTAGCAGGACTCAGGAGTTTAGATAAAGAAATAAGTGATGTTCTAGGGTAGTTCAAGCTTGAGATTTTTTCTTAATGCACTCAACCATTTTAATGATCAGAGAGTAACTGCACTTTTCTTTTGTTACTGAACTTGCTCGATAACTTGAAGGTGATGCTCAGCTGACAATAAGTCGGTGAGACGATGGTTGCTTGAATGCATGTTTAATGCTCACTGCTTTTCATCTTTAATGACCCTCATAGATTTTTGCAGGCTCGTTGCAGAAACCCGACTTGCTAGACAGACGACTGAACGGATAAGAGAGGAACGAAATAAAGCACAGTGCCAACTTCATTTATGGCATTCCGCATGGTGGCTACGCTGGAGGCAATATGCATGGAGGGGGCAAGGGCAGGACTAACGGCAAATTGGGATCGTCATCTCCAAAATTAGGTGCAGCTGTGATCCCCATATATGCTGGTGCTGGCGCCAACAATAACCACCACTGGAGCATCCACCATTGTTCCAGCATCTGCATCCTAAGCAGTCCATGCTCCCACTGCAGCCGTACTAGCCCTCTGCTGTGTGTTCATATAGAATGTTCGCATTTGATGGTGCGAAATTCGCGATAGATCTTTGTTTACACAGAGATAGTAACTTCAAACTCTGCAATAAATGCAAAAGGTGGAGCCTTTTCCCACTTTGATTGGCCCCTTATTTTCTTGATGGATGATTGCGTCATGGTGAATGACAAGAAAGAAGGAATATGTGATGCAGCTTCTAATGGAGGCAGGGATGAGTTGAAAATAAAATATGTTTATGCTGACGAGAGATACGTAAGTGTCATCCTTAATTTTTTTATTTTTTATCAATCATACTCTATTCATACTCTAACTCTCATTTTAAAATTTTTGTCTTGCCTCCTTGCAAGGCAAGTAAATTCTAATAGTGAAGTGACGTCCCTGATTACGTTATTCAATGATTAATTATTCAAGGGGAAGAGAGAGGTGCAAGCTCTGCGTGTCTGAGTTTGCAATCTCTGTCGCTCTTTTTCTTCTCTCTTATTTAAACTGCGAAAAGTGAGAGACCTAACAAGGTTCTTGAATCCATACAGCTTGAGTGAGTCGATCGCAGGGGGACTGTGAGTGTTGTGATCGTGATAGTGTGCTGTGTCGTGTCGTACAGATGGCAATGCATAGTCCTTACGACACGGTAACCCAGTGTTACGTCGCCGTACGGCCCCAGTATCCCGACCAGTGGTTTTCCATGCTCTCTGCTTTGACTTCCTGCCATGCCTTGGCTTGGGACGCCGGCACGGGCAATGGCCAAGCTGCTGTCGCGGTCTCTCTCTCTCTCTCTCTCTCTCTCTCTCTCTCTCTCTCTCTCTCTCTCTCTCTCTCCCTCGCGCGCGCAATGCGATGTCAGTCACGATGTCCTAGTAGGAGACCCATGTTGGAAATTCCGGTACTCTCATCATTAATTTCCTTCGATAAGTTCTGGTAGTAATATTGGCAGATAGGGGTACAAATGCCAATGCTGTTGGGACAAACAACTGCAGATGCAACTGCGGATGCAGCGTGTTCATTATCTGCCTGATGTTGAGAGCTGAGTTCACTAGCTCTCTGAATGTGTCTTCCTGGAAGATCCAGAATATAAGAAGAAAGATTTTGATGAATCCATAGATAGAAGAGGTTGCCTGAATGAGGAATCTTGCATGCACTGGGTTGCTCATTCGGGATTCGACATTGAGATAACTCGTTAGGTTCATTAGTGCCATATGCCACAAGTAGTACACGTTAGCGAAAATAAGAAATTTTGGGTAAATTCAGTGGTTCGCTTAGGTTTTTTGATACACAGGTTACTCAGTTTCATTCGTGCAATTGGCCATGTTCTCGGTTGTCAACTTTGATGAAAATCTGCTCTGTAAGCTGCTCTTTTGTCCCAATCACTGAGTGAAGGTGGTCATGGGCAGTAGCACGAAAGATCATCATTAAGGAGGATGCATTTCCTGACTGGCTGGCATTGGCAAACGGTTGGTCCAACGATCTTGAACTCCTGAAATGACCAAATCGACTGAACAATGAGGCGCTCCTCTCAATTTGTTCAGACCATTTCGCCTGTTTTCGATCTCTGGTTGTCTGCATGGAGTCTCCAGACCAATGTCTTTGCTTTGCGTCTCCCCCTAGCTGTCCACAGCTCTTCTTTCAATCTTTTGCATCCACGATTACAATTTTGTCTTGAGATACACGGACTGTCATAAAGAGTTAAAAGAAGTTTCGATCTTTTGCAGGTCGCCGAACATTATGAGCGAGTGGTTGCAACTGACATAAGTGAACCCATGCTGAAGCAGGGAATCCCGCACCCTCGAGTTCAGTACCTACACACTCCATCATCCTTGTCTGAAGACGAAGCGGTGGCAATGCTCGGGGGTGAGAACTCGGTCGATTTGATCACAGTGGCCACTGCCATCCATTGGTTCGACATCCCAAAATTCTACTCCATCGCCAAACGGGTCCTCCGCAAACCCGGAGGGGTGATCGCCGTTTGGACCTACAACGACATGATCAAAGTCAATCCTGAGGTCGAACAGGTTTCAAGACATCTGCGTGAATTCTATAGGCTGTATTCAAAGCCAGGAGTGCAGTACGCATTCAAAGAGTATCGGAACCTTCCGTTTCCATTTGAGAGCGTGGGTTTAGGTTGTGAAGGACAACCTGTTGAGCTAGAAATGCCGAGGGAAATGAGTTGTGAGACGTTTCTGCGTGTGCAGAGCACCTCGTCGGCAGTAGCTACGGCCAAGCAGAATGGTGTGGACTTGTTGACCGATGATGTTGTGAAAGAGTTTGAGACCGCTTGGGGCGGATCAGATTTGGTCAGAACCGTCAAGTTCAAGGTTTTTATGCTCGCCGGATCCGTGAAAGCTTGAATGGTCTTTGTTTCTCGGTGCGCTAGGAGCTCATTACTGATGAAATCTTCCTAGATTACAGGCTTACAGCTCCATTAAATAAGATGCCAGAGTTGGAGAACACGCGTCAGCAGCAGCATAAACTTTGTAGATGCTCCACCTGAGCACAAACTTGTTGTAAGGTCAATTTCTCCTGCAATTGCAATGACCTGATGTTTGGATTAATAACAGATGCATTGCTACTGCCAAGTGCCGAGTTGCCTTTTAAATGATCTTCAGGCATAAGTTTTCATGGAGTGTACGTTCTCATATGTCTGTAGAGTTAATCATTATAAATTTCTCGAATTTTTGCACAAAATTGCAGAAGGAAATCCTATAAGTAACAGAGACTTTTAAATAAGGCATAGATTACGTGGCCGAGAGGCGCACCATAGCAATATTCTTCCTTGAAAAGTGAAAACGCTTTTTGAGAAAAGCATTTTCTCGTTGCCCATAGAAAAGCATTTCAAAGTGCTCCACCTTCTAGTTTTCGAAGGTGGATAGACCATAAACCGAGCAACTTGCAAAGATTCTGCTCCCATGAAATCATGGCCGTATGTTCTTTTCTCAATTCTAATAAGATAAGTTCAAAGACAAAAGATGAACAACTCACTTGCCCAACGGCTGACAAAAAGGCTTGCGCTACCACCGCTAGCTTTTACTTGCGTGTAGGAGATTAAAATGGCTTCCTTCCTTGGAGATATACTCCTATTACCGTGGACTACTAATACAGCTATGGGGAATGAAGACACCACATGCCACATTGAGAAAATAAAGTAGAATAACGGGACGAGGAGAGGAAAAGATATTGATACTCTGTCTTCAGAGGAGAACCCATTATAGTAGATCCTCCTACACGTATAGGGAGGGAAAACAAAACACCACACCACATGCAGGGACAATACCAAGCACTCTGCTACTGACTCGCAAAGGAATAGAAGGGAAAAAGTCTTATTATTACTGGCGGGATATAAGGAGAAAGACTGGAACTCTAGATCCTCTAACTTGAGTGGCTTGATGCTCAAACAAGGAAGGCTTGGATAAAGAAATTCCATCTTTTGATTGTTAATCTAACAAAAAGGGAATGTATTGGGTTGGCTTGACCACTCCAAATGTGAGTAGGATAGTAATGGACTAGATCGATTGACAAAGTACAATTTGTGAAAACAAGACCTGAGAAAGAGGAAGAAATTAATGGATCTGCTAATTCCCAGACCTCTATATTCCACTTGAGGAAAGATTCTACTGCTTATGGATAGGCCTTCAGCCTACTTATAAAGAGGCAAGTAAACTAGTAGTTATGGCCCCTCTTTGGCTTAAGAAAGAATCTTGTTCAAAAGTGTCTATGGACAAAGTCAAAGTTTGAAAAACTTGACCACTTGAGTGTAGTTTACTTGCTTTGGTAAAGTAAAGGCTTTATACTTGTAAATCAAATGCCCATATGACTGCAATCCTTGGGAGGCCAACTAGTCGACTAGGAATAAGAAAGTCCTATCTGTCAATCTTACCATACAAGAAGGGGCAACCCAGTTCCATAAGCCCATTAGAGTCTTATTTAAAAGCATATTTTTTTATGAGTTTTCCAACCTAACCGATATTATTTATTTGTCCTAAATATACAATCATAAAAGCCAAAAAAGCATTTCCTAATCTTTCTATATAGAAAAAGAGAGAGAGAGAGAGAGCAACTCCCAACAATGTAAAAGCACTCCTACTGGCTGGCATAAAAGAAAGAGCCCCTCACCTGCAGGAGGCTTTTTATTGCAAGATTGATCATAGGATTACTTGCCTTGATACTACAAATGGAACTTCAAATAGATCGTTGGCAACTGCCTCCTTCCAACGAATTAAAGTTCATGTTCCTCTTGTTTCACAAGACTTCCTAGGTTTTTCAGTTACCATGTACGAAGGTGTGCTTGTATGAGTTAGTTAAACTAGGTGGAAGAGTGACATCCTTAGGCGGACATCGGAGGACAAGGAGAAGCCTTTAAAAAGAGAGAAGACTGACAGGATTGCTTCTTATTTTGTTCCTTCCTTTTAGCTTCAGCTGCAGTGCTGTTAGCCTTCTGTATCGAATTCTCCATAGCACCCAACAAGTCTTTTACCATTTGGAGAGAGAATTTATTTTGACATATCCCTTGTCTCACACCTAAAAAGGCATTGGTTCTTGTGGTAATCTTTTTTTGGCGGGTATGCAATGATATCCGAATTGTTTGAGGTAAAAAGATTCTCACAAGATTTAAGTAACAAAGCTTGAACAATAGGCTTCACTGGACCAGACAGGTTGCTTTTCCACTTCATGGATGCTAATCCTTTCCTTGAATCCCTTCCAAATAAATGATCCCAGATCCTTTCTATTTCAGCTCAATGAGTTAGCAGGACTCAGGAATTTGGATAATGAAAATCAGTGATGTTCTAGGGTAGTATGAGCTTGACATTTTTCCTTAATGCATTCAACCACTTTAATGATCAGAGAGTAACTGCACTTTTCTTTTGTTACTGAATTTGTTCAATAACTTGAAGGTGATGCTTGGCTGACAATAAGTCGGTGAGACGATGGTTGCTTGAATTCATGTTCAATGCTCACTGCTTTTCATCTTTAATGACCCTCATAGATTTTTTGCAGGCTCGTTGCAGAAACCCGACTTGCTGGGCAGACGACTGAACGGAAAAGGGAGGGACTACATAAAGCAGAGTGCCAATTTCATCCGTGGCATTCCGCATAGCAGCTACGCTGGAGGCAACACTCATGGAGGGTTAACATCGAATCAGGATCGTCATCTCCAAAATGCAGTGCAGCTATGATCCCTGTATATGCTGGTGCTGGCGCTAACGGTAACAACCGCCGAAGGTCCACCACAGTTCCAGCGCCTGCATCCTGAGCCGTCTGCGAGTCCATACTCTCACTGCAGCCGTACTGGCCCTCTGCTGTGTGTTCATATAGAATATTTGCATTTGATGGTGCAAAATTCACGATAGATCTTTGTATACATAGAGACAGTAACTTAAAACTCCGCAATAATTGCAAAGGTGTAGCCTTTTCCCACTTTAATTGGCCTCTGATTTTCTTGATGGATGAATGCGTCATGGTGAATGACAAGAAAGAAGAGATATGTGGTGTAGATTCTAATGGAGGCAGGGATGAAGTTGAAACGAAAACATTTTTACGCTTATGAGATATGTAAATGATGTCATTAATTTTTTTTATCAATTTTTTTTTTTATTTTAACTCTCACCCTCATATTTTTGTTCCGTCTACTTCCATAATGGGCAAACTCCAATAGTGGTTAAGTGACGTCCCTGATTACGTTATTCAACATTAAAAGTTCAACGGGGAGAGAGAGGCGGCGCAAGCTTTGCGTGTCCAAGGCAAACTCCAATAGTGGTTAAGTGACGTCCCTGATTACGTTATTCAACATTAAAAGTTCAACGGGGAGAGAGAGGCGGCGCAAGCTTTGCGTGTCCAAGTTTGCCTTATCTGTTGCTCTTCTTCTTCTTCTTCTCCTCTCTTCTTTAAACTGCAAAAAGTGAGAGACCCAACAAGGTTCTTGAATCCATACAGATCGAGTGAGTCCATCGAAGGGGGACTGTGCGTGTCGTGATCGTGATTGGGTGCTGTGTTGTGTCGTACAGATGGCAATGCATTGTCCTTACGACACGGTAACCAAGAGCTACGTCGCCGTACGGCCCCAGTATCCCGACCAGTGGTTCTCCAAGCTCTCTGCTTTGACCTCCCGCCACGCCTTGGCTTGGGACGCCGGCACTGGCAACGGCCAAGCCGCCGTCGCGGTCTCTCTCTCTCTCTCTCTCTCTCTCTCTCTCGTGCAATCGTGCTTCTATCCTTCGATGACAGTCACGATGTTCTAGTACGAGACCCATGTTGGAAATTCCGGTACTCTCATCGTTGATTTCCTTCGATAAGTACTGCTTGTAATATTGGCAGATAGGGGTACAAATGCCAATGCTGTTGGGACAAACAACTGCAGATGCAACTGCGGATGCAGCGTGTTCATTATCTGCCTGATGTTGAGAGCTGAGTTCACTAGCTCTCTGAATGTGTCTTCCTGGAAGATCCAGAATATAAAAAGAAAGATTTTCATGAATCCATAGATGGAAGAGGTTACCTGAATGAGGAATTTTGCATGCACTGGGTTGCTCATTCGGGATTCGACATTGAGATTACTCGTTAGTTTCATTAATGCCATATGCCATGAGTAGTACACTTACCGAAAATAAGAAATTTTGGGTAAATTCGGTGGTTTGCTTAGGTTTTTTTGACACAGGGTACTCAGTTTCATTCGTGCAATTGGCCATGTTTTCGGTTGTTGACTTAGATGAAAATCTGTGCCATAAACTGCTCTTTTCGTCGCACTCACCGAGCGAAGGTGGTCATGGGCTGTAGCACGAAAGATAATCATTAAGGAGGATGCATTTCCTGACTGGTTGGCATTGGCAAACAGTTTGTCCAACGATCTTGAACTCCTGAAATGACCAAATCGACTGAGCAATGAGGCGCTCCTCTCAATTTGTTCAGACCATTTCGCCTGTTTTCGATGTCTGGTTGTCTGCGTGGAGTCTCCAGACCAATGTCTTTGCTTTGCGTCTCCCCCTAGCTTTGGACAAATCTTCATTCGATCTTTTGCATCCACTATTACAATTTTGTCTTGAGATACACGGACTGTTATAAAGAGTTAACAGAAGTTTCGATCTTTTGCAGGTCGCCGAGCATTATGAGCAAGTGGTTGCAACTGACATAAGTGAACCCATGCTGAAGCAGGGAATCCCGCACCCTCGAGTTCAGTACCTACACACTCCGTCATCCTTGTCTGAAGACGAAACAGTGGCAATGCTCGGGGGTGAGAACTCGGTCGATTTGATCACGGTGGCCACTGCCATCCATTGGTTCGACATCCCAAAGTTCTACTCCATTGCCCAACGGGTCCTCCGCAAGCCTGGAGGAGTGATCGCCGTTTGGACCTACAACGACTTGATCGGAGTCAATCCCGAGGTTGAACAGGTTTCAAGACGTCTGCGGGAAATCTGTAGGCCATATTGGAAGCCAGGAGTGCAGTACGTATTTGAAGAGTATCGGAACCTTCCGTTTCCATTTGAGAGCGTGGGTTTAGGTTGCGAAGGACAACCTGTTGAGCTAGAAATGCCGAGGGAAATGAGTTTCGAGGCGTTTCTGAGCTGCCAGAGGACCTCGTCAGCAGTAGCGACAGCCAAGCAGAATGGTGTGGACCTGTTGACCGATGATGTTGTGAAAGAGTTTGAGACCGCTTGGGGCGGATCGGATTTGGTCAGAACTGTCAATTTCAAGGTTTTTATGCTCGCCGGAACCGTGAAAGCTTGAATGACCTTTGTTTCTTGGTTTTCTAGGGAGATCATTACTGATAAAATCTTCCTAGATTACAGGCATACAGCTCCATTAAATAATGTTCCAGAGTTGGAGAACATGCATCAGCAGCAGCATTTACATTGTAAATGCTCCTCCTGAGCACAAACTAGTTTGCAATGACCTGATGTTTGGATTAATAACATATGCAGTTGACTGCCAGTGCCAAGTTGCCTTTTAAATGATCATCGGCCATGAGTTTTCATGAAGTTTACCTTCTCATATGTATGTAGAGTTAATCACTTGGAATTTCTCGAATTTTTGCTCAGTTACAAAAGAAAATCCTATAAGTAACAGTTTCACATTGGCCAAGTCGTTCCCGGGACTGCAAAATGAAATTGAACATAGAGAGCTTGATTTCGAAAGTCAGAATCAATTATTAAACCAGCATGCTCAAGAATGATCCTCTTTTACTCTCTGATCTTGCAACTGAAAGCCGAACTTAAAGGTGTCCATCTAGCTTGTGCCAAATGTAGTGGAAACAATAAGCAAAAACTCCAATAATTTGCGTTAAGTGTGTCAAAGTTAAGAGTCAAGTTTCTTATAGAAAAAACGTTGAGTAACATTCGTTGAAAGGTGATCGAGGGAGTTTTTCACTAAAAGAGTGATCAATATTTCATTCCATTTCATAAATTTGGTTGGATAAAATCGGTTGGAATCGGCCCTGGAAACAGTTTCAAGTGAATCTACCAGTGATTCCAAAGTTGGATAAGGAAAACGACCATCTCTAAGGCCGTTCCAAATTCCCAAAACCAGTTTACTTGAATCAGACCAGATTGACAGGGTCGAAACCCGTCTAGTCCCGAGTAGAATCAGCTCCAGATGCACGCCCTAGTTCTATGGTCAAGGAATTTGGGTCATAACCAGTAATTTGCTTCCATATGAAGCTCATATCCCAAATTCATTTCATTATATCCCGGGTCAAAAAAATTAAAGTTGTTTTCGATGTGGCTGCAAAGCTGGTACCGTGCCTACCATATCACCTTCATCAGCACGATTTCAAGTTTACCTGACTATCCGCATGTCAAAAGAAACACGAGCTACTTGGGGTTTAAATCGCAGGACAACAGACAACCACAGAGGTATGGAAAGAGAACTATCTGATAATGCAAATATGTCAATTGATGGACACATAGCAAGACTGCTTAATAGAAATCTTGGCCAGCTTATATTCACAGCAGAATAAAATTGTTCAATATATTTGGGTGCAAAATTCATAAATCCTAAGTGGTAGGCTAGCTCCACATACCAACAAACATATCCAGATACAAAATCATATGGTACCTTTTCTTTTTACATCCTGAGAACACCGAAGTTTTATTTACTTCCCATTTTTGCTATAAGCCACAGCAAAAATATGAATATGATGACCCCTCCGCCCACCATAACCTTTGTATGAAGATTCTGGAACCACATCTTCCTACGCAGTTGCCTCCCTTGCCTTTGGAAAATGTCAGCCTGAAACAAGGCACATTTTGTTCAGTGAAGTGGAAACTACTCCATGTCTCTCAATCATTCCATTAGTAACTCCAAGAAAAGCAAGTTTACCTGGAACTGTAGGTTCTCTGTTTTGTCAACCAGAAGTTCAATTCTCTCCCCACGGTCCAACACCTAAAGTCCATGACACAAGAAGAAATAGCATAAAAATATGGCCCAACAGTCCAGTGAAGACATGTAACCTTAGAAACATGTGCTATTTTTTCCATGTGTGCTTTGACAAGTAAGATTTCAAGCGTCCATACATCAAGACAGTTCCTACTCAAGGATCATCGAATCCATCACCCATGGGATGTATGTTTGCTTTCCTCATAACATGAGGAAAAATGATTACCACATTCAAGAGTCTACAACATCAATATACTTCACTACCCAACCTGATTCCTTCAATTATACCCAAATCCATTTATAATTTGCATTAAACCAAAATCTATAAGAATTGTTTTTTCACAATAACCACCACACTCATACTATTTTGCTGTTAATATGTTCAAGGAAGGGCTGCACAGAAAGAGTAAGCTCTCCCCTTTCCCAAGGCCAAAACTTGGCATGACTATCCTCCTCCCAGATTCTCTCCATGTGAAAATAGTAACGTCAATGTGGCCAAAAGCAGCTCATATCCATGGAGCAAGGACAGCCCCTCTCCAGACAAAGGACCAAGTTAATGCATACCAAGGGAAAAGTTTACTCATCATAACATGTTATGCCCCCGGAACAAGGACAGCCCCTCTCCAGACAAATCATAAATGAAACTAGTACTTCAAGTAGTCCTCTATGCATTTAGCACGTTTAATACTCCCTAATATCCTACATTCTATTGGGTTAGAAACAAGAAAATGTATACACCGAGATTCTAACTCTAAGCATGTTTCTTTTCAAAAATTCATCATCCAATTACTCTTTTATTAACATTTTCATCAGTTGATTAAGGAGTTTGATGCGACAATAACATATCCTCAAGATCATAATGGTTCATAACATTCTTTGATCATATATAAATAATTCTTAAACTACCAATGGCACCATTGGCACTCTCACATTAACTAACCAAGCAGACCTGCTTAGTTATGTTCTCAATGATATGAAGTCACTAGAATCACTGAAAAGGCAATATCAAAATCCGACAATAACAAGTATCTTTTTTCAAAACTCTTGTCTGCTTCCCCAAAGAAGACTTTGGCAACTAACTCAAAAACGTGATGTTTTACTCTAAAAAGAATCAGAAATTTCATGTGCAGCACCATGCCAATACATGTTTAATTCAACAGGAACTTATGGAATTGTCCACCAACAACAACAGGTCTGTCTTCATTTTCAGTTTGACTATGCTCTTCTTTTGAGCTTACAGTACTTTTTTATTAAAAGAATGTACCTTTTCAATATTGTCAACCATAATCCCTTTGACCTCTGTTATCTGAGCCTTCAATTTGGATAGCTTACTCATCTCCTCTGGATGGCTCATGCAGTACTGCATATGCTCCTTAAGTCTTGGCCTGTTAAACAAACCAACCCATTAGAGAATAATATGAGATGAAGCAGAGAAGACAAAAAGAAACATGAGAATCATGAGTTCATTGTATAATCACCCAAACTCTCGGTCAAGGTTGTATGCAATGCTAAAACGATCTTCAAACAGATCATCATCCTCATCATCATCTGCAAGTGGATGTGGGTCCCCACTTGCAATACTGGCACCATAACGCTGCATAAAATCATCCTTCACTCGCTCGAGAAACACGAAAGGTACACTTCTTCCAACAGACTCATCAGCAACAACCAGGAAAACTGCATGCATGACAAACATTGGTCAACCACACTAACATGAATCAATCACATGAAAAGATAAGTTGACTAGTAAAGAACGTATCCGTACCAAATCCACTGTCCGTTAGGAAGTTGAACGTGTGCCCATCACAGGAGTATGTATACTTGCTGCTATTAGAAGGCAGCTTCTGCAAGCACTGCACAGCAATAGTACTAAAGTTTCCTGAAAACTGTGTGTGCTCTGCGAGAACAACAGTCCCTTTCGCCACGAAGCTGTATATGAGGCCCTTCTGACTCATTTATTAGCCAAAATCTGCAGGTCCAGCAACCCACAAGAAGCTTCAACCAATTTGGTGACAACAAGCTGTGAAAGTAGATAACTTCTCAAAATTAGTAACCGATCAGATGAAAAGCAAAAGGGCAAACGTAACAAACTAGTCCGGCAGCAATAAACTCAACAAGTAAGGGCAATGTGTATCAAATAATGCCATCGACCGCGTGATTCGAAGAGAAACGCGGCTAACAAACTCCCACTCAACAAAGCAAAATGGAAGAGGGGATCGCGCATACAAATCTCTTCCATCCAGGCCGAAGTGCAATCTACGACACCGACACAAACCAAACCCCCCCCCCACCCCCCACACAAAAAAAAAAAAAATCATCAGAAACCCAACAAAAGACGACATCACGACAACACTTTCGAGCAGCAACCCTCAAGACGGGTCTGATGACCGAGAAAAACTGCAAGAAGTATACAGTACACACGAGAGCCCTATCTACCCAATCGTACATAAAATTCCCCCACCACCGAAGCAGTGCCCAGAAACCGAAATTCGCTAAAATTTCCAAGAACCCATCGTGCTGACGGAACTTCCCAAGGCAGCGAAAATCAAGGCTAATCAAATTCACATAACAAGATCAAAACCATAGAGAGAGAGAGAGAGAGAGAGAGAGAGAATACGAAGGATCTTGCGGAGAGCTGCAGGAACGTGCGGAGTACAGATTAGCGAGAGAGAGAACCTGGAGAGTTTGCTTCGTGGGACAGAGCGAGAGAGGGGGGTAGGGAAGTTCCAACGACTTCGGTGAAGGAGATGGATTGGGGATCCTGCCTGCAATTTCTCGTATTTTCTCTTTATTCAATTTTCTTCTCTGTCGCTTCGACTTCACATCTGGTTCCTTGCCTCCCCTTTTCTCATCTTCTTCTTTTATTGCCCATTTTGCCCCTCCGTCTCTCGCGATGGAATGAATCGAGATTGCGTTATTCGAGCGACGTATTCGTCCGCTCTGGGGGGGCCCAAATGGCCCATCATAAACTAACTCCAATCCGATCATCTATTTTTCTTTTTTAAATTGTTATTATCATTATAATCGTGGGAAAATCCACGTCATTACTTATGCCAATCGTATAATGGCGACAATTTAGTGTCACGTCGCAGAAGCACAAGAGGGACCTCCTCCATGATTGCATCAAGGATGTGTAATGGAACCATCCAAATTGGGAACCATGTGAACCGAATCAGACCAGTTGATTCTGGATAGTGGCTCAATTCTCAGTTCGCAAATCAATTGTGGGGCGAGCTCGAGAGGTGAGGAATCACACCTCTTGTTTCAACAAATTCCCAACATATAATAAGATTCTCATTTTTGAAAATCTAAATGATCCACTTGCCTGGCCCAATAGAGATATATATTTTCGAAATATTGAATTATTATTTAAAAGAAATAAGCAAAGCTCCGTCCTCGAGTGAGAAATGGTTTTCAGACTTTCTTCCTAAATGAAACAAGAGGGGATAGAATGTTGGTCTGTATTTCGGAAACATCGCCGGTCTTTTCTCGCCAGGGGAACTTCAAGCAAACCCTTCGCGATACCTAATGTTCGCAGAATTCGCGCTACAAATCATCAGGCATTCGCCGACCGTTTTGGTGAGAGAAGGTTGAAAGGATTGCTTTCGCTTCTTACGTTTCTGGAAAAGTTGAAAAGACATTCCTTTGGGAAATACAGGTGTGAGAAACTTCAAGCATGATGATTGAAGATGGCAAAAACCAGAACAATGGCGCCTGAAAGCAAAACTATGCAGGAAGAACCCCACATCCTCACACAAAACTCATTTCTCAAGGGATAACAAACATAGGAAAAAACTCCCAGAATACCTTGTCAAGCAAGATTAACAGGACAGTTCTTCGCCAGTTGCTGCAGAACAATGCAGATTCCGAGCAGGCAATACACGCACAGGAGACTAACAGTTTCAAAATACTTTTCCAGAATTGGCAACTACAGGAACAAATGCAAAATCCCACGAGACAAAACCGCCCTGCTCGGTGACAGACACGATACTGCGACAGAGCTTTCATATGAATGGCGTGCTTCAAAGGCACGTGCACGGTAAATTATCAAAGTTCACAGATGCAAAAGCACATATTGGCAAAAGGAAATGAGACCCTTTTAAAGTTACAGGAAGTCGATGATACACCGGCACACTTCCCTTAGGAACGGCCAAAATGAGAATTGTCTGACCCTGGGAACAGAGACCCAGGGTTTATGGAACAAGTTTTTCTTGTTTCTTCAAAATCAAATGAATTTGAAGAATCATATAAAACAGGTCACAACATTTGATAAAGGGGGAAAATAGAATGCCCGCCAACAACATTGTACCATCCCAAGTTTTTCCGTCTTAAATAATCTTCAGATTGCACTGACAGAGCCCCACTGAATCTGCGGAGCCATTTGGGAATCAATAATTAGTAGGCCTAGCCCCATTAATAGATGGGGCCAAGCCTCTGTTCGCCCTCACATATGTGACATAATCGCTATAATGCATAGTAAATAGGGTGCTCTGGTAACGGGTTAGTCCAATGCGCTTTCTCAGCGACTCGGTGATGGTGCCATTATAGCCAGCTTTCCGCATCAGGGAATTAATAGCCTCTACTTTTGTCCAACCTGAAAGCAAATCACCCCATGCAAGTAAAAGTTAGTCCCCCTAAACAAAGAAAATATACATTGAACCCATCTTGGTTATTGCTTACCAACATCAAGTTCACGGAGATCGTGTATATATCTTAATTAAAATCCAAAACCAAAAAGAAATTCTGCTTGTTGAAACATTTTTCAGTCACAGAAAATGGACTGAAACTGTGAAGAAAAACCATGCAAAAAGATTGAAAGACCGTTAAAAAAAAAAAAAAAAAAAAAAAGGCCAGCAGGAGAAGATGGCAGGAAGGAGATAGGCCGATTCAAAATCTTCTGATCATTAAGCTTCATGTAAATTTGGACAAATAAAAGAGTGAGTTTCATCACTGTTGTATTGTGAAGTAAAAAATTCAAAATCAATTACAAACTACTAGTTTATCATGTGATACTTCACTTCGGCTTGAAAACAAAAGAGGGTTTATGATAATGATTCCTCTAGTTTTTGTATTAAATCATGCAAAAGTAGTTAAAGGTGCATAATTTTTCCAAACAATGAGCTTTTAGTGCAGTAAGATGACCAAACACAGGTTCCATATAAGAACCTTGGGTCATCTCTCCCACCAAAGTGGGATTAGGATAACCTGTGAAGTATTTAGTCAAAAGCAAACGGTATTAATATAGATAAACGAACACGAGAAAAGGAAAGACTGACTTAATTCACCAGGCTTAAAATTTCTCACACCTTGCCCATCTCACTGAAAGTTGTCAATTTCTCAAAAGGACTCTGGCATCTGCCTCCACCTAGCTTATCCAAGACTAAAACCCGAACCATTTTTATACTGAATATAACAGCAATCACATGATAAGTGCACAACGTCTAATTGGCTAAAACTCCTCACAGATTTTCAAATCAGTATAGACATAGCAATCAGCCGATTAGAAGGGGTTTGGGGTTTATTATGTACTATTATTGTACAAAAGCAAAATTAGCAGCAGACAACTCCAAAAAGAATGTCCTTCCATCTTACTCAATCTAGAAAACGATGTGAAGAATCTTAACTTCCCCTACTCATCAACTGGCTGCATATATCAAAGTCATTATTTTGTCCGTGGGACAGTAAATCTAGAAGGGATGGGCGATTACCTTCACTAGCAGCCACCTCAGGCAAATAGGTAGCACTATGGCGTGTATTACGATCAGGATCGGTGAATTCAATAATTATACCATGCCTTCCCACCTGCAAAAGAACTGAAGAACTTCATAAAATGAATATATTGCTATAATCTTTTACACCGAGAGAATTATCTGAGAGAGCTTGCAATATTTTTGGCTGTTCAGAGAAATCTACACATCAATATGCACTGGGAGAGAGAAGGATCCTGCGTTGTACCCTTTTAGCAAGCTAACTTAAAACTACAAGAAAGTCTGACACTTGATTCCGTCAAGTCTCAATAGACCTTTCAAATAACCCAGGGAGAGAGACACCATCTGCTAATTCATTGAAAGCAAGAACTACTTAACACTCTGAAGATAAGGGGGGAAGACAAAGGCATCTGTCTTTTTCTGTTTGTGGACATATCTAATACTGCTCAAAGAGATAATCAACACATGCCAGTAAAAGATTTGATGAGAAAATAACCACTCCACCAAAATTCAGAAACAATTAATCACTTCTATATACAAAAGGTCAGCAAGTATGCTGATCATGACTCGTAACTAGAAATAGAAAATATATAAATTCCCTCAAAAACCAATTTCTATTTACACTAGATGACATCTACTTACCTCCCAATCAAGATAGTTGTTAGCAGTTTCATAATCAGTGAGGATGGAAACAGTACATTCCAGAAATGGCAATTCTTTAGCCTGAATGGGTGGAAACCTTCGGTCATTTAAAGCACTGCAAAAACAGAGAATCACAGGATTTTTTATATGATAAAAGCAAATTCTTACAGGACTAAGATGGACGCAAATCAAAGAAAATGACACTTGGCACATCTTTTATAAAGGAGAAAGCATTCAATTGCACAAATACCCAAGTCAAAAACTAGCCATGAACTGGGAAACAAGAAACTTTTCTTCTAAATTTGTTCACCATATGGCGCCTACTGGGACCACATAAGCATTAAAACCTCCATAGGTAACTCAGTGCCGAATCCACCAGCCTCCTCTCTAGTCAATAAGTGAAAAACAACAAAGATCTAAAACACACTCTAGCAATAACACCATAATGAAATCACTGGTGACAGAAATAGAGAAAATGATAATTGTTATGGTTTAAAATTTTATGTGACACTAAAAGAAGTAGGATCCTACCAAATCCTATCAGGGTAGTAGAAGCATCCTCAGAGCAAGTCAGCCAAATTACAAATTAACTGATTAACCTACATGTTAACCAACAGCCAATAAGAATGCAAATGGACAGTAGCCTTATCAATTTGAGTCGATCAACATCAACGCTAGCCTTTGGAGTAAAGCTGCCAGATTAAACTTTAGCAAATTGATCAAGAAAGATACATGAATCCCTTGAGTAGAACTTACATTGATGAGTTTCTCATGGGAAAAAAATAATTACTGTTTACAGCATGTCTTTTTCAGGGAAGAAAATTGCAAGTAATGTACTTGGAGCACCTTAACAAGACAACTGAGTTATCACTGTGACATCTGCTACTCAGAATAATCAAATAGATGCAAGTCCAATGTAATCAAAATTTACTTGAACCTACCAGGTTCTATCTCCGCATAAAAGGGATAAAAATATAGACTTATCCAAGGCAAAAGTCCCTACTGCCTAGACCAAAGAGAGGCACTTTCTATGAGTCACAAAAAAGCTACATGTGCCTGTAGATAATACCATAAGTCATCACATTCGAGAACCTTCATATGAGCATGAAAGGGGCAAGTAATTCCTGCTATCAAAATAAGTTTCACGAGAAGAAATGTGGCAAATTACAAAGATGGACAGTCAATGTACCTGGTTAAGGCGTAGTCCTTAAAACCATTGATCAAGCAACGGGCTTCCAGAGTTCCAATACATCCACGAAGACGAGGCTCACTGCCATTGACCACTTTCTTCCAAGTCACAAATAATGGGCTGCATTTATGATGAGAACAATTATAACACTAAAACTGGCTTGAGAAAAATATATGCCCTAAGAAGAAGACCACACAAAACTTTTGGTATAAACTTTCATGTCAAGTGAATAAAAGTACCTTCCCTACACGGCCAAATTCCTAATATTAAAGATCAGGACAAACAATGCCAAGACACCCCCCCCCACAAAAAAAAAAATACCTCTTGTCTAATGCAATTTACAAAATTTACACTGTCCGAGAGGGCTATGTCTAGCGCACCATGTTTCAAGTTTTTTAGCCCAAGGCACCATGAGTACCAGCTAAAAGGGAAGTATTTAAATTCTCAATAAAATTTACTAAGCCGCCACAAGTAAATTCCATGTAAAGGCTGGTTTTTTGCAGGTTATTTGTCTAAGACCCTTGATAGCTTGCGGGGAAGTGCAAAGACAAATATGCCATGGACATGCTTCTAAATTAACTCGCACAAAAGCACCAAAATTACATATGTCCAGAGAGTATAAGATGCACCCATATCACACGAAATTTAAAGGAAAAGTACATGCAATGACAAAATGCGCATGCATGCAAGGGTGTCCATGAGAAGGTTATCTGATCACTCCAAAAAACACAAAAAGACATAACTAATCAGAACAATGCAACATCAGCAAATTAAAACTAAATTTCAGTTGAAAAAACACAAAAACAAGAAAAGGATGCTCCACAAAACTGAGACAGTTATAATTGTCCTCACAAAAAGGTGGAAAAAGGAACAATCAGACAACAGAAACAAGCAATCATCGAACTAGCACTAAACAACCTTTCTGGGAATTCTGATAATTAGATCATCAGATCTCACGCGACACCGACACCGAAAGGTACAAGCTTTCGCGAGCTCAGCAAGTTCCGATTAAAGTTTCGACCTTTGAACACCCAACCAACCCAACCACGCAACACAAACATATGCAGAGAGGAGGCAGAGAAAAAGAGAGAGACTGTTGCCCAGCATCGAAGGCGGGAGGAGGAGCTTCCTCGCTGTTGTAATGAGCAACGAGGGTGTCGAAGCAGTAGACCACCATTTCCCTGTTCGCCGACACCATCTTCTCCTTCTCCTTCTCCTTTCCTCTCACCGCTCGAGAAATCGAGGATGCCTTCGCACCGACGACAACAACCCCCCACCGACAACCGACCACCGCCACGACCACCCCAGTCGCCGATGATCGCGGTCTCGACACGAATTCGTCAAGGATCGGAATCGGCTGGCTTCTCCCGACCGATTGAATACAGAGCAATTGGCGTGGGAGAAAGCAAAGAGAGCGACTTGCTTTTCGGTGGAGTAGGGATATAAATCGAGGTTCCGTGCGACATATAATAATAACGACAAAGGAAGCTCTTCTCAGGAAAAAACACAACAATTATTATGCTTAAAGTATTTTAAAATAAAAAAAATTATGGCCCAAACCAGATATTGTTTTATATAATTTAGAGATTACAGACTTGAAATCCTTTAAAAAAAATCTAGATTGAATATCTCGTCATCATAAAAATAATATCGTCTACCCATACCAGCTTACAGATAAACTAGAGTTAATCTAATAGTGATATTTATTTATCTTTGAAGATTTTGAATATTCGATCATTAAAGAAATTTTATTATATCTATTTTAATGTTAAAGATAAAAACGTAAAGGCGAAGGAACCAAAAAAAAAAAAAAACCTAAGAATTATGTCATAAGTATAGACGTCACACGGATGGTGCTCTCCCTCGCTGTGTGAAGGCGACTTGCATGGTCAATGATTGCGATTATGTAGAAATCAAATGACTATTATATTTTTTGGCTTTTTCTGTTGGATAACTCAAAGATATGGATTCCCTTATGAGCTTTTACCATTCGAGTGTAAAGCTATTCGTTTAAACTTCAATTTCGACGAATTAATTGGTTTACTTTTCAATCCAACAATCACGGTCCTTCGGATCACAGACTCGCCCTTTCTTTATCAACCCTTTCTTTATCAACCCAAAATAAAGAAAGCTATTAATTGAAAAAAAAAAGTTGCAAGCTATTCATTAAACTTCGATTTTGATGACTTATAATTTTTTTACTATTTTTTTTACTTTTCGATCCCACGATGACAATGCTTCGGATTATAGGCTCGCCATTTCTTTATCAACCCAAAATAGAATAAGCTTGCTTTAGGGTGACGAATTTGTCTTTTCCTCCGTCGCCTTTCGGCTTTGCGCTGCTTTAGGGGGTTCCACGACTTTCTTTCACGAGTGTCAAAGGTGAAATGCTACTCTTGGTGGAGGAAACCTTTAAAGCTTTTAATGGAGGGCCCAAGCAATGATACATATATAGGAAAAAACAGAGAAATTGTTGTGGAACCACCCTAGGAGAATCGAATATCTTTTGCACATGGGCCTTCCAAAACGGGATCATAAAACATAGTTGTTATGGAGACTTACGGCCAGTTTCACATCTAAGACACTTTCGATTACTGGAACTACTCGATCAGCATCAAACATCTTACCCAAAGCAGCACCGGAGGAACAAAGGCCTATCATGAAACTTACCAGGGTAGAAAAGAATATGACATTGAACTAAGCTGGGCACAAGGTACATACACCCCCGCGAAGAAAACTGATGATTGTGCATGGAAGCAGTAAATCCCGACAGCGAAGCCGAAGTGCAGGGGACTGATTAAGATGGGTTAGTGCATCGAATCACATCCCAGATCCATGGGACTTTCAGGCGCCTATCCCCTCCGAATCCTTGAAAAATTTCGTGATTGTGAGACTCAATATGGGGTTCACTTGGTGTTCTTCTCCATCTGCTTCCTCACTAATGAATAGTAGTCTCCAACAAAGGTACAACTTTTACAGTGCCTTAGGAAAACAAGCAGTAGACTCTACCGTTATTGCAATGACAATAGTTGAAGAGAGAGACTTAGTCTGAATCTGAATCATGTCTCTTCTTGCCCTTGTGCTTACGATGCTTCTTGTCTTCAGAATCATGGGCATGTCTTTTCTCACGCCTCTCATGCTTTTCACGCTTCTTCTCCTCCCGCCTTCTCTTTTTCCTGCTACGTTCATCCTCAGACCCCTCACTGGAATCTTCCTTCCTAGCTGATGAGTCAGGGAGCAGGCACAACAACCTTCTCTATGCTAGCTGAAACTTCCGGTTGACTGGGTTGAACAGAACTTGATTCTTCCCAGGGATGAGGCAGTCTGCAGATGGGCACACCGCAAGAACTAAGGTTAACAAATAATAATAAAAAATAGAGCAAAAGGCTGTGATCAAAATATTTACATGCTGGTAACTCCCAACTCCACAGAATAAGTAGAAACCTCAGTTAAAGTCATGCGTGTCCATAACAGGTAAAAAAGGACATTAATGAAACAAAATTACAAATTTTCCACCAAAGAAATCCTATCTCATGTTGTTTGGATTCATTGGCAAATAAAACTGTGTCTATTAGCATAAGCAGTGATCCAGTCCAAACTCCAATCATATCTTTTTATTATCATTATTTGTTTCCAAAATCTCAGATCATCAATTGAAAAGAGAACTTTAATGGCAAAGTATCCATGGTTTTAGAAGGAAGAAATCAAAGTATTCATCCCCCAAATTTACTGCATCGCACGGATCAGATTCCCTTCAACCCAAATATGACTAGATGATTGGGAAGAAACTAGGCTAAGTTGAAGGCTTCTTGAAAACTAAGTCAAAGTTTGTTCATGTCTCAGTTTAGCCAAATTCCTTTTTATTGGGTTAGACAGGTGGGATTGGGATAGGCACAATTCAGGAATTCTAATGCACACCAATCTCTGAGCCTTCTTTTTTTTTTGGTCAAGAATCTCTGAGCCTACGCAATTTTGCATAAAATTGACTGGCCAAATGTATTATTAAAGTACCCCTTTTTTTCTTTGCTTCAAATTACAGGATACCATTATGAGACCAGCAGATTTAAATTACATCAAGCTGAAAAAGCCCTTTCCCCTTTCTCTAATAGTTCTTGTTGGTAAGCTTCATAGCTCCAACCTATACAAGGGGCAAGCCAAAACCAGCTGAAGGAAGGACGGCCCCACCTTAACTTTTTTACCTTTCAAGTAAAATCATATGCATGGTTAGTGAACTAAGCTCTCTCTCTCTTCCCCCCTCCATCCCCCCCCTTTCCTCCCTTCTTTCTCTCTCTCTGAGCACAATAAGGACCATCACTGTCATGAATTTTGACCTTTGACAGTTTCTATGGTATCATCCGCAATTTTCCATAGCCATGAGTGTATTATAATAACAATTCATGATTGTTTAATTCAATGAACATGTACCTTGCAAAACCCAGACCATGTACACGTGCTGCTTCAGCATGACCTCCACCCAAATCCTCTGCCGTGGAGCCTCGCTTCACCAGTTCCTTCAGCTCATGCTTATCAAGTCGACTGCCTAGATTTGTGTTAGCACGCTTAGGAGCTAATCCAAGTGCCTCCCTCATTGCCTGCTCCTCTTGTTCTTTAATTCTTTTTATCTCTTCCTTAGCAGCCTCCATATCTGCAGCCTGAGATTTTTTATCCCTGGCATACCAGTGTAGATCCTTTCCTGTTCAAATTAGTACGATGGAAGAAAGCATTATTAAAGGCAGCTTCACTTAATCCAACCTAAAGAAAATCCTCTAAGCAACAGCATCGGCACAAAAGTTGAGTTCTTTGATGCTATCTGGATATATGCCAAAGCTTTTAAATAATGAACATATGAGACAAAGGACTAAAACGAACAAGAAGCATACTGAATCCTAAAGATAAACTTGCTCGATCAGACAGAAGTCCAGCCACATAAGATCACAACTTATTTACTGAACGGCATGCCATTTTCTCCATAATTTAATAGGTTTTTGCTAATAACATGTCTGACAGAACAAACAAAACCTAATGTAGCCAATTGAGGCAAACCTCAGAACAGAGGGTCCAATACAACGAGAAAAGAACATCCGTATGGAAGTCTACACAGACCAAACTCAAACAAGTTACTCCAGTATTGCATTGAAAAATGAGATGACGTGCAACCAGAAGTGATGAAACGATCAGCATGTGGAAATTGCATCCTCTTTATGTTACTCTCGACTGCAAATTACTTGCTAATGGGGTATTATAATGTGCAAATTTTTCCAATAAAAAAGAGGCCAGAATCTTGATTTCTTCGGTTACGTAAACCTAAGTTGAACCGACACTACATGCTCTCCTACTTAATTCAGAAGGGTAGCTGAAGAGGAAGAAATCGAATGAAACCACCGACACACCACATTGACTTACCTTTCTGCCATCTCCCAACAGGTGCCTTTAGGCTGTGACCGATATAGTTCTCTCGATGTTTGTCGGCCTTAACGTCTTCCCAATTGAATTCTGCAGATCATACACAAAAAACATCATCAAAAAGAAGCATCAAAATCATCATCTTTAAAGACAAACAAGCTCATTCTGCGCAAAATTCTCACCGTTGAGGGTGACAAGAAAGTAACAAGCACGAAAGTATCTATAAAATCAACTGGCTAAGCGTAGAAAGGGGCAGAGGCTCAAACAATTAGGGTTTGTACGAATCACCGCCCATCGCATTCGCAATCCGCAACCGGGAACCAAAACACATCGAAAACAAATAATCCCATGGCTAGGTCACGGCCGGCAATCCCAAAGCAAGCAAGCAAGCACGCAGTCGAGACAGATCTCCCATTCCCGTGGAAACTCTAGCACTCATCATCTCATCAAAAAGCAGAAATCACCCAACCCAAGCTTTAAAGCTCCGCGATTTCGAATCAAGCAAAGGGAATACAAATGCTCAAGAGCTCAAAAAAAAAAAAAAAACGATGCTCTTACGATCTCTGCCGCCGCGAACGCCGCCTCTGGTGGGATGATACATGGTTCGAACGAGGTCCTCGGAACCAACGGAGATGGAGATGCGGTCGTCTTCTCCGCCACTTCTCGGAGACGAGCTTCGAAGGAAGCCGGAGAGTCGGAACTGAGAACTCGATCGGCCGACTCCCGTCTCCTCTGCCCGAGCCAATACACGAAGGGGCGAAGAGAGAGACGACGACGACGAAGGAGGAGAGAGAGAAAAAAAAACATTAAACGATGATTAAAAAGAAAATCAGCAAAAAGAGAGGATCCGGGAACCGGACCGGGGCAAGGACCCGGCCCAATACCCGGAGGGCCCCGACCGGACCGAGATTCGTTACTTTCGCTTAGCGAACCAACAGTCGCCTCCCCACTAACTCGCTTCATTCGTCCCTCCGCTTGTCAGTCAGGTTCCTGGGAAATCGGACGAGAGAATCTGTCGAGCACGATCGTCGGAAAGCGAGGACGGAAATGGCGATGAGATCGGCGATGATCAGAGCGGGCGTGAACCGTCTCGCCGGACCGGCTCGTCTCTTCAGCGACGGAAGGGGGAAGATCCTCAGCGAGGAGGAACGCGCCGCCGAGAACGTCTACATCCAGGTCTCGATTTGTTGCTCTTTTCTTTCTTTCTTTTTTATTTTTTATTTTTAGGTCTTCGATCTTCGGTTTTTCCGTTCTCGTTTCCTCTCGGACTCCGGGTAATCCGAGGGCGAATGGCGTTTCCGGAGGTTCGTGATGGCGATCGTTTAGGTCCTCGTCCTGCTTGTTTGCCTCCCTTTGATGTTGGTAGCGTGCGAAGCTAACCTTGGACGGGAATACGTGGAAACTGTTGGGGGGTTTTAGGAGCTGTGTGTTGGATTTTGGTAGCGTTTTCTTGACTTTGTATGTTGCGGTCTGATTGTTTGCGATTGATTGGGCTTTGACTTCGTGAAGAAAATGGAGAGGGAGAAGCTGGAGAAGCTGAAGCATAAGGCCGAGAAAGAGAAGGCAGAGAAGGAAAAAGAAGCTGCGGAGAAGGTTAGCTCGGTCCTCACCTATTTATGAGATTCTCTGCTCCAATGGGAATCCAAATTTACTTTGATTCTGTGGTGCATTTATGCATGGAGTGGCTTGGAGCAATGGGTTGTGTGAGTTCAGTGTAGGCATCATGGATAATGGCTTTCCTTCCATTCCATCCATTTTCCTTGTAACTTGAATTACCGAACAAGATTAAACTTTGGTCTGCTTCATTCCCTTTTCCACTCCTGATGACACCAAGTGCATTTCTCTTGTCTTTTTTGAGGGCTCTCTTGAGAGAATAGCTGTAGCAATATTTTTAGGTACTGGAAGCAATCTGGGTTGCCTAAGTTAGATTGTACAGCTCATCTGCAAAACCAGGCATTTCTAGTTTGCTCTAATTGGCATGTGCGGCTGTAAGAATGAAACAACCTCTAGAGGTGAATCCCTATTAATGCGCCATTACAAATGAAAAATAAACATCTGAGAACAGTAGTGCCCATGGGATTTTGTTTGGAAGAAACACTGTATTCTGTGTGCATTCATCTGGTGGTTTGATTCCTGGAACAGAGTATTGGTTTGCATAGACACAGAGCTGGTCTTATCTCAACTGGTTCCAGAAGAGCAAGTTGCACTAGGGCATCCTTGTTAGTACTATGCTGTATGTTGGTCTCGCCTGTACGTTGGGAAATTTGTATTTTGTCTGTTGACAGGAAGAATGGATAGCATAGTTACAAGAGAGAGAAATAGTTGAGAGACTAAGCCAAGTACTATTTGGATTAAACGTCTTTCATTATCCATTTAGTGGTATTAGATAAGTATCATATGTAAAGTATTCCTAAATAAGTGGTAGGCAGATTTTTCTTTCTTCTCCTGGGTACAGTATCCTACTTCTGCCTCTATATTAGTGCAATGTACATGTTTTTTAGTTACAAAACATTGTAATGGAAAAAACCAATAGAGCAACAAAAATGGAAATCAACCCTTCTTTTATCCTTTGTGATGTTGCAAGTGTCTTCACCTGATGACCATATCAGAGTAGCTGTGTTGCTATTAGTTGTACTACTGCTACTGTGACTGGAAGATAAACGTAGGAGCTGAAATGAGTCTTACCTCTTAGGCACGTGTCATATATGTTTAGCTGAACATCCTCGTTCTTTGGTTGCCATGCCCTCCACCTTTGTCATTATTTCCATTCTTTTTTTTTTCCCCAATCTACGTGCATCATGTATAAAGCATCGTTATCATTTCTATTTATAGTTGTCTCTTCTTCTTTCGTTGCAGAAACCTGGAGAGAAGTAGTGACTAAACTCACTAAGAAGGCGGATTTGTCTGAAGTCATCATGAATAATAAATGTGTTGACTCTGGGTGAGAGTCCATCGATATGTAAATTATTCCCTTATGCAGTGAGAGGGGAACCTCTATTCATGCATTTGGTATGGAACTTCTGAAATTGTTGTCCAACTATCTTTCTTTGACATTAAAGACTTTGACTTGATGGGTCTTTTTGTAGCCCCCCCCCCTCCTTTCCTTCCCTTCTGTTGCATCTATGGATTTCATGACTAAATAGATGAGAAAATTTGCTTTCAATTTTTAGGCATTACGGTTAATTACCTTATCTATGTGGCTGTTAAAAGATAGGGAAGAAGGATGAGAGATCTCAGTTTTGAGTGCATTCATGTTGTTGCAGCTTCAAGGTGTCTCCAACTTACTTTCTTATGCATGATGCTGCCATGGTCAAACTTAATTTTTCACTCAAAATGTCTCCAAGCCTACTTTTCATGCATGATCTCTCCAGCTTGCTTATTATTAGAGGAAGCCGTTCTGGCATAGATTCACGGCAGTTGGACAAACGGCATAGCAACATGCAATTTTCTCCATATCTATTGAATGTCTGCATCGTTGTTTTCCTGTTGGTATTTAGCTGGTTTATAACGCTGCATCTGAATTTTCTGCTTTCGAAGCCCCTCTTTCTGATTTCTATGTGTATGAGCAAGCGAAGAAGCCAATTCTCCCGCTATGCTTTCCTATTTTGTATATCTAAAATTTGATGGGGTCAAAGTTATTGCACAATAAGCAGAATATTAGACCTAAGTATAAATTCTTCTTGATTCAGGTGTGGAAAAGGAAAAGAAAATGAATAATGAACAATCGGCACGACAGCATAAATTAAATCACCAAAATTAAAAGAACCCTCGAGGTACACTGCAATATTTAGTCTTAGATGAGAAATCAGGAACCCGGATAGGGGGCTGATTGCTGAAACAATTCGGCATGTCATCATTAAGCATCAGTTTCGTCCCTATTATCTAATGTTACATTGACTTGAATCATCATTTCTATGGGGAGAAGATGCATTGGAATGACTATGCATTTCCATTGACCATGAGTTGCCTATGGATGACAATGACGTACGTGTACCTTGGGACTGAATAAGAAGTCCAAGGCACATCAAACGCCTTCCGAATCCCTGCCGCATCATTCGTCGCAGGAAGAAATGGACCTATTTTTATCCGCCTGTCATTTTGATTTGATGAGGAGAATTTTCCCAATTAACAATATCCTCCGACACTCGTTCCTGTAGCCCATTGTTCCAAATCAGCCGCTTCTTTTTCTTTTCTTTTTCTCCGGTCAGCCCATTTTACCTTCTCTCTTTCCGGCCATCTCTCCTCCTATTTAGGTCAAACTTTTCATTCGGCTCTCCTCTTCTCTAGTCCAAACTCCTAACCCGCATTTTTACTCCTCCTCCACTCAACCTACTTCCATTTTTTACAGACCAGGGAACAAAAAAAACTACTTCCATTTCTTTTCCCCTTTGCCGCCCCTCCCTCTGACCTGGGTTACTGTGTCCCAACACAACTCCCCTCATGACCGGTTTCCTCCCACAACAGACTCAGAAATCCCCTTACCACTTTGTCCCGCTTCTCCACCTCCATTTCTTCTCTTTCACTCACCCGACTCATGCCAAATCTAAAATTTCTAAACCTAGAAAAATTCCTAATCTTACTATTTTCACAAAGAAGAATCTACTTGCTACTCTAAGGTCATTCTTAATGGCAAATGAATGTAATGCTTTGGTCACCAACCATATGTGAGATCTTGTACCACCTCATCCTTATAAGAATTTGGTTGAATGTAAATAGGTTTTTAACATCAAGAAAGAACCCGATAAAGCTATGGAACTCTTTAAAGCTCACATCATTGCATAGGGATTTAAGCAACAGGTTAGCTTGAACTATACGAGACATTTAGCCCTATTAATAAACCCATTACAATTTGAATTATTCTCTCTATTGTGATTTTTTCAAGATGGGTCATATGTCAAGTTAAAAATGCCTTACACGGCATCTCTTGTAAATAAATTTTATTTTGAGTTCCCAAATCATATGTGCCATTTACAAAAAGCTATTTACGCTTCAATTTAAGCTCTACGTGCATGATTGACCACTTCTCCAACATTGCATTGATAAAGGGTTGGTGCATTGCAATATGTGTCATTACCAAGCCCAATCTTAGCTTTTACAATGAACTTGGTTAGTCAATTCATGCATCAACCAACCACTAGGATTTACCCCAATGACCATCCTTCATACACAAAAAGGGGAAGGTGAGGAGTTCGAATCCCCATCTTTTCAAAAGGGTTGAGGTGGGCATAATTAATTTCAAGTGTGGAATTTCAACTCTCACCTTACAAAGAGATAGGGCAAGAAATCTAAAAGTAAGTTGAAAGTTAGAGTAGGACAAGATAGACCAAAAAAAAAAATCATGTATTAACCGTATCACTTCATCTCCAAGCCATCAAACATATATACCAATATGTATATGTCTAGTGTTCTCCCACTTCATTGGATGCTATGCAGGCGAAACTAGGTGTTCTAACACTTAATGGTCCACCTCGGGCTTTTGTGTCTTTCTAGGTGCTAATCTCGTTTCATGAAGTACCAAGAAGCAATCTATTCTATTGTTCCAGTACAAAGGCTAAGTATCATGTTGTAACATAGTATATTGTTGAAACTATTTAGATTCACCATTTACTTCATGAGCTTAGGGTATCCTTTTCATTTCTCATTGTTTACTGTGACAATATCTTCACCACTATAGGTGCATTTGATTCAACATTCCCAATGGGCTTTTGGCCTCCAAAGTCCCTTAGGAAAATGGGCGGGTGTTTGGTAACTAATTTGAAGAAACTTTGAGGTGAAAGTCAACCTTGGGAAGGCAAAAAGCTCAAGACTAATATGTTAAAGCTGTGTCTCAGTGCTACTGTTGATGTGTTGTCGTTTTAGTTTTTTTTTTACTTAGTCAAGTTTATTTGTTAGGCAGTTGGTTTGTTAGCTATTTTCCAAGGAAGTGGAACAAGTTTGTTTTGCACGTTAGTATGCGGTTCTGTTTTGCACGTTTGTGTGCAGTTCCAAAAGTAGTTCTTATTTAGTTTGTACTAGACAATTTTTTAAATGGCGAATGAAGTTCAATGCTCTATTTTCCATTCCTTCTCTCTCAGCGAAATAAAGAAGTTTTCTGCTATTAATTGATTATATCAGCTATAACAGTGGTATCAGAGCCTCTGTGGGATCTTAAGGACTGTGGAGTGAGGGTAAGTGAGTCAAGACTACTTCCAATCTGCAAAGAAAAAGAAGTTGATGGAGGCAAGATCGAGTGGATTCTCTGCAATGGCTACTCCAATCTTTACTAGGGAAAATTATCAAGCTTGGGCTGTCAAGATGACGACATTCTTGGAAGGTCATGATCTATGGGAGGCTGTGGAGAATGATTATGAGGTTGCTCCACTTCCAAATAATCCGACCTTGAATCAGATAAAGTACCATAAAGAGAGAATCACAAGGAAGGCCAAGGCAAAGTCTTGCATGTATGATGTTGTCTCACCCCCTATCTTCACAAGAATCATGAGATGTGATTATGCAAAGGCAATATGGGATTTCTTGAAGGATGAATACGAGGGAGATGAGAAGATAAGGAGCATGAAGGTGTTGAATCTCTTGAAGGAGTTTGAGAGACAGCAGATGAAGGATTCAAAGTCAGTGAAGGAATATTCTGATAGGCTGATTGAAATAACTAAAAAAATTAGAATCTTAGGGACTGACTTGAAGGATGAAAGGCTGGTTCAAAAGATCCTAGTGTCTCTTCCAAAGAAGTTTGAAGCCACCATAACTTCTCTGGAAAATACAAGAGACTTAGCTGACATAAAGCTTACAAAATTGTTAAATGCCTTGCAGGCATAAGAGCATAGAAGACTGATGAGAAGAGAAGAACTTGTAGAGAGTGCACTACAAGCTAAAGTGAAGTCCAATGATTGAGGCAAAAGGAAGAAATGGAATCAGTCCAAAGGAAATGCAAGTGACTCCAAGTTTGCAGCAATTCACTGCTCCTATTCACCTCAACAGAATGGGGCAGTGAGAGGAAAAACAGAAGCATCTTGGAGATGGCCAAATGTATGATGCAAGAGAGAATGTTACCTAAGAATTTTGGGCTGAGGTAGCTAATATTGCAGTGTTCCTGTTGAACAGATTGCCCACAAAGGCCTTAGAGAGGTCAACACATTTTGAAGTCTGGTATGGTGTTAAACCTTCTGTGAAGAATTTGAAGATTTTTGGGTGTTTGTGTTATACTCATGTTCATCAGGTTAAGAGGGACAAGCTGGATAAAAGAGCTAAGCTTGGAGTATTCATTGGGTATAGTCTCCAATCAAAGGCTTACAAGATTTTTCAGCCTATGACAAGGAAGGTGACTATGAGCAAAGATGTTGTTTTCTAGAGGAAGATAAGTGGAATTGGATGGAAAAAAAGAATGCAGGACAATAGCAATCTACAAAACAGCAACATGCAACAATTGTAGAGGTTGATGAAGTTGTGGATGGATTGGAAGATAGTATAGATAATCTGCGAAAGAGGCGCAAGGTCACTTGCTTAAATCTATGAAAGAAGCAATGTGGTAGTGCTTGAATCATCTAACTTTGTAGAAGCTAAGGAGGATTAGAGGTGGATTACAACAATGCAAGAGGAATTTGCAATGATTCAGAAAAATCACACATGGGAGCTTGTTGACAAACCATCTGATAAGAATGTGATTAGGTTAAGTGGGTATTCAGAACAAAACTTAATCTAAATGGTTCTGTCAATAAACACAAAGCCAGACTGGTTGTGAAAGGCTATGCTCAAATTTGGGGAGTAGACTATCTTGAAACATTTGCTCATGTTGAAAGGCTTGATACAATCAAGCTACTATTGGTTGTTGCAATAGAGAAGGGGTGGCATATATTTCAGTTAGATGTCAAGTCTGCATTTCTGAATGGAGAGCTCGAGAAAGAGATTTTTGTTGAACAACCTGAAGGCTTCAATATCAAAGTGCAAGAAAAGAAGGTATACAGATTGAGAAAAGCTCTATATGGACTAAAGCAGGCTCTAAGAGCTTGGTATGAGAAGATAGATCGATATTTGCAGGATTTTGGCTTTGTAAGAAACTTGAGTGAGTTCACTCTTTATGTCAAGAGGGTAAATCGCAGTGTTGTAATTCTATCCCTCTATGTAGATGATTTAGTGGTGACAGGGAATGATGTGGAACTAATAGAGAGGGTGAAACAAGGTCTGTTTGCAAGTTTTGAGATGTCAGACTTGGAAAGATAGCTTATTTCTTGGGTCTGGAAGTCAAACAAGCTTCACATGAGATCTTTATCTGTCGAAAAAATACATGAAGGAAATTCTGAAGAAGTTTCAAATGGAAGATTGTAAAAGTGTAAGCACTTCTATAGCTGCTAAGGAGAAGCTACAGAAGAATGAGGGAACATATGCAGTAGATGCTTCTATAAAGAGAAGCTTAATTGGATGTCTCATGTATCTTACGGCAACCAAACCATATATTCTATTTGCTGTGAGTGTTCTATCCAGGTTCATGAATAGTCCTAATCAATTACATTTGGTCGCTGCAAAAAGGGTCTTGAGATACCTCAAAGGAACATTGTTCTTTGGTGTGAAGTTTAGGAAAGGTTAGAAGTTTAAGTTGCAGGGCTTTTCTGATAGTAACTAGGCTGGCTTAGTGGATGACATGAAAAGTACATCTGGGTACTGCTTTACTCTTGGTTCTACCCATTTCTCCTAGCATTTCAAAAATCAGGAGATTGTAGCTCAATCCACTGTAGAAGCTGAGTTTATAGCAACTACTGCAACTGCAAATCAAGCTTTATGGCTGAAGAAGATAATGAATGATTTGTGGTTGAATTCTGGTAATTGCATTGAAGTTAATGTGGACAATCAAGCTGCATTAGTAATATCACATAATCCAGTTTTCCATGGCAAAACCAAGCATTTTAAAGTCAAATTCTTCTTTCTGCGTGAAGTGCAACAAAGTGGTGAAGTTAAATTGGTCTATTGCAAATCTGAAGATCAGCTTGCAGACATGTTCATAAAGCCACTTCAGGCTGGAAGATTTGAGCTATTAAGAGAGAAAATAGGAGTTTGCAACAACGATTAATCCAAGGAGGAGTTTGTTAGAGCTGTGTCTCAGCGCTTCTGATGATGTATTGTCATTTCAGTTTTTTTTTTTATTTAGTCAAGTTTATTTGTTAGGCAGTTGATTTGTTAGCTATTTTCTAGGAAGTGGAACAAGATTGTTTTGCACGTTTGTGTGCAATTCTATTTTGCACATTCGTGTGCAGTTCCAAAAGTAGTTCTTATTTAGCTTGTACTAGACAGTTTTTTAAATGGCGGGATGAAGTTCAATGCTCTGTTTTTCATTCCTTCTCTCTTAGCGAAACGGAGAAGTTTTTGCTATTAATTGATTATATCAGCTATAACATAATCCTCACTAGCTTTGAACTTTCAGCATTCCAAGAATGCAAAATTGATTTTTTTCCTTCCAAAACTACCCCACTAATTTTTTAGTTTTCCGATTTTGCCCCTCTTTGTACTTGTCCATCTTCTTCACACAAGGGTGACCAGCGAAGCGCCAACGAGGGGCTAAGGAGGCTAGATTTGGCCGGTGAGGGGCCAAGGAGGCTAGATATGGTCGACGAATGGCCGACAAGGCCAAATCTAGCTATTGACCTCCACCAGAGGTGGCACGACCTCAGGCAACCATAGCTTGGGTCTCGCGACCTTCGACAACAATCGCCTAAGTCACACAACTATCACTTGAGGTCACGTGACCTCAACCAAGGGTTGTTGGAGTCATGAGACCTAGGCAACAATTGCCTAGGGTAGAATGACCCTCACAAGACCTAGGCAACCACCACCTCAAATCGTGAGAACTAGACAGTGAATCACTTGGGTCGCACACCATTTAGGTCACATGACGCTCATTGAGGGTCACCCGAGATCGTGTGACCTCAAGCAGCCCCTCATCGACAGTCATAGCCCTTCATCGGACTAGTGAAGGGTTTGGCTCATTTTTCAAAAAAAAAAAAATTGTGTGTGTGTATAACATACCCAAACTCTTTGCAAAAAAAAAATTTGTCAAACATACATTTAACTCAAAGTTCATTTGTAAAAAGGTTTTATAAAAGACAATTTACATTTCCCCAAATGGCTTTAACTTTCAATATTTGCATTACACCCAAAGTTCATTTGCAAAGCTGAACTAAACATACCCTATATTGCTCTCAACTTGTTTCATGCTCACACCAAATACATCAAACTAAATTTTCACTTTGTTCGAGATTAGGTTGCTTGTGGCAATCTACATGCTCACTTATGTGCCTACATTGAATCCAACATCTTCACCAAAGGAGAGCTTAGTCTGCAATACACACTATTGAGATTCGATCTCTCATTTGTTACACCTTCTTTGAATTGAGGGGTATAGATATTTCATCAATATATATATTATGGGCTCTTTCTGTAATTATATTTTATATATATACTCTGACTATGATTAATCGCTTTTATAAATATATATTAGGCTTTAGGTAAAGCTACCATCAACACTGCATTGTTATTTTCTATCCGAATCTTCAGCGGTACAGTGGCGATGAGATTTGCAGTAAGCAGAGCAAGCGGGAACCGAGTCGCTGAATCGGCTTGTGGAGCAACTCGTTTCTTCAGTGGCGGGAAGGTTTTCAGTCTCGTATTCTCGATCGCGGATATGTTCATCTCTGATTCTTGCGTTTGAATGTTGCTTTGACTTCGTGAAGAACATGGAGAGGGAGAGGGTGGAAAGGCAGAAGCATGAGGCCGACAAGAAGGCGGAGCAGGATAGAGAAGCCGCCGGGAAGTTTAACTTGTTCGTCACGTTACCGTGAGATTCTCTGCGACCATGTGTTATCAATTTATTTCGATTTCTTTGTTCATTTATGCATGGAGTGGCTTGGATTAATGGGTTGTGTGCGTTCACTGTAGGCATCATGAATCATGGCTTTCCTTCCCTTCCCCCTAACTTGAATTACCAAACAAAGTTAAACGTCGAATATCGTCAAATTTCGTGGCATGAGGTAATTGGGGTCAATGCATGAACTTGGTTGGCAGTAAAAATCGTGAATCAACTCGTTTTCTTATCCTCTGTGATGCTGCAAACGTCTCCGCCTGAGTACCATATCAGAGTGCAGCCGCGTCATCATTATCGGTACTAGTGCTACCGCGAGTTTGTGAGATTCTTGTACTTAGGCTGCACATGTCAAACCCAATCACCTGCTCGTTCTTTGGTTGCCAACCGCTCAACCTTTGTCATTACCTCCATTTCCCTTTTCTTTTTCCCAATCTGCCTGCATCATGTATGAAAAGCACCGTTATCGATTTCTATTCATACTTGTCTCTTTTTCTTTCATTATAGTTCTCTTTTTCTTTCAATTTTTGAAACCAGGACCGAAGCAGCACTCGGAAAACGGACGATTCTAAAGGTGTCGGGCATGATAGTTTTGGTGACTCTGGGTGAGAGTTCATCAATAGGTAAATGATTCTCTTGTACAGTAAGAGGGGGAGCTCTACTGATGCATTTTGGTATTTAATTTCCTAAGTCGTCATCCAATAATCTCCCTCTAACGTTAAAGACTTCGGTGCTCAACTTAATGGGTCTCTCTTGAATTTTTTCCTCCCTCTCTGTCGCATCTGTGGATTACTTTTAAAGTTTAGTCTTTATAGTCAGTTCCCTTGTCCACATGGCGGCTAAACGATAGAGAAGACGGAGGAGAGATCTCGGCTTTGAATGAAATCAAGCAATTCATATTGTTTTCATGCACGATGCCGCCATGCTTAAACTTACTTTTTCCATTTAAAACGTTTCCAGAATTGGCTTCTTCACATTTCACGGAAGGCAGTTTGCATGCATGAAGACCCTGAGCTCGTCCGTACACAAATCACACAAAATTATAAAGAGAAGAAACTTTCAGATGCAGTGTAATAAACCTGCTCGATTCAGAGGAAAATAACGATGCAGACCTTCCATGGTCCGTGTGCATTTGCTTTCGATTACCAATACCCGACCATGAATGGAGAACTTGAATGCTCTCAAATAAAACTGCACAGTTTAGAAAACATCCGGTTTAAATCATAAAAACTATAGCAGCTTTCTTTTGAGCATGGCATGAGACTTCTTTGCATCCCCAGAAGCTATAAAAAGAAGGCCAGCTCACGCTTAATGCAGTAATTCTTCACATGGACCATGATTGTTCCATATGAAACTATTTATAAACGCAAAAGATAGACATGGAGAAAACTCCATGTTGTTGCACCCCTAGTGCAACAAGCCATAAATCTGTATCAGAACAGCTTCCTCCAATAATAAGTAAGTTGGAAACGTCATGCATGAAAAAGTAAGTTGCCACTACACTTTCCCATTTTATATATCTACAATTTGGTAGAGTCAAACTTATTGAGTAAAGAGCAGAATATTAATTACCAGCAGTATAAATAAGTCCTTTTCATTCAGCTGTTAATGACAATTGGCAAGTCAGCATAAACCAAATGATTAAAATGAGAAAACCATTATGGTACATTGCATTATGATGGAACATCGGAAACCCAGATTGGGGCTTGTTTTGTTAATGAAACAATTCGGTATGTAATCATCAAGCATCAGTTTCATACTGATATCTAATGTTACACTTAAATTATCATTTCTATGGGGAGAAGATTCATTGGAAATGACTATGCATTTCCATTGACTATTTAGTTTCCTATAGATGACAATGATCTACATGTACCTTGGGACTGACTAAGAAGTCCCAGTACAACAGAAACCAAAAACAATCATAACTACCAAAATTGGTGCACACGCAGGACCATCAAGGATTCAAATATGATTCCCAACCTTCTCTCTGCAATTTTTCTGCCTTTGTCAGGACATCTTCCTTCGTATCTTCTTGGTACTGGCTCATTCTGCGCAAGCGAAAGATAAGAGATCAAATCAGCACAGACGCATTTCACCCGATTTCGTCATGAACACCATCCGTGTTCCACTACAGACAATCACAAATCCCACATCCTAAAGTGAGACAAAAGAACCAACCTAGCCAGTAGGTCTGGATCACCAACTCCCAACATTCTAACAGCTAGCAAACCAGCATTTGTGGCATTGTTTACTGCCACGTAGCAACAGGGACGCCCCTTGGCATCTGCAATAAAGCATGACAAACACAGGGATGAGGCTAATAGATTTTCAGTGCTCTAGTGTCACCCATCCACCAGATAACCAATGACACCAGACAAAATGTCACATATTTCATTGCATTCCACCCAAAAAAAATAAAAAAATAAACATCTTGTACTCGGCGATTGTTAAGAGTAAACAGAAGACATAGTCCTCCGGGAGGACATAAAACCTTCTCCAAGTTACCATATTGCAGCATAAAAGGTTAAACTAATCAAGGACCACAGCTCCCAAAAACTGATTTCAACAGTGACAAGAACCAACTTTACTGAAATTAGAGAAAAGTACCTGCACTATTGATAAAAGTGAGTCAAGACCATCCAATACAGAAGCACGAACAGGCACACCAATAACTGGTAATGGAGTCAGGGAAGCCACCATACCTGGAAACAGAAGGCAAAGTTTCTTAAATGGTAAAAAGCCATCAATACATACAATTTTCTAGTGATCGGGACATAAGACAACTAGCCTGGCAAATGAGCTGCACCCCCAGCACCAGCAATAATAACCTGAATGCCCCTCTCCTGAGCAGAGGAAGCATATCTGAACATCACATCAGGGGTTCGATGTGCTGAAACTATTCTCACCTGCAAAATTTTAATTAATATGATCAGCTCAACTTGTCACTAGGCATGTAAGTTTATTGCTCAATGATGTAATCTTGAGAACACAATCAGGACATAATTAACCTCATAAGGCACATCAAATGCATCTAGTATCCTTGCCGCATCCTTCATCACAGGAAGGTCAGAGTCCGAGCCCATTATAATCCCAACACGCGGTTGTACTGCATTTAGCTAATGACATTGTCAATAATCATGACAAAGCAATGACATAGAAGCTCCATTTTGCACAGAAACAATTTTATAGCCAGCACAAAAGGTAACTTTTTTCTTTGACAATTTTTCAAATAGGCTGTAGTCACTAAAGATGCTGTAGCTCAAGTATTAGTGCAATCACAGGTATCTCTGTACAGAGATAAGTCTGTTTTCTTAGCTTCCTTAGCACGAGACAAAGGAATGCAACTCACAACTGTGAGAAAAGCAACCTTTTATGGCTTTAATGCAAGATATTGCATCTCCAAGCACACTCAAAACTTATTCCTTTTATCAGAGTGTTGTACTACTCAACTTCAAAGCATACTCTATAGCTTATGAATCCAAATGTACCTACCACCACCCTAAAATATTTCTGACCGGGGTCTGCATGTATTTCTATCATTTTCCTGGAAAGAAAGGCCCAAATAAAGGGCTATATATAGATGAAAAGACACAGAAAAAACACTAACCTGCTGACTGACAATCCCTGCCTTCTTCACTTAGCAAAGCATTCAGCTGTGCTTCCACAGTGCCCATTGAGGAGCCAACGATAGTAATATGACCCATTTTCCGTTGTTTACGCATTTCTACAGCACCAAGAAGAACCTGTAGTTAATTACTGGCTGAGACTGGGAGAGTAGGAGGGAAGGTTGTCACCCAGGCTTTTTTCTTTTCTTTTCTTTTTTTTGGCAAAGAGGGGAAGGGGGGTTAATGTTCTTGATCATCTGACCTGGCTTATCGTACCAATGAATTGCAGCTCCTTTTATGTTCAATGCCCTTCCCATCAACTGATTAGCCAAACGAAAGCCTTGTTCTCCCTAAGCACAATAAATACTATGTCAAACCTTTCACTATAATCATAGAGCAATAATGGGACCGCATAAATGACACCTACTCAAAGATTTTGAGATAAAGGCAGTCCTCATATATAATAGCTACAAGACACGATAAAAACAGCAAAAGGTTTATGATTAGAATAGTCTATTGTGTAAGCCCCAATCCCCACAACCAAGATACAAGTGCAGCACTTGAGTGAATTGGCAGTAAAATAAGGAAGCACTTCTTTGTCATGCTTGTTGTGTGTGTCTACAGCAAGTGTATGGTGGCTTGGGATGGGAGGCCAAGTGAAGCGCATTCAATGCATGCAACAAGGAAAAGATGAAAGCAAGGGGTAAAAATAAACCTCTTCTTCACCAAGTATATTGTACATTATAGCAGCAGGAGTTTTCATTGACGGATCACCAAGTGGAAGACCAATAACAGCTCGCAAATGCTGTTCATACTGAGAAGTGTAGCAAGACTCAATTGTGTGATGGCCGCTATTGTGGGGCCTAGGAGCCACTTCATTTAACAAGACCTAAAGGCATGCGAAAGCATGTAAGTAGGATAGAGGTGGCAATTTGCAATAAGAACAAACTGTGGAGGAAATTATCGATGACCACAATCACCTGACCATCCCTTGTAAGAAACAATTCAACAGCAAAAACACCAGCGCCTTCCAGGGAACAAACAGCTTTATGTGCAATATCAGTAGCTTGTTTCCCGATCTTCCATGGTATACTCGCAGGCGCCTTAACTATGTGACATATGTTTTCTCTAAAATTGCAAGAAATATAGTAAAATGTGTAAATAGTTTCTACCAAGAGTTAAGCTGTCACAAGCTTGCGTAAACACACAGCAACTCAGTTAACATCTGGCCTCAAAGGAGACAGTCTACTATTATGATAAACCATAAAAGAAAAATGACAGTGAAATATTAAAGACAATAAACTTACTTGTGTATAGTCTCAACCACAGGGTAGCACAAGACAGAATTGTCTCTTCCTCTTGCTACGATGACAGCAAGCTCCTGTAATAACACTCCAGATAACACAGTTACTTTTGGTAATGACTTCAGAAAGCAATAACACCCCCCCCAAAAAAAAAAAAAAAAAAAAAAAAAAAAAAAGGAAGTTGTATTGCCCACAAAAGTATAATCCCACCACGCCAGTAAGAACATAAGAAGTACTGGAGAGAACTAGCGTGAGTTGTCACATACATAACTTAAGTGCACTAAGACATGAACACCATAAACAGTTTTTTCTTAGTGTCAAATGAAATAAGCAATGATCAAACACTGTAATTCCATGTTCTCTGTAAGCGCTCTACAAACCCCCTTCATTGGCAATGTCTAGGCAAACCAAGAATAATGCATTACTATTGAACAATTTGTTGATAGAAGGTGGAAAATACCCCATAAAATTAGCCATAACAAAAAGCATTAATGGTCGATATAAGGCTAAGAATACTTATGAGATTCACACCTTTACAAAGGGTGCCCATTTTTCGACATAGAGTCCACGTTCAAATCCTCCAAGAGCTGCAGAAGATGAAGATCGAAAGTAGAATTCAAATAGCTATTTGTAGGTTAATGAATGCAGGACTACAGTCTGAAAAGGGTAACATTGAAGTGACAAGACAAGAAAATCAAAAAAAATGTATGGAATTCACAAAATCATTCGTCTTGTCATGTGACCAAATGTCCTAAGAAATTGAAAAAATAAAACTAACAAAGAAAAGCTTTCTATCATTATATAGAACTACGCAAGAAATGGAGAGTAACTCCAAAATGAAGGAACTCTTAAGTATTACAAAAGGATGAAGTAAGAAAAGAGATGGTAAATGTTTACCAGCCACAGCAGAAGAAAGCTCCTCAGCTGTTTTTGCAACAGCATTTCCACGCCCATCATAAGCAAGTCGTTTGCTCTTTACCATAAGGGGATAGCCAAAAAGGTCACCAGCTCTCTTAGCACCTTCAAGATCATCTATCTGTCTCAGCCAATTCTCACATCAACACAAGGAATTAGAATGCCAATGTCCAGGTCACATTGCAGGTCCAAAAAACATCAAGGAAATTGACTAACCTGCATGAACTCTGGAAGTGGAATGCCATGTCTGGAGAAGTGAACTTTTTGGAGATATTTGTCCTGAAAGAGAGCACAAATCTTAGTAAGTTCATTGTAGGAAATTCATCTACTATTCCAGTTTATTGGGTAAATAACAAGCAATTGAAATCAATGATCCAAAGAGAGAGAGGGCAACCCAAACTTTTCTTCTCTGCAGCTCAAACTAGTTCAATATACCCTATCAACAAATTTGTAGAATGTCACAGAACTGCTTCAATCTGACCCAAAAAAATAAAAAGGAACTGCTTTAAAGCGTATTAGAATATTTAAATAATAAATCACGCCTTTATCTAACAATTTAAGCTTTTAGAATAGTTGGCTCTGGTTCCACCAAAATCTCACATGGGATAAGAGCTAGGAGGTCCTAAGTTCAAATCTTCCATGCCTCTATTTGCCTCCCCAATAATTCCACACGTTAGGTTATGATCAAAGTCCAGTCTACACTTGACACGGAGTGTTATAATGTTTAAATAATAAATCACGCCTTTATCTAACCGCTTGAGCTTTTAGAACAATTGGTTGCGGTCCCACCAAAATCTCATAGAGCAAACCTAGAAGTTACCCAGCCCAATGGTACAGCATATGTCAGTGGGCTTTCTTTTGTTTTACAAAAGCGATGCTTTAAACCAAAAACTAATATCTTAACAATACACATGTCCGTAGTAATGGTATACCATGATGCATATATGCAGTCATTCACTTACACTACTTGACTCAGCTTTTGCTGGAATCGATATTGGAATCCTAAGAGAGACATTTTGATCATGTTTCACAAATTTCATGTCTCATACAATTAGATGTTACATGCATATAGCTTATCCACAATTGGATGCGAAGCACGGAAAAACCAGTAACTAGTCCATCCTATCCCATCCTTAAACAACAGAAGTCTTAGCAAAACCTCAATTTCCAACAGATCCTACAGTGGGAAAAGTCTCTGCACCTCAAGAGTCCGAGAAATGTTAAATGTGTTCTCACTCCCCAAAAGCTAATGATATACAACACACTCCAGAAAACCTAAGCGGTGATGTCAGAACTGAAGGACCATAGTTCTTTCATTTTTTGTTGCATTGACATGGCACATGATGTAAAGCTATCCTCATATTTTTCAAGAAGTAAAATATGTTGGTCCTGTCATGATTATTGACATATTTTTTAATCAGTTGCTGTCAACGCATTAATATCATTTTAATAGCTACTTTATGTATTTATCTCTAGAATGAGAATGAGAGCACCATAAGTTCCCTAAGTCTAGTGAAGATACCATGGGATTTTTCAAACATATGCTATGTCATTTTCTCCTAGATAAGAGTGTCAATTAAAGAACTCTAGAGCTCCACAATCTGCATGTCCATCCTCAAAGCTACTGAGTCTACAGCTGACAGAATCCTTATTTACAAGAAAAAGATTCGCAGGAATTCAAAACAATACAGTTTCCTACATGAAAATTAATTTCACCATGTCACTGTAAAAGGAAAGCAACCTGGATAATTCGAATAGTGGAGGCTTTAGGTTGGCAATCCACTCCATGTTGCTCAAGCTTCTCCAAGGTGGCAGCATCAACATGTTCAATTTCAACCGTCAAAATTTCACATCTAACTACCACGAAGAAAGAGCGCACATGAGCAATTCTTTAATTAATAAAGAACTTCACTTGTAAAAGCATTATATCAATTCCATAACTAGTACATAATAAAACCTCTTTGCAAACTCCTCAACAGTTGCACTGTCGTCAAAGCTGCCAACCACATGATCGTATGCAATTGCACTTGCTGGGCAGCTTTCAAGTGGGTCTAACACAATGACTTTAACAGCCATTTCAGAAGCTGCCTGAGATAGCATGCGGCCCAATTGCCCTCCTCCTAGCACACCAACTATCTTCTCGCTTAATCCATGGACAGGTAAGTCGTCCTTCCTTAACCATACAAAAACATACACTCAAGTTCCGTATGGAGTCACATAAGATCTTACCGGTAGAAAGGAGAAAACTGAATACAAACTATCGTTAAATCGAACACAGTAGTGCATAAATTGAATACAAAAACTTTTAAGTACCCTGTTGGATGACAACCATAACTAAATGGTAGCAGGTAGATAAGACTTGGAAAGGGTTATGAATTCAGAAAGTGAAGAAGAGAACTTCAGAAGATGATTCCTCTTCTATAAATAATTCGGAGAGAAGCAGATAGATGAGAGCTTTATGGAGTAGAAAGAGATTTCCAGAATACAATGAGACCTTCTTTTCCAATAAATTTCCAGTATAACCGAATACAATATTACAAATCTGATTTAGTTTTCTCAGTATCACAACACAATATTTAATGTGAACAGATTTTAGAGATAGTACTTAAATTTTTCTTTAAATTGGTCCTCGAATGCTTCTGTTTGCAGCTGAGGGGAAAAAGGAAGAGAAGACTATCTCCCAACTCCAAAATAGAGAACTTTTTGCAAAGCAAGACAATGTTTCTGTCATCCGTGTTGCAACCAAAGGAGTAAACTAAGATGTGTCATGATGCAGAAAAACACTATCACAGGTGTATTCTATTGGTATAACACGCAGCAAGAACAACAACCTGGTTAAAGGATCGTGACCTTCCGATGATGCCAGGCAAGCTAAGCTTCGAGAGGAAGGGGTATGCGTTGAATGAGAAGCAAATAACTTTTCTTTGCAACAAGCTGAGTTTTCCATTGAGAATCTCACTGTCGTATCAGCTACTGCTGTTGCTCCTCTGGGAAGCACAAAATGAGTAATTCGGTGTCCACTTAGCACAATGCTCTGATGAAGATGAAGCATTCTATCTCTAGAACTGCAAAGGAAATAAAGGATTGAGCAAAATAAAACAGAAAACGATTCATTCGACAAATATAATAAATTTGGCGTAAGGAAAAAACATCACAGAAGTAGCTAGCTACATTAGAGGGACGAATCACACATTTGCTTCGATGTTTCAAGCAACAAAAAAACGACAATCCAAGTCCAGAGTAGTCATTCTTTTCCCTTGCCAAGGTCACCAAACAGTCTCTAAGTCGAATTACACACATTCGAGGAGGCCAACTATCTCCGTTCAGGGCTACTCGTTTGACATGAAACACATTGCCAGAGCAGACGAAGCAATGCGAGCTAAAGATAAATCCGCCATCTCATGCCTCTATCTCAACCGCAATGTTTTTTATCATACTCAACGGGCAGAGGTGAATGATCATCTCCCCCAGGACACACACAAAAAATCACTCATCGGAATTGTCTCGGTCAGCCTCCCCCGAAGCGAGTTCTTACGCTAATCAACGGTACCGCTCTACCAACCTGCTGGCTTACTTCAACGGCTAAAAAGAAAAATTGCATTACTCCACAAAAAAAAAAAAAAAATCGCACATGCTTGAGTTGCACAGAGAGAGAGAGAGAGAGAGAGAGAGAGAGCTGGAGCTTCACCGATGATAGCGATGGTCGAGTCCGAAAGCAGACGGAAGAAACCTTCGGTGGCTGCAGTCGACGAGGCGCGAGTCGGAGAAGAGAGGGAGCACAGCCGTCAACGGTGCTGTCCACAGAGACAGAGACAGAGACAGAGAGACAGAGAGAGGGTGAGGAGGTCGCCGGCGACGGCGGGGCGGAGTTCGGTGACGAGAGCGTGAGGGAGAGACAGAGAGAGACAGAGAGAGTCGATAACCTGAGTGAGCGAAAGAGCAGACTGAAATGATTTGGGCCGGGCCGAGAGCATATCTGGGCGCTCTCGGATCCGGCCCGTCTAGCGTCGGTCCAAGCCCCCAACAAAATCTCCTTGTTGTGAACTAAGAAAAAAACAAAAAACACAAAGCGCGTAACGCCACTTCGCGCGCTTTGCTGCGAAATAGACTTTACTAATGATTATATTATTTGTCATTGTATATAATTTGACATAAAAGAGAAAAAATGGAAAATTAATATATAATACTCCAATTTTTTTTAGAAATAGCATCTAGATATTATGTAATAAGCTGATGACGAATTTAAGTTAAATTAGCGGCCGAAATAATTAAATTGAAGCATATAGATTTCAGGATGATATGCCTCCTGCTCGCCCGATCCACACGGTTGTCGTCGTTAGCCATGTGAATTGATTGATCTGAACTTCCGGTGGACTAGTTTACAAAGACTCCACCGCTTGGCGACGGTTGGAGATGAAGGGACGGCACAGTCGGCACCGATTGCTTGTCCGGCTACCCTTTAGCCATCGCTCGAGTTTCTCACCACGTCGAAGAGGACCGCCCTGCTTTGATTCTTGCCAAAAAGAAAAGAATTCTCCAGCTGCACGATGGTCCGTCCTGCTAAAAGAGATCCATTTACGTGCTAATAGCGAACCTCTTCCCAGGAAGTTGGAATGAATCCTGAAACTGCATAAGCATATCGAAGCATTCTAACTTCCTAAAACTTCCTGAAAGATATCCATTTGCTTCGATTCTGACCACCGCCATCGGCAACTTCTGCACTTGAACTGCTGCACAATGGGCCTCATCGGGTAGGACAACCCCACGGCATTCAAGGTGACAAAGGCAACCGCGGCTGAGCTCTCCTGGCCAACAGGCAGAGGTCTAGGATGCGATCCTCCAGTACCCGGTGGCTCGGTCAACCCTCCCCACATGCACCCCCGAGCAGCTGAGCTCCTCTACATTGTCGATGGCGCCCTCGATGCGGGGTTTGGTTGACAGTCGACATAACGAATTAGCTCTTTACCCTGAAGCTCAAGAAGGGCGACATCTTCATGTTCCGGAAGGGGCTCGTATTGAAACAAGTACAAGTTGTACAACGGCGACGCGAAGAAGAGCGCTTTGGCGGGTATGGTATCTACATTATGGAGTGCAAGTGCAGGGAATGTGTCGGCTCCTGCTTCTGTGTTTGCCACAGCAATTGACGCTGGCATCTCGGCCAAGTCGTTCAAGCCTGACCTCTCCACCATTCGGAAGATCAAGGCGGGACTTGGCAACCAAAGCCTGAAACGGCGGCCTCGAAAAGCACCTACCGTATGGTTCAATGTGCTTGTTCATGCTATAGGATACATTGCCGATTGGATAAAGGATTGCAGAGTCCTCTGTTTTTCTCTTGTGACATGAATTTTTCACGCAACAGTACTGTAGCATAGTGCTTTTGTGAGCGAGGACAAGATTTGATCAAGAGAATGATCTTAAATCCACATCGAATGTGTAAGCAATTATTTATACATAACGACGATGAACGAGTAGAAATTTCTCAAACTAGCAATGAGAACTAATAATTAATCATTCAGACTACTTTTTAGTCAGTAAGTCTAAAATATAGAAAACCCTCTCATAAAAACCAGGTAGTGATTTGGTCGATTGACTCTTGATATTTCAGAACAGAACGGGAGTCTTGCTTCGCACATTGGATTGCTCGGGAATAGGAATCCAGAAACTGGAGTTCTAAACGAATATTCCGAATTATGAGAAAAGCATCCACAAGAAAGGACAAGGAAAAGTAAGTTACCGAATAGATTTCATTCCCACAAAATTTACTGCATCTCAAAAAGTGATTCAGCACATGATTCAACATGAACTGAGATAAAAGTCAGAGTGAGAACCTAATGTACATGTGCCCCTTTTCCGCCAAATCTATAATGAATTCCTACTTTATACTGGCTTTAATCTATATACAAAACTTCCATCCTGGCACTTCACAAGAAATAGCTTAAGTTTTCATATCCTATCGACCCTCCCCCTTGATCAAGCAATGGATCCATGAAAGGCGCCGGTTGAAGAGGTTGCATCTGCTGAAAGTTGCTGACTTGTGGGAAATCATAACTCGGATCATCTTGGGCATTGCCCGCTTGAGGAGGATTGAAACCTTCACTAACAGATGCTGGGACTGGGGGGGTATCAACTGTGGTGATGTCGTGAATGCTATTTCTCTTCCTCTCTTTCTTCCCCAAACTCATCTGCCGCATATAGAACTTCTGAGCATGGCTAGCCACCTGAGTCGGTGTTCTTGTGAGGACAAAGTGCCTCGAGATGCTCCTCCAGTCACCCTTGCCATATGTCTGCAATCCGAGCAAAAATAACCTGCAGGGGCAACAAACAAGGGATCTTATAATAAGACAAGGATCGAATAAGTGCAGAGTTGCCAATTTTCCAGGAGACAATTTGCAACAGACTTTTTCTTTCTTATACAAACACCTCCGGTGTAAGAGAAATTTCTTGACTCTAGCAGTGAAACAGGGCAGTGTCCTTCCACCAGAGCTCCAAATTCATATGAAGTTGATCACACAGAAAGGTGGATAAACTACATATTTGGCACACAGGCAGGTGAGCTGTCCTGTTGAACTGCCTGTGGTTATAATTGTTTCCCCACTCGATTCAGATTTTGAACCTACGGCTCCAGGGCGTGGAACAAAATTAAGCCAAACTATCAGCCCCACCCAAAGATAACAATTCATGCTTACTGGTTATCACTTTTTTACACAACACAATCCATCTTTAGGTTTTCTGTTTAGACTGACATAGAAAAGTATCAACGAAGCAGATCTACAGGTATAGAAACAATTCATAGCAAAAGCAACTGAAACGGAAAACAAAATATTGACAAAGATCATAGGGTCTATTCAGCTTGTTACCAATTCATGCAGTTTCTTCTGAGGATACGCAGATATCAACATGGCATGAGATTTTTTTGAAACTAAAGCGTTACATCTTCCCTCAAATATGCGTGTTGAAGCAAAACATGGGAATCCAAGAGATGAAATAAACCAAACAATATCTATTTTCTCCAATTAGAGCACTCCAATTCAATTGGAAAAGGCAAAGATAAGGGCTTGAATTTCTTCTGTTGCGAAAGGAAATTGTCATTACCTTCATGTCCAAACTTTGACAAGAACACATTCAAAAATCTAAACACCCATAAATACTGAACCCCAAACTCAATAGCTAGGGTTCAACCCTTTGTCCCCAAATTCTCCAATTCGTTGACAGATACTCTGTCGCAGCAACAGCAAGGCAAATCGTATTAGTCGCTCTTCCCCCAAAAACTTAGCCAATTTCTAAGCTTTCAAAGCAAAGAAAAACGAGAAAGATCAAAATTTCTATGAATTGCACGACCAAGTCAGAAAAGAAATTCAGAACCCCCAACAAATAACAGGAAAAAATAATCATTCAAAGGAAAAACAAGCAAAGGGCATCTCTCAATCACCTGTGTTCCTCCTCGGTCCAAGGATTGCCCTTCTTCTTCTCCGCCTCCTTCAAACGGGGCTTCGTCTCGAAGGCGATCTGGCCGCAGCTCGACGGGTCGTCGCGGTAGCTCGGCGGCTCGACCTGCCCCGACTCAATCGCGTTGATGTCCGCCACCAGCATCTGGTAGTGCTCGAACACCTGCGAGGCCGACCTGTTCAGGTGATCCCCGATCAGCTGCCACCGGTCGGGCGAGTCCTCCGCCACCGCCACCAGCGCGCACTCAAACATCTTGTCCTCGTAACGGCTCCACTCCGCCGCCGGAGCCCGGGTCGCCCGCGTCGACGCGGTCTGGCCGTACATGACGACGCTGCAACGGGAGAATCAACAGGGCGGAATTGGAGGGTCGTCGATGTCGGTCGTCACCGCCGCCGCCGCGTCCGTTCCTTCGCCTGGCAGATTTGGTGGGAGAATTTGGAGGGGTTTTGGTTTTATACGAGAAGTTGTTATCTCTTTTCTCGGTTCGATTTTCTGAATTTAAAGAGACTTCGGAAATTCCGGTGATTCGAATTTAAGACAAAGGCCGTTTAACAATAAAAGGCGTGTTCTGAGTTGTCGCGTGGGGAGGTTTTTCCTTTTTTTTTTTTGTCTTTTAGCGGTTTTTGGACTTTTCTGAGTTGTTGGGGTCGATTTTGAATTTTTTTATTTGTTTTTATTTTTTTTCCCAGGTGGATGGGCCCCCTGCTCCAGGGGAGTGTTTCAATCCGGCACGTTTTTGCTTTCATTGGCTCGTTTTATTTTTACTTTTCTGATTTTCTTTATTCGGACATTTGTGCGACTTACGCGGAGATATTTAACAGTCAAGAGGGGAGGAGACGGGAGAGATTTTACCGAAACATATACAATTTTTAAAAAATTTATTAAGAGGCTGTTTTTGGTGATTGTTTTGTTCTTCTTCTTTTTTTTTCGGTCGGTGGGATTGTTTTGTTCAAAAGCCCCCTTAAAATCAAATTCAACGAATCATTTAATAAAGATGTATGTTGATGCATATGACATGGGATTCTTTAAAAACTTTCGTATAATGTGACACTTTTCAATGCCTCACTTTATTTCGAGAACATGAGAAAATTTCCAAATATGTGTATTTGTCTGGGCAGATTCAAAGGATATCTTCTAATTTGACATTAACCCAAAACTCTTACCTTTATGAAAGGACCGATGTCGTGTCAAAATAAATGTCATAGTCATCCCAAGTACTTCTTTTGTGGGAGGCAATCTCACAAAAGAAGTACTTGGGATGAACACGCAAAGGATTATCATATGATAATGGTTAACCTATATTTCATTTAGTAAGACATCTCCAATCTCAACATGGGATTGTGGGATGTTACAAACACTTCCGTTTAAAGAGCCAATACCTTTGTCGATATAAGCCTGCGTCATTCGGCAATGTGTCCTTTTGATGTATGATCAGGTCCATGTGCCCCTAACAATCCTTAAAGGCCATCAAAAGTCACGACTTTTTATTCAAGCCCTCTGACTCTTAATAATCGCTCTTACCTCTTGCGAAATAGCAATTGTGCTCAACGATCTATTATAAACCTACCTAGTTCCACTAAGGCAAAGCCCCCGTGAGAAGTGAAATAACCATAGTGGTGATTTTTTTTTTTTTAAGAGTTGGTTTTCACTCATTAATCACTCGAAGGGCCTTAATGTTGAATGTTGGGGTATTATAAGTAAACTGGAATGTCGGGTAGCATATGGTAAAAAAATGAAAAATTCTGTTGTCCATCATCCATCTTTGACAACTTATCCATTCTCTGTCCATCTTTTATACATATATAATTTTTGTCAATATTACATCGAGAGCTCACTTTTTGGCCATTTTTTTTAATTCCCTTAGTCTAAAATATAAATCTTGTCTTTTTTATTTACTATAATAACTAATTTATCTTTTTTTTTCCTTACTATATTGGCAATATACTTTTACACAAAGTATGTAAGACATTAGAGAAATATTTAAAAATATATGAATAACATTACGTACAATGAGGTATCACAATATTCTTTTTCTTAAAGAAATCATGGATAATATTAACTTTTGTCAATTCAAGCAATAAAATTTCACTAGCATTTTTTTAAAAAAAATTCTTATTTTAACCAATGTTTTGATTTAATTAAATTCTATCTTTTAAATTTTCACGTTGATTTTATTCAGGAAAATCTCCAAAGTGGGTTTTTTCTTTCTTTTTTTTTGCTCCATGCAGTCATCCATTATTTGTATATGTATATTAAATAAAATAATTAAGAAGGGGTTTGATGGTAGTATACATAAGTCAATATGTTAAAAAGTTGTCTATTTTAAATTAGTTCTATACTCTACTCGACAAATTATCCATAATTTTGCTTGATGATGTGGAACAAAATTAGATTTCTTGGAAATTTCTCTTTTCGACAAAATGAGCTTTTATGGAAGTAAGTATGTAACGATAAAAAAATATATACTTCCTTTAATAAACATGAAAAATCTACAATAAATAAAAAATTAAAAAAGAGAAATTCTTGATTAAGATAACTAGATTCTATATAGATATAAAAAAACTAAAAATAAGGGAAATTTTATATTTTTTATGAAAACTGGGTGGATTTATTCATACGGTCCGTGAAAACGACGTGCCCTCTTTTTCTTTCGCCTTTAGTTCTTTCTCCATTTGTCCTCTTCCTCCTAAAGAGACCTTCTTGACTCTCTCTCCTTCTCGTCAACAAGACCTAATCCCAAGAACAATAATCAAAATCACGAACAAAGAGACTCGCGACGTCTTCTCCGTCGATCGACGTCGAGTAGCACCGAACGTCGCTGCCCACCCGATGATCCGGGGCCGCCATGCCGAGGATATGCCGTGTTGCTCGAGTCACCAATCTTCACTGTCGCCTCCCTGCCCAAACTCAGTTTTGAGCTCACGACGCCGAGTCTGGCGTGTCTAGATCCAAACAATGTTAGCCTCCGAGCAATTCTAGATTTTAGGCCAAATGGGGCAAAGCCGTTGCTTGAGGTGATTGCAAGGGCACAACCACTACGATCCCTCTCAATATTTACGGACAGAGGACACGACGGCATGAGTATTATGACCGACTGAGTTTAATATCAATGCCGTCCCTAATAGAACATGATAATTCTTAATACTTAAATGTTAATACATTAAATCTTTTTTTTCAAACATATTTAACAGGTCTCACGATTCGCAATTTTAATTAACAAATTAATTCCCGCAGTCATGCAATTTCCAGGTGCCTCGGCGGCCGTAGAATATCGGGTTCGGTCTTCGCGAGATTGGAGGAATGGCACTGTTGATTTGGATAATCGAGTCCAATTTCTCGATTTTTTTTATATATTTATTCTCTTATTTTAGCGTAGGACATTGACCATATATTATTATCTAGTCACGAAATGCGACTTGCGATGTCGGCAACCGCCCACGGAATGTCGACTATTCTTTTATGGATCGGTCGTTTTCTCCCTTTTAAAATTTTCCTTTTTTAGGCCGTTAGCCCGCGTTCCCTCTTCCCAAAAGAAGCATGGGTTCAGTGCATCATTATCGTCCTAATCATCACTAACTACGAAAAATTCAAACTTAATAATTACTCCGGAAAAATATAATTATAATTAGATAATTCGCAAAGGCGGTTGATATGCAATGATTAAAGTATCGTTCACGAATGATGGAAGACGAATCGGTTCATCCATATCGACCTAATTTTTTTAATATTTCACTTCACTATAGAGAAGAGGTTCGGGGTAATTTTTTTTATTCATTTAAAAAAAAAAAAAAACTCTGGTCACTTCTAGAAAGCGAGTGGATAAAAGAGAGATCCCGGGGGGGGTCTGCGCCACGTGGCGGGCCGGTGCGCACACGTGTTGTGTCCACTCGGGGATTTTTCTTTTAAGGTTCGTTTGTCGAAAAGCAAGTAGTCCGACGATGGCGTTGTGGATAAGATGGACGCGCCACGTCAGCATTCATCGTTTGTTTAATTGGCCTCCGGCCGACGAGCGTGCGCGGATGGATGACGGGGGAAAACGTGTGGAAATTGGAGTATTCTATTTGGTGAATCGTTAGGTGTGACGACGAAAAGAAGCAAGACCCACCAGAGCCGCCTCCAAGTGTGATGTGAAATCGAAGGCGTTTGTCCGTTGAATTAGCCGCTTAATTCCCATTCATAAGGGTGAAACTCCATCATCGGTCGATTTCATCATCCGATGTGGTCCGAATATGAGACACGTGCCCGTATGACGTGTTCAAAGTTTTGAAGAGTGTTATTTTTGTCATTCTTGACATTAGAGCTCGAAATATCAATCTTATGTTCCTTTCATTGAGGAGTTTTTTTTTTTTTTTTTTTGTCATTCTTGCATTAGAGCTCTTTGTGTTTTTCTAAATGATAAAAGATTGGTTCATTCTTTCGCAGATTTACATTTCTAGAAATACCACCCCATAAAGAAATAGTTTTACACATTTAATTCGATGAACCTCTTTAGTTATGTGTTTTTTCTACTAAGTTCTCTTAATAATTACGAAATCCAATAGTGTAATTAGCCGTAGTTATAGTGTGAGATATTTAGGTTCTCGAGTTCTCCCGATACTGTGATTTTCATATATCCATGTCTCCTATGCATGTAATCGTCGACTACGCCGATGGCAGAGGCACGAGCTAAATGTTTTCGCAGAGAATTTGATTGACTAAATCACAACAAAAACTGGAATTTAGACTTAGAGATTGGATCATCGTGATAAATTATGGTGCTTAAGTGGGCTTCCTTGCATAAGCAAATGAATGCGGCCCAAATTCAATGGAGATCTCATTGGTTCTCGGGTTGGGCTTCGAAGCCTTTGGCCCAAAACTCTATTAAACGAATTTAATGCTGAACTTTGCATTACTTGGATGGTTATCTTTCCTTTCTTGGGTCCTTATAAAATGATCGTTTAAACTGTCGTATCAACTAGAGTAACGAGAGGAAATACTTATAAATTGGAATGATAGTAAATGAAACTAAACGATCATGATATGAGGATAATTCAGATCAAGGCATTTATAGGATTATATGGAAATCATGTTGTCGACTTTAATCAAATTCTATTTTGTGCATACATAAAAAGAGATTTCTGGTTACTTGTTGTAACAAGAGACGTGGTTTCTGCTGGAATATATCGGATGAACGTTGTGATATAGCGTAGAATCTTATCAAGTCTTGCAATTAAATTAATGCAAAATTTTGGACCGAAAAAAAATAATGTAAAATCACTTGAGAAATAAATGATAAAAAACACCATAGATTTACGTGGTTTGTTTTGAGTGTCAATACTCACTCCACGGAAAAGTCGTTAGCAAATAATCTATTAATAATCGAAAAATCAAACTCATAATCACCTGCATGCTTGAATGTTATCCACACCTAAATTAAATGCAAAGCAAACTCACAAGTATCATCTTACAATATGTTACAGAGAACTCATATAGACAACTCACAAAGAGAATTCAATATTCTTGTTATTTGCTTTGTTGTATATGATATCAGAGCAAAACACATACACATGTATATAATTTTTATCAAAACAAGAGATAAATTCTCAACAAATTTGAAATTGAAATCCCTTGTTGTTAAGTCAGAGTTAGGTTTTCTTTAGCTAATCTTTTATTTAAAATGCCACATGATATTAATCAAACGTGGTTAAATGACCACAAACGCAATCTCCGGAGATTACTGAATATTTAAGTGTGACCGGTTCCGCACTCTCTTAATAATTCAATGTAACTATTAAAGGGGTCAAATTTCAGCTAATCCAGAAAAAGGAAAAAAAGAGGTGTCATTGACTCTCTAGGATCTACCTAACTAAAGCTTGCTCTATTGCACATCTTCCCATTCAGATTTAAATAGGAATTCGAGTCATGTCCGCGAGTGTTATGGCGACACTTGTTACACGTTTCTAACAATGGAAATCAGAATTAATGCCGCTTGACCGAAAATCAGAGATTCGAAAAATGAAAGAACAATTTCATTTGATTGTTTAGCGAGCATTGGAACGACAAACCGAATCCCAAAAAATCTAAGCAATATTCTGGAGGAAAAAAGAAGCATGTGACCGACGAAGACAGAGATTTTTAGGTTCCCTAGGACAAGGAAGAAAAAACAAATTTTCCTTGAAAAGTTACTTGGAATGACAATTTTGATAAAATTCAAAATAATGGCATGAAGTACCTTTATTTTTTCAAATAAATATTTGAAGTAAACATCATTTTAAATAATGGCGCAAAGTGCAATTATTTTCTCAAATAAGATCTTGAACTCATTGTTTGATAAATGGTAATTCCGCTTTTTAAATTGTTTTCCTTTTTTTCTTTCCTTTTTTACTTTCCATAAAAATACTAACTAAAAAAATTAATTTATAAAACACACAAACGAGAGGGAGCCCTCCATCCCATTTGTGGCCACAGCCCTATCGTTGATAGGGCGGTGATGATAGCCAGCAACCCTCGCTGACCAGAGATAAGGGTTTGCATCCATAGGTGCTCATGTGTGTTCTTTTTTTTTTAAAAAAAAAAATCCTTTTTAAATTTAAATTTTATTGGGATGAAAATATCATTTATTGGCTGGAATTTTTGATCATCTGGCAAGACTAAACTCCTATTTGAAATAATTATAATCAGATTTTTATTTGAAACTGATATGACCACTTAAGACTGTTATTTAAAATAATATTTATTATTTGAGAAAATCATTGCATTTCGAGTCATTATTTAAAATTTTCCTGATAATTTATATGTTTAACTTTCTGGTCATGAAAAATTTGCGCGTCCCGTGTCGAATGCGTAAGAGAAAAAGAAAAAAAGAAGATCCACGTGCCACACGACCGCATCTCATCTAGTGTAGGGCGGGAAATAGCCTCCCCTGGGCCGGACGCCATGAAGATCCTACCTTCTACATCCGATCACGATCACGATCACGAGAAACCCCACTCTCAATCTCCCGGAATAAAAGATGGCAGTTCGCCCTGTCGTCGTTTGACTTTGACTGGGGGACAAAGCCTGTCCGGACCATATGTTTTGGTCATTCCCGATGCCGAATATGGGACTCCCCGTCCCGTCCCGTCCTTTGTCCGGACGAACAGCAAGCTTGCTTTACCTCGAGGTCCCCCCCCACCTCCCTCCTCGCTTTTCCTCTTTTGACGACTTTCAGTTCAGTAAAGTACAGTCGCTCTAAGATCGCGCTGGTTTTGAATATTTGTACGTACGCTCTGTCGATTTTTCTACGCCGCAGGCGAAACGGACGGAGTGGAGAGCATGTGACGCCGCGAATGAGATGCCGCGCTCGGCAGCGCCACCATCCCTTCTTTTTTTTCTTCTTCGAACCCGCGCGCACGCGCATGGAAAAAAGGAGCGAGTGTCGAAAGGTGGCCTCGCGCGCCAATGGCGACATGCGAGTGCTCGACCCCTCTTTTTGGAAGCCTAGAATAAGAGATAAGAGACTTTCGTCACGCTTTTCGGTACCGTGGTGGGTCGGGTCGAAGTCGGTCGTATGGTGGAACGCGGCTGCAATTTCGATGTCTGTGCCCAACTTAGAGTAAAATATGGAGAAAATTCGAATGGACGGCGGAAGGTCGAGTAAGCATTTGATTGAGGCGACTTGCTTCCAGGAAACTCTCTTCGAGATGGTGATTTTTCCCTCTGTTGTGCAAACGGTTTCGACGGAAATGGTAATCCTATATACAGTGCCTCTGTTGAGACGAGGGTATTGATGGGTATTTCGTAGAAAGTAGAAGTTGCGGACTTGACATTGTATTTTTTTCGATCTGCTTTGGTTTTCTTTAAAGACCCGACAACGTGAATTAGGGCATTAATTTTATGGGTTGCAATACTTTGACTATAACTTCAAATGTCGGGTCTTCCCCAAATGTCAAGGGTAGGACTTTTCGGGTGCATTACACCTTTCGAAACAAAATTGTTCCTCTCACCATTTCAGGCGACAATGACATCATTTCCATTTTACGATCAATTGACACATTGATCTAAGTTTGATTGACCTGTTTTTCTTCATTCTTTTTCATATTCTTCAAAATAAACTGTACATAAACAAATGATATAAAATGAAACACGATTAAAATTACAATAAATGCACTCAATACATTTATACACATACGTAATGAGCCGATCTATTGACCTATCAAATCAACTGATCCTAAACCCGATTTAAGAGAGAGCATGAGATTGTTAACCTGTTTTTCTTTTGTTTTCCTCTTTTAAAGAGAGTCATGTTTTCATCTTACGAAAGTTAAAAAAAACCTCTAAACATAACCATAATCGGAGCCATCATAAGAAAAACAGTGGAACACTTCTGTTTCTTCCTTGTCTACATTTACGTGCTTAACATTCTATAAATGAACATTTCTCATAAATTTGTCAGGCAATTACAACCAAATAATAAAAATCAAGCAAAAGGACAATAAGTTCATGCGTCATGAGACATTGAAATATGGAAAATTTAATACAAAAGTTTAAATTAATATGTTATGAATAATTATATCTAGATATACCAATAGCACATAAATTCGTAAACAAACGATGCTGACATGTGTTAGCCAATTGTACTTAGGGATATGCAAAAATAGGTAGAGAACGACAAACAATGAGGTGGGTGTACTAAAGAAATGGGGTCATAAAAGGCTTGTTCTCTGACAAAACTGATTTTGTCTTTTTTTGTTTTTTCCCCCCCACTAGACTTCCCTTTAATAATGTGTGGTCGGAGATGGGTTCTGTGTTCCCAGTGATTAGTAATCATAAAATAAATTATAAAAATTTAAAAAATCTTACAAATATAAAATTACAAAAATCGCTCGATCGACTGTATTACATGGGACGGCCGGCCAACATCTAAGTTGACAATCACCAGCTCAAATTAATCAAAATGATTATGTTAACAAATTACAAAAAAATTATGATTAAATTAGCTAAATTAAAAGTTGGGATTGAAATGTTGTTGGTACGAAGAATTTAGAATTCTCTTTTTGATAGTTTTTTATCAGTAATTTAATATTATGTATATGGAAAAGTGAATAGGAGTAATAGAGTCCCAGCAAAAGTAAAATTAAAAAATCGAAGAGGCCCCAACAAAAAGAAGAAGAAAGAAACCAATGGAGACATCTATGTGACTATCTGTACTCGTGATTCGGTGGAACCCACACGCACGCCTAAGTCTCGGTCGACTGTGGGAGACGCAGTACCGTACGCTCTACCCATATTATTAACACTTTGCAAAGAGAGCGCACACAGACAAAAAGTCCCGTTTGGTTTAGCATGTGAAATAGGTTTTGAACCTCCTTTAATCAAATATAAATGTGTTTGATTTGGGTTTTGGACTCATTTTAGCTAAATGCAGGGTAAGAGGTCTCGGAAAATTATATTTTTGGAATGCAACTTGGTATTGTTCATATTCTTTGTAGGTTGCAGTCACACACCTGAGTCGTGCGACCACCGCCTGGATTGCAAACCCAGCAACGGAGGCGAATGTCGTGACCCAAGCAACCGTCCGTCGAGGCCATGCAAACCCAGGCGACTGCCGCCTAAGGTCGCACGACCTTAGCCAAGGCTATTTGACGGCCAAATCTGGCCACTGGAGCTTAACTAGCGGCCAGATTTGGCCACCGGAGGGTGGATTTTTTTTTTTACAAATTTAGTAAAAGTCCTTTACAAAATGTGGTATTTACCAAATGGCATTTAGGTCAAAATTGTTTTACAATGCACTAAACGCTATTTGCATTTTGAAAACCCCTTTTATTTGCATTTTCTTGAGTGCATTTGCCCAAAACCGAATCAAAGGCACTCAAAATTGGCATTTGAAAAAGATTTAGTATATCACCTTATTAGAAAAAGAATTTGATTTTATTAACGGATGGAAAAAAAATTGTTGACTCGGTGTGAAGATTTTTTTCTTTTGTCGGTAACTCGGTGTGGAGATTATATATACATAAGTTAGAAAGAGGAAAACATTCCAAGATTTGAAATTTTTAGAAAAGATTCGAATTTTAAAATCGAAATACGCAAGAAGTAATATGGAATTATCGACACATGAATCTGCCGTCGATAGAATGTTTATAAAGTAGTTGATAGGAGGAATATTTTCAAAAAAGGGTAATTAGCAATTCCTTAATAGTAGGAAGTCCTTTGCTTTATGTCACGGCATAGATTATATGGATGAACAATAAGGACATGATCGTCTCGGGAAGAGTACATTTCTAAAAACGGAAATTTATTTTTCAAGAAAAATTTTCCTTTAAAAGTTGGGAAATTCATTTTTCTTACTATGCGCCTGTATATTTTCTTCCACCATAAATTCATTTTCTGTTCATGAATTATTTTAGCAAACCAAATGCATGAAATTCTAAAATTGGTAAGGACAAACACATCTTAAGGCTCTGTTTGTTTTCTTGAAAATGTTTTTCTAGGAAAACATTTTTCTTATTTTCTGGTATTTGGTTTGTTTAAGAAAATGAGTACTAAAATATTTTTCGAATCAACACAAAATTTATATTTAAATCCAAGAAAATGATTTTCTCTTAAAAAATCGAAAAATTACTTTCCAAAATATGACAATGCTTCGACGGAAACTTTATTATTGGGGACAAAATCCCTAAGTGGGTTGTCCAGCCTAAAGTCTAGGACTAGGTCTCTAGCGTCCATGCTCGGGTCCACTGCAGCCAAGCCTATGACCTTGCTGCGTGCCCATGCCTTAATCCCTAGCGTTCACACTCAAATCCATTGAAGTTAAGCCTAGGACCTTAGTGCTTGTGCTCAAGCCCCTAGCATCCACACATGGGTTCATCAAGGTTGGGCTTGAAGCCCCGACACTTGGGCTTAGATCCACAATAGCCAAGCACATGGTCTCGACACTCAAGCTTAAATCCCTACACCTATGCTTGGGTTTCTAACGCTCATGCGAGGTCCTCAAAGGCATACTCAAGTCCTCAATGCTTGGGCTTGGGTCCCTAGTGCTGAGCCAGGGTTAATTGAGGCTAAGGCACAAGACTTGGTTCTTGTGCCAAGGTCCATCGAGGTCGAGGCTCGAGACACTCCCATGCTTGCACTCAAGTCCACTCAAGCCAAGCCCTAGGACCCCAAGTCCATTAAGGTTGGGCTTGTTATCAAGTGCTAGCATCCTCAACCCATCAAGGCAGGGCTTAGGATTCAGGTGCCTATGCCCTTATTCCTACCGCTTGGGTTAGGGTCTATTGAGATTAAACTCGAGACTCTAGTGTCCATATCCAGTTGCCTGGGCGCCCATGCGTAAAGTATTAACATTCAAATAGCGTTTATCTATTTGATAAAACCAAATAATATTTTCCATACCAAATAAAGGAAAAATATTTTCTAGCTCATTTTCAAATTCTACCTAAATACCAAAAAATATAGTCATTTTTTTCAAAAATCACTTTTAATTTTTTTTTCAAAATATCACATTTTTTGTGAAACAAACGAAACTAATTATTTAAATGCACAAGCATTCAATTTCAACACACAATTTATTTATTATCTTTGGGATGTTGATTTAAAATCCTAATGTTGCATTTAAATAGAGCCTATTTGGTGATGTTTCTATTTTTTTCGATTTCTATTTTTTGTTCCCTAGAACAAATAAAAGAACAAAAATTCATTTGGTAATATGAGTTAAAATTTTCTTCCTGTAATAGAAAATTATTCTGGAGAATATATTTGAAATAGAAACAAGAAGTGAAGAAAAATTGCTTCTTGTTCTTGAGAGCAATTTGTGGATTAAGTCATTTTCTATTTTTTCCTTTCTTCTTCTTCCTCTTCTAACCGGTCTCCATTGTCAATTGCGGTCGTCCACTAGTCATCGTTTATTGCCACCACCGGAAGAAGAAGAGAGGAAGGAAAAGAAAAAAAAAAAAGAAAATTAAAATTTTTAAAAAATTTTACGTAATTAAAAAAATTATGAATTGTATCATATGCATTCCTATTACTCGACTGATTTTCAAGTCTTCAATTTTCTCTTGTATCACTGTTTGTAGGGGCTTAGGCACAGTTTGGTGCCGCATTTGAAATGCTTTGGCAGCCTGTAACCGTGCTAGCTGAAGGACATGGCTGAAGGAAATGCGGCTAGGTGGCGTGGTGATGCTGACTTGGTGTGATGAGGTGGCTTAGCCACGGCATCATGGATGGGGACTAGGCAATGGCATTGTGGTGGCACATCGAGTGGCGCACCAAGAGTGATCACCATGTTGAGTCATGAACATTGAATTTCATATACTTTCGAGCATTGAACTTACTCAATATGTATTTATTTAAATTTGGAGGCTTAAATTCGATTTCAGAAATAGAAATTTTATGCAGTTATCACACACGTTTATTTATTTAGAAATTTTATGCGGTCATCAAACGCGACTCCTAATTTGGCGCTGTGCATTTGAATTTAGATCCTTTACATACGAATAAGTGAATTATTGAACAATAAAAATGTTATTATGCAAATTAGAAAGGGAGGTAAAAAAGAAAAAAGAAAAAGCAACTGTTGAAACAACATCATGCACGTCTTTTCTCCCATTGGTGGCCGGGCCTTTCAGTTTTCGGCACTGACTTGACCCGGACTTTTTACATGGCGGCCGCGACACGTCTTTTTCCCCCCTTTCCTTTCCTCGTCACGGTCGGATGAAAAAAGAAAAGAAAAAGGGCCCCCCGATTTTTTCCGCCCCGACAAGTTTATCCGTTTACTTTTTCTCCACCCAAAACGAGCCCCCGTCTTTCCCCCGCCACGTGTCCCTCAATCCCTCCTCTTTCCCACCACCCCAGGCCCGTGCTCGCTTTCACCGTCGTTTCGCTTTCCCGACGGTGGAAAAACTACCCCCTCCCACGCGTCATCCCCACGGCACACGTGGAAGCCCCGACCGAATTCAAGAGTCATCCCCGTGGAAAAAACATACATAAATAAAAATATATATTTTTAAAAAAATATTTTATTATCGATGATAAAAATATCTTTCGCCCGTAAATCATATAAGCACTACAAAGAGTTCTTTATTGACTAATAGTCATTATATTGTTGTAAGAATAATAATTTATTGTAAATCTCAAATTCTTGAAGATGTGAACTTTTCAATAGTTTATAATTATCTATCATTTAATTTTTTTGTAGTTTAAAATAGAGTGTTATTTTCGTAGTAAATTGAAGATTATCACTTAATCATTTCTTATGGAAATAATTATAAATTATTTATTTTTATTTTTTACAAAACAAACGGATCATTAATTATAGGATTTTCACAAATTTCATTTACGATAGGCCGTTTTAAAGGCGACCCAGTGGAGAGTGAGTAGGCTCCAATTAGCAAAACTCGTTTTGAGGAAAAAAAACAGATTATGGGAAACGGGTGTCCTTAATTAAGAGATTGCTGAGATAATGAGCGTCCCAAAATGGAATAAGGAGATAAAGAAAAGGAAAGAGAGAGCTGGCATTTGAGAAGCCTCATCATGGTCCACTTATCATTGTCATTATGTCAAACGTAGATTCGAGACTCATATGTCATTAGATGGTGATTAGGATGAGCGTGGATTCGAGATGCATATTTTACGGTCCCATCACTAAGCATATCATCAAGATTTAACTTGCTAGACCATCACCGAAAGTTGCAAAGTTCGACGCTATCACATCTCAAGTCTTTACTGGATTCGAACATTCTCGCCCGGGTCGAACTCTATAGCAATTTATGGAACTTTGCCTTTAGTAATTTTTTCATAATCTAGGGGCACGAGCACCAGATTTGGCTATTTGAATGTCCCCACGAAATCCCCTGTAGGCTTAGCAATTGGTAAAGTTTATTCCTTTGACCTAAAGAGATGATGTCTTTATTTTGTCCAACGACGCAATAAAAATTCTCACGCTTTGTTCGTGGACATGGCTTTCGTAAATTTTACCTTTTGCTTTCGCTTTGGATAGGTGAGTCTCATCGGGTCAATATTGAATATTTTGAATGTACAAACTCCTTAGGCATACCAATGTTTAAATTCATTGAAGATCATTGAGAGGCTATATCCCCAATTTTGGTTTTTAGATTAATATTTTTCGACCGAGTTGCCTCAGCTAGGCCTTATACTAAAGTTAGTAATGAAAGTGGTGCAGTCATCATCTCACTGCCAATAGAGGTGACCCTAATAAGGTGGTGAATAAGGTCAACGACCATTGATGATGGTGGAGATGGTGTACAATACACCTAACGTGATTTCACATATTTCTAGCATCCACTTTCATTAAAGACCAATAATTTTTTGGAAGAATCGTCCCAGGTATCAACTCTAATAAATCAGTCAATACTTTTCTTTCACAGAATAATTAAAAAAATCAGCATTATAAAGCGGTTCTCTTCCTCGATCATCCCGTGCAAAAGGGTCAATTGAGGCTAAGATAGTTCACGCGGACCCATTTGATTGAAGCAATTTTGAAATCCCAAATGGCACACGAAAGATGTAGAGTATGTATTCGCCAATTTTCTACATTAGACTTTATCAATGTTGAGAACGGAATATTCGAACTTTCCATGTCGATTGATCGTCACACAGATGAATTGACAAGTTAATCGCACCAAATTTCCTTTTTTAAGAGAGCTTATCATGGTCCCCGACTCTCGCTATAACCTTTTTCTTTTCCTAATGTTATGCCCTTTTTGTAATGGATGCATATGCTAAGTCCAAGGCAATTAGACAATAGAACAGCAGAGCTTTTATCACCAAAAGAACCAAATGGCCAATGCAACAGTAGACTGGAGAGAATCATGAAGAGTTTATGGGCAAGGGGTCCATTCAGGAAAGCAGTCCCCCCCAATTACACTTTGACTTTTTAACACCACAAAGCATGCTAATAGAACCCTCCTTTTTCTCATAGTTATCTTTAGCCTCTGAAATATAAATAAATAAATAAATAAATGAATAAATGAAAAATAAAAATAAAAAAAACCCGTCAGCATCAAAGCCGACTGCCGGATAGCATATTTTCCGGTACCAAAAAAGTCTGGACAAGATTAATACCCACATCGCTATTAGAACATTCAATTTAGAGATATCAATAAAACACTAACTAAATATTCGGCGAACCCACCGCAGCAAACACGATAAGTACGAATGAGGAAGTTTAGGGCTGGCAATACACTTAAGTTTGGATATGTTCTTTGCAAACTAAAAATTAAATTTCAATCTAATTATCTAATCAGTCTTGATAAAAATTGGATAAAAAATTAATCAGTACATGGAAGAGGTTAATTTTTTGGAAGCATGATCAAACATTTTTATATCTAGATCATGTCGAAACAAAAGATAAGCACAAAAAGCATGAAGTGGGGGGACTTCTTACCGTACTACTTTTATTGCAAAGAAAGCCATTTATATCGATAATAGATTCAATCTTATAACAAATGATCAAAATTTTAGAATATACTTAAAACTCACCACTAAAATATAATAATATGAGCATGAAAGTGAAGAATGTTTGACTAGCTTAAAAGGAGAGAAGCATTACAATGAAGATAGGGATACTTTGGTAATTTAACTAAAAAAAGGAGTGCTGTGGAAATAGCATGGCTTTATGCTATGTTTGGTAGTTTGGATCTATAGTCAACATAGAAGCGGATAGACTAAAATATGAAATCCAATGATTTTGCTGCACTCTATCCACTATTTGGTGAATCATAATAATAAAGTCAAATATTTTAACATTCTATATAAAAATTCTCACAATACTCTTTCCTATTTCCTTTTTATTTCCTTATATTTTGTTATTACTTTCCCCTCTCTTTTTAAATTCTTTTCATCTTTCCCCTTCCATTGTTCAAAATTATTTTTTTGATATAATAAAATACTAAATGTATATATTGAATTTGTATTATAGGATAGAAATTCGAACGTATAAATAAAAATGGCAATTTTTTGTTATTTTGATTTTTCATATTGTAATTCAAATATCATTCTAATTTTATTAATTTAAGAAGTTTGTTATTTGTAAATATTATATATCCTATCCATTTTTTTTTCATTTTCTCCATGAAATTATTTTATCTGGATTATATCTCTTTGTTCAATTTCATCCTGTTTTCAACAAGAATAAATATAGGACAAGATATCCTGACCGCCAAATATAGTGTATTAGCGATTTAACGTAAATAATCTTTACTATACAAAAGTAGACATTGGCTATTAACCACGAGAAATCTGATTGCCAGGTTCCATGACCTTCCCATCTCTTTGCAATTTTCCTTTTTACCCTTTCCTTTATTATTATCTAATTAATTTCTATTATCATCCCCCATTTTCTTTTTCTATATAAATCACCTCTTCCTCTTCCTCTTCCTGCATTCCCACGGAGAGAGAGAGAGAGAGAGAGAGAGAGAGAGAGAAGGAAGTTTCAGACAGAGAGAGTGAGAGAGAGAGAGAGAGAGAGGAAATGGAGAGCAGCAGCGACAGCTCTTCTTTCTCGAGCCCCCGGGCCTACCTCCGGGCGCTGGCTCAGACGCCAGCTCGTCTGGTCCGCCGGGCCGGCTCGGTCTCCACGTCCTACGAGGAGATGAGCCGGGTCCGGTCCCGGTCCGGGCCGAGCATGGCCAAGACCCTCCGCTGGTTCGACCTCGTCGGGCTCGGCATCGGCGGCATGGTGGGCGCCGGCGTCTTCGTCACCACCGGCAGGGCCAGCCACCTCTACGCCGGCCCGGCCGTCGTCCTGTCCTACGCCATTGCCGGCCTCTGTGCCCTCCTCTCCGCCTTCTGCTACACCGAGTTCGCCGTCGACATGCCCGTCGCCGGCGGCGCCTTCAGCTACCTCCGCGTCACCTTCGGTAACCTCACCTGCTCTTCTCTTTCGGACAGATCCCCTCCTCGGTGCCCATTTCATCTTCACCTTAAAAACGGCAAACTCAAACAACAATAACTTGACCTCTTAGCTCTGTTTTTCCAGTGCATTTCCTGTCTTTTTCCCACGAATTTTTGGTGCATTTTCCGCTGAATTTATGGGCATTAACTCATTTTTTAAAATCGATTTGCATAGCAGACGCAACTGACTTTCCGTGAATTCATATGTTCACTGAAAAAAAACGATGCTTTTCTTCTTTTCTTCGCATTTTTTCCAGGCGAGTTCGCGGCATTCTTGACCGGTGCAAATCTCATAGCGGAGTACGTGATGTCGAACGCCGCCGTCGCGAGGAGCTTCACCGCCTATTTCGGCACCGCCATCGGCGTCTCGTACAACAAGTGGCGTTTCAACGTCCCGGGGCTTCCGAAAGGCTTCAACGAGATCGACCTCGTCGCCGTCGCCGTCGTCTTGATCCTAACCCTCATTATCTGTTACAGGTAAAAACATCAAATTGATGACCCAAAACAAGAAAATTACTGGTATTTTTTTTGGCCCGCAGCGACGATAATGTCTATTTTTTTTTTTGTGTGCGCCTTTTTCAGTACACGTGAGAGTTCAAAGGTGAACATGACGTTGACGGCGCTCCACATCCTGTTCATAGCATTCGTGATCCTGATCGGGTTCTCGAAGGGCGAGTGGAGGAACTTCACCGAGCCGGGGAACCCGAGTAAGCCGGGCGGCTTCTTCCCGTTCGGCGCCGCGGGCGTGTTCAACGGGGCCGCCGTGGTCTACCTGAGCTACATTGGGTACGACTGCGTCTCGACCATGGCCGAGGAGGTGAAGAACCCCGTCAAGGACATCCCCATCGGGGTCTCGGGCTCAGTCGTCCTGGTCACCGTCCTCTACTGCCTGATGGCGGCTTCCATGTCGATGTTGCTCCCTTACGACATGGTAAGGAATCGCGAATTTCGCCCATCATCCGCCTGTATCATCTGGCATCAATTTGGACTGTTAGATTTTGTGGGACATCCACACAGGAAATCCAGGACACACACACCCACACACCCATGACAATTTCGTACACAGTAGGCCCATCTGCATCAATGTCTAAACTTATCTCATCATCGTCACTGATTCGTTTCGGTGTGGCGGCGGCGGCGGCGGCGGACAGATCGACGAGGACGCGCCGTTCGCGGGGGTGTTCCGGGAAAGAGGAGGGTGGAAGTGGGTGTCGAACGTGATCGGGGCCGGGGCGAGCTTCGGGATCCTGACGTCGCTGATAGTGGCGATGCTGGGACAGGCGCGGTACATGTGCGTGATCGGCCGGTCCGGCGTGGCCCCCACCTGGTTCGCCCGGGTCCACCCCAGGACATCCACGCCCGTCAACGCTTCCGCTTTTCTTGGTAACGTTCCGTTCCGTTCGCCCCATCCCCATCCCCCCTTTTCTCTCTCTATCTCTCTTTTTTAATTAATCCAATCAAATAATTAGTTCTTAATTCCTTTTTTTTTTATAATTTTGCTAATTAATGACTGAAGTTGTCGTAATGAAGCCCTTCGCTGGGCTCCATGCCTGCGTCTGCGTGCTGCGTGAGTTCCGAGTGCTTTATCATGTTCCTCCTTTCTTTCGTTCTTTTTTCATTGGGTGGTGGGCTTGGAGTTTCGCGTTTGTTCCGGTTCTTGTTCTTGTTCTTGTTCTTGGGGTTCGTGGCTGCTTGCTGTCCGTGCAGTTGGGCGGGACCCGCTCAAACCTATTACATGGAAAAAAAAAAAAAAAAAAGAACACGAAAGGTTTCGGGCTGGTGGTGCCGCCTTCCATGGCGATCGTGCCTTTTCGTACTTGCACCAGGGCCTCGACCGATGGATCCGGCTGTGTTCCTAGACAAAATCCCCGGTCTTCCCGGGTTCTAGTTTCACCATGTGTTTTTTAAGATTAGAGTTTTTAGGACGGAGGCGGCTCCACGTCACTCGGGTTCCGTAAATCGCTAGATGCGCGAATCTCCGTCGCCATCCCCCCCACCCTTCCTGCCCAAAAGGGATTTACCTTTGTAATTTCGAGTGGGGATGGGAATAGAATCCACTCATGATGACCCCTCTACGATCCCTAGCACGTAGTAGTAGCCGAGAGGGAAGTACTCTCCATGGTGGTGGGTCGAGCCTAATCTGGCTTTTATCTTAGTTCCACCACTTCGTTTTCGCCTAAAGGCGTTTTCCCCATTTAGGGCCAATGGGAGAACCGGAGGTGATGGAATCATGATGGAGTTTGGAAAGGCACGGATTTGGATCTTGGGTGGGCGTTTTGCTCTAATGGGTGTGGGATAATGTAGGGATTCGGATATGCATGAATTTAGTGGGTAACACACCACTTTGTCAATCCTATAGATTCACACACGCGCACACACACACACTCTCTCTCTCTGTCTACATCTATACGTACATACGTGTTGTTACGGTTCACGGGAACTGGTCGATGGTACGCAATTGAAAAAGTCGTGTCTCATTCTTTGTATGCAATTGAAAAAGTGTCTCATTCTTGATGTGTCGGCCATGCATAATACGATAGGGTTGGTACACATTGGGAATGATGGAAATCTTTTGTTTATTTAGACGTTTAATGGGTTCACGTCGCCTTTGATTATCCGAAATCTGCATAATCCACGTTGAGAAGGCTAGATTTCCGACGCCTAGGACACTCACACAAGTGGTCAAGAGAAACGGTCCCCCCGACCAGGCCCCCCCACCCCATCACCCCCGGCCCGGTACGCTTCCCATAAGATTTGAGAGGAATGGACTTGAAAACCTCGAGCGACAACGACGTCTCCCTACCATGGGAGGATTGTCATGGAAAAGTTCGCTCCTCGAGCAAAATGACAAGGCCAACTGAAGTGGACCTCATTGGATTTGGACATAGAGAGAGAGAGAGAGAGAGAGAAAGAATAGAGAGAGAGTCAACTCGCCACCCACTCTATTTAATGTTTAATGGTCATCGCTTTCAAAATCAGCCGTGTAGATTTAGATATTTCTAGACGTGGAAATTGCAAATCAAGCGTGCGTATGTGCGCTTAACCCTCGAATTATTTTCATTCCTCTTATCAAATAGATGTGTTCTATCCATGTTAGTCTGAAATTTGGTGTTCGAATGGACCCGTCTATTATTGGTCACGCGTGATTTCGAGATTGGTCCCTCGTAATTGCTAGAGATTTCGGGTGTAGCAAGAATCTCATGAACTTATGGTGCATACGAGTCAATGATCCTACACCAAGAGAAACATGTGATCTTTCCAGAGATTTTTTTATTTTGATTTTTGGGTAACGCATTGCGGATTCTTTTCCTCGCTCTCTGACAAAATGTGGCGTGCTTTTCAGGAATCTTGACGGCAGCGATCGCGCTTTTCACGGACCTAAACGTCCTCTTCGGCCTCGTCTCCATCGGCACCCTCTTCGTCTTCTACATGGTGGCCAACGCTGTCATCTACCGTCGCTACGTGGTGGCCGGGACCACCGACCGGCGCCCCACCCTGTCGTTCCTATCCGCCTTCTCCCTCACCGCCGTCATCTTCGCCCTGACGTGGCACCTGGCGCCCCCCGGCAAGCCCAAGTACCTCATGCTCGCCGCGTGCGCTCTGGTGGCCCTCGTGGTCGTGCAGCTGTTCCACTGCACCGTCCCGCAGGCCCGCAAGCCCGAGTTCTGGGGGCTGCCCCTCATGCCGTGGATCCCGTGCGTCTCCATCTTCCTCAACATCTTCCTCCTCGGGTCGCTCGACGGCCAGTCCTACGTGCGGTTCGGTGTCTTCTCAGGCCTCGTTGGGCTCGTCTACGTCTTCTACGGGGTCCACGCCAGCGTCGATGCGGAAGGGGACCCGTCGGCGGTGGGGCAAAAGTACGGCGAACTCGCCAAGGAACCGGAGGGAGTTGAGAATCTCAGCGTCAAAGTATAGATATCATTAAGACTTCTGCCATTATAGTTGGGTCTTTTAAAATTAGGCTGAAAGCTTAGGCTTCGGTACACGCTCGTTGGTCGATATATGCTCAAAATGGGTGAAAGCCAAGTGAGAAAATGGTGGCTACCATGTATATTTAGATGCAAAATGTAAGATATATAGAGATTCTAAAAAAAGCCTTGAATTTCGCCCATATATTTCAAAGAAATTCAAGATTACTCTCTTATAATTTTTGAACATTAGCACATTATTTTGTTATCGATGTTACTAGACCGATAAGTCGGTTATAAGATACTATGCAAAACACGAATCAACCTAACATGGGCAATTTTTGTTCTTATTTTATCATCGCAAATGTGAAATATTACTATATCTATTTGCCTAACGATAACCTCTTTTGAAAAAGAGATAAGGGAATCTACCTTCTCCCCGAGATCCTCCTAATCTCCTAAGTTTTACGTTTCGAAATTTAGACTGAGTAATTTAAGAATATCCACTTAAATTATCATATGTATTTATATGAAAATGTAACGTGTACAGCAGCTGTAAATCCTCCACCTTTCATAAAATTTAAGATTCCTCCACCTTTCCTTTTCGGACATTATCACGGGAATCGATCGAGGATCGAGAAAAGCTGTCCGCTAGCCGCCTTGTGGATTTAGGACGATTTGACGCCATTGGGCATGGTCGCGACCGGCGTGTTGTCAAAACCAAAGCCACGATGCGCACGTCAAGGGCGATGTTGAGTTTTCGATCAATGATTATTTAAGGGGCCTAAATGGCATGGGACGTATATTCTCTCCTCTCCACCCTTCGTTTCTTCTTTTCTCCTGTCATTTCGTGACGTCAAATCTCAATTATGTCGAGCCCCTACTTGCAAAATGGAGTTGACTTGTGTATTTCGGATGATTGTGATCCTGGGATTATGATTACCCTATATAAAGCCCATCATAACAATTAAAGTACTAAATGCGCATTTGTTCGAGGAAGATGTCTTCTCGGTATTAATTTTCTGAACTTTCACTTATCTCACTCGTTGAAAATAATTAAGTCAATCGGAAAAAAAATTTCTGGTCATATAAAATATTCATTTATAAAATTAGAAAGGTAAGTTTGTAAATTTAAGAATGTGAAAACACTTTTCAAAATTATTATTCTTGAATTTTTTTAATTTTAATTTTAATTTTTTTCCTTCTTCCTCCTTAGCCAGTTATCGAGCCTTGACAATCGCCGGCCTTCAGTGAGGCTCGACTTCCTTAGTACTCGATGAGGCTCAAGCTTGTCAACCTTGGACAAACTCAACCTTGTTGTAACTAGCTTGAGTCTCGCTGGCCTCGTCGCAAGGAGGCAAGCTAGCCTAAGGTAGGTGAAGCTCAACCTTAATTGAGGTTGACCAGGTCAACCCTCATAAGTGGATGGGGATTGTACGATGAGAAAGAAGGAAAAAAAAGGAAATAAGTATTTAAAAATTTGAATTTTTATTTACCATAAGACAAAGCGATGAGATTGAAATAAATTTTCAAATGAAATCCAAATGTCAAAAAACAGTTTGCCCACATATCACCAAATAAAAAAAAAAACTAATTCTTTTCTTGAAAAAATATTTTTCTTTATCGTGAAATTTTCCTCCAAACAAATGCACCATAAGGCTTTTTTTGCGAAAAACGAATGATTTTCAATTTTTTTTATAAAAATGATCGCTTGTATTACTTATTAAAATAATGAATATAAAAAATTGCTATCGTCCATGAAAATATTTAGACATAGATTGTCATTGATAAGAAAAAAAAATTTTTATCAGCTAATCATTTCGAGAGATACAAGTCATAATTTTTTAGAAAAATAATTTCCATTCATATTTTTAAATTATTTTTTAAAAAACAAACATAACCTTAATTCAAATGATTAACCAAGCAATCCTCGCTTGCGTGTTCAATAAAGTCTGGGGAATTGCTGTTGAAATTGATTCCCTAAGGTCCATGCGATATAATGCCTATGAAAAGTTTGTCATTACATATTTATATCGATACTTTATTCTTACATATTCTTATCTAACCGAAAATCGGAGCATATTTCTATATGCAGCTCTCTAAAGCCCCCCAAAAAGAAAGTGCACTTGGAAAAGAGAGGAAGAAGAAGAAAAGGTCGTGTGATCTGCCGGATTTTATCCGATTCCCAGATTAACCAGAAGAATGAAATCCATGGCCGAACAAATTTCCAGAGCTGATGCGTGGACCTATCTTCCCCAAATTCAACGCAATTTGATGTAAAATACAAAAATATTCCTAAATAGGAAAAATGCATATCCAATTACAAATAAAAGTTATTTTCTGCCTCTCCTTTTACTTTTGTTAAAAATAAACGATTTGAAGAATATTTTCCTATGATTGATATGTTATATCGTTTGGAATAATTAGAAAAAAAATTATTTTTCATCATCGACAATGATTTTATAAACGACGGGAATATTCTTTGTTTATTGAAGGCGCACATGATAACCATTATATTTTTGCCAAAAACAATTTTTTTGTTCAGGAAATAAGTTTGGAATAAAAATTCGTTTGATAATGCAATTTCATTTTTTAAATTTCTAGAACAAATTTTTAATTTAGAAATATGTCTAAAATGGAAATGAGAAGAAAAATTTTACACTCTTTCTTTTTTAAATAGAAATGAGAATTAAAAATTCTTCTCATTGCTTACTCTCGTTACCATCATCCGCCATCGATAATGCCGCCATCGATATCGCCTAGGAGGAGAAATTTTATATTTTTATCAAACAAAATAATATTTTGGGGATATTAATTTTTATGTCGTTATAAAATGCGTATTTTTACCTAGAATCTCATCAAGGAATAGAAATAGAAAAAATTACTCATGTTTCAGAAATTAATTAATTTTTGACTAGAACAGTTTTCATCCACGCCCTCATTTTTGTAGGCGACACAAAATATTTTCTAAACGTGGATTTTTCCACGAAACAAACTTATTTTTAAATTAATTTCTAGACCTTTGGATTTGGCCGAGAAATTATTACCTTTATTAGCTTAATTAATGACTGATCTGTGCAAATAAATCAGAGCACCATTCTGGTCCCTGTCGTTTCTTACAAAAAGTCATCGCCTTTCACATATTCAAAAACTTTCACTTGCGAAAAAGCTGGACGATCTTTTCCCATCTTCCCCTCCTTTTTAATAAATGGTGTTCATCGAATGCCATTCTTTGCTTTCAACATCGAAGCTAAACTTTCGGTTCCTACCCTTTATGCTTTTATCATCACGGTACGGAATAATACCCCCGGGGCGACTAATTGCCTTATTTATTTTGGTTTGGAAAAAAGATAAAAGTCTTCGAGTCTAGCAGTCAAGATAATCATTGATTAATAATGGAATGAATAGGATTATTCACGAGGGAAATGAGTAGACTAAAGGGTCTAGAAATTACATCTAGGAAATGACAGCCATTTAGCCGAAAGACTTAGGGGTGATCGGTTCCCGGTCCAATCAAATAGAATTATTCATCTTTTTTTTCTACTACTTGATACTATATGCCATGAAAATTTAAAAAGCTTGTTATTATCTTTTTGAGGAAATAATAAAAAAAATATATGTGGTCGGTTTGATTCGATTCCCCTTTGAAATCGAACCGGACCACCTAGACATCGATTCCATTGTTAAGAATAAAAAATTGGACTGACACTTCTAGGAATTGTTTGGGCAATTCGCCATTTGGGCGATCCATTATTGGTAAAGATATGTCAAAATACCCCTAGAAGAGGAGCACTCCCACTGATACATAGCTCTCAATCATGGGAAAAGTTCTAGCAATTATTCACGAATCTTGACCCCGTTTCCGCCATCGTCGAGAGAACCAGGCCGAAAGAAAGGGTCGATCGTCGAAGCGGGTTCCCCCGTTGCCGTCGCGAAAAAGAGCACTTCCTTTTCGAAGTGGTGTTCGGGGAATTTTATCTGGTAGGAATCATTGACGGATCGTGAGGGGGGAAGAGCAGCCGGAAAAATTTCGTTTTCAGGAATCTCGAACTTGAGTTGAGTCCTATCGATTACGGTCCAGCTTCAGGCAAAGGCCAGGACTTCCTTCTTCTGAAGTCTCCATCCATTTTTGAATCTTATGCAAGTGGGATAATGAAGCCACTCCCTGAGCCCTTATCAAAGATACCCTTGGAAAATGGCTAGGGTTTTGTTCGGTGTACATCGCAAATTCCACTTTCATGAAGGTACACGGGAATTTGAAAAAAGAGGTGGGCGAGGTTCGAACTTGACAATGGCCAGCTAGGGTGAGGTTTGCACAGCCATGATGAGGCTCGCTCGAGGCTGGCGAGGTCAACCTCATAGACCCTCGCCTTTGGCAAGTTGTTGGCACCAATTAGAGAAAGAAAAAAGAGAAGGAAAAAAAATAAAAATAAAATAAAAATTTAGAATATTATTTAAAATTTTCTATACATTAGATAGTTAATGTCTACATCAGCAGCTTTCGACCATAATTGATCAAATAGACTCGATTATAATGCAAAGTAAGGATTTTGCACGAGAATCTGAAAAAGAGGTGGTGGCCAAGGGAGTCTCAATCTCTCAAAGTATCAAAGCAGGTGGATTTGCAATTGGTGGTGTTTGCACTGCAACTGGATTCCAAGTCAAAAGAAAGGATATAAAAAGGTGAACAGATCGCTGAGGAAAATATGAAGTATCATTTCAAGAATTTCAAACTGAAATTGAATTTATTATTTAAATCTTGGTTATTCGCTCGTGAATTTTGGAATATCAATCTGATAAGGAGATAACATTCCGTGGCTCCATTTTGCTCCCATCAAAATTGGAGAGAAATCAGTCTTGTCTCTTCGGACTTTTTTTAAATTTTTTTTTTATATGGGTCGTTTTCTTTTTTAAATTTTTATTTATGAGACAAATAAAAAAGAAACCAAGAAGCGACGAAATGTTCCGTCGATGTAAGTTATGTCCAATCCTAGGCCTAGGCCCTGCAACCCTCCCCCTCCACCACATAATTCGTGAGAAATTTCTCAATTGGGCCACTAATTTTATCGGGCTCGGTCAAGGATCAAAGTCAATGCATCGCGAATCAATTAAGTTTAACATGTGATATTCCGTCAAGAAAATGTCAGAATTAATTGTGTTTTATTTTTCTAGATATGAGATTCTTTTCCCATCTCCTAATTTATTTGTTTTTCATTACTATTTTTTAGGAATGTGCAATCAGACCAGATTTACCCGAAATCGGATCGAACTACCCAAAAAATAGGTCTAGAAGCTAATTCTTGATTGAATCGGTCCGAAAACCAATTCTAATTTTTGGGAACTGGTTGGAATTGGTCCAAGAACCGGTTCCAAGCAAAGACCCACTCGGAACCGGATTGATTTCAAAACTGATTTTCACCTCATTAAAAAAAAAAAAAAAACGATTTGTTGCTAATGTTTATGCAATATTTTGATTTTTTCTTTATTTTATGATGTTTATTTATGATAATTAGCCTTGTGGATCCTTAATTTTTTATTTAGTCAAAAATTTCATGTACTAATTAATTACATGTACTTTATATTTCAATACAAATTAAGATAATTACGTTGTTATTTTCCTGTGAATTAATGTAAAATTTGAAGCTATATAAGATATTAGATAGTTGCAAAACATGTGACCTTGTTCTCGGATCAGAAAAATAGGGTTGGATCCAAAATAGGGTCTAATGCAAATATGGTAAAGTATATGGTTAAAAAAAATGGAACCGGTAATAACGGGGTCAGGTACAAGGTCCAAATTTGGAATATACCCATCTTGGATCCGATCACTCATATTATTTTCAAGTAATTATGTTCCCCTTTTAAATAGAGGAGTTAAAGTGGTCGGCAGGTTTTTTTTTTTTGAGTTTGATGTCGGCAGATTGATTTGCACTCCGTTGGTGTCGATCCCTGTCGACTATAATGAGGTATAAGCTGTTTGTTTTCATTTGACAACATGAATTATGGCATTGGCCAAAATACGTGGATTCCTCTTATTATCTAGTTATGTCTCTCTAAGCATAATTAGATTTTGAAGAATTGGGCATGATATGCTTTTCCTGTTTCTTAATTTCTTTTCTCCATACAATTTTCTCTATTTTTCTTTCTCCCAAGCAACCACCATGAGTGGCCACCCCTCACTACTTGCTGCCGCTGCCGCCTGCACTGTGCTTTTGCCTTCATCGTTCCCATCTTGACAATACGATTATCACTGCGAGTGTCGCAGCCTCCTCTATGGCTCCCCGCGACCATCACCGCTGGCAAGGACATACGTGAGAGCGAGGAGGTGGCAGAAGCGTTGCCTCCTCTGGCGGTGACCAGGGGCAGAGCAGATGAAGATAGTGCCGGCGGCCGCCGTCGAGTCGGGTCTCCGATTTGAGTTGGCCAGACGGCTCTGGATGATAGTGTGAGCAATGGGCCGTGAATGCTGCGCTGAAAATTTGAACTTAAAGCCCAGTAAACAACCCGAAAACATAGAGCCCATCTATAGGATCACGAGGTCAATCCAAACACGAGTTTATCCGGATTTGAATTATTAAATTGTGGTTTTTGTTTTTTTGTTATGTTGTATAAATTATGTATTACGAGCAGATTGAGATGTACATAACTGAGAGATACATAAAATTATAACATTTCTTGAAATTCGATCTGTGTAGTACAAGATGGTATTATGACCGGTGATGAAAGGACATGACCAGGTAACTCAAAAAATAATACGAGTCTCCTCCTCCTAACGAAATTAGGCAAATGGCATGAGGAAAAAAGAGAAAAGAAAAATTAAATATGTTAGAACAGAGATGAATGCACAAAATTAGGTCTATCCCCAAAAAAATGGAATTTGAGTTATGAAAGATGTGAAATACTCAAATTTGAATTTAGACGGTCTGAGAATTAAAATAACCTAGTTGCAATCTTGGTTACTTTAGAGTTAAAAATGATTAAATCAACGAGTTAATAACGCAGAATTAAAATTTATGTCAATAAATGTATGCAAGTTCTCGTGATTTTTATTTCATGAAAGTATAAGATCGAATTCTTTTTAGATTTGTTTGCTACAAACTATCTCATGCTGAATAGTTGCCCCATGTCTGATCTTTCTTCCGATGTCTACCTAGTCACATTTATCTATTAAAAAAAATTAAGTTATATAGCAAATTGCAATTTTATAAATTACAAGCGATAATATATTTATTCGTCTAATTGAAGTTTGAAACAAATTGTTCGATATATTATTCAGCGTTTTTAGAGGCACGATTTTTTTTTTTTGCCAATTACTATGTCGGGAGGATCAATCATTTGCATTCAACCATCTTATGAAAAAATTTGTGGCTGCCTTCTCTGTTTCATATACAGCTTACGTTCATGTGCAGGAACGGGTTCGATCATGGAGGCCAGTGCCTGCCACGCGCAGGTTATCCGTTCGGGGTTTGGAATCCGACGTTTCGGTTTCGAACGTGGTCATCAATGGGTAATCCAAATGCGGGGTCACGAGTCTTGCCCGGAAGGTGTTTGAGGAAATGCCTCGCAGGCACTCGGTTTCCAGGAATACCATGATTAGCTCTTACAGCCGGAATGGGGAAGAGCAAGAAGCTCTCATTTTTTTCACACGGATGCAAAGGGAAGGCCCGCAACGTGAATTTACTGTTTCTAGTGTTCTTTGTGTTTGTGCAGCTACGAGTGTTGTGCTCGGAGTGTAAACAGCTGCATGCTTTTGCCACGAAGGTGCTACGGATTCTAATGTTTTTGCCATGACAGCGGTGCTTGATGTTTATGCAAAATGTGGGTTGAAAGGGGATGCAAGTTTAGTTTTTGAGTTTATGCAGGAGAAGAGCGACGTAACATGGAGTTCAATGATGGCGGGATATATGCAAAATGACATGTATGAGGAAGCCTTGTCGCTGTTTTATAGGGCTCAGGTGGTGGGCCTAATATATGACTACTTTATGGTTTCTTCTGCAATTTTTACTTGTGCAAATCAGGCGGCTCTTATTGAAGGAAAATAGGTTCATGCCCTTACATGTAAATCTGCGTATGATTCCAATATTTTTGTGTGGTCCTCTCTTATTGACATGTATGCTAAGTGTGACACTGTTAGAGAGGCTTGTCTTGGGTTTTCAGGTATAGAAGAGAAGAGTGTTGCTTTAATGAATGCAATGATATCGAGTTTTGCGAAACATGTACACCTATTGGAAGCGATGATTTTATATGAGAAGATGCAGCAGATGGGTGTATATCCAAGTGAAGTGACCTATGTGTATGTTATCTGCTTGTAGTCACGTGGGTTTGGTTGAAAAGGTAGAAGGTACTTTGATTTAATGATTAGAGATCATAATATCCCTCCAAATGTCCTTCATTATTCATGCATGGTTTGACATTCTTGGTCAGGCTGGGTCGGTTGATGAAGCTTATGATCTGATCATTCAAATGCCCTTTGATGCCACTCCTTCGATTTGGGAATCACTGTTGGACTCTTGCAGGATCAGTGGAAATCTGGGCAATGCTGAGGTTACAGCCAAGAAATTATTTGAGCTTGAACCTCACAATGCTGGAAATCATATCTATCAAATACATATTCAGCAAATAAGATGTGGGATGAAGTTTCTACAGGTAGGAACTCCTAAAAGATAGTGAGGTGAAGAAAGAGAAGGGTAAGAGTTAGATCCATTCTTTTGTTGTGGGGACAGACCTCATCCCGAGATTGCTGATGTTTATCTGAAGTTGGATGATTTATTTAAAGAGGTGGAGAAATAGGGTTAAGAGCTGAAACTGAAAATGACATTCATGACATGGAGGATATAAAAAATGAAGAGCTATTAAGGCATTGCAGGGAGAAGGTAGCTCTTGCTTTTGGCTTGTTGTGCCTACCTCCAAGTGCACCTATTAGAATTATGAAGAATCTCAGAATTTGTGTAGATTGTTATTCCTTTATGAAGATTGCATCAGAAACAGAGTGATTATTGTGAGAGATGCAAACAGATTTCACCACTTTAGTGATGGATGTAGTTATTGCGCAGATTTTTGGTCAAAATGCTAGTAAGTCCATTTTTATGTGGTGTTAGCACACTTTATCTTGTGCCATGGTTCATTTGGCTTCTGCCTTCTGGTCGGGGCCTATTATTGTGATAGTTTTTCACCAGTGATGGATGTTTTGTCTGGGATCTCAATTAATTGTATTCTCCCACCGTAGAAATTCCTAGATACACTTTGCCTAGAAATAAACTCTGAGTTTTTGGGCAGATGGAGCTCAGAACTCTCCAATTTGGTGGAAGGACCTTTTATCAGGGAAAAGGAGTAACTGGACTTTAAGTGCCTACTCTGGTGGAAAAGCTAGCATTGCATTATGATACTTCTCAAGGTGTTACAGGAAACTGTATTTGCTAGCATCTTCATCCTTTTCCTCCGGTGCATGTGCTCTCTCTCTCCCTCCTTCCCCATTTGGTGAGTACAATGTAGTCTTCATTGATTAAGTTGGAAATACATATTAAACAGTAGATTATTGGCATGATACAATGGGCAGCAATCTTTGAGATCAATCAATATTTGGAGCTGCAAAACTTGTTTCATTGACATTCTCTTATCAAAAGAACCCCATGTCACTGGAGTCGATCAATATCAGGATTTGTAGAACATCTTTTGCGTGATGCCAATGCAGTTGAGAAGACCTCTGAAGTTAACTGTCTCAATGACATCACATTTACCAAAGATGATTGTCATTAATAGGCGATATTAAAGAATGAACGTCCACATCCTCTTTCCCATATTTTAAAATCGTCGATTAGCCTATGTTGTGTTGCCTTGAGGATCACTTGGCTTAAGACCTCTGGAGGTATGTAGAAAGTCATTTGAGTGCCATTTATCATAACATAAAAAGAGGTTATGTGGGTGTCTGGTTTCTCCATCTCGCTAGAAAAGAGTTACTAAGATATATTACTGTTCTTTTTGCGTTGAGAACACCATTGTTCGCCATTTAAGCTTGACATGATTTTGTATAGCGATCTTCAAAAGTTAAGCTCAAATTCATTTTTACTATCTATCCTGTTATGGTCCTTGTGACGCTTCCTCTTAATATTGACAAATATTAGCCTTGTCTCACTTAGTTTACTCCTTGAGTATATAGTTATCGTTCAAGTAGATTTCTTTGTACCTGGGAATATTAAGATGAAAATGAATATTAGAGGTATGGGGACAGATAAATTAACCAGAAAATTTTGAAACACTAGTGTGTAGTGAGCTTGAATACAGTCCTGATTGAAAGGAGTGTATTACCTTTATAGTTGTAGGAATGATGTGAAATGGATATATATCAGGAAAAAAATTAGGTGGCTTTGAGATGGTTTGGTTATATTGTAAGTTTGAGATGCTCTAGGGAGGAGATGTAATCAAGGGCTGGAGACGCAGGTTAGAAGGGGTGCGGTAAAGATTTAGAAGGATTTGAACGGAGACAATAGGGAAAGGGCTTTCTAGAGCTCCCAGATTAGGTGATACATGATCAAATTCAATGGCATAGCAGGATTCATATAGCTGGCCTCTTTTAGTGGGATATGGCTTTCTTGTCGTTATCGTCTTCGTTGTGTTGTTTATCATAAATTTTTTTGTTTCTAGAGTCTGTTCCTTTATCTGCCTATTTTTTCCAGTCCATTGAAAGTGATGTAGCGTGCAATTTACATATCCAACTACATCATTCATGTGAATTGTAGTGCTTATTATTCCCACCTGTGAGGCTTTATTCCCACTTATGATTAAAAGCCTCATTTCTTCGGTCTTTAGAAGTTAAATGAAAAATACAATCATAGTTACAGAAAGATTTGTTTTCTTGCACATCTTTCTCTCTTCACCATTATAATACTACTGAATTCTGAAGGCACTGTCTACATTAACTACATCAGCAAACATCCTCCTGAAACAATGCCAAGTGTTCTGTCATTGGTTTTTGGTCTCTTTATTTAATCACTGTTATCTGAGATTGATTGTTGAGGCGTGACTTCAAGTTTGCCAGAATTTTTCTAGTTGTGTTTACATTAGTGAAAGGTATCTTGATTTTATAGTCATGTCTATCTATCGCATCATGAGTATGTGAAACAAATTTAAGGAAGAATAATGATTTCTAGATACTCATTAATGATCTTTCCGCCTTTACGTTCAATGTTGTTCTATTACTTGGCATAATTATTCAGGGGAAAAAACTGCAATTGTTGGTGTGCTTTGTTGTCTTGTGCTCTGTGTGGATGAGCTCAAGCCGACTCTCATATTAAATAGCCGCGTTCAGGTAAATTTTGTAATATAATACAAGATTGAGTCTGCCTCTCTTGATGGAAGATAATCCTCGTTCCTCCGCTGTGGTTCCTCCCACCAGGTTTAATGCATGCAAGCACCGCTTTGCCGGCAGTACCTCCAGAGAAAGCATTAATGTCGGTGATCTACCAAACAACTGCATGGGATTTTCTCGCAGGGCCATTCATGGTACTCTTGATCTTAATCAGCCAATATCTGCTACAACATTGATTTTGCTTGGTGATCAGTCGCAAGTGCCCCGTCTTAGGGAGGACACTGCTGTGCACAAGGCAAACGATGCCTTTTCTCCCAGTATGGTATGGATATGGATTTGAATTTTTCAAGCTATGAGATGACTAGATTTTCTTTTCCTTGTTTTTGTGGTTTGTAACATCCATGAAAGACCACGGTCATGTATAATTATCCTTCATTGTAGACTGGATCAGGACAACTTTTGGAGGACACTAAGAAGAGAGGCTTTACAGAATTGGGGGAAAATGAGAAATCTGTTGGCCCTGAAGAGGGTGATGAAGCAGATCAAGTTTCACCTCAGTTGGGGTCATCTTCAGGCATGCATCCAGGTCCTAAGTCAAAGAAGGTTCGTGCTGATGTTGGCAAGCCTAGAGGGCTTTCGTTAATTTTGATGGGATGCAGCCATTGTCGGATGTATGTGATGGCCAGCGAAAGAGATCCAACATGCCCAAATTGTGACCGTTTCGACTTGCTTGACCAGTTTCGTGGGGATCCATCTGAGAGCATGAGGAAGATGTAGCCTCACTCATATTTAATAATTCAAGTCAAGGAACCTCTTGGCGCTGAAAAACTTCCTTTGGTGTTGCTTGTTTCAAAAATATCATTCTTTTCCTTTCATCGTTGTTCTTTGTCCTTACGTGAACTGTTGCGTACATTTTGTTATGTGTTTCCTTTGTGTGGTTGAAGCACCTAATAAAACAATATGTGGTTTATTTGGAAGCGAGTCCAATAGTTTGGATACTACTTTGAACAACCAACGTTTCTACCCTTGAGCATGTCATGAGAACTGGGTGAGAGATCCCGGTTCCAATAGCTACATGGACTGCGCTCTTCAGTGAAGCGTTGAACTCAGTTTGAATGGGAGTGTTTTGAATTCCTTTTTCACCACTTAAAACTGTTGCTCATGGTTTCTCTGTTAAAATGATGCAGTATCTTTTTTGACCAATGTCCGACAGTTTAGTGTGTGCCTGTCATTTTTGATGTCTTCTTGCAGGATCTGTTGATAATTTGCAGGACAGACGGTTCATCAGTTCTTCACAAGATTTATCTGTCTCCCTCGTGTTGTTCTCTGTCACTACCTTGTTTGGATATGTTAAAAGTATAAATGGTCGGCAGGTTATCATATCTCAGCTCATTCCCTTTTAAGAGGTTCAAGATGTGTACCAGAGGGTTTGGAAAGCTGATCTTCCATCAGAAGAGAATGATCCTTAAGTGTTCAGCATAATGATCGGCTGATCTCCTGTCATGAAGCCATGCATAAGGGAAGGAGAAAAGCTCCAGACAAATCTTTCAAGGCCACAGCTTTTAGGCCCCTCCAAGTTATGAATTTGGGCCAGAAGGCCTGTGGGCTTAACAAAGGTCTCCGAGCTTCGTCTTTCCTGCGTTCGTCCATCAAGATGGGCTGGTGGAGGTGATTGGATTTGGTGTCTTGGGTTTCTCATCATCACTTCCCATTTCTGTTTTTCCAGGGTAATATTGGGAATGTGAAAAAATAAATTTACGCGATTATTTTCAAAGTTATGTGTTCCTACTCAAATACATTGTGAAAGTGTCTCGTATTACTCTATAAATAGAATTTCAAAATTGGTCTTTGCATCTCAAGTATTATCATGAGATAGGGCAAAATGGCAAAAGTCCCATCACTTAAATATTGTGGTTAAAAGTTACGACATTTTAAGATTTAGCCTTTAGATTAATATGGGTATCATTGGAAATCTCTCGATGAGCACAACACAATTATACCCTTTGATTGAATTTTCAATGAAGCTTTATTCACAATCAACTCTGATCAAAATAGGTGGAAAAACTAAGCATCTAAACTCTTTCAAAAAATTTCTATTCAAATTCTTTATGTTAGGTGCAAGAACTTAGTTTCAACCATCGAGGTTCATTGAAAATTCGCTCATTGCTTTGAACTTGGCCTCTTCTCCACCCAATGTTTTCCTTTCTACATCGACATAACCTTTAGCCTTCCACATGGAAAAAAATTGTCTAGTCAATTTTACGAGCTGTTGGATTGATTGACAATCATCGTTGATCATTGTCTGACAATCACTGTCATCCGTTGGATTGTCGGAGTTGATATCAACCGTATAATTGGGCCCGGCAACTTTGCCGCTGTTTAGCCCACGACAGGATAAAAAAAGCCTAAAATTCCAACTAGAGAGTAGAATTAGCCTAAGATTGCATCATATAGAATTCACATTTTTCTCCGAGGAGAGTCAAATGCATAAAATTGAAAGGCCTTCATTCCTACTATGATTTAAGTAGAAAAATTTAACTTACGAGTAGGAAACTTTTCATTTGTGATTTCGAAAAATAAATTTAAATAGGCACAAACTTGATGATGCAAAGAAGATCTCCTATTAATTTTTGTTTCATTGATAATTTAGCTCTATACTATTGTTTGAATTATTTGATGTAACATCAGAAACCTATAAGATTGAGGGGGAGATCAGAAAGAGTCCATTTAAAAGAAATATTCGGTAGAATAACTTCGACAAAGAGCGGACATTCATGCTTATTTTGATTGTTTAGAGAAAGATTCGAAGATCTTTATAACATGCGATGATAACTTCGTACCCATAAAGGAAAGCGAAAGATAATCCACACAATGCAAAAGTGTTATTACATGGAAAAGAAGGATAACTTTGTTGTATAAAAATATGCTAATTTGATTATTTAATTTAGTTATATATATTGCGTGAAATTTTCCTTTTAGTTCATTTTGAATTCTCTATGTTCGAGACCTGCAATCTGCCTCTTTCTGTCAAAGGACTTCAAATTGCATCTGACTTCTCACATGAAGGTTTGGCAATTATGGCTCTGGCATGCTTTACACACCGAAAGTTTCTATCTTTGAGAAAAATTTCTCCATGTGCTGTCTTCATCACCACAAGTGTTGGCCATAGAAACTCAAAAACAAAGAGTAGCAAAATCCTGGGAATCCTTTGAAAATTAATCCTAAGTCTACATTTGGTAGTCAGGATGAAAGTTAGGATATAATAAATTTTTATCATATTCTAAGTTGGTGGTTGCCATCTAATTTAGAATAAGATTGAATATAAAAAGGATGTAACCTATATAAAGACTGTCCATGTCGCGATGGAACAAAGTTCTCCTCTTATGATAATAAGATTTTATTATATTCCATATTGGTAGTTGCTGTCCAATATAGGATAATATCGAATATAAAAAGAATATAATTTGAATGAAAGTTAGGATATAATAAAATCTTGTCAAATTTTGAGTTGGTATTTTGCCATCTAATCTAGGATAAGATTGGATATAAAAGGGATATAATATGGATAAAGACTGTTCATGTTGCGATAGAACAAAATTTTCCTCTTATGATAATAAAATTTTATCACATTCTATATTGGTAGTTTCTGTCAAATCTAGGATAAGATCGGATATAAAAGGAATATAATCCTGGATGAAAACTTTCTATGTCAAGATGGAATAAGGTTGAATAGAGTTATTGTTTAAAGGAAAAAAAAGAAAAAAAAAACTATCTGGTTCACGTTGAGAGTAGCAAGATAGTAGAAACTCAATTTCATCTATAACTCTCCGGATCACGTCGAGGAAGAAAAAAAGAACTATAAAAAGGACAACCATTGGGTCCTCCATTTTGAGTTAGTGTGGTACAAGCATGCTCAAGTTGGAAAAGAGAGAGAGAGTAAGGGATAAAATGAGTTCAACACTATAAAATAAGTGTGCGAACCAAATTAGGTGTGAAAAAAGCAAGACCTTTATTAAATTGAGATTTTTTTTATTGTTATGTTTTATAAATTATGTGTATGAAGAGAATGAGATGTACAGATACATAAAATTCTAATATTTGTCAAAATTCATGCTGAATAGTACCGATGATATTATGATTGATAATAAAAAGATATAATCACATAACTCACAAAAAATGATACATGTTTTTTTATAATAAAATTAGACAAATAGCATAAGGAAAAAAAAAGAAATGTTAAAAAAGAGAGATGAATGCATGAGATTAGGTCTATCTTGAAGAAAATGGAATTTAAATGTGAAAGGTAAGAAATACTCAAATTTGAACATAGATAAGTTATGAATTAAAAGAAATAATTAGAGTTAAAAAATGATTAGATAAATTAGTTTGCGATGTGGCATTAAAGTTATGGCGATAAATGTCCACAAGTTGCCACGATTTTTTTTTTTTTATAATGAAAGTGTAAGGTTGAATTCTTTTTAAATGTGTTTGCTACAAACCATCTTCTTTCATATTTCTACCTAGTCACATTTATTTATTAAAAAAATAAAGTTATACAACAAAGTGCAACTTAAATACTTTTTTTTTATACAGTTGAAGCATTTGAAAACTTTTATCAAAATCGAAAGTGGAAACAACATATATTTTATATTTGTCAATTACTATGTTTGCCGCTCCTAGGCCGAGGATTGCAGGATACGAGCCAAGAAAATAGACCTGTGTCGGGGAGGATCTACCATTTGCATTCAACCATTTTATGAACACTTTGATTCGTCGCCGGAGAAATTGTCGCTGCCTTCTTCTCTATGTCAGACCCCTCTCGGTCATCGCCGATTGGAAATCAGACGTACCATCCATCGGAATTCCTGGTCAGGGGCACCTTAATGTTGACAAGGTGGCAATTTTGCACGACAACTTGCGTTCATGTGCGAGAACGGGTTCGGTCATGGAGGCCAGTGCCTGCCACGCGCAGGCTATCAGTTTGGGGTTGGAATCCGACGTTTTAGTTTCGAACATGGTCATCAATGTGTACTCGAAATGCGGGTTCACGGGTCTTGCCCGGAAGATGTTTGAGGAAATGCCTCACAGGAATTTGGTTTCTTGGAATACCATGATTAGCTCTCACAGCCGGAATGGGGAAGAGCAAGAAGCTCTCGTTCTTTTCATGCGGATGCAGAGGGAAGGCACGCAATTTGGTGAATTTACTGTTTCTAGTGTTCTTTGTGCTTGTGCTGCTAAGTGTGCTGCGCCTGAGTGTAAACAGCTGCATGCTTTTGCCATGAAAAGTGCTACGGATTCCAACGTTTTCGTCGCAACGGCACTGCTTGATGTTTATGCGAAATGTGGGCTGATAGGGGACGCAAGTTTGGTTTTTGAGTATATGCAAGAGAGGAGCGATGTAACATGGAGTTCAATGATGGCGGGATATGTGCAAAACGACATGTATGAGGAAGCCTTGTCACTGTTTTGTAGCGCTCAAGTGGTGGGGTTAAAATATGACCACTTTATGGTTTCTTCTGCAATTTCTGCTTGTGCAGGTCTGGCGGCTCTTATCGAAGGAAAACAGTCTCATGCCATCATATGTAAATCTGGGTTTGGTTCCAATATTTTTGTGTGCTCCTCTCTCATTGACATGTATGCTAAATGTGGCACTGTTAGAGAGGCCTCTCTTGTGTTTTCAGGTGTAGAAGAGAAGAGCATTGTTTTGATGAATGCAATGATATCCGGTTTTGCAAAACATGCACGGTCCTTGGAAGCAATGATTTTATATGAGAAGATGCAGCAGATGGGTTTATGTCCAAATGAAGTGACATATGTTTCTATGTTATCTGCTTGCAGTCATGCAGGGTTAGTTGAAAATGGAAGGAAGTACTTTGATTTAATGACCAGAGATCATAATATCTTTCCAAATGTCCTTCATTACTCATGCATGGTTGACATTCTTGGTCGGGCTGGGTTGGTTGATGAAGCATATGATCTGATCATTCGAATGCCCTTTGATGCCACTCCTTCGATTTGGGGATCACTGTTGGCCTGTTGCAGGATCAGTGGAAATCTGGGCATCGCTGAGGTTGCATTCAATAAATTATTTGAGCTTGAGCCTCATAATGCTGGAAATCATATCTTGCTATCAAATACATTTGCAGTGAATAAGATGTGGGATGGAGTTTCTACAGCTAGGAAACTCCTAAGAGATAGTGAGGTGAAGAAAGAGAAGGGTAAGAGTTGGATTGAACTCAAGGATAAGGTCCATTCTTTTGTGGTTGGGGACAGAACACATCCTAAGATTGCTGATGTTTATCTGAAGTTGGATGATTTGTTTAATGAGGTGGAGAGACAGGGTTATAGAGCTGAAACTGAACACGACCTTCATGACTTGGAGGTGACAAAAAAACAAGAGCTTTTAAGGCATCACAGTGAGAAGCTAGCTCTTGCTTTTGGCTTGTTGTGCTTACCTCCAAGTGTACCTATTAGAATTATGAAGAATCTCAGAATTTGTGTAGATTGTCATTCCTTTATGAAGATTGCATCAGGTGTCACAAACAGAGAGATTATTGTGAGAGATACAAACAGATTTCACCACTTTAGTGATGGATATTGTTCTTGCGCAGATTTTTGGTGAATATGCTAGTAAGTTCATTTTTATGTGGTTTTAGTACACTTTATCTTGTGCTGCGGGTTCATTTGGCCTTTTGGTCGGGGCCCATTATTGTTAAAGTTTTTCACCAGTGATAGATGTTTCTCCGAGATCTTAATTTTTGTATGCTCACACATTAGGGATTCCTAGATACACTTTGCCCAGGAATAAACTCAGATTTTTTTGCAGATGAGCTCAGAACTCTCCAATTTGGTGGAAGGGCCTTTTATCAGGGAAAAGGAGTAACTGGACTTTGGGTGCCTACTATGGTGGAAAAGCTAGCATTGCATTATGACGCTTCTTAAGGTGTTACCACAAACTGTATTTGCTAGCTTCTTCATCCTTTTCCTTCGGTGCATATAATTACTACAATATGTGCTCTCTCTCCCTCTCTCTCTCTCTCTCTCCATTTGATAGTACAATGTATTCATCATGGGTTAAGTTGGACATACATATTAAACAGTAGACTATTGGCATGATATGATGGGCAGCAATCTTCAGATCAATCAATATTTGGAGCTGCAATACGTGTTTCATCAACTTTCTCCTATTAAACGAACCTCATGTCACTGGAGTTGATCAATTCTGGGAGCTGTAGAACATCTTTTATATGATTGCAAGCCAGATGAGAAGTTCTTCATAGTTAATTGTCTCAATGATGTCACATTTACAAAAGATGATAGTCATTAATAGGGGATACTAAAGAATGACAGTCCACATCCTCTTCCCCATAGTTTAATATCGTCGATTAGCCTGTGTTGTGTTGCCTTGAGGATTACTTGGCTTAAAACCCCTGGAGGTATATTGAGTGCCTTTTGTGATAATATAAAAAGACATTAAGGCGTCTGGTTTTTCCATCTCCTTGGGAAAGAGTTTTCCAAAATATAATAATGTTATTTTTGTGTCGAGACCACCATTGTTCACCATTTAAGCTTGACATGATTTTGTATAGCAATCTTCAAAAGTTAAGCTCGAGTTCATTTTTGCTCTTTATACTGCATTTGGTCCTCTGAATGTTTTCTCTAACTATCAACAAATATTAGCCTTGTCTCACTTAGTTTACTCCTTGAGTATGTATTTATTGTTCTAGTAGATTTCTCAGTACCTGGGAATATTAAGATGAAAATGAATTTTTGAGGTACGGGGACAAAGAAATTAACTTGAAAATACCAGTGTGTAGTGAGCTTGAATACAGTCCTAGTTGAAAAGAGTGTGCTGTCTATATAGTTGTAGGAATGATGTGGAATGGATATATATCAGGAAAAATAGGTGTAGCTTTGAGATAGTCACATTATAACTTTGAGATGATCTAGGGAGGAGATAAATCAAGGGCTTGAGATGCAGGTTAGAAGGGGTGCGGTCATGATTTGGAAGGATTTGAAAGGAGACGATAGGGGAAGGTATGGAGTTTTTAGAGTTCCCAGGTTAGGTGATATATAATCAAACTCAATGGCATAGTAGGATTCATCTAGCTAGCCTCTTTTAGTGGGATATGGCTTTCTCGTTGTTAACATCTTAGTTGCGTTGTTTATTGTAAATTTTAGTTCCTATAGTCTATTCTGTTGCCTGCCTAATTTTTCCAGTCTATACTCCTTTTAGTCAATTGAAAACGATGTTGAGTGCAGTTTACTTATACAACCACATCACAAAAAGTAAAGTGTAGTTCTTACTTAGCCCCACTTACAATTAAAAGCCTCATTTGTTGGGTTCTTAGAAGGTAAATGCAGGGTGCAACCATATTTACAGAAATATTTGTTTTCTTGTGCATTTTTCCTTTATTCACTATTATAATACTACTTAATTCTTTTGGCACTATCTACATTACACTGGCGAACATCTTCCTGAAACGATTCCAAGTGTTCTGACATGGGTTTTTGGTCTCTTTGTTTAACGTCACTGTTATTTGAGATTGGTTGTTGTGGGGTGACTTCAAATTTGCCGGGATTTTTCTCGTTGTGCTTATATTTGTGAAGGTATCTTGATTTTAGTCATAACTATCTATCGCGGCATGGTTATGTGGAAACAATCTAAGGAAGAATAATTATTTCTAAATCCTCATTAATGAACTTGTCGCCTTTACATATTACTTGGCATAAATATTCAGGGAAAAAAAATGCAATTGTTGGTGTGCTACGTTGTCTTGTGCACTGTGTGGATGAGCTCAAGCCAGCTCTCACATAAATCGACATGTTCAGGTAAATTTTTGTAATATAAAATGAGATCAAGTCTGCCTCTCTCGATGGAAGGGAATCCTCATTTCTCCACTGTGGTTCCTCCCACCATGTCTCATGCACGCAAGCCCCGCTTTATTGGCAGTACCTCTAGAGAAAGCATTAATGTCAACGGTCAACCTGACAACAGCAGGGGATTTTCTCGTAGGATGATTCATGCTTCTCTTGATCTTAATTGGCCAGCATCTGATTTGACATGGATTTGGACAGGTGATCCATCAAAAATTCCATGTCCTAGGGAAGAGAGTGCTGTGCACAAGGTAGACAGTGCCTTTTCTCCCAGTATGAAATGGATATAGATTTGAATTTTTCAAGCCATGAGATGTCTTGATTTTCTTTTCCTCTTATTTTTGTGGTTTGTAACATCTGTGAAAGACCATGTTCATGTATGATTATCTTTTCTTGTAGACTGGATTTGAATTTTTCAAGCTATGAGATGTCTTGATTTTCTTTTCCTCTTATCTTTGTGGTTTGTAACATCTGTGAAAGACCATGTTCATATATAATTATCTCTTCTTGTAGACTGGATTGGGACAACTTTTGCAGGACACAAATAAGAGGAGCTTTATAGAATTGGGGGAAAATGAGAAATCTGTTGGCCTAGACTTAACTCTTAGGCTATCACCCCCCCAAGTGGACGATGAAGCGGATCAAGTTGCACCTCAGTTAGGGTCATCTTCAGGCATGCGTTCAGATCCTAAGTCAAAGAAAGTTCGTGTTGATGGCGGTAAGCCTAGAGAGCTTTCGTTAATTGCGATGGGATGTATTAATTGCCGGATGTATGTGATAGCCAGCGAAATAGATCCAACATGCCCAAATTGTAACAGTTTCGTCTTGCTTGACCAGTTTCATGGGGACCCAGCTAAGAGCGCGAGGAAGATGTAGCCTCATTCATATTTAATAATTTCAAGTCAAGGAAGCTCTTGGTGCCAGACAACTTCCTTTGGTGTTGCTTGTTTCAACATTATCATCCTTTTCTTGTCACCGTTGTTCTTTGTCCTTATGGAACTGTTGCGTACATTTCGTTACGCGTTTCCTTGGTGTGATTGAAGCACCTAATAATACAATATGTGGTTTATTTTGAAGTGAGTTAAATAGTTTGGATAATACTTCAAACTACCAATGTTTCTAACCTTAAGCATGCCATAGAACTGAATGAGAGATCCTGGTTTCAATAGCTGTATGGACTACGCCAGAAGTGGCATGGACTGCGCCATTCAGTTAATCCTTGAACTCAGTTTGAATGGGGTTTTTGAATTACTTTTTCACCACTCAACTGGAGCCCATGATTTCTCTGTTAAATGATGCGCTATCTTTTTTGATTAATGTCTTTGTGTGCCTCTCATTTCTTGATATCCTCTTGAGGGATCTATTGTTAAATTTTAGGACAGATAGTTCATTAATTCTTCACAATACTAATCCGTCTCCCTCATTTTTCTCTATTTCATTACCTTGTTTGGATATGTTAAGAGTTAATGGTAAGCAGGTCATCATTTAGTCTCAGCTCATTCCCTTTTACGAGGTTCAAGGTGTGTACCATAGAGTTTAGAAAACTGATTGTCTATCAGAAGAGAATGAATCATTAAGTGTCCAGCATGATGCCTAATTTGGAGAGAATCCCTTTTTCCTCTCCTCTTATTAATGAATGTATCTAGCACTTGGTAGATGCTAGATTACTAGAATCATTTCCTACTGAGTCATCTATGTGATGATCCTCACTTGAACATTTTATTCTGATAAACTTTGAAACTGCTTCAGTTTTCTCTTTTTTATTGGGGGTGATTCATTACAGTTAGTTCTGTCCATATCGGTTTATCTGACAGCTCTACTTGTTTTTATGCCCTGTTGCTTTTCCTTTGATATTTGAGGGCCTGAAGTTTGGCTGATGACTATTCGGGCACTATTATGTGATTTGTAGAAGACTTTTAAGTGTAATATAAATGCGATGGATGTGTATTGTACCTTCTTGATGATTGATTCCAAATGGACTTGAGAAAATGTTCCATGGGTGGAAGTAGCAGAGATTCTTTGGTGGGAAGTGTTCATATTTGAGATTGACTCAGGCTACATATCCATTAGAATATATTTCAAAACCAGTTTGTATTAGTTTACTAATTGTTGCTTCTGTTGAAATATATACTGATCTATGTAATAGCTAGGAAAATGTGCATTAGGGCCTTTTACTTTTGGTGCATACAGATGATAGCCAAACTTGATTGATTAGCTTGGCCGGTAGAGTCCTTTTGTAGTTATGGTAAGCTCGGATATCAAAACTCATCTATGTCTGTGTTTGTGTTCTAGACAAGGGGGGCTACCACATCATGTTGCCTACGCTGTGTAGACTAGCAACAGTGAAAGAGAGACCGCTGACCTTTTTTTGAACTGAGGCGTATCATCATTAATTGCAAGACTAAGAGGAGAGGATGGACCATCATAGTCCATTTGTCATTAAAATGCATCTGTATTTCTGTTGGTACCAATCTAGTGGTATCAATAAGGTATCAATAATCTGTCCTAGTGCAGTGGAGTTTGAATGCACAACTGATTACAGTTTTGATGATCATGTCTTATTTGATGCAGCACATGTCACTTTAGGACTACATGTTTGCTATTGCATGCCTTGTTTGTCATAGTTGGTCCTTATCATTTTCTAGTGTCCATCTTTCATCTTAGCTATGAAAATTTGGATTTGCTAAATGATTTGGGGGAAATCAATGAGGGAATTGTTGCTTTCTGAGATTAAGAACTTCCTTCTTTGGTGTTCTCTTGTTACAAATCCCAATCCCTACATAATGGCTGCGGATTGATCTTAGCTCTGGTTCTGTATATCCTAGAGACACTTTTCAGCTTATCAGCCTATGCTGGCTAAATTTTTGGCTTTCACAGAAGCCTTGATATGTTGTTTTAATTGTTGCATTTTCATTCCTTTCATGATATTGAACCATCCCAAAAGAGCAATTCCATTTTTCTCTCAAAATTGGGCCTTGACCTCATTTCAACCCCTGAGAAATTTTGTCCCATTTTCCCCTTGAAACTTCACTGTTGTTGTCTGCTTTGACCCCTTGAATTAAATCAAGTTGTGTTGCTTTTATTATCTTACTATTTGATTGGATTGGTCATGAATCTGCGGTGCACTGTTGATACCTTCCATTAAGAGTCAGAAGTTTCTCTTCTATCAGTTCCCTTCTTTTAGCTGCCAATTGAAAGTGCTTCTCTCTTGCAAGTGTAAAATGGTGCCAAATGTCTTAATTTTCCTCTCTTCCTCCATACTCTTCTCTTTTGAATGCCTTTCCATTTGATTGTGCGCATTTGATTGATGGTTCATCTGGGTTCTTAAAGAGGAATGGCATGGGGATGAAACGAGAATGAGCATGTGTCCTTACGAACTCCTTGATTTTCTTGGTATGTTTTTGAGAACTATATATGGGGTGATAGGTGTGTTGTGGGAATGGTCCAATGAGCTGTTGTGTGGATGTTTTTAGTCATGACTATCGCTTGGTGTTGAATTTAGGTAAAGTTCCGGTTAGATTAATCAGAGAGTCATCTCCAGTTTAGGTAGAATTTGGAAATGGGAGTTGAGTGAACCTCATGCCTCAAGAATTAGAAAGACGAAACAAAGCTAGGGTTCTTTTTTTAAATGTCATCTGGCACTGATCTTTTTGGTCATTTCTTGCACATCTACCAAACAGCCTAGTGAATCTTCCACGCTCTTTCCATGTCTGCCTTTAAATATTATATGATTGGGTCACTCTGTATCTGATGTGTAGACTTATCTTTATGGATGTTGATTCCTTCTGCCTTTTAATAGTTCTTATTTAATAGCCTTCAGATACAATAATTATGTGCGTTCTCATTTTACTCTCTTAACCATTCGATGAAGCTGGTCCTTCGAATGTCTTGAATCGCTTCTATGTGCTCAAGCATCTTTATGTTTGACTAAATGTTATCTCCTTGACAGTTCGTCCCGAAGACCAAGAGTTCTCTCATCCAACTTCAGTGTCGCAAAATTCATGTAAATCTAATAAATGATGCATTTTACTAATACACATGGTAATATCTAGATCTCAGGTGCATTTAGAACACACTACTTAGTACTGAAAATTTGATTCCTTGTTAACTTACAGCAAGCAAAGTAGGTCGCTGTCCTTGTTTCGTTTCTGATCTACACTAGTTTGCCGAAATGTAATTATGTTGACAGAAAGGTTCATGTGATGTGCATCCATCTCCATTTTCCTTCTTTTTCATCCCATGAAAACCTTATTCAAGTTCCCACCTCGAGAAACCAAACACTCCAGTAATGCCATCTTTCTCCCATATAATATCTTGTTTGCTTGTCTAGTCTGCACTTGATACTTGATAGAGCTGTTCTTGAACCAATAGGACCCAAATGACAGGTTGTCATGCTTCATAATCCCCTTGAGATCCTTTATTATTGGACAAAATCCTGGATTAGAACCAGGGTTAAGGAGGTGATGACAGAGGGTCAACGAGGCATGTGCATGAACAGATGCTTTTATAGCCAAATGATGAACTTGGTGGGCAGGGAACAGACAAGTTCACTTCCACCTATTTTCTTCTCCAGAGGTTCAAATTAAAATGTAAGGCACAACGACATGTCGATTCCGACAACAAGATCTCTCGATCGCACGACCACAAGGATTGTGGTTAGTGGTTAATTGTTTTTATAATTCTGATAAATTATGTGCACAAGCTTGGACCTCATGGTCCAAAACTGGGTTTTGGGGAATCAATTAATCTTGAGACGTGGCACTTCCCTTATTTTATTAGTCTTTGATTCCTGCATAATGAGCGCTGTCTGGTTCCGTACTCATTCAGTTAACAAAACCACTTCTCTGGGACCTTCTGGGAGTTGATTCTTGTGCTTATTCAAATAAAAGGCTTACCATTTTTTCTCAAACGAGCTTGTCTCTGGAACGTGCTTATACCAAAACGATAATGCAAGTATCATAGTCTTCTAAAAAGCCACTTGCCCTTAGAACGAGTCTTTATTCTTGTTGGCTAGATCTGTCCTGCGACAGTGAATTCATTCAATCTAAATAATTCACAGTCGAGTCTGGATGAGTATATAATAGCCGTCATTTGTCATAAACTGTGCCAGTGACTGGATTAGTTTCATTGTCGATTGATCTATGCCCATGTAGTTAGAAAACTAAGAGATCATATGAGATAACATACGCTACTAGCCAACTTAGTGGGCGATGAAGAGATGTTCCCATCAGTACGTTCGGGGTTATGTAATCCAAATTCATCAGGGTCTCGTGGCTGCTGTTATAATTTGCGTGCTTATGTGACCTAGGATATGTACATGGACTCGTTAGGTGCTTTGATATTTTTGCTTGGTTCAAAGCTAGTACCGTACTCGGCAGTAACATACAGGATATAATATAAGCCAAAGAACGAGTTACATCTATACAACACAAAACATGTGACTTCTTAATAGGCAAACATACTGATTCCGTGAAGAGAAAAAGGATTCACGGTCGTAGGAATATGCACATGGGTTTTTGTCTACAAGTTGGAAAACAAACCTGTGCTCATCAGTAACACCAAATCGACTCACCAGTGTCTGCTGTCGAATTCCTTTTTTGTCTGACTTGTATGTGATGTTTCATCTGAGCCTCCAATTTTTTTCCCTGAAACCACCCCCCCCCCCCCCCGCTCTGTCTCTTTCTCTCTGTGAGGTAACTTCATCATGATGAGACTTGGTATTGAGAGAGGACCCACAGCTAGTGTCATCTTCTGGTTCAATCGACACAGCTCGTGTAGAGGGACCATTGGCATTTGACATTCCTCAGAAACTTACAAAAATGGTTTGAATCACGCCTACCAAATTGCGAAGCAAACAAATCCCTCTTAAGCAATTTCCCCTTTCTGATAAACCCTCTTGTGGGATGTGAGCAACTGAGCTGAATAGGTCTGATGATGAAGGCACGAACATGTCTCAAATCTTTCACTGATTGGGAGGATGGTGCTTGAGCTGAACCGAGATTGTTTTGGCCTCAAAATGTTCAGGAAAAATGCACAAAAGCAAGCACTTCGAATTGGGTTTTCATTGATCTCTGTGTTTCATTTGTATTTCATTGTGGTTGATTGACATCCATAAGTAGGCCAATCTCATCAAGTTCGATAGGTGTACTTGAGATCGCGTACATCTAAAGAATCACAGGAGGGTTTCACAGAATCCAAACAGATTTGATGGACTTTTAGTCCATGGAAGGGAGATCTAAGATCATGTGAAATGGTCCAAACCATAGCAGCGTGTTTTGTTTCAAATCTTCATGAGCTTGGATGCTTTACACCCTGTAAGTAGAAGAAACCATGTGTCATATTTTCATAAAATGAGATAGTGGGACATCAGACTACCAAAAATCTATCCGCAAATTTTAAATCTATCTCAATCTTAATTGGTCGTGCGTGCTGTATATGATGCACACGGCAATCTCTCTCTCTCTCGACCTAGGTACAGGGAAAAGTTATAAAATTCCCATCGACTAAAATCAAAGATTTTTGGTTCGTGGTTGATAATTGTTAACATGAGATGGTATTCTCTCGACATGTTCGTAATTTCAAGTCGATACCTACCATCTTTTATGCCGCTGACTTCTTAAGGCTTGTAGATGAACACTGATTCGAAGATCAACCCCATAATATCAGATCAATCCATTAAGGATCCGAGATATAAGTAGCATGCGGACAATTTTGCTGCATGATTCTGTTCTGTTTACAGAGTGTACGGCCAGAGTCTTCCCTGATGCGAGTTCTTGCCTCCCTGAAGCTTCAATGAGTGCTTCCTGGGCAGTTGGGCACATGCCTATGCTTCTAAACTGCAAAAAATACGAGTCACGTGTACATTTTGAAGTATAAAATGGGAAAGGATCAAACTGTTGAAAGGAGAAGGCAAATGAAACGATCTCAAATGTTATGAACATATCAAAGCATAGTTCAATATTGAAAACTAGTAGCCCCGTGAGATTTGTTCAAGAGACATACGCATGTGCATGGATTAAACATGCGATGTAAGCTCGATTCTTCAAAATACCATTTATAAAAACTTCGATGTTTAGGCGTCCATTCGGTTTTTACGACGTCCTACATAGGCAACAGGAACGATGCCATACCTCATGAATCCAATCAACTTCTGAACCAGGACAGGGCTTACTCCATGTCAATGGGAGGGGGAAATTTTTTCAAAAATTGGGTAAATTAGAGGAACAAAATAGAAGGTAAAAGAAAGAAAGAAAAAAAGGACAGTTCGTTGCATGGGCGTTCTGAGAGGACTGAAAAACAGAGGAGCACGATGTTATGGTGGGGGCAATGTTGGAGCTATCTTTGCGCACCAGTAAATGGACATTGATGCTGGACATGTGGAGAAAACAATGAGAGCGAACCACCCAATGAACAGGATGTCTTATCGCTGATGTCCCAATCTCCATCACCCCATCAATTCATGGGCAAGGACAAAGTGTGCGTGATTCCAACGGTTCCCCTCTTAAATACATCACATGAAATTCGCCTCCTGTTAATTTTCTTTTGGCTCCTCTGTTTCACACGTCGTTTTCTTGGGTAACTAATGTGTCCCTTTCGATTACTGTAAAGAACAAAACAGGGTCATAACTGCATGTGTTTCTATCGATGGGTGATAATCAAAGCAACCCTCGAAGAGGCAATCCAATTTAGCAGCTACTAAAGTAAATTTATGAAACGACACACACTATGTGAAGTCCCCCTGGTCATAGATCCTGTCATTTCATTTGGAAAGTCTATTATGTAAAACTTTGTGATATGAGTCTCTATCTAAGATTTCAAGGGATTACTGTTAGTTATCAAGAAAGATGAAAACTAGGTGAGACTCAGGAGACTCTGCTTTTACTATTAGAATAGCCGCACTCCTGTTTAGCATATGGTCAACATCATGTGGAGACATCCACTCTTTTCTGAAACTTTTGTTGTGATTAGAGGATAAGAAAAACTGTTGTTATGTGAGGTGATTGCAGCCGCAATTTTGTTTATCAACTTCAATGTGTATAAAGCATGCCTTTTGAAGTAATGCTGATGGACAAGAACTCAAGAGAGTGGTTGAACACCATGTTTGAGAATAAACTACTACAAAGTCAAACGGGCAAACTGAAAGCATGATGCAGTACCCAGGAAAGTGCCCGCCCTTTTACTCTAGATAATATAGAAAAAAGACCAGCATTTTGCAGCTAATCAAACTCATTAAATAATGACATGACTACCAAATTAATTCCCGCTTACTCAAAATACTGTTTCATTTCATTTGTTATGAAGAGAAGGGGGGTCATTTAATAACACATTGAATTCTACAAACCCAACATTAAATACCCATCATGAAAGGACCCCAGTAAACCTCCATTTTCTTGCCATCTTCCTTCACTTCTCTCTCTCTCTCTCCTCTCTCTCTCTCTCTCTCTCTCTCCTTTCTTTAAATATGTCTCCTTCAACTCCCTCTGATCACATTAATACTAAAGTTCAAAAGGAAAAGATCACAGAGCCACGCCCTCTCAGAAATTCTCTCCATTCCTTGAGTTCCACTTTGCCCAATCTGTTTCAGAGACACACCAAATGGGCAAGGCCAAGAAGATGAGCCTAATATCTCTCATCTTCAAGAACCACAAAGAAACACCAGGAAGCAACCAACCCTGGCCATTGCAATGGCCTTCTTGCAAGCACCCCAAGACCCTCTCCTTCAGGGCTACTGGTGATCATGACCAGATCTTCAAGACGGTCAACTCGGTGTTCCTCGACTCCGAGATGCCGGAGTCCCTCTTCACCACCACGTCAGAGGAGCCAGAGGAGTCAGTGAGCCTCTCGACTGAGTCCGACACGGTGCTTGACACGGCCGAGGCATCGGTTGAGGTGTTGGTGAGGGGCGTGAGGTCGGAGAGGCTCTTCTTCGAGCCAGGTGACACGAGCTCGATCCTGGAGGAGGCGAAGACGGTTAGCTTCCCCTTCAAGGAAAGTGTGGCTCTTGCAATGGAGTCGGAGAATCCGTATGTTGACTTTAGGAGATCAATGGAGGAGATGGTGGAGTCGCACGGGCTCAAGGATTGGGAGTGCCTTGAGGCATTGTTGGGTTGGTACTTGAGGGTCAATGGGAAAAGGAATCATGGGTTCATAGTGGAGGCATTCGTTGACCTGCTCATGAGCCTTGCTTCTGATAAGAGCAATGGTTCTGATTCAATCACTTGTTATTCATCTGCTGCTTCTTGTTTCTCTGCTTCTAGCCCTTCGTGTTCATTGAAAGGAGGGAATGGGATCCATGAAGAAGATGATGGTGATGATGTCTTAGGGAAAAGATAGATATCTGATCTTGTCATCGTCAAAATTTTTGTGTATATTACCAGGTGAAGGAACTGGGGAAAGAAGTATACTCCCAGCCTTTTCAGTTTCGTATCTCTCTCTCTGTGTTACTGCTCAAAATCTCTTCTTTCAGCTAGGATGAAAATGCAGAGATTCGTATATAAATTAAAGTTGATAGAGTTAGTATGGGTTGTGTGACATTGTAATAGACTGCATCTTGTCTATTCACCTCTCTTTTTGGTAAAATGTGGTCTAAACTTCCTGTGAAAACATCACCTTGTGATGTTAGCGGCCTGAACATCGATTTACATAGTGATAAGATGAAGCCACACTGGCTGTTAAATACCAGATAAAGTTTGCTGAATCAATCATCATGGTTGTGAGACCAAGTTTCGTAAACTAGATGTTTCAATCCAACATATTGACAGCTTAAAAATAGAACAGAGAACAGAACCATGCACATTCAGCTTTTCAACTGTAAAACTTTAGATCAAGTTCACCAATGCATCTGATTTGAAAGAATTGACCATGTGCCTTAAATAGTTTGTTCAAAGTTCAGATTTTCGCTTGTTGCCAAGAAAAGCAGGCTCTTTATCTGGCACTCTCTAGCGCAACCACATATGTACATACTGTATAATTATACATTAGCTGATTCAACATTCAATCAGTCGGGCAGTCCTCTACGAATAATGAAAACCACCAACCATTAACTACTGATAAAAGCCTGAGTTAGGTTAGGGTCTGAGAGGCTTCTCATTTTACCCCTTGAAGGGCACCTTAAATTGATTGGACGGTACTACCTAACCGTCCTTTTCATTCCACCAGGAAACAGAAGCCACACCTTCAAGGTTTATGGGCTAAAACATTAAATGTGTTGGGCCGGATACGACTGCAAAAACAACGACAGTTTGACCAGGTTCTTTTTTTCTTTTCTTTTTTCAGAAGTTTTGTTTCCTGTCAGTCCATAGAGAAATTAGTCGTAACAGAAGAAACATGGGCACTTGTCTTCTTTATTTGAAAGGGCAAAAATACTGATTTAGATAGGACATCGCAGCCTAGGCAATACACTGAATTGATGGAGTTATACATCATGGCCTGCATGCTTTACCTGGCGGACCGGGTAGATGGTGACAGGGACGATCTAGTGCAACCGGGCACTCCTTTGGAAAAGACAATCCGTGCCAATTGATTTCGAGTCGAAATGGACAGTTTTATGCCACATTAAATTTTTCGTCTTATCATAAGCCGAATTGTGTGCAAGTTGTGCTTATAAGTATAGTTTAATCTACCCCTCGTAGGAAAATGTCGAAGGAAAAGAAGAAGATGGGTAATAGGATTCCGAGAAAGGTGCTGCGGCTGCCCCAGGGCTAGGGCAAAATCACATAATTTTTCTCTGGCAATAAATGAAATGGCCCCACAGAGCCTGAGGCCAGCCAACTGTCACATGACTTTTGATATGATAAAAGACCTTTAACCCTCGTCACTAATTCTCAAGGGAAATCCAATGTATGGATTGACACACAAATATGAAAATCAAGGACCACCAGATTTCAGAAGTAGACTTTAAGGGCGTGAATGATAATCATTCTAGCTAAGAATTGATTTCTGAAACAGAAATAGATTTACATAAAATTTCTATTCCTAAAATAGAAATCTATTTGATAACTAAAAAAAATTTCTATTTCTTGAAAGAGATTTTTTTCTTTTGGAGTAAGTGAGTTGTTCATTCTTACAAATTTCAAATGCTTATGAAATTAAATACAAAGTGAAAGTTGTTATATCATATTTTCTAAATTTTCACCAAAAAAATTTCAACATCCACTTGGATAGACAATTATGACCAAACAAAATCTCAGACAAGAAGAGAAGGTGGTGACTGGTATGGACTGTGAATCGGTGATATTTGTCAAGTTTCTTTTCTTGTGTTTTTTTTATTTGCTTTTTCTTTTTTTTCTTGCTTGTTTTGCAGTGTGAAGAAACAAGAAATATCAAAACTTTTGAGAAAAGAAAGGTAAAGAATTGCTTTGTAACTTCGGACAGTGGGTATTAGGCAATTTGCAGCAAATTTTGCAAAATTGGTGATTTTTATGAAGTATGATGAAGCTTGTCATAAAATACCATTACAAATAAGGGAAATCCTCAAATAGAATATCACATTACAAGAGTTAAGATAGGAAATCCTCAAATACAACATCATATAACTAAGAATGAGATGTGAAGGAGAGCCTTTTGTTGAGAAGAGAGAGAAATAATTTCTTATTTCTGTTTAAACAAGAAAAGTAAAAAAATTCATTTTTGATTTACATTCAAACCTATTTCTGAATAAAATCTGTTAAAATAGAAAACGAAATTATTTTACCAAACGGATTTTTGTTCCAGAAATATGTCTGGAATAAAATCTATTCTAGTAATAAAAATAGAATGGTTACCATGTGCAACCTAAGACATTTTGGGATTATTACGTGATGCAACACTGAACAAGAGGGCCAGGTGGGTGTGTGGTTTATACACATCAACTTGCTAACAAAATCTGAACCACAAAGGCATTCTCCACATTTCTCTAGATTTGCACAAAAATTGGCACCTTCCCGACGAAAGTGATCAATGTTTTCCTCTGGCGTTAGCGACTGTCAAACCAGTTTTCCTGTTCTGAGAGCTAAGCTTATCACTGATGAGTACTTTTAAGTCAGTTCTGTGACATAAAAGACTTGCAGTGATTATCAAAGATCAAGAACAGGCGTACATTGCAGAAAACAACAAAATTTAGAAGAAACAAAGAAGATCTCAATGTAGATTGATGGAGGTATCAGGCAATTTCTATGGCGAACGAAACTTTAGCTCTTCTTGTGCCTCAGTTTCTTCTAATTTGTTCCAGTTTGATGATGGGAACTCTAGCAAAAGGAAGAACCGTGATAGCAGGAAGGTTTTTTCTTCAATTTTGAGTAAATCAAAACAGAGAAATTGATTGAGAATGTGCTCAACTGGTTCTAATTCAACCCATCTCTCCAGCCATGCAGAAGATCAAAAAGGATGCCGTTGGCTTATTTGGGCAGACTTCTACTTTTTGTTTTGTTTTTTCCTTATTCTAAATCGTGCAGGCCAATGAACTTTAATTTTTTTATAGCTCGAAACACTTGAAAATTTCATAATATAAAAATGTCAACCCATACATTCACGAATAATTTTTCAATAATTTTCGAAATTTGTATAATATTTTTTAATTCTGGGGGAGCTTTTTAACTAACAAGTATAAACAAACAGATTTACAAGCCGATAACTTCCACGAATAGTAGAAATGGCAGTCACAACTTTTGCAATCGGATTTGCAAGAACAAAAATTAAAGACCGAGGAAATGAATGAATACCTAAAGAGTCTGATATAGATCTAATCAATAGGTGAGCCAAGCTTGGTACCAAACTTAAATTATGCCTCGGCCCTGGCAGTATCATATAGTTTGGATTAAGCCGGCCGGCTATCTAGGCTATGATCACCTCTATTAGAGACGGGGACCAAGTATGGTCTTTTACAAAAAGAGACAACTCGCATATATGGGAATCTTAGTACTGCATTAAAGGGGGCGGGTTGACAATTTTGCATTCATAATTTATTTTTAACTTCAGTGTACTTTTCCTTATTTTTATGCAACTAGAAGTACATATTTTTATTTGCTTGGTGGTAATTGACAGGTCAAAGTATCGTACAAACAACGTTACTACAATGAGCAACATAATCATGAACACATACAAATACATATGTATTCTGCATGTATGACGCATTTGTTTTATGTAAAATAAATGATTAGAAAGTATCGTTTAAAAAATGATCGCTTGAATTACTTACAAAGATATTTTCGTCATCCATGAGGTTATTTAAATTTAAATTGTTATCAATAATAAAAATAGTATTTATTAGCCAATTATTTTAAGCGACGCAAGTGATTATTTTTTGAAATTTTCTTCCAAGTTATTCAAATTTTCATGAAATAAACGGAGCCTTAATTTAAATTTTTACCAGATGTACATGGGTTGTTAATTTCTTAATGTGAAATTAACAGTGTATTATGTAGTAACCATGTCGAATGGCTGATCTAATGTTAATCCAGCGTCTTTCGAGGCATTGTGTACTTCCACATTTTATCACATAAGAATCCAATTAATTTTCCATGAAAAGCTAGCTATATCTGACATGTAGATTATCAAATTAAAGCATGTTAAAATTTCTTTAAAAAATGTCGTTCAATTTTTTTTAAAAAAAAGACTATATGCTCAATCTATATGCATTCAATCCCAGTAATAAAGCAATAAAAGTACCAAAAAAGTTCTAATTCCATTACACTAGTATCGGTTCAATTCTAAACTTTTTAATTGTACTAATTTAGTCTTATACTTTTTTTTTTATATTGGTATCAATTTAGGCCGAAAATTACTAAAATAGATGTTGATAGTGTTATGTGGCACAATTAGTATAGACGTGGAAATTTTATTAAACTTTTACATATTTTTTTGGGAGTTTTTTTATTAATTTTTTTAAAATTTTCCTTTTTCTATGTTATTCGTTTTTCCCTTTCTTTCTTTTTTTCCTTCTTTTCCCTTTGGCTTGTGGTCAATACTTGGCCATGGTTGGTGATTGGCCATAGGTGAGAGTCTGAGCCCTTGCCGGCCATAGGTGAGGATTTACCCCCTGCTAGATCCAACAAGGGCAACCCTCACTCAAGTTTCAAGGGTTGAGCCCTCACTAAATCTGGCGAGGGCAACCCTTGCCTATGGTCAATGAGGGGTTGGTGTGCTTTGTGACACCCTTGCCCGCCCTCACTTATGGCCAATTGCCAGTCATGTTGAGTACCGGCAAGAGGTCAATGGAAAAAAAAAGGAAAGGAAAAAAAGAGAGAATTGTTATAAAAAATTATTACAAGTTATTAAAAAATTGTCTACATTAATGCTAGCCATGCCATGTAGAATGATCAATGTCTACATTATCAATTTTCGACCTACATTAACTGGATGGACTTAATTGATAATAATGTAAAAGGTTTAGGACTAAATTGATTAAATTAAAATATTCGGACTAAATTGATACAAGTGCAATATGTTTAGCAATTTTTTAGTACTTTTTCCTTATAGAGACAAGGTGTGTTTTATTGACAAGTTGTTGAAAAATACCAAATATATTCAGATAAAATTACTTGAACTATGAATTCATCACACACCTATTGTTGTCTTTATAGATTATCTACTGAAGATTATTCATAATACAATTTTTATCTGTAGCATATATTTGAAGGAAAAGATAAACGATCGACACCCAGAGGACTACATGGGCCACGTTGTTGGGCTGCCTATGAAAGAGAGTGCGTCAAGTCCTCTGCTTGGGCTGACATGGGCTCTTGAATTAGCTCAACCTGCCAGCGCCACATCATCATAGCAAGTAAGTCATCTCATAAATAACAACACATAAATGGGATAAGCAATGTTATGCAAAAAAAGAATTAAATTAAATTTTCCGCATACTATATATATAACCTTATACTAAAATAATTGATACCATTGAACTCTGGCGTGTGATATTTGCAAAGAGGAGTTCATGCATGAAAAAAAATAGATTAATCGTGTACACACAAATTGTCCACAATACTTAGGTTCCGTTCGTTTCACGGAAAAATTACTTTCTTGGAAAATCGTACACACTAATTGCCACAATTACTTAGGTTCTGTTTGTTTCACCTAAGCCTCATCAAAGGCCGTGAGGCTCAGGTGTCGCCGATTTGGCGAGGCCTGAGTCTCACTGCAATCTGGCAAGGCGAGAGCTAGGTGTCATCAATTTGGCGAGGCTTGAGCCTCGCCGCCTCTGGTAACGCTTGGGCGTAGCCAATCTACGACACTCAAGCCTCGCCACCATCTGGCGATGCCGGATTGGCGAGCTCTGCTTGTTTGTTGTAGGCCGGCGACCATTGCCGTGGCCGGCGACCGGCCGAAAAAGAAAAACAGCAAAAAGAAAGAAATAAAAAAAATCGATTTTATTAAAAAATAACAAAAATTTTGATTTTTTTAAATAGAATAAAATTTAATTTAAAAAAATTAGAAAGAAAGAAGTGAAGACTAATAGGGGGTGGGGTGTGAGATAAGAGAGAGCAAGTGTGGAAAATGTTTATTCTAATTTGAAAAGTGAAAAACATTTTCCCTAATGAATTTATTTTCCATGAAACGAATGTCAGAAAATTTGGAAACTATTTTCCTAAAAGTTATTTTTTGTAAAACGAACGAGCTTTAATGACAGATTTTGCCATTTTAAAATCAATTGATAATAAAAGTTTGGTTTACATGTCCAAAGTATGATTTAAAAGCTAATTGATTGACAACACCTTATAGGCTCTGTTGGTTGGACTTTTGGGGAAAGCTTTTGGGAAAATACAAAAAAATTTAAGTTAATTTTTTTTTGAGATATATGTGTCTATTAAATTGCGATTTGAAAGTCCATTGTAAAGCAATTTTGGATAAATTAGTGTTTGGAAAAATTATTATCGCAAAGGATCTTCCTATTTTTTTATTAAAAAGGAAAAAAAAAAACTCAAACACTTTGTCGGCTCCAGAAAAGGGCCCATGCTACTAGTAACCTAGATCTAGCACAAGCGGTTGTCACCTAAGATTGCAAGACCTCAAGCTACTCTTGATGACCTCTAACGAGGGTTGTGTTACCCCGATGAGGGTCGTTTGGGTCATGTGTGTTAAGGAAACCTCCTAAAAGATTTTGAAGTTGACAAAACATTTCTTGATTTATCTTGAGTTTGATAATTGCATAAATGTGTCTTCTTACGAGAATTAGAGAAGTTTATTCAGATTCAATCTATTGATGTTTGAATATCAAGGCCATGAAGAGGAATCTATATCTTAATGTTATTCAAACATCTATCTAATGCCGTTCAAATATTGTGGCTGAAGATAATTATGTCTTGGACATCATCACAATAACACCATGGATATCAACAATATTGATATTAACAGAGCTTGTTTGGGGATATCATCAAATCATGAAATATTTTCATAGTCTATTAGAGCTGAACATCATTAGTGTGTGTATATATATATTCATACACAAATCTTATTAATTACAACATCATAGCTAGTGATTTGATTGGGATCTGCAATATATAAAGTAATGATTAATTTTCAATTTTAAAGATAGTTTTGCAATGAAATCATTTATGCAAGACATCTAGATTGATTGACTTTACAAGTTGCTTTCCTTAATCAAAGAACTCCACTTATGGAAATTGGAGATTTGCTTGTACAGGCGACCAAATCAATGGTGATTTAGATCTTATCTCTCAATGGCTACTCAATCTTCTTTACATATTTTGTTCAGTGAATTGATTGGAGAATGATTCTTTGAAGACTATCCAACAAGTAGATTTGAAGTAGAGGAGTATAAAAGGAGACCAAGGTACCGAAGGGTATAGAGTAATCCACAATAAAAAATTCCAAAGTTCAAGAGAATTTCAAACTGACTTATTTTTCATGAGTTATAAATTGTAAATGCTTGAGATGCATTGAGAAATTGACTATGTGATATTGTGAGATTAAATGCTTACTTTTGTAACCTTTTATTAATTGATTAGTGAAATCCAATCAGTAGGTTATGAGCATGAAACAGTTACATAGATTTATTCTAAAACAAACCACTATAAATTCTATATGCAATTTCTTCCATCTCTAATTTCTTTTTTATTGGACTTTTGCATACTAGTGAATTTCATCATATCATCGTAATTATTTAGACTATGACCTTTGTGCATTGGTGTATGTCAATATTCAGACCCTAAATACGCTTAAATTTGATTATACTCATCTTGACTATCTCACTTCCACACTTAATAGTTGAGATTTGTTAAATCACTTATTCACCATCCTCAAGGTGATACTACTAGCTGCAATAGCTTGACCTCGTCAGACTTTTGCAATTAGATCTGGTCTTGCCGGTTGTCCTTGTGCAAAGAAGTTGAACAATTATAACAAGGGCAAAATTGGCAAGTGAAAAAAATTATAAGGGTGTTTTGCAATAAAAGAAAAATTAGTAACCCTATTGCGAGCTTTCCAAAATGCTAAAAGTGTGAGGTCGGTGGGATTTTCACAAAGCCAACATTTGGCCAAAGGGTTGGAAAAAAAATTTGCCAAACACTTCTTAAATCTCCACCCAACTGGAAATGACTCACAATTACGGTCCAGTTACATGAAGGACGCAAAGGAAGCCTCAAAGCCAACTTTTTTTTTTTTTTTTAACATAGATTTCATGCAAAGAAATCTAATCAATCAAAGGGTAGCTTGAGGACCATAAAAGAGCACAATCAATCATCAAAGTGATTATTCCTCTTCGAGAACAGAGCAAAAGAGAAAAAAGAGAGAAAGCAGGCAACAGTTACGGATCCCTCTTCAAACAGACAGACAGTCCTCTTCTCTTTTTCTCAGTCCTCGTAGTTTGAAGACCGCACTTTCTCTTTTCCCTTTTTTCCTCTTTTCCTATCTCTCTATTTTTGTATATTACTAGCCAAAGAAAACAAGAAAGAAGAATAAAGAAATCAGCAAAATAAAGCACACCCAAAAGTGCTGGTTCCACTTGTATTTAGCATTGCTTTTTATTGCTTCTAAATATATTTTATGCTTTCCCACTATTGGAGGAGACTAGCTTTCACATACCCATAAAACTTTTGTAATATGTATTTAGCAAAAAGCCTTCATTTCAGAGAGAGAGAGAGAGAGAGAGAGAGAGAGAGAGAGGAGCAAAAGTTACATCACATGCAATCCACTTTCACATACACACAAAAATAAAAAAACACACATTCTTACCTCACTGACAAGAAAAGAACAAACCCATTCCATTACCATAAAATCTCACTCACGCCTCTTCACTTCACTCATGCATATATGCACCAACCACTCTCTTCCTTTGTTAGCTTACACACTTTCAAAGCAACCCTTTGCATGTCTCATCCCATGAAACTCACAAACCCAAACCCACCTCACCAAATTTAAATCTCCTCAGCATCATCTTCTACATACTCACTGTTGATTAGGAGAAAGATACACAAGCATGAGAACTGGGATTTGCACTATCCCACAAGCCCTCACTCCAGAGGCAACAACCGTGGTGAAGCAAGCAGTGACCCTAGCAAGAAGAAGAGGCCATGCCCAAGTCACTCCACTTCATGTTGCTAGTGCCATGTTAGCTTCCTCCACCGGCCTTCTCAGAAGGTCTTGCCTTCAATCTCATTCCCACCCTCTTCAATGCAAGGCCTTGGAGCTTTGCTTCAATGTCGCCCTCAACCGCCTCCCTGCCTCCACATCGAGCCCTCTCCTCAGCCCACACACGCCTCACCCTTCTCTTTCCAATGCCCTAGTTGCTGCCTTCAAGAGGGCGCAGGCTCACCAGCGCCGTGGGTCAGTCGAGAACCAGCAGCAGCCAATCTTAGCCCTCAAGATCGAGGTTGAGCAGCTGATAATCTCGATCCTAGACGACCCGAGCGTGAGCCGGGTCATGAGAGAGGCTGGCTTCTCCAGCACCCAAGTCAAGAATAGAGTTGAGCAAGCTGTCTCCATGGAAGTCTGCTCACAAGCTCCAAAAGCACCAAACAGTCACCCTAAAGATCAAAGTGTCAACACTTCCAATAATCCCAAACCCCTTGCTCTTGGGTCATCCAATGTGTCTCTATCCTTGCACTCAGGTCTTGCCGGGCCTCTAGCTCAGGGAAGTAACAAGCCAACCGAGCCGGCTCGTGCCAACGACGTAGCTAGCGTGATAGAAGCGATGATGGGGAAGAGGAGGAACACCATTGTGGTGGGAGAGTGTGTGGCCAGTGCAGAGGCGGTGGCGAGAGGGGTCAAGGAAAAGCTCGAGAGAGGACACGGTAATGGCTCAAGTGTTGAATTAACTATGAGGTCACCACCAGTCCAATTCATGAGCCTCCCAATCTTGTCCATGAGGAACTCCTCTAGGGATGAGGTGGAGCAAAAACTTGTGGAGCTGAGAGGGGCTGTGAAGAGCTGTGTTGGGAGGTCCTCAGGGGTGGTTCTCTACTTGGGAGATGTGCAAGGTGTATGTGAGATGTGGCTGAACTTTGTGGAGCATAGGAGGAGGATGATGATCAGCTATAGTTATTGCCCATTGGAGCACATAGTAACGGAGCTCAAGAAATGGGTGTGTGGTGGTGGGGTCGGAGAGGTTAACAAAAGGGTGTGGCTATTGGGCGTGGCCACTTTGAGGACATACATGAAGTGCAAAGCAGGCCATCCTTCCTTGGAGACTGTCTGGGAGCTTCACCCTCTCACTGTCCCTGCTGGGAGCCTCAGCTTGACTCTCAATTTTGACTGGTAAATATTTTTATTTTATTTGAGGACATTATCAGTTTACTCTACCTATTCACTCGCTAGGTATATCGCAGCAAAGAAAAAGAATAATTTGGTTTTACGACGCTGCCAGGATAACCTAATGGACTCATCGAAAGAAAAGCGTCATGAGAATGTTATATGTCCTCTTTCCCTTTTGGATAGAGTGCTTTACTATTGTGGATTGTTGAATTTCAGTGATTGGCAATCGGAGGTGAAATGCAAGGAAGCTAAAGAAGAGTCAAGCTGGTCGCTGTTTGAGAATATTAATGGAGGACACGTTAATAACCAGCTCGCATGCTGCTCCGACTGCATGCTCAACTTTGACAAGGAAGTCCAAACTGTAAGGAACAAGTTCGACTCTATGAACACTTCAAGCAGCTCAAGCCTCCCTTCATGGCTCCAACAATACAAGGATGAGAACACCAGAGATATTGTCAATTTTCAGGTAATTATACACATTCTTTGTAATTTTCAATTTTTGGACATTAATATGTCCTAAATAATGACATAGATGCTAAAACTATTGTCATTCTCCTTAAATTAGCAGAACTGTGTCAATGTCAAGAGTCTCTGCAAGAAGTGGAACTCATTCTGTAATGCAGTTCACAAGCACCAACCACAATATCCTGAGAAAGTCCTCAAGTTCTCTTCAACGCCTTCTTCTCCAAGATCACTGTCTTCTTCACTACATCATCACAACCAATTCAGCTGGCCGACTTTGTTAGAATTCAAGCAGTCATCGCCAAAAGAGCACCAGTTTTGGACTCCCGAGACGAGCTACGACGACAAGAATGACGAGAGCGATGTGAAAATGTTCGTCCCAGCCGAGAGGAACAACCCAAAACCGGACCTTTTGTCAAATCCTAACTCGAGTCCCAACTCAGCTTCATCCAGTGAAGTGATGGAGGACATGAACAATACCGATTCCTTCAAGGAATACAGCGCTGAGAACCTGAAAGTCTTGTGCGATGCATTGGAGATGAAGGTTCCATGGCACAAGGATATCGTTCCCGAGATTGCAAGAACTGTCCTCGAGTGCAGGTAACAATTCAAATAATGGTTTTGTATTAAGTTTCAAATCATAGATACAGAATTATCAATGAAATTAACGTACCGGATGGAAAATAGAATTAAAACTACACAGCTACTGTAATTAACTTATTTTGATTAATAACGAGCTTCTCAAAATAAGCGCACTTATTTTTTCTCCCCTTGCTCAGCCAAAAAGCACATTCTTTTCTTGAAGTAGTTTTATTTATTTATATACGAAGAATACGGGAGAGTGCAGCTATACAGACCTTCGTAGTAAATAAAGGGAAATGATAGGTAGGCTAAGAACTTTTACAATATAACTTGCTTATTACATTATTATTACGTGATCCATTTTTATTGAGTTTAAGCAAGACCGTTCGCTGTGCATGGGTATAATTATTTAAGACCTAACTGCTATCGACCTCATCATTCAATGAACCTATTTGAGGTGGATTCTGAAGTCCCCCATGATTCACTATCAAGAGGTTTCCTAGAAATAAGATGATTCACATAACAATGATGCAAAAGTTGTTTTATTTCACTTTGATGTAATCAATTATTTTCCTTATTAGAAAATGTATTATTATTTTCTCTTAATCAGAATATTATCTGTCCACAGATCCGGAAGGCGAAGTTACGACTTGAGAGACAGAAAGAAAGAAGAGACATGGATGCTCTTTGTGGGAATTGACTCTCTTGCCAAGGAGAAGATTGCAAGAGAACTGGCAAAGACCATCTTTGGTTCTCAAACCAACTTTGTCTCAATTGGCCTGACCGGCTTCTCCTCCTCAGCAGGAGGATCGGATTTGACCGAGCATGGCAAGAACAAGAGACCAAGAACTGAAACTGGTCGCGGGTATCTGCAAAGATTCGGTGAGGCGGTCAATGAGAATCCACATAGGGTGTTTTTCTTTGAGGACTTCGATCAAGTGGATCGCTTTTCTCAAATGGGTGTCAAGAAAGCAATTGAAAGCGGGAAAGTAACACTTGATGATGATGATGATGATGATGAAGTGGCCGTGGATCTTCAGGATGCTATTGTGATCTTCAGCTGTGAAAGCTTCAGTACCATGTCAAGGGCTTGCTCTCCAACCACAAGGCAAAAGATCAATGAAGATCAAGAGGAGGAAGAGAAGGATGATCATCTAGCTGACTCAGCGAAACCAATCAGCGAGTCACTAGATTTGAATGTGGCCATTGAAGATGATGGTGATCATAGTTGTGGAGATGGGAATTGGATTATGAATTTGGTTGATAAGAAGATCATCTTCAAAGTTCAAGAACTATGAGCGTAGGCAAGCAAGACCAAAATGATCTAACTGTTGGTTCCTTATTTTCTTTTTTCCTTTTGCTTTTTGTTTTTTTTTATAGCTTTTTTGACAGAATTTTGGGTAGAGGGAAAGGAAGAATACACATCGAAAAAGAGTTAAGAGAATTATATGAGTGTTTGCAAGGGGATTGGATTTGTTGGCTTTAGCAGTTGTATAGTATTAATACTTAGTAGGTGGGTGGATGGAATCTTAATTTCTATTCATGTCATGTAATATATTATTTCGTTAATTGGGGATTTTCTTTGGTCTTAGCATTCCAATTTCGTGTTCCATTTTTAATGTAATTGCATGTACAATATGTTCCATCTAAGCCAGCAAAATCAATGTCCCGGCAAAATTCAAATCCAATGTTAATGTGCTTCGAGCGAAAACGATAAATATATCCTCGGAAACATTGAGTTGATCTAACTTATAATTGACTCTTAAATGAAGCCAACCCATCTCCCAGAAGATATATAAATAGTCAGAAGGCTTGTGTCGTGCTTTGGTGGTGAAAGTCCTTACACAAGGATGCCATTGATGTTTTGTGGTTTAAGTCCCTAGCATTGACAAACATCTATAACACAAGCTAAGGTATAGGCACAATTGGATTGCTGCAAATAATTTGGGTGCCTACATGAGGAGAGAGTAAAAAAGTCATCTATGAGGAAGAACAAAGGAATACGACTGCATCCAAATAAATTCTAAGTCTAAGATTTCAGACAAGAAAATCAGTGTCGAATTTATGAAAATCGTACGACATGGATATATTATCTAATTAGTAATAATATATCACTGATTCTTTCCTTCACGGAAATGTAAATTTGAGGGTCAAGAGTGTGAGAATATGTGAAAAGCTCTTGATGCCTCTTCTTATATCATTTCTAGAATGTGTGTATGCGCGTATCCTCTCCCTTTTAATGATTATCCTATTTGATGAGAGCATCCATGTTTATAGTATTTGGCGAGAGCTAATGGAGAAGGAAATCGATTTTGGAATATACAAAAAGTATTTGCTAGGACGGTACTTCATCGGTATATATTAAGCTTCGAATAGCATTAGGACGGTGGATACTCATGCACCTCGACTAGTCGGTCGCCTCGTCAAGTCATGGCTACCAATCATAACTAGTGCAGTTTTTCGCTGATGAAAAGGGGTGGGAAGCCTAGCAAACGAAAAGGAAAAAAATAACAGATGATTCATTACTTATGAGCTATGCAAGAGGAAAAAGCAAGAAAGCAACTTTAATAGGGGGGAGGAGGGGGCGGAAAAAAAAATTGAAAAAATTCTCTTCCACTGAAAATTGGAAAAAGCAGACCACTTTTCAGTAAATCGATGGCGATCTTAACTTTAAGATTGCTCGATGATTTCAAAACCCTCGACCCAACATTCCCATCTTTTAAAAGATATGGCGGGCGTGATCAGAAGCTCAAAAGAGAAGGAAAGATCACATTTGTGAAAAACAAGGAGAAGCATCCTGTCTTTAGACCGCAAAAGATGTTCTAACTTTGGAATCCGAAAAGCTTAAAGGAGAAAAAAGTGCAATTAGGAACACGTCAATTAAGGAATTTTTCACACTACGCCGGAAGCAAATACATCAACGACTTGAGGGGATGTGAATGGGAGAGTCGTGCTTTGCGTGGAAATGCATGGAAGGAAGGCAGGCAAGGTTCAAAGAGGTGGGAGATGCAGACGGATTGTCTCTCTTTTTCTTTTCCTTTTCTTTTCCGGTCGCGATAGGGCCGACGTGGCCGACATAGATTTTTAAATTAAAGAGAACGAGACAATTAACAATTTTTTAAAATTTTAGCATGGAAAGTCAATATCTAGTAACTTCATAAAATATAGAAAGCGATATATGAAAGTTACACCGAATATTTAGTAGTTAAGGGTTTGATGTTCCATAAATTCAAGGTCTACCTCTAGAGGACACGAGGACTTAAACTTTGTTATCGAGATGGAGGTGATCATACAAACCAAATTAATACATGCAAATTATATGAAGTGATGACGTCACTGGTTATTCATGGGAACATCACATGTACGCACTCCCTTATGTTCCACAACCCTCATCATTTTGGTCATTGGCTCGTCAACAAATCACATGGCTATCATCACTTTTATTTTATTTTTTATAAACGTTGCAGCTTTGCATAGCCCAATTCGATGTTCCCATTCATACAAATCGATTCAAACGACAAAATCCCAAACCGGTCAAAACCAAGTGCGCTTTTCCCAGCCAAAATGCTTTGACTACTCCTTTTTCGAGCTTTCACAAGCATTTAGTGGGGCTCTTTTGTCACATGAGGAAATATATGTATGTGTAGATATAAGTATATATATATATATATGTATGTATTTGGCCTCGAGCTCTGTTCCCATTGAGGGGAAAAGAAAAGGCCACTAAAGGCCTTGCCCTTAGAAAGTGAAGTTGTTCAAATTTCATTTTGCCTTATCTCTCCTTTCAGAAGCTGAGAGAGAGAGAGATTCCTTTCTTGCAAGTAGTCCTTGCTTTTTCATCACCTCGGTGACTGTTTTGATTTTTTTTCTTTTGTATGCGCCCCACTTTTGGTTTTGGGGCTAACCCACTTTTAAAAGGTGAGAAGATTATGTTATAATCTAGAGATTGATTTGATCATTATTGGGTTTTAAACTAAAGTAGCCGACATCAAGAACGGCATTGGGACTAAAGAATTCGGCTATTCGATGGTTCGGACATTCTGAAAAAGCTGAGGCTAAAGTGCTGCTTAGGTTCCCACCTCATCGCTATCCGAATTTGATCACAATGTTGATTGATGTTGCCAACAACCTGATCGTATTCACACTACAAGAACAACGTGGAAATAATTGTACTCAAGAAAGTTCGGCAGAATAGCTAATCATCTAAATTTGGTCATTTATGTTGTGTTTATTTTGCGGGAAATTAAAAAAAAATGATTGTTTATATCGTTTAAAATAATTAGTCAATAGAGAGTATTTTGGTTATCGATAATAATATTTGTCTAATACTTTTATGGATAATAAAAATACTTTTCATTTATTTATTTTTGTAAGCGATGCAAATCATCGTCTTTACAAAAATGTTTTGTTTTTTTTTAAATTAGCCTTAGACTTCATTTGTTTCACGGAAAATGAATGATTTTAAATTTTTTTTCTTAAAAATGATTACTTGCATCGTTCGAATTAATTAGTTAATAGAAAATGTTTGTGTTATCCATAACCTTTTAAGTCTAAATTTTTTCGTGAATCGTAAAAATCTTATTCGTTCAATCAATTATATAAGCAATACAAGCCAACCTTTTTTAGAAATATATTTTTAAATTATTTACTTTTTACGAAACGAGCAGAGTTTTCATTTTTAGGAACAATGTTGTGATTAGTCTTTGGTGGTGGTGGGTGCTTGGCGTCTTGTAACCATCATTACAGGGAGCCTGAGCGGCGTTGCTCATGGGAATTGGAAATGGCAGCAGAGTCGACTAACAATCAACATCAACCACGCCACCAAAATTTTCAGTTAAATCACACACTGTCCACTCGATGTGGACTTATCCGTAGGGCTAACTCTTGTTAGAATCACCTGCAATGATGCAGTCAGGTAATCGGGTTTGATGCAATTTATGTTTTCAGCCTCCTGATTAGTGATTACATGTCACATAAGCTAGTCTTCTTTGCTCTTATCCACTACCGTCGGTCAAAAGATGGCATTCATTAGTCGAACCTTCATATGTATCGTGTGTCAATCGATATCTTATCTGGGATTTTATGGTGGAGAGAAAATGGTTTTTTTTTTTATTTTTTTAAGTGTGCGCATATTTCATGAGGGTTTTTTCTTGTATGCATGTTGCATGCGGTGGCGAACCACTTATACCAGCCGTTTTGGAGGGATGAATGTTAAGGGGTGGGGATGAAATCCGAGAGAAAATAAATGATTAGATATGAAAAGTGGAGAGGAAAAAAGTGGGTTCAAAAAGAAGCATATGAATGCACTTCTTTCTATGGGGTGTGAGGCTCATTCGATCTCTAAAGCATTCAAAATCTTCCTGCTTTCCAAGGGCATTGCCATCTTTTTCTTTATTTCTTTTTTCCTCCTTTCGTTTAGGCAAAAACTTGAACTTCATCTTACATCAGACAAGCTTCCACGCCACAAAATCTAAGAGAGAGAAAGACAGAGAGAGACCCCACTAGAAAGAGATGATGCCAACGATCAGGGTTAAAATTAAAATTGCAAAAAGAGAAAGAGAAGGAAAATGAAAGAAAAAAGGAAAAGATTTGGGGATGGAGACAAAGTTTCTACTCCATCAACTTTGTGCAGTCTTTAGGAAAAGAGAGAAAGCAAGCAACGGCTGCTTCTTAAAGGTCACACCCCCCCCATCATCAACCTATAAAAGAAAGCTCTTCTTTTCTGCCTAAATGCTGATTTTTGCATGAAAGTAAGGGATTTCTCTGATCCCTATGCCCCCAACCCAATTATCCATCCATTATTGCCCTCTCTCTCTCTCTCTCTCTCTGAGCCTGAGCCCGAGCCCGGCACATCACCTGAAGAACAATGTTGTTGGATTCCCCAATCATTACTTTCATTATATAATATGATTCTCAAATAGTTTAATGGATAGATAATGTGCATTGATTCTCTAAAGCATCCACAGAGAGAGAGAGAGAGAGAGAGAGAGAGAGAGAGAGAGAGAGAGAGAGAGAGAGAGATTTGGTTCTAATAGATCAAGAGTGTCGATGACCAGTCAAAAAAGGACTGTCATGGGATAGGGAAAATACACAAGAATAAGGTATAGTTGTGTTTCTCACCTTGTTCCAAAAGCATTTGGTCATACTTACTTCAGCAGCGGCAGCTCACTTTTGACAGTTGACGCACCTACCCACTAACAAAGGTATAACGTACCCCTCCAAGCTCCAATCTCTTCTCTTGCCGCTTCACCATTCAACACATAAAAAGTATCAACAAACCTTCGCATACTTTTCTAATTCTTTGCTCAGTTTTCTCTAAATGAGAGGAGAAGTAATCATGAGAAGGAGAATGCAATTTTTGACAGACAAATGAGGGCTACAATGCTTTCCTTTTTCTTAACACTGCATGGGGGGAGCAGGAATGGTCCCAAGCAATGACCCCTATCATAGAGATAGCTTTGTTTTAACATGGAAAATCATGGTTTCAAGCGGAATCTCATCTTAAAAGGAAGCTAGGGATAAGGTCTACGAAATCCTCTTTGGATCATAATTTTACGGACCATATTAACTAAGGGGCTGAGAATGAAAGCCTAAAACATTGCACTAAGCTGCAGTCTTGATCCATCGTTAATCACACGACATTGCAGATCTTAAAGTAAGTGGCGTTGGCAACCCACAACTCACAGAACCATGCCATGCCCTATGAATTATCCTTGACCTTGTCTTCACATCTAGACTCTGAAGCACTAGTGGCTTATGCTGGGTAAGCAGTATTCGCCCATAAAATCAATGTCTTTAATAATATACAGTGGCTAATGCTTTCAACAAGGAGAAATACAGAGACAAGATTAATAAATAAATCAAAAGTTTGGTGATTCTTTATTGAAACCCAAAAATGCAGATTTGGAACCAAATGAGGCAATTATATCATGTCATTCTCACTGGAAGAAGGCAAGGTATCCGGAAAAAGAAAAAGAGAATGTCAAAATCATTACCATTTGTTTCACAAATGTCAGTTATTTAAATCAAGCATCGTCTGAAACAAATACAAGTCTACTAAGTCACCATTCAATCCCGGCAATATCAAATGTTGCCATAAGGACTTATTTCTACCTCTTGGAGATGGATGCCCCACAATAACCCAAGAAGGGAACAAACTGGCTAAAAAGAAAGGAAATTTGATCCATTAATGGCTTCAGAGTTCTTCGGCACAGGCAAACTAAGGTGGCGTTCAAACTGCATGGCCCAACACCCCCATCCCATCTTGCCTCCCTTTCAGCCGAAAAGTGCTAAAAAGTTAACAGGGAATGTAATTCTGAAGTCCTTGTCCAGCCACAATCATAATAATAACATAATGTTCACACTGCATTGACTTCCTGGAAACCAAGTAGTCCAACTCCAGGAGCAAAATATAAGCCAAAGTCAAAAAGAAGTAAATGTACGTGAGTAGCCACCACTTCATCTATGTTTGAGGAGTAACTTGTGACAAATGCATAACATGCATATAATTTGCTCATATGTGATCGACGGACTGTGTGATAGAACAAGCTATCTCTATCACCCATATGGGGCATGGCATTTGTAACACTGCTAATAAAGAAACATCATGAAAATTTAGTTTTATTAAACAGATAATTTGTTCACATAAAGAACCCTATACTGCATAATTATATGAGCAGCATCTACAAAAAGAGAAGCAGATCATAAAGTGCCAGAATACCATCTGCTTGTTGCTGATACTTATAAAATGTCACAAAAAAATTCACCCACAAATAGAATCTCAATTCTCTGAAAGCCAGAGGAGTGACTCTACCTAAACCTCAGAGTTGTTGTGAAACTGGTTGCTTGTTCACATTCTCAAGCAATAACCAGCACCACCACACAGGTTGCTTGTATACTTTCTCTAGCCATAAAAACCACCAACAACTTGTCTGCACATGCCTTAATAGGAGTAAAGAAATTCTCAGTTCAGATGAAAGATTTGATTTACATGGTAGGATCCTTTCCAAACCCCATCATAGCATGAGTTAACATCATTGAACCCCGTCGAAGCATTTCCAGAGTAATGCCAACCATAGGAATCTTGACAGTGTCTCTGTTCTTGAGAGGCTTCTTATCCCACCTACAGCATTGAACGCAGGAAGTAACATACTTGATCTAAGTAGTTGAGATCAAGAGATCAAGCAGCTCATCCACACAGATAGACAAATATGCATTTCACGCATTAAAAATGAAAAATACAGGGAAAACCAAAGAAAATTAGAAGAAAGAAAAAGATATTGAATTACTGACATCAGTAAGAGGCCACCTAAACAATAGGTCACACTTCTTTTATAAGAAATAATACTGATTAGTATAACAATTACAGAAGAAAATTTACGTTGTCCCTGCAAACACAGCCCAAGTTTACAGCTAATCATGAAGCAAAACCTTCAAAACCTCCTATTATTAGTCAAGCACATAATAAAGCATCAACTTTCTTTCTGGTAGATTGCTTTTGTTCTTTCTTTTCATTTTCTTTCTGGACATTATAATGGCGTGTGCCCCTTAGTAGAAATAACCTATTGAGGTACAACGCTATTATAGAGTGAAGAGTTTAGTGCATACCAGTCCTCATGACGAACAACTTTGTCATCCACCACATACAGCCTAATGAGAGAAATCATATCTATGTTCCTCCCCAAGAACTTGTAGTATTGTTTATTGTCAATAAGTATCTGGATTTTCCAAGGATACAATATGGCATTAAACATCAACAAAAACCAGGAAACAACTGTTTCATTTGCAATCCAAATAACTCACCTCGTATTTCCCTGGTGATGTCAAATTCTCTTTGACAGTGTATTCAACAATTCTCGATTCACTGAACACCTGTCATTTAGAAATAGCGAAATGCATACAATGACATTTCATTGAGACAGTTGCATATCAGAGGAGAATGCCTAGAAACATATTTTGTGTATTTGCACATGATTGCATATGTGCACATGCTTATTACATAAGAGATGAGCCCCTACATAAAATGAAGAACAGTAGTTATTTACCAAAATTTTCTTTTTGATGGTATAAATGGTTGCTTTTGGTTAAATACATCTCAAATGTGACCAATTATATAGCCTTTTTTTTACTGCATCTTCAAGTACTTGATCACAAACTTTCAGTATATTAATTGCTTGAATCTATCCTTCGTCGCAATTTTGAAGCCTTCTCTCGGTTCGCCCAAGTTATAGACCAGTTTATACTTGAAAAAGTTTAATCCTAATGCCAATGCAACTGTATAGATGTCATCCGTTTATTTCAAGGGTATTAAATTTTAGAAGATTTCTTATAGTGCCAAGGCACCCAAAAAAATGATTTCCTTGCTAAAAGGGTCAAAATGAAATTGCTCTGGAGATCTACTTGGAGATGCCCCAAAAGGTATAAGGGAACTTTATCCTCTAAAAGGTTGCAGAGATGCATACAGGGTGAACTCCTTCGCCTTTGAAAAAAATACATCAAGCAACTCTCTCTTCTTTGGGATTATTATCTGTACTAGAAACTGGGAAACAGCAGCAATGGGGCCTAAGCAGATACAGATCATACCAATGCTCAAATGCTTCTATTCCTTAAACTAAGAGGAAATACTTTACTGGCTATGCAGTTTCATCCCCTGACTGAGAAGTTTCTTTCTTTTCCCTAGGATCAGAGGACACACACATGCAGCCTACTAAGATCCAGTGATAGACTTTCTACTTAGCTAGTAATTAGCTAGTAATAACTAAGAACACCACAAATACCTGTGCCTTATATCAGCAAATATTACATAAGTTACAACAATAATGAATAATCAAGACAACTTTTTCACCACCGTGGAAAACCAAGGTTCTTACTGAAGTAAATAAATTATGATATTGGATGATTCCAATAAAAGGTACAGGCTCGCTACATGAGTACATATTACTGGACACCACCACAAGTGCCAAGTTTGAAGATTTATTCCATTTATAACAAGTAACAGTGAAATTGATGTGAGCAATTCATTCTTCAAAGCCATACGTGCATCAGAGTGGAAAGTGTGCAGGCATCATCTCCTAGCCTCCTCTATGTATTTAAAAGACATTGACAATCCCTCATTAAAACCTCCAGTTCTCGTGATTAATAGACTAATTTTTCAATAAAATCAATACCCAGAATATTTCTTAGCATCAAGTAACCATCTTTCTTAAAACAAGAAACGGTACTTCATTATATGATAAGGTGGTAATCAGAAAGAGCTGATAAAACCTTTGCTACAGAGTAAAATGCTGACTTGATCTGCTTCAACCTGTGCAGTGTATAGTAAAAGTTAGAAAGCCACACACATAGATGCTAAACTCTTCAAAATGCCTCAAAAGATCCTTCTCCTTGGGAGTTAGAAGAAACTGTTTCTTCACAAGTTTTTTCAGATGAATTCATCTTTCATTGCACCATTGAACATGACAACACCACACCAAATTCATGAAATTGATATAATGAAAAATGGGAGGAAAAATTCACAACGTTGTTCTGTCAAAATCCTCCATTCTGAGGAAAACACATACAATGTAAAAGTACAAGTTTGAATAAAATGAGAATACAGTATAGTTGGGACGGGTTTGTTCTGTCCAAATAATGTAATGACTGTTAGTTTGAGAAGAAGCAACTTACAAAACATTGATCTGAACAAACGAGACAGTAAATTATTTGGAAACATAATAAAATGGTATAAAAGAAAACATACCCATGAGCAGACATGAGTGGGTCTTCGAAAGAAGCATCATCAGCATAGATCTCGAAGTCACGAGGAGTGGCACGGGAAGCATATCTAATAACATAAAAACATACTTAGGATGGAACCGAGTAGAAAGCAATGAAACTGGTATATCAGAAAACCAAATTCCCACTGAATCCCGAGTGATGATAAATGAAGCTCCAGGGATGAAACAGCTCAACAAACAGCAAGACACCAACCAACGATTTCATGAAGATACAAATGAGACACATATTCCAACATCCATAATTTCCAAAATGAACTACATAATCTCTCTCTTCAATCATCGACACTTTAAGCTGGCAGCACACGAGCATAGAGAATAGACGAATCGTCTTGCAGTGAGATCACAGAAAAAGACCTCCAAAATAAGCCAATTCATTTCAAATTATTAAAGGAACTAAGTTGATTGATTCGTGTATCATGATTGGCAATCATAACAGGCCTCAAGGCCAGGCATGCAGCAATCACAACGCCTCAGCTCGTGTTTCAGTACCAATCAACTAATCAACCGCACCTCCCCTCGACTTACTCAACGATAACAAGAAACAACAGCGAGGATGCGCTCATCGCGCCAAACCAACATTCTGAAAAAGAACAGAACAGAACAGAGAGACTTCATCGTAGCCGAAGAACGGAGCTCACAGGTTGAGAATATGAGGGAGGATGCGATCGGAGACGTGGTGCTCCGTCCGAGGGCTGAACTCGCAGGCTTCTTTGCCGCGGCACTCCCTCATCTGATCCGCCTTGTTCTCCTTACCCCCTTGGCGATCCGACAAAACCAACAAACAAAATCAAACGTAAGAACCGAAGAAACCCGACCGGGCCAAATCCGCGAGACAGACAGATAGCGCACCGTGCGAAGGAGCGTCGTCCATGGGCGATACGAAGGTTCGTCGCGATAGGAGGGAGCAAACGCCGATGCGATGCAGCGTAGCGATGTTCGAGTGCGAGAGCGAGAGCGAGGAAGAAGATGAAGCAACGGCTTTCATGGCCCAAATGGCGCGCGAATGTGGCCACCTTTTTGTCCACAGAAATGGTCTCTCTCTTTTTTTTCTTTTTTCGTTTTTTTTTTCCTCCTCTTCTTTTCTTGTTCGTAGCCCGGTTCTGGTCTTCAATTCAAGTCCCCTAGGAACTGTTCATGCGGCTTCCTTGTCGTGCAAGCATTTTACCAGGATCCATCATGACAAAGTCTTCAGACCACCGATTGTCTCGAGTCTCATCGTAAAATCCCGCATGATCAACGATTCATATTTATTTACGTGGTATTTTTTTCTCTAATTTTAACGAGTCGAATGCTGCAGTTTTTTCAAAAAATTGGTTGCGCATGAGATGAGACGGCCATCGCATTAAAAAGTGAAAAACATTTCTCACTCGATTTCTCTTCACCAGCATTTTAGCACTCAGATTAACAAAATCTGCTTTTATGAACTTTTTGAAAGAAGTTTGCGTAGGCGTGGTTTATAATTAACTCGGCAGTCGATCTAATCCACGGCGTCACATACAACTGCTATTGCGGATTAGAACTGATCCACGACCTTAAAATCCATACCCATGACCCAAGCCCCCCATGATTGAGAGGAAGAATTATCGTTCCTATACGAATGCAATCGAACTCGGGCAAGCCTAGCAAGGCGGGCGCCATCAGCTAGGTCAATTCCTATACAGGAAAATCTTTTCCGAGCTCGTTCATGGGCAATTCGAGTCTTGCAAGGTTGAGCCACAAGGCTCATGATCATCCGTGACTCGGACCCATTCGATAAGGGTCATAGCAACTCTCATCCTGAAGATACTGAAATTAGCGCAAGGAGATCTTTACGAGCCAATCACCTGACTAAATGCCAAATGTCATCGGACGGAGCAACACGACATAACAATCTGAGGAAATTCGACACTAGCTTATTCACAACTATACACAAAATTCCACTCCTCCAGTAAAATCTTTATTTTTGCTTCCCTCAACTCTCGCGCATTTACAGCAACCAGGAAAGTGCCTGGTGCCGCCGGCCGTGAAACATACGGCAAACACCCCGCATCATCTAAGCCACCCAGCATCGGAACAGAACGTGTAATTCCCGGCGGCAGAAAATGAATGAAACAAGCAGAATCATTTACAACAGTCCTGAGCAAAATAGGATCTCTGAGTCTACCTCCTTGGCTCATTCGTCTTTCCCTCGAAAAACTCGCCCAGCATACGTTCAAGATCCTCCGCTGAATATTTAATGTACTTCTGCGGGGCCTTGCCAGTTTCCACAAGAGGTCTGCAAACGTGTCAGAACACCAAATAAGACAACATAAAAGAATACACTGCAAAGTAGCAAAGTACACATATTAGACATCTTTGCATCCATTTTATTCAACCCCCAGAAGAGGTGCTAATTCACAAGAAGCATGTAATAAATTTGTGACAATGTTGCTTGGACTTGGCATGACTCCTTGACTGGTGTTCAGACTCATGTACACATCTAAATTTGGGAGAAATTTAGTCATTAGCATCTGAACATGTAAAGAACAAGGGCAATGCGGGTGTCTGCATGGTTTTCCAAAGCATTTTGCCCATTTCTTTTTCAATTTTCTCTACCATGCCTTTCTCACTTGAGTAGTTCCAAAATAGTTTTCATAAATGCAGTGTGCCAACACCAAATAATATCTGTATCACCTTTGACAGGGGAAAGGCATATTGGCCGACCCTCAATAGAAAGCCAAAGTAACAAAACACCCCACCAGTCATTACTTGTATTATGCATACCCGAATCTTTTGACAAAAGATCTGTAGGCTGGCAAAAGGACTTCAGCTACTGCAAGCCTCAGAGACTCCCGCAACTCAGTATCAGGAACAGTCCACTGGGATTGTTTTTGATGAAGCTCCTCAAACTGCACATTGAAAATCTTGAACCTGACAACAAATTGCATTCTCCATGTGAAATTTACTTACTCGTTACAAGTAGAGAAACAAAATTGTTCTCAAGATAGAGTTGTTTCATAGAAAATGACACCTGTCTTTCACCAATGCTCTTGAAGCACCACTGCTATTTCCTGCATCACCACCTACACCAGCTGCACTACTACCTCCTGATGATGTAAGGCCTTGGATAGAAAGGCATTGCAGAATCTGCATAAAAGCTACAATCATGAGCAGTAGGATTTTTGCCAGAACAAAGATACTTGGGCAAGCAGGTTTCTATTACAGATTATAAAAATTTAAACGAGCCAATGGCTGGTGCCAACTCCCAATTTGATGGTGTAAGTACTTAATCAATGGCATTGCTGAAGGGAGCAAACCGGCTCCCAGACAAAAATAACAAATACTGCCTTTAGTGTTTCTAAACATTGTCTTATGACATCAGTCAGGCAATATCTTCTTCATAAGCAGCATATCAGCATTTTAAATATAACACAACAGGAGTCCACCCTCCCACCAACCGCTAGACCTACCCTACTGCCTCTCTCTCTCTCTCTCCCCCCCTCCCTCCCTCTCTGCGGGAAAATTATGCTATCACCTATCCCATGCGTGAGGGACAACAAATCTGAAACTATATATTCGAATTCTAGAAAGTTTGTCATAAAAAAAAAGGAGTCGATTCAAGGGGGATATCCTTTAAAAAAGACGCATAAATTGCTAAGAACTGTATATACAATTTGTTGTTAGTAATCATCCCATTCATTAATTTGTCCTTTGTAACCTTCTTGAAATAACACCGATGAGAAAGGGCGATAGGTAACACAACCTGCATAAAACTAAGCAGAATAATGAGCAGAGTACATACGACATGTATCATGGATAACTAGGTCTATACCTTTGCCCAAGCATTCCTCTTGTATTGATTGGCATGCTGCTGCACAACTCTCCGATGCCTTTGCACCCAATCGTCCCCCAACAAGTCCTTGGCTTCAGACCTGAAATCGAACAAACGATAGTGCTGCCACACAAAATATAGCAGGAAAGAGCTAAATTTCAAAATCTACAATGTTGTCAAAGGCAAACCTGCGCACAGATCTGACCATGTAATGTATGTTGTTCATAAGAAACAAGTGCGTCAAAGCAGCATCCTTGTACTGCTTGGATTTTCCCTCTAAATTAATTTGAAGAGCCTGCATTATCCGCATTGTCACAGAGGCTAATTGAGACGTGTCATCACCATTTTCAAATTCTTGAAATAGTTGCTTCAGTGTTGATTGATAACTGCAACAATTCAATAAGTGATCGTCAGGTGCCTAGCATATGTCTAGCTTAAATGCACCGGTCATAACGGAGTCAAAATTGTGAATAGGCTATTTAATATTGTCTGTTGCTAGCTGCATCTTTGTGCTTTGCTTAATCCATATAAATATCTCTTACCTGGAAAAGATCAATTGGCTGATCCATGAAAGGCTAGGGAAATAATATGAAGTGAAGCGCTAGGGAAATAATATAAAGTGAAGCCACTAAACAATCACTTCAATAACAAATTATAGAAAGCAACGGCAAACTGAGATATTGAGTTTGTGGGTGAAAATTTTCTTTTTATTAAAGCGATATTTGGACCTAGGGGGTGGGCGAACCACTATACTCCCCAGGTCCGCCACTGATAAAAAGCAAGAGTACTAAAACTTTTAAAAAGCTACTGATCTATATTTTGCTGCTACTATCACAAGATACGCAAAAGAGGAGTAAAATAGAAAATATAACAATGAAATGCATAGATTTGTTAAACTTGTAGTAGGCTTTCCAATAAAAAGAATTTGCCAAGTTGGGAAGTACTTAAAAAAAATCAAATTTTCCAGAGAAGACAGCAAATATCCACAGACTATTGTGAAAAAGCCCCCCAATATGAATAAGACTGTTAATGATAACTATCACCTCATCCAAATTCCAACTACAAATATAATTAAAACGATACCAGAAAGAAAGTACCCTGAAAAGAGATTTAAAAAATCCAGTTTGATTAGATTAATTCAAGTCCACTAGTAAAAGGGTTGCCGAGCGTACTCAAATAAGAACTTCACGTAATTGATCACATAGCTTGTCAATGGATGTACTGTTCCATCTGAAACAGCTGTTTTTGTTGCATCTTTCTCAACAGCTTCTTCAAAATCTCCAAAAGTCTCTTGGGCCGTCTGAGCCAGCCGCTTTGTCAAACCCAGAGCAGATTCCCTAATTTCACTGCAAGCTTTACCTTTAAAAAGAGCTTCAATCTGGCAAAACAGATAAATGATTTGAGTTAATTGATGACTCTTCCACCACATGTTTCTAAATAAAAAATAAAAAAAGCAGTAATATTATTCAGAAGCTTTAAGCGAACTCGGAGAAATTGACAGAAAATCTCTTATACACCAACCATCAGGATCAACTCTCCTTTGGAATCAGGCCAGGGAACATAATCTCATAGTTCACTCAACTACATTTTTCCTGATAGCATCAAGCTAACAGAAGCATAATTCCCAAATTTTGGGTAATGAAATCACAATGTCTCATCTGTCTCTCCAGTCTCCATGAAATAGAATCACAAACATCTACTCATAAACTTCTCAAAGATGACGTAATTCTGTTCAGGAAAACTTAACCGGTGAAAAAGGGAAAGGTTAAGATTAAAGTAACACAGACTGTTTGATAAATGTATGGTCATTTGAACAACGTAATGGACTTCCTTAGCTTTGGAAAAATGTTTTGGGTTATAAACCTCTTATAATATAACTTTCAGTTTGACTGTCCAGCTACTTGCTGCAGAAACACATCTGATTCTGAAGCAACTTTCTTTTATTTTTACTCACACTTAAAGTTTCATGTTGACTAAATAGGCCAAGCCCCCAAGCATATAAAGTTTCTCAGACTCATTGACTTCTCCATCCCAGCTACCCACCCTCAAGAAGTTAATATTAACCACCTAACATCACTTATGAAATCTCCTTTGCTCTCTCTACCAAAACTAGCAGTCCGTTTTCATCTGATTTTCTTTCCAGTTCAGAGCCGCTTTAGCTCAATTTTTCAGTTCCTGTTGGTTGTCATTAGGAAATCTCATCCTGACTAATAAATCTTCTGATTCCTCATATTAACCTTAAGCAAGGTAAAAGGAAGATTGGGCTAAAACTTCTGCAGCAAGACAAAAACAATAATGCCTCATCACAAGCAACGGTGAAAAGTTATCTTTTGTTATTGACTAGCATAACACAGGAACAAAAAATAACACGTCATGTGAGTGAGGGTTACAATGTTAGACTGGAAGGGCGATCTTCCAATGTACTGTACCACGCTCATGCTATACAATGGGAAAAGAAATTAGAATCTACCTTCAAGTGAATTTCAGGAATGAGGCACTTATACTAATGAAGTGCAAACATAAACAGAAATGAGTGCAAATGTAAACATGAAATCATACCTCTGAATGAAGTTCTCGCATTATCTCGTACATGTCTAGAAGCACAAATAATTTCTCTGGTGACCTCTTGCTTCTAGCAATGGCCTCACCAAAACTAAGCAGCACAGTTACACTGCTTGCAGTGACATCAGCGAAGCATTGATCCCTAAGAGAATCAAAGCCTTCGAATATTTGATCACATACTTTTCGTTCTCCAGCAAAGAGCAGCTTGACCTACTCATGGATAAGAGAAACATCAGGAAGGATAACAAAAACAGAAACAAAAATGCAAAGATTAAATCGGTCCTCACAGCTATACGCATGAAATGAATCCAATTCCCAATCTTCGCCTCCAAAAGCTCCCATTGCATCCTCTGAACATCTTCTTTGCTAAGTTTCTCAACACCAAGTTTACGGAGGCTTTCTTCCAACACGGTTGAGCGAGTGTCTCTGGCAAAGGGTTTAAAGACATGAATAGTATTGAAGGACAATGCAGTACCTTCTCAAGAAAGCAAGCAATTGGATTGAAGAAACTATCAAGCAATGAAAGATACATTGAAGATGCCAATTGATGATGTGATCACACAAATCCATAATTTGGTGGACATGTACACGAATGTCCACAATGGACATATCTACCTAGCAACATGGTTTACATACTCCAATAACATAAAAGAAATCTACCGACTTGTATGTTGTAAATATAGACACACAGCAATAATAACTCTGCATGCTATGCCCCACTGGACACTCTTGCAGAATAATTTTCTGCAATATGTTATACAAATAACTCAGAGTACCCATTGTAAATAAATATCCACCACACAAAGTTAGACAAGGTGTCGAAAAACTTCAAGAAACAATCATATAAACTTGATGAAACTATGCCACCACATCCAAGAGAATAGACATCATCCTACAGAATACAAGCATCATATCAAACCAAAGACAGTCAATCATCTAGACTAACTTGACAGCACCACTACAAGAAAATTTATCCAGCAAGGAAACAAGTAAGGCTTTTTACCGGTAATCCTTGGCTAGCTGCTGTTGATGACCCGCATGAACCATTTGCAGGGCTAAATCATGCAGCAGGGGCAATATCCTTGGGGGTATAAGCGTCGGAGGAGTATAGACTGCATTTTCCAAGTTACCATTATGATGATCACTGTGCATGTGTGGAGGATTGTTACCACCAGAATCACCCTGGTGCCCAGGTGACCCAGTTGACGGTCGCAACGAGCTAGGCAGACACTCAAAAAGACGGTCCGGCTCGACAGGTTTGCTGTAATATCATGAAGAACTCATGTGAATATGGTATTTAGAAAGGGTCGATTCTTTACACAATGCAAATCATAGCAAAAAGCCTAAAAAATCCTAAGTGACAAGGTCGATTATATATCCAACAAATCTGATATTTCCACCCATCAACGCAAGAACAAAAATTGTATACTGATCCTAAAAGCATAGATTGTGTACAAGATGGTGAAGCAATAAACAGCAGCTCATAAATGGGTCAGAAATAGGACAAGAAAACCACCTGCTCCTTTGTAACAATTCATATTTCAAGACCATCACATCTAATGAAAGCAGCAAAAGACATTGTAAACGGACAAGTGAAAATGATGTGAAAAGGACCCATCCATGCTTCCAGGATACAGTAGTCTAACAACAACCCAGCAAATGAAGAATAATCCATACAACCACAGTCGTTACATAGTTTAGACTGGGGAAAGACAGGGAAAATACTTGAGTTGGATGAAGCTTCTTGATTCAAGAGGAAACAAATTTCACGGACAGATCCAGATGGCAAGGCAGAACACATGAACACAAAGGATATCTGAGCAACAAAGTAAGCATCGATAAAAATGCATATGGACCTGTAGCTTGCTAAGAGCTGCTTGAACTCCTCTTCCAGCTTTGAGATAGCCTTAGCAAGCAGACTATTTGCGTTATTGAGCACCGCATCAGTACTTTTAAGGCTTTTGTTACTGGTAAAAAATCGAAGGTTGTTTCTTAGTTGGTCGATTGCTGCCAGATAACTTTCAAGATCCTCATGTGGCCCTTTAAGAATTTTAGCCTCAGCCTGCCAGTACAATAATAGTGATACAAACAATAAAAGATGAGACACAATCAGAAATCTACAAGAATAAGATAACAGAAAACAAAGTACTTAAACCACATAAGAATTATTGGAAATAGCCAAACTAGAAAAAATTGGCAACATTTTAGAAATCATTTGAACACATGCCGGATAAAGGTGCTTGATCTTGGTTTGAACCATTTCCTAACAAGAGAAGTACCAAAAGGAGCATAGCTACAGATAGGAAAGGGTAAGCATCACTGGTTATGATGAAGGACAACAAGCCCCAGAACAAAAAATAAATCTTTAGGCTTCATGCCCAAAGCTTCCTAAGCATCACACCTAGGGTTTCTTAAGCATCACACTTAAGAGAAAAATTGCATCACTCAATCCCAAAGCCAATACTTCCAAAATTCAAATAATCATCAGCTATAATGAAAAGAAAGAACTACAACAATATTTACGGACTCTCTAAGTTCTACACCTTGTTGATATCGGAAACCTCTAAATGAATCAAATAATATGGAATAGGGAAACATCACACCCAACTTAAAAAAAAAAAACTTAATAAAATCATAATAAGAATCATGTCCTGAAAGATATAAGACTGCTAATTTATCTATGAGAAGAATCCTAACCCCTTAGGACTCTTATTTGATTTGTGAAGTTCATCTTCACCAAAACTTGGAAGAAACGTAAATGTTTGAACAAAAATAATCTTGCATGATTTTGTTGGCTGCATCAGAAAAAATATTTGTAGACATTGAATGATGACATAAAATATTCAATGAAAATATGCTAAAGTGACTTGAACATTTTTCATTCAATGGTTGCATATATAAGCAGGAAGCAGAACAACTTCTCACCGAGTTGAGCTTGCTAAGCAACATTGAGCTTCCAAATGACAAGCCGTGCAGCATGAAAGTAGCTAAACTCTGTACAGTGGCTATCTAAGGTTCTAAATCTTGCAAGTTGCAAAATAAGATCTTAATACTATTCTCACTAACAAAAATTTCCCTGAGCTGCACGAGCGCAGAAGAAATGAGTTGTTGCTAAACCAAATGAACCACTTCTCAACAGCAGATTAAAACAACAGAAGTGAATTTACAAGCAAATAAAGTCTTGATTAGTTACCGATACAAACCTGACGGAAAATATCAAATTGCGACAGAACCACCTCTGCAGCCTTTAGGGTCTTGTCGATATTTTCATGAGCTTTCCTAATAGAATGTGTTCTGATCTGTAAAACCAGGTAAAGTAAAAGACTGCAGAAAATCAGCACCACCTTTGGGTAACCCCATTTTCATTTTAAGGTCAAGGCAAAGCATCGTCAAGGAAAGTGTCGCTTCGCTTTCGAGAAAATGAATGAGAGAGTGAGAGTTAAATTCTTCTATTACTCTGCAAGGTCAAAAATTAGTTTCTACCCGTTCATCAAGCATATTGAAAACCTCCCGTTTCCTCATCTTTGGAAATATCCTCGAACCAAGCCCGACACTAAGCTCAATTCACACAGGACAACCCTGATCTTATCCTAGCTTTTCCTTGGATCATCAAACAACCACTCCAGCGACCTAAATCACCCGTCCAAAGACAGCAATAACCCATCCGCAGATTACGGAGAGTTCACTTTCCACTACCCACGGCAATACTTGGGCGAATTTAAAGTGCAAAAAGAAGAGCTAGGCTCGATCTGAAGTCCAACAGAAGTAAGAACGGAAACGGAATAAAAGGGGACCTGCGTAGGCCTCATGGCGGTCTCGAGAGCCGAGAGCCGGTGATCGAAGGACCCGAGGATCGAGACCATGTTGTCGGTGATTGTCTGGCTCTTCTGCAGCGACTCCCGCATGAGCGCCGCCCTCTCGGTCAGCGGATCGCCGCCGCGACCCCCCACCGCGACCCCCATCCTCCGGCGGCTCTGTACAGAGAGAGAGAGAGAGAGAGAGAGAGGAGAGGGTTCGGATTGGCTTAGGGAAAATGGTTTCGGTAGAGGAAATGGGCCAGAGACAGTTCGACAGGATCATGCGACCAGCTAGCTGTTCCCCGAAGTCTTTTGAATATTCGGTCGATGAAACTGAAAAAAAAAAAATAGAAAAAGAAAAATCCACGAAAGGAGCAAACTTCCGGTGTTTTTTTTTTTTTTGGTGGTTAACTCCCCCAGTTTATGCGCAGCCTAACGGAGTGCTACAGCAGGATACGGGTCGCCGGTCCACGTCAACTGACGACGCCTTTGATTAATAATGACTACTAAATTCATAAATCATTAATCCATCATTAAATTAATATTCGCTATATTTATTCTAATTCCCGATTTTAGGAGTATTTATAAAATTATGAATCTATTTCTCTCCGTTACATACAATGTTATTGATAAAACTCGACATGTTACAAATATTATGTTATAGCATAAATTGTTCCTTTTATTTCAATTGTCAATCTTATGGATTTTCACAATTGAGACAACATAAGTGATGATCGTGATTTATGTTGATTTGAGAAAATAAAGCTGGCCCCTAGTCCTCAAACCTTTTATTATGGGAGGCCAAAGATGATTTGTTGGTTGCACATGCCGTGCGAGCACCACCCAAATTGTGCCGCATGCAAGCATGGCTGGCCTGTCGATGGTTCGAACTTTCTCACGTGCCAACTTGAGCTCTTATTTCGTCACCAAAATTATAATGTTTTTCCTTGAAAAATGTCCCAAAAAAAAATCATCATTTCAGTTTTTGTCTTATTCGAGTGAAAATGCAAAATTCAAAATAAAATGGATGACATGGGGAGAGTGGGCGATTGTAAATGATCTAGTCCAATGTTTTTCCCTTAATATAACCATGCAAATACGAGTAGATCGAAAGGAGACAATAAACTAGTAATTAATTTTATTTATTTTTTGGAAAGAAAACGGCTTGTGTTTGCCCCGGTCAAAGGGCGCGCGCGTGGATTGGAGAGGGAATTTGTGTCCGGCCTGTGACCGGATCTCCGATACCCTTCACACGAAAGCTTGGGCCGCCCAAGGCCAACAAACTCAGAAAAATTTGGGCGGGGGCCCGTTCATTAGGCCCACGAAATGGGCCTGGTCACATCCAGATCGGCCCAGGAAAAGAGACGGGCCGACCCGACACAACCCCTTGTCCTCTGGGGCCGCGCCGGGCGCGACCATCATCATCTTCCTCCCTCGCAGGTTAAAACCCTACAACCCCACGCAGTGGCTCCGTCTCTGCATCAGCAATGGCGTCCCTCAGCAAACACCCGCGACTCCGCATTCCCAGATCCCTCTTCTCCACCTCCACTCATCCGCCGCCGCCGCCGCCGCAACAGCCGCCATTCCCTTCCTTCCGCGCCGCGAAGTCCGCCATACTCGCCGAATCGAACCCGGACAAGCTCGCCGAACTGTTCGAGCAGTCTTCTCGCTTCCCGACCTTCCGTCGCAACCGGCCCCTCTACCACCTCTCCTTCCAAAAGCTCGCCAAGGCTCGGCGATTCGACCTGGTCGACCGCCTCGTCCTCGACCAGATCAGCCAGAGCGGCGATTCGCAGAGCTCGCTCAAGTCCGAGGGCTTCTGGATTCGCCTCATGATGATCTACTCGAACGCCGGGATGGTCGACGAAGCCATGCGGACCTTCGACCGCGTCCGCGAAGCGAAGTGCTGCGACGTCACCGAGAAATCGCTCTGCGCCGTTCTCAGCGTCCATCTGAACAACGGATTGATCGCGCGAGTCCATGAGTTGTTCGAGAAGCTGCCGCGCGAGCTCAGAGTGACGCCGACCGCCGTCGCGCACAACCTGGTCTTGAAGGCGTTCGTCAAGGAAGACAGCACCGACGCGGCCCGCGCCTGGATCGCGGAAATGGAGGAGAGGCATCAGGTGATTCCGAACATCGATTCTTACAACATCTTGCTTGGGGCTTATCTGAAGTGCGGGGACTTGAGTGCCTTCGATCGGGTAGTGAAGGAGATCCTGGGGAAGGGCTTGGAGTGCAATGTGACCGCTTACAACCTTAGGATTGCGAGGCTGTGTAAGAACAAGGAATGCGCGAGAGCGAACAAGCTGTTGGCCGAGATGGTCGCCAAAGGCCTGAAGCCGAACTCGGCCAGCTACAATGCGGTGATCGACGGGTTCGCGAGGCTGGGGGATTTCGAATCTGCTAAGAAGGTCTTGGATGGCATGGTCAAGGATGGGCACGTTGCTCCTTGTTCGTTCACCTATTATACGCTGCTCCGGGGCATGGTGAGGGAGGGCGAGTTCGATTCCGGGCTCGAGACGTGTAAGGAGATCGTCAGGAGAAGGTGGGTTCCTCCGTTCGAGGCGATGCAGGGCCTCGTCGACGGGTTGGTGAAGATGTCGAAAGGTGAGGAAGCGAAAGACATTGTGGAGAAGATGAAGAGGAGGCTTAAAGGGAAGTCCTTGGAGTCCTGGGGAAACATTGAAGCTGCTCTTCCTCTTGTGAAAATTGCAGAGTCTTAGTCGATGCTCGGGCATCTCAATTTTTCAGACTTGAACATCAGTTCGTGATTTCTTCTTTGGCACCGAAGCAATAAAAGGGAAATTTGCGCGCCGTTGGTGGAATTCTTGAGTGAAATCGACCGTATAAAAGCTTTAGAGAATCCATGAGCATTGGGTTGTTTCTATGATTTTGGGCATGGGATGGTCTATATGCACGCCTTTGATGGGTAGCTGAGATGTAAGGGCCATTTCAACATTTGAACATTCCAACAAAGTGAAGACTCCGGTTGTTGTTGCTTGGTTGAACTGGTGTAGAATGGTGACTTACCAATTGAACAAATGCTAATGTTGTTTTATGCGTTATCTACTTATATTCATTCCGCAAAACGAAGGGCAATTTCCAGAGCGCTAAGCGAAACCAGTTGCTCGATCGACTGGCTGAAGGTAAAAAGTCGAGCGCTCCCATCGGATAGAAACCTTCGCGGGCAAATACAAGGTTTTCATGAGGCTGATCTTAGGCTGCCATTCTAGCCCAAATACCTCCATTCGGGAGAGAAGTGCAGAAAATTTTGAATTTGGGCTTTACGGAATAGACAAAACATCTCGAGCCATCAAAGATAGGATTTTATATTTTGAACCACTAGTCTTCCACCACATCAAAATGTCGAGATCAATAACTTTTTCAGTTTTATTTTCAAGATATTCATCAAGCTCAGATTTATTGAGCTCACACAATTGTTGGCTCGAGTTCATAAATGTTTTCCGCCATGCTTGGGCGTCATACTTCCTTTTTGTTAGCTCCATTGCCACCAGCATCGGCGTTGGAACCATCTGCACTAGCACTCCAATTTTGGATACAAAATTCTGATCACTTGAATCAAAAGAAGATTGCTTATAAAATTCAAACAAACGCTCCAATGCGTTCTTCACCTTATGATGCATGTCATTAACTTTTGATTCATCGTCATAAATTTGTCCATACAAAAATTTCACATAACTCAACTTGGCTCTAGGATCCAATACAACCGCAATCAACACCATCATATTCACTTTATCTAAGCTCCCATAATATTTGTCGAATTTTTCCTTCATTTTCAAACCCATAGCTTGAAGTTTAGGATCCGATTCATCCGCTGTATCTTTCAAATATTTATACAAAAGAGCTATCCCTCAAACTAATCATTGGAAGTTATATATGAACTTCCCGACATTTGATTTGTAGCATCATAGAACACCTTTAGAAATTCTGAAAGAATAACAGCATTTTCCCAATCATCATCTTGAGGAATATCATGGTTAAGCTCACTTACAAAAGATAAATCATATTCTTCCAATCTTTCGAAAGCTTTCCCTGAACTTCACAGGTGTCTAACATAAGATAAGTAGAATTCCATCTAGTGGCTACGTCAAGAATAACCGAACCCTTGTAAGTGATATTTTCAGTCTCAATACAAGATTGAAATGCTTTGGCTCTTAAGGGAGAACTTTTCACATACTTAACCACATTGCGGATACGTGAAATAGAGTCACGTACCATACTCAAGCCATCTCTCACAATCAAGTTCCGCATATGAGCTGTGCACCTCATATGCAAAACACTACCATCTAATATCGCCACCCTTTCTTTTAAAAGCTTTTCCCTCAAATGACCAATTGCAACATCATTGGAGCTAGCATTGTCAACAGTAATTGTTGACACTTTTTTATTATTCCCCACTCATTAATGCACTTCTCTATCATTTTTCCAATCTCCTTACCTCTATGACTATGCATCACTACAAAATTGATGATTCTTTTATGCAATTTCCAATCATCATCAATAAAATGTGCAATATCGGTTGTAAGTGCAATCCTAGACTTAATCTTACCAAAGTAAGTCTTCAAACAAGCTTTTTCGCGAAATATAGGTTCATGCAATCTTTAGCCACTGTAAAACGTGATAAATGCTTGAAGAGAGGTTGTAACTCGAGACAAACTCACGAAATCCAACACGCTCTACCAAAGAAAAAGGTTGTTCATCAATAATGATGAACCGGGCAAGCATTTCCCTGCAACGTTCTTGATTAAATGACCATGTTGATAAGACATTACCGGTGTTGGATTCTCCTTCGCCTTGCTAGCTCCACTTACATTACGTGGTACAAAGAATTTCTGCCTCTTCTCTACATTACGAGGAAACTTCTTGCATGTTGTTAAGTGCTTCCTCATGGCGGAAGTACCATTAGAAACACGGTACTTTAACAAAGACCCACAATGAATGCACTTCACCTGATGTGGGTTTCCATCCTTATCTTTGATTTTCGTATAATGATTCCAGCACTCAGATGTATATTTCTTATCATGAGAAGGAAGAGAAGAACCAAGTACCTTGTCTGTCCCACTCATGTTTGGGGATGGATCTTGTTCTTGTTCATTTTCATCGCCAGACATTTCCATTTCTATAATAGGAGTCATCTTCTCATAGTCATATCCCTCCTCTTCTATTGACATGTTAAGTTGATAAGTCCAACAAACAACACTGTCAAACAACCATTTAATCATCTCAATAATAATAAATAAGGTCACACGATGACAATTTCACATAATCTAAGCTACCTAAAGAAAAACATATTAAAATTTTTTTACCTAGTAAGCAAAAACCGTTCTCTAGTCCCTTTCTAGATCTGCAGAAAATTTTGAATTTGGGCTTTCGTGCTGCGAAAGAAATAAGTGTACTCTAAGGGCTTATTTGGTAATGATTCCGTGTTCGGGAACTCATAAATGATTCTTTTTGATTTTGCTCCCGGAAATAATTTCTAAATATTTGAAAGTTTGGTAACTGTTCAAAATTTTTATTCCTGGAACAAAAATACTTTTGGTAAAATCTAAAAATTTCTAATCCAAAATAATTTATTTTAATTTTTTAATGATTTAAATACAATTTTCATTTTTTTTCCTTTCCATTTTTACCTTCTTTTTCCTCAATAGATCGTCGTTAACTGGGCAAGGCTCAGTCTCGCCGGCCCACTACTAGGACAACATCAGCTTGGCTAGGCGATGCCGGCTTGGCAGTGGGCTCGCGAGCCTCGCCGGTGGTTGGGCGAGTCGGCCTCAGCCAGATCTGGCGAGGCTCTAGCCTAGGCCACCTCGCCCATCCATGGCAAGGCTCGCACCAGGCTGGGTGAGGCTCACCCGGCCATTGTCGAGGCTCAACCTCACCCAAATTTGCTCGACTGAGCTCGCCGGTGGCCAGGCGAGCCTCAAGCGAGCTCATCGAACCTTGCCCAACCACTCGTCGGTACCGGCAATAATGGTAGTGGGCGACAATGGGGCAACAATAGGATGAGGGAGGAAGAAGAAAAGGAAAGAGAAAGAGAAAGAGGTAAAAAAAAAAAAAAAAAAGGGAAAAAAAATGATTCTTGAAGTTGTTCCTAAGAATAAGAAATAACTTTTTTTTTTATTCTTTATTCCATTTTAAATATGTTCTTGGGAATAAAAATTTTAACAAACGGATTTCTATTCCAAATCTACTCCCAGGAACAAAAGAACATAAATTATTACTATTAGGCCAGTTACCAAATAGGCCATAAATCTAAGAATGTCAATAAAAAATTTTGTTCATTTATTTCGTGAAAAATAAAATAAAAATTTTAAAAAAAATCTATTGTATTGCTTTTAGAAATAAATGAATGAAATATAATTTTATTGTTCATAAAAATGTTTATAAATATACTGATAATAAAAATATCTTTTATCGATTAACTATTCTAAATCATGGTTCACGAAAATAAGAGTAAAAAGTTATTAAACAGATGGAAAATTAAATCATAAAGGGTATTAGTTTCTCATCAGACATGGGAAATAAGGAGCATTTAATGGAAGGTTTTCATAATTTCCATTGAATATTATATCACTTAATCAATTAACTGAGTTCGACCAAAAAAAAATTAACTGAGCACTTTCTTACTCGGCTATTAGATCTTTTTTCCCTTTAGTTGCACATAAATGTTCGTGTAAGGAAAAATTAAAATGCAAAAGTGCAGATGATAAGGAGTTAACCAGTGAATGGTCGCCACCTCAGCTCCACAGCCGCTATAAAACGGGCCCTCGACGCGGCCGACGGGAATTCGTGTATGGCATCATCGTGCCGATGCTCGATTCTCCTGAACCGCCCGATCATCCGTCGTCGTCCCTCCAGAACTCGCGGATTCTCTCCGGCTTCAGTCTCGCTCCACCTTCTTCGCAAGCCCCGTGACCTCGGTACGCGGATCCGCTGCGATTCGACTCCGCCGTCTTCCTCCTCCTCGTCGCCGCCGTCGCCGTCCTCCTCCATGGAAGCTCCTCCCGAAGGTTACCGGCGGAACGTCGGCATCTGCCTCGTCAATTCCTCCAAGAAGGTTTCAATCTCTCTCTCCCTCTCTCCATAGAGTCGGATGTAATTTCGTTCAGAGTCGATGTTGTTTCTGATGTTCGGTTCGGGGGGGTTCATCTTTGGCAGATTTTCGCTGCTTCGAGGCTTGATGTCCGTGACGCCTGGCAAATGCCGCAGGTAAATCGGTGACATTGTGTATTTACGTTGTGCTACTAGTTAGCAATTGATGACATCTTCACTGATCACTTGAATGCGTATGACGGTCGGCCTTTTAGGCTGTCCCGGTTTGATTTATAGCTCGTAGCAAGTGTATCTGTGATTGGAATTTAGATTCGTCCTGTCATTTACTTATATAGACATTTCCTGACGAGGACTGAAGCATGTGGATCTGGAGCTAACTATGTGTGGCTGTGTTATTTGCATTCAGAGACATTTATTGTAACCTCTTGTCAACATGAAATACAGTATGGATTGCTCTTTTTTTTTTGCCTCTTTTTACTAGGGTGGAATTGATGGTGATGAAGATCCTAGACATGCAGCCATGAGGGAACTAAGAGAAGAGACAGGAGTCTCATCAGCTGAAATTCTGGCAGAGGTATTGTGGTTTATCTCGTACAATTCCTCCTTGATTCATTGGTTTTTCTCTACGAATAAGATTGAGTACTTTTACTCTGGTGAAATATGAAGATTCTGTCTTCACCATGGAGAGTTATTAGTCAGAAAGTTCTTAGTAGATCCTCCATTCTAGAGCATTACCACGATTGCACAGGGGAGTGGTCACTTGTCATCTAGAGTTCTGAGTATATATGCCTGATTTTTTTCTTTTTCTCATGAAGATTGTAATAGCTGTGAGCTTTCTCTTTTTATTTTTTTCTATTTTCGCTTTGCTAGACTTGGGATTCCCTAGATGATTCGTGATTTAGAATAACAATCTAAATTGTCTTAATATTGGGAAAGCCCGAACCCCCTTCCCAAGCTTTTGTGTTTCTTTATTTACCTCACTGTTTTGAGAATTATATATAATGCATGCTGCTGTATCTGATGTGATCTTTTCTGCATTGGTTCAGATATAATTGCTTTTATCGTCTTCTTCCACAGTAACTTTACTCTGTTGCCTGGACAAATGGTCATGGTTCTCATATTGTGAATCCTTGCAGGTTCCTTACTGGTTGACATATGACTTTCCTCCAGATGTTCGGGAAAAACTCAAAATCCAGTGGGGATCAGACTGGAAAGGCCAAGCACAGAAGTGGTAAGTGTACTCACTTTCAATTCCCTTACCCCCACCCCCTTCTTTCCTCCCCAGAAGACGCATAGAAGATGCTTCTTGTGGCACAACAGAGGAAGAGTGTAGAAGGCTCTAGCATTTGAGTTGGGGCTTTAGTGTTCAGTTAATGAAGTTGTTTCTACTGTAGTTAATGCAAATTGTATCTTTAATACATTAGAGAAGAGGTTAAGAATGATTTTTCACTGCATAGATAGGAAGATTATTAGTTAAGCCTGTAAAAGAGGATGGATGACATTGACTTTCCCAAATGTAATCATCTTTCAAATCAAAGGTCTAAGTTGATTGTTTGCAATATATTTTAACTTGAGTACTCGTATTTCAAATTAAGTATTGAGTCCCAGATAGATAAGTATAATGATTGCAATTTCAGAAGATGCCATATTGTGCGCTTTCAGTCAAATAGCTTTCTTTTGTGAAATTTTTTTGTCATGGTTATTCTGAAGAGGTCCTGTCATGGCATTGGCATACCCGAAGCTTCAGAGTCAACCGGTGGGATCCATGTCATTCAGAGTCTACATCTTACCTTCCCTTGAAACAGCATTATGACACTTTAGGTCCAACTACAAGGATGCTATATTTGTATCAGTTGATTTCTTGCACTCGCATCTTGAAAGAATTAACACAGAATCCTTCTCTCTTCGAATTGAATGCATCTGAGATTAGCCTTTAGTCGTCTTATTATTATCAAATGCCCCAACATGTTATGGGGAAAGATTGTATTGCACATGTTCTGATTTCAGCATTAGACTGAGTGCTGGTTTTCTCTCTCTTGTTTCACTCTCCCAAAAATTTATCAAGCTGGATACTTTGGGTTGCAGGTTTCTTATGAAATTTACAGGGAAAGATGAAGAAATCAATCTCTTGGGGGATGGCACCGAGAAACCTGAGTTTGGCGAGTGGTCATGGATGTCACCTGACCAGATAATTGAACTTGTGGGTTTGCCTGACCTTTAACGCTATTCTGGTTTATATCAGATATCAGTCTCCTTTAACAATGTTTATATGATTCCATCTCTCCTGCAGGCGGTGGATTTCAAGAAACCTGTTTACAAGGAAGTTTTGAATGTATTCACACCGCATCTTCAATGATGTCCCACCCACGACATCCTAGTCATGAGAGAGAAATTGAACAATAACCACCTCCGTTTGCATGAATACACGATACTCTCCTGCCAATGAGTATTTACGTATTTACATACCAGCTTTAATTTACAATTTTGTATCGGATTGAACACATTTATGAAAATCCGTTGGAACGATGAGACAAGACAGCACGATTCATTTATCCTACTCTAGTTGCACCTTTGCCATTGCTTGTTCAAATGCGATCAGGCTTGCTCTCGTACTATAATAACCTTAGGTAGAGCTAACTAAACTCCATAATGAACTTTCACTGCAATCCTTCTGAATTGACTGATGTAGTATTTGACGATTAAATCCGCCACAAGCATTAGTGACAATTACCAACAATAGCACCAAGCGACATAGATTACAATACTTATATGACCTTTCAACTTCTGTCATAATTCAGCCATGCACCATTGTCGAATGCCGCAACATGTTTTGACCAGAAAAATAAAACCATGGTAATGACCATGCAAAGCAAATGATATCCTGTTTAAGTGCCAAGCTAATTGGCTCCCTTGTAAACGGAACTTTGGTTTTTGTATCTTTGATATATATAACCTTCAAATAAACCACGATGAGATTGAATCATATGAATTGGTTCCAACATATTGTTGATATGAGATGATGCATCTGCCCATACAATGCCATCTGCTTTATTCTCTTTGCCAGATTAGATGGTAATGCATATTGGCTATAACTTCTTTAAAGAGAATTCAACTCTGGCAAAATTAAGGAAGTTCGAGGTCCTGTCAAATTTATTTGAGTATGTACAAGCAGATACAAAGTTTGATCAGACCAGGACTTCAAATCAGATACCACTGGTGAAGGATTGTCTCTACATTCTTGACCAAAATCTGCTCAAGCTTGCTTGAATTGATCCATGTGGTTCATCGGTTGGTAAATATACATCATCATTGAACTGCGAAATTCAGTACATTTAGTCCATATCAGAATGCAAGCATTTGCACGCATTGATGATTACCAAAGCATGTCAAAGATCAACCAACATTCCCATCCACAACATTTTGACAGAAGCTGAATAAAATCTAAACTGGATCCTGTTACAGGTCATTGTCCTCAAGCACAAAAGTCTAGAACCTGTGAACTGTTTACTTTCTCCTCTTATGATTCACATGAACTGACGCAGCACTAATTCTGAACCATACAAGTGCTTCTGATATTGATACTTTATGTACTTTCAAAAACTTGCAGATCTTGCAGCCTTAAGAAAATTTAGTAATTGGACAGACAAATTGCCAGCATCTTTGCAGCTCATGAGATAAAGAAAAAGTTAGCACTCCCAAATTATCACCGTTATCTTCTCTTTAACCTATTGTCAACTGGTTAGGCCCCTTTTGTGATATATAATCAACTTAAAGTGGGAAAAGTTGAGTGAATCTACTCCTCATTACTTGAGAGGATCCATATACTGCGATCTCAAAAAAATCATTGTTTCACCAACTTCTCTCACGAGTAACTTTCCATCTATTTCTCATGGCTCAACACTGAAGACCTACAAAGTCAGGATTATAAGAAGAAGCTCATAGCTGCCTACTATCAACCATTTTCAGTAGGTTAACCATCCCAGTTGGCCATTACAAATATTCTTCCTGTGGATGCTAAATATTAGATTCATTCACTAAGCTAATTTAACATTGCTAGATTTTTTTCTTTAACATTTTCATTATCCTTTTCAGCAAGAGTGCTTTTTTACAGCAGCATAATATTCGTACCTTCACCATTGATGGATTATCCTTGGTTGATATGTTAACTGGTAAGAAATGGATATTTGGCATCTTCAATTGCACTGCTGATATGTCAGGAAATCTGAAGAAAAAAATCAGCTTGTTTTTTTATCTTCATCATGTACCAAATAATAAAGAAGGAAAGCAGAACAACATAGAATCAATTGGAGAATTTCTTGGGGAAGGGAGGGAGGGAGAGAGGGAGGGAGGGAGGGAGGGGGAGAGAGAGAAACCTGGCTAGAACTGCCCTTGCCATTTGATAGAGAGTGCTTTGAACAGATGCACTGTAAACTCCCTCTTTTGGTGGACCAAAGAAAGTATCTATCAAAACTTTTTTCACATCCATGTATCTCTCTTGGAAATAAAGATGATCACGGGGGATGCTGGAGAGAGTATCATAAGAATACCTGCCATCCACACTTATAGTAGTGACTTTGCTTATGACAAACAATTCACCCTAAGCCTTCTGAATCTCTAAATTTAAGGCCACAGAAAAGGGATGCAGTAAAATGCATATATTATTCATCTCTGCCTCTCACATTACTAGTAATAAAAAATCATACCTCCAAGATGCAGTCACTTCAGTGGCAAGCATTCTTTCTTGAGTTTCAGGAAGAGCTGTGTACTTATCCCTAATGAAACCTTCAAAACCTGACTGCTCACGTGGAAGATAAAAATGAAGAGAGAGCAGCCATATCAGACTTATCCTATCAATGAAGAAAACGTTAGGTGCATGGGGTCAAGTGCAACCTTTGCACTCCCTGCCGTTAGATAATGAGGGTCCCCCATGGGGCCATCAAATCCAAGGACTGAGGAAGCATTGGGTGCATGGGGTCAAGTGCAACCTTTGCACTCCCTGCCGTTAGATAATGAGGGTCCCCCATGGGGCCATCAAATCCAAGGACAGAGGAAGCATTGGGTGCATGGGGTCAAGTGCAACCTTTGCACTCCCTGCCGTTAGATAATGAGGGTCCCCCATGGGGCCATCAAATCCAAGGACTGAGGAAGCATTGGGTGGCATGGGGTCAAGTGCAACCTTTGCACTCCCTGCCGTAAGATACTGAAGGTCCCCCATGGGGCCATCAAATCCAAGGACAGAGGAAGCATTGGGTGCATGGGGTCAAGTGCAACCTTTGCACTCCCTGCCGTTAAATAATGAAGGTCCCCCATGGGGCCATCAAATCCAAGGACTGAGGAAGCATTGGGTGCAATCCACGCTCTGGACATAAAAACCTGTCCTATCAATGATGCATCTGCAGATTGCTGATGCCAACTGAGAGGGAAATTCCTGCCTGGACCAGAGCCTACTAGATTGGGTTCATCACAACCATCTATTTTGGGGGACCCACAAGTAGACACAGGTCCCTGGAAGAATTCCCAACTAAGGTTTCAAAACTTCACTTTGCTTCCCGATGCATGCCAGATACTTTGAAAGTTCCCAAATCATCTCAATAGCTTCAGTAGAAATAGAATTTGATGCATTATATGCTAACAAAAACCAAAAATTTCAAGAATGATGCAAAATATGAACAAAAAATCAGATCCTCAAGTAGTGTCAAATTACTGTTTCACATACAATATAGCAAACCTACACTGAATATACATCAAAATTGAATAATATTACAAAGCTTATGTCAAAAGCAATGGTGATTGAACAAAAAATATCAATGTGCCATCTATCCTTTTCATATGTTTTGAAGAGACAAGCTTTCAGATATGCTTTTTTCCATCAGTAGCTTGTAGGTGATACGAATCCAGACTTAAAAAAACAAATCGACGCAATTCTAGGTGTTATTGGATAATTTGTACTCACTCCAATAAAAGTATAAGCACTAACAGGTTACAAAAGTACAAAAATACAACTTGACCAGCATTTCTGAAATGTACCTAGAATGCAAGTGGAATAGCAGCATGATAAATTTCAAAGAAAAGAATTTGAACATTACTGCAATTCACATGGCGTGCAAATGTTTGTTTTGGGAAAAAAGATGCCAACTTCCCAAGTGATCCTATTCCTACCATCTCTAAAGCCAAATCAGGTTACAGAATTTATGAAAGACCTAGAGCATAGACTAGCTTACCTTGGTTGTTTTCAGGACTGACAATCCTGCTATCCCTGAAGTCAATTTTACAACACCAGACTTTTTCACAGTTACTTCTGTTGTATGCTTCTCTGATCCAAGTTTAAATCCTTCAGTAAAGTAGAGTGAAGAAACATAAGTCTATGTGATGCTGACTTTTATGTAATGATCTCTTAATGATTGTGGGAACAGCTTTGATGCTATTTAATATGACTTCACTGGAGGATAAATTTAAAATTACAAGTCAGGCACTTGTCATAATACACAGTGACAGTTTAGACTAAAGAGCAAAACACAGGGCAAAACATCGTCTTTTAGTTGCCCGTGTAAATTTAATCAAAAGTTGAATTGAACAGCCTTAATTTGCCCAGTATGTGCCAGGAAGGACATAGAGACTACAACCATAACTTGGGGAAATTAACCAGCCCCATTTTTTTTTCTCAAAGAAGCACCCTTTAGAATGATAGTTTGCATTTGAAAAATAATAAAACCATGAACCCATATCAGCCCATGATTGGTGATGCATCTGGTACTACTGCCAAAACAATAAACTAAGACTCTCCACTCAGCATCTAAACCTATTGGTCTTTAGTCCATGATAGTATGTCTTTATGTCCTAGTTTTTCTTTAGCAGTCAACTGCCACCATCTGTCAAGGACATAAATCTCCACACACTCTGAAACCATCAATTGCCCCTTCCGATACAGGGATGTTCAAAATTGATCTCGCATCACTCAAAGTCAAGCCATTAAATCCTAAACTCTATTACAGATATTCAAAGATGGTCAATATCCTGAAAGGTTTTATTCCCCCAAAGGGGATTCTGAAACACAGAATTGCAGATAAAGAGGTTCTTATGAGAGCATTTCTCCAGCATTACCTGGAATAATATTGTCCTAAAAGCAGAAAATAATTCAAGTCATATGTATAACAAGTCAGGAAACTCTATCAGCACATTTCTGTACAGAAAGAACAACAGTACAGGAAACTAAAAACAGAAACTTAGTCATTATCAGGCTTTTTATCTAGGCAATACCAAACAACACTCTCCATTGCTAAAGATGAAAAGGCCTACCATGTTCATGAGGTTTTCCATCCACATATACTCGTTCCCATGGCTTCTCCACAATTTTGACTTCAGCAGCTGTTACCTGGAGTCAGAAATAAATGTAACGACATCAGTGCTACTAATAGAGTATCTAACAGCTAGTGCTATAAGCTTAATCTGATTGTTTGTGCAGACCACTTGAAACAAGTAGAACCACAAACTGTCTCATGAAGCATAGTCAATTACACAAGAATTGTTCAAGGAGCTGATAATTGCTTCTCTTAGTCATTCACAGGATAGTGATCATATTTAGATCAAGATAACATGTCATAACTTTAGGTGCCACCATGGCCCCTCAAATTTGCCCAGCTATCGACGGCATGCTTATGATTAATGGTTGGCTTTGATCAATTAAAAATTGTACAGACTATAAGCCTAACAAGTTACCTCCCTCCCTCCCTCCCCCTCTAATACATGAATGTATATTTGCCACAGATGGTCGTCGATGTGCATTTTATGTGCGGGCAAAGAGAGAAACAACCAAGATGACACCCACAAGCAGCAACTTCTGAAATCACAAACTACCCTGCCATCGCATCAGATGAGACAGCATCCCAAGTTCTAGAAAGGCTGACATGCATCCACTTCCAAACGCACTTTTTATATATCCTCTTTCCCATTTTGATGCCTTATATGATAGATATATGATGCACATGCTAACCAAAAATGTTGTTGTCTTCTGGGGCAGAAAACATGACTATATAAACTCTGTATTTCCTATCAACAGATTATCTCAAGCAATACATCAGAGCTATTAATAACTACTCCCTGAGTTTCTTTTTTACTTTTTTGCCCATGATTAGTCACGAGTTTGTGTCACAGCTCTCATCTATAACAAGATCTCCAACTACAATGAATCCGAATGGTGAAACACAAGGACTCCTGTTTATATTCTTGGATCTTTAGCTGTAACAATGGCAAGATGCAGCAACCTCTTTCCAGCAACAAAGTAAAATCCATTACAGAAACAACTGAATTGTCTTGTCTCCCAGAATAAGTTAAGTGCTAACTAACCTCTTTATAGTAAGACGTGAAATGCTTTGCAAGCAAAATCGCAAATTGCTCCACGGATAGTTGCTCCGAACATTCCTTTGCTTTCACGTACACCTAAATCAAAGCTCCAACCTCGTCAGACCAGATTAGAATCATGCCATCACAACAACCCTAGCCAAAGCAAATAAGCAAGCTACGCAACCCGCAACACTAAGAGCACAGGACGATCGAACGAACACGCCCGTCAACGTCACAGACGCGACCAAAGCAGAGAGACGATTCACACATCAACCCCCACGGCCAGCTCAAACGGGCGAAAATCGGGGGGGCGGAAGAGAGATTAGGTACCGTGTTCTTCATGGTGTCGGTGGCGACGATGCCGGAGTTGTCGTCGCGGGTGTACGCGTCGACGCAATCGGAGAAGAGGCTGATGCTGACTTCCCACTCGACCGTGGAGTTGCGGCCATCGGGGGTCCTCCAGACCCTGGCCACCCGCACCCTGTCCTTGCCATGCCTCTGCTCGAAGTTGAATCCTTCCAAGTCGCCAGCCATCGTCGCCGCCGCCGATGATGATGATGATGATCGATCCGCCGGAAGCTCACGGGTCGCCGTGAGAGGGGGAAAGGTTGGATTCGAGAGGAGATCGGGAGGTGCGAAGTGATCGCGAAGGGAAGATCCGGGGAGGGGATTTTATAGAAGGATTTGCTGAGGAGCGAGAGAAGGCGAGCGCTGCTGGGGGACTTCCTGTGGTTTACTGAGCTGGATGAGGACGGGGATGATGACGACGAGGATCCATTCCATTTCTAGAAATACCCCCTTGAACTTGCCCGAATGGGATTCCTAATTCCACGCTCCCTGGAGGCGCGTGCGTCGAGGAGATCTCGGAGCACCCGAGCGTCCGCGGCCCCGGAAAATGAAAAATAAAAATAGAGATGGTAATTGGACAGAGCCTAATGAAATTACTTTTTCCCCAAAAAAATGAAATGAGTTGGTTTTTTTTTTTTTGTCGGTTTATTTCTATTCCTTCTCTAACTTTCACTCACATTATCTCCTTGCAGAGCATGAGAGTTGAAACGCATATCTAAAGATGAATCGTTTTCATTCTAACCACCGAAATTATGGGAATTCAAATCCATATCTTTAATTTCCCATGTAAAAAGAGTGGCGCTATTTCCGTACTCTTATTGACTCTTGTCATCCTCTATCACATTGAATTGATTATATTACTAATTGTGGTTCCACTCTCAATTTAAGGTAATTTCTTAATTGTTTCTTTTCTTCTTTCTTTCTTTTTTTGTTTCAATTCTATTTAAAGACAAAACTGCCCACATCCCTTTAAAATAAATTTTTTTTACTCATGATTGTAAATTTTTCCACATGCATTAGTTAATTTTATTTTCCTTAGATAATATTCATGATCATGAATTTTTTGACTTCAATTTTCAATGTAGATTTATGAGAACTTGTTCAAAAGATTGAATATGGTGACTAATGAAATTATACACAACTTACTCATCTTTCATTTTATTATTTTTTATGGTACATTCATTATGAAAGATAATATTGAAAAAACCCAAATTGCTTAAATGTATCTATTGATAATGAAATTATGAATGGAGAATAACAATCAATCATGTCAACATGTTCATTTGGAGCTTCCCATGCTAAACATTGAAAATTATTGCTTGATATATATGTGTTATGAGTGAATAATGACTCTTTTATTGATGTAGTTGACAACTTTTATTATCTAATTAAGGGAAAAAATATTTTTTAGAGAATAACCTTTTTTAGGAGAGCTAAGTAGCTAAACGGACAATGTCTTTTGTTAAGTTGTATATGTTGAAATAATAGTTATTTCTTTTTCTGCACTTTTAGTTTATTTGTTTCACTTGTCCTAATCTTTAGGAGTTGGTGAAGTGATTGATGTGGTGGTTATGGGTCCTATTTTGGTGGGATTTCCTTTATGTATTTACTTATTTAAAATACTTTAAAGTGATGAATGAAGACAGGATTTAATCATGTCTCTCCTCTCCTTTAGATATTTCACACCAGATTTATTGTTCTCAATTCTACATTATATGCAACTTGTTGCAGTGGATAATTTTCTCTTCATTGATGATTCTATGAAAATTTTTGATCCATTTAGAATTGACAAAAAAATATATATTTGCAAATGGTTCTAATGGGTTGTTTTATAATATCATTACAATTGCCATAATTTCTTATCAACGGCTCATTATACCATGTAATCAAGGTAAAAACAGTATTCTATATGATAATGTTTAGTAGCATTTTCTTTTGCCTTTGCATTTTAATAATGGATGTTTAGAATTTTATCATGTACTTACTTATGTCATATTTTTAATTTTTTAAAGTACCTTTTAAAAATCATGCAATGATGGCATAAAAATAAATAAAAATTGGACTAGTAGATTCACTAAATAAAATGAAAGTTGAACAATTAAAATACATAAAATGTAACATAAAAAAAAGTTATAATCGAACGAAATTTATACTAAAATTGGTATATGGACATTTACACTCTTACTTGAGGTTAGGCTATTTTTTAAAGAAAAGTTACTTATTATAAAAAAGAAGAAGAGAAATATACAACTCACTAACATAATTCTTTTGGATAAACTATTTTTTTGGAAAAGAGTGACACCCCCAAATGGTGAAAGAAAAGGAGAAAACCAAAAAAGAGAAAGGAATGCAAGAAATAATCTTAAATCAATAATGGGCCCCACATTTAACCTTAACAAATGTTGTTTAAGAGGAGTATGCGTAGTTTTGTTTCTAGCAAAATTGAAACAAAAGAGAAAGAAAATTAAAGATAAGAAATCACCTTGAATCAATAATGGGACCTGCAAGGGAAAATGTAGTCAATTTAATATGATATAAGAGAGGAGGTAGAAATAATGTGAGCCTGCATTTGTTTCGCGAAAATCATACCATTTTTGGAAAATATTTTATAGGAAATCATTTTCCATGAAAATGATTAGTTTTCCTGTATTTTGTGATATGTGATTGAAAATATTTTCGGGCGTTTGGATAGCATTTGGAAAATGATTGAATAACATTTGAACTTCATCAATAAACATGATGAGAATCGCCGAAGAAGAGCAGCTTTTCTTTAGGAAAAAAAAAAAAAAGAGATTTTGGAGAGTAAAAGAAAATGACAGAGATGACCTAATAAAAATGAATAACCTAAAGACCTAATAAAGAGGGAAATTGTTTTCATATTCCCACGCAGTGGAATTCATTTTCCTAAAATAAAACATAATATTTCCATTTATCGGAAAGTATTTTCCATTGACCAAATCATTTTTGGAGAAACAAACAACGAAAAGTTTGGAAAACACTTTCTAGGAAAATACTTTTATTGAAACAAACGCACCCTTCATCACTAAAAATTGTCTATTACCTTAAAAAAAAAAAACATATGATAGTCTTTGGGATAGATTCGACCAAATCCATCCAGCTCACCTTCAAGCTCAGGGCGAAAGTAGTAAGCTTGGACGGATTCAACACACCGCTCAATTCGCGATGGAATCTATCTATGTCTAAAATAGAGTTTGTGATCCTTGATTTTCATCTTTGATTTTTTTTTTCGTTGTTGTTTTGACGATCTTCCCAAATGTAAATACACAACGAGATAATGAGAATATAATTCTCCCAAAGATAAATTTCGGAGCCAAGTTGATGTCAAACCAAAAATCTTCCCTTTTAAGGTAAGAGATCGTAATTAAAATTCAAAATCCCTTTTACCGAAACAATTTATTTGTTTCGAGACTTAGGGACATGGAGGAAAAAGGGAAAAAAAGAAATAGTAATTTCAAAAAAGAAAAGAAGGAGAGGAAAATGTTTATATTGAGGCCGGTGGTTTACACGCGCTAAGAAGAGCGGTGGTTTACACGCACTAACCCGGATTAATAGTAATATAACCAGCCCACAGAAAATAAGATCCGGGTTGGGACAAACCGGATCCTCCATCACTGTGTGCTGTGAGAAAACATTCTCCCAGGTAGAGGCGTTGACTGTCTCAAGGAGCAAGTCGTGGGCCCCACGGCAGGCCGGTGGCCCAACGCATAAGCGGGCCGTGCCGGCCCAGTCTCGGTAACTTATCGGGCCATGCCTTGGGATGGTTGGCCCGCGGCTTGAGCATTATCAATAGACCGCGTGGGTCGGCAACGAAGGATCGTCGATAAAAATCGCATCTTTCTGCAAAAAACACAATCTTTACTTGATCTCACTCTTATCCTTTTGCCGAAGCAGAGGGTCGAACGACGAGAAAGAGCTTGTAGGCTTGAACGATGGCGACCAAGGGACCAAGCGCTATTTTGATCTTTCCCATGTGATGTCTTTGCCCGGTGATGGTGCCACATCATTTTGCTTGACCAAGTCACGTAAGATTGTGCTGATTTTTTAAAAATATATCTAGTAAGATAAAATAATTTAATTATAAATGTCACGTAATTAATTTGATCGAAATTTTTCATCGAAAGTACTTAATGATAGTTTGTACAATGCCGAAAGAAAGTAAAAAAATAACAAACTCTTCATTAGCATTGCTTATTTGATTATTACATGAGAATGTTAAGATATTGACAATGTGCCAAACTCTGCTGTCTCCTCAAAGTCTCTGAGTTGAAAATCAGGACCCATCCGAAGATTTCCTCCTTCATAGGCTGCTCCCATCAAAGAAAGGAAAGATGAGAGTACATCCAAGCATCAAATTGATCGGTTATCATACAAAGAATGCAACCCTTACACATCATGAATTGAAGGTCTTCCATAACTAAAAGGATGGAACAAGCATCAAATCACAGCTGCAAAACTTAAAAGACACAACGAGCTAAAACATGTTTGCATCTGCAAATGTACGGCAAAAGCCGCATTTCACTAGTGGTGACATGGCTCTCATTTAGGATTCTCTAAAATATGCTTGATAGCATGGGTAATCGGTTTCTAGTCTGATCCAATTCCAAAATGGGATCAAGAAATTGGACCAGGAGGACTGGTTACATATTCCTAGGACCGAGGCCAGACTAGCCGGTCTTGGAATCGGGGATCGGACCATTGATTTGTTTGTCTGGTCCAATGGAACCGGTCTATATTTGACTTTTACAACCAATCACAAATATGCAAAAAAAAAAAAAAATGCTTGACAAAACCCCTCTTCGCCTCTCTTTCTCTCTTCTTTTGAAGACAAACCAAACCATCAAGCATCATGTAATACAACAAAAAGGAGTCATATGTCAAGAGAAATCGAGCCAAATACAAAATGAATCAAGAGAATTACACCTTGCCAGAGGTGAGAGGGAGAGAGTCGATGCAAGAGGGAGGGATTCAATAATTGAAGGAAATTGTGAAAGTTAAAGTTTATTACGAAAATAAAATATATTAAAATATATATAGTCGGTTTGATTCGGCTCATTCGGTTTGATTCCCAAACTAAAACTGGGAACCTGAGCCACCGGCCACCAGTTGGGAACTAGACCGCCGCCCATAGGAACCGCCCAAAACCGGCTCAATTTGGATGATTTCTGTTGCACACCCCTACTCAGTAGTGGATGAGATACATACAATCACAAGTCTCATTTCGTTCCCTAGAGTTTGCCGAAGAAAAACTTTTGTGCAGACAAATCTTTAATAACATGAATTGTTTAATTTTTTTTCAATGGAGCGAATTTCAAAGTCAGATCATTCCATATGTGCACAAAGGAGGCGATGCCCAAAAGGGTTACTTTTGGGCAAGCAAATCACGGGATGCTGTATCGTCTCATATAGAGAAGAAAACTTGTGTGGCTAGGTAAAAGCAATGGAAGCAATCAAGATGGTTATCATATAGAGATGGAAAGAGAGGCCTCACCTGTTGCAATCGATCTTAGGGTCAATTGGGAGGTTGATGTCTTGTCCGCAATCGGTAACGACCCTTTGGGTCAAGTCAGCCTTGAACCCTGCCTTAGGCGCGGCGTCCCTGTAACACTTGCAGAAAACCCTGAACCCGTCGCTCTTGTATGACACGATGTTCCCGAAGGCGTTCACGGAAAAGCAGCACTCCAGGGTCGGCGGGAATGGAGCTGCGCCCTTAGCATATGGTCCACAAGGTGTTAAAAATCCGAGGGCTTCCGCGCACGTTGTCGCCGCCGAGCTCACTGGGTTCGAACTCACGAACACGATGAACAAGACGAAAAGGACTTTAGGAGCCAACGATGTTTTGCTTCCCATTCTATTTCTCTCTGTTTTTCTCTTGGGGGTTCTGTCGGTTCTGGAGTTCGGGTTGAAGAAAAGGGCAATGTTGTTATGCTCTATTTATAGGGGAAACATTAGAAAGAAAGTTGAACAATTGCAAATTGCCAAATGAAGTAATTTTTATCGAGAGGATTTGGTTACCATTTTCCCATGGCATAGGAATCGATGTTCCTTCCTTGTTTCGGGTTCTGTGTTTCCGTAATTAGTAAATCAATTTGGGCAGCAGTGATTTCTAACCATAATAAAATTGTATAGGATAAGAATTCCCAAAAAATTGGGTTCTGTGTTTCCATAATTAGTCCCTCTGTATTTTCAACTGGGTCTCTTTTGTTTTATGCTTTTGTTGGCTTAATTCCCAAAAAATCTCACTTTTGTGGATGAAGATACAATCTTTCTACGAGTCCTGTAGGATAGGGCATTCGCTTTGCAACTCTCGAGCGATGTCATTGGTTGAGATGGGTGTGAAAAAGTTACTATAACTTGGGGGCAAGCTAATGAACATGCCTCCTTTGGATGCGAATAGTTATTTCTGCCTTTCTGCATTAGATGCGTTAGCAGATAGGTGGTTATACGGAAATGGGTGGTTACGGGTCCTATTTTGGTGGGATTTCCGTTATGTATTTGCTTATTTAAAAGACTTTAAAGTCTTGAATGAAGATAAGCTTCAGTCACATCTCTCTTCTCCTTTTGATATTTTACACTAGATTTATTGTTCTCGATTCTACAGTATATGGACCTTGTTGTAGTAAATAATTTTCTTTTCATTGAGGAATCTATGAAATTTTTTGATCCATTTAGAATTGACAAAAAATGTATATTTGCAAATCTTTCTAATGGGTTGCTTTATAATGTCATTACAATTGTTATAATTCCTTATCAAGGGCTCATTATACCATGTAATCAAGGAAAAAATAGTATTCTACATAATAATGTTTAGGGAGCATTTGCTTTTGCCTTTGCATTTTAATAATGGATGTTTAGAGTTTTTTTATGTACTTACTTATGTCCTTATGTCATATTTTTAATTTTTTTAAAGTACCTTTTAAAGCATCATGCAATGATGGCATAAAAATAAATAAAAATTGGTTATTAGATTCACTAAATAAAATGAAAGTGGACCACTTAAAATATACAAACTGTAACATAAAGAACATTTAAAGTTATAATCGAACAAAATTTATACTAAAACTGATATATGGAATTTTTCACTCTTACTTGTGCTTAGGTTATTTTTTAAACAAAAGTTTCTTCATATAAAAAAAGTGAAATATACAACTCATGAACATAATATTTAGTTAGCTATCTATTGGATAAACTATTTTTTGGAAAATAGTGACACCCCAAATGGAGAAAGAAAAGGAGAGAACCAAAAAAAGAAAGGAAAGCAAGAAATAATCTTAAATCAATAGTGGGCCCCACATTTTAACCTTAACAAATGTTGTTTAAGAGGAGTATTAAGTAGTTTTTTTTCTAGCCAAATTGAAATAAAAGAGAAAGAAAAATAAAGTTAAGAAATCACCTTGAATCAATAGTGGGACCTGCAAGGGATATTGCAATTGATTCAATATGATATGAGAGAGGACGTAGAAATAATGTGAGCCTTAATTAATCACTACAGAATGTCCATTACCTTGAAAAAACATATGGTAGTCTTTGGATTGATTTGGCCAAATCCATCTAGCTTACCTTCGAACTCAAGCGAAGTCGATAAGCTCCGACATATTTAGCACACCACTTATTTCATGATGGAATCTATCTATGTCTAAAATAGAGTTTGCAATCCTTGATTTTCATCTTTGATTTTTTTTGTTGTTTCAACAATCTTCCCGAACGTATATACACAACGAGATAATGAAAATATAATTTTCTAGAAGATAAATTTCCGAGCCATGTTGATGTTAAATAAAAAATCTTCCATTTTGAATTAAGAGATTGTAATTAAAATTTAAAACCTCTTTTACCAAAACAATTTATTGGTTTCAAGACTTAGAGGGAATGGAGGGAAAAGAAGAAAATAAAATAGTAATTTAGGCTCTGTTCGTTTCATGGAAAATGTTACTTTTCTGAAAAATATTTTTCAGGAAGTTATTTTCTAGGAAAACGTAATTATTTTCCGGTATTTGGGTGAAACTTAATTTTGAAATGGAAAATATTTTCCACTGCTCACTTAGAAAAATATTTTACTTTATAAACTCTTTTCAATAATTTTTTTTATTTTTTTTTAAACCGTTTTTTTTTTGGGAAATTGATTATTGATTTATTTTTTTCTTTTTTTGTGTTCTCTCTTATCTTGGCTGGTTGTTAGTTGGTGATCAGCCAAACCTCGAGCTCGCTCGATCAGCTCACTGACGAGGCTCGAGCCTCGCCAGATCGGTAACACCTAGGCCTCGCTAAATGGCGGTGAGACTTGGGCCTCGCAGATCGATGACGCTTGAGCCTTGCCACAATCTAGCAACACTCGGGCGTTGCCGATCTTCGAGGCCCAAGCCTCGCCACCGTTTGGCAAGGCCAGATCGGCGAGCTCGACTCATCTGTTGCCGGTTGCCAACCGTTGCCATGGTCGGCGACCGGCCAAAAAAGAAAATCAGCAAAAAGAAAGACAAAAGAAAAAAAGTAATAAAAAAATCAATTTTATTAAAAAATAACGAAAAATTCGAATTTATGAAAAAAAAAACAAATTGATTTAAAAAAAATAAAAAAGAAGAAGTAAGGACTAATAGAGGGTGTGAGATAAGAGAAAATGAGTGTGGAAAGTGTTTTCCCCAACTTGAAATGGGGAAAACATTTTCCCTCACTTTAAAAGACTTTTTAAATGTTTTCTCCAATGAATTTATTTTCCGTGAAATGAACGTCGGAAAATCGAAAAATCGGAAAAATATTTTCTTAAAAGTTATTTTCCGCGAAATGAACGGAGCCTTAAAAGGAAAATGTTCAAATTGAGGTCGATGGTTTACACGCGCTAAGAAGAGCGGTGGGCAGGTCGTCCGGTAGAGGATAAGAACGTGAAACGGATTGACCCGGATTAATAGTAATATAACCGGCCCACAGACAATAAAATCCGGGTCAGACAAACCGGATTCCCCATTACTGCGTGCCGTGAGAAAACAAATTCTCTCTGGTGGAGTCGTTGACTGCCATAGGCCCCATCGCGCCTGGGTTGGGCCGGCCGGGCCTGTGGCCCGACGCATAAGCGGGCCATGCCAGCCCGTCTTGGTAACGCATCGGGCCGTGCCTCAGCATGGTTGTTTATTAATAGACCGCATGATTCGGCGACAAATGATCGTATTTTCACAAAAAATAAAATATTTACTTGATCTCACTCTTGTTCTTTTGCCGAAGCAAAGGTTTGGTTGCAACGCGATAGATGCGAGGTGTGAGGTCTACGGCACGAGAGTTAGAACTAAGTGAACAGCGAACAAAAAGAAAGAGCTTGTTGGCTTGAAAGATGGCGCTCGATATTTTGATCTTTCTCATGTGACATCGTTTTGCCCATTAGTGGTGTCATGTTGTTTTGCTTGACCAAGCCAAGTAGGATTGTGCTGATTTGTTTAAAAACATGCCAAGTAATATAACAAAAATTAATTATAAATACCACGTAATTAATTTGATCATAATTTCTCATCAAAGGCACTTAATTGATAGGTTTTTTTTAAAAAAAAAATTTGGAACTTAAGCAAGTTGACAAAAACTTTTTAATACTTAAGTGAGTGTTGTATGTAATTTTCAATGCTTCTAATATACTTCTACCGTTTCTTTATTAAGGAGTAGCCATTGATGAAATTTACTGTATGAGGTGGCCGATTAATTAAGAAACGAAGTACAATGCTGGAAGAAAGTAAGAAAATTACCAACTCTTTATTCGCATTAGTTATTCATTATTACATGAAAATCTAAAGATATTGAAACTGTGCCAAACTCTGCTTTCTCTTCAAAGTCTCTGAGTTGAAAATCAGGACCCATCCAAAGATTTCCTCCTTCACAGGCTGCTCCCATCAAAGAAAGGAAAGATGAGAGTACATCCAAGCATCTAATTGATCGGTTATCATACAAAGAATACAGCCCTTACACATCATGAATTGAAGGTCTTCCATAACTAAAAGAATGGAACAAGCATCAAATCACAGCTACAAAACTTAAAAGACACAATGAGCTAAAACATGTTTGCATTTGCAAATGTACAGGCTTTTTATGTAAAAGCCGCATTTCACTAGTGGTGACATGGCTCTCATATAGGATTCTTTAGAAAATGCTCGATAGCAAGGGAGTCCGATCTAGTTTCAAAATGGAATCAGGAATTGGATCGAGAGGACCGGTCACATATTCCTAGGACAAGGCTAGACTAGCCGGTCTTGGAATCGGGGATTGGACCAATTGATCTGTCTGGTTTGGTCCAATGGAACCAGTCTCTATTTGACTTTTGTAACCAATCACAAATATGCAAAAAAAAAAAAAATGCTTGACAAAACCCCTCCCTTGCCCCTTTTTCTCTCTTCTGAAGACAAACCAAACCATCAAGCATCATGTAATATGACAAAAAGGAGTCGCATGTCAAGAGAAATTGAGCCAAATATGAAATGAATCAAGAGAATTACACATTGCCAAAGGTGAGAGGGAGAGAGTTGACATACGACAAAAGGAGTCGAGGAGAAATTGGGAAATTCAATAATTGAGGGAAATTGAAGAAAATTGAAAAGTTAAAGTTTATTAAGAAATTAAGAAATATAAAAATATAAAAATATATATAGTTGGTCTAATCCGGCTTAGTCGCTTCGATTCCCAACCTAAAACTGGGAATCGGACCGACCGGCCACCGGTTGGGAATTGGACCACCGCCCATAGGAATCACCCAATACCGGTTCGATTTGGATGATTCCCGTTGCACACCCCTACTCGATAGTGGATGAGGTACATACAATCACAAGTCTCATTTCATTCTCTAGAGTTTGCTGAAGAAAAACTTTTGTGCAGACAAATCTTGAATAACATGAATTGTTTAATTTTTTTTCAACGGAATGAATTTCAGAGTCAAATCATTCCATACGTGCACAAAGGAGGCGATACCCAAAAGGGTTAATTCTGCACAGGCAAATCACGGGGTGCCATATTGTCTCGTGTAGAGAAGAAAACTTCCATGGTTAGGTAAAAGGAATGGAGGCAATCAAGATGTTACCATATAGAGATGGAAAGAGAGGCCTCACCTGTTGCAATCGATCTTAGGGTCAGTTGGGAGGTTGATGTCATTTCCGCAATCGGTAATGACCCTTTGGGTCAAGTCAGCCTTGTACCCTGCCTTAGGCGCGGCGTCCCTGTAACACTTGCAGAAAACCTTGAGCCCGTCGCTGTTGTATGACACGATGTTCCCGAAGGCGTCCACGTACGAGCAGCACTCCTGGTTCGGCGGGAATGGAGCTGCGCCCTTAGCATACGGTCCGCAAGGTGTTAAAAATTGGAGGACTTCCGCGCACGTTGTCGCCGAGCTCACTGGGTTCGAACTCACGAACATGATGAACAAGACGAAGAGGACTTTAGGAGCCAACTCGCGAGCCGACAATGTTTTGCTCCCCATTCTTTTTCTCTCTGTTTTTCTCTTGGGGGTTCTATCGGTTCTGGAGTTCGGGTTGAAGGAAAGGGCAATGTTGTTATGCTCTATTTATAGGGGAAACATTGCAAAGTTCACCAACTGCAAATTGCCGAATGAAGTAATTGTTATCGAGAGGATTTGGTTACCACTTCCTATGGCATAGGTATCGATGTTCCTTCCTTGTTTCGGGTTCTGTGTTTCCATAATTAGTAAATCAATTTGGGCAGCATTAGATTTTTTTTTTTTGATTTCTAACCATAATAAAATTTATAGGATAAGAATTAAGATTTAAGGATTTGGTTATATCCTATCCATATCAAACTATCTTTATTGCATGTAGAATTTCATGTAGAAAATTACATATGTGACAAAGTATTGAGATTTGCCATAATGGCTACCTTCTCACATGGAAAGAGTAAAGTGGGAGTTCAAATCTTCACATGATAGAGAATATTTAATTTCAGTTATGGATTTTGACTTCTATGCTCCATAAGGAGGTAAAGTAAAAGTCATGAGGGTTAAAATAGGAGTAAAGTCAGATTGTTAAAAAATATTTACACAAGCAACAGAAGTTAAGGGAATAAAATATACTAAACCATTTTCCAAATTAACACGCGGAGAATCGATGACGAAACTTTACCACTAAATGATCTAATTTAAGCTTGCTCGTCATGAACAAGACCAAAAACAAAATTGCATAAGCAATAGAAGTCAGGGGAATGGAATGTACTAAACCACTTTCCAAATTAACTCCCAGAGAAATGATGACGAAACTTTACCACTAAATCATCTAATTTAAGCTTGTTCATCACAAACAAGTGATAGATACATCTGAAAATTACATATCGTTAGAAGATCTTTAATTTTCCTATAAAATTTGATAATAAATTTTATTTAAAATCTTAGAAAAAAATATTTGGAATGGATTGTTACTGTTTGACTTTGAGACTCCATTTGTTTTGAAAAAATAAAATAAAAAAATTACCACTAAATCATCTATTTTAAGCTTGCTCATTACAAGTGAACATGTTGTCTATCTTGGATTTTTTTTATGTCGCTTTAAGTAATGAATGCATTTGAAAATTACAGTATTGTCGGAAGATCTTTAATTTTCCTGTAAAACTTGATAATAAGGATTATCTAAAATCTTAGAAAAAAAAATATTTGGAATTGATTGTCACTGTTTAGCTTTGAAAATCCATTTGTTTTGCTAAAAAATGAATGATTTAAAAAATATTTTTCTAAAAAGCGATCACTTGCATTTATTTGTAAAAGTGAATGAATGAAAATATTTTCATTATTTATGATAATATTAGACATGAATTATTGTAAAAAATGAATAAAAAATTCGTTGACTAATCATTTTAAGTGATAGATGCAATCATTTTCGGGAAAATGTTATCAAATTATTTATTTTCCACAAAACGGTTCGATAATATAAGTCGCGCGTGTGTATATATAGGTATGTATGTATGTACTAAAAGCATGAAAGATTTCAACTTTTGTCTTCTTAAATTTATGGACTGCTTTGGGTGCACGTGCAGTCGATGCTCTGATTCTACACGGCATTCTTGTCCGCCTCGAAGTTATGCGCTTCCCTTGATTCCTTGATTTGCCAGTTGCCACGCACGTATATAGGCACAACCATCGTCGTCGAGCCGGGTCTTCTTCGGTTTTCCGCCGGCAGCCAGCTCGTGCAGGGAACTGCAATGGCGAGCTCAGCCTCGGAGGAGTCACCGGGAAGGCGCGAGAGTGATCGGTGGCGGCGTCGGGGGTTCCCTCGTCGCCAAACCCGTAAGCCACGTTTTTCTTGAAAAAGGACTCATTTTATCGTCCGTCGGAGCTGAATTCGTGCGAATGGATCCAGTCCCTCTGTATTTTCAACTGGGTCTCTTTTGTTTTATGCTTTTGTCGGCTTAATTCCCAAAAAATCTCACTTTTGTGGATGAAGATACCGTCTTTCTACGAGTCCTGTAGGATAGGGCATTCGCTTTGCAGCTCTCGAGCGATGTCATTGGTTGAGATGGGTGTGAAAAAGTTACTATAACTTGGGGGGCAAGCTAATGTACATGCCTCCTTTGGATGCGAATAGTTATTTCTGCCCTTCTGCATTAGATGCGTTAGCAGATAGGTGGTTATACGGAAATGGGTGGTTACGGGTCCTACTTTGGTGGGATTTCCGTTATGTATTTGCTTATTTAAAAGACTTTAAAGTCTTGAATGAAGATAAGCTTCAGTCACGTCTCTCTTCTCCTTTTGATATTTTACACCAGATTTATTGTTCTCGATTCTACAGTATATGCAACTTGTTGTAGTAAATAATTTTCTTTTCATTGATGAATCTATGAAATTTTTTGGTCCATTTAGAATTGACAAAAAATATATATTTGCAAATGTTTCTAATGAGTTGCTTTATAATGTCATTACAATTGTTATTATTTCTTATCAAGGGCTCATTATACCATGTAATCAAGGAAAAAATAGTATTCTACATAATAATGTTTAGGGAGCATTTGCTTTTGCCTTTGCATTTTAATAATGGATGTTTAGAGTTTTTTTATGTACTTACTAAATAAAATGAAAGTGGAGCAGTTAAAATATATAGACCGTAACATAAAGAGCATTTAAAGTTATAATCGAGTTTTTCACTCTTACTTGTGCTTAGGTTATTTTTTAAACAAAAGTTTCTTCATATAAAAAAAGTGAAATATAAAATGAAAGTGGAGCAGTTAAAATATATAGACTGTAACATAAAGAGCATTTAAAGTTATAATCGAGTTTTTCACTCTTACTTGTGCTTAGGTTATTTTTTAAACAAAAGTTTCTTCATATAAAAAAAATGAAATATAAAACTCATGAACATAATATTTAGTTAGCTATCTATTGGATAAACTATTTTTTGGAAAATAGTGACACCCCAAATGGAGAAAGAAAAGGAGAAAACCAAAAAAAGAAAGGAATGTAAGAAATAATCTTAAATCAATAGTGGGCCCCACATTTTAACCTTAACAAATGTTGTTTAAGAGGAGTATTAAGTAGTTTTTTTTTCTAGCCAAATTGAAATAAAAGAGAAAGAAAAATAAAGTTAAGAAATCACCTTGAATCAATAGTGGGACCTGCAAGGGATATTGCAATTGATTCAATATGATATGAGAGAGGACGTAGAAATAATGTGAGCCTTAATTAATCATTATAGAATGTCCATTACCTTGAAAAAACATATGGTAGTCTTTGGATTGATTTGGCCAAATCCATCTAGCTTACCTCGAACTCAAGCGAAGTCGATAAGCTTCGACATATTTAGTACACCACTTATTTCGTGATGGAATCTATCTATGTCTAAAATAGAGTTTGCAATCCTTGATTTTGATCTTTGATTTTTTTTTTTGTTTCAACAATCTTCCCGAACGTAAATACACAACGAGATAATGAAAATATAATTTTCTAGAAGATAAATTTCCGAGCCATGTTGATGTTAAATAAAAAATCTTCCCTTTTAAATTAAGAGATTGTAATTAAAATTTAAAACCTCTTTTACCAAAACAATTTATTTGTTTCAAGACTTAGAGGGAATGGAGGGAAAAGAAGAAAATAAATAGTAATTCAGGTTTTGTTCGTTTCATGGAAAATGTTACTTTTTTGAAAAATATTTTTCAGGAAGCTATTTTCTAGGAAAACGTAATTATTTTCTGATGTTCGGGTGAAACTTAATTTTGAAATGGAAAATATTTTCCACTGTTCACTTAGAAAAATATTTTACTTTATAAACTCTTTTCAATAGTTTTTTTTTTTTTTTATTTTTTTAAACCGTTATTTTATTTTGGGAAATTGATTATTAATTTTTTTTTTTTTTTTTTTGTGTTCTCTTTTTCCTTGGCTGGTTGTCGGTTGGCGATCGCCACACCTTGAGCTCGCTCGATCAGCTCACCGACGAGGTTCGAGCCTCGCCCGGATCGGTGACGCTTGGGCCTCGCCAAACGGCGGTGAGACTCGGGCCTCGCAGATCGATGACGCTTGAGCCTTGCCACAGTCTAACAACACTCGGGCGTCGCCAATCTTCGAGGCCCAAGCCTCACCGCCGTTTGGCAAGCCCAGATCGGCGAGCTCGACTCATCTGTTGCCGGTTGCCAACCGTTGTCATGGCCGGCGACCGGCCAAAAAAGAAAAACAGCAAAAAGAAAGACAGAAGAAAAAAACTAATAAAAAATCAATTTTATTAAAAAATAACGAAAAATTCGAATTTATGAAAAAAAAACAAATTGATTTGAAAAAATAAAAAAGAAGAAGTAAGGACTAATAGGGGGTGTGAGATAAGAGAGAATGAGTGTGGAAAGTGTTTTCCCCAACTTGAAATGGGGAAAACATTTTCCCTCACTTTAAAAGACTTTTTTAATGTTTTCCCCAATGAATTTATTTTCCGTGAAACGAACGTTGGAAAATCGAAAAATCGGAAAAATATTTTCTTGGAAGTTATTTTCCGTGAAATGAACGGAGCCTAAAAGGAAAATGTTCAAATTGAGGCCGATGGTTTACACGCGCTAAGAAGAGCAGTGGCCAGGTCATCCGGTAGAGGATAAGAATGTGAAACGGATTGACCCGGATTAATTGTAATATAACTGGCCCACAGACAATAAGATCCGGGTTGGGCAAACTGGATTCCCCATTACTGCGTGCCGTGAGAAAACAAATTCTCTTTGGTGGAGTCGTTGACTGCCATAGGCCTCGCCGCACCCGGGTTGGGCCGGCTGGGCCTGTGGCCTGACCCATAAGCGGGCCATGCCAGCCCGTCTTGGTAACACATTGGGCCGTGCCTTAGCATGGTTGTTTATTAATAGACCGCATGAGTAGGCGACAAATTATCGTATTTTCACAAAAAATAAAATATTTACTTGATCTCACTCTTGTTCTTTTGCCGAAGCAAAGGTTTGGTTGCAACGCGATAGATGCGAGGTGTGAGGTCTACGGCACGAGAGTTAGAACTAAGTCAACAGCGAACAAAAAGAAAGAGCTTGTTGGCTTGAAAGATGGCGCTCGATAATTTGATCTTTCTCATGTGACGTCGTTTTGCCCATTGGTGGTGTCATGTCGTTTTGCTTGACCAAGCCAAGTAGGATTGTGCTGATTTTTTTAAAAACATGCCAAGTAATATAACAAAAATTAATTATAAATACCACGTAATTAATTTGATCATAATTTCTCATCAAAGGCACTTAATTGATAGGGTTTTTTTCAAAAAAAAAAATGGAACTTAAGCAAGTTGACAAAAACTTTTTAATACTAAAGTGAGCGCTGTATGTAATTTTCAACACTTCTAATATACTTCTACCGTTTCTTTATTAAGGAATAGCCATTGATGAAATTTACTATATGAGGTGGCCGATTAATTAAGAAACGAAGTACAATGCCGGAAGAAAGTAAGAAAATTACCAACTCTTTATTTGCATTGGTTATTCATTATTACATGAAAATCTAAAGATATTGAAACTGTGCCAAACTCTGCTTTCTCTTCAAAGTCTCTGAGTTGAAAATCAGGACCCATCCAAAGATTTCCTCCTTCACAGGCTGCTCCCATCAAAGAAAGGAAAGATGAGAGTACATCCAAGCATCAAATTGATCGGTTATCATACAAAGAATACAGCCCTTACACATCATGAATTGAAGGTCTTCCATAACTAAAAGAATGGAACAAGCATCAAATCACAGCTACAAAACTTAAAAGACACAACGAGCTAAAACATGTTTGCATTTGCAAATGTACGGCTTTTTATGTAAAAGCCGCATTTCACTAGTGGTTACATGGCTCTCATATAGTATTCTCTAGAAAATGCTTGATAGCAGGGGAGTCCGATCCGGTTCCAAAATGGAATTAGGAATTGGACCGGGAGGACCGGTCACATATTCCTAGGACAAGGCTAGACTGGCCGGTCTTGGAACCGGGGATTGGACCAATTGATCTATCCGGTCTGGTCCAATGGAACCAATCTCTATTTGACTTTTGTAACCAATCACAAATATGCAAAAAAAAAATGCTTGACAAAACCCTCCCTTGCCCCCTCTTTCTCTCTTTTGAAGACAAACCAAACCAAGCATCATGTAATACGACAAAAAGGAGTCGCATGTCAAGAGAAATTGAGCCAAATATGAAATGAATCTAGAGAATTACACATTGCCAAAGGTGAGAGGGAGAGAGTAGACGCAAGAGGGAGGGATTCAATAATTGAGGGAAATTGTGAAAGTTAAAGTTTATTAAGAAATAAAGAAATATAAAAATATATATAGTTGGTCTAATCCGGCTCAGTCGGTTCGATTCCCAAGCTAAAACTGGGAATCGGACCGACCGGCCACCGGTTGGGAATTGGACCACCGCCCATAGGAATCACCCAATACCGGCTCAATTTGGATGATTCCCGTTACACACCCCTACTCGATAGTGGATGAGGTACATACAATCACAAGTCTCATTTCGTTCTCTAGAGTTTGCTGAAGAAAAACTTTTGTGCAGACAAATCTTGAATAACATGAAACGTTTAATTTTTTTTCAACGGAATGAATTTCAGAGTCAAATCATTCCATACGTGCACAAAGGAGGCTATGCCCAAAAGGGTTAATTCTGCGCAGGCAAATCACAGGGTGTCGTATCGTCTCGTGTAGAGAAGAAAACTTGCGTGGTTAGGTAAAAGGAATGGAGGCAATCAAGATGTTACCATATAGAGATGGAAAGAGAGGCCTCACCTGTTGCAATCGATCTTAGGGTCAGTTGGGAGGTTGATCTCATTTCCGCAATCGGTAATGACCCTTTGGGTCAAGTCAGCCTTGTACCCTGCCTTAGGCGCGGCGTCCCTGTAACACTTGCAGAAAACCTTGAGCCCGTCGCCGTTGTATGACACGATGTTCCCGAAGCCGTTCACGTACGTGCAGCACTCCTGGTTCGGCGGGAATGGAGCTGCGCCCTTAGCATACGGTCCGCAAGGTGTTAAAAATAGGAGGACTTCCGCGCACGTTGTCGCCGAGCTCACTGGGTTCGAACTCACGAACATGATGAACAAGACGAAGAGGACTTTAGGAGCCAACTCGCGAGCCGACGATGTTTTGCTTCCCATTTTTTTTCTCTGTTTTTCTCTTGGGGGTTCTGTCGGTTCTGGAGTTCGGGTTGAAGGAAAGGGCAATGTTGTTATGCTCTATTTATAGGGGAAACATTGCAAAGTTCACCAACTGCAAATGGCCAAATGAAGTAATTTTTATCAAGAGGATTTGGTTGCCAGTAATTGTTATCGAGAGGATTTGGTTACCACTTCCTATGGCATAGGTACCGATGTTCCTTCCTTGTTTCGGGTTCTGTGTTTCCATAATTAGTAAATCAATTTGGGCAGATTTTGATCTTTTTTTTATTTCTAACCATAATAAAATTTATAGGATAAGAATTAAGATTTAAGGATTTGGTTATATCCTATCCATATCAAACTGTCTTTATTACATGAAGAATTTCATGTAGAAAATTACATATGTGACAAAGTATTGAGATTTGCCATAATGGCTACCTTCTCACATGGAAAGAGTAAAGTGGGAGTTCGAATCTTCACATGATAGAGAATATTTAATTTCAGCTGTGGATTTTGACTTCCATGCTCCATAAGGGGGTAAAGTAAAAGTCATGAGGGTTAAAATATGAGTAAAGTCAGATTGTTAAAAAAATATTTACACAAGCAACAGAAGTTAAGGGAATAAAATATACTAAACCATTTTCCAAATTAACACGCGGAGAATCGATGACGAAACTTTACCACTAAATGATCTAATTTAAGCTTGCTCGTCATGAACAAGACCAAAAACAAAATTGCATAAGCAATAGAAGTCAGGGGAATAGAATGTACTAAACCATTTTCCAAATTAACTCCCGGAGAAATGATGACGAAACTTTACCACTAAATCATCTAATTTAAGCTTGTTCATCACAAACAAGTGATAGATACATCTGAAAATTACATATTGTTAGAAAATCTTTAATTTTCCTTATTTAAAATCTTAGTAAATTTTGACAATAAAGATTATTTAAAATCTTAGAAACAATATTTGGAATGGATTGTTACTGTTTGACTTTGAGACACCATTTGTTTATTTAAAATCTTAGAAAAAAAAAATGGATTGTTACTTTTGACTTTGAGACACTAAATCATCTATTTTAAGCTTGCTCATTACAAGTGAACACGTTGTCTATCTTGGATTTTTTTATGCCGCTTTAAGTGATGAATACATTTGAAAATTACAGTATTGTCGGAAGATCTTTAATTTTCCTGTAAAACTTAATAATAAGGATTATCTAAAATCTTAGAAAAAAAATATTTGGAATTGATTGTCACTGTTTAGCTTTGAAAATCCGTTTGTTTTGCTAAAATATGAATGATTTAAAAAAGATTTTTCTAAAAAGCGATCACTTGCATTCATTTGTTAAAATGAATGAACGAAAAATATTTTTATTATTTATGATAATATTAGACATGAATTATCATAAAAAATGAATAAAAAATTTGTTGACTAATCATTTCAAGTGATAGATGCAATCTTTTTCGGGAAAATGTTATCAAATTATTTATTTTCCACGAAATGAAAACACCCTAAAAATAAGTTCCATAATATAAGTCGCATGTGTGTATATACAGGTACGTACGTACGTACTAAAAGCATGAAGCAGTCGATGCTCTGATTACACGGCATTCTTGTCCGCCTCGAAGTTATGCGCTTCCTTTGATTCCTTGATTTGCCAGTTGCCACGCACGTATATAGGCACAACCATCGTCGTCGAGCCGGGTCTTCTTCGGTTTTCCACCGGCAGCCAGCTCGTGCAGGGAACTGCAATGGCGAGCTCAGCCTCGGAGGAGTCGCCGGGAAGGCGCGAGAGTGATCGGTGGCGGCATCGGGGGTTCCCTCGTCGCCAAATCCCTCCAGTCCTTCGCCCACATCATTCTCATCGACCCGTAAGCCTCGTTTTTCTTGAAAAAAGTCTCGTTTTTATCGTATGTTGGAGCTGAATTCGTGCAAATGGATCCGATTCCCCTGTATTTTCAATTGGGTTTCTTTTGTTTTATGCTTTTGTTGGCTTTTTTTTTTTATACCCAGGGAACCCCGTATAGCCTAGTAGCGGCGGTAAACCCTAGAGTGACTAGCAGGGGACCCACCATCTCGACGTCGCGCTTAAGATCCCGTGCGGTCAGCGGGATTCAACCCCCTCCACTGTCGTTAGTTTCATTGGAGAAACTTATCTAACTGGGCCACCACAGGCGATGGTTGCTTTTGTTGGCTTAATTCCCAAAAAATCTCACTTTTGTGGATGAAGATACCATCTTTCTATGAGTCCTGTAGGATAGGGCATTCGCTTTGCAGCTCTTGAGCGATGTCATTGGTTGAGATAGGTGTAAAAAGTTACTGTAACTTGGGGGGCAAGCTAATGTAAATGCCTCATTTGGATGCGAATAGTTATTTCTGCCTTTCTGCATTAGATGCGTTAGCGGATAGATGGTTATACGGAAATGGGTGGTTACGGATCCTATTTTGGTGGGATTTCCGTTATGTATTTGCTTATTTAAAAGACTTTAAAGTCTTGAATGAAGATAAGCTTCAGTCACGTCTCTCTTCTCCTTTTATATTTTACACTAGATTCAGATTCTCTTCTCCTTTTATATTTTACACTAGATTTATTGTTCTCGATTCTACAGTATAAGCAACTTGTTGTAGTAAATAATTTTCTTTTCATTGATGAATCTATGAAATTTTTTGATCCATTTAAAATTGACAAAAAATATATATGTGCAAATGTTTCTAATGGGTTGCTTTATAATGTCATTACAATTGTTATTATTTCTTATCAAGGGCTCATTATACCATGTAATCAAGGAAAAAATAGTATTCTATATAATAATGTTTAGGGAGCATTTGCTTTTGCCTTTGCATTTTAATAATGGATGTTTAGAGTTTTTTTATGTACTTACTTATGTCCTTATGTCATATTTTTAATTTTTTTTAAAGTACCTTTTAAAGCATCATGCAATGAAATACAAATTGGATTATTAGATTCACTAAATAAAATGAAAGTGGAGCAATTAAAATATACAGACTGTAACATCAAGACCATTTAAAGTTATAATCGAATAAAATTTACACTAAAACTGATATATGGAGTTTTTCACTCTTACTTGTGCTTAGGTTATTTTTTTTTAAACAAAAGTTTCTTCATATAAAAAAAGTGAAATATACAACTCATGAACATAATATTTAGTTAGCTATCTATTGGATAAACTATTTTTTGGAAAATAGTGACACCCCAAATGGAGAAAGAAAAGGAGAAAACCAAAAAAAGATAGGAATGCAAGAAATAATCTTAAATCAATAGTGGCCCCACATTTTAACCTTAACAAATGTTGTTTAAGAGGAGTATTAGCTGATGAAATTTACTATATGAGGTGGCCGATTAATTAAGATTAATTAAGAAACAAAGTACAATGCCGGAAGAAAGTAAGAAAATTACCAACTCTTTATTCACATTGGTTATTCGATTATTACATGAAAATCTGAAGATATTGAAAATGTGCCAAACTCTACTGTCTCCTCTAAGTCTTTGAGTGGAAAATTAGGATCCATCTGAAGATTTCCTCCTTCACAGGCTGCTCCAATCAAAGAAAGGAAAGATGAGTATATATCCAAGCATCAATTGATCGATTGCTTACCAAGAATATAGCCCTTACACATCATGAACTGAAGGTCTTCCATGACTAAAAAGAATGGAACAAGCATCAAATCACAACACGTAAAACTCATGACACAACGTGCTAAAACATGTTTGCATTTGCAAATGTACGGGTTTTTTGTTTTGCTCTTCAACAGAGTGAATTCAGAGTCAAGATCATTTCCATACATGCACAAAGGAGGTGATGCCCAAAGTGGTTAGATGCTGTATGGTCTCGTATAGAAAAGAAAACTTGCATGACTAGTTAAAAGGAATTCAGGCGATTAGGATGTTACCATATAGAGATGAAAAGAGAGGCCTCACCTGTCGCAATTGATCTTAGGATCAGTTGGGAGGCCGATGGGATATCCGCAATCATAAACGACCTTCTGGGTCAGATTAGCCTTGAACCCTTCAGAAGGCGCGGCCTGCCTATAACACTTGCAGAAAACCTTGAGAGCGTCGGTTCTGTACCCCACGAGGTTCCCTAAGCCGTTCACGTACGAGCAGCACTCCTCGCTCGGCGGGAACGGAGCCGCGCCCTTGGCATACGGTCCGCAAGGCGTTAAAAATTCGAGGGCTTCCGCGCACGTCGTCGTCTGCGAGCTCACCGGGTTCCAACTCACGAACACGATGAGCAAGAAGAAGAGGACTGACGATGTTTTGCTTCCCATTCTTTCTCTCTCTGTCTTTCTCTTGTGGGGATGGGTTGTGTTGGCTCTGGAGTTCGGGTTGAAGGAAATGGCAATGTCGTTGCGCTCTATTTATAGGGGAAACATTGGAAAGAAAGTTGAAGTCGACTGCAAATTGCCAAGTAAGGTAAGTGTTCTCGAGAGGATTTGGTTTCCACTTCTATGATATAGGAATCGATATTCCTTCCTTGTTTCGAGTTCTTTGTTTCCATACGGGTTTTGATTGTCATAATTTCTAACCATAATAAGATTGCATAGAATAAGAGCTAAGATTCAAAGATTTCGTTATATCGATATCGGATTGTCTTTATTGCATACAGAATTTCATCTAGAAAAATTTAAGCAACGAAAGTTGGGGAATAAAATGTACTAAATCATTATTTAAATTAACTCGTGAAGAAACTACAACAAAACTTTATCACTAAATCATCTAACTTAAGTTTGCTTATACAAGTTGTCTATCTTGGATTTTCAGATGTAGCTTTAAATGATGGATACATTTGAAAATTATATTATTGTCGGAAGATCTTTAATTTTCCTATAAAATTCGAAAATAAGGATTATTTAAAATCTTAGAAAAAATATTTGGAGTGGATGGGGGTTTTGATTATAAGGATCTGTCTATTTCGCAAAAAAGTAAATGACTTGAAAACTATTTTTATAAAAAAGATCGTTTATATTCACTTACAAAAATAATTAACAAAAAAATTTATTTTTATTATTTACAGAAATGTTTAGATAAAAATTAGTATTGATAATGAAATGTCTTTCATTGACTAATCATATCAAGTAATACAAGCGATTAATTTTTAAAAATATAATTTTCGGAATAAATTCGTTTTTCATCAAATAAAAGAAGTTTAAAAAAACTATATATATATATAAAGCAATATTGTAAAAGCATGAAAAATCTTGATTTTTGTCTTGTTAATTTATGGACTGCTTTGGGGATACGCGCAGCCGATGCCCTGACTCTACACGCCATTCTTGTCCGTCTCGAAGTTATGCGCTTTCCTGATTCCTTGATTTGCTAGTTGCCACGCGCGTAGATAGGCCCAACAATCGTCGCCGAGCGGGGTCTTCTTCGGTTTTCCGCGGGCAGCCAGCTCGTGCGGGGAACTGCAATGGCGAGCTCAGCCTCGGAAGAGTCGCCGAGAAGGCGCGAGAAGAGGGTGGTGGTGATCGGCGGCGGCGTTGGGGGTTCCCTCGTCGCCAAATCCCTCCAGTCCTTCGCCGACGTCGTTCTCATCGACCCGTAAGCCTCGTTTTTATCGTCTGTCGGAGCTGAATTCATGCGAATGGATCCAATTCCTTTGTATTTGCAACTGGGTTTCTTTCGTTTTACGCTTTTGTTGGCTTAATTCCCAAAAGGTCTCATTTCTGTGGATGAAGATACCATCTTTCTGCAAGTCCTGTAGGATAGGGCATTCACTTCGCCGCTCTCGAGCGATTGGTTGAGATAGATGTAGAAAGTTACCATAACTTGGGGGGCAAGCTAATGTAAATGCCTCCTTTGGATGCGAATAGTTATTTCTGCCCTTCTGCATTAGATGCGTTAGTTGATATATGGTTATACGGAAATTAGTAAAGTGAATGATCTAATGTACTTTACTCTATGCTGGAATTGTCTGTTCTGGAGTTGCCGCCTTTTTGAAAACCTCGCAGTGCAGAACGAGTTTAGAGAGACAGTTTTCAACTGAACCGATGTGCCTATCAGAGGTTAAGTCTTCTGTTTTAGTAGTGTTATTCGTTAGATTCATGGAGCTCTAGGTCTTAATTTCTCCTTTCACATTTTGCAATTTGTATCTGACAATAAGTTACTCAAATGCGGCTAGGAAGGAGTATTTTGAGATCCCTTGGGCAAGCTTGAGGGCGATGGTTGAGCCATCTGTTGCCGAAAGATCAGTCATTGACCATGGAGATTACTTCATGAGTGGCCAGATTGTCTGCTCTGCTGCTGTGGACATTAGAGACAGTGAAGTGTTGACTGCCGATGGCTCCAGGTTCCCATTTGACTATCTTGTCATTGCCACGGGGCACAGAGATTTAGTCCCCAGATCTAGAAGTGAACGGCTTATACGGTACAAAGCAGGTTAGCATAAAAAAGCCAAAAAGTGGGAAGCTCAACGATCTGACCATCAAATTCTGGTCATATTGGACAATCCCCAGTGTCAGAAATTCATATGTGCAAAAAATCTGAATGTTTTAGTTAATTACATTGGAAAATGCAAGAGACATAGCCAGTGTCTGTCTCAAACAGTTGGCAGTGGTTGAAGGATGGTTGTTGTCATTTTATCTCAATAAACATTTGGAAAGCTTTTGATTTCTTTTCTAAGCCAATTGCTCAAGTAACTTATCCTTTTTCTTACATTCCAGAGTGTGATAAGATAAAATCCGCCAATTCCATCTTGATTGTCGGGGGTGGCCCTACTGGTGTGGAACTTGCCGGTGAAATCAGTGTTGACTTTCCAGATAAGAAGGTGACATTGGTGCATCGAGGGTCTAGGTTGCTTGAATTTATTGGTGCAAAGGCCTCCCAAAAGACACTCGACTGGTTGACATCGAGGAGGGTTGAAGTGATCCTGGAACAATCTGTTGATTTAACCAGCGTGTCAGATGGCACCTATCAAACATCTGCAGGAGAAACCCTCAAAGCCGATTGCCATTTTTTGTGCACAGGGAAGCCAATTGGTTCATCGTGGCTTAGGGAGACTATACTAAAGGATAGCTTGGATAGTCGTGGAAGATTGATGGTTGATGAGCAATTAAGGGTCAGAGGTCACAAAAATGTCTTTGCCATAGGAGATATCACAGACATTCCGGTAAGATTGGCCAACTTTACTGTGGTCTAGTTTGTTCCACTTGGTTCTCCTTTGTCCCTGTTGTTTAATCTATTGTGACATTCATTGTGTCCTACGTTTGTCTCTAGATGTGAGCTTTTCATGGTTTTCCGAGGCTTGAATTAGCATGAATTACCCTTTGATGGTTTTTTTCTAACTTCAGGAATTGAAGCAAGGTTATTTGGCTCAACGGCATGCAGAAGTTACTGTGAAGAACTTGAAGCTTTTGATGACTGGAGGGAGAGAAAGCAAGATGGCTACTTACAAGCTTGGTTCAGCAATCGCTCTTGTTTCGCTTGGCAGGAAAGAGGCCGTGGCGCAGTTCCCCCTGATAACAGTGATTGGGTGTGTCCCTGGCATGATAAAATCCGGGGATCTGTTCGTGGGGAAGACGAGGAAACAACTCGGCTTGAATCCATAGTCCTTTCCATTGAGTCAAATGTGTGTCGATGTTCGGAGTCAACATTGTTTTATTAATCTGGATATCTGATGTAAAGTCTTCTGATCAGCTTCGGGAGCAATCTCGAATCTAAGAAACAGGTTATTTCATATTGATTGTTGAAATATTCTCGATTCTGTTGTACTCAGTCCGTGGTTCTCTCGTTCTTTAGTCATTTTACAATGTTAGACCAGCTTTACAAGCCAATAAGCTTGTGTCACGGAGCAATGGTTTCTGTGATCAATGGGGCGTTCGTGATAGAGGAAAAACAACCAAAACGCCTCAAAGGATCCAAACACTTCCGGAATATTCTCAGGGATTACGCCGTGGTCTAGAATCTTCTTGTCATATATGTCTATAGATGGTAGGTGGGGTGGTACGATCTCGTCCGCCAGATCGAAACTCGATCAATGATATCCCTGATCTAGAATCTTCTTGTCATATATGTCTATAGATGGTAGGTGGGGTGGTATGATCTCACGAATGGTTGTAATCCGAGTACCTCAAGTATAAAAAGGGTGCCCTCCCCCTCATTTGTATCCATCTAACCCTCCCCTCATTTGTATCCATCTAACCATTAGCATTTAAGCTGCTTTCTTTCATTCGAACTTCTCTCTATTTTTCTCTTTCTACGATCTGAGTGAGTGAGTGATCAGACGGATCTGGGTGAGTGAAGGCTTGGCTTAGCCCCAACAATCCCAAGCGATCCGAATTAGCTTAAGTTGACCCAACGATCCCAAGCGATCCAAATTAGCCTAAGTCCTAAGTCGCCGCACGGTCGCGATCCCAAACGATCGAACGGTCGTGATCCCAAACGATCGAATGGTTCGCGATCCCAAATGATTGACCTGTTGACCCGTGACAAGTGGTATCAGAGCAAAAGAAGAGAGATCCGAGATGGAGAGGTCACCCAAGTCAAAGAGACTCGTAGCCGGAGCAAGAAAAGAGAAATCTCATCGGAACTCATTGCCGCGCTTGATGAAAAGTTTGCGAAGATGCGAAGTGTTGTGGCCGACCTCATTGACGGACTCGATGATATTCGATACTAGATCATGGAGGTTGATGTTCGAGACCGAATCATAAAGGTTGAAGGCTCTCTTCGCAAGGACTTCACGGACGCCATCGACGATGCAATGGTCCCCCAAGCAAAGGATGATGCCCTCGAAATATCAATCAACGAATTGAGCGAACAGTCCGAACAATGGAAGAGGAGAACCCTCGATGGGACGAGGTCGAAGCCATGAAGATGGAGATCCAAGAGCTCAAGGCGGAGCTCGCCCTATGCAAGTTGAGCATACCTACTCAAGCGGTGCCCAAGATAGAGGTGCCGAAGCCAAGGAGTTCAAGGGTGATCAATCCACCAAAGAAGTGGACAACTTCGTTTGGGGCATGGAGCAGTACTTCGGAGCCGCCAACTGCAACGTTCCTTACCGATACCGCAATGCTTTGGTGGCGCAATAGGTGTGATGAGACCAAGCGCGGTGCCCATCTCGTGGAGACGTGGGATGACTTCGTGAAGGAGTTTCGGGAGTACTTTTTCCCCGAGTTTGCTCAACAAGAAGCCCATAGCAAGCTCCATCGCCTCGAGCAACGAGGTACGGTCCAAGAGTACGTGAAGGAATTCACCGAACTCAAGCTCCAGATCAACAATCTTGGAGAAGAGGAGGCTTTCGAAGCGTTCTTAGATGGACTCAAGCCATGGGCGAGGCAAGAGCTAATACGTCGGGATGTGAGGAGTCTCTCGAGGGCCCTAACCGTTGCCGAGTCGCTCATTGACCTCAACAAATTTGATCCAATGAAACATCAATCGAGGGATTGGAGGTCGGATCGGTCCTCCGAGGATGAAGGTGGAGACAACTCCCGTGGCCCCAAGGATCAAGGTGGCCAAAAGACTTGGGGAGACGGCTCGTCCAAACAACCCGTCCATGGAGGTCGACCGCAAGCGAATAAGTATGATCAACCTCCGCCCTCTCCTTGCTTCATTTGCAAAGGAAATCATTGGACACAAAAGTGTCTGCACCGAGTCAACGCCATCCTATTTGTCGAAGATGAAGAACGGCCAAAGGAGGAGAAGCATCAAATCCGACTTGGTGTGATGACTCTCAACTCGATGCAAGCTCAACCACCGCCTAAGAAGAAGGAGCAAACGGTGAGCAAACGGACATGTACTTCGTCGAACTTGAGGTATGTGGAATCACTCTCTATGCCTTAGTCGATACGGGTGCGTCCAACGTGTTCATGGCGACCGAAGTAGTGAAGAAGTTGGACTTGGAAGTGATGCTGAACGGAAGGCAATTCAAGACTGTCAACTCAGAAGACCTTGCAAGTGGAGGCACAACCCTGGAGGTCGAAGTCCAAATTGAAGGATGGAAAGGCAAATTTCCGTTCGAAGTAGTCCCGCATGATGACTACGACCTCATATTGGGAATGCAGTTCTTCGACCAAGCGCGAGCCATGATCAACATGGGGTCCAAGTGTATCATAGTGCTCGACCCAAAGTGTCCGTCCATGGTGCCGATGCTCAAGGGGGCGATGAACACCAACACGATTGCCGTGGTCCATCTCCTTGACAAGAGCTTGAAGGCGGCCAAGCGCATGGCCGATCAACAACCAAAGACCCAACCATTGGAGAAGTCGAAGGTAGAGTTGGGACCTCCTACGCCAACTCACAACATGCCAATCAAAGTCCTCTTCCCCGAAGTGGAGTACGTGTTGCGTACCATGTTCGAGTCGAAGAAAGGGTCATGCGCCCAACCAATCGTGAAACCACTCAACCAATCGTTCGAGAAGCCATTCGAGGTACCGTTCGAGTCGGTTAGGGCAAAGCGGAATAGGAAAAAGCGGGAAAAAAGCTTGTGCCAAAAAGAACTCTCCCCATGCTATGAGCGTTGCTCAAATGAGTGGAGGAGAAGGTCATGGAGCAGAGGTTTCTGTAGTCAATGGGGGCATTCGTGAGAACGACCAAAACGCCCCTCAAATGATCCAAATACTTCCGGAACATTCTCAGGGACGGGCGATCCTGTAATTACGCATTGGTCTAGAATCTTCTCGTCATAAATGTGTAGGTGGGGCGGTATGATCTCGTCTGCCAGATCGAAACTCGATCAATTGTTGTAAACTGAGGGCCTCAAGTATAAGAAGGGGTGTCATCCCCCTTATTTGTATCCATTTAACCATTAGCAATTTAAGCTCATTTCTTTCGTTCAAAGCTTCTCTCTAGTTTATCTCTCTACGATCTTGGTGAATGAGTGATCAGATGATCCGAAGAAGGCTTCGCTTAGGCCCTAACGATCCCAAGCGATCCGAATTAGCCTAAGTCGCCGCACGGTCGCGATCCCAAACGATCGACCCATGACACTTGCCTGAATGAGCCGAAGTTCTCTCGTTGAAAGGTTAACTGGCCATGGGCACCAAAACTCGTTGCCTTCAAAAGAAGGAACAGAGTATGATAACAATGATCATGGTTCGAAGGCATGCGAGGTGCGACTCTCACCAATTGCCCGTCTCTAGGAAGAGGCGATGGTCCTCGTAGACCGAGGCAAGGGCCATCACCTCAGCAGCTCGATGAAGTTAGACTCGATTCTAAAAATCAGGTAAGTTAGGGGGTCGGAGGACTAACTGTGAAATCGATGTGAGCCGAAATTGACAAGGAAGCAAGAAAATCGGCAATGTCAATGGTATGGATTTCTACCGAGGAAAAAACTGATTATTTTGGAGTATAGTCTTCTTACTTTTAATAGACCCGTCAAACGGAAGGGTTAGGTCGAAAATAGTCTAATTTAAATAAATCCATTTAACTCATTTCGACATATTTTTATGCAATGCAAATACGGTAAGTCATATCTGACTTGACTTATTTTAATAAAACACTTTCATATTTAATCTAATTCAAAAATAATTATATTCAGAGGTGAGAGTGCAGAGTGTGTGAGCATAAGATTGAGTGAGGACGAGGGAGAACGAAGGAGGAGTTATACAAGTGGGTTGGGTCTAAATAATCTATTCATAATTCTTTTATATAACAATTCAAATCATTATATATAAGTTAAAAAATGAATTTATGACTCATTTTTATAGGTTTATTTTTAAGCAAGATTACACCTTGGTAAACCAATTTCATGCTAACAAGTTAAGTGCTTCTAAATATCATTCCATCTGTTTTGGTTTCTTGCTGAATGTGTGAATGTGCTTCTAAATATCATCGACTTCCCTACCTCGAATTGAGGAGGAACCGAGTCTCGTCACCAAATACTTTCTTAAAGTATTTTCATCATCTAGACATGACGTAGCTTGTTAAAATTTCTTAACGCCATTTGGGCTTGGTCCTTGGGCCTTGTTTGAAGCCCAAACGATGGCCCAATTCTCGTCGGCCCATTCGTGCCAGGCGAAAAATTGGAAAAATCGGAGGAAAAAAAAAAGGCCTGATCTTGCGGGTTTCATTCCCAGAAGTTTCTCTTCTGGTTTCCTTGCGAGAGAAGGAGAAGAAGCGTGTTTACTTCCTCCGAATACGCGGTCAAATCCAGTTCATCGTATTGGTAAGATCACGTTCGACTGTCGTATCTCATCCTCCATCTTGCGATTTATCGCGTACCCATCTGTTCATTCGCTGCGATTTCTGGGATTCGAAGGAAGGAAGGATAACGAGAAGGAGAAGAAGATGAAGCGAGTGTTCGGCGTCAAGAAAGACAAGGAACCCCCTCCCACTGTTCAAGATGCCTCCGATCGGGTACGATTCATTGATTTTTGTCTTTTTCCCATCTGGGTTTGACTGCCGTAGTTGACTCGGCTTGATTGGGTGCTCGTCGTCGAGAGTTCAATGGGCAATCCCCATTGATGCGTAAAAGGGTCAACTGTTGGAAAAAGGGATCGACTTCCCTACCTCTAATACGGGGTGCAAAGTAGATTTTAATGAAAGGGTCGTCTGTCGAATTGTGCTGAAAGACGTGGGTGTTCATGAATTTGACCCTTTGATAATTACTTCGTCTGGTTGTCTTTGTTCGCGTGTGTGTTCGGAACTTTTGTTTTCATATGTTTTGTTGAGATTAGCCCCAATTCATTGGGCCAGCTGCCTTGTTCGAAGGATCGATGCTAAATTATTTGTGTCTTTGCTCAGATTACCAAAAGGGGTGACTCAGTGGATGAGAAGATCAAGAAGCTAGATGTTGAACTTAGCCGATACAAGGAACAGATAAGAAAGACCCGGCCTGGTCCTGCTCAAGAAGCTGTGAAAGCTCGAGCAATGCGGGTCCTCAAGCAAAAGAGAATGTAAGTCGTTTAACAGATCATTGACTGTATCTCATTTGTAAGAAAAAGTTCTCTATCAAAAAGATAAAATCACGAGATGGTTATCATACTACAGTATCGTGTACATAATCTTAACTTTCTTATTGGTATTTGTAGTTAAGTTTAGAAAATCTCCTGCCGCTGTTCTATAAGAATTGTTTTGAGGGTTGCTTCCAAGTTGAGAATGCATGTCCGATACATGACAATCGGTTTGTGATTAAAGAAGACTATCTTGTGAGATGAGGAGTGACTGTTTTGCTTGTGAATTTTTATTTTAGGGAAAATGTTATTACCATAATGGATGGTTTGGGTTGTCCGTATAATTATTTTTTGATCCCCATGCATCCTCAATCTTGTTATGGAAACAGGTATGAAGGACAACGTGATATGCTTTACAATCAGACATTCAACCTTGATCAAGTTGGATTTGCTGCGGAGGGTATCAAAGATGCTCAGCAGACTGTATGTTTTAGAAAGCTTTTTCCTTGATTTAATATTTCAACTGCTATTTCCTAGACAAGTATTATGGTAACACTGGGAATATATCAGCAATGGAATTCATTTGTGTCTTTCATACAATACGATCACTTCTTTTCCCTTTTTTGTTTCAATTGTCTTTCCTCTTCTTTTACAAGGGACTAGAGTTTAGTCTTCACAGTGGTCTTGATCTTTTAAGTTGTATTTACATATACTCCCCTCCATCCCTTTGGCAAAGCATATCCAAACTGTGACCGTTGTATGTATAGGTTGGTATTCATTATTACATATAGAGCTGATTGAGTATTGTTGCCTTTCTGGCAAGAATTGCATATCCAATCAATGTCATTTTGCAATCAAGTGGTGAGATTCTAGGAGATAATGCATTGGACCCTGGTAACTAATTTGAGTTCTAGATTGCTTTTTTCCATTATGTGTAGCTATGGATGCTTCTGTCAATTTGTATAACCTGATATTGTCAAATGATTGATTATGGGGTTTTTTTACTGGTCTAACATATCCTTTTGCTTTGTCTTGTACCAGATGTCAGCTTTGAAATCTGCCAACAAGGAATTGAAAGGCATGATGAAAACTGTGAAGATTCAGGACATAGATGTATGTTAATCACAGAACATTTCCCTTTTAATTTCTTTTAGGTCTACCATTTCTAAGTGTGCCACTCTTTCGTGCAGAGCTTGCAAGATGAGATGATGGACCTAATGGACGTAAGCAATGAGATTCAAGAGACCTTGGGTAGAAGCTACAATGTTCCTGATGATATTGATGAGGATGATCTCCTGGACGGTAAGAAATTACAGAATCCATTTTCAGTGTTTTCATGCAAGGAGAAATCGTGACTGCCACCTAGGCTGTTTGACAGAAGCACCTTTTTGAGCTAGTTTAGCATGGGGGTGTGAGAGATGGGAATCTTGTTTAAGAGTTAAGAATCGGATCTTGGTGAAGTTAGACCACTGTAAGAATAAACACTCATTCCCAGCGGTACTCTGTCCACTGTACCTGTTAGATACATGGATGTGGCTCTTCCTCCAATTTTATTATCAGTAAAAAGAGGCATCAGACTGAGTTATATTGTGTGTATTATATGGACCTAGATAAGTAGTATTGTCAAGGTGTATCCGTTGTTCTTTTTAATGGAAACAAATGTAACAAATTATGACAAGATAAATGGATAATCTTAGTCGGCATGCCAGCATCATACTTGCCAACTTTGCAATGCAGAGCTGGATGCTTTGGAAGCAGACATGGGAATGGAATCAGAAGCTGGAGTTCCTTCTTATCTGCAACCTGATAAAGAATCTGATCTAGACGAGCTCAACTTGCCTTCAGCACCAACAGGACATGCAGTGCCAGGTGGTAGAACCAATGCCCAGGTAAAATTCATATAGCTTGTTTTGAATATTCATTACAAATGGTCCATAAATAAACTGTCCTGCATCTGCAGTAAAATGTACATGTGGTCATACTAAATTAACAGAAAATTCACGAGCTAGCAATTTCCTTTTCCCTCCTTTTCTCTGATTTCTGTGAATGGTTGCTGTACCCCAATTTTGCTCACCATTTGAAGCAGTACAGTTTAAGATGCATGTCTCCTGACTGTCTAGTATGTAAAATCTGGATTAAAGTCCTTTCTTATGGTGGTGATTGCTCCAAAGATCCTCTAATAAGTCACTTGAGTACTCTTCCCTCAGTAGAATGCTTCATAATTTTGATAGTCCACTAAAGCGCCTCTAGGCATTTGTATTTTTATTTAGCACTAACGGGATTCTATGTCACACTTTATGCTCCCCTTTGCATCTCTCTCTATAGTGAGGTATCAGACCTCCACGAATAATGGTTTTGTGTCTCTAATTTTGATGTATTGTTCTAATAGACATATGCATATATACACACATGATGTTTACGCAGATGCACACTTAAAAGCAACCATTACTTGTTACTGAACGTCCTCTCTTTTCATGAAATTTAGTACTCCCCTCTCATTATCTCACTCCTTTCCTTTGAATTTTATGCTGAACAGGCTGACGATGAACTGGGCTTACCTGCTGTTCCTCACGCATCGATACGTAATTAGAGATTCTGCATGCTGTCCGTGCAAGATTGCTGTACGGACATACCCTCTTTGTAAACATGTTGTGCAGCTTGTTATTTTGATTGTTTCTCCCAGGTGACATTTCTCTTGGATAGGGACGCTAGCATCCATGTTGTTCTGCACGAGGGTAGTCAAGGGGATGGTGGAATCTGTTGGTTAAAACGCGGATATGAAAGGGCAAATTGCTAGCTTGTAATGGATGGGACGATTTCTTTTGTTCTTTCTACTCATGCGTTAATTTGTTTCTGCGTGATTCTGCTGCGACTTTTGCAGCTTTCGTGTAAACTGGCAAATGCATCCTGACTCATTTGTGATAAGAGAAGATAAACCTGAACTCGTGTCCCTGACAAGACTTCAATTTCGACATCTTCTCATATACATCATGTCTTGCGGATGAATCTTGCTGTGCCTTCTTGCGCTTTTGATTGTTCAACTATGTGTTACCGTGGGTGATCAAGACTTTCATGGCAATTTGCAGTATAACAATTGAAGCAATCGTGTCTATGAATTCACCAGCTTGTATAGGTGTCGGTCCGGGCGCCGTGTGATGGAATGAGCAAAGCACCAAAAAGGACAATAGCTTCGAAAAAGATCAAACTTTATGAACACCGCCATCTGTTCATCATAAAGATTTTTTTATTCTTTGTTTCTCCCGTTGCTGCTTTCTTAAGCTCTTTTTTCCTTATTTGGGGAGGCATGGATTAGTCATAAAAGTATTTGATTACAAGCTACTATGAAAACATCATATTTAAGGAAAGATTTGATTATGAATGTTCTTATTTTGTTGAATTTTTGTGTTGCAAAGTCAAGTGTTGATGCCCAAATAAATTGCATATGAATCACGACGGATTTACACATCACTTCTCTATCTATCACATGGCTGATGTTCCTAATTCGAACATTTTCCCACAAAAAATTCATACTACGATAAAGATTTTTGAAATTAGAATGACTTTAAATCTTTGTTCGAAATATCTTACTTATTCACCAAAAGTTTGAACTTCTATTTATGGAAAAGCTTTAATTTAAAGCAAACTTTTAAACTTAAATTTTGGAAAAGAAAGGCTCCTCTCATTAAATGGAATGCTTAAAAATTTCCAGAAGGCCATTTCAGTATATACATTAAGATTAGATGTCGTTGAGGAGCATAGTGGCAAAATGAACATCAGCAGGCCGCCTTCGCTTTATTTGGACCACTTGCACACCAGAAAAGCATTCATCAAGAACAACTCCAAACTTCAAACTGCCCTCTTCTTTTGCAGCAGGCAAAAGAGAGTAGGAATTTCCAACAGCAAGCCCATACCTGCAGTGTGCCTACCGCAACTTAAGGTGTCGACCCAATTCGTTGCTCGAAATTGAGGTCTTTCCCCTGATTTATAAGAGCCCATTTAAAGGAGAAACCAAGCCAAGAGACGCCTACAGATTTGACATTTTCTTTTTCCTGTTTATGCACTCTCAGAAGAACACCACACTAACGCAACAAAGGACCCAATACCGAGTGCAGATTGCACATTAACGCCAAAGTTTTCATGATTCGCCGTACATCAGAACTTCAGTTCAGATTGAGTTTTTCCATACCCAACAACTGCCAAGCAGAATCTGAAATAGCAGCACCACCAGCACCAGCACCAGGACTTGCCTCAAAATGATTCCTGAACCCGCTGTTTGGTGAACTTGCAAGACCTAATTTCAGTTTCCCTAGTTCTTTCTTCATAGACTGATATTGCCCTGTTTAATGAAAAACCCACTCTATTAGACTACATGGGACGATAAAGGATTGACAGTGGAGTGGCGGTCAGCAATTATACATGAGCCTCGTGATACCTTCAATGCAATCTAAGCCCACAGAAACAACATAATGGTTACCCTTATCATGGTGTTGCTTTTAGGACGGAATGAATGCCTAATTGCTGAGATGGTCTAATATCAAGAAATATATCAGCCACAATTTCTCAGACATACAGGTGACAAGTTGACATGCAACCTAAAGAAATTCTCATGGCACAGTATTAGAGTATAGTTATACCGTCTAGTGGACATAGGTAAATCCCTTCTGATCACATGGAAAGAGGAAAGAAAACTCAAGAATAATGGAGGACAATAATATGGGAGTATCTATTTCAAATCTATATAGGATGCACAGCAAAAAATCATTACCATTATTGGAATTTAAGTGGAGACTCACCCTCCAAGAGTAACTTTTCCTGCTGCAGTCTGGCAATCTGTTGCTTCAGGCTGGCATTCTCCATGGTCAAAGCAGATCGGTGCTGAAGCAAGGAAGCAACTCTGACTGCTAACTCTGATTCAAAAGCCTGTACATTGAGATCAAGCTCACGCTTTAGTTTTCATCTACGTTTTTGATGCAATCTTTGCTCGTGTATATATCTTTAATCAAGAATGGATAAATAATATGAAAAGAAGAAATGATGCAGACCTCAGAATGGATGAATATAAATTGCAGCAGGGGCATGCAGCAAATGAATATTACAATTTCAGAATGAACTATCTGCTCTGGATAGAGACAGTTCTAGATCCTAGATCTTCCTCACAAAAACCTATATGGAAATTTGGACAGCATTTAATTGATTAATAGCAGTTTGAGGCCACGTTTCTATAGGCTTCTAAAGCTTGCCCAGTTGATGGTGGACTATCAAAGTGCTCCCCACCAGGGATGGCTTCTCAGCAGCAATGTGGGAGAAGCGTTAATGATGCTTTTCTAGATGAAATACACATTTGATGACATGGGTAGACCCATACTTATGCCAAGGGGTACATTAGCAACTTCAAATGCATAAGTATTGAAAAATCATGTCCGTGATCTTTTTTCTTTTTTTGTTCAACACTACAGACTTTAAAATTATAATTACACCAACATTATCAGTAATAAAAGAACATCTCATCACTAGTTGCAAGCAGGCAACAATGTTAGAGGGCTATACGGCAAATTAGGTTACAGCATAAGACAAGGAAATGAACATGAAGACTTTTTCTTTCAGACAACAACTGAACTGAATGGAACTATTCACTAAAGCAGAAGCAACAAAACTACTGTAAGGGGAAAATGACTAACTTTTTTGTAACTTAATCTGTCAAAACTGCAGATCATATGTTATTTCCAGCTTCAAAATGATGAATTGCCTTTTCTTCTTCAATTAATTACAAAGAGGTGCTTGTAGTTTGCAGTTTGTAAGTCCAAAAACGCTGAAGCTTCTTCTATAAAGCCAACTGTTTTCGGAGTCAATAAGTCGAAAAGTCTTGACCAAGAGGTTTCATCTTTCTGACCATAATCAAGTAAATGGCTTGTTCTACATGAAAGATGCATGGTCCATGCTGGGCATTTGCTTGCTAAAAATTATGGCACTCATGTCATAGAATGGGAAAAGCTAGATGTGATTGGGGGCATGTCTCTATATGGATTTCTTATTTTTCTGAGTTCACTGTTGACCAGAATACATGACAATGTTGCCACAAAATCAAGAAGCTCGAAGCCTCTAACCTGGAAAACATTGACTGTTTTCTCCAGTTCAGCAATATACTGAAGTCTACGTACCCTTGAACGCTGTCCTGAATGCCTGCAGAAAAACCAAAATAAGTCATTCCTATGCCTCCTGCCACATGTACTAAAAAGGAAGACAAAGCGACCAGTTTGTAGTATTCATATTCACATCATGGATTTGCACCAAAACATGGGAGAAGCATTTACATTGTGACAGAGGCTACTTCAGCGACGAGCAATCATCTTCTCTGGATATAACTATACCCAAAATGAGAGTAAGGGTTGCAATCACAGGAAATTGGTGCTCATATGAATCAATCTATAGTAGATAAAGAAAAAAAAAAATTATACAAACTTCACAAGAACTGGAGTGTAGTATGACTTTACTTTTTATAATTTCATGGTTGGTTATGATGAAGTGGAAAAGCTATCTAAAAATTATGTAAACAAAATAAAACAATGCGGTGGACACAAGGTCTTTGTCCAGCCATGCTGTGTAGGAAAGGTTGTATCTCAAAAGATGATGCCCTCAAAAAGTCACTTGGTAAGTACATAATTGTTCACCTGAGAAAATTTTAGATCAGTCAAGAATATCTACAGGTCTATGTGCACCTTAGGAAAAGCAGTGTCGCAGCCCTGCTGCTAGGTTATGGTTAATAGGTCTGGTACAACACATGCATACGGCACCATTATCAGAAGGCCAGGATATAATATCTTATCATAGTCAACAAAAGAGGTTGTTATGTATCTAATAAAATTCAAGTATTCTTAGCATAACACTGTCGAAGAAGCTCCAAGATTTGAAAGTGCGCTCAATATGCTGCGACAAACAATGAATATGCAAGCTCAGCACATTCATATTCCATTATTCATAATAATAAATGCAGATGTAACCAAAAACAGAGACAATTGTTTTCTTAACTAGATCAGCTTTCAATTCCCACACATTTATTCATAATATTAGATATAGCCAAAATTTGCTACCTGAATATATGAACACATTGCCTTACCGTTTCACTGTTTTCGCCTCAGCATCACCAGTTGAAACACAGGTATCACCTTTCATATCTGAGTTGACCATTCCAGAAATGCATAGACTGCCATCTAGGAACTGCAGAGAAGTCTGTGAAATATACTCCGACAATGCTGAAACTATGCCACTGTCTGGTAAAGCTGGGTTGGCTTTTTGACGCGGAGAATTGGGACCATAAATGCAATCCAAGTCCAACCTGCCTGAAGCTTCCCTTTCATCTCTGGCCTGCTTCACACCATGGGGTTTGATTGCTGGTAATGAATCTGATAGGCCATCTAAAAGAGTAATTGAATCACTAGCCGACCTCCGATGGGCGACTCCCTTGTAACTCGAGTTTGGATCATCCAGCAAATCCTCAAGCCATGCCGGCTGCTCCTCCAAAATGGCACTCTGAGAGGGAGATTTTCTATGCCGTGGAAAGACATTACTGTGGTTTGTGTTTGCAGGTGGAGAGATGGGGTCGTGAATCGGCCGAGAAACGGGCTTCCTTTGAAATGGGCAGCGTGGTGGAAGGTGAGCTTGCCTCGACATGGTGACATGAATCAAAGGGAATCCATAACCTCTTCATGTAAGTCCATCGTTAAATTCTCTCTCAATGCTCTCTTTTATGAAAGCAAAAGAGCACATCATGTTCCCCCACCTGTGCCAGCATCCTACAAAGAAAGTTTTGAATTGAGCGAAATTCAAGGGAGACAGAGGACACCTGGAAGTTGCTAGTGGAGAAATACTAAAACTTCACATGATGAATTTGCAAGCAAAAGATGGACATTAAACTTTTCTCTGTTACACGTCACAGAGATAGAGACCTTCTAGCTTCTGTACAAATCCATAAGTTTAAACAAAACTGTCAAATGAAATAGCTTGTTAAATTTGGCAAAACTTCTCTAGGAAGTAAATCCTCATTTGTAGCTCTTCCTTCCAACTGGCCCCAACCCAAAAATAAAAACTAATAGAGAGAGCTTGAACACTGTCAATTGGGATGTAGCACCATCTTAAACATGAATTCTCTCCACCCTTTCTTGCAATCAAACAACTACCAACATATGTTCACAGGGGAAGATAGAAAGATCGCAGCTTCATAGAAGGTAAATACAAAGAGCAAACTCTTAATAGTTTTTTTGGTAAGGAAAAAGAAAGGAACAAACTCTTAATAGTTAATACCTCACAAATTGGAAAACAATGTGCATGCGACGCCCAACCAAACCAAACTGCAGAACAAATAGGACTACAGGAAAAAAGAGAAAGGAAAAAAGAAACAATGCAACAGTGAAACCACTGAGCGTTCAAATACGTTCCCCGCAAAAACCATAAAGCAGAGAGAAATCTTCCGGGGCAACGAAAGAGAAAAGAAAGGAAAGATTAAAGACACGCTCACATGGTTCGATTGGAGGAGAACAGAGAAACTCATTCGGAGAGGAGAAGCACTTCAATCGTCGTCTCTCCGAACGCGAAAACGAAAACCCAACAACAAGATTGAATCTTTCTTGAAAGGGAAACGAAACCCATCCAAGAGCTGCAGCTGTAACGAGAAAGTTCTTGCTCACCTACTGTTTCCTCTGAATATATCGCCCCCCCACTGAAGGACACACAGTGAAGAAGGGTGGGTGAAGAATGGTTAATATGCGCCTCTCATTCTCGAAACTAAAAGGCAACAAAAGAAAAACAAGAAAGGGAAAGAAAGCCAGCCCGGACTAGTTTTTAGCGAGTCATTCATTCCGTTCGTGCAGAGAGAGAGAGAGAGAGACAGGGTTGCTGGAAGACAGCAGGGAAGAGAGTGTAAGAAACGGTGGGTCCGAGAGAGGGCAGGTCAGGTCAGCCATCACTTTTCGGCAGCCTAGCAAAACCCCAGGCCTGAAAGACGACTCCTCTTCTCTTGTATACCAATGGTGAAACTTCTATTTCTGGCTTTCTCTTTCTCTGGCTTTTGTTGTCCGACTCCCCATGGAATGTATTCAGAAGCGTCTCTTTGAAATCACTGTTATCTTCATTCTAATTTCAGTTTTGTTTCTCAGTAACCAAGACAAGTGATTGATGACGATGAGGATCTGAAATTTGAGCAAGCAAGATGTTTTCCATTGAAATGTCAATGCAGGTATCAAATATTTTAGGGTATGTTTAGTAATTATCATTTTTTCTATTTTTTTTATTTTTTTATTTTCTAGAATAGAAAATGAACAGCAATCCACTTAGTTATGTCAGTTAATTTTTTCATTCCTTCGTAATAGAATAGTGGCCAGAGGATAGATTTGGAATAAAACAAAAAATAAATAAAAAAATCTATTTAATTGTCCTGGGAACAAAAATAAGAAAAACAGGAACAAGAATAAGAAAATTTATTTATGAATAGAAATTATTCTCGAGAACGGAAATGTTACTAAATACATCTTTAATGGCTAAATGTAACAAACTATCTCAATGATACTATATATTATATTGTCTTTTATTAAAGTGATATGTGATGTTAAATATCTATATATGTAAATATAAGTACATGATATAACTGATCATCATTTTGATTTTCGGGGAGTCTCGAGGTGATATGTTTCAGTACCTTGTTTCAGACTTCACCATAAAAGTTTAGGCAAAGCAAGTGAATCGGAGCTTGCTCTTAACTTTTAACTTCATTTTCTGAAGTTAAAATTCTCAACCTTTAAAGTTATTCGAAGTCATGTTAGATTAGACCTTTAAATCTATTTGAAGTCAAGTTAAATTTACTCACACGCGCTTTTTATTGAAAAGGAAAAAGCAGCTAAAAAGGTTACTTCTGTTCAAAGATAAAGAACCACATCATGACATGATTATTAATCAGATTTTTCCTCATCATACCCACAATTTTTTTAATCAAGACTTGTAATCGAAGATTAGATATATTTTGCTGAGTAATGGATAGATAGGGCTAAGCCAAGCAGCGGCCTTCCGATTGCTTTGAAAGCCGAGTCCACATAAGAATAATGAAAACCCAAAAAGAAATATCTCCCTAAAGTGAAAAAGGAAAAAGCCCTACAGGGCTCATTGAAAAGATATTCCACTCAATGGCCAAAAATAAAATAAAATAAAATAAAAGAGAGAGATACTCCACTTTGAGCATGAAGAATCTTGGAAACAATACAAAGATATTAACGTAGTGGGAATTTAAATTAGCTTCATGCATGAAAGCAAGCATCCACTTGCATGGAGGACCACGGGACCACGATCATATAATATAAAGTAATATATACATATACACACGTCACATAAAAAAGGTATTCACACACTGGCTTTTGGAGAGAGAGTCATGTAAATTTCTTCAAAAGCTGATATAGCCAGTTACATTAATTTTCAACCTCGATTTAGTGATGATAAAATGGATTTGTGTGCATGTTAATAAGAGATATGGCACAAGTTTTATCCCTATATCATCATATGTGAATAATGTTCTCTGCTCTTGTCATCACGCAGATAATGAACATTTCAAGACTCAAAATTTTTTTAAGAGTGAAGTTCTATGTCGTAAACTAAAGAGTAAATATTTTTTTTCTCCTTTTCTTTCGAAAATTACAAATTAGATAACATCTTATTAATCAATAAAATTAGTGAAGATGGGACCCACGTGTGTGTATATATATGTTATATTTATGAGAATTTGTTAACTTACGATGAATTATTTACAACATATGCATAAAGATACTATTCAATAAATCGATAGTCATTATATCTATAATTACGATACAATTGAAGAAGGCTTAATAAAGCAGGATATAAAGAAAAAAAAAAAAGGAATAATGTTCCTTGGTGGGCTAAAAAAATTAAAAATGTGAGTAATATGGAAAATGGTATAGTATGTCCAAGACAAAGCTATCAGATGTTGATATCTTAGTTTGTTTGATTGTCTATGTCGTTTAGTTATAGTGTTTCAATTTATCATTGCTTTTGCGCATTTGTGTTTGTGTTGGTTGGTGAGTTAGCTGGTACAATTTGTCAAGTTGACTGATTATTTTAACATCCAGTTATTAACTTTAATTTGCGCTTGACCTTTTTTTTATTGTATTTTGTGTGTGTGTGTGTGTGTGTGTGTGTGTGTGTGTGTGTGTGTGTGTGAAATGAATTGAAGATGGAAAAAAAGGTGCCTCTTTGTTTACGGTTCTATAGTGGCTCCATAAAGCAGGATGGGATACTAAAAATGTTAATTTAACCAACTCTTTTTTTTTTTTTTTTTTGGGGGGGGGGGGCAAAAGATGTACTTTTTAATCACCTTTTTATTAATTTAATGCGTTAAAGGGCGAGGAAGTGGGGATGAGTCCTATGCAATGTGCGTGCATCCTCGACATTTCGTGTGAACTTCAAATGAATTTTCAATGCCGCCTTGATTAAGACAAAGTTTACCATGGCCTCACTCTAATTTTATATCCAGAAGTTAATGCTTTTTAAAAGACAAAGTCATGCTGGGCGAAAAGGTCAAAGTCATGAAGGATAGGATGTAGCTCAAATAATTTGCACATACATGTAGTGAGAGAGAAAGAGAATCAACATATTGTTAGCATGATTGACCAAACTAATCACAGTTCAAATATCACACACACACAACAGGATAACATACATGATTGTTGACCTTATTTCTCAAATCTATCAAATTATTCAAGTTCAAGTTAAAAGCAATTAGATTTTACATCTCTTTTATTGAACATGTGATACTTGAAGCTCTTTTAGCTCCCCATTATAATCTGTGGATGAGATAATAAATCTAACATCTCGATATATGTTGTATGATGCACTTTCCCAATTATACCAATTTTTCATACCTTTAGGGCAACCTTATGCAAAATATGATTGTGCTCAAATCCCACATGGTACCTCATAAAAAATCGACATGTTGCGGATATACTTCTATTGATATCCATCGAGTCCATGGGTTTTCCTCCCTCTTGGATATGTTTGAAAACATGGAAGCATTGATTTCTTTGTCAGCATCAAAGATCATAAATCTTCTCATATGGGCTCTCAAGTGATTATTCAACCAACGAACTGAAGCATTACTTATGACAGTCTATGTGTTTACCACAAGTCCACAAGAGAGACAAAGACCAATAAAGCCCAATTTTATTGAGAAAAAGGGAAAAACCGAAAGAGTTGGGATTCCCGGGCTAAGCCTAATTTCCATTTATTTCGGTGTCGTTCATTTTATGAAAAATAAGTGATTTGGAAAATATTTTCTAAAAATAGATTGCTTATATCATTTAGAAAGATTAATCAACAAAAATATTTTTATCATCGATAACAATCGAAGGCTAAAGATTTTCATCAACGATACATAAATTTTCCATTCATTTATTTTTCTAAACATAATAAGTGATCATTTTTTGGAAAATGTTTTCCAAATTACTCATTTTTCACAAAAGTACCCTTCTATTAGATGAATTATCCTAATCCAATTCTACTTGTGATATTTTCCAATTTCAATCAATAACTTGAAAATGTCCTCTTAAAAAAAAAGATCAGGACCTACCCATGGGCTTTTACAGGAGACGGTCCATCAAAAGCCAAGGCCAACCTCTCATTTCTGTATGCCCAAAGCTCGATGCTTTCTGGGAAATTGCAAAACAATTTCCCCAAGTGTGGTCAATCAAGAGAATCTTTGGATTGAGCTCAGAAAAAGAGAATCTTTGGATGAATATATATCATTTGCTCTATGTTTAGATGAATATCCCTTTGTGATGATAACTGTTCCAAACATCGGAACATATAGGTTTTCTAGGGATGCAAGCAAAAGAACTGGCTATTGATCATAAATCAGCACACGGATCGATCCGTTCCGATGGATACGACACGTTAGAATCGCCCCGAGCCCCTATAAAAACACGTACCGAGATACTTCCTAAACTTAAAGAAACACTTCGCGGGCACTCTTCCATAACAATTCTTGAGATTAGTACCCCGAGCGCACTAGTTCAGATCTTTCCGAGACAAAGCAAGCAACATTACCACAGAACAACGCAAAAGACAGATGCAAAACGAAGGAGCACCACCCCCCAAAAAGGCAACAAATCAAAGAGAAAAGAAGGAGATGAGATTTCTTCTTAAAATTACAAAAGAAAAAAGGCGACTCGTAGATTACAATTAAAAGTTTGAAAGGGAGGGGTAAACGGGAGAATGAAAGTTCCACCTTCAACTTCAAGATGGAGAAGGAAAAGCAACGAGCCTTGGTATTGCTTTTCCTCCACTCCACGCTATACCTACCCTCCATTTTGCGCCTTTTCAAGCAGAGATTTCAAAAAAAGAGGGCAAAATAAAACCTCAAAAAGAAAAAGAAAGACACATACACTCACTCGCACTATATGCAACTTGACTTGGGTTCACTCTCTCTACATCACAATACAGCAGCAGGCATGCAACAACCATGGGGTCAGGACCTTGTTATTCCCTCCCATGATCCAGCATTTCGCAGGTCGCTTTTGTCCTGCTTCGAAGTCAAAAGATTCCCTCCTCCTTTTCCGCCTTTTATTCAATTCTTCTCCGAGAAGCCAAGACTTGAAAAAAGATTCCTTTCTTGAACTGTGGAAATAGGAAGCAAGAAACCACAGTAAGACAAGGATCGCATTACGAGCAAGTGGAGGACATTTTCCATGCCACGCTCACGTGAGCATCGATTAGATTTATATTAGATGTTCTCAGAGGATAAGGCACAAAACAACAGACAAGGACCATTAAATGCAAGTAGGTTGCCATTACAAATATGTAGGGAAAAGATGACTCATTCGCAGTGTCTGGAAATCTGCTATATATATATATATATATATATATATATGTTCTACTGGTGACAGGTCAATGCTCGCAATTCAAGAAGGGTATATACAGAGTAAGAGCCCTTTGAATGAACTGAGAGAAAACACATTTCGCAATTTCCTCTTTATGATATTTTGCCAGAATAAGGAGTTAACCCAGAAAGATTAAGACCCAAGATGTGATCATCTAGCCATTCTTACTAAATCATACAACTTTTCACCGGAGACATGACAAAATTATAACTTGATGACTGTCATCTGCAATCTGACTTCTTATAACGGAAAGTTTTACCATTTGGTAATTTGGAAGTTAGCCAAATCCCACTTATGAAGTTCTCCTTCTTGAAGCATTTTCCCTAAAATCAAACTTTAAAAAGCTGTACAAGTTTCTTGCACAATTCTGTCCCCCAAAGAGTGCAGTGCCCCATTAATATACATAGAAGGTGTGAAGTTGTGAACATTACAAAAGTAGTTTCGTAGCCAACTCTTGAAACTTACAAGGTTTTGAGACGCACCATCCATCAAAAATTACTTAATCCATATTCCATTTCCAGCATTAAATGTTAGAGAGTAAAGTTATTCCACCAAGAAAACCACATCAAAAGATCATTCTTTTTAAACAAAACAAAGCCATCCAAATGTTGCAGGTTCTTATAGAGGTTTAACAAGCAGCGAACATTAACCTTTCAACTCTTTGGATCTTATATATAATAGAAATAGCAATTGTTTAACATGAATAAGCCAGTCTACATGATATTTACTCCAGCAGCAACACTTCTAATTTCAACGGTGACAAGGTTGCAAAAGTTAGTCTACCAAGAAAACCAGGAATGCATTTTCTCTTCCAAGATGATAAATTTGATTGCAGAACAAACTAATCGTTCTGTATTCTGAATATTTTCTGTCTGATGATTCATTTGTTCAATCTTTCTATATCAATCAGCAATCCATTCACTGGTTTAGCAACAACTCAAGACTGAGCACCTCTGACTTCACATCTGAACATAAAAAAAGAAAAAGCATGTAATTCTGATTCTCTCATCGAATACTCTGTGAAATCTGATGGATTCAATCAGGGGACGCAAGACTCACCCAATTAAATATCATATTTCTTTGTATTGATCAGAAAATATCATATTTAACACAACTATGACATAACAACAGACAGGTGCTCTGCTTCTGGTGGCCCAACCTTCCAAACTCAACCTCTTCTAAGCAAAATTACAAGGTCTCTCAACATCTGGATGAAGTCATTGAAGGTCCCTCACCACCAAATACATAGTGATGGGCAAGGTCAGCAGTCAAATCAGAGTACCTACCCAAGCTAAAGAGCGCCCCAGACAACCTTTCTTCTTATAATGTTCGATATACTAAATTGTCTCATTGCATTGTGACAATTAAGCAAGGTCTGTGATAGGAGAAAGAAGCGGAAAAACATAGTGTCCCCACAAAAAGTAAAAAGGGCCCAAAAAAAGAACAAAAGGGCCCCTTCAAATAGCTCGCACCATGTTTTGCAATGATACTGCTAATGTCTTTATGGCCAGAGAATGATGTAAAAGCAAGAATTAATATATCCAAAGCAACAATGATCCAAGAAAACACTAGAAGATGACCCATTGACTATCTTTAGCAAAAGGGTACTCCAGTTCGGCTTCCCAAAAAGCAAGTGGATTTTCAGGATAGAATTTTTCTCAAAACAGAACAGCAATGGATAATCGGAATTATAGTGGAGAACCTCACTTGGTCACCTAACTTTATTAATTTAGAATGCGAATCAAACTGGAACATGAGGAAACTCAATTGTGAAGATATTGCAGTGGCTCCTTTAGTGGTGCATGAGAATGTAGAATAAACCAGCACTCAAGCAAAGAGGAATAAGAATATAGCAAAAGCTAATGCTAGAGTGAGGTGAAACTTACCACTTCCAAGTTCAATCCTTGAAGATGACGTTGTCTGCGATCTTCATGAGCGGTTCCAAACACTCTGGCGTGAACTTCCGTGCGAAGAAGTACGAATAATTTGACTCGGATTGTCTAAGCTCGCGCACGAGCTCCGGGGAAATTTCTTCGGGCTGGTACAAATGTGGATGCCCATCGAAACTCCCGGTCCAATTCACTCTAGTCAGTGTGTAGTGACTGCAACCCTTTGGATCCGACATTGACAACAGCGTCGGGAAATAGTGCTCTTCGGGGTAGCAACACTCCTTATTCAAGCAAGGCAATCTGAATTTGCTCCATAGCTTCTCATCTTGAATGACAAGCGACGCGTGCCGCTTCGTGAGCATGAAGAACTGAGAACCGACCCTGAACTGCTCGAACGGCACTTCTGGGAGCATCACGTGCTCTCCTCGAGCCGCGTAGCGCTCGTACAAATTCGGCTCGTCGGATAGGATCTCGATATAGCTCTTGTACTCGCCAGGGTTTATATAGGCATTGAAGGCGGAGATTGAGTTCCCAAACAGGGCGTCATACATGTACCGAAAGGAATGGAGCGGGACACAGTGCTGCGAGACCAATGCGAAGTAGAAGTTGGCGGGGTCGTCGAGGATGGCGTCGGCAAGAAGCCTCCTCGCGGCGGCAATCAGCGTCGGCGAGGCCCGCTCCGTCTTCTTCGAAGGGATTACCCGTTTCCGGAAGACCCCATCGGGCGGCGCGAACTTGGAAGAAGGATCTGCGTGGATGTAAATGTTGTAGAACCGCGAGTGGCCACTGAAGAACTTCTCCCAGAGGGGGGAGAAGGAGAGGTCGGAGTTGGTGAGGAAGAGGAAGGCGATCTTGGGCCGGGAGTTGCGGGCCCCGAGGCGGGCGAACTTCGCCGGGAAGGCGCGGGAGGAGGAGGAGGTGGCGGGGTGGCCCGAGGGGGTGGCACGGGCGGCGGAGGCGCGGCGGAAGAGGGCGAGGTCGTCGAGCTCGTCGCGGAGGGAGAGGTTCTTGTGGAGGTAAATGGTGGGGAAGAAGAAGAAGAGCAGGAGAGGGAGTGAGAGCAACAGAAAGAGAGCGAGGACGAAGGGCGATGTCGACATGGCGGGGGAGGCGGGGCTGGAAAAAATCACTCCTTTACTCACTTACTCACTTCTGGCTTGAAAACCCAGGAAGGAATCGCCAAAGGGCGTCTGAAACTCGCGGCTTTACGGTCACGGGGCGAGCTTGAAATTCTGGGTTTTAATGGAGGGTTCTTGAAACCTGGGTTTCGCAGGGATTTGGGGTTCTTGAAGAAGAAGAAGAAGAAGAGAGAAAGCGGATTGGGGTTGTTAGGGATTTAGACGGAGGAGGATGATGACGATGCGATCATAACGAGACAAATTAAAATAGCAAGAATGGGGGACAAAGGAGAAAACGAAAAGGAGGGAAGATACAGAAGAAAAGAGAAGTGACGGAAGGATATAGAGAGAGAGAGAGAGAGAGAGAGAGGTTGCAGATTGGGATTGGGCTTAATATATGCTGAAAGGGACGTGGAGGAGGAGGCTTTTTCTGAGGAGGAAGAGTGAGGGGGAAGAAAACGGTGGTGAGGGTGAGAATTGAGGAAGTGGGAAACGAAGCTGGCGATGGCCACACTGGGCAGGGGCTCACTGGTGTTTGGATAGAGCGGAGGGAAGCAAAAAGGGTAGAAAAGCTTTCAATATGGATGAGATGGGGTAGGCTTAGGGCTTTAAGAGAGGATGCGGCCATTTCCTTCGCATCAACCTCATTTATGATACATCAAAGTGAAACAAAAGGCCTTTAAAAAAAAATGAGCAGAGGCTAGACTATATTGGTAACAAAGCAAATTTTTTGTATATATGATAAATAAAAAGTTTCGAGATATATTTGCTTGGCGTAGTCCGTTTCATTTGTTTGGAGCGATGCCTTTTTTTTTTTACCATTTGGTCTTTTGAGGTTTCACCAAGTTTTATCGAAATTGATTTGTAAAGTTTAAAGGGTCATGCTCTTCTCATCCCTAAGCTTCCTTTGTTTTGCAGGAAATATGACATTTTTTTGAAAAATATTTTACAGGAAGTCATTTTTCGAGAAAGTAATATTTTTATGATGTTTGGTTGAAATTCGAAATTAACTTAAAAATATTTTTCATCATTTGGTTGAAAAATTCAATTGATTTTCTTAATTACATATACATTGTTTGAGCGCTAATGACTTGGGCATAGGCATATGAGAATTGAGTATGAGCATCGAAGGTCTTGAGTTCGGTCTCGATGGACCCCACTCCATTTGTCAAGGCCTTGGGCACAATCACTTGGGTCTCGGACAAGAGCATGAGCAATTATCCCTAAGTTCACATAAGCCAAGCCCAAGAAACCGATAACCATATCCAAACCCTTAACATTTGAGCCTGAGTCCATTGAGGTTGGGCCTAGGTCTATAAAAAGACGAGCGTGAGACACTAATGCTTGAGCCTAGAAACTTGATGCCCGAGTCTAGTTTCTTGACACTCGAGCTTGAGTCCTCAATGCTCAAGGCCTAATCCATTGAAGGTAAGCTCGGGTCCCCAACGCTTCAATTGGGTCCTTGCTACTTGAGCTCTAGCCCACAAAGGCTAAGCCTTGGTCAATTGAGACCGAGTACAAAACTCAATGCTTGTGTCTAGATCCTCAATGCCCAAGCTCAAGACCCTAACACCCATGCCCATATCCCTCATGCCAATGCTTGAGTCCATTAAGGTTGAGACTCGAGAACCCAATGCCCATGCTTAGGTTCATCTAGGCTAGGTTTAGGATCCTCGCGCTCCTACCTTGGTCCTCAATGGCTAGGCCTAACCTTGATGGACCATGGACCTAGAGTGTGGACCTAAACACTAGCACCAAGGTCTAGGCGTAGCCTTAATAAATCGGGTTGTAGGCATTGAGCACCATAGTGCCAAGGACTAGGATGCGAGCATTGGGGTCCCAAGCTTGACATAGATGGACATGGGTCCAAGTATTGGGGATCTCAACTTGGTCTTGATGGAATCGAGCAAGGGAACAGGCGCTTGAGACCCAATTACAGGCATGGGGATTGAGGCATAGGCTCTAGGGTACAGAGGATCAATGTTGCGGTTCTGAGCCTACCCTAAATGGATTGGGCCTTGGTGTGGGGAACCTGATCCCAACCGCCAGGGACTTAGTCTTAATGGAATTGGGCTCGGGCACAAGGGATTCAGGCACATACGCTAGGGTCTCAAATCCAAGCACTTGGGGCCTAAACTTGGACATTAGGGTCTCTAGCTCAGCCTCAATGTACTTAAACTTGGGCACAAGTGCTAGTACCAGAGTTTGGTTGCTGGGGATTTGAGCATGGGTATGAGAAGTCTCAAGTTCTCCCTATGTGGACTTTGGGCCGATCTCCATGAACCAAGGCCTAAGCATTGCACACCTAGGCCTTACCTCATTGTACTTGAGGCATGGGCACCAAGATCTCATGCTCGGCTTTTGTGGACTTGAGCTTGGCTCAGGTGTTAAGGATTCGGGCATGAGTATTGAGATCTTGGACATGACCTCTATGACCCACACTGTGGTGTTGTGGATCCTAATAAAGGTATTGGATTTGGGGTCCTAGTCCTAACCTCTATGGATTTGGGCCTTGGGCGCTAAAGTCTTAGGTTTTCGGACTTGACCTCTTTGGATCCAAATTTGGCCTCGATGGACTTAACACTATTCTTTAGGCCCAATCAGTTTCGATATTAAGTCATATTTTTTAAAATGATTTTTTTTTTGGTAACCCGGGAACTTCCCGTAGGGACAAAATGCACTATTCTCTACCGGGAGGCCCACACTTAGTCCCTAACGTTTGCGATTCGATTAAAGTCATATTTTTTAAAATGATTTTTAATATTTTAAGGAGTTTTTTTTTTTATTATTATAAAATTTCTGTTGATTAAAATTTTTTTTCATTAACTTATTTTCTCAAACGATTCAAACATTAGAAAATACGACAAAAAAGTTTTTCCTACAAATAATAAAGAGAAACTTTCTAATTTAAGACCCTTAATGCTTTCTTTATTTGCGATCAACTCTGCCCATGCTCTGTACTTTTTTTCCGAATTATGCAAATAGAATCTCGCGAGTTCAATTTTCCCAAGCAATTCGTCTCCACTTTTTGGCAAAATAAAAAAGAAAGAAGAAATTGTGCTTTATATTACAATAATATAAAATATAAAAAGGGAGGAAAGAAGAGAGCACGAGTGAAGGCCACCAGTTATTCTAGTGGATCACATCACCTCAACCTCAGAGGCCCCAGATCAACGGTCAGGATGTCGAGAAATAGAAAAGGGATTTCAATGGTTCTAGATCCTTCTTCCTTCCCTTCTCCTCTCCAACCCCACCTTCGCTCTTCATTTACCTCGCACTTTCCCCCATCGCCAACAAATCTTGACCGTCCATCCCGCTGCCCTCCTTATTAACTTCAGATCCCCCAACTTCCTCTTCCTCTCTCTCTCTCTCTCTAGCCGTCTCCGCGCTCGTCCTTCTTCCGCAAGTGCTTCGCCCCGTCTGATCCGTCGAGCTCCCCCAAGGTCAGTCAACCTCTCCCGTCTCCGCTCGATTCCTCCGTCCGTCCGTACGTTCGATCTTCGATGTCGGTTTCGAAGTGATCCGGATCTTCTCGATGTTGTGTAATTGGGCTTGATTTCCGGTCTCTTTTTGGTTACGATTCCTGTGATCTTAGGGTTTCCAGCGAGACGGGAAGATGTTCGGGAGAGCGCCGAAGAAGAGCGATAACACTAAGTACTACGACATCCTCGGAGTCTCGAAGAACGCTTCCCAGGATGATCTGAAGAAGGCTTATCGGAAGGCCGCGATCAAGAACCACCCCGACAAGGGTGGTGACCCGGAAAAGGTCCTCTTCCACTTTCAATTCAGCTCGTTGGTTTTGACCCCCTCCGTGTTTTGTTGATGCTTGATTTTGGAAAAATTTTTTTCCTTTTTTTTGGGGTAATTTGTTCGCGTCGTCAGTTTGGTGATTTTATGGTTAATTGGATCGGGTGGTCAGATCTGCTTCTTCGACAGGGAGTTTTGGTTAATTCGATTTTTCCTGCCCCCCTCGTCATGGAAATTTCTGGCTTGGATAGAGTGTAGGATCGCGATTGCCGTCAATTTGAGTAATTTCGCTGAATGATTATGTGACCTGGCAATCTAAAGATTGTGGTATTGTTGGGCAGCGGATTCTTTGGTTAGCTTGGAGCACAAAAAAGATTTAACTTTTTATTGCTTGTGTATCTAGTAGGAAAGGTATCCCCTAAATGCACGATAGTTGCTTGTGTTTGTGTCCTCTCTGTATAAAAAAAGTTATCTTTTACAGGGTTTTGGAGTGCTCGTCGCTTTATAGATGCATATGTTTATAATCTGGTCATGCTAATTCCAATTTGTACTTGTGCGGGAAAGTTTGACAGGGATGATTAGTTGATTATTATTTTTCACAGCTTGGCTTTCTTACATAACAGTTATTACTTGCGCTCTATTGACGATTTGCTTGACATTGTTCTAGATTCTCTAATCTCTGAATGTTTCTATAATACTGTGTTTGTACGATTTTGCGAATGAATGTTTTCCTGCAGTTTAAAGAATTGGCACAAGCCTATGAAGTCCTGAGTGACCCTGAAAAACGAGAGATTTATGATCAATATGGTGAGGATGCTCTCAAGGAAGGAATGGGTGGAGGTGGCGGAGGCCACGATCCATTTGATATTTTCCAATCTTTCTTTGGTGGAAGTCCTTTTGGTGGTAAGTTTGTCAGGCATCTACAATCTGAGCATAATGTTTGGTGCTATCTAGTGAATGCTGGAGAAGTTGATACTTATCTGAACTTTTACGGTCTCAGGTGGAGGAAGCAGCAGAGGCCGAAGGCAGAGAAGAGGTGAGGATGTCATCCATCCTCTTAAGGTGTCTCTCGAAGATCTCTATAATGGTACATCCAAGAAGTTGGCACTATCTCGCAATGTTATTTGCTCCAAGTGCAAAGGGTTAGTACAAAAGTACTACTGTCTTTTTCTCTGGAATCTGTCTGAGTTCCTGCTAAGTTTTAACATGGTTCTCTTTTCATCCATTGCAGTAAAGGGTCCAAGTCTGGTGCTTCAATCAAATGTGCGGGTTGTCAGGGTTCTGGAATGAAAGTTTCCATTAGACACCTTGGCCCTTCTATGATCCAGCAGATGCAACATCCATGCAATGAGTGTAAGGGTACTGGGGAGACTATAAATGACAAGGACCGCTGCCCACAATGCAAGGGTGAGAAGGTTGGCAGGAGAAAAAGGTTCTGGAGGTAATAGTGGAAAAGGGTATGCAAAATGGACAGAAGATAAAATTCCCTGGGGAAGCTGATGAAGCTGTAAGAAAATCTCTTTTCTTTTTAATTCCCCTTCAGGACCACAAGCTTTATGGAATTTAATTTGTGGTGATGTATTTGTTAATTAATAAATAGTTGACTTGAGGTCTCTCCTTGCTTAATGGCAGCCTGACACCGTAACCGGCGACATTGTGTTTGTCTTGCAACAAAAGGAGCATCCCAAGTATAAGAGGAAGGGAGATGACTTGTTCTATGAACATACATTGTCTCTTACAGAGGCACTTTGCGGCTTCCAATTCGCATTGACTCATTTGGATGGCAGGCAGCTTCTTATTAAATCCCAGCCTGGAGAGGTTATTAAGCCTGGTAAGTAACTGCTTCAAGGACCATTGGGCAGAATTTCTGGAGGATTTTCAGAACTCTGGCGTGTTTATTATCATTTGCAATTGGCTTTTGAGTTTTTAACCAGTCACTGTTTCCACTTGAATGTCAACTAATGGTTTTGACAATTTTGATCAATACTATCTATGTATACTACTTGTCACTGGTGGACTTTCGGCATCAGGGCCCCTTTTCTCCACATTACATGGACTCTGCGTGGTAGTTTTCTGTTGTATTGCCATACATGTTCTCATCCAGATTGAAAATTTCAGTTTTCTTACAGTAGTTATTTTTGGGTTTGATGATGTGGCTGTGTGATTCTTGGGTACTGTAACATGAAATCACTTCATACCTTATCTTTACACTAGTAGTTTTGCCACTAATTACGTGTTTCTGTTGACCAGACCAATTCAAGGCAATAAACGATGAAGGGATGCCCATCTACCAGAGGCCATTCATGAAGGGGAAGCTCTACATCCACTTCACGCTAGAGTTCCCAGACTCCCTGAGCCCCGAGCAATGCAAGGCCCTCGAAACAATCCTGCCACCCAGGTCATCAGTGCAGCTCACTGAAATGGAGTTGGATGAGTGCGAGGAAACGACCCTTCACGATGTCAACATTGAGGAGGAGATGCGGCGGAAGCAGGCGCAAGCCCAGGAGGCTTATGAGGAGGACGAGGACATGCATGGTGGGGCCCAGAGGGTGCAGTGTGCCCAACAATAATCGATGTGCTGATCAATTGAAATAACGTTAGAAGCGGCGGTGGATTGGCTAGTATCTCGATGTTGTGGTTGTGCAACCCTGTGGAGACCGATGTATCTTCGAAGTTGTGTTTCCGTTGTTCTAGCTCCTAGATTCTAGTCTCCTTTTTGAAGTTTGCATTCATATTGAAAGAACGTAATGAAGTTTTAGTATGAGGACCTGCACGACTTGAAATTATGTTTTTGCATCGTGTATTTGGTATGCACTCAAGACTTGTTGCCTCTCGTTCATTTTACGTACATTCTAGCGTCCTGTCCTTTCGTCCTTCGCTTCCACGTGCGACTTGTGCATGTTACATGCGCAACTTCGACACGAGACGTCGAAAGGTAGATCGTATGCCCTCGTTCTGACCTCTTAGGACAATAAGCCGATGAGCTCGATCGTCTTGGACTTTCATACACAAGTTGAACGTCCCGAACTCAGATGTTATATGTCAAATACACCTCTAATCTTCAGATGGTGAAAAAGTGATTTCTGGGAAGTCATGGTGCTTTTCTTGTACCCGGAACTGGACGGCGACACCCAAGGTTTCTTTCCTATTGTCATGTCTAAACACAAAAGCCATTAACTAATACAGAATTCCACCATTAAAACCAAACATAATTCAAAGTTGTTGCCAACTCCAGCCAATATAACAACAGTTAACTGGGGATCAAGATTAGACTTACAAATAGGATTAAGAAAACCTGATTGTAAGGCCGAACTAGCTGCACCTCTTTCAGGAAAAATATCAAAGTTCTACACATTTTATATCGGTACCAATTTAGTCTTAAATCTTTGAATTGGGCCAATTTAATCTTAAGTATTTTTACACTGGTACCAATTCAATTCATTTAAGCAATTTAGGTTGGAAATTGGTGACATGAATATTGGCTGTTATATGTGACATAGCCGGCAAAATATTTTGATTTTTTTTCTCTTTATTATTTATTTATTTCTTTTTCTTTCCTTCATTTTGGTTGTGAGGGTCATTGTCGGTCATTGGCTAGGGTCATGACCTTCTTGCAGGCAAAGAGGGGCGGATGGCAAAGGCCCTGGGCGAAGGCTAGCCCTACCGACCTTGGTCGAGGGCTTGTTGGCCCTCATAAGCCAAAATCAAGGAAAATAAAAAAGAAAAAAAGAAAAAAATTAAAAAAATTATTTAAAAATTTCACATTTGTATCAACCATGTCACATTAAACGATTGGCATATCGGCAATTTCTAGCTCAAATTGGCTAAATAGACTAAATTGACACTGATATGAAAATGTTTAGGATTAATTCGGTACCTATCTATTATGTTTAGAAAATTTTATGGTACTTTTCCCATATGTTTCTCTCGAAAAATTCCCTTTTCTACTTTAGCAAGCATAAAGAATTAACGAAACTTCTCCATTCTGATTGATTGGGGTTTCATAAGAACAAGTGCTTATATTTTGGTCAAAAAGAGCGAGAACTTCAATTAGGTCTTTTTTGTAGGGACGAGTGCACTGAGTACAATCAAGTCTAAAATTGTCAAATTGATGTGATCAAAGTCTTTCCATAACTCTGTCCAGTACGATTAATGGAAAATGCTGAGGTTGTGAATGATGTGATCGTTGGCAGTAGTTAATAAGTCTGAAAAATCTATTAGTAGAGCAATTGGCGAATAACATGTCAATAAATGCTGCAATGTCGATGGTTGGATCCTGATCAGCGCTCTCGATGAGAATGCAGAGAGCTCTTTGCATTTGAGGAGTGGAAGCGAGCTGGTAGGGTAATCAAATCTGGGAAACTGCTTGAATCTGAAGAAAAGGGAAGCAAGTTACAAGCTCGACTTGCTTTCATCCAACAATTTGCACCTAAGGATCCAGATCTATTGTCTAATTCAAGATCGTATAATGGAAAATAATGCTCATCTGAACTTTTATGGTTTTAGCTGTTTGGAGCAGCAGAGGCCGAAGGCAGAGAAGAGGTAGGGATGTCATGCATCCTCTCAAGGTCTCTATAGAAGATCTCTATAGTGGTACATCCAAGAAGTTGACACTCTCTCTATCTCGCAACGTTATTTGCTCCAAGTGCAAGGGTCGGTACAGGAGTACTACTGTCTTCTTCTCTGGAACGTGTCTGAGTTTCTGCTAAGTGCTAACATGGTTCTCCTTTCATCCATTTGCAGTAAAGGGTCCAAGTCTGGTGCTTCAATTGAATGCGTGGGTTGTCAGGGTTCGGAATGAAAGTTTCCATTGGACACCTTGGCCCTTCTTAGATCCAGCAGCTGCAACATCTATGCAATGAGTGTAACGGTACCAGGGAGACTATAAATGACAAGGACCGCTGCCCACAATGCAAGGGTGAGAAGGTTGTTCAGGAAGAAAAGGTTCTGGAGGCAATAGTGGAAAAGGGTATGCGAAAAGGACAGAATATAAAATTCCCTGGGGAAGCTGATGAAGCGGTAAGAAAATCTCTTTTTCTTTGTAATTTCCCTTCAGGACTGCAAGCTTCATGCAATTTAATTTGTGGAGTGTATTTGTTATTTAATCAATAGTTGACTTGAGGTCTCTCCTTGCTTAGTAACGTCCTGATACCATAACTGGCGACATTGCATTCGTCTTGCAACAAAAGCAGCGTCCCAGGTATAAGAGGAAGGTAGATGACTTGTTCTCTGACCATACATTGTCCCTTACAGAGGCACTTTGCAGCTGCCAATTCGCATTGACTCATTTGGATGGCAGGCAGCTTCTTATTAAATCCCAACCAGGAGAGGTCATTAAGCCTGGTGAGTAACCACTTCGAGGACCATTGAGCGGAATTCTGGAGGATCGTCAGAACTCTGAAGTGTTCCCTCTAGTTTGCAATTGGCTTTTATATGAACTCATTATTTAATTTCGAGTTTTAACCAGTCATCGTTTGCACTTGGATGTCAGCTAGAGGTTTTCAATTGTATATACTTCTTGTCAATGGTGGACTCAAGACGTCAGGGCTCCTTATTGCCACATTACATGGACTCTGTGTTAGATGATAATTGTTATTTACAATTATCTTGAGACGGTCGTGGTATTTTTTTGTTTTGTTTTATTTTATGCTACTTTTTTTGTTGATGAAGTTTGATCTTCGGTGATTGTCGACAATTTTCAATTTGATTCTATTACTTAATCTTCAAGAGATGGATTAGGATTGAACAATTTCAAAATGAAATTGAAGTAGGAAAATTCGGATGATGAACTTTTAGAGATAAAGAAATATCAGCAGTAAAGCTTTAATTGGAAGAGCCGATCTTAAGATATGTTGATATTTGAATAGAATTTTATCAGGGAAGTGTCTGAAAAGTTTTAAACCTATTACATTGTTGCCAATTAGTCGTAAACATTTTAATGGTGTCAGTTCAATCTTCAATTTTTTATGGTATTTAGTACTAAACTTTTTAATATAGTCAATTTAGTATTGAACTTTTTAAATTAATGTCAATTTAATTATAAACCTTTTGACTTGGTGACATTTTAGTTTTTTCAGCTAATTTTGGCTAAATTTTGCTATATGGATACTAGCCAGTTGATGTGGCATTATTGGCGCTTATATGAACAATTTTTAATAATATTTTATTTTTTTGATTTTTGATTTTTTTCCTTCATTATTTCTTTCTTCCTTTTTCTTATTCCTTTAGGCAATGGCCATCAGTTTATGGCCAGCCTTGTCGAATCTGGCCTAGGCGATACTAACCCTCCCTTGCCTAGGAGAGGGCAACCCCAATGAGGGCTCCCCTTGCTAGATCTGGCGAGGCTAACCCTTGCCTAGGCCAAGGCGGGCCTTGTTGGATCTGGCTTGGGTGAGGGCCAGCAGGTGATGACCAGCCTCGTCGAATTTGGCCTAGGCAATACTAACCCTCCCTCGCCTAGGAGAGGGCAGCCCCAATGAGGGCTCCCCTTGCTCGATTTGGCGAGGCTGACTCTTGCCTAGGCCAAGGCGAGCCTTGTTGGATCTAGCTTGGGCGAGGGCCAGCCTCGCTTTGGATAGGTGAGGCTAGCTCACCCGACTATTGCTTGTTGGTTGATTGGCCATTGCCTAAAGGATAAGAAAAAGGAAAGAGAGGAAAAAAAAGAAAAAAAAAAGAAAAAAAATAAAATTATTAAAAATTGTTTACGTTAGTGTTGATGGTGCCATATCAACCGACTAGCGTCCACGTTAGTAAAATTTGGCCAAAAATAGCTAGAATGATTGAATTGACATCAAGTTAAAATGTTTATAATTAAATTAACATTGTTAAAATATTTAAGACTAAATTGACACCATTAAAATATTTAGGACTAAATTGATAAAAATATAAAAAGATTTAGGACTTTCCTAGCATTTTTCTCAAATTATCTCCGAAGATCCTTATCAACAAGGGCATCTATGCCTATAAATAGAGGCCCTAGAGGGTCGTATGGAGGGAGAAAATTGGTACCGCTTGGATTTCATCCAGTCAAAATCTTAGCCCACTTACTTGGGGGGACACGTGTCGCTCGGACCCCATCGCTCCAGAACCCCTCCGATACTACCTCGCCTCTCTTTTCCCTTCTCCGACCTCGACCTCGAGCCCTACCTCTCCGGAGGGAAGCCACTCATCGGAGCTGTCATCCGCCATTCCTCCTTGGGCCCCAACAAGGTCAACGGAGCGCGTGCGCTCTCTCCGACCCCGACCACGCATCCCCTGGGATGAGGATGCGAGAGAGGCCAATCTCAAAATCTCCTCGTCTCTGTTCGTGCACTCCGTAAGACATTAAAAGTTTTAATCCTGCGACGATCCCCATCGTATCATCTCCGATGTCAACGTTGCCTCTCCAACTCCCTAACTCCGACTCCACTGTCACGTCGTCCAATCTAAACTCAACCCGTCATCCATCGTCGTCATCATCATCAAGAACGTCCAGATCAAACTCTTTCTCTCCGCCGATCCATCCACCACCAATTCGAATGTCGGCCTTCCTGTAGCACCTGTTCTCCTCCTCCTCCCTCCTCTCCCGCTGTCTCTACCACTCGGCATTACCACCCCCTCCCCGCTTTCGAGCACCCCCGCCTCCGCCTCCGCCCCCTCCAGCTCTACCTCGCCTCCCTCTGCCTCCTCGTCGCCTTCTGCCACCAGGCCATCTCCTCCTCCGGCGTCGACCCTCTCTTTAAGGACTCCACCCCCGTCCACTGCTTCTCCTCCCTCCAGTTAAAATACGAGGGAGAAATGGCGAACGAGAGCTCCGATGGGTGGCTTCCCTCTGGATAGGTCGGGCTCGAGGTTGAGGTCGCAGAAGGGAAAATGGGCCAGGCGGAGGCGAGAGAGAAAGAAGAAGACCGTGAGAGGGAAGGAGAAGAGCGGTCGGGGGAAGAAGAGGAACAGTATGAAGAAAAGAAAAAAGAAAAGGAAAAAAATAAATAAATAATCGAAAAATTATTACGTCAGCATTGTTCGGATTGCCGGCTGTGGCTGACATCCATTTTAATGCAGGCCGGCTAATTTTACTCGAACTAAATTAATACAAATACAAAAAATTTAAGATTTGATTAATAAAAAGAAAAATTTATAATTGAATAACATAATTATAATAGATTAATAACTTTTTTTGACAACTTTCTTAAATCTGTTGTATCCAAAACTAAATGCAACTTGCCACTCGGTTAGTTTCTCAAGGGTGTAGGTTCAGATTCAACCAAATAACATCCCGTATTATAGATTAGGTGAAAACTACCATGGTATCTGATGTTGATGATTCGCGGGAAGACGGTAATTTCTTCTGGGGATCAAGCCATTGATTTTGCCTATCCCATGTAGGCTCCACATGTTGCCGGGTTTCCATAAAATTAACAGTTGTAATGCATTTGGTTTGTCCAATTAGATTCTTCTAGATTTTACTGCTGCCCAACCAAAAAGAGGAATAAAAAGAAAAACAAAGGAATGACACATCAAAAGAGGAAATACGACATTTTTGGAAAGCGACAGCAAAGAACTGACGATTTCGCAACCTCCATTTCCAGAATTGTCTTCTTCCTCATTCCACTTCTTCTTCTTCACCACCTGAACAGTGAAACGCCAACTCTCCCTCTCTCTCTCTCTCTCTCTCCGTCTTGAGACGACGTCGCTGGCTCCTTCCATCGATTGATCGGCTGCCGACATGAACGGCACCTTCCCTCACGTGGACCCCTGGCAGAATACGGGAGACTTCGCGCGCGGCATGAGGATAACCTTCGTCGTCCTCGCCTTCATCATCCTCTTCACCATCGTCTGCTACCTCTGCACCCCTGTCCGCGTCCTGCCAGCAGGGCGCCAACCCCTCCCCGCGGCGGTGGCGGAGGACGGCGGCCACTCGACCGCCATCATGCTCGGCCTCGACGAGGCTGCACTGGGGAGCTTCCCGAAGCTCCTCTACTCTCGGGCGAAGGCCTCGAGCTCGAGCTGCTGCTCCATTTGCTTGTCGGAGTACAGGGAGACGGACGTACTGAGGCAGCTGCCGGGCTGCGGCCATTACTTCCACTCGAAGTGCGTCGATCCGTGGCTGAGAATGAACCCGTCGTGTCCGAACTGCAGGACCTTGCCGGTTCTGACTCTGGTCAGGACGCCCCTCGCTGAGGTTGCGCCTTTGGCGGCGTCGCATCGGTGATGCAGACCGACAAGAAGGTGGTGGGATTGCGGCGGAGATTCAAGAATCGAACAAAATCCACTGAAAATGAATTTGAGATTTCTGGTGCATGGGTTCGACGTGTTGACTGAAATCGGTTGCTTCTTTTTTCCTTTCTTTTATTTTCTTTGGTTGCTCAGGCTTGTCGAAACGCAGAGGAGACTTGACGTGTTCGGCGAGTGGGTCGGAGGTTCGCTGCCAGATAAAGTGCAGCAAATGTACAACGAGAACTCGAGTGGATAGTCGATGAATTTTGACTCAATATAATTTGATTCCAAAATTTTAATTTAATATATAATGCGATTTATGAATTTTTGATTTGTATAATATAATCTCTAAAATTTTTATACATATTCAATATAATCCCTAAATTGTATGAAAATGTTCAATATAATCCCTAAATTGAACGAAAATGTTTAATATAATTTCTCAAATTAAAAGTTCAGAGATCAAATTACATATTGAGTCAAAGTTCAAGGACTTGCACAATGCTTTAGGTTAAATGAAATGGGCGTTTGTGTCTGAATGAATTTGGAGAATTTACAAGAAAAAAACATGAGTTTTTGTTGAGATGATCTAGACAAAAAGGAACGAAGAAAGAAATAAAAAGCAAAGTTTATCTATATCTTATGTAGCATATGTAATCGATGGCATCGTCATCTCTCCCAGATTTTTGGCGGCTTCTCCTTTCTTGGAGTCAACGTGGGTCCTCACTCCAACATATGCATACATCCATTGCTGGACTTGGCTAATTAGATCGAATTACTTACGTTCGACTTTGCACAGAACATAAGTACGTAATTTAGCAAACATTCATCCAGTACGAGGAAATTTACAATTCTGTGATTTGATCTATATATATATTTGTCATGAAATACTGTTTTTCATTTACGTAGAAAAGCTCCTACTACAAGAGTTTGTATATTCTAAACATAGTATGGACCGAAGGAAAGCAGGGAGACTATCTAGCCAATTCGAGTTGAGGATTCCTTGTTGGTGGGCTTGGAGCCTCGGGCTAGACAATCCGCGGCCTGATTTGCTTCTCATCAACAAAAACTTACTGATCCATGGAGGGATTTGCGGCCCGATTTGCTTCAGGCTCTTGCTTGGCTCCTCCAGTGGTTTTCTTTCGTCCCTTGTTCTTATTTTCTTCAATGTTTCTTAAGTGATCATTTTTTTTTCGATTTGACATTTAAGTGATTTGGAGGAAATTTTTAGCACTAAATTAAGCTCCGTACACAATTTTTGGCACTTTAGTGTCCTTCTCCCGCCAATTCTCAAACATCAATCACGGGGTTATTCTTTTCAAGAAGGAACTCCAAGAAATCACAAACATATTTAGGGCAGGGATTGGTGTACAGAGAGAGATGCAACTGAAAAAAACGAAATTGAAGAACTACGGAGGTAGAAGGAAATACATTAGGATATGAGGTTGAGAATCCAATGGATGAAAAGGAGAAATAAAAATACGAAATTTTCCCATGCGACAATGATTTAGCGAAGGCCAAGGAATAGGATTTCTATGCTAAAATTGATGATGAGTTCTTGCTCAATGATAACAGAAGACTATAACAAATGGTAATTAATTATTTGGGATATATACATTAAAAATCCTAAAAATTTATTATGAAAAAATGAAATTTAAAATTTTCAAAAAGTGCAATTGAGTCCCAAGATTTGTCAAATTAGTGCAATTGAGTTTTAGACCTAATTGCATTTTTTTGAAAGTTTCAAAACTCAATTGTATTAATTTGATAAGTTTTGGGACTTAATTACACTTTTTATAAGTTTTAGAATCCAACTACACTTTCATTATAAGTTTTAAGATTTGATTGCATTTTTAAAAAATCATAACAATCAATTGCATCTTTTTGAATTTTTTTTTTAAACTTTCAATGCACATATCCTTTTTTTTTTTAAATCGTTTTTCAAAGTAGCCTCAAAATCCTCCTTTCCTGGCCTTGCATGCCAGGGGGAAGATGATATAACATCCCTAGTTACAAAAGCAAACGCAAGATTTAGAATGGCGGCCTTCCTGTACCACCTATTCTCCTCCTCCTCCTCCCTCCTCTCCCTCGACCTCTACTCTACCACTCGGTCTCCGCCACCCGCAGCCACCCGAAATGCCTCCTCCATCTATGCCGCCAGGCCTCACCACCCCCTTTCCGCCTTCATGCACCCCCGCCTCCAACCCCACCAGCTCTACTCCGCCTTCCTCCGCCTCCTTGTTGCCTTCTGCCACCAGGCCACCATTGCTTCTCCTCCCTCCTGTTAAAATACAAGGGAGAAATGGCGAACGAGAGCTCTGATGAGTGGCTTCCCTCTGGAGAGGTCGGGCTCGAGGTTGAGGTCGGAGAAGGGAAATGGGCCAGGCGAAGGAGAGACAGAGAAAGAAGAAGACCGTGAAAGGGAAGGAGAAGAACCGTTGGGGAAGAAGAAGAAAAAGAAAATAATTTGAAAAGATAAAATAGTATTAAAAAATTAAAATGTCTGCATCGCATTGCCCAAACCATCGGATTTGGCCGGCATCCGTGTCAATACAAGCTGGTCAATTTTAGCCAAATGAACTAAATTGACGTAAATACAAAAGATTTGTGATTTGATTGGTAAAAAAAGAAAAATTAGAATTGAATTGAAATTTGTTATTTTCCCAAAATCTATCGTGTCTAAAACTAAATGCTGCTTGCCACTTGGTTAGTTTCTCGAGGTTACACGTTCGGATTTGACCGGACATAATATCCTTGTATTATAGATCGGGCGAAAACTACTGCCGTATTTGATGTTGATGATTTGCCACCAGACGGGAATTTCTTCCGTGGATTGAGCCATTGATTTTGCTGGTCCTACGTAGGCTCCGCATGTGGTCGAGTTTCCACGAAACAAACAGTTCGTCCAATTAGATTCAATGCATTTGGTTCGTCCAATTAGATTCATCTAAATTTTACTGTTGCCCAAAGAAAGAAGATAATCTTACAAAAAAGGAATAAAAAAAAACAAAGGAAAGACGGATCAAAAGGGAAAATACGACATTTTTGGAAAGCGACAGCAAAGAACTGACGATTTCGCAACCTCCATTTCCAGAATTGTCTTCTTCCTCATTCCACTTCTTCTTCTTCTTCTTCACCACCTGAACAGTGAAACGCCAACTCTCTCTCTCTCTCTCTTCGTCTTGAGACGACGTCGCTGGCTTCTTCCATCGATTGATCGGCTGCCGACATGAACAGCACCGTCCCTTACGTGGACCCCGGTCTGAGCACGGTAGAGCTCGTGTACGGCCTGAGGATATCCTTTATCATCCTCGCCTTCGCCATCCTCTTCACCCTACTCTTCTACCTCTGGAACCCCGTCCGCGTCTCACCACCCTTGCGCCAACCCCTCCCCGCGGTGGTGGCGGAGGACAGCAGCTACTCGACTGCCATCGCGCTCGGCCTCGACGAGGCCACGCTGGGGAGTTTCCCGAAGCTCCCCTACTCTCGGGCGAAGGCCCTGAGCTCGAGCTGCTCCATTTGCTTGTCGGAGTATAGGGAGTCGGACGTGCTGAGGCTGCTGCCGGACTGTGGCCATTACTTCCACTCGAAGTGCGTTGATCCGTGGTTGAGAATGAACCCGTCGTGTCCGAACTGCAGGACCTTGCCGGTTCTGACTCCGGTCAGGACGCCCCTCGCTGAGGTTGCGCCGTTGGCGGCGTTGCATCGGTGATACAGACCGATGAGAAGGTGGTGGGATTGCGGCGGAGATTCTAGAGTCGAACAAAATCCACTGAAAATGAATTTGAGATTTCTGGTGGATGGGTTCGAGGTGTTGACTGAAATCGATTGCTTCTTTTTTCCTTTTTTTTTGTCTTCTTTGGTTGCTCAGGCTTGTCGAAACGCAGAGGAGACGTCGCGTTCGGCGAGTGGCTCGGTGGTTCGCCGCCAGATAAAGTGCAGCAAATGTACAACATCAACTGAGAAGATGATGATGATGATGAAGTGGTCTGTCAAATGTAACAGGATGAGAACAAAGCAGATGCTACCTGCCGTTTTGGGGGTGAGAGAGAGAGCACGTTCAGTTAATCACACAAATAGTCATCGGACTTTGCATCAACATGCAATTTATGCAATTTGATCCTTAAATTTTTAGTTTGTACAATATGATTCATAAATATTAGCTCAACATGTAATGCGGTTCATGAAATTTTGATTTGTTTAATATAGTCTCTAAACTTTTGGTACATATTCAATACAATTTCTAAGCTATATGAAAATATTCAATATAATACCTTAAATTAAAAATTTCTGGATCAAATTATATAATAAGCCAAAGTTTAGGGACTTACATAATGCTTTCAGTCGAATGAAACAAGCATTTATGTCGGAATGAAACTAGAGATTTACAAGGAAAAAACTTGGGTTTTTGTTGAGATGATCTAGAAAAGAAGAAGAAGAAAGAAATAAAAAGCCAAGTTTATGTATATGTTACGTAATATATGTAATCGGTGGCATCATCACCTCTCCCAGATTTTGGCGCCTTCTCCTGTCTTGGGAGTCAACGTTAGTCCTCACTCCAACATATGCATACATCCATTGCTGGACTTGGCTAATTTGGTCGAATTAATTACGCTCGACTATGCAAGGAACATAGGTACGTAACTCAGAAAACATTCATCCAGTATGAGGAAATTTACAATTCTGTGATTTGATCTATATATATAATGACTTGCCCGTGACATCAAAGCCATCAATGATGAATATCTTGGATCACTTGGTCTTTCTTCATGTTTTGAAATTTCAATGTGCGTATTTCTCGGAATGAAATGGAGCATTGCTTCTCAAATACCATAAAAAAAAACCCTACCCATCGCCCTTTATACTTATTCATTACATCGTCTTTCGTCTCTTGTTCTCTTCATTTTTGGCTAACCTTCGCTTGTTCTTGTTGCTTCAAGCTCTTGCTTGGCTCCCCAAATTGTTGCCTTTCGTCTCTCGTTCTTGTTCTCTTCATTATTTCTTAAGTAATCATTTTTCTTTGATGTGGCGCTTAAGTGATTTAGCAAAAAATTTTGGCACTAAATTGAGCTCCGTATATAATTTTTGGCGCTTCTTGTGTCCTTCTCCCACCAATTCTCAAACATCAATTATAGGATTATTCTTTTGAAGAAGAAACTCCAAGAAATCACAAACATAGCTAAGGCAAGGGTTGATGCACATAAACATAGATGCAATTGGAAAAAGAAATTGAAGAACTATGGAGGTAGGAGGAAATACATTAGGGTACGGGGTTGAGGATCCAATGGATGACAAGGAGAGATAAAAATATGAAATTTTTCTATGCAAAAATGATTTAGAGAAGGCTGAGGAATAGGATTTCTATGCTAAAACTAATGACGAGTTCTAAATCCATAATAATAGAAGACTACATCAAATGGCAATTAATTATTTGGGATAAACACATTGGAAGTCATAAAATTTATTGTGAAAGAATGGAATTTAAAACTTTCAAAAAATGTAATCAAGTCCCAAAACTTGTCAAATTAGTGTAATTGAGTTTTAGAACTAATTGAACTTTTTAAAAGTTGAACTTAATTATACAATTTAATAAGTTTTGTGACTCAATTACACTTTTTGGACCCAATTATACTTTCATTGTAAGTTTTAGAATTTAATTGTACTTTTAAAAAATTATAGGACTCAATTGTTTTTTTTTGAAAAATTTTAGATTTTTCAATACATTTATCCCTTTTGATTATTATCCCTATTATTATTATTTTTTTGAAAGTAGCCTCAAAATCCTCTTCTTTCCTGGTCTTGCACGATAGAGGAAAGATTCAGGTAATGACATCCCTAGTTACACAAGTAAACATAAGATTTAGGTAATACCATCCCTGGTTACTGCCTTTGTACTTCCCAAAATTCTCTTGCCCTTGTCCCACCCCCTTCCCCTCTACCTTGGCACCATTTTTTATATATAATACTGAGCCGAGTTGGCTTTGACCTTGTTATTCTTTCCGAATGTTACTTCGTTGAGAGTATAAAGAGAAACCACGGCCGGCAGATATAAAACAACAATTTGTTTTTTTCTTTTTAAGGGTTTATACTGAAAATACCATTAGCGAAAGATATCTCTTGCACAAATAATTATAAGATGAAAACTTTCGTTTATTAATGGATGGAATATGATTAGCAAAATTATATATCATATATGTGTCGATAGCTAAAGCATGCAAGTAAATTAGTTTTTTTGTTAAGTCGATAGTGTACCAAATAAAAATCTTTTTTTTCTTGTCTTGTATAATCCGATTCTTTTCTTGGAAAATAGTTATGTTAATGAGTGTTCTGATAGTTGCTTGTTATATTGGCCATGACAATGAACATAGAATGTGACATTCGAAATTATTATAAATGAGAGACGCTGATTTATATATAGAATCTGTCCCATCCAAAATTGAATGTAGCTCATCACTTGATTAATTCCTTGAGGGTACAGGTTCGATTTTGATCGAATGTAACCTCCTTATATTATGGATCGGGAGAAAATCACTTCGATATTCGATTTAACAATTTGCCCTGAATAAAGGGGTCCCGCCTAGGCTCCCCATGACGTTGGATCTCATAAAATTAAAATTTTACCATTGGCTAAAGAAGAACAGATCAAACGGGGAAATACGAGGTTTTAGAAGGCGACAGAAAATGGTTGACGATTGGCATCCTCCGTTTCCAGATGTCTCTTCCTCACTTAACGTCTTCACCACCTGCTCAACTCTCTCTCTCTCTCTCTCTCTCTCTCTCTCTCTCTCTCTTCAGACGACGTCGCTGGGCTTCTTCAATCGATCGATCCGCCGGCGACATGAACAGCACCTCCGGTTACCTGGACCCCGGGCAGTACACCGGAGGGCTCGCGTACGGCATCGGGATCTCCCTCGGTGTCTTCGCCCTCATCATCATCTTCACCCTCGCCTCCTACCTCTGCACCCGCGTCCCCGTCCCGCCGCCCCGGAGCCACTCCCTCGCCCCGGCGGCGGACGGCGGCTACTCGATCGCGACCACGCTCGGCATCGACGAGGCCACACTGGGGAGCTTCCCGAAGCTTCTCTACTCTCAGGCGAAGGCTGCGGGCTCGAGCTGCTGCTCCATTTGCTTGTCGGAGTACAAGGAGAGGGACGTGTTGAGGCTGCTGCCGGACTGTGGCCATTACTTCCACTCGAAGTGCGTCGATCCGTGGTTGAGAATGAATCCGTCGTGTCCGAACTGCAGGACCTCGCCGGTCCCCACGCCCCTTGCTGAGGTTGCGCCGTTGGTGGCGTCGCGGCGGTGATACGGACCGATCGGACGGTGGCGGAATTGCGCCGGTGAATCAAACAAAATCCACTGTAAATGAATTGAGATTTCTGGTGCATGGGTTCGAGGTGTTGACTGGAACCGATCGACTTCGCGCCATTTTCAATGCTTCCTTTTCCTTCTTTTTTTTCTTTTCTTTTTTTAATCATCTCCGGTTGCTTGGAGGTCGCGTCCGGCGGGTGGGCCGGTGGTTCGCCGCCGGATAAAGTGCAGCGAAAGTACGGCGACAGCTTTTGAGATGATGATGATGATGATGAAGTGGTGTGTCAAACATAATAGAATAAGAACAAAAGCAGATGACGCTATGCGACGTGCCGTTTTGAGCCAAATGTAGGGTCCTTATTCCAGCATGCATTACATTAATTGCTGGACATGGCTAATTAGATTTAATCAATTACGTCCGACTAAGCAAGAGACATAAGACATTTATGAGGGAATTTTGCAATCCCGTGACTCTACATATGTACATGTCGACTCGACCCCGACGTCCAAATCGAACCAGCTGTCCAACAAACGAATTTAATGAGAACAAACCAATAAATAGAGAGCGGTTCGAATCAATAAATAGAGAGCGGTTTGCATGGTTAGGTTCAATCAGCCAAATTTTTCCATCGCCGGTGTTGTGAGGCACCCCTGTTGTAACGTGGCGAAAAATTTACCTAAGAGGAATAAAACTAAGTTTATTTTATGGATGCCGATTTAAGATTAAACTTTTCAATTTGATTAATTGAGTTATATGGTTTTTTCAATCAATTTTGATCGGCGATCGTTAACGCGAACAATTTTTTATTTTTTTTACTGATTTTTCAATAATTTTTCTTTTTTTTTCCTTCTTTCTTTTTCAATTGGGGTTGACTTTGCCTGTCAGCCTCCGGCGAGAATCGCCCTTGACGAGCTTGGAAGCGGAGAGAGACGATTCTGGAGACAACCCACGAGAATTAACGAGGTAGGAGACTGCAAATGATTGCGATTTCGAGGAGGTCGAGGATGATGCTCTGAGCAGCAGACGGGGTGAGCAGCAGACGGGGTGAATAAGCATGTGGAGGAAGTTGAAGAACCCTAACATGAAGCAGGGCCTTGCGAGAGAAAATGGGTCTCCGAATCTGATGAACCTGAAGAACTCTCCTTTGTTCCTTCTGCCACAGAACTGGAGGTTTTAATTAGAAAAATTATTTAAAAAGTCCTAAATTTATTGCCTTTTTGTCAATTCATTCATACACTACTTAATTTTGTCAATCAAATCCTAAACATATTCACATTTTATCATTTGAGTCCATCCAATCAAAATTGTTCATTAATTTACTGATGCGGCTAGTCGGCATTGACATGGATTTTTTTAATAATTTTTGGAATATTTTATGGGTTTTTTTCCTTTTCTTTCCTTTTTTGTTTTTGAGTTAGGGCCGTCGAGGGTTGTTGGCAAACCCTTGGACTCTGGGCAAGGCCGCCCTCACGTAGAACAGGTGAGGGCTGTGATGCCCTCACCAGATTCATGCGTCTTCTCCGGCAAGGGCTGGTCGACAAGGGTTGTCGGCCTTAATTCCACAAGCTGAAAAAAAGAGCAAAGAAAATGAAAAAAACCATAAAAAAATATTTAAAAATATCTTTGTTAGCATCGACTTGGCTAGTATCCATATTAGCAAATTTCGGTTAAAATTGGTTAAATGGATTCAATTGACAAAAGATGAATACTTAATTGGCAAAAGTGAAAAGTTTAGAATTGAATTGACAAAAGTACCATGGGTTTATGACTTTTTGAACAATTTTCCCGATTTTAATTCATGAGGTTTTGCTTCTTCCCATGTTCTCTTCTTCAAGTTCAAGATGGTCTTTGAAGGAAAACTATATCAGGGCTAGATCCAGTGAGGTTTACCTAGGTTGGCCATCACTAAGACCTAGTAGCCGACAAAGGAAGAAAGGGAAAAGAAAAGAGCAGATGGAAGACAAGTAATAAAAAAAAAAAAAAAGAAAAGAGAAGAAAATTAAAAAAAAATTGAAAAACTTGAAAAACTATTGAATTGTATAATGTAAGATGGTAGTATTCACGTAAGAGATTTTTCAGTCAAAATTAGTCGAAGTGACTATATTAGTAAATTGTCTAAAGATTTAGGATTAAATCGGTCTAAATTGATATTCCTAAAATAAGTTGATTTGGTAATATTTTTTAGAACAAATGGAGCAATGAGTGGAAAATTTTGGAAATTTTAAAATTTGTGAGATGAAAGAGGATAAAAAGTCTAAAAGCTCCGTTTGCTTGGCCGGTGACCTTTCGTCAGCGCAAAAGCCCCGCCCAGCTGTGGATGAAAATCTCCCCCCACCGGGCCCCCGGAAAAAGCCCTCTTTGGCCGAACTCCCTTTCATTTTGGTGATTCTTGCAAGAATTAGACAGAAAAATACTCTCTCTCTCTCTCTCTCTCTCTTCCTTCCATCCTCGCCGAGCATCTCTCCCTCCGCCAGTCTTCCACTCATCACTGGCCTATCCTCGACGGTTTTTGGCCTGTCTTGCTTCGTGGTCAACCTCCTCACGGTGTCCCCTGAGCTGGTCGTGGTGGTCACCTCCTTCAAACTTCGCCGGAAGTGCCTCGAATTGGCCAATATCGGAAGTTGCTCATCAGAACAGCTTCAAATGGTAGGTTCAATGATTCATTGAGTGTTGATCTCAACTGAACTTCCAAGGATGCTCAAATCAAACTACAGTCTAAACTTGAAGTTATACTTCAATCTAAGTTTGATATTGAGTTAGGATGTGAAGAGATCAAAGTGAAATTAAGAGGAAATTGCCTATAATTTAGGTTAAATTTAGTGAAATCAAATATTACTTGCATGTTTGGGCAATGTAAACTACTTAATTTCATGATGGCTGAAACATGCTTAAGTAGGAATTGATGTCAATTTTGGTTTATAGTTGTTAATTGAACTTGGTTTCTTGAAAGTAAATGATCAAATTTTCAATTTTGTAACATATAAATAAGGGGGAAAAAAAGTTACAATACTCAAGTGAGTGTTGTAGAAAAGTTGTGGCACTCCTATTATTATTTATTAGGGATGAGTATGGTCCAGGTGGGCGGTTCTCATTCTAAAATCGAGAACCACTCACTATGGACTAGTTTCAAAAAATTGAATTTGGGAATCATCCATTGGCTACATGGATCCTCCCAAGAACCGGACTACCGGTCCGGTTGGATTCCTGGGTGGATCCATGGAATCGGTCTTACGAGCAATCACGCCTACGCCCCTCTGCCGCACCTCAAGTAGATATGGGCCGTTGGCTTGCTGCACTTCACCTTCCTCTTCCGATCGACAAGAAAGTAGATGAAGGACACCATTGTGCCATTGGTCTAACTTTTCTTCACAAGATTCTCTCTTTGTTTTTCGGGTTGAAAGTTTTCAGATTTTGGGGGTTGAATGATTCTGGCTTCGATAGTTTTGAGTGGAAGAAGGGTTTTGGTCAGGTGAGAAGGGATGCCTATTGTAGCAAGTTATATATGGAGAGGAGGTGGCTTTAGAATTTTAATTTTTTATATTAAAAATTAATATATTATTATAATACTAGTCCAGTCTGGGTGGGTGGACAAGTGGATCCGCCCATGGAACTGAGAACTAGACCGGTACCCATCGATTCCAATTTATTGGAACCGGGAACTAGACCGGTCTAGTTTCGAGCGGTCTGGGTGGATTCTTGTTCTTTTGCACACCCCTATTCTTTATCCCAAAAATCCTCATGAGATCAACTTAACTTACTTCTACATCAATATTTGTGCAACATACATTAATCAATGACTACCTGGTATTCAAATGAACATCAAACATCTATCCTGAGGAGTCCGGCTACATGAAGCAAGCAAGGCTCCAATTAAACTTATTTTAGAGTTCAATTTTTAAGGATATTCATTTAATTATATTTTTTAAAGTAAATTTTAGGATTTTTAATACGCTTTTTCTATTTTTTTAAGGGAAGTAACCTTAAAATTCTCTTCTTTTTTCGGGCCTTATCTGCCAAACGGGAGATTAGTCAATTACATCACTAGTTACAAAAGCTCAACCGGAAGATTTGGGTAATAACATCACTAGTTATTTCTGCCTTGGTACTTGCTAAATTCCTTTTGACCTCGTCGCCTTTCTACCTTGGCACCGATTCATATATATCCACAATTCCTTTTTGTCTTTATCCTAACTCTACCCGAGTTGACTTTGGCCTTTTTCCTTCTTTCCCTGTATTGCTTCGTTAGGATCCACAAGAGAGTAAATATAAAGCGAATCCATGGGCGGCAGATATAACAAACATCTGTTTTTTAAAAGGGTTTAGATTGAAAAACCATTAGTGCAAGATATTTCTTAGGACAGAAATTATAAGACGCAAACTTCCCTTTACTAATGGATGGAATACGCTTAGCAAAATTAAATATTATGTGTCAGTAGTCTAACTATGTTTGCGAATTGAGTTTTTGTTACTTTGACGGCGTTCTAAATAAAAATATTATTTTTGCCTCATTCTTGCAAAATAATTATATTAACCGGCGTCACGTTAATTGCTTTAATAATGAATTTAAAGAGTATCATTCAAGATTATTCTGAGTGATAAATATTGATTTATATATAGAATTTGTCGAGTTTAAAACTAAGTGCCGTCTCACCAAGCATTCCTTGAGGATACCAATTTGATTTCGCCACGACACATCCTCATATTATGGATGAGGCAAAAGTCGCTTTGGTGTTCGATGTTATTGATTTGTCTCTCGGCAAGGGAATTCCTTCCACGAACTGGGAAGATCTCAACCGTCGATCTTGCCTCAAGTGGCTCCACACGTCATCGAGTCTCACGAAATTAATGGCTATGATGCACTTGGCTGGTCGGACCGGATTCAGCTAAATTTTTAGCGTTGGCTAAGAAGAACAGATCGAAAGGGGAAATACGAGGTTTTAGAAGGCGACAGAAAATGGTTGACCATGCGCAACCGCCGTTTCCAGATGTGTCTTCCTCACTTAACTTCTTCACCACCTGCTGAACAATGCAACGCCAACCCTCTCTCTCTCGCATGCTCCTCTCTCCCGCACAACCACAACACCACGCCTCCGCATTCTCTCTCTCTCTCTCTCTCTCGCTCTCTCCCCGTCTTAAGACGACGTCGCTGACTCCGTTGATCGATTGATCCGCCGGTGACATGAACAGCACCTCCGATGACCTGTACTCCGGGCAGAACATGGTAGGGTTCGCGTACAGCATCGGGATCTCCCTCGGCATCCTCGCCCTCATCATTTTCTTCACCTTCGCCTCCTACCTCTGCACCCGCGTCCGCGTCCCGCCACTCCGTAGCCACTCCTTCGCTGAGGAGGAGGACGCCAGCTACTCGATTGCAATCAGGCTCGGCCTCGATGAGGCCACGCTCGGGAGCTTCCCGAAGCTCCTCTACTCTCAGGCGAAGGCACCTCATGGAGACGGCGGCTTGGCCACGAGCTCGAGCTGCTGCTCGATTTGCTTGTCGAAGTACAAGGAGACCGACGTGCTGAGGCTGCTGCCGGATTGTGGGCATTACTTCCATTCGAAGTGCGTCGATCCGTGGTTGAGAATAAACCCCTCATGTCCGAATTGCAGGACCTCACCGCTCCCGACTCCAGTTGGGACGCCTCTTGCTGAGGTCGCGCCGTTGGCAGCGTTGCGGCGGTGATGCAGGATGGAATTGCGGTGGAGCTTGTAGAATCAAACAAAACCCACTGTAAGCGCAGCAGACAAGTGCAGCAAAGGTACACGTCGGACAACGGTGCCGGTCATCCATGGACGAATGTTTGCAACGGGCAAGATCGATGCATCTCCACAGTATTAACTTTGCATATAGGTTTTTGCAGTAAATAAATTCTCTTCAATTTTCACCCTCCATGTACATTTGCTGATTTGAAATGGACATGTCCTCTCTCCGCATACCAATATGACTTGATAATTTAGGTTTTGTTGCACTTGATTATGGATTTGTATGTTAATAGTGGCGTTCTGGAGTTAAAAGCCTTCCTCGCGCTCGCTAGATTCAATCGGGTAAGGGTCCAACGCACTGTATGTTTCATCGCGATTTCCATATGGCAAGGACATCCTGCGTGCCGTTCACACAACGCGTTAGATTGGAGAGTCTATATATAACGTAAGGCATCTAGTGAGAGGCAAACGACAAGAATTCTAACCAGTTCATGAGCCTTGAAGGCGGCCAGTGGAAGAGTAGTAGGAAGCAGTCCATGTCTGCAAAACAAGAGGCTGCAGAAGAGAACCCATTTTCGGAATAGGAGATGTCAACCTCTCAGATGCGTACAGCAACTTGAGATGATAATGATGAAGCGGTAGGTCAAGTGGAATAAACTAGAGCAGTTGGCAACTGCCGTTTCGAGAAAGAGAGGGGCATGACTGTTCCAGTTAAAGACTCGGAATCTTCCCAGCAATGGCGCTTGATCGTGGCTTGCTCACGAGTTTTATCATATTAATATGAGCAAGCCCTATCTCTCTGTCTCTCTCCCTCTCTCTGTATCTTCTGGTTGACGACAGGCTCCACTGCAAGAACTGGATACGACGATGCTGACGCAGCCGTGCAATGCTTCTGGTCAAAGTCAGATGGGCATTCGTGCCGAAATGAACTGGGAAAATAAGGGACCGGGAAGAAAAGTATTGGCATTTACTTGAGGCAATCAATTGAGAAAGGAACAGGGCCTATCTATATCTAGGGCCTATCTATATCTAGACGAAGCTTATCTAAACCGGGAGTTGCTAAGCGATAATTATTAGGTTCTAATCAGGATTAAGCTACGTTGTGTGGGCACGCTCGCTGGGTTTGTTTATTGTCTTGAAGTTGAAAACCCTCAATGTAATCGTCCCTACATAGGATTCGACCATCCGCTGCGGTTCCTGGTTGCGACCCAAACACGTCGGGTAGGAGCTACACAACTCGGCTTTCCCTACCGCTCTATGTGATTGATTCGGCCAATGCGCAGCTTGACTTTGATATCATGTTTTTTTTGGTAAGGACTTTGATATCATGTTACTATTGAACTCGACCCGAAATTTTGAATTTGGTACAGAGAGGTCAGCATGTGGGTATAACGATGACTGCTGACCTGTGCCGAATGACGTTGATCCATCATCTTTATCACACAGAATCGTAGATTGTTAGAGAAATGGCGTGGTATTTAATTATGACATATTATATTGGGAAAAAAGAGGAAATAAATGGAACTTGCAATTCAATACCAACATGCGAGAAAAGGACATTCTACCACCACGCTAGATATTTATGTAATTCGGTTGTAGTAGCGGTACCTATTCCACGATGAGAGTGAGTAGCTAAGAAATCCACTATGAATCGGGAAATTATACTCAATCGCTTGAGTCTTTCCTAATCCTAGATTGCACCCGAGAGACTCCAATTGTGCTTACTCACAATTTGACAATGGGTCAAGAAAGAAGTCTACTTATCATAAATTATTGGGAAAATTATCCAAAAAAAATCTTAACTTATTATATTTTTGTCAATTCAGTCTTAAACCTTTTTACTTCTTGCCAATTGAGTCCATTAGGCTAGTTTTGGTTAGAAATCACCACTGTGGATATTGGCAATGATACACAAGACAACCAGCGCTGCCGTGAACAATAATTAATAATATTTTAATATTTTTTTGAATTTTTTTATAATATTTTTCCTTTTTTTTTTTTTCTTTCTTCTCTTCTTTTTGCTTGTGGTTGGCCACCAGCCATAGCTGGGCCAATTGGCCTCACCTAGGCTAGATTTTGCGTGGCTTGGTTAGGCAAGACTTGACGAAGGTTGGCTTTGCTTAGGCCAAATTTGGTGAGGCCGGCCCTTGCCCAACCTAGGGTGGCCTTGTTGGGTGAGGGCCAACCTCACTAGATTTGGCCTAGGTGAGGGCAAGCCTTGGCAAGGGGGCAAAATTTGGTGAGGCCACCTTGGCCTGGGTGAGGGCAAGCCTCCAGGCTAAGGCAAGCCTTATTGGGGTTTGCCCTCACTTGGTCAGGCCTCACTTGTGGCAGGCAAGGTTAGTCGACCCCGCCATGGCTAGTGACTAGCCACTGGTAAAAGGAATAGAAGAAAGTAAAAAGGAAAATAAATTAAAATATTATAAAAAATTGTTAACGTCAGTATCAACCGTAGACATGTGATATTGTTGAAGTTCATGTCAGTAATTTTTTGTCAAAATTGGCTAGATGGATTCAATTTGTAAGAAGTGAAAATGTTTATAACTATATTAACAAAATTTTAAAAGTTTAGGGGCTTAATTAACAAAAATGCAACAAGTTTAGGGCTTTTAACAAAAATGCAACAAGTTTAGGACTTTTTAGACAATTTTCGTGCATTCATCATATAAATGTTAATCATCGTCACAAGAAATTTGGTTAACATGTTAATGGCCTAACTTATTGCATTCGTACCAATTAACATAAGAGGGGGGAAAGTACTAAAAAAGTCTTAAACATTTTAATTATACTAATTAAGTTATAAACTTTTTGATGATTTACCAATGTAGCTTATCTGATGAATTTTGGTCAAAAATGGCTAACATAAACGTTGGCCACCTTATATGGTACGGTTGACATTGATATGGATAATTTTTAACTTTTAAAATTTTTTTTTATGAATTTCCTATTACTTTTTTCCGTCTTTTTTTCTCTTTCCTTTCTTTTTTTTCCCAACTATGGGCTAGTGAGGCCACTAGCCAACTCTTGTTGACCACAATTAAGGGCGTCAAGCCCTCGCCCAAATCTAGGATGGGACCACAACCCTTGCTAGCCACCAATGAGGGGCTTGTGGCCCTTGCTCGGATCTTGCTGAGGGCGCAGAGGCCTTTGCTTGTGGCCAACGAGGGTGTTGGCCCTCACCTGGATTAAGGTAAGGGCCTAATGGCCTCGCCATCACCTATTATGCCATGTATGATGGCCACCATCTATATTAGCAATTCTTATTTAAAATTGACCAATAGTTTACATTGGCAAATCCATCGAAAACTTAAAATTTAATTTATACAATTGAAGGTTTCATTCTTTTCATAAAAAATAACTTTCAAGAAAATGTTTTTCGAATTTTCCGACGTTCATTGCATGTAAAATAAATTTATTAGGGAAAACATTTTCTTTGAAGGGAAAATAGTGTATTAAAATGGGGGAAAATGTTTTCCATTTTTCAAGTTAGGGAAAACATTTTCCTTACTCACTTTTCCTTAACTCATACCCTTCTAGCCTCTCTTCTTTCTTTATTTCTTTTTTAAAATTTTGAATTTTGAATTCTTTTTCTTTTTTTTTTCCTTTTACTTATTTCACCTTCCTCTTTAGCTGGTCATTGGCCGAGGTGACGGCTGGCGGCCGACCACAACCAAGCCTCGAGCTTCACCATTCACCATTGGCTTGCCGATGTGGTGAGCAATCAACGAGTGGCCACTAGATTGAGCAAGCTCGAAGCTCATCGTCATTGGCCTTAGGTCTCGCCAGATTGGCGAGCCACAAACCCGTGCTCTCTGTTGGCTAGCTAATATGGCGAGTGGTGAGCTCGAGCTTGCCTTCCTCGGCGGGGCTCTTAGGCTCACTTGGATCTAACGAGCCGTGAGCTCGCCGATTTGTGTCTAGGCCGGTCATTGGGCAGCTTGCCACCACCGAGACACGCGGTAGTGGAGGAAGGAGCACGAAGAAGAAGGAGGAAGAAGGTGGAAAAGGAGCTCGAAAAGGAGGAAGGAAAGGAAAAGGAAAAGAAAAAGAATAAAATTTTGATTTTTTAAATAAGAAATAATTAAAAAATCAATTTTTATAAAAATTAAAATCATATTAGTAATTTTTTTCTAAAAATCAAATGAGATACCGAATAGTGAAAATGTTTTTCACTTTATTTTCAAGTTTTAACTGAACACCAGAAAATATCGTCATTTTTCTAGAAAATAATTTCTCAAAAAATATTTTTTGAAAATGCTATATTTTTCACGAAACGAACGGAGCCGAATATTTAAAACTGGATTATCACAAATATAATAAGTTTTGAACTTTTTTAGTACTTTTTGTTGTGGTGACTCTGTTATTTCAACCCCCTCGATGACTAACAAAGCATACACGCGGTGTAGTGGATTGATGATGCAGAACGACAACCTCTGTTTAGCACGTGAAAGTGGAAGAATGTAGGACGACATCCCAATAAAGCCCCCGCGCAAAGAACGGTTAATTAGGTCAAGGACGCGAACTTGATATCCCACGTCGTGATGACGCGGAAAAGCAATCCTTATTATCCACGTGGCAAAATAAAACCGTAGTTATCTGCTTTTGATGTTATGGGCAGAGCATTTACATATATTTTTATCATAACAGATTACCCATTTTGGATTAGAAAGATTAAAGTAGTTATAAGGAAAAAAAATAATACGGACCTAACCCAATCCTCGAAACTACTAAACCTTAATTTGCACTTGCCTTATGCTGCCTTTTATTTATTTATTTATAAATTATAACGATGCTTTTCAAATATTTGACATTCAATGATACGATCGACCATCATTTTCATTCCATGATAGATTATTATTGGGCGAAAGAGAATGCAATTACATAAATCCCACCATCATATAAAAAAAGAATAAACTTTTTCCCGAGTTCTAAGGTGCAACAAAGCCTGTGAAGCATCGATGTTCACAACGTGACGGGTTTTAGTTAGTTGCTAATAAGATAACACTACGCAAGTGTTCATTGAAAGTCTACTGTATTATTTAACAATGCCAAATATAAAAGTGATTTTTTTTTGTGTGCTCGACATTATTCGTGAGGCATTTCATTTTCTCGCTGCTTCTTTAATGTATTGAATATTTTAAAGAAAATATTAGCGAAAGCGACATAAATATACAGAAGGGAAAAACAGAGGAAGCATACGCGTGCGCGAGCGAATAAGACAAAAGAGGGCGATGGTGTTCAATTATCACATCACGCCATGTATTGAGAATGGGAGAAAGCTGAGGAAGGACAATATATGAAATCATTATTAAAAATTAGACCCACGAAAAATACCTCTTTTAAAAAAAAAAAAAACTACTTTTGCATCTCCAGTATGGAAGCCAATTTCGATTTTGCTTCTTGACACCCAATATTTCACACGTCCACCAGTTTGTCTGCTTTCTGCTGAGTGAAAAGTTCCTTTGTTAGCACCATCTGCATATGAATCTTGTGTGTGTATACTTAGAATGTTTCATCGTTTTCGAACTGTGTCGTAAGGAATTTTCTTGGCTTTGTTTTAATTCATGAAAAATTGATAAAAGGATGATTGCGTGAGCCATTAATTCAGGTACAAAATACTGTCGTTATTGCATGAGCAATTAGATATCCAACCCGTAATCCCTATTGCAAGGGAGGAGCTCCACCAATTGAGCTATATCCCCAAGAGAAAAGTGGAGCATGCACAAGGTGTCGGATGTTTCTTCCATTCATTTCTTGTCCTCGACACAGGTGGGCCCTCCTAGACTAGAATTAGAGGCCCCGCTCATGAAATAAAATCATTGCATCTACAATCTAATCAATCGGAAGAAAATCAATAGATTCCTCTTTGGAAGCGATTTATTTTTTCCGACGCAGTATCTGACTCTTTGCTGTATTGCGCCCTTTCAAGTGCGCATGTATCGCTTATGAAAATGAGTGGACGGAAATCCTAATCATTTATTTTTGATGAAATGGAACAGACCCAAAGACGAAGAGTATGTCTGGAGTAAGAGTTGACTTTGTAAAGACCCAAAAACAAAACGGAAGAAAGAATTTATTTATTTACTATCGGGGGGACCAAAATGAAAAAGAAAAAAGAAAAAAAAAAGGAGAAAAGAAAATGCCATTTTAAAAGGGACACTGCATCACTCACATTCTCCTCCTCCCAACAGCCCTAAATCCTTTCCTCACTCCCTGCCCAACATTCCTCTCTTCCTACTTTCACCCAAAAAAAAAAAAAAAAAGAAAAAAAAAAAAAAAACAGAAGAAATATCACAAGAAAAATGGACCATCCGTCACCCCCCAATTCTTCATCTCCATCTTCATCATCTTCATCTTCATCGGCTTCGGCTTCGTTCGTTCGGACCGCATACTCGCCCCTCTCGGATTCGCTCTCCTGGTCCTCCTCGTCGCCGTCATCTCCTACTCCTTCGCCCGCCGCCGGCGACGCCTCGCGGCTCGCTCCCACCACCCCGGCGCCTCCCTCCCCGCCGACCCCGACGACGACGACGACGACGATATCGTGGGGGGCGCCGCCGACGCAGGGCTCAGCGAGGCCGCGATACTCAGCTACCCGAAGCTCCTCTACTCGAGCGTGAAGGTCCGGCGGGGGAAATCGAGCGAGTCCTGCTGCTCGATCTGCCTGGCGGACTACGGGGACAGCGACGTGCTGAAGCTGCTGCCGGAGTGCGGACACTATTTCCACCTCAAGTGCGTCGATCCGTGGCTGAAACTCCACTCCTCGTGCCCGATCTGCAGGAAGTCGCTGATCAGCTCGTGACGGCGTCTGTTCTGTATGCCGGAAACCGGAGGCTACGGCTCCAATTCGTAGGGTTCCAGCCCGAGCGCCGTCGATTGCATTTGCCTCGGACCTCGTCGATCAAGCTGGAGTGACCCAACCAATGGCGGCGGATGCACAAACGACCCGACGCGACCCGACCCGACCCATCCAGGCAAGGCAGCCATAAAAACACAGTTTTACGTTTTGGAATTTGAACTTTTGGGGGAAATTTCTCGAGAAACATGGCTTTTCGCAGCGACGAAAGGGGTTTTTGCTAATGAATCCGCCGTGAAAATTCATCAACGAGAGCTAGAAGATTTTTGCGTTGCGATTCTTTGGGCGATTGCGATCATACTTACTTTGGTAGATTTCGTGTTGAGCTGATGAAACGGTTTCAAAGCAAAATCTCAGGAGCAATCTTGAACCTTCTTTATGAACCCGTTTTACTCCAATTTTTTGAAAATCATAACAAAAATTATATGTGTGTTCGTGAATATTTGTATGTTGTGAAAGTTTCAAGCATTTTCGACTAGAAAGAGAAGTCAATATTGCAGGATTTGCAAGATTTGAGATATGTAAAAATGCGTTTAAAAGAAGGGGAGCGACAGTCGAGCCCAGCATGACAAGGTTGATGTCCGCTTTGCTAGAGAAATCGTGTCAAATCGTATCGAAAGTGATATTGCGAATTTACAATCACGACGGATTCATCGCAGTCTTTCAAACGCACTAAAAGGATGCACGAGCTTTTACCACCGCGTTAAAAATAATTGATCTTTAGCATCCGGTTGGATCTTACCTTTATTTTGTCCACGTCAGCCTAGCTGGCTCCCATTGCGTCGATGTCCGCCCGCTTTTATCTTTAACATCCATTGAATGGTGCCTCTTCGATGTTGAAATTGCATTTCTCTCTCTAAACAACTGGTGAAAGAAATCCTTTCTCTCCCCAAAATGGGTACAAAGAATTTTTCTTTCTAGGATTGGACCTTTGGAATAAAGTTAGGGACTTTCCGGCTATGGACGTAATGCCAGTGGACACTATTTAATCACAACCGCAATCGTGCATTTTGGTATGTTTGAGAAATTACGTTGAATTTATCATGGTGAATATAAATTTGTGCTACGTTTTGTAGTTGTCCAAAGTCAATACATGGTGGTCTCTGGAAATGAAGAACGGGGGTCGATCAGAAGAAGCCATATTAGCAATTTTTTTTTTGGGGGTCTAGAGTAGAGCGCTTCTGCAGGTAAGATAAGCTGACTCAATGCCGTCTCTTGTTAACTGTGCTTTCCATTTCTCTTTTCCCAAGGTCTAATCATGATTCCATTTATTGCGAGTCTTACGAATTAGAGTTCTGTGGCGACATTCGCCTTCTTTTGTCGCACCTAGCTCTAGGAATCAGCAGCCAATAGAGCAAGGTTCCTTGGCTAACCAAGTTTCTTCAGTGGTTGTAACGTAATTGGTTAGTGGAGATTCAAAAGAATTAGGCTAAGTGTTTGTCCCTGAACGACTGAAGTGGAAAGACACTAAAAAGAGAGGGGGGTATACTCCTTACTTTGCCTTAAGAACTAGAGCTGTGCCCGTTCCTTGTGGGCTTCGTTTGTTTTGTTGAGAATGTGATATTTTTGAAAAAGTTTTTTTTGTCATTTTAAAAAAAAAAAAAATTTACAGTATTTGGCCAAACCTTGAAAATGAACTAGACAACACTTTTTGTTGTTTGATAAGGAAAATATGATTTAATCATCCTAAATAGATGTACATTATTTGGACACTAGTGATTTATGCATAGGTAGTCGAAGAGCCAAGTATAAACACTAGGTTTAGGCTCGATAGATCTTGACCTAAGCACCAAAGATTAAGGCATCACTTGATCTAGGTGTAGGTGTTGGGGACTTGAGCTCAAGCCTGATCTTGATGGACATGAGCCTAGCCTCAATGGCCCCAAGTGTGGGCAATAGGGTCTCAAGCGTAGCCTTGGTTGACTTGTGTGAGCTTTGGTGTCCCGGACATAGCCTCAATGGACTCAAGACTTGGACCTAGGTGCTAGCGAAATGAGTGTGGGCTTCGAGGACCCCGGCCAAGCCTGGACGTTGAGGTCATGGGCACAGGCATGGGTGTCGAGGACTTGGGCATTGGCATCGAGGTTATGGTCTTGGCCTTGATGGACCTAATCTTGGTCGTGGGGTCTCGGACCTAGGTGCAATGGACTTGTGCCCGACCTAAATTGACCTAGGCTCAAGTGTTAGAAATTTGAGCATGAACACTAAGGTCTTGTGTCGGCCTTTATGGATTTAGGTCAAGGCACCAAGGAGTTGAGTAATAGTACCTAGTCCTAGGCTCGGCCATGGGCAAGTATCCCAAGCCCAACCTTTATGGACTTGGGCTTGAGCACTAGGGTTTTGGGCTTGGCCTTTTTGGACCTGGCTCAACCTTAATAGATCTTGACAAATCTAGCCCCGTCCCAAAAATAAGCGTTGGGGTTTTTTGCGCCCAAAGTAAAATTTCTGGTCTAAGCGCTGATAACTAGTCATTTTGAAAGACGGTTTTTAAATTTTTAAAGGAGAAATTATTTTCCTAAATTTAAGCATAGTTTTTTCATTAACTAGAAAATCATATTTCTTTAACTCATTTTTCTAAACTATCTAAATCTTGGAAAATGGGGAAAATTTTTATTCGGAAAATATTTTTTGTGAAATAAAAAAGAACTTAACCATTCAATGGGATGTTGCTCCATAGAATTATTTCTTCCCTTACAAGCTTAACCCCAATACTTATAATGCTTATTTCAGCGAAGAAATTGATGAAAACCAGGAAGCATCCAAGATCAGATAAGACTGTTTTAGGGTCGACTTTATGAAACTCAATCCATTCGTCGGCTGAATCCGCTCGAGCTCTCCGGTCCGCGCGCGGAAACATTCTTCGGGCGGGCAGTCACTCCCCACTCCTGCACCAGAGCAGGATATCTGTCTATGTTTCAGCATCCATTGATCCATCAATTGTTTTGAGGCTCAGCTGGGGGACAACTTCTCCTCCACCGGAGGCAATTTTTGTTTAAGTGTCTATTTGGAATCATCTGGAGTCGATTTGAATTCTTTCAATTGGCGTTTTGGCTGCGCAGGAAAAGTCTGATCAGTTTGAAGGGATCAGCTGGCTCCTAGAACGAATAAGCATCGACCCAACAATTATGATGTCGATTTGTGTATCATCTTCTTTCGCTCTATGCCCTTGGCTCGTGCCGATAGAACATTCCATGGCGCAAAAAAGTGGATGCCACATAATGTCATGGCCGATCACGTTGCAGAGGGAAAACTTCTGTGCAGTCATAAAACCTAGGGTGGCATCACTTTAGTTTTCTCTACACAATATGAGCAAAGTGCAATAGCCACAGCAGTTCAAGTTGAAGGCTAAATGACGGGAGATCCCATGAAATGATAATCCACTACAATTAGAGAAGTCACCAGGAGGCAGAGGAACAACAACAGTTGATGTTGCAGGGCTTCTAGGAAGCGCTCGTGGCTCTGGCCCATTCCCTTCCCTAGCAATTGTTGGGGCGAACAGGATGGCGCTGGGGTGGCAGTGACTGTGGCTGGGACAGGAGGCGGCGGAACGACATCTGGAACAGGATGATACACGGCGACCTCGACCTTTTGCCCGAGAGAGCAGTAACGCGAGACGTTGCAGATGAAATAGAACATGCCCTTCTCGATCAGCGGGACTCTCGCCGGCCCTGCATGGAAGGACCGGAAGGGGTTGTCTGCTGTGCAGGCCTTGTACTCGCGCCTCGACACTTGCATCACGTTGTAAAAGCCTGACTCAAACTCGAAAACTAGGACAAGAAGGAGAGCTAGAGGAATTATTCTTTCTTCCAATTACAGGGTGATCAAACGACAAACATGTATCAAAAGGGCTGAAACTAAAGAAACTGAAGAGGCTACCGAGGACATCGCCGACGAGGAAATAGTGGGAGGAGGACCAGTTGGAGTAGTAAGTTGGGTATGGAGGAATGGACCAAATTGAGCCTCCAACCTTGTACTGCAAGCCATTTGAGACGTTGAGAATCGCAGTCACCATGATCAAGAGAAGGGCTTGCGAAGTTGCACAGAACTGTCTCTGCGCTGCCATCTCTCTGCAGAGTTTGGATGAGGAGATTGCTCAGGCTTCATGTCAACAGAAGGTCTATAGACTCGTGCGGATGAAGTAGAAAATGAAGAGACTTTCGCCATGGAAGGAAGACCGTAACGTTTTGGGATCGGAAGATGAATGATTTGAGGGTGTAAATGACAATGCAGAAGAGCAATCACTGATATTTTTCGGATAGGTAATGGCTCTTTAAATGATTTTCCATGCAAATAACAACATTTGCATAATCTAACCTAGTCTAGAAATAATACTATTTGTATAAGACTCTTCTTCCCGAGATATCTTGTTGTTGCCACTTGGAGCAAACAATGTGTGGTTGGAACGAAAAAGTGGAATCCATTTTGAAATGTTCGGCTGTTCAATTCGGTGGTGACTCGATAAATCTCAATCACAAAATTAACGTGTTTTAGCATGACTATGCTCAGTATTCACAATTCTAAGATAGCTTCAATCAATCTTTAGAGCCGGCACAATTGATTAGGATGTCGGGAGACTTCCAACTCCGGAAGATAGAATTACACTAGATTGCAGTGGAACTACTCTGACTTCCAGGCAATTACTATGAATAAAGGTCTGGATTTAATCGGATCACAGGGCTTGTAGGGTATCAAATGATGTGCGGTTGTATAAGACTCTTCTTCCCGAGAGATCTTGTTGACACTTGGAGCAAATGATGTGCGGTTGGAACGAAAAAATGGAACCCATTTTGAAATGGAAAAAGAAATGTTCGGATGTTCAATTCGGTAGTGACTTGAGAAATCTCAATCACAAAATTAACGTGTTTCAACATGAGTATACTCAATATTCACAAGTCTAAGATAGCTTCAATCAATCTTCAGAGTTGGCACAATTGATTAGGATGTTGGGAGACTTCCAACTCCGGAAGATGGAATTCCACTAGATTGCGGTGGAACTACTCTGACTCCGAGGCAATTACTATGAATAAAGGTCTGGATTTAATCGGATCATAGGGCTTGTAGGGTATATTAGGAGCTTTGGGTAGCTGGGTCTTCACGTTCGAATTCAAGAATTGATCAGCTTGGATCTTTTAATATGGGATTTTCTCATGATAGACTTTGAAAATTATGGATAAATTTAATGTTGAATGTCCCAAATCTTTGGACAAGAAATTAGGCAACCCAGCTTCTGAGTGGCAGAAACCATACAAATCCAAGACATACTGCTAAAGAAGTGCCGCATGCGCAATATAGGGACGACCAAATGAAACCCCCGATCCCTCACTTTCTTCTAAATGTTGGTAGGCAATTCATCTACTAGTTGGGTTTGCTTGTTCTGGCCTTTTCAGTCAAAAGTAGGTATTGACTTTTTCCGGAAAAATTAGAAAAAATTATTTTTAGGATGAAAAAATTAGGAAAAAACTTGGCACGACTGCAATGACCTTAAATAACATCGATAGGCATACCTTAATAATGACTTATGAATTATGTAAAAATCAAATCTTAAATACCTAACAACTAAAAGTCAAAAGCGAAAGTTGATTTCCGCCTACGAGTGAAATTTAAAATTTTCCCATTTATATGGGAGAAAATTTCAAATAAAGATATGAAGTAAGGCTATTCTTTCAAATAATGGAATAAAGTGAATTTTTCTTGAATAATAGTTTGAAGTGGAGCCGCTTTTGCAAGAAAAGATCTAAAATAGACATTTTCTTAAATAAGAGTATGATGTGAGATCCTTTTTTAAAAAGAGAGTTAGAGTTGATATTGTCTTAAATAAGGGCCAAAGTGCCGCCCATCTAAATTTCAAATAAGAGCTCAAGCTCACCAATTGGCCAAATCATTACCTGCCAGCTTGCACGAATGTTTTGAAGAAATCTGTCATAAATCATGAAAATAGGAAAGAGCAACGCAAACAATTGTTTTAATATGGTGCCATTAAACAAATACCCAAAAATCTAAAGGAAGTACAAATATGGTTGGAATTACCATTTGATCCCACCATGGCCTCCCTTCCACATTAGGATTTTGGGAACTCTCTTTCACGGTTAAAATTAGAAGGAAAAGTATTCATTAGAAGACCTACCTTTTGCATGTTGGCAAATTTAGGCATTTGTTTGAGATAAAATCCATCTAGGCCGTCTTTAAAGAAAACGGCCCCCCAATATCAAGTCCTTTTGTGAGACAAAGTCCACTTTCGACCATTTATTGAAAGAAAAAACAAACAATTTCCCTTTGGACCCATCATTTTCCAGTTAACGATAAGCACCAATCTAGAAGATCTATCCAGAAGATCATACACAAACCCACTTCTCATTTGCCAATTCAGATAAAGACGAATACAGAGAGAAAGCGACATGCCCTTGATTTAAATACGAAAAAGCAGAACATGGGATGCCCCCACATCCCCCATCAAGTTGATTGAAGATAGAGACGTTTTTGTCTTCGTTTCCGACCGAATTGACCTTCCCCTCCCCTTTCCCCCTTCCACTCCATTCCATTTTCAAACGAAGCGAAAAATTTGAACCAGAAGAGGCGAGGAGGAGCATGCCCAATTGCCCCCATCACACCCCCCCCAAAAAAAAAAAAAAAAAACGCCTTTAGGAAAAGCAAAAGATTTGGACAGAAAGCTGTCGAGAAAATCAATTGCATCTTCCGTTTTCGGTCTGAATCTCTCCTCGGTCGTGGTCTGTGGGGCCCCACCCCGGATTTGGGGGAAATTGCCCTACCGTTACCCGCTGACTCCTCTGCTTCGTCCTCAGCCAAGACTCACTATCGAGTATAGACGGACCATAGCTAATTCATAACGCCAAAATAAGAGCAGAGGCCAACCATCGGAAAAAACTACACCTCAAATGCAAAATCCTAACACGAATGAACACATAAGTAGCAAAATTTCAAAAATAAATACTTTAAATACCACAATTTTCTTTTTAGATAGTTAAGTGCCAATTCCGGTGAATCTTGCTAGAAATCCGACGTTGCATTATATTATTAATAAAATCGGTCTATGTGGTTGTTGGAAATTTGATGTGGCTCTCTATTAGCACTTAAATATTTATTATTTCTTTGATTTTGAGACTTAAGTATATATTTTGAAAATTTTGACACTTGTATGTTCATCCATATCAAATTTTGAAATTTGGGATGTCTGTATCTCCTAATCACCTAACTTGCGGCTTTCTTAAGTTGACAAATATGATTCCAACATAAAGGAAATGTATAGTAGAAGAGGGGGTAGGGGGACGGGGGCAGACAATCTCCACCTACGACCATGAGGCTAGTACACACTCTAGTACAGGAAGAGGTCCACAAATTCGCTACAATGTTGGATACAATACGACTTACGGAAAAAGACGAAAAAAGAAAAGAAAAATGCATAAGGAGAAAATTTGGAAGGAAAATAATAGAGAGCAAGGGCGAAACCTGGTGAGGCTTCATTGACATCACTGCGACCAAGAGTTACCTTATCACAAGGAGCACCCAGTTCCTCCAACCGAATTACTATCTCCAGCCAACCGATCACAAATAACCAAGGTTCGGACATCAATCCACCAGCTGCACCAAAGCAAAAATTCTCCTATTTCCTCCTTTGCTTGTGCTTAACTTTTATGATTGTTCTACTTGACTTGTCATAAGCCTGAAATGGGGAAGGATTCGGTGGGGTGGCCAGGAACCGTTGACTTCCAAATGGGAAAGAGTTAGCCATCGATGAAGCAGATGAGGAACCTGATGATCCAGATATGTGACCGCTAGAATCCGCTGGCGGACTAAATGAAAAACCGGTTGATTGAGATGCTGATGAGGTTTCAAATACAGGAGATGCCGATGACTGCCAAGAACCAAATGCGTTTGAAGTAGTGCAGCCCCTGTACCGACAGAATTCGTCACTGAAGAGGAAGCAGAAATCATGCCAAATGAGAGTCATATAAATATAGTGTAACCCGTATAACCCTGGAAACACCAATTCTCTATGGAGTTGAAAGGTGTGTTTTTCATGATAATACAATAGACAGTCGCGTTGAATTCACACAATAGAGAATTTCCCACCTCTGAGAATTGACTTCTAATTGAAGATCTTGAAGGATGCAATGTGGCATCATCTTCTGAAGAAAACAGGACAATTATAACGATTCTCGACTAACAACCACAACTGCCAAAAGAAAGTTCTAGGACAATGCATGCATTGGACCGAAAAAGTGTAATTGCGTGTGCTTATATTATATGTATGTTGTAAAATCAATGGGAACCAAAGGACACTTCAACTGCCATATGACAACCAACATATGAAAGTGGGTCCAACTAAATATGTTGATGGCTGATCTCCTCATATGAAGGGATCAAATTCTTGCTACATGCTCTTAACAACTGGTGTGAAAGCCCAGTTTAGCGAAATAGTGAGAGCAATGAGTATGGACGAAGGGAAGGTGGAGATTGATGTCTTCGATGGCTAGGACTTTGAGGTTTGGAAGATGCAGATCGAGGATTATTAGAACTTGCAATGGCCTCTATCAGGAGAGAAACCATATTCGATCAAGCAAGAAAAGTGGAATTGTTAGATTGACAAGTTCTTGATGTAATTTGTCTCACATTGGCACAAAATGTTGCCTTCAACAATGCCAATGAGAAGACAAAGGTAGATTTGATGAGGGAGTTGCCCAACATATATGAGAAGCCTTATGCATCAAACAAGGTATATTTGATGTGTCATCTTCTTAGCCGCAATATGGACAAAGGTGTTTTTGTGACATATTACATCAACGAATTCAACATGATCATAACTTAGTTGATTTTAGTGGAAATCAAAATTCCATGACAAGGCCAAAGCTTTAATTTTGTAATTTTACTTGAAAGTTGGAGTGCAATTGTGATTGTAGTAAGTAGTTTGTTATCTGGTTAGAAAAAGTTGAAGTTTTAGAAAATCTGATATTGATTCTTAGTGAGATATTCACGGAAGAGAATCGAGTGAATAAGGTGTTGCCTTAAATACCAAAGATAGAAGGAGAAATAATCAACAAGGGTGAAGTCACTACCATGATAGATAGAAGTTAAGAGGGAGAAGCAAATTGAGACCTCTTGGTGAAATAATTTGCTAAAATTGCAAAAAAAAATGCCATCTAAGATAAGATTGTATAGCCCAAAGAGGAATTTAGTGTCAAGATCAAATTCAAGAGGTAGAGAAATCTATGAATGCAACTTACAAGGAGACACTTGACAATGATGCTTTAATTTTGAGAATTGATAGTCTAATTGAGTCTTAGATTCTAGACTCAAGTGCATTTCATTCGGCTTCATGCAAAGAATTAATGCATAATTATGTTGCTGGAAAGTTTGGAAAGATTGATGTTGCTAATGATGAACCTTTGAATATTATGGGAAAGATTGATGTTGTTAATGATGAACCTTTGGATATTATGGGAAATGATGATGTTTACATAAAAACTACTAACAAGTATCAATAGAAGTTGCATAATGTTAGATATGTTCCGAGATTTAAGAGAAATCTAATTTCTATAAGTTAATTGGATAAAACGGGATACATAACTATTTTTTTAGAAAAGCTCTTGGAAAATAGTTTAAGATGCCTTGCTTGTAGCATAGGGAACAAAGTCAAGAATACTTTATATCGCTAGAAGTAGTAAAGGAATCTAATTCCAAATTGTGGCACCGCAAGCTTGAACACATGAGCAAAAGGGGGATGAAGGTGTTAGTATCAAAGGGAACACTTTCTAATACGAAGTACATAGATATTGGTCTATGTGGAGATTGAGTTTTAGAGAAGTAGAAATGTGTTACTTTTTTTGAAGATTGAAAGAGAATAAAAGAAAGGAAAATTGGAATTGGTGCATACAAATGTGGGGGCTAGTCCCTATGCATTTCCTTAAGAGGCTCGCACTAATATGTCACAGTCGTTAACAACTCCACTAGAAAGGTATAGGTTTATATTTTGAAAATTAAATTTGATTAGTTTTCTACTTTTAACAGATGAAAAGCTCAAGTGGAGAACAAGATTGGCATGAAGATTAAATATTTAAGGTCTGATAATTGGATATGGTTTGAATTATTTTGGCTATTAGTTTTAGGATGAACAAAATAGAAAACTAATAAGAACTACCAATGTTACATTCAATGAAAACATGTTATACAAGTATAAATCTGTCATAGAATCTAGTGTAAAGAAACAAATGGTGGAGACTAGAGAGATTGAATTGAAAAGCTTTTTCAAGAGTATTCTGATTAAAAAATAAACCAGAAAAAGAATCACACTTGAACCCACTTAAAGAAGATGTAGTAGAAAATCTAAGCCTATACAAAGGTATTTTCTATCACTACATTATTTGCTCTTGACTAGCGTTAGTGAACCATAAAATTTTCGGAAGTGGTGCAGGCTAAATATTTTGTTAAGTAGGAGCTAGTAATGCGGGATGAGTTGAATTCACTCAAGAAGAATAGAACTTGGGTATTAACTTGATTACCGGATGGGAAGAAGGCATTGCAGAACTAGTGGATCTACCATGTCAAAGAAGAATCTCTTGGCAGCATAAGGCACAAAGTAAGGTTAGTAGTAAAGGTTTTCAACAAAAGAAATGAATTGATTACATAGAGATTTTCCCTCCATTTGTGAAGTTAACTACTATCAAGCTAGTGTTGACTATTATTGCTACTGAGAATACACATTTAGAGTAGTTAGATATAAAGATTACATTCCTCTATGGAAACTTAGAGGAAATCTACATGGTATAACAAAAAAATTTTAGGTTCTAAAAATAGAAAATATGTCTGCAAGCTAAAGGAAAATCCATATGACTTGAAATAGGCTTCTAAACAGTGATACTAGAAATTCGACACATTTATGTGAGGTAACAAGCTAGCTAAAAGTGAAATGGATCATTGCTATTATTTAAAAATTTGATAATTGCTATATTATTTTGTTGTTATATGTGGATGATATGTTCATTGTAAGATCCAAGGCAAAAGTTCACTACAAGTGCCAAATTCTCGTACGGCGTTCATTTTGGTGCCAAATTTTTTTTTTTTCATTTACTTGAGTGTCACAACTTTAAAAAAGCATTCACTTGAGTGCCACTTCGTCGGAAAAGTTGGCGTGGTCTCTGGTGGACAATAATTTAATATTTTTATTGATTTTTTTGCTTTTTTTTTTTTTTTCTCTAAGGTAGATGAGGCTCATCAACGACCCTCACCAACTGTGGAAACCCTCACCTAAATTGGGCAAAGGCCACCTTGCTCTCAACTGTGAAGGCCCAGGGCTAGGCTGTTGGAGCTTCACTGATTGTTGACGAGGGCCGTCGGTAATGTCACCCATAGCCGCCTAGAGCTGGCGAGGGTCATCGTGCCTTTGCCAACGGCCGACGAGGCCCTAATGGCCTTGCTTAGGGCCTTCATGGTTGAGGGCAAGGTATCTATAGTCGGTAAAGGTTGCCAATGACCCTGTCAACCCTATAAAAAAAAAGAAAAAGTTAATAAAATTATTGTCCATTAGCCGCCACATTTGGAGCGAATCTAATTCTTGGGATGGAAATCATGTGGGATCAATTCGAAGGAATTCTAGAGTTATATTAAGAAAACTACTTGAAAAGGTGTTGGAAAGATTCGGAGTTTAGAGTGCAAAACCCAAAAATACCCTTTAGGAAGTCATTTCAAGCTCTCAAAATAGTCACCAAAGACAGATAAATTGCGGGAGTATATGGTTAAGGTGTCTTATGCGTCATCTGTTGGCAATTGGTATATGCTACAGTTTGTATCAGACTAGACATAGCTTTTGTAGCAGGAGTTGTGAGCAAATACATAGCCAATCTAAGAATAAAGCATTGGGAAGCTATAAAATGGCTATTAATATACTTCAAAGACATTTCAAGTATGTTGCTATGTTTTATAAAAAAAAAAAAAAACAGGGTAATTTTACAAGCATTTGTTGATGCAAATCTCGGTGATGACTTGGACAATAAGAAGATCATCTTAGGTTATGTTTTTATCTTAGGTGACATTGCAATTAGTTGAATGTCTATACTTTAGAAATGAGTCTCTCTCAACTACTAAGGTAAAGTATATTGCTATGTTTAAAGTTTGGCAAGGAGATGATTTGGTTGAAAAGCTTTCTGAAGGAGATAAGTAAGGAGTAGGATAGCCATGCTCTTTTCCGTGAAAAGAGTGCTATTTGTCTTGTCTAGAATTCGGTATTTCATTTAAGAACAAAGTATATTGAGTTGAAGTATCATCACATCAACTTATAGATTATGGGACATTGTCATTGAAGAAGATTTTTAGTGTAGAAAATCCAGCATATATATCATCAAAAGTTGTCACCATTGAGAAGCTGAGGCTATGCATTGCTATTGTCTCAGTTGGCCTCCTTGGTCTATGATCAGGGGGCCACAACACTAGAACAATTTGGGTTACAAAGATTTGTTAAGACTATGAAAGACTATTACTAGTTTGAATATCAACCTCTAAGTGAGAGATTGACGAAGTTGTAGAGTATGATAGAGCTTAAAGCTTAGAGCTTTTACTGCTAATGACTTATGTATTATCATAAATATGTATGCCCTAAACTCTTGCTATATATTGGGGCAATGTATTCTTTAGTTGTAACCTTGAAACTTGTAACTCTGATACTAATACCAATAGTGGAGAGATTACTTAGTGCAATACCATAATTTTCCCCTTTTTGATTTTGAAAGGGTTTTCCAAGTAAAAATTTACTTGTCTTCTTCTATATTTTCTCTCTTCAAAGATTCGTGTTCCTAACATAATCCACTCAAATTTGCAGCCAAATGGCATTAATTCATTTTCAGCCAATTACGTAGAAAGCAATAAACTGGCCTATTTTTCATCAATGCCATATCCATGAACATTGCAAGAAATGCGTTGTCAGGAAAGCTAGAGATTAAGCGTTGGAAACGAAATTAGAACCAGACCGCTCGGTGTTGGCTTTGTAATGTCTTCTGAAGCTCCAGCTCGTGCAGGGCCAGAACTGTCTTCATACTCTTGAAGGGATTGCATGAGCGTCTTTTTGAAGATTTCCAGCTGCATAACCACAAGACTAAACCTCAGGCCATGGCCAACCGAGCAGCAGAAACTACCAAACTACAGACCAGAAAAGAAAATTAATGCCAGCTACAACAAAATTACTCGAGAACTAGATCATCTTCTCATGAGGCACAACTTCGAACAGAATCTAATTCAAAGGCACGAGCAGGTCTCTTCCAAGTAGCTTTTCGAATCCCAACGCTACGCGAGGGATTTGCCATTGATCATTGAAATTCATAAAACCCACTTTCTTTTGCAGCTTTCATCAAAGTCTCAAACTATTGTGATTCAATTCTCATCCTAACTCAGAAAAATAATTAAATGTCGAAGCATAGGTTTCTATGAACAGCTCAATTAACCTTGACGGAATACTCCACCCACTCCATCCTAATGGCCAACTCCAGGTTCTCGTTTTCACCAAAAATAAATAATCAATGATACTAATCTACGATGATAAGTTTTTTTTTTTTGGGTCGGTTAATTTACGATGATGAGTTGTATTTCACTGAAAGAAGCAGCTTTTGCACTTGAATTGACTAAGATAAGCACCACGTCAAAGCATGGAGTCTGAGCTCTCTGGAGTTGAATGAGCTTTTGAACCTTGGAAACATCTCTGCTCAACTTCTTCACAGTGCTCATCAGCGATTCGTTCTCCTTCACCAGTTTCTCCTACAACCCCAACCAACAAAACACCAATTCAATTTCGCCCCCTCAAAAAGAGAGAGAGAAGGGTCGGGTTGCGTTTCTCGACCTTCTCGAGCTCGGATCGGGAGAGCTTTGTCGAGGGCGTCGGCGAGGGAGGCGTCGAGGGACTCGACTTGGGACCGGAGGTTGGCGATAAGGTCGTCCTTCCCGGCAAGCTCGGCACGGAGGTTGGAGGACTCGGACTCAAGCAACGAAACGCGGGTCGAGCAGGCGAGGGAGGTGATCTTGCGGGCCACGTCCAGCTGCTCGTACGGGTCTGACGGCAGTACCTCCAGCACCTCCTCCGGCAGGCCGAACGTCCCCGCCGCCGATTCCTTCGCCAGCATCTCTCTCTCTCTCTCTCTCTACTCTTTTTCTTTTCCTTCTTCTATCGGGAAAGTGTGGCGTGGGCACGGAAATTCGGTTGACGTGCGGTGTGTTTTTCACGATATACAATATAGTAAGTCGCTTTGAAATCACAATAGACAGAACAAATATAGCCGTACTACGACATTCAGCGTCTAATCAAAACGACATCATTTTCTAACTGGTGGAACATAGACATCCAAGCAAAGAATCTAAATCTTTTTTGTATTTTATTTTTCATACTATGTTAAGTAATAATTGTCAAGTTCTAATCAAAATTAAGTCACGTGTTTCAAGAAAAATCCCAAATAAGGATGTGAAATACCATTATTTTTTCAAATAAGAATTTGAAGTGGATATAATAATATCAAATGAAAGTGTAATCTTGTCAATTTGTCAATTGGCCCTCTACCTGTGGCCATCACAGGTGGGGCAACGATGATGGTCGATGACCCTCATCAAAAGGTCGCTGGCAACCTCGCCGGTCATTGTTGATGCCCCACTAGTGATGGGTTGGCAGCCATAGGTGGAGGGCTTGTGTGTGTGTGGTCTTTTTTTTTTTAGGCTTTTTTAAAGTTTGTTTTTCATGGAAAGAAAAAAGCAGAAAAAAGAAAGAAAAAAAGGGAAAAAAATCAAAAAGTAAAAGACCAGATCATATCCTTCTTTGAGAATGATATGGTTATTTAAAACATTTTATTTGAAATAAGATATACTTTATGTCTTATTTGAAAAAAAATGATAACACTTTAAATCTTTATTTGAAATAATATTCACTTCAGATCCTTATATAAGAAAATGATGGCATTCCAGGCCCTTATTTGACGCGTTTACTAGGTTTGTTTATTCCCATAAATTCTTGAAGTTGAAATCCTAGATCCTTTTGTTCAATATTGCCAATTCAATTGTTTTATCCTTCTCGAGAGCCATATGACTAGGCTTATTTGACCACTTTGGATGATTGATTTAGGGGAGGTTAGGGATGCATAGCTTGACTTTAATATCAAATTAATATTGAACTCGATCTAAAATTTACATTAGTAGAGAGAGGTGAGCATAAGTATATGACAGACAATCAATAACTCATGCTAAATGATGTGATGGATAATCTTTGATAAATGAAAATGTGAATTATGAGAGAAATGACATGGCATCAACCAACTACATAAATGGTGAAATAACAATGAAACTAATAGATATTGCAATTTAAGATCAAACATTAGAGAACAAAATTACTTGACAAATTAATAAGGAATGATAAAAATATGAGAGATTTACGTGATTCAATTCAAGCATCAATACCGATTCCATCAATAAAGCTAGTTGTCTAGAAATTTACTATGAATACGACCTTCTCATGTTTCTAATACCAAGAAATTAACAAAGAGAAAAGCTAAACGCTCCGAGCTCTTTCTGTAATTGATGAATCTCTCTCTCTCTCTCTCACTAACACGCAACCGGACCGCTTTTCCATTGCCAGACATAAACATGGACTTTGACTCCCATGTGAAGTATGGTGCCTTTTCCATTTCGATTTGATTCGGACTTATGTCGGCAACAAAAACCCCAAGTCTTACAACCTAAGAATCCTAATTCTACAGGATTTAGTTGGAATCCCACTTACATAGGAACTACTCCAAATCTAAGGCATCTACTGTTAATGAAGGTCAGGACTTGACTAGATCATAGGGCTTATAGAGTATTTTAAGGACCTTCAGGTAGTCAGATTTTCGTGCCCCTGCCTCTAGATTTTTAAAAAATGATAGCTTGGATCATTCCATCATGAGATTTTATCATAATAGATTTTGACTAATTATGAATAAATTTAACGTTGAATATCCCAAAATTTTGGACAAGAATTTAGGCAATCCAGCTTGTGAGTGGCAAAAGCCATACAAATCCATGGCATACTGCTAAAGAAGCGCCCCATGCGTAAAATAGGGACGACCACATAAAACACCTAATCCATCTTCTGATTGTTGGTAGGCAATTACCTGCCAGCTGGGTTTTGCTTGTTCTGGCTTTTTCTGTGACGACCTAGACCCAGAAAGTACGGATAGACGGTCTAATGCAACGCCTAGTCAATACGTGGGTGAGGCTAAGCACATGTTTTTTGTTCCACATTGCCTAAAGGAGAGTCGTGTGCTAATTGATAAGGTTTGGATTCTAAACTCTATGTAAAGTATTTTAAAGTTGCGGGCATCAGTTCAAAGTAGAGAATATTATACAATGATAACTCCCGAGTCCTTATATTTTCAATCAAAATTAGGTATTAACTTTTTTCGGAAAAATTAGAATAAATAATTTTTAAGTTGAAAAAATTAGGAAAAAACTTGGCACTATTGCGATGACCCTAATTTTTTTGGTTGGTCTTATTCTACTTTTACTTTAACTCTCATTCTTAAGCTTTTACCTACTGGAGTTGAAATTCATATTTAAAATTAAATTATCTCTGCCCCCAAACCCCTAAGAAAGTGAGGATTTGAATTCCCACCTCTTTCTTCCCATGTGGGAAAGGTGGAGCGATATCAATAGGCATAAATTATTAATGACTTAGGAATTATGTAAAAATCAAATCTTAAATACTTACAAACTGAAAGCCAAAAACTAAAGTTGATTTCTCCATATGAGTGAAATTTTAAATTTCTCCATTTATTTGGGAAAAAATTTCGAATAAGGGCATGAAGTAAGGTTGCTCTTCCAAAAAATGGCCCAAAGTGAATATTTTCTCGAATAAGAGCTTGAAGTAAAGCCGTTTTTTCAAAAATAAAAAATCTAAAGTAGACATTTTCTCAAATAAAAGTATGATGTGGGGCCATTTTTTGTATAAAAAAAAGGGCTAGAATTGGCATTGGGAGCGTTCGGTTTGATTTTCCAAATAGGCTTTGGGTGCAATTCAAATGCTAAAAGCCAAAGCTCTTTGGACAAATGTAAATTACATTTAGTAAAAAAAATTTCATAAAAGTAGTGTTTTTAGCATTTTTTTTTTTTTTTTTTTTTTGCAAAGTGCTTTGGTTGTGATTTTTCTATTTGTTTATTTAAAAAAATCAAATTGTTTGCTGCTGACAAAGGGCATAAGCCACTGGCAAGCTAGATCTGGTGTCAACAATGTTGGCCAAGGTCACACAACCTTGGGCATCCTTGGTGAACTGTCGATTAGGTTTGTGCAACCTTAGGCAACAAGGCCTGGGGTTGCACAAAATTAGGTAGCCCTCATTAGGGTCGCATGACACTACCACCCTAAGAGCCGCTACTGGTGTCACACATCACTAGTGCCAGTGACTAGGGGTGTTAAAAACTAAACCGAAAATCGAATCGAAATCGAAAACAGAACTAAATCGAACCGAAATTTTGTGCGTTTTTTGTTCGGTTCGGTTTCAATTCGATTAATCGAAAAATAACCATTAAATTTTCAGTTCGGTTCAGTTAACCGAGCCAAACCAGAATTCTTAATTAAAAGTAAACAATATCTCTCCATCATCATCTCTTCTTCATTTAGATCCCAATAAGTATTGCAAAAATAGAAAAACCGAAAAACCATCTCGAACCAAACTAAACCGAACCGCATTTTCGGTTCAGTTCATATTCGGTTCGGGACGGTTTCGGTTTGGTTCGGTTTTTCAAAAAAACCAAACTGAACCGAGCCATTTACACCCCTACCAGTGACCACCCACAAACCCTAAAAATAGTGAAGATAAAGTGGGGAGAAAAATGTCTAGAAATAACATTCCGCCCACAAGTCTTGGGCTTTAAACCTTCCAAATGATAGGTTTTAGTTCAAAGTTCCTTCGGAATGGTTGTCAGACACCCCACAATTAGTCAACGAGCTTTGGGGTTCCATGAGACTTTCAAAATGTTGAAGTAAAAAACACTCGTTATCTTAAGTAAGGGCCCAAAGTGCCCAACTAAATTTTAAATGAGAGCTTGACTCATCGATTGGCTCAATCCTCGTTGATCGACTTACACCAAGTGGTTCGAAGAAATGTGTCATGAACCACGAAAACAGGTAGGACTAACACAAGCAATTGTCTTAATACGGTGCCAATGAACAAATTCCTCGGTTTACCCTCATCAGGTATGAAGCGCCAAAAACCAAAAATCTGAAGGAAGTGCAGAAGTAGTTAAAATTACCACTCGATCCCACCATTGCCTCTCTTCCACTAAAAGATTTTGGGACCTCTCTTTCACAGCTAAAATTAGAAGAAAAGTAGTCATTACAAAGACCCAATCAATTCGTCGATGAAGAGTTGCTCAGCCGTTGAACTTGGCTTATTTGCAAGCAAGTTGGCAAATTAAGGTCCTTATTTAAGATGAAATCCACTCTCGACTCTTTTTAAAGTAAACAACTCAATTTCAAGTCATTTTGTGAGTTAAAGTCACTTTCGACCATTTTTTTGAAAGGAAAAAAAAAACAGTTTTAATTTGGACCCATCTTTTTTTTTTTAATCAACACTGAGAATGAGCATCCATCCAGAAGACCATATACAAACTCACTTCTCATTTGCCATTTCAAATAAATATGCCTATGATAATAACAGGGAAAGCGATATGCCACAAATTTAAATGCAAAAAAAAGAGGAACAAATGATGTCCCCACATCCCCATCAAGTTGATTAGATTAAGACGTTTTTGTCTTCAATTTCCACCAAATCGACCTTCCCCCTTTTTCAATCGAAGCGAAAAATTTGAACCGAAAGAGAGGAGGAGGAGGAGGCATGCCCAATTGCCCCATCACACCAAAAACGCCTTTAGAAAAAGCAAAAGATTTGGACAGAAAGCTGTCGATAAAAAACAATTGCATCTTCCGTTTTCGGTCTGAGTCTCTCCTCGGCCGTGGTCTTGTAGGCCCCACGCCGGATGGGGGTGAATTTTCTTACCGTTACCCGCTGACTCCTCTGCTTCGTCCCAGCCGAAATTCACTTTCGACGGACCAATAGCCCGGCTCCACGTCAGCTCTACGTCGCGTGGCGGATCGCCATTGCGCTGTTTCATGCGGCACTGTGGTATGCATCACCGGCGATGTTTTTCGAATTTAAAAAAAATGGAGAGTAACAGCTTTCTAGCCGTTGAGAGAGCTCGACCCCGAACCTTACAATCCCCTCCTGTCTCTCTCCTGCGAAAGAGCACATAGTCTCTCTCTCTCTCTCTCTCTCCGCTTTCGTTTTGTTCTTCAGCAGCCGTTTCCATTACAGAGAACCCTATCTTGGGCTTTCTTCGTTTTTCCTCTCTCTCTCTCTCTCTCTGAATAGAGATTCCAGCTTGCTGAAAGTTTTGTTTTTTTTTTTTTTTTTTTTTGGTTGGGGGGTGGGGGGTTTCCAAGAGATGAAGGGAGTGAAGGGGAAGCTGCTGAAGAAGCTCAAGACGATCAAGCCCATCGGGTCCCTGAAGCAGGACAGGATCCTTCACCTGAGCGCTTCCGATGGGTACGTCGAGACCTTCCTGAAGAACCCCATCATGAAGGCTCAGACCATCTTGTTTCACAAGGATAATCCCGACCGGAGCCTGATGAATCGCGGCGGCGGCGGCGACGTCGTCGGGGAGGCACGAGAACCCGAGGTCATCGACGTCACGGAGCTCATGAAGGATCTTGAGGATGCCGACATGGAGTATGATGATGATTCGGAGAACAAGGAGAACATCGGTCCGAATGTCGATGCGGAGAGCGTATTTCTTGGCAAAGAGAATTGTGGGAATGTGCTCGTGAAGTCGGAGCTGGAATCGTCTACGGATGAGGCGGCTTCGAGATTGTCTGAAGCAGAGGAGCTGCCCAGGAACAGCTTGAAGACCCCGTTATCGGAAATCGATGTGTCGAATTTTAGGCGGCCGGATTTGAATTCGTCGAGCCTTTTCGATCCTAACCTGCTGGCAGCATTCGAGCTGGCGGTGAAGGAGCACGTTAGGATCAGCCAAGAGGAGATGATGCCAAGAATTGAGGCAGAGCCAGATGATTTAGAGAAGAGTTCGGACGAGCCCCCTTCCAAAACTCGTCGGATTGAGGAGGAGGAGGAGGAGGAGGAGGATGACGATGCCGATCCACTGTTGGCATTTGAAGAGAAGTGCCCGCCAGGAGGCTGCGGTGCAGTAATCTTCTACACGACCAGCCTCAGAGGCATAAGAAAGACATTCGAAGACTGCGGCAAGATTCGATTTCTGCTGAACAGCTTCCGCATCCTGTACTACGAGCGAGACGTGTCGATGCACACGGAGTTTAAGGAAGAACTGTGGGACGTCTTGGGCGGGAAAGCCGTCCCACCGAGGGTGTTCATCAAGGGGAGGTACATCGGTGGAGCCGAACAGGTGCTGGGGTTACACGAGCAAGGAAAGCTCAAGAAGCTACTCGAGGGAGTGCCGATCGATAGCTCTACCGGTCCGTGTGAAGGTTGCGGCGGCATGAAATTCGTGGTGTGTTTCAAATGCAACGGCAGCCACAAGCTCATTGGCGAAGACTCGTCGGCGACTGAATGCTCGGATTGCAACGAGAATGGCTTGATCATTTGCCCACTTTGCTGTTGAGAGAATTCATCTCATTTTCTGATCATTCTTTCCCCTTGTGTGGTCCGCAATTTACTGGTTTCATTGTAAAGCTCCTATAAATATACATCAGTTGGGTGTGCTGCTCTTCCCTCCCATCACTTCTCTTATACTGAAAACTTGTATGGGCATCGGGTGGGTCTATGTTTGCTGAATATAGAGTCTGTATAATCTGAAGACAAATAAAATCTTACCGGCTTTCGATACAAGTTCCAGCATTCCATTCGGCAAATGCACCCGAGAAAGCGTAATCTGATCTCGAAATAGGTAGGTGAAAATATAGGAGCTTCCAACAGATGAATCCAATGATTTCGACTTTTTCTCTCTTTTCTTTTGGGGAAAATTCCAACAAAATAAAGGGCTCGAAGTGCCCACATTTTTTCAAATAAATGCTCGAAATAGACTTTGTTTCAAATTAGAGCCAGAAATAACCTTAATTGTTTCAAATAAATGTCTCAAATAACCATAATTGTTTCAAATAAGAGTATCGTCGGTCGCCATTGAGCTAAATTTTCCAACTAGTTAAGAATATTTTCATATGAATTTTCTTTTTCTTTTGTTTTTTTTCATCTTTCATCTTTTTTCTTATCTTTTTTCTAGTTCTTCTTCTTCTTCATCGGTGGTCGGCCGCCCACGGACAACACCCATAGAGGGCTAGATGAGGATCGCCTGAGCCCGAGCCCGATCCTACGAGGGGTGGCCTTGCTTGGGGAGGTTGCCCCTTGTGGCCAACTGAAAGGCTGGCGAGGGCGCCCTCGCTTGTGGCTAACAAGGGTGGCCCTCGCCGGATCGGAAGAGGTCCGGCAAGGGTGACCCTCACTTAGCCTTCTATGGACATCGCCGATGGCCGGAGGAAGAAAAGAACCAGGAAAAAAGAAAAAGAGGAAAATGATAATGACAAAAATACCATTGATCATCAGAAAGTCAAACTTTATTTGAAACAAACATAATCACTTTAAGTCCTTATTTGATATAAGATTCACTTCAGACTATTATTTGATATAAGGTATATTTCAATCCCTTATTAAAAACAAGGGATAATGCCACGAAAAACCTAAACTTTACCCCATGTGACACATTTACCCTAAACTTTTTTTTGTGACACAAAAAACCCCAAACTTTGCCCCGTGTGACACATTTACCCTAAACTTTTTTTTCTGCCACCAAAAACCCTAAACTATGCCACTTGTGACAATTTTACCCTGAACTATATTATTTATGACAAATTTACCCAAATTTTTTTTTTTGGTCAAGGGTATTTTCGTCATTTTCTATTCTTTTTCTTTTTTATTTTTTTTTATTGAAGTGGAAGCCGGCGAGGATGGCCTCACCGGCGCCGGAGTCCGGGCGAGGGTCCCCGGCAGCCCTCGCCGGCGTCGCCGGGGGGGCCCGGCTGGGCGACCCTCGCCGGCGTCGGGTGAGGGCCGCCCGGCCCGATCTGCTCGGCGGCCTCGCCCGACGCCGGCGAGGGTCGCCCGCCCGATCCGGCTCGGGCGAGGGCCGCCCGAGCCGGATCGGCTCGGGCGGCCCTCGCCCGACGCGAGGGCGACCCAGCGAGGGCCGCCTGCCCGTGATCCGGCGAGGCGGCCCTTCGCCGACCGCGCCCTCGCCGGCGTCGGGCGAGGTCCGCCCAGCCGATCGGGCGAGGGCGACCCTCGCCGGCCGTCCGGCGAGGGCGGCCCAAGCCGATCCGGCCCGGGCGGCCCTCGCCCGACGCCGGCGAGGGTCGCCCAAGCTCCTGGGCCGCCGACGCCGGCGAGGGTCGCCCAAGCCTGGGCCGCCCTCGCCCCACGCCGGCGAGGGCTGCCCAGGCGACCCTCGCCGGACTCCGGCGCCGGCGAGGCCATCCTCGCCGGCTTCCACTTCAATAAAAAAAAAAAAAGACAAAAAAATAGAAAATGACGAAAATGCCCTTCACCAAAAACTTTGGGGTAAAATTGTCACAAGTGGCATAGTTTAGGATTTTTTATGGCAGAAAAAAAAGTTTAGGGTAAATGTGTCACACGAGGCAAAGTTTGGGGTAAATGTGTCACACGTGGCAAAGTTTAGGGTTTTTTGTGTCACAAAAAAAAGTTTAGGGTAAATGTGTCACAGGGGATAAAGTTTAGGGTTTTTCGTGGCATTAACCCTAAAAACAATATCTATTTTGGACTCTTATCGTAGAAAATGTGAGCATTTCGGGCCCTTTTTGGAATTTTCCCTTTCTTTTGTTACATGGCTATTTATTGCAAGAGTCATCTATGATCTGCCATTAGAATTAATTCTGTCATGCTCCTTCGCATATTGAAAGCAGATTATCAATTGGGGCAAATTCTCAGTGACAAGTTAATCTAGATTAGAAGAGGAGTTGCTGCTAAAGAGATGTACAGTTGCACTTGAATTATGTTACAGTCGCAATTATACGAAGTCAATCGCTCCCAACATTGCAGTTCCGTTCCACGACGAAGGGTATGTTTTTTGACAGCAAGCACAAGGATATCTACCCCCTGCCCCGCTGTTTGGGCTACATAGTTTATGTTCTTGAATCTGAACTTAAATGTCTGTGGCTTGCAGTCCCTTACTTTCAACAGGGCCGTTCAAATTATACGCTTAACCAAGAGCTTATAATTCAACCACTCGCAGCTTTGTACTCTACTTTTAGGTGCAAATTAGATTACTATCGATGTCTTGTCTTGATGTATCAGCAGTGTTCGGACAAGACCCTAAAGAGGTTCTTCATAGTTCATCCTACCATCTCTAGATCACCGAAATACTTCTTGACACTGCCTCTCATATCTGTTCTCGTGATACCCCATTTTCGAGCTTGTGCCCATCCATCCATTAACCTGTTCATCCTTCTGTTCCGCCTTTACCCTACCCTGTTAAATGTCGCTTTTCTTAGAAAAACTCGGCGGGGCAGGGAGATTGCTCAGAAGTTTACCAGGGCATTGAGTTCACAACTTACAGACTACACGGAGATCAATTCCATGGCCTTTCAATTATTTCAACTGAGTATACAAGTGGATGCGTTTGGTTCAGCATTTGCAAGGAGCTTTGAGTTAAATGCAAATGCTGAAAGCCCAAAACTATTTGGGGAAATGCAATTATATTTAGTAAAATTTCTTTGCAAATGGATTTTGAATTAAATGTGCATTTAGTAAAAAAAAACATTTCGCAATGAACTTTGATGGGTATTATAAGTATATTTATATATTCTTCTTTTTTTTTGGAAAATTGGACTAAACCTTTCACCAGATTGACAAAGGGCTATAGCCGCCGGCGAGGGTCGTGCAACCTAGCTGAGGCCCGCCGGAGGTCGCCTGAGCGACCGCAGGCGGTCCTCGCTTGGGTCTCACAAAGGTCTTGCGACCACCGGCCTTTGTTGCGCGACCCTCATGAGACCTAGGCGAGGTCACCTAGGTCTCACGACCCATGGGTCGAGCAACCCTCGGGGTCAAGCAACCCTCGCCAAGGGTCGCCCAAGGTCGGGCGACCTCCAACAGCCCTCAGCTGGGTCACGCGACCCTTGCCGGAGGTCGCCTAAGGTCGAGCGACCTCAGTCGATAGCCTCCGACACCAGATCTACTCGTTGGCAACTGTAACCCTTCACCGGTTCGGCGAAAGGCTGCCTCATTTTTCAATTAAAAACAAATAATGAGGGGCAAAATAGGAAATATGAAAAATTAGTGATTGTAGTTTTGGAAGAGGAAAAATAATTTCAAAGATTTTAAAAGGTCATTTAAAAGAAAGCCAAAACTGAAAAAAATGAACCAAACAAATTTCAACATTTTTCCAATGGGCTTTTAGGACTGAAAGCCCATTGGAAATTCTGAACCAAACGCACCCAGTGTGGTTCCTGAAATAGGATGTCAAAGACTTAAATTTTCCATACAATTTGAACCTCAATGAATAAATATCTGAATGTACAATAATGTGCACAACTTTTTTTTTTTTTTAATTGGACATAGTTGAAACTCTTGTTACAAACAGGGGAAATGGCATAAATAATCCCTTAACTTGGAGAATTTTCACTTTGCTAATTATCCTATATGCTTTTTGGGTACATCGATCCCGTTGGATAAAAACCGTCTCAATACATTTTTCACTATTAATAGTCAATAACAATTTATGCGCCAATCTCCATCCATTTATGCATATTGCAGTTAGTAAAATTATATACACCCATCGATTTTCTCAACTACGGCACATTCGTATACTGCGAAATCCAAGAAATTCCCAGTTCATACGAAGTATCCATATGTCGAATGGCAGTAGGACATGCTCTTATAATCAGAAGTCTCCAATTTTTGATTGCAGAGACTGGATCAGCCTCATTTTGAGAGCGAATCATCATCATTGTAGAGTTAGGAATGCTTTCCCCCCACCGTTTTCTTAATTCATTGCAAACAAAGCTTCGGTGCAGAGGGTTTTCTTTTTTCTTTTTTTTTGTTGGCGGGGGGGAGGGGGGGGAATACACAGTATTTACGCCCGACAGTTTTTATAGCAAATCCATTAAAGCCCGTTGCAAACGGTACAAATCATCCAAATAACGTTTTGCCTGCCTCTTCTTCGTCTCTTCTGCAAATCAGGTCAGGGTGCCAAATCTAGACAAACCCACAAACAGGATTCTAACCATTCGACTGAAAAACAAAACCACACCATCATTACTACCATCATGATGCCAAACAAAGAGCAGAGGTCAACCACCTAACCAGCGGCTTTCTTAAGCTGACAAATATGATTTCCTTTATGTTACACATATCAGGAGTGCACAGTAGGAGAGAAAACGGGAGAAAGGGGGGGTGGGGGGGAGAATCTCCACCTGCGACCATGAGGCTAGTACACATACTAGTACAGGAAGAGGTTCACAAATTCGCTACAATGTCGGATACAAAATTGTGACAACTTACGTCGCAGAAAAAGAGGAAAAAGAAAAGAAAAGAAAAGAAAAATGCATAAGGAGAAAATTTGGAAGGAAAATAATAGAGAGCAAGGGCGAAACCTGGTGAGCCCTTCATTGACATCACAGCGACCAAGAGTTACCTTCTCACAAGGAACACCCAGTTCCTCCAACCGAATTATTATCTCCAGCCAACTGATCACAAATAACCAAGGTACCGGACATCAATCCACCAGCTGCACCAAAGCAAAATTTCTCTTATTTCCTCCTTTGCTTGTGCTTAACTTTTATGATTTTACGACCAGACTTGTCACCACCGGTTCCAAGTGAGAAGCTCCCTCCACCTAGATCTAAACTGCCAGAAGCCTGAAATGGGGAAGGATTCGGTGGAGTGGCCAGGTTCTGTTGACTTCCAAATTGGAAAGGGTTGGCCACCGATGAAGCCGGTGAGTTGAACATGTACCCAGTTGAAGGTTGCGGTGAGATCGGTTGCTGGCCAAACGCAGGAACTGAGGGAGTAGTTGCCACGACTGTGTCCTCAGCCATGCTATCCTCTGCATTCATCTGATCATTATTGCCTGAGGGTGCCGAACCAAAGGTGAACACAGAATTAGAATTCCCAAAAGCAGGCACTGAAGGAGTGCTAGAAGCAGCAGAAGTGAATGGGAAAGTTGAAGCAGATGAAGTGCCAGTTGATCCAAAAATAGAAGGTGTGCTGGTTGATCCAAATATAGGGGGAATAGATGAGGCGTTGGTTGATCCGAACATAGAGGCCCCAGTGGAAGCAGACAAATTGCTGCTTGTCCCAAAAGTTGGGGCAACATTAGAAGAAGTCGTCGCGTTGGTAGGCCCAAAAACAGGAGTACTGCTTGAAGCAGATGTGGAACCTGATGATCCAAACATGTGACTGCTAGAAGCCGCTGGCGCACTAAAAGAAAAAGTGGTTGACTGAGATGCTGCTGAGGTACCAAATACAAGAGGTGCTGATGACTGCCAAGAACCAAACGCGTTTGAAGTAGTGCTGCTGCCTGTACTGACAGAATTCGCCACTGAAGAGGAAGCAGAACTCATGCCAAATGATGCCCCAGAGAACAGTTTTGGTGCAGAAGATGGACCAAACAAAGAGTTTCCAGTATTCCCAGTATTCCCAGACAATCCAAATGAAAAAGATGCCACAGATGATCCAGATTGAACCGAGGCACTCTGAGTCAAGGCTGGTACTATGGTCCCAGAGACAGATGCTGGAAGTTGTGAAGAACCATTGGCAGCATCAAATAACGGAGAACCCTCTTTTTTAGTCTCAAAAGTTGATGTGGAAGCTGGTGCACGAAAGTCGAAGGTGCTACTTCCTGAGGTGACATTTGCAGAAGATGGAGCTGAAAAAAGATTGCTGGTGACATTTCCAGAGTCAGCGTCCACCTTGGTCTTGGCTTCTCCTGGAGCAACAGATGGAGTAGTTGCCGCTTGTGAAACTGAAGTTGACACAGAGGACCCAAATTTGAATAATGTAGAAGCTGGAAAGGAAGGTGCTGCTGTTGACATGGATAGACCAGCACCAGTAGCACCAGTAGATGTTTGGATGTCAATACTGGTGCCATTACTAGTAGAAGTGAAAGAAAGGCCACCGGATGGCTTTTGAGTTACAGTGGCATTTAACTCCGCCGATATAGGTGAGGACACCGACTGGCTAGACGTCATAGACTTGGGAGGAACACCGAATACAAATGCAGTTGAAGCTGATGATGTTGCCCCAGATCCCAGCAAAGTAGGCTCAGGTGTAGCAGATGCCACTCCATCCTTCAAATCTTTCTTATCATCAGTTTTATTGAATTCAGGAACTTTGGCAGTAACAGTTGGGACAGCAGCAACACTAAAAAAGCTACAGGCAGCAAATTAAACGAACAGTAAGCGTTCTACTCCTCTTATACATACAGGTTGCACAATATTCACCCTTAAAATATCAAAACATCATATATGATGAAATTTCTCAAAAATGAACAGTGAGCAGAGAAAAGGCAGAAAACAAAAGTATATCCAATAAGAAGCGAAAGATCAAATCACTAAGTGCTGAAGAAACGGAAAACCATGCAGCATGCTGTCAACCACAATCACCTTGCTCAATATTTACAGAGAAAATCAAGAAATAACCAAAACTTGCACAAAACAACGGCCTCAGTTTCAGGCCTCAAGCATTAGCCACTGTTACCACCCAGTAAACTGGAGGTAAAATGCCTATACCTCTTCATATCCCTAAATTTTCTATCATGTCTTGCACTAAAAGCAAACTCATTAACAACAGCAGTTGAGAAAACCAATAACCATAAAAAGGCATTCTTAATGAAAACGCCAGCATTCTATATTAAAGATCTCATTTGGCATCAGCCATCTCAAGTACATCACCCATGCATAACAGCAGAGAAATACATACTCCCATGCCTTGATGCAAGGAACCTAAATTTCACGAAAGTCCATGTCCACAACAGGAGTCGATATTAAATAGCTATCTTCAGAAAGCCCACTCTATTTCACTAAACTTTTTCTAACGAATAATAAAAGCTACTGACAGACCAAGTACATAACAGTTGATGGATTAGACAGTTGAAGAATAAAAAAGAACCTTGTCGCTGGTAATGACATGTACACTGACCTGCTTGAGCTCTCTGATTTTGTGTCAGATGGGATACCAAACTTTGGAGTTGATCCACCAAATGAAGAGGAAGAAGGGAAAGAGAACTGGGGAACCTCTTTAGCTTCCCTGACAGATCCATTATTGAGGCCAAAGCCAAATGCAGGGGGCGCAGCATTCTGTTCAGTGGATGAAGCCATTTTATCACCAAAACCAGAGATGGCTGAGATAACATTTGACTGCCTCTCTGAACTAGTTTTATCAAACTTTGAGGTCGTCTGAGTAGGCTGTCCATCTGATTGGACACCTGTGCTGCCCACAGGCACAATTGAAAAGCTAAGACTGGCACTCTTTCCACCCAAACTCAACAAGTCATTAGTTCCCACATCACTTTTCTCCTTCACAACAGGAGCGGAGGCATTTGCTTCAGAAACAGACATTGACTTCTCAACTTTGACAGCTTCAGCAGCTGCTTGCTTGCAATCCACCACTGAGGTATCCGGCTTCTCTCTCCCTTCAACCAAAGTGCAAGTTGGCATCTCACTGGAATGACCATCATCATCCAAATCAAAGAAATCCTACAAACAAGAATCCCTAAAAACAGTTAACAGGGACATCAACAAAAGGTTATATGGTTTCCAATGGAGAATAAACAGCAAGTCCGCCTATCTCCCCAACATTAGTATTGAGATATAAGACATTTTTCTTTCAAAAATCAAAACTTATGAGTCACCGAAGTGAATCCCTTAAAAATGAGCTGAAGATGAAAAAGCTTAAATACAGAACAGAAATCTTAACTATATAATTGTAAATCCGTCAGATAGAGAGAACTAGCAATCTCTGCCTTGCTAAAACGTTTATCCAAAATGTAGATAACTTATCACAAAAGCATTCCCTCTTTCAAAAAATGCCATTAATGTTGCTCCACAAAAAAATGAGCATGAGCACTATATACTGGAATCTAAGGAGGCCACACCTCATAGAAGATATTAAGAAGAGACCTTAAAAGAGGATGAAAGGAAAATACAGAAAATTTAGTAAAGGTAACATCTAATCGATCTCCACAAAAAAGCACAATTTTCACCTCATGTGCACTCATTTTAAATCCCCCATTCTGTTGTGATGCTGGATGGGCCAGAAAATTCGTCAAATTGGAATCCGCAGACTTAACGGGGCCAATGACATCTTTCTTCTTACTCAAAACTGTATCATTCAAACCATTCATGGCAGCAATGTTGGAAAAAGAAAGATTAGATGGACCATTCTGCACAACTTTATCTGGCTTCGGCAAGGTGGCCTCTCTAGCATCATGCAACAAGCTTCCAGCTGAATCATCTAATTTATTGCTCTCTCGAACAATCTCTAGGAATTTGGAAGAATCAATATGCTCAAGACTCTTAAGAGCCTGTCCACGTAATTTTGATGGAGACAACTTTGAAGGTAATTTTTCACTTGCACTGGATAGTTTGAGATCAGATGCTCTCTCTTTGGGAGGCGAAACTATTTTATCAAGTTGCTGCAGTATTTTGGAAGCCATTTCAGTAGACTTGGAAGAAGTAGAGGCCATGTTTCTGACAGGAATATCACTGTCCTCATTGTCAACTGACTGATCAGTAAAGTTGTTCTTTTCACCCAAAGAAAGCAGCTTTCGACTTGAGGAAGGGTGATTGGAAACTTGAGTAACTCCACCTCCAGAGACCGGCAAACTCCAGTTCCTTTGAGATAAAAGATTTGGTTTTTGGCGAATTCTTCGTATGGGACCAACAGAGCCTATATCATTTTCAAAGATTGAACTTCCTCGTTTCAAAGCCTGCATTCAATAAAATAAGTGTAAGAAAAAATAACAATCTACAGTCCAGTTGATATATAAAATTTGACGATCAGAATGATGAATACATTAGATCCAGAAACTCTGCCATGCTCCCATGCTTGTGATGAGGAAGGTCCCCTATAGCCATCAGTTACAGGCTCAACACTCTGAAAATGATATAAGTTAGACAATGTCATGAGTTGCTATGTAATAAAAGTTCTATGCCAAAATAAGGACCTTGGGAGGAGGAGTAGGGAGAACTCTGGAATATGGAGTCCGTGCCATGCTGTATATTGCAGACCTGCCACGGGATCTTGGTGTCATATATCCATTTTCAAGAGCCCCTAAACGTGGAGAAGACCAGGGGACAAGAGACATGACTGGGGATTTCAAAGCCTGCTGTGAGTAAGTAAAAATTGTCGAATCTTCTCTGATTGTCTGAGTGCGAGTTCCCGGAATAGACGGGACCACTTTTGGAGGCCTGCTGCCCATGTAGGCTTTTGCAAGCTCTGCTGGTGATGCAACATCCTCATCAAGGACCTATAAAAGCACATGCCCACTTAAGAACTATGCCATTTAATACTTCTACAACATAAAAAACACAGATCAGTTTAATTCATTGTCAAAGAATTTTCCATTTGAACTGACATGAGTTTTGGTAAGCCGGCTTTCACTGCCATTGTCTTGTCCAATAATGTCAGACACTTCTTCTTTCCCATTAAGTGACTTTGGTGGTAAATCTGCTGACTTCCTCCCTTCATCTGCAACGTGTATATCAGCAGTTCTAGCATGGAGGAGGGCTGTCAACCGATCAATCTCTGATCTGTGCAGTTGATCACGCATATCAGAATATATAAAAAGATACCTAAAGAAATCACTTAATGGCACCTTATAACTTTGAAAGTGTTTCTAAATTGAATCAAAGATGAAAACTGTATCTCGGCTGGCATTAAGTATAACTCACAAAAAGAAGAAGACTAATTTAGAGGCAAAACTGTGGTGAGACATATTCATCCCACCAAATAGGTACGTATTTAACATAAGCAATAGACATCAGGATGGAATCAAAAGGTGCACTGGTTTATGTAGCACTAGAATAGTTTTAACAGTTAGTCCACTAATGATCCGCCACAAGACACAATATGAGTTTGATTTGGTGTGTGCAACCCCTTCACGGCAGCAAAAGGTGACTGTTATATGCTACGGTTGTATTCATTCATCACAAAATCACACCATATTAAAATAACAAAAATTACTATATTAGAAAGGTACTATGTAAAACAAAGAATGGCCAAAATAAAAAGGATTAATCATTAAGTGTAACATCCCTGCACAAGTCCTCTCCATAGTCCAATAACAAAATCAAATTTAATCACAAAGGACACCCAAAAGATGAACTCCAGGGAAAAAAAAATACGCAACAAGCTGAAAATATTCATCATATCTACAATTGCTTGCCTGGTAAAGGTCTTCTGCTTCAAAGTTTTCTCCAGCTCAGTAAAACAACCTCCCTCAGATGGAGAAGCAGGTTGCTGAACTTCACTGATGGCCACTTGTTGCTCTCTCAAGGTGCCCTACACATAGAAGATGTTACATCAAAGATCAAATTAATAGAAGATAGATCGCAGCACTGTCCCTTTACACTTTAGAGTCTAGCAAATACATTCCATAAACTCAGACATAGGCAGAGCAAAAAAACTAGCCATAAACGCAATAAATTCACTTGGCTGGTGGACTGAAGCATCATGCCTCTTATTCAACCAATGGCAGAATCAGAGAACCAGATCAAACCTCCAATGGTGATCAATGCTGCCGGATGTCCACCACGGTCACTTCTATCGATACTAAGTGCTATATAAGTAGGATTAATAAGACCCAATGTTAATTTAATACCTGTAAGAGGTTGGCCTTCGATAAATAGGCCAATCCTCAGCCTCAGAATGAAAGTACTACATAGGAATTAGCAATTGTACACGAAACTCAGGATCATGCTCTCACTATGCCAGTAGACTGAGCTACTCTATCAGGTTATTATTTCCATCCTTTCCAAGTGCTATATCTATTGTTGCTCTTTGAAAATGACAGCTACAGTATGCTACCAGCATTAATGTTGAATTGAAGCAAAAAACTTCAAAGAACTACATTTCTTTTGCCATCCAGATGTCACATCTCATAAGGACCTGAACACTGAAAAAGGAGACACAACAGACATAATTGTCTTACCTCAAATCCAGAAATTAGCCTCCTACTCACCTAAAGCCAAAAAAATAAAAATAATCATATGTTTTTTATTTAAAAATATGTTCTGGTAACAGTGACATATACAAGGAAATAGCTCTAGCTCTAGCTTCTAGCTCAATTAATTTCCCCCGAAACATCCTCATTGAGAAAGATCTTCCAGTTGCACACCAATTCCGAGCCACAGGTGTCCTTGATACTTGATTCGGTATTCTAAAACTTTCCATCATCGTCCTTTCTCATAAGCAAGATCCTCTTCCAACCTCATGATCTCCCATTCAGCATGCCAATTTCTGATAATTGTACTTTTTTGCTTCATTTAATGGAAATTATAGTACACTGTATCAAAATAAAAACATCTTTACTTGAAATCAAACTGCAGGCCCATTCCTCTTCTGTTCCCAATTTGTAAGCATATCCATGAAGTATGTCCTTACACAAGACTCAAGTCTCAAAACGATGAGCAAGTAGAGTCAGAAGACCAATACTTCGTCTCTACCAACAGGCTTTCCCCCTGAAAACAGCATTAACCCAGCTCTGTCTTGGCAAAACGTGGTTTCAGTGGCCTTTTTCTTTGGAAATTAACTACAACCTACCAAAATAAACTCTAGAACAACACCTTCACCAAGAAAAATTGAGAGAGCAAAATGTAAATTCTACCAGATAATGCTACTCTAGGAACACAAATAATTGAAAGAAAACAATAAGAAGCAATCGCGAGATGAAGATAATGGGTATCTATCTTACTAGAAGCCCTGTCTCTTGTTGCTGGTCCCTTTCATCTCGATCTGCCTCTGATAAAACCATACATTTGAACATAATAGTAAGAAAAATTGCAGAATGCTCAAACTTCAGAAAGAGATGGACTAGGAACACCAGCATAAACTTAAGGCATGTAACTATCTTTAAAAAGTGAAGAAACTGATTCATGATTTTTTTTTTTTAAACAAGCCAAAGCAAATAACTGCAGGTCTTGGTTGAACAACAATTTCCCAGTATAGCGCCCCGTAGATATCCAAGTCATTCTACAATGCTTTTCCTAGCATCTAGCACCACATTAAGTGTAAACATGATTTTCTGTATATCCACAAGCCTCCATAAGCAAACAAAAACAGACTTTCTCCCCCAGCAACAACTAGCAAAACTGTAAAGAAATAGCTCTTGATCAGCATCTAGACTGGAAATCTAAACAGAGATTAAATCACATCACATAAAAACTCCCTTTTAATAGTTTCAGTTCACATTTACCAAAAGAAGAAAATACTCAGTAGTATGAAAATACGATTTAAAAAAACAAGGCCAATTAAATTGTACAGGATCGTTGCCCAAATCCCTCCATGTAAGGATTCATTTACTTCAAGCTTCCATCACCGCATAATAGCCAAAAGGCAACAAAAATTGCAAAAAGACGCCAACTTGCAGAGCGTATAGCATCCTGCTACAGTGCCAGGTCGGGAAGACCTCATGAAAACTTCCACTTTAACAATTTAATCCTTAATGATAATCACGACTAACTAACAAAAAGTAACATCACTTCAATACTCAAAGCCCTACTTCCTGGCATTACTGATAACTCGTCATAAGGAAGCCAGATAAAAGAAAAACCTAAACAGCTCATAGAGCAGAAAAAACATTACAGAGAACTACTTAAGAGTAATTTTGCGCAGAGAAGAACCAAAGCCAAAAAAAAGGCTTCACAACAGCGAAGCCAGCACACAAGTCCAATTACAGAACAAAGATTCGGTTAGCCAATAACTGTGGAAAGAAGACAAAACCGCGACAGCCCGACAAAAAAAAAAAAAGAGCAACTTCAAAGAGCGGATGCAGAGAACGGCATACCAGGCGGCTGCGGCGGCGGAGGCGGAGGGGGCTGCGTGAGGCGCTTCCTGAAGACGGAGGCGAAGAGCCGGTGCGCGCCGGCGGCGAGTAGCCTCTGGGCCGGATCGACGATCTTCCTGAGCCAGCCGTCGCCCCCGACGCCGCCGCCGGGGACGGCGCCCGCATTCCGGAGCGCGGTCGGGGGGCGGTCGTAGGGCGTCGCCTGGTGCCTCCGGTAGGGTTTCTTCCGGAACTTGCCCCCCGCGCCGCCGCCGGCGGAGGCCTCGTAGGGGCTCCTCTCGCTCTGGGACGTCGCCATCGGGCTGGGGGAAAGGCGCCTGCAGGATGCCCTTATTGGCTCGGCTGGTCCGGCTTCGGCTTCGGCTCCGGCTCCGGCTTCGGCTTCGGCTTCGGCTTCGGCTTCGGCTTCGGCTTTGGCTTCGGCTTCGGCTTCTTGGGTGTGGGGAGCGGTCACGAAGCGGAGCTTAGGAGAGAGAAGAAGCGAAAAGGGGAGTGGGGAGGAAATTAGGGTTTTTAATTTTCCGCAGCAGAGCGAGAGAAAAGAGAGAGAGAGAGAAAACGGTATATTGCAAATATTGAAAGAGAAAAAGGAAAAGCGGGCGCGGCGTACGTGTGTAGTATTTCCTAGAGAAAACGGTATATTGCAAATATTGAAAGAGAAAAAGGAAAAGCGGGCGCGGCGTACGTGTGTAGTATTTCCCGACCTTGTTCGCGCGCGCGTGCTCGAGAGGGCCGGGGGCCGGCGGGGGTGGTAACGTGACCGGCTGTCACTTTCGGCCGCGTCACGGCCGCTTTGAGCCCGTCCTTTTGCAGGGGAATCCGGGGGGAAATCGACGGCTGGGGGATAAGGAGATGGGTGAACCGCCGGGTGAGATTAGTCGGGGAAGAAAGCTGACTCGATTCCATCGCGGTCCAGTCGCTGTCGTGATCCACATCGGCGTTCTTTTTCATACCATTTTTTTTACCATGAAATTTATATGAAAGATTTGGGTGGTCGTGATTATTTCTCGAGGCAACTTAAAAGGGAAGGAGTCATTGATGAATTTGAGGACTTGTAGAATCTAAGATTGAAATAAGCACTAAAATATAGTGCCCAAAAAGAAGAAATCACAAGCGATGTGGGACCGAGTGCGTGCGGCAATTGGAAGTGGGTGATGGCCCAAAGAGTTCTCTGTCTAGACGAGGGAGCTGGGCGGTGGGTATATCCTCTTTCGCGGCATGGATTCTTCTCGGCGCTTTCACCGCCAAAAAGGGGGAATGATCGGTTTTTTTGGGAGGGTGTTTTGCCAATCTCTCGCTTTCCTCGTCTGTCCCGTGATAGTACTGGTTATATCATGCGTTGTTGTCGCGTGATGTATCCATCTTAATATACTTTTTTACGATGAATGAATACTTTTGGGTTCTTATCGATCGTGGGTAGTCAAGAACGCACACATACATGCACAGGTAAAATTAGTATCACATCATGCATAGAGACTATGCGGATTAGAACTAATTAGATGGCTGTGTCCATGTGATCAACGGGTTCAAATTGTTTTGGTCTACAATTGAGGACTATGTGTGTCTTTTCTTTTTCTTAAATAGTTGCATACATCCACTTAAAATAATTAATAAATAAATATTTTTGTTATCAATAAGATTCATGCTTATGATCATAAGATATTTTTTCTTGTGAGAAGCATAGCGGGTTTTCTTTGCCTTTTCTTGATGAAGGCAATTTCCAATTCCTAGTCCAGTGCTTCATCCTCGTTCAGTCGTCCATGGAGGCTTCACTCTCCCGCTAAATAAACCAGAGGGGCTTCAACCAAATCTCCCTGCTAAGCAAACTCGAACCTCACTTGCCATTTCCTTCTTGCTTGACGCAAAAAGAAAAGGGAGGAAGAAGTGTTGAGTACTTATTTCCGTGGAAGTTCATCCTTTAATTGATGAGCGTAATGACAAACTTGCCAGACGATGATATCACTCGGATCATGCTCGTGCCCTGGTCCGGCTCAGGCTCTTATGTGTGTCGAAATCTTGGAATGCCCAAATCACCAGTCAATCCTTCTTCAAGTCTTACCCTTGATCGTTCGTTTTGGTTTGGTAGCATTGCTTTTGAAGAACGAAAGAGAAGGATTTTGGAGCAATGGACAGTGGCCTTGAGAGGGTGCAGTCATGCAATAGAAGTGGTGCTTTCTCTGGTTTATGTAGGGGGAACCATGACTCCTCCAATGTATGTTTTTGCCAAAACTGGCAACCAACCTCTTTGCTGCTTTCCCGCAACGCCGTTGTCGAGTCTCATGGTGCAGTTCCTGTCGGGTCTAATTGGCGCAGCAGGCATTCTGATATTTTGAAGTGATTAACGTTAGCAGTTTGTTTAGCTCTGCTGGTTATAGACCCGACTCCTCTTCAACTTTATCAAAATCGAGAGTGTAGTTCTTTATGGAGATGAAGTCACATAGCTTTGCCTTCAGGGTATATCCTCACTCTATCTTGGTCACCAAGTCATCTACGAGGAAATAAAATGCTCGTGCTCTGGTCCGATAATTCGACACATTTACAGTTTGATCCGACGTAATCATTAGGATTAGACGAGTGAGTGGGTCACTGATAGAGCCTGTGATTAGGTAGGTGGTATTTATTTATAGATTATGCAATGTTGACATGCAACCACATCCTCTCCTTTTTTCTTAACTATAATGAATGAAGTCACTTCACTTTCGGTGACGAGTACATAAAAACGCCAAAGGGATGTGTGTTGGCATCACAACATAAGACATGAAGTTTGTAAAACACGAATGCTGTCACTTCACTTTCTTCCTGACTTGGCTGCTCTTGTGCGCAGAATTCTTATCTCTTTTGAATCGTTGCCTCAGGCATTTCGTCATTGGAGCGAACAACTCCTTACAAACAACATTGATAGAAAGACGGTGATCCAAATGGATTAGTCCTCTGTGCGTGTTTGAATGTAAATGTTGTCCACATGTGTCAATGTTTCTCTGAACTCGACGGAAGCAAGGGGCAAAGCGTTGTGGGCCTCCCATTCGAAATTGGCAACGGTACTGGAATTAGCAGATGGTTTCTATGTTCCAAGGTCATTCTCTAGCTGGTGGATACTATGTGCTGAGGCTTTTTTCTGATGTAATGGTGACATCAGCGATTAGCGCACATATAAAAAAAAAATGTATCACATCTCTTTGTCGTCGAGTGATATTCGAACTTCTCTGCCCGATTCGCTCTTTGATGAGAGAAGGAAAGGAACACAGTCTTGCTCTCACTGGTTTCCCTTTTCTCTCATGTGGTGTCGATCCATATTCTTTATGCCAAAATACATGATTTGTAGATGAACTTTGAGAACCATAACTTTTTGAAGGTTGAATGAGACACAGATGATCCTGAAAGCAATTTGCAAGGTGGGTTCTCGTTAGTTAGCACTTATGGATGGTATGTGATTTACTGGATGTATATGGACATAACTAGTTCATACTAACCGTGGAAATTGGCGTGATCGTGCTCTGTTCTCAACATCCATGACAAGAGATTTGATTTGGCGTGGTCTCTCTCTCATGTACATTGGGTGAATATGAGAGCGCTAGAGTTTGCAAAGGTTGATCAAAAAATGTGGGTTGACATCAATACACGGGAAGTTCCATCACTCGTATTGCTTGGTTTTGTAGCGAGAAGTCAAACGTGGAGTTGCATCATACCGTCTTGCCTGTTCTTTTGCCCTCCCGTTGAAATAGAAATCAGAAGATCGTGTGGGCCACGTATACGCTATATTGACCATACCCTGCACAATTTCTGCAACAAAACCTCCGAATTTCCTAAGGACAAAGACTCGAACATAAGTTTGGAATTATAGACTTCAGGGTAATTCTTGATGACTGAATCAGCGGCACGTAGCTGTCTAAGTGTGCTGCCTAAGCTAAATCCAGTAACCACTGCGATATAACAAGAGTCCTTCCCAGAGAATTTCCCGTCAAACGTTCCAAATTATGATAATTTTCTCTGGAAACAAGAGTGGACCTTATCCGCTGTTTTTTCTTCTTCTTTTTTTAATTTTTTTTTTTCCGAAAATGTAATCACCCACCTTTTGCTGTTCTTGCATCCAGTTAACGAATTATACACTAACTTGAAACCCAATTGCCATAATGCAGCATGACGAGCACGTCAGGCTATCCTGTAAACATGTGGGGCTATATGTTTATTTCCTGGGGATAAGGCTTTCAGACAGAGGTCAGATAGACCCAGAAAGATTGAGCCCCTCATAAAGTGAAACATGGGGCTTGAATGCATGTTGTGTAATGATTCGAAAAAGAAAAATCTCACTCCCTGATCCCGTCCTCATTCCTCAGTCCCGCAGGAAGATTTCCAAGGAAAATGTTTCTGGTTTGCATTCCTGTAGCTTCACCCACTAATTTTTTCTGTGTAGCTCATGATGATGGTGATTTCTTGCTTTGAGCGGCGAAGAAGGAAGATGTCTCGTTTTATCCCTACATCTTTGCCTTGAAGTTCATATCTTGCTTCACTGGTGTCATCTGCAAGTTCTTAAGTTTGACCGGTGAGAGAGGGCTCTTGAAGTGATTCGCAAGTGGAGGCCTGCCCGAAAAGATCATTGCTTTAGTAACCTTTTGGTTAACGTACTTGGATCTGGTGAGATGGTTAAGATTGATTTGAGGTTGACCGAAGAAATGGTGCACTTTCCAGAAGAAATCATTGGTGAAATCTTGATCCGTCTACCTGCTAAATCCCTGGTCCGGTTCCGTTGCGTCTCAAAATCGTGGAATGCCCACCTCACCAGTCAATTGTTTGTTAAATCTCACCTAGATCGTTCACTTAGGTGTCGCAGCATTAAGCTGCTCAGCTACGAAAAAGGAGGCTTTCCAAGAATTGGGATCTGGTCTGGTGGCAGCGATGAGTTCTGTAGGTTTGATCCTCAATTTCAACCCAGCATTGGCAATTTTCAGTTGGTGGGTTCATGCAATGGAGTTATTTGTTTGTCCACTCTCTCTAGAGGCAACTGCAGTGCCTCCAACATATATCTTTGGAACCCCTCCATCAATGAGTTTATGGCCCTCCCACAACCTGGATGTCCAGTCTCCGCTGCAATTGGCTTCAGGATTAATCCATATAGTGGACATCTGGATGATATTAAAGTGATTAGTATTAGAAACAGGTATTCCTGTGGTTCTGAATTCAGATCTCCAAGGAGCTCCTCAGGGGCTGAGATATATAGTTTGAGAGGAAATTCATGGAAACAAATCGAGACAGCTTTGCCTTCATGGTATTCCTACTATCTGGGTCGCCAAGTGATGTATAAGGAATTTATTTGCTGGTGCGCCAATCCGAGGGAAGACCATCATTCGACATGGTTGCTTGTTTCTTTTGACATGATTAATGAGGTATTTACTGAGATGATGCTTCCAGAGAATATTGCTTTTTCTGAGAAGAGTATAACCACAATAGAGGGATGCATGTCAGTCTCAGGGCATAAATCATATCGAATTTATGAAGTACCGGATCATGAAAGAGTTTGGAATCCCTAAGTCTTGGACCCAGTTGTACCGGATCAAACTACCGGAATATTCGCCCATGCATTATGAGTTGCTTGGGTCTGCAGGGGTAGGAGAACTTGTGTTTTTTATCCTAGGTTTACATTCCCAGACCAACCTGTCATATGATCTAGAGAGTGAGCAGTTTAACCAATGCATCAAGCTCGATGCATCATCTGCAAGTGGAAGCTGCTTGGTGGATTATGTTACTAGTCTGGTTTCAGTTCTCCCAAAGTACACAGCAGAATGTTCTCACTCGGTTCGTGCAAATAAGCTGATTGGCTAATGGATTCTTCTTTTGCACCTTAGATTTGCTTGTTGTCAAGCTCGAGCTACTTTTCTGAAGCATTAACTGACAGAAGCATGCTTATTTTCTTGCTTATGCAGCTGCTCTTGTATTTAGCATTCTTTCTTTCAGATCATGCATTGGGCATTTAATCAATAGGAGCAAATATTTATTCAATTGTGGAAATTCTTAATTTAGTGATCAAGTCTTGGTATTTTGCCCTTGCTTAAATGTCAATGACTGAACTGCTTCTACAAAGTAATTGAAACTGTAGTGTTCTGATTTCACTAAACTGTTCCATGATGTCCTAGAGAACAGTAGCACAGAAATGGAAGGCAGTTTTATCTATACTCCTGCTAGCTTTTACAGAATCAAAAAAGGTTTAATTGTTCTAGCTGTGCTCCTTTTCACTGAAAGCGAGTTCTCTTTCTATGGGATGTAGTTGCAGCAACCCCCGTTGGTGACAACAAACACTAATGAAGCTAAAGGTTTTAGCCTAAAACTTCTTTTTTTTGGCCCTTCAAAGTTAAGGGTTTCACAGCTAGCTAAAGTTTTTGCTGTGATGGAGCTGAAGCAGTTGCTTGCTAGTCATGGACACTTTATGAGGCGTTTCGCTAACCATGATGATGATATAAGCAATTAGCACAGAAATTAAAACAGAACGCATATCAGATAGCTTGACATATGTGAGTTAGTGTATGGTTTGTAAGAAGTTCTGGACTTGCTGGCTTTACCTTACACTTAGAAGCATTCAGGAATTTCAAGAGGAGTCATTAGATATGCTTAACTATTTGCAGTCATCTAAAGGGTCTTGCTCTCACTTCTTACAGCAGTTACTGAGGAGAGAAATGGACCTTGAAATTCCTCATTCCTTGGGACTACAGCACCAAATTTCATTCACAATGTTACTCGTGTCTTTCTTCGTCTTATCATAGGATCAGTCTGCGATGAAAACAATGTGTGATCAGCTTTAATAGTTCATTCAGGCATCAGAGCTGCTTCTTGACAAAATAGCATGCCGGCAAAGCATATTCTTCTGTTGAATGAATGAAAATTAAGCTAAGATTATTGGCCACAACAAGACAAACAGGAAATAGAAAAGTAAACGATATGCTATAAGAGCTGTGTGATGTAACTCCTTTCGTGAGAGAGCTCAAAAAGCTGAATTCTAAAAATGTAAGGCACCACATGCGGATTATAGGGTATTACTTGAAATCACTGCCTTTGTATATTGTACAATTTTGATTAAGATCATACTCTAATCCACAAGAAAAAAGTCAACGGGAATCCCACCTGGGATTTATCGCTCAAGCACAAAGCTAATTCACTAAAGCCAAAAGTGAAGTCCAAATCCATCGTTATCACATAAGCTGTATGACAAGTACATATTTGGAACTTTGAAGTGCCTTTTCTGTAGACCAATAGATATTCTGGCGAAATTTGAAACGTGATCGTCTCCACAGAAGAGAACCAGGAGGAATGGCCAACCTTCCCGATGACATAATTACCAACATCTTACTACAACTACCGGCGAAATCCCTGGTCCAATTTCGATGTGTCTGCAGATCTTGGAAATCCCTTATCTCAGGTTCGTCATTCATATGATCTTATCTTGATCGTTCCTTCAGGTACGGCGAAAATGTTCTTCTTAAGTACACCATCAATGGTTCTTCAGGACTAGGAGTCTGGCCTCCAGGCTGCCATGAATTGTCTAGTGTTGATCCACCAATTCAACCAGCTTTGGATAGATTTCAGCTGAATGGTTCATGTAATGGCGTCATCTGTTTAACTACTTTGTCTAGAATCAATCCCGACACCTCTAAAATTTATCTCTGGAACCCCTCGATCAACGAACTCAGGGTTGTTCCAGAATCCCATTTTCAAGTGTCGAACTTGGTTGGTTTCGGGTGTGATCCCTCCAGTGGCCACCCGCATGATTTCAAAGTGGTCAATTTCAAAACCCAGCTGAACTTCAAGGACATTCTGTTCCTACCGAGCCCCACCGAAGTCGAGGTCTACAGTCTAAGAAAAAACACTTGGAAACAGATTGGCCGCATCTTCCCTTCTGGAGTTCCTAAGTACATGGGTCGCCAGGTTTTGTTCAGGAATTCATCTGTTGGTGCTCTTATGCCTATTCAGGTAATCTCAAGACGTGGTCGCTGGTATTGTTCGATGTGATCAACGAAGTATTTGATGAGAAGGCTACACCAGAGAGCCTTCTTTGTACTGAGCAGTACGTAACAACGTTGGAGGGATGCCTATCGATATTAGCATACAAAGATTCCTATGAGTACGAAGTTTGGATCATGAAAGAATTCGGGGATGCTGAGTCGTGGACAAAGCTGTACACGATTGAAATACCAGAGAAGCTCGAGTGGTACATACCATTAGGATTCACAGGCAAAGATGAGGTTCTTTTCGCGAAGATTCACAAGCTCTCGCGTGGCAAGGACAGGACGGTCTTGGCTTTGTACAACATGAGGAGTATGGCATTTCAGGGATCCCATCTGTGCGTCGATTCCTTCTCGAGCTGTTGCATGGTGAGTTATGCCGAGAGTCTAGTTTCTGTCATGCTTGGGAATGCTGCACCGTCGCGACCTCTCTCCAGATCATCCGGGAATTGGTACAGAAGTACCTCTTGAAAGATGGTCCAAATGATTCATCGAAACAACGGTTCAAACGACCCATCAAATATCAACCGCAAATGGTCCATCAATTAAGAGCATGGACTCTCCCGTGATGTGGTTGACAGATTACAGATTTGATGAAATGGACAGAACATGTTTCTGTTCCTGAAGCCCCTTTTGAAGTCCTGGTCCTCTGGCGATTTGTATTGCTGTGCATCTTGAGCGTTGTATAAAACATGCCATCTTCAGGTTTCCTATTCACATGGTAGACAGTTCTTGTTATAATTTCTTTGTGGCGTTATTGTTCCTTGCACGAGATTGAGTAGAATTAGGGAAAGACCATTTCGATATATTTGGCCAGAGAAGGGGGGCGGCCCCGGCGGCGATAATTCCGGCCTCAGCCGTCCGGTCCGCATTTTTTAAAAGATCTTTCAATTCAACACGAAATCCAATCTGTACAATATGATGAACAGGCCGGCCTTGGGGAGAGTAGAGTGCAATCTCTACTTTCACCCACTCCCACTTTTTCTATATTTGTCTTTCCCTTTTTTAAAAGTCTTTACTCCACCGACTCAAACTTACATTCTCATTTTCCATTCTATACATCTTTCTCCATTTTAAATTTTGTTTTTCCTTTTCTTTTCTCTACTCCCTTTTTCATTATTCATTATAACTATTTAGTCAATTCGTCAATGCATATTTTATGTAGATTTATTTTGTTTTCCCCCTTCCTTTTAAATTTGTTCATTCTTTTTCAAAATGTTACTTTTTTCAAGTACTAATATATATGGAGATTTTATTTTATGTGTTCCCCATACAAGACTTGCGTATGATAGAGTCTAATATTATAGAGGCCATATCTTGTTGAAATTTTATATCCTCATAGAAAGAAAAAAATCAGGTCATTACCTATGTCTTGTGTAAATTAGTGGAGTCATGTTTTTTTTGGTAACCCGGGAACCCCCTACACGGCCGATAGTCGGAGGTGGTAAACCCAGGGCAAGCTGAGCTGCCTCCACAAACACGGTCGCAGGTGAGTCGCGCGAAATGCGAACGCGGGGATTCGAACCCCTCCCCAGAATGGAGTCATGTTCATCTTTCTAATCTTGCTTTTAACTCATTTTCATCTTTTCTTTTCTTTGTTTTCTCTAATTGACTATTATTACATAAATGATTTATGAATTTAGACCCAATGTGAACTTTTAATCTATTTAATATGATCTCTGAACTTTAACATGATATATAATGTTGTCCCTAAACTTTTAATTTATTCAATATGATTCCTAAACTTTTAATAAACATTCAATCTAATCTCTAATTATATGAAAATATCTAATATTATCATTCCATTAATGCAAGTTAATGGAATTTACAAATTTGGCTTCCAACCTAATAAGTTTCAATGATGGACAAAAAATTACACTACTCATTAATTATCCACGTAAGATATCCAATTCAAATCAGGATCTAACAAAAATGATTTTTTTTTTGTCCACCATTTAAACCTACTAAATTGGAAGCCAAAATTACCAAATGCTATTAACTTGAATTAATGAAATGACAACATTGAACATCTCACATAGTCTAAAAGGACCAAATTGAACATTTACTAAATTACATTGATTACATCGAACAAAAAAAAAATTAAGGGATGACATTTCACATTGAACCAAAATATTTGAATCATTTATGTTAATTTCCCCAATAAATACCCTGTATAGCACATTAGTGGCTGACGTGAGGTCGCCAGAGACTTTTCAGCGGTCCGATCATGTTTAAGACATTTTTTGCTTTAAAATTCTGTACGCGAGGCAATGCTTTACGCCTAGACCACTGGCAATTATTATCCTTCTTTCCCAAGAGCTAGTTGGGCACTAGCACCGAAGCAAGGACAGGACGACCGACGCACCCAATTTTCGACAGAGCAAATATCTCTTGCCGGCAGGGGCTGACTGAAGAGGCTGACGATAGAAGCTTTTGACTAGCCTTTCTACACACCCTTCAGTGAAGGGGAGAGGCACCCGGTCCAGAAAAGCTGTTCATCATTGCATCAGCTGGCGACTTTTGAAGTTGATTGATACCCGTTCGACAATGACAGAAAACGAAAACCACTTAATCCGACAAGATGAGGATTGGAGAAAAGGACACCGTGTGTTAAGGGCTGTTACAGAATCGATGCTTGCTGGTCACTTTGGAGGTACCTGATGCGCGTGGGAGAAAACAGGGCATATCAACATCATCGTTTCCATGAAACGGATTCGACAATGTTCAGATAGCAGTAACACGGAACCACAAATACAATATAAGATATGTATAATGTGCTCATGATAAAAAAAAAATTGCTTTAGATCTAATAGATACCTTATCTCAGCACAACCACAAGGACCCGGCCCAAGAGTCAGTGACTTAACAAAGGAAAACAAGTCACGGTGTTTCACAATGTGCATTTCAACGAGTACTGAAGTTCCCCATTTTCTGAACATAAGGGAAAAAAATAGAAGTTCCCAATTCGGATATAACATTCATGCTTTGTCAACTTAAATTTGAAAACAAAGGGATTCGCATAAATGACAAAATTGAGACTACTGCAAAGCCAAAGCTGCCGAAATTAATTAAAACATCTACATCAACCAAACCATTCATAATGCAAATCAGCAACAGCATACATATTTTACGCCTCTGTATGGCAGGACACCTGTCTTTTCTTACGAGGGAGCTTTCTTTGAGAAACTCCAATCATTTCAAATCCTGTCAAATGGTTCTGCAAAGATTGGAGAACTTATTACAATTTTGTAACGACACCATATTACTTTATGAGCATTAGGGGAAAAAGGAAGGCAATCTTAATAGTTGCTGTGAGAGTACAGGATGGCACCATCGGCCCAAATGTATCCGCATCCTTCATTTTTCAGGGCTTATGACCAAGGATGGTGGGAAGCTGTTTTTTTATGACAGGAAGTACATTCAGTATTAATTTTGCAAAAGGCAACCTCAGTAGGATTCTATAGTATATGATAGTGCAGACAAATGGTTGATTTTAAACATAAAGTGATAATCTTATCTCGTGATTTTTTCTAGATTATTCCAACATATATTCACTCAGAAAGTATTTCTTCATTTTTGTATCACACATCACCTTTAGTGGCTGCCTAACTGATAAGCTGAATCTGACCCAAAAAAAAACACGATAAGCTGAATTTTTTAAGAAATAAAAATGGCCATTACAAACAAGATACTAATCAATCCTAAAAAGTAAGGCCAACCATTAGCGAGCAAAACACAAGCATTATGCCTTTTTAATTAGAGAAGGCAAGGGAATCCTTTACAAAAGAACTCAATCAATGCCCTCACCACCTACCTCATTCTCACCACCAAAAATAATAATAATAACCAGAAGAAGACCAGAAAATATAATGTATAGTATTTACCAAGATCAGCATCAGGAGTTCTATCGAAATCAACCTAAGGAAGCTTGGAGCAATGAAGAGAGAGAGTCTCTGCAATTCCGCTGTCTTCCTGCCTTGTCATAGAAAGTCAAATCTTCTCAAGCTGTAGATCCGTAGAAGAATAAAACATAAGGATGCTAACACAATATGCCAACAGCAGAAAATTTTAGCGAAGGACTGAAGCTAATGTAAAAAAGCTAAACCAGATAGCATTTTGGAGAACCTCTCAGGTATAAATAACATGAAGATTGTTCATGTCAACACGGGAAGTTACAAGTTCCAAAAAACTTCAAGATGCTATCATTGTAGGTTCTGTGTTCCAACTTCTAAGTATTACTTGTACTGGAACATGCAAAGCCAGTCCTCATGTTAACCTTGAACCAGTTCATATTCCTTATGAAAATAAATTTAGACAAAATATTGAGAGGACAATGCACAATCGCCAACTTAGGTATTTTCCTCTACTGGCAAAAGATTTTTAGGAGAAGATAAAAATATCGAGAACCTCCATTTAAATGAAAGTGAACTCTTTTGCCAGAAAATAAAAATGGCCTTTTCCATGACAAAATCTTATTTGAAAAAAAGAATGTCCTTCACCATTACGAATTATGAGTTTTATGTCAAATATAATGTTTAACAAGGTGAACCAAAGAATGCCTTTGAATATTCAAAATCACAAATATTATTGTATTTTCAAAGAATATAGAATTTATTACTTCACTTTATTTCAGAAAGTCACCCATGATATCTGTTAAAAATATGAAAATATCTCTAAGTAGACGAGAAACTAACTTCTAAACAGCAAGAAAAGGCAAAACAAACAAAAAACTGTGACTTGCTGCAAGAAGCAAATCAAAATTAGCAAAGAAAATATGCTTTGCTACTCTGTTGAGGTGCACAACAAACAAAAACAGCAAGCAATAACACCAGCATGAGATATTACCAGCAAAAAGATCTCTTGCATGAATCATATATGCTTGCCCAAGCACACAGCACAAATCACCTAAACCAAAACTTTAAGTACCTGATACGCAGCTATATCTCAGATATTGCCTTGAAGCCCTCCTTTTCAAGAGTTTTAGCTATGGAGATGTCTCCTGTCTTCACAATCTTTCCATTGTCCTGGCGAACCAAACAACAAAGTGAGGACCTTGTGTACCAATATGTACAGCCATCAAAGAAACGGACACATCTTGATAATTATAAACATCATGAGTTCATACATTGCCAGACAAGTTTAGCATAGATAATCATATCATTTCTATTTCAAGTATTGGAAAGTCAGTGATGGAGTAATCAAGTGACAGGGGATTAAAGAATGATTTTGAACTAACAAAAGCAAATTGCCAGAAATCTTTCATTTATTTTAACAAGTAACCAGATTCATTATAGAGCACCATGGGGGATGCCAAACAGATTCTTCAGACTTTTAGTTGAAGAGAGATTCCTGCCTTTTTTTTTTTTTTTTTGGTTGAAGAGATGCTGCATTTTCTTTCCATAATCCTCAACATTCAGCTTTCCTGAGCAATATGTTTCATCTCCCAAAACACAATATGGTGCACATGGTGCACATAAGTGTTCATTTTTCTTTTCTTTTACCTGTTTGGGATAAGCAAAAACTTGGCTATCCGTTTCGGTTCCTATATATACTCCATAAATAGAACCAAATTGTAGCCTCAAAGGAAAGACAAAAGGAAGGCTTCACACATTGAGTTGGCTTTTCACTATCATTCTAACAAATTACCCAAGTTCTACCTTTCCATTTGATGGTCACTATTTTTCCTTGACAAAAGCAATCATAGCTTCAATAAAATAAGGTCATGTGCACAAATGACTTATCAATAATGCTACCTCAATGCTCCTTTGCACGAGTCCTTTCATGCCAACCTTGATATTAGGAAAAATGTAGCTATTCATACATTGACACAACTTGGAAACTTAGAGCTTCATCAAATTCAGTCTAGAAATGTGCTGTTTACTTCTCACATGCATTATCAGAAAGGGAAAAATGTTGAACTTGTGTGAAGAATGAAAAAAGATAAATTTGAGAGGACTTACCATTACATGGATATATCTAGGTTCTATGAACTCCAGGAGTCTTAAATAATGAGTAATCATCAAAACAGAATTCTTAGGAGTCAAAAGTCCATTTACTGCTTTTGCCACATCTTGAAGTGCATCAACATCCAACCCAGAATCAATTTCATCCAATATAGCTAATTCTGCCCCAAGCACCTGCAAAAGCATGCAGATACATCTTACAAAATTAATTAGGAAGGCTTGAGAAATAAGACACGCATGCAGAGAGAGAGGCCACATATTCCTTTGGAGAAACATATACAGAGCATATTCTTTATGCTTTAATTATCTGCACACTACATAGTTTTTGGTGGTCTATATGAAACCCATTATCGATGTGACCCATTTTGCAAATATATAAGATGCTTCCTTTTTAAATGTGATAATAAATATAGTAAAACCTACCGCAAGTTGTAAAATTTCGTTCCGCTTTCTCTCCCCGCCACTAAATCCTTCATTGACATTTCTGTTCAGAAAGTCTGCCTTCATGTTTAGAAGATCAAGTTTTGGATATACATAAGCCCAAAACTGCACAAAAGAATTTTTGTCAGAACAAAGATCAACTAACAGCATTGATCTTTTTCTAATGTAACAACCATTACAAGTCAATAGCCAGGCAAAATTTCATGTAAAGGCGGAAACAAGCTAGGCAAGCAAATCAACCATAGCTTATGGAATGCTCTCGTTTCTTTTTCGAGAAGTAAACACAGTCCACGAAATACAGAAATATATAAGTCCAGGTAGCTAATCACTAACCATAATGAAGATATATGGAGTGTGAAGACTATCCAGTCACAGTGACACGACCAAATTTAGCAAAGCAGATGAATTCAGTACGCATCAAACACTAATGCAGCACAAGCTAGGTGCAGAACTTGTTCTCAGGCACTTCAATGTCCGTGGCAGCAGCTCAAAAGTCATAATAACAAAGATACTCAGAGAAATCTCAGCAAATGAAAATAAATGCATAATACAAAAGTGAAGAGAGTAACCACATGAATGGAAGAGGCTGATTGAACTATTTGCATAATACAAGCAAAAAATAGATGTTATAAGATACAATTGTACACCTCAATTGGACTAAGCTCAGGTTGATCAAGCTTTCTTCTTCGAGCATTGTATGCCATGTTGAGAAAGTCAGCATTGCTGACTCCGGGTATTTCAACTGGTGATTGGAAGCTCATAAATAGCCCAGCAAGAGACCGGTCCTCAGGTTCCATTTCAAGCAAATTCTCGCCTTTAAATATCATACTGCCACCAGTTACTTCATAATCTGGATGCCCAACAAGAACCTGCAATATCATAACTTCACCAAGTAATTCCAGGCCCACTAAATAGATAGGTAACATCAATTTGAAACAACATGATGTATCTGATGCAGCACACTAACACTAATAACAAGCAATTACAAGCCAGCCAATCTTTCAGAAGGTGAAAAGCTAAGCATAGTAAAAGAAACCTTCTATAAAGAAAAGACACTTCTATAAAGAAAAGACACTTCCATAACATCACCAAAAATTTCCCAACCACAATCTTCCAGGGAGCAGTTACATAATTTCGGTGATCACAAATTTGGTGCCAACAATCAGCATTTTTAATATGATAAATATAATAAGTTGTGAGTAAGAAAATATAAGAACAAGAGTAATCAGAGGGAAAAGGCAATCATGGAGCTCTCGCATGCTTCACCACAATGAAATACTTCACCCAAGAATATTTTGTTGCCACATTTAATCTACCACATTAGATCTCCCAGAAAACTTGACAAAAAATAAATAGAGTGTACTCGATGGGATATGATATTTTTACTGTTGTTCTTTTTCTAGTAGTTAGCTACCACGTATGCTAAATGCCAATTCCGACAGTATATGCGATTTCAGTTTCCCATCCCATTCTATGGATCATTAACAGTTTTGTTCTTGTGCTCAGCCGAGGTCTTAAATCAAATGAAATTCCAAAGGTTAAATCACAAGATTAAATTAACCCATCTTCTGACCAAAAACTGAAGCCTAAGAAACACATGCATGAATGTGAGGTTTGAGAAGTCAGGGTCAAGATAATTGATAATTTTAGGGAAAGAGAAACATGGAAATCGAGATGCATGAAGTTCTTTTCAGTTGGTACATGTTGACAAATAAGAAGGTAGGATCTGAATATGTAAGAAAAGATTTGGATAAAACTACATAAGAAGGCACAAAACAAAGAGGCACGGAGATAAATTAGATTATCTATATATCTAATAGGTGCATTTAGTAAACCAATCATATGATATTCATGAATGTTCTGCCATCGCATACAACATCTTTCATGTTTACGCCCCCCCAAAAAAAAAAAAAACGATTTTCAGATTCAGTCCATGCACTATTGGTCAAATAAATCAATGCCTGACCCAGAAAAAACACCAAAACAACCAACCTTTGCAAATGTGCTTTTCCCAGAACCATTCTTCCCCATTATAGCATGAACCTAAAAGAACAGTTCAATCAATGTCAGAAATTTATAAACATCAGCCAGCATAGCGCTAATTGAAAGTAAACACAATCTCACGTATGTCCATCTATATTGACTCGCAGTGGCTAAGTAGATAGCATAGAAGAACCAGCACGTTTAACATATCAACACATTATTTTCAGGAACAGAAAACCATGCAACCCTCTCTATTGCATTAAGCCTATCCAAAAACCAAAAATGATTACGAAAAGTCCCTCGATGCTGAAAGAACTCCCAATTGACGATAAAAGCAAAGAGCAGACGACATAAGATCATCAAATCCACAGTAAAATCAAATTCTCGAAGAACAGCTCATCGCGACACCATCACCACCTACAAGCTCCTTCAACAACCACTTCAAACCCAATTACGCCCAACTAAACAGTCGAAGAAGCTCAAAGCTCCACAAAAAGCAAACGGCGAGCACGAAACGAACCGAACAGCCAAATCGACCGAACCGACCTCTCCCTCGCAGATGGTGAGGTCAACGCCCTTGAGAATCTCCTGCCCCGTCTCGGCAATCACGGCCGTCAAGCCCTTGACCTCGAGCAGGAGCTCCTTGTCCCCCCGGCTCTCGGCGGGCGTCGCCGCGCGGTCGGCGGTCGAGAGGGCGGCCCTGACGACGGCGCATCGCGAGGCGATCGGGGCCGAGCGGAGGAGGACGGAGCGGAGGGCCGGGAGGCCACCATGGGACGAGGGCTGAATCCGGCAGGAAGGGAGAGGAGCGAGAGCGCAGCGGCGACTGCGGTGGAGCGAGACCGCCGTGGGAGGTCGGGCGGTGGAGAGCGACGGTGGTGCTGAAGCCATTCGAAGCCGCTTTCTAGCCTCTGACTTCGCTGAGGCCTGAGAGCTAAAATGGACTCTTCTACCTGTAACTTCTCCGTCGCCAAAAATAAAGAAGAATGAATAATTATATGGAAAGTTTCGAGACTTTCATTATTTTTTTGGGATAGATGTAGTTGAAATCCTAAACTAATTAATAGTAATAATTCTGGAAATCACCAATAATTTACGAAGATCCTTATGATCGATAATGACCAATAATTTATACATGTTTCGACTTTTATGTTGATAGACTCATATTACATGACTTTTACTTATATTACATAATTTTTACGCCTAATACTTTTATTAAATAATTTTCACTTCTGCTATAGTACTACTATAATACTCAGAGTGATGAACGATACTGTTACAATGTCCATGGTAATTTAAGCCAAATCTTGTGCATCCTTCATATGTCGTATTTATGAAATAGTTCTTCAGTGTAACGCAATTGAATCTTTCAAAAAGTGCAATCAAGTGCTAAATTTTTTTATGAAAATATAATCAAGTCCTAAAACTTTCAAAAAATACAATTGAATCTTAAAAATTTCAAAAAGTGAAGTCAACCAAATAACTTGATTTGACTAATTTAATAATTTTTAGGACTTAATTACACATTTTGAAAGTTTTAGAACTTAATTATACTTTCGTAATAAGTTTTATAACTTAATTGCACTTTTTGAAAGTTTTAAAATTTAATACAATTCTCATTATAAATTTTAAGACTTTTAATATACTTATTTCTTATTTTTTAGACAAAGTCAAATATATATTAACATTAGCTAACCCAAAAAAAATAACTAACATCTTGCATATTGGACAAAAATTACACCACCTTTCAAACGTAAAAGCTCAAACTTTTGTGAGGGGATAAAAATAAAATGACTTTCCTTTCACAAGTGGGAGGAAAACAACACCCGTTAATTCTCGCCATTAAATTATCACACATCATCTTACATGACTTCATGTGCCGATGTACATATTAAACCCAATCGATTAACACCAAAAAAAAAAAAAAAACCGACTCATTTCCAATTTACAATCCTTGTGAGGGATTTATACTCGTAATCTTTGAAGCCAAATTTGTTATATTTTATCCAGAAATTGATGTTGCTTTTGTCATGATTAATGTGGTTCAATTGACTCTAAGCGTCCAGTCGAGACAATGAGCCATGTAGAATGATCCATGCTGCTTTAATCGTAAGAGCAGACAAATTTGTAACTAACATCGTTTTGTCTCATTGGTAAAAGGTTGAATTTCTCTTTAGAGCATTCAACAGATCATGTTATTTTTGGCACCATATGCAAAAGGTTGGGTAATTTTTGGAGCGTTTAAAGGTCATATTATTTCTATTCATAATTTTTAACGATTTTGATTTCTGATTTGACCGTCGCATAATGTGGAACACCTCGTATAATTGAAATCAGTTACGTATTAACAATTACGGTCATGGCAATCATGTAAAACTTTCTTTCACTTCTTTATACTTATAGTTTCTACTCTCATTTTCTAAGGTGAATATATTTTGACCTGCAAAAGTTGTCTAAAATATATGCATGCGATTTTAGGAAGTCCTTAACTTTTATTTTTTTTATAATCCCAAATGTACCATATCGATGGGGGCAGTGTGCCCATTAAAGAGGTAAATCGGTCAAGATGTGCAAATACAAGTCCAAACACCACTTGACTACTAAATATTTCATTTATTTGCTAAGGACCTGTTTGGTAATCATTATGTTCTCATGAACAATTTCTACTAAAAAATGATTTTTTTTATTCGGAAATAATTTCTGAGCATTTGAAAACATTTAATTTATATCCTAAGTTTTTTCTCTTTTCTTCCGATACACTATTACATGTGAGTCTAGAATATGGATTGCTTGTTTTTTCCTCCAAGTTTTATAAATTATTGAAATGAAGTCAAATTTGTTACATTGAAATAATAAATGATATTAATAAATGATGGTTTAATATTTTTATTGTAAATTCATTCTGAGCTCTTTTTTATTATTTATTTATTTGTGAATTTAAATCAAATTAAATTGATTGAAATAATTATAAAAAATGATAATTTATTATAAATATACATTTAATACATAACATGTCCTAACGTGTCGGAATTTTCTATTTTTTTTTACAAATAACATGTTGGTATGTCATATCATGTCGTATCACGTGTTATATGTCGATGCCAGTGTTACTTAGTTCATGAAAATGCATAACCCAAGTGCAGGACTCATTTTGTCCCAAGGACCCACGGTAATAACATAATACAAGAAGCCAAAAACCCTTAAATGTCGAATCTCGGGTTTATTCCCAAAAAGCAATTCAAAAGGAGTACGTCCGCCGAGAATTGAAGTTGGCATGCAATTAATTAGATATGCTACAACAACCACATAGTCTCCCTAAAAATGTTTAGGAATGGAAGCTAGAAATTTAAGAGCGCGTGCAATTTCCAAAGAGGCGACAGTGTTTACGTTCAACAACAAATCCACGGCAAAATCGAATTCTCGAAGAACAGCTCATCGCGACGCCATCACTACCTACGAATTTCACCAAACTACAAGCTCCTCCAACAACTGCTTCAAACCCAATTACGCACAACTAAACGGTCGAAGAAGCTCAAAGCTCAACAAGAAGCAGACAGCGAGCACGAAACGAACCGAACTGCCAAAGCGACCGAACCGACCACTCCCTCGTAGATGGTGAATCTCCAGCCCCCTCTCGGCAATCACGGCCGTCAAGTCCTTGACCTCGAGCGGGAGCTTCTTCCCCCCCAGTCTCGGCGGGTGTCACCATGCGGTCGATAGTCGAGAGGGCAGCCCTGATGGCGCATCGCAAGGTGATTGGCATGGAGCGGAGGGTCGGGAGGCCGCCGTGGGATGGAGGCTGAACTTTGAAGGAAGGGAGAGGAGGAAGAGCGCAGCGGCGACCGTGGAGGGAGACCGCCATGGGGGGTCGCGCAGTGGAGATCGACAAATACAATGGTGCTGAAGCCATTTGAAGCTGCTTTCTAGCCTCTTCTACCTGTAACTTCTCTATCTTCAAAAATAAAGAAAAATAAAGAAAAATATTGAGAGTTTTCAAACTCGTCAGAATGAGTAATTAAATCATAAAATTTCGAAATTCGTGAAATCGGATTCTAAAAATAATCGCAAAGTCGGATTGTATCATAAAACTTTCGAAAAGGATAATCAATGGAAAGACTCAATTATACTAATCCGAAAGTTTTGAAACTTGATTATAAATTTTCGTAATAAGTTTTAATACTTAATAATATTTTCTTTTTATAATAATTATCAAACGGCAAAAACTCCAAGAAAGAACCCCCTCAAATATGCCAAAACCCTATCGTTGTTTCCAATCAATTCCGTAACCATTTATGCTGAACTTCCGTGCAATTCCGAGAATCCAAAAAGACATTGCTTTTCTTGCTTTTTTCCAAAAGCACAAGAGGAGGAGCTTGCTTTGCAAGCCATGGCAGGCCTTCCGGATGAGATAACGGCGGATATCTTGTTGCGCCTCCCGGCGAAATCTTTGGTCCAGTTCCGGTGCGTGTGCAGATCTTGGAATTCGCTGCTCGCCTCGACCTCTTTCGTCGAAGCATATCGCGACCGGTGGTCCAAGTCCGGCGACAGGTATCTCCTCAAGTACGATACAAATGGCTCCCCGAGAGTTGGGATATACGAGTCGAGTAGCCATTCCCTCGCCAGCCTCGATCCTTCGTTCGATGCAAATAATGGTAAGTATGAGATAGTGAGTTCGTCCAATGGAATCGTCTGTTTATCCACCTACGACGAAAACGACTACACTCGATCAGAGATATTTCTATGGAACCCGTCGACCAACGAGCGGAGCCGCCTTCCTCGACCCCACTTTCTCGTATCGGAGTTGGTCGGGTTCGGGTTCGATCCCTCGTCCGGCGGCGGCCGTCTCGGCGATTTCAAGGTGGTCAATATAAGGATGGAAAGCGGGTTTTTCATGGGCCGTTGCTCGCAGGTGGAGGTTTACAGCCTGAGGCGAAATTCTTGGAAGCCAGTCAGCGACGCATTCCCTTGCGGGATCGATCCCGAGTGCCTGGGCAATCAGGTGGCCTTCAGGAACTTCGTGTGCTGGTCGTACCAGTACGACGCGTCGTTGGTCCTGTTCGATCTGGTCGAGGAGGTTTTTCATCGGATGGTCCTGCCGCTCTCAATGCGCGCCGTGACGGAACACGTATCCTTGTTCGACGGATGTCTGTCCCTGATCGCATGGAAGCCGTCGTGCCATAGCCGCGAGGTATGGATCATGAAAGAGTTCGGCGCCGTCGAGCCCTGGACCAAGCTATACACGATCGATCTATCTTCGGCTTCAAGTGCCCTTTCGCAATACTCGCCGCTAGGATTCGCAGGCTCTCGAGGCATCATCCTCTTCGTCAGGAGCTCCTCTTCCGGCGGTCAGCATGTGGTGTCGTACGACGTGGAGACGGCGCGGTTTGAAGAACTCGGAGTCGAAGTCGATTCAGTCCGGAGCTGTCGGCTGGTTGCCTACACGCAGAGCTTGGTTTCTCTCATGAACATTCAGACAACTAGTTCTTGAAATTCATATGTAATTTATTGGTCATTTTCATAATTCTTAAGCAATTTTCAATATTTAATTCGACTGCCGCATGATGTGAACGTCTGGTATGGCTGAAATTGTTTCGATACTACTGATTACGATAATTGAAATTACGTAAATATTTTGTGCTTTTCAATATTTCTAATTTCACCTTTTTTTTCCTAAGGCGAATATATTTGGACTAGAATGTATACATGCATTTTGGAGAAAAATACTCTTAAAATTGAATATGTATCAAAAGCTCATAGACAACATTGAATAATGTAAAAATTCGAGGCACATTTGACTAAAATTTAGAGATCACATTGAACAAATAAAAAGTTTAAGGACTAAATTACACATTGAGTTAATATTCTCGACAATTTATGTAATGACCCGATCCAATAAGGGTGAGAATTGGTTGTTGGGGCTTGAGAGCTTGGATAAGAAGGGGTTCTTAAGAAATTTCTAGGACAACAAATGAGATAAGAATGAATCGAACTACATATCGAACAAGAAAAGTATACTTAGGATATACATAACAAACTAAAATTAACTCACGAATATTTCTTTTAATGTAACAGTAAACTTTATTTCAAAATTCTAAAATTAAGCAAGCCTAGTGTTATTTTCCTTTTCAAGTGCTCCAATGATTTGTCACCCACCACCGTGGTGTTAATAGGAGTAGAGTGGGGAGTACTTTTCTAGTCCGGCCTATCATATTGGGTAAATATTCTCAACAAATTATATAACGACCCAATCTGATAAAAGTGAGAATTGGTTATTGAGGCTTGAGAGCTTGAATAAGTAGGACAACGAATGAGATAGGAACAAACCGAACTACATACTAAACAAGGAAAGCATACTTGGGATATATGTAACAAACTAAAATTAACTCACGAATAACCTTTTTAATGTAATAGTAAATTTTCTAAAATTAAGCAAGCCCAATATTATTTTCCTTTTCGAGTGCTCCGGTGATTTGTCACCCACCACCGAGGTGTTAATAGGAGCAGAGTGGGGAGTACTTTTCTAGTCCGGCCTGTCATTGTCATTTGTCACCACTGCAGTGTTAATAGGAGTAGGGTCAGGAGTACTTTCTAGTCCGGCTAGATATGAAAATGTTTGTTCGATCGTCTAGCCTCCGCACGGAACTTCGTCTTCATTTACTTTCCTCGAAGATGTCTTTTGCACGGCAAGACGTGCCGATCAATCAAATGACAGTATCATGGCCACAACTCCAAGAACGAACGCCCTCATGAAAAAAAGTATCAAAAAAATTTTAAAATTTTAAAATTAATATTCATTTAATTATAAATATTTTATTAGTAGAATTTAATTCTAGACTTTTTAACTTAATGTCAATTTAGTTTTAAATTTTTTAATCTAGTGTCAATTAAATCATTCCGACTAATTTTAACCAAATTTTGTTGACATGATAAAGTTGGCACTAATTTGGACAACATTTAAGAATATTTTAATATTTTTTTAATTTATTTTCTTTCTTTTTTCCTTTTCTTTTTCCCGTTCTCCTGCTTCCTCCAATCAGTCGTTGGCTGGGCGATCGACTAGAGGCAAGGGCCGATGAGATCGAGGTCAACCTCGCCGACCTCGCGCCGAGCAAGTGAGGGGGCGAGGCTTGACCTTGTTGGTGCCATGGACGAGGCCGGACCTCGCCAGGGGTTGCACGAGGCTCGACCTTGATGGATCTAGCGAGGGTAGGCCTTGCCCATGGCCAGCAAGGCTCAACCCTCACTTAATACGGTGAAGGTGAGCCTCACCCGCCCTCGTGGCCACTAGCGAGGCTCGCCGACCTTCCCCTCTAATCGGTCACCCAACCGGCAACTAGCTGGAGGAAGGAGAGAACATGAAAAAACATTATAAAATAAAATATTAAAATATTATTAAAAATTGTCTATGTCAGCGATGGCCGTGCCATGTCAGCTGTCTGAAATAAAGGGTTGGCAAAATCTGGACAAAATTAGCTGGAATGACCGAATTTGCATCAATTTAAAAGTTTTAGGATTAAATTAGCATCAAGTTAAAATGTTTAAAATTAAATTGACATCAATAAAAGATGTAGAATTAAATTGACATAAATACAAAAGGTTTGAGAATTTTTTGACACTTTTCCCCTCATTGTTTCCAATTTGATTCATCACCATTTTGTATTGAACTCTGAGCAAGTCCGAAAATTTAAGTCATGGCAGGCCTTCTAGATGGAAGTAACAACGGTTATCCTCTCGTGCCCCTCGGCAGAATCCTTGATCCGATTCAGGTGCGTATGCAAATCTTGGAATTCGCTGCTCACGCCGACCTCCGACCTCATTTGTCGAAGCATATCAGGATCGAGAGTAGCAATAAATGACTTGGGTAGAACAGCTACTCTCTATTCCCCATCCTTCGTTTGATATGAATAAAGATAATTATGAACTAATGGGTTCATCCAACGGAACGTGTTTGTTTATCCACCTGCAATAGAGAAAAGTGTCAGAAAATTTTTAAACCCATTATATTTGTATTAATTTAGTATCAAATTTTTTAATGGTATTAATTTAATCATAAACATTTTGATTTTGAATCAATTCAGTCATTTCGACTAATTTTGACTAAATGTTGCTAGGCCTGTGTGACATGGTCGGCCGACGTTGACATGGAAAACTCTTAATTATTTTATGAATTATTTATTTATTTATTTTTCCTTTTTCCTTTTATTTCTTTTTTTCTTCCCCTTCCTCCAGCCAATTACCAAACCTTTGCAACCAGCTAGAGGCAAGGGCCAGCGAGGCGGCAAGGGCCAGCGAGGCTTGAGCTCTCGCTAGATCTGACAAGGGTGAGCCTTGCCAAGGTCCGCCAAGGGAAGGGTAAAAAAATAAAGAGAAGGAACAAAAAAAGGAAAAGAAAAAAATAAATTTGAATAATTATTAAAATTTATTAATCTTAGCGTTGGCCATGTCGCATAACTTGATTGTCATCCACGTCAACAATATCTAACCAAACTTAGCCAAAATGACTGAATTTGTTCTAAGTCAAAAGGCTTAAGAATAAAATCCCCTGTGGGACTGATCACGAGTCCTTGGGCAATCGAGCGGTGTTCAAGAATTTCGTGTGTCGGTGCTACCAATGCAATGCGCTGTTGGTCCCGTTCGGTCTGGTCGATGAGGTTTTTCATCGGAGGGATGTTTGTCCCTGATCGCATATAAGTCATCGTGCCGTAGTCGCGAAGTGTGCGGATCATGAAAGAGTCTGGCGACTGTCTAGAGTCCTAGACCAAGTTCTACGCGATCCACCCATCTTCAACTTCAGGCGGCCCCTCTGCATTATTCACCGCTTGGATTCGCAGGCTCATTTTCTTCATCACGACCTCACTTTTCGGTCTGCATCTGGTGTCCTAACAACATAGAGACGGCACATTTGAAGACTCCGAAGTTGAAGTCGATTCATTCCAGAGCCGTCGGTCGGTTTCCTACACGCAGAGCTCGGTTTCTCTTACGAACACTCGGACGACTAAATTTTACTTGTTTTTTTTTTTTGGGGTAAAGGTAAGTATAAATTATATTCAACCAGGATATACAAAAGAAGTGCATCCCAACACCAACACGCACTCAACGGGACTATAAGTCGCTAGAGTGAGGGGGTGTCATGATCACTGAGAAAAACAAAAGGGCTACAGATATACAGCCAAATAGGAGGGGACCTAACTATCCCACTCTAGCATTAGAAAGAAAGATACAAGGGTCAATCCCCCAGCTCCGTTGTAGTCTCTTGTTTTTCGGGGTGTCAGCAACGGATTTAAAGGAAAGAGCTTTGTCCTTTACTGCCTTGATCAAGAGTTGCTTCATGAAAGGCACATTTAGATTGGATGCCCGAAAGATCAAGTCATTTCTAGATTTCCAAATAATGGAACATAGAGCCCCAAAAGAGAATCTGACAATGTCAACATAGAAGCCTTTCTCCAAAGGTCTAAAAATCCAACAAAGGATATCTAACCAGGGAAGGCTCCTCCAAGAAAGATTGCACTTAGCGGCCCAAAAGAAAGCTAGGGATGAGGAGACTTGGCATTCAAAGAAAAGGTGGTTTATAGAGTCAGGCGTTGTGTTACGAAATGCACATAGCACCGGAGGTAATCTACCGGAGGACATAAGCATAGCCTGGGTAGGAAGACGATTCCTAGATATAAGCCACAGGAGGAATTGATGCCTAGGAACAATGGCTTTGATAAATTTTACTTGTTAGTTTACATAAGTTTTGATAAATTAGAATTACATTACTTGACAGATTGGTTGTGGCAAAACTCCCATCTGAATAACTTCCTCAGAGGGGCGGCGAGAAGGAGTGAAGCCAATCCAAGAATTACTTCCTCCCTCGTTGTTTACAGAGAGGGCGAAAACAACATGCTTTGTCCATGTCCAAGAGCAATAGAAAAGGAATAAGAATCAGCGAACCCCGAACGGTAAACCATAAAAACGCCCAACAAGCCTCCTTGTCTTGCAAACCACAATTCTGTATCCCAACAAGAGAGAGATTGAGAAGTAAAACCAGACAGAGAGTTTCGAACCCACAAAGAAGGTCTAGAGAGAGAGAGAGAGAGAGAGAGAGAGAGAGAGAGAGAGAGAGAGAGAGAGAGAGAGAGAGAGAGAGAATGGCTGCAAGATCAGGAGCAGGACGACCAGCCACCAGTTCATCCTCACGACCGCAAGAGATGACAGGTCGGCCCAGTTATGAAAACATCGAACCGAAGTCGGTGGCATGGACAGAAGAAAAAGAGGCTCATATTTTGTATGTCCATCTTCCAGGTATGATGTATGATTTATATATCGATGCTAAGAAAAGACAGACTTTTTCATATGGCGGAGGGTAAATTCTTGCATGCTTCGAATCGTTGCAGGTTTCCTTAAGGAGCAGATTAGGGTGACCTACGACGAAAATTCCCGCGCCTTCAATGTCCGAGGAGACTGTCCTCTCGAGAACAACCGGATCGGCCGTCTCAACGTGGATTTCGCCTTCCCGGACAACTGCAAGATAAGGGAGATGCAGGGCAAGTTCCAGGATGAGATGCTCACGATCACAATACCGAAGGATTACATTTCACCATTCTTTATTCCCAAAGAGACCAGTACAAAAGCAGAGACTCCATCGGAAAAGGTCCCGAGAGTCACTCAAAGGCCTCCAGTGATCACTGAGCCCACAAAAGTACCCCCACCACCTGGAACTGCTTCCTCCCCCACCACCAAACAACCAGAAAGACAACCAGATTATGAGAAATCGGAGTCTCCAAAGGGCCTGCCGACAGGGAAACCTCTCGACCCGAAAGCAGCCGAGAGGCCTGGCGAGAAAGTCCCCGGTAAGGGAAACGAGAGCTGGACGTGCTGAGCACGTCGTGGGAGAAGGAGATGAAGAGGGCCAATGACACTTATCTTGCAGGTTTTGATGGCAATGAGGTGAGGCAACCCAAAAAATCAGATCCGGCCAAATCGAAAGCAGGAGAGAGCAAGAGAGGTGCTGAAGATGCTAGGAAGACGATGAGGGATGGGAAGATGGGCGAAGCAGAGAAGCAGCTGCTTGTGAATGTGGGTGTGGCAGCTCTTGTGCTTGTGGCGTTTGGGGCTTATGTCGGTTACAACTATGCTTCGTTCTAAGGTCAGCAGAAGGCTAATCTCCCTCAGGATGATATAAGTTCATCACGTGGTCATGGGTATGAAATAATATTAGACAGAGGCAGTGAAGATGTATATACGCGTGTAATTCTTCAAATGCATATTTATACAGCACCTTGAATAAACAATTCTATTGAATGCTTTATAGGATCCTGTATGTCTTGACTATGCTTTATTTAGATTATCTCGCTTTCGTTCATTCTTGCCCAAAAGGTATTGAATTCGTGATGAATTCCACTTGTACCCAAGCGCTTTGGATTGATCACAACTTTCATGCATACTTTGTTCTATTAGCCTTGCCCATGTCCTATTTGTTATCGGTCCATCTATATTGTCTCGTGTTAAAAACTGCAACGACAGCATTAGCTAATGATATATAATCTCGGGCACAAATCGGGATTGGAGTGCTAATAACTCCATTATCGAGATTGCAACTCTTTTCGTGCATATACGATAAAGCAGTGCAGGATCACACAAAACCTCCATCAGCTACTTTTCCTCCCTCTTCTTCTGTCCATTTCACTAGCGTTAGCAATGGAGGATCAATCATTAAGCTGCTGCTGCTGCTGAGTAGCAAGATACGGCAAGCACTATAGAACTGTGCAGCTCATGCTCAAGATGCAAACAGAGTGTGGTCACAAAAATCCACCCGCCTCAATCAAAACGAATCTTATTTTGTGGAAGGAGAGACAGAGAGAGAAGACATAGACAGCAAACGCAATGGGGACAGTTGTTGTACGATGAGGAGACCAAACCTTTCGTTAAGTCACGGAAAACCTTGTCATGTCATATGATTTTTGTCCTCATCCCTCTCGTGATACCTTGTGAACCCCTTCACACTTGTCCTTTACCTTGGAGACCATGAAAATTTTTCATTTTTTTTGTCATATAAATAACGTGAGATCTTTTATATTATGATTATTTCCGTCGCTATAAGACGACAGTGAGGATAACTATGGTCACGTTAAATTATACTGTGGATTCGGTCACCAAAAAGTTGTGCTTTCCCGTATCAATCAAATGATGTTTATATTGGTTTTTATTGTCTAGCTGTTGTCGGCATGACGATGAACGGAAGGAATTACTGATCCATATGAACCCTTGTACTTTATCTGCTGCAAACTATTATTCCATCAATCAAGAGGGCAATAATTTAGTACTTTCTGATATAATTTCCAGCCTATCATTTTCCGATCATTGATATGTCAGATACTGAAATGTATCAAGGAAAATAGAATATTCCAATCACATGTTCAGGGACATGAGCCACATAGGATGACTTGCAAATCTCAAAGAACTAATTAGGTCCAAGCTTGCTTTTTGACTATTACAAAGAAATCGAAACAAAACAATATATACATGCAATTGGTAAAGTTTAATAAGCAATTTCCAGTTTTTAAGCTGAAAATTTCGTTCCACTCGATCAACCATGTTAGATATGTCCGAGCAGTTATTCTCCTCCCATGTAGATCAGACCGCTTTAATCCTCTGAAAACTTTGGAAATCTCAAAATACTGTGATACCTTTTCATCTGGTGTAACGTGCCAGCTTCTGACATCGACACAGACCCAACAAATTTGAAAAGAACAAAAGAAAAATTGTCCTCACCCCGCTATGTATATGTGCCCTGTCCTTTATATCTGATAAATCTACTGTGAGATTTTGCTCATGACTGCAGAGTCTGGTTTGTTTTGCTCAATCAGTTTTCCCCGCTCCAAGAAGAAAATGTCTAGACGAGGTGTTGCTCGAGTATAATAATGTTTGCATACGACAAATATTTTAACTTCCACAATAACCCTTGTTTATTGAGATGCTCTACTTGGCATTTGTCTTGTCCGGTGGAGGAACCTGGCTTCCTTTATTCCCCTGTACGTCCACTCTTCCTGTGCGTTCAAGCTAACAAAATAGCTTCTCACTAGACCAATAGCAGAACTGGAGAGAGAGAGAGAGAGAGAGAGAGAGTTCAATCCATTCATTCTACGGTTCTTCAAAATCTCTTGAAATTTCTCCATTTCCGTGTTGACATCTCTTTGTCTCTCATGGCCAAACTAGCATTGAGTCCATTTCTGCTTGTCCTTCTGGTAATATCAATTTCAATCCACCACTCAGCTCAGCTCGAATACACTCAATCACAAGCTCTCTTCAGAGTCCAGAAGCTCTTCCACTACCCACCAGCTCTGAGCAGCTTCTACAAAACCACAGACTTGTGCAACATTGACCCAACCCCATCCTTCACATTAGTCTGCTATGAAGACAGCTTGACTCAGTTGCAGATCAATGGCCAAGATGGGATTTTCCCACTCCCTCAGCATTTTTCCACCTTTGATTTCTTTTCCATTCTCACTGCTTTTTCGAGCCTGAGAGTCCTCTCTCTGGTCTCTCTTGGGCTTGGAGGGCCTATACCTAATGTGGTTGGGAATCTGTCTTCTCTTGAAATATTGAACATGACCTCCAACAGCTTCTATGGTGCAATTCCTGAGGAGGTTTCTCATCTGAAGAATCTTCAGACTCTCATAATTGATCATAACAGGTTGGTGGGTCAAGTACCCAGTTGGCTCAGCTCTCTCTCTCTCCTGGCTGTCTTGAGTTTAAGGAACAACTCTTTGAATGGGTCACTTCCAAGTACATTTTCATCGATGGAATCGCTCAGGGTTCTGGCTTTCTCAGGAAATGGCTTATCTGGGGACATTCCTGATCTTCATAATTTGACTTATCTTCAAGTTCTTGATTTAGAAAACAACCACTTTGGTCCAAGTTTTCCTAACTTATCCACCAGATTGGTCTCCCTAAACTTCAGGAGGAACAAATTTGCACTTGGCATTCCTGAGAAACTAAGATCCTTTTATCAGCTCCAGAAGTTTGATGTTTCACTGAACGGATTTGTGGGGCCCTTTTTAACACCGCTGATGTCTCTTCCTTCAATGAGGTATCTTGACATTAGTGGGAACAAGTTCACGGGAATGCTCTTGCAGAACGTGTCCTGCAGTCCTGAACTTGCATTTGTGAACATCTCTTACAACCTCTTGACAGGAGACTTGCCAACTTGCCTCGAATCTGGGTTTAAGGTTGTTCTTTATTCCAAGAACTGCCTGAAAAATGAAGATCAGGAGCAACGCCCTTTGGTTTTTTGCCACAATGAGGCTTTGGCAGTTGATGTTTTACCTCCGCAGCCGAAGCTTGAGAAAAGAAGTGGTAGAGCTAAAGCAGCTCTTGTGTTTGGTGTGGTTGGAGGAGTTATTGGAGCAATCACAGCTATGGCCCTGTTATTTTTCTTGACCTTTATGAGGCTACAACGAAGAAGCAAAGTTAAGCCGCCTTCTGTGCGATTGACAACAGAGAAGGCACCAACCGTGTGTAATGTGAAGCTCCTTTCTGATGCAAGTAAGATCCTTGTTTACCATTTATTACTGACTACTATAGACTAAGAATCTGTGTTGTGACTTGTGATGGTAAGACTGAAAATAAATTAGGAATACTATTCAGGTGGAGTTCAAATGTTCTTTCAAATAGATTTACCGTGCACTCAGTTCCATGTTGCTGAAAATGCAGTCCAAGTAACAGATCAAGTTTGGTAATTTTGCAATCAATCCTTGAATGCTCAAGTCATTTTTGGTATTCAAAAGCTGAGCCATCCAAATATCGTCTCTGTTTTTATCCCAATATTAACTATGTCTGCCTTCAGGATACATATCGCAGATAATGAAAATGGGAGCCAGCATTCCAGCCTACCGGACATTTGCTTTGGAGGAGCTCAAGAATGCTACAAATAACTTCGATAATTCTTGTTTATTGGAAGACGGTTCACATTGTCAGGTATAGGTTTTCTTGAACAGGATTAGATTTTATATTCTAGTCATTTTCATTATATAATACGTGCTATTTGACAATTTTTGCCCGCATAATCTCAAGCTCTTAATGAATTTAGCAAGTCTGACATGCAATCATTATAAATTGATAGTGCTGTATTGCACATAATAGAAAAGTTGCCATTATATCTCCCCAAAATGAAGTTCAAAGGAAAACATAGATTCATTTACACGAAATATTCTTCTGAGAGCTGATGAGCATACACTTACGCTATCTGTACCAAGTTAAATTAATTATTACTATCTTACTATGGAGAAAATTCTGCAGACTAAAGTGGAACTGAATTTGTGGCGTGCATACTATCATCAAATACTGATCGGATTATGACTTCCTTTCTTTCTTTTAATCATGTGCTCAGATATATAAAGGTAGGCTAGCAGACGGCACTCTTTTCGCTGTCAGAAGCATCAAAATGACAAAAAGACACAGTTCTCAGTACTATATGCCCATCATCGAGAGGATCTCTAAGCTCAGACATGAAAATTTGCTTAGTGCTCTTGGACACTGCTTTGAGTGCTACCCCGATGATTCCAGCGTTTGCAGAATCTACCTTATGTTTGAATTTGCTGTGAACGGGACACTCAGGGACCAAATTTCTGGTAAAGTGACTTCCTAAAATCATCCTTATAAAATTAGTTCGCATAGTCTGATTAGTTTAGAATACTGAAAGTTAGTAAATAGCAAACAAAATGGCCAACTTCCTTAAATTATGGTAGTCATCATAATATCTGGTTGCATGTTATTCAATTACCATACAAACTGGATTCTCCAGAGCTCCTCTTGGGACATGTTTGGTGGATATAGTGCACTAATCACTTGATTTTGCTAGTAAAAATTAGAACTATAGGACTAAAAGACTACTTTTGCTTGGAGAGTGAGTTTTTCCTTCTTGCATGTTCAACAAAGTAATTTCTTCATCTCTTCCCTCAGGAGGACATTTAAGGAAGACATTTTCTTGGACTCAGAGAATTGTAGCTGCTATGGAGATCGTGAAGGGTATTCAGTTTCTCCATACAGGAATCGTGCCTGGTGTGTACTCTAATAACATGAAGATTACAGATGTTCATTTGGATCACGATCTTCACATCAAGCTCAGCAAATATAATCTTCCCCTCTTATCAGAAAATGGACCGGTGGGTAATTATGACAATAATAAGATATGCATATTAATGTAGTGTGCGTAGCGGTGGATACTGAACATTTCCTGGCCACACTTTTGCTTCAGGCAAGTTCTCGTGTTCGGGTGCCCAGATCCAAAGGAAGTAACCGCACGAGGTATAGCATGAATTTGTCATTGGAGTAATTCCCCTAATTCCTGCCCTCCAGCTTATCTTCTCCTTTCTAAGCCGAGAAATGGGAAAGAAAAGCCATCATCTTGATGCAACTGCATTTTCTAGTTCATCTGTTCTGGTCAGCTATGCCGTGTTAACATCACCTTCGATTTTCTTGCAGATATTCATGTGCACATCCTAATGTTAACTCACTCATGCAGGCGTTTAGATTCTCACCTAGTACTCTTCATTTATGCAGGGGAAAAGACAATGAAAAGAGTGATGTCTATGAAATTGGAGTGATTTTGCTAGAACTCATAGCGGGAAGGCCAATCACATCCAACGATGAAGTTCGCCTTTTGAAAGATCTTGTAAGTATCTTTTTTTTTTTTTCCAGTTTCATTGCGGTCCTTAGAATCAGATAGAAGTGGAGGATGTCCTTCTAACTTGGGCAAGTGACACAAAGGATGCATTTTATGAGCCACAATAAAGCCACAATTGTCATTTCTAGTCAAAATATCACAAAACTTCTTCCACTTTCTTTGTTGCAGGTGCAAGTAAGCTTGTCAGCTGATGATGGTGCGCGAAGGAGCATAGTCGATCACACTTTGCAAAAGGACTGTTCAGATGAATCACTCAGAATAATGATGGATATTTGCATTAGGTGCTTGTCGGAGGAGCAAAGTAACAGGCCATCAGTCGAGGACGTGCTTTGGAACTTGCAATTCGCCACACAGGTTCAAGATTCGTCGGGGCATGATTTCCAATTTGATCATGAACTCACGGTGCCATCATCACTGGAATTGTAAATGTGGACTTCGTGTGCAATTTCCACGTCAAAAACTTGCAAATGCAGGATGAACTTTCTTTAGTTCCTGCCACTTGAGGTACATATAAGCAATCAGGAAGTTGTTTTTAGAAGGCCCTATCGAGTTTTCACGAGAAAATTTCGCACTAGGGCTTGACACGTTTATATTCTTTGTTCAATGTCGATGAATTGTATCACTAACATGAATTTAGCTTGCACCTGGTCATTCTGGTATCAAATATCCTGGTTTTAAGAGCATGGCTGAAGCAGTACAAGTGCCTGGACTCTGGTATTGACGTCTCTTATAGTTATACGCCTACTAGGGTCCATAAAATAGGGATTGGTATATTTATTCAGAATTCCATGGGTTTCGGTCGGGTTTCGGTTGAATGAAGAGACTCTAGGGAGGAGAGACCCATAAAATATTTTACAGGGAACCATAAACTAATACAGGGAATTGATATATCGAAATTCAGACACAAATTATGACTAAGTACGCCAAATTTCCTGTTATTTGCAGATCTTATCAAGTCAGAAGTTTTCTTTTCATTAGCTTCCTGAATGCACAAAACATCATTTTTCGCAGTCCTCAACAATGATTCTGAACGATCCAATCCTATCGACGATCTTTTTGGTCCTTTCATGGTTAAATTTTTTACTTTCTCAACCTTTCGCTAAGACCAAAGTGGACGAAGTAGGAAAATAAACCAACATGTCCTATTGATGGGTATCTTGCCAAATTGAACATCAAACAAGCCATCACAAAAGATCTAAGGTTACCTTTGGTAGTCAGGATAAAATTTAAAATATGATAAAATATATTATATATGTTTACCAATTCAAGATAGGATAAAGTTGGATATAAGAGGAATATGGCCTTAATAAAGATATTCCATGGAGAGATGGGATAAAGGTGAATGAGAATTTTATGTCCATGATATATGTCTCAAACAACAAATTTCTTAAACTAATGAAATTAAAACAATGATTAAATATGAATAATATTTGAATTCTAATAAAAAAATTGAAAAAAACAAATTTTTTTTTATTTATATATTTGAATGGAACACATATATAATGTTTGTTTTATTACATATTTTAGGTCAATTAAGATAGTTTATTATTTAATAAATTTTATTAAGGAATGATGGAAGTGAAGAAATAAAAAAAATAGAGGGAAAATAACAAACAAATAGGTATATAAAAGTGAAGTATGCGAGAGAGCCGAAGTAATATACTTTTCGGAACCGTGAAGGCTAATGATCATATTTTATCTCTCTTACTAGATTCAACGGTCATTGACTAATTTACCTTGTTGATGCTACTATAGCTAGTTTACATTACTTGTCATAGTCAAACTTAGAGGTGAGCATAGTCTGGGTTGGGCCGATCCACCCCTTAACCCTAAGACCAACCCGCACAGTGTTGGTCTTTAATTTTTGGGATTGAAGATCGACCCTATTGAGCCCAAGACTGAGGACCAGACCAACCTAATGGGTTCAATCCGATTTTAGGGTTAACTCGGGACCAATCGATAATTTTTTTCATTTCATTTTTTGTATTCCTAAAAAGTCAAACCTACTATTTCAAATTACATATCCATCAATAATGCGATGTTAAGAAATTAAACTATAAATATCAATAGATTTTTAACAAATTTAAAATAAGGTAACAATAAAAATTTCACACTTGCTAAAACCAAGAAACCATAAAAATAATTAAGATTGCTCATAGACCCGCAAAGTGAGCGTTGCTCATAAGCAAAGAGGATTTCTAATCATGGCTTCATTTCCTTTTGATTTACTTGACAACGAGCTAGATTAGCAAAGACAAGACAGCAGCGTAGGCATTGAGTGGCAAGCAGGATCAGTGTCGAGTGGCATGTAGCCAAAGGTGAGCGGGGGGAGTGTCAAGCAGCAAGCGGGGCGAGATTGCTCACGAATGAAGCCGTTTCTTTTGATTTTACTTGACAAATTGAAGACTGAGATGATAAAGAAAAAAGTAAGGGAACAAGTGTATTGGAGGAAGAGGATGCCATTTGAGTTAGGGTTTGCTCTTTAGAATAGATAAAAAAAATATTATAAATATATCTAATAGATATTATATATAATATATAAGGTTAGGGTTGGTCCAAATTGGACTATCCCGAAACTTCTAGGATTGAGGACCAACTCGCACAGTGCTGGTCTAAGGATTCCAAGACCAGGGACCAACCCAGTCCTCCTAAGAACCAGACCAAGACCGGCAAGGTTGGGCTGGTCTAGGGTCGATCCAAGGTCAATCCTAGACCGATGCTCACCTCTAGTCAAACCTAGGACTTTGAAATTTTAAGCTCTTGCGATTCACCAAACAATTGATAGGATATAACAAAATCCTTAAATTTTAAATTCTATCCTATATAATTAGAAATCTAGACGACCAAAGATTACCTAAGTAGATCTACAAATTATGGAAACAAAAAAACCTAAAACAAGCAATCAATATCGATTCCTATACCACAGGAAGGGGGAACCAAATCCTATCGACAACAATTACTCCACTTGGCAATTTGTAGTTTTTTTTTCTTTGCATGTTATATTCTAACTCTCAACTTACTTTCAAACTTTTGTTATGCTTTTTTGCAGAGCATGCAAGTAAAAACCCACACCTAAAGCTAATCGTCCCCATATCAACCTTTCAAGAAAATGGGAATTCCAACCCTTCACCTCTCCCTTCTTATATAGGAAAGGTGGCCACTAGGGCGGTTTGTAGTTGACTTTAGCTTTGCAATTTTTTTCCCCTAAACATAGAGCAGTACATTGCCCTTTCCTTCAACCCGAATCATTTTTGTAGTTGACTTCAGCCAATTTTTCCCCCTAAAAATAGAGCAGCATTGCCCTTTCCTTCAACAATTACCCTTTGTAGTTGACTTCCACTTTGCAATTTTTTCCCAAAAATCATAGAACCAAATCATAGAACCAACAGAACCCCCGAGAGAGAGAGGTTTGTAGTTGACTTCAGCTTTGCAATTTTTTTCCCCTAAAAATAGAGCAGTACATTGCCCTTTCCTTCAACCCAAATCATAGAACCAACATAACCCGAGAGAGAGAGAGAGAGAAAGAGAGAGAGAGAGAGAGAGAGGTCTTGAGATATGCAACTCCCTACATAAATGGTACGTTTGGTTTAGCATTTACAAAGATGTTTGGGTCCTAAAGCCCCTTCAGCAAATGCAAATGCCATTTAGAAAAAAATTTTAAATTTCTATAGAAGATGTAATTACATCTCCAAATCTCTCTAAAAGCTTTTAGTTCAAGACAAATCCAGAGATATTTTAGAATGCTATATTTCATAATGCAAATAGACTTTTTTTTCTTTCAACTTTGCTTTTGCTCAACTTCATAATTCTAGAAATATTTTCAAAAACCTTAATTTTGCCTAGCCACTAAAGAGCAAGCAGTTAGAATGCCATGGGCATTCGACCAACATGCCAATCGACAAGCAGCCAACAAGCCATTACCACAAGTGAACCGCACAAAATTGTTGGGAAACTTCATTAGGAATGAATTGAGCTAAGACACCTCTATCCAGCCTTTTTGCAAGGCGTAAGAGTTGAAATCCACACTTGTACTAATCGTCCCCACCCCAACTTCCCGAACAGTTGGGGATTCAAACCTCCACCTCCCTTTCTCACTGGGGGCAATTTGTAATTATTTTTTCTTTTCTATTTTTTCCCTATAAATAGAGCACAATATTTTCCTTTCCTTCAACACAAATTACAGAACCAACAGAGCCCCCAAGAGAAAATCAAAGAGAGAGAATGGGAAGCAAAACGTCGGATCGCCAATTGGCTCCTAAAGTTCTCTTCTTCTTGTTCATCATGTTCATGAGTTTGAGCACAGTGAACTCAATAACATGTCAGGGTGCCTTAAATGTCTTACTTCCCTGTGGACCATTTGTTGTGTTTATAGCTCCACCTCCGCCAAGCGAAGCGTGTTGTTCAAGCATGCAAACCTTGGGGGCAAGATGACCACCACGGAAGTTTGCATTGCTCTATGCAAGTGTTGCAAGAACATTCCGCCTGCCATAGGGATCAAGCCAGAGAGAGTCCAAGAGCTCCAATATTGCAAGGTTAATGTCAACATCCCAACTAATGCTAAGGTTAATTGCAACACATGAGTCCTCTTTGAACTCTATTATGGTAACTCTCGACTACCTCCAAAAATTTTAAACAAGGAAATTTTGATTGTGCAAAGACACTCGGTCAACATAGATTCACGTTATCTAGCCACAAGTTTTCTCTATGTGAGATAATGCGATATGATACGATTGACTACCAAGCATTTTCAAAGAAGCACATAATATATATTAAGCATTTTCTATTAGTCAAATCAGATGAAGTTAAACGTATGGACTCTATTGCACTAATTTGACGAGTTTTAAAAAAAATTCTACTTTTTGAAAATTATATGACTAAATTATGCTTTTACAACAAATTAATTTTAGAACTTCTAATACAGTTATCCCAAAGAAAAACTATACATGTTCCAACTTCTATAATTTAAATACAAACCTTGCTATCTTATTGTATGTTTGAGAAAGCACAGAAGAGTACATGATCAGTTGATGATTTCTCCCTCTTCTTCATCTAATAAATCATCCCACTTTTGTCACGATCATTTTGAAACCTCTCCTTCGTAGTCCATGGCCTACGGTTCTCTTTTGGTGACTCTTTTCTTTTGGATGTCTGACAGGCAGTGGCGATGATATTTCTGCCATTTCAACTCCCAATTCAACTTGCTCGCCAAACTCAGACACAAATTATGATTGAGTATGCCAAATTCCCTATTATTTGTAGATCTTGTCGAGTCAAAAGTTTCCCCTTTTCATTATTTTTCTAAATTCATAAAATATAATTTTTTGCAATTCTCATTGATGAAACGATCCAATCCTATAGACAATTTTTTTTTTTTTTTCGTGAAAGATATGAGTGTTTGTATATGGATAAAGTGTAAAAATATTTACTTTCTTGGCCTTAGAAGCACCTAAACAAAGGCATGAGCAATGGTATAGTCAAGCAATTGAATCTAATCTAAGCAAGAAGATGCAAATAGTTGATTGTTGTAGTGATACCTTAGGTATCCTTAGTGTCAAACAATACCAATTGTGGTTCGATACAAGTGCCGCAAATCACATTTGTATCGATAAACACATGTTCTCGTCTTACGAGAAGGCTAAGGAAGAAAATAAGCTCTATATAGCTAACTCTACAATAGTAAATATTGCCGGGAGGGTAAAGGTGATCCTAAAGTTCACTCTAGCAAAGACTTCACATTGTATTTGCATGTATGCTACATGTACCGGAGATCCAAAGGAATCTCATTTATGGCCTCATACTTGTCAAGAAGGGTTTCAAAATTGTATTTGAATCTAATAAGTTTGTACTTTCTAAAGGGGGAAGTATGTGAGGAAAGGGTATTTGTATAATGAAGAAGGGTTTCAAAATTGTATTTGAATCTAATAAGTTTGTACTTTCTAAAGGGGGAAGTATGTGAGGAAAGGGTATTTGTATAATGACTGATTGTTATTGATGTAATCTCCAAATTCTTGTATCCAAAGACTATTAATAAAGAGAAGTCTTCATCTTATACTGTTGTGTCTCATTGTCTATGGTATGGCATATTGGGATAAGTAAACTACAGTACAATGAAAAAGATAGCAAACTTAGGGCTAATTCTAAATTTTGACTTGAATACCTATTACAAGTGTAAGACTTGTGTTGAGGCTAAGTTTGCTAAGAAACATTTCAAATTGGTTGAAAGATTGAGTGAATCTCTACAATTAATCCATAGTGGTCTATGTGATTTAAAGTTTTTAAAAAGTAGAGGTTGAAAGAAATACTTTGTCACATTTATAGATGATTGTACTTGGTTTTGTTATGTTTATCTATTAACTAACAAAGAGGAGGCTATGAGCATGTTCATCAATTATAAAAATAAGGTCGAGAACCAACTTGATAAACAAATCAAAGTGCTTAGGTTTGATAAATAAGAATTATAGTTCTTCAAATTTAAAAGAGTTGTGTGCTAGTTTAGGAATAATTCTTTAAACAACTGCACATTATTCTCCGCGGCAAATTGGAATTGCTAAACGGAAAAATAGAACTCTAAGGGAAATTACTAATGCCATGCTCCTAAGTTTAAGTTTACCTCAGAACTTATGGGGGTAGTTCTAGCTGCAAACTATATTCTTAATAAAGTATCCCATAAAATAACAAGTAAGACTCCATATGAATCATGGAATGGAAGGCTGTTATCCTACAATTTTTAAAAAGTATGGGGGTTCCTAGCCAATGTAGCAATTCCTTCTCCCAAACAAACTTAGTTAGGACCTAAAACAATGGATTGCATATTCATCAATTATGCTCAAAACAGCATCAAATACAGATTTTTGGTTCACAAACCTGAAAATGTAGAGATTTATACCAATACTATCCTAGATATAGGGGATGCTAAATTCTTTAAAGAGATATATCTTGTGAGAAGAAATCAGGGTGGACCGTCTCGAAAGAGATTTGAAAATCAAAATTTGAGAATGATGAAGTTGAGGCCAAAGAAATTAAACATCGAAGAAGCAAGAGGTCACGGATTGAAAAATCCTTCAAACCTGATTTTTGACATACATGTTAAAAGCAAGCCTCAAACTTTTCAAGAGGCAGTGTCAACACCACATGCTCCTTACTGGAAAAGAGCTATTAACAATGAAATTGATTCTATCCTAAGCAAACACATTTGGGAATTTATTGATCTTCCATCAAGAAATAAACCAATTAGATGTAAACTGATCTTCAAAAGAAAGCGTAAAGCCGATGGTTCCATAAATAAGTATAAAGCACAACTTATTGCCAATGGATTTAAACAAAGAGAGGGTTTTTTAGACTACTTTGATACTTACTCACTAGTAATAAGAATAATATCGGTTAGGATATCGATTGCTATAACTTCGCTATACAATTTGCATGAACATCAAAATGAATGTAAAAACTACATTCTTGAATGGTAATCTCGACAAAAAGATTTATATGGAACAACCCAAAAGATTCAAATTCAAAGGACAAGAACAAAAAATATGTATAAAATCAATGAGTATAACAAATGTGTGTATACTAAATCCACGTCAATTGGATGTGCACTCATTTGCCTATATGTTGATAACTTGTTGATTCTTAGATATAACATTAAGGCAAATTTTATCGGTAGACAAACTACTACTTACTAAAGCAATGCAAACTAAATATCAAACACTTCAATTCGAAACATACTCTACTTGGATGAGCAATGTCAAGATAATTCTTAATAATATGCATCATTGAAATTGTTGTTGACACTCAAATTTTTGTCACCTTTTGTGGGTACCCATAAAAAAATATAAAAGAATATAAAAAGATAAAAGGCCAAAAAAATTGGAAAAAAATGAATAAAAATGGATCAAATGAAAGGATGAATGAAATTAATGAAAATGTTAAAGAAAGCGAAGATGATGAAGCCAAGCGGGCCGACATGTCCAACCCAATCCTTATAATAAATTTTCGTCCAGCCTATCTCTTTTGCAGTTTCTTGGCCCATCATAGAGCTAAGCAAGGAGAGCCCAGGTCCCATTCTCTCTTCTTGACGTAAGAGAAAACGAGCATCCGTTCGAGTCAACAACAATTTCACGGTTTACGTCCCTTCAAGTCAGCATCCCTTTCTATTTTAAAGTGCATTTGTGTTTGTTTGATTACTAGAATAGTTAGTATTGAAAATGTAGCATAGGTGTGGACATTTGTGAAATTTTGAGGCTGCCAGAGTAAGCAGCTGATGACAGTCAACGCCGGTCAAAATAGATGACCGGCAAGTGGTGGTGCTTCTGTGATGGCAAAGCATGGCTGTCGGTAGTCGGGAAAATGGTGGTGGCATTGAGTGTTCTTTATTCGGCTAGAGTTGAAGACGACATGCTTCGGTGAAGGAGGGTTGGCATGAGGTAGAAGATGACCAGGAACAAAAAATGACAATAAAAGGAGAAGAAAAAAAACAGCAGAAAATAGAAGAATAGGAAACCGGCTGGGATTTTGTTCATGGTGGGCTTTGGCTTGCTTGTCGTTTGAAGAATATCGGGCTGGAAATTGAATTGCAAGTGGGCCTTCTTTTTTAAAAAGGAATCTTCGACGGCCACCATAGTTAATTTCGAGTGGGCCTTAAAGTCAGCTCGATTTTAGTCCAACCCGAACCGATAGCGTCCAGGTCGGTTTAGTCGAGTCGGGTCTCTTGACCAGGTCCGAATTCCTTTTTCTTGATATTAAAATTCATAATTAAACTATTATTAAAAAATCATTAAAAATTAAAAAATTCATAAAAATAATAAAAAGTTCCTAAAATTAATTAAAAAAAATCAGAAAATTCCAGAAATTAACAAAAAAATTCATGAAATTCAAAAAATTCATATTTTTTAAAAAAAAAATGATCATTTGCTTACTATATTTTTAGGGATAGCTTATTATTTGAAAAAATTTATTAATGTGTGATAGAAGGTGACAAAATAAAAATAAATAAAAAGAGAGAGGGTAATAATAAGAACAACAACAACAATAATAATTACATAAACGTGTGGTACTATTGAGAGTTGAAATAGCAAAGGCAAATGATCATGTCTTTTACTCTCTTAGTAGACTCAACATTCATTGACTAATCTACCCCATTGATGTCGCTTGTAGCTTCTTTATATTTTTTGTCATAGTCGAACCTCAAATTTGAAATAATGAGCTTCTTGCTATTTAAGAATGAGATTCTTGCTATTTAAGAATGAGATGGAACGATAATCACAAATTTATTAATGGAGGTTATCTTTGTTCATGCATTTGTTTATAATAGTAGATCATCAGAAATTCTTACCATTTTCATTTGTGCATTTTGAGATTCGTTTATACTAATATGTCATCTATACTGAACAATAAACATAAATAATACATGAAAATATCTAGTTTATTACCGTGATTCACTAAGTAATTAATAGGATATAGCAAAATCTTTGGATTTTATATCTTATTCTATATAGTTTTATTTTCGCTAAAAATCAAATGCTGCCCTAAATAGATTTACAAATTATGGAAACAAAGAACCCGAAAACGACCAAAGAAAGTCGAGGACAATTACTCCATTTGCCAATTTGCAGTTGGCTCCAGATTTCTCCACAATGTTTTTCCCTATATATAGAGTACAACATTGCCCTTTCTTTCAACAAGAATTACAAAACCTACATTGAATCCCCCGGAGAAAAACAAGAGAGAAAATGGGAAGCAAAATGTCGAATCGCCAATTAGCTCCTACAGTCCTCTTCTTCTTGTTCATCATGTTCATGAGTTCGAGCCCAGTGAACTCAGTAATAACATGTCAAGAGGCCTTGACTATCTTACTTCCCTGTGGACCATTCGCTAAAGGCACGGCTCCACCTCCGCCGAGCAAGGCATGTTGTTCGGGCGTGCGAACCTTGGCGAGCAAGGTGGCCACTAGGGAAGATCGCATTGCTCGTGCGAGTGTTACCAGAAAATTCCACCTTCCTTAGGGCTTAAGCCTGACAGAGTCAAGGCAATCCCTAAATACTGCAAAGTTAAAGTCACCATCCCATTTGACCCTAAGGTTAATTGCAACACGTAAGTCCTCTTTGAACTCTATTATGGGAACTCTTGCCTGCCTCCGAAAATTGTAAATAAGGAAAATTTCAATTGGGCAAAGACACTCAGTCAATATAGATTCACATTTTCTCTATATGAGATGAGATGATATGATATAATATGATCGACTATCAAGCATTTTCAAAGAAATATATATATTTAATATATAGCAGCAGAAGGCTTGTTTTCCATAAAAGTCATAGTCGCTTGATGCTTGTCTGTTCTTTAGTTATGAAAGAACTTCAATTCATTATGTATATGGACTCGACCGATGCTTGGATAAACTCTCACTTTTCCTTTCTTTGATTCTTTGATACTAGAATTCCGTGAAGGAGGAAATCTTCAAATTGCTCCTGATATTTTCAAGTCAACACGTGTGCGGAGAAAGCAGAGTTTGATACATTGCCAAAGTCTTTACATTTTCGTGTAACAATCCAATAAGCAATGTGAATAAAGAGTTCATAATTTTCTTACTTCTTTGATGCTATGTTTCATTTCTTGATGACTACTTTACTACCTCATGCGGCAAATTTTATCGGCAGACTAGCAAAATGCATCCATGAAGTTGTTAAAATAAGAAGCTAATAAAATGTAAACAATACATATTCCAACTTCGATGATTTAAATACAAATCCCCCTATCTTACTCTATGCTCGAGAAAGCAAAGAAGAGAAACATGATCAGTCGATGATTTCTCCCTCTTCATCTGGTTAACCTTCTCTCTTCCCATGAGAACATTTTCGACATGAGAATGACGAACGTCTTCATTCTCATCATCGCTCATCGCTGGATTCATCACCTCCGCCATCAGAATTTCCAGCATGACAATCCTGATGAGCTCTATTGCCTTTGGTTGGGAGAATTTGAGACTTATCCTCTATCACTTCACTCTCGCACCCGTCCTCATCGACCACTAGCTTTAGAAATTTCAGAGATTGCTAGGCCAATGCTTAAAGAAGGAGTTTGTTGCCATAAAACGGAAAACTAGTAACAAGCTGGTGTTATCTCTCTTTATATCTTTACTCAAGAGCTTTTGCAAGAGTGTGCACTCATTTGCCTATATGTTGATAACTTGCTAATTCTTAGATAGAACATTAAGGCAAATTTTATCGGTAGACAAACTACTGCCTACTAAAGCGATGCAAACCAAATATCAAACACTTCAATTCGAAACATAAGCTACTTGGATGAGCAATGTCAAAATAATTCTTTACAATATGCACCATTGAAATTGTTGTTGACACTCGTATTTTTGTCAACTTTTGTGGCTGCCCATAAAAAAAATATAAAAGAATATAAAAAGATAAAAAGCCAAAAAAATTGGAAAAAAATGAATAAAAATGGATCAAATGAAAGGATGAATGAAATTAATGAAAATGTTAAAGAAAACGAAGATGATGAAGTCGAGCGGGCCAGCATGTCCATCCCACTCCTTATAATAAATTTTCGTCCAGCCCATTTTTTCCTTTAGCCCATCTCTGCATTTCTTTTTCAGCCCATCTCTTTTGTAGTTTCTTGGCCCATACTAGAGCTAAGCAAGGAGAGCCCAGGTCTCATTCCCTCTTCTTGACGTAAGAGAAAACGAGCGTCCGTTCGAGTCAACAACAATTTCGCGATTTACATCCCTTCAAGTCAGCATTCCTTTCTATTTTTAAGTGCATTTGTGTTTGTTTGATTGCTAGAATTTAGTATTGAAAATGTAGTATAGGTGTGGACATTTGTGAAATTTTGTGGCCACCAGAGTAGGCGGCCGGTGATAGTCAATTCTGGTCAAAACAGATGACCGACAGGTGGTGGTGCTTCTGTGATGGCGAAGCATGGCGGTCGATAGTCGGGAAAATGGTGGTGGCATCGAGTGTTCTTTATTCGGCTAGAGTTGAAGAAGACATGCCTCAGTGAAGGAGGGTTGGCATGAGGTAGAAGATGACCAGGAAAAAAAAATGACAATTAAAGGAGAAGAAAAAAAAAAGCAAAAAATAGAAGAATAGGAAACCGGCTGGGTTTTGTTCATAGTGGGCTTTGGCTTGCTTGTCGTTTGAAGAATATCAGGCTGGAAATAAAATTGCAAGTGGGCCTTCTTTTTTAAAAGAGGAATCTTCGTCGGCCATCTTAGTTAATTTCGAGTGGGCCTTAAGGCCAGCCAGATTTTAGTCCAACCCGAACCGATAGCGTCCGGGTCGGTTTAGTCAAGCTGGGTCTCTTGACCAGGTCCAAATTCCATTTTCTTAATATTAAAATTCATTATTAAAATATTATTAAAAATTCATAAAAATACTAAAATTTTCCTTAAATTAATAAAAAATTCAGAAAATTCCAGAAATTAACAAAAAAATTCCAAAAATTCAAAAATTCAATTTTTTTTAAAAATTATCATTTGCTTACTATCCTTTTAGGGATAGTTTATTATTTGATAAATTTTATTAATGTGTGATAGAAGGTGATAAAAAAATAAAATAAAAAGAGAGAGGGATAATAACTACAACAACAATAATAATTACATAAAAGTGCAGTACTATTGAGATTTGAAATAATATATTTTTTGGAATAGCAAAGGAAAATGATCATGTCTTTAACTCTCTTAGTAGACTCGGCATTCATTGACTAATCTACCCCATTGATGTCATTGTAGCTTCTTTATATTTTTTGTCATAGTTGAACCTGCAAATTTGAAATAATGAGCTTCTTGCTATTTAAGAATGAGATGGAACGATAATCACAAATTTATTAATGGAGGTTATCTCTAATTATGCATTTGTCTATAATAGTGGAACATTAGAGATTCTTACCATTTTCATTTGTGCATTTTGAGATTCGTTTACACTGATATGTCATCTATACTAAACAATAAACATAATAAGACATGAAAATATATGGTTTATTATCGTGATTCACTACGTAATTAATAGGATATAGCAAAATCTTTGGATTTTATATCTTATCCTATATAGTTTTATTTTCGCTAAAAATCAAATGCTGCCCTAAATAGATTTACAAATTATGGAAACAAAGAACCCGAAAACGACCAAAGAAAATCAAGGACAATTACTCCATTTGCCAATTTGCAATTGGCTCCAGATTTCTCTGCAATGGTTTTCCCTATATATAGAGTACAACATTGCCCTTTCTTTCAACAAGAATTACATAACCTACATTGAATCCCCGGAGAAAAACAAGAGAGAATATGGGAAGCAAAATGTCGAATCGCCAATTAGCTCCTACAGTCCTCTTCTTCTTGTTCATCATGTTCATGAGTTCGAGCCCAGTGAACTCAGTAATAACATGTCAAGAGGCCTTGACTATCTTACTTCCCTGTGGACCATTCGCTAAAGGCACGGCTCCGCCTCCGCCGAGCAAGGCATGTTGTTCAGGCGTGCGAACCTTGGCAGGCAAGGTGGCCACTAGGGAAGATCGCATTGCTCTGTGCGAGTGTTACCAAAAAATTCCGCCTTCCTTAGGGCTTAAGCCTGACAAAGTCAAGGCAATCCCTAAATATTGCAAAGTTAAAGTCACCATCCCATTTGACCCTAAGGTTAATTGCAACACGTAAGTCCTCTTTGAACTCTATTATGGGAACTCTTGCCTGCCTCCAAAAATTGTAAATAAGGAAAATTTCAATTGTGCAAAGACACTCAATCAACATAGATTCACATTTTCTCAATATGAGATGAGATGATATGATATAATATGATCGACTATCAAGCATTTTCAAAGATATATATATATATAGCAACAGAAAGCTTGTTTTCCATAAAAGTCATAGTCGCTTGATGCTTGTCTGTTCTTTAGTTATGAAAGAACTTCAATTCATTACGTATATGGATTCGATCGATGCTTGGATGAACTCTCACTTTTCCTTTCTTTGCTTCTTTGATACTAGGATTCCATGAAGGAGGTTCTATTGCTCCTGATATTTTCAAGTCAACACGTTTGCGGAGACAGCAAAGTTTGATACATTGCCAAACTCTTTACATGATCTTTACATTTTCGTGTAACAATCCAATAAGCAATGTGAATAAAGAGTTCGTAATTTTCTTACTTCTTTGACGCTGTGTTTCATTTCTTGATGACTACTTTGCTACCTCATGCGGCAAATTTTATTGGCAGACTCACCAAATGCATCGGTAAATTTGTTAAAATGAGAAGCTAATAAAACGTAAACAATACATATTCCAACTTCGATGATTTAAATACAAACCCCGCTATCTTACTCTATGCTCGAGAAAGCAAAGAAGAGAAACATGATCAGTCGATGATTTCTCCCTCTTCGTCTGGTTAACCATCGCTCTTCCCATGAAAACATTTCCGACATGAGAATGACGAATGTCTTCATTCTCATCATCGCTCATCGCTGGATTCATCACCTCCGCCATCAGAATTTCCAGCATGACAATCCTGATGTGCTTTATTGCCTTCGATTGGGAGAATCTGAGACTTATCCTCTATCACTTCACTCTCGCACCCATCCTCATCGACCACTATCTTCGGAAATTTTAGAGATTGCTAAGCCGATGCTTAAAGAAAGAGTTTGTTGCCATAAAACGGAAAACCAGTAATAGGCTGGTGTTATCTCTCTTTATATCTTTACTCAAGAGCTTCTGCAAGAGCGTGCACTCATTTGCCTATATGTTGATAACTTGCTGATTCTTAGATATAACATTAAGGCAAATTTTATCGGTAGACAAACTACTGCCTACTAAAGCGATGCAAACTAAATATCAAACACTTCAATTCGAAACATAAGCTATTTGGATGAGCAATGTCAAGATAATTCTTTACAATATGCGCATTGAAATTGTTGTTGACATTCGTATTTTATTCAACTTTTGTGGCTACCCATAAAAAAAATATAAAAGAATATAAAAAGATAAAAAGCCAAAAAAATTGGAAAAAAATGAATAAAAATGGATCAAATGAAAGGATAAATGAAATTAATGAAAATGTTAAAGAAAACGAAGATGATGAAGTTGAGCGGGCCGGCATGTCCAGCCCACTCCTTATAATAAATTTTCATCCAGCCCATTTTTTCCTTTAGTCCATCTCTGCATTTCTTTTTCAGCCCATCTCTTTTGTAGTTTCTTGGCCCATACTAGAGCTAAGCAAGGAGAGCCCAGGTCTCATTCCCTCTTCTTGACGTAAGAGAAAACGAGCGTCCGTTCGAGTCAACAACAATTTCACGGTTTACGTCCCTTCAAGTCAACATCCCTTTCTATTTTAAAGTGCATTTGTGTTTGTTTGATTGCTAGAATATTTAGTATTGAAAATGTAGTATAGGTGTGGACATTTGTGAAATTTTGTGGCCACCAGAGTCGATAGCCGGTGACAGTCAACACTGGTCAAAATAGATGACCGGCAGGTGGTGGTGCTTCTGTGATGGCAAAGCATGGCGGTCGATAGTCGGGAAAATGGTGGTGGCATCGAGTGTTCTTTATTTGGCTAGAGTTGCAGACGACATGCTTCACTAAAGGAGCATTGGCGTGAGGTAGAAGATGACCAGGAAAAAAAATGACGATAAAAGGTGAAGAAAAAAAAAGCAAAAAATAGAAGAATAGGAAACCGGCTGGGTTTTGTTCATGGTGGGCTTCAACTTGCTTGTCGTTTGAAGAATATTGGGTTGGAAATTGAATTGCAAGTGGGCCTTCCTTTTTAGAAAAGGAATCTTTGTCGGCCATCTTAGTTAATTTTGAGTGGGCCTTAAGGCCAGCCCGATTTCAGTCCAACCCGAACCGACAGCGTCCAGGTTGGTTTAGTCGGGCTGAGTCTCTTGACCAGGTCCGAATTCCTTTTTCTTAATATTAAAATTCATAATTAAACTATTATTAAAAAATGTTTAAAATCATTAAAAAATTCATAAAAATAATAAAAAGTTCCTAAAATTAATAAAAAAATTCAGAAAATTCCAGAAATTAACAAAAAAATTCATGAAATTCCAAAAATTCATAATTTTTTTTTTTTTAAAAAAATGATCATTTGCTAACTATCTTTTTAGGGATAGCTTATTATTTGATAAATTTTATTAATGTGTGATAGAAGGTGATAAAAATAAATAAATAAAAAGAGAGGGATAATAATAATAACAACTACAACAATAATAATTACATAAAAGTGCAGTACTATTGAGAGTTGAAATAATATATTTTTTGGAATAACAAAGGAAAATGATCATGTCTTTTACTCTCTTAGTAGACTCGGCATTCATTGACTAATCTACCCCATTGATGTCTTCTATAGCTTCTTTATATTTTTGTCAAAGTCGAACCTACAAATTTAAAATAATGAACTTCTTGCTATTTAAGAATGAGATTCTTGCTATTTAAGAATGAGATGGAACAATAATCACAAATTTATTAATGGAGGTTATCTTTGTTTATGCATTTGTTTATAATAGTGGATCATCAGAGATTCATACCATTTTCTTTTGTGCTTTTTGAGATTCATTTATACTGATATGTCATATATACTGAACAATAAACATAATAAGACATGAAAATATCCAGTTTATTATCCTGATTCACTAAGTAATTAATAGGATATAGCAAAATCTTTGAATTTTATATCTTATCCTATATAGTTTTATTTTCGCTAAAAATCAAATGCTGCCCTAAATAGATTTACAAATTATGGAAACAAAGAACCCGAAAATGACCAAAGAAAATCAAGGACAATTACTCCATTTGCCAATTTACAGTTGGCTCCAAATTTCTCTACAATGGTTTTCCCTATATATAGAGTACAACATTGCCTTTCTTTCAACCGGAATTACAAAACCTACACCGAATCCCCCAGAGAAAAACAAGAGAGAAAATGGGAAGCAAAATGTCGAATCGCCAATTAGCTCCTACAGTCCTCTTCTTCTTGTTCATCATGTTCATGAGTTCGAGCCCAGTGAACTCAGTAATAACATGTCAAGAGGCCTTGACTATCTTACTTCCTTGTGGACCATTCGCTAAAGGCACGGCTCCACCTCCGCCGAGCAAGGCATGTTGTTCAGGCGTGCGAACCTTGGCAGGCAAGGTGGCCACTAGGGAAGATCGCATTGCTCTGTGCGAGTGTTACCAGAAAATTCCACCTTCCTTAGGGCTTAAGCCTGACAGAGTCAAGGCAATCCCTAAATACTGCAAAGTTAAAGTCACCATCCCATTTGACCCTAAGGTTAATTGCAACACGTAAGTCCTCTTTGAACTCTATTATGGGAACTCTTGCCTGCCTCCAAAAATTGTAAATAAGGAAAATTTCAATTGTGCAAAGACACTCAGTCAACATAGATTTACATTTTCTCTATATGAGATGAGATGATATGATATAATATGATCGACTATCAAGCATTTTCAAAGAAATATATATATATTTAATATATAGCAGCAGAAGGCTTGTTTTCCATAAAAGTCATAGTCGCTTGATGCTTGTCTATTCTTTAGTTATGAAAGAACTTCAATTCATTATGTATATGGACTCGATTGATGCTTGGATGAACTCTCACTTTTCCTTTCTTTGCTTCTTTGATACTAGGATTCCGTGAAATCTTCAGATTGCTCCTGATATTTTAAAGTCAACATGTTTGCGGAGATAGCAGAGTTTTATACATTGCCAAAGTCTTTACATTTTCGTGTAAAAATCCAATAAGCAATGTGAATAAAGAGTTCGTAATTTTCTTACTTCTTTGATGCCGTGTTTCGTTTCTTGATGACTACTCTGCTACCTCATGTGGCAAATTTTATCGGCAAACTCACAAAATGCATCGGTAAATTTGTTAAAACAAGAAGCTAATAAAACATAAACAATACATATTCCAACTTCGATGATTTAAATACAAACCCCCCTATCTTACTCTATGCTCAATAAAGCAAAGAAGAGAAACATGATCAGTCGATGATTTCTCCCCCTTCATCTAGTTAACCATCTCTCTTCCCATGAAAACATTTTCGACATGAGAATGATGAACGTCTTCATTCTCATCATTGCTCATCACTGGATTCATCACCTCCGCCATCAGAATTTCCAGCATGACAATCCTGATGAGCTCTATTGACTTCGGTTGGGAGAATTTGAGACTTATCCTCTATCACTTCACTCTCGCACCCATCCTCATCGACCACTATCTTCGGAAATTTCAGAGATTGCTAGGCCGATGCTCAAAGAAGGAGTTTGTTGCCATAAAACGGATAACCAAAAACAGGCTGGTGTTATCTCTCTTTATATCTTTATTCAACAGCTTCCGCAAGAGTGTGCACTCATTTGCCTATATGTTGATAACTTGTTGATTCTTACATATAACATTAAGGAAAATTTTATCAGTAGACAAACTACTGCCTAATAAAGCGATGCAAACTAAATATCAAACACTTCAATTCGAAACATACACTACTTGGATGGGCAATGTCAAAATAATTGCTAATGTCAAAATAATTCTTTACAATATGCATCATTGAAATTGTTGTTGACACTCAAATTTTTGTCACCTTTTGTGGGTATCCATAAAAAAATATAAAAGAATATAAAAAGATAAAAAGCCAAAAAAATTGGGAAAAAATGAATAAAAATGGATCAAATGAAAGGATGAATGAAATTAATGAAAATGTTAAAGAAAACGAAGATGATGAAGTCGAGCGGGCCAACATGTCCAGCCCATTCCTTATAATAAATTTTCGTCCAGCCCATTTTTTCCTTTAGCCCATCTTTGCATTTCTTTTTCAACCCATCTCTTTTGTAGTTTCTTGGCCCATCATAGAGCTAAGCAAGGAGAGCCCAGGTCTCATTCCCTCTTCTTGACGTAAGAGAAAACGAGCGTCCGTTCGAGTCAGCAACAATTTCACGGTTTAAGTCCCTTCAAGTCAACATCCCTTTCTATTTTTAAGTTCATTTGTGTTTGTTTGATTGCTAGAATAGTTAGTATTGAAAATGTAGTATAGGTGTAGACATTTGTGAAATTTTGTGGCCACCAAAGTAGGCAGCCGGTGACAGTCAACGCCAGTCAAAATAGATGACCGGCAGGTGATGGTGCTTTTGTGATGGCAAAGCATGGTGGTCGGTAGTTGGGAAAATGGTGGTGGCATCGAGTGTTCTTTATTCAGCTAGAGTTGCAAACGACATGCTTCGCTGAAGGAGGGTTGGCGTGAGGTTGAAGATGACCGGGAAAAAAAAATGACAATAAAAGGAGAAGAAAAAAAGAAAAAAAAAGCTGAAAATAGAAGAATAGGAAATCGGCTGGGTTTTGTTCATGGTGGGTAAGAATAGGAAATCGGCTGGGTTTTGTTCATGGTGGGTTTTCTTTCGGCTTGCTTGTCGTTTGAAGAATATTGGGCTGGAAATTGAATTGCAAATGGGCCTTCTTTTTTAGAAAAGGAATATTCATTGGCCATCTTAGTTAATTTCGAGTGGGCCTTAAGGCCAGCTCGATTTTAGTCCAACCCGGACCGACAGCGTCCGGGTCGGTTTAGTTGGGCCAGGTCTCTTGACCAGGTCTGAATTCCTTTTTCTTAATATTAAAATTCATAATTAAACTATTATTAAAAATATTAAAATCATTAAAAATTCATAAAAATACTAAAAATTTTTCCTAAAATTAATAAAATTCCAAAATTTCATGATTTTAAAAAAAAAAATGATCATTTGCTTTCTATCTTTTTAGGGATAGTTTACTATTTGATAAATTTTATTAATGTATGATAGAAGGTGATAAAAAAAAGAAATAAAAAGAGAGGGATAATAATAATAATAACAATAACAATAACAACAACAATAATAATTACATAAAAGTGCGGTACTATTGAGAGTTGAAATAATATATTTTTTGGAATAGCAAAGGCAAATGATCATGTCTTTTACTCTCTTAGTAGACTCGGTATTCATTGACTAATCTACCTCATTGATGTCACTATAGCTTCTTTATATTTTTTGTCATAGTCGAACTTGCAAATTTGAAAGAATGAGCTTCTTGCTATTTAAGCAATAATCACAAATTTATTAATGGAGGTTATCTCCGTTTATGCATTTGTTTATAATAGTGGATCATGAGAGATTCTTACTATTTTCGTTTGTGCATTTTGAGATTCATTTACACTGATATGCCATCTATACTAAACAATGAACATAATAAGATATGAAAATATCTGGTATATTATCGTGATTCACTAAATAATTGATAGGATATAGGAAAATCTTTGGATTTTATATCTTATCATATATAGTTTTATTTTGGCTAGAAATCAAATGCTGCCCTAAATAGATTTACAAATTATGGAAACAAAGAACCGAAAACGACCAAAGAAAGTCGAGGACAATTACTCCATTTGCCAATTTGCAGTTGGCTCCAGATTTCTCTACGATGTTTTTCCCTATATATAGAGTACAACATTGCCCTTTCTTTCAACCAGAATTACAGAACCTACATTGAATCCCCCAAGAGAAAAACAAGAGAGAAAATGGGAAGCAAAATGTCGAATCGCCAATTGGCTCCTACAGTCCTCTTCTTCTTGTTTATCATGTTCATGAGTTCGAGCCCAGTGAACTCAGTAATAACATGTCAGGAGGCCTTGACTATCTTACTTCCCTGTGGACCATTCGCTAAAGGCACGGCTCCGCCTCCGCCGAAGCAAGGCATGTTGTTCAGGCGTGCGAACCTTGGCAGGCAAGGTGACCACTAGGGAAGATCGCATTGCTCTGTGCGAGTGTTACCAGAAAATTCCACCTTCCTTAGGGCTTAAGCCTGACAGAGTCAAGGCAATCCCCAAATACTGCAAAGTTAAAGTCACCATCCCAATTGACCCTAAGGTTAATTGCAACACGTAAGTCCTCTTTGAACTTTATTATGGGAACTCTTGCCTGCCTCCAAAAATTAGAAACAAAGAAAATTTCAATTGTGCAAAGACACTTAGTCAACATAGATTCACATTTTCTCTATATGAGATGAGATGATATGATATAATATGATTGACTATCAAGCATTTTCAGAGAAATATATATATAAAATATAGTAGCAGAAGGCTTATTTTTCATAAAAGTCATAGTCGCTTGATGCTTGTCTGTTCTTTAGTTATGAAAGAACTTCAATTCATTATGTATATCAACTCAATCGATGCTTGGATGAACTCTCACTTTTCCTTTCTTTGCTTCTTTGATACTAGCATTCCGTGAAGGAGGAAATCTCCAGATAGCTCCTGATATTTTCAAGTCAACACGTTTGCGGAGACAGCAGAGTTTGATACATTGCCAAAGTCTTTACGTTTTCGTGTAACAATCCAATAAGCAATGTGAATAAAGAGTTCGTAATTTTCTCACTTCTTTGACGCTGTGTTTCGTTTCATGATGATTATTCTGCTACCTCATGCGGCAAATTTTCTCGGTAGACTAGCAAAATGCATCAGTGAAGTTGTTAAAATGAGAAGCTAATAAAACGTAAACAATACATATTCCAACTTCAATGCTTTAAATACAATCCCCACTATCTTACTCTATGCTTGAGAAAGCAAAGAAGAGAAACATGATCAGTCGATGATTTATCCCTCTTCTTCTGGTTAACCATCTCTCTTCTCATGAAAAAATTTTTCGATATGAGAATGACGAACATCGCTGGATTCATCACCTCTGCCATCAGAATTTCCAGCATGACAATCCTGACAGGCTCCACTGCGTTCGGTTGGGAGAATCTGAGACTTATCTTCTATCACTACACGCTCGCACCCGTTCTCATTGACCACTATCTTTGGAAATTTCAGAGACTGCTCAGGCTGATGCTTAAAGGAGTTTGTTACCATAAAACGGAAAACCAGAAACAGGCCGGTGTTATCTCTCTTTATATCTTTACTCAAGAGCTGCTTCTGCACGAGTGTTGTCCTTTTTCGTCCAAAGAATGGGATCTGTTGAACTTGTGGCCTCCAATCTCTGCTTCCCGTTGAACCGGTCCCTTCTATTATGGCGTCCTCCTTTGTCACGATTCTTTCAAAAACTCTCCTTCTTAGTCCATGGCCTACTGTTCTCTTCCGGCAACTCATCTTTCTCTTACCTGTCCAACAGGTAGTGCCATGGCATCTCTGCAATTTCAATTCCAATTCAGCTTGCCGCACCAGATTCAGACACAAATTATGACCGAGTACACGAAATTTCCTGTTATTTGCAGGTCTTATAAAGTCATAAGTGTTCCTTTTCATTAGCTTCCTGAATTCATAAGACATCATTTTTCGCAATCCTCAACAATGAGTCTGAACGATCCAATCCTATCGACTGTTTTTCTCCTTTCATGGAAGATATGAGTGTTTGTACCTAGATGAGGTGTAAAATTTGAACTTTCTCCGGCGTTTTGGCTGAGACCTAAGTGGACCAGGTATGGAAACAACCGAATACGTCCTATGGATGAGTATATCAAACATGCCAACACGAAGTACTTAAATAGATTGACAAATTATGGAAACATATCCTCTCGACAACAAGCAAGGTATATTAATTATTGTATCTTGCAGGTCTTATCAAGTCATAAGTGTTCCTTTTCATTAGCTTCCTGAATTCATAAGACATCATTTTTCGCAATCCTCAACAATGAGTCTGAACGATCCAATCCTATCGACTGTTTTTCTCCTTTCATGGAAGATATGAGTGTTTGTACCTAGATGAGGTGTAAAATTTGAACTTTCTCCGGCGTTTTGGCTGAGACCTAAGTGGACCAGGTATGGAAACAACCGAATACGTCCTATGGATGAGTATATCAAACATGCCAACACGAAGTACTTAAATAGATTGACAAATTATGGAAACATATCCTCTCGACAACAAGCAAGGTATATTAATTATTGTATCAGAAAAAAAGTGGTAACAAATCCTCTCGACAGCAATTCCATTTGGCAATTTGTAATGGCCCAAGCTTTCTTTCATTTATTTTTCCTTATATATAGAGCACAGCAATGCCCTTCCTTCAACCCAAAGTACAGAACCAGCAGAACCCCCGACAGAAAACAGAGAGAAAATGGGAAGCAAAACGTCGAATCGCCAATTGGCTCCTACAGTTCTATTCTTCTTGATGATCATGTTCATGAGCTCGACCCCAGTGAAATCATTAACATGTCAGGAAGTCTTGAAAGTTGTATTTCCCTGTTTATCATTTGTTTTGGGCACGGTACCGCCTCCACCGAATGCCGAGTGTTGTTCAGGTGCGCAAACCTTGGCCAGCATGGTGACGACCACTGAAGACCGCCGGACTCTGTGCCGATGTTACCAGAGCATTCCGCCTGGGATAGATATCAAGCCTGAGAGAGTCCAACAGATCCCTCAGGATTGCAAGGTTAATGTGTCCATCCCAACTGACCCTAATGTTGATTGCAACAGGTGAAACCTCTTTATCTCTGTATGGTGACTCTTGATTGCCTCGTTACCTAGCCACAAGTTTCTCTACATGAGATGAGATGATGATATTTATATAATATCCCAAGATTCGTCAGCACAAAATCCCCTGTTTGTGCATCGCCTCCTTCATGCACATACGGAATGATCTAACTCTGAAATTTACTCCATTGAAGCAGCAAACAACTCATATACTTCAATTGTAATTGACAATAGGACCGTCTTATCTTGTCCTCCTTTCTAGCATGGATTAATTTGGTCACAACATGAATACTCTATTAGCTATTCGTATCATTTTTTGAAGAATAAGAACCAGAACAGATTCGATGCCCTGTTCCAGACAAAGTTGTTCTTTGGCAAACTCTAGGGAGCATAATGAGGCTTGTGATTGTATGTACTTAATCAACTGCCGAGCATTTTCAGAGAAGCTTATATATGATGACTTTCGTCTCTAATAAAATACGTTGTGTCATCTGTATCTTATGCTGTGGTTTGATGCATGTCCATTCTTTAGTTATGGAAGAACTTCAATTCAATTTGTACGGGCTGTATTCTTGGTATGATAATCGATCTATTGATGCTTGGATGTACTCTCATCTTTTTATTTCTTTGGTTTTTTTATGGAAGCATTCCGTGAAGGAGATCTTTAGATGGCTCCTGATTTTTCAAGTCAAGATGTTAGCGGAGTCGGCAGAGCTTGAGACATTGCCAAAATCTTTAATTTTCATGTGAAAATCGAATAAGCAATGCGAATGAAGAGTTTGTGATTTTCTTACATTGGTTGGTGTTATTTTGTTTCACATAACCTTATACTACAAATTTTACCGACAGCCAAATGAAGAGTTTGTGATTTTCTTACATTGGTTGGTGTTGTTTCGTTTCTCATAACCTTATACTGCAAATTTTACCAACAGCCAAACTACTACTTACTGAAGCAACATAAACTAGATATTGGACACTTCAATTCGAAATGAATGTTGTGCTAACGAGCTGATGAACAATTAAAGATGATCAGTTTTAAGGTAGAAATCACCCACCCTGAAATTAGGAACCACCCACAAAGGCTGATTCCACAAATTGAGAACCGGGAATCACCCATTGGTTCTTGGAGCCACCCGAGAACCAAATGACCAATCTGATCCTATTCTTGGGTAGGTCCATGGAACAAGCCATGAACACACATATTCACTATTCCCTGCCCAAATCTGTTTGCACACATAAATGTCTCTTTTGAAGATACAGATATATTCATCAACCAATGAGACAACCAATGAATTAATGAATTTCTTCATAAATTTTAGTCCTAGTTTCCTCACTACCAAACTATCTTTCCGAACAAACACGTAATCTCATCAAATCTCAGCAAGAACATATCAACTGCAAATACTTCTCGGCCAAATCCAAAGCATTCAAAGCATTAATGCCCATCAGGATGGATCCACTTTCATGCAGATGTTTCTCGGCCAAGTCAGCAATATTCAAATTCAAGCTTTTCCCCTATATAAATTGAAAATAGGTAATAAACTGGGATCTCTGGATATAAACTCTGGAGTTCCAAAAATCTGGAAACATAAACCTTCGTCACAGCTTGAAGGTAGCTTCAGGCTGAAGCCTTCAGCATCACAAAACTAAGTAGGACTGAGTCTATACACTGCAACCAAGGGCCTGAGGGCAACCGAAAGGCAACCAAGAGCAACCGAGAGCAGGAGAGTTGAGAAGATTCAATTTCATGAAAGAGGAGAGCGATTGGGACTGAGAGGCTAGGAGATGAGTACAAGCAACATGGAGAAGAATTCTTCACAAAATGCTTCGGTTTTGGGCAGAACCTTATGGAAATCGCCCAGAACCGGCTGGTATGGTCCGATTTTGGGCAGTTCCTGGTTCTTTTGCACCTACAAGCAACGTGGAGAAGAATTCTTCACAAAATGCATCGGTGAAATTGCTAAAATGATGAGCTTATTAAACAAAATTAACACATTCCAACTTCAACCAATTTTAAATACAAACCCCACTTACTATATGCCCTAGAAAGAGTATAAGAGAACACGATCAGTCAATGATTTCTCCTTCTTCTTCATCTGGTAAACCATCTTCTCTCTTCCCAGGTAAACTTTTTTCGACATGAGAATGACGGACATCTTCATTCTCATCATCATTGGATTCATCACCTCTGCTATCAGAATTCCCAGCATGAGAATCCTGACAGGCTCCACTGCCTTCGGTTGGGAGTATCTGTGACTTATCTCCTTTCACTTCACTCTCGCAACCGTTCTCATTAACCATTACCTTTGGAAATTTGAGAGACTGCTCAGGCCAATGCTTAAAGAAGGAGTTTGTTACCATAAAACGGAAAACTTGAAAGAGGCGGGTGTTATCTCTCTTTATATCTTTACTCAAGAGCTTCTGCAGGAGTGTTGTCCTCTTCTTGTTCAAAGAAGGGGGATCTGTTGAACTTGTGGCCTCCAATCTCTGCTTCTTGTTGAACCGGTCCCTTCTATTATGGTGTCCTCTTTTGTCACGATTCTTTTGAAACCTCTCTTTCTTAGTCCATGGCCTACTGTTCTCTTCCAGCGACTCATCTTTCTTCTGTGTGTCCGACAGGTAGTGCGATGGTATTTCTGCAATCTCCACTCCCAATTCAGCTTGCTGCGCCAGTATCTTCTTGAGTTGCTGCAAATGAAAAATGAAATTACTCAAATTCATATGCATCCAAGGTTTTAGGAAAAATGGATATGCATCAAAGACGTGAAGAAAGGAAAACTTCTTTCACAATAAAAGGCATGGAACAATCAGTTTAGAAATCAACAAATATCACCTGTATATGCTCATAGAGATTACTTAGAGATAAAGGATGAGGTGAGAACTTTATGCAGATCTTACTCAAAACTTCAATGTTCCTAAACACTTCCCATGCAAAATCTGGAATAGCTATGGATTTCCATGCCATATATACATGTGAGATGCACCGAGAGGGAGCAAATTTCGACAAGAAAAAGTCTACATTTGTAAGTGTTTCCAGATTCAGTAGACCGTCTTATGGCGTACCCAGATGGTTTTTTACTTGCTTAACACCTCCACATAAATCAACACCCAGTAAAGAACATACCCAAATCGGCTTCGGCAAAAAATTAACCAGGCAACAAGGTAAAACACAGTACTCAAAATGTTCAAAAGAAATGGAAAAAGAAAAAAGAAATTATCAAAATGCTTTTATTAAATGTTTATCCATTAACAGCACCATAAACTTACTAATTGTAATGTCATAAGCTCATGTATCAACAAAAATAAAAGCCATACCTCCTGCCGAATTTTGACATCCAATTCGTTTTTCCTGGAATCTGTCAGTTTCTGCTAGAGGTAAAGTCAATCGTCAGGAGAACTGTCAAATAGAAGCATGGGTATATCTTAAACTCAAACTAACCTGCTCCACGTTGGCTTTTGAAGGGAAGTTCCTCTTCCGCTCTTCACGCCACTGCTGGATTTCTTGTTCTGTATAGCTTATTGAAAGAGCTCTGCCATATAATGCAACAAGCACATCCATATGGTCATAACAGTGAAAAGGCAGAGATAAACAAATCAAACAGAATCTAGACTAACAGGAAGAAAATGAAATCAATGATTTCATGAGTAACAAATAGATCATTAGCATTGTACACTGGCGCTTCTTCCATCATCATCACACATCATCAGCACATAAAGCTGACTGACTTTTCTTTGTAAAGAAAGATAATTCAGCAGAAAAGAAGAGCTCCTCCCTTCTACCTGTCATATGCATGAGAGATCCCTAAGAAGATAGTAAGCTAGAACATGGCAATTCCACCCATTAAAAAATGGAACTGATCTGACGTGAGTATTCAACAATTACCAAATGCAATCATAAAATGCATAGACAGTAAAATAGGAATATTGAAGATCAGTCTAAGGTCCATAATGTGTGAGAACCATTTAATTGCAGAGGCACTATGTTAGAGCTGAGACACAAGTATAACTTTAAAGTACCTTTTCTGTTCCTTAGGTGGATTCGCTGGATGAAGTTGTCCAAACTTTCCTGCAATCTCGCTGCTCATCCCTGCTTTAGGTTTAAGAAGTAACATCGTTAATGTCCTGCCAGTGCAGCAGTTCAATATTTGACATCACATTTTGCTTTTTCTCATTGAAAACATTAGCAAACTGCTGGAAGGGATTTCAGTCTAATTTCTAGGAAAACAGAGGAAAGACACAGGAAATCAATAACTGTCGTGTGGTCAGACATGAAGCCATGCCCCTCTTTGTCAAGAAATCATAGAAAAAAAAAAAGGCCAGAGAGCAGACATACTTCTTCTGTTACACTATACAAAAAACTTTACAAACACAATGCACAATAGAGAAAGGACAGCTCAAAATACTTATCTATTTCATATATTTAAATTCATTTTTACATTCGACCAAAAAAAATTTATTTTTAGAACAAAATACAGAAAATATTTGCACGTGACATTAAGAATTCTTCTGGATGATTCTGAATCCTACAACATGTTAAATCCATAACTGAATAACAGAAGCCACAATGTCGATAAAGCATTTCTGATCGCATCACATCTTAGTCACATAAACTATCATTTAAGCTATGAAAGTGGAAGTAAATAATCAGCATTAAAATGTAGAAACACAAACCTTTGCCTCTATGTCCATTAGCAAACTCAAATTTCCTCTTCCTATCTTTCATGTCATGGAAGTGAGGCCTGTGAGATCTGCAGCAAAATCAGCTAATTCACAGGGGCTGGCCAGAAAACTCACAAAACATGTGTCACATCTCTTCAGTTCACATCCTCAGGAAAGGTGAAAAATCAAAGGTACAAAAACACAGACCCCCTTTGAGAAGCCATTCGGCCTGTCCTCGGACCAAAGTCCTTTCTTGGAGAGTTTCTAAAGTTTGGATTTGAAGTATTCATGCCACCTCTATAATTGGGATTTTCCTGCAATCATCAATCATCAACGCAATTAAAAACAATTATTGCTAAATAAGTGCACAAGACAATCATTTTAGACAATTGACAAAAGGACGCCAGACGTTTGCATGGGAAGGACACATTGGAATATATGCAGACATATGTCTGAGAAACCAAACATCAATAGCCAAAAATCAGCATCAAACAATAAAACATAGGGTGTTTGGTCAAATAGACATCCAAATGACCAGGGCATCTGCTGTCGGTACGCAATGCAGGAAAACAGACAAAAAAGCAAAGAAGGACCACCGCAAAGATAAAAGTGCCAATGCTAAAAAGGCCTCAACTAGTCCTGAGTTTAAGGACTTCGTCAACTTTGGTTGACACTAATGATAAATCAAGCTTCATTAATTGAATACTGAAAGAATTTCCTTATCATTTAACTAGAAGGTACAAATTTTTAAACAATCAACCCTAGGCAGATGAAGCTACCTGTTGTCCATGGCATACAGGACCTGGCAAGTTCGGAAACTTCTCTGGATGAACATTATCTGGCATAAGACGGCTCTGTGGCTGTTGCTGACTTGCATTGGGGGATGGTCTCATTACACTTCGACCCATGACAGGAGAACTTACATTTCGCTGATTTTGATTAAGCTGTTGATCGCAACCATCTTGTAATTTGGCCACAGAGAAAGGATTTTGGGGTCGTAAGGCCTGAGCTCCTTGATTGGAACCCAGGAAACCACTCGAAGAAGGAAGCTGAGAAGGATTCAACTGTTGCGCGAGCAAAAGTTGATTAACATTCGCCATCGCATTCGGCAAACATAGGAGCAAATTTTGCAGACCCATGTTTTGATTGAGTTGCTGAGGCAAGTTCTGCGCAAGCATCTGCCCAGGTGGCTGAGACAGATTCATTTGGTTCACATTGGGCACCATATTCCGAAACTGACTAAGTTGTTGCATAGCAATCTGAGCACTTTGCAAAGGAAGCAATGAATTAGGTCCATTCATGATACCAGAAGCTACCAAACCAGGCAGAGCCATGTTCACAGCCTGCCCATTGTTCATACAATTCATAAGACCATAACCGGGAATTGAAGACTGAGGAAGTATTCCCATTTGAGACTGAAGTTGCATGGGGTTCGGCAACACATTACAAGGATTACCGGCGAAAGGGTTCAGTGGAACGACCTGCTACACAATTCAACCAACCAAAGCCGCCAGAAATTAGCTATCATTCTACGTGATCACACAACGCCTGCGTGCCTCCATGTTTCTCGTGCACGAGCTTTGAAAGTAAGGGGGAGTGAAAAAGAAGAAGAGCGAAATACCTGCTGGGGCGCACCGCCGTTGCTTTGGACTCGGTTGCCCAGATGAGACTGAGACAGCGGATTGAAGCCTGGAAACATCGCTCGCTCTCCACAGGCAAAGACGCTAAAAAGGACAAAAGATCAGAGACAAAACCTCCCCAGAGAAAATTCGAATCGCATCAGGAACCGAGCTCATCAATCAATGCGTCTTCAACGAGATGATGAAGTAGGGTTTAAGAAAGAGAAGAGAGGAGAGAGAGAGCTTTCCCTTTCAGGGTTTAGCAGAAGACGGACGAAGAAGGAAGGAAGGAAGGAGAAGCTCCAGCCGAACATGGGCTTTCGGCTTTAAGGATAAAGGCCGGCCTTTTAAGCCACAACGGGCCGCGGGACGCTCCTTGCCCGAGGCGCAGCGCGTGTCAAGCTCCTTCCCATGGTCACTGCGTCTTCTTCTTCGTCTTCGCGATGGGGAGAGAAATCCATGCCAGGAGCACCGGAGGACAAATGGAGGATTTTGAGAAGAAAGTGTCCATAACCGATTCCATGGACTCTGAACCCGAGACCGCATCCGCCGCCCCCGCCGCCGCCGCCGCCGCCGCTTCCTCCCAGGTCCTCCACTTGCTCCGCCGGTTCCTTGCCGTTCAGCAGCGTAGAGCCGAAGCTTATGCCAGACTCAAAAGGCATAATCTCTCTCTCTCTCTCTCTTCTTGCGTTGCCCTTCTCATTTGGGTCTAAGGGGCTGAAAAGCCTAGGGCAGTGATTGCCCCGTTTCGCGGCAGCTCTCGGCATGATTCCGATTTCAGCCGCTGCGGATTCGTGTGTTTATCTCGATTGAAATGATCGGTTCGATTGATGGAAATGCCGAAACTTGATGTTCATATTCTCTTTTCGGTCGCGCGAGCAATTTCTCTGGCTATGTTGATCTAGTTTGTGTGATCTTTTTTGGTCTCTCTTTCGAGATGCAGTGGTTTTGCTGAGTACATGGTTTCCGGTGGGGAGGTGGCTTACCAACAGCTGTGCAGTGAGATTACTGCAGAGTTCAACGATTGCTCTAAACAAGTTAGTGTTCGCGGTAGCTTCTCGGCGAGTAGAGCCAAAAAAAAAAATGATTTTTTTTTTTTGGCATGAGCAGCTCATGTAGTCATGAGGTTTCTTTTTGTGATAGTGCAGGTTATCGAGATGGAGTCCTTATTTATGGCTCCCGATTACTGCCGAGTCGATTTAGCTCAGATGCTAAGGGCAGTCCAAGTGCAGGAAAAGCAGAAATTGCATCTGGTGCGATTGTCTATGTTATTCGTTTGCGATGCTCTCTCTTGTTTCTAAGGAAAGCCTGCATCTTTAGTGAGGGAATACTTTTGATGTCTCAGTCTTCTGCATATTCTTTTGGATGACAGAAGCATGGCAAGTAATCTGTTCTATGGGGGTACATTCTAAAGCAGGTGGTTACGTAGATGAGCCAATTGTAATTGAGAGAAGTGAGACTGTATTGGCAAGTTAATAGCGAGATCATTGACCGAGCAATAAGATGGGGTGCTATAATACTTGCATGATCATTCAGGAAGACACTGCTTGAAGTGGCATTTGGCATGTTGGGTGGTGAGCCAGAGTAGAATAGCAATTTCTGGTACTGTTTGTATCGAATATTTCGGTGCTTAAATTGAAGATAACAAATTGGCCTCATCTATACCATCCTTTAAAGAGAGGAGGGGGAGGAAGATAAGTATCATCACTAAAGCAATAGAAACTTTAATCACTAAACTATTGTGAATGTTATTTCCTTGCCCTATTCTTACATCCTAGTGGTCGTCCTGATTTTTTTCTCCTCTTTGCAATACTCTTTTTCTCCCCTCAGTAAATTTCATAGTGTAATTGTTGCCGTTCTGGATTTTGCCTCCATTAACCTGATGTCTGTTATTGAAATTTGAAGACTGCTACCATTCAATTGCTTAAGAAAGCTGGTCGCCCTTCAGAACGTCCTGTTAGCCACGAGAACTGCACATTCAAGAAGCCAATGCAACATGAATGCGTGCATCTTCATGAGATAATGGAGGCTGAAGGAACAGAAGAGGCAGAGGCAGATGCCGAGTATGACAATGCTCTTAAAGAAGCCATCAGAGGCGTTCAGGATGCTGTGACCACCATAAATGAACATTTAGAAGAAGTCAGGTATGAAATTGAAGCACTAGAAGCCCAGTAAGTTGGCGAATTTAGCTACCGACATGTGGCATTGCTGGCAAGACTACTATATACTTTTTAATGGTGTATAGTAAATGCTTTTGCATGGGAATCTTGTTGTTTCACTGACTCCATGTACATCCACAAGTAATTTCCTTTTTGCCTTTTTTCTCTTTGGATAACTTTGTATCTAATTATCCAAGGGGCGTAATGACAAAGTGTTATTTTGGCTAATTGGTCAACTTCTTTTGGTGGTATAAATATGAAACTTCATTGAATCTCTGATAATCTCTGTATGTTGCTCCAAAAAGATTATCAGACTCTCATCCTCTTTCTCATATCTCTTTTTTAATTCCTTCTATGTTTTCTGGTTCTAGCTGCCTTCTTTTTCCCCCTTTTTGGGCTTAAATCCGGTTCTAACTCATTAGTGGTAATGTTGGGTAAGGTAGTCTTTTGCATGCTAAAAGTCAAGCGAGAGGTTTGATTGAATCTTCTCCATGTCCAATCTTATACTCTTCTAACTAAAGAGAAGTGAGGTGTAAAAGTACTTTTCCAGGGTTGCATACAGTTTTTCAGAGATTTTTCTAGAGGAGTTCACATTGATATTTGATATTGCAAGTATTGACGATGTTGATACCCTAGCCAGCCGGCCTGTTGATTACTCCTTTTCCCAATCGATCTATCTGGTTTACATAGATGCAGTGAATAAAAAGGGTTCAGTAATAGCCTCAGTCCATCACTCTTGATCTTAAGCAAAAAGTCGGCTATGTGGACTCTCGTGGGTATATCATGTGCAGTGTCTTGGGTTCCAACTAATCCAGGGGCAGGAAGCTTTGAAGAAAAGCACTAATTTTAGGCACTTAATGAAAAGAGGAGGCACACACATCATGTCGTAAATTATCTCTTAATCTAAGAATGAATTGATCTTTTTAACTACAATATACTTCATTAGCAAGATCCATATTTTAATAATTGGTAACTCGGTAATTTACCCATGTTATGAAGCTAACCCCTGGATGAATGATATAGTTCATAAGACAGACAGGTCATTTCGTCCCCCAAATTCGAACCCTTTTCATGATATCGACTGGTCATTCTGTGTTCCTTTTTCACATCATTAACACCTGAACAATTAAATCTCTCGAACATCAGTCGTGTGCTCATTGTGATTTGTAGTTTTTTGGTCTTTTCCCCACTTTTCAGACTGGCAACGTTTCTATCTTTTTAACACTTCCATGGGGAGGATCATATTTTAAAGGCACGACCTTTTGCTTTTCTTCACACAATCCGATTCTTCGAGTTGAACAGCCACCGGGAAAAATCAAATCCCATTACATGCACATGTTGTAATTGCCAAAATAGAATGATCAAGGCATCAGAATACGACTCTTGCATTTGGAAGGGTTCGTTTACCTCAAGATAATTCAAGCTTCTCCTTACTAGAAAATTTACAAGATTGAATCTAATGAAGGGTGCATTAACTACACAGCCCCAAAAGGGAAATTTATAATCATAAAAACCCCCTTCTGCAAAATCGTTACAAGGGAAGACCACAGATTGTACACACTACATGCTCGTCCAATCGATTACACACGCGAAATCAACCAGGGCTACTTGGTTGTCTAGATGTCAGGTGTTTGAACATGTCATGTTGAGCGAAACAACTGCCTGCACATCAGCTTTAATCCTGCAAAAATTTTCGCTTCCCAGATTAATGTAGTTAGACACTGTTTCTTGATATGTCTTCTATTCCGGCATTTCATGTTGAATTTTCATTAATCATCCCTGAACAGCTTCCAGAACTTCTGCCTCGAGCTCAGAATCTGCTGCTGAAATTAGCGAGGCTGACTGAATCTTTCCAGCATGTTCCAGCCGCATCAATATCACCCCCCTGGATTTATGTACAAATGGAAGGAGAATTTTTATGCCACAGAACCAAGCAATAGGCTAGGAAAAAAGAAAGCATAATTTAATCAACCAATGATACAAAAACAGCTGCGAGGTCAAAGAATTTTGGGGAACCACAATATTGCTATATTTTCTATTTCTACTCCGACAAGAATAGTACCAAATGCTAACATTTCCTTAAATTCTGGAGAAAAGAACAAAAATGTCTTCACCTTAATCTGTATTTGTAACAAGATCCAATTAATAATACCATCTTTAAGAACAGGGAGAACAACTGTATTTGCACCATCACCATCTTCAAATAAAGTATTTTCTACGGTAGCACCATGAATAGCGCATAGGAGAGCAGCGCCCAATACACCGGCAACTCCCATCATATGAAATGGGTTCAATGTCCAATTATGAAACCCTCAAATCCGTATTCAATCCTATTTCCAATAGGAGCAGTTGAGAAATCCAAATTTGACCATTATTTTTGTATCCGTAATAGTGCGAAACAAAGGCCCAGCTCCAACCTCCAAAAATTCTCTTTTCTCCCTATGAACTTTAAGGTGTATGAAGTTTCATATTTGGTTCTTTAAGCAGGGCCGATAGAGACTCCATTTAACTTAGGTTAATCTCGGCAAAAAGCAGACCTACGTCAAGATAACCCTTCTTTGAAACACTTTGGTAGTGCTCCTGAGTCGAAACCAAAATAATGAATCAGAGCCACATGCAGGTGATCAACCTACTTTGAAGCCATTTGAGCTGTACTTTGAATGAGTCTATTTTTACTCTCAAAGAAAGATAATATGAATCTAATTTCAAGAGGATTAATGTCTTTGTCAAGGCAGCACAATATCATTCCAATGATCAAAGATTTCTCCCTTTTTGCTCATTGAAGTGAACCTCAAAAGCAAAGATAAGCAACAGAAATGTATTTATTCATGCTTACCTTGCATAGCGAGACTGTATGGAGATATCCCGAACCTTAATTCTATTTACAGTACCACTTTGGCTTACTAAAACGACTTGTTCGTCACTTTCACCATCTTCTGTTCAACGGGGAAAACAGAGGCATGCAGAAAGTGTTACAATGAAGAAGACGAAATAGATTGACAGTATGAAGAAAACTTAAGTCAATCAATTCATAATGGAAAAGATGCTTCAGGGAACTCTCATGACTTACCAGCCAATGAAAAACCGACTACAAAAACAGCAGCCAGGCGGTCTTCTGAGGAAAACTGAAAGCGAGTACCAGCATAAGTGATCCCCAAAACACATTCAAAGATGCATGGCAACTTACAAACAAGAAATTGGAAGTTTCTTGCATACCTTATATCCAATTAAACCCACTCTGTTGAGACGCGACGTGCGAAAGCTACCTAATGGGACCCGCTTTCCATAGCCACCCTCAGATACAAACAACAGCCATGGACCACGGGGGGCTTTAGCACTGAAAATAAGAAAAGTCAGCCATCTTTATCTAAAGGATACTGGAAATTCGCACTTGCTATTGATGGTGCTGAGGCACTATCCGCTAATTGAAAACGACATGCTAAATATCCTCTCACACCGTACACATAAGATTCTTATGGTTTAAATTGTTCAGTATATGACACATGTAAATGTATGCGTGCTTACTCAAGTATGATAAGCATGCATGCATGTGAATATAAGTTATTTGCCTCGCTAGACAATAGTCCATGTAAGTGGACCATACTAAAGATCTCCAGATATGAAGTCTGCCAATACGAACTCAGATGACGTACTAACAGGAAAAAGGAAAAAAGTCCAAAGAAATTCGAGTCTCATCCAAAGTCACTTTTTTCATGCTGTAAATCTTTGGTTAAAATAAAACTCTCACATAGAATGTGCAAAGACAGAATTAACTAGTACTTGCTGTGGGAAACATTTGATACTTCTTCCAAATTCCCCCGCAGGGATGATGGTATAATGTCCACACTTGCCATCTTATCTTCTCCTCTAAGTCTCATAGCAACAGCACCCCTTGTGTTCCTTCCCTGTGTTCGAATCTGTGTCCAAATAACAGTAAAATGTCATGAAAAAAATTGCAGGAACATAGTTCCAAAAGGTAGAAATGAGAAAAGTAAGGTAATTTCAATTGACTAAATCACATGCACTGACCATCCCTGCATTGAAATTCTGAAAATTGTTGTCAAATGAATGCAAACACACTTAAGTACCACATTTGAAAAGACAATGCAAACAAACTTAATATATTAGAAAAAGACTATTAAGGTTCCATGTGAATAGTACCAGTTAAGAATTATGGGTGTTTCTTATAAACATTTGAAAGCAATAAGAGACGCTCAATGCAGGAAGAATCCAGATAGCAAACAAAAGGAAAGTACAAGCTAAAGTTGGTTAAATAGATTATCAGAGCCCATAAAAAAGATTGTCAATGTCATTCACTTTATTCAAGCATATTGCAGATTCAGGTAATTAACCTTCAACCTTACAACCTACTAGAATTATCTTTCAAAGTGATCCCAAATTGGGTCATGAGTCACAACAACAGAAGAGAAACACTATAAAATGGAGAGACCCAAAAGGACCGAATATTTCATTTCTTAGACCTCGGCAAATTCTTTAGTTTATGGATCAAGGTAAAATCTTTACTCCAAGCAAGATTATCCAACTTCTGAACACGAAAATAAGGAGAAGAAACATACAATGCCGCAGGAGGTAAGGATGACCATTCCGTTTTGGGAAGCCATAGCAACAAGATCATCATTTGAGCAAAGGCGAACCCACTTCAGCTCATCACCAAGAACCTAATAGAGTCATTTTGTTTTGTCATTAAAGATCACAGCTTTACAGTGACCACCTTGTCAATAATGAAGGCAGAAGAGAGAATGAGAGTAGACTAACCAACTGAATAGCAATAATTCCTGTTGACCTTATGGATGAGAAAGAATTCAGTGATACTTTTTTTATGTAGCCATTTGTGGTAAGCATAAGTAGAAACTGATCTTCAGTGAACTCTTTCACAGGAACAATAGAAGTTATTCTCTCACCATCTGATAATGATAAGATCTGCCTTGGGCAAAAAATATTGTGGGGCACAATCAGCTGTCTCCAGTTCCAGAAATATAATATAAGCAAAGCAATTGCACAAGATGATACCTGGACCAATGGTGTACCAGCAGCTGCCCTTGAGCATTCAGGAATTTTGTATGCCCGTGCTGAGTATACTATTCCCTTATCACTGCAAATTTACCTAGTGTCAACTATGTCTTCAGCCAGAACAGCAACACTAGTCCTTTTCTTAAAAATGTAGAAATAAGTTCAAAGAGATTTAACAAAATAGAAGTGTAGGCTATCAACCACATAATGCATTCATATGTTCCTGTCAGATGAGAATTCATGGTAGTGAATCATAGTAAAATTAATAGGGAAACACCACCTAAAACAACAAAAATAACTCAGGTCAAAAGTCAAGCAAGTCAAGAATTTTATTCCACTAAAAACTACCAAATGTAATTCAGGTGAATCTCTTTATGTTCTGCTAGCAACCAAGCTAGACCAGATTTCTCCACAACAACCAGGAAAGAAACAGTGTCAAGTGAGAAATCACGGCTTATACTGAGACAGATCAAAATAGAGTACAGCAAATATCTCAATATCACTATCAACACAGGGTCAATGATCCACTGGAAGGTCCCAACAGCATTACTAGCTATACACAATTAATGGATCAACGCTCTCAACTCAAAATTCTGGAGATAAAAGACAGACAATAAAATCTAGAATTCAAGCAATGGCAGTTAAAAACATAATACACTTAAAGGAAAAATGACCAATTGCAAAAGACGTACTATGAATACCCAAAAATTATAAGTTTTCATATCCAATGAACAATATTTGATATTACCTGAAGTAAAGAACATGATCATGTGCATGACAAACAATGAAGTCGGACATGGCATCATTGACTCTCAATTTTCCAACAGATTTGCCAATGGTCCCCCGGTTCTGAAGATTGAAGGTGTTTGGTTTCATCCGTTTCACGTAACCTTTTTCACTCAAAGCCTGAACATTCAAAATTCACTCTGAGAACAGAAATTAAAAAAAGCAACAATATTATTATTAAGCTAAATAACCTGAACTTTTGCAGTGTTTTCCATATTTTACTAGAAATCTAACAGCTATCAATCCGCATGACTCTCGCTTCCACACCCCACATAGTGGCCCAACCATACTTCATGGAGGCTAATGGTATAACTTAGCAATTAAGGAGCAACTGTTCTCAAAGTTGGCTTTGGACAAGAGAGAGGACAGAGAGTGAGAGAAGAGGTAGGTATTCCGAGAGTTGACAATGATGATGCTGTTCATCCCCAATAGCAAAGGGACATGTTAAGGAAATAAATAAGAATGGTGATTGGATGACTATGCAGGTTATCTAGCTGCAAATGAAAATTGGTAAAGCTGAAAACAGATTGGGTCATAGAGTATGGCAGCAAACCAGTCACCACAGATGTCCATAAATGTTGGTTCTCCATGTACAATGCCTACCCATGCAATGCCACCATGGTTGACTGAGTCGGGCCTTTTTTGTTCTTTTTACAAACTTTGCTAATTGGTTTTTTCATGAAGGCAGACTGAAAGCACTGGAAAATATTTTCATGTCAAACTCAACCTGAATATTTAATGTCTTTGGAAGAATTACAAACCATCTGTATCAGATCCCGACTCTAGCCTCATGGTGCGTATGCATGGCAGAGTGACTGAGGCTATCATACTACTCATACAAGTTCTTATCATATCAACAATCTTCAAAGTATAGGTCAAATTTGTAGAACTCCCTAAAGGCTCTAACTTGGCATGTCAAATACAAACATATCAAGTACCAGCAGCATTTCTTCATTTGGAATGACATCGATGTCTTCAACTTGACCGCTTTCAGTCTCCTCTAATAGTGAACGCCTTGGGGTAGCAAACTTGTTCTTAAGTTCGATTGCTTCTTGTTCTATCAACTGGGAATAATCACATATCAAACAATAATCAACAGAAATAAATAAAAATAAAAATAGAAAAACTTATTATTATGACCCAAAATATTTATCCAATCACTATTCAAAGTAAAAGATTTTCAAAAATCATTAACTCATGAGGGATAATCAATATCGGCAGTGAAACAATGGGGTAAGCACATGCTTGAAACAGTCACCACAAACAAATCCAAATGAGAAGGTGGTAAAGCTAAAAGAACATTAACAACTAGTTACCTGTAATATGTTTTTTCTGCTTGACAAGAGATCCTCTAGTTTAAGAATTTGTTCCGACAATGATTTGCTTTCATCAACAAATTTCTTTCTCTGGGCAGCACAAACACAGAAAAAGCTATCAACACAAATGAACAGGATCAAAATTGAAAAACATTACTTCTGCTCCATTTTTTGGGTACCTCCAGAAGAGTGAGTCTTCTTAAACTTATGTCAAGAATAGCTTCGGCTTGTTTTTCAGACAAATTGTACTCTGCAACAGCAATATATTTATGAGATGTATATCAATAAAGAGGGTTCCCACGTTAGTAATCACAAAAGTTTCATTCTACCAGTGTGGACAGCATTTTTGGTGCAAGATCAGATCATAAGAAGGGCAAAACAGTTATTCAACAAGAAACTAAAATTGGTGATTGAAGATTAATCTTGAGGAATCTAAAGATTTCTCTTCTAACAGAAAAAGACAAAAGTCGAGGCGCATCAATAAGAGCAAGACAAGATGAATGAGGAGAAAAGCAAGAATTTCAACATCTGAAATATCCTCATTGCCAAAGCAATGTAAAACTTCAGTTTCTGTAACTTTTTTGATCAACTGTTCTGTTCTCTCTCAAAAAACAATGTCAAGAATTCAGTGTAGCAAGAATGCTGTTTTGTCTGGCTCATTTTAATGAAACAAAACTCATGGAATGAGGGAATTAGTTTTTCTGTAGCACTATGCACCTCTAATCTGTCAATTCACCAATTTAAAGTCCTATCATTTGCAATGAAGCAGGACAAAATTTGGTATCAGAAACAACAACACAAGTACCAAGCAGCCATTTGTTTCCAAATACAAGACTTCTATAGATTTCAAGAAAGTGGCATTTCTCCCACACTAGCCAAAGATAATTGAAAGAGATTGAAAGAGAACACTAGAAAATATCACAAGAAATTCAGTTTGTTCCTTGTCCCAAGAGAAGGATAAACATGAAATGCGTATGAAAGCAGTTAATTAGGCAGATTTGAAAGAAATTACTCTAAATGAATTATGACATAAAGCTCTAATGAATCACTTCAGGCTTTAAAATTAGCTGGTCAAAGTGTCGGTAGAATTTATTGCTTAAGGCCTTAACCATATCAAAATCCCCTCTTTATTTCCTACTAACAAAGCCAGTTTGACATGTAAGGGTGAGTTCTTCATAAAGATACCCAAATCACCAAGTCACAGAATCCTCTCAAGAATTACCATAACAAATTAACAGAATATTGATAGACAAACTAACATTGTAATGCAGCTAGTAAAGAAATAGCATAACAAACTAACTCAAACTGTTACCACACAAGCACAGAGAGACTTCAAGACTTAAACAAGCATACCATTCCTAAGACCAGCTGATGCATTTGCATTGCTTGAGGCCTCCTTTATTATGCGAATCACACCATCCAGATTATCGAGTCCAATCACAATACCCTAAGGATCATAGGAAGTTTATTCAGTATTGCAAAGGTTAGAAGTCCAAAGCAAAAGAAATCCAAGGTAAAGCATATATAATTGCCAATATGCCTAATGGCAAGGACTGGAGAAATTTCACTACGAAGATCTCTTACCAAAAGAATCCATCAGAAAAAGTATGCACAACATACAATAACTAGTTTCAATTGCAAAGGAAAGCTTATTGTTCAAAAAGAGCCCCTGACCGTTCCTCTTTTTCCCTTTTGAATTTTCTTTATATTGCTTTTCAACTGAAAACTTTCAACCACTCTAAACACCTTTTAACAAATTATTTAGCAGGTAGCATAGCAAACCTCAACAATATGCCTTCTTTCTTGTGCATGAGAAAGCTTGAACCTTGCTCGTCTCTCGACAACAGAGCATCTGAATTCTAAGAATGCCTGAAACAGGAGTGTTCATCATAGTATAAGATTAATATGCATATCCCATCACAATTCAAATGAAAAATATGATTATATGGAAAGACACAACAGCAAAGATGGATGGCTCAAACAAAAGGGAATGAAGAAGAAACTTTCAGCAGTCTAGCTCATTTACATCCCTCACATAGTGTCTTACTCAGAATCACAAAGTGATTTCAGGAATGTGCCACTAATTCCGATTCATTGACCAATTCAAATTTGATAAATCCAGCCAAGACACTGGTGATTTCTCAGTCCCTATGGTACATTTATTCTACTTCAAAAAAGACATAATGGCACCATCGGTCAAGTTAATAGGTTCTACTGCTCATCAACACTCAAACTGAAATGGTTTACTCCAGGCATTCGTCAGCCCTTCAATCACCCATATGATATGTCAGACACTTAGGCAGTGCAAGTAGCATTCAATCACCTGAAGCAATTCCTTCAAACCCATCTGTTTCGGTTGTCCATTCAAAATACTGCATAAAGGAGGAAGACAAAATGAATGTATATTGCAAATTACAACAGGGGAAAAAAATAGCTTTTCACTAACTGGACCGGCCACCTAACTTTTAGATCAATCTAGCAGTATTGACTATTGAGTCTGATGACAAATTCTGCTGAACAAAATGAAGTTCAGAGCATAGTGCTGCATTTTATACTCAGAGAAAGCCCACTGCAAATTCTGACAGAGATGGATCAAATATAAAATAAATGCTCTCACAAATAAAATTGCACTAAAGAAAATTCAAGGATTTAATTCATATCCAGTACCAACCAAGCATTCTCATAATCGTCCTGCATTACCATATTCAGTACGGCAAAATGAAGCATATATATGCCTAGGGAAAATTATAGCATCTTAACCAACCATGCAATTTTTGACCCAAAAAACAAATCAACCATGCAATTGGGTGTCTAAATGAACGCATTGGGGGTGCCTGCTGGGGGGGTGTTAGTTCTTTATTCGTCTCATTATTCCTCTCAAAAACCAGAAGGTATGACTGCTTGCAGCAGCAAGCAATTACCCAGGCATGAGAGTATCAGCCCAATGATTCACTTCATCCCTACATCTTAACAACAGGATTCAGAAAGTCACAAACACAACTGCAACATTCTCCATTTCAGCCTTCAACAGAAATTGCTGTCGCATTGCTAATTGATTGTCTGTCATCACTGATGCAAGTAAATTTCATGGACAAGATTTCAACCAGGAATTGTTTTGACTCTCCCTATTGCATTATGCAAATAAACATTTTCATCCCTTCAGCTGAAACACTTATCCATAATTTTCAGAACATGTTGAAGATCATATGCACCATTTGCATGTCAATTTCTTAAAAAGTCTAGATGCTAACTCTTCACCATTTTGGAATGTAATCTCTATTAAAGTTGACAGAGAGCAAGGAGAAAGGAATGATAAGGCACGTAACATGAGTCATGACACCACATTTACCGCAGTTATATGAACTTCTGTGAATATCAACTTGCAGAAAAGAAAAAAATTGCAACAAGCAAGTGTATGTTTCCAATTTCATCTGCTGTCTGGTTTATGTTGTGACATTGAACTACAATATACATGAGTCCAATTGGAACAGGATTTGTCCAATCCACATGCCTTATGGCACAGAAAGAAAACACAATGGATTCCTTCATGCAAAGCCACAAGGAACTTACCCCACCATGTTGCAACTAAAGCTAGATTGGAGAGCTGTCAGGCGATATAGATTATTCAGGACAATCAGAGGGTCCAATCCACGCTTTAGCTGAAATTCAAACCATTTATCCCCCATTAGCCAATACATGAACTGAAGCCAAATTCTGAGAAATCTTGCCGGCTCCTAAATTCTTTATCATAAGGAAAGGAAGGAGTGAAGAATTTTTGTACCTCAATGACAATGCGCATTCCAGAACGGTCACTTTCATCACGAATATCACTAATTCCATCCAAACTCTGCAAGAATTTAAAAAAAAAAAAAAAAAAAGGGAACAATTAATATTATCTTAAGAGCATGTAAGTAACGACCCAGAGCAACCAATATGTGTGTGTGTGTGTGTGTTGCTATGGCAACAAACAAGTTAGACAAATTTTCATTAATAGAATTGTGCTACTGTCCATGAGTAAGGCTGGCAGTCTTGCAATGAGAAAAGGACCAGTTTCAAATGCCAGTTTCAAATGTGTCAGAGGACATGAAATATAAGGCAGAGCATGGTAACATTGCAAAAGTATAAATTAAAATCCAGCTGAATTGTTCAGACTCTTGGACAGCACTTTATAGGAGATTGATTACAAAGGAACAGCATGAGTTCAAGCACAGTCTAGATATATCCGCAAGCACACTGCATGTTTATAGCTACCAGGAAATTCATTCGACATCATAACATATATGATGGGGGGAAGGAGTTAATTTAGTTGTGCAACTCATTTTGACTACTTAGCTGGTGCACCAGGATGTGCTCAAGCAGATGTTACTTCAGAAACATGTCTTAGAATTTTTTTGACCAGATGGAATGTAGCCATTCCAAACAACAATTAATCTTGTGAACTAACATATCTAACACCCATGAAGATGTAGCCAAAAGCTTCATATAGGAGCAAAAATAGACTGCTCGAGAGGCATTAGTGCCCAAACGACTTAATGAGTTTTGAGTGAATTGCAGCTGCAACTTAAAAGGATAGCAGAATGGACAAGAAAGGCATGACCAATGCTGAAGTGCAAGGGCATATGCACCTGACTCAGGTGCCAAAGGAGAGTTGCCACAGTATTCAACATTTATGTCATAATTCATGCTAGACTAATTTCACCAAAAGTAAAGTACATCCATACTACTAGATGTATACACTTGATGTCACAGAACAAAGCTTATTTAAAGGGAGCTGGAAATTTTGACTTGGTTCAATCTGTTGGCTAAGACAAAATGACAATATCCATAGTCTGATCATGAAAATACCTTGTTTTCCACAAGTTCAGCAATCTTTTGCACAAGTGATGCCTTGTTTGTTTGGTAAGGGATCTGTTTGGCATCCAGAATGCGACAGTAGGAGAGTCATCACAGCCATTTTACCCCCAGCCAAATCACAGAAATGAAAATGAAAATAAACCTAAGAAAACAGTTTACCTCTTTTATGATCACCGCTGTTCTTTTGGTCTTTGAGTCAAGCAACTCCACATCAGTTTTCCCTCGGACAACAACCCGGCCTCTCCCAGTTCGATATGCCTCTAAGATGCTTTAAAGGTATAAATATTAGCCCAGCCATTGAGATACAAAAGATTGGCACTGTTGAGTCCAGTCACTCAGAATTACTAACATACTATATTATAATGAAAATATTTTCAGGATTTAGAATGCTCTGTGAGCAGTTGGAAAAACAGAATTAGTAAGATAACATAGAGCGAAAAAGAAAATGAGGGGATAGACTTAAACAAGTCAGCTCTTCATTCCATCTCCAGAACAACCAGTGAATCTAATCTTTCAAAGTAATTGTACATTGAAGGAAAAACATAGAGGTAGGTCTTCCAAGGCCATGTACAGCTACGAGACTGGACAGCTTCAAACACATTCCCGGAAAATCACATACTTAGATCTACAAAGTCAACTTTAGCGATATGACTACTAAAATTTCAATCACCGGATGGGGGAAAAACCTTGTAAAGTTAAGAGTCAAGCTTCCACCATGATAAACATCAATGAAATGAAAAATTAGTGACCTACCCAATGTTACCCATGATCAATCCTCCAGTTGGAAAGTCCGGACCAGGCATGTATTCCAACAATTCTTGCAGCTACAAAAAGGCAAAAAACCCATAATTTCTCCTAATAAGAGTAAAAAGGACTGAAATCAGCAACAAAAGCAGAAGTATTAGCACTGTGAAGAGCCCCCTTTCTTATTAAGAGAATTTAGTGTTCAAATAATGCAAGTTTTGAGCTAAACACAGAAAAGCATGATGCAGTTTTTGAGATCTTTTCTTTTTGGTGAAAAAAGAGTTATAAGCCACTAGTATTATGGCAAAGGGGTTCAGACCAAGATATACAAAAGAAAAAACATCCAATCAGTGATAATGAAATCAGCTTCAAACTTTTTTAAGCTTCAAGTTTTTTTTTTGCTACACCATCTGCCTTTATCATTGATAACATAAATTTTTAGACAATCCCCCAGGAAAAAAATTGCAAGAAGAGAAGCAAATTGACATGCCAAAGACCAAAGGGATCAAGAAGAACTGAACAGATCCCTTTTCAGCAAAAGAGCAGTATTGATCAAAACCTTTTTGGTATGAACATCATCTTCTAGTGAAATTAGGGTGCTTACCGTGGCTTCTGGATTATGAATCAAAGCACAGAGCGCATCTACCAACTCCCCAAGATTATGAGGAGGAATGTTAGTTGCCATGCCAACCTATCAACAGAGAAACTATACTAGGTCAAGAAATATGGAGCACAAGGATACATTATTCATCTACTCCAGAAAGGGTGGAAGAAGATGGGGAAGGAAAATGGAGAAGAAAGATTATTCAGTGTATCATATACTAAAGCACAAAGTGGAAGACAAAAGAGATTGTTTTCAAATAAAATTACCGCAATGCCAGAGGAACCATTCAACAATAAAGTTGGAAGTCGAGCAGGTAGCAGTGATGGCTCCTTTTGTGAATTATCGAAGTTTGGAACAAAATCAACCTGCAATATCACAGAGATTAACACATGGAGCTACTAGTTACAAAAACCCTCAAAGTCTGACCAGGCAGTAACACAACAAAAGATACTCACTGTGTCTTGATCAATGTCTGCCAACAACACAGCCTCCGCCAATGCCTGCATAACCAAGAAATTATCATATGCTGTTTTATGACCAAACCAGTGCAATGTAGAGTAAACTCTAAGTGTATTATTCTAGTTGCAATTAAAAGACTCCCTCATCTAGAGAGAAGCTTTGCTTTGCTTGGCCGCACATGGCTAACTGCTCTGGATGAGTTACAGCTAGAAGACTCTTTAAAGGCAACAACTGTTAAGGGCCATTGTGGAGTTTGGCATTTGTGCCTGCTATTCGTTTGTAGTTTTAAATGGGTAGTAATATCGCAAACTAAAGAGAAGGCGGCAATATTGTTAAGGAGTGAAAGTTCATGATGGGGAGGAATGAATCCCCATGTTCATCAAAACACTTGTTCTCAAATGGCATGTAGATTCATGGGTAATAGAGTCTCCATTGCAGTGCATTGGCCCATGGATTAGCACCCATTTTGTGCCCTGCCTTCCTTTTCCAGAATCAACAAATATATGTCCAAAAACACATGGAAATAAACAGAAGATAGAAATGTAATCATCAAAATCTTGTGATGGTCTGTAATCGTTTTACTTCTTGGAGCTCATTAATGGCTCTTACTCCATCATGAAAAACAAAATAATCAACAACCAAAGCCAAGTTAAATAGATGATGTAACATGGTTGAGCATTTACACAACAATTAGGGCCTGCTCTGTCTTTTTCTCAGATATTTATACGTCCGTCCTACTTTCTGTAAGACTCACAAAACATAAACATAACAGCCCCTTTTCCCTCATCAATAACAGTGCCACGAAGTCAGATGCAAAGGTTACTTCATTTTCAATATTAAATTAGTTCATAGTTCCCCATTTAAAAAATTCCAAGCGGTACTGAGACAGATTTGAAGTCCACTCATATACAAAAAGAGTTTCTTCATGTGCTACTTTGGTCCATTTCAAAAATTAGAAAGATTCCTCCTTCAGAAATACTGCAAGCTTGGTTGATCAGGCTCGTGGCCGAGGCCCAAAAGAATTGCTTTCACATTGATCTATCGGAGTCGAGTGGCATTTATTCCTTGGCCCCTCCAAAATTTTTCTTAAAGCACTTCAATGCATATTTTCTTGAAGCATCAACTACTGCCACCAAATCAGAGAAGCAGAAGCGTATTTCCAAACTTCAGAAGAAAATAATGCAATGAAGATAAGACTAAACAAACCTCCAATCTGCACTCAGTGTAACGCATGGCAGCTGGAGGATCAGCATCAATTGAACCAAAGTTTCCATGCCCTCGTATAAGCGGGCAGCGCAAGGAGAAATCCTGGAAGAGAAATAATGAGTTCTATGTTGATTGCAGAGAGGAAGATGAAATAGAAATCACCGTGATAAAAGAGAAGCAAGAAGAGTCAGAGAGACAAAGGGAATAGAAATCCAGAACCTTCAAAACCTCTGTTATTCCAGCACGAGTTCTGTGTAGGAAATATGATGAATTTACTGATTTAAAACCAAAATCACTTATTTTTACAATTGGACATTAATCCTACAATAAATTCTTTTAATGAAGTTTATATGAAATTAATGGATAGCAAAATAGCAATAAGTTACCCAATATAAGAAGTTCTCCATCAGCTTAATCTTAAAGATGAAATTTTCCCTCAGCTTATCAAAGGAAAATTCTAGTTTTTATATGCTGAACTACTGCAATGTCCCATCATATATTGGTCAAAGAAAAGGAGCATCAGATAAATCAAAAGAAAAATAATCACACGATAAGGGAAAGATAACTACTGCGGTTGCAATAGGACCCATCTGTGTGTCATGGGAGTAAAATGCCCATATTATAACTTCATATGCATCAGACAAAATTCTATAGGCCAGTGTAATGAAAAACAGCATCATCTCTCTTCTTGCTCCATGGCAGAATCACGCTACTTAATATGGCCACTGATCATGAAACTAAAAGGTGATCGTGTTCTAGAATTCCAAAAATGGAGCAATGCCTTGCGAAATCCTCTGTAACATTTCATAACTACATCCATCCAGAAATTTCAAGGCATCTTTCGCATCCTATTCACATATGTAAAGCCAGATCTACATTAGGGGCTAGGATTGTGGAAAGATGCATATTAGCACTAACTAAATGTTAATAGTGAAGAGAAAGGTCCAGCAAACCTCACCCTCACACAAAATACTGAAGTGGTGGTGGATCAAGAAAAAAAACTCATGCACTTCAACTAACAATCTTGGGTAGAAAAATAAATCATTTGCAAAAGTTTCAGGCAATGTCAGAGCAAACATTTTTAAGATCATGCAAACAGACAAACAATTATAATAGGAAAAACCATTTCACTGCAAATAGCATATCAGCTCCTACAAACTGCATATTTACCTGAGCCATTCGAACTAAAGAATCATAAACAGCAGTATCTCCATGAGGATGAAATTTACCCAAAACCTGAAAACAAGATCAGGTGAGCTCCATGATACATCTAAATAGAAGCACACTTTCAAAGCAAGGGAAATGCTAATTAATTACTCAATGAAATACCTCTCCAACAACTCGAGCACATTTTTTGAATGGTTTACGTGATGAAAGACCAAGTTCATGCATTGCAAACCTGTCAGAAAGAAAAATTAGGAAGAGAATCATAAGCAAGATATTTACTGCTCCAAAATTTTAGAGAAGCCGAGGATATTCTATTTCATACATAAAGCACGATAGATTGTCAACACTCTCCATTTAGAAAAAGAGCAGACAGTCAAGGACAAAAATTCAGGAAAATTTCCTCTGGGTCATGTTGTCCATCCTCCTCAAATTGGGAGAAAAGAAAAGAGACAAACACTATCTCAATTTCTGGAGTTACTCTTATTGTTTTCCATACAGTGTACATCCTCCAAACATTAGTTCCACTGATCCTCATCTGCTGCAACCATATGACCTTTTTTTTCATTTCCTATAAAATGTACCTTTTTGAGACCTATATATGCTTACTAAGCCTTGAATTCTAAATTAAGAAGGCATCATGATTCACAAGATGAATTTCTCTTGTTTTCCCAACAATGATAGACTCTGTTCTCTACCAAACTAATCTCTTCCCCTAAATAAAAACCAGTAAAGTAAACCCACTTCCCCCTTCTCCCACTTCTATTTCCTCAACTTTCACTCTCTCCATTGTCCTTAATCTTCTTTTCAAAAATAGCTGAAAGAGAAGGTTCTGATATTTACTCTAAAAAACTTCTAAAGGCCATATCCAAAATCCTTAATTTTACAGATGTTGACAACAAAGCTTCTCTGCAATGGACTTTATTTGTGACAAATGCCTACACACCTTAGCTAAAGTGCATAATTGCACACAGAAGCTGAATGAAAATGGCGGATATCCCTATCCTACTTCATTGAATCGAATGTGATATTTCTCCCAATGCCAACCTTAGCTTCCATAGCACACTAAAAGAATTACAGAAAGAGTTGGTGCAGATAATATGTTGACAGTTAATTAGTGTAAAATTGTTCTGATCATAAAATATTTCTATATACCTTCAATGAGATCAATCAACAAAAGGATTGTGTGCATATAAACGAGGAAAGCAGATGAATAATCAAATTACAGCAATGCATTCCTGCAAGCATTTGACTTGAAACAAGAATTAACAGCCTATCTAAAGATTAAGAAAAAGAAGATGTTCTTCCGGACATCACAATGCCAGAACTTAGAGGCAATTAAAAAGATCCTAACTTTCATTTCCCTAAACAGCCACAATAGCCAAAACTACCAACGGTCACTGCTATAATTAGCCTGCATTTCCTCACCCTTCCCCCCCAAAAAAAAAAAAAAAAAACAAGTAAAGGGAAATTTGAACAAGTAGAATCACGAACTCACAATATCCTACGATGCACCGGCTTCAACCCATCTCGCACATCCGGCAAAGCCCGGCCGAGCAGCACCGACATCGCATACGCCATGTATGCATCGGTAGCCTCCTTGTGAAGCTCCGTGGGGACGATCCTACCATTTCCGTCCACCTCTCTGTCCTTGACAATCACGCCCCCATTCCCATCCTGCCCTCCCGCTTGACCCTCCTGCTTCAGAGGCCCGTCTCTGCGCCTCGCCCTCGCCGACCGGGGGCCCCTGGAGGAAGGGACCGAGTAGAACCGGAGGCACGAGAGGTCGGTCCAGGCGCGGGCGAAGCGCCTGGGGTTGCTGGGCACGGGGAGATGGGAGCGGAGAAGGAGGGAAGAGAAGCGGAGGGTGGAGCTGAACGCCATGGGAGGAGTGGAGAGCAGGCGGGAGCCTGGGATCGTGGATAAAGGAGAGGGATTCATGGGAATGGCAAGGCCATTGCTGGGGAGTGAAGCGAAGAGATGATTTCTGTGGGCAGAGGGTTTAAGACATAAAAATCAGTTTTTTAAGGTTTTTGCTGTCCTAAAACCCTAGGAAAGAGGGAGGGAGGGAGGGAGACGGGGGTTCTTGCGCGCCAAGATGGATGCTTTTTCAGATGAGTGAATCGTTTCCTCTTCTTTTGGGGTTTTGCAAGAGTGGTGCCAAATTCTTAGCCATTGTTCAATTCCGTCCTTCAAATTTAATTTCTGCTCGGTCTAACCTCCTTTTGCTCTTTCTTTTGAAATAATTTGCTCCTTCAAATTGACACCCGCAATCTATTATAACCCGTGGAATCCAATTTGTTAATGTGGCTACTACCCTGTGTAGCCATATCAGCACATCTTCTTTAAATTTGAAAAATCAAACGATGCGAGGACCAACAGAGAGTGTGTAGAGAGAGTGTGGGGCAAGTAGTGTATTCATCCTACCTATTACGGCAAAAAGGCTAAAGTTACAACTTTCATTGATGTCTAGGCAATTGACACTTGTTATGAGCAAGCGAGGGTCGAAATCTCATGCAATGTTGGCACCACCATTGGTCATCAACAAGTGAGGGTCAACCACCCAAGGACACTTGTTCTTACCTTATTTAGGAGAGTGCTAGTGCTAGTAGACTTGATAGGTTTCCATCTTACACAAGAATTGAGAACCAAACCATTAGGACCAATTCTTAGGTGGTCCAATAGAATCAATAGATTCACATATGTTGACCCAAAGTTTTTGGTTAGTTAAATTGTCAATCTGTGTCACACTTTGAAACTTGATTTCATCCGAGATTTGCAAAGAAAATTAAGAAATGATAGGGACTATAATTGTAGGAGCATGCTAAAAAAAAGGGTGGAGAATTTGGTGGAATTTTTTCCATAAATGGCGAACTCACGAAATTAAGGAATGTGCAAGTAATCAAGGAAGGTAAAATTGACGAATCTTTGCAGAAAAAGGAAAGAAAGCCATATAAAGAAGTGAGAGACAAAAGGAAGCAAGTTGGATGAATTAATGCAGCTATATGAAAGAAATAAAAATTTGCTTCATCGTTTGGAATAAGCAACTCGTGAGAGGAGATTAGTGTTTAGATTTACACATTACTTCTTTAAGACATAAAAATATATATAATATCAATCTTATGTAATTTCCGTCTTGAAATTGAAACCTAATTGAAAATCGGTAGTTCAAATTCTATAGAATAAAAAACCAAATCAACATTTTGAGAACTATCTAAAATTGGCTAGTTTAGTATGGTCAAATCTAAACGATTTATATGCTCACATCTACCAATAAGGCTTTGTCTACTAATGACGAGGGTTGGGATATAAGATCATAGAATAGTTATTTGCTTGTGATGAAAATTTAATGTAAAGAACAAAGCCATCATAAAAGGAGAGTATAAACTCAAAATTAAACATGCAATCCATATCAGCTATCCTTTTTTACGGCTAGCTCTTCTTTGTTAATTAATTATATCCGTTTATCAGCATCTCGTTTTTCATTTACGGCGCCAACTTGGTATTTTCAGTCCCCATTTGCAAGAAAAAGTGGAATTTTCCTCAAAATCGCGATTGAAGATTAGTTCGAGGACTAAGACGGAAATATGGAAGGCCGAGGGGCCATTTTCCTAATTTCCGCAAAACACAGCAAAACGACCCCTGCATTCCTGCAAATTTGCAGAAAGCCACAGGCGCGCCACTCGCTCACTCCCGCCGGCATCGGTGCAGCCCTGAGAAGAAGAAGAAGAAGAAGAAGCGATCTTCTTCGCCTTCCGGCAAATCCCATTGATGTTTCGCTTCCTCCTGCTCAAGGCGTCGCTGCGGATCCCCATCGGCAAAGGCAGCCCCAATCCCTCGGCGGCACTACCCGCGCATCCGTACCTCCGCCGTCTCTCCGTCCAATCCCTCTCCACCGCCTCCTCCTCCGACCCCCGCTCCGTCGAGCACCGCCTCGTCCGCGCCCATGGCTTCTCCCCCGAGTCGGCCCGCGCCGTCTCCGCCGCCGTCGACCCCAAGCTCGCCCACAAGCTCGACTCCTTCGTCGCCGTCTTCAAGAGCCACGGCTTCTCCCCCGCGGAGGTCGCCGGCGTCCTGCTCAGGTACCCCAGAGCCCTCCGGTCCAATCCGCTCAAGAACTTGAAGCCCAAGCTCGATTTCCTCGCCGGCAACGGCGTCGCGGGCGAAACCCTAGTTCACCTCCTTACCAATGATCCTTATCTTCTAAGGAGGAGCCTGGAGTTGCAGCTTGCCCCCTGTTTCAATTGCCTCGTTAGTTTTTCGGCAATAGGAGGGACGCGGTTTCACTTTTGATGGTCAAGCGGGGGACTTGGGTGTTGCACAAGTTCACCGATTCGATGGAGATCAATATTAATAAGCTTAGGGAGGTGGGTGTGCCGGATTCGAACATCACGAAATTGATGACGGTACGTCCTAGGACTCTGTCCCGGGACGCGAGCGAGTTTAGTGAGATCGTGGATGAGATAAGGCGAATGGGCCTCCACCCTTCGAGCTTGATGTTTGTTTACGGGGTGATTACGCTTGCTGGGATGAAACGGCCAAAATGGGAGGCCAAGATAGCCGTTTTTAAGAAGTTCGGGTGGTCAGATGAGCAGTTTAAGGCAATATTCGTGAAGCAACCGCAGATTATGAATCCCTCTGAGAAGAGGATGGAGCAATTCTTGAATTTTTTCATGGGCGAATTGGGGTGGACTGCGGATGAGTTGACGAATTGTCCCAGTATTTTCATGGCAAGCTTCGAGAGAAGAATTTTGCCTAGGATGTCCATTCTTTTGTTTTTGCTATCAGAGGGTCTTGTGAAGAGGAAGTCGTTGCTGGGGAAACTCCTCATGTCTGAGGATAAGTTTTTGAGTAAGCTTGTGATGGAGAATTTAAAAAACGCTCCCCACCTTTTGCAGATGTATGAAGACAAACAAGTTTTAGCACAGTTCCATGCTGTCAAGGTAACTCTGAAATTCCTCTGACTGCATGGTTATACTTATTTTGTAGTTACAGGATTTTTAGGTCTACACTTTCAACTTTCCTCTTTTGCCCACACAACTTGAGATTGGGAGTACAAATGCGATGTGTGGAGCCAGTGGTTTCATTAGGCAGGGCAAGGGCATTCTGAAATTAGATATCAATGCCATGGTCATATGGCAATATTGAGAGATTTAAGGGCTGGGGAAGTGGTGGGGGACTTTCAGAAATTATGCTCGTGCCAAGCATTTGAAAACAGATTACTACTAGTTCATATCTTGAAAAATCTAAGAATAACTCTTACTTGGACTGATATTGATAAAGTTATGATATTGGAGTGACATTGATACTTGGGATCACATTTATTTAAGCTCAAATAAAATCACAATATTTGGTTTGTTAATATTTTAAATTGAGTCTAGTTCTTAGTTTTTAATATTATGCTTTAGTAGATTGAAGCCATGGGAGGCCATTTTCAATAATATTTTAGACAGAATACTCATAAAGAAGAATGTTAAAGAAAAGAAGGGGGGGGGGCACTACATGAGTCGATGTCCTTTTTCTTTCTTTTCTTCGTGAAAAGTAATAATCTTTCTGTCCTTTATTAACTCACAGGAAATGCCGAGCAGTAAATTTAAATTTTGCACAAGTCAATTGATTTTGTTGGTCATTTTTTTTTTTAATTTGCTTGTCGTGTATTGTTATACATAGGCATGTAAGTTTATACAATTAAAATCCTTTGCCTTGCACCCCCAAGCTATTAAATATGTCCCTGTTAATCAATGACAGCCATGATTTAGCTGACATTGAATTATTTGCTTTGCTTTTTTCCTATGAGTGACTTTGTGAGCAGTGTCAAGGTAGAGGCTAGACCAAAATATGTGCAACAAATAACCACCAAAATAAAGGCCAATCTTGTCTGCAATATTTTAGCTGTTATAGAACCTGCTTTGATTTTGCTTGGCCTACTCTTTGGGAGGTTCTATATAGTATTGCCTCCTATATTAATTCAATCTTTCTTTCAGCCTGGGCATTATTTAATCTATCCCCCAGAGGTTCTAGTTCACAAAAAGAGAAAGAACTATTGGGATGATCTGAGGATGCTGAATAGATTTTGTGCAACGATGACCTAGTTCTAGGACATTGGTGAATTGGAGGAACATTGCACGTGTTCTTACTTCTTAGACCTCAAGAAGAAGCAATTTCAGCTGCATGTTTTGTATGTTATGTGGTCCTTATGTTTGCTCAGCCCTTTTACATATTTCTGGATAATTTGATTTAAGGACATAAGGACTCATACGAGTTAAAGTTAAGCAACGTGGCAAATTTTTTTCATCTTTTTTCTCTTCTTGCATTGAGGTCTCTTCCTTCTTTTCCCTTTTCATATCCCCTCTTTTATCATTATTCTTTCAGTGGGTGGATAACCATTTTTCTGGTTTGCAGTTATTCACTTTCCTCATTTATATGAAATTAATTTTTTAAAGGTCAGTGAAACTAGAAGTTTAGAGATTCTTATATATAATATAATTGTTAATACCTATTCAAGTCTTGATTGAATTTCAGTGAATGGTAAGCTACTATGTATGTGATGACTCAGGATATTTGGACTTCATTTTTCTTGTCTTGGTTTTAGATTATATTGTCCGGGAGAGAGTGACAAAAGGATAAGTCAAGAGAGCAACTTGCCAACATTTAGTAGTTAATGATGGTCCTTAGATGATATCAATAATTTAGGTTCCTTATGGATCATCGCAGACCATTAATCCAAGTTCTCTCTTTATGCTTGTAAAATTGACGTACTTTTGTTAATTACTTTTTTTTTCTTTAGCTAATGTTCTTCTACATCTTTGAACTCTGGATAAGAGAAGGGAATTTCAGTGGCATCACTTTATTGTGAGCATCTTTACCTGAAATCAGAGTTGCTTTACAAAAATGAGGACTAATTTAATTGAGAGCAATATTGAAAGTCTATCATAATTTTAGGGCTGACCAAACTTACCGTTGACATGCATTTGCAGGACATTGAATCTTGTTTTATTCTCTATGTTGCTTTTACAATCTGCCCTAGCGCTCTGGATGATGGAGCTTCTGTTTCTTCATAACTAGGAGATTTTGTGGATAGAGTTGATCGGGCAGTCTAAATTTCCTCTAGGAATAGCCACTCTTCCTTGTGTTTGCCCAAGGGAAATGTTCTGGTGTTTCAAAACAGGGCTTTTCTGGGGGGCCGACCATGCTTTGTCATTTGAGATAACTGTACTCAGCCTTATCTGAATGTTTTATCTTGTCATTCGGCTTGCACATCAACTCATATTTGTAGTTATTGGCAGGCAGTCCTGTCCACTGTGATCCATCATCATCATCATCCGTGCACTCTTGGTTTTTTCACCCTGTCTTGCACATGCCTCTTACTCTTGGTCTTTTCTTATTGAAGATGCAGGAATCGTAGTGAGGAGCAGTAGGAAGAGAAGGATGTTTATAGCATCTTGCTCCGTGAGCTCTGAAGGAGGTGCCGATGTTTCTCAGATTCCTGTGTAGTTACAGGCAGAGTTCTGTCTCATGAATTTTTCGGGACCATAATTTATAACTGTTGCTAATAATATGATAAAGAGTGCAGATAACTTGAAAATGAAACGCTTATTGATGAGTAGGGAGTAACAGTAAACGAAAAGAAATATAAACTAGAAATTTTCGGTGAATAATTTCGACTGCAGAAAGAGCATTCTCCATGGCTAGCTTTGACGGCTGCATGTACTTTCCTTCATAATTTTAAGATAAAATTAATATTTAAGCTTCAAAAGAAAATGTAAGGTTACGTGTGATTTTGCATTTTCTTTTTCAAAATTTTTAGAAAAAATTCAAGTGTTTTGAGTTAATTTAAATTCTAAATGTGAGTTTTGTCTAATTTTGTTTAGGTTTGAACTGATCTTTGTTTTCGGTAATAACATCGGAAGTAGTTGAACTTTTACATGTTCTATAAGAGAGTATCTAAACTTTTTTGTGTTTTTTCAATCAAGTACTCTGACCTTTCATTTTTTAGTTCAATGTGAGATATCTGTTAAATAAATTATCATGTTATGTGATTTTACTAACATGGCTGATTTACTTAGCAAAAAGTTAAGCACAATTGATGGCACGGCTCGCTTACTTAGTAGAACTTATGCCATCTCGTATTGATGATGAGGAGAGAGAAATCGAGTACAGACGATGTATGTTTTTAGCCGTTCGATCCTAATACGTCTCACTCGATGCAGAATCATCTCAAAAAGCGACATTGGACGTCACTGTGAATTGGTATTTAGTCATGTCATGGTTCACCTTGGCATTTTTCATCCGTGACTTTGATCGGGTCTCCTATTGCCCTACATTTAACAAAATCGAGCTGCTTGATATGACAAATGTATACATGTAAGTTTTGGATTTCCGATCACAAAAAGGGGGGAGAATTACATTCCGCCTGCTGAAGTATACTTCCGAACTAAATATCGATATGTAATTGGACGTTCAAATTTTCCCAAGAGCTCTGGTCACATGATCTTAAATATATTTTCTTAATGATCATTCAATTTTTTCGGACATATCTACTTTGTACCATATGGTGACTTCGAACTCGGTAATTGGCCTCCTCCTCGGTTCGCAAACTCGGTCCCGATGTTTCGCTCCCTGCTGCTGCTGAAACTCAGCACCAGAGCACGTCCCTCACCTCCCATTCCGTCGACGGCCTACCGCGTCTCGCTCCTCTCCCTCTCCACCGCCGCCTCCTCCTCCTCCTCCTCTCCTTCTTCCATCGCCGACGCCCTCGTCCGCGCTCATGGGTTCTCCCCCGACTCCGCCCGCGCCGTCGCCCGCGCCGTCGCCCCGAAGCTCGCCCCCGAACTGGACTCCTTCGTCGCCCTCTTCAGGGGCCGCGGTTTCGCCCCTTCGGACATCGCGACCATCCTGGCCAGGTGCCCCGACACCCTCGTGTCCAAGGCGAGCAACCTCCTCGAGCCCAAGCTCGAGTTTTTCGAGGAGAACGGCGTTTCCGGGGAAGCCCTAGTCCATGTCCTCGTCAACGACCCTTACGTTCTAGGGCGGAGCCTGAAGTCGCAGCTCGCCCCCTGCTTCGATTGCCTCGTCAGATTCTTCGGGAGCAGGGAAGATGTGGCGGCGCATTTGTTGGTCAAGCGCGGGACTTGGGTCCTGCGCGCGTTCTCCGAATCGATGGAGGCTAACATCGCCACGCTCCGCCGGCACGGTGTGCCGGATTCGAGCATCGCCAAGATGATGACGCTGCGCCCCAGGACCCTGTCGCGGGACTCGGATCAGTTCAGTGAAATCGTGGACGAAATCAGGCGAATGGGGTTTGATCCTTCCTCCTTGTTGTTCGTTCACGGGGTGATTTCGATGGCTGGAATGAAACGTCCTAAATGGGCGGCGAAGATGGCTGTTTTTAAGAAGTTTGGATGGTCGGATAACCAGGTTAAGGCGGCATTCTTGAAGCAACCCAAGGTTATGGGCTTGTCTGAGGAGAAGATGGAGAAGGTATTGAATTTTTTCATGAACGGGTTAGGGTGGACCGTGGATAACTTGGTCACGTATCCCACCATTTTTATGTCGAGCTTCGAGAACTGCATTTTGCCCAGGCTGTCCATTCTTCTCACCTTGGTATCGGCCCGCCTTTTGAAGAGGGAGTCGGTGCCGGGTGGACTCGTGCTGTCTGAATCTGTGTTCTTGAGGCGGTTTGTGATGAGGAATTCGGTCAAGGCACCCCATATTTTGCTGATGTACCACAATAAAGAAGTTTTGCCACAATTCAATGTGGTTGAGGCAAGACTCGTGAATCCCTGCAGCTCTACATTCAACTTCTTTTGTATTTACTGATTCTTATGTTGATTTGAACTTAAAATTTCTCGTACTATTGGTAACACGTGAAATGGAATACAAGTTCACCTGTAGGTGTATCTTCAGATTAGATGATATGCAGCACACATAATGGGATATTAATGACATGCTGATGTATCAGGGACGTTTGGCAAGGAAAATAGCTGCTAAACTGACCTTTTGTTATTGGTTGTGTTGTGAGCAATGACATGTGAATGCCTCTGTGGGCATTGCTGTAATGGCTAGGCTGAAATAGGTACACCGACAAATGCTGTAGCAGGTCTTGTCTGCCTCGTAGCAGCACCAGTAGACTTAGTGCTTATATCATTCGTCTTTAGTCTTTGGGAGGTTCTACACAAGAATTGCCTGCTGTAGTTTGCTTCTTTCCTTAGATGTTCTTCCAGGATAGGGAGGAAATTCATCTGTCCCCAAAGTGTCTGGTTCGTGAAGAGAGAGAACTTCTGGATGAGTTGAAGATGTTGGATAGGTCTATACAAGTCAAACAAGTCTTTTGCTTGTAAATCTATGACTTTGGGCAAATCAAGGAACAACGTTTGTGCTTTAAAATGTCAGGATGAAGCAACTTATACTCAGCTGAGCAGTCTGCTTTAATGTGCACTCTAAATGTGGTTATAAACTCAGCTCTTACTGTAATTGCTGTGCACATTTTGATTACATGAGGACTCAAAAAATGAATTGGTGGGGAAGTTTTACAGATTAAGCAATGTAGAGAACTCTTTTGTTCCTCCTGTTATATTAAATGCTTGTGCTTATGGTTGCATGAAGGTCTCTGCTTCCTCTCTATTTTTCCTGTTCCTTTTGAAATTTTCTGCTTTTTTTTACTTTTGGTTGGTTGATTATCAATCACCTTTTGGAGGATCACTTATTTTTCTGGTTTGCAGTCATTGACTTTCCTTGTTTATGTTGAACTAATCTTTTTACAGTGATAGACTCAGAAAGCAGCATTAGAGAATATATAGTCATTAACATTTATTCAAGCATGGATTTAGGTGAAAGATGAGCTACTATTTGTACGATGACTCAAAGTAAACTTTTTTCACTGTCTTTTGAGATTGCGATTTCTGCAGTGAAAACAAAATGATAAGTTGATGCAGCCATCCCTAACAAATTTTTATTACGTCATGATCATTCTTAGATGTTATCAGTGATGGATTCATAAATGTCCTTATCAGATGGAGTGATTGGAAATTGATTTGTGCTTACTGCAGAGCATGAATATAGTAAATATGTGCTACTGGTGTGCATGTGTTAGTATATAGGGAGAGAGTTTTATGTCTTGAGTTTGATGTTCTCTCCAAATGATAGGATGGGAATAGTTATGCTCTTGACTTTGTAAAATTGGTTAAACTTGTGATTTGGCTTGCGCATTGGCTCGTGTGTTGACAAGGAGGCAGTCTCACTCTATTTAGCTCATTGATCCTTTATCATTCAATAACTCCTCTTTTGTTGAATTAGTATTTAGTATATGTCGATGAAGTTATATTTCTCATTAGTTTCAGCAGTCCTGCATGAAAATCGCTATGACCCACTAAAATTATGGAGTTCTCTGGCTTTTTTACCTGTGTTCTTTTACTCAGTCTTGGTTTTCGGTATATATGATGCAGAACTCGTCAAAAAGAATGGTAGAGGGTGACCAGTGTTTGTAGCATCTTGTTACATGAGCTTTGGAGGAGGTCCGACTAGTTTTCTGCAGATGCAGGATGCAGATGTTCGTCGGATTTTCAATTCAGACTAGCACAGTTCCTTTCCTTTTTTTTTTTTCTTTTTTTGGGTTTTCTGAATCTCTTAGTGAGGATTTTGCTTATGCTGATTGCTATTTAAAAGTTTGAATTTTGGGATCTTAATGTTCATGTTGTATCATGGGTGCAGTTTTCTTAAAGAAAGCACTCCTAAGGGGTTGCGAGAATTTCTCTTCAACATTGTGCTGTGGCTGAAGTTTTTGGCAGCAGTTAAAACTATTGTTATGAAAGGAGGTCTTAATATGTGCATATACTCTTGTGCATACATGGAGCAACCGAGATAGGGAGAGAGACAGAGAGACAGCACTGCCACGGCTGACCTTTGTGGCAGGAAACATGCGATAGCCGAGGGTTGCATCGCCTGCTGCTTGCTGGTGAGTCATAGGTGAAGATCTCTCTCGGCCATTAGTGTCATTAACCCTCACCGAAGCCCACGACCTTGCTTGCGGGGTTAGGCTATGGTCTTGAAGGGCTGGCCGGCTGCAGGCAAGGCGATCTCGTGCAGCCTCCCACCAACCCCCCCCTTACCCTATGTATATATTGGCGCCGGAGCATTCAGTTTTTGCATAATTCAAACAACTAGAAGGACTGGATTGCAAAACACTAAACTTGGACGATCAAAACACATAATCGTCAGCATTCAGTTTTTGCATAATTCAAACAACTAGAAGGACTGGATTGCAAAACACTAAACTTGGACGATCGAAACACATAATCGTCAAGACTCTCCAGAGTTGAAATGCTTTTCCAGATCTGTCTATATCCACTTTCCATCTACTTTTTTAGTCCGCACATTCGGGACAGGTTTTGACATAATCGTCTATATTTTCCCCATCTCGAGCCCCCCCTCCCTTCTGGTTCAGCCTCTTAAGAAGTCACTCCTGGACCCAAAGCCGAAAAACCAAAGAGCAAGCGACATGGGCCCGTGAGGAAGAAAACCCATATTCAACTCAAACTTCTGCAAAATTCTCTCATCTCCCTGAGGGAAAACCTGAGAGAGAAAAAGAGTTACTTACAACGTTAAACTATACCTCTGAAATTTGAGAAGCAAAATATAGGATATTCCCTAGAGAGGAAGAAGAAAAAAAAATCCTCCTTAATTGGGGGTTGGAGTGTGCAGACACCAATAAGTTAAAATAAAAAAAAACGTAATTTTGTCATTCTATCAAGGAAATTTGACACGCAGGGTGAATCCTGACGGGGCTCTTAGGTTATGATGAGGTACAATCTTAATCAATCACCAAGGAGCAAGCGACAAGGGCCCGTGAGGAAGAAGAAAGCCCAGATTCAACTCAAACTTCTGCAAAATTTCTCTCATCTTCCTAAGGGAAAACGAGACAGACAGAGAGAGACGAGCTACGGCAAAGGCCAGCAAGGACAGATCCCTCCTATTGGCGGCATGGCTGGTGCTGAAGCCAAGTGTTGGGGCAGAGGGTCTCTCGTCTCTCTCGTTTAAAAGAATAATTAAATCAGACACCCAAAAGGCTCTTACTTTTCTTTCCTTTTTCTTCTTTTTTTCACCCAATTTCCAATTCATTTGACCCTCCCCCCCAAAAAAAAAAAATCTCTTCTTTAAGAATAGTTGGGTAAACCCCCCTGACCACGATGGGTTGGTATTGTCTCCTCCTCCCCCTCCCCTTCGTTTTTCTCCTTCCTTCAGTCCCCCCTCTTCTTGCTTTGGTAAACCACCTACTGATTTAGCCCAGGCGAGCTCGCAAAACCTGATTAGACAGACAGAGAGAGAAATGCAGACCCACCCACTTCTTTCATAACTCTCCCCTCTCTCTCTCTCTCTCTCTGCTCTGTGTATTCCCATTTTGTCTCCCGCATTGTCTGTTATTAGCTTGGGGAAAGAGAAACGGAGACAGGAGCGCGCGAGAGAGAGACTCTTGAGTGCCCCAGATGAGGAGGTCTCATTCGTCTTCCTGCTCCTCTTCCCCATCGTCGTCCTCCTCTTCATCCGCTTCGTGCGTCGTCGGGTCCGGTAGCCCCCATGACACATCCGAGAAGCCCAAGAGGAAACGCTCCAGGAAAATTCAGACCCTGAATTCCTCCTCGGCCGACGATCAATCCCAGAATGCCAACAGCCCCAGCTCCACCCGGAGAAGCTCTATTTACAGAGGAGTCACCAGGTTCTCTCTCTTTCTGTCTCTCTGCATCTCTCATGCTCTTTGCCCACGAGGGAACATGAAAAAATGCGTTCTTGAGTTCATAATCCATGCGGGTTTGCATTTGCATGCGCGAGTTCTCGACTCTCGATTGAAAAACGAACCACGAATAACAACGCAGGCACAGATGGACGGGGAGATTCGAAGCTCACCTCTGGGACAAGAGTTCTTGGAACAATACACAGAACAAGAAAGGACGACAAGGTGTGCGGCATGTTTTTCTCCGAATTTCTTTTTTCGACAATTCATATGTTTGAAAAAGGGAAAATCTCTGTTTATTATTCTTAAGGGGGAAGGGAGGGGGGGAAATTCAATGAGATCTGCAATAATTTCTTTAATGCCGATTATCATTATGATCAAAGCTCTTCTTACCAGAGAGAGATTTGTTTGTTTACCGACTACTGACTCTCTTTTTATTCCTGGTCTGGTGATCCCCCTGTCACTTGCCAACGTTCACGTTCGCTTTTGTCGCTGCTTAGTTTATTTGGGTAAGTCTGTAAGATCTCAAACCATTACCCCTCCAATTTCCAATTATCTTTTTCTTCCTGGAAATAGAGATTTATTAAAACATTCCAATAAAAATAATCCTACATTTCCAGCATTAGCTAAATTTTATTTATTTTTTTAATTTTGTTTTTCGTGTAGGCGCTTATGATAGTGAGGAAGCGGCCGCCCGCACCTACGACCTCGCCGCCCTGAAGTACTGGGGGCCCGACACGATCTTGAATTTCCCGGTACGCAAAATGGGAAAAAGAAAACCGACATCAATAAGCTCGTTTTCTCCGATGAATTTGTCTAATTTTGCCCGTGTAATTTTCAGATAGATGTTTACGAGACGGAGCTCGAGGAAATGCGGAACGTCTCCAAGGAGGAGTACCTGGCGTCCCTACGGCGGCACAGCAGCGGCTTTTCCAGAGGGGTTTCGAAGTACCGCGGCGTGGCCAGGTAAAGTGAACGAAAACCCGTCTTTGTCGACGATGGCGGGGGGAAATTTCTAAACTTGTTTTGTGAAATTGGCCAATGAAGATGGGCATTCAAGAAGTACAATGCAAGATTAGAGGGAGAGGTTTCTAAGGTTCTAGTTGAATTGAATTGAATTGAATTGGATTGGGATTTGATGATGGGTTTTTCTTTTCTCACAGGCATCATCACAATGGGAGGTGGGAAGCTAGAATTGGAAGAGTCCTTGGCAACAAGTATCTCTACTTGGGTACCTACAGTGAGTCTCCCAATTCTATCTCTCTCTTTTTATCTTGTACTTTTTTTTACTATGTTCAGTCCTAAATTAGTAAAAATCATTTGGCTGGTCCAAAACTAAATCTAGTTTTGACTTTTCGCGCTTTTTACCTTTTCAATCAATGTACTTTTTTCCGGCCATCCATCCTCTTTTGCCCTGTAATTGGACCACTCGGTGTATGGCTAGCTTCACATTAGGAGAGAAATTATTATAAAGCAGCACCTTAACAATTTGTGGAAATATGAACAAATTAATTAACAAAACTGGGTTAAAAAAAAAAAGTCGCTTCTTCTTCTTTTTTCCAAATTTGTGAATTGTCTACCAAATTTGAAAAAAGTTGGGGATTTTCGTGCGTGTTTTTTGACCTTTCAATTTACTTCCCTTTTTAATTAGTGGAGTGTCATCACCACTTTCGTTTTCGTGGTTGGGTAATTGCCCATTCAATTGATGCATCGCTATCTGTTCCTCCCCCAAAGCATGTTTTCCACATTGGTTTTTCTTTGTTTGTTTTTTTTGCTATAAAGTTGGTGAAATTCGTTGGCTGACCCAAATCCCACTCGGTCAAAAATTCTTCTTTTCTTTTTATTCCATCATTGTTTTCAGCAAGTTCCATGGTCAAGGTTCACTAGCTTGATTAAAAATATCATGTTTTTACGCCCCTTTTCTTTTTGGGTTGTTCACATTACTTCGCTAATGTTCCAAGATTGACTTTTTAATGAAATTACTTGGTCGGAAAAAGATTTTGAGTAAACTCATTTTGTTTCCGACTACGTTGTATGTATAACCAGGTTAAACACACATTTATATAATGATTTATACTCTTTTTCAACCCTCTAATACGGTGTACGCATGAAGGTTTTTTTGGCTTGATTAAACGAAATTTGTTATAAAAAACTATGAAATGGTATGGAACGAAATATCCACGTGGCGGCTACGCAAGGGCTGGGGGTGACGACAAGTGCGTTTATTTTTGTACTTAAGAAACCCTAGTGAGATTCATGCAAGAAGAAAATGTTTTTTTTTCCTTTAATTTTCAAAATGTCATTTTCTTGTCTGACAGAACACAAGCCGGCACTTGGCTTATTGCCAAGCATGCAGCACGTGACTTCCCACTAAGATCTTTTTGATTCTAAATAATTATATCTACTTTAGAGATCAACATATCTCTTCAAAATTCCCTCCTTTTCTCCTTCTCTTTTTTCGGCATAATGACATGCACGAGAGGTCACGTGAGGGTGTACCTAAATCCAGATTCAAATCATTGAATTTATGAGCATCACCATACAAATATATGTATCTATGTATGTATGTATATATGTATGTAAACATGAGGTGGCTAAAACTATGATAATTTATGTAGATTTCATGTCCTTTCAATGAAAAATATGGAACCGATTCCCGCATGGCATGTTCATAAGCCATTGCTCGTTTTGGGATGTAATTTTCCTAAGTTTACTGAATTTGGGGATCAATTGCTAGCCACATGCAGCTTGAAATTGGCTATTTGGGTACGCAAGGAATTCATTTTGTGCGTGTTCCTTAGAGAAGGGGACTAGAGACAGGTTATCGATCGCGTTGAAAGTCTTGTCTCTGTCCGCGAAATGGCTAAGTTCTGAAATCAGTGCAACTCGAATCACGTGGTGCACGAGAGTGACAATGTGTTTTTCCTTTTTCACCTTGCCTGTGTGATTCACGAATGGTAGGGTTTCTTTCTGGTATGGTCGGCTCTTCAGATTGGCCTCAACGGGTTTTCCTCTTTTTTCCTTTATAGGTACATAGTACCAGCTTTGAACCCTAGAGAATCTTGATATAAAGTTGTCAGCAATTATTAATTTCTTTTACTGGAGATTAGTCAAATGACCGATTGGCATCAAATCTCTGCTTCATTTTTAAGTGAGGGGTGGTCAACAAAATACAAATCTTGACTGAATGGAGTAGTGTGTCACGTGATTTCTAGATCCTGTCTTCCCTCCTAGCAGAAACTCAACCACAAAGTTAAATTTTTTTTGTTAGATTCAATCCTTGGAGTCAGCAAAAGTTACCCAATTGTTTAAATTCAATGTTGATTTTGTCAATTTATGTCGACAGAAAAAAATTTAATTGTTTTGTTGCTCTGTTTGCTTGATGAAGATACACAAGAGGAGGCGGCGGCGGCATATGATATGGCAGCCATCCAATACCGAGGAGCGAATGCAGTGACAAACTTCGACATTAGCAACTACGTCGAATGCTTGAAGAAGAAAGGCGTCCACATTGACCTACCGCAACCCCAAGCAACGCTGGCCGATCCTCCCAAATCACAGGAAACACAATGTGTCAATGTTCATGATGACCCGATGCCATTGAAACCTCTCAAACAAGAGAAGCTACAGCAGCAGGTTCTCCGATATGCCAATGACCTCGACCTCGACCCTTCACCCAATTGCATGGACATGGACTCCTCTGGCATGATGGACTCTGCCAATGACCGGGAGCTCACTCCTTGGAGCTTCTGCATGGACGTGATCGGGCTCAACCCTTTGCCGGTCCCGGACCTCATGATCGAGAAGGGCGGAGAACTGCCGGATTTGTTCGGCGAGCGGGGTTTCGAGGATGACATCGACTTGATATTCGGAGGGGATGGTGGGGTGGTGGTGGAGGTTGAAGGGAACGTGGTGGAGGGCAATGATGGGCAAGGGATGATGTTGTTGTGTGAGAGACCATCATCCTCCCCATCTTCTTCAACCACTTCAGTTTCTTGTGACTATAGTAGCGTTTGAAGGTCTTCTCTGTTTTCTTTTGCTTTTTTTTAATACCTTTTTCTGGGTGGGGGATAAGTTTGGAAGGTAAGAACTGGTAGGGTTTGTTTAACTCTTTTTTTGATTTTCCCTTGTTTTGTTGGAGTTGGAATCTGTTGGGGGATGGTGGATGGGAAAGATTAAAAAAAAGCAAGCCTTTCCCATCTCTCTCTCTCTCTCTCTCTCTCTCTCTCTCTCTCTGTGGCATCTTCTTTTTGAATATATAAAGCTGGTTCCAAGTGGTCAGTGTGTTGGATCAAGCATCAATACACACCGAGATCTGGTCTGCACATAAAGGAGGAGGAGGATGAGGATTCACAAGTGGGTTGTTGCATGGTTGGACATGATCTTTCTGTGTCAGCAAATCTAAGGATGATGATCTGTCACGATTTCGACCTTTTGATGTTTTGCATCATAGCTTTAGACCTGTTCAAGGGTCTATCTCGGTATCGACGGGCCCGAGAGTCCAGGACAAAACGTGCCACACAAGTGACACCAAGCAAGAGCCTATTAGAATCTATCTGCACAAGGTTTGCTATGTTTTCTCAGTCCTACAAAAGGGTGATGAATCTTACATCTTAAAGGAAAAGAACAGATGCCAAGAGACAGAAAATTATATTCTCTGAATCAATCAAGCATGTAATTTTTCGAACCGGGCCAAAAGAAGAGATAAGGCTTAAAAGGATAATCTTACGACATTCCCTTTCATCCTTTCCCTTCATTGCCTTTTTATGCGATTAAGGAGTGAGATTTACTCCCTCCGTCTATTGCAGAATAAGGCATCATTTGGCAAGAGCATAGCAGTACCCATACCATGAAATTGCATTTCATTTGCACATAAGATTTCCATTGATATCATATGACCGATTCCATACGTCCAGTTGCAAGGAAGCCCCGAATGGTTTGCTTGCCAAACAAGGAAATTTTACCATTATGAGTGACATTCGCTCCTACTCATTTTTGGGAAATTGGCAGAACTTTTATCTTCAACTTTGAAGAGGGATGTTATCGATTCCAAATTCCTGAAAAGATAAGGAAGAAGATAATCAGGCCACAGACAACAAAAACCGCAAAGACATTAGAATATCTATAGGGTTTCAGGTCCAATGCCTTATCGTGAAAAGGGGAAAAGAATCAGATTCAGTTAGTTAAGCATGCAAAAAAATTGAAGTAAAGGTGCAAATTTGGTGTGTGAACTCACTTTTTGTATCAACACCTATCTACTGATCGGAGGTAGAAGTTCTTCAGCTCCAACCTTCATGTTAGGGCCGGATGGCACTCTCCTTGTTCCAGCCTCAGTAACTACAACATCCACCGAAAATTCCGCACAAACCGGGCGGTGATCTGAAAACCGGGACTCTCCTCGATCGTAAAAAGTTTGTTGTATCCCATTTCCATGCCATAGTATTCGGTCGCACCTGTGATTGTCAAAAGATCAAGTATTTGCCGCTTATACCAGCCAAAAGAGTGAGGATAAAATGCTTTTAATGAGCACATACCATGCCGGAGTTCTCCTTTTGTCCTTCGATTTCACGTTCTCTCCTGCATAGGCGTCTGAGTTGTATGAGAACTTGTAAGTAGGCGGAAAGCGGATCTTTCCCTCCTTCCATCCCTTGAACACTCGGCCTGCCTCCCTTTCAATCTTCAACTAACACAAGAAAATTAAGTATATGTGAGCTACTTAAACAAGAAGGAAACTACCAAGGTTCTGTAAGAAAACATGCAGTTGGAAAAAATTAAATTTGCGCAGAAAGAAAACCTGATCTTTGTTGAGCAGTGCATCCCATGCCTCTCGGCCCATAAGCCTTTTAGTCTCGGGATAGTTCAAAGATATTCGATAATTCAAGTCGCCCAACCAAATGATCCGGCTGAAACCATTTTGTACAGGACATGGAAGTATATCAAAACTCAATACATTGTATAGCTTGGCTAAGGTGAAGTTATTAATAAGATCAGCATGAGAAAAACATTGACAAACTCGAACAAGTCATGGTGGCGCTCACTCGTGTTCTAATATTTTCGTCGGTATCCTGCTGTTAGGGGCTCTGCATATCTTTGGGAACTGAGTGTTCTTGAGAATTTCTACCACATCTGAATTTCTCCTGAGCTCATCACCTTCCTTTTCCCCAGATGCCAGGTGACTGCATATAAAGCAAAAGCTCGTCTGTTGGAATGACATACTAACTGAAATGCAGCCCTGCAACCAAACAAAAGCAAAGGAAAAAAAATTAAGATTTGATATTTTCATCGATGTCCTCATTGCAGCAATTTTTCTCATTCAAGTTGAATTATGAATGTGTGTAGGCACAAATTTAGCTAAAAAGGTTCACCTTATTACCGAGACATCCCATGATCCCACGGCTAGTACATGAGATTCTTAGATGGCTTACGTGCTGTATGAGCTCTCTCCTCATCCATACCGTGACAAAAATTCCAACCATCTGCTTGATCGCTACGAGACCGTACTTCATCTGGTTACCACCAGAAGCAGCTGAAATCTCTGCTATCTCAAAACCATTTGATCCATCATCTTCCTCCTCCGAAGAGATGTCGTCTTCACCTATATTTGGCTGTTGACACCGAAAGCAGATATCTTTACTGTTTTTCCTCTCTAAATCAGATGGACAATTGCAAGCCTTAAGCCGTCTTCTACTCTCCGTCCTAAAAACCTTACTGATCTTCTTAAGGGAAGGCTTTGGGAAGAAAAGTGAACTGGTAATAGTGGGGCTGGCTTTCAGTCCTCTATAAGCAGCATCATGCGGTTTGTTCAGTGACTGGTTTATTAAAGTGAGCCACTTCACTGCAGGTTCAGTGTCTTCAATCACAAGCACATTCCCGGCATTCAATGGGACGATTTCCTGAAAACTGGCATCTGAAGAAACTTACTAAATGAATAAAAGAGCCAAGGCAGTATACATCTCTGAATTCCTCATCCTAATTCAAGAAACATTCAAGACTCTATAATGATGACTAAGAAAAAAGCAGCATCTTCATTATATGAACAGAACTTGAAAAACATATTTTCCCTTTGAAAGTGTCACATAGCAAGTATCTCAGGCTAGAACGCTATTTGGTTCCATCGGTGCATCACCTAATCAAGTGAGTAACTAACAATTGCTAAGGAAGAAGATGCAGTTTTCAGTAAAGTTACAGGAAAAAAACAGCAAGGCTGTACCCCAAAACATATATGTCAGACGGATCACGGACTCGAAGAATTTCATCTAAATTGAGGCTTCCGCGAGGAGATTTGCCTCCAACATTCCATGTTGCTACAAAAACCCTGAAAAATGAATATCAAAACAAAACGTGCAAAGGGCAACTCGTTCAGAAAAGCGTTGTGAGGGGAAGAGGTAAAACAAAAAGAAAAAGACAAGAATCATAGCAAATAATACCTGAAGGTCTGAACATTTCGATCCATCGGCATTCGCCTGATGGCCCCAAGACAAGAACTCTCAAGTACCGAACCCTGCTGTTGATCTGGAAAGAGCAAGATAAGAGATGAGTTTAAATACATGAAACATAAAGGCACAATATAGTGCTTGGAGCATCTGAAGTCAGGAACAAACTTTATCTGATGGTGATTGGCGGTGAAACAGAGATATTCTATCCAAAGTTTGTATTTTAATCCCACTAAGAAGACATCCGGGGATTGAGAAACCAAAAGAAGGGCTAGTGTAAACAATGGAGAGATGGGTAAAAATTCTTGCTTCCATTACTACTCTAGCTTAAAAATATCGAAAATAGAACATATTCTTCCTCCTAGACCAATTGTGAGAGGTGCTCTACCCCTATCTTGGACCTCTCTTCGTGTCCATCCTTGTTCCTGATGATACTTTCGCACAACGGAATTGCAGATATGGACGAGTAGCCAAGTCCAAAATATTCTCAAAAAGAGATACTCCGAAGATGATAAATTCCATTCGTATTGAAGAAAGAAATCCAATTATCACCCATGCCCTATCAGTAACCTGTCTTTTCTAATTTGACCAGTAATAGTTTCCAGGCCCTCAAATTTCACTGTTGCTCGCGTCGAGAATATAGTTCGCATCTAGAAAATTAGGCTTGAAGATTGCTGTATTGCCAGAATGAATCTACAGCAATTACATCCAATAAAAGAATTGAAGATCGCAAGAATTTACGACTGCAAACTGCAGATAGAAAAAAAGGGTGCATTCGGCTCTCACATTCAAATAGCTTTTGAAGAAAACTCACCAGGGGAGTCGCTTGAATTCTTCTTCAACTTCATTCCAATCCAATTCTTCATCCCCATAACTTTCTTAGAGAATGACTGAAATCAAAGCATACAGTTAATTCTTCAGAATTCTGACAAGCAATTGATCTCTTCATAATTATGCAACCCCATGTAATCATGATCTAAAGCCGAAAACAAAAATAAACAGACCCATAATAAAATAATAAGAATAGAAGAATGAAAGGGGGAAAAATCTGACCTTCTTCTTCTTGATCCTCTCTGGATTCATCAATGTCACAACCGAATGCGCACCTTCTCATCAATGGAACAGTGACAGCGTCGAACAGGCGACGACCTTCAGAAAATGAATTGGCGTTTCGTTGAAATAGCGCATCATGAACCAGAAAAATGGGCAAAAATCAATCAATTGGAGAAACTGACAGATCACATGTGGATTGGATAACGTTTATAGACGAGGGCCGAAAAGGTATATATGAGCAGGCGTGAATGACATTAATGAGCAAGAGAAAAGGAGCCAACAATCTCACATCCCAAGCATCCCCTCCAACAAAAAAGCCTTTTCAAATAAAAGAACTCCAGTTTTCATATGGTCCAAGCACAAATTCACCCACAAAAACCAGAAGAAGAAGAAGAAGAAAGAACAGAAGAGAGAGAGAGAGAGAGATTGCACAAATGCCCATCAACCAGACGTGCATACAATATACAATTGTGACTTGTTCAGCGTAATGATTTTTATTTGAGGCAGAAAAGAAGAAGAAGAAGAGAAGAAAGAGTCACGGTGTAGGAGATTACCAGGGAAAAGGACAAGCTTCGGGGAACCATCTTGAACATGTGAGCATCGCCATCACAGAGGGCAAGGTGACCACCCCATATAAGAACTCTCGGACGTCCCAAGTTGTGTGTTTTTCCCCACAAGGAATTAAAAAAAAGTCAACTTTCCCCGAGCAAAAATCCTCGGAAACGTATTAAGATAATAACCGGGGATTTCCCGGTTCTCAATTTGTTGGGGAACCCAGTTCGAATTCAGGCTTAAAGGGGACAATGAAGAAGAACAAGGAACCTGGGTATCCGGTCCTGTACACAAAATCAAGAACTCTGTCCAAAGGCACAAAGGCACAAAGTTGACGTTTCGAGAAGGAATAAGCGTATAGAGAGAGAGAGAGAGAGAGAGAGAGAGAGAGGAATGGATTTACGTGCAAGGGTGCGAAGAATTAGAACTTGTATTTATAATTCGGTTCGATCGAGAAAGAGAAAGAGACGGTCAAAAGGGTTTGAATGAACTTTCTTAACGTCGACGGCTATGGAAGAAGAAGGAGACGCTCTGCTGCCAGTCGGCCAGCCAAACTGTCAGTTCCCATCTGCCAGAGTGAATGAATTGAATCTACGGTCGCACGCACCTTGAAAGTACATGACGCTTTTATGGTAGTCCACGGATAGCTCGAAACGCTAATTCAATTATTCACGCTACTTATTTTGTAAATAACATGGTTTACAAATCAGATGAATTTATATAATTTTAATCGTTGATCGTGCGACAGGACCCACCGCGAGGCCCGTTAAAATGGATGGTCGAGATGGAATTGATTTACAGGCCATACAATCGGGTTGGTCTCGATATTTATATGAATATCATAGTGGATTTGTCTTTGGAGGGAGGGAGGAGGAGTTGGAAAGCTGTTTTGGAAGGGAAGGAGAGAGGCTCAAAAGGAGGGCCTTGGTTTGTCAAGGTCAAGGGAGGAGAGGAAGTGGTCCACACGTGTGGCCTGCAAAAGAAGAAGAAAAGCATCCAAGAAACATGCAAGTCCTTGTCAACTCTTCAGACTCGGTGGCTCACCTTGGCTCCCTCAAAGCGATGCATCTTTGCCGGCAAGCGTGGGTCACTCACTCCCCCTCTCTTGACCATGGTCCATACCCTACTCCTTGCCCATTTCTTGATACCCTTTTGTTATTCTTTTCTTCCCCTTTCTTTCTTCTCTTCAATTTAGATCATTTTCAAAAATTTCCTGTTCCTTTATGCGGGTAATGAGGAGCATATATGTATGTTTGAAAGCGGCTTGACTCCTTTACGACCATTTCGAGGGGCTCCGACGATTTCGAATGATTTTCTTTATCCGTGACAATTTGAATAAGAATCCTTGATGTATTTAACATTAAAATATTCAAATAATAAATTATGCCTTAATCTAAAAATTTAAACTTTTAGAACAATTTATTATAGTTGTACAAAATTTCATATGGTATTAGAGTTGAAAATTCTAAGTTCAAATTTTACCAAGCCCCATTAAGCTCTTCAATTAAATTTCTATGTTTAGTACTAGACAATAAAAAAAGGCTAAATTAAACATGAGGAGAGTGTTAAAATATATAAATAATAAATCATACCTTAATCAGTACGCATTGTAGAAGTAAAAATCATAATTCGGAGGGTCTCTATCATTTTGCTTTTTCTTTGAGGAAAAGAGAAAAGGATTCGCATATTGAGTGGTGAAGCCAATAAATAGTTACGAGTAATCAACTTGGAGTATGAATTGATACTGATGATAATAATGAAATGTTGAAAAACACAAATTACATGCCGCATCGCTCTCTTTGGTATGGCCACGTGTGGGGACATGGGAAGGTTCCTTCCTTGGTAGCTTTCGAATTCGTAATTCGTAGAATTTACGAAAAAATTATTGAGAATCACCTTTGTCATTTATTCGAGTCAAAACCACATCTTGATTTCTTCAGAAATAGACATAAAGCTAATTTTATATGCTTTTACAGCTCACCATAATGTTTCTAAACTAACTCAGTCTTGATTTTTTCTCGTAGGAAATCCGTCATTCCTTACTAGTACTTAGGTGGTTAACAATGTCCAGTAGACAACATCGAACAAACAAAGAGGTGGCGGCATCATTGTACTTGACAACTTCAGTCAAGAAAAGCCAAAAACCTGAGATGAAATCATTGTCGATAATTGTAATTCTTCCTTTTTCTTCTTTTTTTTTTTTTTTGGGGGGGGAGAATATGCATTAGGTTTGTTTATAATTTTACTACAATGCAAACACAGATCATCCTAATTTCCTCAAAAGAATTGAATATTGAATAGATTTTCTCTGGTCGGCGTGCCATGAAAGGGTGGTTTTTCAATGAAATCCCAAAGACAATGCTATAATTAGGCATGGAGAAATGACCCCATTTGAAGAACGGGGCAGTCCAGTCCAAACCATCAAACCCAAGCTCTGTTATCAAGGGAAACAGTCAACCAAGCAATCGAAATAATGAATCCTAACGTTATATTAATCTAAGCTGCTGAGACTAGGCAGAAAGAAGCAACCTGCGAGGAATGAGTGGCCAGTGTAATGGTCCCCCAAGAGCTTTGATTTATAGGGCAATTATTAATTTTGCTGCTTCAAAGAAAAGCAGATGATGATGCTGATATAGAGGAAGACCAGGAATATTTTTTTCCCTCATCTGTTAAAAAAAATTGTCTGGAAAGGGGTGAGAGGAATCTTGTTTCGGAGACAGCATGTTTGCTGTGTCCTGCTTTGTGCTTCGAATTTGAAGCAACCGTTGAATAATATATGCGCGTATCGTGTAGAGGAGTTGCCTTCAAGAAGGAAAAAAGAACTTCCAATTCGTTCTACGTTGCCGAGGAGGTGGTCCATCTCGTGTCTTTTCCTGGCTCGATTTGTGAGCATATTCAAACGTGGACGTAAGCTCTAAAGCTACGTTTGACCATCCGGATAGGAACGGAAATAAGTTAGACTAAGGTGAAAATAGAAATTCATTGAGTATCTTTTAGATTGTAGAAAATCACATCATATATTTAGTATAACTTAAAATGGGATCAAGAAATGTTGAAAATCCTCCGTCATGTCCAGCTGCTTTGATGGAGCAACACGTGCTTTGATCCACACGAGAGAGAAAGGAGTAGTTGAGGAGCGTGTGTGTGTGTGAGTGTTCGATCGACCCTTCGTGGTCCTGTTGTTGCTGGGTTTTGGTCCCTTCAACGGGTTGTTTCGTAAATGATAAACGAAGTGAGTTCTAGATGACAAGTAGTAATGGGTCTACTTTAAAAAATATTAAAATATTATTAAAAAAAATATCCATGTCGGCGCTAGTAGTATCACCTAGGATGGCTAATGTCCACATCAACGATTTCCGACTAAAATTAACTGAATGGACTCGATTGACAAAACATGTAAAAGTTTAAGACTTAATTGGTACAATTGAAAAGTTTAAAACTCAATTAACAAAAGTATAATAAGTTAAGGGTTTTTCGAACAATTTTTCTCATGATGAACGAAGTGAGTTTTTTTGACATTACTAGATTAACTCGATCAAGGCATTGTCCACTTTGGCACATCTTATATCGAGCCTCACAATTTTATCCTTTCACTCAGGTCTCATTCACTTCAACCCATCCCATATCAAGCCTCACAATCTCGTCATTTGGCATACAAGTAGGCATTTTCCTAGGATGTCACCCATCTTAATAATACTCTATCCTTGACTTACTTAATTTTGGAATTCCAAGGCAAAACTTACTTTTATGTCAAAAATTGCTCTCTTCCTATTTAACACAGTTCGATTCATTCATGCCCTATTTACCATCCTAGAAGCCTACCAAAAGCCACTCCTTGTGAGACCCTCTAGCCTTGATGACCGCTCCCCCCCTTATCAAATCGGATTGTTACAAGTCCACCAACTTCCACTTGGTTCATCTCTGGACCACACATGTATACCTCCACTCTAATACCATATTGTGACATCCTCTAGATTAATTCACTCAAGGTATTGTTTACTTTAGCCCATCTTGTACCGAGTAATATACAAGTAACCACTTTTCCAAAAGGTCACCTAGCCTAACATTACTCTAATCTAAACTCACTTAATTTTGGAGTTTCAAAGTAAAACTTGTCATTATGTCGAAAGGTACCTTTATGAATTCATTTTAATTTTCACATATATATTTCAGAATTGCTCTCCTTCTGTTTGATGCCTGATTCGATTCATTTCTGCTCTATTTACCATCTTATAAGCCTATTAGGAGCCGTTCCTTATACAGATCCTCTAACCCAGTCCTCGCCAAATCAGGTTGTTATAGTTCTAGATAACGAATAGCAATGGGCCAACTCAAGAGTAAATGATGTTTTCGAAAGTGGGAATTTTCACCACAATTGCAGAATAAGTTGATATATTCGCAGGTAAAGAAATATGCAACAATTAACACGCTTAGGATTAGATTCTACACGCACAAACAAGTGAATTTCACAGCCATCGGACTCTCTCAACCTTTGCGATGATGCCTAGTTCTCTCGGTCCCTTATCTTGTGCTGGCCGTAGAAAGCACTCCCACCGATATTCGCACGACGTGCCCGCAATTGTCGTCAATTATGGCTTCTGGACTCAGCCTGATCTTGCAAATGAGCCCCATGATCGGAGGCACGACCATCGTCTTCAGACTCCTTTTCACCCTCATCATCATAACACGATCAGCCTACCAAAGATGGCGATCTGCGGTGATTGGAGGCAATAGGCGATCAAGCGGTGGTCGGAAATGACAACAACGGCTGTCGTGGTGGTGATTCTCACGTGGTGGTCAACAAACAATATTTGGATGCATCACTCCATCATTGGAAAATAATAGAGAATCTGTTAAGTTATTTTTAATTTTGTTTATTTAATTCGGATTTATCCCATCCCATGTCCTGTATTTCTTATCCAGCATTTTATTCATGTCACCAAACGCTGGATAGGGATAATTTATCCTATCCAAAATACCAAACGCAACCTCAGTTATCTCGGAGAACAAAAATTAAACTGGCTTTGGTTGCTTCAAAAAATAGTGAATGAGTAGTGTAATTGACACGTCCAGTCCGAAATAACGGTAGAGGATCGTGAAAAGGCAGACTCTTGATTCGGCTGACGAGAATAAACCCTACTTCTTATCAGTTCTCTGAGGAACCTCTTGAATTCAAAAGAATAGAAGAATAGAACTGCATTTTAGCTTTTAGGTTGTGAAGGAGGAACTTTATTCCTTCAGGATAGTTCTCAAAACAGCTGGAATTATCTTTCTAAGTACAGAGAAGGAAAGGGGGAAGGGGGTTTTCCTTAAAGAATTAGCTAGTGAGATGGGTATTTTAAGATTCTCATTCTGCTTGGGAACTATATTCTCATTTTTAAAGAACTATAACGTGCAAGTCATGCATTTGTCGTGGTTGGGAAGATACAGCAGGATTACCCCACTCACTCATGGTCATTCATGGCTGTCATGAATAGTCTTCTATAATAGGGTCTGAATTCCAGAACGACGACATGAGTGCGTAAATGCTGATTTTTTATCAGATTCAATCATCATTGGTATTATGAAACTTGAATTTCACAGACCAACATGAGATTTTCAATAAAAAAAATCGCGCATGAAATGGACTGTGTCCCCGTCATTGCAATAAAAAACAAATCACAGAGACCAGCCCACAAGGCCAAACACAGAAATCTCTCTCATTCACTAACACATCGAATTCCAGCCGAGAGCACTCATGTATTTTTTTAGGTCATTCAGCCACAAACAAAAAAAAAAGACAGATCAGCAGTGTGCAATCCAGTGCATTGACCAAATGCCAAACCTATTTTTTGTTGTTCTTGGCAAATCCGTGTAAGAACACGTTCACACATGCTAATGTCATCAATTTGGTAATATATGCCCATCAAAGATCTTAGTCCTTGAAGCAAGTCGAAAAAACGCCACGTGAAATCCATGAAAAAGGAAAATTAGGAATTTACAAACTTGGAACAGATGCAGGATGACTACGACCTCTCTAGGTTAAATTATAAGCAGAAGGTTTCCCTGATGAAGACAGAAAAAGGAAGAAGCAGCAAGGCCATTGCTATTATGCTCAAACTTACGTCCACTATGACTTCAATACTAATTCTCTTGCATTTAATGGCACAAACAATACTATGTACAGGACCCAATGGGATCAAATACGCAAACATAGAGACCAGATATATCGACTGTAGTCTTCAGAAACTAAGAATGTGCATGATCATAAATTTCCTGATCTCAAACCAAAAATCTCTCAAAATTGTAATCTTCTGCTACAATATTCCTTTCCTTATTGTCAGATATATATATATATATATATATATATATTCAAATCCAATGCTTGATTAGTTTCATTTTTTTTTTTTGGGCCCAGATAATAGTGTTTCATGCTCTTCACCCTTTAGTTATTTTAACAAAGCATGAAAACTTTTTCAGCAAATCCCACTTCTAGCCTCATTTAAAATGGAAAATCTAGTAGGAATCTCCTATTTATGAGAAGTACTTTTGGTTTCAGAAACGAGATGAGTTCTAAACATGTTTTGAAACCAGATTTTCTATTTGCACCATCAGTCTTTTCACTTAAAAAAGAAACAAGCCCAGCTTTTGGCATCATACATCCCTTGAATGGACTACCTCTCTATTGAAAGAAATCAATGCTACAGAAATAATGGCAAATATCTCACAATGTACAACAGATTTACTAATCTAAGCTTAACGATTGAAAATAGTTACACATAGATTGTCTAAGCACAAGGGATCACAACTCTAGAAAGAGAAAAGCAGTCCGGTGGCATGAAGCAGAACCCTTCAGAGCAAAAAACTGGATCTAACCAAGTGATACATAACAAGAATTACAGAGGAGAAAAACAAGAGCCAAAACATGTCAAGACTGCATGGCTGACAGTGTTGCAGGTTCAGGCTCGTGACCATGCACTCTCAGGCGATAAATGCATGTATGAGTGGGGCTTCCATGGTTTGACATGAAGTCTAACCTGACCGTATCAATGAGACCAGGAGCTGTTGAACCCATAACACCAAAAGTTTGAGCATTGCTCTTCTCAAGATCATACATGAACTCTGCCAAGAGAAACATCTTCTCAGTGTCAACTGCTGCTGAATCAGCATGTCCTTGAAGCCATCCAGAGACCCTACAGTCCTTGGGAGCACTTGACCTGTCGTAGGCTACGCTCTGTTCAAAAAATCATTGTCAATCACCAATTTCTCAGTACAAATGCCAACCAGGTAAAAACAAAGAAAATCAATTCGATTATCCACAAAAAAGAGGTGAACAAGGAGATGAAAAAATTGGCAAACAAGAACCAATTATATCTTATCTCATAGTAAAGTAATGGCATAGAGTGACTAATTAAAAGTCAATGGGAAGGTAATCCACGTTTCAGACGATTCCAAGTTAACGATTGATAAATATGAATAATGAAAACAGAAGTGGAATAGAACCATTAAGATAGTAGAAACAAAGAAGTATACAAAAGACAATGCAGAACAAAAAATAGAAATCAGAGTCAGGAATGAATTAATTACATCCCAATCCAATAAAATTGTGAAAATCAAATGCTTTACTATATCAAAAGGCAAATCCAATCCCAATTATCTTCTCCAGTTTGTAGATTGGGCAACAAATCACAGAAAATGAAATAACAGCACAATATTTGACAAGACCTAACATAGTCATCGGATCAAATGCACCCACATAAAAAATTTGACCAATATACAGCTGGTAGAAGTGAATAACAAATCATCAGCAGATGGAGCAAAGCCAATTCAGAATGAGACTAAGTGATCGGACAAAATCCGTCGAATAAGAAATTTCGCCAACTAGCTAACCAATCACAAGCCACTATGAAAGCAAAGTCTCTTGCTTAAAGCATAAAATGTAATATCTATTTTGCCCATTGCGAGGGAACTTTCACCCCATCCTAATGGTATTACTCTAATCAGTCATTTTGAACTATCAAACCTTTCGATATAGGCTTTGCTGATTTGTGTGAGATTTCACACGGCCATAGTACTCTCATTCACCAGAGGAGCCCCCCCAAAAGTACTATCAGATTGTAAGTTAGTAAGCTTCAATATACAAGACTCTCACTATTTAGGATGTAGCACCCATGAGCTCAGCCAGCAGAATAATATTTGCATAGCTCTCCTGTAATGTTAGTTTCATGGTTTTGGCTACTTCCAATACCCTTTTGGGAACCGCTGAAATCTGTTTTTGCTCCTACTGAATGAATAGGGAGAGATAGGGATCAATTAATTGACATTTTTTTAGAAAGAGAATCCAATCTAGGATGAATGCTTTTGTTGTTCACTATGTGCTGACTGGATGCATACTCGTACGTTCAATTGATGGACGGGGGAATTGTGTGACTTAGGTAGATAAGATCCAGTCCCTAAAAATTCTAAAATTAGTGCAATATAAGTGTCAATTCTGCTTCTTTTGCTCTGACAACTAAAATGTTTCACTGGATCTCTTTGCTGGCCATAGACTTAGCAAGTAATCAAAAGATTGGCCTACAATAAACTTAACCAAATCTGACATATGCATACACCCACCACCTATACTGAAACTGTTAGGCCACCATCAATGCCATACACATCCACCTCATTGAGCCACAACCACTCCCTCCAACATTGCCAGTGTCCAACCAAGCCTACTGCGTCTGCACCAAACATATTGGCAGTGACGACCAAAATCCAACATCCCCTATCCACCCAATAAAACACGTTCCTAGATTCCTTTTCAAGAAAGAACCTTTGCTTGATCCAACCATTGAAAAGTACATCACAGTTAGGGAATAATAAAGAAAATGTGTTTCATTGGAGGTCAATCAGAAAGTTAATGTCAGGATAAAACGAATACATAGCATTCACAATGATCTATTTTGGAAGATTCCATCATTCGAGGTAGCGGATTTTCACATAAGAAGCATCCAGTACCCCTAATTTTCCCCCTTCTTGAAAGAGGTTAAAGACCAAAATTCAAACCCTCACTTGATGTACCACTCTCTCATTCCTTTCTAAATCATCCAACTAAAAGAGAAGAAAGATTGATTATTCAAGCAATGACCTCAATTATAAAGCTTTGGAAAAGCCTTCCTGTGATGTCTGGTTGTAAGGAGGTTTTAAATAGTAAGAACTAACAAATTACAAAATGTGCCTATAGCATCCAAAACTTCCCATCACTAGATTCGTGAGCATGAAGATGGAAAACTATAGTGTACCGTTCTACAAATACATCAGCACATATATTCTCCTGCTCCTCTGTTAACGCCTCTTTCTTGTGTGCATCAAAGTAAGTAAGGGCAAACATTTGGCCCGATATTTTTTTTGGTCAACCTTTGGCCCGATATTAGCAATGAACAAAACAAGTTAGGCAAGATAAAATAATGCTCTATCTTTTATATGATTTTTCTTCTTTTTCTTGTCCTAAGAGGTAACAATCCAGATGTTCTCCCATGTCAATGTCCCCAGCTTAACTGTACAATCTAGTCACAAGTATGAATTTCATCAATCTCAACCTCAACAGAAACAGAATGAAGCAAACTCTAAGCAAGCACTGTAACCAATTACTTCGGAAAGGGGAAACAAATCACAATTCTGTTACCTTTTGTCAATAAGACCTCATATTTAGATTAATATATAAAAGCCCCACCAGCAAATCTTAAGCACTCACGTCAAATCTCAAGTAAATATAGGCAAGAGACCAAGACAAAACAGTAAATCTCAAGTAAATATAGACAAGAGACCAAGACAAAACAGCAAAAAAGGAAAGTGAACGCTGATTCTACAGCAAGAATTCCAACATGTTATGAAAGAAAGCATCACCTTCGCCACATGTTCCAAAGTAACAGCTTCAGGAACAATTGCTGTCCTAAGCTTGACTTGCACATAGCCACTACTTCCTTTCAAAGGAAAACACTGTCCAGGCTCACCAAAACTGGGTTTCAATATTCTATCCGCATCACTATGAACACCCTGACGATTGCTTATTGAAAACCACGTACTTCCTTTCCCAACAAGAAAAGGATCCGAGTGTTTGGCCACTGTTCCTCCACCGGAGAATAGCGCATAATCTACCCTTCCAAGCCCATCTGCAGCATGTTTCTCTATCTCCTTCAAAACCACATCTCTTGCATAAGCCTTTACATCATCTAAACTGACATCACTCTGATCACCTACACCACGCTTTCCCTTCATAAATTCTTCAATGAACTTGTCAAACTCTTGCTTCGATAGCCAATTTCCTTCCTTTAACTCGCTCAAAGACTTCTCCACAGCTTCACTCTTGGCTTCCAGTTTCTTCAGATCAGTTCTCATCATCACACTGCTATCCTCAATCTGCTTGCTCAATTCCTTCCTCAGCCCACCAACCTCACTCTCCAGTTTCTTATCAACCACGTCCACCTGCACCTGAATCATCTTCGAAGTCTTCTTCAACAGCCCCTCCACTTCCGCAATCCGCCCCTCGAAATCCGTAAACTCCACGGGGCTCTCCGGCGACTTCATGGAGAGCCTCCTGACCAACTGAACTAGACCTAGCAGGACAACCAAAAGCACGAAATTCTTCGTGAAAACGCTCACCACCGTAACCCACCGCGGCTTCTCGGCCCTGGGGGCCACCTTGCGCGCGCGGCGCGGGGAGATCGTTGAATTCCCGAGCGCCTTCTTCACGGCGGCCAGGTCCTTGGCCTCCCCTCCGCGGATCGAGTGGTGGCTCAGATCCTTGCTGTTGCCGGAGACGGCCCTGTCGTCGGCATTGGCCCCGTTCTCGGCGGGGAAGAGCTCAATGTTGGCGTTGGACTTCTTGTCGGCGAGCACCGCCGGCCGCCGGCGCGCCGACGCGGGGTTCGCGGTGATCGACACCGTGGATGCGGACATCCTCGGGCGGCGACGGCAAGAGAGGGAGGAGTCGTTGGTAACCGGGAGGAGAAGACAGGAGAGAGAAAAAACCCTAATCTGGTCGGCGACGGACCGGCGAGGCGGACGTTAACGGCCGATCTAGAGAGAGAGAGAGATTCGCGCGACGGCGAACGGAGGAGGAGATGGGCGACGCGACGATTGGAACGGTCGCACCGGCTCTGATTTCGATTTCAAATTATGGTTTCGCTTTTTGTCGACGAGAAAGAAAAAAATAATATAAATAAAAGAAGAAAGTCGGTAGTTTTGCCTTGCGCGAGAGGAAAAGGAAAACATTTGCTCGTGGAAATATCTGATTTGTTTTTTTTTTTTTTTTTTATTTGCCGATGAATATCGCCTACGTAATCTTTTTTAAAATAAATCGATTAATATACCGAAAATCATAATACTTGTTATGGGAGCTCAACTAAACTATAAAATTGAAAAAAAAATACTATCAAAGTTTTAAAACTTATCGAATCTGTTAACTTTATTTAACTTAACTAATAGGAATGCTATCGTAACTTTTTTTATTTTCCTTATTGCGATGGCATGACTAAAACGACGTTATTTTGATCCAAATTTGACTCGCATTTCTTTAAAAAAATTGAGTTAATTTGTAGTTTAAATTAAACAGAATTTATGTTAAAAATCTGATTTAGACCAAAAACAAGCGTGCTTTTAACCTTATGTTTAATGTTTTGACCACGTCATCTACGTAGGAGAAAGAAAGTATTTAAAAAAGTTATGTCAGCATTCTCTATTAGCCAAGTTAGATGGAATTAACAGACTTAATTGCATCAATTTAACAAATTTTATGATATAATTGTATTTTTTTTGTAAATTTTATGACTTAATTGCACTTTTATGACAATTTAAAAAATTTCAATACACTCATCCCTAAAAGAAATATGTTGTCTTTGTTCTTCATCTTAATTTCGGTTTCAAACAAGACATTTCATTAAAAAAAATTTAGAGATAATGATATAAATGATTCATGAACTTTGATCTAATGTATAATATAATCCCTCGAATTTTAATTTGTTCAATATGATTCCTTAACTTTTGGTAGATAATCAACATAGTATTTGTTTTATTATATCACCGGATTCAATATAGCCCCTAGATTATTTAGTCTAGGAACTAATTTGAACAAATTTCAAAACTTATGGGTTATATTGAACAAATTAAAAATTTAAATATTATATTGTATATTGAACTAAACTTCAAGTATCATATTGAATAAATTTAAAATTTATATACCGTATTGTATATTGAATTAAAATTCAATAATTATATTGAACAAATTAAAAATACAATAATCATATTGCATATTATGCCAAAGTCCAAAAACCATTTGCGCCATTTTCCCAAATATTTACTTGTAATTATCCAAAATTTGATGTTTGTCCAATTTTACCCGTCGGATTTTTTGTCATCACAACTTTATTAAGAATAGCACCAAATTGACATACATCATTATCGTATGTTGGCATATATAACCAAGAAGAATGATTATCGCGCAATCAATGTGTAGATTTATCCATTAAGAAAGTTTAGTGAAGTGGACAGCAATTTATAAGTCGATAAAAGCAAATGGTTGATTCCACGTGTTCCAAATCTAAACTTGTAATTCCCCAAAAAGTTTAGTTCGGTACTCATCATTCCGTCAGTAAGCATTTCAAATTTACAGAATAAAAACTCGGCCGGCATCTAAATCAAATTCTCATTGACAATCGACAGACTAAACTCCATTTATTTTGTTTTTTTTAAGTCAAACTCAATTTGGGTTTGGTTGCCGGCACTTCTTTAACCCTCGTTTGTTTGGGCAGAGTTATATTTATATAAGTTGCAAAATTCGAATTGGATTAATTTGTTAACACGGCATAAAAGGAAAATTCATGATTTCTAGCACCTTTCAATGCTTAATCGCAAGTACAATAGTTCGAGAACATAAGTGCACGGGAATTTAAGTAGAAAAAGAAAATTTAAATTTAAATAATTGGAAAATAACCAAATTATATCCTACGATGGTCATTGAACGATGATTTTTTTTTTTACAAAGATAAAATGACGGCTCACGAAGAGCCCATTTACTAAATGCAATAAATGCTGACCACTTCCAAAAAAATAGAAAAAAAAATTCAAAATACAAATATGAAGTGCTTTCATTAATAAATGTCTAAAGTGGACATTATTTCAAATAAAAATTCAAAATAACCTTATAAATTTCAAATAAAGACTTAATCTTGCTAGTCAGCTAAATATTTCAATTGATAAAGGACATTTTTGTCCAATATAATTTTCAATTTTAAATATAATTTAAATTATATAAAGAAAAATTAAATTAAGAAAAAAAGGAAGGAAATCAAGCGAGAGCTAAGCCCTCGTTATTGCCGCCCCACCATAACCGGGATAAGGCAGATTGATTAATCGCAAAGGCAAAAATAGCATTTCAACAAACTTTAACAAAATAAGTTCCAGACAATATAATTCTTTTCCAGCACCTCAACTATTATTGAGTTTATGACAAAAAAAAAACTACTATTGAGTTCTAATTAATTTCATAATATTTTTTTTGTGAAATTGGGTCAATAAATTAGGTGCGTGAAATTAGAGGGGAAGGTAGAAGACGACGACTATTCTATGATTAAAGTGGACAGTTGCAATTAATTCCATAATTAAAGTGGCCAGTCGGTTTTTAAAAAAAAACAAAATCCAAATTTAAATTTCCCACCCCACTTTCTTTTTATTTAATAAAATTCCTGTTTCTATCTCTATCTCGCTCTCCCTCTGCTTTTTTTTTTTTTGACCGAAAATATAAATGAAATGGCCATTTATTGTTCCATCGTCTCCGAGCTCTCTCTCTCTCTCTCGCTCATGCTCGTGCGAACTGTTCTCTGCCACCTGCAACTGGAATCGACTGAAGATTTCCTCTCTGCAATCCGCGCTCGCCGCCGCCGGAGCTCCTCCCCCCTCTTCGCCGGCGGATCGATCGCCTTCCTCCAGCGCGCGAGTAAGCGACCGCTCTCTCTCTCCCTCTCTCTCGCGACAAAATTCTCGAAATTTCGGTTTTTTACATGGGCCGTCGTCGCGTACTCTGCTGCATTTGCGCACGAAGGGAAGGAACGGCTCGCGCTTCGGGCGGAGCAGTAATCTCCTTTTTTCGCTCGGGGAATTTCGGGTTTCTCTCGGGTTCAATGCTCTTTGGATTCTCGCGCATGCAGAGCCTGAACCTGATGATGATCTCCCCCTCCTGTCTCGGGAATTTTTGTCTTCCTCTTCTTCTTCTTCTTGTACGATTCCGTCGCTGCTGGGAATGCGTGAGCGGATGAGTGCGGTTTCGATTGCTGGTCTCTCGAGGCGCGAGGCGAAATGGTAGCGATTTCTCTGCATGCAGAGGTTCCGATCATTGTGTCGCTCTTCCCGAATTTTAATGTCGAGTGCTATGCCGATTTCTGTTGATTGTTGAAGTTCTTTTTGCTGTGGACCGGCGCTCTGGGGCGATGGAGCGTTTTTTGTTTTCTGTTTTTGTATTATTTTGACCGATTAGTATGTTTCTTTGGTTTTTTGGGGTTTAAGTCCTGCTTGTTTCTGTATGGGGAGAGTTGTTTCTAATTTCCGCCTTCTTATCGTTGAATGTATGCCTTGACAACAACTCCGAGCTATTTCTATGTTTCTTTAGTCGATTGGCCATTAGTTTTTTAGACACCAGTGGCTGGAGTAGGGAGTGATGATACTTTCACGTGTCGAGGTGCTGTTGCATGTTATGTATTCCTGTTCGAGTACGGATCTGCTTCTTCATCTTTCTGATTCATGCCCATTTCTCGGAAATGAGTTCCTTATACTTTGATCTAAGTTTTAAGTGCTACTTGAGAAGTGCTGGCATTTGAATTTGATAGTCTTTTTATGCTGTTATTTATTTCAGCTTGCAGGTTTCCTGGTTTACATCTGAGTTTTGTCGGCTTTAGGTCTGTCGCCAGTCAAGTTATGACTCTAATATTCAATTGACCTGGTAAGGCTAGATTAGCCTGTTGAATGGGGATTCAAACGATGGCTTCACAAGGTGGCGGTGGCGGCGGCAGTAATGCCAGCAGTGGTGGCGGCAATAATGGAAAATCAACTGAAGTTCAGCCATTGACTCGGCAGAATTCAATGTACAGTCTCACACTCGATGAGGTCCAAAACCAGTTAGGTGATTTAGGGAAGCCATTGAGCAGCATGAACCTGGATGAGCTTCTGAAGAATGTCTGGACAGCTGAGGCAGGTCAGTCAATGTTTATGGATGTTGAGGGTATGGCTGTGGGTAATCAAAATGCTCTCCCCATCAGGGAAGCCTTTCATTAACTGGTGCATTGAGCAAGAAGACGGTTGATGAGGTATGGAGAGATATACAGCAAAATAAGAACAGAGGAGAAAATAAAACAAAGGAACGGCAACCCACTTTGGGAGAAATGACCTTGGAGGACTTCTTAGTAAAAGCAGGTGTTGTTGTCGAGTCATCTTCGGATAAAAGGAGCACAGATAATACTGGTGGGGTCAACCCCAGCATCACACCACAAGTTCCTCCTCAAGGACAGTGGATGCAGTACCCACAACCTCAGTTTGCTCACCCACAGCAAAACATAATGGGTATTTACATGCCAGCTCAGACTATGCCACAGCCTATGCAAATTGGAGCTGGTTCCATGATGGACTTCCATATACTGATAACCAGCTTGCTTTACCTTCACCATTGATTGGAACGTTGTCAGATTCACAGACAAGTGGTAGGGAAAGAGGCGGTCGTGAAGAAGTATTAGATAAGAGTGTTGAAAGGAGGCTAAAGCGCATGATAAAAAACAGGGAATCTGCAGCTCGTTCACGAGCGAGAAAGCAGGTAAGCTTTGGCTTGTTTTGGTTGTTTAAGTTTGGCCGACTCCGTCTAATGGTTTTTCTGCAATGTTAAAATGTCAGCTTATTTCTCTTTTTCAATTTTACCCTAATTTTATCGGCCACTTCAAACAGGCTTACACAAGTGAACTGGAGAACAAAGTTTCGCGGCTAGAAGAGGAAAATGAAAGTCTGAGGAAACGAAAGGTCAATCTTTTATTTAAGGACAGTGTTCTAGTATTTGTTCCTCCCACTTGTTTTCTGGTTTATAATCTGTTATGCAACTTCGGTGCTCTGTGGGTTGGCCATCTGATGAAAACCCTTAAGGTTCCTACTGCCGAGCAGTGACTCATATTGTTCTGTCTCCTTATGAGGGAGAGTTGAATCAAAAGAGGAGCAGTTCACTTTTGCTGAATTTCGGGAAGAATCACTCACTCAAAAAGCTTCAACTCTCCTTTCATAGGAAGACCTAAATAAACTTGTGCTTATTGCTCTTATCTCAACTTGCTGCCATCATCCTATGCTTCTCCTGGTGATGGGGTTTACTTCTTCTTCTTGATAGCATAATGTGCCACAAAGTCTATGATTTCTTGGATTTTGTTAGAGAGATGGATTTCCTAACAGATTATAGGTTTACCAGCTTTAGCATGGCCAACAGTGCTGAAAAAACTTGAAAAGTGAGATTGAGACACGGTACTTAGTTTGGACAATTTAGGACTAGGGGAACAAGTCTTTTGTCTGAATTTGGTCTTCTTGACACAAAGGAAATGAGGGCTGGTATCCTTTTGTGAAATGTCAAATAGGATAGCATTGGAAAAGTCAAGACGAAAAAAGTGTCACTGGAAAGATGAATGGACTCATAGAGGTCAACGGGTGAGAGAGAGGGACAAAAGAATGCAAAGCAACTTTCGCCCTTCCGCATAGGTTGCAAATGCTGTCTGTAGCATAATAATTGCAAAAGGGAGACAAGGACCAAAACAACTTTCCCTTCTGCTTGAGATTGCAAACATGTAATGCAATGACTGGATTTGAACTTGGATGAACAACATTCATCGAGGGAAAGCCATTATTGAGTGGCATAAGGAGTTTCAGTTGAAATTAGGTTTGTGCAGACAAGATAGAGTGGATGGTTTTCCTTTGTAGCAAGAGGACTTGAGAGATATGTGAGATCTTTCATCATCCAGAAGTGAAGATAGCTAACCTTAGAAGAGGGGAATTGGCCATGATTTTCTGGGATTGATGGCTTCATACTTGAATTTTATCAGTCCAACTGGAAATTTTGGAGGAAGATATTATGGTTGTTTTTGCATAATGTTGAGCAAGGAGTGGTGAATCTTTGTCAGTCATATTGTTGGAAGAGGGCAGGAGCCATGATTATCACTTATTTGAGAGCCTGGAGGTAGCATGCATTCGACTTGATAATGTGCTAGTGTGTTGACTTAGGAAGGTGGCTGGGGAATTAACTGACCAATTTTAGGAGCATTTTGGGTAAGAGTTACACCTGGTATAGAATTTGGATACCTATTCTAGAATGTTGAGTTCTTGAGGAGAATGTTCTGGTTGCAGTGTTGGGCTATGGCCCTTATTCTGTTAGTGTGCTAGTGCTCTTGCTCTCAAGCTTCAATTGGCCTATTGGATATGGTTATGGCCCCATGCTGCCTTTCACATAAGGCTGGAAAAAGAAGTTTATTGCACTTCTTACTGTAGGACAAAGATTGCAAATGTAGTTCTGTTTGCTGACTAGGTAATGGATTACCACTTTATGAATGGATAGGGTACCATTTGCAAATTGGAAAGATGGTAGTTCATGTCTTGTGGTGGTTTTTTTCTTCTTGCACTTGAGGCTGTAAATTTGGGTGTACTTGGAATTAAGTGTTTCCATGGCAATAGCTATTAAGCTCAGCCAAATTGTATCCTGGGTGCTTCTGCAATTGGAAAAATAAATGTGGTAATAGATAATTGGAGAAAAAGGGGGTCACAACATCCGTTTTTATTACCAAAAATGATGGCTTTGCTCTTTGTTAGGTTTGTTAGATTGTCCATGTTTAATGGGGTACAGGATTGCTACCCTTTGGTACTTTTTCCAAGTATCCCCTTTACATTCTAGATAAGAAAAAATAGCTTCTTTTGGTTATCATTCCATCCACCATATTCTTTTTAGATCTTAGAACTTTGTCACCTGTTTTGTAAGATGAGGTTAGCAAGCTTCGCTTTTCTTTAATTTGTTGCAACTGGCCTATTAAGTTTGGAAGATTGATGCCCGGGGTTGGTTTGCTGGTAGTTCTGGCAGCGTGTTCTTGTCACTTTGTCATAGGTGCAAGGAGCTTGCACAAGTGGGCTAGTTTGAGGATTAAGTGAACTTTGAGTGAAAAGGTGTTTTCACAATGCAAATAGTTTTTGGTAATGTGTAATTTAAAAACACATTGGGAAGCAACTTTGATTTAATTGTTGTTTCTATATCTTGGATAGGACTTAGTTTTTTTTTTTTTTAATCCATAAACCTTTGCCAGCAGAACTTGGCCGCCAACAAGCTAAATCGGTTGCAGCCAACCGTTGGCAGCCAGATCTAGCTGCTGGCCAACCTCACCTGAGGTCACACAATCTCAAGCTTTGCTTAGATCATGCAACTAGGTGATGCTGAGGTCACCTGACCTCAAGCAAGGCTACCCAGTGCCAAATTGGCTTGTGGACAACTAGATTTGGCCTCACTGATGGTCTAAACTCTTGCTGGTGACGTCGCATGAGGTGTGAACATTTTCAGAATTATGAAAGTTTAGAAATGGCAAAGTAGGAAGACAAAGAATTTGTATGCCAGAAATGCTCAAAAGTTGAGGCACTATATTAAACGTATAACGAAAGTCAAGAGATTATATTGAATAAATTAAAAGTTTAGGGACCACATTGCACATTAGGTTAAAGTTTAGGGATCATATTTGAACAAATTAAAAGTTTAAGAACAAATTGTACATTGGGCAAAAGTTCAATGATTGATTTATGTTATTATCCCCATCGTAAATTATGTGTTGCAAAGGCACGGTGTTTGTAATGGTTTTGTTGTTCTGTCGTTTATGTTTTGCTTTATGGGTCATTAAATCGGTTGTGTTTCAATATCGCAGAAGTTGGAGAAGATGTTGCCATGTGCACCCCCTCCCCAGCCGAAGTATCAGCTGCGAAGAACATCATCAGCCCCATTTTGACATCTGCTTTCCTACGCTCTATGCGAAGGTTCTGTAGATATAAGGATGCCTTCATGGTTGGTTGTTTTGGTTTACCCAAGGAAGATAGGAATTAAATTGAAGCCCGTCAAGTTGCGCATTTCAGGTGCTTTCTAATAACATAGAAATTAAACCGAAGCCCGTCAATTCGCGCATTTCAGGTGCTTTCTGATATTTATCTGAGCCTTAAAAATTTTGTTCATATTCAATTTGCTTCCTTAGTGTATCGATGGGATCATTGTATCGTTTGTGATTTTCTTAGTTGTGTATCTCTGTGAAAATTGTGATTCTTAAGCAGTTTTGTAAGTATTTGTAATCTGTCATTCTTTTCAGTAAGTCCTTGATCTCTTTGGTTGAGCTATTCTCCTTCACGGGTTGTTGTGCTTTGGTCTGATAAAAATTGCCAAACCATGGGTGTTTGATTTCTTCCCTTTCAACAAAACAGTACGGTTTGTTAATGCCAAAGGTTATAAAGATCCCGATATATTATTTCCCTCACCTCAGTCCATTGAAAAGTCTGGAACTTGATCCGTGAATGTCTAGGCATTATTCTTGCTGCATTTTACCTTTCAAAGCTGTGATAAGGTCCAGCCTATTAGGACATGAAACCACCTAGATTAAAATCCGGACTTGATTCTATGCTTTTTGCTCATCTGTTTCAGCTCAACAAGAGAGAGTTTATGTAATAGATGATTGCTATCCTGAGTAAATAAGTTTGTGGGGACAGTGCTCATGAATTGCTGCTCTGTCTCTCAATCATAATGAAACCCAACAGTGAACTCAATAATTGACTTCCTCAGCTGTATCTTGCGAAAGGAAGGGACTTTCCAATTTAATACTAACAAAAGTTTGTTTATACTTGGCAAAGTACTTTTTTCCTAAAATTGTATATGAATTCAAGTGGTAAGATCCGAGCATTGCGAAAGTGGGATCAAAAGAAAGTCAAAGTAGCTTGGATCAATACCTGAAGGAATTTGCTGTCCTCTTTCAGTTAGTCAGATCAATACCAGTAACATCAATATTTCAATTGGAAACGTCTTTATGGCCAGGAACCCACATAATGGAAAAATGGAAAATGTGTCTCCTTTGCCTTTCTGCAACTCAGGCAATGCTAAAATAGGAGAGAGGACAACTTCTATTCCATCAGCCAATGACGAAAGGAGCAGCATGAACACAACGCACGATCGATATTTATTTCTGAAGCAAATCAAGAACCATAAAATCCTATAAATTGGATGGATATATACAATTGGGGAGACCTGTACTGCCAGTCAAAAATTATATACACCTTGGACAACCTCACAAGCAGCAACTACAATTTACACAAGGCTTCTGACTCCCAATCAAATTATAACTACGGCTATAGTTAACCAGCCCCGCGAGCCACCCCAAAAAAGAAGAAATATAGAGAAAAATCTGCTCAAAAGTCTAATTGCCAATTATTACTGAAAAGCCAATGCTAGCATATAAGTCAAAACTCAAGATTCTTCAAGCCTCCTCTGTTGGGAGCCCCAGACCTACTGCTTCGACTAGCCGGATTCTCGTATACAACAAACTACTCTTGACCACCAAATCTCCTTGCAATGATAGGACGAACATCCTCCGCCTCAACCAGAGTCTCCAAGAAGGGAAGTAGCGAAATCAGCTCACGGTCTGATGGATCGTCGAACCAACTCATGATTGGGATCCCGTTATTCACTTGCCACCGGAATACCTAAGACACAGAGAGCAAACTTAGAGGAGCTATTGACAAAAGATATGGATAACTGTATTCTTGAATTAAACAGCTACTTCCTTAGCTACGATAAGTACTTGAGGTCATTGAACACAAAAAGGGCTATTTTTTCTTTCTTGCGTTTTTTAACTCATATAAGCTCATAAAAATTTAGGCACCATATTAAGACAAAGTTGCTAGGAAGGATAAACCCACCTGGGGAGAGTTGTCAACTATAGCAACTTTTGCCAGATCAACTCCCAAGACTGTCAGATCTTTAGTGAAAATACCATCTGATAGTACACATGTTTCGCGATATTCTCGACGAGAGAAGAACTTCTTATCAGGGTCCAGGTGATCCAGAAGCTGTTCAGCATAAAATCTCTGACTGGCTGTAAACAGAACAATCTCAAACATCTCCGACACCCTTTCCAAGAATGTCTTGAGAAAAGGCCTCTGACGAACATAAAAAGTATGCTGTTCCATGTTCAATGAAACTTGTATTGTGAAATCTGCATCACACGGCTCCAAAGAAGAGTGGACGAGAGTTTCTGTAATGTTGCAACAGACGCACATCAAAAGAAGTTCCGATCTTTTGAACAATAAAAATTGGAAGCTCTATCAAGTAGACATAGGAAAATGCAGCTATCTACATGGAGAAACAGTTATCTCCACTATTTGAGAAGAAAGTGGCACTCTAAAGTGATGCTAAAAATAGCAGCAGAGATTATGTTAACTTTCACATGTCTAGCTCAGAACTAAAAAGATAATAACAAAAAATGAAAAAATTTCCAAATACATATGATGATAAGGCAGTTTAGACGTGCGCGGGAGTGCTTGGTGATTAAAGATCATCTGTGCAGTCTAACCCTCAAATAATTACCAAAACCTGATTTTCCAGAAAAGCAAAAATATGAAACAAAAGTACTGTTCTCTGCAAACAAGAAGTTTATCGAGATTCAGATTATCTAAGGGTATACCAAATAGCACTTAAAGATGTTCATTGGGAATCAGATTATCCAAGAAAAAACCTGAGTTCCTTGAAACAATGATAAAAATAAATAGAACCAGAACACAAGAGGGAACACAACAATCAAAAGTCAAAACATGGGAGGAAACTCTACATAAAGAGAAGAAAGTGCACCTACCGTCCAGATCAAGAACTAAGGTCATGTGCTTCCCTCTTAATGTTTCTTTAGGCAGTAGTGCTGGTAGGGAGTTAGCTTCCAGATCAGATAGGTCAAGAAAATTTTTAATAAACAAGATGGGATCAAAGGAGTCCATTTCAACCGAATCGGCAGGTCTAGAGTTAGCAAGAGCTTGATCACAAATTTTTGAATGATGAGTAACCATATTAATAATTGCACTCTCTGAATTCATCAAGAGCTCGTCACTTAATGTCTGTCCTTGGTAAAAAGATGTATTTATTGTTTCTTCCGGTAATGGAAAGGGCAACATGACACAATTCCCAGTCATGTCAACAAGCATATTGGATTCAGTCCATCCGAGTTGCTGAACAAGGCTACTCTTCATAATATCATCTAATGCCGTTGTCCCGTCACTGTCTCTCCTAGTGTTACCATCATCGTCATCCAAGAAGTGTAGATCCAAATCATGTGAAGATAGATGACTGGAGCAATTAGTGATCCTGGTATTATCAGAGTTCATTTCCACTGGTTTCTTCACAGGATAATCTTCCCTACCTGTGAAAAATGAGAAAAGATAATATGGAGATGAGAAAGACTATGTTAGGCAATGGAAAGAGTCAACACTTATTAGGAAATCAACTGGTGTTGTCTAATAAAAATTGATCCCAAATGATATGAAAAAGGTGGGACAATACAGCTATCTGAACTTGCAATTTCACCAGGGGAGTCATACCTCATTGCATATACAATAAAAAAGCCACCATAAACACTTAAACTGTCTAAAGAAAGTAATTATGTACCATATGTCATAAGTACCTCAGATACCTCTCCTTAGATTGATACACATACTCACTAAATTGACCAACTGCAAAATATAAATGAGAGCCAGAATTTCTGATTGTCTTTATGTGGTTATCTTTGATTGTCTTTACAAAGATAACACTTGTTTTGCCTTTCTATGATTTTGCAATTGAGTTAGAAACTTAAGAGTGGTTTAGTGACTCACTCTCACTGCTACAGTAGAGCAGAAGGTGGTAGAGGAAATTTTCACCCATCTAAACTGCTCTGTTCTACCAGTGGAAACTTCCTCTCTAAGGATCTCTTAATCTTCTGGGGATCAAAGTTGCTTAGTTTTATATGGACATTTTGAGCTTCAAATTGACACTTCCCATGGAACATGGCAAAAGAAGAAGCAGGAGTGTGCATGCACCAACAATACAACCCATCTTCATGTGAAGTGCACCACTCATATCTCTCACATGAACCAATAGGTCCCACACTGAAAAAATTATGACCATACAGTCTCGATCTCAGTAGTACATGTGCCATCCTAAACATTGATAATGTTAAAAGCAGTGCCTGAGAATTTTACACAACAAGATGAATCCACCATTTACTATCATCTTCAATCCTGATTCAAATATTTCCTTTTACATTCTTTCTTCCTGGATTTAAATTAACTTAAGAACAACAAATTGACCAAAGGAAAATGCCTGCTGCACTGAAGATCCTCACAAAATAAACTGTGCATCCAAGAAGAAAAATACTGCCACGTGAAAAATCAAAATACTGGATTTTATAGGGTTATTGCTCTCAACTACCTATATCATCAGAAACACTTGAGTTGCTGTCAGTGACCTTGGACTCTACAGGGATAGAGGACACTCTTTCCAAGGGTGAAGGACATGGAGCCTGTGAAGAGTCCTGCCAGGAAAAGCAAGTCAATAAATCAGATAATAACAATTATAAACTTCCAGAAAGATTATGTGAACGCACAGGACCGTTTTATTAGGATTTGCAGAAAGGTATGAAATTTTCAATTCAGTTCCCATAATTTTCCATCAAATATTAGAGTCATTAAAGTTTCCAAAATCCACTTAGAATATATTCATAATCATAATTGAAGCTGTCCACAAAGAAAAGATTCATATCCATACTTGAAGCTGTCTCTTCACTAAAGATTCATATTCGTACTGTTGATTAATATATGTGTACAGAGAAAAATCCACTAATCCCATATATTTTCTGACTTGTTTCAAATACTTGCTTTGACAATGCTCGGTTATACAGAGTTGCAATATCATTTTCCACAATATCCTTCAAATAAAGAGAGAGAAAAAAAAAAAATTTCCCCTTTCCTTATCAGAAAAAGGGATGCAAGTTTGAACTTGAAATGAACCAATCTAATGATGAGGCAAATTCCAGAAAGGATAAATGAAGCAGTTTGTGCTTTCAATTTAGTTAAAGATAATATTACTGAAAGAAACAGTTACTTAAATGAGATGTGAAAAATTAAAACAGAGCTGTCTGATAAGGAATTCTAGTAAAGGCCCCTGGCATCATGTACTAATTCAGAAAAGCTTCTAAAATTAATAACTTACAATTATTGCAGAGCTAAAATCTTCAGAGAATGACAATCGTTCTTGAGCCACAAAGATATTCTGCTGGCTGTCTTTTTCAGAACGAATGGCTTTGTCAATTCTGGTTTCTTCTGATATTGCTCCTACATCACGAAAACCCACCAGATTAAATCTAACTTGAAGCCAAAATCATAACCAGGGTCAAATTCTGCATGTAACAGGCAAGTATCCAGGGCTCCAGCATGCCTGTTAGCTCGAGCCCAAAACCACATGCACACACAGATGGGTGTAAGTGAAAATTCACTGTTAAGAGACTAATCTATGAACCTGACGAACATACCACTTTGACATTCAACTGTCTCCACATCTGACACTTCATGGGATTTCCACGACAAAGAGCTCTTCCTTTTAGAAATTTTGCTTGAGTCCTGACATAACCTATGCAGGTATCCATCTTTCTCACAACTCATGATGGCTTTGGCCTTCATTTGGAGAGCCGGCATCGATCCTCAGCTGTTGAATAGCATAAACACCAATTCAGAAACTATCATCCCTAAGAGAGAAAAGAAAATGGAACCAGATACACAAGCCAGGTAGGTTCATGTTATGTAAGACTTCTACATCAAATGAAGAAATCATCTAGATCAGAAACTATCAACAACATTAAGCCAAAGGAAAGAAAGAAATCTCTAACATATACAGAAAAATATGTCATGAGGGCATCTCAAGAAGCTTTTACTCATATCACTGCCGTTTTGGTTAAACACCATCTCAGTCATCTGTCAATTGCTAATCCCGATAGCTATGCCCAAAACCTCATCCAAACCCGTACTTTGCCCAACATCGGTAAAGTTGATTAAATTCAAAAGACTCGACATAAGGCTTATAACACAAACAAAATAAAAAATTAGAAATTGACCAAAAAAGGGGCAACTTTGCCCAAGTTACGTTCTTGGCTGAGCCTTGAAAGATAAAAACTGGGTAAGTTATTGTGAAGTCCAATTCCAATTATCCAGGTTCCACATGTTGGGTAGGCTCCACCAGGTTATAATGCTAATCTGACGAACCCAGAAGACTAAAAAAGTAACGATATTGTTGAAAGAAACGATTTTTACAGGAAATTGAGCAGAAATCCAATACCCACCTATGATACAGCGAGCAATTAGCATCGTATGAAGCAAAAATTGGAAAAGAGTTACAAATTTCACGTAAGAGAGAGAGGTAGTTGAGGTGGCAAACAGATCCAGCCAATTTAGCTTCTTAGTTCCTGCCCTCAGATCCACCTCGAACTAAAAATTAAAAAAAAAAAAAAAAATCTTTTCATCAAACTAATTCCGAACTCGGGAAACTATTGATTGCACGCTCATAAAACATGCCCAGAAGGAAAGGAAAGGGAAAAAGAAAAAGAAAAAAAACCCGAGAAAGCATAATCAAAATTGAAAACGACCAATTGAGACAGCAAGGAACCAACTCGAAAGCACTCGTCGTCGGAGGTCAACGACCCTCCTTCAATCCATGTAATCGAAACCCAACCCCCCCCAGTTGACCATCGACCAAGAAACGGAGGACCCAGAAGAAAACAAGAACCAAGCAGAAAAAACCCAGAAGGGAAAAGACTCGCCCGCTGAAGCGATTGCTCGATCGAAATGGGAAGAAGGAAGAAGAAGAAGAAGAAGAAGAAATGCCAAAACGTGCGAAGCAATCCGACTTACCCTCGAAGTAAATCAGCTCAATTCGTCCTCCACCGCCTCTCCCTCCTTCCCTCCTTCCCTCCTCTCTCTCTCTCTAAACGTGCGATTCGGGAAGAGAGAGGAGAGGACCGAAATGGGTCAAAAGGGGTGACAGAGCAAGCACGGGCGGGTCTTTATATCGGGGGAGAGATGGAGAAGAGAGGGAGAGAGAGAGAAGGCAAAGGCCCAATCATTTGAATCAGGAGCGAGCAGCAGAAGAAGAATTTCGCTTCTCGGGGACGACATCGGACCACCCCGGTTGGGTCAACGGACGGTCAGGATGCGATCGTGGGGCGTCGGGAGAGACACTGCGTGAACCGTTGGGAGATCGACGCGTGTGCTGGCGAGGATTTCCAGCTCAGCACCGCACAGCTCATCGCCACGCGATGGGACCGCGGGTAGGATTTTTCGCGATGTGCTGTGGCGGTAAAGTAGAAAAAAAATTGAATTTTCTTTGGAAAATACCTTAATAATTCCTTTAATTTTTAATTTATTCGATATAATCGCTCCGTTTGGTCGAACAGTTAAATAGACGGTTATCTAATGACGTGAATTGTTCATCTTTTTATCCATCTATTTTTAGAAAAATGAAAAAAAAATCAAGATCATCGTTATTTTGCGATGTTAACTATCATATCATGATATGAGATGAACATTTTACTAGGAAGATCCAAATATAATTTCTTCCTCTCATTGTCTATCGTTCAAACTTGACAAACTGTAAACTACGTCGAAGATTCCTTAACTCAAAGTGATATTGAATATTTTCATATAATATAGAGGTCGGATTAAAAATTCACTGATAATTTGGGATTGTGGGGACAAATTAAAAAGCCGGAGACATTATTTCTGTCATTTTTTTTTATAAAAAAAGGAAAGAGAAAAGATGGGGGTGACGTCAAAGAGGTGACGTCAAAGCGCCTTGACCCGGCACTCGACCGGCCGGTCGGCTGGGTGGGTCGGAGTCCCTTCGTCGTGGGCTGTTTCCGAGAAATGAGGTCGAGAGACGAAAGCCCTTCGATGGTCCCGGTTTGCCCTTTTCAGCAGACATCGTTGGCACACGGTTTGAACGATTCGCGAAGTTCGCGACATCGCAAGTGGGCAATTTCTCGGAGGATATTAATTCGTAAAGCTCATCTTATCTCATCGTGCTTTTCCAGAAATTTCTTCTTCTGTTTTACCGTGGTGGAATTGCCGAAGAAAGCTTCTCTCTCTTCCCTCTACGTATGGAGAAAATGTACGTGTTGACTCGGACTAAGGGTCGACGGACCCGAGTCCGACCCTTTATGGAAAAATTATGTATGTTCGGATCTTTGACTCGAGTCGGTTTAGCCAGAACTATAGTGTCGGGTCGGGCTTCTAAATGAATAATCCTGTCTCTCTACACTTGTTTTATCTGCTTACACATCCATGAACAGGTTTGACCTCGAGGAAAAGATGAACGCCCTTGCGCCCATAATCGTTTGCGGTGAAAATGAAGCGAACAAAAGATATTTATTGCTTTTTATTTTCGAGTATTTCCGTCGAGCTAAAAGCACCGTCGAGATAATGATCAAGAAGGGAAAAGGATTTGTCCATAAATATTTATCAAATTTGGGAAAATTGGACCCGAGTCGACTCTTTGTGAAAAATATGTGTGTTTGGATCTTTGAATCAAGTTAGCTTTAATTCTATAAGGACAAGTTGAGTTTCTAAATGAGCGACCTCTACGCTCATTTTATCTGACTCCAAATTCATAATTGTTGATTCGGATTGAAAAGATAAAAGACCCTTACGTTGACAATCGTTTTGATTCAAAGACGAAAACGGTTCGAACAAGAGATATCTATTGCTTTTTATTTTCAAGTATTTTCACCAAGCTAAAAGCATCATTAAGACAATGATCAACAAGGGAAAGGATGAAGATTTATCAAATTTGGAAAAATGACAGAAATTGTTCTTAAACTTTGTCTAATGTATAATGTTAAGGGTATCTTTAGTAATAATTCCGTTTTCAATAATAATTTCTATATTTTCCCAATAACAATTAATGAGCATTTGAAAACATTTGATAATTGTTCAAAATTTTTATTCCCATAATAGAATTGTGTTTGATAGAACTCTTAAATTTTTTTGTTTCTTTTAATTTTTTCATACTTTTATTATATTTTTCTTTTTCCTTTTTCATCTTCCTCCTTCTTTGTGGACCAATCGTTGGCACAATGGTGGCAAGCAACCAAATGGGCAAGGTCCGATGAGCTTCAACCTAACTAGTGGTTAGGTGAGTTTCATCAATGGCTACATAAAGGTGAGGCTCAACCTCGCCAAGCTTAACCTTACCTAGATCTAATGAGACTAAGGCTCACGGTGGCTAAGCAAGCTTTTGAGAAGCTCGGAAAACCTCACTTAGCTGCTCGCTAACCACTATCGATTGTGGGTGACGATGGGGTGATAGTGGGCCGATGATGGGCTCAAAGGAAGAAGAAGAAAAGGAAAGAGGAGAAAAAGAAAAATTAAGACTTTATTCTTGGAATTGTTCTTGAGAACAAAAATCAATTTTTGGGAAAATTTCAAAAAATGACCCGAAATGAGCTTATTTTTTCAAATAATGACCCAAAGTGGTCATTGTCTCAAATAAGGATTCGAAGTGGCTAAATCAGTCTCAAATAAGGACCTCAAATTGCCGGGTAGTCAAATGTTCGTCGGTCGGCGAGCGTGTGGCTTTTCCGGTAGCCAGAATAAGGGCAATTTTGTCAAAAAAATTGATAGAATTTAACAAACCCTAAAAACAAAACCCCCTCAAACTCTTCACGTTCTCATGTTTTCTTCTTCTTTGTTCACATCGTAGAGCTTGTCGCGGTTGGCAAAGCTGAGCTCCCACGTCGCAAAGGCCAAGCTCACCGCCGTCAGCGACGCCACGGTGCAACTTAGTATCGTCGCAAGGAGAAGAAGAAGAAGCAGTAGCAGTGTCGCTAGTAGTGAGCCACGACGGCAAATCGTCTCCATTGCCTCTAGGCAGAGAGATCTTCGAGCGAGCTCAGCCATTCGATTTTGTCATAGGAGTTTCGTAGAAGATCACGAGAGAGGAAACCTTGAGAACCGAGAGAGTGAGGTGGAATGTGAATCCACTTCCATGGACCCAATTAAGAGACACGAAACATCTCGATCTCAATGACCCACATCTTGGGCATAATGCAAATCCACTTCCACGGAGAGAGAGCGGGGCAGGTGAAGGGGGTGCTGGCAAGTAACTTTAAAATTCAAGAAGTCGGGGATCTTGCTCCATTAACGAATAACTTGGGTTCTCAAAGTAAGAGGGGAAAAGAGCCTAGAAGATGAAGTGCAGAAGAAGAAGAGCATGAAAAGTTTGGGGCTTCTGTTTTTAGGGTTTGTTAATTTCTATCAATTTTTTTGACAAAATTGCCCTTATTCCGGCCATCAGAAATGCCACATGCTCGCCAACCGACAAACATTTGTCTACCCGACGATTTGAGGTCCTTATTTGAGACTAATTTAGCCATTTCGAGTTCTCATTTGGCATAAATGATACGCTTTTAGATCATTATTTGAAAAATAGAAAATTTAATTTTTTTAATTATTGATTTTATTCCAAATCAATTACAAAATTTTTGTCCAAATTTGCTACCGGGAATAAAATAATATAACCAATTACTATTTGACCAATTATCACATAGGTTCTAATTTGCTTAATGTGATTCAACAACTATTGAGAGATATTCTATTTAATATCTATATTATATGAAAATATATAATATCGTCATTTCACTAATTCAAAAAAAAAGAAATCTATTGACGTGATCTCCAATCTATTTGGTTTGAATGGTCCAAAAAAAATTTTACACTTTGATTATCCATATAAAATATCCATCTCAAATCAAGATATTATGATTCACGGCATCAAATAACGATTGGCATGTTAACTCCCTAATTTTTTTATTTTTCTATGGTAGATGAATAAAAAAATGACCATGTAAAACTCATCATTTTCTTTTTAAAAATCCAGTTTAACATATAATAATTCAAGATATCAAATAACGTTGGATTTGTCATTTGAGCAGATGGAATGACCACGAGGAACAATTACCGATGGTTTAGAGACCACGCTGCGTAGTTAGCTAAAGTCAAGACATAAATTGCGTCGTTTTCCTATCAATTTTCCTTATTTTTCCATGTCTTTTCAATGATATTATTTATTCTAAACTCCTCCTTTTAACCTGGGGACCGGGTCTTCGTCGTCGTCGTTTGACTCGTGTTGTCGTTGGGCCAATACAGTTTGCTCTGTAGTCTCCGGTTTCCTCGTTTTGGGCCCATTTTGGAGTTTAGGCCCATCTCTTTTTGCATCATCGAGTCCAATCATACAGAGTTTTGCTGATTCGCTAGGGCTTTTCTTAGCCTCGTGGGTTTCGAAATCAGGTGCACACATTAGTTGGACGAAGACCCAACATCAAATTTAGGAAAAATGGTCATCGCAATTTTTAATTCGTTTGACATGATTTTATACAATATTATCCTCAAACTTTTCATTTATTCAATATGATCCTCTAAAAATGTGAAAATGACGCAAACAAAATGACCACATTGAGCAGATTAAAAATTTTAAGATGATATTACATATTGGGATAAAATTTAAGGAACACGTTGAATAAATTAAAAGTTTGAGGGCGAGATTACGCATTTGACCAAAATTTAGGGACCATTTACAAAACTCAAGAGCCGATATAGGATGTCAATGTGGACCGAAGATTGTCGTTAAGCTCAGAGGACAATCTCTTCACGCTGAGTATTCCAAAAGCAAAGGACCAAAAAAGCCATGGAGAGAGAGAGAGGGGTAGACCCTTCGTTTGTCAATTTGCTAGTTACTCTTCAGGATAAGTATCGAGTGGGGTAATGCCCATAAAGGTTTACGCTTTAAAGGCATCTATAAAAGCCCGATATATTTCATCGCGGTATACTCGATTTGAGTCACACCTATTTAGTCAATCTCCAAGAGCATGAACCGTCATTACAATTCCGTAGACATGCAAGAAGTCAAGAATATTTTCGTGTTATGAAGCAAATGTTCAAACACGAATCAAAGATTCGCCCATGTTGTGACTCGAATTAGTGTGAAAAATGGTACGGACATTTTATCATTAGGCTGCCATGCTCAATGGTGGGTAAGATATCTATGTTATTTCATTTTCCCGTCCTTTATAAATTGTGATTATTAGCATGTGAGCGGTGCCGGCGAGATAGATTTTCGTGTCAATGAATTTTATATCGATTAACATTAACGAACTTATATTAGGACACATTTGTTTCATCGATAACTTCATGGTAAAAATATATTTTTCATGAAAATCAATGAAAATTATTTTCGAAAAAAATGATTTGCCTTTATTTATAATGTAGTTTTAGGGAATGTGATTTCCTTCTTGTTAAAAAAGAAAGTCGTTTTCTCTGAATAAACTCACCGTATTCAATTTGTAAAATGCGTTTTTCACAAATTGATTGATTTTTTATTGCTTAAACACTGGAAAGTTTGAAAACAATTTCCCAAATACAGTTCTTCTTTTTTTTCCCTTTCAAATAAAGGAATCTTAAGGCTTCAATAACATTCCCATGATGAAGTAACCGGCTAATGGCTGATTTTGATGGACATTGCAGCGTGTATTGGCGATTACATGATGTCCCGCGAGTGGAATCTTGTGTTTTTGTTGGACGCTTCGTGTTCTCAACACTTCTACTTTGGCCAAGTCAGGGTCTGCATGGCAATCGGCCAAATAATATTTAATTATGTTCTTTTGTTTTTTGAAATAAATTTAGTATAGAAATCCGTTTATTAAAAATTTTTGTTCTAAAAATACATTTGAAATAGAATCAAGAATAAAAAAATTGCATATTGTTTTTGGAAATAATTCAAAGAATCGATTTTTCTTTTCTTTTCCTTTTCTTCCCTTCTCTCTCTCTCTCTCTTTTCTTTTCTTCTTCCTCCAACCTACTACCACCCCATCACCACTTGTCAGCCATTGTTGTTGCCATTGGCGGTGGTCGGCAAGCTTGTCGGACTTTGCTTGGTCACTTGCCAACCATCGCTAGCAATGGCGATTGGCCACAAAAGAGAGGAAGAAGAGAAAAGAAAAAAAGAAAAAGAAAAGAAAAATACAATAAAAGTATTAAAAAATTAGAAGAAACAAAAAAAATTTGAGAGTTCTACCAAACGTATTTCTATCAAGGGAATAAATTTTTTTTTGGATAATTACCAAATACCTTTAAATGTTCATAAATTGTTCTTGAGAACAAAATAAAAAGAATAATTTATAATCAAAAATTATTTTCGGGAACATAATGGTTATCATTCACATCTTTAATCGCCACAATTTAAAGATGTAAAGTGAACATTCTTTAATGTGCAATGTTGATTGATATGGAAGGCTCAATAATTGATCTGATTAACATCTTGACGAGCTTAAAAGCTTGACTCAACTTGATTGGTCATAAATTTTAGTTTTAAGGAATTTTTCAAAGTACACCGGTTTACTACTGTTTATATGCTAAAATGTCATTAGTGTCGTTAATTTTCTGTTTTTTTTTTTGGTAAAGAAAGATTATATTTATTGTTCAATTAGTCTTCATAACATAACAAATTGAAACGGAGTAAAAATACTCAAAAGTAAAGCTAAATCCAAAAAACAAAGAGTATAATATAACATTAGCAAAGTTAAACACATGCTTGTTCCATAAGAACGGATTTGTCAAGTAAAATAATCGAGGATTGATCATTGGATGTCGTATCTTTATCAGTGTCTTTGTTGATAATGGAGCACGCACCAAGAATTTATTATCCAATAATTATAACGTTGCCATTTGACAATATGTGTCTAAATTTGGCTTCCTCTATACCATGGTCACATTGAGATAAACAAAATGGGTTGAACAAGCACATATCTAATATGTGGAGGAGCAAATCTTTATTATTCAAAGAGATGCCAAAGCTTTTATGATTATTATTGAAATTTGAGGGAAATAACCTTTACACCAACGGAGTAAAGGGCATGAATCCCAAAAGCATATTCATTAACTCCAAAATCTATAGATCGGGAGAGGATGACACCAAGATCCAATACTAAATTGGGAGAGTTTAAACTCTCGAATAGAGAAATAAATCAAGAGAATAGAGTCTCCAAATATAAATCGAGAGAGAACAAAAAGCAAGAAAATGATAATAAAATGCAAACAAAATGAACAAAAGAATTAAGAGAAATAGGGCCAAAATGGGAGGGCATCCCTTATAAATACTGAATTTATTAAGGACATGGTAGTTGGAGGGCTGGCAGCCACTAGCCGTCCTCTTATTGATCTACCGCCATTATTGGGTGTGAATTTAAAAATAAATTCCTAGATATCCACTTATAAAAATCTTCGTTAAAAATACAAAATTATATTGTTTCTCTCTCTCTCTGTTTTTTTTTACAATTGAACTTACTATAATTCTTTTTTAAAGGTTAATAATGTTTCTCCTCTAAGCATATTTGTAGATAATATATTTCGAGCGTCGATTAAGGCTGTTATTCTTTGTGGCCTCGAATAAGAACAAGAAATCAGGAGATTGTGCCGAAGATTTTCTCAAATTTTACATTGCAATTCAAATTAAAAAGAGGATTGTCGAGATAATGAAATGCGGGGAAATTTCAACTAAGAAGAAAAACGAAAGATACCTTATTTATATTTTTTTTTGGAATGGAAAAAAAATAGGGACACCCTAAAAAAATCTCATTTTTCTGGCGAAAAGAAAAAAAGTTATTCAAGAAAAATCGAGAAATCATAAATCAATATAATTTGAGTTATTTGTTCGGGATCAATATGATATTTTTCTAAACCTGACCAAGCTAGAAAACCAAGCATGTTAATATTTATATTATTTGCGTTGCATCTGTAATTCAAAATTACAAAATTGTTTACCTCTAAAGTCAAAAAAATACCTTTACACAAATCAATAAAGAAAATCCCTTGATGATTTTGACGACGTTGTCATCAGATACTCGGTATCTTTTTATGCTTTTCCTCACTCGATTGATTTATATACAATAATACGAAACTCCCCTTTATAACAATTTACAGCATATTTGGATTGATTTATTTTTCTCAAATCAAAATTCCCCTTTATCGTGAGGCTAATTCCCTAAAAAAATCAGCAACTTTTGATCTAGTCCAAATTCTACCTTAATTATTTTTGTCTCATAAAAATGCCAAATTTTCACTCTAGCCCAAAATTTACCCATACATTCAAAAATTGCAATTAATTTCTTTAATATTATCAATATTAGGAGGTCATCATTGTTCTTTACAAAATCAGGGTGTTAATGAAAAACGTAGTTTTTGATAATGAACTTTTAACTAGTTTCGGTGTCAATAATCTTGAGTAAACTATTGGGAGATTTTTGATACATATAGGTAGATTCATGATTAGAATGCAAGTCGAGGACTTTTTACAAGATAAAAAAATTCGAGATAGAATCGTGACCGGATTCAAAGTTCGAGGGTTGTCTTTTTTTTGGGGGAAGACAAGACCTCTATTACGTATACGCCATTTCGAAGAAATGCGTCAAGTACAACACGAGGTAAAATTGCGTCAATGTACCCACGTTTCGGTTCCACCTGCTCCAGTCCATCATTATCTCCAAAAGCTCAAATCCCACAAGGTAAAATTGAAAACGACATAAATTAACAAAAGAAGAAGAATAAAAAATCCACTGAAATAAAATAAGAAGAAGTGAAATATGCCTTTCAATCAAAAAAGCCAAAGGGCACTCCCATTATCTTTCTTCTAAATATATTTAAAAAAAAAGCCCAAAAGAATCAAAAAGCGAGACTTCTCTTTTCTAATTTTTCTATATTATTCCTCCCAACCGTTGCGATTCTTCCTTTCTTTTTTTTTTTTTCTTTTTTTTTTTATAAAAAAATTCAATCATTGCAATTTAATCAATTAAATTAGTTAATTAAGTTAAAGTCGATGGTTTCGATTTTATTTTAATGAAAATGTTAGAAATGTTAGGTAGGAGTTCCGTGTCCTGCTGCTAACAACTGAATTCATTCGTCGAAACGGGGGGGAGCGGAGCGCAAAGGAGTAGAGGCTGACGTGGACCAATCGGGAGCCCGCATTGGCGGAAGCTAGAAATGGGTGGCGAAGCAGAGGATAGAAGACCCCGAGACCCCCCCTCGTCTCCTCAGTTTCCATTTCATATCTCTCTCGCTCGCTTCCATTTTCGATTTCAATTATATTTCGAAGAGCGAAAGGAAGTTTTTTTTATCCTTTTTTGTTTTGAATTTTCTGACTTTTTCCTGTGCATTCGTCCGGCGAATTCGATCGGCCGGAGGAGAGGCGACGGAGCTCTCGCCGGAGGGGGGCGGCGGCGGCGGCGGCGGTCGTCGGTTGAACTCTCAGCTGGTAATTCTCTCTGTTCAGCTCGGTTTTCCGATCGGATTGCTTTCCAGCGTGTCTCGCGTTGGATCGGGTTCGTGTTTTTGGTTGAGGGGGAGGGGGGAATTTTAATCGAGGGGGAACTCGTGGATTTTCGCAGGCCCGATCTGATCTGCGAGGCTCAGGTACTGTTTCCGCTGGATCGTTGTTCGGATCGGCGTCGCCGTCGGGAATCGGTGGTTGCGCGATCTGTTCCGAGCTATCGAGAGCGCGTGCGATGTGATGGTGGTTCCCATGGGTCTTGTGTGATTCTGGGGCTGTTGGAATTATAAGGAAGCGGGGAGGTGGATATCGGCAGAGATGCAAAAGAGCGGAAGTCTTTCCAAAAGCAATAATAGCCTTAGGGTTTCAGTGCCTCAGCAGTCTTTGAGGAGAATGGGACTGTGTTCGCCTGGTGGAGGGCACGCTGCGTCGCCGGTTGTGTTCCCTGAGAAGCGGAACAAGGTCAAAACTGCGGCGTCCAGGCAGAATATAAATCCGATGAGCGTCACTGTCGATGATCCTTTTGCAGTGAAGAAGGCGGATGAGCACAGGATTGATATGGTCGGAGGGGGCGGTGGAGATGAGAAGTCTGATTTGTTGGGTTACTTTGTTTATGCGGGGCAGCTTGTTTTGGATAAGAGAAAGAATGTAGATGATAAGAATGGCAAGGATGGGAAGCAAAATTCAGCTGAAATAAGTAGTCAAGCAGGCGCCGTCAATGCTAAACTTACCAGCAGGGCTTTAGTCTGGGGCTCCCATGTCTTGCCACTCGATGACGTTGTCTCGGTATGTCCTTTTCATTCAAGCAGAATAAGATAAGAAAATTGACTGTTGTGGGATGAAATTTGGAGATAGATGCATAGATAGATTAGTACTGCTTGATTGAGAAAGGGCTGTTAACAAAACTTTTGTTTTATGACATAATTCTGACAGGTGTCCTATAATGCTGGACTTAGACATTTCACAGTGCATGCTTACCCTGAAAGGAATGGATCTTGTGGCTTCTTTTGTTTCATGAAAGGTCAAAAGAGAAGTCGCAAGGACTTCCGTTTTGTGGCTTCTAGCAAAGAAGAGGCAATTCAATGGGTGGGTGGCTTTGCTGACCAGCAATGCTATGTCAATTGTTTGCCACACCCACTGGTTTCATCAAAGAAGCAAGCTTCTTCAGAATTGCTCCCCATTGACCCTCCACCTGAATTAATTTTCAGATGCAAGAATCCTCCCAGAATGCTTGTCATATTAAACCCACGGTCTGGACGGGGTAGATCAAGTAAAGTTTTCTCCAGAATGGCTGAGCCAATTTTTAAGGTTTGTCATAGATTACCATCTCTTTTGTCCAATGCTAGTTGTTTGTCAATGCTGTTGGCTGCTCATGTTCATGCTCTGATCAGCTCCGGTGCACAAAAGAAGAAAAGATAGAATTTTGGCCTTCCTGAATATTTTTTATGCCATAAAGCCATATAATCTAACCACCATGAAGCATTCATATGTTGCTGCCCTTATCTAAATTTCTATTTGCTAAGCCATCTATGTTTTCATGTCTCACTGAGAACCGGAAGGGAACTTCAGACTACTTTGTCTTGCCGTTGTGCATCCTTGCAATTGACTTCTTTTCCTATAATAGGTTGTGTGAAAAACTTCCAGAAGCACACTGCTTTTAATACTGAATGCTCCTTCCACCTTCCAATTCCACTTGATTTTAAATATTTTATCCAACCAAATCAGCTTTGGAGATATGGTATAGTCCATTTCCTTGTTGCAAGTCGCATATTTGTTTTGGAAGTCTTCTATTTATTGGCTGAAGATTATCATTCTACTGTCATATGTGGGTGGACCATTTCAATGTGGCCCTTGCTTTCACCTTGCAACCGGAGTTTATATATGGTCATGCTTAAAAGAATGCAGTGTGGATTTAAATTCATGAACTAGTTTATCTAATTCTTGACTATCAATGAAAGAGAATCGGCTTTTGGTGTATGCTAGATTTCTTTTCTGCAGATAGAAGAGTACTTTTGCATTTTACGTTTCATGCATATTGCCCTAGGTTAATATGCAATACTCCTCTACCATTCTTCCTTACATTCAGAAATCCATTTCTTATTGATGATGCATTCCAACAGCTTGCAGGATTCCAGCTGGAGGTAGTTAAGACTACTCACGCTGGTCATGCGAAAAGTCTAGCCTCTAGTGTTGACTTCAGCACCTGTCCTGATGGTAGGACTACTATATCAAGCTCTCACTGCTTGACAGTTTTCTTCATAGTTTGATTATCGCGGTCTGATTGCTGCTTTTATTTATCTGCATTGCTCAATGCTTTCCAGGAATAATATGTGTTGGAGGTGATGGAATCGTCAATGAGGTTTGTCATTTGCTACCATATTTGTTCCTACTCTTTATTTTACCAAATATATATCTGACTATGGCATTTTGTGTCTCGATGGACTGTCAAACCTTTGCGTAATAGAATGTTGAACGAGGGCTAGTTTTAAGGTTCTGGTCTGATACTGAATAAGCTAACAATCAGTAGGGCTCATGAGTTTATGCAATATGTTAAGTTGTAACTGTGTTGAAAGAGTTTAGCACTCTCTTAAATGTTTTGATTATGGACCTTTTTCTCTAACATTTGATGCGGTATGTAATCTCACTCGGTGTTAGTTGTTAGCAGTAACTGTGGTCAGTGGTGCTTTTTGGTTGGGAGGAAGGATTTGTAGATAATTGTTGTGAATAACTAGTTATAGTTATGGTCAATAGTAAAAATTATTATACTCTACTTATTTAAGTCAAAAAAATGCTTGGAAAAGGTATGATGTTGTGAAAGCCTGAACTCTAGGGTTGTAATATGCAGTTCTATATTAGAATTGGTAGTTGGACAAATAGAATTTACATTTCACTTTTCTCTTCCATCAAGCTAGCATTGCACTTGTAGCATGCTTATTCTCGAAAACAAAAGGCAAAATGGAATAATCAGACTTTTAGAGTCAATGTTGGTAATTACTATAATAGTTAGTGATTTTGGAAGAATAGATAAATATTGGTACTTTTAAAACTAAGCAAGATAAAAAGTTGGTGAGTGACTCAAATAGTTAATAAATTAATATGAGAAATATTAGTGAATTAGTCAAATTTAGTTGGTAATTATCTATAAAATAATGAAATTGGTGGGCAAACATATTTATGACATGGAACACATTTTCCGCAATGCAACTGATATTTTTGCTTGCTTTGCTTTTTGATCAGCTGTAGTAGATGGCTATTCATATTTTTATTATGTGGAATGGGTGATATAGCCTAAACGGTTAGTGTCTGTGAGGTGTTGTCATTATGCAAGACAGGGCGCAACTCTGATTCATGCCCACTTCAATCTTAGTGTAAATCTCACTTGGATAGCCATAACTTCTATGCTACTGAGTCTCCTATTTCATATAGAGGAGTGAATTAGTTTAATGTAATGACCTGTTTACCTTTCCACCTTCTTTTCTTTGTTCTCCTTAAATGAGTAAGTTGCAACCTTTTGTGTGCTCTACAGGTTCTGAATGGATTGCTTAGTAGGGATAACCAGAAAGAAGGAATCTCCATACCTCTTGGAATAATACCTGCTGGTTCCGATAATTCACTTGTTTGGACTGTTTTGGGAGTCAGGGATCCAATTTCTGCAGCTTTATCTATTGTGAAGGTGTCGCCTCCCCTATGATATTATTTCCATACACGACTTGTAGTGTCATGCAATTTACTTATGCACTGATTGGTGTCATCGACATGTTTGACTCAGTGTGTGTATTTCCATATCTCCAACAATTTGTGAGTTTGTACGTGTGTTCATTTTGGTATGATCTGTGCTCTCCGGTCTCTGTCTAGAGCTGCATATTGCTACTTTATTCCCCTTTTTTATTTATGTCAAAACCAGGTTGGAAAATAGCTATTAGCAAACAGACTTTTTAAGTTCTGGAAGCAGAAAATTTTTAATGTCAATAGTAATGCCTAGAAGAGTATTTAATAGTGAATGGTTGCTAGAATGAGTTAACCAGCTTCATACAAAGTGATGTTTATCAATATTTTATTCCCCTGCAGTGCTCTTGAGTGATCTATATCAGGAACTTAAATTTCTTTCTGGCTTAGAAATTTGGGGTTATATTTATTCAAGTATCATTTTGGTTTTTGTGATGTGATTTTTGGGTATTCATTCAAATTATTGTGCTGCTTTTTCTTGCCCTTGAATAAGATAATTTTTTTATTGCTTCAGGGTGGTTTAACTGCTACGGATGTTTTTGCTGTCGAATGGCTTCAAAATGGTGTCATTCACTTTGGGATGACTTGTGCGTACTATGGTTTCGTCAGTGATGGTAATTCATGTCACTCGGTCTATAGTTTTCAACTTTTATGTCCCATTACTGTCATTAATTCTTTACTTCTCGGGATGTTTCAAACTAAAAAGCAGAGATTATATCCTTCAAAATGCTTTTATGTCCTTCTCCTCCATTATGCTTTTACCTTGACGCCCAATGGAAATGGCCAAAATAGGCACGTATTTCAAAATCACCCACCTCCCTCTCTAGTTTACAATGCCTACTTTCTCTTATGTAATTACAATCTCTCTCAGTTACCTCAAAACTTGTCACTAACATGTGGTGTTATTCTTTTCAGTATTGGAGCTGTCCGAGAAATATCAGAAGCGGTTTGGTCCTCTGCGTTACTTTGTGGCTGGTTTCCTGAAGTTCCTTTGTTTGCCAAAATACAACTATGAAGTGGAATATCTTCCAGCATTGAAAGAAGATCAGGAAGGAAAACTCTCAACTGAACATGAAGTGGTTGACATGACAGACCTGTACAACGACATTTTGAGAAGGTCGAGCAAAGAAGGCATGCCTAGAGCATCCAGCTTATCGAGTATTGACTCAATAATGACCCCAAACCAGATGTCTGGTGGAGATCCGGATACAACCTGCAGTAGCACTCATGCTAGCACTGAACCATCTGACTATGTTCGTGGCATAGATCCAAAATCCAAGCGCCTGTCATCTGGAAGAAACAATGTTACGGCTGAACCAGAAGTTATTCATCCCCCAAACCCCTTGTCAACAACTCCAAACTGGCCGAGGACAAGGTCAAAGTCAAGGACAGACAGAGGATGGTCTGGGTTGCACACTACACATGATCGGGCATGGGGAAATGCTGCGACGAATGATAAGGAGGATATTTCATCAACAATGTCTGATCCAGGTCCAATTTGGGATGCTGAACCAAAGTGGGACACGGAACCTCAATGGGTTGTAAATAACCCAATAGAATTGCCTGGGCCTCAGGATGACATAGAAACTGGAGTTAAGAAAGAACTCATACCTAGATTGGAAGAGAAGTGTGTAGTTGCTAAGGGACAGTTTCTAGGCATATTGGTGTGTAACCATGCCTGCCGAACTGTCCAGAGCTCTCAGGTGGTGGCACCAAAAGCAGAACCGGACGACAACACCTTAGATTTGCTTCTAGTTCGTGGAAGTGGGAGGTGGAGACTCTTGAGATTTTTCGTGCGTCTTCAGATGGGTGGACACCTTGACCTTCCATATGTTGATTATGTAAAGGTACACGTACACATCTTTTCTTCTGGACTAAACATTTCTGCTGTCAGAACTAGGTTGTGTGAATCTCTTATATTTTTTGTACTTCCATTTTTGTATTTGGTGGTTTCTTTTGACTTGTCTATTTTCCAACCTGGTTTTGAGGATGGGGGCTGGGGGACTAAGGTGGAATAAGGGGAAAAAGTTGTGAATGAAAATGCATGTTATTTGGTTAAAAAATGAGGGTTTCTCATTAATGTAAATTTTTGTTGTCCCCTTCTGTATGCAAATTGAGACAGGCTGCAATTTGAAAGCATTGGGATGATCCAGAATATTGTTGTAGTGATGATTTGGCACTTAAAAGTTTGGTATTCCGAATATTTAATGGGCATACGTTTGCATTCTATGCAGTCTGTTGTCAAATCTTCATAATGTGTTAAGAACTTAACAGAAGTATTAAAAGGTTGAAATAAATCTTTAGGGGAACCAAAAGTGCTGCAAATCCCATCTTAGGAAAATGAGGTGGTGGCTTTACACGTTTACATATCCCATATAGGACTGCTATTGTCCACATACATGTTCTGAGTAGGTGACGAGCAAAGTTTTCGTCCTCTAGTAGTTTCTCCTCTAACTTAGAATATATTAAATTTATGTAAGCTTTCAATGAATGCAGGTAAAGTCAGTGAAGATTAAAGCCTTAAAGCACACGCATAATGGCTGTGGCATCGATGGTGAGCTCTTTCCCCTCAATGGACAGGTCATCTCTTCTTTGCTTCCAGAACAATGCAGACTAATCGGTCGCTTCCGAAGCCATCACATATAATAATAGCTGAAAGCTCCTTTCATATTCTTTTGCTATGATAACAGGGACTTATGATCTCAAAATTTTGTCAAAACCATGTACCATTTCCTCTATACATATCAGGGACAATCTTCTCTTCCGCTTCAATTTGTTTCTCTCCCAGTCAAAGTCCCTGTAAATTCTGTGTAATGTAAACAGTTGCCCATTTTGGTTTGACACTCCGCCTCTTCTCTTGATGTGTATGGATGTCCCATGTTCTTATATGGGCGCGAGCTGGTTAACGTGAACGTGTGAGAAATATATATCTGCGATTCAGTTGCTCAGCTAAACATGGGTTGTAAAGCATTTTGGTTGTTTTATCTTCTCCCAAGTAATGGTTCCCTATGGTACTTCTAGTTTTTCTCCAAGTTGTCCTCTCTGTGATCTATGTCCAGCGGAAGCTGTCATTCAAAGTTCATCTGAAATTCCGAGGGACTGACCAAGAAAAACTGTCAATTGCTAATCATTCTGTAATCTGTATTGAGGTGACTCTTTGGCGAAGCAAGGTTTGACTAGTCATTTATTCGTCACTGTCAGGGTCTAAGGTGTGGCTTCTTTGTATGACTTGTTACAATGACAATAGTCTCTCCTGTCATCTCCCTCGTTTCTTGTTAAAGGACTATTTGCTCGTGCCAGAAGTGTGAGGACATATCTTGAAGAGTCAACCTTTTATCTTCTTTGGACTTTTTGGTTGAATAAATCTCCTCCAAAAACTATTTGAAGGAGATGAATTACTCCATTTCACATGCACCACGGTCGAAGGATCGCAGTAATTAAATTTCTATTTGCACGATGCATGCTCGTTGCCACCGAATCTTCTAGTACATGGACAATTGTGTGGAGCGATGTGCTTACCGGCTGCGATCGTTAGGTAGTTGTTGGCGTTAGAACATTGGCGCAATAATGAAACAATTGCAAGATCTTTTAGGAGATGAATAGGTTTGACTGCAACTCTGACTTTGGGAGGCGGGCACAAAGTGAAGCTGACTTCAAATTGCCCTAGGGGATGCACGGTGTCATCTTTGATTTCGGAAAGTTAGAAGGACCATCTACCCTATGGGGCGAGGATTGTTGGTTAGATTCAACCCAAAAGATTGTTAGTTCCCAGCTAAAAGTATCTCCTTCCGTTCTGTATATATAATCTTGATCGCATCCCAATTCTCATTGCTAGAAGGAAACCGCAACACAATTTCCTTTAAATTCCACTCTCAATCCTCTTTCTTCTCCATCACCTTCTCCCTTCCCCATTTTCATCCTTTTTCAGCACGCATGATCAGCTCTCCGGCCATCCCCGGTTTTCGCCTCTCCATTCCCGCGGATCCAGGTGGGGTGGAGGAGGTCAGTGATATCCTGTGAGGTCGCGCTCCAATCAGAGCCCAAGCCGTCCTCGGTCTCCTTCAAGAATGGAGTCGCGGTGTCGCCAGATCCCGCGAAGATAGGGCTGAGGGTCAGAGTGAAGGTGCCGGTGAGGGTGTACCACGTGCCGCGGGTGCCGGAGCTGGAGCTGAGCGGAATGGAAGGTGAGGTCAAGCAGAACTTGCTCTTCTGGAGAGGCAAGAGCCTGACCGCCAACCGCCCCTTCAAGGTGGAGTTTGTCAGGGAAGTGGAGGGCCGGGGCTCGTCAAGTTCGTTGCGCACCTGGAGGAGGATGAACTAGAGTTTGTTTGAAGTGCCGATTGCTGTAAAAAGAGACGCCATTGCTTAAAGCTTATTCTATAATTCTATTGTATCAAAACCAAACCCTTCGTATATTTAGAAACAGTGAGATAGACGTACGTCCTAAATACTCTCCCAACAAATCACGAGCACCGACACATATGTTTACATACGAAATGAATAAAACAATGTGATCTAAGTTGCTTCGCTGTTGGAGACTTCCAGTTCAAGAACCGGACAGAGGTCACATGTTCAAATCCGGGCCGTTGCACTTGTGCCCTGGGTTACGTAAGAAAAGATACAGTCAGTCGCAATATATTTTATACGGAATGTTCGCCTTAGTTCCTCTCGCCTCGTCAATGGGAGTTCCAAGTTTCTCCAATTTTAGAGGATGTTACTATGTTACCTGGCCTCAGATGAACGCTGCTGATCTCGAAGAGGCCTAGAGAGATTACGAATTGTGATGACGCCCGATAGAAGAGAATCATAGCCCTATAACTTGTATCTACATGAGATATAAATGGATTCCCAGTTTTGCTTTTCGAGTAATGGTAAGTACACTAGAATGGATTTTCCAAATTATATGTTAAGCGACGTCTCTCTCTATGTGGATCGAATTGCAGACTCAATCATCTCGAACCCCATCCCGGCCGCGAACATCGAACCAATGACCCGAGACTTGTCTTCGGTTTATCATTCTTCTCGAGTTACTTTATAAAAGAGATCTGAGTTGATGAAATTTGGATTTATGTCTCGAGAAGCCTAAGCATAGGAAGGCATGTCCTTGGAAGCCTCCTAATCTTGCACTTGATAAATCTGTCTTTGATGTAAGGACATTATTCACACATGTTCTCTCACGTTATAACTTAGAATAATGGCATAAAAAAAAAAGATTATCCTAGACTTTCGCAAAGCTTACGACACCCTGGATTGGGACTTCCTGGAGACAACCCTCAAAGCTTTTGGATTTCCAAGCCACTTTATCCGGCTTCTTATGGTATGTGTACGTACCCCTAAATTTTCTATATCTATGAATGGAGAACTCCATGGCTTTTTCTCGAGTGGTAGGGGGCTAAGGCAAGGTGACCCAGTTTCACCCTATTTATTCACCTTGGCGATGGAAGTTTTCACAGGCCTCCTGGAATCACAATCGCGTCGACAAGAATATAGGTATTTTTGGAGATGTAAGAAATCCTCCCTCTCGCATCTATTCTTTGCAGATGATGTATTTATCTTCAGTGAAGCAAACATAGCTTCGATCTCATGTATGAAAGGAGGGCTTAACATCTTCTCTCGTTGGAGTGGTTTAATTTCAAATGCAAGCAAAAGTGAAGTTTACATCTCGGGAGTCTCAAAAGACACAAGGGCTCAGAATTTGCTTTTGCTAAATTTTCGCATAGGATCCCTGCTGGTTAAATACTTGGGAGTCCCAATCATGACCTCTAGGTTGAGCAAAGTGGATTGCCATGCCCTAGTAAGTCTTCTGACTACTAGAGTACAATCTTGGACACATCGGTTTCTGTCTTTTGCGGGTCGGCTTCAACTCATAAGGTCTGTCTTGCATGCTATTCAAGTTTACTGGGCGTCTATCTTTTGGCTACCATCTTCTATTGTAAATAGGATAGAGCAAATCTGTCGTCAGTTGCTCTGGAAAGGACCGGGCCTTGGCCCGGGTGGTACTAAAGTCTTGTGGGATAATGTATGCCTCCCTAAACAAGAGGGGGGACTAGGAATTCGGAGAATCCGGGACAGTAATAAAGCGGCAATGTTAAAACACATTTGGATACATTTCACCGATAAAGAATCCTTATGGTGTAAATGGATACACTCTACCCACCTCAAGGGTAAAAATTTCTGGAACGCCTCAACTCCGACTTTTTGTTCATGGGCTTGGAGGAAAATTATCTCACTCAGGGATGAGTTCACAGACTATTTCAGGTGGAAGATAGGAGATGGCAAGATTACCTCCTTGTGGTTTGACCCGTAGCTAGACATGGGCTCCCTCAACCGGTTCTTTAACGACACTTACATCTATCAATTAGGTCTCACTAGACATGCAAAGGTAGCCGACCTTTTCGCCTAGGATGGGCTGACGGTTCTGTAGGAACTCCTCCTCTGGCAAATCACAATCCCTCCCCTTAATCAAGGTGAGGATGTTCTTATGTGGCCCCATCATCCTTCGGGCAAATTTTCTCTAGCTTCAGCCTGGTCTGTTGTTCGTAAGAAAGTTGCTAGGGTCCCCTGGGCATCAAATGTATGGAACAAAGCGGTTGTTCCCAGACACCAATTCCTCTTGTGGCTTATATCTAGGAATCGGCTCCCCACCCAAGCTTTTCTTATGTCTTTTGGTAGATTGCCTTCGGTGCCGTGTGCTTTTTGCAACCTTACGCCTGATTCCATAGATCACCTATTTTTTGATTATCATGCTTCCCTATCCCTTTCCTTGTTCTGGGCTGCAAAGTGTAATCTTACTTGGAGGAGCCTACCTTGGGCGGAAACCCTCTACTGGATCTTCAAATCTGTGGATAAAGGCTTTTACTTTGACATCGTCAGGTTTTCTTTTGGGGCTCTCATCTATGTCATTTGGAAGTCAAGGAATGACCTGATTTTTAGAGCTGCAAACTTTAGTATGCCTTCCATGAAGCAATACCTGATCAAGGCGGTTAAGGATAAGGCTTTGTCTTTTAAATCCGTAGTGGACTCCCCGAAGAACAGGAGAATACAGCACAACTGGGGGATAGACCCTTGTATCTTTCTCTCTGAAATGTGAGAAGGTTGGTTATGTACCCTTTTGTTTTTTTTTGGGTTTCTTCTCCTCTCAGAGGATGTATACTTGTAGCTTTTGTTGTTTTCTTTCAGTGAACCGGGCACCCACTCACTCTAGTCCCGCTGAGTGTTTGCTTTGGTGCCGGGTTGCACTTGTCTTGTAAATTCTGGTTGGATGCAATATAATACTTACCTTTATGAAAAAAAAAAACAAAACAAAAAGATTATCCTTAACGAAGGGTTTCTTGAATCCTCACCACCGTCTCCTTTGGTATCTAGTTTCGAATCATCACACTTACACATTTTCCGAAAGCCGCCTTGCCATCCAAAACATCCCGACACCTCTGCCGGTCGGCGAATGCGTGCTCCGTCTGTAGCAGCGTTGAATGAACGGCACGTTTGTTTACCTAGACGGATCAAGTCTTGAGAAAAGGGCGCCCCGAATGCTGGTCTCTCATTCTCGTGTCTCCCTTTGCCATTGTTGACGTCCTTCTGTCTCTCGTCTGGAGGGCTATTGGGCCTTTGGGCCTTTGGGCTTTATTAAGAAATGTGATTCTCTGCCAGTGTCCTTCAATATATCTGATATACTTGGAATTGGAGACTGCCAAACACGATGAGAATTAATTGGAAATTTAAAAGGACAATAGTCTCCTTCCTTCAATGATTAGTGAATCGCAAATATGGAGATGTGATTGGAAGAAATTTCTGTCCAACCAGATATTTAGGAAAATATTGCCCCATGCGAAAAAAGTTCACAACACTTTATTAAAACAGTACTAATCAAAACACTGTCTCTCTTTTGTTTTGCTTTTCTTTGGTTAACTAGCATTTAGGTTGTGTTCGGTTCGACTTTTTGGAAAAATGTAAAGAATTTTAGGTTAAAGAGGTTTTTCGAGATGCAAGCAGTGTTTGATAAATTGTAATTTAAAAGTACATTGAGAAGTAATGTTGAAATAGTATTCGGAAAAATCAGACTTTGTAAAAGACTTTTGCTATTTTTTTAAAAAAAAAACCTCAAAATCGGTGGAGGGTTCAGTAGCGAGCTAGATGTGTGACCTAGACAAGGGCTACTGGTGTTGGACAAATCTAGCCTTGTTGGCGACCTAAGCCTTTCACTAGTGATTGGGTGCAAGGTGAGAACATTTTCGAAATTATGAAAATTTAGTTAGGGTCATTGCTAGAAGAGACAAATATATTAGCATTCCGACAATGCACAAAGTCTAACAGCCCGTTTGGTACTTTGGGTAAATGCTCTTAGAAAAATGCAAATATCTTTAGACTAAAGGCGTTTTCCGAAATGTAAATATCATTTGATAAATTTAAAATTTTCATTACATTGCGAATCAACTTTAGCCTAGATGCCATGTGGTAAATATTACATTTCGTAAAGCACTTACTACATTTTTTATTAAAAAAATTGTAAAGATTTTTGTTTTTTTAATCTATTCATCGGATTTTGGCCGTTGGTCAATCTCTCGCATCCAAATTTGGCCGCCGGGGTTGCACGACTCAAGCGATCATTCACCCCTCATCTTCGTTGGGCTAGTCTCCCCTAGGTATTGATGCTTGGTCCGGGGTGTATCGCACACTCTATGGGCCGTGGGCTGGCGATTAGATGTAAGTCGAAAGTCGGGCTCGACGGATCCTGGATCACAAAAAAAAAAAAATCTACAAAATTGAATTTTAGACAATATTCGTGAAAATATGAGAAATGACCTAAAAAGGGGAAACATGGGGGACATAACCCATAAGTAGAAATGACACCCAATAAAGAGTGATGTCTCTTCCAAAAAGTAAAAAGAGAGAAAGTGAAAAAATAATATTCCCCAACAAAATGACGTGTACCAATTGATGGTGGGCGGGTGGACAGGATCTGACCACGTCAGTTCAATAACTTTAATTTTGCCAGATTGTTTTTAAATAAATTAAATTATTTTTCTTTTTAAAATTCTTTTCATGGAACAATTTGATTGCTCATATTATTATGCTTCCCCATCTCTGTGTCTGGCCACCGCCCCCCGGAACTTCAGTCACGTCTCTGTCCTTTTTGTCCATTCATGAGTCAAACCTCACAATTGAGTGAGATTCCATATGGTTGCCCACAACTTGCTCTACTCATTATTATCATAATAAAATTTATAATAATAATAATAATCTCTCATTTTTCTTCCCTTTTACACTTTTTCTATCGGACTATGTAATTGTCGAAAAGAGGCGAAGTTACCCAATTAGTCCTAAATCCATTATACGTATGTGTCAATTTAATTCTTAAACTCTTCAACTTTGCGAATTTAGTTCTAAACCTTTGCGCGAAATTCCAATACAGCCATTTTGATTAATTTCGCCGGAAATTGCCAATGAGACGGTCTAGACATTATTGATTATCCCGCGGTCCATCTCGCCACGGTAGTAATTTCCGATGACAAATCGGCCAGAAAGACCACATTACAATTTCGTGCAAACGTGGGACATTAAATAGAACATTAAACATTCATCCAGTAAATTTAGTACTGATCAGATAACTTTTTCGAGGATTAAATATGAATTAAAGAACAAAAGGGGGCTCTAAAAGGAGGGGAGATTCCATAGGGTTGGGCTACAGCCATACTCGGAATTAGAATCTCTCTAGGTATTAGGGCTTAATATTCCACATTATGATATATGAATGGGATTCCATTTCCATGGTTGCATCGCCAAAGCATCTTTTGTGCTCATCATTAGTGTTTTTGTGCAACTGCAAACATGGCGAAGATGGGGGGGTGAACTTTGATACTGTTTGGATCACGGAAAGGACAATTCAATTAGGGTTTAGCCGACAAACCAGTGCATTTTATTTTCCGTAAGGTATTCGGGCTGTCGGCCATATGTTATTTCACTTTGATTTTTGTATTGATGACGTGGAATTTTTTAATTTCCATGTCATCAATACAAAAGTTAAAGTGAAAAATCAAAGTAATATAACATATCATAAGTGGTGGTGGTGGTGGTGGTGGTACTAGTTCTTCTACTCTTGGTACTCCCAAGAGATTGCTAAATGAGGTTGAGTTGTGAGTGTCCGGGCATAGGTGTCTAGGTGGATGGTCGTAAACGAGTTCTAGATCGAGAAAAAAATAATAAAAAAAAAATCTTAAACTAATTGTAGCGGTATTAATTCAGCAATGAATATTTTAATTAGATTAATTTAGTCATAAATCTTTTATATTGATATCAATTGAGCCCACCGGTCACTTTACATGGGAAATTGTTGAATGCTAGTTATCTTACCTAATGTGATTGGCATTGATGTTGATCTTTTTCTTTACCTTTTCCTTTTGCATTTTTTTCATTCCATCTTCCTTCTTTTTTTTTTTTTTTTCCTTTCCTTTCTCTTTTTCCTTTCTTTTTTCCTTCCCTAATTTGTGATGGCCAAAAAAAAAAAAAAAAAAGAAAATTTTAATAAGAAATAAATTCCAAATTTAAAAAAATCTCCAAATTAGCATAAGCCATACCATGTCGGATGATTGATGTCCACTTCAATAATTTCTAACTTAAATCGGCCGGATGGACTGAATTGATGCAAATATAAAAATATTTAGGAATAAATTAGTCAAATTAAAAAGTTTAGATTAAATTGGTATCAATGCATTAGGTTTATGAATTTTTTTTTTTGGGTACTTTTGTGTTCTAGATCTTTCAATTGGTACCCTACATTCCCCCATTCCCTTAGTAAAAATATCAAGGCGGCAATATAATCAACATCTATAAATTGTTCACTCAATAGTTTGAAAAAATTGTTATATAAAGATAGGGTTTCCCTTCCAAAATTGCTTTTTTGATGGATTATAATAAAGAAAAAGTTTAGACCGTGTAAAAAAAAAAGGATCATACACAAATTATATTCCACCATCCACTAAGAGAACATGGAGTATCGATTGATGGAAAATATTGAATTGTCCGAGAGTTTGCTTGACTTTCCAACCCTTAAATATTACACCAAAAAGGGAAATCAACTTCATTATAATCACTTTATGAGAAGATCAGTTTGACATTCAAAAATTACTCAACAGCAGTCGGACTATTGGGAAATGCCAAGGTGAATCCGAAAAAGATCGAGTAGACTTGGTAAGTGTCCTACAAGATCCAAAATCATCAACCGGCTCTCCAATATTCCCCGTGTTTTAACTATTCGATCTTCATTAGGTACATGGGATGTGCGATAGAACATTATTATTCTTTATTAAGATATTAATTTCACACCTAGCTGTAACTTACCCACAAAAATTCCCCACAAAATGAAAAGTAATGTAAATAGTGAAATTACTTTGAACGAGCTAGGGTAAGGAAGAATCCATTATCATAAGGGGGAAGGAGGGGATAAAGGAGGGCGCACGTGTGAGCCAATGCACACGTGAGGAGGTGCGGGAATAGGAATATACGGAGTGATAAGATTCTTGCGAGGCTGGTTGGCACCAAGTGAGGGATGGAATGGGTAGTGGCTCACACCCTCATCCTTGCGTGACATAAAGAAGAAAAGTCGCAAAATTAGAACCGACGGTCCATAGAAATCTCATACGTCCGATTACGATTAAGCCTTCGATCTATACAAGTAGTCGCGATCCGAATCGGTTTGCACAAAATTAGGTAAAGTATCACGAGAAGCGAAACGAGTGGATGTGCATCGAGTGCTTGGCACCAAAAATTGATCAGGTCCGGGAAAGACCGAGCGAGATGCGAAGGAGGTGAAGTTTGCCAAGTGTCGAGAAGGACTTTGGTCGGCAGATATGGTCAGTCGACAAAAGCGAGTGGCAATAGTTGACGAAAGATATCACGGGAAATTGCCAAGTCCTAGAGCATAGGTGTCGGCAAATGAAGTTCGGTTTAATCAGCTAAGGGCTTCGACTAACGCAATTCCAGGATGATCTTGATGCAAAAATAGTTATCTCAGTTATGTGGGGGCCGATAATCTCGGACGTGATTCTTGTGGGTACACTGATATAGCTACGAGTAAGTCAAACTGATGCGATCATTGGGTAGTGAATGTCATGGATCTCGAAAGTCACTCATAATGGAAATTGAGAAACGTGGGTTGGCTATAATTGTTGAGTAGTCAGGTGGGGAATTTCAAAAGTAATCGATGATGTTGCATGTGAAGAGTAAAGAGTAATCGTCGAGTAGTGGGACTTGATCAATCCCTTGTAATTACAAATTGTTGAATTCTGGGAATTATGTAAGGTGCAATTATTTATAGTTGCATCAATGAACATTAATCGAGAGCGATTGGTTCCAAAGTGAATCGTTTCTCATTCTAAAATAAGGAATCGAAATAGACAGAGTTAGTTCTCAGTCTATGAAACTAGGAAATTAACCCTATCCACCCTAGGACCCCAAATTATCTCGGGAAGTGACAATGATATTTATCTACTTTTTCATGACATGCTTTGAAAAATAAAATATAAAAATCCAGTAACAAGGAATCATAGGTAATGTCATTACAAAGTGTCGATTCACGAAATCACAAATTATTGAAATTCGAAATAGATAAGATATGTACGGACTAAGAATACTCTCTGTGCCTTCAAATTTTCTATGGTTTCTGCTATTATATATGCATAACTATGATTCCGTCGGTTGGTTCCCCATGCATAAAAAACGAAAAATCGAGAAATCACACTGACTTTCGCAATTCAGGAAAGGACTTCCGGCCCCCGGCGATCGACGCGTGGCGACTCACGATCCTTTTCGAGAGAGGGCCAAAATGTAAGGCACAAGCAAAGGCTCCTCGGCGACACCGCGTGGCGCGCCCCCATTCGCAGCATGGCGTCCACGGCCCAGCAGAAGCAACAGCAGCAGCAGCACTATTTGGACGTGAAAGGGAAAGGGAAAGGAGCGGAGGGGGAGGAGGAATTCTTCCCAACATATTCCACCACCGCTCTCTTTCTCTTTCTCTTTCTCTTTCTCTCTCTATCTCAAACAGTCCTTTTCCATCTTTTTCTCTCTCTCTCTCTCTTTCTTTCTTTCTTTCTCTCTTTCTTTCTATCTTTCTGTGCCACTACGAGAGATAATGTCATGTGTCACTGAGATGATAATGGGGAGGGCGTGGGAAGGGGGAAGGATATGGGAAGAGATCTTTGATGTTTGCGCGCCGAGAATATTTGTGCCTGAATTGGGTAGGCCTATTGGCCTTTCCCCTCCCAAAGCAGCAGCGCTCGTTGGACTGGAATCTCTCCCTCTCTCTCTCTCTCTCTCTGTCCGTCCCTGTACTTTTTCCCCTGTCGCCGTCTCCATCCCTGGTTTTTCTTCTTCTTCTTTTTTCCCGGGAAAAAGATCTTAAATTTTCTCGAGAAAGTTAGCGCTTTTGCTGACGCTATACTCAATTATAAAGCTTTTTCGTGCCGACTGCCGGGGGTTTTGAGATAAGAAGAGGTGGACACTTCCTTCCTTTCTTTTCGTTTCTTTTCCATTGGAATGGGGGCATAGGCACCATACCATGCCATGCCATGCCATGCCAACAAAGTGCTGGGTCAGTTTCCTTCCGTGAGTGCAAATTGTGTTCGGATTAGGGCTTCCAGTGGGAAACAAAAAGATTCCCCCACTTCACCATCCACCTCGATCACTGAAATTCATGCCTCGTGTTTGTTTACTTCACTGGCGGTGGATACCTCTTTCGAACTGAAATTTGACGATCATTGACAAGAGATCCAACTCCGTCCAAAGACCCCGATCGGACGGTGGAATTGGGTTGCTTTCGTCAAGGGCTTTTCGGCGATATACCCTAAAATGTCAAATCTGACATTCAAATAATTTGATGTGACCTTCCTTGTTTTGGACCGTTCCATCATGATGACATTTGTGAAAATCCGTTCTAGACTTCGTTTTAAATTTCTCGAACGCCGATTGAGATTCGGTCACTCAAGTCATCAAAACACGGCCAAGCCAATGTAATGCAAAAATTAGACCATCGTGAGTCTCAAATAAATGAGAATCACTCGAATCGGGCATTGCATGAGAAGTAATGGACTTGCAAAAAATAAAAATAAAAACATAAAAAAATTCAAAAGAGCCAATAACACGATGCCACGTTAGCATTCCAGCTCCTACGAGCGAGATTGCAACTCACTAGACTTAGGGTGAGCTACAAAAGTGAAACCGGCAAGGAGAATGAGAGGAGAAGAGAGCATTCCGTGTTGTTTTTCCGGCCATAGCCCATGCGCGCTCGACACCTGTTTCTCATTGATACTGAGCTAGCAAAGCGAATCCGTTAATAAAGTGAACAAAAGGGAGCATTCCAAATAATGTGGGACAAGAGAAAAGCAAGAAAAACAAAAGCTGTTTCGAATACTATTCCATAATATTTCGATGAATTTCCAAGTAATCGGATATTTTTACGGTTATATTTCTCTGAAATTTAGAAAGGGAATATATAATCTCTCATTACTAGACTCCCACTTCTATCTAAATTGGTGAAAGTAGGAGTCAAATCACGGAAAGGCAGGAATAAAAAAGAAAAAGGAGATGATGCAGCTCCGAAAATATTTGCTGCCGGGGCTAAAGGAAAGGGCATGGAGGACAGAGAGAATCATATGCTTTGCCTTCCCAAATTGCCTGGTCCCCCTTTAGATGACATTAGTTTATTGAGCGAAATGATAATGTCTAATTTTGACTTGGTATGGAAAATAAAATTAGCTTCGCTACAGCCAGGTACGTGGCGCCTCGCCATTCGCTCGTACATTATATTTCGCATTTTGCAAAGATGCCAATCTGAAAATGTCGCTTTCTGTAGCGTTGCATCCACTTCTTGTTTCTTTTTTCTTTTCTTTTACCTACTGCTTTTTTTTTTTTTAAATGAATGGGCGATCGTGATTTGAGAACGTCGACGCGGTTCGCATTCGGATAATTAAGAACGAGAACAAACTTTCCATGCTACAGCTTAGAGAATCTTGTCTGCTTAATTGCTCGTCTATTTTAAGGTATGTACCCCGTATCGGTTATCTATGGAGTTTGTACACTTTTGAGGTCTCCCTTCATTTGAAAAATGAATCTTTCCCAGATTCTGCACCGACTAATCTAGCAAGGGCGGAATATTTATAACTTAATCGACACGATTAAAAAGTAGAGGAATGAATTGGAAAAACGCAATAATTTTTATGACATTTTATATCAAATTTCATACGTATAATCCGCGAAATAAAATAACCTTCAAAGAAAATCGAGAAATACCACCTATCACGACATAAATTCTACTCTAGTCTCTTCTTTAGCTACCCCTTTTAAAAGGTTGTGGAGTGGGTACACTTAGGGCGGCTTCCTTTTACCTCCATCAAAGTGATTAGATATGATAATGACATGGTTCATCTTCCGACAAAACAAGGGTTAGGGTCTGAGAACTACATAAAAAGGCAGGGGAGACAGCCTTGCTTAAAGTAAAGTCACGGTGTGCAAGATTCAAAAGGCCACGGCATAGTTACATTAGAGGTAAAGCTACCTCCCTTATTTTTTTATCACTAAAATTTCTTTTTCGATGGCCAATCAAACTCCTCGAATTAATCCACCTTTAATTACTTAATTATTTAATTCCACGGGTCAACAACGTCCACTTTGTCACTTCACAAAGCAAAATATCTATTTAAGATTTTTTTTTTTTGAAAAAAAGGGTTCTAATGCTCAAACTATTCTCATCCTATAAATTCTTCCCTAAGCCCCCCTCCCTCTAGTTAATTTAGATGGAATAATCCTTTTGTGCACTGATTTAATATCATATTAGTCGCAATCGAGTATAAGCTGGATGGCATCATGAACCCCATGAGGATGGTCCAATGGTCAAGGGACCGACTTTTTATTCGAGCATTATGCGTAGGACATAGATTCGATTGATCTTTCGTGCGGAGTATTGAACGATTTCATATTCTTGGACCACCTATCTTAACTTTGACCCTTTCTTTTCATAAATGAAAAAAAAAATTAGGACATTTATGCTTGTTTATCCCTTGGATTAATGTTGAGTCCTCGCATATAGAAAAATTAATTTGAATTGAACATACGGTGCAAAGGAGAATCAGAATGCTTCCAAAAGCAATCATATTTATCAGCTCATTAATGAAAATGAATATATATGCATCGTGGATTTTGAAAGCTGAAAAAATTCGGATTCTCATGTGCTTTTTAATTACCTAATTTTTCAGTGTCAACCGTCTCTTCGATTGGGGCTCGTTTAATTAATGATACAAAATTTGATTAACTAATTAAAGTTCCAGGGTGCTTCGATTTAATATCTATGGACATAGCAATTAGCGTCGGACCCTTAAAATTAAAAAAAGAAAAAAGAAAGAAAGCATAATGATTATTTAAATAGGAGATTAATAAATAAATGACATGAGTCAACCCGCCTTTCTATAGTGAGCTGACGAAGCAGCATTTTTTGAAACGCACGGAATTAAATAATTAGTAATGTTTGGATAGCCCCGGTCGGGGAATTGAAGTTGCGTGAAATGGGTAACTTGCACAGAATCATTATGAGAATAAACATATATATATATATATATATATATATCTCTACATATATAAATTATGTAAATTATATATTCCTCCTATATGGAATAATAAATAAATATTATTATTTTTTTAGGCTCTGTGATTATCGTTTTATGGCCGCCCAATCATGTGAAACTCCGAAAGCGATGCCACTTTGCTTCCACCTTAAGCCATTTTCAACCAATCAATATCAAATATTCTGTCCCACCTAATTGGTAATAATTATTATAATATTTTGGTAGCTCTTTTCTTTCTTTCTTCGCCCACCAAAAGAAAACAAAAAAAAGATTATTCCCTAATTTGCAGTACCACATAAAAGAATCGCTCGCTCGGAAAATATTTGTCTGGAAAATATTGTCCGCAACTTTCGTGTGAGTACTACAAGTAGAAGCAACAATATGTATCTTACTTCATATTGTCAAAAAAAAAATTACAATATAGAAATGCATTTTTATAAGTTGTCTATGATAATATAACTTGTCAAAATGGCTCTACCTTTCCCATTTCAATCTCGTTTTTAAGATGATTCTCAATAAACAGTAATTGGGGATGCACGTGGTTTCAAAACTTTCAAGCTCAATGGTGCTAATCTTAAAAATTGGAGTAAGGGCAAAGAGATTGGTGGTTGAACGTGACGAAAATCAGCGTCATTTATTGGAGGAATTACTACAGGAGCTAATTGTCCCATCCTTTTGACATAGACACAAACTGATGTGAGATCTTCATGGGATTAAGGAGGGAGTCAAAATCGATCTGTATTAACGTTGCCAGCACATAACAATCCCAATCTTAATCTCAAAAAATTGAAGATTGCCAAGAATTTTTATTTATTTATTTCCCTACACTTTCTTTTTTACAAAAATTTCCAAATTCCCACTCACAACTTCCGTACCTCTCATTTTCTCATTTTCCAAGCATTCCCTTGAGTTGGCCCAGCTGTTGAATTAGCAGCAGGGACAGATAATTATCGTATTAAATTCGAGAATCAATAGTAAACGAACCAAAAAAATTAAACAAAATACAGGGTGTCCGAAGTTTTACATATTAGCTAATTATGAAGTACTTCAAATAGTGAAAGACATTTGTTCTCTCAACATATAAAGTATACTTGGCGACCCACCATGAACACTTATATTTTGAAGTAAATGGTATATCTAGTACCATGTCATTATCGAGGCGAAACATATGAGTGGATTAGATGGGTGGAGATCACGTATCAGACAGTCACATGGTGTCAGCGGTAGCGACGGGGACGCGGTTATTCCTTCTCCTAATGGTGGCGTAAGGCGGCGGGGCCCGCCGGGCCGGCCCCGACGGCTTTTTCAATCCTACAAATACCCCTCGACCATCATTCCTTCTCCTTGTGTAAGCCCTCCCCATCATCATCACTCCCACAGCTCGAGCGCACACTCACCGTCCGCTGCGCTCGAGCTCAAAAGCTCCGCCTTTATCGTCACCGAATACAGAGGAAAGAACGTGAGAAAGATCAAATCTTGAAGCGGCTCTCCGACCGGCGAGCCCCGCAACACGCACCCAGTGGTCTCTCTTGCAGGCCTCTTGGGTTGCTGTTGTTGCTGCTCCTCCTCCTCCTCCTCCTCCTCCACCTCCTCCTTCAGCGCACAGAGAAGCCATATGCTTCTTCCAGTAACCTGAAGATCGATCGAGAGGTACGTGGTCACTGCTTTCGAACGCTGTTTTCATCTTCCATTTGCGGTTCGATTACTGCGAAACGGAGTTTGGAGTTGACCCGGGTTCGCTTTGAATTCAGAAGGTGAGGCGAGAGGAGATTTTCCAGGGACTCTGCTCGAGCTCGCTCGCTGAGTCCGCGCGGGAACCGGTGAGTCCGCTCGCTTGTTGCCTGCCCCTGTTCTTCATTTCCTTTTCTTTTGTGGTATTGAATTGTAAGGTTGTTGTTTTTGACCTGTGAGACGGTATTAATATGGCCCCCACCATTTGATTAACTAAGTGGCTAATCAAGCATTTTCCAATTTGAGTTGCGATAAAAATTTGGTATATGAACAATTTTGGTTTGCCATTTGGTGCCCTGTCATTGGCTCAACGGAAGAAAATAGTTGCTGCACATCATGCTGGTGGAGAAAAAAAAAACATAGAGATGTTTGTCATCTTTTTTTTTTTTTGATGGATCTGATGAATTTAAAACGCACAAGCGATTGAACATCGGGAGATTGTGCGTGAATTATGCCGATTATTTAAGTTCTGTTCGTCGGATTTTTCGAGTTGTGCGTGTTGAGCTCAGGAAAACCACTGCTCTGTTCTTGCTTGGGACATTGTTTGGCCAACATAGAGAGTGATGTCTTTGGACTTCTTTGGCCAAAAAAGACGGAGAGTTACATGAGACATAAAAACAATGATAACTGCACTTGTTTGTCCTCGTATTTCAGCAATTGCGGCTCACATGATCCGTGAACCGATGGGGATATCGACATGAGATTCTACCTACTTTTGGGTGGTTTTTCTGGTTGTCGTGAAGAATATTCTGGCAAAAGGAAATAGTATAGCAGTTTTGAGTGTGCACAAACCATCTATCCTTGCACTGCATCCACTTCTCGTGCATCTGCACAAGCCCGGATCGGCACTGAACCTACTTTCGTAGATGAAATTGAGGACTTGATAAAAAAATAGCATTCCCTAACCGACCAGTGATGGCATGATTGATTATTATCTGTCAACTTCTTGATGTTATTCTTGTTAAACTGTTTTTCTCATTTATCCATTGTGTGGGCAGATAAATCTTCCTCTCATCTTACCATCCAAGAGATGTCGCCTTGTCTTAGCAAGAGCATTCCTCTGCCTCCTGCCTTCCGAATCGACAATGAGGTCAGATCTGCCGAGAAGCAGGGCATTGGCTTTATTCTTGGGTCAGACTCTGAGAGACCCACGAATGCTACGCTTCGCAGGACGCTTTCTGCTGATATGTCGTCCAAGAAGTGGTTCGCCCAAAATGGTTTCTCTCCGATAAAAAAGATTGCGTCATCTGAAGAACTGGCCTCGATCCTGAAAGCATCTCCTTTCTCGGAAGAAGACGACGAGGATGCACAGAAGGATGGCGAAGGGAGAGGCCAGCTTGACATTTGGAACTCCATCCAGGAAGCCAGAAAACAGGGCAGCGAGAAGCGCACTTGGGACTTAATTCTGTCTCAGGAGTCCGCGGATTCGAAGTCCCTTCGCCCGCCTTATGTTCATCCTCTGGTGAAGAGATCTGCGAGCTCTTTGAGCGAGAAGAGCCTCCAGGTTTGCACTGAGAGCCTTGGATCTGAGACTGGCTCCGAAGCGTTCTCCTCGTACCCACCATCAGAAGTTGGAGACATGGAAGATGGAAAGGAAGAAGAGCAGGAGCCACTTCAACAAGAGGGGATGCTGCCGCAGAGTTTCGACAAGGATGACTTCGATGTCGTCAAGTACAATTATGCCGCTAGTAAGAAGATCCGACCTCGATCTTTCCCTCCTCCTCTACCTTCCCTGTCTCTAGAAGATGGGGCATCCCTCTCGGTGCACTCTCGCCGTGACAATGGACGGCTAGTGCTTGAAGCTGTCTCCATTTCGTCCGAGAAGAATTTTCAAGCCCAACGCGAAGATGGCCGTCTCATTCTTACTTTTGTGAACAGTGTTTCGTCTGGTGAAGAAATCTATGATGGGGAGGAAGTTGATGGTGAAGAGACTGAGGACATGCCGATGGAGCTGGACGAAGATGTTGAGAGCTTCGATGGAAATAGCGAGGAGGAAGAGGAAGAAAGCGAAGAGGAGGACGGAGAGCAGGAGAAGCAAGAGGCAGAGGAACTTGAGTATACAAGAGTCGTTAATGGTTGTGGCGCAAGGGACCTGGAGTATATCATAGAACAAACGCCCAATATGTCAAGTGGAGTGATAAATGTGCAGAAGGTAGCAATGCTGATGAACAAGCCCATCGGTCCACCTAATGGGAACTCGAATTGGCAGAGCAAGTTCAATAAAGTGGCTAACTACCAAGAGGAGGAAGATGAGGAGGAATCACTCCCCTTCCGACCTTCAATGGCAAGGGTGCTATCGACGGAATCGCTGTCGCCCCAATCTGCCCCAGCAGTGGCTTCCTTCAATGTGTACGAGTACTTCTGGCGATCCAAGTCCACAACCACTGCCGTCATTAACCCGGTCACCCAGTTTCGGTCACAGAAGAACTGCAGTGATCACAACTATGTCATTTCAAAGAGCCCGATGCTCAATGAGCCACAGGAAGCGATGCTTGTGAAACAGAATGAGGATTATTACTTGGCCCCTTTGTTGAAGAGCTGCAATAAGCCTGGGAGCACTCTGTTTGTGTGGGAGCCCAAGTGCATTGCCACATCCTGATGAATAATCCCACCATACCAATGGTGTGTGAGTGAGTGTGTGTGTGTGTGTGAGTGAGTCAGTCCAGCCATATTAGCCTTTTACTCTTTCAAGGTTTGCCTAGGAAATAAAAGGATGAAAAGAGGCAGACAGGTACTTGGATTTAGGATACTAATTAACGAGAGCTCTTAACAGGGGGGTATATAATTTTCATTTGCTCTTTGGAAAAGTTTAACAAATAAAAGTGCTACTTATAGTGAATGCAATCTGGTAGTATCATGTGCCCTTTCCGGCTCAGCTGCCTAATGTATGGTGAATTTGTAGGGCAAAGCCATGCTTCTTGGCTTTTGCTCATGTTACACGAGTTGATGTTTCAGATGTAATGGATCGCTTCTTAACCACCTGTAGTATTTGACCCTCTTCCATCAAAGAAATTGATTTTAGGAATTTCCATGTTGTTCCTGGATTTCCAAATGACATAGAGTAGAGCTCCAAAGAGAACCGTGCAATGTCACTATGGAACTCCTTCCCCACTAGAGCCTTTGTAGCCCAGCGGAGGTTGTCCTTCCAGGAGTGGTTGCTGACCCTCTTCCATCAAAGAAATTGATTTTATGAATTTCCCGAGTCCTATTGCTAATGTCTCCAAATACAATCCGTGGAATCTTTGTTTTTTTTTTTTTTTTTACCCGAATATCGAGTGGAGTTTCGCGAAATCGGCACTAAATTTTAACAAGGACAGAAACCCAGAAGAAAAAGATCTTAGCCTGGCAACGTACGAAACGGGTTATAGTGAATAAGAGAGTTTCTGTCCACTATTCACACAAGCAATTCACGGGGTAGACCCTAATACCTTACTCTCTTTTTATTAGTTTGATCTAAGCAAATTGAGAAAGTGAAATCAGATGACCAAAAATGCAAAAGAAAGGAAATCCAAAGAGACCCTGAAAGAATCAGCTCAGCTGGAGAGGGCAGGACCGACAGAAATTTGAAGTGCTCTAAGAAACTGGCTTCAGAATGTACATCTTGCAAGAGTGACCGCCGACTGTTGCCGTGATGTTCCGAACAAATGTCTTCTTCAACGTCTTGTGCTGCAATAGGAGAAAGACAGCGACATGTTAAGTAGAGAATTTGAAGGTATGCGCTTGATAAGGTCAATGTCATACCAAGTATGCAAATGCAAGATAGGAAGCAGGAAATTTCATTGGAAAAATAAAAGAGGGAGAATGAACAGTATTAGCAACACAAAACAGCATAGATCTTCTAAAGTAATACCTCCCAGATATCTCTGGCTTCAACAACAGTGTCTAACGGAAGTCCAACGTCGTCCCAGTGGCCTATCACTGTATAACGGTATGCGCCTCGGTTTACCAGAAGCACGGCGAGCCGATAACCAGTGAGAGGCCCAGCCCAGACCTTGAGGAAAGAGATTGGGGGCATTTTCTTAGTAAATGCTGAGCACTATACAAGCAAAATCGCCTAGACTACAAACTCCAGAAAACATGTCTATTTACTGCAAATTATACCTCTTGGTCACCTTCACTCCGAACCTTCTTGGCTTGAATTCCGAGCGGATCTACCAGAGATGACCGAGTTGAATTCAATAATAGGAAATTATAAGTTTTAGACTATTTCATCAACTGAGGTCAGGGAAATGTTTTGACCTTGATTCACTGCAATGACCTCCTTGTTGGAAATTATTTCCATGGTATCATTGTCCAAATTCCGGATATCGCAACCAAGTAGAAGAGGGGCCTGCATTGCATTCTAACTAATCAAAAGATGACCCAGCGTTATATATACCGGGCATTCAGTAACTACAACTATCCATGATACCTTGGATATGGCCCATATACTGAAGTGAACTATGTACTCGTTCTTCGCCATTCCTCCGTTCCCAATTTCAAGCATGTCAGGATCTGCACATTGACCAATTAATAAGGGATCAAAGATTGGGAATTGAACACAGAACATCGATATCAGCCTATAGGTGCTCTTGTCGATTATGATTTTTAGGGTGCTACCGTTCCATCCTCCAGGCCTGGCAAGCTCCGCGTAGGGTTCATTTAAGTCAGCTCTAGTCATCATACTGCAAGGACAGTAGAAGACTAATCAGCCTCTGTAAATGAGATTGAATTCCAAGATAGTTTATTTATTCCTGAATGTACACGTTGGAGGACAGAAGCCAAACAGAGGATGTTACGCTGAGACTTCAATATCCATGGTTAAACTTCTGTACTCATATACGAAAAACCAGCAAAAGAACACAAGCAAGTTGAAAGCACAAAAGACTACCTGTCCCACGTATCAGCAATATCCATTGTTGTCCTCCAGCTGTTCCCTATCCTGGCGCCCCATAAAGCTGGGTGCATATCCCCCCTAACAGCCGAAAGGTTAAGGTAACGTAAAGTTTACATGATGGAGGAAAACATGTGAACGAGAAAAAACGATACAGCTCATTTCCAAGTAGTTTACCATTCACAAAGTGAGAAGAAAATAGGCCGGCCAGCCTTCATCAGAGCTCGGGTCATTATAGGGTATCTACATGATCAAACATTGAATCAGTACTCAAATTTAACTTCCCTAGAGAATTTTGAGAACAACACTACTCTTAGTCTATCTGTTACCTGACCGTTGGCTGCGTGCCACCATTGTTGCAGTTGTCGTACTTCAAATAATCAATTCCCTGGAGAAGCAATGCAATCCTTCATTATGTTTTGTGATTGAAATGACAACCATTGTCGAAAATTGCATCTGCAACAATTTATTGGAAGTCAACATAAAAAAATTCTAAGGTATGCAGGAAGACAAACCCAAGATGCAAAGGTTTTGGCATCTTGTTCCTCGCGACCAAGTGACCCAGGCATAGTCTTGCTACAGGTAAAATAGCTAAATCCAGGAAAAAAATCCAGTCAACTTAAGTATCAACAGAAAAACCGATTGACGTTTAAACATATCAGTAATTCTCGTAGCAATCATGGCAGGGTGTTGTACCCGGCATCTGAATATATTCCTAGCTTCAAACCCTTGCTGTGAACATAGTCGGCAAGGGCTTTGATGCCAGACGGAAACATCGTATTCTTGGCTACTAAAGTGCCCTGCCATCATTATGTCATGTAGTCGAGCATAATTAGAATGCGAGTTCTGAAACAGATTTCACAGTTTAAAGCCCCCAAAAGGAAAAAAAGATTTACATTGGAATCACGTGCTATCTCAGCCCAGCAATCATCTGAAGAAAAAAAAATCAATCAGGGCATAGAACAATCGACAACAAACGGGCCATTAGAAAAATTAGAGGAAGTAAGCACTTGGTTTTGCATACCTATGTTGACGTACTCATAACCCAGCTTCGAAAGACCAGTAGAAACCAGAGCATCAGCTGGAAAAACAAACCCAGATATGTCAAAATGCTCAAGCTCAAGAAGCAACGCTCATCCCTAATAGCGTCTTAACCTCACAATATATTGATTTAGTTTTGAAAATCTGAACTGTGGACTATTTGTTCATGCCCAAGCAACTTTAGGCTGGAAAAAGTAAAAGAACAAAAAAATTGTTTATACTAGTGACAGCTAATGGATATCGAAATGAAGAAGAAGAAGAAGACTAGTTTCCAACTTGTATCAAGAAATATAATTCGAAGTCCGCATGGTAGAGGAGCTGCTGCCGAAGAACTCGACAAGCAAGGAAAGTAATTTACTCAGTTTTGATCATGAACCCTTATGAAAAGAGATGAACAATCTTTTAGCAGAATCTAATGTTAGCACGAACCGGTCTCCCTGATGACCGTTTCATTGATCGTACACCAGAAGTGATTCCAACTATTCCACCTGCGAACATGGGAACGACATCATTACAAGATTGCGTTATCATTTGAGAGAGAAAACAGGAAATATTACAAGAGAAATCATTTTTAAAAAACTCATAATTTAAAAGGACAAAAAGAACAAATATTCTCCACCATTCGACGTCATTCAAGTCCGATCTGCTGCAGCGCACATAGCAACGTTCCAAAAAGAACAAGCGTTGACGCACACAAAAAAATGACTTTTTTAAGGAAAAATACTCATCAACAAAGTTCGAAAAAATAAATATTTGAAAATATAAGAATAAAAGGTATATGGCAATATCTAATAATTTGTTCGTGTGTTACGACTGGGAAGATCCGTTCGTCGATGGATCACACAAATGTCCATACGCCGAGGCAGGGGAGCAGAGCAGGGGAAGCTCTGTTTCCGGTGATGAACAGATAATTCTGCTGTTATTGATCGACAAGAAGACAATTTGATGGCATCTCGAGCACCACAGAGAGTTAACTGAGCGGTCGGTCGTCCCAGCATCGATCATCAAAATAATAGAACGACACCCACAAAAGGACAATCAACCATCATCGTAAAGCAGATCAAAATGGCACCGATTCACGAAATATCTCGGGAACAGTGAAAGCTATCCGAACGGTATCAGCATTCAACGCAAGACTACTACGTCGTAAAGCAGATGGCAGAATCGATCATCCTCATAACGAGAGAGAGAGAGAGTAGTACCCCATGGGAGGAGTGAGGCCGAGGCCATTGGTGAGCAGGTTCCTGCGGTACTCTTGCTTGTAGTGCAAGTACTTGGACGACTTCAAATCCACCTTCACCTTCGACGGTCCTGCCGGAGCTCCGTCGGTCGCCAACGGCCGCCACACGCACGCGATCACCACCGCCAGAAGCAGGCGATCACCCCACTTCCCCTCACCATCATCGCCGCCGCTGCCGCCGCTATCCCCGCCCTCCTCTCTCTGTACCTGTTAAGTAGAAATTGCAAGATTCTGTTTCCTACGAAAATGGGATGAGGAGCTACCGCTGAGACGGGATAAGGACTGGCGTCGTGTATTTATAGACTGTTTCTTGAAGTGGGCAGAGCAGAGCAGAGCTGAGTACGTAATTTACGGAAATGACACTGACTCTCTCTCTCTCTCTCTCTCCCATTCGCAACGGGGATTGCTCTGTGCGTATCTGTAGCATGATTGTGCCGTTAATCCAAAACAGATTAGCCAACAAAATGTGCTTTTACGAGGGACAACGTTGTTACTTCTATGGCATCTAACAGACTTCATTTAATCGATCAAATCTTCTTAATAACGGTTCTTGAACTTTCATTTTGTTTCGTATGATTCTTAAATTTTAGTTGGATATGAAGTGTCAGTTATTGACTTTCAATTTATTGGATATGGTTCTTAAAATTTTAATGCATGTTCAAATTAATAGCATCAAACATTTTCATATAAAGTTCAAGGATCATCTTGAACTAATTGAAAGTTCAAGAATGGTATTGTATATTGGGTTAAAGTTTAGGGATTATATTAAATAAATGAAAAGCCCTAGCACTATACTGTACATTGGATTAAAGTTTAGAAATTATTTGTGTCATTTTTCCATAATAACTATTTCCTCAATAAAAAATTTGAGTAAATAAAAAGATCACATAATGATTTATTAAAGGGTAGGTTGCTCAACAAAAGAATTGCATTCGGCCTAAATTTTTATTTCATCCATCAAGGAAAAAAACTTCACTTTGGTAGAATGACTCAAATTGATATGATTCGTGCATAACGTGAGAACGAACTTAATTTCTTGACAAGTGTATATTGAATATATATGCTCATGAAATGATTATGTCCAACCTAATATAGAAAGATAAGAGTTTTGGGGTGGGTTTGGTTTGGTTTGGTTTGGTTTTGGGAAATGCAAATGCCTTTGAGCTAAAGCTTTTTGGAGAAATGCAAATTGCATTTGGTAAAAAAATTATTTATAAAGCTATTTTGGCCTAAGTAGTGTTTGGCTTTTTTTTCTTTTTTAACAAAGGGCTTTTGGGTTTAATTTTCTTATTTTATTAAAAAAATCAAACCATTGGTCGGAGTGCCACCTACTGCTGTCACTTGAGGTTGCACTTGGCGGGGTTGTGCGACCCTAGGTGTCACAATCCAAGTGGTCAGCTAGGGTCATGTGAATTTAGGCTTCATTGCCTAGGGTTGCATGAACCCAAGCGATCATTGACAAGGTCATGCAACCTAAATGGCCAGTTGAGGTTGCATCCCCCAAGCAACAAGTCGCTTGGGTTGCATGACCTCATGCCTCATCGCCTAGGGCGGCATGACCTAGGCGACAATTGCCTAGATTGCGACTCATGATGATGTCTGAGGTCGTGCGATTCAAGCAATCATCACACCACCTAGCTAGCCCTTTTCGGCCTAATCTAGCCTCATTGGTCCTCATCGATTGCCCTCCCTCAAAGAAGATGAATAGTAACGAGGGGCAAAATCGAAAAATTAAAGAAATGGTAAGGTAATTTTGGAAGAAGAAAACTAGTTTTAACATTAGGTCAAATAATAAAAGTCCGATATTAATCCCTACTAGCATTAGGTTTTCAGTTTTTCCGAGGCCAATATTTAGCCAAAAGTCCATTGGGAAAAATTGCCAAACACCCCAACATTTCTCTATTGAGTTTTAAAGCCCGTTGAAAAAGTTGAATTAAAGGGGCCATTGATTTTCTAGTGAAAACATTTAGAAGATGATTTTGGAATTTGAAAATTGAATTGGATTTTTTTTTTTCCAGATAATAGCATAAGAGAGGATGAGCGAAGGTAGAAGTGCATAAGAGATCAATGATCATGTGTATGGCGTAAATCCAATCATTCCTTTTTAATATTCCGGAATTAAAGCTTAATCATTGATGAGCAGAGATACTACATGATCCCCCTTTGTAACCGGCATTTAAAAATCATTAAGTTCTTTATTTAAGATGGTCTCTACAAGAGATGTACCGAAATACTCTTTCTAAATATTCTCTAATTTTTTTTGCTATTGCCTCCTTGTCAATTTGCATGCATGAGTGAGTGACGATAACATCAAGTAGTTTTCCCGACACAAAAGGCCTTCAACTTCAAAGAAACGGTGGTCACAAAAGGAAATCATCCCATCAATTCTAATGTTATTGCATCAAATGCCAATTCAGTCCGAGCGATAATCGATGAAAATTGATCAGAAGAATTACATTGGAATTATACGCAAAAATTAAGGATTAAACCGACAAAATTAAAAAAACTTGCATTTAATTAATATCCGCACAATGGATTTAGGCCTATTAGGACATAGGATAACCTACATCCATGTCAACAATTTCCGAGCAAATTTGATTGGATGGACTACGTTGACAAATTGTCCAACAGTTTATAACTAAATTGATCAAAATGAAAGGTTCAAGACATTTTTTTTTGGTAATCATCCCTTGCCTAAATCAATCAATCAATCACATGTCGAGAATCTTGAAATTTCCTTCTTTTATTTCCAAATCAATGGAACATGTGCACTCTCTCTTATTAGTTTGGATCTCAGCAAATTGAGAGTGATATTGGGTGAGCAAAAATGCCAAAAGAAAGAAAAATCCAAAGAGATTTCAAAAGAATCAGTTCAGCTTGGAAAGGGCATGACCGCCAGAAACTTGAAGCGCCCTAAGCAACCGGCTTCAGAATGAACATCCTGCAAGAGTGACCGCCGACCGTTGCCGTGATGTTCCCAACAAATGTGTTCTTCAGCGTCTTGTGCTGCGCAATCGGGAAAAAAAAAGTGCTTTGATGAGGACAATGTCACATATCCAAGTATGCAAAAATGCAACACCGCAAGCAGGAAACGTTCATTGGAAAAATAGAGGAGGGACAAAGAACAGTATCAGCAAACGTAAAACAGCATAGATCTTCTAGAAATAATACCTCCCAGAGATCTCTGGCTTCGGCAACAGTGTTCAGCGGAAGTCCGAATGTCGTCCCAGTGTGCTGTCACTGTGTAACGGTACATGCCTCGGTTTACCAAAAGCACGGCGACCCGATAACCAGTGAGAGGGCCAGCCCAGACCTTGAGGAAAGAGATCAGCAGTCAATTTCTCAGTAAATTCTGAGCTCTAATACGAGCAAAATAGCATATACTACAAACTCCAGAAAAAACATGTCTATGTACTGCAGATTTATACCTCTTGGTCACCTTCGCTCCGAACCTTCTTGGCTTGAATTCCGATTGGATCTACCAGAGATGACCGAATTGAATTCAAAAATAGGATCACTAGTTTTAGACCATTTCATCAAATGAGGGCAGGGAAATGTTTTGACCTTGGTTCACTGCAATGACCTCCTTGTTGGAAACTATTTCCTCAGTTTCCTTGTCCAATTTGCGGATGTCCGAACCAAGAAGAAGAGGGGCCTACATTGCATTCCAACTAATCAAAAGATGACCCAGCGTTATAGATACCAGCCATTCAGTAACTACAACTATCCGCAATACCTTGGATATAGCCCATATACTGAAGTGAACTACATACTCGTTCTTCGTCATTCCTCCATTCCCAACTTCAAGCATGTCAGGATCTGCACATCAACAAATTTATAAAAGATCAAAGATTGGGAATTGAACATGAAACATCGATATTAATCTATAGGTGTTCTTAATTTTTTATGATTTTTAGGGTATTACCATTCCAGCCACCAGGCCTGGCAAACTCTGCGTAGGGTTCATTCAAGTCAGCTCTGCTCATCATACTGCAAGGACAGTAAAAGATTAATGATCCTCTCTGTAAATGAGATTGAATTCCAAGACAATTTATTAAATCCTGAAGTACACGTTGGAGGACAGAAGCCAAACAGAGGATGTCACGCTGAGACTTTAATATCCATGGGTAAACTTGTTCACAATCATACAAAAATACAGCAAAAAAAACATGAGCAAGTTGAAAGCACAAAAGACTTACCTGTCCCACGTATCAGCAATATCATTTGTTGTCCTCCAGCTGTTCCCTATCTTGGCGCCCCATAGAGCTGGGTGCAAGTCCCCCCTAACAGCCGAAAGGTTGAGATAATGTAGAGTTCAGCTGATGAAGGAAAAGGTGTGCACGAAAAAAAAATGGTACAGCTCATTTCCATGAAGTTTTACCATTCGCAAAGCGAGAAGAAAATAGGACGGCCAGCAGTCCTCAGAGCGTGGGTCATTATGGGGTATCTACATGATCAAACTATTGAATCAGTACTCAAATTTAACTTTCCTTTGAGAATTATGAGAACAATATTATTCTTAGTCTGTCCGTTACCTGACGGTTGGCTTCGTGCCACCGTTGTTGCAGTTATCATACTTCAAATAATCAATGCCCTGGAGAAATGATGTAGTCCTTCATTATGCTTTGCAATCGAAAGGACAACAATTGTCGAAAATTGCATCTACTGACATCTTATTTGAAGTCAACATAAAAAATGCTTAGTTAGGCAAGAAGACAAACCCAAGCTGCAAAGGTTTTGGCATCTTGTTCCTCATGACCAAGTGATCCAGGCATGGTCTTGCTGCAGGTAAAATAGCTGAATCCAGGAAACAAACCCAACAACATAAGTATCAATAGAAAAATCGATTAACGTTTCAATATATCAGTAATTCTTGTAGCAATAATGGCCAGATGTTGTACCCGGCATCTGAATAGATTCCTAGCTTCAAACCCTTGCTGTGAACATAGTCAGCAAGAGCTTTGATGCCAGACGGAAACGTCGTATTTTTGGGCACCAAATTGCCCTGCCATTATCATATCATGTAGTCAAGCATAATTAGAATGCAAATTCTTAAACATTTCTGATTACAGTGTTTAAATCTCTGAAAGGATAAAAAGACTTACATTGTAGTCACGTGCTATCTCCGCCCAGCAATCATCTGAAAAGAAAAATCAATTAGGACATAGAACAATTGACCACGAATGGGGCCATTGGAAAATACAGAGGAAGTAAGTACTCGGAGCAAACCTACCTATGTTGACGTACTCATAACCCAGCTTCGAAAGACCAGTAGAAACCAGAGCATCAGCTGGAAAATCAGACCCGATATGTCAAAATGCTTGAGCTCAAGAAACAATGTTCATCCTTCATAGCGTTTTAACCTCACAAATACATTCAGTTTTCAAAATCTGAACTGTGAACTATTGATTCATGCCAAGCAACTTTAATCTGGAAAAACTAAAAGAGAAAAACAATGGTTTATACTAGTGAGGGCTAATCGATATCAATATGAAGAAGAAGAAGAAGAAGACTAGTTTCCAACTGTATCAAGAAATATAATTTGAAGCCCACATGGTAGAGAAGAGCTGCTGCTGAAGAAATCAACAAGAAAGGAAAGTAATTTACGCAATATGATCATGAACCCATATGAAAAGAGATGAACGATCTTTTAGCAGAAAGTGATGTCAACACGAACCGGTCTCTCTGATGACCGTTTCATTGATTGCACACGCGAAGTGATTCCAACTATTCCACCTGCATACATGAGAATGAAAATCATTAAAAGATTGCGTCATCATCCGAGAGAAAGAAAACAGGAAAATATTACAAGAAAAAATAAATTAAAAAAAAACATAATTGAAAAGTACAGAAAGGATAAATAGGCTCCATTCGACGTAGTTCGAGCCCGCAGCGCACATAGCAAAAGTCCGAAAGAACAAGCGTTTTACAGAAAAAAAAACTCTTTTAAGCAAAAATACTCATCAACTTGTTCGACAGAGCTTAAAATAATACATACACATCTGAAACTATTAAAAATCAAGAATATCACTGTCAATATCCAATGATTTGTTCGTGCGCCGTGTTACGACTGACAAGATCCGTGTTCCTCGGTGGATCATACAAATGTCCACTTGCCGAGGTAGGCGGAGTAGGGGATGCCCTATAATTTATAGATCGACAAGCAGACAATTTGATGACATGTCAAGCATCACAGGGAGTAAAGATGAGCGGTCGGTCATCCCAGAATCGATCATCGAATAATTGAACGACGCCCACAAAAGGACAGGCGACCGACACTCCCCAGACTCCAATCGCAATCACCGCTCCGACCAGAATCGCACCGGTTCACGAAAATATCACGAACAGCGAAGACTGTCCGAAGGGTATCAGCATCCGGCACAAGACTACGTCGCAAAGCAGATCGCGGAATCGATCGTCCTCGTGAGCGAGCGAGCGAGCGAGCGAGAGAGAGAGAGAGAGAGAGTAGTAGTAGTAGTAGTAGTACCCCATGGGAGGAGTGAGGCCGAGGCCGTTGGCGAGCAGGTTCCTGCGGTACTCCCGCTTGTAGTGCAAGTACCCGGACGACTTCAAATCCACCTTCGCCTTCGAGGCGACTCCCGGGGTTCCATCGGCCGCCGACGGCCACCACACGCAGGCGAACAGCACCGCCAGAAGCAGGCCATCACTCCACTTCCTCCCCGCCATCGTCGTCACCACCACCACCACCACCACCTATCCTCTCTCTCTCTCTCTCTCTCTCGATGCAGAGTATAGACGGGATGAGGAACCAACGTTGAAACGGGACAAGGACTGGCGTCGAGTATATATAGGCTGGATCTCTCTCTCTCTCTCTCTCTCTCTCTCTCTCTCTCTCTCTCTCTCCCTTCGTAGTTGGCAGAGCAGAGACGGGTACATGAATTTACGAAATTGACGCTGACTCTCTCTCTATCTCTCTCTCCATTGTTTTCTTTTTTCGTTTTTTGTCCTAATCTTTCTTTCCATTCACGACAAGGATTGCTCTGGGGCGAATCCGTAGCACGATTATGTCGTTAATCCGGAACGGATAAGACAGCAAGGTGATGTGCTCCACGAGGTACCACGTTTGTCAGTCGTGTCTATCCAAATTTTAAACTCTACTTAATCATCATCATCAATAACAGAGATAATGATGCCAGATGACCTCAGAAATTTGATTCGACACGTAATATGATCCATAACCCTTTAATCTGATTAATATGATCCATAAACTTTCGATATGTTTAGTGTGATTTCTAAACTTTCGATATATGTTTAAGTTAGTAACATTAAATATTTTCATATAGTCTATTAAAAAACTTAAACATGTATCCAAAGCCAGCACATTGGATAAATTGAAAATTTAGGGAGGAGATTGCAAATTTGACTAAAGTTTAAAAATCACATCGAACAAATATATTGCATTAAACATTAAATCAAAATTCAGTGACTATTTTTGAGTCAATAGAAAGATTGAGAATGATTTAACAAAAAGAGGCTGTCGATAATAGAAATATGTTGTGGCTTGAATTTTCTATTTTGTATGTCAAGAAAAGAGAACTTCACTTTCATAGGACGACATGAATTGATATGATTCATTGCGTATAAATTAGTTTGAAATTTTGAAAATTGAATTCGATTTTTCCAAATAATTGCAAGAGAGAGGATGAGCCAAGATGAAAGTGGATAAGAGACCAATCCCATCATTCCCTTTTAATATTTTGGAATTAAAGCTTAATCATTGATGAGTAGAGATACCACACGATCCCCTTTTGTAACCGGCATTTAAAATTCATTATCCATTCCATTTTACAAGACATGTCCCAAAGGAGAAGACCAAAAGGTTGACATCCTAAGTAGATCTCTCTCTCTCTCTCTCTCTCTCTCTCTCTCTCTCTCTCTAGGATTCCAACACAAAAACCTTCTACTTCAAAGCCATGGTGGTCATCGGAAAGAAAATTCCAATTGGTTCTAACATCATGACCAAATTGAAATTTCACACAAAAGTTAACAACTCAATTGACAAAATTCGAAAGTTTAAGATATCATCCATATTATAAATTCATAATTGATTGAATAATTTTTTCGTGGTCATTGGGTAGGTGAAGACATTAAAAAGAAAAAAAGTACACACAACCTTAATTAGATAACTCCAAAGCAATGTTGAATGATGATAGTGCCTCCGTGTGCTTTTCTCATGGGGGACCACAAAAGCCCCAAGTGTTTGATGTGAGCAAAGTGGCGACCAAAGTGAGCGTACAAATTGCATCCATAAAAGCATGGATGGATGGGCAGATGCGGGGATTGGGGGTCCACTAGACACGACATGTCTTTTAAAATGAAATCATCAAATCAGGCTTTAAACCAACCGTGCATATGCAAATTCATTCTTACTAAACTTTTTTTTTTAAAAAAAATCTATTGGAAAAAACGATGTCATTTTCTTTTGCCCCGGAAATTAATATAGAGAGGCCTTCAATCAAAGCCAAAGGATTGGGTAATAAAATAGCTCGACCCGTAAAAAAAGATTAAAAAATAATAGCCGTACCCAATTCGAGTTTGGACAAAGACCGCAACAAACGTGCTTGTCTTTGCCACATGTGAAAGAGATGGGTAGCTCCCACGTGTCCCGCAAGCAACACGAGAAAAACCAATAAAAAAAAAGAAAAAGAAAAAAAGGAATCGACTCGAGATTGTTCCATTTAAACTTTTATGCCCCGAAAATAAAAAAATAAAGACTTTGAATTAATCATTGGAAGGTGGTCCTAATCTTTTTTGGCATTTTTCTATGATGATCAGCATCTGCTTCTGCATGCATATTAAAGTCCGAGGCACGCGAGTTCGAAGAGTCCGGTCAACGTTTTGGTGCTGAGAAGTATCGCACGTTGCTTGACCATTTAACATCGCATTATTTAGTTTTTTTTTTCGCATTATTTAGTTTTGAATGATATAATATTTTTCAATTACATTTGCCATCAATTAATTTTCTTACTCACAAATGTCCAGAAAAAAATTCGGTTTTCTATGAAATAAATGCCATCGTTAAAGAAAGCGACAATTCAATATCAATAAAAAGTCGAAAAAAAAAATGCCCGGATCAAAGGAAAATGGCGGTCGCCTACCACTAAAAGTGAAAGGGTCTCTAGAGTTCTCTATCATGATATGCAAGGCCGAAAATCGTACCTGCAATTCTTGGATTAATTGCAAATCAGCTCCCAATATACCAACTTTTTTGCAAAACCAACCCTGTTCACAAAGTTTTTACAATGGAACCCCTCAGCGTCAAAAAGCAAAGTTCTCTTTCTTTTTTTCTTGGCTCACCGTGAAAACCTTCTATACATATGGAATCTCCATTCCCCCAAATCGATAAGCGGATCGCATATCGAGAATCTTGAATTTCCTTCTTTTTTTTCCTTCCAAATTAGAAACATATGGAGTCTCTCCTTCTTTCCCTTTAAAGGATCTTGTATAGTATGATCCCTTCTTTTATTGTAAAGATATTTAAGAATCTTTTTTTCTCTTGATTAGAAGAGCATAGAGGGGCAACTAAGGCAGTGATTCTTTGATTCTTACTGTAAGCCATAGCAACTTATTTCATCTATTGGTGCGTGCAAACCCGTCACTATGATTCTACCAGCGTGTGTAAAGGAAGGAAGTTACTTCACACAAGGTAGCATCTCTTCAAGGCACAAATTGGTCAAAAGTTTGCTCATGACATAATTCGAACTTGTGACTTCAGGAGAGATAATGTGATCATTTTACTACTAGGACAATATACTAAACAAAATCAAAGTAAAATGATCATCTCATTTAACAAAATCAAAGATAGTAAATTGACAAAAAGGCCCAACATATATTGACATCTTGAATTTCCTCAAATAAACAACAACTCGAAAGTAAATAGGGTAAAAGTCATAAAGAACTCCGAATTATGCCCAATATCCGATTTTTATTGCGATATTAAAAACCTCAAATTTTTACTCGTATAACGTATTTATCTAAATTTGTACTTACATAACACATTCATCCGAAACTTTTTTTTATGATATAAAAAAATTCGAATCCATTTTGACACATTTAACCTAAACTTTTTTTATCATATCAAATATGTCAAATTTATACTAACTCCATACATTTACCCTCTATCAAGATTTTTTTTCCTTCCTCATCGCCCTTGTGGCAACCAGCCATTACTGTTACCATTGCCACCGTTGGCAAACCAAAGAAGAAAACCAAGATTGAAGTTGAAAAAAAAATTGCAATAAGTAGATATACTACTGACATGTGAGCACGAAGCGATGATTTTCTGCTTTCTATCATCTGTGTAAGTAGCCATATAAGATTTTTAGCGACGTTCGTTCATAGAATTTTAATAGAATATAAATGTGTTACATTAAGTTTAAATTTGAAATAAATATTTCTCGCGAGTATAAATTTGTGATTTATTTATCATAAAAAAAGTTATGACAGGTGCATCATATAAATACAAGTCACAAGTCTGAGATTTATGGTGTCATAAATATAGTTTTAAGAGGCCTTTTATAGCTTTTTCCAAAATAAATAAAAGCCTGAACTTGCGAACGAATACATTTGAACGGAGGATTATCAAGATCCATGACCGAGGGAAAAACCATGCACGCTGAACGGAAATGTGAGAAATAAAATTCGAAACCTCAACACGAATCATTTCCATGCCCTAAGCATTAAAGACGACGCCCTGACTGCGCACCACATGCATCATCGCGTAACAACAATGCCTAACGAGCTCCAATTCAGAGGGATGTATCGACCCAATTTGGCGCGCCAATCATCATCTTAGGATCCGAACTATAAATCGACCACAATGTCACAATGAGCATCGAGCTAAATTTATTTTCATTGAAACTATCCATGATGTGATATGAGCCGATCCAAAGCAAGAGTAGGCTAATGCCACTTAGGTAGGTAACTCTGCCTATTCTCTTCAAATAGGTATCTGGAGGAGCAGAGAAGGGCTTCAAACAAAATAACAATCAAAAAGACATGAACCAAAATACAGACCCACCTCACTGGCTGATCCTTCGACCCCTTCCGACCTCTTTCGCCGCATTCTGCCTTCACTTCACAATGCAGATCTTGATGACTGATGCAGCCCCAATACGATGGAGCACCACAACGGCATCGCCTGGCTTGCACAATGCTTTCGATGTTGCCGACTTGAGAGCTGCCTCCAATATCACTTCAGTGGATTCGGCATCAGTCGCCTTGGCAGATCCCTCGGCCAGCAAAGGAACCAATCCACGGTATATAAGACTGTGCCTCGCAGGGGTCTCGTCGCTGCAAAGCCAGTCGAACGAGTCTGTGGTCAAAACTGGGACCACCACTGACAGAATGGGAACAGCTGGCCTGTACTTGGCAACCAGCTTGGCTGTTGTCCCGCCACGAGTCAGCACGACTATGAGCTTTGCTCTTGCCTTGTTGGCCGTTCGCACAGCTGAGGAGGCCAGACTCTCCAATGGGCTCATCGGAAGCGGGGTTGACCTAATCATTTCCTTGAAGATGGCCCCATAGTCAAGAGAGGACTCTGCCTCAATGCATATGCGCGCCATGATCTTCACAGCAATCTCTGGGTAGGCCCCGGCAGCACTCTCACCACTGAGCATGACACAATCTGTTCCATCAAGGACAGCATTTGCCACATCAGTAGCTTCGGCACGGGTAGGCCGGGGAGACTTGATCATCGACTCGAGCATCTGAGTGGCAGTGACCACAGGTTTGCCTGCGATATTGCATTTGTATATCATCATCTTCTGCGCCAAAAAGATCTTCTCGACCGGTATCTCCATCCCAAGGTCACCTCGGGCAACCATGAATGAGTCTGTCTCGCGCAGGATCTCATCAAAATTGATCACTCCTTCCTGGTTCTCGACCTGAGACAATCAACAATGCGTGTAAGGCTGAACTTTTGTGTGCAATTCAAGTATTAGAAGCTTCACTTGAGACTTTTTAGCCAGTACATACCTTCGACATCAACTGTATATGCTTAGCATGAGGACCAAGAACTTTCCGAACATTGACAAGATCAGACCCCTTGCGGACAAAAGAAAGAGCTATCATGTCGATCTTGTTTGGAACACCCCATTGCAGGATGTCTTCCTTATCCTTTTCAGTCAATGTGGGAAGATCCACCACAACACCTGGGAGGTTAACATTTTTCCTCTCTCCAAGCATAGCTGTGTTCTCACAGCGGCACCTGACAGTTCCGGAGGCCGGATCACAAGACAGGACAGTGAGGGTAATGGTTCCATCAGCACAAAGGATTGTGTTTCCAGGCTTCAAGTCCACAGCCAGCTTTTTGTAGCTCATACAGATCATATTCTCATCCCCCTTGATGGTGTAATCAGTAGTCACGGTAATTTCTTGGCCTTCCTTCAGTTGGATAGGCTTTCCATCCTTCAGGAAACCGGTTCGGATCTCAGGACCCTGCAACATATATCTGGTTAGCATGATCCAACAGCAATGATTTGGAAGGAGTAAAACAAAAAACGACCCTCAAATGTGAAAGCCTAGAATGCTAAGGAACATGAATCAGCAACAATGACTTTATAGACAAGACCAAGAATTGAAATTGGAACTGTATTTTTCCATCTCCCTTACAGTGTTTTGATGAAATCATGGTCTTGAAACAATTAGTTCTTCAAAGTGAGCGCAATTAGAAGCAAATGCTTCTCATGTCAACTGAGAGGAGCTAGATACAGTAAGGAGTGCCTCCAACAACCCTAGTCTGACTGGGAGGTGAAGATGCAAAGTTTCAGAAAATACAGATCACATGTTTTCTCCAGCTCAAAGTTCAAACAAACATCCTCCTGCAAGCTCTAGTGGCACAATTATCAACTGTATAAAATGAGGATTATGTGGTGTCTATGGTCTATGTAATTGCTTTGCTATTATTTAAAAAATATCCCACCAGCATTCCAAAGTTCATGTCCCATTTATCTGGACAGCAGTTGCTCATAAGCAGAACATAACCAAATGCAGTCAAAAGCAGTCATTCCAGGTTAAACAATACTCTAAAAATTTTGCACCAAAATTAGGAAAAAGAAAGATCATATGCACACCATGTAGAGAAAGTACAACAGTTTCACCAGTGCTTAACAAACTCTAACAAAGAAACTATCAATCACAAGTAAAATGGTACCATGCATTATGAGTATGCTTTCTTCATGCATTCAAGATGAAGCAGAAATAGCAAAGAATATCTCGCTACACACTAGTCATCAACAAAATCAGACAATCTTCAACCGTACAGGACAATGGGTCCTGAACTCCATCTTCCTGCAGTGTTGATTACCCAACTAGGAAAAAACTAAGATTCCTTGTAATGTACGTGAAGACAACAATTAAGAAATAGTCGATTCAGCTGGAAGGCCCTTCCTATTCACTTTACAAGATGTATTACTTTCTCTTTAAGTTGAAATAAAATCTTGACAAACATCCATCAAACAAATTAAGTCCATGGATAGAACAGGACGAGGTCTCAAGCAGATCAATTTGCAAGCAGCATATTATTATAAGAACAAACATAAGCAGCTTCCTCTTGCCTATGTCAACTTGATCAGCTAGAAAAGAGTCTTGGTTCATGCAAGAGTGCTTGGACCAGATTCCATCAACTCCAAGGACAGGGAAGTTTTGCAAAAACAGCTACATATAACTTGGAGGCTGTCTCATACGGACAGGTTAGACAAAGGAAAAACACTAATATATTGAGCAGAAATAAATGTATCACGATATATTTATTACTACCAACCCCAGCAAAGTGTTATTACTAGATATCTTGCCATTTAACATTTTCTTTTTACTATAAGAGTATTAATCTCATGTGCTGAATCATCTGTCCCATATAGCAACTTCATTCAGGACAAAAACAACCATCTAGAAAGCAATAAAAACTGAATTCTAATAGATCGAGAGAGCTGAGTGGTCAAAGGTTGAAGAAGTAAAGATCATACCAAGGATCACCACCTTTTGCAAAGAATATTTTCTGTCACAGTCCAAACTGTCTAAAAAATACACGACAATGATCACTTTACTGGGTAAAGTTTATGCCAAGTGGACTGTAAGTCAATGTTAAAGGATTATTAATCTTCTATAAAAGAATAATTTAGCTCCCACAGTATAGTCATGTTTTGTCTAAGAAGAGAATGGCTCAGAGTATGCAGAAGAGCGCAAAAAGCATGCACGAAGCTATGCCTGATACATGACAACGGTCTCATTATGCCACATAGATGCTGCTATATGAGTTCTGTATTCAAGCCCTATTAAAAAATTAAACATAGATCTCAACTTGGAGAACAAGATTCGCATGCCAACTCAAGTCAGCAACACTGAGTGATGGCAAAAACCAAAGTATACCACAGGCACAACCACAAAGCAGTGATGATATTGCAGCCAAGCATGTAAATATCATGAGCTAAACTCAATAGCCAACTGAGAAGGCAAAGATGAAGTAAGAGGTGACAGACCTTGGTGTCAAGCATGACGGCACAGAGGATCTGGGCGTTATGCATTGCGATCCTGAGGTTGTTCAAGGTCTCCTGATGATACTCGTGTGTACCGTGAGAGAAATTGAACCGAGCAACATTCATCCCCGCCCTAAGAAGCTTCTCCAACATCGGCACCGTCCGAGAAGCTGGACCCAGAGTGCATACAATCTTAGTCTTGGGGATGCGTCCATCATTTGGAAGCTCCTTCAATATTCCTTCAATATCAATGTTTGCCATTTCTCTAACAATGATACTTCTCTATCTGCAAGTAAGATTTCTAGACAAGTTAATCAAAGCTAATTCAATGAGGAGCCTCAAAAAGTATCCGGCATCTTTTCGGTTGAGTGTACCGATCAGAAAAGTGTCGCAGATTTGCTTGGTCACAATACTAACAAATCGATTTGGAAAACAGAAGAGAAATGCATCATCATGAGAAAAAAGTCCCATATACTCATTTTCTCACAGCTTGGAAAGGAAATAAATCAGCAATCTCAAGATCGAATTTTTGTGGATTCTAGCTGTTCTCTCGAGGCAAAACAGAACAACCCAAGACGTCCAACGATTCAAACTTTAGCATCTACCAACACACACACACACACACACACACAACCAAAAGAACTGATATTTCGGGCAGATCCAACCTCAAAGAGTAAGGAAACAAACGTCACGGAAGGGAACAGGGAAACAACAATCAATCAGAGTTACGAAAGCCCAGAACAACCAGCAGACACAAGAAATTACTCGAACAGCATCGACCCCACAAGACAGTTCGCTACTCACACGGTCGAAACAAATCGCGGAGGTTTCGGATCAAGAACCAGAGGCCAGAAATGAGCAAAGCTTGGATTTTTAGGTTCCAAGCGGTGGCAAAAGCTTTTCTTTTTATATCAGACTCACCTTTCTCAATGCAGGGCAAGCGAGACCACTCACGCCAGTAAGAAGAAGCGACCGACTTCGCGCACGCCGCTACCAAACCAAGCTAAATAAATCCGGCCAACCTACCCCTCTCTCTCTCTCTCTCTCTCTCTCTCTCTCTCTCTGGTCTCAAAGCGAAAGCAGTACGACGTCAGTGGCGTGGAGGTGGATCGGAGGGCGAGGAATGAATTTATTTCGTGTGGTGTCGTTGTCCCGCTATCAATGTCGAGCCTTTTGCAAGTTGGGTTTTATAAGTAAACAAGAAAGGCTTCTTTTTTTTAAAGCGTGGCATTAGGATCTTGAAAATATATAGATGGACACCCGATATAAAATTTGCATAAAACAATTCGTAATGAGAGAATTTTAATTCGTGACTAAAAAAGGTTTCATTCACTAGAAAAGGAAAAAGAAGAGAAGAGAGAGAAAAGGATTTGAGAGCACGTGGCTGGCTGGTGATGGCAGCACTTGGGTTCTTGGGTTTGGGATCCTGGTTTTACTTTTTTGAGGGGAATCAAGCGGCGGGTTTTGGGAATATGCGACGGCATATTTCTTTGACCGACTATGCATACCTCTCTCTCTCTCCACACTTTCTTTTGTTATTGAATGGTCTAATACATCAAAGTATAAAGAATTCATTGGCTGCTGAATTTACCAACGGCACGACTCTTGACTTCAAATTCAGTGGCGGAGGAGGTTAGTTTAGTGGGAAAAGGATCAACGGTCTTCCGCCGTCACGAACGGGACATCGCCGTCTTTTCTGTTCAATAAGTTCATCGCTGTTATAAACATTCCATACATGTATTTTTCTCAAGTAACAGAAATATGCACATAAAAAGACTGTCATATGAGCTTGGCCCACGCCACGAAAAAGGGAAAGGAATTCCATGTAGCAAACCCAAGGCTTAGTTGGAGATGGATTTCATGGGTGGTACTGCTGGTTTTCGTTCCTGGGAGCGGATCGCACTCTTCCCGTGGGTGGTTTGCAACTTTCCCAGTGCTAAGGACTTTCGCTGTCCAAAACCAAGGAGATACCAAAGGTCTTCTCCGCTGATTTTCCTGTGGGATAAAAGGTCGTCTTCGCTTATTTTCCTGTGGGTCGTGTTTGCATGTTAGAGACACGACCGGTGGGAAAAGAAAGTCCCCACCGAGCGACCTTCATCGTCGTTGATGTGTCGGGGAGATGCTCTTTTCATCAATGAATCACGGCGATGAAGGGCACTTGTGCGGAAACTTCTCAACACCGACCTACGACATATGCAGTATATATCCATTAAAACAAAGCAAGCACAAGAGAAAGCCTCCAGCTGATGAATGACGACCGCAGAATAAATTTGTTATTTCGTGATGACCACCATGCAGATCCCATCGCAGATCGACCATGAGATATGTTTCTTCTGCTACTAACAGCATTTGCTTTTAGACCGATCTCCCTACGTGACTATCTAATTATTAACTTCTTAAATCTGAACAGAGTGAATGTAGAAGAAAACGAAATCGAAATTCCAAATTTGTTCAATCACTAGATACAAGAGGAGTAGGGAACATAGACTCAGATGGAAACATAAGACCCTAAAAAGAACACAGATGAAACAAAGGAACTAAACTTCCGTTGCCTTCAATATCATTGAATTTCAAACCAGAATCCATACATAAAATCAAATAGAGAGAATTGATTCATTGTCATGAATATTTCAGCTTGCCCTTTTAAAGGCAAGTATAATTCATGAAAAAACAAATAAATAACCTCACTGAAATAAATCAGGTACTGACTTTGAAATCCCCATAACCTTAATATGCACTGGAACTGCAAAAAAGAAGCCTGCAGTGCTACCAGGGCTTCAATCAATAACTCCTGATTCATGGATCTTCTTGAAACTAATTGCACAGATCTGTTCCTTCAGTAGTTGCTCATAGCTTCTGTAATTCAGTATCTGAGTCTACAGGTAAGGTCGATCATATTACCGAGACAATCCAGCATTGTCATTAGCCTTGGATCTCTCTCACCATTGTCTTCACAAAGAGCTCCCCAGCCCTATAGGAGGATCGGACCTGAAACAGATAGTGAAAAAGATCAGTAGCGGAATCCCGATCAATGAACTTCAGCTAGCCACATGGAATGCTGATCGATAAGGTCACACTTTTCTTTGGCCCATTTCCACCATAAGAACAAAAAAAAAATTGAGAGAATAGAATACGGGGTGTCATTTTCTTAACTCTCTGCAAATATAGTTGAAAACCACAAGCTACATTTTAAGGTGCCAAATGTCCTCTCAAATGGCAAATAGCTCTTACCAGTGGACCACTGGCAACATATCGGAATCCTATGGACTCCCCATATTCCTTCCAGAAAGCAAACTTCTCTGGGGTTACATACTCTTTCACTGTCAGGTGGAGTGGAGTAGGCTGCAAGAATTGGATTACTGAAATCACTGGAAGGCCTCAGTCATTAAAAAAATGGAAGAAACAGAATGTCTGACAAATTAAGAAGTGAACAAAATCCATAAGCAGTCTGAATAATAAGCAAAAGGCATTTAGGGTAGCTACGTGAAAGAAAAACTATATTAGGTTGACTCGTCTGTGCTTCCTGGAGATGACTGTATCTAATACGCATCATCCTCCCAAGAAAAAAATTTTGGGACATGGCAGAGCACCTTGGGCATACCTGCAAATATTGTCCAAGCGTCAAGATATCAACATCTATTGCCCTCAAGTCAGCCATGGCTTCCTTCAACTCATCATCAGATTCTCCTAGGCCCAACATTATAGAAGATTTTGTTATCATTCCTTCCTTGCTCAATTTTGCATGGTTTAGGACTGAGAGGCTTTGTTCATACCTACAACGCAGAAACATGCCCCAAGTTATGAAAAATACAGAGGGCAATCTCTCTTTTTCTTTAATTTTTTTTGTTTTTTTAATTTGTTTTTCTTTTATGACTGAAACCTTACTAGGATGAAATAATGAGTTAACCAATGCCCACCCCGAAGAGATCTTTAGTAAAGAACTTCAGAGCAAGCAAGATGGCATGGACATTCCCAAAGCAGTAACTTCGAGACCATCACCCACTCAATTCTACTCATGGATAATTAACAAATACTCTATCTGATGACATGAACAGTTCATAAACTTTAGTTTGATATAGACTTTGGCACCGACCTTAATTCATCCAGTCAAATCTCTAAACCCTTTCTAATAAGTTGAATCTAAAACAAAAAATAACAAAGTCATTTATTTTCTAACAATAATAAATGCTCCTACTCTGTTCCCGACAACTTGGTCCTGAGTAACATTATCAGCGACTCTCACTAACAAGTGACGCATGAGCCCAAGAAAGTCTCCTTTGCATGAATCCACATTAGGTACTTTTTTAGGGGTAAAGACAATATCTAATTGTAAGTAGACCTTTTAGGCTCATTGGAGACTATTTGCAAGATCAAGAATAAAACAACTAGACAGGGATTCCCCTGCACATAAGTCAGACCATCAGAAGTTGGATAGATTGGAGAAGCGTGGCACAAAACAACATAGACACGAATTGCCAACAAAGGAAGCTCTGAAAGGAAGTCAGGGATCCACACTGCTAAGTCACTGAGTAGATATTGGAAAATATGAAAGCGACTGTTTTTTTGCATGTTAATACAATGATTGTTTAGGACGGACCTCAACAAGCAAAAGAACTATAACAGGAAAGCATAGAATATCGTTTTTTTCTACATCTCAAAAATCGGCGATAAAAGATCTGTGGATTAACTTGGGTAAAGGATCTTGCCTTTTAAAATATGGGGAGTCTAATGTGCAAATAATTTAACTTGAAGTAAAACAGGGTACAGATTCTTCAAGCTGCAATTTCCACAACAAATGTATGAGCCAGTCCAACATGTACATATATCTGCTCGCTTAAATTCTAAATGCTTCATGACATTGATAGGACTTTCCTTGGAGATTGAGCCATATTATTATTCATTTAAACTTGGGAACTTACCCAGCACGAGGATCTCTGACAATGCGCTGAAGCCGCTTCACAGTTTCAATATTGTGAGCAAAAACATCCAATCCAGAGTGAGCAAGAGTCTCTACAGCAGCTAAGTCACCCCGAAAATCAGATGTCAAACACTCGACCATGATCTCTGGCTTGAGCTTCTGCATAAGAAGTCACCACTTATCAATATGATTTATTTCAACTTCGGCATAGATCTAGTAAATCAGAGAGCTAAAACAACCTAAAAGAGCCTTTATAAGACAAATTTGCACCTTCATAGCCTTAACAGTCTGAGCAAAATGACCACTTCCACCATCAGGTATATCATCACGATCAACACTCGTTAGGACTATGTAGTCCACTCTGCAAGAATAGGGATACAAGAACATAAGAGGAAAAATTCACATGACCAGACGAGGTAAAATTTGTCAACCAACCAGTCAGCTAAAACTCTCCGAAAGAAGCACAAAAGGACATATTGGCATCAGCTTGTTAAGAACTGAGTTAAAAAAAGATGCAGCATAGACTGTGTAGATATTAAGAGACGTAAAAAGATAAGGGGAAGACAGATCGTGAAAATGCAGTGCCAGACACTAGTTCCCAGAAAAGCAATGAAAGTCCCTAAAAAATTGCACTTCTTTTCCTCGTGCCTCTTCTCCTTTTGTGTTCCCACAGAAGCAAAGAAAATCCCTAAAACACAGCATTCCTTCTCCTTGTGCTTCTTCTCCCTTATACTGCCTCCTTGGTGGATAATTAATACAGGTTGCGGGCAGATATTTTAGGATGATATTTCATAGTTGTCATTGGCAAGGCCATTTGACACTAACCTATCTGCACCCCAAGCCAAAATTCAGTAGTAATGCAAAAGGATCTACTGCCATCCGGGGCAATTAGTAATTCAAGCACGACAACAGAAACAATGACAAAGTTCTGTAATTAGCAGTCAGAGCAACTGCCCTGCTAGGAAACATGATAGTGCATAAAAGGTCTCAAGGATATAGAATGCTACTTTTTCCTACTATTACGGAAGTTTACACTATGATAGAGCTCAGTGCAGAACATATTTAACCAGTTTCTATAAAACAGGTACATCCAAAGGCAGTGCTGGACACCTACCCCCAACTTGCTATAGCCTGCGCAGTATTTTCTGGCTCCATCGGATCAGGTGGCGCGGGGTTCCGGCTAGTCTTGACTGCACAAAACCGACAGCCACGGGTGCAAGTATCCCCAAGAAGCATGATCGTGGCAGTGGCAATACCATCTCCTCCTCCATTCCAACACTGCCACACACATTCCACGCATCACCATCATTTCCAGCTAATGATATCGCGATGCATTCGTGAAGTGAATACCATGCTACGATTTCAACAATGTCGCTCTACATTAACCGCGAAATCGTCCTAACGGCACGCTATACATGACCGCAAGGACAAACGAGAAGAATGAAACAGTACCTCCCCAATGTTAGGGCACTGAGCCTCCTCGCAGACGGTATTCAGATTGAGCCGCGACAGCGAGCCCTTCACCTCCTCGAACCTCTCGCCCTGGGGAGCCCGCTGCCGCAGCCACCCGGGCTTCTTCACGCTGGGGTCCCTGCCGGTGTAGGGGCCCATCTTGCCCCCGGGGTAGGGCCCGGACTTGGCCGACGCCTCCGACTCCATCAACTTCATCGCCGACGGCAGCGACGACGGCGGGGCGACGGCGGGCTTCGACGGGGGCGGCCGGGGGCTGGCGGGGTCGCCGCACCGGACTCTGAAGGAGAGGCGGGGGGAGGGATGGGAGGGGCGGCATCGCGGGGGAGGGACGGAGGCGGGGGGCTTGGAGAGGGATTGGGGGAGCATTTCGGGATTTTGAATGGGAGGGATCGAAGAAAGATCCGATCGCCGAGTTGCGAGACTGGGAGAGATGATGAAATGCGCAGGGAGAGAGAGAGAGAGAGAGAGATTTGCTGAAGAGTGAGGAACGTTGCTGCATGGAGGACTCCGCCGAGAAGACGGAAGTCGCTGGCCCACTTTCAGAAGGTTTGGTCATCGACCGGCACGACGAAACACGTTCGCTACCATCCCTACTTCCGGCGTTGCCCAAAATGGGGCAAGAGGAGGAGGAAAAAAAACAGTTCATGACTCGCAATAAGCGGTGAAATCGAGTCGAGCTAAGCTTTTGATCTCGCGATCGACTTATCATAATTTCGAGTTGATCCTCTAGCTAGAGCTGTCTCAGCTCTCTTTTCCAATTGAGCTTGAATTTTCCGGTAATCGGCTCGATACGTACGCAAGCGTCGCCGGTCGAATTCCGATGCACTTTTCGTACCCTTGTGGGCTTAAGAGTAAAGCTTTATGGTATTGGCCTGAAGAGTGACTAATGCCGAAAGAATGATGCAACTAATTTGGGAAAGTAATGTCAGGATATTTGTGCTAAGAGCCCCAACAAATACAAAATAAAATGAGCTGCACATCTTGCTTGAGCGACTAAATGTCCAAGCCAAACTCAACATGGTACAATATAACTGAGGATGCGATTTGTTGTACTGTTCATAAGAACAATCTTTATAATGAAGGCTGATCTGGTGTTCTCGACTCATCAGACGACGCCACACAAGCTATTTCTTGACCAAGAACCTATCCTATGACATAAGTATCCTGTGACGTAAGCCTTAGGAAACAATTGTCATGCCCTATTTTTCTTCTTCTCAAGATTGAGTTCCAACTCAACCTGCTTTATAATATCAATTGTAATCGAGTTTAACTTCAGTATCTCGACCTTCTCTTCGAGTTGAGTCCGAACAGCAAATTTATTACTTCTTCGAGATCAAATCAAATTTCAAATACCTAATGCGCGAGTCAAGGCAAGCTCGAGTTTAGCACTATATTGGCTTAACACGATAATGGGAGCTCTCACGGGATGCCTCATTTCACAAAGTTTTAAGAGAAAGCGGTACACAAATCAAATATCTAGCAAAGAAAAATGATGGATGGCAAAACTGACAAATAAAAAGTGAAATTAGCGGTCAACACAACATGCCACTAAAAAACCGACATACGGTAAAACTCTTTTGACTTCTACTGAATCTGTATCATATTGATCTAGTTCTGCATACTTCGCGCATCCAATCAAATACACCTTTTCCTGGTAGCAAAGGAGTTGGATTTCATCGAGTGCCATCAATACATGTAAATAATCAAATAAGTAAGAATTTACAAATTCCGATGCAACGGTTCTCTCATTATATGGTTAAAATCAATGTTTTCAAACTAAAAAAGACAATCTCAACTCCGGGGGAAGCTTTACTATAGCCATAGGAATGGGACTTGCCATGTCCAGAATCTTGACCGGGGCATTCAGCCCAGTGGGAGACCATTAACAAGGACTTGCTTATGGACCGGAGAGACCAACTGCCGAATTTCGAAATTATCTGCATCGGGCAAATGCAAATCTCTTTATTGGTCAAAGGTTCCATGTATTACTATCTTGGTACAACAAGAAGTCACAACCCAAAATTGAATGCCGAAGCTGTATCACATTACGAAGCACTACGAGAAGAAGGTACAAAAGGAAAACAAACAACTCTGAACTCCCCAAAATTTCTGGACAGGAAAAGCTCCAAAAGGGGATCTAGAATGGAAACCTTTGCAAGTACTGCCATCTGAAGAAAATCCCTCCATCATCCTCAATGTTTTCTAAAGATAATCTAGGAGGTGGAAGGGTGTGCTGAACTGAGGATTCCCACTGCCAAGGATTGACCCCAAAACTGAGTCAAGAGTTACATTCCGAGTCCAGCTTCTATAAACTCAAGTTTGTTGAGGAGCACCAGATGGACTTTCTTCTGAATCTTCTGAATCAGAATCGTTGACCATCTTCTCCAACGAATCCAAATCCCCAGCTTCAGAGAGGGTGTGCAATCGAAGCTTGTCGGCATCTTCACTGATTGATAGAGAAATCAAGAAACAAGTCAAACCTCATGGTCACACTGATAATTTTTTCTTGGATAATAACACAAATAGTCTTTGAACTTTGGCCCAATGTGCAAAGTGATCCTTGAACTTTCAATCCATGCAGTTTAATGTGCAATGCCGTCCCTAAACTTTTAATTGTATGGTCCCCGATTTTTGGTCCAATGTTCAATGTAATCCCTAGACTATACAAAAATATTTAAAATTTCAATTATCACAGTGAACATTGCACCAAATATCAAAGACTACATTGTGCAAATTAAAAGCCGGGGATGACTGACATTGCACATTGGACCAAAATTCAGGAACCACATTAAATAAATTAAAAGTTCAAGGACAATATTGCACAGTTGATCAAAGTTCATAGATCATTTGTGATGTTTTCCCTTTTTATTGCAATCCCAAACTAACACATAGTTTCACTAAGTTTCAATTACCATAAGACAAGTTAAGATTATAATACCGGTTGCTTCAAAGATTTCAACTTGAAAAAGGAAGATTATAAAAAAATTAAAAAAAGAAGAAGAAGAAAGAACTTACTCCGCAACCCCAAAAATTTCCTTGACTATCAAGGAGCTATCCTGTGAACAGAACTCTGGCATCTGATCAAAAAGGTGAAAACGTTGGGATCAATTCAACAGCTAAACGCAAAAAGATCCCAACCATAGCTGTTTCATAAATAACATTCTATATAAGAAGGTAAATATGCTCATTACTATAAAAAAGAGTCAAAAGAATCCATTCAGCCAGCACCATCATGCCAAAGAAGCAACCCCTCTACCTCAACGAAATGTCAGAGCAGTGAACTTATAAAACTATCCAAACTTTTCACAAAAAGATCCATCCAATCAATCTTAACAGGTTTATTGTACAAAGACTCCTAATAGCATCAAAGGATTTTGACCAATGTGGAGGCATATACGTAAGAACTGTTACTTGGCAGCTCACCTCAGACAAATAGAAGACCTTCCCAAATAGAGCTTGCACAGCAAGTTTCCTCTTGAAACCCTTCTCAGAATACCCTGACATGTCCATGACCACAGGGCCTGAAACCAAGAAATCATCAGTGTAACTTATAGGAAAAGCAAAAGCAAGATATAATCAGCATATATCTGATTAGAAAAAAAAAACGTGATTTTAATCTATATAGTGGTTGTTTCCATCCGTTGTGCTACTATTCTGAAGAGAACATCTTACCCTTGTCACGAACAATGCGGCCAGAGATGTCATTGATAATCTCTGCAACCTGAGAATCTTCCAACATAGAAGCTTTTCTAAGCTGTATCAAGTTGGCAATAACTTCTGGGTTAAATTGCTTCTCATTCAGCACATATCTAATATACTTTCGCAATACATCCTCCATGCCAAAACCTGTCTGGACATAGAAGGGAAGTTGTTGTCATATCAAACCAGGATTGCAACACATGAAAGGATGCACGAGGGACTGTCCAGTTCTTCAGGACGGTGTGTTTGTGGAAAATATAAATATAAAAGCAATTGACAAAAGCAAAGATCTACCGGAAAGAATCGACGGATTGACATTATAAAGCAAAAGCCATATATTGATGGTATGAAGCAAAAGACATCACCTTAGAAAAGATTCTTCAACGTTTTACATGATAACAAGAAATTGATATTACCCTTCCTCAAAGAGCAATTCAGAAGGACAAGTTCACACAAAATTGGAAAAAGGATTTATTGGCCTGCAATTAGAGTGTGGAGAAGGTCCGAGTATCTAAGTTCTTACCATCATACCGTATGTCATGATTTGTCTATTATGGCAGCACATCTTTATACAATAATAAAACATGTCTAGTTGCAAGAAGAGAAGGAAAATGCAAAATAATCTGCCGACCAGCATTGGCCAGTGTACCGGCAGGTGGCTTGTATGTTTCCAATCCATTCTATCCTTTTAGACAACTTCACATTGAAAAAATTTTAGTCTTTGCAGCACTAACAATGACTCAGGTACTTGCGATGAAGAAAGATGCATGTAAAGTGGATTTCCTTTTCCTCTTTTTTCTGGCATGCAGCTTCTGCAAAACTCCAACCACCAACAAAGTGGCTATTCATCCTCTCGAACTAAAGATCAGCACTGTATGCCAGACAATGTGCAATAACGGATTACAACTCTCACCTTCTTCACAAGTCCCTCGAGATCAGAGTGCTGCAATTCATTCCCCTTCTGAAATAGCTCATCGATTGATTTACACAGCATAGCATTTTTGTTCACCTGAAGGAATAATAAGACACGAGATCAACAAAAATCGCCGCATCCTCAAATTACAGTTCCCTAAGACTTCATTGAACTGCAATAGGCAGCATCCTAACACAGACGAGGTCAAGCAGGTAAAAGCCGAGGAAACTCACCAATCTCCGGCGCTTCCCTTTTGGGGAGCTGAACTTCCTCACCGTCTTGACGAAGGCAATCACGAAGCTGACTCCGACGTACGCCAGAGGGACGGCGAGCATCCACGGCAATGAGCTGGAACCGACCCTAGGCCCGGGGATTGCCTGCGTGACGGAGCCGGTGAACTCCACGAGGTCGAGCGCCTTCTCCTGTATCCACGGCAGGTCCTCCTCCACCTCCACCGTCTCCCCCTCCTCCTCATCATCTCCTTCCGCCTTCGCCTGCTCCTTCGCGGCCGGCCTCTTGGCGTCGGGACCTCCGCCGCCGCCGCCGCCCTTGGAAGCGGCCGGCACGAACGCCGATCGTCGGCGAGCCGAGGCTCGCGCGGACAGCGGCGAGAACGGGAGGGAGCTCGGGCGGGCGATTCGGGGGAGCGAGGTCGGCGGCGAGGGGAGCGGAGGGTCGAGGAAGGCGAAGTGCGGGGGTTTCGGCCGGAGGGTTAAGCGGGGAGAGATGGAAGACGTACGGAGCGCCATCGCAGGTGAGCGGGGACCGGGGAGTGCGGGCGTGAGGCTATCTGTCTGTCAGCGTCCGCGAGGTGAGGGTTTAGCGGGTTTAATGACAACGATTTTCCAACTCGATTCCGCCTGTCTTGTCATTTCTTTCCCTAGTCCGAAACACTTCACAACAAATGAATTTGCATGTAATTTCTCGTGATTAAAAAAAAAATACATTATATGTCAACTTTGAAAAAAGAAAGGTTATTTCTTACATTTAAATAATTAAATAAATACCATATATGAATGCATTTTTCAGTTAAATATTTCCAGTTAAATATCAAAGAGACGATGATAATATGTGATCCTTGTGTTATAGTCTTTTAATCTTTCTTTCTTTTTTTGTTCAATTGAATTATATGATCTTTATATATTGGTTTTTGTCTAATTATAATATGGGCAAATATGTTCGAGTGGAGTTTCAATGCAGCGCAGATAAATAAGATTGATCTAATTGAAGTTAGACTTTCTGAAAATTGAAAAATCTTCCTTTTAGAACGGATAACTGCCCTATCGTAACTGATTGAGAAAGAAGTTGCGAATTGATTTGATCGTGGCTTACCTAATGATGGGAAAAACAAAACTGGAATTTTGAAATGGGCATGAAGTGTCAATATATGAATTGTATTTGCTTGCAACAAGAAAGAACCTCCGGCATTTGGTGCAGCGCCTCCATTTTTGGGTGCATTCCTTTCTGTTTCCACAATTTTTCCTAATAACTACTCCTATGACAGCATCAACCATACTGCATCAGTCCTAAGGCTTTTGAATCTCTCTTTGAGATTTTGTTTCCAAATTCCTCTCTCGTTGGTACGATCCATTGCTCTTTCCTCATGCCTATTTCGCCTTATGGGGTTGGTTCACAAGCACCATCTTTGTAAACTTATATATCCTTGGATGGAATTGTTCCTATTTGGAAAGACGGAACTTCCTTAATAACCCCATAATTTCTACTCCATAGCTTGCCACATTCTTTGTCATTACATGGGATGCTTCTCCATCAATATATAGAGTATATTTCTTTAAATCTCAAATATGGATGAACAAAAGTAGACTCGCTACTGTAAGGGAGGATATCGTTTGTCTCCTCATAATCTCCAGAGAGAGATCTGATGAGGGTCACCCCCTCGCCAAAAGATGATGTGAGCGTAGGCAAGCCAAGAAAGTCGTAAATCAATGTTGAAAAACAGACTTGCCTTATCATATATTCAAGCAAGCCATCCATAAGCAGCACTTTTCTGATGAAAGAAAGATGATCCTCAAAACCAACTGTAGAGGATTCATCCACTAATAAAGCTACTAAGTGCTAAAACTCAAAGTGCATACCTCCAAAGCATAAACGGGCTAACGGCCTGAGGCATGTATGATTCAGACAAAAGTTTCTGGTATGACCCAAAGATCCAAGCCCTTCTGATGTATGGCTTCAAACTCCTGCACAGCATGACAATCACAAGAAGAGATGAAAGTTCAAAAGACAAAGCTTTACAAGCTTGACTGCAAGAACAGGGTAATTCGTCATTGCAACTTTAAAGTGAACGTAACAAAAAGACCACAACAATGGCGGTACAGAAATAACCTTGATATGATTGACCCCCTTGGTAAAATAAAAAATAAAAAATAAAAGGAAAATTCAATGCTATATTGCATGAAACACGATGCCTCTCTCATGGTTTGTGGTTCATGGCTAGCAACTGTGAACTAAAGAGGGTACGCAATTACGACAGAAACCTAATGAGTGAGAAGACTTATGTACATTGCCTTTGCAGATAGCAGAATGGGAAAAAAAAAATTAAAACTGTGATTTCACTGTCACACATTGTCTGGCCAAACTCCCTGAAGAAAGCCCGCTCAAATTCCTTCTCTTGCATCCTCTGTTCTTGCTCCTGCAATTTCCTCATCTTTTTTGAGAGTGCCTTGGACTTCTTCCGTGGTTTTTGTTCCTGACCGCAAAATAGGATGTTCTCATAAGCAATTGGCAAGCATGAGACTCATTCTATGATTCGTGGGCTATTATTTAGTGGGAATGATCTTTCTACCTCACAAGTTATGCATGCAGAACCCAAAAGAGACCCATTACATGCAACGATATACCATTGGAGCCAAAAGAGATATAACCATAAGTAATTCTATCCTTTAACTATTTAGGTAGATGAAAGGCCATCACTCAAGGTAATAATGATATGCTTACTGTTATCACATCATTAGAGATACCAAGTAGGTTATCGTGGTACTCTAGAACAAAATAATAGCTGTTTAGTGACTTAAAATTATATGCTGGCTCCAATAATCTAACATAAAAAATACCAACAGATCCTTATGCTCATTTGATTTGTGCAACGAATTTTGGAGAATGGTATGCCCAGTTCTGTAAACTTCCTCACTAATAATGGTTCTCTGGGACTTTCTGACCCCTTAGGGCCAGGTAATTGGGAACAAATAAGTTTAAGCTTGTTTTACAGTTCAAAAATGAGCTTCATGGTGATCCCAATCATCTTTGGAAACTCTCTAAAACAGGCCCACATATTGGCCTTTTTAATTGAAGAAGAGTTTAGATGTAGATAGGAGATGTATAACCACAGGACACAGATTCATGTTGGCACACATATTTATCATGCCTTCCACCTCTACTCTGTGCAGCTCAAAAACTTTCATTTGTCGATTATTTACTGGCTACTTGCATGTTGTCCAAGAAAACTGCTAAAATTTACTATCTACTATGTCCTGTCTCCCAATCAAGGGCAATCCTTTTTCTCGTGTCCTAACTCCTACCGGAAGAGTAAGCACTTGACAGTTCCATTTCAATGGATTGTTTCTTCAAATAAGTGAAAAACCTACCAGGATTTGATTACTTACATTTTCATCGTTTTGGTCTGAGTGACCAGTATGAGAAGGGCGGACTTTCTTCTTCGCTCGATCTGCTCCAAGGCCACGCTTATTATTCTTCAAACATGCCTCAACAGGTTCCAATCGACCCTGATGGCAGCATGAAAAGTTAGTCCATCTCCACTAAAATCAATCGCAATAAAAAATGCACCAGACATTCACTCAATAAATACCCAATCATGGAATGAAACATCAGCAAGTGCAAGAATGAGATGAAATTTTAGAGATCCCAGAGAATTTTGACTCAACAATTAGTCTGCTTCTCATATAATAGAGGAATCACCTATTGTTTTTTCAAAACACTGATATTTGTTAAACTAAACTGTGGGCTTTTTAATCACGAATACCCAAACCGCCCAATTTCAGACAACATGTGCTCCTCAAGTCAGATCACATGGCAACTGGAATTTCTACATCATTCAACAACCAGAACCATTTTCAATATACTGAATTAGCAGGGGAAAAAAGAACATCATCTGACAGATCAACTAGATCCATCATTGATCTCACTCACTAGAAACATTATTCTACTTCAAAAACTTTCTTCAAATATAAAGGATACCAACCTGCTCAAACACTCCGAGACCAGTACCTTCTTTCCAACCATGTTTCTTGAGAAGCTGCCACAAAGGGGAAGCGCTTAAGCACACACATCAAAATGACAGCAGAAAAGTTTAAATATAAACATAGGTCTGGGCATGCTGGGTGTAGCTAGGTGTAGCTAGGGGCTTGGAAAGGGAGAAGGGAATAGAAACTACCTGAAATCCTTTATTCGATGAGTCTATGGCTTCTCTAGACCTGGCCAATGAATTTGACTCCCTTCGCACGGATGCCTGCTTAAGAAGAAAAATCCACATAAAAATTATCATAAAGACAAAAGCAAAATAATGCAGCTATTTCACAGTAATATATTCTTATTCTTGTGTGGTTTCTATTAGGGGGCAATGCTTTCCACTCAAAAGCTTCACTATCTTCTTATACTTGTAATGTATCGAAAAACCATAACTACACCATAGGCAAGGCAATGGCATGTTGAGTCCCTCACAGCTATTGATACTACAAACAAAAAAGACAGGCAAGTATCGTGATGATCGGTTTTTAATTAATCACGAATACCCATAGAACAGTAAAAGGCACGTTCCTTTTAACCATTTCAATTCTGCTCCTCAAATTACCCAGCATCACTGGTGGTCTCGTGCACCGGAGTCTCCCATGAAACCAAGAAATACATGACCTCATTTCAATCACAGACACTAGAAAACAACTGAAGACCGAATTCCCACAACATGGCTGCTGCAAGGAGAGGCCACCACACTGGAGGAAGAAAAACTCAACACAAACCAAAAATCCCAATGAATAAAACCCCAGTTGCTTTACTCTAACTCCAGAACTTCCTATCCAATCGCACAGTGCCATAATTCTTTCCTTGAAAACATTAACCCCAGCAACTATTCGAGATATAAATGCCTTTCAGCTGCAGATGGTCCTTGCTTGCAGCAAACGAAGGCAACCACTGGAACCTTCAACCCAGAAGCTACAAACAATGCCAGACTGCTTCACCAATGGACGGATATCCAATCTAATCTTTCCAATCCCAGAAAACCGAGAACAGCCGATGATCTCAACTCGACATCAAAATTCCATAAAAGCACATCAATAACACCAGGAGGAATCGAGAAGATTGAGCCTTACCTGCTCCGAAGCACCGAGACCGGCTCCTTCCCTCCTACCTTGCTTGTTCAAAAGCTGCGAGTAAACACCGCCTCGCTCAGTGCACGGAATTGCAAATAAACAGCACCAGTAGTTCATCGCGATAATTGATCATCAATGACGACCCAATTCCGAGAATTTCAAGGGGGAGAGAGAGACGACGCGTACCTGAAAATCGAAGCTGGAAAAGCCCATGGCCGAACTGACCTCGCCACTTTTGGAAGAAGGAGATGAAGATGATGATGATGAAGGCCTCGCCATCAGCGAATCTTCGTCCATCGTTGCCGACTTCCCCTTGGGTTTTCTTCGTTCCTCTGTAGTTCTCTTCCCAGGGACGAGAGAGTTTTCTTCTTTCTTCGGTACGGAGTATCGGAATTTACCCTTTTAATTATATTTGATTTATCCGCTGATTATCAAATTATTACGGATCGCACCATTTCTTGTTGAGAAAATGACGTGAATAGAATTGTAACCGAACTTTTGTTCAATATAATATCAAATCGTAACCAAATATGAAATATAGTCTCCGCATTTTCAGTATAAATTTAATTCAGTCCCTAAATTATATTGATTTTTTTAATATTTTTATTGGACTTGAACTAATAAAAGAATAATATTGATATTTTTATATATTTTAAGGATTATATTGAATGTGACAATATTACATATTTAATTATAATTTGAAAATTGTATTGAACAAATAAAAAAAATATAGAAATGACATAATATGTTGAGTTATTTATGTAATTATCTTTCTTTTAATTGAATGAGCCTCGATAATTAACTATCTCTATTGAGAGGAATTCCAAAAGGGTTTTTTTTTTGTCAAATATGAACTTCCACTTTTTGATAAAATTTGGTTAGAACAAGTAACTACCGTTGTACTTTAATTTGTTCTTATCATATCTTACTCACGTTAGTGAGTAAAAATAGAGTCGGGGGACTTGCCTGTGAGTCGAGGTGAAATGAGAGATAATTAGGATTTTTTTTACATGCATTAAGAAATAAAAAATTAAAAAAATGATTTTATTTAAGTGGACAATTCCATACTTAGTATAAAAAATTGGACCAAAATTCATCAATTTAAATCTAATGGGACTAAGAGTACCCCGAGAAAATCCTAGAACCTAGACAATTCATTTTGCTCACCCTTAGGCTCCGTTTAGTAACGTTTATGTTTCTCTATTTTTCTGTTCCTTTGTTCCCTGGAATAGAAAAAGAACATAAATGCGTTTGTTAACGTTAACTGACTTTTCTATTTCCAGTAATAGAAAGTTATCCCTAAGAATAAATTTTGAATAGAAATAAAAGTAGAAAAAAGTAGTTTTTATTCTCGAAAACAATTTCTATAAACAATTTCTTAAGGATTATTCACGCCTATTGCATGCTGCCACCACCCACTGTCGCCCACCTCTCGCCACCCCCACCTGCTCGTCACTGGTTGACCGCTAGTCGCTGGCCTCTTGCTGTCGTCATTTGCCCTACAGCCGGCAACCAGCGAGCGGCGGCAACCAGTGGCGGTAGGGTGTGGATGAGTAGTCGTTGAACGTCGGTTGGCGATTGCTAGTGGTCCCTGCCCACCGGTCGCCACCCCCAATCGTTGTCCGCACCCCACCAATATCGATCACCACCTACATCGGGAAAGAAAAAAATAAAAACTTTTATCAATACTAAATACATTTCTATTTTTTTTCTATTCCGAAAACTAGAAATTTTTGCAGTTACCAAATACCATATTTTACTCGAAAATTGTTCCAGGGAGTAGAAATAGAAAATAATTATTTCTCAAAATAAACCGTTTCCAAGAGTAAAAATGTTACCAAACGCACCCTTAGTGTCTCACACTCTTTTTACCTTGCTTGTAATTTCAAAATTTATTATTGATCATTAGATTTGAGTTTGAAAATTTTAATTTAATCAATCACATCTATGAAATATCTTACTCTCTCGATTCTAAATGTATGAAGAAATTTTAAAGATCCCATTTATTTCACAAAAAAGAAAAATGAAAAAATATTTTTCTAAATATAATTACTCATATTTCTCGGAAAAAGTAATAGATGAAAAATATTTCCATTGTTTATGAATATGTTTCGACATAAAGTGTTTTTTTATCAATCATTAATTTAAAGTGACGCAAAATATTATTATTATCGAGATATTTTTTAAATTATTTATTTTCCACCCAAATAAAAGGAGCCTATTTGAGTGAAACAACGATACAATTTTCTTTTTCCCTATAAGAGGGACTAATGTTTGTCAAAAAATAAAGGGAAAATTCCAAAAAAATTCAAAGTCAATAAGGGCTCGAAGTGATTATGATTATTTTAAATAAGAACTTGACTTTATTAGTCACCAGTCGACTAAATTTTTCGACCGACTAAGAGCATTTTCATTATTTGCCAAATTTTGTTTGCTAGTTCATCTTCTTCATTGCCAGTTATTGGCCGGCCATCAGCAAAGCCCATAGAGGGATGGACAAGGCCGACGAGGGTCGACCTCAAGTGTGGCCGGAGGGGTGGCCTCAGCCAGGGCGAGGGTTGCCTCACCCAAGCAATGAAGAAGAAGATGAACTAGAAGGAAAAAAAGGAAAAGGAAAAAAGAAAACAATAAATTATGAAAATACCGTTAATCACCGAAAAGTCAGGTTCTTATTTAAAATAAACATAATCACTTCGAGCCATTATTTAAGAAAATAATGGTACTTTGAGGCTTTTATTTGAAATAAGGCATACTTTGAACCCTTATTAAAAAAAATATAGATATTGGGGTTTTTTTGGAATTTTTCCAAAAATAAAAAAGAGGGGGGATTTTCAGAGAAGAAGAGCCATTTTTTTGACCTCAGCGATTGAGTACGCTCCGTTTCGGTTCGTGCCTTTCGTTTCTTGTTCGCCCTCCTCCCTCTTCCCTCATTCAGAGCACCCAAAGCTCGACAAGAACGAGAAATTCCTCCCTGCGTCCCTTCTCGTTCCTTCCTCCTTCCTCCTTCGTCTCGTTCTTTCTCGTCTTGACGCGGGAGGAGATTCCGGCGAGGGGGGCGCGAGGGGCGGCGGAGATGGATTTGGATGCGTGGATTTTCAAGGTCAAAGAAGGGGATCACCTTTTCGAGAACGAGCTCCAGCTACTCTGCGAATACGTAAGCCTTCTCTCTCTCTCTCTCTCTCTCTCTCCCTCTCTGTGTCGTGCGTGGTTGAGTGGTTGTTTTGGAGCTTTAGGGTTTTTTTACGCCCATACGCATCGACGTGCCCGATTGGGGCTCGCCTAGGGCTCCGGTCGAGTCGGAACGACTCTCTCCAGTCGAGTTTTGACCGAGTTTGAATCGGTGCGATTGTGGAGTCTGGTTGACGCTCCTTGGTATGCCTACGCATTGCGGAAGGAAGAATGCGCTTTCCGCCTTCTCGTTGTCTTCGTGTCGTCGTCGTCAGTGGTAATTGGGATCTCGCGATCTTGTTTCTGCCTCCGTTGTCGTTCTGTTCAGCTTGTGCTTCGTGGTTGCTGAGAAAGACGGCTGAAGAAATTTGGGGGGTATTTCGCATTTTGCTGGATTGGGTTTTGCATGTAATCGCGACGTGAAAAAGCAAACCCTTGGATAGGATTTACTGGCTCAACACGTTCGATTTCTGTATTATGAATAGATGTAGTGCACGAGTAGTGGCAAAACGGGAGATATAGCATACAGCTTCCAACAGCTTACGATTTACAAAAAGTGTTGTTAAGGAATTATTTGTTGAGTACGTTTTTTTTTTTAATCGGTGGATATTCAGAGGCATACTTGTCATTTCAGTATGCTTATGTCAAGATTCATAGTATCTATTCATAGTGCAGCCTCATGTTTTAATAGTTTGGGCAATATCAATTGTTGGGTTTGCTTTTAATGATGTCTTTGCAAATGAATAAGCATATGTTGCAAGAGAAGAAAGAATATAAACACAACGGAACTGCATGACTTTCTGATTCTGATGTGAGATTTGGGATATACCCTCCCGGACTCGCTGATTATTTTGCCTTTGGTGCTCATATATGCAGCATGTTCTCTTACTTTTGTTTAGGTGACTAAAAGGACAGCTATTGAAAATCACATCTTGCATAATTTATTTACCGTTTACATGTACTATGTTGGACGGAAGGCAAACTTGACCTGATTTTAGGTGGTGTTGTGATTTCTTAACATGCTTTGGAGACTGATTACTAGTATCACATGCAAATGCTTCAATTTATCTTCTACCTGAGCTCTTCTTGTGGATTGTACACCTGCCACATAGAGTTCTTATCTAATATGAATATGCTTAAGTCTATTGACTGACTAGCACTTTCCGTACAACATCACAGGTTAAAGAGATTCTCATAGAAGAGTCCAATGTGCAACCTGTCAACAGTCCAGTTACTGTCTGTGGTGACATTCATGGTCAATTTCACGATCTTATGAAACTTTTCCAGACAGGTGGTCATGTACCAGAGACTAACTACATTTTTATGGTACAGTATACCGCTATGGTGCTAATACAGGCTTTGATGTCTTTCCACATCTTTTATGCATCCTTTCTCTTACCATGCAAATTTCTTGATGCTTCTAGGGTGATTTTGTTGACCGAGGCTATAATAGTCTTGAAGTTTTTACTATTCTCTTGCTTCTAAAAGCTAGGTATGCCCTGAATCATTGTTCAACTTTATCAATCTTGTTTATTTATTTGCCATCCTATTGAGTTTTGACATTTCGTTATTCTTGTTGCGTTTATTTGTTTGTTTCTGGGCTATACATAGGCAACTTTAAGATCAATAACTTGAGTTTGCCATTGTTGTTCTTGCTGAAGGAGCAATCCTACAATTCATAATTTCTCATGCTTGTCATTAGATGTTTCTTCAATGAGCTATCTCGTGTTCGACTCTGAATTTTTTAGCCCTTTTTGGCGGTTGTGATGACAGATACCCTGCCAATATTACACTTTTACGGGGAAATCATGAAAGCAGGCAACTTACCCAGGTATGAGTTGCATTTGGGAGGATAACTTTAATGGTAGGCATGGCATAGTCTTTGGACCTCCTTTTGTTCGCCCCTTCTAAAACTGTCTTTGTTCTGCTCAAGGGACTTACCTATTCTCTTTCAGCATCTTACTAGTGAAGTCCATTTGGCTTCTTTTAGTACCAACTGACTTCTTGTAATGAATTTTTTATAGGTCTCCTCTGGTTTCTTACTTTTGATATGTGAAACTCCAAATGATAGAAAAAGAAGAAGAAGGCTTGCTCATTTATTTTCAGCTTCGATATAAATTGAAGTTACAATTCCCTTTTTATTCACAGAATTGATATAGAGTTCTTTTGCAAGTGAGAGTTGACCAATTGCCAACAGTATTTATGTCCATTGCATTGTCTGTCAATATGATTCCTTTTCTATCCGAGGAGAAATTTTTTTGAAGAAGGAAGGAGTGGACGCCATTTTTTAACGGCAGTCATTGACAGGATAAAGCATATGAAAAATTGTTCTCATCTTAATCATTTGCAAGATGTTGCCCTCTTCGGCAAAACTTATCTATTCAAGCATATTTAATCCAGCTGTTTTACCTAAGAGAGCCCTTCTTTAAAATTACAGGGACATATACAGACTGCTTGTGCAGATATGTTGGTGCTCTAAATATATTAAGCCTTGGCTTCATTACTTTAGGACCTTGATCTGTATCCATTCAGGAAGCTGTGATTGTTTAGGTACCCTAGGAAAAGATTTAGCAAGATACATTCAGGCCTTATGTACGAATTTACTGTAACATGATCTATAAATGGTGTAGTAATATGCATGGTACATTTAGCAACTTAGTCTGATATTTGGCAAATATGTAGGTTTATGGTTTCTATGACGAATGCCAAAGAAAGTATGGAAATGCCAATGCTTGGCGGTACTGTACTGATGTTTTTGACTACCTAACACTCTCAGCAATTATAGATGGAACGGTAAAGCACTCTCTCTCTCTCATAGATGTGGTTGATATGCAGAAATATCAGACAATCAAAATATACATATTTAATCTGTTTTGTTATGCAGGTACTTTGTGTGCATGGTGGTCTATCTCCTGACATTAGGACTATTGACCAGGTACTTCTAATGTCGACATGATACTGATTGCATTTTTTCTTTTTCCGTTAATAGATGTGGTTAAGGAGAAGCATGCGGTCGTCATTTGGTCTTGACCCAGGGATGCATATCTTCTCTTTAAATGTCTCTTCACCAAATCTAGGTATTTGGGACTTGAGATTCTCATATAGGCAGAGTCATGTTAATGTGCTTCTGAATTGTGAGCATGTTTGAAAGAGTATTCCGGTGCTTGTTATTGTTAATCATCCATAGTTTTACCAACCTCTCCAGCAGGTCTCCTTCAATAATTGCATCACATTTTGGATTTTTAGTGTTCTTGTTTGCATGAAATTGCCACCATTCAATAAGTAAGCTTGTTCATGTAGGATTGTAGTGAAACTATTCGCTTCTTCCTTTTGGAGTACTAAACTGTAGGATACAAGATATGATCTAAAATGTAGTCCTATAAATAAGTAAGCTTGTTCATGTAGGATCGTAGTGAAACTTTTCGCTTCTTCCTTTTGGAGTACTAAACTGTAGGATACAAGATATGATCTAAAACGTAGTCCTGTCAAACTGGTAGGTAAAATCGAAAGTGTAAGTTTCACAGTGATGAGAGTGCATTGACATTTCCTAATATACAGGATATGGTTTTCTTTACTTGTTACAACCACACTAGAAATAGAATACTAATTAATGGCTCGGCCATTACTTTGAATAGAAGGCTATCTACCCTCCTTAAGTTGGAAGAATTATTACCATCAATGCAAAATAAGACCTGTTGTTACTTATCTGTCTGATGAATCAATTTTTTTGTGTCGTTGTTATGTCTTCTTTACAAGGTCTATCTATTAAAGTTTTGTCTTGAGGAACTTGGTCCATTTTCTCTCCAGTTCTTCCTTTACACATTTTACGTATTTCCCTACTAAAGAGAGATGTCTCCTGACTCATGATTCTTTAGCCTTAAGATTAGTGATCTAACTCCACATTTTGAATTTTATCTGAATTGGTTTCTTTTGTCTTGGCAAAAAATTTATCTAGATTGATTGAGCTGGACTTTTTACTTAAATAGTCATGTGGGTGTGCCTGTGCCATGTCTATATTGAACTTTGCTGAAAGTACAAGAGAAGGAGAATTTGAACTTTTTGTTATTTGCTGAATCATGTGGATCTATTGCGAAAGCTTTCATGTTCATATGCTTAATCAAGATGAAGCGCTTAGACTTCATGGTATGTGTTGCCTAGAGATGGAATTTGTTGGATTTTTATGAGTAACCTGCATAAACTTAGGATTTCCATATGATTGAAGTCAGCAAATTTGTATCAGCTTCACAATATTAAGGTGATTCACTGTGTTCCAAATTTGAAGAAATGATTCCCATATAAGTGCAAAAAATGGGAGCATAGGGAGTCAGCGGTGATGCCCCCTCTTGTTCTAGTTAACAGTATCCGTTATGCTTAGAAAACTGCTATAGAATTGTGAACTGTTTGTCTGCTAGAAATTTCTGTAAATGGCTCAACGTTAGAAAAGCTCTGTCCATGCTATTGACTTGTTTATTGTTTTGGAACATGTTAAATGTATAGTTGCCGTTGCTTGACAAGATACCTTTGTATTGTCTGAAAAGTATCCTTTGGTAATTCTTGTGATGTGTGACTGAGTTATTAGCAGAATTACCTGATATTGTAAATGGATGGATTAACTGTGTCATTTCTTTCGACTTATGAGTTTATCTTTTCTGTGGAACTAGTAACTTACCTGGGGTAGATTTTTCATATTGATACATACTGTTGATCCATTGTTTTACATTTCTTATGGCGTTGCCTTTTTGGTCTTTTTCCAGATAAGATTGATTGAGCGGAATTGTGAGATCCCACATGAGGGGCCATTTTGTGATCTTATGTGGAGTGATCCAGAAGATATTGAGACATGGGCAGTTAGTCCTCGTGGAGCAGGGTGGCTTTTTGGGTCCAGGGTGACTTCTGAGGTAATATCTGCATGCTTTAATTTCTGAAGGTGCTTATCTTATTGGTTTATTCATTTTATTCCATGTTTTCCATTTTGCAGTTCAATCACATAAACAATCTTGATCTAGTTTGTCGGGCTCACCAGCTTGTACAAGAAGGCCTTAAATACATGTTTCAAGACAAAGGCCTAGTAACTGTGAGTCTTCAAGGCCCTCTCTGTGGTACTGTTTGGGATCAGTCAGCTCAATCTTGTAACTGATGCTTGATTGCCCCTTTACAGGTCTGGTCTGCCCCAAATTACTGCTATCGCTGTGGAAATGTAGCTTCTATATTGAGCTTTAATGAGAACATGGTGAGTTTTCTGGGCTAGTGCGCCTCTACAACATCAGATACTGGGATATTATCTCGTTCATACATATTATCATATTTTGGGTCTAAACCTCTTGGTCTTTCTATATACTTATTATAGCGATTATTTGTTTTTCCTGTAATGTCTAATAGGAGAGAGAAGTAAAGTTCTTTACTGAAACGGAAGAGAACAACCAAATGAGAGGGCCAAGGACAGGTGTGCCTTATTTCTTATAATTGGGAAGCTGAGACCTGTTCAGTATTCCAATTATGTTGGTTACTGGAGGGGGCATACAAGAAATGGCATGATGTACGTTTACAACCACTTTCCGATGCTTTGACTGGAGGGGAATTCTTTCATTTATCCAGGGCCTTTCAAATTTGTAAGTGGTTTCTTAGGTACGTCCATTATGAATGGTATGTTCTTCCTTCCAGTCTCTGGTACGTTGCATATCTAGCCTCGTTCATTGATTTCAGATTGTTTGGAGCTGCCGTTAGTTATGTTGAAGCAGAAAATATGTCTAGTTTCTTGGAAGAACTGTACTTCTGGCAATCCAGTCAGGGAAACAATTCCTAGCTGATGTATGATTTTGTTTTCTGGGTCAATTCTAGTTTCTGCAGGTTGATGTTGACAGCGACTGCATATATTTGTTATATTTTATATTGGTTAATGACAAATCTCTCTATTGCTCTTTTTTTCCCCGACTATGCTTTTCTGTCTTGATTTCCCCTGGCCGTGGATTTGAAGTTCCCCTTAAAGTTCCCCTTAAAAAGTGGATTGGAATTTTTTGAGGCTTTGTAAGAGATATGTCCTTGAGGAGAATGTGGTTCCATCTTATTTGAGGAAAATGTGATTTATCCTCCTTTTTCCCAAGTGAGATTCAAGTTTCAACTGTTCTTTGGGTTGTGGAGCTACTGGGCGTTAAATTATCTGTTCCTTAGCAGTTATTAAAACTAATGGTTGTGAGTAATATGTGGAACTTTATGGCGCACTCATTTCAGTCTTGCATTCTGAGATCTTCTTTGGCAATTGGTACACAATACTAGTATCTATACACATCCTGCTCTAGTGCTGCTACCACAACAGTGGGGCATACTTATGCTTCATTTGGATGATTCAAACGAATACTGATGGTTGCACCGACTTGTCTCTCTATCATCATGTTGACTTCTTTTGCTCACTAGGCATAGTCTAGCTGTTTGGAGCTCTTCTCATCTCGACAAAGATGTCTGCATCAATTGCCTCTCTCGGCTTAGTAGTAGAGCTCTGGTAATAACGCGTTTGTGTACGGTGCACATTATTGTGGTCCATGCAACAAGAGTGCCCTATATATGTGGCCAAATTCATAGTAGTTTCTTCTCAATAGGCGCTGAGCGTCGGTGACAAATTGACATTTCACACCTGGACTCCACACCTCAATGTCTGTTTTCAACGTTATGTTAAGGCAACCCTACAAGGTGGTTCAAGGTCTATGTAAGTAGAATCTAGGTAATGCTATGTGGGTATTCTGTAAAGCCAAGGAATCAGGCCTAAACTAATAACCTCACTCGCGAAGGTAAGAATCGTGACACATGCCTAAGTGGACCAATCATATGTGAGGTCTGAAATCCTGTGCTGTTTAACTGTACTTGGAGCTATTCTAGCCTATAGGAGCTTGTAATAGATTCACTGTCCTTTGAGGCGATTCACATTTTCGGTCACCATGCCATAGCGCGTCGAATTAATGACTTGGATGTCATTTCATGTAACCGGCCCCCTCTTTCCACAATTCGTGTGAGGATTCGGGCAATCCCATGAACTTTTTACTTGGGCCGTGTTGCTTTTAAATGGAGCAAGCAACTGATGGAACTTTGCATGATCACAAAATCACATTCTCTGCGAAGAATGAATACCATTCTTACATATCCGGTGAGGTCAAAGGAATGGTAAGTGCAAGGAGTCGATCCGTACACCTCTCGATTTTCAAGGTTAGTCTCTTGTCATTAGTATCTTCAGCCCCTATCTCTGTCGGAGTTTCCAGCTATAAGTATGTTCTCTCTTTCGAATAATTCGCAGCAATCAAGCTGATAACGGCTAACAAGAACTGTTGTCGGTACGAGGAGCTGAAGGAAGTTCATACAACACCCACTTCTTGAATCTTGATTGTGAGGATTGTTCTCCTCTGTCACTACACCGATACCCAGCCGGGCCACGAAAACAGTGAAAAGATCCCCCTCTTTTCAAAAATTGGACAATGGGGTAAAGCGAAGTTGAATAACGGTAACATGATTGACGACGAACTCCCACATGAAATATGGAGAGGAGTTTCGGACACGGACCAGGGTGATGTCTTCTTGTCTTGTACCCTAAACCAAATCATTTTCACTTTTCAGTGCCATAGCCTTTTGAGCATGGGCGGTCGTCAACCACCCGCCAATCTTGGGGACCCTCCAAAAAGAAATGTTTTTTTTTTCTTTTTTGGTAGGGACTCCCCAAAAACCTTCAATTTCAAGGCTTCACATCCAGCTCAGCAATTCCCCATCCCAGTCAACACCCTCCATCCACTTGGGCATCTCCCATTGGCCCCGCAATCAGCGCAACCTAATTTTCTCCAATTTCATTACGGTTGAGGAGGAAAATTCTTCATGAGCCTGCCAAACGAGAAAAAAGAGGAGGGGAAATTAAATTGTCATTTTGCTGTCCTATCTGGAGCAGACAAATTTCAATGCAGTTCATCAAGTTTTTTTTTTAAGTACAGTTCATTGCCATCTCTCTGGATTCCAATGACCCCGTGACATTAAAGTGGCGTGACCCAGATTTCAGATTACAAAAATTTAGAGGAAAAGGGGAAAATAAGATTTTTTTAATTGTGCTTTTAATTATCAATGTCTACCAATCACTAACTTTGCATTTCCTTCTCAAATCTGATCATCAATTGTAATTGGTAGGATGCAGATCACACCTTTTTCCTCCCACTGCAAGCAAATTGGCTAGGACGCGGTTTCAATTTCTTTAGATAACCGTTTGAAAACAGAGGAAAAGAAAAGAAAAGAAAGGACTGAATTAGGGTTTTATATAATATAGGCGGTGAGTGGGGTGTGACCTAGGAAAAGCAGTCAAAATATTAGATATTTTCTAGAATGGATGGTCAATGTGAAGTTTGGTTTATACAACAATTACCGCAAATGCCTATTTAAAGTAAATGATTTGGCTATGGAAACTAAATTTTGTGGCACACATGACATATTTTAGAAAGAAAAAGAAATTCATATACAAGAGTGCCGGTGATTTTCATTGGTTACATAGAAAACACTATTTTAAGTTAAGCATAGCATTACAACTGTATAAATAGAAAAAGGAGATAGATGGGAAAAAAAACCCTTTGTTTTGACAAATTCAAGGAAAATAGGAAAAAAATGTTTACTCACTCACCCAGGTAAGTCAATTTGCAAATTGACGACAAACTTGTTTTGTGGTCAAAATTGACGGCAGACTTAAAACTCACTCTTGCACACATAAATTAAATTCATAAGTTCCCCCTTTTCTTTTTATAATCTTACAACAGTCATTAGAATATAACCTTGCTTAAAACTTTTCTTTGAATAGTAAAAGCAAGATCTCGTTTGTACTTATTCTATATTAGAATGAGGATAGAGTTTATGCTTATCTTTCAAAATAGTAGTAGTCTCATCATCTCCTTCATTCTCACCTAATTATCAAAAAGCACAAAAATAAAGAAATCTTAACCGTTGAGATTTTCTCTAATTAACCCCAAAAGAGGGCAAAATTAGGGTCCACCCTCTATATTCACTCTCACACACACACACATATCCCCTGTGGCCAGCACAAACTCAAAGTGGTTCAATGTCTCCTCGAAAGCAAGATTTGCAAAATGTGATTGGATGCACATAAGACAAAGTCTAGCTTGTGATTAACTTGTAATTAGTGGAGACTATGCATGATCTATAAATCCCACTCTCCATGAAGCTTCCCCATTTTCCCTTTTACCTTTCGTTGAAGTACCTCCAAGGCTCCACTCCTTTGCTTTCAACATGATCACATGCACTCTTGACAATTCTTTCACATGTGGGTCCATATTTGTTTTTGGGGGCAAAAACAAATAAATAAATTAGTGAATAAATCAGCCCAATTAGACCACGACGAGCGGAAAATTAAGAATGGACTCACGTCACACACCTAAATATTCTTCTGGTTTTTTTGTCGGAATACACAATTGTGATGATCGATTTCATATCTAGCTCGACGCCGATATTTTTATGCCGGGTTTATGTGGAATCGAAACTTAAAATCTGGGCATTTTTTTAAAATTTATGTGAACTTAATGGAAGATTTGACTATTGGGTTTCAGAGATTGAAATATGACAAGACGAAGTCAAGATTGTGTGAAAACAGTCTGATAAAGATTTAATAATTCTAACTGTGACAACGTCGTATGGAGACCTATTTAGACCACAGACAAATTGGAACCTGTTTGGACCATTGGCATTCTCTTGAGGAGGAGGGCCTTGGTAGGGTCTAGGTCTCTAAATGGCTAAACTTTCGGCTGCTGTATGACTCTGATCTGCTAACTGGCGAATTGGCGTGATCTGCCATGTCTTTTTCATTTCAATTAAGCTTGCATTATCATTCTTGATGGGAACAAATTGCTTTGAGGAGACAAGGTGCTAAAAAGGAGAAGCAAACTCCAATGAATAAACTCCGTATGTCCCTCAAAGGGCAAGTAACATCAATCCGGATCATTTCACTCTCTTGATGCGAGTTGTCATGATTGAATACAAGATACTGAATTGGGTGCATGGCTGATTAATTCGAAAGATTCGAGAAGTTAGAGAATGGTCTAATCTGTACACTCTTAAAATGGGCAATCATGTCTATTTACGATACTTGTCTGATTTTTTATATCAATTGGGGACCGACTGAGAATCCCATTTAACATTTGAGTAATTTTCCTAGAGTTTGATATGATCAGACAATGAAAAACCCTGTGCTCAATCTCTTACTCAAACGACTTGAGCTATCGAGAAAAGACCACTTGGCGATCGGTCTATTGCTCCAAATTATTGATTTGCAAATTGCTTGATAGGAAGGACCACCATGACAATTATCTTTTCTTATTTTCATGATATTACAATAGGAAGTAGTTTCCCTGGTTGAATTAGTTGGAAAATATGATAAAAAAAAGAAGATCTATCATGGGAAGCAAGCAAGCAAAGCTTGTTTCCAGAAAAAGGGTGAAATTCAGTAGTAATGTGGAAGTAAATGGGAAGATGGCGATGGCATCATGTTGCCTGGTAAAATCCTAATGAATCTAGGAGCTATTTGCTCGCAGGAGGGGCAATCACAGTCCATAGCTCGTAATAATGTAACTTTTCTAGATACAGTTGTCAATCAAATCCATGCGGCAAAAATAGACTCAGCGGAAGTGTTTTTTTTTCTTTCTCTTCTGGGTCAAAGCAAAGGAGCTATCACATGATCTGTCCTCATAATAATTTTCATTTTGAGATAAAAGCACTTGAGCTAAAAGCAAAGCAAAGCAAATCCCCTTCATTTAGGGGTCGGTCCATCATCATATGGATCTGAGCCAAATTTGCTTTTCTTCATGCATATGATTTAGGGGCAAAGAAAGGGGTTTTTTCTTTTGGTATCATATATTCTAATTTCAGTTTAGGATACTATAATGAAATAATTGAGTATACCCATTTCATTTTTTTTACACAAAAAAAAAAAAACCAATACACACAAAAATAAGAAGGTTCCCATTGGGTGCTTTGGTTTTGGGAAAAATAAAATATTTGGAAAACACTTCTTAAAAATTCTCGTTTTTATAGCTTACAAAGAATTGAATAAATGAAAAATATTTTTACCGCCCATGAAAATGATTAAACATAAATGTAGCTAATAATGAAAACATTTTTTATTGACAAATAATTTCAAACAATACAAATGATCATTTATATCATTCATTTGATTTTTTTTGCTAGCCCCATTATTCTCCTACTCTGATTCTTACTTTCAAATTTTTATTTTACCTCATTATAAGACATAGGAGCCCAAACTTACATTTAAAACTAAATCATCAATATTTCAACGTTCTTAAGAAAATGGAGATTCGAATCTCTCAATGATTAATAAAACATAGCGGAAGTAGTTATCAAAGAATATGAAAACAAAAATAAAGAATAATTAAAATAAAAATCCAGGGACCCACATTGATATCGAGAGTGCAAGCTGTGGGCGAAAAAAGCCATGATCGTCAATCATCATAGGGATGGCTTTACGGTGCTGTCCATCCCACATGACCTCACCTCCTCCTCCCCCCCCCCGGGTCCCCCTCTATACTCTTCAGCTCAAAATATGAACGACAGGGGAAAAACCATCATGGTTCCAAGTCAAGTTCAAGAGACACGAGAACAAAAATTTACGATTTCATCATTATTTTTTTTCATGATTTTATTGTGTTGGAAGGGAAGGGAAAAATCGAGAGGCCCTGAGAATATCATTATAACTAGAGAGAGAGAGAGAGAAAAGGAGTAGGAGGAGGAGGAGGAGGAGGAGGAGGAAATATTTGAATCGGGTGCGCTCCAACGTTTCCGTTGAACTATGATCCTCGTGATCCCATCAAACGGTCACAAATTCACCATGTGATTGCCTTTACGCGGCCCCGCCTCCCCTCTCTCCCCTCTCTCTTTTCAAAAACTCGTGTCACCGAAATAATTCCCATAAAAAGAAAAGAGAAAAAAAATCAAAAAGAGAGAAAAAGAGGGAGTCTATAAATAGCAGAAAAGATGTTCAGTCTTCTTCACGCCTTTTTTTACTCATCAGCTCTCTTTAAGCTGCAGCACCGTTTCGTTTTTCTCCTACACACTTCCCACACTAATACCCTTGCTCCATAATCTCTCTCTAACTTTCGTCCTTTTGCTTCCTCTTTTCCCATCATTACGCCCTGCCGTCTTGCCTCCGCCGAGAACTTAGAATAATACGCTAAAACCCGTCCCTTACTACCCTCCTTTTGCTTCCTGACTTCTTCTCCAGCTCGGACCCCCCCCCACCCTCCCTCTCCTTCCCTCACCTTTTCGCACGTTAAAATGAGCTGACGCCCATTGAAGATTCATCCTCCTGTCACTTCTCTTTTCCCTTGTAGAATCATCCGTCTTTTCGCCCCATACCCACTCGAAAAAAATGCAGGTCACGACAAGGGTCGCCGTCCTTTTCCTGTTGCACGCGATGGTGATCGCCTCCGTCAGCTCTGCTGAAGATGGAGGAGGAGGAGCGGCGCCGGGGGGCTGCGTGGAGGCCGACAGGGTAGCTCTCCTGGGATTCAAGGCCAAGATCTTGAAGGACACTTCCGGGAACCTCGATTCTTGGACGGGGACCAATTGCTGCGAGGACTGGGAGGGCGTCCAGTGCGGCCCTTCCGGGCGGGTCACCGGCCTGATGCTCCAGGGACCGGTCGAGGACGCCACCCTCTACATGAGGGGCACCCTGTCTCCTTCCCTGGGCGACTTGCCGTTCCTGGAGGCGTTGGCCATCTCCGGAATGAAGCACATCACGGGGACGATCCCCGACAGCCTCTTGAAATCGACCCGCCTCACTCAGCTGGTCCTCGAATACAATTCTCTCGAAGGAGTCATCCCTCCGGGCCTCGGGCGATTGTCGTCGCTCAACGCACTTTCGCTGACGGGCAACCGGTTCCGGGGCCAGATACCTACGAGCTTGGGGAATCTCAGGAATGTTGTTCAGCTGAATCTGGCGAAGAATTTCCTCGCCGGTCCGATACCGCCCATCTTCAGAAACTTTCAGAGACTACAGTTTCTCGATCTCAGCTCTAACATGCTATCGGGGCCAGTCCCGGAATTTTCGGGTCCATTGCCGAACCTTACCAATGTCGACCTCTCTAACAACCAACTGTCGGGCCAAATACCAATCTCATTGCTCGGTTTGCCGAGCATTTCGATGCTGTCCTTGAGCCACAATCTGCTCTCGGGGAAAATCCCAGACCAGATCGGCAACCTAAAATCTCTTGCGCAGCTTCAGTTGGCTGGCAACAGAATCTCGGGGCAAATACCGGCTTCCCTTTCCAAATTGACGAACCTCTGGTCCCTCAACTTGTCCAGGAATGAGCTGTCCAACCCTTTACCTAATTCCCTTAGCCAAGGAGTCCCGTCCCTGTCAACAGTCGACCTTTCGTACAACAATCTTGCTTTAGGGTCGGTTCCTGGTTGGATCGTTAACAGACCACTGTACGATGTCCGCCTCGCCGGCTGTAAACTCAGAGGAAACCTACCAGTTTTCACTAAACCAGACTCCTTGAACTACGTGGACCTATCTGACAACTACCTCACAGGTGGTATCTCAAGCTTTCTGGCAAATATTCCCAGTCTAAGTGATATTAAGCTGGGGAATAATCAGCTCAGCTTTGACCTTTCGGGGATCAAAGTACCGGATGGGCTACACTCTCTCGATCTTCACTCAAATCGCCTGACGGGGTCACTCTCTGCAATATTAAGTAACAAGACAAGCAGCTCCTTGGAGGCCATTGATGTTACCAACAACATATTATCAGGCACCATTCCTGAATTTGGAGAGGGTTCAAGCTTGAAGGTGCTGAACATCGCAAGCAACCGAATCAAGGGCCACATCCCAGCTTCGATTGCTAACCTGGTTGGACTCGAAAGATTGGATGTTTCGAGGAACCAATTGAGCGGGACCATCCCTCTGGGTTTAGGTCAATTGGGTAGTCTCCAGTGGCTCGATCTGTCTATCAATGCGCTCACAGGAAAAATCCCCAGTAGCTTTGCCGGGTTGAGACTCGTTCACCATGCAAATTTCAGGGCGAACAGGCTATGCGGACAGATACCCCAAGTGAGGCCTTTCAACATCTTCCCACCCGTCGCTTATGCCCACAATCTGTGCTTATGCGACAAGCCCTTGTCACCTTGTAGGAGAATCAGCGAACTGGGCCAGTAAGATGCTGACCAAATTGTCGCCTGATTAGATCAAATGCTCACGCCATGTGAGCATATATATCTATATAGGATCAGTAGAGGGAAGAAGATAGGTCGTTCTTCTCTGACTCTTCCATTTTTTAAATCGTTGTAACCACAGAAGTCAGCGATCCAATAATTTCATCTGTCTTCTACTTGGAGCATCTATAAGAGATATCTAATCTTATAAAAATACGTGTCCATGCAATGGCGCCTCCTTATATTATGACAGAGCAACTCATAGCTAAGAGTGCTCCTGCAATGTGAAACACGCCAGCATAGTAAAGGTTACCCCAGCACCATTTAAGGGTTAATGCACTGCCCACTTGCAGAGAAACTTTGGTAAAGAAATCAATAGTTTCCCAAAAAGAGCACTGGCTCGAGCTTAGATTTACAACAACTAGAAGCCAGACGCTAAAACAATCCTACATTAATGTGAAAATTGTCAAAGCATGGATTTACTCATCCTCAGATACTTCCTCAGCTTCCTTGCCTGCAGTTGCCTCATTTGCAGCTTCCTCATCTACCGCTTCCTCATCTGCAGCTTCCTCATCTACCGCTTCCTCATCTGCAGCTTCCTCCTTATCTGAACCCTCTTCATTCTGTCCAACAAAAAAATCAAAATTCAGAACATCTATAAGTTTAAGTTAGACTGCGCATGTAGAAGATTCATATGAATCTAAAGAGAAAAGAGAGGTCAAGCTCACTTCTCCATCATTGGCATTACGAGCCTCCATGGCCTTATTGAACTCTGCTTTGAGCTCAGAAGCTTTGTCCAAGTAAGGTTTTTTCTCCTGCGGCAAATCACTTGTTAGATCACATTGCTAGACCCCACCATACACAGAAACATCAAAAGCAAAGAGAAACAAACTCACTTCATCCGACATTGACTTCCATTTCTCACCGCCCTGTTTTGCAACCTATCCAATCACAAGACACAAAATTAGCCAGGAAGGATACGACATGGAAAGTTCAGATGTTTACTGCAGCAAGTCAATAATTTATACCTCCTTAACACCCTTAGAATCTGGGTTCTCTTCCTTGTAAGCCTTTCTGAAATCATCCCTGCAAAACAACAAATTCATTCAGCACAACGATTTAAAAAAATGAAAAAGAATGTTGATAAAACATACAAACACGCATCGGTGCCCTTACATGAAGAGGAAGAATGCTGTGGCAGGGCGCTTAGGCATGTTTGCATCCTTGCCCTTCTTAGACTTCTTTTCTGTTTTAGCTTTCTTAGCCTTGGGTTCTGATGAGCTCTTTCTGTCGATTCATCCACACATTGCAAGAACTTAACAAATTATCTCCCAAAATGTAATCACAAGATAGTACAAAGCACACCAGGGTTGTGTGTTTTACCTATCCGCTGGTTTCTTCTTCGCCTCAGCAGGTCTTTCCACGACTTGAGACTCTGAAAACACAGATGGAAATTAGTAAATTACTGAAAATGATGCATGCATTTTCAAAAAATAACCAAGAAACTGGACAGTCATGTACAAAATAAATCTCTATGGGTATATTCAAAGTACAAACACTTTCATAATACTTTAAATGCAATGAGGCTCGAAAACGTACCCAAGTTCATCTTGATTTTGGCATCAAGGCTGCAACTATGCATGCTAATGAGCGCCACTGGCACATCCTTGTTGCACTCTTCACTGCATATCCAGATTCACATCCAGATTAGCCACAACTTCCAAATATAACACTAGATTCTGGAGAACGATCGCAGAGTACCGTACGACTCCTTTAACTCCTATAACCACGCGAAACAGAAATCCAACAAACCGAGCAAAATCTTCAAACGGAAAAGCAACGGTAGAATCCAAACGTGAATCAAAACTAGCAAAACATGATTACACCCCGTATGTAACTCGTTGCACCAGATTAGGCTCAACAACGTCTTGGAAAACTATGTTCTGGAAAACAGATACAATTTATAGGTACAGTCTAGGCGTCGCCAAACTATTTACCGCAGAAGACTGAGAAAAAATCAACCAATACCAAAAACACAAACAGGTAAACCACGACGTAACGCAAAAGCAAATCATAACTAGTGGAGACGCACACATCGCGGTCCGGTTCAGCACGTACGGCAACTACAGAAGCTAGACCGACAGGACGTAAATAACACACCGATTGTTACCGAGGCTAAACAGACCAAAATCGGTGATCAAGGAACGAGCTAAGCGGAGAAGAAAACGGAACAGCGAGATAAAGAAACAAGAATCTCGAACCTATAACGACGACAGACACAGCACAGCGCACGGCTTCGGTCCAAGAACTTCTACTTTTAGACATCGATTCTCCGGCGAAGGAGAAAACGTTCGGAAAAAAGAAAGTGAGAAAACCGGGGGACGACATTACCATCGGGTGAAAGCGCTGCCGTCCTTGGCGCGGACGAGCGAAGAAGCCGCCGCCCCGTCGACCTCCACTCTATTCCTCGCCTTCGGCGGGTTCGACTTCGACGATCCTCCTCTGGCCATCGCCGCTCCCTCCCTCTCCGAGAGTCGCAGAGAAGATGGAAAACGGTTTTAGAGAGAGAAAGAGAAGAGAGAGAGAATGCGTTTCGTTGGGGACTGAGATTCGGAAGGAGAAGGCGGGAGTATTATTATGAAGGGCGTCGTCGAAGAGGGAAATGAAAACGAAAACGAAATTGCGAATCGAGTGGAGCTTTTCGAGTTTTTGCCGCCATTCGAAAAAGAACGCGCGTTCCAGTTGTTGCCTCTCGCGCAGATCGATGACGTGGCCATCGTCCCGCGCCGTCCGATCCCTCGCGCGCACTGGACGGTTTGGATCGACGGTAATCCGGGCCGCGGCAACTTCCACGGGTCGTGTTGGGCCGGCTCGGTCGGAGCGGAAGGATATTCGGATTGGGGCCCGTCTTGGTTTGAAGGCCCAGCCCACAAATGATGACGTGGACTAGTACCAAGCTGATGAATATATTTGCAAATTCTTCGAATTTAAAGTAAACCTTTTTCCATTTCGAAGGTAAGAGTCAAGAGCAGAATTTAGAAGATCTTTAACTTTAATTAATTGCGTCAAAATGATGAAGAAAAAATTTGGGCAAAACCACCAAAACCCTAAATTATGCCCTCCACGACACATTTACCTTAAATATTTGTTTTTATCGCACCAAAAATCCCAAAATTTTGCCTCCAGGACATGTCTATCCTCGGTCAAAGTTAAGTCAACGAGAATCATTAAAAATCTACTTACATAGATGTCAAGTAAATAAATTTGATATAGTGCTCACGTGACTTAAGTGAAATAAAAACGATGTCATGGGGCAAATGTTTCACATACATATGAATATGATAAGTATATTACAATGAGCATAGTTTGAGTTTTTCATTAAAAAAAAACTCTTAACAGAAATGTGTTAAAATAGACGTAATTTGAAGGTTTTTATGGCCTATTCTGAAAAAAGAAAATTTTGAATAATTATCATCTTCAAAGTCAAATCCAATTAACCTTATTGTTTTATACCGAGTTCTCATCAACATGGCTCCAAAAAATAGAGAGTAGACTCAAGCTGATTATAGAGATTAGACTCGACCTCGAATAATCAGCGATACGACGTGCCAATATCAGAACTCAACGAGCATGTGTTCAATCATGGAAAAACCTTGCTCCTCTTAAACTCCATCGCATCACGCGGAAAGATTACAACGCGAAAAGGCAAAGAAGGAAAGAAAAGAAAAGAAACAAAAAATCTTTTGCTTACTTTCTTCTCTTGGTCATCCCAATTCTCATCAATGCAACGTAGGCAATGAGCCTGTACCCAACGAACATGATCCCTAGCGCAATGGCCGAGATGACCTGCCCGTCGAGCCCCACCTCCTTGATCCCTGGATAGTCCCCGACCAAGCAGGTGGAATCGTCGCCGCACGGGTACGTGTCGTCGGGCTTGAACTGCGACCCCATCAGGAGCTTGTACGTGTAGTGGCTGATCGATAGGTACCTGATCCAGGCGATGAAGGGAGGCACTTTCTGGACGTAGTACCCACCGGCCAGGAGACACGTGAGCATCAGCACCGACCCGAGGATGGTCGCCGACTGCTGGTCCATGACCAGGGCGCCAATGGCAAACCCAAAGCCCTGCGCCACAAGCACGCTGTAGAGGAGCACGAAGAGCGTGGTCAGGAAGTTGCCGGCCGTGGGCTTCAGCCCGGCCATCCAGTACGTGATGATGACAAAGACAGAGGGAAGGATGAGCTCCATCGGGAGGTCGCCCACGATGCGGGACATGAAGTAGGAGGAGAGGCGGTACATGCCCGAGGACCGCTCCTTCTCGAGCATCATCCGCTCCTTCGGGAAGGTGAAGATGGCGTTGAAGAGAGGGAAGAAGCCCCAGAACGCCGAGTAGAAGAAGAGGAGCCCGATCTGCAGAATTCAAATACTCAGTCCATCCTTTAGTGTACTGGCTGTGTTTTCCTTAGGAAAAAGAGGTTAGGAAATGCCCATCATATGTACCTCGTCTTGCAAGTTAGAAGCCTTGGATTGCCACCACAATAAGCCGGAGATGAAAGCGACGACCAGCACTTGCGTGACTTTTATGCCGGAGAAGGATTGGTGCTTCCGTTCTTTGACCCCTCGCCTGAGCAGGATCGTGAACTGTTGCCACCACGTAGTCGGCCAACGGTTGGAATCCTTGTGTTCGTGTCCTTGCATGGTGATGCCATCTTCGACCGCACAAAGCTCTTGCTTCAATCCGTCCTCCAGATGGGTCTTGTATGCCAAAGCCAAGGTCTGCTTTATCGTGCTTTTGCTTTCTTTATCTTCGTCTTCGGGCGCGGTTCCTGCCGGAACAGTCACACTAACAAATCAGCGAGAAAGGTAGCATAACCACAAGTAAGCAAACCTTGGCTTCAGCATACAAGAACCATCTCGAGGATAGAGGGAAACAAGAGCTTTATGCAGTTGAAGATCGCTTCTCTGAAGGAGGACCCGAACACAAGCCAGAGAAGGACTGGCAATTTCCTTTCTTTGACCCCTCTTCTGCACAGGATTCCGAACCTGTTGCCACCATGTCGTCAGCCAACGATCAGAATGCTTGTGTTATGTGTCCTCCTTTAACGAAGCAATCTTCGTTTGGGCAGAGCTCTTGTTTCTATCTATCCTCGAGATGGTTCTCGTATGCCAAGGCCAAGGCCTGCTTAATCTCGATTTTGCTATTAGATTGGTTCGTAGCGAAACAGTTACATCAACACCATGCGAGAAAATTGGAATAAACAACTCGACATTTCCCAATAATTCATAATACATGTCCTATGATTCAATGTCAGCATATTCCTTAAGCAAATGAATGTCTTAATTCGAGCATTAAGTTATGACTCGAAATGCATAATTACATATCCCCCAAATTCATTTAAACACATTTCAGCCAAGATCAATAGATCAAAAGCGTTTTGGAGTAATTTCAAGTAAAGAAGGAAACTGCGTATGAAAATGTCTAGCGCGATACGCTTATGCACCTTAACATTAACCAGAAGATTCGAGGTTACTGTTTGGAAGGAACATGCACTTACCAATGCCATTCGCTAGATCCAAGAGAAAATCGGCAGGGTTCATGGCCACGGAAGGCGCGAATCCGATGCTGGCAAAGTATTCCATCACTCTCACTCCCTCCCCGAAGTACAATGAATTTCCCTCGGACAAGAGCAACACCTTGTGAAACATGTAGAACAACCTGCTCGAAGGCTGGTGAATTGTCATAAGGACCGTCCTTCCACCTTTCGCGAGCTCCCACAACTTTGACACGATCGTCTGAGCTGTGGTCGAATCGAGCCCCGACGTCGGCTCATCGAGGAACAGCAAGCTAGGGTTTACGAGCATCTCTTGCCCTATGCTGACCCGCTTCCTCTCTCCTCCCGATACGCCTCTCAGGAACCCGCCGCCCCCGATGATGCTGTTCTTGCACTTGGTCAAGCCCAGCTGGGCTATGACTTCTTCGGCGTGCATGACCTTCTCTTCTTTGGTGTAATTCCTGTGCAGCCTGAGGAGCGCGGTGAAGACTAGGGTTTCGGTGACGGTCAAGTGAGGGTACATGACATCGTCCTGCGTCACGAACCCGGTGCTGCGCTTTAACGTATTCGAGAAGGGCTTGCCGTTGTAGGTGATGGTCCCGTCCAAGTGGCCGCTGGCAAGTCGCCCCCCCAAGGCAGTCAACAAGGTGGTCTTCCCGCTTCCGGAGGGGCCGAGCATGGCTAGCATTTCGCCCGGTCGAACCACGCCGGATAGTCCATTCAAGATCACTTTCTCCTCGGTGTTCCTACTCTTCCGGAGGAATCCTCCCGCTGATCTATGGATCTTTATTTTGTAAACAACGTCGTGAAACTGCGCATAGTTTTAGGAGGAAAGCGAGCAAAGTTATCAGTCTTGTTATATAAGATAATCAAAGCTCAAACAATCGCATGCATGTTTTTAACTTGAATTGAAAATGAAATAGAATTTAATCGTGCGTAAACTATTCTTTTTTTTTATCCACAAAATCTCTCTGGGATCAAACGTGGTCAGTGTGCAACAATTTAAATGAAGTAAATATTCGAATTCCGATCCAGATAAGAGCGGTTTCGAAAAAATCTTCTTCGACCTAGATTACGTATCTAACAAGAATCCAGTTCTCAGCTCGAGTGTCAATTAGGCAGGCTCGAGTCGAATCAAATCGGAACCCCGATATGCATCGACCGAAGATCCACCCCCCGGACGGGGGGTGAAATCAACACAATGCGATGTCGGAGAGCGACGACTGTCGATCGCCGGAAGCTTAAAGATTTCTAAAAATGCAGCGAAAGAACTGAACATGGTCAATGTCATCATCATCGTTTCTTTCTTATCTGGCCATGGCCATCTCAACCTCTTCACCTCTGACTCGCGCAGAACACGCACAATCTTTTTCTCCCTCCTTTCCTAAATTTGAGCTACGTGCATCCAACAGAGAGTCTGCGCACATCAAATCCAGCGACGCGAAACGAAGCGACCTCTTGGATACACGAGGATCTTGAAAATCCGACGCTCGCGTACCTTGAGAGTGATGGGGTTACTGGACTTGCCGAAAATGCACGACGTCCCCATCGTCGCCGCCGTGCTGCCTCCGAGCCCCGGGTCGCCGTCGTCGGCTTTCCGGGTCTGGGCCTCGAGATCGGCCATCTCCTGTTGCTGCTGCTTCCCGTTCATGGCCCTTCCACGCTTCGATCTTCACCACCTCCCAAGAAGAGTAATGCTCTCGCTTGATTCCCTCAAGACAGCGGCGACCCTCCAGAAAGAACCCAAGACGAAATATCCATCACAGCACAGAGAGAGAGAGAGAGAGAAGGGTTCATTCATGCAGAAAGAGTTGGGCTTGGACGCGGCGGGTTATCGTATCTGATCTCCATCGAATTCCACGTTCACATCTCTCTCTCTTTTGAAAAGCACGTAGGCTTTCTTGGAATGACGAGAGAAAGAGCGCATGAAATCACGCGCAAGGAAATTTTTCAGTGGCTTTAATGAGAGAGAGAGAGAGAGAGAAGGGCGTGACTGGGGTTTTGGTGGTTGCTGGCGATGGTCAAACTGGCGACCCAGGGGGGCTCGAGCATCTGGATCCCTGAAAATAAGCGATTCGCAACACATGTGCGTCGAGGTTGTTGGCGGTCGAGCTTTTCTAGCACGTGGGACTTTGTTCCTGACAAGTGTTCTAGCCCTCTCCCCTATCTCTCTCTCCAAGAACAAGTCACGTCGATTGGGCATTGGGCTTCAAATCACCCCCCGAGGGACTAATCCGGCATCGACGAGCGCATCTTGTCGTGATTTCTATACCGAGTTCCGAAATAATTTAAGGAAGGATTGGGAACCATTCGTTTCGAAATGTAATGATTGCGAATTCATTTCTTTGAAAAATGGTTTCTTGAAAAATTATGAGCCGAATGCAAGTATGATGAGTCGGTGTATGCTTGCATAAAGTTTTGTTCATTATTTCTACTTCGAAAGCGATGCAATGTCGAAGGCGGGAGCCGGGGCCGATTGATATGATTGAGGGTGACTGACATCAGCAATATTTTCGAGACCGATCCATAGTGAAATTTGAACCAACCGGCAGCAATGACCGGTGGCCCATTGACGCGACAAAGGGACCGCTAGCGGTGACCTCGGGCCAACGCCCACCGGCACTGAAGGTGGCTATTATTGGGGCTTGGGACAAGCTGAGAGCATGAAGGTCGGGTCTAATGTGTTGCCATCCAAGATTTGTAGTATTAATTGGGCATATTATAACAAAAGGTGGCATATCCAGCCCACCCAAAATGCTTTCGGGTCCATCGGGCATGGGCAGGCCCGACTGACAACAAGCTGTTGCTGATCACGGGCCGCCCAACCATGACCCACTGCTAATCTATTAATAGTAGAATCCAAGCCGTTGACATTTAAATAAATAAAAAAATCAATTAGTACCGAGTATTTTAACTTTAAAAAACGAGAAAGGAATTTTATATATTTTATCTTCCACTTTTTGGTTTACTTGGATTTTTTTTTTTGGTCATAAGTTTTACTTGGATTTAAATAGCACAAAGCACAGTTGTTTCATAGCACGTGTTGGAATAAGATGTATCTTCGGCCCCGATATCGTCCAAGAGTAAGCTTTGGACGACGGGCCTATAAAACAACTTCTCGAATGCCTTTACTTGTAGAATGCACGCAACCATGCAATTTTGATGTCTTCGAGTTCATATATATCGATGCCTTCTCTTCTATCAAGAGAATATTATCCAGGAAAAATAAAGGTTTTTTTTATTGATGACTAGTTGGATAAGGATTTAACCTGATGATTAAATTACTTTGTATTTCCAACATGTATTGATACAAGGTTAGGTAACAAGTAATGCATGCAGACGAGATTTTGCCACATGTCAATATTCAAGATAAGAAACTCGATACCAACCAAAAAAAAAAAAAAGATAAGAAACTCGATGATGGTAACCAGCGAATGTCATAGAGGCATGAACCAAAAATGACACGATCCTGTGATTATCTTTGACGAGCTCCATTTTGAGCCTACCAAGTCTAAATGTGATCTTGCTGGCGAGGGTAATGGAACTGCTCGTCAGGGCCAGCAAATGGGTCTCGATCATAAATAGATGTCAAGAACCTTTATAACTAAAGAAATAATGCACTTCTCTATATAGTTTGGCTTTATATTAAATTCACTAGTGGATCTTTTTATTCATTGGTCCTCGGATGAGTGACGTGTGTACTTAAAGATAATGTCCCTACAGACCGTCTCAGAGAAGGCGATTTCGGCCGGCAGGCCAAAATCCAAGCAAAAGACCAATGTCAGTGTCTCTGTGCCAGACAACAAACGCATGCCATCAAATCGAAAATTCATGGCATTCCTCGTCATCCGACATCTGAAGCAAATCTTGAAACCAGCCATCGTTTTGATCTTCTCCAGAGAGTTGGGTGATCAGAGAGAGAGAGAGAGAGAGAGAGAGAGAGAGCGTGATGTGCTCAGATAAACCACGAAAACGTTGAAGAGGAAGTAAAAAAGCTAAGTGGAAACATAAAATTTTCATAACGAGCTCATCGTCATCATCCATCTCTGTTTCAAAAGAAGCGAACCAGCTGAGTATTGATTACCAACCCAAAAGGGAGTCTCAAGCTTTCCATTACTCGCTAAACATGACAAGACCCTCCCCAGGAAAAAGAAAGAGAAACCCACCTCCCTCTCCCTCTCCCTTCTGTCATCTTCTTCCACGCTACTACCGCTACTCCAAAAAAGAAAAAAAGCAAACGAACAAGCTCAAACGCTCCATTATCGTAGTCATCGTCATCAGCAGAAGAAACCGAAGTTGCCATTGTCGAAGTTGAGGGCGTAGCTGAAGGGGTCATACTGGAAGCTGAACCTCTGGTTCTTCTTCTTCTTCTTCTTCTTCTTGTTCCTAGACCAGGAGGTGATGATGATGCTTTCGTTCTTCAGCACTTGCCTCTTCATCTCCGCCCTCGCCCTCCAGAACAAGCTCCTCAGCTTCCTCTTCCCGCCCAGCAGCACCGCACTCGCTTCCAAGTAGAGCACCGTCATGTCCACCACCCCCATCCTCTATTTTCCTCACTTTCTTCCCCCGGTTTTCCCACAGAACCGAGGACCTAGAACAGGACTACAAAAAGGAATGTGTCTCGAGAGAGAGGGAGGGGGAGGGAAAATGGCGTGGTGGGATTGGCTTGAAGTGCAAGAATGGAGAGGGGGTTTTTATGGGGAGTAGAGCTTCTGCACTCTCTCTTTCTCTCTTTCTCTCTCTCTCTCTCTCTCTCTCTCTCTATCTGTGAAAGACTGCTTCTCTTTTGTGTATAGAGTAATAGAGTTGTCGCTAACTGTAAAAAGTCTACGGCTGGTATGTATAGGCCGTGGTGGGAGCACATGGGGGGGGCTCCTTCCACTTCAAGGATTTGACAAGAAGAGATTTTGTTTTCTTTTTTCTGCCCTTTATTAGATCTCTTTAATTTATTTGCATTTTTCTCTCTGAAGTTCTGCTCGTTGGAAAATCAATGAAAATCACGAAATGGGGCTGGATTCCCTTTCCGGGTGTTGATGGACAGATGATTGTTTGTGTCTTTTTGGGACTTACGCATCCCTTCCCCCCACTTTTTGAAATCCTGGCTTCTGTTTGGGGAAAAGCAAATCAGCTTTTCTTATCTGAAACCGGATGCTCTGATAGATTTTGGGGCTATGCATGGTCCAAAAGCAAGCGCATAAATTTTCTTTTGGGGGCCAAGTCTAATTCCTTAGGAGATGACATCAGTCACGATCATGAGCAATGATTTTTCTCATTGCCCACCAACGATTGCTTTCTTCTTTTGCTTGTTTTTGTTTGTTTCTTTCTTTCTTCATGTTGCATTTGCTGTCAAGAACTAGGGTTTGATGATATGTGAATGTAAATTGAGACAAAGAATTTTCTTTTTGGGGCCGGGATGGTGCAGTCCATGGGAGAAAATTGAGAGTGAATGCGAATATATGTAAGATTCTTGATTATGTAAATTGGTCTTGCACTTCTCACATGACGACATGAATTCGTTTTGGGTGGATTTGATGTGGTGAAATCAAATGTCACGCTTTTAAAAATTTGATCTATATTCGAATATTTGATCATTTTAACCATGGTTGACTTATGATTGGGCATTAGAGTATAGTAAAATGAAAGAAATTTGATTGGAATGAGTTAAAGTAAGACACTCATTCATATTACTACGACCTCATGGGCATGGCACATCTCAAAGTTTCTTAAACCCTTGAAACCAAAAGACATTCTCTACCTTGTCCAATATTTCTCATGTTACTTAGATTCACACTTTGACTCTGAACATGCAACACTCTCCTTACTTATCCACAATGCTAAGTTTACATAAAGGAAAACGATACAATTGGTCCCTGAACTTTGAATTTAATGTCCAATACCATATGTGAACTTTTAATTTATTCATTTTCGTTCCTAAACTTTGTCAAATCTTCAATTTGGTCTCTATACCTTTAAACATTTTCATATAGTATGGGGATTATATCGATCATTTACCAACAATTCATAAACTACATTGAAAAAGTCAAAAATTTATGGATCATCTCATATATTAAGTTAAAATTAATGGACGACATTATAAGTTGGATTAAAAGTCACGGATTATTTCGATTGCTATCATTTCACGGAAAGAATAACTAGCATGATCAATTTTCTCTTTTTCTTCTTATTTTCCTTCTCTCTCCTAAAAAATATTCACTTTATAAATTGGAATCTTGAAGACATTGGAGCGAGGATAAAGGGCGACGGTGGAAAATCTACAGGAAATTGGGTAAAAGAATGACATTTACACAGTAAATTAGGTGTCATTGCGTCGAGGCAAACTGTTGCAACTTTGGCAATGTACAATGAGTGATGCACTGCTTTATACTGCGGTCTTCTGGATGCATCTTCTACTCTGGCCAAAGCATGAATTGATTGAATTTCGACCAAAAAAACACAAACCATGAATTGAATAGCCTTGCTCCCTCATTATGCACTGGTCAATAAAGGCACGAAGGGGACATAGGACAAAACAGTTGACTTTTGCTAGTTTTACTAGGGTATGTTTGATTTAATGCATTTGATAATCCCTAAATATAAGCAACTGATCATTTTTAAGTCAGGAATCGCTTGACTTGAAAAGTAAAGAAGGGCTTACTTATTTGATTAAGTAATAGAAATTTTCAAAGAGGTTCAAATATTAACAAATTTTACAAAGCCCCCAATAATGTTCACCATTCAATTTGGGTAAGAAACCGATGAAATTTGTCACTTGATTTTCATCAATTATCAAACGAATTTTCATTCTTGCCGCCAAAATTTCAATATTGATATCTACTATTTGGTTATTATTCTTTTAAAATAGGAACTCTAGGGTTAAAAATTCCAACATCATATTAGAGTATATTGGTTTATGTCACTCCTAATATGAATATTTTATTTATAAGGAAAATGTTACAAATGATCCATAAATTTTGATTCAATAAGTAATATTATTCATGAATATTTAATTTGTTCAATATAATTTATGAACTTTAGCTTGAAAAATACTTAATGTTGTCTAGTCCATGAATTAGATTGAACATGTATTAAAAGTTTTGAGATCCACACTAAACAATATTATACGTCAAGTATATTGAGTTAAAGTTTTAAAAACTGTTCATGTAATTATCTATTATTTCTACGAGGTTGACAATGAGGATTACGATGATTCTTTAGTTAATAAATATTCGTCTTACGTGGTTATCTACCTCTCTCGCTTCGAGGGCTCCATTTTCAATAAAATTAGAAGAAAACAAACAAAAAATTAACCAAAGGGAGTTACCGCATTGAATGAGACCCATAACGAATTTTTTTTTGGCAGTGGCCTACCCTCTCTGCAGCTCGCCCCTTGCTCTCCTTGTTGCGTTTTGCCTAAGCTTCGTACCTGTCTGTAGAGGTCCCCTCTAATTAAGGTGGTCTCATTGATCCGTACTACTGAGAACAATAATGATGATGATGATGATGGTGGTGGTCATAATGATGATGATAATATTTTTGAATCTCCTAGCCAATAAGGGTTAAAAAGGGAACAACTCATCAGACTTTTATAGTTGATGGTCGTCCCTAGATCGGTTCTTCTGTCGTGTCATGGCATCCCCTGACCATTAATGGTTAAAAAGAGGACCATTTCTCGGCCTTTTGGAGTTAATTTTGTAATCGAGTTGTTCTGGGGGTCGGGTTCTTCTGTCATGTCATGGCATCCGATGGAAGGTCCTACCCCTCTTAAATAATTGGGCTATCTTCCGTTTTTATGCTTCATTCTGTACATGTCGATGGGATTCATAAGAGGGGGTGAACGTTTTGAAATTACTTGTTAAGTAGCTAATGAGGGAAGTATTATTGTAGTTTCTGACCCAATCACTATCCATCTCGGCGTGAAGTATGTTGATGAATGTTTTGGAAATTTAATCTTTTATTATGAAGTGGTCATCCATCAATAATAAGACCTCTTTTTTCTTTCTTTTTTTATAAATCTAATATCTCGAGCATCATGATGATGAGAGTCATTTATTTATTTATAGTGCATTGGACTTTTTCGGCACATTTACTAAAAGTTTAAATTATTATATTAAGAATTTATTAAGACTAGCACTCATACATTTTAAGCATAGATAACATATGAGAGACATCGAGTTGAGCTAAAGAATGAAGAGAGGCATGCTATATAGACCTGGAGTACAACGACGCCAAACCTAGCTTTGAGATACGACTAAAACATTTAATGAAAAAGTTTAAGTTGTCAAATGAATTAAGGACATATAACTTTAAGATCAATTAAAATCCCCTAATCAAGCAATGGGACATAACTTTAACAAATTTGATGGTTTCACGTTATTTCCCAATTACATTAGTCATTTATGATCTAGAGTGTATTTTGCACATGGTGTTCATATAACTCGTATATAATTATCAATGTAATCCCTATCTCACTATTGCTCAAGTAGTTCATTCCCAGGGAATCTAAGCTTCCTTATTGTTCGGCAAAACTTTTGAAAATTGTATTGGACCAACCACATTGAATATTGGATTGATTCATGCTAATGCGATTTTTGCCCAAACTCTTTTCGACATAATTATTGTTTGACCACTTCACTCCTAAACTAACTAGTTCACAACCCAAAGTCTATCGACCCGTTTCGGGTACAGTTTCGAAGACCTCAATTAGGACCAGCGGTCACAAGGGGGGGTTGCCACCGGCCGGACAGCCAGCGGACACTTCAGGAGTGTGGTCCAAGGAAGCACGCCCGGGAGAAACGACCCGTCGCTTTCGAGGCAAAGCAGAGCACGACTTGTCGCTTTTGGAAGAAAGCTACGACTCGAAGTTAAACACCGAAACCGAGAAATGACACGGTGCATGAGGACTCCTCCATGCGCACGCGGGGCGTTCGAACGGTCATGACAAGAAAACACCCTCAATACACGGAACCCATCAAGCCCCCAGGTAAGTTGCAGAAGTTCAACATTGTCACGTCTTCGAATATTCCCGTCGTTTCGGCAAGAATCAGGTTTCGGGTCACTATGAATGAATCTATCCGAGCATCATGCATGCAGAAGTCGCCGGCGCAATTACCGATGAGAATCGACGATATGATCAGTAGTGCGTTTCGTCGCCCGAGAGTATATCGTGTATCTTGCTGTAATCTTAGATGAAGAAGACGTCGTCGCGTCCGGACAAGGTGAGAGTTTCCCGGAGAAGGGCTGAGATTTAGATGGATTCTTGAGTGCGACCCTCGTCCTCGTTTTGAGTTCTTGATGTGGAGAGAGGCTGCCTAGAGATGTCGAGGGACAGGGTCGGGACAAGACAAATCACTCGTTCGATCTGCACGAAGTGCGTAGAGCGACGAGTTAAAGTTGGAGGATCCGTCGCTTTAGCGGGGGACGGGCGAGATTGAAAGATGAGGGGAGGAGGATCCGATGAAAAGGACTCGTTGACCGTAATGAATCTACAGATTTGGAGTTAGGTGGGCTTAGCAATTAGCATATCCTCAAGTTCTCAAAAGAAATTTATTCACGCACGTTAGCATGTAAGCATGCAAAGTGGGCCTAATATTCACGCATCTGCATGCAAGTATTGTGAGGTCTAGCCCATAATATTAAGATTAATCAAAACCTCTCACCCTCAAACATAATGTTGTTGAACTTATTTTCAATTGAAGGTACTGATAAAAAAGATTGAGGTGATGAACGAAACGGAGAATTCGGAGAGGCCGGCACAGAAATACATAAATATTGTTACAGTGGATATACGTGCATATATACATCATATATATTCTTTCTCAAATTAGTGGTATTACTAGTGCTGCAGATAAAGCTACTTAGCTCTAGGTTGAGCTGAAGCTAATATTTTCTCGACCAATGATTCACTAGAAAACAGATAGAGGTTAGAGTGAACATATTTGAAAGTCACGCATACTGAAATATGAGAATTGCTTAGTGCATCGACTTCATTAATATGTTCTTCGCATTTTTTAACGTGTATACGGTGAAGAGATTCTTCAATAACAAAGTACATGCTTCATAGACACGAAACTCCTGAACCGAATGGCGTGCCATTGGCAAGCGGTCATCGAGTTTTGTCGTCAAATAGTTTGAGATTTTTTAATTAAAAAAATTAGCAAAAATCCTTTGTAAAGTATAGTTTTTAGCAAATGGTATTTATGTCAAAGTTACTTTCCAATGTGTTTTTAAAATACACTTTAACAAATACTACTTTAATTTCCAAACACTTCTTTACAAGTGATACCGTTGAAAAGAACCTTTCATGAACCGCAATGTGGATCTAAACAAATGAAAGACGATACACTTTGCCGCACTGAAATGCCACATCTTCGCCATGCCACCATAACTTATTTGAAAGCAACGGAAATAATAGTTGTCTTTGCACCAAACCATCCTATTATCACGTCACTTCTGTCATGTCATGGCAGCCGATGATGCTGTTCTTGCACTTGGTCAAGCCGAGCTGGGTTATGACTTCTTCGGCGTGCATGACCTTCTCTTCTTTGGCGTAACTCCTGTGCAGACTGAGGAGGGCCGTGAAGACTAGGGTTTCGGTGACGGTCAAGTGAGGAGGGTACATGACATCGTCCTTGGTCACGAACCCGGTGCTGCGCTTTAACGTATTCGAGAAGGGCTTGCCGTTGTAGGTGATGGTCCCGTCCAGGTGGCCACCGGCAAGTCGCCCCCCCAAGGCGGTCGACAAGGCGGTCTTCCCGCTTCTGGAGGGGCCGAGCATGGCTAGCATTTCGCCCGGTCGAACCACGCCGGATAGTCCATTCAAGATCACTTTCTCTTCGGTCTTCCTACTCTTCCGGAGGAATCCTCCCGCTGCTATGGATCTTTATTTTGTAAACAACGTCGTGAAACTGCGCATAGTTTTAGGAGGAAAGCGAGCAAAGTTATCAGTCTTGTTATATACGATAATCAAAGCTCAAACAATCGCATGCATGTTTTTAACTTGAATTGCAAATGAAATAGAATTTAATCGTGCGTAAACTATTCTTTTTTTCCTCCACAAAATCTCTCTGGGATCAAACTGCGTATTTTTTTTATAGGAAAGAAAAAATCGAAAAGACATAATGAACGTTCATCCCAAAAATAGGTTAACAAAATAACCATACGAATTAAAATAAAATAAAAATACAAAACTACTAAATAGGGGATTAGTGCTAATTAAACTACCGGCACGTAAGTGTGCAAAGTGCACCTAATGTTCGTGCACCGCACGCAAATACTATGTGGTCTAGTCCATAATATTACGATTAATCAAAAACTCTCATTATCAGACACAATGTTGTACTTATTTTCAGTTGAAAGTACTGATAAAAAAAATTGAGGTGATGAACGAAGTAGAGAATTTGGAGAGACTGGCACAAAAATACATAAATATTGTTATAGTGGATATACATGCACACATATATATATATATATATATATATTCTTTCTCAAATTAGTGTTATTACTAGTGCTGCAGAAAAGCTATTTAGCAGCTCATATTTTCTCGGCCAATAATTCACTAGAAAACAAATAGAGGTTAGAGTGAAGATACTTGAAAGTCACATATACTGAACTATAGTTTTTAGCAAATGGTATTTATGTCAAAGTTACTTTCCAATGTGTTTTTAAAATACACTTTAACAAACATTACTTTAATTTCCAAACATGTCTTTATGAATGACACTGTTGAAAAGAATCTTTCATGAAGTGCTTCTTCTAGCACCACAGTGTGGATCTAAACAAACGAACGACAATACACTTCAACGCCCTGAAATGCCACGTCTTCACCATGCCGTTAGAGATTGATGTTATTCCTCCCACCATAATTTATTTGAAAGCAACAGAAATAATAGTTGTCTTTGCACCAAACCATCCTATAGGAGCGAAAGTAGAGAAATCCTTAGCTATTCCGATATTTTACAGCTTAAGCTGCATCACCTGTGTGCCGATGCATGTGGCTTTGGATAAGTCACGGGGCCTATATTGATTGGTGCATTAGAAGCCATAGTGCATTGTATTTGACTTAAATGCCATTTGATAAAAGCTATACTTTGTAAATGATTTTTACTAAATTTTTTTATAATAAAATCTCATACGATTTAATGATAGAACTTGGAGGTTGCTCACCATTGGCAAACCCGCCGATCATACCCTCCCAAAAATCATGCAATTATCACACACCCGAGGGTTCTAGCCCACCCCTGACCTTTTCTTTGAACAAACTAAAAAAAGCTCATATATGTAAAATGGTAATCTCCTCTCAACTTTCCTATACGGGATAAGGAAGAAAATCACTTTTTGTTTCCCCACTTTTTTTTTTTGTAAAACAAGGATTTCTAAAATAAAATAAAATTTGAAAATTGTACAACCAAAATTTCGATAAGATTAATATACATACATAAAGGTCTCTTTTGAGTTAAACTTTACTTAGTGCAAGTATTTCAAAACTCTATTAACTAGATAAAAGTAGCTTGGATTTAAACTTGTACTTTTAAATAATAGAATTGGACATACCGCACATATATTAACATCTTATTTCAGTGAGAAATTTTATATTACTCAACACTATTATGGCCTTATGCTTGATCTTGTTTCATGAGCTCTCTAAAAAGTAACCCTAACTTTCGTAAGAAGCAGCACAATTCCTAAGCTCATATAAGTAAAGTATCTATTATGTGTATTTATTATTGTTAACACATTACAAATTTGTACTATACTTCATTAATAATTCAATTCAACTTACAAAATGTAACATACGATATTGATTTATCATATTAGGGCTAATATCAAACAATCACTTTAGTAACTTGTTTTTATCCATTAAACCCCGTAACTAGTAATGTCCTAGAAAAAGGTTTGAGTTATCATTGTTAGTGATTTTAATTAAAGGGTTTCAACCCATTTTCTTGTGAGGTCATTTTTACCACATCTCTTGGTAAATCCTTTGTCAAGGGATCGACTAGATTATTATTTGACTTCACATAGACAATTATTATTGTACTATTTTTAATCAATCGTCTCGCATACTTATACCTTAAGCTAATATGTCTAGACTTATCGTTAGAAATGCTATTATAAGCTCTTGCCAAAGTAGCATGATTATCACAGTTGATAGAAATAGGAGGTATAGGACTAGATCATAATTTGATATTTAACAATAAGTTCTTAATCCATTTAGCCTCTTTCCCAGTTGCCACTAAAGCAACAAATTCGGATTCCATTGTTGGGCAACAAATTCTTGGCCCACTTTTGTTTGTTTTACAAACAAACACTCAACTGCGTTTGCTCACCGGCTCGTGACCTGTACAGATGAATGAAAACCCAGTATCGACATGGGAGATTGGACTTAGGGGCCAAGAAAATTTATTTGACCAGTTTCGCATGCTCAGGTTACGACATGCTGAAGCTGATGGCAACAAGTGTAGTCGTTGGCCGGGACAGAAAACGCGCCCCGGCTGATATGTAACTTTTAATTGGCACAACAATCATGAATTGCTGTTAAAAGAAAACATCGACGGATGAATGCTGATGGACCTAATTTTTTGGTGAATGCGGCAAATAAAAGGGCTTCTAAGGCTCCAAGGTCCCATAGAATTCGGGAATGAAGTAATGTATGGCCTCAAACGATATGATGAGATTGAAATCCTGAAAAATATCAGATTGATCATTTCCTGTCTGAAGAACACATTGTGGCCATCTCTTGTGGCCACTATGCGCCATGAACAGCTAAACAATGAACTGGAGGCTGCAGAGAAGTTTATCTAATGTAAGGACCACTCTGAAAATGAAAATAATCTGAAACAACCGGGTCGCATTCCTTGGAAGTCGATGACCTGAAGATGATGACTTTCCTAGCCATGAAAACAGGGAGAGATTCCTATTTCATGTAGAAGAGTTTTCACCCGGTCGTTTGCAGATGCTCGAGCGACTGTCACTGACCTATGGCAAACAGAATAAATGGTCAATGTCATCTGTCATCTCCTGTCATCTCCTTGCAACGCCTAAAGAAGCAGACAACGAGAAGGCATTGCGTGCCCACAAAGCAAGATAGAATTTTCACAGACTAGGCATCGTAAAAAACAAAACTAGAGAATCTGAATCAACCGTTACCCCTGATTCATGACAACACAAAGGTGAACTTCTATAAGGAAAACAAGTACAATTGAAAACTACTCGCGTCCTCGGAATACCTATAATCAACACTGAAGAGACAGTTTAGTAGCCCTGAGACAATTTGGTAAACGAACTCTCGCATCAACATGGAAAGTGATGAACAGAATGGAGGATCTTATGAGATTTACGAATCCTTCCAAGGCTCTGGCTCTGGCTTTCATTCAACTGGTCGAAGTACCAGGTGTAGTAAGCAGCACCTGAAGCATATAGTGGCGGAAAATGGAGTAAGATTACTTAACTTCTGGAACAAGCCATCTAAGGATAAATTGTAGCTCTTTAAGTAGTATACTTACCGACCAAAGAAAAAAAAAAGGTAGTATACTTAAGTTTCAAGTATAACCAACCATAAGAAAATTACAAAGCCAAGATACTCTTTTGAGTAATCATTTTGTTTATGTGAATTGACATGCAATATATTTGATAAATGTGCTATAATTCTCAGTATATGGAAGTGGATCTGCTATTTAAATCCCGCACAAGAACTCAATGCCATCGTGGAATGTCTTCTTTAGCTGTTCACACTAGCTAATGGTGAAGAACCAGAAAATGCCTTGATAATCTGAGACAAACCAGTTCAATTCTGTACTTTAGAGCTTCCTTCTCGGAACATCAGTCTCTTCAAAAGCAATATTAGGGACTACAAGCCCTGAAAAGAAGAACCAATTGGCGTATGAAGAGATTACGAATTAAAACAGATATAGGCAGGACCAGTGAGTTTTTGAAACATGTATATGCAAGACTGCTTGAACTGGACACCTATCCTCATCTTGGCCAAAAGGAAATAAAAAGAAAAACTGGAGATATCTGTTCCCCATCTTGGACAAATGGAAGTAAAAAGGAAAGAAACAGATTTTTCTTCAAAATTTTGGAGATTGTCAGTATTTCAAGTCGCGAGAGCAAAAGTAAAGGGAGAAACCTGCGAATTACCGTAGATCCCTGCATCATTTATGGTAGAATACAAACATCCCACGCTTCAGAATCGGGTCGTAGTACGAGAGCAAAGCGATTGGGGAAGATAATTGTAAAACAACCTATTTGGCGACAGATGCAACCGCAACATAGAAGATGAACTCCAAAATGGGTTATGACGAAACTTCAAGACAGCTGCATTATATCCTGGCCTGAGTCAGTTACATTCACGCATCCTTCTCTAAAAAGTTACCTTGCTTCAAGGGACAAATGAACCGACACTTCGAATATTCTTCATGAATGACTATGCTTTCAACTTTAAAGTAAGATGAATCTGAAAATAGCAGTGTCGCCCCAAGACATAACACTGAATGAAGCAAATATGAATTGCTTTCCTCAGAAGATTGAAAGCAGGCATGTTTGTAGTCATATCGCATATATAATTTCCACCATCACAAAATAAGAGCAGGGTAGGTGAGCTCTAGCATATGGATTTGAGTCGAGCAAATATGCTAGAGCCTAAAAGTCGAGATCCATGAGACGAAACCAAAGTTCGAAATTAGCAAAACACAAGATCACCAGATCATCTGCTAGAGGATCAGAATATGGGACACCCTTGCTCAGTTATGTCCGACCCGCAAGAGTCGAGCACTTTCAAGGCTTGTGCAGTGGTCAACAGGTCGGGATTGCTAGCCGACACATATGGGATGAGTGCCACCTTTTTACGCAAAACGAAAGCAAATTTGAACATCTTCATCATCGAATGCGCAACTTTTAACAGGAAATCGACTCGCTGGACATTACACTACAGTGTCAAATACTAAACCAAAACTAAATAATTTGCCATTCTGAACGAACCAGTAAGTACATGAAAATTCGAGCAACTTGGTCGGAAATCCAAGTCACGAAAGTGGATCGTGCAAGACGAGTCAAACGACGTTTACCTAGCCTCCTTTCTTCAATTTTGCATATGCCTCGGATATGCCAACCGTGACGAGGCACCTAGAGCAGCCATTGGAGGATACCTTTCGGTACAATTGATGGCTAGTCAACGCGGAGACGGGACCAATTGCTTTCTAAGCGAAGACTAGTTAAACGCCCCTTCACAATTTTGAACCGAGCAAAATCTGATGTTCCTGGCCTCATCTGAGCAGAGCAATTATGGTTATAGGAACCCAAATTGGAGATGGTGCTTGAAAGACTATTCCCATAAATTGACAAACCATCGGCTGTAGACTGTAAGGATGGATATTCAAATATTTTGCCATTAGAATAGGCAAAAAAGAGGACAGAATAAAAAAAAACACACACACACACCCACACACGTCTTGTTAAGGTTATTCCAAAATCTCGTTAAGAGTATCCTAAAAATCTCGATAAGTATATCAAAATTAGAAGGCAAATTAATTTATGGGCATTTAAGGACCTTTTAATTTTCAATGCACATTATTCTCAACAGAAAGAGGAAAAAAAATTCACATTTTAGCTTGAATGAAAAAAAGGAAATATATAAACTTGACACTCTTGACAGATAACTGAAATTTGGACTGGTATTTAAATTGCTTCATCTAGAAAACGTGTAGATCTCGGCATTCCTGGATGTAAAAATTTTTGGAGTAGAACCGAAAACGGGGCTCGCTAAAGAAATTGTATTAAATTGTGGGTTGAGATGTGCGAGTGCCACACGTTAAAATGAGGAATGCACTTTTGTCATCCTGCTGACGGTGTAAACTTAACAAGATGTGTTTTTTTTTTTTTCAATATATATTATTCTCAAAAGAATTCACATTCTAGCTTAAATGAAAAAAAGAAAAGATATAAATTTGACACTCTTGACAGATACCTGAAATTCAATAAAAAAAAATTTTTTCCCCAAAATCAAAGAACTTGTTTGGACTCCCTGTATTCTTTCTTTCTTTATCTCAGTCCTTATAAAGCTCACTTTTTTATCTGGACTTCATTTAATATTTTTCGTTAGAAAGAACGCATTAGAAGGAAAACCTGAATAGAAGTCAAGCTCGCCTTTGCCTATTCGAAACGTCGCCGTTGCGCGCGCTCTCTCTCTCTCTCTCTCTCTCAACCTTTCTCCGTGCTTGCGAAGTTCCAATTTGATTTTTTTTTGGTACGATCTTGTTTTTTCTGTAACTGTGAACTGGAAGTCGCGTTGCGAAGACTCCGCTGCAATGGCGATCGACCCCCCAAGGTAGGGTTTCTCGTTTCTTCATCTCAAAATCTTCGCTTGCTGCGTGCTCAATTGTCTTCTCTCTCTCTTCTTTCGCGCGTCTCTGCGCCAGATTAATCGTAAAGTTCGAATCTTTCGGCGCGGACCAGTCTTTGACTTCTTCGCTCGTGCGCGATTTCTCTTCGCAATTGACCCCGCCTCTGTTTGTTTCACAATGGTTATGCGCGACGGCAACACGGATGAGCGCAATTTGTTGTTTTTTATTTTATTTTATTTTCCTTTTCGGGGTTTGACAATTGGTCTCATGACTGGGGATGGATGGTATAGGTGGTTATTGCAGTTTAGTGATGATCCATTTGAGTTCTTGCCTTAATTTGTAACGTTTAATTGATGAACTCATGGACAAAGATTCTGCCTTTTGTTTCTGCGTGTGATGGGATGCTGATTCCTGCTATCACTTTCCTAGTCCTTGCAAATACATGATAACTCTGGCATTATTGGGAGCGGTGGCTCGAAAGCTGTATTGAGGGCAGTATGTGAAGGACTGCTTGGTATTTGGTGGGTAGACTATTGATGCATGATGAGTTCCGAAGATGTGGTATGTGGTATGTGGAATAGGATTACACAAATTGGTGATCTCTGCAAAAAGATAAATCAGCAGAAGTTCACTTTGCATGCAGGAAATGAGAATGATAAATAACATAGTGAGCCAGAGGTGACTAGTCCTTCTAGTCCGTATCATTCTAAGGACTGACATTTATTGGAGTAATGGATTGCGAACTTGGGTTATCATTGTGCGAGGAAAAAGTAATCCGGTGATCCTTCTTAATAGCTAGGCAGTTTGCTGTTGACTTGTAGGCTACCAGCCTAACCTAGACCTTTTTAGGTCTTTACTTCGTTTTGGTTGGTAATGGGTACCCTATTCAGTTGAGAAAAGAAAAAAAAGAGGGAAGTCCATGTAAGTGAGTGGTGAATCAGTTGGTGAATTTGACTCTATACTATGCATTTATTACTATTAATTTTCAGACAATGGACATATATTCCTGGGTGGACATGAGCTCTAGTGAGCTTCTTTTTGTCCATGGTTTTTACCTGCCCGTGTGCTTTATATTATAATGAACCTTTTATTCTCAACTGATGAGAAAATTTTTATGAGTAGAACTTTTATGCACTTCCAAATTTCGGTGTAGTTGTGAGCAAATTGAATGTAGTGAATAATTGCAATGTCCTAATCTTGAAGGCTGTGGGAGTGGAGATGACTTATGCATCTGACCATGGGGATCGTCTCTGTAATTTCAATGATTCAATGCGGAGATCCTTTCTTTTAAGCTGTTGGATTTCCAGGCTTTTTGCAGATTTGGTGAGTCAAGAAATTTAAGTTTTGGCAGCATAATGATTTGGCTTGTCTTTTGGTGTTCACGTGGTTGAATGTTAACATAATAATCATACTCAAGAATTAGCAGGTTTGCTCGTTGGTTGGTTCTTGCTCTTCATTTGCTGCTGAGAGGGAAAGGTGTCGTAAATTAGGCAGCAGCAGGTTGGCGATGGATCCTATAGAGATAAGCTCGTCAGATAGCGAAACAGAGGTGGAAGACAGTGGAAGAAATGGTACTGGCCAAGATACAAGGGTTCTACCGCCATGGGGTTTGAGTTTGACTTCTGGTGTGAGCACTAGGAGGCCAGGTTAGTAAATGAAAGTTTCTTAGTAAAATTTGATTGATAAAATTTAGGAGAAACTAATAAGCTTTGAGATGAATCTAGATTCTCACGGACAATTACCTTCTGCTGCTCAAAGAAACTGCTACTTCTGGAAGCTCTTTTAACTATGTTCCACAAGCGAAAGTTCATGCAAATTCTTCCATCAGTGATGGCATTGGATCCTCTGCTCAAAGCCCACAGGTTGATGATGTTAGATTTTTTCCTGAAAATGGGCATTCAGCTCTGTCTTCAGCCATAAACTCCCGAATTTCTAGTAGCCCTACTGGTGATTATGAAAGACTTTCGTCACAGCAGGCTTTGAAGAGAACACTTCCATCATCTTTCCAGCCACATGTACACACAAATAAAGCAAATCTTTTTGAAGAGAATGTGGACAATCGTCGTATCAATGATATCCATGGAAACTCTTCACATATCAATGATATTCATGGGAACTCTACAAGTGTCAATGATACTCATGGAAACTCCTCGCGACCGAGTTCAACAGATAGCAAGAGCTACATGAGAGACCATTGGAGCAGGAATGCTGATGATGAAGTTATCATGATTGAGAACAAAAGTAGTAGGATTTTGCCACCATCAATTATGCCCATGAAGTCTGTGTCTGCTGTACAGTTTACTGGTTCAAGCGATCCCATTTTTCATTCTGGGATTGGTGACGATAGGATGTCGAAAAGTGACGAGAGACTGATTTATCAAGCGGCACTAGAGGTACTTTTGCTTTTAATTTCAAGTTGATAAAAATCTACATGTTGGATGACTAATGTTATGATGCTAGTTTCTCCTTGTCAACACTTGTCAACATGTGGATTTCAGTTTTTGAATGAACTTTGATATGTCAGGTGTGCTATCCTCAAGTCGTGGTGACAGCTTAATTTTTTGGAGTAGTAATTAGTAATGACAATACAGTATACAGTGATCTTGGCATAATATTGGCTGGCTAAGTTTTTAGTTGCAAGAAGCCAAGAACCACTAACCTCAATGATTGATAGGCCAGCAATCCCTGCTGGGCTTGAGTTTGTCAATATCATTGTCTATCTCATGTTGAACATCACACTAAACTTTAGGTTTACTTTTCCATGTTCTAGATCTATTCACTTAATGAATTCCACATGAGCTTGTTTAAATAAAATGGAGAGTAAAATGTTTGGACTGGTGCACAATCTGTTTAGTTTTCGATGTTGAATATGTGCATTTGAGTACCAACGACTGATATTTTAACTCTCGCAGGATCTTAATCAACCAAAACTTGAAGCTGCCTTACCCGATGGTCTGTTGTCTGTATCTCTTTTAAGACATCAGGTGCTTCTAAATACCATCTCTGTTCCATTATCTGAGATAAATATGGATTTTCTCTAATTATTGTCTTAGTAGAAAATTGCCTTGGCATGGATGCTTCAAAAGGAAACAAGAAGTTTGCACTGTCTGGGTGGAATTTTGGCTGATGATCAGGTCAATTTCTGCCAATTCTTTCAGCCTACATATTTGTTGACCATTTCCCTTATTTCATCCTAGATTAACTGTATGGATGATGCAGGGCCTTGGTAAGACCATCTCTATGATTGCCCTTATACAAATGCAACGGGTTCTACAGTCTAAATCAAAGTCAGGAAATATGCCCAATCCCAAAACTGAAGCGCTGAATTTGGATGACGATGATGATAATGTTAATAATGCTATGAACAAATCCCAGGTTCCTGCAGAATCTGAGGATTCAAAACCTATTCCAGAAGTGAGTACTTCCGCCCATGCATTCAGTAAGCGGAGGCCCGCTGGAGGCACATTGGTTGTTTGTCCTGCCAGTGTTCTCCGGCAATGGGCTAGGGAGTTGGATGAGAAAGTTGCAGAGGAAGCCAAGCTTAAGGTTTTGGTCTATCATGGAGGAAGTAGGACAAAGGATCCTGTCGAATTGGCAAATTATGATGTAGTTGTCACGACATATGCTATTGTATCGATTGAAGTACCAAAACAACCTTTGGTCGATGAGGATGATGAAGAAAGAAATGGGGAAGCATATGGATTATCGTCGGAATTTTCAGTTAATAAGAAGAGGAAAAAAGCTATCAATGTTAGTAAGAAAGGGAAGAAGGGTAGAAAAGGGTTTGATAGTTCGTCTTTTGATTGCAGCAGTGGTGCACTTGCTAGAGTAGGGTGGTTTAGGATAATTTTGGATGAAGCCCAGACAATAAAAAATCACAGGACTCAAGTTGCTAGAGCATGCTGTAGCCTTCGAGCCAAAAGAAGATGGTGCTTATCCGGAACTCCCATACAGAATGCAATCGATGATTTATATAGCTACTTCAGATTCTTGAAGTATGAACCATATGCTTCATATAAATCATTTTATTCAACCATAAAGATTCCTATATCGCGAAATTCGCTCCATGGTTACAAGAAGCTCCAAGCAATCCTTAGGGCTGTAATGCTGCGTCGTACAAAAGGTGAGTAGCATTTTGCATGTATACAATTGCTTATTTTATTTTTAGATAGATCTAGCAATTGATGGTAGTCATTTCCCTCCTACAGAAGAAAGAGGGGGGGGGAGGGGGGCATGCAAACGAAATTACACATTCAATACAAAAATCTCCATCCCCCCCCCCGGGGGTGGTTCCTCTTTCCTTTTGCACATTAAATGGGAAAGACCTTCGCATTATTATGCTGATACGAAATATGTGATTTCATGAATAGATTTAAGTTCTCGGCAAGACATGCGTTGGTTTTTTTCTTTATCCCGTCTGACTTCTGTGGTTAATATCATTTGGAATGCTTTGATTGGAATTGTTGATTAGTATTTAAAAATCAATATTGCTTGTCATTGGTGTATCCTTAAATAATTTACCTCCCTCTGATATTTTGGATGATGAATTTATTTGAGGAAGCTGATGACCTATCTTTACATTTTAGGAACATCGATCGATGGGGAGCCGATAATTACATTGCCTCCAAAAACAATATGCTTGGCTAAGGTGGATTTCTCAAAAGAAGAGAGGGATTTCTACACCCAACTAGAGCATGATTCACGAATACAATTCAAGGTGAGGAACAGACTTTCTGAAATTTTCTCACTATGGTGTATTGTTTTTAAGCTAGCACTACCAGTACCATTCAGAGTCATTTAAAAGAGAATTTTCCTAGTCATATATTGTGCTTCCACTCAAGCTATTTGGATATAATTCTGCTAATTGTGTGTTCCTTTATCTTTGTTATTAAGAACTCATTTCTCTGTGTTGTTTGTGTTCTCGATGTGGGTGGTTTAGTTAGATATTGCACTATCAACTCCACACAGTGAAGAATCCACATAGTTCCAAGAGATAGAATTGGTGATCGGTATGTCCAATGACAGGTAGAGATAAATTGACTCTGGAGAAGAGTATGTTTTTTGGCATATCTGTTGTTTGCTTTCTCCTCCGCATTAGGTCAATTTTTTAAGAACAGTGGATGGATAGGACCAGAAAGGGATATCGGATAGATTTCCGGAGAATAAAGTCAGACTGGAAGTATCTTTTGCTTGGTTCAAAGGCGATAAAGATTAGTTCTATGAGGTGTCGGGATATGCATGCTTTTCCTCCTCTGTGCCCTATTGCCGATAAGCTTGTCTCACTGTATCTGTGAGCCACGTTCAGTCTTACTGACCATAAAAGAAGATCAGTTTTGTGAGAGGGGTTTACCCATGCATCTCAGAGAAAGAGAGAACTGATTCATGGAGGACCATCACAACTATCTTTGGGAATATTATGTCTGACAGCCCATAAAGCATATAAAGTTTCAGGACATCATTATTTTATAATTTATTAGTCACAGCTGTTCTTCTGGACGTGATCTACATTTCATAATTAGAATTGCTGTTTTACTCTTAAGTGATGCTGTGGAACTAGTGTTGACCGTAAAAAAAATAAAAATGATTTGAGGTGACATTGCCTCTAATTTAAGTTTGATGTGGTGTGGCTCCCTGCTGATCTCTCCATTCACTCCACCCTCACCCCCAAACAACAACGGACACCCAATACAAGGAAACAAAATTAAGGATGCTAGCAAGGTGGTGGTCATTGTGATGCTATTGATCAAAATTTTACAGTTTGGAAAGGTTGCATGCTTGCGGTCCATATGTACATTGTGATATTGCAAATTTCTTCTCCAGAATTTATGCTATTGTATATTGATTAATATGGTGGTCCCACTTTCTTATACGTGCTCCTAATTGTCTAGTTCTATATCGCAGGCATATGCTGCTGCTGGCACTGTGAAACAGAACTATGCAAATATCCTGTTGATGCTTTTGCGCCTGCGACAGGCTTGTGACCATCCATTGCTTGTCAAAGGATACAGTTCTGACTCCATTGGAAACTTTTCTGTGCAAGCAGCAAATAAATTACCTCGGGATACCCTTATCAAACTCCTGGATATCCTAGAGACGTCCTTGTCCACATGTACTGCATGTAATGTACGTGTTTTTTAAAGTGTTTGGATGCGTTTGTGACCATGTGTGCATGCACACCTGTGCTCATCACTTTGTCCGCACTCCACAATGCAGTTTTACTAATTAGCTTGTGTATCTGCAAATCCGAAGAAAACATTTAACATCTCAACTATGGAATGTCATCTATCGCATTTGATTGACATTTTGGAATCTGTATTCCTGCATCGATTTATTGTACTCCATCTAATGGTTTTAGTTTTCTGTATTTTTCAGGATACACCGGACCACCCTGTTGTTACTATCTGTGGCCATGTTTTCTGTTATCAGTGTGTCTCTGAATATCTGACTGGTGACGAGAATACATGTCCTGCACATGGATGTAAAGAACCACTCGGTCCAGATGTTGTTTTCTCCAAAGGTATTCTCAGAAGTTGCCTCTTCGGTGACTTTGAAAATGGTTCGGCGAGTACACAGCGAGCTGACAAATCATTGATCATGGAGCATGAGTTTAGTTCGGCTAAAATCAAGGCTCTTCTTGAGATTCTACAGTCACAATGCAGAGGAGAAAGTGCAGATGCAGAGCTTCATGGTCCCATTGATTGTGACGACGAGTCTCTTTTTGAAAATACAGGCACCGGGGATTCTAAATACAGAGTTAAAGCTGTTAAGCATACAACTGTTTATTCAAGTTCTCCTGAAGGACCAATTAAAGCAATTGTCTTTTCTCAGTGGACGAGTATGTTAAACTTGGTTGAACAAAATCTGATCCAGTTTGGCATAAAATATAGACGACTTGATGGAACAATGACCCTTTCTGCAAGAGACAAAGCTGTGAAGGATTTTAACACTGATTCTGAGGTTTGGCTGCTATATTTGAGAACATATCAATCATCTCTCAATGCCTGTCAATTTTGCTTTGGATATGCATATTCTCACTGAACTGCACTGGACCAAAGTCCCTGCATATTTATCATGATTAGTGGAATTTGCTGTTAATGTGTGTAATAGTAGCCTCACATTGCTAAGTGAGAAATTTTTTGTTGCCTGTTTTGTTTTCACAGGAGAATCGTGTTGTGTCTTCCCCTAAATATTTTTTGAGTTTGACACCTGAATGTTTGGAATTTCCTGCAGATAATCGTTATGCTAATGTCATTAAAAGCAGGGAACCTTGGTCTAAACATGGTTGCTGCTTGTCATGTTATTCTTTTGGATCTTTGGTGGAATCCAACTACTGAAGATCAAGCTGTCGATCGAGCTCATAGGATTGGACAAACTCGACCAGTCACTGTATCTCGAATCACAATTAAGGATACAGTGGAAGATAGGATTTTGGCTCTCCAGGTATTGCTTGGTCTCTCTTTTGGGCCTCCTCTAAGTTCTGTTAGGCTTGAGTCTCTGACATTTACAGTTTCTTTTGCAGTTTTAAAAAACTGTGATTATTCATTTCCCGTTCTTTAATTTATGGTAGCATCAAATCAGTGATTGTTCATTTTCTTTAGACAAGGAACCTAATTATTGTCTGTGCAGTCACTGTCTGTTTTTCTTCTATTCAATGGAACTAATAATTTTCATCAATCAGATGCAATAAAAGATTTGATGGCCAGTAATTGCCATCAAGTCTGCTATTCTAGTGTAGCACATTTGGTTCTACTGGCCTTAAAATCCATTTGATGATGGGATATTTAACTCATTAACATGCTTCATTTTGCTTGCTGTCATTTGCAGGAAGAAAAGAGAAAGATGGTGGCTTCTGCTTTTGGTGAAGACCAAGGAGGCGGTACTGCAACTCGTCTAACGGTTGAAGATCTCAAATACCTCTTTATGTTATAGATTTGTTCCCATCACATTTTTTGGCTCGAGTAAGTCTTCTCACTTCGAAAACTTTTGGGGAAGGGCAAGGGAGTTATTTAAGTTTTCATCAGTCAGAGGAGCAAGGAATTTTTGAATATCTGCCGGCGTGCATATTACCCACCGCCGCCGGTGTTTTGACAAGAAAATTGACAGTAAACTCTAGGCTCCCATGCCTAAATTATAGTCTGACAAAGGGGTTTTTTGGCGGCGGTGGATGCAGCAGCCAGGCTAACATGTATATATTATGTTGTAGGTTAAACTAGATTAGCATAGGATTAGACCCTTTCAAAGATTATGATATTATTTCTTCTCTGTATATTCTCTCTCTCAGCAAACCTCTGAGGTTCATGTTTGCCCATCTTTGATGGGGTCTTCGCTCCTGTTGGCTGCTCCTGTCATTGTTTGTGATGCATAAATTCAGGATTCCAAACATGAATCGCTGGTGTACCATGTTGAATCGAGTTAGTGGGAGGGAGAAATGAGAGATGCTGCTAGAGAGACATCCCTTGCTTGTGCCTTACCGTCGTTGATTCTAACTGCTGATGACAAGCGCACATGAGTTTCTTAAGCGCATGCCATACAATTTATAGGCTGGGCATGCATCGATGTGGAAGATTCTGTTTTGGGTCATTGTCTTTTTCGCTTGACAAATCTAGATTGAATGGATAAGAACGTTCTTAAGCAAATTGCTCTGGCTTAAACTTGTTTTGTCATGTGGCCAATTGGGGAGAGATGAGGGAGAACTCTTCAACTACTCTATCAGACGTAAAGGCCACAATAGATGACCACCTGAAACTAAGAGGTCCCCCTTTCTTTTATAGAAAAAAAGTCACTCTGAACCCCTCACTAGGATTGCAAAAGCACCTTTTGGAAGAGGGCAAGGAGGTTTCAGATGGAATGCTGTGTTTCGTGTACATCTGGTTAAAAGATGAGCACAAGTCAAAAAAAGATCAGGATCCTAATATGTCAAAACATGGTATGAATGGTACTAAAGTATGCCAAACATATTTTGTTCCCATTTGACTATGTTGGTCTTATGAGTTGGCTAATGGGGAAAATGTCTAATGAGCCAGTTGTGTTTGTCTGCTTGTCTTGCCTCAAGAAGGGCGAAAAAGTGGCCTAAAAAATTGGGCATGTGACTAGAGCCCAGTAAAGGGAGTTCAGAAAATATTAAAAGAATGGACAAGAATTGACACCGTGCCGTACCGGATGATTGACGGTGGGAAATTATCTCGAAGAATATGCAAGGTGATCCTGATTTCTGAGCACAACCCCAACATTGCTTTATTTGATTCCCTTCCTTTCACCAGTTTCGCCACCGGATTTTCCAACCTTTTGTGGGCCTCTAAAGTTGCCTGGCACCCCAAGGATTGGAGGATTCAATTTGAAACCACAGTCCCTCCAATTGCCTTTTCCAACCTCATTTCACAGAGAGAGAGAGAGGGGTATGAATGACTCAGATGTTCATGATGATTTTCTTTTTTCCCCCCTATTTTTTCCTCTCTCTAATCTTCCTCCCCCAAAAAAAGGGCAAAAGTACTCTTAATATCAATCTATGAGAAAAAAGGAAAAGCTAATGACTTTGCAAAAGTGATCGCTTGAATGCACTCCCAACTTAAGGTTACACCAAAGGGCAGACCAGAAACCCTACTGATGGCCTCACATGTCCACCATGGTGGTGGCTCCCTTCCCTCATCATTCAAACTCAGCAGCCTTCCCAGAGAGAGAGAGAGAGAGAGAGAGAGAGAGAGAGAGAGGAATCTATCTACATGGATGACAGACAAAAGAAAAAGGTAATGCAATACATGCAATACACAGCGTGTCAGGGTCACGTCCACATACACACTAACAGCAGTAGTGAGACTGGGACTGAACCATTTCCCACCGTGCATTTGAGGTAAAAGGGGCCTCTTGGATCCTCTAAGGTTTGCCCCAAAAGAAGTTGCTCTAATACCCATGCAAACGACCTTTTGAAGCGGCTCCTTTGACCGCTTGCAGATTTTCTCATGGTGCTTAACTGGTTCTGTCTCTCTGTCTGTCTCTGTCTCTCTGATGAAAGCAAAGAAAAGGCAAAGACAGAATTTTGAATTTAGTGAAGTGGGCGTTAAATTTTCCTTATTCTCTGACTCACCCCACCTCTCTAATCTCATAACATTGCATAAACACCCAATAACGAGACATTAATACATCCCTTCTCTTCTATATATGCTCCACCCTACGAATAATACAGTAAGGCTAAGACTAGCAAAATTCACCCATAACTTTTTACTTTACATTCTTACTTAACAAATGTTGGGACCGAAACCAACATTGGCTCCATCGAAAGAAACTTGTATGCCCTCTTGCTGTATGTTCCCAACGATGGAGAGCGCCGTGGACGACGGGGCGAACGCAAAGCAGAACGTGCCCGCGTCGTCGACCGGGATCAGGAAGTTCCTCGCCGGGAGCGTCAGGACCGGCCCGCTCGAGAAATAGAACGCGATGGTCGGGACCCGCACCGTCACGAAGCCGTTCAGATTGTAGCAGGTGTCGAAGATGGACGCCCCCTGGGCTCGCGGGAGGTTCGTCGTCTGAGCGACGAAGGCGTCGCGGAACGCCGTGTACGCCGGTGCCGGGAGCCGGGTCACGGCGGTGCCCGTGTCCATGACGACCCCTCCGTTGCCCGAGTCGTCGAGGCGGAAGGTATCCTCGGATATGGGCACCCGGATGCCACCAACGCCGAGGCCCGACAGACCGATGTAATAGAAGCTCGCCGCCCGCGGGTTATGGATCAGGGGGATCCACACGGCTCCGACGGGCATGGCCCCGCGCCCGAACTCCAACGACCCGGACGCGTCGCTGCCCCGGCTAACCAGGCAGTAGCTGAAGGCCCCGCCGGTCTGCCCGCCCAGCTGGCCGACGAAGGACATGGAACCGCCACCGAGGCCTAGCAGGCCCGCCGCGCCGATGAACATGCCCCGGTTCATGTGGCCGCACCCGATTGCCACGTTGTTGACCACGGTCCGCCCGAAGGTGAGGGTCTCCAATGCCATGGTGCCCTTGGTGTAGGACCCGTCGCCGTAGGACACCTCGTAGTGGCAGCGGCCGGAGCGGCAGCCCGCATTCTCGAGCCGGTCGCAGACCGTGGAGCTGCACGGCACCCCGGAGAACGACGCCGACTCGGACGGATCGAAGACCGGGTCGGACTGGCGGTAGCACTGGTTGCAAGGCTGGCACTGCACCCACACAATGTCGCTGCCGGAGTCGATCACCATGTACTGGCTCCTCGCCGGGCTTCCGACTCCTATCCTCACGAAGTACTCCCCACTCCCCTGATCCATGCCCGACACCACGCCGGACCCGAAATCGTCCACCGCCTCATAGCCCTCCCCACCGCCCGAGCCGACGGCTTTGTCGCCGGACAATCGACGGAGGAGCCCGGCGACCCGTTTGGCGTCCCGGTTCATCCGGTCGCGGAAGCGGAGGGAATGAGAGTCGCCACGGGAGTTGGCGTGAGGTAGTCTGTCTCTGTGAAGTAGGCTCAGCTTGTACCGGCCTCCATGCTCGCCCTCGCTCTCGCTCAGATCATGCTTGTTGAAGAAGTCGTGGTACTCGTTTATCTTGGGAGGGACGGCACTCGTGCCCGCAAGGGCTTCTTTCACGTCCAAGTGCTGGAAGTCCAGGTACGACGACGCCGCGGCGGCGGCGGCGGCGGCGCTCAGGAGCTGGAGCGCAGCCGCAAGAAAGGCTAACGATGCTCGCGACATGCTCATCTTCTGCATCATTTCGGGTTTCGGTTGGTGATAACGAACGGACTGGAGGGAGGTTTGTTTTTTGTCAAGACTGAGTAGTCTTTTCGGTGGACTTCTCTTGAGGAGCGAAAGGAGGGGGAGGAGGAGGGGGGGATTTATCCGGTTCGGGTCTAGGGGGGAGGTTAGGGGGTGTTGATTGAAGAGACGACAAAGGCGGTGGGGTTCGAAATAATTGCGGTGATAGGGTTTCTCTTCTGTTTCTGTTCTTTGGCCTCTTGCTCTTTGGAGTGATTGAGGAAAACGTTTTGAGAAGGGAGGGAGGCGTCCCTTGTGGTGGGTAGTAGCTCAACTTTTGTAATCTCCACTTTCTCTTCTTTTCTTTTCTTTTTTCTTTCGATTATTTTTTTTTTTATTAAATTTCTTCTCCTCCTTTTGGAGAGTTGTGATATGATTACCCATTGAACGCACAAACCGTGCAATCTTTGACTAGCTGGTCTATCTAAGCACCAAGATTACTTGTCCTCTGTCTAAGATGCGTGCCTTGCGCATACTATATGCATTCACACCTTGACATTAGGAACTATTCTCTAAGTTCGATGTGATCTTTCTCCTCTACCAAATCTAGGGTTTTGTTGCCCTTCTTGAGTGCTCTTGCATTTGGTGCTACAGCGTGAAAAGTGACCCCATGCGGCCCTTTGAAAGCGAATATAGGTGAGATGATGAGCAAGAAAATGGATCCATGAAAGGAAAGGACCGTCCATCTAATCTTGTCGACACTATTATATGGTAAATTTCACTTTTGCGTTTTCTTTTCTTGACGAGAGAAATAATCACATAGACATAACGAAGTCATTGAGGCACACGAGAAAGCCAAGAGCATCCTATGGACAACCCTAATCAACACAGCCTTGGATCAGCTACGTGAGCCCATTATTTTCATTGACCGAACTGTGATTATAATAATTATATTCCACGCTTGTAATTATGACGTTTTCTCTCCGGGTGAGCAATGTTGCACTTGCTTTTGCTGGGGAACGCTTTGATTGGAAAAGCAAAGAGGGATGATGATGGTGATCGCAAAAGCAAGGTCAAAACAGAGATTGATATGAAATAAGGTTTGGCAAATCATTTCACAAGCTTCCACCCAACAGCAACAGAACAGGTGAGAGCATATGCATTTCTTCCTTCGGCCCTTGTTCTGAGAAAAGTCAGTGATGTATGACTAGATTACATTGCAATGTGAATTCAACTATTTGGAGAGAATCACCTGAAAACGCAGTGATTGGAAGGAGATTGAGTGGGCAGGTAGTTTCAGTAGAAAAAGTTACTGATGAAAGTTCATGTCGCCAATGAATGCGATCAACGATGGCATAAAAAGAATTTGCTTGGGTCTGATATTAAAGATGAACTTTTTCTATCATTAGTGCTCAATTATCACCGTCTTGTGTAATTATACGGCATGTCTAAGCGTTAACGCATGTTTTTCGTTCCATAATTTATTGAATTTAAGGATATATTATCATTGATTACATCACATGAATCAAATTTTGCACTTTCATAAAGTTGATACGTAGAAAGGTAGAAAAGTTGCAATCTTCTTTCAATTAGCCATCACAGAAATCATTTCTAACTTTTAACAGATCAAACAGTTTATTGATGTATCGATCATCGCTCTCCATCTTAACATAATTTTATTTTCTTTTGTCTCTATCTTAATGTATACTCTACAAATATGAATTACTTAATGCAAATGGTGTATTTATACCAAAAGTTTCTTTTTCTTTTTTAATTCCACTATCATCTGCCACAATGACGCAACAATATGATTGATGGACTTTTCTTTCTTCCTTTATTTCCTTATGAAAAGTGGGGTTGTCAATACCCATCATGTCATACTATCAGTTTAATTAGGCACCATTAAGATTCTTTTTATCAATATCAAGTTCAATCTCATTAATATCATGTCAAATTTGAATTTCTCCCAATAAATTCTTGTGTTATTTGAGCCATCTCAAGAAATTGACGGTTCTAATAAAAGACTATCAAACACGGAACTCTTGTCAATATAATAAAACAGTACCCTACTCTTATATACATTATATAGTGACCAAAAGTGAACCTTTTTTTTTTAGGTCAAGTTCCTGCACAATGTATTGTCATTTTAGATACTTTTGTAGGGAAAAAGGAACAGTTCCATTGCGCATGCTTTTCTCCAACTTGACCTAGGTTTAATATTGTGGCAACTAGTGTCTCTTCCTAGTAAGGACAAACCCTCTCTCTCTCTCTCTCTCTTCTCTCTCTCTCTCTCTCTCTCTCTCTCTAAAAGTGGAAAGAGGTTGATGATTTAAAAAACATAGAGACGAAAGGTGGCTGAGTTCCACGGAGAATGGGGGGTGGGGGGTGCCGGGGGAAGCCTTTTTCCCATTTGGAAACTTGGTGCTTAGAGCACAAAGAACTACAACGAATTGAACTCCTAAACGCTCGCGTAATTAGGGATTAGCAAAAAAAATCAAACCTCATGTCTCACTCTAACTTTTCCTTTGAACCTAAAATACAAACCATAAAGACACCATCTTTCTACTTAGACCCCTTAGCCTTTTGATAAAGTGATTAAGATTTGTATTTGTTTATTTAAATGAGGGTTTAGGTGTGTACGCCTTGATATTTGTTCTTTTTAATTAGGTTTTACCTTAATAAAATGCTGGCGGCACCATAACATTTTCCATTTTACTATTTCCTTTTCTGGGGAATCCTTTTTTTTTTCTCTCTCTCTTTACGTTCTTCCAATTTTTTGTTTCTAATTTTACTTTACTTGTCCCCGCCCTTCTTTTGGAGATAACGTGAAACCAGGCTTTAATGAGGGGAAAAAGTCATGATAAATCTCATTAGGGCACTTTCGCGTACACTGTACGATTAGATGGTGAAAAGAAAAAAAAATGACAGAACTAATTTTACTAATGCCATAATAATAAAGAACACACACTCTCTCTCTCTCTCTCTCTCTCTCTCTCTCTATATATATATATATATATATCAGAAAAAAAGAAAACCCATTTCATTGAGAACATATGCCGGTGAGAGGGAAGATAATGTTCAGTCCGAATATGTTTTTTGATGTATAATTGTAAAATCGAATAAAATAACACTGAAAATATTGATTTTTATGGTCATAAAGCAGAAATTTACTTTTAATTTCTGCTCAAAACTTTATGTAGAGATTAGGAAATCAAACAAGAATAGGTTTTGTTTTTTCCACGTAAGTCAAATGGGTCATCACGAAAGAATTTTCATGCAACCAAGTTAAATCCATCTCCCCCGATCCAATTGTATGCGCAAATCATCCTCATTAGTATCAAGGGATTTACCAATAACTCGCTTTTCTTAGGGTTCAAACCCCAGATATTGGGTAACAAGAATCAAATATGTAATCTCACGCTTCTTGACACATAAGTCTTTATTGTTTCACCATTCATTCGAGATAGGGGAAGTTGATTCTATTATACATCAAGGAAGCATGGCATCCCATTGAGAAAAAGGGCGAGCATAAGTTGCAAGAAGGACAAAGAACTGCTGAGGACTGGGGCTGAAAAGGGTCACGCGTGATGCAACGACAACGAAATTTACCGTCCTCCATAATCATTGCACCCCACATGGCCCAACTCATTTCCCTCTCCTTCACGTTCGTCGTAAGCTCGACCCTTTGCTTACCGTGACAACATTCCCCATCGTTTTCCTGATTCTCATCAATTTCTTGAATCAATCATCCTTAAAACTAGCAGCAGACCCCATGCATGCACGAGGCAGGCCAGAAACCCTAGAACCTATTTGTCTAGATTGCCATCAAGTGTGTTCTCGCTCACTTGTCCGTATATATTAGCACTTCTTTTCCTTTGCATTTTGAGTAGAAGATAACGTAGGAAGCATAGTGTGCAGGTAGACCGGAGCATTTGAATAATACGGTCCGAGTCATCACGAGAATCATCGCCGGGACCACATACACGCATCCAGAATCCATATGGCCCGTTGATCTGAGAAGCTAGATGGTCTAAATACACGTTTGAGAGCATGCATCCAATGCGTGCAATAGTTTCATTCTATCCTATGGGTGCAGTGACATGAATTTCTTTTCAAAGAAATGTACGATCAAATTGAGTATTTAACTCAATACCAATCGTCCTATATATATTCCTATGTCTATCTTCTTCGTATTGTTGCAACATGCTTAAGCTAATCGGGCTCGGACATTGCATAGTCTTATACACATATGCACATGAATATAACAATCACTTATGCCTAATTAACTATGACTTTTGGGTTTGGGTAGTTTCTAAATGACTAGTCACGGTCATGTGATCTTCCAAAAGTTTAACTTCCAAAGGGTTAATATCGAGCTAATTTAAGAAAACAAAGTGACATATAAATGCCAACATAAGTTGAAACTTTTGCATCATTTCAGTCTCCCTTCACCTTTCATCTTCTTTGGCGACCTCAATTGCAAGGCCCCTACTAAAGTCGCACGTCAAGCCTAGTCCACGATCTTTTCCATAGCCTATAGACATATATTTTACTCCCTATACTTTTTAGTACAAAATTCTTTGAGCCAGCCAATAGAAGGAAAACTACGGCTTCTAAAAGTTCAGATGCTCCTCTCTCTTCTAATTCTATTTTACAACCTCCTCGTCGGTTTCCATGAGCAATCAGTGCAACTATAGTTAATGTTAAACTATTCCTCACAACTTTATGTTTAAATCAATGTGATGTAGCTTCCACGAGCCGGATCTTGCTTTTCAAAACTCAAGAGCCAGCTTTTTTATACTTCTCTGGGGGAGAACTATCTCAAGGGAAAAAGTGGTGCTTCTTTTGCAAATGAATCATACACGAAGTGCTCGCTAAAGTAGGTGTCGATATAAACTAGATGATAAATATACGTGTAATGGTCGCACACGTATGGCTGCATTACTTAAGTCATGTCTATCTTTTTGGTCGATGAGTGGGAGATTAGTTCAAAGGCAAAGATATCGGTGGTGATTTACATGATAGTTTAACGCAATAAAGGCCGGCTTAGCTCATCCCTTTGGCTTGATTCGACCAATCATGTACGTAAAAACTTGTGATTCAAACTTCACTTCTGATTTTGCTACTTCTTTTTTCCCATGTGGGCTTTACTTTTCCATACATAAAAAAGAAAGTGCATGAGGTCGACGGAATTTTGATGGAGTTTTGTGATTTTTTTGCACCGAAAACTCCATGTAGTCAAATTAATATAATCTCGTCTGGTACATATGTGATAAGAAACATGGGGAATTCGAGGGTGTGTGAGGAAATCAAGATATGGTAGATATCATGGAAGACCCTAATGCGTGAGTGAAGACAAGACCAACCCGCAAAAGCTTTGTTTTTAAATAGAACGAGGATTTAAAGTTGGCAAGAGTGAGTGCGAAAGTCACGTTTGTGCCCGCGATTAGAATATTGGATTCAGGTTAGGAAGTACACAGAATATGCACGACCCACCTTATAATTGAGCCATTATTACCACCTAAAAGTTTCCTTCATTGTTAATAATATCATTTTAGTTTTTAATCTCTCTCTCTCTCTCTCTCTCTCTCATGCAAACTCATGCATGAGGCAGAGAAGAGAGCACTTGGGTCAAGAATCTAAGAATTGCTTATTCGCATGCGCTTTGTCTCATGAAAAATATGAAATCAACTCCTTTTTTCTTTGTAAAAGAGAATTGAGCCTTCAGAGAATCATAGTATTCAATAGCAACTAAAAAAATATCGGAATAGTTTCTCGTAAGAACAATTGAGATAGATGTCTCTTTGTTCCTGCAGAGTTATTTTGCTCCGCTCTCTTTATTACAGGATCGTTCATAGTTCTTGACATCTTTAGGAAATCGCTACTGGCATCATTTGATTCTAGACCGATGAAATGTTATAACGGGCCATATTGGAACTTTGATATCATGCTTTGGTTTTTGGCTATGGATGCTTCATCTTTTTCACTGGTTATAATTTGTGTTTTATCCAAGAAAAGCAGAGAAACAAGAAGTATACCAGAAGAAACAAAAGGTGAAGAGGTAGTCTTTGTTTTGTGCTTTCTCCTACGAGTGGCGGATACAAAATAATATTTTAAAATGTAAAGCACTACTTTAGGGATGGAAAAGGAGAGCAAGAAAATAATACACTGAAATTGGTCTTACGCATTGTGCGTAATACAGTACTAGAGGAATCCTATCCCATCACATATACATGCATATTAAGAAGAAAAAGATTGAAATCGGTTTCATAAATTCAGTTGAACGACATTGTTTGTTAAGTCCTTGCTTACACAAAGTGAAGAAGATCATATCCTATATTATGATCAATTTCCAATACCTGCTTTTCCCTCATCAATTGCGTAATAGAGAATTGCACTGAATTTCCTTTACCTTATTCTTTTCTTTGGTTGAATCTTCAAAAGAGCAAGTTACGTTTGCAAAGTATGATTAAGATTAAAGTATAATGAAGCCGACAATGCATTATTGCTCGGATATGCTTACTACTCTAAATGTCATGTTGATATATGGTGTGACATCCGCTAGTGGAACTCGGAGAATTATTGCGACTTCGATCACTTTCACTCATCCGTGGACCTAATGCAGCTAGAAAATGATATCAGTTGGGTAGGATTCTGAGTGAAAGTATACTCAATCTCAGAAATTCCATATAGACTAGAATCAAATGAACCCATTTACATCATGTCGACTTATTTAAAACATAAACTGAACTCCTTTTGCTCATGAAGTTGCGACCACGATCAGTCAGGATCTTACCCAATATACTTGATGTTACATATGTGACTCGTTCATTAGGAATGTGGCAGACATTTGACAGACACTTCCTTGATTGCTAGTGTTGTTCGACATCTTTCTCTTTTTCATTAAGAAATGTTTTGAGGTGGAAAACAATAAAGATTGTATGGAGCCTTTGATCACCACTTTCTTGTCTCCAAAGCACGATTGTCATTCACATCGCTTAGATTATGCGAATCCGAAGGGACAAACCTGAGGGCCTCGGATGGAGATGATGATAATGTTGGATATTGAAGAATGTTGTTGAGCATGCAGAAATACGACAAGGCAAACCGAAGGTGGATAGGTTATAAAAATTGGGGAAAGGACGTTGAGTGGGAATGTCACAAAAGGCACTAGAAAAACTAGGGTTTCAAAGTGTGCACACGCCCTAATAATTGAGCAATTATTACCTCAAAAAGTTTCCATGAGAACACTAATAATAATTGGTCGTCGTGGTCGCTCTTCTTGACCTTTAGATATCTACGAGCATAGTTTTAATTGGAGGATCTTAATAATTTCATTTTCACCTTGTCTACCTCGTCTCATTTCCCCTTGACATAAATCACGCATCCACCAGTAGTCGTAAGAATCCAAGGTTCTTGAAGCCAGTGTTTTGTGTTAGAGTTGTGTAGTTTGACTTAGGTTTTCCTTACCTCCCAAGAAGTGCATTTGAACATCAACCGATGATTTTCTTTTCTCATAGGTAAATTGAAGAGGAGACAGGGACCCGATATCAATTCAAGGTTAGCTTGCTAAGGTAGTGGTGAATAGGAGAGAGTGAATTCCTAGTGGTTGACATGCAGAGAGAAGTGTGATCATCATGGTTGTTGGGGTGATTGAGGTTGGTGGTGATGGCGGTCTCAATGGGTGGTGAAGATGGAGGTGATGTGTGGATGAGCAACGGAAGACATGGTGCGGCAACGGTGGTCGGGTGGCAGCGCCATGGCGGAGGCAGCGCATGGAACATTTGGAGTGGTGGAGGTCGGGAAAGGTGTTACACGTGCAAGCACAGTGACATGCTAGTGTGAATGATGATGATAGCGAAAACCATGCATAAAGTTTTTGTTCTTATAATTAATGGTTGAACCATAGCATTTCATATCACGATCCAACGCCAAAATTTATAGCTTAAAACATGATAAGACCAATATAACCGAAACTAAGAGATCATAGGGGATTGTGAGGATAGAAGTATGGTCACTTCTTGCCCTTCTTAGGACTCTACTTCGCGTCTTGAAAGGCATGTTTGAGTGCTAATCGAATGACTTAGCTGATGCCGTTTATGAGTCGACTCCTCAATTCCAAAGTGGTTCAAAGTAGAGCATGCAATTTCAAAGGGGTTCAAAGTGAACCTTGAGTTTCAAGAAAAGAGGAAGATCAGTTTGAGGCCGAATGGAGGTGCCTATTTCGAGACTCTGTGAAGGTGGGTTATGTGAGGAAACATGAAATGCAGCTTCCAAATGATGAAATAACAAGGAACAGCTCCAATTAAATCTCTTCCTTTGCCTAACTCAAGTGTCTTTCACAACCTGGTCCCAACAAGACCTTTCAGACTGTTCTTATTTTGATCCCTCCCCCTATGCATCTCCACATGATTTTACTGATGTGAAGACCAACCACAGTAGCATGATGATACTCTCTCACTTGGTGCAAGTTTCGAGCATCGCAAGGTGCTCGTATTACAAGCCATTCTCTGTCAGAAGACGAGTTAGACTAAAAAGTCTCCATCGGCGACGACAGATACAAAAGGATAATTTTGATGAAAATGTTGCCTCTATAATTACTTTTGATCTTTCAGTAAGTTCCCATGCTGGAATAAGGCAGAAACTGATACAGAAGCTCAATATGACAGACAATGACCTGTCTTGTGGCCATAAAAGGGGCATCACAAGAGACGCATTCATCAAACAATCACCGCAAGATCTCCATCTCCTGTCCTACAAATAGTTTTAGACCTGATACAATCTGACGGAAAAAAGGAATCTATAAACTCAGAGAGAAGATACGCACTCTTATGTTAGCCCCTCATGCCCACTACAATTGGGAAGTTCACAAACCTGACCGTTAGCCTCAGTTTGAGATATACATTCGCCTGATAGAAAATCCAACTCTAAGAAATCAAGCAATGTCACCGCATTACAGACTCTTTAACAAAAGATCGCCCACCTGACCTGCAAGAGCCCAAAAATTTGCAATGTCATGGCTTGCTTCTAATAGAAGGGCATAGTCAGATTGGGTCAACGAGCCCTCTTCTCTTCTTATATACGTATTAAGGCAAATGAAGCAGAAACATTACTTACGTGTATTCAAGGTGAATATTCATGAACCGACGATTTTCTCTGCTTTGGGTTAACGTTAAAGAACCGTCAATGAGTTGGTCTTGCTCAAGGTCAATTGGGTCGTAGAAGTATACCATAGTCTGCAAAACTTGCATCAAACAAAAGTTAAAATGCCTATTAAACATCCACCTTGAAAGCACATTTTGTGGGACATTCCTAAAGTTTTCATCAAACTTCCTTGCAATAAAGGCATTAAGCAAAATTGGGAGAAAGACGTCCGCCCAACCAGATCAGGTAACCTTCTGGTAATGACCAATTGTTACCTCATTCTAATGAAGGCTATCGTATGATATCTTTCTGTGATCTTTCTATTAGTTAAACAACAAAGAAGGAAGCTCTAAGCAAGTTCTGGAGCTTTGATAAACAGAGGTTCTCTTATACCAATAGGGCTAAATCAATGTCCATGTCCTTATATCTTACTGTGTCAAAGGACAAGCTAGCAAGAATATTTAGGATAATATTCATTGACATAACCATTTTTTCTCTAATGAGACACCAAAAGATGCCAAACCATCCCACCCAAAACAAGAGGGGAAAAAAAGAAGAAGCTCATACAAGACAGAATCCACAAGATCGATCCAATCATTAACACCCAAAAGTAATTCCTACTGTCAAACAACCAGTTTTCCTGATAGTTCACGCTACAAAGGAAAGGAGACAAGTATACTAATTCAGCAGATGTCCTCAGCACAAACCATATGCACATGCCAAATAGAAGTTACAAAAGAAGAACTAAAAGAAAAACATTAATGCGACAAAGAATCAAACACGGTAAAAGCCCACTAATTGAGAAAAGGAAAAAGTTACAGATACCTGTTGCCAATGTGTTGGTGGGTCCTCCGGTGCAGTAGAAAGCACTAATGCTTCACTCGGATTAGCTCGTTTTTTCCTCTGACTGACATCTGCAGACTGATTGTTTGAGGACTCTATAAATGACGATGAGACGTGATTATTGGCGGGAGATATTGCAGGCCCATTAAATTCAACATCAAACCAAAATGCGAACCCATGCAATGGAGCTGATGACCAAGGACAAATAGAAATCATTAGTTAGAACGGTAGAGATATTATCACAAGATGAAAGTAAGTAGCCAAAGGCAATATTAGGATTAAACTGAGCGTGAGTGCACGCGCCAACCCCCGCGCAAGCGCGCACAAAGAGTACTTGCTAAGTCTTGACAACTAGAACCAGATAGTAATTGCTGTAATTTCAGACAAAAAATCATAACATGTTCAACATATGTTTCAGCACAGAAATGAAAGGAGGCCTAGACATTTTAAAATTTTCCCGAAGGAAACCTGACACTGAGAATTCTCAATTCAGATCACAAGAAAGGCAAGAAAGCATATATATAAAACATCAAGTAATAGATCACAATTTGCATGGCGGGGGTCGGGAGTGGAAAGAGAGAGGGAAGCATACCTCGCATCATAGACTTGAACTTATACTTCGTTGTGACTGACTCTAGTTCACCAAGTGTAACAGTGTAGCTGTCCACATGCTTCACCTGCAATATCAAAACTAGCTAGCTAGTATCTTTCTATAAAGAGGACATGTCAAAAATTCATTACACACAGTTGTGACCATGTACAGCAGATAAATGTGGGTCATCAAAGGCCTTTTTCCTCGTAGTACCTTCAATCCTATAGAGAATGAAAATTTTCCTTTTGATAATATTCCATTCTAAGAAATCTGAGACTAGTAACAACAGGCGCAGCTTAGCAGTAAAATCAGAGTAGCCTATTTTTGCATTTTAGTTAAGTAGTCAACAAATCAGAGGGCATCATTCATCAGAACAAAAGGCCAGATGCTGTTGGTTTATCTTTCATGTTAGAACTTCACACTATTAGGTTATGTCTTACTTCATTGTAGGCCTTCATCCCAGTTTCATTATCTATGCTCTCTAATCCAACAAAAGGGTTTACTGTTGGAAACCAAACATCATCTAGAACCCCCAAAAGGAAGGTGAAGAAGTGGTAAGTCTACAAAAGAAAAGCCTACAGGACAAAACATGTATACTACCAATAGCGTTGATGCAATTCTCAGCTGCAAGATAAATTTAAGGATGAGCTGAACTCTTTTAATACTAATTGTTGACTTAATAATGAGAAAACCTAAATCCAAACTAAAACTGTATAATTGTAATCCTAATGACAAAGTTACATATATAAATGTATTGGCAATCTAGAGTAGGTTAGAATTTTCAAGTACACTTTTATCCATATTGAAAGATTGAAAAGATCTCAAATGCATGAACATGATGTGCAATTCAAAGGAGTCATTCTCATCAGATATATGTGCTATCAGAAAGCATGCATGAAAAGCCTTCAACTTATAAGTAAAATAGAAGGAAGAAAAACTATGCATACAACATCTGATTATACTGTGTAACGATCTGAAAAGGATCTTGCTTGCTTGGACACAGAAATTAAGAACTACGGACAAAATTTTACTTAACTGGATTGAATCTCAGTAAAAAGTTGCAATACTTTCTTTAATCATGGGTGGAAAGTCCATAGGCTACTGGATTAGTGTTTGAGAGACAGAGAGAATGTGGATGAGTAACAGTAAGCAAGCCACTGGTTAAGGAGATTGAGAGTGTGACTAAAGATGGTACAAATACTGAAATAACTGCAAACTTCTGGATGCAACTCACTTTAATTCTTTCTTTGGACAAAAATTAAAAAAATTCCGTGGTGATGATGCAGAAGCTAAAGTGACAGATAAAGAGGAGAAGCAGCATGTTGTCCTGTGATACACCACAAAGCAGTGTGCAACTTTTAATTAGCTCCGAAGTCTTACCACATGTGGCCATGTCAAAACATTTTCACCAGTTATTGTCTCTATACAAGGCTCTTCAAAGGCACATTGTTTTGCTAAGGGCAACATAGCAGACACTGCAATCACAACAAGAGAACTATCATGGTAAAACTCTCGACCAGCAATAAATATTATCATTTGAAAATATTAAAACAAAGTCAACAGTATAAATATTCAACCTGTATAAATCACAATACAAAAAGCTACGATCATGCAATTAGCCTGGGAGTTGCAGATGAAGGTGGACTAACAGTAGCTCATAAATGCAATTGACCCAACCAGATCACTAACTCCATTCACCTTGCATTAACTTCAACTGAGAGTGCTTGAATAACTTACTAATCCTAGACAAATAAAAGGAGAAGAATACGATTTGGCATAAGCATTCAAAGTGAAGACAGGTGCAGTTCATGACAAGTGCAAGTTATACAATGACATCTAACAAGAGAACCATTTGCAATTGTAACATGGACACTTTCACCCAATTCCCAAATTTGCAAATTTGCGTAAGAAGCAACAAAAAATCCCATAAAAAACCTTAAACAATAATGACAAATTTGCCCCCTTTTCAATCTTTTTTGCCATCCTCTTTTTTAATCAAGGTCCAACAAAGAAGTGCCAATATTTGAACTCATTGAAAAAAGAAAGCTGTATAATCCACATCAATAGTACTCACTGTCAATCCCGTACACATTGCGCCAGAAATCAATGCTGTCACCATACCGGTCACTATGTGTGACAGGGGCCATATACAACTGCAGTGACATAAACCAGAAATCAGCATCAATAGGACATACAATATCGACTAAAAATGGGGCATTTTCAACTGATCACTTCAGTATACGATCAGGAGGAATATGGATGGATCAAAGACTAAGATTTTCTTCACTAAGTAAAAGAACCCAATTTCTCACAGTCGGCGACACCAACATGCACAAACCTACATAACAAGACGGAACAAAGAAGGCTTGAGATGCCATGAGCTTATAGAGACTAATTGAATTGTCAACTGAATGAGAATCTAAAGATACTCTGTATAGGAAAAGAGTGGGACATCGAGATGTGTTTTAGCTTAGAGCTTAATTACGACAATCTGACAGAGAAAGAAAAAGTTTCAGCAATTAGATTTTTTCATGTAAGCAAAAACAAAATAAAATAAAATGTACAGCTAAAAAGGCAGAATGAAGAGGTCTCATAGAAGTTTTTGAATAGCTAAAGTGGCATGGGAGACAGCTTGGGCCTGGCAAGAAATCAAAGTAGAAAAAGAAGCCGATGATCATCAAAAGTTTCCCCTTTCCATTGTTCAGTTATGCAGGCGAAGAGAAGCAAGAGACTTAAGGGACCTAATTGTTTGCTTACCACACCTAATTGACATCATCGAACCTTAGCTATTTAAATGAGCTTCATTTTTGTTTTCAAAGCTCCTTTTTCCACACAGGGTTAACAGGTAAGGTATCGCTCGATGGAACTTAACATATAAATATTGCATGTGTGTCTCTGTATGTGGCCTACACGCTTGTGTCACAGAGAGAGAGAGAGAGAGAGAGAGAGAGAGAGAGAGAGATTTACTGTCGCATTTGATGGAAGGATCAAGCCTCCAGGTTTCAGCCAGCGATCTCTTGCAGTTATGACACTACCCAACATGCTCTACAATAAAATCCTCAAAGAAGTAAGATAGCAAAAGAAACAATTGCCTTAACCTAGAGAATATTACTTATAGCATAATCTCATGCCTAATATGAATGTAGAGGTTATATGAGGGCAAAGATCTAGCAACAAAAGCTCCATGTACTGGTTCATTATTACAAGGAAAACGCTGCACCTCATAAAGAAGCATGTACCCCATCCACTCCGAGATTATCACATCAACCTCCTCATCAATCTCAACATCCTGCAGATATCACAATCAAAGCAACAAACTTTCACAAAGTTTCTACATAAGCAAAAAAATTTTGTCAGGCATATCAAATGTGAGGACAGTAATTTGGTGCCAACTAGTATTGACAATCTTAACAACATGCCAATCCTGGCAGTTTTTGCTTTTATTTTTGCAAGTACACTGTCTACATCCAAAAGAAAGCCAAATATTAATCTGAAGCAGTTTTGACATGGCTACATATTTAATCTCTCAATTCACCAATGCAGCAACTATGCCCCGAAATTTCCACCTCCCCTAACCTGACTCTTCCATCCATAGCTATCTTCTAACTATTTTCCTTCTCTTTTTTTAGGAGAAAAGAAGAAATGGGCCAACCAGCATAGCCATCTCACTGGGGGCATTAACACAGATATTCCACGCTCTACCACAAAATGTTGGCTTGTGGGTCCGCCGAGTCTGACATTGCATCATCCCCATCAGACAGAAGTACATCAAAGCCGCATAACCTCCGAAGAGGTCTTCCTAATATCGGCCAGGACGTCACTATGACCCCACCCAAATGCCAACTAGATATAAGCCCCCTTCAACGTGAGTGGGCTGAAAAATCAATTCCTAGACTCTCAAGATTCAAATTTATGACCACCTATTATTTTTGCCCAACAAGATCAACCAACTAATCGGAGTAAACTCAAACTAAAAGAAAAGGTAAGACTGAAACAAAAATTCCACTCCATCATGAGATGGCACACTTCAGTATAGTCTAGTTTCATATGTCAGTGCCAATGCCCGATTAAAGTAAAAAGTTGCCGATATATTCAATGCCAAGCTGGAGGAAATAAGATAGACAAGCCAAGGAAAAAGAAAATACTAAAGAATTGCCTCATCTGATGAAGCCTACCTCAACTCGTCCATGTAATACTATTACTGTGTCAGACAAATTATTTGCTTTTACAACTTCATTTGCCTGCATAATAGAAAAACATGAAAGCAGTCTAGATCATCATAAATTCACTCAGTCGATAATGCTTATATTAACATCCAATAATGCTTGCCATTCACTATAAAATGTCTATGAGAAGATATGAGAAAATTTATCATCCCATCTCAAAGACTCCCACTGAAACAGCCTCTTTTTGTAGAACCAACTTAAGAGGACCTAGCTACTGATAAGCTAAAACGAAACAGCAATTTATGCAAGAATCCGTTTGTTCCAAGGAAACTATTTTCTGGTGGAACAAAACTTTCTCAGGACCTTTTAAACTTTTTGATATACATAACAAAATTATCTTAAATTACATTGAGAGAGATTGTAGATCAATGTGGGAAGAAGGAATGGCAGATTTTTTTATTTTTTTTAACACAAGAATTTTATACAGTGAATGATTGCAAATAACACCATAAAGATAAGAAAACTACAGGGAATAGGAAATGGGCAAAACTGTGCTAGAGTACCTGCACTGCAATGTCACTTGCATCCACTGCATAAACCTGTTATAATAGAAACATAGTGGATGATTATGACCATCATACAGCATCTTGAGATTATCCTCATACTTGTGAAGTACCCAAAAGAAAAGTTGAAAGAGAAAACAAAATAACTTTTACATGATAAATTATATGCTTGATAAGGACCATGACCGACTACATTGTAGTATGGATTTTGAAGGAAAAGATACAAATTAAGAGCCATGTGGACAGATTTAGGGGCTCATTTGCTGACTAGCAATCCTAGAAGTGATATGGAAAGTCGGCATCTTAGGATTAGAATACAAAAAAGTCAATGAGTTGATGACTTCAAAGTCAGAAAGTCTTTAAGCGTGATTTGAATATGGTCACCAAAGACTGACACCCCTCCCCCTCCCAAAAAAAAAAGAAAGAAAGAAATTGTACATTATAATTTAACAAATCATGGCAAAGTAATCCTGTCCACAAATCTTGATAGATGTGACCGCAGATTGACTAGGCAACACTCTCAGTAATTTGGCAATAGTTTCCTTCTGCTTTATTGCTCATCGTAGAGCTTTTATATATATATCTCTGGCTTTATCCATCTCTCTGAAACGAATAAGTCTTTCTACCATTTAAGGGTTGCACATGTTTACGACAAGTATTCCAAAATCAAAGAGATGCTTTGACTGCCAAGCTCCTACTACCTATCCAAAACTAGACCAATCAAAAGCCAACTTTCTTGAGTATTTTTACGTATTATTCCATTTCACCAGTCAAGCTTCACCGCAGTTGTATTAACAGTATTATCTAATCTTCCATCTGGTATCCCACACCTACCTAAGGAGAAAAGGGCTAAGATTTACAAAAGTCATAGACAAAACTTCTAAAGATTTACAGGGAGATCTTTGTAGAATATCACCTGTAGTGCCCCTTCTCCCCCAGTTTCTAATCATGGAAACTAAGCTTCAGTGCATTAGGTGACTCTCTTGTCAAACTTCAATATAAAATTAAGCCTATTATCCAAATGATCATTTATTATTTTCTCAAAGCCATTACTATGTCTCCACATTTTGGATACCTGTTAGATTCATGAATTTGTTGCCAGTCATCTGTGGCTTTACTGCAATTGTTGTTGTGAATAATTCTCATTCAACCCACACATAATCGACTAGTTGCATAGAAAGAAAAACACGTTGGAAGAATACTGATGGCCGCCCAAAAAAGCGCCGTTTAAAGTGACCATGCATTTCCTGGCAACAGATAAAAATCTTAGAATAGGAAAGTTTCAACATTTTCAAGCTGCATTACAAGGTCAAATTGTCAGGTGTCCCATTGCAAAAATGCATTTGGACAAATAAACAGTAACTTGTAATTGGTCAATCTCCAATGCTTATTTATATCTCTTCCCATGAAATTAGTAACTGGTACAGCCACCATGCAGTCCCAAGTATCCATACAAAATTTATCATTACTCAAAATCTTCTAGATGGGCAAATATTTTCAAGGAACTTCAGAAACATAAAGTAGAAACAAGAACTCAACTCCAGTGTATGAATAAAGAAGTTTTCTATTCTGTTAGAAAAGAAAGATGACAATATATTTCAGGAAAAAGGGCAGGTGCCCATAACACACCAGTAATTATTATCTCACAAGATCAATCATCAATCAAATCAAAACAAACCCCAAACTAGTAATGGCTTTTCCAGACCCCAATTTTTCAGTTTGAAGAGGTATTGACTCTTTGTTGCGTGAAGAGGCAGAAGAATTTGCAAACCAACAACAACAATTTTCAGAAATTGTCACAGGGTATAGCAATTACTTTCAGTAACAATGAAAAAATTAACATTACCAATTAATAAGCATAAGCATGCTAACCGTTTAACAACAAATATAAGCAGAAAGTTTACCCGTTTGGCACCAGCCTGGGCACAAAAAATAGAGAGAATGCCGGTGCCACAACCAACATCAACAACAACCTGCAATGCAACTGTGATCAAAGGAGTGACAACATAAAATTTGGAATAAAATATTAAAAAAAAAAATGAAAACACGTTTCAGGCTCAAGTAGATGATCATTTGAAAAATGTATACTGTTAGATTGAAATCAACTTTTATCATCTTGAAAAAAGGATGTGACTGAGAAAGATCATACTCTTGTTAATTCACCAAATCACTTTAGCCCAGGATACACACAGTTATGACAACCAAGACAATGTATAAAATAAACCCAGTTGCATGCCTACAAGATAATCAATCTATCCCAATCACTTTGTGGCTCTACTGACCAATGAAGACAATTAACAAAAACATTTAAATCATAAAGGGAGTTCAAAATTTCTAGAATGATGGACAAAATTATCGACCACAGCAGGTACAGGAAAGTTGGTAAAGCATTCAGCTTTCTCTGACACATAAAGGCCTTAATGCCATGTTTGGGAAATGAAGGAAAATTGGATAAATGAAAGTTTGGATAGAAAATGGGTAAACTTTTAAATCTTTTGTGAGAAGGATGGAGGGAAAATTATAATCTTATTCTGACCTAAATTTTCTTTCCCTCACTCTCCCAAACATAATGCAAGTAAAAGACCATCTTTTATAGTTTCTGCAAAACTTGGCTTAGCTCCTCATTATAGACTTGCAATTAAAACATTCTTTTCCTGCAGATTCCAACAACATGTGATAAGACCTATAAAGTCATGATTTTCTTTCTCATTTCCTCTTACTTCACCATCATTACACTTACCCAATACAATAACAAAAATGAGACACGGGACTAATCATAAAAGCAGTAAGTGGTCATCTCAATCCATTCACTGGGCCAAAGAACACAAGCACTTCTTGGTTTCATTAACTATGCAATCTAATTAGAAAGGTTTAAAAAACTACCTATCCCATTTACCATTCGATTGAATTTAAATTAAAAAGACCACAACTGATTTTCAAAGTATCTATCTTTTGAATCTTAAATTAGTGAACGATGCTAAAATTACATTTAAAGCTTCAAGATGAGTATCACTCTTTATCTTTTGAAACTAAAAAATAGCCGCATACCCATGTAACTTTGTAGTATTAGAGCCCATTTTATCTGAATTATAGGTGATTGGTTCCAAGGTAAGTCAATTCTAAAGCCAGAACAACCGAGAACCAAATAGGACCGCTCTGTTGTAATAGTTTATTATGAATAATTTTCACTTTACAACCAAATGATGGTCTTAGCTTTAGTAGTTGTGAGAGTATATTCACTCCTCATGGTCATGGTGAGAAGTTCAAATCTCCAGAAGTGCAATTCCACACATCCCCCCGGGGGGACCAATTCCATCTGAATGGCTGTTTTGCATTTATCTGCATTTTCTTAGATTGAATTGCATATTCCAAATTGACTCTTTCATCTTGGAAGTGTATGAATGCTCCTAAAATCACATTCTCGTTTCAAGACAAACACACATAAGTGATTCTGCATCTTGTAGAACCTAAACATATCACTGTCACATCTCTTGTATCCATCCCATACTTCCAGCTGCATATATTGATTATAGTATTGCTCTTCATCATATCAACAAGCATCTTTATTCGCCCCACTAAAAAGGAAGGAAGAATTCCTTAGTACCCCTAAACAACATCGACTTCATCAAACTCAAAGTGCGCAAACCAAGTTTAAACATCTACAAAGGCAAGAATATGAGCACTAGGATATACTACGTGCAGTTAATGCAACCTATAATTTTGGAATAGAGTTATAGCTAAGCTAAGAATGAACATTGAAATTACTTTGCCAGCAATAGAACTCTGATGCCGCATTATTGCTGCCCTATAAGTCTCTGTCCGGGCACGATCCTGTAAAAGAGAAACTCCATTATGAACTCGAACAAACTTTTTTCAATTGGGCCCTTACAAACAACTGCATAAATCACAATCAATAAAACTTTCCACACTGCCTTTCGCCCCTCCTAGCATTCTATTTAACATCAAGCTAGATAGATGAACAAATGGACTTCATAAGCATGTATCAGGATCATCACAACCACCAGCAAAAGCTACATTAAGAATACACAGAAAATTATAGCAAGAACCTCAATATTGGCATCACTGCAATAATAACCGAAATATGAATAACATGGATCTAGGACAAACATTCTTCAACGAAACAGAGTAAAAGTTCCATGAAAAAAGGCACTTAGAATAGAAGATTCTAAAATAGAAAAGGGGAAAAACCCACAAAAAGAGAGAAGAAGAATTTCAGGTGAGTGGTAGCTCCCATCTCCCAAAGGTTCTTCTCCTCCTTTTCAAGTTGCACCAGATACATAATGTGAAGCTCTTCAAAATAACCTTTTAGATTCAGACTCCCACCTCTGTTTCATTTGCAGCCGATCAACATTTTGATACACATAACCAAAAATGAAACAGCTCTCTGTTTAATAATTTAATCTATGAAGCAATTTATTCTCTGGAAAAATTATCCAAAGAAACAGGGAATATCATGATAGATAATGCTTGAAAGAACACAAGATTAAAAACTAATTTTTTAATTTAGCCCACTCCAGTAGAATCCTACAATTGTGTCGATCAACTTTTCAGTTCTTAGTGTTCAAAGGTGCATGTGCTTCTTTATAGCAAAAACTCCAATTTCCCATTTAATTTTTCCCCTACGAAAATTCTAAACCTCATCCCCATTTATCAATTTCTGACAATTAGAAACTGTCCAGCATAGAAAAATCCATTTTAAATTATACATGAAGACACATGCTAGTCTACCTCCCCTTGCACCTAAACATATGGAACTACAAGTAGGCTTAACTACACCCTACAAGTCCATACAAGGGAACCACGGTTCTGTTTTCAGTAATCTTGCATTCAGGTAGACTGCCAGCTTCTTGATCTTTCTCCAGCCTCTGCTAGTAATAATCTAGTCCTATAAGCATAACGTGTCATAGAATAGCACCCCTTACCCCCCCCCCCTCCCCTTTTGTTAGACACTCCAAATTTCGGTAACACCAGTTTACTGAGCAGAAGCTGTAATCTTTCAGAGAAAAATCCAACATTGCCATCATTGAAGACGTGTGTATCCCCTAAACTCAAACCGCATGAGCTCGTACTTAAGAAATCACTCCTCCAGTTGAACCTTGTTTGCACCTCATACCATCTCCATCCCCTCAATCCATTTGATGCTTCTCAGTTCTCTATGCTAACGCAGGAAGTACTCGAAACAGTGATGAAAAGAAAGTGATTGGATAATGCCCATTTCGCCAACACCCAGCTGATCAAAAACTTCGAGACGGCACAACTAAAAGGCACATTCATCAAATGTGCACAAGCTCAAAGATCACCAAAATTCATCAAGTACGCGAGCATCCGCAAAATCGCACGCCCACAAAAGCGCACGCGCCGAAACGCAAGAAGAAAAAAAAATCGCACCTTGATCATCTCTTCGTGAATGCCGAGGTGGGCGTAGGAGTGGAAGTACGCCACGTCGAAGTCCGTACAGGGAGGAGGCTTCTGCTCCACCCGCTGCTCGGAATCGGCAACCCTAGAGGCGCCGGAAGCGGGAGCATCGGCCGGGTCCTGCGACCTGCTCCGACGTCCCCGCCGCCGCCCGCGGCCCCTGTGAGGCGGCCGGAGGGCGCTGTTCTCCGGGGGTGCGCCCCCCTCCTGGGGGTGGTAGTAGCCGTTACTGTAGCCGGAATCGGAGAACATTTCTCTCTTTCCCGGCGTCGTTTTCTTTACTCCCGACGGTGGTGCTTTCTAACGGAACTAAAACAGCGGACTGTGTAGGGTTTTCATTTCTTCTCTTTTTTCTAGGAATTTTCTAATCCCTCGGTTTTGGGTAATATAATTAATATATATATATATGTATGTATGTATGTGAAGTTAGAATGCAAACTATTTATTAATCGTTTTAAACGGATGAGCGCGAGTATGATATCGACTTCGGGTGCCTTTGATTCAATTTTGTCAAATGGGCTTTCGGCTTCCAAAATCTTTTAGGGAAAATGCTAATGGGTTCAGTAAGAATTTTGAAGATGAGTTTTCGGCCTAATACTAGCCTTTGGAGAAAAATGCATTTCAAAGTCTTTCCCAAAGTCGAAATACTCTTTTAGGGAAATGCTAATGGGTTCAGCCCAAAACAAAAGCCCAAAACAAGTTATCATTCGGCGATGGTGAAGTAGTAATTGCAAAATATCGAAATTAGGATTAAAATAATTTTTTCTTTCAAAACTACATTTATCAATTCTTTAATTTTTCGATTTTGCCCCTCTTTGTTATTGTAGATCTCTTTGCGCAAGGGTAGCTAGTAAGGACCGACAAGGCCAAATCGAGCTAGGGAGGGTCCCGCGACCCAGGCGACGGCCGCTCGAGGTTGAGCGACCTTAGTTGACGGACGTCGGTGAGGACCATTGGCATTAGATCGAGTTTAGTGACGTCCTGAGCCCTTCGTTAGCTCTAGTAAAGGGTTTGACTATTTTCTTTGATAAAAAATCTAAAAATTGAGCCAAAGCCTGTTACTAAGGGTTTTTTATCAAACATTACTTAAACTCGTAGTCACTTTGTAAAGAGTTTTTATTGAATGCAATTTGCATTTCTCCAATGAGTTTTGGTTTTCAACATTTACATTACATCTAAAACCCATTTCCAAAGTTAAACCAAATTCATCTTTAAACTCAGCTAAAATCATGTCTAAGCACGCCATGTTTTCATAGGAGAAATTATTGAGAAAATCATAAATTTATCATACTAGTAACAATTTAGTTTTAAATCCTTAAATTTGACCAATTTAATCTTAAATATTATGACAATTTACGAACGTAGTCCATTTGGCTAATTTTCATTCGAAATCACTATTGTGATGTGAGTCGTTCCATGATCATCGTTAACATTGATAATTTCTTTTTTCTTTTTTCCTTTATTTTCTTTTCCTCTTTTTTCCTTATTTATTTAGTGATCATTTTTATTCGATTTGACGCTTAAGTGATCTAACGAAAACTTTTGAACACTAGAACAAACATTATACACAACTTTTGACACTTCTAGTATTCTTCTACCATTTTCTTTCTGTCAATGACTAGCTAACAGTCTTGTCAAATATGACGATGTTGATGCTCACCAACCATCACCTATGGCAAGGTGGTCGAACACCGACCACTAGTGAAAAGAAAGGGGAAAAACAAATAAATAAAAAATTCAAAAAAATGATTAAAACATTGTAGATATTATATACATCAATGTTAACCGTGTTATATACAATGCTCAATGTTTATGTCGGCAATTTCAAGAAAACTTGACCAAATTGACTATATTGATAAATTGTTAAAAGATTTAAAAGTCAATTGACCAAATTCAAAGATTTAGAATATAGGCTTAGGACTTTCTTGATAATTTCTCTTATACTATTTGGTAACATGCTAAACAATGTATGATTCTATCATTTTGTTCCTTGGAATAGAAAAAGAGCATAACTCAGTTTGGCAACATTTTTGTTCTCGAGAGTAGATTTAGAATAGAATCAAGAAATTAAAAAAAAATTATTTATTTTTAGGAATAACTCCGGAATTAAGCCAAAATCATTTTCCTTTTTTATTTTTTATTTTCCTTTTTTCTCTCCTTTTATCTTCCTCTTCTTCTTACTCCAGCTTGATTGTTAAGCACAACAATGGCCGATGATCTCACTGGCCCTTGACAAGCCTCGCCTTAGTCGGCAAGGCTCAACCTCATTAGAAATGTTCAAAACCTTGTCCAAGGAATACAAATCAGAAAAAAAAATATTTATAAGCAAAATTTGTTTCTGAAAATAGAACGGTAACTAAACATACTCTAAATGTTTATAGATAATTGAATCATTCGTCCACCCAATCAATAATTAAGATAAAATGTTATACTATTTGCTATCTTTCAATAATAAGTGTTATATTTCTCACCAAAAAATAAGAAGTGTTATGCACGCAATATTTATCGCTTAGTGATTAATTGGATTGACCGATTACAATATTTTCCATTCATAAGGTACTTAGGCTACATTTGACAATACTTAATCAAAGCCCATTAGGGCCTTAGCGGCCTTTTGACAAATGCAAGTGATTTTTGGCAAAAATTTTAGAGATCTTCAAGTGTATGAAATTGCAACTCAAAATACCTTTGACCCAAAATAGGTTCAAAGGAACTTTAAACTTTCAGTATTTTTGAAATACAAATGCATTTTTTCTTCCAACTTTACCCTCGCTAACTTTCATAATTTCAGAAATATCTATGCCTCACGTAATGTCACTAGCAAGGATTTAGGTCGACCTGCTTCAAATATTTTGGAAATGTGTCAAGGTGGTCTAGGCGATGAGACCCATGCAGCAATTGCTTGAGTCATCTGAGATTAGGCAAACAAAGGCGAGGCTACTGTAGCCAAAAGCTCGTCCGCCGGTCAATGCTTCGCTAGTTTTGAGTTTAAAAAGAGTGTTTTATAAAGTATAATTTTTCCAAACACCATTTAAACTAAAATTGTTTTTCAATGCACTTTAAAATTACAACTTACTAATAGTATTTTTTCACCATAAATGAACATAACACGCCCAAACTTATTGAGTTGACAAAATAATCACGAGAGAACTTATTGATCAAAATTGCGCTGAAATTTGTGAAAGTTATTTTTCACTGAAAAAATGAAAAGTCATACATTGTCACGGAAAAACAAAATTTCACATTGATCGAAATAATGTGGTTTTATTTCGTCACCTTTTGTTATATCCTATCTATTTTAATACAAACTTAATTCCGATAATGTGCTTAAGTTGATTTGTATAAAATAATTTTGTAACGAGTTAAAACTTTGTTGGTAGTTTTTGTTGATTAACTCGGCTCAAATCTAATTATAATCATAAAAACAAAAATTCCGATAAAAATAAAGTTAACTGAACAATCGTACGTGGGAGGGGGTTTTGAGATTGAACTTCGAGAGAGACTGTAAAAAAATGTTTCATAGACATTACAACTCTATTTATATATATTTTGAATTAGAATCATGATTATTGAATTTTTTTATAATACTCAAATCTTAGAGGTTTCTCATTAAAAAAATGAAAAAACTATAAAAAAAACCTCAAAATAATGCTCATTGTAATATATTTTGGCTAGACTTTTTTTAGTGATATAAAAAGTTTGACCTATCGTAACACATTTACCTTAAAAATTTTCATATAAAATAAATAAACCCAAAACTTGTACCTGCGTGATAACTTTATCATCCGTTAAGACTTATTTAGATATTTTTTTCAATAAAAATAACGTCATTTTTATTTTACTTTGCTCTCTAGTGTCGTGTTGGAGAGATTTTTAATGCTTTTTATTAACAGAACTTTGATGGGGTAAATGATCATGTAATTATTAGTTTGAGATTTTTGGTATTACATGATAAATGTAATATAATGGGTATAATTGATGGTTTTTTTGTGGCTTTTGCCCTTAGAAAAACAACAAATTTGTAAACTTCTCTAATTTAAACACCAAAGAAGAATGAATAATAGTGAAGAAAAGGTGGATAAAAGTCCTTGATCAATCCAAATTGAAAATACATTTTTCTCTTTTCCTTAATCTTACGGAAAATGACGTCCCAGTGAAGGTTATTTTGACTAATTTTTATTTCGACAGCTCATTTTACTATCTAGCTTCAAAAGTAGGAAGACAAATTGTAGTTTGAACTTCCATTTTTCCTTCGTTCGATGCAAAAATGCTGGCATTTACTTCTATTCCTCGTTAACATCGAAAAATCAATTTTTCAAAGCATAGTTTTTCTTTTTGGAGGAAAAAGCTTAGTCTATTTAGATAAGTGAATAATTGCACTCGATAAAGGCATTCGTTAAGTTTAAGAGATTATAAAATTGGATATGAAAAAGCACTAGAAATATGCATCTTATTTCGTATAAGTCTAATATTTACAGTTTATTCGAGTAATATATTTTTCACATTAAAAAAATTGAAAAGTATAGCATTCTTTATTTTTGAAACTGTTACTCAAGGTAGTAACCTAAATTAAATAAACACATTAACTTACTATAAAAAATTAATTTTTTTTTAAATACGAGCTATTTGTTTATTGTACTTTGTGTATATTTATTTATTTCGAAATCTGTTATCTTATGAAAAATCGTAACATTTTTAAAAGCATGGCCTATTCATACTTTATTTTAAAAAAAAAAAAAATCTGCTTATGAAGTCAACTTTTTTTTTAAAAAAAAAAAAATCTGAAAATAAAAACGAGGATAATTTTGTTATAACATCCACTTTATTTGATACTAAAATTCTTTTAAAAATCGACTAGGAATAAATTCACGAGCTTTAGATATATTAATTTATCATTAAAATTCTTCCTTTTATCTCAATGTTCTAAAAATTTGACCAACCAATAAAAAGAGATTACCTTCGATTTTAGCACAACCAAACAAAGGATTGAACAATAAATAACAAAGAGCAAAAAAGACACAGTTGACAGTTCTAACGAGAAATGGAAAGAGCAAGAAGGAAAGGAAAAGTAGGGTAAGATTTTAGGAAATAATGAAAACAAAAAAGGCAAGCGCCATTTCTCTATTTGGATGATATTTATTTATTTTCTATATTTCAAGAATTTTCGGTGTAAAAATTGAAATGATTGTGGAGGAAAGTTGTTTACTTATCTATTTGACTATTTATTGTGTAAAGAAAAGTTCAGTTATTTACTTCCTTTTCCCCCTTTAGTTATCCTTGATTCCTTCATAAAAGATATATCGCATTTTTGCCATAAAAATGTAAAATTTAAAATTAATGAATGATAATTAAAATAGATATATCTAAAAATCATAGATTCTATTATTTTGTTACTTCCATCTACTTTTTATTTTTGCATTCTCCTTCCTCCTCTTTATTCCTTTTTCTTTATGCATGAATAGGATAAGACCCCTTCGCAATTTGACAATATAGAATGCGACAAAGTATAATTTTGCGCACATAGACCATTCTATTATCGGGAAAATCTAGACTAAGCTTTAAATTTACACAACAGATTTGAAATCGAAGAATTTGACATGCTACGTCTTACACTTAGCAAAATATAACTACTAAAATAATGCGAAAGGCCCTCAAAATGACAAAATCATGAAGAGATGTATGGGTAAAAAAATTGGTGTAGAAGTGCAATCTAGTTAATTATTTTTTGATTGGCAACACATAGGGAAAATGTAACCCAACATACTATTATCATTAAAGCGAGTCTCCGTGATGGTGCAAGTAGGCTTAAGGTTAAAATTGTCTCACAATTGGCACAAGTCGAAATAACTTGACTGTCAAATCGAAATAACTCAATGATGAATCAAGACTTCACAAAACTAAAGAGAGTCATAAGTTGCGAATAGGAGGAAACTCCAAATCACATAGAAGCAAAGCCTCATGACACTTGGCCAGCTGTTGCGATGGCTCTCGTCTTGTGAATTGCCCTGAATCATGATTACACACATGCTCAAGGTCTTTATTCATTGGAATTGTTGGGTGTTTTATAAGACTACATGTAATCAGGCAAGGCATTTGTCCCCGTTCTTCGAGTTACAAAAAAATGCTGAAAAAGTAAGTTCATTCTTGGTATCTTGAACCCATTTCGCTTGACTATTGAAATCTCACTCATAGAATGCAAAGCTAGATAACATTAAGTATAGCGGCATCTATCTATGGAGCATTTTATCAGTATAGTCATGATGAGTTGTAACTGTGTCATGTTATAAAATATTATAATTCGCGCGATTGGTAATTTGCGTCTTAAAAGCACGAGCGACCTTGGGTCCGATAAAAATCAAATTTCTAAAAATTGTCATGAGCTGCAACAGCTAGGGGGGGGGGATGCCTAGGATTTTTGTCCAAGACTTTTTAACAAGAGTCGAAAACAACATTTTTTCGAACCCCCAACTTCTTCAAGAACTTCGGGGGCCCCACCGACCAGCCCCCTCCGGGACACCAATCAGCGAAATCACGACCGTCGGATGCGATCACAAGGCACCCTCGGACCCCGAAAAGTAAAACCCTCCTTGAACCCTCGAAGTGACGAAGTTAAATCAAAATCAGCAGTCGCTCCCCTTGCTTCCACCGAAAGCGTCGCCGCCCCAGTAGCCGAGCGGAGGAGGAGGAGGAGGAGGAGGAGGTTGAGGAGGAGAGAGAGAGAGAGAAGGGGTCGTCGAGCAATGGCCGATGCGTTCCCTCCCGAGGCGGCGAAGCCGGCTGCGGCCGCGGAGCAGGCGGCTCCCGAGAAAGTGGACTATTTGAACCTCCCGTGCCCTATCCCGTACGAGGAAATCCACCGAGAAGCCATGAGTGAGTTCGATTCCCAGATCACGCGGCCAATGACTGAGCTCCAATAGCTTGTCTTTCTTTCTGTCAATTCGTGATTCCGCGGTAGTTCGAGTTCGGGCTGTTGAGGCTCCGGCGAAAAATGAGTGTCGATGGATGTGTGGTTGCGGGATGTTCTGTCGGGGATGGGTCCGGCGTGATCGTCTAGGTTTTTAGCTGTAGTGGGTAGTAGAATAGAGATTGGATTAGCTGATGGGTCTCGTACTTTTAAGCGTGTGTTGAAGAAATGGTGAAATTCGTTCAGTTTGGACTGCTGCGCTGTGGTCATTTTCCTATTTTGCTGAAAGGGTCGTAATTGTTTTGGGGCGTTTGAAGCATCCAGTGTTCCGAGACTAAATATGAAGGATTCTTTGTTGTCTCGAACGGCATTTTGTGTTCTGTACTCTCGTTAGTAAAGATAGATGGAGAAACGTTTGGATTGTTGGGCATTCAGGCATGAGATTGAGAAAGTTAAGAGGTGTGAGGGAAAATGAATCTTCTTCCTTTCAAGGTGTTTGAGTATATTATTGGACACAAGACCTTGATAAGCTGTGGCTGCGTTATCTGAAGAAGAGTTCACTTATGGACGTTTTTATTTTTATTTTTAGATTTTCTGTGAGCTAACTGTTGGACTTAGATCAATGGTGAATCTCTTCAGCTGCATGGCTTCAGAAGATTAAGAGAATTTATTTGTCTTCTTTCCAAGTTACTGTCTCTGCAGGGCCATCCTGCCCCTCACCTACACCGCAAATTCTCTTCAAAAAGTACTTGAAATCCAATATAGTTTCTTTTTGGCGAGTGGAGATTCCTCTTGTTGCTTTGGGTTTTTCATTTTTGACTCTTACATAAAAGATGAAATTAATAATGTCAACTGTTACTCATGCATTCCACCAAATGATTATCGTGAATTGGTGATTTTGCAATTCAAGAATGATTAAGGAGTAGGTTGACGAGGTTTTTGAAAACATGTTTGTACGGAGAAATAATCATCTTTGATTATTTTGATGGACTGCCAACAACAAGATTTGAGTAGATCTAATATGTCTCCAGATTCTTTAGCTTGTGTATAATTCATTCTGTGGTCCTGTGTCAACTTGGCATATAGGAATTTCAGTTAGGAAGAACAAGCAGTTCTGTCTAGTATTATTCTTAATCCATCCAGAACATGATGGTTACAGGTAATGGAAAATTTTACAGATGATGGTGCATGAGGTCATTAAGAAAGTTCTAGCATCAACTTCCTGTACAGTGACTAATCTATTTTTACATTATACAGTGTCTCTGAAGCCAGATGTTTTTGAGGGGTTTAGGTTTGATTTTACCAAAGGACTTAATCCACAATTTGCTCTGAGTCACAGGTAGATTTGGCTTGGTTGCTTTATATACTTGGTTTGGTTGTATATTTACTTGAGCATTTTACTTGTGACTATGCTTGATTTAACTTGTCATTGTCTATCAGTGTGTCTATGGGAGTTGCTGAAATTCCTTCTCAATCTTCTGAGACTATCAAAATCCCCACTGCCCAGTATGAGTTCGGTGTTAACTTTATGGACCCAAAGGTACGGACATTCTCTGTCAGATTTCTGGATGATGGTATTAATACTGTGGTGTTAGTAGCTGTTGTTACGACTGCTCTCTCTCCTGATATTTGTTTGAAGAGGGTCATACTAATTTTAATTTATATACAGTTGATGCTATTTGGGAGGCTTTTGACGGATGGCAGATTAAATGCTAGAGCAAAGTGGGATATAACCGACAATTTTTCTTTCAAGGCTAATGGGCTGGTACACTTTTACTAGATCATCTCTCTCTTCTTTCTCTTCTTGTTTTGTTTTGAAGATTGTTTCTCATGTTGTGAATGATTTACCTATATATTTTTTCGCAGCTTACCGGTGAGCCACATATGTCGCACGGCATGTTCAATTTTGATTACAAGGTCAAGTTTGTTATTTTTATCATCTATTTCCTCCTTGCGCAGTGTCATAGTCGAAGATGTGACTATTCTGTTACTGTAGGTTGAAGATATGCCCTCATGCTAGTGTTATCTATACTAGAGTTTAAGATTGTATTATCTTTTGCAAGAAACAGTGAGAAGTGCACCTTAGAGATTCCTTGCATTATAGAACTCAAAAAAATTACTTTGGGGTGGTTTACTTGTGAACTTCAGCCTTCATCTGATGGAATTATGTTTCTTGGGAATTCTACAATGGTTGTGTTGCCACTTTCAGTCTATTGATGCGCTGCTTAAGCTTCTTTTCTGTTAACTTTTACAGGGAAGTGATTACAGAGCCCAGTTTCAGGCAGGAAGCGGTGCCTTATTTGGAGCAAATTATATTCAGGTACACCATGTGTCTATTCATGCTGCACATTTAATATTTCTTTTTGCACGGTCAAGAATGTGAAAACTGAATCCACTTGTCAAGACTGAGTGTCTGTGAAACTTAGTAACAAAATTTGAAGCTCTGCCTTTTTATTTAGTTTTTTCCCTGATCAATGGAAGCTTTTCACAATGTACAAGTTTGCATCTTAACATATTAAGCCTCAAGGAATCGGCTTTTTATGTTATGTATAAAGAAGCATTTGCAAAAATTGGCTATTTGAGGGAGTTTCTTACCCATCAACAATGGTCTTTATAATATAAAAGGTCAATGAGATCCATGATTGCACAAGCATTTGCAAACATCTCAAGATTGTTAAGTATGAACCATCTCCATCTAGTAATGAGGATCTAATATATCATGTTTTAAATTTCGTGTCATAAGTGTGCACAGACAATCTTTCCTTTCCACTTCTCAACAAGTTACGGTTCTGAACATCTGGTAATTTCGACAAAATTTTAGTCCTTAGATGTCAAGAACGACTGCGATTATGAGTTTGTGCTGTCTCACTAGACGCGTTGTCAAGGATTGCCTGTACAAGTTTCTTCTTCATTGCTGCATTCCATAAAGAAGCTGAAAGTTTATCTCGGTGTCATAAATTCATAAAATTTTGGCTTCTTTTTCTTTGATTAACAGCTATAGATCTGTTAACTTGGGGCAGCAGAATGCTATTACCTCTCATGTGGAGATTCTCTTATCCTACATGGTGTAGCTCTCATTGGCTCCTTTCACTCATCTTTTCTTGCAGAGTGTGACACCTCATTTCTCTTTGGGAGGTGAAGTATTTTGGGCTGGACAGCATCGAAAGTCTGGTATTGGATATGCTGCTCGATTCAGCACAGATAAAATGGTGCGACACCTTGCCTCTTTGCCCTTTTTTGGTTAATCAGATTATGGTTTGCTCTTTACTTAGGGAATTCCGCTATCAGCATTTTGCCCTTTGGAACACTATAAAACATATATGGATCTCTATTTTCACTTAATATTTATTACCTTTTTGCTGTCTTGCATACATCTTTACATGTGTTATGCTATTACCATCATGTGAATGGTGATTCTTGAATAGCACTCTGGTTATAAGATATGATGCTCAACATAACATAAATATCATGACTGTTGGATTGAATTCTCAACTATTGATCACTTATTTACGATGTATTTAGATTGGTTGTCACATGATGGAGTGTGGAGAGAAGTAAGATATATGTTGCTTTCTAAATTATTGGAGTAGGTTCTTTTGTATAAGCTGATCTGTTAATAATAAATTTTCCTGTATATGCTATATGTGCATTCTCTAAAGATAAGCAAAAGCAATGCATTTATAATGCCCAGATCTTGAGCTGAAGGTTTTCAATCCTTTGTCAAGACCTTTTTCATGTATATTATATTCTACCTCTTCGTTGTCAGGATCAAGGGCCTTCTTGAATTACTAGATGATAGGAGCTATTGCATTTCTTATCCATTTCCTTGATGTGAAGTTCACTTTGTAAAAGCATCTCCTCTTTTTATGACTCATATACTCTGTTACAGTTTGCTTTGTACCTGGTTTTCTTCATTTTATTGTTGGAGTTGGTTTTGACTATAAATTTCCATGAGCATCTGTTTAGTGATTTTCAAAATCTTAACAAAAGGCAAGCACTTTGAGAGGTGCAGTGTTCGTTTTTCTTAGTGTGGTTTATTATCTGTCACTGAGACCATGTGTATTGCAACTCACATTGCTTATAGATGTATTTTCCTATCTGGATGTTCTTTGTGATATTCTCATGGTCATTGTCATCATTGCTAATGCATACAGGTCGCTACAGGACAAGTTGCTAGCACTGGAATGGTCGCATTGAGTTATGTTCAAAAGGTGTCTGAAAAGGTGAAGTAGCTGGACTCTTCATACCTTTTTTTCCATAAATTAGTTTTATTGAGGGTTTTCTTATGATTTTTTCCATCTTAATCAGGTTTCTTTGGCAACGGACTTCATGTACAACTACATGTCAAGAGATGTAACTGCAAGTGTGGGTTATGATTACCTCCTTAGACAGGTAGATCTTACATGAGAAATGTTTTCATTGTTTTTTCATTGTGCAAGATGTGATTGAAGCCAGCAACTTTCCTTAGTTACATCCAACTCATGTTCAGAGTGGGTTTTATTTATTTTTTGGGTGGTAATGCATTGCTGCCTTGTTATGTGATCCTCTTTCTGCTCTGTAGCTTGTGCACAACCAACTACAATGTTTACACAGCTTATCGTAGGTTGTCTATGACCACAAGAATTGAAGAACTGTCACCACCAATTTCTTATGTTCATCATAGTGATCCCTTAAGTTCCATCTTTATTGTTACTGGACCTTCATCGCCTGCAGCAATGCCACCATTGCCAGCACCAATACTGCCACATCACATTCTGTATTACTACTGCTGCTATTAACAGTGCTGCTGCCATAATCTCTGCTCTAGCGACCTCTAGATTTGCATTTTCCACTGCGTAGAATTGGGATTTAAAAAATTCACGCGAACTAAATTGAATAACAATTAGAGCCAAAAAAATGAAATTTGAGTAAGTTCAGCAAAGTGGTACCGAATTTCTTAATTCTAATCTAAGAAAACGTCAATCCTGTGGAATTGCAAACCGGTGCAATTAAGCACCTTTAAATTTCCCCATTTGGCACAAGAGTGTGTTAATTGATCTTGATTTGTTGATTTGATTATCTCGCAGTATTTATGGTGATAGATCACAAACGGTGTCAATAATTTGGCACTGTTATTGTTTTACATTAGCATGCACTTTGTTGCAGCTTAATTTGATATCCCATGTGAATCCCCATTGGGAGGTGTCCTGGGAATGCTTCCCTTCTCTAACCGTCTTTTGGTTGTTACAGTCTCGGCTAAGAGGGAAGATTGATTCTAATGGTTGTGTTGCTGCGTTCCTGGAAGAGCGACTGAATATGGGTCTTAACTTCATACTGTCCGCAGAGGTGAGTAAGCATGAGTGTGATAAGACAATTTTCCATGTCCCTGTCTTAACCCAATAATGAATATGGAACGCATTGTTTAAATGAATTGCAGTTGGATCATAAGAAGAAGGACTACAAATTCGGTTTTGGCTTGACGGTCGGACAGTGAAATTTGATGCATGGAGCTGTTGAAGAATTTGCCCTTCCCTTATTGCTGCTGCAAACCTGCAAGTTTGTGGGTCGATTTTCCTTTCGATTATCGGAGAGCTTTTGTTGTACAATCCTCGAGCAAAGTGGTTTAGCTAAATTTAGCAGCTCAAACATTATTCAAACGGCTAGGAGCTGGTTAATTCTTTTTGCTCTCTCGTCTTGGAACCGTAGCTATCTTCAGTTGGAAGCTAGGTATGTTTTCATGCTAAATTATTGACTTGCTACGACTTTTAAGTTTGATATTTCTTAGCGAAAGCGAAAGCTCTTCAAGAGGATTTATACTGCAGATTAATAGCTGGACTTACATTTGAAGCTTTACTGTGTTGACTTTACGAATGGTTGATTTAATAGATCAAGTCAATTACAAAATTCGCATTTGTATTACGAGAAGGATGCGGCATTTTTCGAAAACAACTTGATTTACCCGGTCGAGTTAGGGGGAAGATTACACACGCCGGCTTTTATCCGGCAGTCGGCGGGATATCTAAGCCAAGACCACCTAGGATGGGGGGATCTACTCCTACCAAGATTTTCATGTTTGGAAGAGAACAGGATATGGATTGGACATTGAGACCGGCCTAGGAATTAAGATATGAGATGATTGCGTTTATAATGATACTACCAGGTTATTAACTGGATCTTCATTTCTAAATCTCTTATAATTTTTGTAATGGAGCTATAATTGTCCTTCACAACAAAAATCGTCCGCTATATTATCCTTTCGTCCGGTCAGGTCTGTACTGTAGCTACATCGGATTGTCCTAATTTGAACTCGATAATTCTTCATCTAGTCGTGATCTAAATGACGTGGCGTGTTGAATTTATTATGAAATGCTAATTTCAGGATTTATCTAACAATATAAATGATGTTTACGATAGCTCCATCATTTTTGTTGATTCATAATAAGCATATAAAATATAAGTAGGTTAATTTCTTTTGCAAGTTACAAAAGTGAATTTTCTGAATTTTTCAGTAGATAATGACTTTTCTAATAATAATAATAATAATATTCATATTCATATAAATCGAGATAAATATGTATATATTGCGAGTCCGACGTTGCGGGGGTAGGAGGAGAAAGACGAAATGAGGAATAATAACAGGAGAGAGGAGAAGGGGGCCGCCATTGACGAGGTGGAGGAGCTGCTGCGAGCAGCTCAGGACGACGTCCTCTTGAAGCTCTCTCTTAACTCCCACCTCGCCCGCTCCTCCTCCTCCGATCTCGACCCTGATCTCACCCGCCGCTTCCGCGCCCTCAAGTCTCCCCCCTCCGCTCCCGCCCCGCCGTCGCAGCAGCTACCGGCTCCGGCTCCGGCTCCGGCTTCCGGTTCGGCTTCGGCTTCGGCTTCTTCTGCGTCTCCTCGTCGGGTCGATGACGAGCTGAAGGCCGTTCTGGGCGACGATCTGTCCGCTCGATTCGCCGCGCTCAGAGGATCGCTCTATTCTTCGTCTCCGTCTTCTTCGTCTTCCGATGCGGATGCGGCTGGGGCTGTCGGCCCTGGCGCGGCGGCTGACGGTCGTGATCGGCGTGAGGCTGGTGGTTTGAATAGCCGCGGGGAGGATGATCTGAAGGAGGAGGATGAAGTGGAGAAGCTTATTCAGTGGGCGGTGGACGCCGCTCGTCTCGATCCTTCTCCGCCTTCGGATGACGACGATGGTCCCGACGACGACGATAGCGATAGTGACGACGACGACGAAGACGACGGCGATGATGAGAACGAGCGGAAGAAGAACAAGCAGAAGAGCAAATAGCGTGTAATCTCCTCATACATTCCTTGTTATACTTCTGTGGCTTCACTTGAATACTCTCCCTGGTCGCTTATATTGAAGATGGCCACCATTTCCATTTCTCTGTTTAGGGCAAGATTGTGAGAAAAGCATGTTCCCGAGGATTTCAAATTGATTGTCACTCAGAGGGTGTGTTTAATCCAGGACTTGAGCAAATTTAGACTCGTGAGGGGGTTGAGTAAGAATAGATAAGGAGTGTTTTGTGTCGCCTTGTGCGAATCAACAAGATATGCATTGAGTTATAGATGAGATCATAAGCATGAAGAATGATTTTCCATCCAGATTTATCTGGGTTTCCCAGTGCATTTGGTGCAAAGTTGGCGATTTTGGATGAGAAAGCCATCTTGAGAATCATCTATTTATTGAATTTGTCAATGCTGTTCTGTAACATGAACAGGATACCATTTGATGTTCGTGGATTGTTTGATTTAGCCACAATAACGGTATCTGCCTGAAATTGGCAATAACAGAAAACCAAAATGGTTTCAGCGAGGTCTTCTGTCTTGTTCAATAGTGTGCTTTGGTTACATGGTAATGGACTGAAATACATTTTGCTATTCTGCTAATTTTTGCTTTAGTCATTCATTTTGCTTGGGTGATAGAGAAAACATAGGGAACTCTAAAATGCAGGCTAGTCTTGCTTGTTTTGTATGCTGTTAACTCTCTTCTTGATGTCTAGTAGCTTCTATCATTTGGCTGTCGATACTGCCTCTCTTCCAATCTTCATTCTGCTGTTTGATACCTGCCACTTACCAAAGCACAAAAGTGTTCCTGATAAGTGTCGGTCGAATCACATTGGCAAGGATACTCATAAGAGCACATAGTTGTGCAGTTCTTGAGCTTCGAGGTGTTATTTTGGTTTCTCTTTTGCAGCCTTCCCTCACAAGTAATTTCCTTTAGTGATGGGTGAATTGCATTCAATCCTAGTTGTTTTTGAAGTTGATGTAGACGTTACTTGGAGTTTGGAGACAGAATAATGTGCATCTGTGTGTGACATTAGGAAATGCGATACAATGGATGAGGAGACACTTCATACAGCCTTAACTATTAGCTATTACCCTATCAATCCTCTTCAGTGTGGTTGTAGCATCTGAATGCGCAAATGTCCTGCACCAGAGTCGAGTCAATCAGAATATCTGCAAGTGCATGAGATAGTTGAACGAAAATGTAATCACAGTATATCTTTCTGCGGTAGCTTATTTACTTGTAAGGACCCAATTTCAGATTAAGCATAGATCGATAAACCCACACAAGCTAGTTTCATGAACTTTGAACTTTTACGTGTCGAAGGGAGAGCACTGGGATTTGTCTTCAAAAGAGTTTTGCAGTTTTACTTTCTGAAAAGTTGAACAGTTCGAGCTGTTTGGTGGTCTGTCTCCATTTGACAGAATTGATTTGGTGGAAGCTCGAGGCAATGATAGCCAGGGATGAAGGGAGGTCTTTCGCAAGTGAAGTGGGTCTGCAGTGCAACCAAATTTTCCCGAGTTAACAGTGTAATTCCCGCTTCCCGTCAAACGCGGTACTTTTATGCTGGCTCCAGAAAGTCTCCCGATCCCTAACAAGGACGCTTAGCCATATGGAATATAGATGATTCAGTGTCACCATTTACAACTGAGGAAATGCAGTCACTTCTCTTGTTTTTCTCTTGTATTTTGGGTCTCTCCTTTTTTAACAGTATGTTCCTTCGAAACTGTGAAACAGTAGACTTGTAGCAGCAGAACAATACCTTAATTAGATGAGAGATCCTCGAGAAATGAATTCCTTTTCTATTCTTTGGGGAGAAATACCCGAGAAATGTTTACTCGAATGCACAGAAAGTGTTGCAAGGCCGCGACTAGACCTCGGAATTTTTCATTCTTGGAGGGCGATCTGAATAAAATTTTGCACATTTGACTTCGGACCTGGAAAATCTGGCGTGCCGATGCTTGGTCAACTTCTCAAATTTTCGGGCAACTAGTTTAAAAAGTCCAGGATTTTGCTTTACTTTCGCTGAGGATCTGATTTCACAGCCTATAATCTGCACGGACGGGTAGTTTGATTATGCTGTCCTGACGCAAATAACTCCCATCTTCGACTGAGAGCACCAGCAGGGCTTTTTTTCTTTGGGATATGGAAGAGTTGGAGAAGGGAGCACTACTTGCTCATGAGAATTTGATCTGATAAGAACAGGATCAGAGACCCCATGTTCAGCAAGGGTTGCAAGCTCACCTCCATGACTGACCCATATATTTAGCAATTGAAAGCAGCTATGGTTTTACACATAAACAACGATCGTATCCATGAGGAACACAAAATCTAACACATGAAGCTAATGGATCTCCATGTGCACATTTAGTTTTTGCCCTTCGATTATTGAAGGAATGGGACGAATCTATATGCGTGGAATGTTACAAATGTGTTCTAAGCTAAATAATTTGCAATTTGGGCCTGTACCAGAGTCAATCTACTCCGTCGCTCTTTCCAGGTGAAGAAAGATGCTCCAACTTTGTGACAAACAAATTGTATTACAAAAAGGAAAAAAAAGGAAAAATAAAACACTACCAAAATGGTCACTAGAAATTTATATTGTCACAACAATACAATTGCAAGAGACTTTTTTCAGTGGTAAGCATCAATCCCTGCGATGACAAGCAAAAAACATGAGAACAACAATAATTTGCATGAGAAAATTGAAATGATCAAGGAAAAGCAGATATTCACCACAAGGATCAAGTTGGCATGACACTTGTTAACACTGTTGAACCTCTCGGTATTTCAAGTAAAATGAATTCCTGCATTTGTCAATGTCCTGGACTGACGATTAAAGTCTGAATGGTAAGAGACAGGTACTGAATATAGCCATCAATATGTCGGGAAAAGGGAATAATTGCTCTAACCTAATATGAGATCAGCGGAACTCGTCATGGTAATCATACTCATCTTCATCATCATTGAAAACGGCACTGTAAAATACATAGGGGCTGTCAATCATCTCCGTCAATGTTAGACGCCCATCCTTGTCATTATCCGCCTGCATTGATGATGTAACTAGCATCAACCGGAGAAGCACTCCACAAGGAAAAAGAAAAGGCCAATTTAATGAATCATGCCAGCAAGCTCAATCAATGAAACACTACCATCATATTTAATAATAATGCATTAGCACTCCCCAAATCAAGAAAGGACAGATTAAGACATCCAATAATTCCAGTCACAGAAAATACTTTCATGAGGTCACTCCCTGGGAGATACAATCCTGGTATCAGCCAGGTTTTGGAGTCTGTACAAGATTAGAGTAGGTGTTTCCATATTCTTGCAGAAACAGGGTCATTGTAACTTCATAAATGAACACAAGATGAATATCTGAATACAAGTGTATTGTGCTAGAGGAGGAATAAACATTGAGGCACTACCCAATTGTCAGCTGCTCATGCTTCCAAACTGGGGCGTTGCCGATCGAGAGATTCAGATACGGCATAATATGCAAGTTACTTCTAAAGGATGAAATAGAAACATTATCCCCAGCAACTCCTCTTTCCTGTTTTCTGTTTGGTATTGGAAAAGAATATAAGAGACTTGAAAGGCATGAGTTTTCTTAATTTCAGTTGCATATGTATATTTTAAGCACCACATGACTTAAAACAATGGAAGTATTTTAAGGATGTAAAGAGTCCATGGAGATCGATTGTCCCAAGTAACAATAGTCCATTGGTTGCCATACAATGTGAACCAGTATCAACAATCCTACAAAAAATACTATTGTGATCCATGATCGAGAAGCAAATTCCAACTACCTACTTCTCACAAGCAAACACGTGTAAGGCCAATTCAAGAAATCCTTTTCACTTGAGAATACCTGTGACAAAATGTAATCTGCTTGTTGTTTGGCATAATAATGCTCCGAAGGATGAAGCTTTCCAATGACGGGTAGCAGTTCTACATCTGTCAAGTATCTGCAAAGGTAAATTTAAGCTGATGATACAACAATTTCTTTGAAGCAGGATCAAGTTGATAGTGGAACAAGGAAATATGTGGCAGAGGAAAATGAATACCCATCACCATCTTTGTCAAGCTGATTAAACAGTACTCTGGCAGGAGCCTCCATTGAATCATCAGAATTATGTGATGAGTTATGGCTTTCTTCATCGTAGTTTCTTACCAAGTCAAAAAGCCCATGAAAGAACTCATTAAAGTTGACCTTCCCATCTTTATCAGAATCTCTTTCCCTGGGTGGAAGAGCAAATTGTAAAATCAGCCTAATAATGGTCACAAGTCACAAGCTTGCAGTCAAAGCCACAGACAGGTGAGAGAACATTGGTAACGCAACTACCTTTTGGAAATAAATGTGCATTACATAAATGATAACAACATCAAGTGTGAGAACCGGTCTGTGAGACAACTTGATAAGGTTATCCAGGCAAGAGGTAATTTACACTCGATATAAAATATAAAAAATTTCAGGAGACCCTTTAGCAATTAGTAATCAAGTGCCCATCATTTATTCTAGGCCTAAAAGGAAAATTTCTACAATTCATCCTTGTTCTTTTGCTTCCGTACAACAACTTTTTTTAATCAAGTCCTTCTACTTACAAAAAATGTCCATTCAAGTTCCTCCGGAACAAAATCTGACCAAAATCTAACTAATGTGGCCGTTAGGGAAGCAAAAGGGTGACATGAATTAAATATTGGCTAAGTGGACGTCCGCCGTGATTGTGGATAATGAATAGATTGTTCAAGTTTCCACTAATTCACTATCCACTATGGGTGTCTACATAGGCAATATTTAATCCACGTCACACTCCAACATCTTCTAACCGCACATCAGCTGGATTTAGCAAGACCTTGTATCGGAAAAACTTGATTAGACATTTTGTATAAGTACAAGAGCTTGACTAAAAAGTTGAAAGAACATGGATTTGATTAGAGAGGTAGTAAAAGTACAAGGAAAATAATTTTTTTTTTCCAAACTAGATCTACACAAAGAAGTAACATATCCCTGAATGAGAAAGATATGTCACATGCACAATTAGAGAAGCACTACTGGTTTTTCGGCTAAAACTTATCAAAGGACCAGATATCCATGGTAATGCATGCTTGCTATTGCTATGAGAAAATCTTTCCATATAAGATAATCCTATCGAGATGGCAATAAATGTTACATTTGCTAGCATAATATCTGTTCTGACATTGGCCAAAGTAAAACTATGCACAAACCCAAGCTCGAGGCCACATTATATGATCTCCATCCAGAATTTATCTTCTTATATTACAGAACTAACCTTGGAGTGACATTAAATAGAGCAGCCACATCAAAACAGTAAACAGAAGACTCAGAAGATACTTTTGAAAGGATAAAATTTAGCATAGAAAATTTGAAAGAAAAATTAAACTCATGATTTATGAATTAATGTCACCTTACTTCCTCCTTGCTTAACCACTGAAGAAGCTTTGGATTCTCGCTGTCAGCCGGGTGGAGAAAGCTGTAATTATCAAAAAAAAACGCATAGAGTTAACTCATCTCCTATGGTAAATTAAAATTATGCTGTTTCATAGCTTACTCATTGAACTCGGTAATATTGAGTAGGCCATCTCCGTCTGCATCTGACGCGTTAAAATGCTCCTCTTTCCACCAGCCCATATTAAAAGCAAAGGAATCATTATCTGCAAGGCAGTATGACACAAGTTGTCACATCTGAGTAAACATAATGCAGCAAAGCTGAAGGCCTAGTTCTACATAAAGATCTCAAATCATGAGCAAAAGTCATGAGAAAGCATTAACAACAATCCCATATCCTGTTTCTTAAGTATGAAGCCCAGTCATTTCATTTTAATTTTCTTCACTTATGAAGGCAAGGGTGCCTCATGCAAATGTCCCGACTGCCAACAAACCTTCCCACATCACCACATCTTTCTGTAATTTATAGTTTTGATTACTAACTAATTTCTAACAAATGCTTGTAGTTCTGTAAGCTAATTTAGGTTTTCCTGCTCCATGATGAAAATTTTAGTTTATGAGGCTTTACACTTTTTCTTCATATATTGATGTGATTCACCTTTTATACAGGACTGAGCAATATAATGTTTGAGTTGGAGTCCTGAAGAAGTTCAATTATCTTCATCTACAGCATTAGTCTCTGATCAAGATCTTGCATTTAGATGACTAGTAGGAGCAAAAAATATAGAACACTGACCTGAACTGTGGACCCAGCTGGGCGGCTCATATTCTGCAAATGACACATAACCATCTCGGTTCTTGTCATGAAGCTCCATCTCTCTCTGCGTTCTGTGCATGACCTCACTCTCGGCCTGCCGCAAGTTCCACTCTGTCAATTCATGCACAGTCACGAACCCATCTGGTGGATCCACATCAATCTTCGGATATAGCGAAACCAGCCTATTCATCAGGTGAACATCTCCACAACCTCAGACCAAAATAGAGATCACAAATATGCTATGCATGCAAGGCTGCTAGCGCATTTACTCTAAGGTGATCTTAGATGCCAAGAACGTGCGAAGCAAACAGTCTTGACAAATATTATCAAGAAAAGAGTAGCACCAACCGGAAAAAAAGTACAGGGAGACAAAAAGAGGAAGGTAAAGAAGATGGTAGGATGAGTGAAGAAGCATCCCTTCGACGATAGGACATGCAAGTAAATAATAAGGACCTTCAGTGCCTGAAATTTACCAAGCCTGATTTCTAGGGACCATCAGTAACTAACCAGTTCTACGGCTTCACGGCCATAAAGAATGCAAAAGCGGGAACATCTAGTCACCTATCAATGAAATTCCATGAAGCCTTTGCGGTGTCTCTTTTGCATTAATATCAAAGTCTTTAATAAATATTTGTAACACCAGGCATCGCCAATAACCATCCACACTTGCTTGGACATACGGAATAAACAACCATATCCTCTAACTCTTCTTAATGAATCGAACAGCTATTCCCCAGGAGAAAAAACCAGTAAAAGCTCGACCCTGAATATTGTCACTTATTCCCCTCTATACCACACCATTAATGCACAAAAAAGGGAAATCACCATAAAGCATCAAAGCATAAGTTTAAAGCACCTAAGTTGTCAGTCTCTTAAATCCACGAAACACTTGCAATCAACAGTGCACTTCACTATGCTTTCTAAACAAACATAATACTACTGCACCTCTAATCAACTAGACCCCGCAATTCAAATCATCATCATCGTAATCTAAGCTTAACCCACGATTGCGCGAGCATCGCAACAAAAATGAAGGCCAAACTTGCAGTCCACCTACTACTACTGGAACATACACTTTTTCATAGGGCCTAGTTCAAGTGAAATGGAAACGCAAGTGATGTGAATTTCAGAAAAGGACAAAAGAAAGCAAACAAAAAACAGCAGCACCAACCTATTGGTGACGTTGAACCTCTCCTCGTCATTCAAGTAATCCTCGGCGTCCAAGAAATCCCCCCACTCCGGCTGCGACTCCTCCCCGGGCGCCGACTCCGCGGCGGCGTGGACCACCTCCGGGTGCGCGTGCTCGAAGTACTCCCTCTCCCACTGCTTGTCCTCCCTGTGCCGCTCGATCTCCGCCACGAGGGGATCGAAGGGGACCGGCTCGTGGTGGTGGTTAGCCGGGGCCTTGAAGGTGAAGTTGGACCGGAGCTTCAGGCGGCGATGGTGGCCGCGGTCATGGCCGGAGGGGGACCTCGGGGAGCGGGAGACGAGGAGGATGAGGAGGACGGCGACGGCAATGTAGATGGCGACGGAGAGCTTGCCCATCTAAGGTGGGGCGCGGCGACCATGCGGTGGTCGATCGGAGATCGGAGGGAGATCGACGGCGAGGGTTTTGGATCTGGAGGATTTTGCAGAAAGATGGTTAAGACATTTGACGAAATGATGAAGTGAGGATGATGGATGCACGAACGATCGATCGCTCCTCCGCTCCTCTAGAGAGAGAAAGAGAGGGGGAGAGATGGAGAGAGATCTGGAATTTTTTTTTTTTTTTTTCCTGAGTCCAATCGAGGAGCCGCATCATATCATGAGGTTTCCACTCTATAGAGATTTAACCCAATTAAAAAAAAATCAATAAAGTTTGTTGCTCTCTCCTTAAAGAAACATTCGACATAAACTTTAGTAAGTTAGAAATTTCCTAGTTAGTCATGAATTCTATTTCATCGTTATAGATGCTTCAATGTAAGAGACTGAAAAGACGGCTCGAATCAATTTCAATTTTTTATTTTTCGAAATGAAAGAGATCTAACCTGATTAGCATACAATAAGGGAACATAACGTATTTTGCAAATATTTTGAAGAATGATTCTGCTATGAATAAACATTGTAATCGTGTTACATTAGAAAATCCACCATAGAATAGATTTTTAATGGGGTTACACTTTTTTCACTTTTCGTGCAACATGTTTATTGGATAGATCTAGTTCACATGCTATAAACAAACATTGTAATCCAAATCTCTCGTTTGGAGATTTGGATTGAATTATGTGTACCTATGATGATTGGATTTGATAACTTTATAAATTCGAAACTAAAGCAAGCCACTCATTTAGTATTCTCGAGAAACTTGTACAATTTGCTCTTTGAGGCTCAAGTGTGGGGGCCCATGCCTAATAGCTTGCATCCTTATCAAAGCTCACATCATACTTCTTTATGAGGTGTTAGGGAGATGTTCGGCATCAATTAAACTAATCTCGCATGCACAGAATCACCATCTTGCATAAGAAGTCACGACCAAAACACATAGTCACGAGTCGCATCCCGTGTCTTCAAAAGAATGAGCAAATGGGCTGGACCAGACACCTAACCTAGGATAAGCGAATGCGATCAATTTGAGTTCGAACCTTTGTCCTAAGGACAAAAAAGAAGTACGTGCGACCCAATTAAGCCGACCCGTGATTGAGCTTTTTTCGTAGCGAAGTAGGATCGGTAACTCATTCATGGCCTCACATGGGGGGCCATGGCGGGCACACGAACGAACCCGGCAGCAAAAAAGCGAATTCGGAAGGACCACAAATTGCCAAAAATGGCCACGTCACTAAATCCTCTCCCCCGGACGGTCCAGAATCCGCCACGTCACCGCCTCCCCCTCGAAATCCTCCGCCAATCCACGGTGCTCGATTAATCACCGCAGAATAGCCAGCAATCATTTTCGAAATACCCGTATTGCCCCTACCTTCGCCTCCTTAATTAGGCATTTAGGCCGATTCATTTCGGTCATTTCACCCATCTCTGCTCCTCAGGCACAAACCCCACCAATCCGTCGTCTCCGTATCGTCTTCTTCGCTCGCGCTCTCGCTCTCTCTCTCGCTCTCGCGGCCGGCAACAATGGCGACTGGAATCTTGAAGCGAGCAATCCCGATCGCGAGGGGGCTGGCGCCGTCGCAGTCGGCGGCGCGGCTCCTCCTCGCTCGCTGCCACGCGAGCGAGACCCAGGCCCAGCAGGTGGAGCCCAAGGCCAAGCCCGCCACCAGCCTCAAGACCTTCTCGATCTACCGGTGGACACCCGACAACCCCTCGAAGCCGGAGCTCCAGGACTTCCAGATCGACCTCAAGGAGTGCGGGCCCATGGTCCTCGACGCCCTCATCAAGATCAAGAACGAGATCGACCCCTCCCTCACCTTCCGCCGCTCCTGCCGCGAGGGCATCTGCGGCTCCTGCGCCATGAACATCGACGGCTGCAACGGCCTCGCCTGCCTCACCAAGATCTCCGACGGCGCCGCCACGACCATCACGCCGCTCCCCCACATGTTCGTGATCAAGGACCTGGTCGTCGACATGACCAACTTCTACAACCAGTACAAGAGCATCGAGCCGTGGCTGAAGCGGAAGAGCGCCTCGCCCACGCCCGGGAAGGAGATTCCGCAGAGCAAGAAGGATCGGGCGAAGCTGGACGGGATGTACGAGTGCATCTTGTGCGCTTGCTGTAGCACGTCTTGCCCCAGTTACTGGTGGAACCCCGAGTCTTACTTGGGGCCAGCTGCTTTGCTTCACGCCAATAGGTATATATTGCTTTTCAATTAGACTTAAATCGATTCGGTTGGATTAGGGTTCTTGGTTTCGGCGTTGTGGATATCGGTTTTGATACTGACGAGAAATTGGTAAGGCTGGTTGATCTTTGTTGCACGGTGCTTTGTAATGAAGTTGATTTATTTACTATGTTGGGACTTTGTTTTTGTTTTTCATTTATCATTTTACTTTGTAGTGTTATTTAAGTGCATCTGGGATAGAACTTGTGCTTTGCTTGAGTAGGGAGATTAATGATTTCTTTTTTGTTTTTTGTTTTTTTTTTTTTTTTGGGGGGGGCTTGAGAGAATTGCGATTGGAGAGTGTGATCAGCCTGGCACTTTGTTTGACTGAAAATTTGCAACTTCAAAGGTAGTTTTTGATATAGAGCTTGAGCTCAGTTCTAGCTTCAAAGAAGGCAAGGAAATGATGCTTGAATGCTAGAATAGATATCATGCAATAGTAGTTGGTTCCTTTTCAATGATCATTTGAATCATTTATTTTTCCTTAAGCAGAGCTTGTTTGTGGAACGTTAGTACCCATCATCCTAGAAGAATTCTTCTTTTGAGCTTCGGATGAAAATAGATTCTGGGGCACAATACTACTCCTATAAAGTCTCTTATCTTCTGAATGCTTGGAAAGTCTTCTTCATTGATCGTTGCTGTCCTTTTGATTTTGAGAAGTTGAAAGGAGAGATTTTGTTGGTCATGGTGGCTACTTGTCCCGATGAACTTGCACCATCCAGAGGTAGACAATGATTGAATTGGGATCAAGTTTGTCCACAAAGATTCTTTCTTCAATTTCCTTTTTTTCTTAAATTTTCTTTTCTCTTGTATCTTGGTTGAGCTTATCGGTCATTTTATAAGGGTTAGGTGCATTTCTCCGTCTCCAATTATGCCCTCAACTTTTAACTGTAGTACATAGATCTTCTGAATGGTTGACATTCATTGACAATCTTAGAGATGAATATTTAATGCTTCACCCCTGGACTGTAAATTGTACACATACAGCCCTGCAACTTATATTTTTGGATTGTGTAGGTCCAAGATCTTGCCAGAAATTGTTAACCTTGCAATGCCTCCTAGAATATTCCTTCTCCCATGAATTACTGCATATTGTCATGTCTCTTGGCATCATCATAAAGGAAAGTGAAAGATATTAACCCTTTATAAAGTAGAGCAAAAACATTGCTTACAGTATTCTAACTCGGTTACGTGTTCTTATGCAAAGGACCCAGTCAAGGTGGATATCCTCCACTAACTTTGACACTCTTAAACAAGGGGCTTGAGGGTGAATCTTTCATGAATTTAATTGGAAATGGGTTTAACTGTAAAATTGGAAGTTTGAGGTGGTTTAATTATGTAAATGGAGGGAGCCTTTGTGTATCCATCATCTTCTATACTGGTTATGGTCTCTTGGGGAACTTCATTCAGAGTTGAAGGGGTTGGACATGTGTTTGAGAGTGCCTAAGTTCTGAACTAGGAGTATCATACATTATGATGCCTGTCATCTCTCTCATTTATGCTTCAATAAGTGGTATCTTGCTTAAAAAACTATTTTACTCAGGGTGCTATCTTAAGATCCCTCCATGCAGAGTTGTACACTCTGCATCTGGATTCCACACATGCTAGTTGCATGGACATGTACACAGCATCTAGCTTTCTCAATGTAGTAGTGATTAGATGCATTCATGTGAGTAAACTTTTACTTTGAACGCTTTCTATCACCGACTCAGTTCTCCAATTAATATGAAGCTATTAGTTATCAATCTCTCTTCTCACCTTTTCCTGTTTTGCTGGTTTTCGATGGTTTTATCAATTAATCTCTGTTATACAGTGCTTCTGTTTCCCTTAGCTTCATTTGGTGTTCAAGGTTTGATGCCGAAACTGCAATTTAAGATTTTACTATTTGTTCATGATATCTTGCTGCATGATAGCTTCTTGTTGATGCATTGCAAATCTGGAGCTTAATGGAGGCTTCATAATTTGGCTAGCTGCTGCTTCATATTTAATTAGTTCCGACATCAGAACTTTGTGGACAGGATTCTAGTTTCAAAAATTTAGAGTGAAGCACGATGGAGAGATAATTATGCATCATCTTCCTTTAACGTTCAGATTGCTCTCATTTTTGCTATAGATACATTTGGTAGTAACAATTTCTTCATTTTGTTGTTGAATGCAGGTGGATCGTGGACAGCAGAGATGAATTTACAAAGGAGCGGCTTGATGCGATTAATGATGAATTTAAGCTCTACCGTTGCCATACTATATTGAATTGTGCTCGAGCTTGCCCCAAGGGATTGAACCCAGGAAAACAGATTATAAATATCAAGCAGATGCAGCTTGCCAAGTAGCTTGAGACCCTGTGATCGAGAACCGTTAACATGTTTTGATGGCCAGCGATATGGGCAATTACTTTTTTCCAGCTTGGTGAACCTTTTGTTATTTATTCAATAAATTGTGCGCTCAGTACGTTCCATCTGTATCCCTATTTGGTTTAACCCAAATTGATGCACATATTTTGGCTCAGCTAAGTAAATGTTTGGGAACCTTTTAAACCAGTTTTAGATTGGTTTGTCCGGAGCCTGTATGTTTTGATTGTGTAAAACCAAAGCAAATTTGGGAAGGAACATGTATTTTTTCCGAGTACATTGTAATGTTCAAGATGCAGAAGTGTGGTTATCTTTCAGTCATCCTATTCGGGTCATTCATTGTGTATTGTACGATATGTCAAGCCTCTGATAAATTTAGGAAATTGATGTTGGATGTCAGTGCCCGTGGAGGTCCTCCTCTCACAGCACGGGCAAGAGAATAGCGCATCGGTGTTTGAACGTGCACGGGACGTTCCTTTTCTCGGGAATCCGCTACGCGTGGATGTGGATCGGTAATGATCAGGGCAAATCACGTAAGTATGTCAGTGCAGCGCTTGGAGAGCTTAATCCAAGAAAGAAGTTGCCAAACCATTTCCTGCAGGACGATGGGAAGTTGTTTCCGTTCATTTTACTGGTAACTTCGCGAGGAACATGAAAAGTGCGTTCTCTATGCAAAGGTCATCGAGCAGATATTTGCAGGTTCCGTTTCTAAAAGTTGGACACCTGGCTGCCAGAGCACAAGAATTATTTTCTTCTCATGGCACACCATTTGAATTACTTAGCGAATGTGCATAGCTCCTTTCCGGGTGGCCTTTTTTGGGAACGATTGGAATCTTTTATTGGTCGAGTTGGATTTGGTGCAGCGCCTGTAGTGGGGTTACGAGCTTTTTTTTTGGATTGGCGGAAGTCAGATTTTAAAGGGATTATTGATTCCGTGAAGCACTTAAATTTTGTGAGACGGGGAGGCGCCGGGTTCCCACCTTTGAGAGAGTAATCCTTGCGTGGATCAGCTCGCCAACACGGCTCGCCACTGGCAAAACCGACCGACTTTCATCCATTTCGGGAAACCACCACCTAGCAGTTTTCAGACCATTTTTACCACGGGACGCAGCTGGATTTCCCTTGCCCGAGAGATTACATTCCGCAAATTCCTAAATGGGGAAAATTTCTTAAAATCCGATAAGAATCGGAATCTAGCATTACCTCTTTTTACCATGCCTTTCCTCCTCCCCTCAAAATGGAAAATTTAAAAGAAGGGGACGAATCCAACCAACCCACCGTCGAGTTCAAAGTTCTTGCCTTTTTCAAAACCGGCGGGGGTTGGGCAAGAGGATTAAATGGCGCCTTCACCAGGCTGTCACATCGTGTCCTCTTTGTTGGCTTTCCCTTTCTATCCTTTCGCAGGCTTTCAGTTCCGTCGTCAGCGGTTCCTGCCCATTTTCCCCCCATTGTCGGTTCATCCTTGGAGACACACTCTCTCTCTCTCTCTCTCTCTCTCTCTCTCTCCTCTGTTAATATTTTTTACACTCTCAGTCACAATCTTTTCCACAGGAGCTTTCATTGATGGAGGAGGTCGCGCCTTTACTGCGTCACGGATATTTACGGGTCGCGCAGATATTTATCATGGGCCACGCCGACGCCGTCAACTGAAAGCCGACCTTCTCCATCCTCCTCTCTCTCCTCCTCCGTCTTCTCCCTCCTACTCCTTCAGCTGCGCCTTTTGCCTTTTCGATTCGTCGATAGGTCGGCCGAAAGCCCGACGACGAAGGAAGGAAAAAAAAAAAAGAAAAGAAAAAAAGGAAGGAGCTTTTCCCGTCGACCCGGAAGCGTCCAATTTCCCGAATTTCATAGCAAATCCCTATGATTCCAGCAGATTCAGCGGGAATTCAGAGATTCGTCTTGCCTCCCTAATTGGGTTTTCTTTATTCTCGCTTAAAGGGAAAAGGGGAGGGAAAAAATCGAGTCTTTTGTCCGCGCTCGCTTGTCAGCTTCTTCCCCTTCCTGCTCATAATTTCGCGGCGTCCTGCAACTTGCGGCCGCAGCGATAATTGGGCATTTAGCGGGTTCGAATCCCGAGGAGGTTTCAGGGATAAAAAAGAAAACGCTGTCTTGGAGTTTGATATTGGTGGGGGGGAATCAAATTGGGTTTTCGATAGCTCAGTAGATCTGTTGTCGAGTTCCGTTGGTAGCGCTGCTGAGTTGTGTGGAGTTGTTCGGAGTTGTGAAGTGTGCGGGTTTTTGCTTTGATGACTGTCGATGAAGCAGTGAGCCCTAGTTGTTCCTCGTGGAGTAGGGAACAGGACAAGGCGTTCGAGAATGCCCTGGCTACTCACTTCGAGGGCTCCCCGGATTGGTGGGAGAAGGTAGCGTCCGACGTGCCCGGCAAAACCCTAGAGGAGATTAAGCTCCATTTCGAGGCTCTGGTTGAAGATGTCAATAGTATAGAGTCTGGCCGCGTGCCTCTGCCGTCCTACGGTTCGGCTTCCTCGGATGGCTCCGCAAGTAACTTAGGGGAGGAGGAGAGCGGGAAGAAGGGTGGCGGCTGTTCGGGGAATGCGAGCGGTGAGTCGAACCAGGGAGGGAAAGGCTCGAGGTCGGATCAGGAGAGAAGGAAGGGGATTGCTTGGACAGAGGAAGAACACAGGTGGGGTCTTTTTTTGGTCGATCAGTAATTTATAACTGACCATGTGATTTTGGGAAAGAGGGTACGTGTGAGCAACAGTTAACTGTTCGTGAGCTGATATAAAACATTGTGATTTGCTTTTGCTGCCCTTCCTTTTATTTGGTTGATCTGTATTTTGGGGACTGAAGTGACTTGCAGATTAGTTGCTGATTTCTCATCAAGCTTCATTTCTGTGTACTGGCATATCTGTTGGGTTGAGCTTAGTAATGTGCAGTTTAGACCCTCTTTAATTGTCAATTAGTGCTTATGTTACACAAGAGACCTTAGCAGGCCCCTGCGGCGTATGAAGTCTTTTTGCTCATTGGGTCTTAATTGCTTTGATGCCTGCATTCTCTTCCTTTGTATTAATTGTGCATTAATCTGTATCTTTCTCTTGAAGGGGTGTGTACTTGGTAGATAGAAAGGTAATTCCTAATGCTCCAGCTAGCTCAAGACATTAGAATTACAACTTGAACTCAATTTTGGTGAGGAGTGACTAGATGCTTTTGGTTTTCCTTTGTGTATTTATTGACTGTCCAATTTATTAATCTAGTCATGTTTATTAGAAGTTTGCATACCTAGAGCTTTGTCTATTTGTCCTGCCTATCTAATTCTTCAATCAATTGATGGTTAGACATGGGCAAGCTAGAATCAATCCCATTTAGTGCGGTCTAGCTTTCATTCTTTCGATAATATGTTGTTGATAGAGCTGCCAATGTGATATTGCGGCCATTCAGTATCTTTTTCATCTACTGAAATTGTTTGTTAAAGAAAAAAAAAGCCAGTCTGAGTCTTAAATGGAGACTGGCCAATTGTTCTATTTGAGTAAGATGACTCAAACTGTTGAATGTTTCAATAAAGTTCTATAAGTGCAAAGACAAAGTAGGATCCTCTCCCCACATAGTGGAATAAGGCTTGGTGATGTGGTGTTTGGTTCACATGCTCGATTAGGCTTTGAGGTGTTTGATGAATTAAGTAAGGTCAAAATGGACTAGGGATTGCTACTTCACATGAACATGATTTGATCCATCATCTGATATCATTGAGTGGAATCATAAATAAAATACCAAATACCAACCTTGGTGGGGCCAATGGGCAATGATCTGTGAGATGAAAACTGCCACTGCTGATGGAAGGGGAAGTGATGGTAACCCTCAGAAGGCACGTGAGCTCCATTTTCAGGCAAGAGAATCTCGTTGCTTGGAATTGTGCTTCTTGATATCTTTATCAATGGAATTGAGAATTGACATTATTAAAGGAAGAGGTCAAATGATAGCCTTTACTGAACCAATGGTGTTAATTTCGTTTTTGCGTAGTAGGTTATTCTTATGGATGTGGTAAGCTAATGCTGCTATAGCGACTTAATGTTTCTTTGTTGGTTACAAGGAGATAGTTGTCCATGTTATCTTGATTGATGGGCTTGTGAAAGCATTATGATTTAGATGTGTGATGATGCTTGCATGAAACGGTTTCTTTTCTTGTAAAATATTTCTAAGCTGGTTTGTTGGTTGGGTTCAGTAGGATGATCTATGTATAAAGTCATGTTTCTCTTATCCAGCAGCCATGTAGCCAGCAGGCGTTGCAAATGGCAATGGGCTACCTATCTAAGGGAGCATATAAAATCTTGAACATTTTATTAGTTTATGTTATGATCCAGACTTAAAAGTTTTTATCTTGGAAACTCTATGCGTGCACGCGCAATTACCGAGGATGTAAAGAGGTGATCAGAGGGTAGAGTCAGCTCTTGCCCCTCACTAGACTCGTAACTAAATTTAGCTTCTTTTGTTTATAGGCTCTAAACAGAGTTGCAATCTATGATGTATGTGGTGAAACAAACACCCCCACCCCCCCCCCCACTTTCTTCTTGCAATCTTACATGCATGCTCATTGTTTTAAGCCCTGGATATGCTAGACATATAAACAAGTTTACCGCCACTTATGGCTGTTGCCTCCCCAGTTTCAGTTTTGTTGCAGGCTGATCTTAACTATTTGTCTGATGATTGAATATATGGTGCTGTTACTGTTTCAAATACACTGTTATGGTTTGCTGCTATGCTTCTTTTGAGCCGTACATTTCATCCTTGGGATTTCATATATGTGTCATTTTGGAAGCAGGTTATTTCTTCTAGGCCTAGATAAATATGGGAAAGGTGATTGGCGAAGTATTTCCCGGAACTTTGTCGTCACAAGGACGCCTACACAAGTTGCGAGCCATGCACAAAAGTATTTTATCCGTCTGAACTCGGTCAACAAAGATAGGAGGCGATCTAGCATTCATGATATCACTACCGTAGGCAGTGGAGACCTTTCAGCAACTCAAGGCCCTATTACGGGTCAAAATCAAACAGATGGCTCTATGGGAGGAGTGTCTTCTGGTAAATCTAACAAACAATCTCCTCAATCTCCAGCAGTGACGTCAGGTGTTGCAGTTTCAGGTCCTCCATCAATTGGACAACCGGTGGGTGGCCCTTTCGTTTCTGCTGTTGGTACTCCAGTAAATCTCTCTACCGCACCGCACATGGCATATGGTGTTAGAGGTCAAGTACAAGGCACCGTGGTTCCTGGTGCGCCCATCAATATGGGCCCCGTGACTTATCCAATGCCACATGCATCGGCACATAGGTGATGCAGCTTAAGTTGTACAATATCGGAATTACTGACGTTTTCTCTTCTTTCGCTCCTGTTGGATGGTGGAATGCTTGCAGTGATCTGATAATAGGATGGTTTGGTGCAAAGACAACTATTATTTCTGTTGCTTTCAAATAAGTTGTGGTGGGAGGAATAACATCAATCTCTAGCAGCATGGCAAAGATGTGGCATTTCAGGGCGTCAAAGTGTACTGTCATTTGTTTGTTTAGATCCACACTGTGGTGCTAGAAGTAGTTCGTGAAAGGTTCTTTTTAGTGGTGTCATTTGTAAAGAAGTGTTTGGGTTGTAGCGAGTAGCATTATCAAGTGACTTCATGGCAATGCATTTTGAATTATGATCTGCGTGGTCTTGCCTTGGGAAATTTGATGTACTCTGGTGGATTTCACCTTGAAGGAGGCAAACATGGGAATATAAAGACATCGTGGTTATGATCCTTCTCATCCTTCTCTCGTTTGATATACATTCGTACATATATACATCATATGCATTCTTTCTCAGTTTAGTGTTATTTACTAGTGCTGCAGAAAAGCTGCTTAGCTCTAGGTTGAGTTGAAGCTAATATTTCACTAGAAAACATATGGCGGTTAGAGTGAACATATTTGAAAATAGCACACGCTGAAATCATAGAATTGCTCAGTGCATCAACTTCATTAATTTGTTCTTACTTCGCATTTTTAAGCATTGTCACGCTTTTCATGCATGATAACCTTGCTAATTTCACTTGTCTCTGCCCTCTCTCGTGACCCAGTAGTTTTTCCAATGCCGAATCCTATATGTGCACCGGTAAATCAGAGAGTAATTCTAAGAGAATCTGGTAATTCTTGCATGAAGTTTTGTAAATGTTCCATTCACTTTTGAAAATTAGGTGACGGATTCATATCTTTTTTTCTTTTTGATTTTTTTCCAAATCCAGGGAATCAACTCAGCTCTTTCAAGTATAATAACAATGGTAATAAACAAGGAAGAGATTGACCCATCTTTGTGGAAGAGATGGTAATAAACAATGGCCATACCACATGATCTTCGTGGTAGTGGTATTTGAGTGGGTCTTCTAAGAGGCAAAAAAGACATCGACCCATCTTTGTTACCGCTGAGAAAGCGGAAAAGATTTCCCGCCTTGGAAGTCCTGATCATTTGACCTTGCAATATCACTCCTAACGTGAAAAGGGCCTTCGAAATCCACTGATCAAAGCATGCTACTTATGGGCATAAGCCTAAGGGAGCATTTATCACCTAAATAGAGGACCGTGTGTGGAAACATACATTCACCAAGAAGCAAGAGGACTACCTGAAAACACGTTGGAATGATGAATTCATCGAGTACAAACAACTGCCTATAGCTTCTTAGCTGTGTGGTGAAATATAGAAACAGGATTTATGCAGCCATCTAATTAACTCCCCAACAGGGGTGTCATATCTGGGGTCATACATTCCCTCTGTTATATCAACGTAAAGATCGTAAAGTTCAGAGAGAGAGAGAGAGAGAGCTAGTTTATATAGATGAATTCAAAAGACTAATCACTTCTCTTCGTAATGACATCAATCGGTTGCCCTCATGACCAAAAAGTTCCATGTGTATAGCCGAGAAAACAATACTCACTCACCACGAAGGGAAAAAGTCACATATGTACAGTCACAAACTAAGGCTCCAAGAAGTGGGTACAACAAGAATTGGATATAGGTCAAGAAGGTTTAATGGCTAAGTGCTATCCTGCTCAGCAGCACCACTTCTCCTCAAGAATCGGGCAATGCACGTGCTGATTGAAGGTGAGCTCTCGGCGAACATGTAAAGACAAAACAAGCATAATCCTGTCTCAAACATATAAAATAAGAGAGTCCCAATTAATCACAGCTTTGACACCATTAGAAAGAAAAACTGGCAGAGGATATTCACAGCATTCAATCAGGGAAGAGATCATGTGGCCCGGCTTTGTAGACAACAATTGTGAGTAAAAAAAAAATGAAGAAATTGTACTTGGGAAAGTGTTCCCTAACTTCTCGTTCATAAAGCATTTCCTAAAACCAGCACAGACAATGATGTCTACTCTGCTAGAATTACCACCAATGAGAATTTCACCATCAACTTTTGTTACTATCATAACCTTATAATTGTCATTAGCAAACAATTATCCTAAAGGGCAGAAAACTTTCATCACCAAAAACGAAGAAAATCAAGAAGTACGTTGTACCAATGAGGGGAAGAGGGAAGAAGAAAGCGTAGCTATAAAATACTTCTTGGATTTTTTCCTCTAGAAAACACGCTCTAAAACCAACAGAGTTGATAATGTCCATTTGTGCTAGAATGACTGCTCCTCAAAAATTCAATATCGACTTTGGTACTATGACACTTTCAAGCTAGTGATGTTTTAGGGAAACTTTTGCTACAGTTCAGCTTATAATGCTGAGCAACCATTTGACAGTCTGAGGTATTAAACTTCCACTAAAAACCAAAAACATTGACAAGTATACAGGAATTATCCACTGAGGGGAAAGTCTTTGGTCATCTTCTGCGAAGGTCTTTGGCTGGTCAGGTAAGGACCGTAGGGGAAAAGTCTTTGTTGCTGAATTTCACGTGTTAAGTTGTGGGAAGAAGCTCTTTCATTGCAAGGTTAACTTCTGATCTCCCCACACATCTTATACTTAAATTGCAGGAGCCTTGTGCAACAGGATGTCCTGTGTAAGGGGAATGCTCAAATGTGACTACAGTCCAACAACAAATATGGTTTATTGATGTTCATTTGACAGGATACCACTAGAAGGCAGGCTTTAAGAATCAAGTAAAAAAAAAGAGGGTAAAAAAAGAGAGCTGTATCTAAGAGAGGGTAAAAAAAAAAAGACTTGAGTAAATGTTTGCAAGGGCAATTATTCAATATGCTGGCCGCCATATGATCATGTTTTCTCCCTCATGCCAGAGGGAAGGCCATATATTGGTGAGAGGACTAAAATCTACTCCACTCAGATGATTCATGGAAAGCATGTGCATGGAGAAGTAGATCGATGAGAAAGTGAGAGAGCACATACCGACATAAGCAACGGTGACGCCGGAGAGTAATCTCCCCAAAGCAGACAGAATGTAAAGGCAAACGATCACCTGAAAATGAGAATATCCACACTAGCTTAGGCCCATCATGATAAGAGAGCGACGATCCTCTAATCTACAATAGAAGCAACCGAATGACCTTAACGAACAAGCGCTTGTCATGGCCAGTGGCGGCAACCCTAAGAACAGACTCAGTGGCTCCGACCGTGTTGGCGAGGCAAGCGACGATGCTATTGGCCGTGTCCTGCGATATCTGCCACTCGAGCGGGTCCACCGGCACCCTTTCGATTCCACCAAAAAATCCAATTTCAACCAAAATGAAAACCAACAAGAAGAGAAACGAAACGGAAACGGAAACGAAAGCAGAAAGAGATGAGAGAGAATACGAGACGTTGAGCTGGCGGAAAAGGAGGCCCAGGATGGCCAGAGAGCAGAGGAGCACGATGAGGACGTCGGAGAGGAGGGAGAGGAGGCTCGAATTCCGGTAGGCGCAGTGGTAGTACACCAGGCTCCCGCATATCAACACGATCAACGGCTTCCCTATCTCGTTCCTCATCCTCTCCTCACATGCCTCCTCCTCCTCCGCCCTCGTCCTTCCTCGGTTCTTCTGCGTATGCCGTCGCAAAACGGGAGCTCAGGCGCGCTCCGACGACGATTCAGCGCCGTTCCAGTCGGACGCAATCAAACTGCTCCTCATCAACATTTGCCAGACATGGAAACATTAAAATCAATTCGAGCTCACGAGCCGCGATCCCCGTCTCGCCGGCGATCGGAAAGCCGTCCGCGCCCGCGGAGTCGAAGGAATCGGAAGCCAGAAAATTAAAAATAAAAACCGCCGTCGCGGATCAAAACAGGACTTTGAGACTGCGGAGGAAGATGATGATCCTGCTAAGAACGCTTCGACGGAAGATTCAGGAGAGGGAGGGAGAGAGACTCACTGGCGGAGACGACGGCGACCGAGAGATCGGCGATCGGAGGAGCGAACCGGTAGCGCCCCACTTTCCCCGTTCGCGAGTCTGTTCGGATCCGTGCGTTGCCCCTGCTTCTCTTCGAATCGTGTTTTCCGGGTCGGTTGCCGGTTTTTGACCGAAACCCGAGTCAAAGATTTCGGCCAATGTCGTCGTCCTATTCAATGGTTGGTGTGAAGTGGGCTATTGTAAATTATAGATCGGGAGTACCTACTAATTTTTCATTTAAGAAAATGTCATTAAATTTTTTAAATTATATTATTTGCAATAAATTTACTCTGAACTATTTTTGAGATATAAAAATTCTAAATTATACTATTTGTGATAAATTTACCTTGAGCTTTTTTTTTAATGATATTAAAATTTTTGAATACATTTATTCTAAACTTTTTCTTATAACATAAAAAACTTTGAACTTATATACTTGTATGACATATTTGTTTCAAACTTTTTGATCGAAGAAAGCATTTTTGTCTTTTCCTTTTTTTTATTATCTTTTTTTCATTCTTCTCTCTTCCTTCCACCATGGTTAGTGGAAGGAAGTTAGTGAGGGTGGCCTTTGCTTGAGTTTGGCTAGGGCTGCCTCGCTTGCCCTTGCCAAGGCGAGGGTGAGGGTAGCTCCCCGCCCAAGGGGAGGGTCACCCTCGCGCAACTCCGATTTCGATAAGGGTGGCCCTTGCGGGAAGGGAGAAGAAGGGAAATAAAGGAAAAAAATAAAAAAAGGGAAAAGGAAAAAAAATGAAAATGTCTTTCCATTAAAGAGTTTGGGGATAAATATGTTACAAAAGTATAAATTTAGGTTTTTTTACGTTACAAAAGAAAATTTGGGGTAAATATGTCACAATGGGTATACTTTGGGATTTTTAGTATTGTAAAAAAAATTCATGATGAATTTGTCAAAAGTGTCATAATTTAGGATTTTTTGTGTTATAAAAAAAATTCATGATAAATTTGTCATAAATAGTGATTTTTTGTAGTATTTTCCGATGATTGCTTATTTTATCGCCGAAGTTTCAATGATTTATTAAAATTTTTTATTTAGTTTTTTTGTTTTTATCGAAAGTTATAGCATACAAAAGGAAATATCGAGAGGTTGATCAAGCTTTATGGAATTCAATTTTGCCTCGTTGCCCACATTAGGAGAAACTCTCGTCATCAATATTTTACTGAAAAATGCTCTTTTAATCGATTTCATGTTCTCTAATTTTTTCTTTTGAACATGGGCCTATCGAATTATGATTTCGTAATTCGTCGAAATTCCTTTGAATTATTAGGAGTGATGGTTTCCTAGGTGGAAATTAGGTTCCCCGGCGAACCAATTTCCACCCAGAAACTGATCCTAGTTTCTAGAATTTGGAATTGGACTGAAGCCCCCTTGAAATTAGATCGGGTTTCGTGTGGGCCAATGAAATCGGTCTCATTTTTTTTTTTTTTTTGATTTGTTGTTGCATTGTAGCTGATGGAAGTTTCGACGCTTTCGTTTTATGAAGTTAGGGTGGGGGCATTTAGCTGGTTTGCTTCCTCGGGCAAAAAATTCGAAATGGGTACCGAGAGTCGAGTGAGATAGTGTATTTTCTAGGCTTTGTCCAAAAACACGTTTACATAACCACATGGCGTCGGGACGAAACCCAAGCTTTATCAACTAGCTCAAGACTCCCCTCTAGGCGACGTGGGACAAGAGACGCGCCCCTTTCCGCGCATGTCCGAGGACTCCGCCCCACGTACCGCCACTTGGGCCATCATAGAGAGCGAGATTGCTAGGGGGAGGCGAGCGACATGGATTAAGGCTTTTGTTTAGATTTGTGAAAGGGAGCAATCCAGGTGAGTCGTGCGAGTGAAAGAGTACTTGAGGCTTGAGGGAGGGGGGGTGGTTTACTTTTTATAGTTTTTATAGCATTTTTCGGACGATTCATATAGGCGATTCTACACATGGGATTGGGAACGAACTGGTGCCTCGAGAACTACCTAGGACCAGCCGGTTCGATCCGATCTGATCAGAGTGATTTTCAATCCAATTGGTTCTTTTTGCTCACTCCTAGGATGAGAGCTGCACCATTAAAAAATCATTAATTCATCTTGAAAGTAATGTTCATATTTCTCTATTCTTTTGTTCCTCATAATAGAAAAAGAACATAAATCCATTTGGTAACGCCAACTGATTTTTTTATTTCTCGGAATAAATGGTTGTTTCCAAGAATAGAAATGAGAAATAAAAAAAAGTATTTTCTTATTCCTACGAACAATTTTTATAAATTATTTATTGTGTTTTTACTTATAATCGATGCCATCCATCAACCATTGCTCGTTGGCCTCTAATTGGCTATCGTCGGCCCGGCGATCGGCGCTTGGCGTTCGATGATCGGTGGCCCGACGTCTGGTTGGCGTTTGGCGACCTGCGGCCGATGGCTTGGTGGCCGGTGTCTCGGCGACTGGCGCTCGGCGCCCTAGCGACTTGTGTCCAGCGGCGGCGGCAGCGGGTGGTGACTAGCAATTGGCGACCGGTGACCGGCGATTGATGACTATTGATTGTCGTGTGGCCCTGCCGCTCCTGCTAGTCGCCGTCGCCCCCCACTGGCGCCATCGAGGAAAAAAGAAATACAAATTTTTGTCGATATCAAACACATTTTTATTTCTTTTCTATTATGAGAATATGAAATTTTTGTAGTTACCAAATGTTTTATTTTACTCAAAAATTGTTCCAGGAAATAGAAATAGAAATAGAAAAGAACTATTTCTCAAAAGAAATTGTTTTCAAGAATAGAAATATTACCAAATGCATTATAAGTTGGAATAATTTCAATACCTATTTGCTATTATTACCTTTGAAAGAACCTTATAATTTTTTTGGCAATAGTTGGTGCGGCGGTTGCATTCTCGTCACTGCTTCGGTCGGTCAACATTAAGGAAGGGAACGAAGGAGATATTCCTGGGAGATTCGAACCGGCCAAAAACTCCCTTTACAAAACTTTTATAAATGGCCGGCCATTTTTCTCCAAGTCAAAAGCTCTCACTTCGCTTCTGATTCCGGTGACTTGCTCCGATCGCCTTGGCTCCGCCTGCGACTGGTGCTACTCTGGCGAAGTCTGCGACGCCTCTGCCCGTCTCGGGCTTCTCTTCGCCATCTTCTCGTCCCTTTCGTTTTCCTCTGCAGCATGTCAACCTCATGTCTTCTCTCAAGCTTTTCAAATTTCCTTCGCTAGGATAAACCAATTTGTCTTCTTCGATCTATTCATGATTTTAATATAGATACTGGCTTTGTAGGTAGAGAGAGTTCTGTCAGGAGAGCTCGAGTCACCGGGTTGACTGAGTTAGGAACACCGTCGACTGAGGTAATTCTTTGTTGCGATCATTAAGACAAGATGCATGAGATTAAAGGTTCCAACATTGCAGGAAAGCTGACAGATTTCAGAATTTGCTGCACTAAAATGATTTCGGATTTTCAAAGTAAATCCGCAGTCATATAATGTCATTTTCCTGGGAAAATGGCTTTCCAGGAAAGCATTATCAACCAGTGTGAGGTTTTCTCGGAAAGCAAATAGAACCCTGTTCTCACAAATTTTTCCATTACGGCTTGAACTCTGTATATGTACAGTTCTCTTACAACAGTTCTTTTCTACAGCTTTCTACAAGGCACAAAGGATCGGAGATGATGGATGTGTTTTTCAAAGTTTCCTGATGAATGACTAACTCTTCTTAGTTAACACGCTGGTAGCGAAAGTTGCTGTTTGTAGTTGTGATCACTGTCAGTGATCAATATGAATCACAGCAAAACGCATTTGCTAGGATTTGGAAGCTATCAAACAAAAGAAAATTATCAGTTTATTGGAGAGTGATCCATTGGTTTTACTTTTTCGGCAATGAGTGGTTCATCTTCTGGTGCCTCCACTACGGGCAGATGGACACATGATGTGTTCTTGAGCTTTAGAGGTGAAGATACTCGGAGAGGATTCACCGGTCACCTTTACTCTGCCTTAAAACACACAAAAATCAATGCTTTCAGGGATGATGATGCTCTTCAGAGAGGAGAGAGGATCTCATCCAAACTTTTGCAAGCTATAGAAGAGTCGAGGATAGCGATCATTGTTTTCTCGATGAATTATGCCTATTCTAGGTGGTGTCTCGAAGAGCTTGAGAAGATTATGGAGGTCAAGGAAAATGATGGACAGTTGGTCCTTCCTGTGTTCTATGACGTTGATCCTTCAGAAGTGCGCAATCAGACCGGTAGTTTTGCCCAAGCATTTGCTGAACATGAGGCGCGTTTCGAGGAGGACATGGTCGGTAGGTGGAGGACAGCTCTTACAAAGGCAGGAAATTTATCGGGCTGGGATCTGATGAATGTTGCAGATAGGTAATTTTGCTTAAATTGTTCAAAGGTCTTTTTTTAAAATACTTTGTTGACGAGACTTTGACGGAACTAACACCTACTAGTTCATTTCTTAGGCGCATTCACAAGCGGCATTGATTAGATTCTAGAGAACATAGATTGACTGAACCTGTCTTTCTTACGGTTTCTTTACCTGCTTTTACTGATGTATTCTGCATCAATTCTGTTTTGACATACAGGCATGAGGCTACACTCATTGAGGAATTAGTTAACAAGGTATTGCAAGAATTGCCAGACACATACCTGGATGTACCAAAATTCCGGGTTGGGCTTGAAACTCGATTAGAGAAAATAAAAGAATTGCTAAACCTAGGCTCAGATGAGGTGCTCTTCATAGGAATCTGCGGGAGAGAAGGAATTGGCAAGACGATGATAGCTGAAGCTATTTTCAACCGTTTCTTCCATGCCTTTGAAGGGAGAAGCTTTCTTTCGAACTTGAGCGGGGATTTCTGGCAACTGAATGATCTAATTAGCTTGCAAGAGCAACTTCTTTCAGACATTGTGAAGCATAGAAGCATAAAGATAAGCAATGTTCGTTGTGGAATTAGTGTCATCAAGAGAGCTTTATGCAATAAGAGGGTTCTTATTGTGCTGGATGATGTGAGGGATTTTGAGCAAATAAAAGCACTAGCTAGAGAACGCGGTTGGTTTGGTTTAGGAAGTAGAATCATTGTAACAACAAGAGATCGGTCTTTACTACAGGACTTAGATGGGGCTGGCACTTATATGGTTGAGCAGTTGGATGATGATGATGCCCTTCAGCTTTTCAGTTGGCACGCCTTTCATGATTCTCATCCCAAAGAAGAGTTCATGGAACTTTCGAAAGAGATTGTAAGTTATTGTAAAGGAGAACCATTAGCTATTGAAGCCTTGGGTTCTTTCTTTAAAAATAGAAGTTTGGATAAATGGAGAAGCGCATTCGTACAATTGAAAAGGACAAGCTTTGCTTCGCTCTGCGATGACAAAGAGAAGCATAAATTACCTGGTGTTGCCAAGTGCTTTTTTGTGGCCGTCGCTTGAAGCGTGCTAGTGCAATCACTGTTCGCCAGGGAAGGTGCCTAGCTAATGTCGATCAAAAGAAGTACATGTTCTACGAATTGCTTCAGGCTTTGGGAAGAGAGCTTGCCCGGGAAGAATCTTCTATAAACGCCATAAACATTCTGGCGAAGTTAAAAAGTAGCCTGGTGAGTGTAGGAACCAAGATTTGTCCATGTCTTGGGCAGATTCATGTGTTGTGATCAAAGAAAAATGCATGTTCATTTACTGCGATTTACTGTGCGCTAACAATAAGGAACTCTTACTTGAGATCTAGATAAACTCTATAGTTGATCATAATGAATAAGCACATCATCCTCACTCCTGATCCCTTCTAAGATGCTGCACCTTTTTTTTTTTTTTTTTTTTTGCAGAAAACAAGGCAGAAGAAAAGCCAACCGCAGGATCCTGAGATAGAAAGTTCAGCGATGAACCCGGTGGCAACTCCATCCGAGCATGCTGGTGATCATCAAACTTGCCCAGTTGATGAATTGCAAAGTTCGATACAGAGTAGGAAGCCGTTCCTCTCATCAGACAACTTCTCATTTTCTTTAGTTGTTACATTCCGACATCAATACTTGAGCTAGAGAGTTTTGCTAATCTGGATGGTTTCGTCAGAACAGATAAAGTGAAGTTGGTGCGTGAAAAAATTAATATGCTTTGGAAGAATGCAGATGTAATGGCCCATGGTTTCCGAGAGCATGGTAAGATGATTTTTTTCCTGTCCGCACAGTGTTATCACATTCAATGAGATTAGGTAGGTGTAACAGAAAACAAGAAAAACCGTCCCATATATTTCCTGCATTGATATCGGCTAATCAACTGCGCAATCTATGAAAATGAGTTCATTTAATACTCTTTCAGAAATGGGGCCTGCCATACCGCGGTTCCAATTTGCTAGGATCTGTTTGAGTTGTTGGAATCATCCATTGATCTGGCAATCCTCGGTGGTTCTATCTTGGCTTGCTTGAAATTGGATAGATTATTTGCTTCTAGGAGATTAATCACGAAGAGAATGGGATTTCTGTCATTTGTTGTTATTGAAAAGATGCACACATGAAGTTGCAGCAATGCATATCAACTCGGGCCATTAATCTGTGGAATGGATAGAGGAAAGGAAAGAACAAGCACAAGAGTACAATCCCTCAATTAAAAGTAGTTCTCTAAGATATGCTAAAACAAGTGTCTCTGTCTTTCCGGAACTGCAGTGAGAATGAGTCCCGGTATCTCAGCGGCAGTGCAGGGGAAATTGAGTTTCAGGGCAAAAGTTCATCAACTTGGTGGCATGGAGAAAGTTTTCCAGGAATTGTTCAGTGTGGAAGATGGAGAAAAATTAATGAAGTCCTTCCAATGCTATTTGTCGACTTCATCCGGTCCTATCGCAGGCCTCCTCTTTATCTCCAACAAAAAAGTCACATTTTGGAGTGAGAGATCTCTAAAAGTGGTTTCTCCAGGTGGGGAATCAACCAAGACCCATTACAAGGTAATTTTACACATGCTGCAAAAGTCCGGCTCACTTTCGGTTAATACCAGTTCGGCATTCTCTATTGTCATGCGCCTGTCAACAGTTTGGTCAATCTTAATGTTGGTACGTCTTTTCAGGTGAAGGTGCCGATAAGAATGATTAAGGCGGTGAACAAAACTGAGAATGAGCAGAGGCCGTCACAGAAATACATAAAAATTGTCACGATGGATGACTTCGATTTCTGGTTCATGGGATTCTTCAATTATCAGAAAGCACTGAAGCATCTTTTGTGGGCGATTTATCAGGAATAGATGGCTTCGAGTCCAGTCATTTTTTTGGGGTCGAAAAGTTGCAAATTTATTTGAGATGACAAAACAAGAGAACTTCCACGGGAAACTCGGAATGACTTGAGGCGTTGCATGCTGTAAATTAGAAAAATGCTGTCATATTAGTTCCTGAGCAAATGTCTTCATGTTCATACAATGGTGCGAGTGTTTGGGTTTTGAAGTTGACTTTTGCCTCTTCCAACCTGTCTCGGAAGATCACTTTGTCATCAATATTCTCCTCGAACGTGTTTTCTTTTGTCAACCGCGAGAGTTACGCATTAGTATATGATCGCTCTCTCCGAAGTAAGGAATAGTTTCTTCACCGTTGGTTCAAAGGCAAAATAGAGCAGAGATCACAATGAAGTATACACTCTAAAGAAAGGAGACAGGTGCGACAGAATATCTTCACGGTCATCAAACAGTTACAGAAGTTTCCATTAAATTTCTTCTGTGTGTCGGGAACCCATGTCCATGGGGAGATCTAACTGCCAATAATTCACTTCAAAACCGGAGAATTTCACTATTGCAATAACCCATGCACTCGAGTGTTTGCCAATCGTAAGTCATGCCCAAAACACACAGCCTTTAGGACCACGTCGTTACTCAACTAATTGCACAGACCCTCCCTGTCCAAAGTGTTAAGAAAAGTTTTGATGCTAACAAACTTTCCAAGTCTTATTCAAGTGATATTATGGTACATATTGTGGAAGGAGATTTATGTATTCAGCAAAGTCTATTCATTACAGAAGATTCCATATTAAGCCAGAAGTAGAAACATTATCTCATTCTATCAAGGATCCGGAACGTATTTCAAGGACCAGAACGAAGACAGAACAAGACCCATAACGGCTATGAATTTCACTTACCATATTTATTTTGATTTTGTTAATCAATTGATAAATAAAATCATTCATCGAGATAATTTCCAATTAAGATGGAACACTTATGGAAACCAAGATTCTACTTGTATCGGCCATCATAATATGAAGGGATTCGATCTTTCTTCAATGGCTAAGAAATCCTTCTAAATTAAATTTTTTCCAAGAAAGGAAGATGGAAGATAATCCTTTATAGACCCACCCATGGGTAGCCTAGCTGGTTAGGGCAAACTTGGATTTCTTTGAGGTCTTGGGTTCAATTCCCTAGAGAAGTGCCTGTGATTTAAGTGGGGGGTCATGGCGGTGGGTTGCTGTGCTAGTCTCCCTCGAGGAATAGTCGAGGTGCGCGTAAGCTGGCCCGGACACTTCGGTTACCAAAAAGAAGAAGAAGAAGAAGATAATCCTTTATAGTGATAGCCAATGGCTAGTTTTGCCTTGAAGGTATTTAAGGAGGATATATGGTTAGTAGAAGATAGAGCATGAATTAAAATTCCAAAGCTTGATTTTGTCCTTGCTTCAAATTGTCTTATTAAGTGCGAAAACAGAGTGATCTAGAATGAATTGCAAAAATGAGTGACTTAGTATGGAAGTATACCATTAAGTATTTGCACTCAAAAGCTTGTAATCATTTGTTGATCACATAGTGGAATTCTATTTATTGACTGATAGCGTGGGAGAGTGGATGTAAACTTGACAAAAGCCAAACCACTATAATACTGTTTGCAATCTTTTCTTCTCTTACTCTTTTAATTTTTGATTGCATATATAGAAAATCAACTTCATCTACACGGACTTTAACTTTAGATTCTGCATTTGTTTTATTCAGACTTGGTGTTGATCGATTTGGCATAAAAGTTCATTTACACCTATCCACCCTCTCTAAGTGTTTGTATTAGCACCCTCACAAAGAGCTCTACGTATTTGTATAAAAGAGAGCTCTTCACACGATTGAAACCTTCTGCTCACCATTCTATCTTTTGTGCCCATTTATATACTGAGCTCATCTCTATTGTGCATTTGTTAAGATAGAGCTTGATGTGGCTTCCTCTTGACTTGGCACGGGAAACTGTTGCTTGTCTCACTGCATTTGATAGAACAAGACATTAGAATGAAACGGACAAAAATCTTTTCCTTTCTCTTTGGTTCCAGTTGCTGGCAAAGATACGGGAGTTTGATGGAGGGAGCCATCATTTTGCATCTGATGGAGGGAGACCATAAGCAAGCTCACGTGCATTCCTTATTTTCTCTGACCAAATCTCAATTGTTGGCTGAGGAAAGAATATGAGCCACAGGAGGCCAAGAAACATTCTTCTCTATGGGTCACGTCAAATGGCCTTAAGAAACATTTGGGATTTCCTTTCTTGCAAAGATGGTAAAGAAATTTCGACCAACTCGAATAACCTCGTCAGGCTTCCGAAGTCATTCAAATCGACTTACATCCACCAATTCGGAATGGCTTTATACACGGACTCAAATTTGAGACATATATTTTAACAAATTTCCACCTTGGTTAGATGTCTACATCAAAGTCATAGTGCTTATTATCCATGCCTGCCCTCCCAACGCCTTGGCGGGCACTTATTCCTTATAGATGTTAATTGAGCGGGCAAGGCCAATGCCATGCTGGCCTTGGGCGAGCTGGAGCTCGCTAGCCTTGGCGTTGGCGAGGCTTGAGCCTCCCTAATTTGGCGAGACTCGAGCTTGTCAGCCTTAGGCAAGCTCAAGCTTGTGATCGAGTGAGGCCAAGGCTCAAGCCTCATTGATCTGATGAGACTTAAGCTCACTGGCATTGGGGGTAGGGACGACCTTGCTAGATTTGGTGAGGTGGAGCCTTGCTTGAGGCTCGGCTCAGCTCGTTGGAATCAGGCGAGCTTGAGTCTCATTGACTTGTGGCGAGGCTGAAGCTCACTTGTTGCTAGCCACAGCCATCATGGCGGTTGTGGTTGGCGACTAGGCGAAGGAGGAGGAAAAATAAAAAGAAAAAAAGAAAAAAAGAAAAAAGAAAAGAAAAAGGAATCGAAATAATTAAAATTCTATTTTCAAAAAAATAAAAATAAAATATTTAAAAGAAGTGCACGGAAAATCAAGTCAGGTTTTCTATATAAAGTGGAAAATATTTCTAATTCATTTTTTAGATTTCAACTAAACATCAAAATATATTATCATTTTCAAAAATATTATATTTTTTGGTAAAATTCTCAAACTATTTGCCAGCTGAACACAGTTGCCATCGGTGTGGGTGGTGGTGGCTCACTGGTGGTGACTGGTGGGGAGGGGCGGTGGCTCGCTAGTGGCACGGTGGTGGCACACGAACTGCTCGCCAGTGGCACACAGGTTGCTCGTTGATGGGTGAGGCAAAATTAGGATTTCTCATTATGATCAAGGGCTTTAGAGATTAAAAAAAAAGGTGTGTAAACGTTCAATCATCAGCTTAAACAGCACAAACAAGGACATGTGACGAGAAAATTGAGATACGACTTCCAAGAAAATCCCAAATCTCTTTGTCCGGTAGAGTGAATGCAGTCGTGGGAATGGAAAGGTAGTGGCCCCAGCAGCTTGGCCAATGTCCACTTGGAATACCTTCTTGAGGTGTTCCCTCATGATGGACTCAAGCCTCTAGGCAGGTCTTTTCGTAGAAGGACCATGAGAGGCCCTTCACGAGTTGAACGGAGCTCCAGACTCCAACATGGGATGAAGTTAGCAAAAGACATGACGTCAATACTAAAGAATTAAAGGGATGAAGCTAGCAAAAGACATGACATCAAAACTGTAAGGACCTGGGGCTCGCTGAGTAATATTGTCCGCTTTGGGCCGAGACCTGCACGGCTTTAAAACGCGTTACTCCCTAGGCAAGAGACATGTGAACCCCCTTCCTTGCGCACGTCCGAGGATCGGGAAGAGGGATCCCAGCCTTATAAACCATCCTAGGACTCCCCCCTTCCTTGCGCACGTCCGAGGACCGGGAAGAGGGATCCCAGCCTTATAAACCATCCCAGGACTCCCCCCTAGGCAAGAGACATGTGACCCCCCCTTCCTTGCGCACGTCCGAGGACCGAGGCGCGGACGCACCGCCATCCCTCCTCCTCGCGCACCGTCGCCCGGGCTGTCACATTACCATTTGTAAGGACACGCACCGCCATCCCTCCTCCTCGCGCATCGTCACCCGGGCTGTCACATTACCATTTGTAAGGACCTGGGGCTCGCTGAGTAATATTGTCCGCTTTGGGTCGAGACCCGCACGGCTTTAAAACGCGTTACTCAGGGAAGAGGGATCCCAGCCTTATAAACCATCCCAGGACTCCCCCCTAGGCAAGAGACATGTGACCCCCCCTTCCTTGCGCACGTCCGAGGACCGAGGTGCGGACGCACCGCCATCCCTCCTCCTCGCGCACCGTCGCCCGGGCTGTCACAAAAACTAAAGAATTGAAACGGGAAGCCATGATATGATGAGGTGGTCTTGTGCAAGATGAATGGAACCGAACAAGGCCCTTATTTATAGGCAGGTAAATTGACTTGATGCAAAAGCAATCTTGAACCGAGCAAGGTTCCTCCTCATTTCACTATGCCTTCTCTGTTTTTGTCTTTGTATCTTTGTTTCTCCCTTTCTATTTTGATGCATGCTTATCATGTCCATATTGCGTTCATCTCATCTTTTTTCCTTGCGTTAGTCATAAATTACATAGTACATGGCAATTTTGCAAATGCATTTATTGTGACTCTTTTTGATTTGAGATAGGACCGACGCTTAGAGGGGCAAACGCGTTTACAACCAAAAGCATGCAGAGTTAAAAGTGAAACCTTCGTCAAAATTAGCTGAAATTTCAATGAACGCCAAATTGAGTAGGTGGTTTCTTTTGGCCTAGACTAACACATAACGCTCTATGTTTACAAATATGGACATTGTCCAGTTGCAAACTCAAGTGAAAATCAAGAGAGGTGATGTGGATATCCATTGTTGTAAAATTAACATGGAAGTTGATCGGGACTGGCAAATCTAGTCAATGCGAAATCACTAGAGAAATAAACTCGGAATAATAAAAGACACCTCACCGCAGATTTATGCGGTTTGGTGCGAGTATCGGTACCTAATAATAGGAGAATCATAATGAGAATCGCTTACACATTCGAGAATTTTTTTTTTCCTTCCAAAAGGCAAAACAGAGAGGATACATGGTGCAGCAGAATCTCTTCACGGGTAACAAACAGGTTGCGAAGTTTCCATTAAATTTCTATTGCGCTCATAGTTCATCTAATCTCTTGGCGAGAATAAATGAAAGACTAAATTTACATTCCTGAGACTTGGAAGCTATTATTGATAATAATAAAAATAAGCTGCAAGCGAGTCGACGTTGAAAACGACTTTGCCTTGAGAGTTTCGCCTCTTTGCCTGATAGTCTTTCCCAGTTCATACATTCTAAAAGGTCTTCTTGACCTAAGACAATTTAACATTCCTGTTTTTACCCATGGAAGGTTTATCTTCAGGTTCTGCCACTTCTCGCACGTGTGGACGTACGGTGTGTTCTTGAGTTTTAGAACCAAAGATACTCGAAGAAACTTCACCGACCACCTTTGTCACCCCGTTAAAGATGCCGGAGTCAGCGCTTTCAGAGACGGCGGTGTGCTTTCAGGAGGAGGAGAAATCTCATCCAAGCACGCGAAAGCCATACAAGGTCAAGGATCAGTGATTGTTTTCTCCTCCATTGTCAGATGCTTATCAGCAGCTTGATCAATTTCAACGTTGTACTTAGATTCAAGTGAAGTTACCACTAGGAAAGATTATGGCGGCAAAAGTAATTGAGAAAGTGGAGAGGCCATCGCCGGAGTACATGCATATTCTGTTACAGTTGATGACTTGGATTTCGGGTTCATGGGATTCCTCAACCTTCTGAGGGCAATCTCAGGGACGAATGGCTTCGAGTCCAACATTTTAGGTCCAGAAGTTTCAAATCCATTCGAGATGACAAAAGAATGGAGCTTTTATGTAAAACTCGAAATGGTTTGAGAAAGTTTAGTATATTAGAAAAAGATGCTGTGTTGTCGGACGATGGATGATTTTTACGTGCTATGATGAGCAGTCACTTTTCATTCTCGGACAAGAACTTACAATGTGATCCACCCGGCCCTGACAACGTCACATAGGAGCAGCAAATTAACCGAGAAACGGTAAACAAGTAGTTTAGACAGTGCAAGAAGTGAAGAGATCTTGTTCTCCAATCGATTCAATTGGTGACTCACCAGAGCAGGACGCCTCATAATTAAATCCAGTTTCTTAGAAAAATGTCTTCATATTCATGTTAGGGTGAGTATTTAGAGTTGACTTTGCATCCCGACCTGTCGTGGAAAGCTTACTTTGTCATGAATGTTCTACTGAAAGGGTGTTTTTTATGGACCGCGAGTTCTGTATTTTTATTCGATCGCTCTAGGCAGGTGAACATATTTTATTTACGACGGTTCATTTGTGATGCTCTTTTTCCTTCCCAAAGGTCACAGATCACAATATTTTATTCTAAACAGTGGACACTATGTGCGACAAAGTCTCCTCAAGGAAGAAACAGGTAGAGAAGTTTCCATTGAATTGCTATCTTTTTGCTAATAGCTGTCGATGATCCGTCATTAAGCAGAATGGCAAAGCAGAGGAGTTTCCTATGACTTGTCCTATAAAAACAAAACACTGAGAGCCGGCCGGGTTTGAACATGAGTCTCATCTCTTTTGCCTAGTGATCATCTTCTCCGATGCCCACATTTTACATCTCCAGTATGTTCTTACATAAGAGCAATCTGTAATTTCTTCTTCTAGTCGATGGTCGATGGACGTATGATGTTTTCTTAAGTTTTAGAGGTGCAGACACCAGAAAAAACTTCACCGACCACCTTTATCATGCCCTTAGAGATGCCGGAGTCAACACTTTCAGAGACGATGATGCGCTTCCCAGAGGAAAAGAGATTTCTTCTAAACTTGTAAAAGCCATACAAAGGTCAAGGATATCAGTGATTGTTTTCTCGAGGAACTACGCTCAATCGAGATGGTGTCTCGAGGAGCTTGTGAAGATAATGGAGTGCAGGCAGGAGTTGGGACAGGTGGTTCTTCCTGTGTTCTATGACATCGATCCTTCGGACGTGCAGAAACATACAGGCAGTTTGGCAGAGGCATTTGCTAATCACGAAGAGCGATTCAAGGCAGAGAAGGACAAAGTTGCTCGGTGGAAGGCGGCTCTCACACAAGCAGGAAATTTGTCAGGCTGGGATCTCAGAAATGTTGCAGATGGGTAATTCTATTTGGCCTTTGTAAATTGGGTTCAAGAATATTATATCCTAGTCTCTCAACCATCTAAGAATTTGACTACAGTTTGAGACTAGAATTGACTCTTCTTTGACATCAAGAAAGCAATATCCGATATATTTTTTGGAATCATCAGTTAATGTGATTTTGAAGGAACTTTCAAAGGCATAATGTAGAACGAGGGACTACAGCAGTCCTTGATTTGGCGTAATTAGCTTTGATATCTTCAGACCAAGATCAAAGAAAGCACGGTACATGAAATCTAGATTCCCTAATCGCTAAAAACTCACCTTAGGCATTTTTATGCTTTTGTTGTTAAAAGTAATGGCTAGAGAGATTTTGATAAACTTCTCAATGATCCATTACATTCCTATACAGTCTTGTGCGTTCAATCCTATAATGAGTTTTAACTTTACAGGCATGAAGGGAAGTTTATCAGGAAAATCATTGGCGTGATATTGAATGAATTGAAGGACACTTACCTAAATGTCGCAAAATTCCTAGTGGGGCTTGATCCACGCTTAGAGGAACTAGTGTCGCTGCTACGGGTCGGCTCTGATGATGTGCTCTTCATAGGAATTTGTGGGATAGGAGGGATTGGCAAGACGACGATAGCTAAAGCCGTCTTCAACCGGTTCTTTCACTATTTCGAAGGTAGAAGCTTTCTTGCTAATGTGGGAGAAAATTCCAAGCAATCTAATGACCGAGTTCGCTTGCAAGAGCAACTCCTCTCTGATATTCTGAAGCATGAAAAGATCAAACTAAGCAACACTCATAGGGAATCACCATCATTAGGGAAAGATTGCGCAACGGAAGGGTGCTTATTGTGCTCGATGATGTGACCAGTCTTACCCAACTAGAAACATTAGCGAGAGAACGTGATTGGTTCGGCTCCGGCAGTAGAATAGTAATTACCACCAGAGACGAAAGTTTGCTGAAGGTGATAAATGTGGATGACACATATATGGTAGAGGAACTGAATAGTGATGAATCTTTTCAGCTTTTTAGTTGGCACGCGTTTGGTAATCCTCATCCTAAAGAAGAATTCATCGTACTCTCAAAAGAAATTGCGAGTTATTCCAAAGGAATACCATTAGCTCTTGAAGTCCTTTGCTCGTTTCTGCTTGATCGGAGTAAGGTTGAATGGAAAAGTGCACTAGAGAAAATAAGAAGAATTCCACACTTCCACATACAGGCACAGCTCCGAGTAAGCTTTGATGCACTTGATGACGACAAAGAGAAGGATATATTCCTCGACATTGCTTGCTTCTTTGTGGGCATGAATAAAGATTTTGCAGTCAAAGTATTGAATGGTTGTGGTTTCTTTGCGGAGATTGGAATCAGTGTTCTCACCAGAAGGTGCCTGATGAAAGTTGAAAATAACAAGTTGATGATGCATGACTTGCTTCGTGACATGGGGAGAGAAATCGTCCGGGAGGAATCTCCTAGAAATCCTGGCAAACGGAGCAGATTGTGGCATCATGAGGACATCCTCATGACATTGACAAGTAACCTGGTGAGTGTCAATCTTTTAAAATAGGTCTATCCATGAGCCTTTGAAAGGACTATATTCATTGTAACCACTTACACATAGATAATGCTAACTTTAAGAAACATTCCTATCGTTCAGGGTACAGAAGAAATCGAAGGAATCACATTGAATTCGCTAGAATCAAGTGTAGTGAAAGTGAATGCCGAAGCTTTTGCAAGGATGAATCGATTAAGACTACTCCAACTCAACTGTACACATCTCAACGGAAAATATGGACTGTTCTCTAAAGAGTTGAGATGGATTTGCTGGCACAAATTTCCTTTAAGTTCTATCCCAGTTGACTTTCACATGGAACACCTCATTTGTCTCGACATGCAACGTAGCAATCTCAAAGTAGCTTGGAAAGATAACAAGGTATGGTATGCTGACTTTTCTCCTATACTGAGATATAATGCTTTGCTTGCGACTTCATACTTAAATCTTTAATTTGTCACAGTTTCTGTCGAAGTTGAAAGTCCTTAATCTCAGTCATTCGCATTCCCTAAGAAAGTCTCCCGATTCTTCAAGGCTCCCCAACCTCGAGGAATTGGTCCTCCGAGATTGTATAAAGCTCGTAGGGATTCATCAGTCCATTGGCCAACTAGAGAGACTTGTTCTGGTGAATATCAAAGGCTGCAAAGAGCTCAAGAAATTTCCTGAGAGCATCTGCAGAGTAAAGTCCCTGAAAGTCCTCAATATTGCATGTTGCTCAAAGATAGATAGGTTACCTGAAGATCTTGGAGAGATGGAGTCTTTGATGAAGTTTGTTGCTGATGGAACTGCTATTACACAAGTCCCTTTGTCCATTATATGCTTAAAAAATCTGAAAAAGTTATCTTTATGCGGATGCAAGATTTCGAAGCCCAGCTCCTTGTCTTCATTCATTTGGTCATGGGTGACAAGAAGAGAAGATCTGCATAAAAACAGTATGCTTATCACGTCCTTGTCAGGGTTAACTTCACTAAAAACACTGAAATTGATGGACTGCAATCTATCAGATGATGCAATCCCGAAGGACATCGGAAGCTTGTTCTTCCTAGAAGACTTAGACCTGAGAAAGAACAACTTTTTCAGCTTACCAGATACAGTCAGCTGTCTCTTGAAACTCAACAACCTTAAATTGGATGATTGTGCAGAGCTTGAATTGCTTCCTGATATGCCGACAAATTTATTCACTCTGTCTGCAGTTAACTGTACATCGCTGAAAAGTGTATCTTTATCCAAATTCCGCCATGTACCGAGGTTATTTCTCACTAATTGCAGCAATATAGAAGAGATTTCTGGCTTGGACAAGTTGCAATCCGCAGGAACAATACACATGGAGCGGTGCTATAGTTTATCAAGTAACTTCAAAGAGTTCCTTTTTCAGGTTGACACACTTTCTCTCTCTTCCTCCGATGTGGTTCATGCACACTGTCAGATGATTTTCCACCTTTAAGAATGCTCGATTGCATTATCATGCTACTTTCCTCTCATTGTACAGGACTGGTGCGGGTATGGTTACGGCGAAATTTTTCTACCGGGAAGCAACGTTCCTGATTGGCTTAGCTATCAGAGTGAGGGTCCTTCACTGTCTTTTCAGATGCCTCCATTTCAAGGCTGTAAGCTACAAGGTTTCACGGTATGCATCATCTATTCATCCAAGAGCAACACCCAGGAGCCACAGCCATTCCCAATAGTCACCATAATAAATAAGCGCAACCAATCCATCTTTACTCATTATGCTGTGACCTATGAGAACATTCCAGTCACGGTCGAAGATCACATGTGGATGTTCCATTTGCCGCCTTTCATAATCAACAAACAGCTTGGATGTGAGGACCCAGTGGAATTGACTGTAGATTTAGGTGGCGGACTGGATTTGAAGCGGCTCGGTGTTCATTTCGGGAATCAGATCTGTCCTCATTGTCGTCGGTCATGTTCGGGCGACACATTAACCTATGGTAGAACTTCACGGTTGACAAATACTCAAATCACAGATGGTCAAGTTGTTATTACAGAGAGTAACTACGGTCAGGTCAATGTGAATGCAAAAAGAGGCCTTAGAGATCTTGAGGCTAGTCCTGGTCAAGGATCTGTTGAGGAAGGGCAACATTCTAAAAGAATGAGGTATGATGATACTAGCAATGTAAACATGGACCAGGAAGAATAACACAGGACACTTCGATGGCTATAGGGGGAAAATAGACAATGTTACTCTTTTTATGCATTTGCTTGACATTATGCTTTTTGGAATATATACAGCCCCTGGAAAGAAGCATTTTGAATAGAAGGTACACAATGTTATATCGGGCCTCTAATATATTCAAGTCCCGCCCAAAGTATGTGCATCATTTATTGGATTTGAGGACAAATGTAGAAAAAAGAAGTTTTTGCGCATACACCATTTAATGCATGACACGCGTGTCAGAGAGTTTGTTTCTATGTGGTCAACTCCAGTGGCGATTATTGAAGTTCATTCTTCCATGAAGTGACCTAGTGAAATTCCTTGTACTGCATGGAGAACAGAAAGCGCAAGTGTTTGATCAACATGTCTCACCAGAAAAAGGGAAAAAGTACTTAGTCAACATGTGTGTGATGGAGCTCATAAGCTATATTGTGTCCATTCTCTTTCCCACAAGCAATAAGAGCCTCCAGTTTGGTGTGATTCCGAGATAAGCATTGAAAAAGCAAGAGAAACATCTTTTTTAGGTGTTAGTGTGAATGGCCTTTGTGGCTTTTGCACACTCATGTCCACCCAAGGATGAGGGCAGAAGCTTGCTGTGATAAGGAAAACTGTGCCTTTGTGATGATTCTTCCTTTGTTCTTTTGCTTTTCTCTCTATTCCAGGCTGATAAGTACCAATATTTGAGTCCTTCAGGTCAGGGGTCTTGTGATATCTTATCTAAGACATTCATTTCAAAAAAAGGACAAATAAAAAATCTGGACCAATTAGCCCAAGGACCAAGTTCAAGTCCCCCTGTCCTAAATTATGCATTGTGCAATTTGGTTGGACTTTTCATATCACAGAGCAAAATTTTTCCAAGTTGAAAATGACATACAGAAATCCACCACCCTTTTATAGAAAAATCTGAAAGCTGCAAGAAAAGGACAGTGCCGAGAGCCTTAATGAACAGTGGAGGACATTAAAAACTTATTATACATGAGCAGTATATTTAAACATAGAATATAACAGTCATTTTCCTATCATTACAGCTAATACAAGGGCAGTATTATACTATCATCTTAATGTATGCTCTAGAACCATAATGCATGGTGGTTGATATGAAAGAATTTTCTTTGTCAAGCAGATTCCATTATTTGCCAAAGTTCCTAAATGCTCAGACAGTCACTTAGTCTAATATCATGCTAACAGTTGTCTCTGAGGCATACCAAACCAGAGCCTGCACTAAGAATCCACTTTTCTGTATCAGAAAAATCTATAGAAGATACAAAAGGATGTGATCATGAATCAATCACAGTGTCTTTTCCTAAACTAAAGATACAGCAGCCATCTTAGAATGCTTCCTTTACGTGTTCCATCCAGGTCTTTTATTCCTCTTGCTGATCCATTCTGGACTCATGTGACACCAAATTTAAAATTGTCAGGATTCAGCATTCACATTGGACTATGACACAGTATTACTGTGTTCATTTAAATTCACTCACAGGACGAAGAGAATTGATCATCCTGAGCAAGCACATCTTCATTGCTTCCGACCTCTTGCAAGAGACTACACGGATTTCTTCACAGACCATCATACAGAAGAAACTCAGGCTGTGGTTTAGGTAGGAGAAACAAATTTCAGGGTATTGTCATTGGAATTTCTGTCCTGTCCATGGATGCAACTTTGTCGGAATGCAAACATGGACCAGTGAGAACAATTGACAACACCTCAATGGCTACTTTAGGAAGACTGACAATGTCTATTACTCCTCTATGCATTTTCTCCAACTTAAGGTTTTCAAAATTGAGACAGCCCTTCAAAAGAAGCATTTTGAATAGAAGGTACAGAATACACCAAGCCTATAAGCATTCCAGTGGCACCTATAAATACATATTATAGATTAATTCGTAACAAATATGCAGATGTGTACCTGCAATTAAGCCGCTGAAAATATGTATCATCTGAAAATTTGTTACAGAGCTTGTTTCCCATTTCATTGATGATTGCTTGAATTCCTTTTTCCACAAAGTGACCTCTTGTACTAACTTTTGTCGTTTATGGATTGAATCCTCATAATGCGTTGAAAACTTAAGGTGCAAGCGATTGATCAACAGGGCTCACCAAGAAAAGGGAAAAAGTTCAACCTGCACAAAATGGAGCTGATAAGGCTATGATTCAGTCCTCCTCAGTCTTTCCCAAAGACAGTTAGATCCTACATTCTGGTACAATTCTGAGACTTGGAATTGAAAAAGCAGGAGAAGCAACTTTTATCTGTGAATGGTCTTTGGCTTTTTGAACACTCATGTACACTTAAGGATGAGGGCAAAAGCTTGACATGAAGTTTCCCTGCCACAACCAAATAGCACTTCGATCTAGTCAAAGCTTTTCCTTTGTGATGATTCTTCATTTGTTCTTTCGCTCTTTCCTTTCCTTTTATTTTTTATTTTATATTTAGGTCGATCAATTAGCTAACTTTTGACTTTCTTGGGTCAGCGGTCTTGTAACTTCTTATTAAAGGCATTGATTTCGGGAAAGCAATTTGCCTAAGAACCAGGTTCTAAACTGACATCTAATCCAAATAACCTGTTCTAAATCACAAATTGGACGTAAAAACATAAAGAGATCAAGCACCCTTCAATTGAAAAATCTTAGTGCTGCAAGGAGAGGACAGTGTCAAGAACCTAGTACCCACACATGAAGGACCAGTAAGGACGTAAAGAGCTAATGATACGTGAGCAGCACATTTCAACGCAGAATATATCAGTCAATTCTCCAATCATTACAGCTAATACATATGCAGTATCATATTATCCTTTTAATGTATGTAATTGAACCATAATGAATGGCGATTGATATGAAGGTTTTTTTTCATCACGCAGATTTCAATTTTTTGCCAAAATTCCTTAGTTTTTGGATGGTTGCTTAGTCTAACATTGTCCTCACAGTTGTCTGTGGGGCAAAAAAAACCAGAACCTGCATCATGAATCCACTTTTTAGTGTTAGAAAACTCTAAAGAATGCACAAAAGGATGTGAGCACGAATCAATCGCTGCATTTTTTCAGAAAGCGATGACACATCAGCCATCTTAGAAATCGACCATCAAATATGAAAAACCAACTCCAGGTTCTTGCTTTCCTGTCCTTGGAGGCACCTTTTGTTTTTCTAGTTGGAGCCTTTATGCGTCCCCTTCTGCTCCTTTATTCCTTGCCGATCCATTTCTGACTCATACCACACTAGATTGAAACAGTGTGATGATTCAGCATTTCCCTTGGACATAATCCCTTTAAATACATTCCCAGGACTCAGAGGATTGATCATACTGGGTAAGCACATCTTGCTTGTTTCCAGCACCTTTTTGAGAGATACTACGCAGTTTATCATCGACCATCAAATATGAAAAACCAACTCCAGGTTCTTGTCATTGGAGTTCCTTTCCTGTCCTTGGAGGCACCTTTGTTGGAGAATTCTTATCAATACAATAAAACGTTCTGTCCATTTGATGGGTCGTCGCGAAGGTTGAAAAAAAGTAGGTGTTCATATCAAAGCAGCTCTCCTTTTCCGACATTCAGTTACTTCAAAGCATCGATCTGAACTCTGACCTGTCTGGCTCTGACATTGCAGATAAGGTGAATTTGGTGCTTCATAGGATGAACAAGCTCGGGAAGAAAGCAGATATTCTTGCACGTGGCGTTCGAGAACATGGTACTAACAATTATTTTCTTATGACTGCAATTTTGGGTATTCACTTAATAGTTATAGGTGTTTTTTCTCCTAGAATTAAAGGCTCTTTATATTGGAGGATAAAGAAACATTACATCTTTTGAGGTCAATGTAGTGCAAAAATGTTCATATGACAGAAGTGCTGAACCAGTTTTCACGTCTTTTTGTTACGGAACTGCAGTGAGTCTAAGTCCCCAGATTACAAAAACAGTGAAAGGAAAGTTGAGAATGGGGGCGAGAGTTCTTCAACTTGGAGGAATGGATAAGGTGTTCATGGATTTATTTGATGTCGGAGATGGCGAAAGGCTAATGAAGACATTCCAATGCTATCTGTCCACTTCAATCGGTCCTATAGGAGGTCTGCTCTTGATCTCCACCGAGAGAGTGGCCTTTTGCAGTGAGAGATGTATAAAACTGGTTTCTCTGGATGGAAAAACAACCAAAGTTCATTACAATGTAACTTCGCTCATGTTGTAAAATCACTATATTTCTGTCAGTAATCTATATGCCAGTCTGCATTGCTATGTTGAACCTCATTCTAATCATCTTTTTTGAATATCTTTCCAGGTGATGATCCCGCTTAAAAAGATAAAGATGGCAAATGAGACAGAGAACGTGGAGAAGCCGTTGCAGAAGTACATCCAGATTGTAACTGTAGATAATTTCGATTTCTGGTTCATGGGATTTTTGAACTTTCAGAAAACACTAAAGCATCTTCGGTGGGCAATTTCTCATGCATAGGCGGCTTCAAGTTGATTTGAATTGTCCAAAAAGGACATTCTTTTTTACTCTCTAGTTCTTCTGTGTCAGATATATGTACAACTAGGACATGTCAACATTGTATAAAAGTTGTCAATGAGGAAATGCTGTTAAATCCGATATCCTCTCTCCAGCAGCTTTCCAAGACAACATTCTCATTGGAGTCTATAAGTTTTTCTATCCTGGTCGACTTTCACATGGAACACCTAGTTTGTCTCAACATGCAACATAGCGATCTCAAAGTAGCTTGAAAAGATAACAAGGTGTAGTATGCTCACTCTTCTCCGAGACTGAGATAAAATGCATTACTGGCAACTTCATACTTAAATCTTTACTTTGTCACAGTTTCTGTCAAAGTTGAAAGTTCTTGATCTCAGTCATTCGCAAGTCCTGAGAAAGAGTCCTGATTTTTCAAGGTTTCCCAATCTTGAGGAATTGTTCCTACAAGATCGCATGAAGCTCCTAGAGATCTATCAATCCATTGGCAAACTAGAGAGACTTGTCTGGTGAATATCAAAGGCTGCAAAGAGCTCAAGAAATTTCCTGGATGCACCTGCATGTTGAAATCCCTGAAAGTCCTCGATATTGCAGGTTGCTCAAAGATTGATAAGTTACCCGAAAATCTCGGAGATGAAGTTCATTGCTGATGGAACTATTATTACACTAGTCCCTTTGTCCATTATATGCTTAAAGAATCTGAAAAAGTTATCTTTATGTGGATGCAAGATTTCGACCCAGCTCCTTGTCTTCATTCATGTGGTCATGGGTGACAAGAAGGGAAGATCTGCACAAAAATTGTATGCTGATCACGTTGTTGTCGGGGTCAACTTCACTACAGTCACTGAAATTGATGGACTGCAATCTATGAGACGATGCAATCCTGAGGGACATGGGAAGCTTGCTCTTTCTAGAAGACTTGGACCTGAGAGAGAACAACTTTTTCAGCTTACCAGATACAGTCATTGGTCTCTCGAAACTCAAAAACATTAAATTGGACAATTGGGCGGAGCTTGAATTGCCTCCCCATATGCCGTCAAATGTATTCACTCTGTCTGCAGTTGACTATACATCGCTGAAAAGTGTATCTTTATCCAAAGTCCGCCATGCATGGAGGTTATTTCTCACTAGCTGAAGCAACATAGAAGTGATTTCTTGCTTGGACAAGTTGCGATCTGCAGGAACCATACACATGGAGTGGTGCTACAGTTCATCAAGCAACTTCAAAGAGTTCCCTTTTCAGTCACGCGCACTCTCTCTCTCTCTCTCTCTCTCTCTCTCTCTCTCTCTCTCTCTCATATGTGATCCATGCCCACTGTTAGATGATTTCCATCCTTTAGAATGCTTGATTGAATCATCGTGCAATTTCCTCTCATTGCACAGGACTGGTACGGTTATGGTTACGGCAAAATTTTTCTACAGGGAGGCGACATTCCTGATTGGTTTAGTTATCAGAGTGAGAATCCTTCACTATCTTTTCAGATGCCTCCATTTCAAGGCTGCACAGCTACAAGGTTTCACGGTGTGCATCGCCTATTCATCCAAGAGTGACACCAAGGAGACGCAGCTGCTCCCAATAGTCACCATAATAAATAGGTGCTACCAATCCATCTTTACTCATCACGCTGTGACCTATGAAAACATTCCAGTCACAGTCGAAGATCACATGTGGATGTTCCATTTGCCACCTCTCATGATCAATGAACAGCTTGGATGTGAGGACCCAGAGGAATTGACTGTAAATTTAGGTGGTGGACTGAAATTGAAGTGGCTCGTGTTGAGAAAACTCATAATTTTGATGCTAACAAAACTTTTCAAGTCTTATTCAAGTGATATTCTGGAACAAATTGTGGAATGAGACTTTTGTATTCAACAAAGTCTATCCGTTACAGAAGATTTCATATTAAGCCAGAAGCAGACGTAGTATCTCATTCTATCAGGGATTCAGAACACACTTGAAGGACTAGAACGACGAGGACCCATAAGGGTTACGAATTTCACTTACTATATTTATATTGATTTTGCTAATCAATTGATTGACTCAATCTTTGAGACAATTTCCAAATAAGGATGGAACACTTATGGAAATCGAGATTCTGTTTGTATGGGCGACCAAAATCTGAAGGGATTCAATCTTTCTTCAATGGTTAGGAAATCCTTTTAAATTAAATTTGTCCAAGAAAGGAAGTTGGAAGATAATCCTTCATATTGATAGCCAATGACTAGTTTTGGCTCGAAGGGTATTTAAGAAGGATATACGATTGATAGAAGTTAGTGTGGATTTAAAATTGCACAGTTTGATTATGTTCTTGCATCCAATTGTCTCATTAAGTGCAAAAATAGAATGAGCTAAAGTGAATAGCATAAAAGAGTGACTTAGTGTGGGAGTCTACCGCTAAGTATTTGCACTCAAGCGCTTGTAATTATTTATTGATCATATAGTGGAATTTAGCCTATTGGCTAATAGCATGAGAAAGTAGACGTAAGCTTGACAAAAGCCGAATCACTATAATACCATTTGTAATCTTCTCTTTCCTTACTCTTTTTATTTTTGATTGTATTTACCAGAAGTCTACTACATTCAAAATGGACTTTAACTTTAAATTCTGTTACATCCAGACTGTGTTGATCGATTTAGCATAAAAGTTTATTTATACCTATTCACCCCCTCTAGGTGTCTATACTAGCTTCCTCAATTGGTATCAGAGCCTTGTGCTCGTTATTTTGAAGTGTTTACTTTAGAGCTAAAGATCTTCTATGGCTAGTATTTTGGTACCGGGTTTGATTGAAGGGCATAGCAATACTCGACCACCCTACTTTGATGGAAAGGAATACAACATATGGAAAAAGAAGATGAAGGATTTCCTCAGATCAAAGGGCTCTCAGGAATGGGATGTCGTCGAGAAGGAGATCAACCCCAATGCTGAGTCTGGAAAGGCCACAAAGAAGGAAGATGGGAAATCTTCAAGCCCTTCTACCACTCTTCCTAAAGAAAGAGCTGGCAAAAAGAGAATCATTAGACGCAAAAACAATTTATTCTCTTTACTGTGCTTTATTGCCAAATTTAATATAATCACATTTTTTCTTGTGAAATAGCAAAAGAAGTCTGGGATAGGCTACATGTTACCTATGAAGAAATAAACCGAGTGAAGGAAACCAAAGTAAACATTCTGCTCGGGCATTACGGATCCTTCAAGATGAAGCCGAGAGAGTCTATTAGAGATATGTTTAGCAGATTTACTAAAAAGTTGAATGGACTTGCATATCAAGGGCAGCTAATGTCGGGACCCATGAAAGTGAATAAACTTCTAAGAGGCTTATCGAAGAATTGGAATAACGTCAAGACTTCTAATTTGCGAAACATTGAGGATTTAACCCTTATTTGTTGATGAGCCCATTGGAACCCTGCAGTCCTATGAGGTAGAATAGCTAAATGATGAGTTGAAACAAGAGATAAGAAATCAATTGCACTCAAATGTATCATTGATCCTAATGATACATATTCAAAAGATGATATGGATGATGAGGAACTGCCTTACTGATCAAGAAAGTCAGAAAGTTAAACAAGAAATGGAAGAAGTTCAATGGCAAGAAACATTCTAGACAATTTGGACAAAGGAAAACTATGGATGAAGAAGACCCAGCCAAATATGTGATTTGTTTTGAATGCAAGAAAAATAGGCATATCAAACCAAACTGTCCTTTGCTAAAAATGAAGAAAGGAAAGTATGAAAAGTACAAGAAGGCCTTGAAAGCTAAGACTTGGAGTGACACAAAATGTGAGGAAAGTGAAGATAAATATGCCAATATTTGTCTAATGGCACATCAAACTCAGACTCAGATTCTGAAGTAGACTTAGAATCAAACTCATACTTAGACAAAGAAATCAAGGTAAGTCATTTTGAAGTTCCAATTAAAATTTCTAATTATATTAATAAGCTTTGCTTAAATTTAAAGTCCACTCTTAAAAGGATCTCCAAACTAGAAAGGGAAAATTCTTAGTTGAGACAACATAATCTTTCTCAAAAAGAGAAGTTTGAAAGTTTGCACAAAATTTTTTTAGAAACAAAAGAAAATCGATTTTCTTTTATAGGAAAATGAATCTTTTAAAAATGAATTTTCGGATATCACAACAAAATTCTCAAATTGCTCAAAAACTTTAAAACATATTCTTTCCATTCAAATTTCTTATTATAATAAGTCTGGACTAGGGTATAATAAGGAAAATGAGTCTTTGATAGAATTTCCAAAGGTTAAGGAGAGACTTAGATAGAGACCACCTAGACAAGCTCACAAAAACCATTTTCAAAAGAATTTTATAAAACCTGTTGGTTGAAGCAATCTCAAATGTTCAAATTGTGGAGAAACAAAACATTTCGAGAACAATTGTCCTAAAGTCTGGAGACCTATTAAGAAGGATTGGATAAACAAAACTCATTCCACTAACTCTTTTGGACCCAAGAAAGTCTGGGTACCAAAGAAAGCTTGAGAATATTCTTTGAATGCAAGTTATCTTCAGAAGCAAAAGAAAATTGTACTTAGACAGTGGATGTTTAAGACACATGATGGGAGATTCAAGTACCTTCATAAGACTAGAAAAGGCAAAAGGAGGAACCGTCTTCTTTGGAGGAAACAACAAAGGAAAAATTATTGGTCTTGGAATAGTGAATATTGGAAGTCTTATCATCAACAATGTTTCTTTAGTTAGATGACTCAAGCACAATCTTCTAAGCATAAATTAATTGTGTGATGCTGGATTCAGAATAAACTTTCAGGAAAATATATGTGCTGAAACCAATCAAGACTTCTCTCAATCATTTACTGGTTGAAGACATGGCAATATATATTTTTCTAGACATAAACTCAGACCCTATTAAGTGTCTTATTTCTGTCCAAGATGAAGCAAATCTATGACATCGCAAGCTGCGCCTTGTAAGCATGAAGCATATTTCTAAATTATCATCTAAGAAGCTTGTTTGTGGACTTCCCAGTATGAGTTACAAGAAGTTTGAACTATGTTCAGCACGCACATTAGGAAAACATGTACGAAATTCTTTCAAACCAATAAATCATGGTTCCTCTAATTGTGTATTGCGGCTTTTGCATATGGATCTCTTCGGACCTACAAGGACTCAAAGTATAGGAGGTAAGAAATACTGTCTAGTAATAGTAGACGATTATTCTTGATTTACTCGGGTGTTCTTTTTAGCAAACAAAGGAAAAATCTTCTCTTCTTTTTCAAAATTTGCAAAAAGGGTTCAGAATGAGAAGGCTTATACTATTTTAAGCATTAAAACAGATCATGGGGGAGAATTTGAAAATCAAGACTCTATAGATTTTTGTGACAAAAATAGATTTCAACATATTTTCTCCTCTTTCTATACTCTAGAACAAAATGGAGTTGTAGAAAGGAAAAACCGATTTTTATAGGAAATAGCTAGAACTCAGCTAATTGAAAGCAAAGTAGCTTCTTGCTTCTAGGTATAAGCAGTCTCTACTACCTGTTGTATAATTATCAGAGTCTTTCTAAGGCCTATCATTGAGAAAACCCCTTATGAAATTTATAATGGTAGAAAACCAATTGTTTCTTATTTTCATGTATTTGGTTGCAAATGCTTTATTTTGAAAAATATAAATGACAATCTGAGTAAGTTCAAAGAAACATTAGACGAAAGAATATTTCTTGGATATTCTATCACAAGCAAAGCATATAAAGTTTTCAATGAGAGTACTCAAACTATGGAAGAGTCAATAAACGTAAAGTTTCTAGAATGAGATCAGACTCAACAAGATTAGACTCTACTCGATGACTCAGAACTTGTTTTAGACCAAAAAAAGTTTGTATATATTAGACATAATGATCTAGCTCAGAAGGAAGACGCAGGAGATCAAAAGTAATCCACTCAGATACGAAGGATTCAACACATACTTCTAAAGATCATGAATAAAGTGAAAAATACAACAAGAATTGAAAGCATAAATCAAGTCATCCATAGAACCTGATAATTGGCAACATTCAAGAAGGAATTTGGACTAGGTCAAAAAACAAGGAAGAAACAAAAGGAGGCCAACAATTCTTCTGTAGGATGAAGATGAAGAAGAAACTCTCTCAGACATCATTGCCTCTGTAGTTCAAATTGCTTTTGCACTAGTGCTTCTAGAAGAAGAAGAAAAATATGAATAAGTAGAAGGAGAAGAAGATGAAATGGAAGAAAGTGAAAAAGAGGCAGGCGAGGATGTACAGAGAGAAGTAGAAGAAGAAAGTGAAAAGGATAGGAAAGAAGAACAACCTGAAGATGTGTATGTTGAAGAGATGTCAAAGGGGAGGCAGAAGGAGAAAAATCAGAAGATTTTGAAGGAGAATATGCACAATGTGAAGAGCTAGTCGAAACTAGAGAAGAGGAATAACAAGGAGGAGATCAACAAGAAGAAGAAATGATCATCGTAGGGGGAGCACCTGACAAAACTACTAAATGCACAAGAATCGATGATCAAATGAGTAGGTCTCCACCAGACACGTAGAAGAAGTGTTTGAGCCACAGCACCCAGAAGATCCTGTTGAAGAACATGTGGAAGCAGAATTCCAGGGGGAGTATCAATCTGACAAGACAATTTTTGAAGTAGATTTACCTCGCATGTTGATTGTTGAAACAAATGCTCAAACTAAACCAAACCCCAACTATGCCAGGATTGTTGATATGCTTCTACAAATCAAAACTTAGCAATATGCCTTGGAGATTGACCTACAAAGGTTGAAATCTTCTTTGACCAACAAGCTAGAGCCCTCGCCAAGTAGATTGAGTAGAACGTGGCTAGATTAGAAACAACATTTACTCAGTGCATGACCAAGGTTGATGAGTCAATATAAAACATAGAGGATTTTCACCTTGTTAGAGTTTCATGCAGGCCTTAATTTCAGTCTCTTTCTTCTAAACAACTTTTTAATTGTGTGTTTGAGTTGATTGAGTGTTTAGACTCTAGTTGTGGTATGTTTGGTTTGGATTGTTTTGATTCTGCAGACACTGAAACCCTCTTGATATTGACAAAAAGGTGGAGACTTTGCAGATAATCTATAACTATTGGTGTGGCTCGCCTTATTTATTATTTTTGCACATATGTTTTGCTATGCCTAACCTTGTTTTGCAAGAATAGATCAATATCTACATGAACGTTTTATCGCCATAAAAAAGTGGGAGATTGTTGAGAAAATTCATAATTTTGATGTTAACAAAACTTTCCAAGTCTTATTCAAGTGATATTCTGGAACAGATTATTGAAGGGACTTTTGTATTTAGTAAAGTCTATCCGTTATAGAATATTCCATATTAAGCTAGAAGCAGACATAGTATCTCATTTTGTCAAGAATCCAAAATGTATTTTAAGGACCAGAATGAAGATGGACCCATAACGGGCTACGAATTTCACTTACCATATTTATATTGATTTTGTTAATCAATTGATCGACAAAATCAATATTTGAGACAATTTCCAAATAAGGACGGAACACTTATGGAAACCGAGATTTGCTTGTATAGGTAACAAGAATATGAAGGGATTCAATCTTTCTTCAACAGCTAGGAAATCCTTCTAAATTAAATCTGTCTAAGAAAGGAAGTTGGAAGATAATTCTTCATACTGATAGTTAATGGCTAGTTTTGGCTTGAAGGGTATTTAAGGAGGATGTATGACTGATAGAAGTTAGTGCGGATTTAAAATTCCAAAGTGTGATTTTGTCCTTGCATCCAATTGTCTCATTAAGCACAAAAACAGAGTGATCTAAAATGAATTGCATAAAAGAGCGACTTAGTGTGGGAGTATACCACTAAGTATTTGCACTCAAGAGCTTGTAATCATTTGTTGATCACATAATAGAATTCAACTTATTGGTTGACAATGTAAGAGAGTGGACGTAGGTTTGACAAAAGCCAAATCACTATAATACTGTTTGCAATCTTCTCTTCTTTACTCGTTTTATTTTTCATTGCATTTACTAGAAGTCTACTACATTTGGATGGACTTTAACTTTAAATTCTGCATCTGTTACATCCAGACTTTGTGTTGATCGATTTAGCATAAAAGTTCATTTACACCTATTTAACCCCCTCTAGGTGTTTGTACTAGCTTCCTCAACTCGGTGTTCATTTTGGGAATCAGATTTGTCCTCGTTGTTGACTGTCGTGTTCCAGTGACACATTAGCTTATGGTAGAACTTCATGGTTGACAAATACTCAAATGATTGACCGTCAAGTTGGTATTACAGAGAGTAACTACAGTCAGGCCAATGTAAATGCGAAAAGAGGCCTTAGTGATCCGGAGGCTAGTCCTGGTCAACGCTCTGTTGAGGAGGGGCAACGTTCTAAAAGAATGAGGTAAGATGATACCTGCAATGAAAACATGGACCAGGAAGAATAACTCGGGACACTTCAATGGCCATCGGGGGAAGATGGATAATGTTACTCTTGCATGCATTTGCTTGAAGTTATGCTTTTCGGAATATAAACAGCCCCTAGAAAGGAGCATTTGGAATAGAAGGTACACAATGTTATACCGGGCCTCTAAATTTATTCAAGTACCCCCCAAACTATGTGCATCGTCCATTCGATTTGAAGACAAATGTAGAAAAAAGAAGTTTTTGCGCATTCACCGTTTAATGCATGTATGGGAGTCCGTTTTATGTGGCCCACTCCAACGGCGATTATTAAGTTCATTCTTCCATGAGATGACCTAATGAAATTCCTTGCACTGCGTGGAGAACAGAAAGCGCAAATGTTTGATCAACATGTCTCACCAGAAAAAAAGGGAAAAAGTACTTAGTCAACACACGTGTGATGAAGCTGATAAGGCTGTGATGTGTCCATTCTCTTTCCCACAAGCAATTAGAGCCTCCAGTTTGGTGTGATTCCAAGATGAGCATTGAAAAAGCAAGACAAGCATCTTTTTTGGGTGTTAGTGTGAATGGACTTTATGGCTTTTGCACGCTCATGGCCACCTAAGGATGAGGGCAAAAGCTTGCTATGATAAGCAAAACTTCGCCTTTGTGATGATTCTTCCTTTGTTCTTATGCTTTTCTCTTTATTTGGGATTCCAGGCTGATCAGTTAACCAGTATTTTAGTCCTTCAGGTCAGGGGTCTAGTAATTTTTATCTAATACAAAGGCAGTATTATATTATCATTTCAATGTATGAACTTGAACCATAATGCATGGCAGTTGATGCAAATTTTTTTTATTTGTCGAGCAGATTCCATTATTTGACAAAGTTCCCAAATGCTCGGACGGTCACTTGGTCTAATATTATCCTAACAGTTGTCTTGGAGGCATACCAAACCAGAGCCTGCACTAAGACTCCACTTTTCTCTATCAGAAAATTTTATAGAAGAAACAAAAGGATGTGCTCATGAATCCATCGCGATGTCTTTTCCTAAACTGTAGATACATCAGCCATCTTAGAAAGCTTCCTTTATGTGCTCTGTTCACGTTAGGGGTGAGCACATTGGACTACCCGAACCGAGAACCGCCTGACTGGCCAGTTTGGTCCGGTTCCCGGGAGCATCGGTCCAGTTCCCGGTTCCATAAAAATGGAACCGGCGATTTTTGGTCTGGTTCCCAACGGTTCTAGACCGGACCGACAATTTTCTATTTAAATATATTTTTTAAATTTATTAAAAAATGCAATAAACCCTAAAATAATAATATTTCTAGTATTTTTTTTTTTTGGTTAAGTGGTCGGTCCGGGTCCTAGAGGTCCCAAAAAATGGGAACCGGACCAAACCGGGAACCGATCACCCCTAATTCTTGTAACATCCTAGGGGTGGTCCCAAAAAATGGGGAACCAGACCAAACCAGAAACCGATCACCCCTAATTCTTGTAACATCCTAGGTTCGCCACCCCTAATTCTTGTGTTTGATACCACTTGTAACATCCTGGGTTCGCCATTGTACACATATTGTCCACTTTGGGCCGATGCCAGCACGGTTTTGTTCCTTTGGGCTTCGTCCAAAAAACGCGTATCTATACCCATAAACTTATAAGCTAGTTTAGGACTTTCTCCCTAGGTGACGTGGGACAAGAGACATGTCCTCCCCTCCCTTGTGCACGTTTGAGGACCGAGGCGCGGACACACCGCCATCTCTCCTCCCCGCGCACCGTCACTTGGGCCATCGCAATTCAGGTCTTTTATTCCTCTTGCCAATCCATTCCCGACTCACATGATGCCAAATTAAAAAATGTCAGGATTCAGGATTTACATTGGACTATGATACTGTGTTTTTTTAAATACACTCGCAGGACGTAGAGAATTGATCATCCTCAGAAAGCACTTCTTCATTGCTTCCGACCTCTTGCAAGAGACACTACATGGATTTCTTCGCAGACCACCATACAGATGAAACTCAGGCTGTGGATTAAATAGGAGAACCAATTTCAGGGTCTTGTCATTGGAATTTCTGTCCGGTCCCTGGAAGCATCTTTGTCGGAGTGCAAACATGGACCCGTAAGAATAATTGACAACACCTCATTGGCTACTTTGGGAAGACTGACAATGTCTGTTACTCCTCTATGCGTTTACTCCAACTCAAGGGTTTCGAAATTGAGACGGCCCTTTAAAAGAAGCATTTTGAATAGAAGGTACAGAATACACCAAGCCTGTAAACATTCAAGTGGCGCCTAAAAATACGTATTATTCATTAATTCGTAAACAAATCTTTAGAGAACTACTTGCAATTAAGTCGCTGAAAATATGTATTGTCTGAAAATTTGTTAGATTCTTCCATCCAATTTCACTGATGATTGTTTGAATTCCTTTATCCATGAAGCGACCTAGTAAATCCTTGTACTATCTTTCATCCTTTATGGGTTGAATCCTCATGAAGTGTTGAAAACTTAAAGAGCAAGCTTTTGATTAACATCTTTCAGCAAGAAAAGGGAAAAAGTTCAACCTGTATGTGATGGAGCTGTTGAGGCTATGATTCAGTTCTCCTTAGTCTTTCCCAAAAACAGTTAGATCCTACATTCTGGTGCGATTCTGAGATCTGGAATTAAAAAAGCAGGAGAAGCAACTTTTATCTGTGAATGGCCTTTGGCTTTTTGCGCACACATGTACACCTAAGGGTGAGGGCAAAAGCTTCTCATGAAGATTCACCGCCACAAACAAATAGCACTTCAACCTATTCAAAGCTTTTCCTCTGTGATGACTCTTCCTCTGTTCTTTGCTCTTTCTTTTCCTTTATTTTTTATTTTATATTTAGGTCGATCAATTAGCTAACTTTTGACTTTCTTGGGTCAGCGGTCTTGTAACTTCTTCTTAAAGACATTGATTTCAGGATAGCAATTTGCCAAAGAACCAAGTTTGAATCTGATATTTAATCCAAATAACCTGTCCTAAATTGCAGACTGGACACGAAACCATAAAGAAATCAACCACCCATCCAATGGAAAAATCTTAGTGCTGCGAGGAGAGGACAGTGTCAAGAACCTAGTACCCACAAATGAAGGGCCAGTAAGGACGTAAAGAACTAAGCAGCACATTTCAACACAGAATATAACAGTCAATTCTCCAATCATTACAGCTAATACATATGGAGTATTATATTATCCTTTCAATGTTTGCAATTGAACTGTAATGGATGGCCATCGATATGTAGAAGGATTTTTTTTTGTCACGCAATTTTTTTTGCCAAAGTTTGTAATTGCCTGGATGGTTGCTTTGTCTAACATTGTCCTCACAGTTGTCTGTGAGGCTAAACAAACCAGAACCTGCATCAGGAATCCACTTTTTAGTGTCAGAAAATTATAAAGAATGTACAAAAGGATGTGATCATGAATCAATCAAAGTGCTTTTTTTCAAAAGCGATGACACATCAGCCATCTTAAAAATCTTCTTTAACGCGTCCCCTTCTGTTCCTTTATTCCTTGCTGATCAATTCTTGACTCATACAACACTAGATTGAAACAGTGTCAGGATTCAGCATTTCCCTTGGACATTGTCCCTTTAAATACATTCACAGGACTCAGAGGATTGATCATACTGGGTAAGCGCATCTTCCTTGTTTCCAACACCTTCTGAGAGATCCTACAGTTTATCATCAGATCATCAAACATGAAAAACCAACTCCAAGGTCTTGTCATTGGAGTTCCTTTCCTGTCCTTGGAGGAGCCTTTGTCGGAGCATTCTTATCAATACAATCAGATGTTCTGTCCATTCAATGAATCACCACGAAAGTTGAAAAAAAGTGGGTGTTCATATCACAGCAGCTCTCTTTTTCCAACAATCATTTAATTCGAAGCATCGATGTGAAATCTGACCTGTATGATTCTGACATTGCAGATAAGGTGAATTTGGTGCTTCATAGCATGAATAAGCTTGGGAAGAAAGCAGATACTTTTGCACGTGGCGTTCGAGAACATGGTACTAACAATTTTTTCTTATGACCACAATTTTGGTATTCACTTAAAAAGTATAGATGCTTTTTTCTTCTAGAATTCAGGGCTCTTTATTTTGGAGGATCAAGAAACATGACATCTTTTGAAGTCAATATAGTGCAAAAATGTTCATATGATATACGTGCTAAACTGGTTTTCACATCGTTCTGTTACGGAACTGCAGTGAGACTGAGTCCCAAGATTTTGAAAACAGTGAAAGGAAAGTTGAGAATGGGGGCGAGGGTTCTTCAACTTGGAGGAATGGATAAGGTGTTCATGGACTTATTTAATGTTGGAGATGGCGAAAAGCTAATGAAGACCTTCCAATGCTATCTGTCGACTTCAATGGGTCCTATAGGAGGTCTCCTCTTTATCTCCACCGAGGGGTGGCCTTTTGCAGTGAGAGATGTATAAAACTGGTTTCTCCGGATGGAGAAACAACCAAAGTCCATTACAAGGTAACTTCGCTCATGTTGTAAAATCATTATAGTTCTGCCAATAATCTATTTGCCAGTCTCTATTGCTACGTCGAACCACATTCTTACAATCTTTTTTTAATATTTTTCCAGGTGATGATCCCACTTAGAAAGGTAAAGATGGCAAATGAGACAGAGAGCGTGGAGAAGCCATCACAGAAGTACATACAGATTGTAACTGTAGATAATTTCGATTTCTGGTTCATGGGATTCTTGAACTATCAGACAACGCTAAAGCATCTTCAGCGGGCAATTTCTCAAGCATAGGCAGTTTCAAGTTGATTTGAATTGTCCAAAAAGGACATTCATTTTTTCTCTTTAGTTCTTCTGTGGCAGATATATGTACAACTAGAACCCGTCAGCATTGTAAAAAAGTTGTCAATGAGGAAATGCTGTTAAATCCGATATCCTCTCTCCAGCAGCTTTCCAAGACAACATTCTCATCGGAGTCTTAAGTTTTTTATCCTGGTCAACTTTCACATGGAACACCTAGTTTGTCTCGACATGCAACATAGCAATCTCAAAGTAGCTTGAACAGATAACAAGGTGTGGTATGCTATCTCTTCTCCTAGGCTGAGATAAAATGCTTTACTGCCAACTTCATACTCATATCTTTACTTTGTCACAGTTTCTGTCAAAGTTGAAAGTCCTTAATGTCAGTCATTTGCAATTACTGAGAAAGACTCCTGATTTTTTGAGGCTCCCTAATCTTGAGGAACTGTTCCTACGAGATCGCATGAAGCTCCTATAGATCCATCAGTCCATTGGAAAATTAGAGAGACTTGTTCTGGTGAATATCAAAGGCTGCAAAGAGCTCAAGAAATTTCCTGGAAGCATCTGCAGGGTAAAGTCCCTGAAAGTCCTCAATATTGCAGGCTGCTCAAAGATTGTTAAGTTACCCAAAAATCTCGAAGAGATGGAGTCTTTGATGAAGTTCATTGCTGATAGAACTGCTATTAACAAGTCCCTTTGTCCATCATATGCTTAAAGAATCTGAAAAAGTTATCTTTATGTGGATGCAAGATTTTGAAGCCCAGGTCCTTGTCTTCATTCAGTTGGTCATGGGCAACAAGAAGGGAATATCTGCACAAAAATTGTATGCTGATCATGTTGTTGGCATGGTTAACTTCACTAAAATCACTGAAATTGATGGACTGCAATCCATCAGACGATGCAATCCCTAGGGACATGGGAAGCTTGCTCTTTCTAGAAGACTTTGACCTGAGAAAGAACTACTTTTTCAGCTTACCAGATACAGTCAGTGGTCTCTCGAAACTCAAGAACCTTAATTTGGACGATTATGCGGAGCTTGAATTGCTTTCCGATATGCCGACAAATTTATTCACTCTGTCTGCAGTTAACTGTACATCACTGAAAAGTGTATCTTTGTCCAAATTCCACCATATACGGAGGTTATTTCTCACTAACTGTAGCAAAACATAGGAGATTTCTGGCTTGGACAAGTTGCGATCTGCAGGAACAATACATATGGAGTAGTGCTACAGTTTATCAAGCAACTTCAAAAAGTTCCTTTTTCAGGTTCACATACTCTCTCTCTCTTCCTCTAATGTGGTTCATGCACACTGTTAGATGATTTTCCACCCTTTAGAATGCCCGATTGAATCATCATTCTATTTCCTCTCATTGTACAGGACTGGTGTGGGTATTACAGCAAAGTTTTCTACCGTGAGCGACATTCCTGATTGGTTTGGCTATCTTTTCAAATGCCTCCATTTCAAGGCTGAAAGCTACAAGGTTTCATGGTATGCATCGTCTATTCATCCAACAGCAACACCCAGGAGCCGCAGCTGTTCCCAATAGTCACCATAATAAATAAGAGAAAGAAATCCATCTTTACTCATTATGCTGTGACCTATGAAAACATTCCAGTCACAGTCGAAGATCACATGTGGATGTTCCATTTGCCACCTTTCATGATCAACGAACAGCTTGGATGTGAGGACTAAATTTAGGTGGTGGACTGGAATTGAAGCGGCTCGGTGTTCATTTTGGGAATCAGATCTGTCCTCATGGTCTACTGTCGTGCTCCAACAACCCATTAGCTTATGGTAGAACTTCACGGTTGACAAATACTCAAATGATAGAGGGTCAAGTTGGCATTACAGAGAGTAACGACAGTCAGGCCAATGTGAATGCAAAAAGAGGCCTCAGTGATCTTGAGGCTAGTCCTGGTCAAGGTTCTGTTGAGGACGGGCAACATTCTAAAAGAACGAGGTATGATGATACCAGCAATGTATACATGAACCTGGAAGAATAACTCAGGACACTTCAATGGCTATAGGGGGAAGATAGATAATGTTACTCTTCTATGCATTTGCTTGAAATTATGCTTTTGGGAATATAAACAGCCCCTGGAAAGAAGCATTTTGAATTGATGGTACACAATGTTATACCTCACCTCTAAATATATTCAAGTGCCCCCAAAACTATGTGCATCGTTCATTGTATTTGAGGACAAAATGTAGAAAAAAGGAGTTTTTGTGCGTACACTATTTAAATTTAATGCATGACAGGCGTGTCCGAGAGTTTGTTTCTATGTGGCCCACTCCAATATCGATTATTAAAGTTCATTCTTCCATGAAGTGACCTAATGAAATCCCTTGTACTGTGTGGAGAGCAGAAAGCGCAAGTGTTTGATCAACATGTCTCACCAGAAAAAGGGAAAAAGTACATAGTCAACATACGTGTGATGGAGCTGATAAGGCTATGATGTGTCCATTCTCTTTCCCACAGGCAATTAGAGCCTCCAGTTTGGTGTGATTCTGAGATGGGGATTGAAAAAGCAAGAGAAGCATCTCTTTTGGGTGTTAAGTGTGAATGGCCTTTGTGGCTTTTGCACGCTCATGTCCACCTAAGGGTGAGGGCAAAAGCTTGCTATGATAAGCAAAACTTTGCCCTTGTGATGATTCTTCCTTTGTTCTTTTGCTTTTATCTTTATTTGGGATTCCAGGCTGATCAGTTAACCGGTAGTTGAGTCCTTCAGGTCAGGGGTCTTGTAATTTCTTATCTAAGACATTCATTTTGAAAAAAGGACATAAATTGAATCTCAGGAACAATTAGCCCGAGGACCAAGTTCAAGTCACCCTGTCCTAAATTATGCATTGAGAAATTTTGTTGGACTTTTCATATCTCAGAGCAAAAGTTTTTCCAAATTGAACTTGAAGTTCCTAAATACTTCAAGCTGCAAGAAAAGGACAGTGCTGAGAACCTTAGTGAGAGGAAATTAAGAACTTATTATACATGAGCTGTATGTCATTTTCCCATTATTACAGCTAATGCAAAGGCAGTATTATATCATCATTTCAATGTATGCACTAGAACTATAATGCATGGCGGTTGATGCAAAGGATTTTCTTTGTCGAGCAGATTCCATTATTTGACAAAGTTCCTAAATACTCGGACAGTCACCCAGTCCAATATTATCCTTACAGTTGTCTTGGAGGCATACCAAACCAGAGCCTGCACTAGGACTCCGCTTTTCTGTATCAGAAAATTCTATAGAAGAAACAAAAGGATGTGATCATGAATCAATCAGTGTCTTTTCCTAAACTGTAGATACATCGGCCATCTTAGAAAGCTTCCTTTACGTGCTCTATTCAGGTCTTTTATCCCTCTTGTGAATCCATTCCTGACTCACATGTCACCAAATTTAAAAAATGTCAGGATTCAGGATTTACATAGGACTATGATACTGTGTTCCTTTAAATACACTCACAGGACGTAGAGAATTGATCATCCTGAGCAAGCACTTCTTTGAAGAGACACTACATGGGTTTCTTCACATGTAGTGTCTCTTCACAGACCATAATTCAGAAGAAAATCAGGCCGTGGATTAAATAGGAGAAACCAATTTCAGGGTCTTGTCATTGGAATTTCTGTCCAGTCCACGGACACATCTTTGTTGGAGTGCAAACATGGACTAGTGAGAATAATTGACAACTCCTCAATGGCTACTTTGGGAAGACTGATGATGTCTGTTACACCTCTACGCGTTTACTCCAGCTCAAGGTTTTTGAAATTGAGACAGCCCTTCAAAAGAAGCATTTTCAAAAGAAGCATTTTGAATAGAAGGTACAGGAGACACCAAGCCTATAAACATTCAAGATGGTGCCTAAAAATACATATTATTCACTAATTCGTAAACAAATCTATAGAGAAGTACTTGCAATCAGGCCGCTGAAAATACTTATTGTCTGAAAATTTGTTACAGGCTTGTCTTCGATGATGATTGTTTGAATTCCTTTTTCCGCGAAATGACCTAGTAAATCCTTGTACTATCTTTAATCCTATATGGATCGAATCCTCATAATGCGTTGAAAACTTAAAGAGCAAGCATTTGACCAACATGTCTCACCAAGAAAAGGGAAAAAGTTCAACCTGTATGTGATGGAGCTGATTAGGCTATGATTCAGTCCTCGCTAGTCTTTTCGCCAAAACAGTAAGATCCTACATTCTGGAGTGACTCTGAGATCTGGAATTGAAAAAGCAGGAGAAGCAACTTTTATATGTGAATGGACTTTGGCTTTTTGCACATTCATGTACACCCAAGGATGAGGGCAAAAGCTTCCCATGAAGATCCACCGTCATAAACAAATAGCACTCCAAAGCTTTTCCTTTTTGATGATTTTTCCTTTGATCTTTTGCTCTTTCTTTTCCGTTATTTTTTATTTTATCTTTAGGTCGATCAATTAGCTAACTTTTGACTTTCTTTGGCTTTTTGCACACTCATGTACACCCAAGGATGAGGGCAAAAGCTTCCCATGAAGATCCACCGTCATAAACATATAGCACTCCAAAGCTTTTCTTTTTTTATGATTTTTCCTTTGTTCTTTTGCTCTTTCTTTACCGTTATTTTTTATTTTATCTTTAGGTCGATCAATTAGCTAACTTTTGACTTTCTTGGGCCAGCGGTCTTGTAACTTCTCATTAAAGACATTGATTTCAGGAAAGCAATTTGCCAAAGAGCCAAGTTCGAATCTGATATTTAATCCAAATAACCTGTCCTAATTTGCAAACTGTACATGAAACCATAAAGAAATCGACCACCCTTCCAATGGAAAAATCTTGGTGCTGCAAGGAGAGGACAGTGTCAAGAACCTAGTACCCACAAATGAAGGGCCTAGGACGTAAAGAACTAATTATACATGAGCAGCACATTTCAACACAGAATATAACAGTCAATTCTCCAATCATTAAAGCTTATACATTTGGAGTATTATATTGTCCTTTCAATGTATGCAATTGTACCGTAATGGATGGCCATTAATAAGAAGAAGGATTTTTTTTTTTGTCATGCAGATTCCAATTTTTTGCCGAAGTTCTTAATTGCTTGGACGGTTGCTTAGTCTAACATTGTCCTCACAGTTATCTGGGGCAAAACAAACCAGAACCTGCATCAGGAATCCACTTTTTAGCATCAGAAAATTCTAAAGAATGCATAAAAGGATGTGATCATGAATCAATCAAAGTGCTTTTTTTTTTAAAAGCGATGACACATCAGCCATCTTAGAAATCTCCTTTTACGCGTCCCCTTCTGTTCCTTTATTCATTGCTGATCCATTCTTGACTCATACCACACTAGATTGAAACAGTGTCAGGATTCAGCATGTCCCTTGGACATTGTCCCTTTAAATACATTCACAGGACTCAGAGGATTGATCATACTGGGTAAGCGCATCTTCCTTGTTTCCAACACCTTTTGAGAGATACCACAGTTTACATCAGATCATCAATTATGAAAAACCAACTCCAGGGTCTTGTCATTGGAGTTCCTTTCCCATCCTTGGAGGCACCTTCATCAGAGCATTCTTATCAATACAATCAGATGTTCTGTCCATTTGATGGATCATCGCGAAAGTTGAAAAAAAGTGGGTGTTCATATCACAGCAGCTCTCCTCTTCCAACAATCTTTTAATTTGAAACATTGATGTGAACTCTGACCTGTATGATTCGGACATTGCAGATAAAGTGAATTTGGTGCTTCATAGGATGAATAAGCTCGGGAAGAAAGCAGATATTCTTGCACGTGGCGTTCGAGATCATGGTACTAACAATTTTTTTCTTATGACCACATTTTTGGGTATTCACTTAAAAAGTATAGATGCTTTTTTCTTCTAGAATTCAGGGCTCTTCATTTTGGAGGATCAAGAAACATTACATCTTTTAGTGCAAAAATGTTCATGTGACATACGTGCTAAACTGGTTTTCACATTGTTCTGTTATGGAACTGCAGTGAGACTGAGTCCTGAGATTACAAAAACAGTGAAAGGAAAGTTGAGAATGGGGGTGAGGGTTCTTCAACTTGGAGGAATGGATAAAATGTTCATGGACTTATTTAATGTTGGAGATGGCGAAATGCTAATGAAGACCTTCCAATGCTATCTGTCGACTTCAATGGGTCCTATAGGAGGTCTGCTCTTTATCTCCACCGAGAGAGTGGCCTTTTGCAGTGAGAGATGTATAAAACTGGTTTCTCCAGATGGAGAAACAACTAAAGTCCACTACAAGGTAACTTCGCTCATGCTGTAAAATCTCTGTATTTCTGTCAATTATCTATTTGCCAGTCTATTGCTATGTTGAACCGCATTCTAATCGTCTTTTTTGAATATCTTTTCCAGGTGATGATTCCACTTAGAAAGGTAAAGATGGCAAATGAGATGGAGAACATGGAGAAGCCATTGCAGAAGTACATACAGATTGTAACTGTAGATAATTTTGATTTCTGGTTCATGGGATTCTTGAACTATGAGAAAATGCTAAAGCATCTTCAGCGGGCAATTTCTCAAGCATAAGCGGTTTCAAGTCGATTTGAATAATCCTAAAAAGGACATTGTTTTTGACCTTTTAGTCCGTCTGTGTTAGATATATGTACAACTAGGAAATGTCAGTATTGTAAAAAAGTTGTCAATGAGGAAATGCTGTTGAATCCAACATCCTCTCTCCAGCAGCTTTCCAAGACAACATTCTCATCAGAGTAGTGGCGGTGAAAAAAATTGATCGGCAGTAGAAACTTTGTGAAACTCTCTCGATTAGCCGCCCAACAAGCTGGTATCTTTCTTTGATTCTGGTGTCATTCTATTTTGCTCTGTCATCCATCGCCAAATCATCGGATAGTACAGAAACATTAAACATAGAATTTTTTGCCGTCCTAGCTCTATCTGGCTGGCTTTGACTGGATGAGCTTTTCCCGCCCTGACTCTCTCTCACGCATCTTCAAGTGATTGTAATTAAGATGGAAACCTGAAAAAGGAAAAGATCACGAAGACAATCCTATTTTGAATCATACAAACAGCAGCATCCAACATTTATCCAAGAGAGTTTCGGGCACGTTATCATGCTTCTTCCTCTCTTCTTGATGATCCATTCACGAATCATCAAGTAAAAACTAGAGATTGCATGTCAACTCCTCCAAATGTTGAAGTCAACCCTTTGAACGCGCCCGCAACGAGACAGGACTGAGGAATCATTATACTGAGAGTAGAAACAAGGCCGGTTTTTGTACATGACATGAGAAGAGAACGTTATGCTGCAGACTAAACATGAAAACAGAAGCTCCCTTCAGGATCATTGGGACTGATCAGTATCATCCCGGTAATGCGTTCTGTTTCTTTGTGCTTGGAAGCAAACAGACGGCTCAATGTGACCGGTACTTTTCAAGCAATGCCGGCAATTTCTCAAATAGGTTTTGTCCTTTGGCGCACCTTTGCGATGAGCACGCCTAAATTAGAGTTATAATGAGCCGTCACTTCAAACGACACATTTTTTGAGTTAATTCAAATTTTACATATATAATTGAGGAACGCTCTTTCCGGTTTGATATTCGATTCGGATTATTCTTATCCCATTAGTTGTCCAAAAGTCTGTCGGGATCCACTCCTTGTATAAGTCATGAATATTGAGATCATTCCAATCAATTTCGATGAAGCCATGCATCAGCTGACAAAATTAATTAGGGAGAAGAGTCTAAAAGGTCAAAAACAAACATCCAAAATTATGATCATTGAGACTCTTCGGTTAACTTGATGGCATACTACGTCCACTTTTTAACTCGTCATAAAACCTAGTTTGTGTGTATCTTCGGGGCCATAAGCTTTGTTTCGTCGATATTTTCGGATTTTATTTATAATTGAACTCGCTAATGAAAAATCTTATCTAATTTTGAATTAATAAGGTGCACATCAAGAACTGCTTTTTCAAACTTTTTCCCAATCCCCAAAAATGCAAAAAAATAAAAAAATAAAAGACAAAAAAGGGAGTACAAGCCAGTTGGCCGCTGGCAAGTCTGTTTCCATCTTCAAATAGAAATTTTGATTTCAATTATCTGATGCTTAATTTGAAAAAATAAATAAATCTTGATCATACTTTTCCATTTCAGGGCATTATCTCTGCACTTTGGCGTTCTTGGATTAATATTGATGACTTCTTTAATGCATTATCAATCCATTCTATCCTTAATTGGCTAGATTTTTGCAGAAGGGGAGAAATGCTTATTTTCTTTGCTATAAATAGATTTCTACAAATGGCTAATGTTGCCTTTAAAGAGATATAGAGCACAGCACTTAAGTTGTGAATACCAAAAAAAAAAAAAAACCAAAAAAGAAATTAAAATTCCAAAAATTTGGTCTCATTTGAGGGATGAATCTAGCCGCAAATGCGTTTAATTTCAACTCCTTTTCATTTAGAATTTTACCCTTGCAATTACGATATCGATTTACTCAGCAGCAACCACCCACTTTTTCCTATGCTTACGGTGTATCTTTACTTTCCACAAATAAAAAAAAAGAAGATCTACTTAATCTTAAGTTTGGAGAGTGATAAGAAAGAATTAATGAATCATAACTTCTAAGGTCATGATTTTGCTCTTCGTTTTTGATATCATACCGCTGAGGAATTTTCTATAGAATTTTGAGATTGAAACCATTGTTCAAGTCACTTCATCGTGTAGAGAAAGAATTTTGAAACTTTATATTTTTGCTGAATGTCATTTTCTTCTCTATCTTCGTGAACTTGTTATGGAAGAAATATGATTATTATGAAATAGAGATATATGGCTCCATGCGGAAATTCGATTATTCTTGAGATCCAAATTATTATAATCAGGCAGCCGTGATTGGTAAATTTCAATAAGTGATGGGAATTTCAGGGTAACTTTATAAATCCACGTCGTATTAAATGAGATATTATTTTTCGACCACAAAAAAAAGAAGGTGGATCGGATTATGAATCTTGAAAAGGAGGATGATGACCGAGGAAGGCTTTGCGATCGTAGTCTCGCGCCGTCCCCTTTGGAATCTCTTCAGATTCCAACTGGGCTGATTCTTTTTACGAATTTGCCCCTCGGCGCATCCTGAATCTACCCACGATCCCGAGAATCTGTCCGGCCCTCGCGTTCCTCGCTGGCGGGGCGTTTACGTCAACTCTCATCCAAACTACGTAATCTCATCCGCATTTAGCTGGGGATTCCAAGGGTTGACTCTGCCCAGTCGTTCATACTCTCTCGCGTGCTCGCTCGCTCCTTCGCTCGCTCGTACGCACGCTCTCGTTGAGCCGTGAGCCTGTGGGTTTGTGTGGGAACTCCATCCATCCGGGTCGCTGTTTCGAGGTGAGATGTTTGGTGCTCTTCGATGGATCTTTTGCTGTTCTTCTTTGTTGGATTCAGACTGTTCTCGTTCGAATTGTGCTTGTTAATCCTGCGACGCTGTCGAATTGTGCTTGGATTTCTTGGATTCTGGAATTTGGAGATGGGTCCTGTTCCTTTCTTGGGTTGGTTCTTTGTTTTAATTGTTCTCAATTGATCGACCCAATTTTTTCCCTCTGAGAATTGGATGATGGGTTTGCTGAATTATGGAAGCCTTTTCGTTTTTGTTCTTTGAATTCCTATCAAAACCTTTTCTTTTTACACTGTGCTCTCTGGGATGGATTTCGCGCGCGCCGGACTAAAATGAAGCCCTCTCAAAATCTGTAACCTGGCGGTGAATAGTGCGCGAGATCTTTTGCAATTTGTTGCGAAATCTTCTCCTGTGAGCGAGATAGATTAGTATGTGGTTTACAATTACTAATATTACAGTTCTGTTGACTGCAGAATGGGTGTTTCCATGAAGCAGATGGCCCTGATTGTGGCCACTTTGGGTTCACTGTCCTTCCTCTTTGGAGTGATTGCTGAGAATAAGAAGGTGATTGATCCAGTGTCTGATTGTTTTATTGCCCTGCAATTGTTTATGTCTAGGGAAAATGACACAGAGGGCCTTCGACCTTTCCTTCAATGTTAGAAATTGTCTTGAACTTTTTTGCATTTAATCTAGTCCTTGGTCTTTCTAGAATCAAATCAATTAAGTCCTTCCATTAAATTCTACCAGTTCCTAAGGTGGCCTTTTTTTTTTTTGGTTAACCGTCCTGGCATCCACGTGGTTTACATGTGGCTTCCATGTCGTATCTCTCTTGCTAGTTTGGCTGAAGAGAACGGAAAAAAAAGAAGATTTATTAATTTGGGGAGACGTGGCAGTTCGTGTCATTATTTTGGCTTTCTAAAAGATAACGTGGCAGTCCATGTAAACTAAAGTGGCAATATACTTGACAGAATGACCACATTAAACTGATCTTTGAAAGTTTAGGGAGTAGATTGAAGAGAAAGAGAATTTCAAGGATCGCATTGAATATCAAAGAAAAGTTAAAGAACCATCTAACTCATTACCCTGTCTATCTGTGGTTAGAGTAAATTTATTCTGCTTGAATGGTAGCTTGTCTTGTCAGTTCAAGGTTCTGAATGTATTTGCCTTGTTATTGCTTAGGTTTAAGTTCAGAGATATGGATTTTCCAGATTTGGCGCTATGAATATGAGTTTTCTTGTCTCCGTCTCTATGACGTTGTCGCGTTCATAGTTCTCGACATTGTTGATTTTGTTCTGTTCTTGGTGGATAGTAATTTATCATTTTATCTTCTTTCTAGTTTCCTATTTCCTGCTACTAATTTGATTGTCTGTTGTCCTTATTTAAATAGGCACTCTAGGATATACTATCGCAATATGATTGGTTGCAATCATAAGATTCTTCCTTGTCTAATTTTGATAGAGATATAGGGGGTATGTGTTTGTTTTTATCCAGTTTGCTTGGTATTTGAAAGGATGTTTTGTGTCCAGAAGGAAGTAATAGCTCTCAGACATTTTATAATCTCTGCATGCAAAGTTTTAAACTTTTGCCTGGAATTAATATGACAATTCATTTTCCTTTTTTTTCCCCCCACTAATTTCTATCTATGCTTCTTGTCCTCTATATATTCCACAGCCTGCATCTGGAACTGCGATTACTGGTAAAGATGTCGTAATTTGCAAGTTTCCATCTGACCCTACTGTTGCTCTTGGGTATCTGTCCTTTGCATTCCTTGTGCTGTGCACTGTGGCGGGCTATTGGTCTCTGTTTTACCCGTACAAGGGAAGGTCCATCCCTCAATCAGCTTTTTTCCGGAATACTAGCTTTGTCGTCTTCTTCAACATTGCCCTGTAAGTAACTTTTACCAGTATAATTTTCCTGCCCATTCTTTTTAATGTTTTTATATAGATCCACTTTGATTGAAACCAGGACACAATAGTACTGGGATAGTGTTAACTTGGAAGTGAATTTCATTTTGCGCTTTGACCTATTCTGTAATTTGAGGACATGCCTAGGGAAGTGAGGGAAGTTGTAAATGAGGGTGCACAATGGTGGCTACTTTCTCTTAGAGATGCTTCTGCTGTCCAGGCTAGTCGCTGTCCCAAACTACCATATCAGTGCTGCTGCTTTCAAATGTGTTTCATTTAAAAGAACAATTATCACCTGCTTTGTCTGAATCTCAGATTTGTGATTTACCCCATTCCAGTTCTTTATCTACTTAATCCAAATTTTGGTCTTCACATGTAATGTTTCGTATGACTTGTGAATGTTACATCAGTATGAGGATTTTGTATATTTTTGGGGGCTCTCATAAGGGTGTTGTTAGTAGCACTGGCAAGGGCACTTGAAGACTGATTATACTCTGTGGAATACATAAAACTAAAATCAAACACCAAGTTAGTTGGACCACGACCTTAGTCCAAATACTGATCTAAATTTATGAAAGTTGTAATGTTTCTACTATTGATATTTGGTTAGCCAGTGTGCTCACGGAGTCATTCATATGATTAGTTTCAATTCATTGCCTATTCCTTTTAATGGTCATATTCTTCAAATTATCACAGGTTTGCGGGGGATTGGCAGCGGCAATGCTGTTATGGCCGACAATTACTGAGCAACTGCATCAGGCACGCAATGTTCACAAGAACCTCAGCTACACATGCCCCACGGCCAAGACCGGTCTATTGGGTGGTGGAGCATTTCTATCCCTCGATTCGGCTCTCTTCTGGCTGGTTGCCCTTATGCTAGCGGACAATACCCGTGAGGATTTCTTTGACGAGGTTGATGAGCCCCGTAAGGATGCTGATCAAGGTCAGGTTCTCACAAGTGAATATGAAGTGGATGGGCATATGAAGGGGGTTGCCTAGCAAGTGTGATCGGTTGGAATGGATTTGACAAGCACAAAAACTCTATTATTCATATGAAGTAGTAGCTTTAGGCCTCTGGGAACGCTGTAAAAGCCAGTTGTGCTACTTAAGCTGTGGTCATCGAGCTTGGGACTGTTTTCTTATTGTTCAAAATGCTATGGGTTTAATGATTGTATAAAGCTTTGTTCTCCCTACTTCATCTTTCTTGAAGTTATTTATCCCCTGAAATCCCGCGATTTCGCAGGACAGCTTTTATTTTCTTAGGTTTAATCTGGTTAAATCTGGACAGGGGCACCAAATGTGGCGAGAAGCTTTGAGCTTGGCTTGATGCTCTTTCCTTCTTTCTCTCTCTGTCTCATGCGAGCACGCACCTTTCGATTCTTACAACACAGTCGGAGGGCGAAGTAGAGGAGAATGATAATGACAGGAGGTTTGCACTTTCGGCCGTTTGGCCAGCCCATGAACATTTTTTTGATCTTTATGTAGTTGTTGGCCATTTGATTTCCAGGATCTTAATCAGCTTACACTAGTGTTCCATCGAGTCATTTGATTTTAGGAACAGCTAATGTTAATTCGCACAAGAATGGCAGGGGTAGGACCGACCTATCATCTATGTGACGCACGAGCATGACGTTCTCGACTCAACGCACGAGAAGTGCTAGTCCTGTTTCTCCATTTACTTGAGTGAAAAGCACTTTACTGAGTCATATGCATACTAAAAAGACCCAAGGACTACATCGATGAACCACTATGCACTCTTCGAATTTGCTCTGTTTACCCGGTTTCTGCAAGTCACAAGCTGACTCTGCTCAGACGAGAGGACTAGAAGAAGTCTCGTGCGTACACATGATTCCTTGTCAGTGTCTTTACACCATGTCTGAGCTATATGGTCTTAAATTTTTCTTCGATTTTTTCCCAATTATAGAGCGCGTGTTAGGTACTCTTTGACATTTTCTTTTTCAATTTTGAGGAATATTCGAAGGGAAATGGATGGATACTGACCGACTTGTCCCCGTGCAACGCAAGGCCACTTTCTAGTGATTGACATAATGCCTGACGTAAAGATAGGTGCTTGCTAACTTCCAAGAAGCCAATCCGAGTGATCGTAGACTTTGGGGAATTATACAATTAGAGATTTCTCGGTTGCTGAGGTACAATGATATCATCAACCCAACAACAAAATATTCATATTAATTATCATGACCAATATCTTCGGGTCTATTTAGACGGTCCACAGGAACGGCCAATATTTGAGATCCGAAGAGAGGCCAATTCAATTTAAAAGTATGTTCATCTCTAATATTTCTCTCAAAACTTTCATGGTGTTCTTACGTTTTACAAGGCACGTTCAAATCTCTGTTACATATGACTAAGCACTAGCCCAGGTGTTTAAAAGTATCCCGTTTTACTTGTATAAGAGATTTACTAATGAAGTTTTTGTAAGCACAGCCTTTCTTCATCTATATCGTTGAAATTTCGGGTTGAATTTTCCTGCATGCATGGAACCGACATCATATTTGAGTCTTCCTGTTGGTTGCTCGGGGTCCTTATTCATGTTATTTCACATTTCTCGACTCCGAGTACTTCTTCTAATTCATACGAATTGAACCCATTCGGACTTGCATGGGATTGATGATGCCCTTATAAACTCGTATGCACTATCCCTCCACCTAAAAATTTTGTTTGAATTTTCCAACACTTTTTTTTGTCCTCTCAGCTAGAGAGCAGGATAAAGAGTTCTGAACCTCTCCGATGGGGGTCATCCAAACCACGACCAACAACGCCATAATAGTAGAAAAATCCGTCCCTGTTGCTGTCCTGCCAGAAGAAGAAACACCTGGGGGTTTCCTATTCTTAAGTAACCTAGATCAAGCGACTGTTTTTTTCGTGTCATTGGTTTATTCTTTTGACAGGAGTGACGTCAACACGATAGACGTGATTAAGCAAGCTTTGTCCAAAGTTTTGGTTCATTACTATCCGCTTGCGGGGGATTAGCTAAAAACTCCCAAGGGAAGTTGATTGTTGATTGCAATAAGAAGTTAGGAGTGACATTTGTGGAGGCATCAGCCAAATGCGACATAAAAAATTTGGGTGACATGCGACTTCTAGATTCAAATGTTTTGCAAAAGCTTGTTTATAGAGATCCTGCTGAAAATATGCTAAACGTTGCATCCCTTTTAACAGCACAGGTTAAGAACAATCTCTTGCTTTCTTATCTGGTAATGGTTTAATTCACATTCGATAAGCTGATGTTATGTTCCCATGCATTGTAGATGTAGTTACTAGTTAGTGACTTGGCGTAGGAAAAGACAACTATTTGTTTATCGCTAGTTGGTAACTTTTTTGATTTGGTTGACGAATGTCCGTCATATAGCAAAAGTAAGTGTCGACTTATTTATAACTATTATTTCAATGTGAATTTCAATAATCAGCAAAGATTTTGTCTTGCCAAACTTTTTACTATAAGTAACTTCTCTAATGCAGTTAGCAACTCTTAACGTAAAAAGTTCGAAGTATCAACATATTAGTAACTAGTATTTTCTCAATGTGGTACATCTTCTTTTCTGGTAAAATAAAATAAAAAAAGTAATTCATTTACAGTCAAGATAAAATTATCATGATTCCCTATGTAGTATGATAACCTTCAAGTCCTACAACAAGGTCGTAATTATTCCATAGACGTTATGACTTCTCCTTGTAGGTAACAGCTGTCGATATCGAGTCATCACCATTAAAATGCCCCATGAATTTCATTCATCACATAATAAGTCTCATTAGTCGCATCTTGCTAGGGTCACATTGATAAAAAGTTGGGACTTTACTACACAAACCGGGCACATCCACTCTGAATCCATTTCTAGCTAACATTGTTGAACTCGGTAGGTCCCACTAGTTTAAACATGGGACCTATCAGACACAAAGTTTCAGAGTGGACGCAGGGTATATGCAATAATTATTGGAAAATGACCATGCGAGAATTTATCCATGTACATCACATTTCTTGCATTTAATTAGAATACCTAATAACTCTGAAGACAAATTAAGCAGGTAACAAATTTTGGATGTGGAGGCTTCATTGTAGGGATCTCACTCAATTACTGCATGTTTGATGGTACTTCCGTAGTGAATTTCATGAACTCATGGCTTGCTAAACCTATATCCCTCGTCCCGTCATGAAAGAACTATTCTGAAATCAAGGGTTTCCCCTCAAACCACCTATGCTTACGAGGGCTTTGTTCCTGCGAGTGACGAGTCAAACTTGACCGCGTTATACGAGGAAGGGCAAATTGTGCACTAATCTTTCCACTTCAACATTGAGAAGTTGGCCATCCTTAAAAAAATGGCGACAGCCGATGGACAGGTAGAGGCAGTCTCTTCTTTGCTAAATATATTAATGTGGTTCTTTATTATCAGCTAAACCTTACATGATAATTGCTCGGTAAAACTTCATAAAGACATACTGAAGTACAAGATATTCTACAGTTCTTTCATGAAGCATTTCTGCTTTGATGGTTTGAATTTTCGACACACCAAAGGAATTGAAAAGCATTCACAATTCCCTGCGAACAACAGGTAACGAGCACCTGCTCCAACTTTGTAGCACTTGCAGCCTTAGTGTGGCGGGCTCGAAGCATGGCACTCAAAATGAAACCACACCAACTGTCAAAGCTTTTCTTTGGGGTTGATTTCCGGTCTAAGATGAAGCCACCAATGCCCAGATACATCGGGAATGCTGTGGTTGGAGCTTACTGTCTCTGCACTGCAGGAGAGTTGATTGGTGAGCCGATCTCTTCCACTGTGGGGAGGATAAAGAAGGCGATGGAGCGGGTGAACGAGGACTACGTGCGATCATGGATAGACTGCATGGACATGTTTGAATCTGACTTTCTCTCTTTGAGCTCGCTAGGGTTGACTTCATGGCAAAGGTTCGATTATGGCTCCACAGACTTTGGATGGGGAAAGTCAAGGGATTTTGGCATTGGTGATCTGCCAAGAACAATTTGTCTGTTCTTGACGGAAGAGAGTCAGAGGAACGGCATTTTGGTGGTGTTGGGTTTGCCACTTTCAGCCATGAACACTTTGGAGAAGCTACTTCAGTTCTTACCTTGTGAGCGAGAGACTCCTTCCATGAGATCTAAAGCTCGTCTGTGATTGGAGTGATACTCGACGCACTATGCTCGGCATGTCAATGAGTTACAATTGCTAAATAGAGTTTGTCACGTCGCTAGGGGCCTCAATATCATATTTCATTGTTGAACTTGAAGCCATAACCAAATATCAAAAAATCCTATGGCTCTAATACCAGGTTGTCATGACCAATGTGGAAATCCCAGTGCATTTGTTTACTCAGCAAAAACAAAGGTAATGTCTTACTTTTTTCATCAAATTTTAATGTTTTATCCAAAATGAAAAAAATTATTAGAAAAATAATATACGAAATCTGCGTCTTAACATTTATATAGTCAACAAGAAAAAAAATTAAAATAAAAAGGTAATCCAAACAAATCTTTAGTTAAAATTGCAAAAATTAATTCATTTGCTTAATCATTTCCGATAAATTTGTTGGTATAATGGTTTACATCATTTAAGTATCAAGCCAATTGTTTCACGAAGTTTAGTTTTTATTCGTCTGGATATTCCATTAACTTGTTTCATGGTTGAGGGTTCTTAACAAGAGCAGAATAGTTAATTTATTCTATTTAATAAAAAGGGCTATTGCTTTTAACTTTGGCAAAATTTTCAGAAAGCCCTAAACTTATTACGTTTTCACCAATTCAACTAGTCTTAAAACTTTTCACGTTTTTTCATTTGATTCTATCCAGCCAACTTTACTAGGAAATCATCGACATAGATGCCGGTAGTACCACATAGGATGATTGGCGCTAATATAGATAATATTCTATAAAAAATGAATTAATTTATTATTAATTCTTTGGGAAATCACCGACATAGATGCTGGTAGTACCACATAGGATGATTGGCGCTGATATGGATAATATTCTATAAAAAATGAATTAATTCTCTCTCTCTCTCTCTCTCTCTCTCTCTCTCTCTCTCTCTCTCTCTCTCTCTCTCTCTCTCTCTCTCTCTCTCTCTCTCTCTCTCTCTCTCTCTCTCTCTCTCTGTGCTGGTGAGGATCGATTGGCTGTAGGCAAGGGTTAGTTGAGCTTTGCTGACCACAAGCAAGGGCCTTGCGACTGTTGGCAACCACTGAGCAAGGGTAGTGAGCAAGGGCTGCAGTCCTTGCTCATGATCGGTGAGGGCTTTGTGGCCTTTGGAAGAAAAAAAAGAAAGAAAAAAAATAAAATTTTTAAAATTTTTAAAAAAATTGTCCATGTTAGAGCCGACTATATTATTTAGGATGACTAGTGTCCACGTCAACAATTTTTGGCTAAAATTATTCGGATGGGCTCCACTGGCAAAATGTAAAATTGTTTATGATTCAATTGTCAAAAAATTAAAAGGTTTATGACTAAATATGTCAAATTGTAATAGGTTTACGAATTTTTAGACAATTTTCTCTTGCTTTTTAACTTCTTACATTATTTAACAATGAAAGCTTTGATTAAGAGCTTCTTAATAAAATTGACAGAAAATGTTGGTTATTTTGATGGTGTGTTGTATGAAATAATCATAAATATTTCAAGGTCATATGGCCAAGGAAATATTGCATTTTGATCGGAAAGAAAGATAGTAAGAGATGCTAATGAGTGCATGAGTCATTTTGGGAAAAGCACATTTGCATGTTGTCACATGATATCACTCGATATGAGCAATTGCTTTTCTTGGCAGCATTACACAAGTAAAAGTACGAAATGAAAATAATGAGATAATCATAAGGATATTAATATTAAATATTTATTATAAGAAAATTGTGAAAAAAGCATTTCATGGCTAAATGTCGGGTTGTTGATTAGTATGTGTGCGGGTATTGCTCAACTTGCTCTGGTGTTGACACGTGGCACATTTCTTGCGCGCTCAGAGTCTTCGTTCCTCGTCTGCCCTTTTGAAACGTACTGACCATCATTTTCGGTACATATACCCGGGGAGGCATCGACTTTTGCGTGCATCGATCTATAAGATATTGTTCAACGTGTGGACACAAGAATATCAAAACTTTTACGGGAGATATTTAAGTACCAAAAGTAATGAAATGTACATTTACATACTAAAATCGGAGGAAAAATGATAAATTAAGAGCCAATGATGAAAATATCCAACCAAAATGCATACGTAGCAATTTTTTGTGACACAAGTTTAAAACGACATTTTTTGGGTGTTTATGTGGCTAGATAAACTCAAAACGATGTCATTTTGGGTGTTGATGTGGCTATACTTAGCTAAAATGTTATTTTGCCCGATTTGATTTTTAATATGAAAATTAATTAAATTAAAAAGAAGAAGAAGCAAGAGCACATCCTCATTTGTGGCCATTGCTCTATTGTCGGTGGGGCGGCAACAATGGTTATTGGCACTTAGGTGAGGGCTGGTGACCCTTGCCAAATGGAGGCGAGGGCTGGCGGGCCCTTGCTCAAGCACTGGGAGAGGGTGTGACCCTCTCCTAGATCTGGGCAAGGGTTACCTCCTCTTGCGTAGGTGCTGGGTGTGGGTCACTGGCCCCCTCCCAGGTGCCAACAACTCTCACTATCCATTGTCACCTTTCCACTAATGATGGGGCAGTGGCCATAGGTGGGGGTAGCCCCCTCTTGCTTGTGTTGCTTTTTTTTTTTTTTGATATTATTTAAATAATATTGATATTAAAAATTAAACTTAGGGCCAAAATGACGTTGTTATGGGTAAAGGTAAGCTGAGGTGGATCTCCAGCGAGTCACGTAGGTGATAGAAATTATCAAAAAATTGCCACATCGGATCCTAGTGGTTTTTGCCAGAGTTGGCACTTTAAGTGATCCAATTTTTAAAAAAAAAGTGATATTTAAATGTACTTTTCATAAATTTTGGCATTTAAATGTTTCTGCGTGCCAAATTTTGACATTTGGATTATTCTTTTGCCTATTTTGTTCACTATTTTTGCCCTCAAGTAATTCTACACATCCTATTATGGCCGTAAATAATTGAATAAATTAAAAAATTAGAACGAATATGATTTGTCAATTGTTAGACTAGAAAAGGTTTATATTAAAATGATTTGTCCACATTGAGACTAAGTTGAGTGAAGAATATCTTTGTTTTTGAAGAGAATAACAAGTTGGTAGTTTCTCAGCACAAACGTACATGCATCATCTTCACAAGAAAGAATGATGTTTTGCTGTTTGATACGGATTTACAGAACATAACCAAAAACTATGTTAAAGAAAGACTTGTTAAATAAATGGCAACATATCAATGAATTTATAGGCACTTGCAACTTCCGAGAAGCCAATCTAGTATAGCGAGAAATTCTGCCAAACTGTTGATGAGGCATTTTCCAGCGACTTTTTTTTTTATTGATGTGACAATTCTAAAAAAAAAAAGTAAAAATCCATGTGACAATTTTTTATCTTTTTATTTGATACTATAATTTCAAAACGATGTCGTTTTACCCTAAAGTTGATTTTTAATATAAATATAAATTAAAAAACTAAATTATTGAAAAAAGCAACACATTTGGCAAGGGCCTCCACAACCCTTGCTGAAAGGGTTACTACCGCTTTTTTTTATTATAAATAAATTTATTTAAATTAATATTTATATTAAAAATTAAATTTGGGGTGATACAATGTTGTTTTGCATGTTCATTGTTGAGTAGGTTTTCCGGCGAGTCGCATGGATCACTTATATTACTAAAAATAAGTTACATTGGGTTTCCAATTATTCTTACCGGAATTGACACTTAAATGTTCTAATTTTAAAAAATGTGACACTTAAGTAGACATTTTAGAAGTTTAGGCACTTAAGTATCCATCTATGTCAAGTTTTGACATTTACCGTGTACTTTAGCCTATTGAAAACCCATTAATAGAAACTCTGGGTACATTCACACGCCCCGGAGGAAGGGCCACCTTCCAAGATCTGAAAAAAGAAGCAAATCCAATTTAGGGGTACGTTGACCTCTAATCTCTCTCTCCCCCTTTCCACGGTATTCCTAAGTTTGACCAGACACGTTCAAATCTTTCTTACTTAGGGGTAAGAAGAAGCAGCAGACGGGTCGACTCTTTGACAAAGCCGGAGTCATGGGAACCCCGACCCAACCGCGAGCATGTCGGTTCGGTCCGGTAATCCCGTGGCTTCATTTGAGCCATCTAGAATAGAAATCGACCCACAGTCCCATGCGCATGTCTATGTGATTGAAAAAAAAGTGAAAAAAGAAAAAATCATTGTCAATGGTAAGAATGATTTCTCCCTTTACTTATTCCTTTTTTTTATTGAAACTTTTATTTTTGAAATTTGTGGAGATCAATCGAATGCCCTCAGTGTAGGCTTCCAATTGGGAAAATTAGTAATTACTCTTCATAAGCAAACATTCAGTGTCAATTTCAAAAATCATTAATTTGGCCTTGCACAATGGATGATTTTGTCAAAGTTTCTAATCATGGGCTTAAAACCACATCCCGTCAAAAATTCTTCCAATTCATGATTATGTTTCGGGGCAAAAAAAAAAAAAAAATTTGAAATCTCACTTTTAGTCAATTTTTCTTTTTTTCCCTCTTATATTAAAAATTAAATTTGGGGTGATACAATGTTGTTTTGCATGTTCATTGTTGAGTAGGTTTTCCGCATGCGAGTCGCATGGATCACTTATATAACTAAAAATAAGTTACATTGGATTTCCAATTATTCTTACCGGAATTGATTTAAATGACACTTAAAGAAGTTTAGGCACTTAGCAACATTTGTATCCATCTGGAGTCAATCAATTCAATGCCAAAAGGACGTATCATTCCTAAATTAGTCCAATTCAAGTTTGGAGTGCAAATAACATGTCCTATCTTTTGTAGGAAAATGTGCGCATTGACCGTGGGAGCAACGCTTTCTACCAAAGAAGCATGTTAAAGCCCGGCGATAAATGGGGCAAAACATCCAGGAAACAATGTCCTCAAATGTTGAGACATAAATGCTCATACCCAAATAATAGAAGCACATGAAGGGGAAACATCAAATGCACAAAAAAGATGCCAAAAAATGCAAGCGGAGGGCAATTTGGGGTCGCCAAATATCCGAGAAGATGATGTTGGCACTCGATGGATAAATGCGAGTGAAGGGTACTAGTGTATCGCTTCCAATTTCTTGCACTAACACTTTCTTTCTTATTCTTTGACTAAGTCGCCCTGTTGCGGTAAGTACCCTTCTTCTCAAAATCAAAAGAAAAATTGAGAATTTTCAAATCAAAAAAATTCCCACATTTTACTTGGAGCAAGTAAAAAGAAAAAGAAAAAAGAGAGATAAAAATTGAGAAAACTAACTTTTCACAAAAGTTTCTGAGCATTGTTTTTTTTATCTCAAAATTGTATTGAATCAAAATCCCCCATGGAGATTAATCTACTCAGATGATTTTGACTAAATGAAATTGAAATGTTTAATCATGCCAAGCAGGAAATGCTTAGGACGATGAAAGGCAATCCATTTCCAAACACGTCCTTCAAACACTGTGAGAATTGAGCGAAAAAAAAACCTATGTCGTTTAAGGACAAAGGAGTCATTCGCAATTGTACACGTACCAAAATGAAAAGAGGCATTTATCTTCTCTATCTTATACACTGCAGGTGACCATAGTCAACCCATTTGAGCCTTAAAGTTGAGAAATCATAAAATATCCCTGTCAAGAACCACCCCACAATGGGGCAACTTTGGAAGTTTTGGTTGACATCATATGGTGAAAAGTTGAGAAAGACATATTTGCTTTCACTTGCATTAATCTTTTTGTGTTAACTTCAGGAGAATTCTTATGAAGGCTTGAAGCATCCCAAGGTGAAGAAGAGCATTCATTTCTCTACCCAAACACTGATATCCATTGCTTAAACCAAGTTGAACCTAATTGTTCATTTCTAAAACCCAAGTGGTGATTATCTCCCCATACTGGGGCAAGACACATGATTGACTAATGCGAATGGCATTTTATGTGAAAATGTGAAAAAAAAAAAAAAAAACTCTCTTGAAAGTCCTAAAAGCTCAAAAAGTTCAAAAAAGCAAAAGTCCAATGAAAATTAAGGGGCATGAAAAAGCAAAGTGTGCTCTCGGTAAAAGCAAGGCCAATGCCCGTGAAAAAAAGAGGAAAAAAAAAGGGAAAAGAAAAAGAAAAGATCTGCATCAAGGGGGTGATAAACTCCTATGTGAAAATAAATTGTCAAATTCAAAATGCTTGCATCGAAAAGAAAATCGTTGCAAATGAAAAAAAAAAAAAAAAAAAAAATGAAAAGGACAAAGCTCTTATTTGATTAGTCAAAGGACTTTCGAGAAAAATCGTATTTCAAAGGTAGAATGCCTTCAAAAATTGAGTGATATGACAATGATGCCATGATAATCACCAACTTTCAAACCCCTTTTGCGAAAAGTTATGAGCCTTTTGAGCCTTAACCGAACCAACATTACAACCTTTCCCAAAGTCTCTTCAGATTGGGATGATTCAAGTGGAAATAAGGATTTTCCAAAGAAGCTACCGTTCTAATTTTTGTTACACGGTAAGACTTTACTAACTCCGGTCGAAAAACGTTTAAGTAGACATTTCAGAAGTTTAGGCACTGACCACTAAGTATCCATCTATGTCAAGTTTTGACATTTACAAAAAAAAAAATCTTGAAAGTTTGTTTTCTTTAATTTCAGAAAAATTCAAAATATAAAAAAAATTAAAAAAAAACATAAAAATCAGAAAACATTGCAAAAATTCAGAAAACCCTTAAAAAGAAGAAAACATCCAAAATTGAATAAGCCTTTAGGGCTCCCTATTGAAAACCCATTAATAGAAACTCTGGGTACATTCACACGCTCCGGAGGAACGGCCACCTTCCAAGATCTGAAAAAAGAAGCAAATCCAATTTAGGGGTACGTTGATCTCTAATCTCTCTCTCCCCCTTTCCACGGTATTCCTAAGTTTGACCAGACACGTTCAAATCTTTCTTACTTAGGAGTAAGAAGAAGCATAGGTGTTTTTTTTTTTTTTTTTTTGGTCCGAACAAGCATAGGTGTTGAAGTAGCGGACTTTGGAGGCCTTCCAAACCAAGATGAACAGTGCTCTTTTGGATCCTGTCGCCATCCTGCCGGAACAAGGAACATCTAGGGGTTCCCTTTTCTTAAGTAACCTTGAACGAGCGGATATATATATTTTTTCATATCAGTGGTTTATTTCTTCAACTGAAGCGACGGCAACACGGTATATTTAATTAAGCAAGCTTTTTCCAAAGTTTTGGTTCATTACTATCTGGTTGCAGGGAGACTAGCCAAAAACTCTCGAGAAAAGTTAACCGTGGATTGCACGAAGAAGTTAGGAGTGCCATTTGTGGAGGCATTGGCCAATTGTGACATAAAAAATCAGGGCGATATGGGACTTCTCGAATCCAACGTTTCACAAAAGCTTGCCTACTGAGAATAGGATAGAAGTTGCAAGCCTTTTAACAGCACAGGTTAAGGAGAAAATAAGAACCATCTCATTCGTCCTTTCCTGTTCTATTTTCTTTGGCTTTCTCGTCTATTATAATGGTGAAATCGTTCTGGTAGAATTAAATGCACATTTGATTAATTAATAATAAGTTTCACATGCATTCTCGATGCAGTTAGTGACAGCGTAAGAAAGAATAACTTTTTGCTTATCATTAGCGGGTAACTTTCTCAATTTAGTTGATGAGTTTTCATCATATAGCAAAAGCAAATGTCCAATTATTTGTAACTATTAATTTCACTGCGACTTTCTAAAATCAACGTAGCTTTTTATAATCCACAAAACCTTTGACTTGTCAATTTTTGCAAGAAGTAACTTCTCTAATGCGGTTAGAACCATTTTATGGGAAAAAAATTTGGAGTATCAACATATGAATAACTAGCATTTTCTCAATGTGGTGCTTTTCTTTTTCCGGGGAAGATGGTAACTAGCAACTTATTTGCAATCAAGATAAATTTTCATAATCTTCCATGTGCTATGATAACTTTTAAGTCATCTAACAAGCTTGTAATTTTTCCAATTGACGTTATGATTCTCCTTATAGATAGTGACTATCCATATCCACTTATCACCATTAAACACCCCGTGGATTTTAGCTGTCACATGAGAAATCTCATTACTAGCATCTAGCTAGAGTCTCTTCGATAAAAGGTTGAGATATCATACTCAAACCTGGTTCATCCACTCTGAATCCATCTTCAGCTACCATTGTTGAATTTGGTGCGTCCCACAAGATTTAACACGGACCTTTCAGATACAATGTTTTACATGGGCACAATGATTCTGCCTGGTCATGCAAGAATTTATTTAGGGACACATAAAGCATAAATGATCTCTAAGTTTTAGCCCATCATGCAATGTTGTCATTGAAATTTTAATTTGTGTAATTTGGTCCCTAAATTTGGGCTCAACATCCATTGTCATCCTTAAACTTTTAATTTGTTTGATGTGGTTCCTGAATTATTTGTAAATGTTCAATGTAAGTCATAGATTATGAAAATGTTCAAACTTCAAGAATCACATGACACATTAGACTAAAGTTTAGATAAAAAATTGAGCAAATTAAAGTTTAGAAATGGCATTGCACATTTGATTAAAATTCATTGACCACATTGAACAAATTAGAACATTGTGCATTTGACCAAAATTTAGGGACAATTTGTGTCATTTTTCCATTTATGGTAGGTACATTAAATTTGTTGCACTTTATTTAAGGATATTGGTAACTTTGGAGACAAATGAAATAGTAACAAAGTTCAGATGTGGTACTATAAGGACTACACTTAATCATTGCATATTCAATGGTACTTCTGTAATAAATTTCATGTACTCATGGGTTGGAACTATTGAGGTGTGGTTCATACTTCCATCAATTGTATAAAAGTAGCGCCCCCATGACGTTAGAAGGCTTTTATAGCTTGAGCTGATATTTTATTGGTAGTTTGGTGTTTGACTCATGAATAGTTACTGAATATATATTTTCTTTCTCTTATAATTTGATAGATGTAATAAAGAGAGGTGCAATGTGCTGATTATAATGGAATTTTCAGCTGTACGTAGTCATAGTTTAATGATGAATCATGATAAAACCTTGTGTTTCAAATTCTTTTTCTCTCTTTTACTCTCTATTTTCTTTGTGATTGTGTGGCAAATCCTAATAGAAACAGAAAGGGTAAACCTATATCCCTTGTCCCTTGTTATGAAAGAACTCTTTTGAAGTCAAGGGTTCCTTCTCAAATTATCGGTGCTCAAGAGGGCTTTGGTCCCATGAGTGATGTATCAAACTTGAAGGCATTGCACCAAAATAGCAAGTTGATTATGAACTTCAAACATTTCTCCACTAGCTAATCAATTAGCTATCATGTTTCTATATGTGTGTGTGAGACAATTTAATTAATATTGTTACTGTAGGTAAATTAATTGTGCTTGACATTACATTAAAGAGAAACATGGCAATGCCAACATATGTTGCAATTGTGATTGAATTTTTGTTACAGTTTTGTCAATTGATTTCACAAATGCAGTATATATCTGCAAATCAACTATAAATATTTCGTAGTGCGATGGTATATGAAAATTCTGTATTTTTATAATTGCAAACATTGCGTTCAAAATTGCGCCTTTCACATCACAACACCGCCCGTCCCCCCCACAAGAAAAAAAAAAGTGTCCCTGCTCTCTCATTTGTCAGCCCCTTTCCATATTATTCTATAATTTGCCTTATCCTTCAGCTTCAATTAGCTTTATTGGCCATAGACTTTCATGTTGGACTAGATTAATTATTCTAATGGGACCTACTCTCTAATCAATCACTTGTACTTTGCAAAACACTAATCAATGGGTAGATACTCTATAGTTTTCAATCCGAAATGCACATCAACTCGTTGCTGCATTATTGCGCTAAAATAAAACCCTGCTTTGCCCTTGACGTAAGCGAATTCCCACAGCAATTTCGAAGTCGAATCCCTGTTAATTAATTCATCGGCCTGCCCCGGACATTCTTTTCTCACTCTGTTTTTGCATTCATCGTAACTTGTGTTAGGAAGAATTTAGACACGTCAAAACATATAGTAAAAGCCAAACCAACGCGACAAACGGAAAGATGGAAGGTTGAGGAGACAAGCAATACGACAATTTACATGATTCGGCGAATGGCTAATGTTAAAATGCAAGAGAAGGACAAAACAAACAAAAGCTCAAGTACACTCCATTTTCTTGTAAATCGCAATTTCAGAAAGAAAGGAGAGGCTTTATCGAGAAACCCCATTGTAACTAGTTCACCAGTTCAAGTGGAATTTCTGAATAAGTAGGATAAGTTCAGCACCCATCTATAATCAGTTTTCGTAAATCAGTCTTAGTGCACGTTATTACTTTGGAATGATAAGTGTGAATTTCAACCTCTTGCTATTTTTCACTTTTTGCCCATATCTTTTGTTCTTTACAGTTCATAATATTTGAAAAGGGTGCCTTTTATGGGTCTATCTATTTTTGTAGATTAAAGGGCCTTTCAATCGAAGTTTTAGATGAAAAGTCTCTTTTAGTTATTTTAGAGTGAACTAGAAAAGTTTCTGATGAAGCCAATTTTGAGTCTTAGTTACGGAAGCTTCTTGACTTAGTAAGAGAAATTTGTTGTGAGTTATGTCATCATATTCGTATTAAATACTTAGGTCGGTGCCATATCAATTGAATATTTCATATTGCAAAATAACCTTGCATATAGTCTCTCTCTCTCTCCCCTCCCCCGGTCATCCCCCACCCCCACCAAACCCCAAAAAATAACATCATAATGATTAATGATCTCTCGTCCTTTCTCACACTAAATAATAACATCACTCGCAAATAATTAAGATGCCATCCCAGTGGAAAAAAAGAAGAAGAAGAAATACACAAACCGCCTTATACATCATTGATTTGACCAAGTGGATTGTTAAAATTTTCAAATTAAGGGTAGATAGAGGCACTCATAAAATTTTCTTTATATTATTGGTATACGCTCTATTTTCTTTTTAAATAAAGGCTAGTTAATTGTATTTTATTCTTATATTGAGTGACCTAAAATTATTCTCTTTTTTGTCATCTACTGATATCGATTGACATTGAAGATGCTCACTTTTCTCATCTATTCATTTGTCTTATTATACAATGAAAATTTTAATTGAAGATACTGCCATTTTAAAGGCTAGCTAGATTACATGTAATGAAATATTATAAGATGAAAGTTGTTAATACATGCACTTGCAACTTCCAAGAAGCCAATCTGAGTTATCGTACACTTGGAAGTTATATTACAAGAGGCCATAAATAGGAACCTCCAGGTATGTTAAAATGCCTGCAGAACGGCAACTTTTCTAAGATTGGAAGAGAGAAGCCAATCCAATTTAAGGGTACGTTCATCTCCAATCTCTCTCTAAACCTTTTCATAGTTTTCCTGCGTTTGACAAGACACGTTGAAGTTTTTGTTGCTCAGGAGTGAGCCCTAAGGGAGATGTGTCCCATTTTACTTGCGTTTGAGGTTTCTTCATAAGACTTGTAGGCATAGTCTTCCTTTATCGGGATTGCTTAAACTCTTGGGTTGAACTTTCCACCATGGATGTTTAAGATGCCATGTTTGAGTCTTCATGTCGCTTGCTTGTGGTCCTCTAGCCATGTCGAACATGTTGTCTTTGATGTGGCTCACTTGGTAGGGGGATGTATCAGCATTACGATGCCTGCTATGGTTCATGAGGAAGACGATTATGTCAATTGAGGAAGGGCATTAGGTTTGAGGAAGTTGAAAAGGGAGGGTGTGGTATCATGGAACAGAGAGGGAGGGATTGGGATAGGGACTGGTTATCCAGGTTATTCAGCCCACTACCGATACCGAAGGTGGGAATCCTCCGACTTGTATCAAAAGTGATAGAAAAATGTGCCTTTGTACCTCTCTTGGTCGGTCGACAATCAATGAGACACCCAAGGTTGGCTTTCTCACTTCATTATTTGCTTGTCATAAGTTTGGAAAAGTGTTAGAAAAGTTCTAAGTATATTGTATTAATGTCAATTTAGTTATAAATCTTTTGATTTAATGTCAATTCAGTCATTTTGACTAATTTTATCCAAATATTGCTAACGTGGATGCTGGTCGACTTACATGCACATGTTAGTACTAGTGTGGATAATTTTTAATAATATTTTTTCAATTTTTTCAATTTTTTTCCTTCTTTTCCCTTTTGCCGGTGGGCGGCCATCGGCCATGGCAGGGCTAGCCTTACATGGGTGAGGCTTGCTGTCGTCCACCACAGGCCCTGGTGAGGCTCCCCTTGCCAGACTTGGAATGACTAAATTAGTACTATTAAAAGGTTTATGACTAAATTAGTATTAATGTAATATGTTTAGTACTTTTCCGACACTTTTCCCATCAAGTTTTGCACCTTCAAGGCTATACTCTCCCTTCTTTTCATAATCCCTCCCAAATGCAAACAAATGTTCCAGCAAGTCATTGGGTGTCAGTTTTAACTGAACGTAAGCGGCAGAAAAGATTCCATTTGGATTTGCATGTGATATAAGTTTTCTTCGCTTCCACTTTGGTTGCACATGACTTGTATTGATCCCCTTCCTCCGCCAAACCATTTCTAGCAGGATATAGAGTTTTGGACTTCTCCAATGGAGATCTTCCGAACCGCGACGATCCATGCCCTGACAGTAGAAAGATCCGCTCCTATTGGCATCCTGCCAGAACAAGAAACATCCGGGGGTTCCCTTTTCTTAAGTAACATCGATCAAGTGTCGGCTTTTTATCTGCCAATGGTTTATTCCTTTGATCGAAGCGATGCCCGAACGGTAAACGTGATTAAGAAAGCTTTGTCCAGAGTTTTGGTTTATTACTATCCGCTAGCAGGGAGATTAGCTAAAAACTCTCGAGGGAAGTTGACTGTCGATTGCGAGAAGAAGCTAGGAGTGCCATTTGTGGAGGCATCGGCCAATTGCAACATCGAAGGTCTGGGTGACATGCGATTTCTCGATCGTAATGTTCTCCGGAAGCTTGTTTATAGAGATCCTACTGAAGATATGCTGGAAGTCGCCCCCCTTTTAACAGCACAGGTTAAGAGCAATCTCTTTCGTCCTCTTCTGCTATTGGTTAACACTTTTCTTTTCTATTCTTTTTTCTTTGGCATTCTCGTCTATTTTAATGGTGAGACAGTTTTGAGTAGAGATGGCTTCTTTTATCTATCATTAGTTGGTAAGTTTCTCAATTTAGCTGATGAATTTTCACCGTATATCAAAAGTTAAGGGTCGACTTATTTATAACAAGTATTTTCAATGTTACTTTCTATAATCAAAACAACTTTCTATAATTAATAGAAACTTTGACTTGTCGACTTTTGCAATAAGTAACTTCTCTAGTTTAGTTAGCTACTTTTTACATAAAGGATTCAAGTATAAACTAGTTTTTCGTGGGAAGTTTTCTTTTTTCTGGTAAAATAGTAACCAGCAATTTATTACGATTAAGGTTAAATTCCAGTGGTTTTCTTTATACTTGGATAACTTCCAAGTCTTTTAATAAAGTTTATAATTCCCTATACACGTTATGACTTGTTCTTATAGATAGTAACAATCGATATCGACTTCTTACAATTAAAATACCCCACGGATTTTATCCTTCACGTAAGAAATCTCGTTAGTCGCATCTTGCTAGGGTCTCTAAAACATCTCTTTGATAAAAAGTTAAGACATTATTACATAAAACTTGGTTCATCAACTTTGAAATCCATCTCTAGCTACCATTGTTGAATTCATTGGGTCCAAATAGATTTAACATGGGGCCTATCAGATACAATGTTTCGAATTGATGCAAGGTATATACACACAATTCATGGAAAACTGCCATGCAAGAATTTATCCATTTACATTACATTTGTTGCATTTTATTTTAAGATGCTACTAACTCTGGTGGCAAATTAAACAGGTAACAAAGTTTAGCTGTGAAGGTTTCACTGTAGGGATTGCATTTAATCACTGCATGTTCGATGGTACCTCTGTAATGAATTTCATGAACTCGTGGGCTGAAATAGCAAGAGGTAGACCTTTATCCCTCATCCCTTGTCATGATAGAACCATTTTGAAGTCAAGGGTTCCTCCTCAAATCACCGGTACTTCCGAAAGCTTCATCCACGTTAGTGATGTATCGGACTTGAAGGCACTATACGAGCAAGAGCAAATTGTGTGGAAATCTTTTCACTTTGACAATGAGAAGTTGGCAACCCTTAAAAAAATGGCGACAATGGATGGAAAGGTAGATGTTGCGTTCTCCTTTGCTACGCTTATAATGTTGTCCTTCATTATTAGCTAGATTTGGTCTTGTGGTAATGGAGTGGTGGCACTTCATATACATTATGAAGATACAAGATACAAAATGTTGGGGATTGTGTTGCAAATGAGTAAGAGTGCATCGATCTCCCATCGCTTATAGTAAGATCAGTCACAATCAACTCCACAAGAATTTCATCAATTTGAACATTTATTGCCAAAATATATATAATCCTACTATTTCATAAACATTGGTTAGAGATTTACTTCAGTAAGTCGTAAAACACTCACGATTCAATGTGAACAACAGATCATAAGCAGCTGCTCCAGCTTCGTAGCACTTGCAGCCCTTGTATGGCGGGCTCAAACCATCGCACTCAAGATGAAGCCGCACCAACTGTTAAAGCTTCTTTTCCCTGTTGATTTCCGGTCTAAGATGAAACCACCGATGCCCAGATACATCGGGAATGCCGTGGTCGAAGCTTGCTGTCTCTGCAGTGCAGGAGAGTTGATCGATGAGCCAATCTCTTTCACCGCGGGGAGAATACAGGAGGCAATCGAGAGGGTGAATGAGGACTACGTGCGGTCGTGGATAGACTCCTTGGACGTGCATCAATTCGACCTTCTCTCATTGACCTCGCTAGCGTTGGCTTCGTGGCAAAGGTTTGATTATGGCTCCACGGACTTTGGATGGGGAAAGCCGAGGACTTTTGGCACCGGTGACCTGCCGGGAGGTTGTCTGTTTATGGCGGATGGGAGTGAGAGGAAGGGCATTGTGGTGGTGTTGGGCTTGCCACTTTCGGCCATGAACACTTTCGAGAAGCTGGTCTTAGTCGAGCGATAAATACTCGGGACGCCAGGTCCGGGCATATCAAATGCGTAGTGATAAACAGAATTTGTCACATCGCTTAAGGGCCCAAAACAAGTCATAAACTTTTCCTTTCGTATCGTTGCGTATCAAGCATCTCTTATCTTTTCTTGTTTAGTGGGGTTACGTTTCTTGAAGTAAAAACTCGCATGCAAATTTAAAACACATCACCAAGAATCAGCTTACCCCTTCTCTCTCTTTTCCACTGTCTATTGTTCAACCATGGCCGCCGCACCACCGTTCTGCTCCACTCCACCATCATGCCGTGCAGTTTCCAGTGCTCAGCCTCTATTAAAATTATGTCTCGAGTTTGAGTCCGATGAATAAAATCAAAATCAATTGACCAGAATATGTGAACTTGATTATGTGTGGGTCAAATATTGGCGTTGTTTGTCAGAAGATGAAGATTACGCATGGATTTTGTTTGCATGTAATTCCCAGCATGCGTAGGAGACAAAGAAGATAGCAGGAAGAAGTTTCTGGTTGAACGTACGTGCATTTATTGCCCATCTTTGACAAACGATTATAAAAGAGAGAGAGAGGAGCTGCAGGAAGAATTTGGCCAAAGTAAAATATTGTAGGCTTCATTTCTCCTCTTTCATTAATTGCAAATGGTCAAAGAAAGAGAAAAGAAGACCTACACGTTCATCTTCTTGCTCACCTGATTAAATGCATGTGCATGCATGGGGATGGAAATTGGTGGGTGCTGCTGCTTCAGAAGCTTGTCTTGCGGGCGCCGTTTGTCTTCTTCTCCCTCCGCTACGTTGATATTGTCTTGAATTCCACAAATTCGATCGATTGGAAATTCGAATTAAAAGTCGATCGGGAAATCGAAAAAGGCGGGAAATAGTCCCGATTCAATATAACTAAGATATATCATGATATCTCTAATATACATGGGATAATTACTGAAGATATTATTAGTAAGTTTCAAATTAGGTAATATCTTTAGGGTGGAATTCTTTTCCTATTTGGATTAGGAAAGTGGGGATCTGATGATCTATATATATCATCATTGTACCTTGTACTTGGAAATACGCTCAATAAGAAATTGTCTCTCTCTCTCTCTCCCGTGGATGTAGGCGGATTTTCGCCGAACCACGTAAATCTCCGTGTTGTTGATTATTCTTGTTTCTTTTCTCATCTAGTTAGGGTGTTCTTCCGCACAACAATTGGTATCAGAGCAATCCAGGTTCTCTGTTCCTGTATTGCGACCTCTAACTAGATGGCTGGAAAAGGTTCAACCGTTCGATTTGATATTGAACGATTCACTGGGAAAAATAATTTCACACTATGGCGGAGAAGGATGAAGGATCTGTCGATTCAACAAGGTTTATCAAAGGTTCTTTTGGGAAGATCGAACAAGCCAGACACCATCATTGATGATGATTGGGCGGACATGGAGGAGAGGGCGTGCAGCGCAATCCGATTGAACTTATCAGATGAGGCCCTTCAATATGTAGCATAAATCAAATCTGCTCCGGAGGTATGGCTCAAACTCGAAAGCATCTACATGACGAAATCTCTTACGAACAAGTTGTTCTTGAAGAAGAGATTGTATTCACTTCAGATGAGTGAAGGGGGAGATCTGTTGGAACACCTCAATGTGTTCAATCAGATGATTAGTGAACTTACAAGCTTGGAGGTAAAGTTCGAGGATGAAGACATAGCGCTTCTACTACTGGCATTGTTGCCGGATTTGTTTGATCACTTGGTGACTACGCTCCTTTATGGCAAGGAAACTCTAGAGATCGGAGAGATGACTGCTGCCCTAATTTCAAATGACACCCGAAAAAGGGTAAGTAGTTCAAAATCTTTGGGAGTGGGACTCTTTGCAAAGGAAAAAAGCAATCAAGGAAGAGGAAGATCAATGGATCGAGCAGTAGGGGTCGATCAAAATCCAAGGGAAAGTTCAAAGGAAGATGCTACGGGTGTAATCAGGAAGGGCATACCAAGAGATTTTGTCCAAATAAGAACGAGAAAAAGAAGAAGAGCTTGGATGAGGCAAGTGTAGCCGACGTCATTGAGACCAATGATGGGGACGTCTTGTCCATATCATCGGGGAAGGACACCTTTGAAGATTCGTGGATCCTGGACTCTGGATGCACTTATCATATGTGTCCTCATCGAGAAGCCTTTGATGAGTACAAGGCATATGATGGTGGTTCAGTTCTCATGGGGAATGATATTTCATACAAGACTATGGGAGTCGGAACCGTGAAAATCAATTATTTGTTGGCATGATTAGAACCTTGGCAGACGTGCGTCATGTTCCAGGTCTAAGGAAGAATTTGATCTCATTGGGAGCACTTGAATCCAATTGATGCAAGTACACGGCTCAAGGTGGAGTCTTGAAGGTGGTTAAGGGAGCTCTGGTTGTTCTTAAGGGACAAAGGCACGGGAACCTATATCGACTTATAGGAACCACAGTGCAAGGTGGAGCATCTGTGTCCACGGATGCTAGCACAGAAAAGTTCAAGTCCTGCAGGGACTTGATTTCTCTCACTCATTATTGAAGTTGATGGAGGCCGCACCGATCCAGGTGCGGGCATACCTTTGTGAAGGTACGGTGGAGGGAGAGATATATCCGTTTTCTTGGTTCAAGTGGAGGCTTGTAGTTTATTCAAGCCAAATGTGGAGATTTCTCTCACTCATCATTGAAGTTGATGGAGGTCGCACCGATCTAGGTGCGGGCGTACCTTTGCGAAGGTATGGTGGAGGGAGAGATATATCCGTTTTCTTGGTTCAAGTGGAGGCTTGTGGTTTATTCAAGCCAAAGGTGGAGATTTCTCTCACTCATCATTGAAGTTGATGGAGGCCGCATCGATCCAGGTGCGGGCGTACCTTTGTGAAGGTACGGTGGAGGGAGAGATATATTCGATTTCTTGGTTCAAGTGGAGGCTTGTGGTTTATTCAAGCCAAATGTGGAGATTTGTTGATATTGTCTTGAATTCCACAAATTCGATCGATTGGAAATTCGAATTAAAAGTCAATCGGGAAATCTATGAAGGTTTGAAGATTGCAGACTATTTGTTTCCTAATATATTTCCTAAATTTGAACCTATCTATAAGATGTATTCATGGGAAATAGTCCCGATTCAATGTACCTGAGATATATCATGATATCTCTAATATATATGGGATAATTACTGAAGATATTATTAGTAAGTTTCAAATTAGGTAATATCTTTAGGGTGGAATTCTTTTCCTATTTGGATTAGGAAAGTGGGGATCTGATGATCTATATATATTAGCATTGTACCTTGTACTTGGAAATACGCTCAATAAGAAATCGTCTCTCTCTCGTGGATGTAGGCGGATTTTCGCCGAACCACATAAATCTCCGTGTTGTTGATTATTCTTGTTTCTTTTCTCATCTAGTTAGGGTGTTCTTTCGCACAACACACTCTCCTATGAAAGGAGGACTTCGGTGGCCATGAAGAAGTATAGAGCAAGAGGAGCGCGAGAAGTGATTTACTGAACGCGTGGGAGCTCTTCGCAAAAAGGGAGATTTTCTCATTGTAATTACAGCCGAGTGTTTAGCCAGTTAAATTTTTAAGTAGAATTTGTTTAATTCCTTGAGTGAGAATTTCATTGAGAATTGTGAGGAGCTAAACTAAGTGATTATTTGAGTACTCGAGTGAGTGTAATATCCATTGTATCGCTTGGTTCTATAATGAAATTCTGTACTGCTCTTCCGTGGATGTAGGTTCCGATATTCGGACCGAACCACATAAATCCGGTGTCCGATTTCTTTTCTTTTCTTCTGACTAATTTTATCCAATTCGCTCGATCAATATCCACATAAAAATTTCAACAGCCTCGTCACCCCCACCGATGTCTCCATCGGGGCACACATCCACTGCAAGCTAATCGACCCGAACCCAACATCGCAGTCACTTTGCTCTGCATTCGACTTAAAATATTGTTTAGGTGTTCATTTGTTTGGTTTGATATATTAGCACCTACAGTTATTGATGAAATGCCATGTAATTCTTCTTTATGTCTTTTATTGCAGCCGAGTGTTTATACAGGATGGGAATCGACGAGTGGAGCAGCAAGCACGCTAAGAGGGCATTGATTTAGTTGGGTCGATTTTTTTTTCTACATCTTGTTATTAAGTCATTGAATATGTTATCTTATTTGAAGTAATGAAATTATTGGTCGATCATATTCATCTTTATATAGTGAAATAATGGATTTTCAAACTTTATAGTCTACTATTCAAATATAAAAAAGCCAAAAAGTTAATCATAATCAAATAACGATAAATAAAACAACAAAAATAAAATAATAGTTTCCATGTAGTCCAAAAGATGAAACTCATGGGACAAAAAGTTGATCAAGGGTGACAAATTTCTATTTTTGGTATTTAAGGCGATGATGAAAATTTTGTCACCTTAAGTAAGGTGATGGAGCAAACACAACAAAAGGTTCATGACAAAAAAATTTGTTGCCTTCGCCTAAGGTGACAAAATTCAAATTTGAACCCAAGGCAAACTTTTTGTCGCCCGCCAATTAAGTAAAGGAGGAGGAAGAAGTTGGAGAACACTGTCGGGAGGAAAACCGAACATAGTCTCCATTTATATTTTCTTGTTCGACATGGGCTCTACAATGAGAATAAACATTCTCAATTGCAATTCCCATTTCCTTCTATTTCTTTATCCCACATATATTTCAGAATTGATCACGATTTTCCCATATTTTCATATTGTTGTGTCAGACAACTAGATAGGATAAAATGTGAAATTGTCTTTGAAAGTTGGCATGTTTAACCATTCTTTAAGGATAAGATGGGGAAAATTATCAAAATAGTCCTAAAACTATCGTAATTGTACTAATTCAGTTGTAAATCTTTTTTTCTTTGCCAATTTAGTCATTAACTCTTTGCATTTGTGCCAATTCAATCTATTCGGTCAATTTTCCGATCGACACTACTATGTCAATTTTTTAATATATTTTTTTAAATTTTCGATTTATTTTATTTTATTATATTTCCTTTTTTTTTTTTTTTTTCCCTAGCGCTGGTCCAGCCCACTAATGCACTAATTTATTTCATCCACCAATTATTCAAGGCTGAAATGTTACATACGATTAGTGCAATTTCGCTAAACACGTGAGTGGTTAGGTGATTTTCAATTCACCAAATTTTGAAAGAGCACTTGTATCATCATATCTATTTACTCGATTCAAATGAAAATGTTCACTTTTATTCATTTTTTAATTTTTTGATTTGTTTTATTTTATTTCCTCTTCTCTCTCCTTCCTTCCTTCCTTTCCTTCTTCCCCTAGCTAGTGGCTGGCTAGCCAAAGAAATAAGGAAAAAAAAAAAAAAAAGAAAGAGAAAGAAAAAAAGGAAAAATTGAAAAAATATAAAAATATAAAAAAAAATATTACATCAGAGTTGATCAGTCAAAATTAACTAGATAGATTGAATTGTCATAAATGTAAAAGATTTAAAGCTGAATTGACCAAAAAGGGTGAAGAACTGAATTGATATAATTATAATGAGTTTATGATTGTTTTGATAATTTTGTCGGACAAGATATGTGGTGGTTTTGTTGATGTTTGGTGTTGACACACTATTCTCATACAATATGCTTAACTTCTAAATGTAATAAAAAGCAAGTGATCAAATGATAAATTAGTAGAACAAGGAAATAAATTGGACACCGGATTTACATAATTCAATTGGTGTGACTTATGTCCACGAAAAAAGTAGTTCATAATTTCAACTCACATGTTTAGTTCTCATAGTTCCCGGCGAAATAATCTTTCAATCTTATAAAGGAATTCACAAATCTTACCTACAAGATTTAAATGGCTCCAACACTCTCGTATTAATATAATTCACTAAAAAAGGGTCTCTTGGATACTTTTTATGAACAAGACCTGTTTTTATATAGAGCATTGGATCATTATAGGAAACCAACTCAAATTATGAAACTTTTCTATTTGTACAACATTTCTTTATTGGCTCAAACTCAAGAAATCTTCAACACTAATTGTGGAGAATGCAGAATATATTGAATATCAAAGTCGCACAACTCTGATGATGCTTTCACAAGAGAAGCTCTCAAGGAAGGAGATGAATACGATACTTTTCTTGCTGAAATGTCTTTTCATTTACCATACTATTAAACCGACTACAAGACTCGTTTTTATATGTAGGCTTAAAACACGACTCTTGACATACCTTAAACATATGAAAAGACATGTGTAAATAAATAGTAATAAGGACACTTTAATATGTGCGCCGAAACGACTTTCATCGGAAACGGAACAGTCTTTCGACCAAAAACACGAAGAGTCATGAGAGATAGGCGGTGATATCTTCAATACTCCCCCTCACCGGCTACTCTCTCTAAGGATAGTCCTCGTGACCATACCAAGCTGAGCTTGGAACTCTTCAAACTTTGCAGCTCCAAGACCTTTGGTGAAGATATCAGCAACTTGATCACCTGTCTTGATGTACTTCATCCTGATCTCGCCCTTCAACACTTTCTCTCGCAAAAGTGATAGTGGACTTCCACATGCTTAGTCCTAGCATGGAAAACTGGATTCTCTCGCTAAGCTTATAGTGGATAGATTATCACAATACAATATTGTTGAATAATCTATTGACTGATGAAGATCATTCAATAGCTGCACTAGCCACATACTCTCCTGAGCTGCCATTGCTGCTGCTCTATATTCAGCTTCTGTTGTAGACAAAGACACAGTCGGCTGTCTTTTACTGCACCAGGATACTACTGCTGATCCAAGATTAAACGAATATCCAGTAGTTGATCGCCATGTGTGTTGATCTCCAGCATAGTCGGCATCACAATGACCGACCAACTCACTTGATGATTCCTTTTTATACAAAAGCCCAAAATCAAAAGTCTTCTTTACATACCTTAGGATACGCTTGGCTACATCCAAGTGAGGCTTCCTTGGCTTCTCCATGAATCGACTCACTACTCCTACTGCAAAAGCGATGTCAGGCCGAGTTATGGTAAGGTAAATTAAACTACCTACCAGTTGCCTATACATAGTCGAATCTTCAAGCTCTCGACCTTCTTCAGAACATAGCTTCGCGTTCCCATCCAATGGAGTAGATATAGGTTTGCAATCAATCATTCCAAATTTTTTCAAGAGATCTCGTGCATACTTTTGTTGACATAGGAGTAATCCTTCATTTGTCCTATCAATCTCGAGCCCCAAAAAATGTTTCAGTTCTCCAAGCTCCTTCATCTGGAACCGCACAGAGAGGTTGGCTTTAATTCGACATATCTCATCTTCATCGTCTCCAGTGATGATGAGATCATCCACATAAACCAGCACAACTGCAACCTTTCCATCTTTTGCCTTCACGAACAAGCTCGAGTCTGCTGGAGCTACATTATAATCGTTCTTCAACAAGAATTCTGCAATCTTTCCATACCACGCTCTCGGGGCTTGCTTCAAGCCATATAATGCTTTCTTTAGCTTGCAGACATATTCTGGATGAATTTTGCTCTTGAAGCCATCTGGTTGCTCCATGTATACCTCTCGCTCGAGTTCTCCATGTAGGAAAGCATTCTTCACATCCATCTGCCACACATTCCATGACTTGCTTGCTACAAGTGCTAATAAAACTCGAACGTGGTAACCTTTGCCACTGGGCTAAAGGTTTCTTCATAATCAACCCCATATTTTTGCGAAAATCCTCGAGCCACTAGACGTGCTTTATACCTCTCAATCGACCCGTCTGGTCGAGTTTTAAGCTTATAAACCCATTTACAAGAAATAGGGCGTACCTCTTTAGGTTTCGGTACCAAGTCCCATGTCTCGTTCTTCTTTAGTGCGAGGATTTCTTCTTCCATGGCCTTCCTCCATTCCGTACCCTTCAAGGCTTCTTCATATGTTAAAGGCTCGACCACGCCAACATCTTCAGTCAATGCCGCATTGGCATACTTGGGGTTTGGCTTCCTTTGCCTTGTCGATCTTCGGCTGAGGCTCCTCCTCTTCAAGTTCTTCGACCTGACTTGGTCGAAGTTCTTTTGTCGACCTTGGAGGCTCATTAGATGAACTTGTCAATCCTGGTGATTGTGCTTCGACATCTTTTTCAACAGGCTGATTCTCATCGAATTCTTTTAGCCTTTCTTCGACCTCTTCGTCAAAATGTTGTGAATTTGGCAATTCGACAGCTTGATGTGACCACCAAGATGACATTTCGTCGAACACCACATTCCTTGAAGTATAGCACCTCCCTATTGTAGGGTCGCAGCACTTCCACCCCTTTTGTTGATCATCATATCCCACGAATATGCAACGGATTGCCTTCTTGTCAAATTTGCTGCGAAGATGATCGTGGCACAAATGCATAACATACACATCCGAAAACTTTAAAGTGACTTACCACAAGGGCTTGCGTTTCCATAGCTTCTCGTACGGTGACATAAAACCAAGCCTTACTTGTGGCAGCCTGTTAGTCACGTGAGTCGCCGTCTTCATACATTCAGCCCAAAACCTCGGTGGAACATTCTTCGCGTGTAACATGCTCCTACATGTCTCAGCTAGATGCCGATTCTTTCTTTCGGCAACACCGTTTTGCTGTGGCGTATACGGACAAGTATACTGTCGACGTACCTTGTACTTTTGCAAGTACTTTGTAAACTCGTAGGAAGTGTACTCTCCCCCATTATCGGTGCGTAGGCAACGAATTTTTCTGCAGCATTCTCCTTAAACACCTTAAATTTGATAAACGCCTCAGATTTTTCCTTCATGAAATCAACCCAGACGTACTTGGAGAAGTCGTCGATGAAAGTGATCATATACTTGAATCCGCTAATGATTGTTGCTTCACTGGACCAAACACATCCGAGTGAACGAGCTCGAGAGGCATCCGAGATTTGAACGACGATTCCTCATACGGAAGTTGATGTGCCTTCCCATACTGGCACCCGGCACAAACCACATTTTCTTGCACTTCCAACTGGGGAAGACCCCTCAAAGATGTTCTTTTGCATCATCACCTTCAACTTGTGATAACTTACATGCCCAAGCCGCACATGCCATAAATCGTGGTGTATCATTCCTTCGGGTTTTGTTTACGTATGCCGTTTGAGCAGACATCACGTAAACAGACTCCAGCCGACGTCCCTCCATGATTGGTCGACCAATGGGCTTCAAACTTCGGTACACCTTAACGTGTAGATAAGACTACCGACTTATCTTGCCGTATGTTGAAAGACTTCCAGAAAAGGCTTCATTTGCTCGAAACCAAGCAAGCACCTCCTAGCCATTATTTGGAAGATCAAAAGCCAGAAATTGAGAAGCTCAAAAGGCAAATTCAAATTCTCAGAAGTCAGCAGTCCTTCACTCCAATTGACCCACCTTTCTTCCCCTCTCCTTCTTTACCACCCAAACCAGAATCGTCTCTAGGATCATCATCCTCTTTTGCTGCTGTTCTCAGCTCAGCTGCTCCTCCACCCTAAACAATTTTTTGATTCTCGTAGAAAAGCTCCGCAAGCTTAAACAAAAGCGAAGAGTCTTTCACTCCTACAGATCACCATCTCCTCCCCGGTACACCCGAACACCCACCTAGTGATCATCCCCCCGGTAACCCACCTGCTACCTTGACCATTTCTAATTCCATTGAGACTTTTCTTCGACAGCAGATTCCTTCAATTGCTGTCATCAAACCATCCACAGCTACACAAATTGAAACTTCGTCTGAATCTAATGTCTTTACCGAATCAGTCTCTTCGGAAGACGATCTGTTTATGGCAAATAGTGTCAAAGACGAAGATATATTTTCTGAACCAAAATACATCACCCGAGCAACCCGATGCAACCTGGACTTTCACCGCATCGTCTTCCAAAGTTTATTTTACCTTGGATGACATCCCATATCATAAGTGGCCTGATCGACTCCAAGAATTCCATGCTTGGCTCACCACCAGGCACATTTCTGAACCCAGCACCTATGATATTCTCCTGGAATTTACCAGTCGCTTTACAGGAGCACTTAAAGATTGGTGGCATACTGCCTCCGAACAAGACCAGATGTACTTCTTGACTCAGCCATTGGATAATGCTATCTAGATTATCCACATGTATTTCATTGGCAAACCTGAAGACTCCAAAGAACTCAAAAGGAAGGAGTTTTTTGACCGAAAATGTTGCTCACTAAGGCGTAAAGATCTTGACCGACATTTCCAAGCCATGATCAAGTTATTTTATTTACTTGGTGCAGATTGGAATCTCAAGCCTATTTTCTTGGCATCCATCCCAAGAGAATTAAGTCAAGCTGCAGAAAAAACCCTCCAACAACGACAAAAAAGCCTCACAGAAGCCACCCTTGGTGAAATCCAACAGACAGTTCATATCGCCATAGAAGAACTCGTCTCCGCAGAAGCCTTCCGGAACTTCCTCAAAGAAGACAGACATCTTGATAAGGCATGCTTCAAACCCGGTTTGAAGATAAAGTGTCCTGTGGATTGCTCCGATCCCTCTTGCACAGCTGCAAAAAGAAAAGACACTTTATAAAGTTTTCCTTCAAGAAGACACGTAAAGGAAAAAGTAAAGGTAAATGGAAATTCTTGCGAAAAAGCCATCATCGCTCCTCCAAAAAAACGAAGCAAAGACGGATGCTATGTTTGCAACAAAAAAGGACATTTTGCAAAAAACTGTCCAAAGGCCAAGAGTCGTGGGAGCCATTTGATTGATAAAATCGCTAAGAGCACTGGCATCCAACTTGATGATTCTGACATTGAGTCTGTCTTCTCCTTAGACGACCAACCATCAGAAAATACCCTCTGTGCTATTCAAACATATAGCTCAGACTCGGCCTCGGATTCTGAAAATGATGTCTTCACCTTCTTCCCTGATATTCCAGACCACATTCACACCACTGAACCAATACACCACCCATATATCCCCATCCATATCCTTTTGTCCAAATATCATAAACCAATCCCTTTGGTGGCACTCATTGATACTGGAGCAAGTTCTTCCATTCTAGACACTAAGATTCTCCTAGAAGAGTTATGGAAGCCATACACCAGGTATTTCAATTCAGCTTCTGGTGACACATTTGCTACCAAGTATCGAAGTAAGCCAATTACCATTCAATTATTTCCCCAGTGTTCTATCACCACCGAGTCCTTGGTTCCGATCCCCGACAAAGATATTATCATTGGCTGGGACATTCTGACCGAACTCCCCAAGCTCAGAATACTTTCGCGTGGTTTACGTTTCAAAAATCAGTTCAGGGAATTTGTAGAAACCAAACGGTTCTATACACTTGAACCCGCCTTGTTTGACCCAATCATCCAGAGTTTAATTTCCTCTTGTGCTGAGTCACATTCTGAGTTTTCCCAGACCTGCACCCAACCCTTATGGAAAAACTCCCGGTTTTATGTCAAACTCCCATTCAAGAAGAATGAAGACATTAATCCAACGAGAGCAAGTCATTCTGGAATGAGCCCACAACACCTTGCACTTGCACAGCAAGAATGTGCAGAACTGTTGGCACAAGGTCTCATTGAACCATCTGACTCTCAATGGGCATGTGAAGCATTTTATGTCAACAAGCGAGCTGAACAAAATCGTGGAAAAATGAGGTTAGTAATCAATTATCAACCTCTGAATGAATTCCTCCAGGATGATAAATTCCCATTACCCCATCGAAATTCCCTCTTTCTTAGCCTTGCTTAGGCAAAGATTTACTCAAAATTCGATCTTAAGGCAGGATTCTGGCAGTTGGGAATTGACCCACCGACAGCACCCAAGACGGGGTTACGTATCCCAAACCAAAGACTTTCAATGGACAAATTGTTCCTTTTGGCCTTAAGATCGCACCTTCCCTTTTCCAAAAGGCTATGTGCAAAATCTTTGAACCAATTCTTCCAAACTCCCAAATCTATATTGATGACATCCTTTTGTTCAGCCCGATGAACAATCTCATTGCCAACTCTTGACACAATTTGTCGATATTGTAAAAAGGCATGGCATTATGCTTTCTCGAAAAAAAATGATCATTGCCCAAACAGAAATTGAATTCCTTGGCATGCACTTGAAAGAAGGAACTTATTGCCCGGAATCCCATATTGCAGAGGAACTCCAAAAATTTCCTGAGAAGGATCTCAATACCAGACAAGTCCAGCAATTCCTTGGTATTGTAAATTACTTGCGAGACTTTATTCCTCATATTTCTACATATTTCAGACCTCTCCAAAAGATGCTCAAAAAGAATCCTCCCTCATGGGGACCCAAGCAAACTCAAGTCAAGTTTCTCGCTCAAGCAACTTTTACAAAGATCTTCCTCCCTTAAAGATCCCATCTACTGGCAAAAGAATCCTCCAGACTGACGCTAGCGACAAATATTGGGCAGCCATTCTTTTAGAAGAAATTGATGGGAATATGCATATTTGTGCCTACAAAAGTGGTCGATTCTCCCAAGCAGAAATTCATTACCATTCCACTTTCAAGGAAATACTTGTAGTCAAATATGGCATCAAGAAGTTTGAGTTTCATCTCATTGGACACCATTTTCTTGTTGAAATGGATATGTCTTCATTTCCCCAAATGCTCAAATTCAAACAAAAGCAAGTCCCTCATCCACAATTACTCCGGTGGGCTGAATGGTTTTCAAAATACTCATTCGAAGTCAAACACATTCCAGGGACAAAGAATGTCCTAGCCGACTTCTTATCCGCACCAAAAGAACCGGTTCAAGCAATTCACATGTATGTCAAGAAGGAACCTCTCTCAGAAACATACCGCACCACTGACATGCAGTGTGGATGGCCGAGTCTAAAATACCCTCCTGAGATTCCATTAGCCATTCGACATAATGTCTTGAAAGAAAGACTTCCGGAATTAATGTGGGAATATCAGCTCCGAATTTTTCGTGAACATGGCGGCCTAATGCTCAGACCAGATGGACTCCACCCACAATATCCATTTATCCATCCTCTTCGATGGTCTCCGAATGATGCATTTCCCGAAGATATGAAATGGTTACTTTGGTACATGTTCAACCCGTACACAATAGCCATTGAATTTCCTACGAACAAATTTTGCGGGTTTTAATCAAAGAAGCAAAACCGGACGTGACCATAACCAGAAATATCTCCTAGATGTTTTTGCATGGTTCAAACCACTCCAGTACTGGAAAGAACTCTTCAAAATCCAGAATCGTCAAGGAAGGCCTGAACTAGAACGTCATACTATTGTCCTATTCCACCGCCCATGGACATATTGCCATCCCACCGGATGGATTTCGACACACCTTCATACATTGCGAGAACGTCAAGTTACAAGCCTCAAGTTTTTCAAGAATCTGCACAAATTCATCGACACTACCCTACTCCATCACCACCAGCAGATCCTCATCAAGAGAACTCCAGAGAATCCTATGCCAGGAAAATCGCACCATCCCACCAGAAGCATGGCCATCTGCCCAGGTCCCTGTTTCTTGGGACCACCTCGACGCTTGGGATCCAATGAGAGAAAAGATCCTAGAAGCCCTCCAGATCTTTTAGCAAAACAATCCAGACTCCTCCACCCCCTATGATCCGTGGGGGGGACCACTTTCCCAAGATCCATGGGGAGACACCCCCAAATTACGCCCTTTCTCCGGCACTTTCGGTGCTAGCTCCTCTCGTCCGCGCTGACCTATCGGCGAGAAGAAATCGAGAATCTCATTCGCGCCTTTAAAAAAAAAAAAAAGATGGAAGTTCCACCATCCGATATGGATGAGGACGCGCCGCCGTCGAGAAACAGATAGCTCATCATAGCTCGATGATTCGACTATGACTACAATGCTAGAGACGGAAGAGACAAATGAAAAAACGTCCCGAAAACACTCGTACACCGGGTATCAGAAGACACCATTCACTTTGTTCATCCAGCCTATTTTATCAGAGCACCTAGCGAAAATCCACTGTTCATAGCTTGTCACGGGTTTTCCTCCTATGTTTGTAGCCTATTAGTGGCTAGTATGCTTTCATAATTGTGTCTGAACATGGCTAGTCAGCCATTCCTTGTCGTTTGTATCCTCTTTTGCCTATATAAGAGCAAGGAGTCCCCATTGTAAGATCCATCGAGTGAAATAAGAAGTGTGTTGTGTACTCTACTTCCAATATGATCTTCTAAACACTCACATTCTCTTCTAGTCCAGAACGATGGTTCTGAACAAACACTATGATTGAGAAAAATCCTGGAGTATGCTCGCACTTGCCCTTAGGGGATCCCGTGCATCGAATTTCCGATATTCGGGGATTACTATGATCTAAGCTCATGACTTGAGAAGCAACTTGGTGGCTAACAGGCAGTCCCTTTAAGGCCTGGAGAGCTGTGTGTGGGATAGCATACTTGCCACAAGTTTGCAACTCAGTTTATGGATTTAGTTTCATAGGACTCTTATGGTATCAGAGCCATGGATTCTTTGCTTCGTTTTTTGGAGGAGCGATGATGGCTTTTTCGCAAGAATTTCCATTTACCTTTACTTTTTCCTTTGCGTGTCTTCTTGAAGGAAAACTTTCTAAAGTGTATTTTCTTTTTGCAGCTTTGTGCAAGAGGGATCGGAGCAATCCACGGACACTTTATCTTCAAACCGGGTTTGAAGCATGCCTTATCAAGATGTCTGTCTTCTTTGAGGAAGTTCCGGAAGGCTTCTCTCATGGGAGACAGAGTTCTTCTATGGCGATATGAACTGCCTATTGGATTTCACCAAGGGTGGCTTCTGTGAGGCTTTTTTGTCGCTGTTGGAGGGTTTTTTCTGCAGCTTGACTTAATTCTCTTGGTATGGATGCCAAGAAAATAGGCTTGAGATTCCAATCTGCACCAAGTAAATAAATAACTTGATCATGGCTTGGAAATGTCGGTCAAGATCTTTACGCCTTAGTGAGCAACATTTTCGGTCAAAAAACTCATTCCTTTTGAGTTCTTTGGAGTCTTCAGGTTTGCCAATGAAATACATGTGGATAATCTGGATAGCATTATCCAATGGCTGAGTCAAGAAGTACATCTGGTCTTGTTCGGAGGCAGTATGCCACCAATCTTTAAGTGCTCCTGTAAAGCGACTGGTAAATTCCAGGAGAATATCATAGGTGCTGAGTTCAGAAATGTGCCTGGTGGTGAGCCAAGCATGGAATTCTTGGAGTCGATCAGGCCACTTATGATATGGGATGTCATCCAAGGTAAAATAAACTTTGGAAGACGATGCAGTGAAAGTCTGGGTTGCATCAGGTTGCTCTGGGTGATGTATTTCTGGTTCAGAAAATATATCTTCGTCTTTGACACTATTTACCATAAACAAATCGTCTTCCGAAGAGACTGATTCGGTAAAGACATTAGATTCAGATGAAGTTTCAATTTGTGTAGCTGTGGATGGTTTGATGACAGCAATTGAAGGAATCTGCTGTCGAAGAAAAGTCTCAATGGGATTAGAAATGGTCAAGGTAGCAGGTGGGTTACCGGGGGGATGATCACTAGGTGGGTGTTCGGGTGTACCGAGGAGATGGTGATCCTGTAGGAGTGAAAGACTCCTTCGCTTTTGTTTAAGCTTGGGAGCTTTTCTCCGAGAATCAAAAAATTGTTCTGGGTGGAGGAGCGGCGGAGCCGAGAACAAGAAGAAAAGAGGATGATGATCCTAGAGACGATTCTCGTTTGGGTGATAAAGAAGGAGAGGGGAAGAAAGGTGGGTCAATTGGAGTGAAGGACTCGCTGACTTCGAGAATTTGAATTTGCCTTTTGAGCTTCTCAATTTCTGGCTTTTGATCTTCCAAATAATGGCTAGGAGGTGCTTGCTTGGTTTCGAGCAAATGAAGCATTTTCTGGAAGTCTTTCAACATACGACAAGATAAGTCAGTAGTCTTATCTACACGTTCAAGACATGTAGCAACACTGCCAAGAAGCTCATTTTGGGCCAAAGCATTTTCAGCCTTTGCCAATTCAAGACAGGTTTCGGCCAGCAGCAGGGGCTCGCTTCCGTTGTCCTTGTGCATCAAGACCAGTGGGATTTGGTATTTTGGGAGAGTGCTGGAATCTTTGGTGAGGGTCGGAGAACTTCTCCTGTGGAGGAAATTTCCGGGGTCGAGTGCTGGTTTCAGATGATTCGGTAGCCTCGAGTGGAGGGAAGTCATCAGGGTGGAACATGCATATGCTGGGTAAAACAGGGGGTGGAACTGGGTGGGATATACAGGTGCTTGGTCTTGGTAAGTTTAGAGGACAGGAAGGATTCTTCTTGACCCATTTTTGAATGGGCTTGTAGAAAGGGGAAGTGATCATGGGTTTGGTTGGAGGTTGAGGAGGAGGAGTAATTGGTTTGCAGGGAGGTAGAGGTGAGGTTACCTTAGGAGTTTTAGGTGATCCATAGAAGACAATAAACTGGTATTTGCCACCGTCTTCTCCTAAAGGTCCAACAGTTGGATCTCCATCAAGATACCTTTGATAAGGGGTATCTTTTTTCTTTTTCTTCTTTGAGGAAGAGGGTCTGTCATCTTCATCTTCAAATTGTGTACAGGATGGACAAGCACACTCTGGATCTCTTTCCATGAACTGAGTTGCAAACTTGTGGCAGGTATGCTATCCCACACACGGCTCTCAATGGCCTTAAAGGGACTGCCTGTTAGCCACCAAGTTGCTTCTCAAGTCATGCACTTAGATCATAGTAATCTCCAGAATATCGGAAATTCTGATGCACAGGATCCCCTGAGGGCAAGTGCAGAGCATACTCCAGGATTTTTCTCAATCATAGTGTTTGTTCAGAACCATCGTTCTGGACTAGAAGATCATGTTGCAAGTAGAGTACACAACACACTTCTTATTTCACTCGATGGATCTTACAATGGGGACTCCTTGCTCTTATATAGGCAAAGGAGGATACAAACGACAAGGGATGGCTGACTAGCCATGTTCAGACACAATTATGAAAGTATACTAGCCACTAATAGGCTACAAACATAGGAGGAAAACCCATGACAAGCTATGAACAGTGGATTTTCGCTAGGTGCTACAGTAAAATAGGCTGAGTGAATAGTGAACAGTGTGCTACTGATGCGGTGTACGTGTTTTCGGGGCGTTTTTTATTTGTCTCTTCCGTCTCTAGCATTGTAGTCATAGTCTGAATCATCAGAGCTATGGTGAGCTATCTGTTCTCTGAGCAGCGCGTCCTCATCCATATCAGATGGATTGGAGCTTCCATCTTTTTCTCTTTTAAAGGCGCGAATGAGGTTCTCGATTTCTTCTGCCGATAGGTCTGGCGGACGAGAGGAGCTAGCACCGAAAGTGCCGGAAAAAGGGGCGTAATTTGGGGTGTCTCCCCATGGATCTTGGGAAAGTGGTCCCCCCCACGGATCATAGGGGGTGGAGGAGTCTGGATTGTTTTGCTGAAAGATCTGGAGGGCTTCTAGGATCTTTTCTCTCATCGGATCCCAAGCGTCGAGGTGGTCCCGGAAACAGGGACACAGGCGGATGGCCATGCTTCGGTGGGATGGTGCGATTTTCCCGGCATAGGATTCTCTCGGAGTTCTCTTGATGAGGATCTCGCTGGTGGTGATGGAGTAGGGTAGTGTCTCGGTGAATTTGTGCGAGATTCTTGAAAAACTTGGGGCTTGTAACTTGACGTTCCTCGCAACGAAGGTGTGTCGAAATCCATCCAAAGGGATGGCAATATGTCCATGGGCGGTGGAATAGGACAATAGTATGACGTTACGTTCGGCCTTCCTTGACGATTCTGGATTTTGAAGAGTTCTTTCCAATACTTGGAGTGGTTTGAACCATGCAAAAACATCTAGGAGATATTTCTCGGTTATGGTCACGTCCACCGCTTCTTTGATGAAAACCCGCAAAATTTGTTCAGGGAAATTCAATGGCTATTGTGTAATTTGGTTGAACATGTACCAAAGTAACCATTTCATGTCTTCGGAAATGCATCATTCGGAGACCATCGAAGAGGATGGATAAATGGATATTGTGGATGGAGTCCATCTCGGTCTGAGCATTAGGCCGCCATGTTCACGAAAAATTCGGAACTGATATTCCCACATTAATTCCGGAAGTCTTTCTTTCAAGACATTATGTCGAATGACCAATGGAATCTCAGGAGGGTATTTAAGTTTCGGCCATCCACACTGCATGTCAGTGGTGCGGTATGTTTCTAAGAGAGGTTCCTTCTTGACATACATGTGAATTGCTTGAACTGGTTCTTTTGGTCTGGATAAGAAGTCGGCTAGGACATTCTTTGTCCCTGGAATGTGTTTAACATCGAAGGAGTATTTTGAAAACCATTCAGCCCACCGGAGTAATTGTGGATGAGGGACTTGCTTTTGTTTGAATTTGAGCATTTGGGGAAATGAAGACATGTCCATTTCAACAAGAAAATGGTGTCCAATGAGATGAAACTCAAACTTCTTGATGCCATATTTGACCGCAAGTATTTCCTTGAAAGTGGAATGGTAATGAATTTCTGCTTGGGAGAATCGACCACTTTTGTAGGCACATATATGCCTATTCCCATCAATTTCTTCTAAAAGAATGGCTGCCCAATATTTGTCGCCGGCATCGATCCGGAGGATTCTTTTGCCGGTAGATGGGATTTTAAGGGAGGAAGATGCTGTAAAAGTTGCTTGAGCCGAGAAACACTTGAGTTTGCTTGGGTCCCCATGAGGGAGGATTCTTTTTGAGCATCTTTTGGAGAGGTCTCGAGATATGTAGAAATATGAGGAATAAAATCTCGCAAGTAATTTACAATACCAAGGAATTCTTGGACTTGTGCGTATTGAAATCCTTCTCGAAATTTTTGGAGTTCCTCTCGCAATATGGGGTTCCGGCAATAAGTTCCTTCTTTCAAATGCATGCCAAGGAATTCAATCTCTGTTTGGGCAATAATCATTTTCTTCTGGGAAAGCATAATGCCATGCCTTTTTACAATGTCAACGAATTGTGTCAAGAGTTGGCAATGAGATTGTTCATTAGGGCTGAACAAAAGGATGTCATCAATATAGATTTGGGAATTTGGAAGAATTGGTTCAAAGATTTTGCACATAGCCTTTTGGAAAAGGGAAGGTGCGACTTAAGGCCAAAAGGAACAACTGTCCATTGAAAGTCTTTGGTTTGGGATACGTAACCCCGTCTTGGGTGCATGCGGTGGGTCAATTCCCAACCGCGCGAGAATCCTGCCTTAAGATCGAATTTTGAGTAAATCTTTGCCTGAGCAAGGCTAAGAAAGAGGGAATTTCGATGGGGTAATGGGAATTTATCATCCTGGAGGAATTCATTCAGAGGTTGATAATTTATTACTAACCTCATTTTCCACGATTTTGTTCAGCTCGCTTGTTGACATAAAATGCTTCACATGCCCATTGAGAGTCGATGGTTCAATGAGACCTTGTGCCAATAGTTCTCGCACATTCTTGCTGTGCAAGTGCAAGGTGTTGAGGGCTCATTCCGAATGACTTGCTCTCGTCGGATTAATGTCTTCATTCTTCTTGAATGGGAGTTTGACATAAAACCGGAGTTTTTCCATAAGGGTTGGGTGCGGAGTGTCCGGGAGAACTCGAGAATGTGACTCACCACAAGAGGAAATTAAACTCTGGATGATTGGGTCAAACAAGGCGGGTTCAAGTGCATAGAACCGTTTGGTTTCTACAAATTCCCTAAACTGATTTTTGAAACGTAAACCACGGGAAAGTATTCGAGCTTGGGGAGTTGGGTCGAATGTCCCACCAATGATAATATCTTTGTCGGGGATCGGAACCAAGGACTCTGGTGGTGATAGAACACTAGGGAAAGAATTGAATGGTAATTGGCTTACTTCGATACTTGGTAGCAAATGTGTCACCAGAAGCTGAATTGAAATACCTGGTGAATGGCTTCCATAACTCTTCGGGAGAATCTTAGTGTCTAGAATGGAAGAACTTGCTCCAAAGATCAATGAGTGCCACCAAAGGGATTGGTTTATGATATTTGGACAAAAGGATATGGATGGGGATATATGGGTGATGTATTGGTTCAGTGGTGTGAATATGGTCTGGAATATCAGGGAAGAAGGTGAAGACATCATTTTCAGAATCCGAAACTGAGTCTGAGCTATATGTTTGAATAGCATAGAGGGTATTTTCTGATGGTTGGTCGTCTAAGGAGAAGACAGACTCAATGTCAGAATCATCAAGTTGGATGCCAGTGCTCTTAGCGATTTTATCAATCAAATGGCTCCCACGACTCTTGGCCTTTGGACAATTTTTTGCAAAATGTCCTTTTTTGTTGCAAACATAGCATCTGTCTTTGCTTCGGTTTTTGGAGGAGCGATGATGGCTTTTTCGCAAGAATTTCCATTTACCTTTACGTTTTCCTTTGCGTGTCTTTTTGAAGGAAAACTTTCTAAAGTGTCTTTTCTTTTTGCAGCCTGTGCAAGAGGGATCGGAGCAATCCCTGGGACACTTTATCTTTAAACCGGGTTTGAAGCATGCCTTATCAAGATGTCTGTCTTCTTTGAGGAAGTTCCGGAAGGCCTCTCTGCGGAGACAGAGTTCTTCTATGGCGATATGAACTGCCTGTTGGATTTCACCAAGGGTGGCTTCGTGAGACTTTTTGTCGCCGTTGGAGGGTTTTTTCTGCAGCTTGACTTAATTCTCTTGGGATGGATGCCAAGAAAATCGGCTTGAGATTCCAATCTGCACCAAGTAAATAGAATAACTTGATCATGGCTTGGAAGTGTCGGTCAAGATCTTTGCGCCTTAATGAGCAACATTTTCGGTCAAAAACTCCTTTCTTTTGAGTTCTTTGGAGTCTTCGGGTTTGCCAATGAAATACATATGGATAATGGATAGCATTATCCAATGGCCGAGTCAAGAAGTACATCGATCTTGCTCGGAGGCGGTGTGCCACCAATCTTTAAGTGCTCCCGTAAAGCGACGGTAAATTCCGGGAGAATATCATAGGTCTTTGGGTTCGAAATGTGCTCGGTGGTGAGCCAAGCATGGAATTCTTGGAGTCGATCGGGCCACTTATGATATGGAATGTCATCCAAGGTAAAATAAACTTTGGAGGACGATGCAGTGAAAGTCTGGGTTACATCAGGTTGCTCTGGGTGGTGTATTTCTGGTTCAGAAAATATATCTTCGTCTTTGACACTATTTGCCATGAGCAGATCGTCTTCCAAAGAGACGACTGATTCGGTAAAGACATCGAAATTGGATTCAGACGAAGTTTCAACCTGTGTGGCGGTGGATGGTTTGATGACAGCAATTGAGGGAATCTGCTGTCGAAGAAAAGTTTCAATGGGATTAGAAATGGTCAAGGTAGCAGGTGGGTTGCTGGGAGGATGATCACTGAGTGGGTGTTCAGGTGTTCCAGGAGGAGATGGTGATTCTGTAGAAGCGAAAGGTTCTTTTTGCTTTTGTTTAAGCTTGCGGAGCTTTTCTCTGAGAATCAAAAAATTGTTCTGAGGTGGAGGAGCAGCTGAGCTGAGAACAGCAGCAAAAGAGGATGATGATCCTAGAGATGATTCTGGTTTGGGTGGTAAAGTAGGAGAGGGGAAAAAAGGTGGGTCAATCGGAGTGAAGGACTGCTGACTTTTGAGAATTTGGATTTGCCTCTTGAGTTTCTCAATTTTTGGCTTTTGATCTTCCAAATAATGGCTAGGAGGTGCTTGCTTGGTTTCTAGCAAATGAAGCCTTTTCTGGAAGTCTTTCAACGTACGGCAAGATAAGTCGGTAGTCTTATCTACACGTTCAAGACGTGTAGCAACACCGCCAAGAAGCTCATTTTGGGCCAAAGCATTTTCGGTTGCCAATTCAAGACAGCTTCAAAGAGAGAGGGGTCGCTTCCGTTGTCCTTGTGCATCAAGACCAGGTGGGATTTGGTATTTTGGGAGAGTCTGGAATCTTTGGTGGGGTCGGAGAACTTCTCCAGGTGGAGGAAATTTCCGGGGATGAGTGCTGGTTTCGAGGATTCGGTAGCCTCGAGTGGAGGGAAGTCATCGTGGTGGAACATGCATATGCTTTGGGTAAAACAGGGGTGGAACTAGGTGGGATATACGGGTGCTTGGTCTTGGTAAGTTTAGAGGACAGGAAGGATTCTTCTTGACCCATTTTTGAATGGGCTTGTAGAAAGGGGAAGTGATCATGGGTTTGGTTGGAGGTTGAGGAGGAGGAGTAATTGGCTTGCAGGGAGGTGGAGGTGAGGTTACCTTAGGAGTTTTAGGTGGTCCATAGGAGACAATGAACTGGTATTTACCACCGTCTTCTCCTAGAGGTCCAACAGTTGGATCTCCATCAAGATACCTTTGATAAAGGGTATCTTTTTTCTTTTTCTTCTTTGAGGAAGAGGGTTTGTCATCTTCATCTTCAAATTGTGTACAGGATGGACAAGTACACTCGGATCCCAAAAGCAATGCCCGGCGGGTCTTTGAACATGAATTGGTTGTCCCCGAGAGTCAAAAGAGTGGACAAATCGTTTGTCATCCGGTTCACTTGAAACAGGGTCGGCGGGGGCGGGGTGTAAAGTGGAGGATGGTGGGAAAAATGGAGGAAGGTTCCTCTTTGGTTTTGTTAAATTTGATGGCAACAAAGTACCATCTTTTTTCCCGGTGAACCGTGGTTCACTTGACTGGATCGGCTTACAACTTTGATGGAGTTTTTCATAGTTGGTTACCCAACTATCAGGGAGGAGCTTTACTAGCTCGCTTCGTGGGATCTGTCGAGGAACATGGATGCAAGATGTCTGGTCGTGATCAACAGATATAACAAGAGCGTCTTCAGAGTTTGGAATATTGAGATCGATGGCATGGTTTTGGACACGGTAGATCATCGGTAATGTAAGGTAGCAGCAATAGATCCAGGAGTTTGAGGAGCTCCAGTGATTTGTAGCTGAACCTTAAGAGCAGTAAGTAGGTTGGGATCTGCAAGAGCAATGTTGAAATTTGGGAAAAGCGTAACAAAAACAGTTCCCGCATTCATGGTAGTCTGAATGGTGCCAACACAAGCTTGCTGGTATTCCAAGAATCTGGTGTCTAGCAGGGCTATCCGAGTAGTGACCGGGAGGCCTTTCCGACCATGGAAGGTTAAGGCAAGACGAATGGCTCCAAAATGGAGATGAGTATAGCCTTGTTGGATCCATTGAGCAGGAAACTCTGGTGGTATCTGGAGAGTGAGAAACTGTTCTTGTTCAGTAGGGTCTTTGAACAGATGAATCGGTTGTCCCTGAGAATCAAAAGAGTGGACAAATCGTTTGTCATCTGGTTCGCTTGAAACAGGTCGGGGGGCGGGCGGGGTGTACGGTGGAGGATGGTGGGGAAAATGGAGGAAGGTTCCTCTCTGGTTTTGTTAAACTTGATGGCAACAAAGTACCATCTTTTTTTCCCGGTGAACTGTGGTTCACTTGACTGGATCGGCTTACAACTTTGATGGAGTTTTCATAGTTGGTTACCCAACTATCGTGGGAGGAGCTTTACTAGCTCGCTACGTGGGATCTGTCGAGGAACATGGATGCAAGATGTCTGGTCATGATCAACAGATATAACAAGAGCGTCTTCAGAGTTTGGAATATTGAGATCGATGGCATGGTTTTGGACATGGTAGATCATCTGGTAATGTAAGGTAGCAGCGATAGATCCAGGAGTTTGAGGAGCTCCAGTGATTTGTAGCTGAACCTTAAGAGCGGTGAGCGAGGTTGGGATCTCGCAAGAGCAATGTTGAAATTTGGGAAAAGCGTGACAAAAACAGTTCCCGCATTCATGGTAGTCTGGATGGTGCCAACACAAGCTTGCTGATATTCCAAGAATCTGGTGTCTAGCAAGGCTATTCGAGCAGTGACCGGGAGGCCTTTCCGACCATGGAAGGTTAAGGCAAGGCGGATGGCTCCAAAATGGAGATGAGTATAGCCTTGTTGAATCCATTGAGCAAGAAACTCTGGTGGTATCTGGAGAGTGACAAACTGTTCTTGTTCAGTTGCCTGAATGGGATTTGATCAAAGCTAGAGGACTGGACATACTCTTTAACAGTTCGAGGGGTATGCCTGATGAAGTGTCTAATGGATCTGAGAGGTGAAAATGATGGTGGTTTTGCAAAAGCAGTATATGGGTTCATCATGGGAAGCTGAGTCTCTGAGATCTTACTATCCTCAGTGAGGTATGATACCTCATAAAGATAGTCTATCTTGGAACATGAGGATTTCCGAAGCTCCGGTGGGCTGAATGGTTTTCAAAATACTCCTTCGAAGTCAAACACATTCTAGGGACAAAGAATGTCCTAGCCGACTTCTTATCCAGACCAAAAGAACCAGTTCAAGCAATTCACATGTATGTCAAGAAGGAACCTCTCTCAGAAACATACCGCACCACTGACATGCAGTGTGGATGGCCGAGTCTAAAATACCCTCCTGAGATTCCATTAGCCATTCGACATAATGTCTTGAAAGAAAGACTTCCGGAATTAATGATATTCTCCGAATTTTTCGTGAACATGGCGGCCTAATGCTCAGACCAGATGGACTCCACCCACAATATCCATTTATCCATCCTCTTCGATGGTCTCCGAATGATGCATTTCCCGAAGATATGAAATGGTTACTTTGGTACATGTTCAACCTGTACACAATAGCCATTGAATTTCCTACTGAACAAATTTTGCAGGTTTTAATCAAAGAAGCAGCTCGACGTGACCATAACCAGAAATATCTCCTAGATGTTTTTGCATGATTCAAACCACTCCAGTATTGGAAAGAACTCTTCAAAATCCAGAATCGTCAAGGAAGGCCTGAACCAGAACGTCATACTATTGTCCTATTCCACCGCCCATGGACATATTGCCATCCCACTGGATGGATTTCTGACACACCTTCTGTTGCAGGAACGTCAAGTTACAAGCCTCAAGTTTTTCAAGAATCTGCACAAATTCATCAGACACTACCCTACTCCATCACCACCAGCAGATCCTCATCAAGAGAACTCCGAGAATCCTATGCCGGAAAATCGCACCATCCCACCGTAAGCATGGCCATCCGCCTGTGTCCCTGTTTCTTGGGACCACCTCGACGCTTGGGATCCAATGAGAGAAAAGATCCTAGAAGCCCTCCAGATCTTTCAGCAAAACAATCCAGATTCCTCCACCCCCTATGATCCGTGGGGGGGACCACTTTCCCAAGATCCATGGGGAGACACCCCAAATTACGCCCTTTCTCCGGCACTTTCGGTGCTAGCTCCTCTCGTCCGCCGACCTATCGGCGAAGAAATCGAGAATCTCATTCGCGCCTTTAAAAAAGAAAAGATGGAAGTTCCACCATCTGATATGGATGAGGACGCGCTGCTCAGAGAACAGATAGCTCATCATAGCTCTGATGATTCAGATTATGACTACAATGCTAGAGACGGAAGAGACAAATGAAAAAACGTCCTGAAAACACTGTACACCGGTACTGTAGCACACTGTTCACTGTTCATCCAGCCTATTTTTTATCAGAGCACCTAGCGAAAATCCACTGTTCATAGCTTGTCACGGGTTTTCCTCCTATGTTTGTAGCCTATTAGTGGCTAGTATGCTTTCATAATTGTGTCTGAACATGGCTAGTCAGCCATTCCTTGTCGTTTGTATCCTCTTTTTGCCTATATAAGAGCAAGGAGTCCCCATTGTAAGATCCATCGAGTGAAATAAGAAGTGTGTTGTGTACTCTACTTCCAATATGATCTTCTAAACACTCACATTCTCTTCTAGTCCAGAACGATGGTTCTGAACAAACACTATGATTGAGAAAAATCCTGGAGTATGCTCGCACTTGCCCTTAGGGGATCCCGTGCATCGAATTTCCGATATTCAGGGATTACTATGATCTAAGCTCATGACTTGAGAAGCAACTTGGTGGCTAACAGGCAGTCCCTTTAAGGCCTGGAGAGCTGTGGGATAGCATACCTGCCACAAGTTTGCAACTCAGTTTATGGATTTAGTTTCATAGACCGAACACCACATAATTACCCGAGTCTGTGAGCTGGGACACAGACAATAAATTCTTCTTCATTCCTGGCACATGATACACACTTTTCAATTCAACTTGTTGTGAATTGAACCGAGGAGTTATCATCGTCTCGCCGATATGAGTAATCGGCAACCTCGAGCCGTCTGCAATAATAACAACACGTCCTCCCATATAATTACGCATGTTCGACAGCTTGCCTTGATCTCCGGTCATATGACTCGAACACCCTGAATCAACAATCCAGTCGTAATTATAATTAATTGACTTTTCACTTACGAGATTAATGCCATCGCATCGTTTAACTCGATTGCGGAAGAGGCAGCAAACTCATCTGACGCCACTATTGCAATAGACGTTTGGAAATCCCATTCCTTCTCTTCATCGAAATCATTCCTCTTCGATGATGCTGCAACATTTCCTTCAACTTTCTTCGCTCGACAATCTCTGGCAAAGTGGCCCTCCTTGCCGCAGACGTAACATCGTCCACTACGTCTTTTGCCATCGCGTCGCCCAGCTCCCCCTAGTCGAAGGCTTGACTCTCCTGGACGCTTTTGCCATCGTTCACGAGCTGGTTGCTTTTGCCATCCACAAGTATTGTCAGCACCGGTTCGCCTTTGGCCCTTGAACCCTCTTTTATCACTGAAGAGGGCACTTTCTTCTTCCTTAATCGAAACCTTAGACATTTGACTATCTAAAGTCTCTTGGTTAGCCAGAATATTCTCCGATCGGTCAACGTCGGTTGAGTTGCCCATCCACGAGTAGCCGTAATAATACCGTTATACTCGGCTTTAACCCGTGAATAATAATTCTTCTCATTCTTGTTTCGAGATGGCATTAGCAGGATCCAACCTTGAAATTTCGTCACAAATAGACTTAACTTTGGAGAAATATTGACTCACAGTCATATTTTGTTGTGACATTGACAACAGCTCGTTCTCCAGCCTTTGTAGCTTGGCATCATTCGACCTTGCGAATAACGCTGCCAAGTTATCCCACGCCTCCTTGGGAGTCTCGCGCACTCTTAATGTGCGGCAATAAATCATCTTCGATTCTACAGCAAGAGCATAAAGCGCCTTACCCGCTTTGATCTTCCATCTCCTCTGTTCATCATCGTCTCTCTAGGTGCCGTGGTGTTGCTACCGCCAACAATATCCCACAAGTCCCGACCCAGCAAATAAAACGCATCCTGACGCTCCAATTATTATAGTTGGAGTTGTTGAGCTTCTCAATGCCATTCGTCGAACTTGAAACATCCGCCATCTGACTTGAAATAATGCCCGGTACTACTCCAAGAAACCTTGATCTCCGACCAATCGATCACAGTCCCTGACTGTACATCGGTAGAACTTCGACGTATTCTGGTCCTCGACCGCCTGCTCACGAACAATGGTCCATGACAACCGTGCTCTCGGTCTCAGATAACCTTGCTCTGATACCAATTATTGAATATCAAAGTCGCACAACTCTGATGATGCTTTCACAAGAGAAGCTCTCAAGGAAGGAGATGAATATGATACTTTTCTTGCTGAAATGTCTTTTCATTTACCATACAATTAAACCGACTACAAGACTCGTTTTTATATGTAGGCTTAAAACACGACTCTTGACATACCTTAAACATATGAAAAGACATGTGTAAATAAATAGTAATAAGGACACTTTAATATGTGCGCCGAAACGACTTTCATCGGAAACGGAACAGTCTTTCGACCAAAAACACGAAGAGTCATGAGAGATAGGCGGTGATATCTTCAGAATAGAATGCGAATGCAAGGCAATTCAATGTCGATTTTTTTCAAAGGGTCAAGTTCTATCGGTGTAGACGAATTTCATATGAAATGCGTGAGAAGTGTTTAGGCGAAAACTCAGCTGTCAACGACTCACTGTCGAAGCCAGGATGCTAAAGCCGCCACGAATTCTCCATCGTACATGCTTATGGCCATTAAATCCGATGTAAACATTGGAATTTTATTTCTCTCTTCTAGTGAACTATATGATTGTTTTTCCACGTGAACGGTATGTTAATTGCTACTATCTTATTTTCTGCCAATAATGTCAGCCCGAACATGCCATGTGTACCTTAGCCGAACGGCTCGTAAAGGTCAGTGTTCAACCCAAACAAAAAGATGAACTGTTGATAACCCATGTGCATAGGCCCAAGATCGGTGCGCAAAACGTGGACGAGTGACGTGCGATTTGTGCATAGCTCAGGGAACGTGAACGTACTCGTACGAAAAATTTATGAAGACCTAGACTTTCTGGGTCCCCAACGTGCGAGCTCGACATACCTACAAACTTTCATATGAAAACCACGTGTAAACAGGAGCTCTAGGTCTATTTAAACCGCCCAAAGGAACTTCCACTTCCAAACATCCGAGGAGAGAAGCCAATCCGGTACGTTCATCACTAATATCTCTCTCAATCTGTTCTTGGTAATCCTGCGTGTGACCACACGTTGTGAAGCTGCAATAACACTTGCCTTCTACATAGCATCCCTGCATCTAACGATTTTGTTTCGGCTTCCAGACCGAATTTCTTTTCGAAGCGCGAAAGTGGGATATAGAGCTCCGGGACTGCTCCGATGGAGGCCTCCAACACCACCGCAACCCGTGTCCTGACAATAGAAAGACCCGTCCCCGTTGCTGTCCTACCAGAACAGGACACGCCGGGGGATTCCATCTTCTTGAGCAGCATTGATAATGTGATTTTGTCCATCATATCGACTGTGTACGCTTTCAATAGGAGCGACGTGAATGTGGCGGGTGTGATCAAGCATGCTTTGTCCAAAGTTTTGGTTTATTACTATCCGCTTGCAGGCAGGTTAGCTAAAGACTCTCGAGGAAAGTTGATCGTCGATTGCGAAAAGAAATTAGGAGTCCCATTTGTGGAGGCATCGGCTGATTGTCACATCGAAAATCTGGGCAATATACAAATTATGGATTCTGATCTTTTAGGAAAGCTTGTTTACAGAGACCCTACTGAGAATATGCTGGAAGATGGACCCCTTTTAACAGCACAGGTGAACAATTTCTTTCTCTCTTTGTTGGTAATAATTAACAGCCTTTTACATTATATTTTCTTTCAGTTTCTTGTCCATTATAACGGTGAATTTATTTTGGTAACCTAATTTTCGCACAAAAATAAATTATTAAAATATTATTTGATATTATTTGATAATGGGTCTTATATGCTTTTTATATACGTATGATTTGTTTGCACCTAATATTTGAGTTTTGGGGTGCTTTCTAACATAGAAAATGTCAAGTTTTACATACATCCTTAATCTAGTTCATGATAGAATGACTATTTACTTATAACAGGGTTAATACCACGAAAAACCTTAGACTGGTACATATGTGACAAAGTTATCTCAAACACTACAAAAAAATCTCAAATTTGTACACTAGTACACCTACGACAATCCTACCTTTCATTAGTTTCCATTAAATTTTATTGTCAAATTGCTAAATTAGATGACACATGACAGTTGACGGGTGTACTAATTTGGGATTTTACCATTTTTCTGTTACAGATGTACTGATTTATGATTTTTCATAATATTAATCCAATGTAGCGGAAACTAATGGATAAATAAATTTGTCACAAATGTACCCATCTGAAGTTTTTATTGGCAAAAAAATTAATTTAGGATAAAATTATTACAAGTATACCATGATTTTTGTGGTATTAATCCTTTATAATAAATGCTTTAACTTTTTCAATGTTGTCAATGAATATATGGGAAATGTCCACTTATTATAAACTAGAAATTTCTTCGTAACTTTACATAGTCAAAAAGCATATTCGACCTGACTATTTATTTATAATAAATGCGTAAATTTCTCAATGTTATTGAAGAATTTTCTTATAGGAAAAGTCAACTTGTTATAAACTAGAAATTCTCTTCATAAATTTGGATAATAAAAAAGTAAATTTGATTGGTCAATTTTTACGACAAGTAACTTTTCTTTAGTGTGGTTAGCAATCTTTTACATGGGAAAATCAAGTGTCAGCATGAAAGTATAGTAACTACTAACTAGTATTTCCTTGAGGAGGTCTCAAAATTTTTCCTGTGGAATAATAACTACCAATATACTTGCAATTAAATACAGTTCGTAACAATATTTCTAAATTATCGTGACAACTTTCAAGTCCCACACCAAATTTTTACTATTCCATAAACTTGATACCTTTCCATTCTTGTATTTTGGATGCAAGGAGCATGCACTCGATCCATGAAAAATGGCCATGCAAGAACATATCCATAGAAGTTACCTTCTTGTATTTTGTTTTGGGATATTAGTAACTGTAGAGGCTGCGTAAACAGGTAACAAGATTTAAATGTGGAGGTTTTACTTTAGGAATGGCAATTCACCACTCCATGGTCGATGGCACTGCCGCAATTAATTTCACGAACTCATGGGCTGAGGTAGCAAGAGGCAAACCATTATCCCTTATCCCTTTTCATGATAGAACCATTTTGAAGTCAAGGGTGCCACCTCAGATCAGAGGTCCTTATGACGACTTTGTTCACGTGAGTGATGTCTCGGACATCATAGCCTCATACGAGACAGAGCAAATTGTATTTAAATCTTTCCACTTTGATGCTGAGAAGCTGGAGACCATAAAGAAGATGGCAACGACCGGTGGACAGGTGATGAGCAGCTGCTCCAACTTTGTCGCGCTCGCAACTTTAGTATGGCGGGCTCGAAGCATGGCACTCAAGATGAAACCGCACCAACTATCGAAGCTTCTCATAGCATTCGATTTCCGATCGAAGCTAGGAACATCGTTGCCCGAAGGATACTTCGGGAATGCCATACTTGTACCTGGCTGTCTGTGCACAGCCGGAGAGTTGATCGACGAGCCTATCTCTTTCGCTACGGGAAAAATAAAGAAGACCATCGAGAGGGTGACCGAGGACTATGTGCGGTCATCGATCGACTACATGGATACGTATTACTTTGATCCTTACTCAGTGAGCTCACTGTTGATAACTTCATGGTTGAGGCTGGATTATAGCTGCATAGACTTTGGATGGGGAGGGCCGAGGCAGCTTGGCACCGGCAACCCGCCACCAAATCTCTGCTTCTTTATGAGGGAAGGGAGTGAGAATAAGAAGGGCATTGTGGTGTCCTTGGGTTTGCCACTCTCCGCCATGAACACGTTCCAAGAGTTGGTTCGTCTATAAACTCATTACCAGAGATTGAACACCTCCAGGAGAGCTCACTTATCACTCCAATAATGCTACTACTTTTTTTTTATATTTTAAGATAAGCGTAAAAACTGCTATCTAGATGTTCACCGTCTAATTATGGCCATGGTTTGTTTTTGCTTTTACTCATTTTAGTATTATGGTATGCAACAAGTTCCCATTCTATCAAAACATGCATTGACGATCGAGAAAATTGAGGGCATTTTTCCATGGCGCTCTTCATTGCACTGATCATAGTTTGACGAGAGAAAGTGTTGAATGCAAGATTTACATTACAAGTCACGCTCATGAAATTGGGTAACAACGATCTCTGGCTAAAGTTGATTGAATGAACCTAATTAATAAAATTGAAAGAATTATAATTGAAGTAGCTAAAATACAATAGGTTTAAGACTTTTTGAACAATTACCCCCATGATCAACTAAATTGCAAATGCAAAAGCAGATTTTGAAATAACACACCATCACTCTATTATACTATAACTAACTTGATTATCCATATTGCGAATTATTACATATTTACAAAAGTAGGTTTTTTCTCGTACATTGCTGCTCAAACACCGTATTTCTGAGTTTGAATCCAACTGCGGAGCAACATCCTTTTGCAAAAACGAGCTTTTCAGCCTTCGCTCCCAAAACTCTCTCGTACTTACTGTAGCTCCCGACTCAGAGCCTCACCGTTCGGGCAGTTTCCGACGCCGGCGACAACTGGAATTCGGAGAAGATGTAAAGCAGTTACAGATCTTCACATCCTCCAGGTCCGATTGCTTAGGTAACCCCCAAATCTCTCTACATTTTGGTGCGAAATGCTAGGGCTCTGTTTTGCTATTACCCATGGATTCTATGAGTTTACCGACTCCTCCTGCGAATACTCCTATGCCTGAGATTATAGACTGTCATAACCACCTGAGGATGGGTGGAGATCGTGCGCGCAGCCGTAGCAGGCCACCGAGAGCTCGGCTATTGTCCCACGAACGTGCGGCGAAAGGCAAAGGGATAGCGCCTACTGATATTTCTCTGGGTTCTGCTGTCGAGGGGGGTGGGAATCCTTCTAGTAGGCGGGAATCTCCATCAACTAGCCTAGGCGATGCTGGGATTTAGAAAGACCAAAGGAACCAGGTCCCGCTGCCCCAACAAAGAGCCACTCCGTCTCTAACAGTTCGCTCTTGGGCGAATGTCGCCAAATCAGCCTCTCAAGGTTATTCTCTGTCCTATATACCTCATACTGATGTTGAAGAGAATGTTGTGCATCTCTCGGATAAACTCTTGACAGCAGCTGACTCCTTATGGAAGGAATGCTTAGTTGGATATTTCATTGGTAAGAAGCTTCCATTTAAGATGATCGAAACAGCTTTAAGACATCTTTGGGGACACCAACTGAAGGACGTTAAGGCGAACGACCAAGGCTTTTACTTTTTCCACATACCGGATCATGAATTCCGGAGGAAGATAGCCGAGGGAGGACCTATGACTGTGGCAAGAGTGCCATTAATTTTGCAGCAATGGCGCCCCTTGCTAGAGCTGCGTAAGGGAAACCATACCTCGGTCCCGGTATGGGTTCGGCTGAAAAACCTCCCATATGATCTTTGGTCTACCCCGGGGATAAGTCCTATTGCTAGTCGTATCGGTAAACCATTGTATGTTGACCAACGTACAGAGCAACTAAAGATGATCTCATTCGCAAGAGTATGTGTTGAAATATCAGCAACAAAGGACCGCTGTGAAACATTGAAGGTGGTCATAAATGGGGAAGTCCGTCTGGTGGAAGTGGAGTATGAGTGTAAGCCGGTTTCGTGTAAAACTTGCGGAACCTTCGGGCACAAATGCCCCGTGCAAGCCCTTGTCCAAAAGAAACAGTTAACCCCCACCGCTGGCTCCAATGAAGTGGTACCTGCTGGCCCGGTGATGACTCCAATGGTGCCCGCCGCTGTGGAGACGTCGGATGGCCTTGAACATCCCTTACAAACAACTGAAGGACATATCCAGCCCTCCTTGAGTGAAGCCGGACTTTCAGATGGAGTCTCCAATTCTCCTGTTGCTGCAATATTGAACGAGGCTACTGTGATGGATGGAGAAGCAAGTCGGGTTCCTACCCGGTCACATTTGGCCCTCTCGGATGTAGAAGCTCCTGCTGGAAGGTCCCTTAATGCTAATCAATCTGCTCCTGGTTGCCGAGCTTCCTCTTCGCCGAGCCTATCCCCTGCTGAAATCGGACAAGCTGTTGCTGGCCAAAGCTCATCCCACCAAATTATGGAGGCTGCTATGGAGGCTCCCCTCGGCCCTCAACCCCCGCCCCTACCTAGAGCTACTGATATGGCAGCACTTGATCTTTATGTTCAGGTTCCCTGTGAAGCGGACTACACTCTGGAAGCTGGTCGCATCTCCCCCCCCGGTGGCAAACTCTACAGTGGCAGAAGGATGGCAGCAAGTTAAAGGTCGCAAGAATCCTATTATGCGGCCCACTCCCACACGTCCGACTTCCAAGGTGGTCGAGAGCACGATGAAAAGGGCCACCCCCCGAGCTACACCCCGATAGCAAAAGGAGTAGAAGACCTATACGCCACGGCCTGATTTTCTTCGGAAGACGATTTGGATGACGAAGTACTCCCTCATAAAGCTGGTCAACTTCCACCTCCCTCCAAGTCAGTGTCCGCCCCTATCAAACCGGCCTCGACGAGTCGCTGGGGACGACCCTTAAGGAGGTAAGCCTCCTGGTTTTTTTTGTTAATATAGGTGGTATACATGAATGTTGGTTTTTGAAATGTCCGAGGACTTATAGACCCGGTCAAACAGTCTGAAGTCAGGAATTTTGTAAGGTCTAATCATTTATGTTGTGTTGGACTTATAGAGACCAAGGTACCACCTTCTATATTTGGTACCATATCATCTGGTCTATTTCCTGGATGGGTTTGGACTACAAATAATGCTTTCTCTACACGTGGCCGTATTTGGGTTGGGTGGAACCCGCTTTTGGTGGCCTTTAATGTTTTTCATATGTCTAGCCAGATTATTCATGGTGCTCTGATAATATTGTCTTCCGGGACTAGTATATCCCTCTCAGTGGTATATGGTGAGCACACTTTTGTTACTAGGAGACCTCTTTGGAATGATCTAATACAATTAAGTTCCTCCCTAAAAGACAGCCCATGGATGGTGGCTGGCGACTTTAACGCAATCCTAGATTCTTCTGACCGTATGGGCAGCCCAGACATATGGATTCCTGCGTTCGATGAGTTCAAGGAATGCCTTGAACAGGCGGAGTTACTTGATCTTAGGTATGTTGGGTTCCGATTCACTTGGTCATCATCCTCAGGTGTCAACAGGAAACAACGGAAAATAGATCGTGTACTTGTTAATAATGCCTGGTGCACATTGTTCTCTTATTCAGAAGCATCTTTCCTTGCCCCGGGCATATCGGACCATACACCAATGGTTGTAAGAATTCTTGCACCAAATCCTCGACGTTCGCCATTCAAGTTCTTCAATATGTGGATGAACCACTCGGACTTCTCCATGATAGTTTCCCAGTGTTTGGCAAACACAAATTAAGGGATCTCCTATGTTCAAGCTATATGGTCGGCTTAAACTCCTTAAAGGCCGCTTGAAGACTCTCAATAAGGAAGCCTTCTCGGATATCACCACGAGAGCAGCTGATGCCAAACAAGCCCTTATTTCTACTCAAGAAGCTCTAATCCAAGACCCTCAAAATGAGAACTTAGTGGCCTTAGAGCATATCCAGCTCAAGAACTACTATGCCCTCAGAACACAGGAAGAGTCTTTATTCAGGCAAAAGTCAAGAATACGCTGGCTCAAAGAAGGGGATCTAAACACAAAATTTTTTTCACCAATCAATCAACTATCGACATTTACGCAAATGTAATTATCTCGCTTTTGGACGTTAAATCGGTTAGTTACCGATCCGGGGAGGTTCAACGGGTATTTGTTTCCTACTTCCGAGATTCTTGCACCGCAGAGGCGCCCATGAGACCATCCATTCGGGAGCTCACGGAGTTCATTCGATCTCCGCTCAACGATGATCAGGTCACATTCTTATCTCAGCCTTTTCTACCACTGGAGGTCCGCGATGCCATGTTCTCCCTTGCTGGGAATAAAGCTCCGGGACCTGATGGTTATAATGCATACTTTTTAAAAAAGAACTGGGATATAATGGGTCCCTCAGTAACATTAGCTGTCATGGATTTCCTTGAATCTGGGTGTATGCTAAAGGAGATTAATAACTCTATCATTGCTTTGGTGCCTAAAGTCCCTAATGCCACCTCAGTGACAGATTTTAGACCTATTGCATGTTGTAATACTATCTACAAGTGCATCACTAAGCTACTCTCTAAGCGTATTGCAGCCAGCTTCTCCCGCACTTGTTAGCCCACAAACTGCTTTTGTGAAAGGAAGGAGGATTACTGATAACATTCTCCTTGCTCAGGAATTATTTTGTGGGTTTCATACCAAGCCATATATTCCAAGATGCGCCGTTAAAGTGGACTTCAGGAAGGCCTATGATACCCTAAACTGGGACTTTTTGGAAATTGCTCTCCAAGCTTTCCGGTTTCCAAACCATTTGATCAAGCTAATAATGGTATGTGTTCGCTCCCCGAAGTTCTCCATCGCCATGAACGGCAAACTTCATGGATTCTTTTCTAGTGGGCGTGGATTAAGGCAAGGCGACCCTATATCCTCCTGCCTATTTACTTTGGCTATGGAGGTATTTACGGGGATCATTAACTCTCATACCCGGCGTCCGGAGTATCGATACTACTGGAGATGCAAGACTACTCGCCTTTCACATCTCTTCTTTGCTGATGATGTTTTCTTGTTCGGTGATGCCGCCTCCTACCTCTATCTCCTGCATTAAGGATGGACTTGACATGTTCTCTACATGGAGTGGATTGACTCCGAATGCTAGCAAAAGTGAAGTTTTCATCTCTGGAGGTTATTTGGAGGTCAGAGATCAAATTTTACATACCTTTGGTTATAGACTGGGCTCCTTTCCGATCAAATATCTAGGTGTGCCTATCATTACGTTGAGGCTGAATAAAGTGGATTGCCACGCCCTGGTACGTCTCCTAACTACTAGAGTTCAATCCTGGACCCATCGATTTCTCTCTTTTGCGGGTCGGTTACAGCTTATTAAATCAGTATTGCACTCGATCCATGTATATTGGGCATCCATCTTCTGGTTGCCTTCGTCTATAGTGCACAAAATAGAACAAATTTGCAGGCAGTTTTTGTGGAAGGTCCCGGCCATGGGACCGGGTGGAGCAAAAGTGTCTTGGGAAGATGTTTGCCTCCCCAAGCAAGAAGGAGGCTTAGGACTTCGCAGGATTCGGGATAGCAATAAAGCTGCCATGATCAAACACATTTGGAATCTTTTCATTGATAAAGAATCTCTATGGTGTAAATGGATCCATGCCATCCATCTCAAAAGAAAATAGTTCTGGAATTCAGATCCTCCCACAACATGCTCATGGGCCTAGAAGAAGATTCTGGTACTTAGAAGGGAAGCCCTCCCCTTCTTCAAATGGAAGATAGGTAATGGCCTGTCCACCTCACTTTGGTTCGATCCTTGGCTTGATATAGGTCCTCTCATTGTACTATTCTCGAACGCCGACATATACGATTCAGACCTCACTAGGCAAGCTAAAGTAGCGGACCTATACACTCCCTCTGGTCAAACTATTCTCCAGGAACTCTCATCTTGCAATATCATAGTCCTCACTCTAACTCATGGCACGGACTCCCTCACCTGGACAGAGGACCCCCCAGGCAAATTTTCAATTGCATCAGCATGGGCAACAATCCGTAGGAAATCTCATGTGGTTCCTTGGTCACCATGTGTGTGGAGTAAGGCCATCGTCCCTCGACACCAATTTCTCCTTTGGCTGATTGTTAAAAATCGCCTCCCAACCCAGGTATATCTTATGTCTTTCGGTAGGATCCCTAATGCAGCATGTGCCTTTTGTAATTCTCGACCCGACTCAGTCGATCATCTCTTTTTTGACTGTGGTCTTCCTAACTCCTTAGCCATGTTTTGGGCTTCCAAATGTAACCTCTCTTGGTATAACTCCTCATGGCCGGATAATCTTCTTTGGGCCATCAATAAGCTGTCAGGTAGAGGGTTCTCAAAGGAATTGCTCGATTCTCCTTTGGTGCCCTTTGCTACATTATCTGGAAGACAAGGAACAATTTTATCTTCCGAGCGCAGTATGTACTTTTGTCGGTCATGGAACAGCTCCTTACCAAGGCAGTCAAAGACAAAGCACTGGCGTTTAAAAGTGTGGAAGACAACCCCAGCAATAGGCGTATGCAACAAGGATGGGGAATAGACCATAGTATTTTTGATTCAGGTCCCGAGTGAAGCATATAAATGGCTCCTCAGGCTTTTGTCTAGATCATTAAATCATTAGTACTGTATCTCCTTAGTATGATCGCGGTACCCCCTCACTCCAGTGATCTGTTTGTCCTGTTGAGTGACTGCTGGTGCCGTGATTCACCATTCCTTGTACAGGATCCTTTGGTTGAAAACTTATAATACTTACCTTACAAAAAAAAAAAACATCCTTTTGCAACGCGAAGCGACCCTCAAAGGCGAAGGAAGAGAAGAAAAAATCAGTCATTGAGTCACTAAGTGCATCTGGGGTTCTTAATTGAACAAAAAGGAAATTTGCAGGTATTGGAATTCCCAATAAGAAAAAGTTCAAGCCCTTATCTTTATGCCAATGATACTAGAGGCGTACATTATACAATAACATGCTAAGAGTTCATAATTGACAGAAATGGCACGCGAAGGTCACCGTTCAGCCAAGCCCTGCTTTCTATATCTTTTGTTTGGTAAGCCAACCTTTGAAAATTACTGCCTTTTGGCGTAATGCTGCGGGGCACATGCCATAAATGTAGTAATCAACTAGACAGAAAATGCGTGGGATGGTCAACGACATCTAAACAATCAAAAAGCTAATCTGTTCAAAATCTTTGAAAGATTTAAAAAATTTATGGGTCGTTTGTTGCTATCTACCGAACCATGACATTACAAATTAAACAGCATAGGTACAACATGAGTACCAAAACTTGACATTGAGGGACACTTAAATGCCAAAAGTTACAAACGGTACTCTTAAGTGCCATTTTTCAAAATAAATGGATCACTTCAGTATCAAGTTGTCGAAACCTTACCGGAAATCCTACGTGGTAATTTTTATTAATTTTCTTGCCTATGTAACTCGCCGAAAACACTAAGTCGGTGAAAAATCAGCCAAAACGACGTCGTTTTGTGCCGACGTGGATTTTAAAAATTATTAATTAAATAATATTAAATAATTATAAAATATTATTATAAAATCAATTTTATCAAAAAAAGAAAAAGAAAAAGGAGGGGATCGGCGAAGGTTGTGCAGCCCTCGCCATAGTCATCCCACCCTCGCCGAGAAGGGCCGGCAACGGTGGGGAGGGTTAGCTGGGGTCGCCGAGCCCCGGCCAGTGGTTGGCAACCCCGGCTGGCCTACGGTGAGGGTCGCCAACCTTTGCCTAGCTGGGCTAAGGGCTGCCAACCACCCAGACCGTGTTGGATCTAGGGGATCTTGGCCTGGCTAGGTGAGGGCCGATGACCCTTGCCGAATCTGGGGGAGGGCCTGTGGGCCCTCGTCGCAAGTTGGCCGCACAGCCTTCGCCATTGCTGTCCCACCCTCGCCGGGAAGGGTCGACGACGATGGGGAGGGTTGGTCGAGGTCGCTGACCACTGGCTGAGGCCTGGCGACCCCGGCCAACCCTCCCCACCGTCGCTGGCCCTTCCCGGCGATGGCGAGGGCCGCACGCCCTCGTCGATCCCCTCCTTTTTCTTTTTCTTTTTTTTTGATAAAATCGATTTTATAATAATATTTTATAATTATTTAATATTATTTAATTAATAATTTTTAAAATCCACGTCAGCACAAAACGACGTCGTTTTGGCTGATTTTTCACCGACTTAGTGTTTTCGGTGAGCTACGTAAGCAAGAAAATTAAATTAAAATTGCCACGTAGGATTTTCGGTAGGGTTTCAGCAACTTGATATTGAAGTAATCCATTTATTTTGAAAAATGGCACTTAAGAGTACCATTTATAACTTTTGACATTTAAGTGTCCCTCCATGCCAAGTTTTGGTACTCATGTTTGTTGTGACCTAAAATTTTTCTGAAAATAATAATAATAATAATAATATATAGGTTTAGGGGTATTGTCAATTTCGGGCCGACGGGCCTCAATTAACTCGGGCTCTTCCAAGCCCATACCCCGCGTGACGTTGGGATATTCATAAAAACCGCAAACAAGCGAGTCCGCCTCTACCTAGTCTATTGAGGTCGACTAGAAACCGAGCGAGATATGGGAGCGTGTCTCACTTTTACGCAACTAGAGAATCTAGGGTCGGGGACTTGATTACGTTAGTCATGCGACTAACGCCCTTTCGGTACCTAACTTAATCGTGTATAAGTGAGATCTCGACAATGCATTCGAGGAAATTAAGATATATCATAACCATTCTAAAGTAAGGGAATAATATCCAAAATATCATTACAAAACGAGATGCAGGAATAACCTAATACCATAAACCAAGAGAACCTATGGTAAAGCCCTAAAGGCTTATTCAATTTTTGATGTTTTCTTCTTTTTAAGGGTTTTCTAATTTTTTCTGATTTTCCTGAATTTTCTGATTTTTTTGAATTTTTTATATTTTTAAAAAATATTTTTTAATTTTCTGAAATTTTTGCTTTTTTTTGATTTTTTTAATTTTAATTTTTAAAATTTTTCGGATCGGGTCGGGTGACCCGGCCCTACTAAACCGACCTAGCCCCTACCGGGCCAGGCCAGAGCAACGACCGGGCTGGCCGAACGGCCCGGTCGAAAATCTTTTAAAATGGCCCATGATTAAAAGAAATTAAAAGAGCCCATCTCCAATTCTACTTTCAGCCCAAATCTAGTCTAGGCCCATTCAAAAAATAAATTCAGCCCAGCCCCTATTTAACCCTCGGCTTCCCTTTTTTTGTTTTTTTTGTTTTTAATTTTTTAATTCTTCTTTTTTTTTCTCACTTTTTTGTCTTTTCTGCATGTATTTTCTTTCTCTTCCCCCACTGGTCTTCTTCTTCCCCAGCCTGCATGCCCGACGGAAGCTCCCCTGCACTTCATTCGCCGAAACTTGCTTCCCCACCGAACTCACCTGGATGAAAACGCCGGTTGCAGAGACCAGCGTCCCTTTACTTCCGAGCTACAACCGTCTGTCAGTTACCGGCCCTGACCGGCGCCACTTAAATCCGGCGACCGGCAAACCATTTTCAGTGCAAAAAAAATGTTCGTCCGCTCAAGGAAAGGTGATTTACTCCCCGAAAATCGCAGGGGATCGCAATACAAACACACAGAAAAAGGCACGGTCCAACATATAGAAGAGTATATACAAATCAACCGAGTTTGATCATGAATTGCTTTCCGAATCTCTCCGGGGCATTTTGTCGAACAGGTCAAGTGTATTGGCTAGAATAGAAGTGTGGGCTATTTTGGGACTCGGATTCGGGCAAGGATCAGCATACAACAGACATGCAACAGTCCAAATAATCTCAGGCGCCAATCCCATTCATTTAGCATCAGTATGGATGACAACAACAGATCGTGGCTATAAATACACCAAAGAGACTCGAGGTTCATTTAGGCATTTCGACAAACGGCCGACGTGCACTATAAAAACGAGGGATCTCCGGCTTATCCACGGTTCAAGCTTGGGCCAAGAGCCATAACAGACATGCTAGAACATAAAAAAAAAAAAGTAGAGGGTGCGACAGCTTTTACAAATAACCGACGGGGCCGGAGTTCACGTGACCCGAACGGCCGCAAACTTCGGCCCGGCGTGTCCGAAAAAGAGTACGCACCAGGAGACTTACCTGGTTTGGCGCGATGGCGTCAACCGGAAGGGCTCATCAGCGGGTCTCTAGCGCGACTGAAGCGTTGGCTCGGTCTCTCCGCCCTGTTCTGTCCAGACCCAAGGAAGAAGGAGACCGGTCCCTTTTCCCGAGCTCAACATCGCCTTCGAGCTCGTCCGCTTGTTCTGGAATCCCTTCCTTCAAGCTCACTCTCTTTCTGGCTTGCACTCTCTCGAGCTCTCCCTGGGATCTCGTTTTCTTCTTGTCCAGAAAATCGTCGCTTCTTCAGCTAGCCATTTTCCTCTCTTTGCTCGTCTTTCTGTCTCTTGTTTTCTTCTCCTTCAGTCTTCTTCTCTGTTTCGGTCTGAGGGCGTCGTGGGGCGTAGCTCGCCGGGAGAAGGGATGCGGCGACGAGTTACCGACGCCGAGTCACGTCAACAGTGGCAAGCAGGGGTGCAGCGGCACTCGGAGCAGCAACGGCGGCGACGTTCAGGGCAGCAGAATAAGCAGTGTCGTCGGGCTCTTTGTGGGTCAGCAGCTAGAGGCACGGATGGCGGTCTTGGGCGTGTGTCTGCCTCTCCTCAAGCTCCTCTCTTCTTCTTTTCTGGTTTCTTTTTCTCCTCCTTTTTTTTTTTCCAGAATCGCTGCGCTCCCTCCTCTCTTGATCATCTCTGCTCTCTAACCGTTTTTTCGCCCTTCCAATGGCCGCGTGACAGCGCAGCAAGGGAAGATTCCCTTGCTGGCGTCACGCGGATGACGTCATCGTGGTGCGTCCGAACGGCGTCGTCGAGCGTCGCTGTTGCATTTTTCTGCGTGTGCGCGTGTTGTGCCTTTTCCCCGTGTGAGCGGGTATGAGGGGAAAAATAAGAGGGAAGGTGGGCTGAATGCGTAAATCAAGGGGAGAGGGGCTGGGCCTAAGAAGAAATAGAGGGAGATGGGCTGAAATGAAGAAGTTAAAAGAGTGGGCTGAGAAATTAAAAATTTGGGCTGGGCCGACCGAATTTTATTTAATAATAATATTTTTTGAATTTTCGATTTTTTTTTATCAATTTTTTTTTATCTTTTCTAGAAATTAATAAGTATTTATAGATACCAAGTAAATGGGCATTTAAAACAAAATAGACCAAAAAATCGGGTATCAACAATATTGTACCTATGCCGTTTGATTTGTAATGTCGTGGTTCGGTAGATAGCAACAAACGACCCAGAAATTTTTTAAATCTTTCAAAGATTTTGAACAGATCAGCTTTTTGATTGTTTAGATGTCGTTGACCATCCCACGCATTTTCTGTCTAGTTGATTACTGCATTTATGGCATGTGCCCCGCTGCATTACGCCAAAAGGCAGTAATTTTCAAAGGTTGGCTTACCAAACAAAAGATATAGAAAGCAGGGCTTGGCTGAACGGTGACCTTCGCGTGCCATTTCTGTCAATTATGAACTCTTTAGCATGTTATTGTATAATGTACGCCTCTAGTATCATTGGCGTAAAGATAAGGGCTTGAACTTTTTCTTATTGGGAATTCCAATCCCTGCAAATTTCCTTTTTGTTCAATTAAGAACCCCAGATGCACTTAGTGACTCAATGACTGATTTTTTCTTCTCTTCCTTCGCCTTTGAGGGTCGCTTCGCGTTGCAAAAGGATGTTGCTCCGCAGTTGGATTCAAACTCAGAAATACGATGTTTGAGCAGCAATGTACGAGAAAAAACCTACTTTTGTAAATATGTAATAATTCGCAATATGGATAATCAAGTTAGTTATAGTATAATAGAGTGATGGTGTGTTATTTCAAAATCTGCTTTTGCATTTGCAATTTAGTTGATCATGGGGGTAATTGTTCAAAAAGTCTTAAACCTATTGTATTTTAGCTACTTCAATTATAATTCTTTCAATTTTACCAATTAGGTTCATTCAATTAACTTTAGCCAGAGATCGTTGTTACCCAATTTTGTGAGCGTGACTTGTAATGTAAATCTTGCATTCAACACTTTCTCTCGTCAAACTATGATCGGTGCAATGAAGAGCGCCATGGAAAAATGCCCTCAATTTTCTCGATCGTCAATGCATGTTTTGATAGAATGGGAACTTGTTGCATACCATAATACTAAAATGAGTAAAAGCAAAAACAAACCATGGCCATAATTAGACGGTGAACATCTAAATAGCAGTTTTTACGCTTATCTTAAAAAGAAAAGAAAAGGAGTAGCATTATTGGAGTGATAAGTGAGCTCTCCTGGAGGTGTTCAATCTCTGGTAATGAGTTTATATACGAACCAACTCTTGGAACGTGTTCATGGCGGAGAGTGGCAAACCCAAGGACACCACAATGCCCTTCTTATTCTCACTCCCTTCCCTCATAAAGAAGCAGAGATTTGGTGGCGGGTTGCCGGTGCCAAGCTGCCTCGGCCCTCCCCATCCAAAGTCTATGCAGCTATAATCCAGCCTCAACCATGAAGTTATCAACAGTGAGCTCACTGAGTAAGGATCAAAGTAATACGTATCCATGTAGTCGATCGATGACCGCACATAGTCCTCGGTCACCCTCTCGATGGTCTTCTTTATTTTTCCCGTAGCGAAAGAGATCGGCTCGTCAATCAACTCTCCGGCTGTGCACAGACAGCCAGGTACAAGTACGGCATTCCCGAAGTATCCTTCGGGCAACGATGTTCCTAGCTTCGATCGGAAATCGAATGCTATGAGAAGCTTCGATAGTTGGTGCGGTTTCATCTTGAGTGCCATGCTTCGAGCTCGCCATACTAAAGCCGTGATCGCGACAAAGTTGGAGCAGCTGCTCATCACCTGTCCACCGGTCGTTGCCATCTTCTTTATGGTCTCCAGCTTCTCAGCATCAAAGTGGAAAGATTTAAATACAATTTGATCTGTCTCGTATGAGGCTGTGATGTCCGATACATCACTCACGTGAACAAAGTCGTCATAAGGACCTCTGATCTGAGGTGGTACCCTTGACTTCAAAATGGTTCTATCATGAAAAGGGATAAGGGATAATGGTTTGCCTCTTGCTACCTCAGCCCATGAGTTCATGAAATTAATTGCGGCGGTGCCATCGACCATGCAGTGGTGAATTGCCATTCCTAAAGTGAAACCTCCACATTTAAATCTTGTTACCTGTTTACGCAGCTTCTACAGTTACTAATATCCCAACACAAAAAACAAGAAGGTAACTTATATGGATATGTTCTTGCATGGCCATTTTTCATGGATCGAGTGCATGCTCTTGCATCCAAAATACAAGAATGGAAAGGTATCAAGTTTATGGAATAGTAAAAATTTGGTATGAGACTTGAAAGTTGTCATGATAATTTAGAAATATTGTTACGAACTGTATTTAATTGCAAGTATATTGGTAGTTATTATTCTATAGGAAAAAAGTTTCAGACCTCCTCAAGGAAATACTAGTTAGTAGTTACTATACCTTCATGCTGACACTTGATTTTCCCATGTAAAAGATTGCTAACCGCACTAAAGAAAAGTTACTTGTCGTAAAAATTGACGAGTCAAATTTACTTTTGATTATCCAAAGTTACGAAGAGAATTTCTAGTTTATAACAAGTTGACTTTTCCTATAAGAAAATTATTCAATAACATTGAGAAATTTAAGCATTTATTATAAATAAATAGTAAGGTCGAATTTACATTTTGACTATGCAAAATTACGAAGAAATTTCTAGTTTATAATAAGTGGACTTTTCCTATAAATTTATTGACAACATTGAAAAAGTTAAAAAATTTATTATAAATGATTAATACCATAAAAAATCCCGGTACACTTGTAATAATTTTATCCTAAATTAATTTTTTTACCACTAAAAACTTTAAACATGTACATTTGTAATAAATTTATTATCCATTAGTTTCCGCTACATTGGATTAATATTATGAAAAATCATAAATCAATACATCTGTGACAAACGAAGGGTAAAATCCCAAACTAGTACACCCATCAACTGCCACGTGTCATCCAATTCAACAATTTGACAATAAAATTTAACGGAAACTAATGAAATGTAGAATTGTTGTAAGTGTACTAGTGTACAAATTTGAGATTTTTTTTAGTGTTTACAGGTGTACTAGTCTGAGGTTATTCGTGGTGTTAATCCTATTATAAGTAAATAGTCATTCTATCATGAACTAGATTAAGGATGCATGTAAAACTTGACATTTTCTATGTTAGAAAGCAGCCCAAAACTCAAACTATTAGGTGGAGACAAATCATATGTATATAAAAAGCATATAAGACCCATTATCAAATAATATCAAATAATATTTTAATAATTTATTTTTGTGCGAAAATTAGGTTACCAAAATAAATTCGCCGTTATAATAGACAAGAAACTGAAAGAAAATATAATGTAAAAGGCTATTAATTATTACCAGCAAAGAGAGAAAGAAATTGTTCACCTGTGCTGTTAAAAGGGGTCCATCTTCCAGCATATTCTCAGTAGGGTCTCTGTAAACAAGCTTTCCTAAAAGATCAGAATCCATAATTTGTATATCGCCCAGATTTTCGATGTGACAATCAGCCGATGCCTCCACAAATGGGACTCCTAATTTCTTTTCGCAATCGACGATCAACTTTCCTCGAGAGTCTTTAGCTAACCTGCCTGCAAGCGGATAGTAATAAACCAAAACTTTGGACAAAGCATGCTTGATCACACCCGCCACATTCGCGTCGCTCCTATCGAAAGCATACACAGTCGATATGATGGACAAAGCCATATTATCAATGCTGCTCAAGAAGATGGACCCCCCCGGCGTGTCTTGTTCTGGTAGGACAGCAACGGGGAAGGATCTTTCTATCGTCAGGACATGGGTTGCGGCGGTGTTGGAGGCCTCCATCGGAGCAGTCCCGGAGCTCTATATCCCACTTTCGTGCTTCGAAAAGAAAATCGGTCTGGAAGCCGAAACAAAATCGTTAGATGCAGGGATGCTATGTAGAAGGCAAGTGTTATTGCAGCTTCTCAACATTAATGGTCACACGCAGGATTACCAAGAACAGATTGAGAGAGATACTAGTGATGGTCTATTTAAGAAGCGTCCCCGCAGGCACTTCAATAGTGCAACCCAATAATTCAAGTGTTCAACGATCTCTTTCTCATCCTGGGTCTATTTAAGAAGCGTCCCCACAGGCACTTCAATTGTGCAACCCAATAATTCAAGTGTTCAACGATCTCTTTCTCATCCTGGGTCTATTGTCTATTTAAGAAGCGTCCCCGCAGGCACTTCAACTGTGCAACCCAATAATTCAAGTGTTCAACGCTCTCTCTCTCATCCTGGGTCTATTGTCTATTTAAGAAGCGTCCCCGCAGTCCGTTCAACCGTGCAACCCAATAATTCAAGTGTTCAACGCTCTCTCTCTCTCTCTCTCTCTCTCTCTCTCTCTCTCTCAAGCTCTTGAAGGTATGCAGCCATTTCACGATTTGGTCGACTAGGTTTATGATAACCTTCTCCCCGAGATCGTACCATTTTAGCCAAAATACTCTCTCTCGCTCACTCTCTCTCAAGTTCTTGAATGTGTGCAGCCTTTTCACGATTTGGTCGCCTAGGCTAATGATAACCTTCCCACCTAAGATCGTACGATTTTAGCCAAAATACAATCCTCATGCCCACATAAAGTTTCACTCCTCATGGTTCTTTCTTTATACAGCTCAAGTCGTGCTTACATGTGAGATGAAACATGCTAGAATATCCACTTTGCTTGCATAAGAGGTTTAATAGTTTAGTCTATTATAGCTTTAACATGTGCATGTCATGTCCCGCCATCTAATCGCTTTGTTTGAACTCTAAAGCATTTTTCTCAGGTAAAAGTCAGACATTAGAATAAAGTTTGAGATATGCCTTCACCTATGGAGCCATTCAAAGCGGTGGATGGCAGTGGCCTAACAGTAGAAAGATCCATTCCAATTGTGGTGCATCCAGAGCACGAAACACCCGGAGGTGTCTTTTTCTTAACTAGCATCGATCAAGTGGCTCACATAGTCGTGTCAACCGTGTATTGTTTCGAAAGAAGCAATGAGAATGCGGTGGATGTGGTTAAACAAGCTCTATCCAAAGTTTTGGTTCATTACTATCCACTTGCGGGGAGATTAGCTAAAAGCTCCGAAGGAAAGTTGGTTGTTGATTGCCAAAAGAAACCAGGAGTGCCATTTGTGGAGGCAGGGACCGACTGTGACCTTGACAGTCTTGGCGATATGTCATATCTTCATCCTGATGTTTTAGGAAAGCTTGTTTACAAAGATCCTACGACACAAAATATGCCGGAAGCTGCCCCCCTTCTAACTGCACAGGTGAAAAATTGTTTATGTACTTACCAATTCTCGAAAATACTTCACAATCATTCTTAAAATTTACATTACCTAATCTAATGTCTATTTTATTAACTTGGAGTAAAAACAGGTGACAAAATTAAAGAATGGAGGTCTCATTCTGGGGATAGCTCTCAACCATTGTATGTCCGATGGTATCTCTGCGATAAAATTCATAAATTCTTGGGCTGAAATTGCAAGAGGCAAATCCTTATCGGTCGTCCCTTGTCACGACAGAACTATTCTAAAGCCAAGGATGCCTCCTCAAATCTGCGGTCCCTACGATGACTTTGTTCAACTAAGTGATGTGTCAAACTTGACGGCCCTCTACGAGAAGGAGCAAATGGTGCATCGATCTTTCCACTTTGACTCTGAGAAGCTGGCAGCAGTTAAAAAATGGCAACAGCTGGTGGACAGGTAATGTTGACTTTTAACAATGCCCGGCAGTCGATAACGACATATACTCAACAACACGAGAGTAAATTCGGGGATGATATGCCAAAACAGTAAAAGTTGGTCGGCCCTTCATTAGTTATTGTGGGAGCGCTTCATAGGTTACAATTATTTACGCAATAATTTCAAAGTAGTCCCAAGCGTATTAGAATGGCATTCAAAGTTACTTATTACGACTTTCAGACGATGTGTGCGTCTAAAAGGGCCGTGAAAATGTGGTCGAAAGGAATTCTAGTGACTGAATAGGGACTTCTCACTATTTATCTTATTTTTGGTTTCTAGAAAGTGGTGTTTTCGAAGTGCACTGATGGTATTTAGTCCTCATAAACCACAGGCGAAGCGCAGCATCACCAGCTTTGTAGCACTGGCAGCCCTGGTGTGGCGGACTCGAAGCATGGCCCTCAAGATGAAACCGCACCAACAAACAATGCTCACTATTCCGGTTGATTTCAGGTCTAAGCTAAGTCCTCCAGTGCCCGACTGTTTCTTCGGAAATGCGGTGGTTTTCCCATGCTGTCTTTGCAACACCGGAGAGTTGATTGATGAGCCTATCTCCTCCACTGCGGAGAGAATAGCCGAGGCGATTGAGCGGGTGAATGAGGACTATGCGCGGTCAAGGATCGACTATTTGGACACGTATGGATTTCAAGAGTTCGCCCTGGGCACACTACTAATAAGTTCATGGACGAAGTTGGATTATGGCAGCTCGGACTTTGGATGGGGAGAGCCGAGGCAGTTCGGGACTGGTAGCCTGCCAGCTAAGTCCTGCCTGTTTATGAGGGGATGGAAAAATAAGAAGGATGTCGTGGTGGTGTTGAGTTTGCCATTTTCAGCCATGAAAACCTTCCAAGAGTTGCTCCAAGGTTAAGTTGATACATCTTCAAGAGTTGCTATACGTGATAAGAGTGGGGTGGAAAATTAGTTTATGAGTTGGTGTGACAAGCTACAAGTGAGGTTTCTAAATAAGTTGAATGTCTTCAACCCTCAATAGACGTCTTCCATGTCATCTATGAATCAGTTTTTGTAATTCGGTCTTGGTGCACCTTATTACTTATGCTTATAATTGATTGTAGTGAATGTCAGCATGAAATCAAATCTCTTGTTTTCGTTTTTGTCCTTATCATTTGTTCCTTCTTGTTGTTTAGGATCAATTTGATTAAGCGTGATTGTATCTGTGGAATGATTCAATTCCCTTTTTTATTCCATAGAAAATTTGATGGAACGATATTATCTTTGGTGCTTTCTAATTAGGGCTAACGTTGGTGTGCAATCAATGAGGCAAGTGCTTTACAGCATAGAGAAAATATTACTGCCTTTCATGGGTCGATCCATTTTTGTATATTCAAAGGCCATTCAATCGCAATTTTTGTCCACAAGGTCTCTCTTTGTAAACTAGAAAAGTTTTGGGAGAAGCCAAATCTCAATCTTAATGCGCATCACAACCGGCCGCAAGGTTCAATTGAATTGCGTGTACTAAATGACCACTTTGAAGGGTCTCAGTCCACCGCCATCTCTCTCTCTCTCTCTCTCTCTCACCTACTCTTACGGGGAAGAATTGGTATTTTATAGAAAAAGAACATGGCCTACAAATAGCTTGTACTTGTTATCACGTCCTTCTCGTGGACATGGTTTAGACCCGTAGACCTATATCGAGCTGATGTCATTTTGTATTTTAGTTTAGTTGATTTTGTTGGTGACCCTCTCTCTCTCTCTCTCTCTCTCCAAAGAACAACGCCATTGCAAAAAATCGAGCAATTATAACATGCGCTAGCGGTGAATATTTTTTACATAATTGACCTTATAAATCATAATCTTTTGATGGGGAATATGAGTAGGTAGCACAGATGTTAAAACCAAACAGAAACCTGAACCGATCCTACCCGAATAATTTCGGGTCTTTTCGGTTCGGGTAATGAGAAAAACAAATTGCCTCTTTACCAGTTAGGATCGGTTTGATTTAGGTTATAATTTGAGCCGAGCCGAGACGGAACAAGTTCCGTTCATTGAGAGTAGAGGTGTCAAAATGGGTCATAAACCCATATTATAACTCATTTTTAGTTAAATGGGTTAAATATGGGTCAAGTGAAAGTTAAATATATGTCAAATATGGATCAAGTGAAAATTAAATATTGGTTAAATATGAGTTAAGTAAAAGTTAAATATATGTCAAATATAGGTTGAGTGAGTCATTTAACATAGAGCTTCAAGTAAGTTTAGGTTTATCTACAATAATAATGGCTTTTAGCAATACAAGTTGGGTCGGGTACGGGTCGGGTGTGGGTCGGGTCGGGTGTGGGTCATTAGATTTACATTACATGAATTTAGGTCAAAACGGATTAAATGAGTCAATATGCGTCGGATCATTTTCGACCCAACTCAAACCCAATCCGACCCACCCATTTGACGGGTCTAATTGTGAGAGAGAGGGAGAGAGGGAGTACAGACGCTGCAGCAACCGTGGCTAAAGCAGCAGGAAGCGATGAGGATTTTGCTATCTTGAACTCAAGAAGAGAAGCCTCCATGGCCCACCGAGCCTATCGATCAGGTGGAGACCAGTCGTGTAGGCTCAAAGGGCTGCCGGATCTGGAGGCGATCTCCTCCGGATCAAAGGAAATGACCCCACCAATGACGACCCGCCGAGGTCCCACGCGGCGGGCGGCTGAAAGTGGATGCTGTGGTGGTGTCGAGTTTTCGTGTGCTGTGGATGGCCAAGAGAAAGGGAGCTCCGTTGCCGCCGGCGGCAACGACAGCAGGAGCTGGGAGCCAGATGGAGCCATTTGTGTACATAAATTTTCAACGCTAGGGACGTGTGCTCTATTTTTCTATGACGAAGGGCCAGTCATCTGATAAGATTCTCCTCTTTTTGGCATTTACCTGATGTCGATTGAGACGAGTGAATTCAACTAATCTTATCTGGTTCTTCATCAGGTCTGTAATTATCAAGAACGCTGTCGTGGCCTCATCGCTCAATCACTATCACACCGATATCTGTCAATCTCGTAGCCAGTTCGGGCGTCCGTCTTTTTCCAATCGGGCAATCCATCCACCCTTCAACCAATTGTTTGGTACACGTCAACGTCGCCAAAATAAGATATTGGATGTAAAATCATCTATCACAGCGGGGACATGTTATGGATGTACCATCGCACAGGAAGGAAATATGAAAGTGAAGTTATCCAAAATAAAATAAAAAATGTGGATAATACAGCAAATTGCTTTGTTTCTCAAATAATGCTAGAGGTGCATGACATTATAGGTCCATTGACACAATCGACAAAATGTCCATCTAAAGCTAGGACAGTGTTCACCCAAACAATAAATTGCTAAATTTTAAATAAAATAAGCACATTGAAAATCACAATACTTGTCATGAAAATTCAGTTGAGTCATAAAACTTTCAAAATGTGCAATGAAGTTTTAAAATTTATCACAAAGTACAACTAAATATTAAAACTATCAAAAAATATAATCAAATTTTAATACTTGTCAAATTAGTCCAATTCTTTCGTTGAGTGCACTTTTTAAAAATGTTGGAACTTGATTATACTTTTGCGATAAGTCTTAAGATTTAATTATATTTTTTGAAAGTTTTAGGACTCAATTGCAATAACGTAATTAATTTTAAGACTTTAAGTGCGTTAGGTTTGTTTGGTTTGGTCAACACGTTCCAAATCCCTACTTTTAGGAAAGTTCATTCCTATCCAAAAATACTGGGAGTCGCACCCTTCTAACGGCATTAGGTGAACATGTTTTGCTTTATTGTAATGATTGGAAACTGTTGTTTAATCTTTTCTGTTTGGCTTTATTCCACAACATGATTTGGTGAATTAATTCGGCATAGACTATAGTTTACGTTGGACTAGTTAGTGCCATGTTCCCACGTATGCATTATGGACGTGGTAAGTAACTAACGTGCAGAATGAGCATCTTTTGACCTAGCTATTATTAATTAGTGACTTCTCAGTTTAAGTAATGAGTTTCAAATACAGAAATTGAGGATCAACATAGCGGTAATGAAAAATCTATCAGTCACTCAAGATGAACCAAGTGAATTGAGAGACTTGATTGCACCATTTTAACAAGTTTAGTAAATTAATTGCATTATTTGAACATTTATCAGGACCCCTATGCCCCTATAGTATAGACTCTATGGTTGTGTGAATTCAAGCCTTTGTTGATGGGCATGCTAATGATGACTTTGTGGACAGGGCCGGGTTTTGACTCGACTAACTTCGGATGAGGACAGCCGATTCAGTTTGGCACTGGTGACCTGCGGAGAGAAGACTATTTTTGGCTCGCAGGAAAGACAAGAAGGGCATTGGGGTGGTGTTAGTTTTGCCGGTTTCAACCATGAACACTTTCCAAGAGTTGATTTAAGTGCAAATTCACAAACCATGAATAGTGTTGAGAAGGTATAATAAAAACCCGATACTTTGGAGATTGTTAAGAAAGAGCTCAAGTTCAAGACTGTTAATATATTCAATTAGGTCAACTTTTACTTAAAAGCTTAAAATCATGAGTTATTAGTCAATTATAATATATGAATTACTTCATAATGCACTACTTTTTCAATATGAGACTTTTCTAATGCAACTCAATCATATATATCGACAATCTCTATATCACGTGTGAACTCAGTATTATGTCTATTCCCCCTTAATTCTTTGGTATCCTTTCACTCCAATATGTCTCAACTTGAATCTCATGTTGCCTTGCAAGGATCCCACCAAGAACAACAATGGCCACTTCATCCATAATCTCTTTCTCCACACTAAAATATGAAGTCTACTCATAAATCATGTTGGTCATGAAATTCCTTCTTTGAAATATTCATCAAACACTATGCACATTGGGAGTGGACCCTCACTCAATCATTGGCTCTGATTCCATTTGTTGGGAGCCCACAACATAAATTAGGGAGAGGGAGATCGTTAAGAGGGAGCCCATCTGAAACCATCAACATATTTAATTGAATCAATATTTATCAAAAGCTTTTTTTTTTAATGAAATATAAAATTTTCATTAATAGCTTAATTAAAAGGAACCCACTAGTAGGGTTTCATAACATTGCAGATCTTTAAGGGTCAATGAAAGGTGGGCCAACTAATTCTCGGGAGGGCTTTCTTCCTACGGGTCTTCACTACCCTGTTAGCCACATTATTTGTGGCCCTATTACAATGGATTAGCTTTAAATTAGAGAAAAGAGAAACCAACCCAAGGCTTTATGATTTATTAACTACTTATTCAATCTGAAATTTTTTTAACACTACTCACATACTTATCTCAATAAACGGCTTCGAGAGAGAGGTTGCTTTTATCATTTCAACAATGCTACATCGTACATGCATATTCATTGTTGGAGATCCAATTAATGAAATACGTTTTCTTTTCTTATTTGAAAAAATCCAACCCTTTTTAAATTACAAATGCAACTTATTCCGACCCTTTGATAGATTGCAAATTCTTGGTTCTCTCATTTCGGTAAACTCTATGATTTTTATTCCATGGTCAACTTGAGAGGATGCCAGGTGAAAGCCAACGTTCATCAAAACAAGAAAATTAATTGGGGAAAAAAAAGTGCTACTTCATGGACTAACCGCTTGAAAAGGCTGCCATAGCAAGCCGCGGGAGAGGCACAATCAGAATCAGAGACATGAGAAATTGAACCTGCAACTGAAGAGGTTGTCAAGACTCGAAAAGGACCGAACGATGATCGATCAAATCGAAAGGGACATGTCACCCAAATTGGTCCTGTGGATTTCGAGACGATTGCTTGTGGACCCGGAGGCGGGATCTGAAGTGCCGAAGACGGCAAGGGTGGAAACCCGAGAACAGAAAGAATGGATCGATATGAGGCATGGAACGATGATCGATCGAACTCGAAAAGGAGGGAGTAGCGAATAAGGAGGTGCGCTGAGCCTACCTATTTCTTAAATGGGGGTATAATAGAACCATAAAAGCCCATCTTTTTTAGGCCTTTTATTTTAGAACCCATTAAGACCTGTATTTAAAATTTGAGCCAACGCATGCATTACCCATTAGACGGGTAGGTAGCGTTAGGTTTGGGTCGAGTAAAAATTAGTCTGAGGAAGATATACACATTTAACCCGTTTTAACCCATTTTAATGTAATATAAAAATTAAGTAAGTACCCAATTCATACTCAACTTAACTTATATTGATAAATTACTTTCATATTTAACTTAATCTGGGAATATTCGTATCCAAACTGAGATGGGATCAAATGAGGGCGAGAAAAAATGAAGAGAGAGTTATAGATGTGAGTTGTGTCTAAGTAACTTATAAACTGACCCATTCAAATGGCTAAATCCATTTATGACCTATTTACTAAACATAATTAACCTATATAACAACTCAATCCATCATATATATCATATAGGGGTTAATGACCCATTTCGATAGGTTTATCCATATATAACCCACTTTATTATATGTGAGTTAATACATAAGTTTGTGACTGACAGCCCTCGTATTTGTAATAAAAGTTGAAGATGAGTTCTCGTAGATTTTGGAATTTCTAAAGCATGCCAAACCCCACAGGGGTGAATCGAGACATCACCCTCAGCTGGCACCTAGTCATGGCCGACCGGCGGCTCCACTCTTTGAGTAACTGATTTACGTAATTAGCAATTTAGCACCAAGAAGGAGGACTCTTTGATTGTTTTTGTAGAAAGAAAGCAACCAAGAGCAATAAAGGCGGACCTAATCGGTGAAGGTATCTTCCACACTGGGAAGTCATTAGTTTAAGACAATCTGAAATTTTTGAAAAATCAGATAAATTTCTGGATCGTTTGTTGCTACCTACCGAGCCACATCATTCCATATAAAACAGAAATTCTGGGTCTATATAAGTAGCGTCTACGCAGGCACTTCAGTCGTGCAACGGAATAATTCAAGTGTTGAACGATCTCTTTCTCTCTTTGATCTCTCTCGAGCTCTTGAAGGTACGCAGCCTTTTCACGATTAATGTAGTTGAAGCTGTTTAGCAGGATCGATATGGTCGACTAGGTTTATGATAACCTTCTCACCTAATATTGTACAGATTTTAGCCAAAATACAATTATCATGCCGATATAAATTTCGCTCCTCATGGTTCTTTCTTAATACAACTCAAGTCGTGTTCACATGTGAGATGAAACGTTCTATAATATCCCACTTTGCTTGCATATGAGGTTTAATAGTTTAGTATAGTACAGCTTTAATATGTGCATGTCGTGTCCCATCATCTAATAGTTTTGTTTGAACTCTGCAATGCATTTTTTTGGGGAAAAGTCGGACATTTAAATAAAGTTTGAGATATGCCTTCACCTATGGAGCCATTCGAAGCGGTGGATGGCAGTGGCCTAACGGTAGAAAGATCCAACCCCATCACGGTGCATCCGGAACAGGAAACGCCCGGAGGTGTCCTTTTCTTAACTAGCATCGATCAAGTGACTCACATAGTCGTGTCGACAGTGTATTGTTTCGAAAGAAGCAACAAGAATGCAGTGGATGTGGTTAAACAAGCTCTATCCAAAGTTTTGGTTCATTACTATCCACTTGCGGGGAGATTAGCAAAAAGCTCCGAAGGAAAGTTGGTTGTTGATTGCCAAAAGAAACCAGGAGTGCCATTTGTGGAGGCAGTGACCGACTGTGACCTTGACAGTCTTGGCGATATGTCATATCTTCATCCTGATGTTTTAGGAAAGCTTGTTTACAAAGATCCTACGACACAAAATATGCCGGAAACTGCCGCCCTTCTAACTGCACAGGTGAGCAATAGTTTATGCACTTACCAATTCTCAAAAACACTTCACAATTGTTCTTACAATTTCCAATTACCTAATCTAATGTCTATTTTATTAACTTGGAGTAAAAACAGGTGACAAAGTTAAAGAATGGAGGTCTCATCCTGGGGATAGCTCTCAACCATTGTATGGCCGATGGTATCTCCGCCATAAAATTCATCAATTCTTGGGCCGAAATTGCAAGAGGCGAGCCCTTATCGGTCATCCCTTGTCATGAGAGAACTATTTTAAAGCCAAGGATGCCTCCTCAAATCTGCGGTCCCTACGATGACTTTGTTCAACTAAGTGATGTGTCAAACTTGACGGCCCTCTACGAGAAGGAGCAAATGGTGCATCGATCTTTCCACTTTGACTCCGAGAAGCTGGCAACAGTTAAAAAAATGGCAACAGCTTGTGGACAGGTAATGTCGACTTCTAATAATGCCTGGCAATCGATAGCGACATATACTTAACAACACGAGAATAAATTCGGGGATGATATGCCGAAAAAGTGAAAGTTGGGTCGGTCCTTCATTACTTATCGTGGGAGTGCTTAATAAATCGCAATTATTTACACAAGAATTTCAAAGTAATCCCAAGTATATCAAAATGACATTGAAAGTTACTTAATACAACTTTCAAATAGTGAATGCATCTAAAAGATAATGGCGGTGAAATTATGGTCGCAAGAAATTCTGGCGACTAAACAGGGACTCCTGACTATTTATCTTATTTTTGGTTGGTAGAGAGTGGTGTTTTCGAAGTGCACTGATGGTGTCTTGTCCTCATAAACAACAGGGGAAGCGCAGCATCACCAGCTTCGTAGCACTCGCAGCCCTGGTGTGGCGGACTCGAAGCATGGCCCTCAAGATGAAACCGCACCAACAAACAATGCTTACAATTCCGGTTGATTTCAGGTCTAAGCTAAGCCCTCCGATCCCTGATGGCTTCTTCGGAAATGCGGTGGTGTTCCCATGCTGTCTTTGCAACACGGGAGAGTTGATTGATGAGCCTATCTCTTCCACTGCGGAGAGAATAGCCAAGGCGATTGAGCAGGTGACTGAGGACTACGCGCGGTCAAGGATCGACTATTTGGACAAGTATGGATTTCAAGAGTTCGCCCTGGGCACACTACTAATAAGTTCATGGACGAAGCTGGATTATGGCAGAACGGAATTTGGATGGGGAGAGCCGAGGCAGTTTGGGACTGGTAGCCTACCGGCTAAGTCCTGCTTGTTTATGAGGGGATGGAGAAATAAGAAGGACGTTGTGGTGGTGTTGAGTTTGCCATTTTCTGCCATGAACACTTTCCAAGAGTTGCTCCAAGTTTAAGTTGATGAATTTTTACAAGAGCTTGTTTATGGTTCCAATATTGTTATACACAGTGAGAGCGGTGTGTGAATTAGCTTATGAGTGTTTATGAGTTGGTGTGACAAATTACGAATGGAATTTCTAAATAAGTTGAATGTGTTCAACATTCGATAGGTATGTGCCATGTCATCTATGAATCAGGTTTTGTAGTTCAGTGTTGGTGCACCTTATTACGCACGCTTATAATTGATTATATTGAATGGAATGATCAGCATGAATTTCAACCTCTTTGTTTTCATTTTTGTCCTTATCATTTGTTCCTTGTTGTTGTTTAACATCAATTTGAGTAAACGTGATTTTATTTGTGGAATGGTTCCGTTACCTTTTCTACTCCGAAGAAAAATTGATAGAACAACAATATTTATGGAGCTTTCCAATTGGGGCCAAGGTTGGTGTGCAATCAGGCAAGTGCTTTACAGCATAGAAAAAACATAAAGGCCTTTCATGGGTCAATCTAATTTGGTAGATTTAAAGGCCATGCAATTGCAATTTTAGTTCACAAAGTCTCTCTTGGCTATCATATAGTAAATAGAAGAGTTCAAGGGGAAGCCAAATTTCAATCTCAATTCAATAAGCTTCCAACGTGTAAAGAGGAATTTATTATGAATTCATGTTAGCACATTCGAATCCTATGCTTACCTCGACGTCATATCAATTGCTCCATAGTGCCAATTGCATATCACAACCGGCCTCAAGGTTCAATATATATGCTTGGCAATTGAAGAGGAAAATTACTTGGAGGATGATACCGTCACTTTTCATAAAAAGACAAAGCCCTCTTGACCAAACATCGCCAAGTGGTGGGATTTTGGTAATTGTATTATTAAATTGATAAAATTTATTGTCAAACATTATCCTGCTGTTATGAGATTATATGATGTCATTTGATATCCTATGAAATTGGCAATGAAATCCCCTCAGATCACTCAATTCAAAACTTAGTAATCTTGCTTGGAGGAATTTACCCTGGTTGGATACACTCCGTTGGATTTTTAGAGATTCGGTCAAAGGTTTCTATTATGACATTGTTAGGTTTTCTTTTGGGGCACTCTGTTACATTATTTGGAAGTCAAGGAATGACTTGATTTTTCGGGCTAACAACCTTTGTGCGACCTTTATGAAGCAATTCATGATCAAGGCAGTAAATGACAAAGCTCTTTCACTTAAATCCGCTGTGGATACCCCGAAGAACAGGAGACTACATTGCAGCTGGGGGATTGACCCTTGTATTTTCCGATCCGACACGTGAGAGGGCTGGTATCCTCTCCTTGTTTTTCTTGCATGGTTGTACTTTTGTAGCCTTTTTTGGTTGTACTCAGTGAACCCAGCACCCACTCACTCCAGTGACTTGTAGTCCCATTGAGTGTATATGGGACCGAGTTACACATTTTTTGTAAATCTTCGTCGATATATATATTAGACTTACCTTTATAAAAAAAAATAAAGATAAACGAAAAACGGAGACAAAGTAGAAGAGAAGAAGTTGGACATAGACAAATAGCAGCGTTGGTGATGGCAACTGCAAGCCCTGTGCCGACGGCGAAATAGTAGTGGGGCAAGGTTCAAAAGGAGGGAAGACGAGGCTGTTGAGCAACGATGGATGTTGTGACAAGAAAGGAGAGGCCCTGGCGACGATGGATGTTGCGTGTCCCCCGTCTTAACTAGAGTGCTCGATTACTAAAGTCCACCTGAAGGAAAAGAGCATAGCTGACAAATAGCTTGGTCATGTTATCACTTCCTCATGGGCATGGTCTAGAACCGGAAGCCTTTCTCAAGCTCATATTGTAGTTTAGTTTAGTTGATTTTGTTGGCGAGTCTCTCTCTTCCTCTCTCTCTCCTAATGATTAGCACCACTTGCAAATAATCAATGAGCAATTATAACATGCACTGGTGGTGAGAAAGTTTGTGTGCATGAATTTTCTTCGTTAGTGATGTATGCTCTGTTTTTCTATAACTAAAAGCCAGTTGATTGAGAAGATTATACTCTTTTTGTCGTCTACCGGTGTCGATTGACATAGAAGGGTATGCACTCTACCCAAAAAATTTAACGCCTCAAAGATGACGTCATTGCTTCAAGTTAACAGATGGTGAATTCAATGATTGAAATCTGTCATTACCTCGTTACTCAATCACCATCACTGTCAGTCTTGTCGCCAGCTCATCCATCTTTTTATTGGACAATCTATCACCCCTCACCTAATTATTTGGTACACGTGAACGTCACCAAAACAAAAATTGGATGTACAATCTTAGCACAGAAGGAAAGGAGCCGTGAAAGTGAACGTCATCAAAATTGTTCCGTTTTTTGTCACTTCAGGCACCATTCAGCAAATTGCTTTGATTTGCAGATAATGCTAGGGGTACATGACATTATAAATCCATTGACATAATTAACAAAATGTCATCTAAAGCTAGATGGATCCTAAGCATTTTCAATTAGTGTCTATTTAATTGCAAATATTTTGAATTTATGTCAATTCAATCATTTGGGCTAATTTTGATTAGACTTTAATATGTGAATGTCGGCCAGTTAATGTAGTATCGTCGGTATTGATATGGATAATTTTTAATAATTTTTCTATTTTTTATTGATTTTCAAATTTTTTTTCTTTATTTTTTTCTCTCCTTCCTCCTTCGTCCTTCGGGCAATGGCTAGTCGGCTGGCGATGATGGTCGACCATCATTTTACAAATCAATCATCATTTCTCAATATCCTTATTAAGATATTCATAAAATAAGCAACATCCTTATTAGACAAACAATCATAAAGAGAGATATCCGTTGCATTAATTTCTCTTCCACACATCAGTACAAGACTAACTTATTGAACTCGATTCTCGTTTGCATTATGTAGATGAGAATGGGTAAAAAGTCTTAAATCTTCAACTTGCTAAACAAGAGCATTAATGATGTAGTTGAAGTTAGATTACTTAGACAATAGGATTGAGAAAGTAACTTATATGCATAGAGACTTCATCACAAAAACAAGCAGAAATTTCAATTTAGCACGAGTTCAGAAAAAAGATTGTAACTTTCTTGATACAAATCAAAATACATTGATTCCAAAGCCAAAAGTACGAAGAGTTTGTTTTTAGTTTTTTTAGATAAGCACTTTTAGAAGGTTGAAATTGGGGGAGGCAATGGACGAACATGAATAGACAAAATGAGGAAAAGGATAGGAATTTTTTTTTCTTGTCAAAAAAGGATAGGAACTTTAGTAATGTCTTGGCCTCTAAGAAAGTTGAGATGACATAAATTCTTCTAAATTAGTGGTGGTACCATTCTAAGGATACGTATTTTAAAAGCTTTGACTCTTTAAGGAGAGAGTAAAACCTCTTCTAAATTTTGAAGAGTTTGAACTTTTTGAGGTTCAATGGAAATTGCACTAAGCAAATTTCATTAATTAAATTTGATATGTTTTACCAAGACTCAATGGCTTTTTATAGCAAAACAAAAGAAGAGCAAAAGACTATAGTCAACCTCCAACTCCCCGATTTTGTGGAATTAGGTACGATATCATGGTATTTGCTTTTATTAGTAAAACAAGAAAGATTAAATCTATATTCTTTAGGGCATAGATCTAGCAACACATTCTAGGTATGGATCATTGGTATTTGATATATCATTAGGTTGTGCCGAGTCAAATCCACTTTTTTTTTTTAAACTAAAACTAATGCACTTACAAAGTCTGCATGGATTGTAGTATTCAAGCACCGTTTGAGTTTTTTTAGGCCAAACCATCCAATAAGAGTTCGCAATCATCATTTTACAAATCAATCTTCATATCTCAGCATCCTTATTTAGATATTTACAAAATAAACAACAGCCTTATTAAATAGACAATTATAAAGAGAGATATTGCTGCATTAGTTTCTCTTTCTCACGTTTGTACAAGACTAACAAACTAATTGAACTTGATTTTTTTTTTTCATTAATCTCAATGAGAATGGCCTAAAAGTCTTAAATCTTACACTTGCTAAACAAGAGTATTAATGATAGGATCAAGAGAGTAACTTATGCACATAGAGTTTTCGTCACGAAATGAGCTGAAATTTTCATTTTGCGCTAGTTCGAGGAAATGATCAGAACTTTTTTAATACAAATCAGACTGAGTCGATTCAACAGCCACGAAGACTCTTGGATATACAACTTTCTTTTTTTGAGTTTTTTTAGATAAGCACTAAAAGATGGCCAAAATTGACAAGAAAATGGAGGAACTTAAATGGCCATAATGAGGGAAAGGATAAGGACTTTAGCGGTGCTCTTCTTGACCTCCAAGAAAGTTGAGATAGCATCAATTCTTCTAGATCAATATCCGTAACTTTTCAATGATACAGACCTTAAAAGCTTTGATTCTTCAAGAACATGAGTAAAAATTCTTCTAAGTTTTCCGGGGTTTGCACTTTCCGAGGTTCAAGGGGAATTGCACTAAAAAAGTTTCATTAATCAAATTTGGTGTGTGTTCTACAAAGATTCGATCGCTTTTTATAGCAAAATAAAAGAACAGCAAAATACTATAGTCAATTCCAATCTCCTAAGCTATTTGCTTTTATTAGTAGAATAAGAAAGACTAGATCTATATTCGTTAGAGCAGAGATTTAGCAACACATTTTAAGTATGGCTCATTATTATTTGATATATCATTAGATTGTACCGAGTCAAATCCGCTCCATTTAAAAAAAAAATCTAAAACCGATGTATTTACAAAGTCATATGATGAAGTCTACATGGGTTGTAGTATTCAAGCGCTGTTTGAGCTTTTTTTTTTGGCCAAAACATCAAACAAGCAATCATCATTTTACAAATCAATCTTCATATCTCAGCATCCTTATTTAGATATTTACAAAATAAACAAGTCATGAAGAGAGATATTTGTTGCATTAGTTTCTCTTCCATACATCTATATAGGACTTAAAAAGTCATTGAACTTGATTTTCTTTTTTATTAAATAGGCTGAAAGTTTATTTTCTTACACTTGCTAAATAAGAGCATTAATGATGAAGTCAAAGCTAAATTACTCAAATAATAGTATCGAAAGAGTAACTTATTCATATGGAGACTTCATCACAAAAATGAGCTGAAATTTTAATTGTGTTCCAGTTCGGGAAAATCAACGTAACTTTCTCAATACAAATCACAATGAGTCGATTCCAAAGCCAATTGTACGAAGACTCTTGGACCTACAACTTTCTTGTTCTGAGTTTTCTTAGATAAGCACTTTAAGAAAGTCGAAATTGAGGAGGAAGTGGATGAACGTAAATGGACATAATGAGGTTAAAGATAGGAACTTAAGTAGTGCTCTTATAGACCTCCATAGTAATTGAGATGGCATCAATTCTTCTAGATTAATGGAGTTTCAACTTTTCAAGGACAAAGTGAAAACTCTTCGAACTTTTCAAGGATTTGAACTTTTTGAGATTCAAGGGAATTGCACTAATCAAAATTTCATTAATCAAATTTGATGTGTAATCTACAAAGACTTGATGGCTTCTTATAGACTATAGTCAACCTTCAACTCCCTGATTTTGTGAAATTATATATGACATCATGTTATTAGTAGAACAAGAAGGACTAGATATTTGTTTGCTAGAGTGGAGATCTAGCAACACATTCTAGGTCCGGATCATTGGTATTGGACATATAATTAGGATGTGCTTACCACCCCTCCTTGTATGCAATAAAAGATGATGAATATGAATTATGGAAGGCTGCAGGTTTGTTCTTAACCTTTTACACTATAGGATTCATCATGTACAAGAGTACATCTTTTTCGCTACAATAGTAATGATAGAAACCAAGTCTATTAGGAACCCTATACATTCAAATCTTTAAAAGGTTACAAAAACAATACTTCAAAGATTGGTCAACGGTCATTGGCCGATAGTCACAAATCTAGTCTCTTGAATACGACATGAACCAAGCAAGAGATGAAACACAACAGCAATATGTAAACAACTTTCAGCATTGCATAATAGTGTATATTTTCAACAATGCCAAATAAGACATTGCAATATCAGCGATGCTCACCTTTCAACGAAAATGTACTCCTGAAGTCGAAAAATTGGGGGATACCTCACACCATCATGCTTTTTGAGAAATTCTTGTAGTAAATTCCTCATTTTCAGTGCTTTCATGTAGTTATCTTAAGAAGAAAAAAGGATACGAAATGAACACAAGGAATATTTTTTTCATTTTTTTATAAGTAAAATGCATGATACTTTATTAGCAAGCCTTCTCCATGAGTAAATTATGATTTTCAGGCTTTCCTTCACCCAAAATAGTAAGTCTAAAAAGCTTTATCCTATATATAATCTACTCCCAACATAACTGTTAACTATTATTCTTTATATTTTTTGGCTGACAATGTGAGCAGCATAAAGATCTAGGACAACACAAAATGGCAACATATTATCAATCATCTTGAAGCAGCAATCACCAACGAATATTGTTTCTCAAGTAAGCATCGGACAACTACGATAGGAAAAATATAGCTACATTAATAGTGCATTTATTTGCGGGAAAAATATAGAATAAATAAAACCTTTTTAGGAAATAATTTTTCAGATTAGTGGATAATTTTCCTTTATTTAATGATATGTGACCAGAAAATTTTTCTAGTGTTTATATATCGTTTGGAAAGTGATTTCAACCTCATATTTTATCTCATGGCAAAAAAAAAAAGTTTTAAATAATTTTTTTTTCTTTTCATTTCTTTTTTCGTTTTCTTTTTTCTTCCCCTTCATTGGTTGCCAAGCCTCAACAACGGTTGGTCACTGACCACAAACATGGGCCAGCAAGAACAAGCTTGCAAGGCCTCAGCCTCGAGTGAAGCTCGAGCTCAACTGTGATTGATCATTAGCCTTTGCCAGGGTCGGTGACTAGTCAAAGAAGAAGAAGAAGAAGAAAGAAAATGACAAAAAAGAAAATTGAATTAAAATATTCGAGACGAGAAATTCTTGAAAGTGTTTTCACCTCTTTAAGTTTAGAATTCATTTTTCTAAATTAATGCATGAATATTTTCGTTGACCAGAAAGTGTTTTAGGTGGATTGGTCATTTTCTACAAATCAAACGAGTCAACATTTGTAAAATCAATTATTGGAAAACACTTCTCCCCAAACAGATGCTCCCTAAAGCCCTTTAACCACAGCAGGCTTGCGATCCAACCAAGATGTCCATTCTTGTGCATAACACTTGAACTCTCCATTAATTATCATTATAGCCTTTCTAAAATGTCGAAAGTATTCAGAGAATTGCCTTAAACCAAGATGTCCAAAAAGACCTTTACAGCTGGTGGAACTAATTTTTTTCTATTAATCATAGAATATTCTAGCAAATTAAGCTCACAAAGTTATAGTCACTTAGTCACGGGTTGGGGATTCATCGTTCAGTTGGGTTCAAGAGAAGGAACTAAGAGAAGAGAAGAGATATTTATAGTCATTTAAGTTGATTGGTAGAAAATGCATAAATCAGATGGACTGTAATTTTATTAAAATAGAGCATGCGAAGTATAAATGCTCCTATACCAAAAGATACATACTAAGCGCAAGTTTCTTGGTTTTTATCATTTTTCTCCAGAGATGATTAGGTGAATTTCTAACTCTTCGTTACTTTTCATCCTTTTGAGAGAGAGAGAGAGAGAGAGAGAGACCAGTTCCAGTTAAGGGATGGCCTCTACATGATGCCAAAAGACGAAGTTGCACTTCTAGTTTATACTCTAAGTTCCTCTTCACTTTTACAATTCACCCACTCGAGAAAATTGGTCCATTCATCTATAAAAGTGGGTGGCAGATCTCAGAAAAAGAAGAAAACGCACCAAAAGAAATATGTAAGTAGCAAGTAGCGTGAGAGCAGAATAAACATGGAAAAAATTTTGCATGTAAAAGAGGATTGAATCAACATCTTCGTTTTCCATCTGCAAGTAAGGCTCCAAGAAGAAAACCTCCTCTTCATAGTAAGGATTCGAAACTCTGACATGGATTATTACATTAGAGATGATAACAAAGCAGATTCAATTGAATTATTCACATAAGATTTTTTTATCCAAAATTCAAGCATTTCTTGTCTCTAATTGATATTTGATATTTGCATGAGTCATGTATTAATTAATGGCTGAATTGCTGTCTTCTAAGTATGAAAATACAAAATACTACAATGGCATAAAGTTCCCATATAGCCACTCTAAACAGCTGAGATCATATTCAATTCATAAAGCAGGAAAAGTTTAAAGTCTCTGGTACATCCACATCTACATGGCAACATATTCAATTTCCTAGATTGCATGAAGCCATTTGATTATAGATAAAGTGAAAAGATAGAATCGCACACAATTGATAACTTTTAATGAACCTGTCATCTGTTTTATGGACAGATTTTTAAACTGGTTATGTACAAATGTTTAATCCCAAGTCCAATCTGCAGTAAAGCCCTGACTACTATGAAACAACTGAAAAGAAACCCTTGAAACGCCAGCTACATAACCACAGAAAGGAAAAGTATTCGTTTTCTTCATTCACCAAGCTAAAAAAATCGGTGAAGGAAGTGTAAGCTGCCAGAGATGGTTTTAAACATTATAAAAATGGAAGAAAAATCTGGAAATTGTGGCTCGTGCTTAGGTTGGGGCATTTGGCATTGGAATGGAGATATAGGTTCGAGAGGCTTTAATTGGTGTTCGAGAACATGGACGACAAATGGGGAGGGTCGGGAGAAGGGGTTGCACCTCCATACGGGGCAAGTTTATCTACCCCATCCCTAACTCCACCGGTGTGCAGATTTTTCAACGGAACCCATGGGTTTCCCACTTTTTTATCTAATAAAAAGTTCTTATAATGTCAAAGTCGTCAACAACACAACAATAACGGTAGTTATAAATGGAAGCCTTCACAATTGAAATAGGAAACAATTAAAAAATGATATTAACAAAACGCGAACAATTCATTTTAGGAAATTAGGACTAGGATTATCCAGAATGAAGAATGGCGGAGTGGGCGCAGTGTCGTCAAGCAGGTTCGGGCTGACCAAACCTATACCCACCCTGCCTTGCCTGTGGGGCACGAAACTTTGCCCCATCCCCATTCCAAAATTCATGGATTGCAGTTCGGGACAAAATTGATAAATTATCAAAAATTTTAAAATTAGATTAATACAATTGAAAGTTTTAAGACTAATTGACAAATCATCGAAAGATTTATGACTAAATTGACATAATTAAAATGTTTTGAATTGAATTGACTATCATAGTGTAGGACTTTTGAGATCATTTTCCCGTCGATGTCAAGTACAAACACTTCAAGTAATTGAGATAATTTACCAATGCTCCTCGAAAGCTGAAGGCTGTTGCAGGCGTATCCTCTTCAGTTATAAAATTCTGTTTCTACCCTGCATACCCACCCATAAGCAATAGAATCTCAATTGCCGAGGCCGAGTCAATTAACATATCAGTGATTGGCATTGGATGTTCATCCGCTGGTGTTACCCTATTTTTCTTTTTAACAGGAATAATGTTAGTCAGCCATTCAACATATTTAGGGTGAGTTTGATAATTATTTTATTTTCAAAAATAATTTTTTTTAGAAATGCTTTTTTATTTTATTTTGTTCTCGATAACGATTTCTTGAGCATTTGAATGTGTTGGGTAAACTGTTTAAAATTTCTATTTTTGGGATAGAAATATGTTTAGTAGAAACTTTAGATTCTTTTGTAACTTATAATTTTTAAATTTTTTTAATTATATTTTTTAATTTCTTTCCTTTTTTTCCTTTTCTTTTTTCATTTCCTCCTCCAACCTTCAGTTGGTCGCTGGTCATGGGCTAGTTGACGACCTCGCAGGAGGGTCGTCAGCCCTCAACGAGGTTGAGCTTCAGCCTCATCAACCAAACCTTGAGCTTGCTAGCCGCTAGTGAGCTCCACCTTGCACAGGCCAATGTGAGGTTGGCCTCGCCTTGGCCAAGTAAAGCCGAGCTTGCGGTGGTTTGGAGAGGTCAAGCCTCATTGGTGACTGGACGAGCTTGGCCTCACCTAGCCAAGACGAGGCCAAGCCTCCCCTAGCTGTTGGCAAGGCTCAGTCGATGAGGTTCGGTCTCGTCGACGGTGGCAACCCTTTGGCGAGGTTGCCGGCCCTCGTTTGGCCGGTCGGCAACCATCTCGAGACCAGCGACCAACTAAACATTGAAGAATAAGAAGAAAAAGGAAAAGGAAGAAAAAGAAGGAAAAATGAGAATTGATACTTTAAATTGATACTAGGAACAATAAGCAATTTTTATTTTTTTTAATTCTGTTCCAAATCTATTTCCGATAACAAATAATTTACCAAACGGATTCATGTTCCAAATATATATCTGGGACAAAAGAATAGAATCAATTGAGAGTATTAACAAATAGGTCCTTAGTCGTCCTTATGAATTCTGCTTTAATTAGGCACTTGGTTTTTTTTCTTTGCTTTCATAACTACCTTTGAATTAAATCGCCTTTTAGGCTGTTTGTATGGACTAAATCCCTTTTCTAATCGACAACTTATGTTTCACCGCATGTTTCTCCAAAATTGGCATCTCATGCTAATCCCATGCATAGCAATCTCCATATTCTATGAGTCAATTGACCAACTCATTCCTGAATTTTCCTTCCAACAAAGCAGCGCTAATATAAGTTAATCCTGATGTATCGAAAAGTCCGATAATCAAATTTAGATTAAATTTACAGTTAAGTCAATCAACTACAACTTTAGTGTGTCTCAGATTAATGTGCGGCCATCAATAGTCACATGCACTCGACTCGTGGTTAAAATAATACTAATCCATGTTTGTGCGAACTCGAGTTAGGGATGACCTCAATTGTTATGTAATTTCAAAAGACCGATTTTTTGACCCTCGTCAATCCTTATAGTGGAATTGTCATCTATGATCGAGTTCTTTGGTTGCACGCGTATTTAAATCCTTAGTAGTCTTTCATCTTCGATTGGTATCTCATAAGTGATTAGCTTAGAGCAATATTTAATTAATAGTGCATTGACGAGATATTCATTCATATAATCCGAAATTAGGTTGCAAAGTTCCTTTTTTAATTGATTACGTTGGATGGGGGTGATCAGTGTGAAATTCTATCTTTTAATTTTTTTTTTTCAAATTTTGTCCTTATCATTGGTCCATCATCATTGTTTAAGATCTAATAGATCAGACGTGATTTCACTCGTGTGATGGTTCAATTTTCTTTTCTATTCCTGAGAAAATTAGTGGAACCGACTATCCTTTAGTACTTTTTAATTTGGCTGTAAGTTCATGTGCAACCAGGCAACTGCTGCAGAGCATATAAGAGAATTCATGTCTTTTATGGGTCGCTCGATTTACGTATCTTTTAAGACCATTCGATCACAATTTTAGTCCACAAAGTCTCTCTCGGTCATCCTGGAGCGAACTAGAAAAGTTCTCGGTGAAGCCAAATCTTAATCTTGGTTAAGTGAGCTTCCCAATGGAAGTAAGAGAAATTTGTTATGAATCTTGTAAGCACGGTCGTATGAAAGGTTCACATCGATGCTGTTAAATTATGTCTCGAGTTTGAATTTTTACAAACTTAATTCAGAGAAATGATTTTGATTTGTTCAAAATATTTCTTTATACAAATCAAATTTGATTTTCTTGTCCTTGGGCATTGGATTTCCGAATATACGCAATCCGAGTGAAATAATATATATAAAATTCCAACTTTGACGCCTATTATTTTTGTACAAAAGGACAAAATAAGGGGCAGTGAAGTTTTTGTGTCAAGAAACTGTCCCTCTTGCGGAAGCCGAAGTAATTTCCCGTGCGTGAGAAGCCACACACACTTATATATATAGCACGGGTTTTCTTCAGGGAAGAAGAAGAGAGCGCCGCCCAGGAGATTTAAGAGCCGAACTAGGCCGAGGACGCAGAATAGAAGCCGTAGCCGCGTTATGGACGTGCGAAATCAAAGAGTTTTGTACCGTGAGTTTACATTATTTATTTATAAACACTTTAGATTTTGGACTTAAAATTTAGATACGAGAAATACTTAAATGTGTGAATGATTGTAACTCTGATTTTTGGATTATAGTGAATTATTTGTTTATGGCTCTCCTTGTAGATGTAAATACCGATACTTTGATTAAATCACGTAAATTTCTAGTGTCCTTATTATTTCTCGTTTATTATTTTCGTATTGATGTAAATTGCAAGATCATGTTGTTTCCATGTATTATATTTCAACGGGCACCATATCAATTCCTAACTAAAGTGCTCAATTGCTAGCATTTTCCTAATGGCTTTTCCTTATGACTCATTTGCAAAACTAAACCAAGCGCATCATAAAGTGTATTACTTCATCCGAATTTAAGATGCGAATCCTCCCGTCCAGCATTATCATCTCGTTTTCGCTTATGACATTCTGATGCCTCAACATTTTACACATGTCATCACAATCCACAACTCCCCCCAAAATAATAGGACCACCAGCAAATAATTAATGAGCAATTTTATAACTTACGTTCCAGTAACAAAAATTCATGCAAGCGGCCTTATACATCATTCAATCGAGAGAATAAATAGTTATAATCTTGAAATTAATGGTAGACAGAGCCGTTTTATGAAAATATCATTGCATTGATAGTGCATAAAGTTGGTTGCTTGTGTTAAATTACTATTTTTTTTTCAAAAGAAAATTGTATTCCTTAACAGGAATATGAAAAATTACATTGATTTGATAGCAAAGCAAAACTGAGAATACTACAAAATAAAATTAACATTGAAAATTCAGTAACTATGGAATTGTCCTCTCTCAAACTTGTAATGTAGCCAAGTTAGTCCATCTCTTTGTTAGACAATCAATCACCCATCAATCAATTGCTTTGCTCCGACTCTCACGACAATTTGGTAAACACTTAAAACTGGTGGAATTTCCAAGGGCTCAACAACAGGTTCGGATAAAGGACCAACTTCCAATTTTTTAATTTAACATTACGTGCTTTAACTGTCAACATCCACCCACCAAACCCGAGGCCAAATTGCCGTACTCCAATTCCATTTGGTTGGTCGACTACGGGGGCACATGTTGATGTATCATGGGACAGAAAAATGGGAAACTCAATGTCACCCAAGACGAAAATTGTAAGTACAGTTAAAGCATGGAATGTTAGATTATAAAATTGGGAGGAAAAGGCCATGTGCACTTGTTAGTTGTTGTACCAAACATAAAATATTGATCAAAAAAATAATCCCAATCAAAACAACTGGGGCGCGATAAATAAATGATCAATGGGGTAGCACATCCCATCCAATTAATTAAACAAATGAAGTACTCAAAACGAGTCTTTGATGCAACTATTTTATGCTTACTGTTAGCATTGGAGAAGCCAAATCCGAGTGCTTCGTCTCCAGTATCTCAAGGTATGTATGTATGTATGTGGGTTCCCATCTGGGTTTTGAGTCGCATGCGCATTGTATTTGGCCAAGGAAAAACAAGGAAAACTTTTATTTTAGTCCTAAATTTATTATATGAATTACAGTTTGATTCTAAACTTTTTAATTGTTCCAAATCCTAAATTTATGAAGAAAGGTCCAAGGGGGTCTCGTTACCAATGATTCATTCAGCGTGTGTGACCGATGTGTTGCAACATGCGTGTTTAACAGCACATATTGTGTAGGAGAAAGCCGTCCATAAATTTTGAAGGGCGGGCTTATACTCCACCCAACAATTTAAACTTTTGGATTAATGTTCCTATCAAGGAGCTAGAGTAAAGTTTCAATCTCCGTGCGCTGAAATTCATCTTGCTTGTGGATATGATCTGACTCAGACATTTCCTATTCCTCAAGTTATCATGCCTCTTCTTTCGTGATATCATTCCAAGTTACGACTAAAGATGAATTCTTTAAATTCCACTTCGGATTAGCATGCATATAAGACAAGATGCACAGTGATTTTATTTACATGTGACATCTCTCTATTTTTTGGTGCTTTTCAGCTTCTTCTTTTTTTTTTACCTCAACAAAGAGAGCAGGATATAAGTTTCCAGAATTCTCCCATGGAGGCATCTGCGAAGAACAACGTCCTGAAAATAGAAAGATCTAACCCCATCGTGGTCCTACCAGAGCACGAAACACCTGGGAGTTCCGTCTTCTTAACTAGCCTCGATCAAGTGGCTCCTGCAATGGTGCCGTCCGTTTATTCTTTCGACAAGAGCGATGCAAATGTGGTGGACGTGATTAAGCGAGCTTTGGCCAAAGTTCTGGTTCATTACTATCCACTTGCAGGGAGATTAGCTAAAAACTCCCAAGGGAAGTTGGTTGTCGACTGCCAAAAGAAGTTAGGAGTCCCATTTGTAGAGGCAATAGCCGATTGTGGCATCGAAAATCTGGGTGATAAGAGACTTCTCGATTCTGATGTTTTAGATAAGCTTGTTTATAGAGATCCTATGGAGTATAGACTTGAAGTTGCTCCCCTTCTAACTGCACAGGTAAGGTGGTTTTTTTTTTAGGGGGGGTGGGGTAATGCTTGAGAGTGCTTTCTAATTGATGCATTTCACTTTAGATTTTTATCTAAAGATCATTAGTACTTCTTTTTTCCTTCTTTTTTTTTTCGGTTTTCTCGATTAAACATGACAGTGAGTATGTTTTGGCATACTTCAATTACGTGACTAGTTGATGTTAGGTTCCAGATTCATTAACTTTGCTTAAGATTCAAGAGATGATAATTTTTCTACTTCTAATTAGTTATTTAATTTTTTTTTATATGACGAGTACCTTTTCTTATTAGAAAAACTAGATAGTAACTAGTAAATTCCTCCTATGCATTGAGTAAATTCTCATCTAGTTTACTAATTACCCACATATAGGTAACTAGTATTTTCCAGAGAAATTGAATAAGCAATTTTTCGAGTGTGTGAAGTAACTTTTCACGGTGAAAAAGTATTATCATTTTTTTAGTAAGTCTAGTTATTTCTCCAGCTTATCATTATCTCCCTCAATGACAAAATATGAGGTCAAATTTGTGGTATATCGAGCCTAAGCACATCTTTCCCTTTTTAACAAAAAAAATCGAGGTATTTGGATGGATCCTCCGCGAATGTAAGGCATCGGATAGACATAAATGCTAAAAGTAAATCCACGCAACATTTTTTTTTACATATTTACTTGTATTGCATGTTATGTTGAGATATATTATTAATTTTGGACATAAATTACAGGTGACGAAATTCAAATGCGGAGGTTTTACCTTAGGGATTGCACTAAACCATTGCATGGCAGATGGTGTGTCGGCAATGAATTTTATGAACGGATGGGCTGAAATAGCAAGAGGCAAGCCGTTATCCCTCATGCCTTGTCATGATAGAACCATTTTAAAATCAAGGGTGCCTCCTCAAATCACCAGTCCCTACAACGAATTTGTTCACGTGACTGATGTATCCAACATGACAACATTATATGAGGAACGACTTGTATATAAGTCTTTCCACTTTGATACTAAGAAGCTGGCAACCGTAAAAAGAATGGCTACAAAAGATGAACAGGTAAATTTCTATCTTATGAGAATAGATGGATGGCCATTCATATACATCTTTGTAAAATATACACATCGATTCACAATTAGTTTCAAAAGAACACAAGAAATACACCCAACACTATCAAAATAAATTTCCAGCTGAGTTTATTGTCCTACAACTTTTAAATAATGAGAGATCATTTCTCCCTCAAATATAGTTTTGATCGACCAATATCCATAGAATCACGGCCTATTTTAAATCCCATAAAATATTATATGGCCTAGTAGTATGCACATTTCCTTACGAAATTTGATGGATTTTTATTGTCACGTAAGTAGTAATCTACATATTCATGTGTGCGTATTACATAAAGATTTGTTCACAAAAAATGGAATCTATTCATGTTGAATGATAGGTAACGAGCAGCTACACCAGCTTCGTAGCACTTGCAGCCTTAGTGTGGCGGGCTCGAAGCATGGCCCTCAAGATGAAACCTTACCAGCAATCGAAGCTCCTTTTACTGGTTGACTTCAGGTCGAGGCTAAAAACACCATTGCCTGATGGATACTTTGGGAACGCGGTCGCCATGCCCTGCTGTCTCTGCACTGTGGGAGAGTTGACAGAGGAGCCAATCTCCGCTTCTGCAAGGAGAATAAAAGATGCGATCGAGAGTGTGACTGACGACTACATATGGTCGAGGATCGACTATCTGGACATGAATCGATTGGAGGGTTTTTCTGTGGGCACACTAGTGATGAGTTCATGGGTGAGACTCGAGTATGGCAAGACGGACTTTGGGTGGGGAGAGCCAAGGTTTGGGATCGGTGGCCTACCAAGTTCAAGCTGCATGTTTATGTCAGAAGGAAAAGAGAAAGGCATTGCGGTGGTGTTGGGTTTGCCACCTTCAGCCATGGATACCTTCGAGAAGCTTGTTTGTGATTTAAATGATACTTAGCACACTAATATTGGTGTTCGAAGCTAGTTTACAAAGTGTGACCAACTGCAAGTGGGTCATCTTATTTAAAAACCGAATGATATTGTGGCATATGGTTTGGTTTTGAATTCCTAGCGTAATCTATTGGAATTCCGCGTGTACCTCGTATCTTCCCATGTTTTTTCAGCTTTCATTATCCAAGATCGATTTAATAAAATATGATATTCTCTGCTTGTCGTGAAGCTTCAGTTTCCTTTTCGTCTGTAGCTTTTTGAAGGCGCTATTGAGCCCCTTCATTGGACACTTTTTCCTTTTCGGTTTATTGGACACGACAAAAATAATTATTTGCGCTCGAGATTGAGCAAGATAGAGCTTTTCAATAAGCATCCCAGAAATTTATCTAACTACTATCCAAGTTTGTCGACATGGATGAAGTTGCGAAACAATCTTAATTTCGGCGTAGATTGTCGTACGGACGGACATATGATGGTAAAGTATGACAAGTTATACATGTATAACTATTGACACCTAAATTTTGGTGATTTGTTTAAATATTTATTAATCACATTAGAAAATTAGGAATTAATTTCTAACCCATTAACAAAAAAATTTCACTAAAATTGCATCGCATATAGACATTAGGAGCACTTGCATCACTAGTTTTAAAATTTATCAAGAAAAGTTTTACAAAAAAAATTATTTATAAATTATTTATAAAAAAAAAAGAGAGTCCGGGCCAGGACTGGGCCTGCCCGGCCCCTTTCTCTTCTTTCCCTTCCCCGCACGGGCCTGGCCCGCTTTTCTTTTTCCCTTTTCGGCCCAGCCCGTGCCTTTCTTTTCTTCTTCTCTCCTTCACCATCGCGCGGCAACGGCTCCCTGCAAGCAGAATAAAAAAATGAAGTGCAGTGCAGGTCAGAACGGCAGCAGAAGTCAGCAGCAGAAGTCAGTAGCAGAAAAAGAGCAAAGAGAGAAAGAAAAAGAGGAGAGAGCGGGAGACCGAGGGGGAGGGGGGTAAGAAACCAAAGACAGAAGCCAGAAAGACGGAAACAGAGAGAAAACCCGAGGACAGAAACAGAGAGAAAAAACCCGAGAGAAAGAAGACCGGGAGACCGAGAGAGAGAGAGAGAGAGAGAGAGAGAGAGAGTAGAGAGAGAGAGAGAGAGTACTGAGGGGAGAGAGCGAACTGGGGGAAGAAGGAAGCTCGAGGAGCAGCCAACCGTTTCCGGAGGCCCGTCCGCCGCAGGTCGTCCCCGAACGAGGTAGGCCTCCCCGAACGAGGTAGGCCTCCCTGAACCTCGGTTGTTCTATTTCTGGAGAACACCGGGCCGGAGCTCGCGGCCGATCGGCTCGCGCAAGCGCCGGCCCTCGTCGCCCTTCCATGTCGTTCCCGCATTCCTTGCATGTTGTGTTTGAAACCTCCAAAGCATGTTCAAGGCTCGGTTGAGCCGGAAACCTTTGAATTTGGTAGTGCCCGTCAACTGTTCGACGAAATGCCCAAGTGAGGTCTGGCGCCGATTTCAATTTGTTTGGTAGAAACCGAGTCACCATTGCCGGTCTGACTTCGTGAGGATGTCCCAGTGGCGTCTGTTCGTCCGGTCAGCGAAGGTTCGGCTTAGTTTGGCTGAGGGTGTCCTTAGTGTCTCGGTTCATCGCCTTCTCCGGCGACCTTCGGAATCACCGGCCGGCGGCGCTCGGCGTCGGTCGGACCGAACGACCGACGCCAGACGATGGCCTGGTGACAACCCCGAAAGCCGGCGACGGCTCGTCGTGCGTAGAAGCGGGCTCCGGCGAAGACGAGGGAGGAGAAGCATGTAGGCACGTCGGGGGAGGAAGCATGCAGAAGAAGGAGAAGAGGACCAGAATAATTAAAAAAAACAAAAACAAAAACAAAAGTATAAAAACAAAAAAGGGCCAAAAATAAAAAATAGGGGCTGGGCTGAGAGAGTGTCGAGCGGGCCTACACTTGGCATGGGCCGAATTTGGTTGGGCTGAGACTAAAATTCGAGTGGGCTATTTTCCTCTTTTTTAATTTTTTCCGTGGGCCGATTAAGATTAATTCAAGATGGGCTTTAGTATAGTTTTTTTACCCGATTTGGACCATTAGTGTGGATCGGTTTAGTAGGGCCGGGTCTCTTGACCCGGTCCAGATTATTTTTCATAAAAAAATTTTAAAAATTTTAAAAATTCGGAAAATAAAAAATATTAAAAATATAAAAAAATCATAAAAAAATTCGAAATTCGAAAATTCATGGAAAATTCAGAAACCTGAAATTTTTTAAAAATTTTCGGAAAAATAAGAAATAATTTCTTTAAAAAAAATTAAATTAAAATATTAGAAATTCCAAAAAAGGAAAATTTTTCAAAAATCCCAAAAGAAATTCTGAGTTTGTTTTTAGAGTTCCCTAAGAAGCTTTAAAATAGTTCTTAGACAATTTTCTCTTAAAAGGTGTGAGAAAATCATCGATCTAAGATTGTGTTTAAAATTGAACAAATCTTTACAGCTTCACCTTAGAATTTTAATTATCTTCGGATACAATTGCTCTTGATTGCATGCTTATGATGCGATGATTATGGTTTCCCCTTAGTTTAATTAGGGTTGTCATCTATTTATCTTGTAATGTTATGTGTTTATTTTCTTCTACAATTTATTTAATGTTTTCTTTAATTGCTTATTGTTGTTTTGATAACTGTGCACCCACATGATCACCTCATATGTTAATGATTAAGTATAAAATCAATCCAAACTGCTTGACAAAAGTCTTTTTGAAATGAACAAGATTATGTACCGAAATGACACTAATTGGTTAATTAGTATAATTAAGTCATCGACCCTAGATTCTCTAGTTACGTAGAAAGTAAGACACACTCTCATACCTTACTTGGTTTTTAGATTACCCCAATAGGCTAGTGAGGATTCCTTATTAGAAGATTTTCATGAACACCTAATGTCATGCGGGATATGGGCTTAGGAGAGTCTATGTCTAATGAAGATCCTGGACCCACCCGCTGAATAATACCCCTAAACCTATTTAGATATTCATTTTCTCCTCGGGATGGAAAAAATAAGTCGACAACAACACAGGTGACTTACCTTCTCACCACATATATGCATTTATTATAGGATAAGGAGGGTTTTAATTGGAGCCCATGTTGACATGTGGCCCTTTAATTAAAGATCTTGTCAAAGATATAATATGAATTCTGACATTATGGGGGCAAGATTCACTTTTCATTTGGAGAAAATGACATAAGTAGTCCTTAAACTCTGATTTAATGTGCAAAATGATATGTGAACTTTTAATTTATTTAATATAACATGACAATTGATACATGTTCAATTTAATTTCCGTATTATATGATAATGTTCGTTGTTGTCCTTGGACCTGAATTAATGAAAGGACAATATTAATTATTTTCATATAGTTTAACAATTGAATTGAACATGTACCAAAAATCTAACGACCACATTGAATAAATTAAAAGTTTAAAAGTCATATTGCACATGAGATCAATAGCTCACGTGTCCATTTGTGTCATTATCTCTTTCATTTACCCCAAGTACTTTTTCTTCTTCATTTTTTCTTTCTTGCCATTTATTATTTCATAGAGAACTAATAGTTTTATTAGGATATTTTGGTAGAGTTTAATTAATTAATTAATTTCCTTCACTTGATCTTAATGTGTAATTGAAGTTGACAGAAAAATCATTGTTACTTTCAGTTTCTACTTTGAAATAAACAAATTTATAGATAAAATATTTACAATAAAGAAGTATTTACCAATTCAATTTTATAGATGAGATCTCCACATACTTTTATTAATTTGGCAAAGAAAAATAATTCTCTAATTAAAAAAGAAAAGAGAAGAATATTATGCGTTCTTAAGTTTATCACTATAAAGAGACATTGTCTTCCCACGTGTTCTTCAGTTTATTACTACTATAAAGAGACCGTGTATCTTCTAGTTGTCTCTTACTTAAAGCTAGTTGCATGTCTTTAATTCCCATATTGAGTGACTGAAATTATACTCCTTTTAGTCATCTGCTGAGGTCGGTTGGCATTGAAATGCTTGCACTCCACGCAAAACGTTCAACACCTTTACAATGAGGTCGTCGCTCACATGATGAATGACCTCATCTATAACTCATCCGATTTCACTAATTTATGCAAGAGATAAACGACGCTGTCATGGCCTCGTCACTCAACCACTATCGCATTATCCTCCGTCGAGCTTGTAGTCACTTGGTCTCATCTCGTTGTTAGACAATCTATCACCCATCGACCAACCGTTTTGCTCCAACACTCCTAACAATTTGGTAATCACTCGAACTCGTGGATTTTTTTAGGGGCTCAATAGCTTCTGAGTAAGGACAAGATTTCCATTTTTTAATTTATTCTTACATTCTTTGAATTGCTTTTTTTTTTCTCAACCAATTAAACTAGGGGCTTTTGACATTATGAAGGCATAATCGAAATTGGAATGGGAAGTCAACGTTCATTCAAACCCGAGGACTGGATTGACCGCCGGAATAATGAGTTTATAATTTTTTTGGACAATTTTCCTCCAGTTATTGCCATGTTCCCACATGCATTCTGGATGTGGTTTGTAATTGAATGTACAGGAAGAGTAACATTCGAGCTGGCTATCATTAATTAGTGGCTTCTCAATGTAATTGACGAGTTTCAAATATCATCACTCAAGTTAGAATGAGTTAATGGAGTGACTTGATAGCACCATTTTAACAAGCTTTATAACTTAACTACATTATTTGAAAGTTCATTATGACTCCTGATCACATAAGAGTATCAAGTAAAATGGACGTGTGTGAATTCGAGCCTTTGCTGGAGGGCATGGTAATGCTGAGTCCATGGACGGGGTTGGATTATGACTAGACCAACTTCGGATGGGGACAGTTGAGGCAGTTCAGCATCAGTAAACTGCCGAGAGTAGGTTCTGTGTTTTTGGCTCATAGGAACGACAAGAAGGACATTGTGGTGGCGTAGGGTTTGCCAGTTTCAGCCATGAGTTGGTCCAAATGTAAATTTACAAGCCATGAACAGCTTCGAGAGAGGTTGCTTATCATTTCAGTAATGCCTGATGGTACATGGATGTTCATTGTTGGAGATCAAATTAATGAAAAACGCTTTCTTTTCTAATATAAAGCTCCACCCTTTTTTGAATTATAAATACTAAGTTATACCAACCCTTTCTTAGAGTGCAATTTCTTTTCTCTTTTGGTAAACTATATCTATCACATTGCTCGATAGTGGGTTGACTATTGTTGTTGCACATTCCTTCCAAATAATTAAACAAATAATTTACTCAAAGCGGATCTGCGACGCAGGTATTTCATGTTCAAAGCCAGAAATCGAGAAGCCACGACACAATTTCTGGATCTGCGACAAGAAGCCAAATCCAAGTGTATCGTCTCTAGCATCCCCAGTTCTTAGAGGTATGCGGGTTTCAAGAGTCTGAGCCGTATGTGCATTTCATTTGGCCAAGGAAAGGAAAAGCATTACTGTCGTGAAAGTTCATGTATGGTCTATCTTTATGCAATGTACATAGAATTCGTTCAGCATGCAGAATATTTAATATACCATACCATCATCGAACAATTTAAATTTTCTAGAAGAGTTGGCTCTTATTTGTTGCCCTTATTGTATATTCCACATTCAATCTTAAGCCAAATCCAGCCTAGGCACAAGGGGTACTATTAGAATATTTACATATTAAACCAAAATTTCATCTAACAGCTTAAGTTTTAAAAACAATTGGAATGATCCCACAACATTTGACATAACCGAGCTATTGTAATATGTATGTTTGGCAACGCATATTGTGTAGGAATATGCCCTACATTGATTGTCAAGTACCAGTTTGTGTGCCGCCCAACAATTTAAACTTTCGCATTGCTTTTGCTATCATGGAACCACAATGAAGTTTCAATCTCTTTACCGCTATTTGAAATTCATCTCGCCTGTGAATATATTCTTTCATATTTTTCCTATTCCTCAACTCGAGGTTTTTCATGTTGCGAGTGAGGATGAGTTATTAAATTCTACTTTAAATCTGTGTGCATATTTGCAAGACGTACAGCGGTTTTATTTACAGGCCTGTCTCTATGTAACAACTTTGCATGTACTTCTCAGAGCTACAGACTTCTCCTATGGAGGCAACCGCCAAGAGCAACGTCCTCACAATAGAAAGATCAAGTCCCATCATGATCCAACCAGAATGCGAAACACCCGAGGGTTCAATTTTCTTAACTTGCGTCGATCAAGTGGCCGTCGTACACGTGCCATCCATTTATTGTTTTGACAGGAGTGACGCAAATGTAGTAGACGTGATTAAGCAAGCTTTGGCCAAAGTTCTGGTTCATTACTATCCACTTGCAGGGAGATTAGCTCAAAATTCTCGAGGGAAGCTGCTTGTCGATTGCCAAAACAAGTTAGGAGTCCCATTTATGGAGGGAATAGCTGATTGTGACATCAAAAATCTGGGTGATGTGAGAATTCTCGGTGCTGATGTTTTAGGTAAGCTTGTTTATAAAGAGCCTACGCAAGATAAACTTGAAGTAGCTCCCCTTCTAACTGCACAGGTAAGGAGCAATCTTTTTTATGCGTTATTTATCTCTAGTGATGCTTGATAGTGCTTTCTAATTTATGAGTTTAAATATCATAAAAACATAGCCACTCATTCATTAGTAACTTTCTCAAAGCCATACAGTAAAATGTCACTCCCTCGACACAATGATAAACTTTTAAGTCCCGAGACACTGATAATTGTCCACACGACTTACCCATAAAAAACAACTAGAGATAGTAATTTTTCCTAATTGGTGCCCACTTGTCTTGCTAACGTCTCAATAAGGAATGATTGTTCCATCCACCAGGTGTCAGCGGATTAAATACTGCTAGATAAAATGCGTTACCTCTAGGCAAATCTTTCGCTTTTTTAAGGAAAAAAATTCCAGATAATATGGCATGGAACAAGCACATCCAATCTGAATGCTTTTGCACCATTGAACCCGGTGGTTCTCACCGAATGTAGGACTTCATATGGACATAAAGTGCATAAACTCAATCCATGCAAGAAATTTTTTCAGATATTTATTTGTTCTGCATTTTTATGTTAGAAATAACTATTAACTCTGAAGATATGAATCACAGGTGACCAAATTTAAATGTGGAGGTTTCACTTTAGGGATCACAATTAACCATTGCATGGCAGATGGTATATTGGCAATGGATTTTATGAACGCATGGGCTGAAATAGCAAGAGGCAAGCCCTTGTCCCTCATCCCTTGTCACAATAGAACCATCCTAAGAGCAAGGGTGCCTCCTCAAATCACTGGTCCTTATGACGACTTTGTTCAAATAAGTGATGTGTCAAACATGAAGGCATTATATGAGGAACAACGATTGGTATATAAATCCTTCCACTTTGATACTAAGAAGCTGGCGACCCTAAAAAGAATGGCAACAAAAGACAAACAGGTAAATTTCGATCTTATGATAATGGATAGGCGGCAATTCATAGACATCTTTGTGTAATATATGAATCAACTCATAGTTTCCAAAAAAATTCCAAATACACCCAACAATATATGAAGAAAAATTTTTTGCAATCAAGTTTATTGCACTGGAACTTTAAAATATTGAGTGCAACTAAAAGTATAGGTCAATGAGATATTTTCTTCCATAAATTTAATTTTGATTGTCCAGTTTATATAGAATACATTGGCACATGTAAAATCCCAGAAAATATGATATGGACCACTTAGCATGCACATTCTTTATAAAATGATTGATTTCAACTGTCATGTCAGTTGTAAATATATGAATCCATTGAGACATGCATATGACTTGCATTTTTAGCCCTCAAGTAAGCCTTATGTGAATATTTGGTCACCAAATATGACATCTATTCATCTTGTGTAATAGGTAACGAGCAGATGCAGCAGCTTTGTGGCACTTGCAGCCTTTGTGTGGCGGGCTCGAAGCATGGCCCTCAGATGAAACTTCACCAACAAACAAAGCTTCTTTTTCCAGTCAACTTCAGATCTAAGCTAAAAACACCACTGCCTGACGGGTACTTTGGGAACGCTGTGGCTATGCCTTGCTGTCTCTGCACCATGGGAGAATTGATCGAGGAGCCAATCTCTGCTTCTGCGGAAAGAATAGAGAAGGCAATTGAAAGTGTGACTGAAGACTACATACGATCAAAGATTGACTTTTTGGACATGCATCGATTTGAGGGATTCCCTACTGGCACACTAGTCATAAATTCATGGACGAGGCTCGAGCATGGTAGCACAGACTTTGGGTGGGGAGAGCCGAGGTTCGGGACCGGTGACGTATCGAGCTTAACCTGCTTGTTCATGACAAAAGGGAAAGAAAAGGGCATTGCGGTGGTGTTGGGTTTGCCACTTTCAGCCATGGATACCTTTAATAAGCTCGTTTGTGATTTGAGTGGTGCTTAGTATACTAAAATTGGCATTCAAAACATAACAATGTTTATTTAGTCTTGAATGCCTCGGGTAATCTGTTGTAATTTTGAGTATATCTTGTGACTTGTTATGTTTTCCAGTTTTCAATGTTCAAGACCAATTTAATAAACATTGTCTTTTCTGCTTGTCGCGAAGCTTCAGTTTCCTTTCATCGCAACTTTTTGAAGGCCATATTCACCCCTTCATGGTGCCGATCATAGTAAGACGAAGGCTTAGACACTTCTCTTTCCCTTTCTTTTTTCTTCTTTCTTTTTTCTTTTGTGGGAAACTTCTATATTGATCGGGAGAGAGCTTTTGAATACATCATAGAAGTCCGACCAAAAAAGCATAAAAAATGTGATAATTTTTTTATGATGGTTTTTTAATAGTGTTTAATTTATCAATTAATAAATTTCCTTCACTTGATTTTATTGCGTAATTAAAGCTGATAGAAAAATGATCATTACATTTAGTTTCTACTTTGAAATAGAGAAATTTATTAATAAAATACTTATAATCAAGATATATTTATCAACTCAATTTTATAGATGAGATGTGCAGATACTTTTGTCAATTTGGCAAACAAAAATTACCTTCAAATTAACATAGCGAAATGAAGAATATTACGTGCTCTTAGCTTATGAGGGAAGGAGAGTCCGTCCATAGAGAGACATTATCTTCCTATGGGCACAACCTTTTGTCTCTTCCGCGATTTAAACAAAATGTAATAATATTTTTTCGCATCAGCAATTTTAATATGAAAATATATATAATGAATGAGGAGAAATATCGGTGTAAAAATTTTTATTTAGCATTTATGAAAGATAAGGTATAAGGGAAAAAAAAGATTCCCTCTACAAAGCGCAAGCATGCACATGCGCGCTTACATGCGAGCTTTATCCACTGATTTATGCTTGATTGTCACTTTAGCAATATCTAACTCTAGCAAATCTCTAAATCTGCATAGCATATATAAAAGTGTGTAAAGCTCACGTGAGGTTTACTCATGTGACATGCTCACATGCAATAATTTATTTTTTATGATCACTTTAACAAGTCTCTAATTGTGCAACCCTAATTCCTATGCATATTTTACATCTAATCCCATATCTCTAATTCTTATGCATATTTTGGTAATAACTTTGCGGTTGATATATTTCCTTATATTCTTATGCATGACACTTTAATTTGATCATGCATTTCCAATTCTTATAAATATTTTTAGTAATAAATTTCCAATCCATATATTTTCATATATTCTTATGCATATTTATCTAATATAATTATGCACATTTTGGTAATGAAATGTTTAAAAACAAATATTTAGGTATATATAAATAAAACAACAGAAGGATTAGTTCAATATAGGTTTGTCTCATCAAAGTTAGGTTGTTATTTTTCTCCCCAAACAAATTTTGCATGTGTTTTCATCTAAGTACAAGAGAAAACACTTCTATTTTACAATATAAATTGGTAATGAAACAATTTAAACAATTTATCTTTCCAAATCGGCAACCACATTGTCAATATATACCTCCATGAAGATGCTCATCATTTCGTGGAACATAAAATTCATTGCCATTTTATAAGTTGCTTCCGCTTTTCTAATCTGAACGGCATTATCACCCATTCAAATGTACAATAACTTCTAGACACCTTCAAGCTATTTTAGACACATACACTTCAGCTTTAAATATATGGTTGTACCATGCATAATTATCCACAATCAATAGAATTTATTTTTCCAAGGCTAAGTCGATTAATATATTAACGATCGGCATAGTATATTCATCCTTCGGTGTTGTCCCATGAAGATATTTAAAGTCAATTCATACTGAACTTCCCATTTTCTGACAATTTTGACAGCCATTTAACATAGGAAGCTATCCTTATGAATCCTGCTTTAATTGGTCGTCGCATTTCTTCTTCTACTTTCATAACTACCTCTTAAACAAATTGCCTTCGAGGCTGTTTACGTGGATTACCCCTTTTTTATCTGCAACTATGTGATGTAAAATTAACGTGGAAATGCTAATAGAGGAAAAATAAGAAATAATAAAGTACATCAATAATTTATGTAGTTTGATTTGAGTGTTAGTACCTACATTAACGGGAAGAGCCATCAATAAATAGCTAATTATAATCAATGAATCAAAATTACAATCACTCACATATTCAATGTTTCCCACACCTAAATTAAGATTAAGCCTAAACTCTCGGTATTTATAAATAAACAACTTAGTTGGATATAAAGCTCACATTGCAAATCACTAGTTGTTCAAGTCCAAGCAAAAGCTCTACACACAACTTCTTCAAGAAATGTCTTGGGCGGCTTCTCTTCAACGACTAAAAGCAAAGGTTAAGGCTTCAATAAAAGGACGTGTTGGGAAAATCACATGTATTGTTTTGATAATGACAAAAATAGTCAAAGGCTTCTTACTTGTGCATTGGTTGAGTATTATCATGTGATATATACCAAGTTACAATGTAGATGATGTCTTAATTAATATCAAGTGTGATTTTGAGTGCTTTGTTACAATCAAGAATCATGGTGCAATAACAAGAATTTTTTTGTAAATCACATTAACACATTTATATTAAATGCTAGCCTTGATAGGGATAATTACCAAAAAGGTTCTAAACCTATTATAACTGTGCCAATTCAGTTTTAATTTTTTTTTCAATTGAGTCATAAACTTTTTGCATTTGTGCCAATTTAATTCATCTGATCAGTTTTGACCAGCCAGCATTGACATGGACACGATCACCTTACATGGTGTGGCAGCTTATATGGTGCAGCCAGTGCTGATATAGATAACTTTTAATTTTTAATTTTTTTAATTTTTTTAATGTTTTCCTTTTTTCTCTCTCTTTTCTTTTTCTTTCTTCCCCTTCATCTTCATCCCCTAGCCAATCGCCAAAACTCAATAACCAACTAGAGGTGAGGGCCAGCATGGTCACCTCCGCCAACTACTAGCGAGGTCAAGCATCATTAGAATTCAAAAAATATTAAAATATTGTTAAAATTTGTCTAAATTAGCCATGGTTAGCCGAATGGACTAAATTGGCATAAATACAAAAGATTTATGACTCAATTGACAAAGAAAAAAAAGTTTATGATTGAATTGACACAACTGACATATGTTTATGATTTTTTGGTAATTCTTCATTTGAGGCCGTGAATGTTCTATTTTTTTCCTAACTAAAAGCTACATTGAGTGACTAAAATTATACTCTTTTTAGTCATCTGCTGATGTCGGTTGACATTGAAGTGCTTGCACTCCACGCAAAACGTTCAACGCCTTGACAATAAGGTCATTGCTCACATGATGAATTAACTTCATCTATAACTCATCTATATTTTTCATACTTTATATAAGTCATAAACGGCTCTGTCATGGCATCGTCACTCAACCACTATCCCATTATCCTCTGTCGAACTTGTAGTCCCTTAGTCCAATCTCATTGTTAGACAATCTATCACCCATCGACCAACCGTTTTGCGCCGACGCTCCTACCAATTTGGTAATCACTCGCACTCGTGGATTATTTTATGGGCTCAACAGTTTCTGAGTAAGGACAATTTTTCCAATACCTTTTTTGTTTGGTCGACTACACTTTTCGAAATTGCAATCCTTTTACGCCTAATAGTGCTATGGGGTACATGACATTACGAATCCACTAACACGATTGACAAAACGGCAACGTGAAGCTTTAGCTAGGTCAACATGATCCACCTGCCTGGATTAGGCTTGTGTGTTTTTTGGCTGGGCGGAAAGACCAGAAGGGGATTGCGATGGTGTTGGGTTTGCCATATTCAGCCACAAACGCTTTCCACAGGCCGGTTAGATGGAACTTCACAATCCAAGAATAGCTTCGAAAGAGAGATTGCTTGTCATTAATAATGCTTCCTAGTTGGAGATCATGTCAATGAAATAAGCATGCTTTTCTATTGAGGCTTCAACCCTTTTTTTAATTATTAATTCGAAGTTTAGCGACCCTTTGTTGGGCTACAATTTCTTTATCCCATGGTCAAACTTTTATCTATTTTTTTTGGGACTAATGCCTGGTGCGCTTGTTATACCAAACAAAAAAAGTATTGATTAAAGTATTATTGTTGGTGCACATTCCTTCCAAATAATTAAACAATTAAAATACTCAAATTGGAAATGTGCGAAGCAACTAATTCGTACTTAATGCCGGAACTCGAGAAGCCACAACCACGAAATCTGGACCTGTGAAGAGAAGCCATAACCACGAAATCTGGACCTGCGAAGAGAAGCCAAATCCAAGTGTTTCATCTCTAGTATATCCGGTGCTTAGAGGTACGTGGGTTTTCGTATGAGTTTAAGTCGTGTGTGCGTTGACCAAGGAGAAAAAAAGAAACATTACTATCACCAAAACTATTGAAACATTACTATATCAGTCATGATCCTATCATACAGATTCCAATTCAGTCTTAAATATTTAAATTATCCCAATATAGTCATAAAATTTTGAGGAGAATTCCAATGTGGTCCTCCTGGTGAAAACTTGCATGAAATCACTAATGTGGCAATCCAGTTGTTGCTAATATGCCATGCTCAAAGAAAAAGAAAAGAAAAAGGAAATTAAGTTAAATTCTGTTGTTTTGAGTGAAGTAGTCCACGTTAAATTGTCAATGTATCGCATGGGACAGGTGGTGATGACAAGGCTGTCATATTAGCAATTTCAAGTAAGTTTTTGCCTGGATGATCACGTTGAAGTTTTCCTATAAGTTTTAAGACTATATTTGAACAATTCTTAGGACCGATTGAAATCCATAGAATAGGTTTAGACTAAAATAGTAATTTTCCTAAGCTCATGTATGGCCTATCTTTGTGCTGTGTACGAAGGATGTGTTCAGCGTGTATGGCCGATGTGTTGTAACATGTATGTTTAACAAGGCATATTGTGTAGGAGTAAGCCCTAAATAGATTGTCAAGTACGGATTTATACTCCACCCAACAATTTAAACTTATGAATTGATTTTCTATCACGGAACCAGAGTGAAGATTCAATCTCCATAGCCCATTTTGAGAATCATATCACCTGTGGATGTATTCTTACTCATACTTTTCCTATTCCTCAGCTCCTCATGGTTTTTCTTTCATGTGATTTGATATCATTCCAAGTTACGAGTGAAGATGAAGTTATTAGATTCCACTTTGAATTTTTGGTGTATATATGCAAAGGGGTATAGCGATTTTATTTACACGTGACCTCTCTGTGTTTATCAATTTTGTTTGTACTTCTCAACGCATTCTTTTCTTTTTATTCTCAACAAAGAGAGCAGGATATAATTTTCCAGACTTCTCCTATGGAGGCATCTGCAAAGAACGACATCCTGAACGTAGAAAGATCTAGCCCGATTGTGGTCTTACCAGAACACGAAACACCCGGTGGTTCTGTGTTCTTAAGTAGCCTCGATCAAATGGCTCCCGCAATCGTGCCGACCATTTATTGTTTCGATAGGAGTGATGCAAATGTGGTACACGTGATCAAGCAAGCTCTAGCCAAAGTTCTGGTTCATTACTATCCAATTGCAGGGAGATTAGCCAAAAACTCTCGAGGGAAGTTGGTTGTTGATTGCCAAAACAAGTTAGGAGTCCCATTTGTGGAGGCAATGGCTGATTGTGATATCAAAAATCTGGGTGATAAGAGAATTTTCGATTGTGATGTTTTAGGCAAGCTTGTTTATAGAGATCCTATGGAACATGTGCTTGAAGTTTCCCCCCTTCTAACTGCACAGGTAAGGAACAACCTTCTTTTTTTTACTTATTTATGCTTGAGAGTGCTTTCCATTTGGTTTTTTCCCATTAAACAGGATAGTGAATTTGTTTTGGTAGACTTAATTCACATCGAATTAGTAACTTTTCATATCAGAAAAAGTAGATAGTAATTATAACTTGTTATTTATAATAAATAGGAACTTTCAAGTGGCTTTTGCATTGGGTAATTCCTTCTATGCATTTAGTGACTTTTCATCTAGTATGATAATATCGACATAAAGTTAACTAGTGTTTTCCCCATTTAATTGATGGAGAACTTGATTATTTTTATCTTTGGGCAAAGGAACCACTATCAGAGTTTTATTAGTGACTTTTCATTAATAAGCTATTTTTTTCAAGTGTAATTAGTAAATTTTAATTTTTGAAAAATGAATATCATCATCTCTAGTAAGTTTTGTTATTCTCCAGTTAATTAGTACCTCTTTCAATGACAACTCGAAGAAGCCTCTCCATGTATCCAAAAGTAATGAAAAGTTGTCAACTTCTTCGGTAGTAACTCTCTCAATGCCTTAAATTAAAAAGTAACTTTCTTAATATTATGATAAACTTTCAATAATCAATACCAACTTATAAAGTATCCATGCAAATAGTAACTTAACCATTTAAAAAAAAAGAAAAAGATAGAGAGAGACTTTTCCTAGTTGGTAGAAACTTATCTTGCTAAAGTCTCAATTGAGATTCATCAAATCCATCCGCAATGTATCAAGTTTAGGCAAATCTTTACCCTTTTTAAGGAAACAAGTCAGTGATATAATGGCATGGGTCAAGAACATCCACCCTAAATTCATTTGCACCAACTTCTGGGGTTGTCTTAGTGACTACCCTTCCCACTTAGAAAGGGGAAGTGGAGAGTTCGATTCTCCACAATTTTGGGGGATCAGGTGGGATGCATGAATGAAGGAGCATGGTTCACAACCTACACATAGCACATGGTATGCATAGTGGCTTGTATAATAGATGTAGGACAAGATAGGACTAGACAAAAAAGAAAAAAATTCCATTTGCACTGTTAAATCCAGTGGTTCCAACCAAGTGTAAAACTCTGGATGTACAAGGAGGCTTTGTTTATTTCGTGAAAATGATTAATTTGGAAAATATTTTCTTAAAAATGATCATTTGTATCACTTGAAATTAATTGTCAATGAAAAATGTTTTTATTATCGATAGCAATTTATATTTAAACATTTTTGTGGACAATGAAATTCATTTATTTTTACAAGTAATACAAGTGATTATTTTAATAAAAATTATTTCCAAATTGTTCATTTTTCATAAACAAATGGAACCAAAGTGCATAAACTCAATTTGTGCAAGAATTTAATCACATTTATTTGTTCTACATTTTATGTTGAATACTATTTACTTTGAACACAAATAACAGGTGACGAAATTCAAATGTGGAGGTTTCACTCTAGGGATTGCACTTAGTCATTGCATGGCAGATGGTGTGTCGGCAATGAATTTTATGAATGCATGGGCTGAAATAGCAAGATGTGAGCCTTTATCCCTTGTCCCTTGTCATGATAGAACCATTCTAAAATCAAGGTTGCCTCCTCGAATCACCGGTCCATACAACGAGTTTGTTCACATAAGTGATGTATCAAACATGACAGCATTATATGAGGAGCAACAATTCATACAAAAGTCTTTCCACTTTGATGCTGAGAAGCTGGCAATCATAAAATTAATGGCAACAAAAGATGAACAGGTGATCTTTATATTTATGATAATATGGCAATTCATAGACATCTTTGTATAATATACGAGTCCATTCACAATTATTTCCATTACTTATATTTATAGTCATCAAATATGCATTACATGAATATTTGGTCGCAAAAAGTGGAATCTACTCTTCTTGAATCCCAGGTAACAGGCAGTGGCACCAACTTCATAGCACTTGCAGCCTTCGTGTGGCGAGCTCGTAGCATGGCCCTTAAGATGAAACTTCACCAACAATCAAAGCTTCTCCTAGCAGTCAATTTCCGGTCTAGGCTAACAACACCATTGCCCGACGGATACTTTGGGAATGCCGTGGCCTTACCTTGCTGTCTCTGTACCGTTGGAGAGTTGATTGAGGAGCCAATCTCTGCTTCTGCGGGGAGAATAAAGAACGCGGTTGAGAGCGTGACCGACAACTACATTCGGTCAAGGATCGACTATCTGGACATGCATCAATATGAGGGATTCCCTCTGGGCACGCTAGTAATAACTTCATGGACAGGGCTCGAGTATGCGTACACGGACTTTGGATGGGGAGAGCCAAGGTTTGGGATGGGTGACCTACTAAGGGAAACCTGCTTGTTTATGACAGAAGGGAAAGAGAGAGGCATTACGGTGGTGTTGGGTTTGCCCCTTTCAGCCATGAATATCTTTGAGAAGCTTTGTGATCTGAACGACGCTTAGTATGCTAATATTGGTATTCAAAATTGGTCTACAAAGTGTGACCAACTATAAGTGGACATCATATTTAACGCCTGAATGGAATTTGTCATATCATTTAATGAATCAATTTTAAGGGTTAGTCTCAAATGTCCAAATAACTAGTTGCAATTTTGAGTATATCTCGTAACTTCTCATGTTTGTTTTCCATTACCATTGCCCAAAGCCAATTTAATAAAACATTCTCTTCATCATCACCATTTTCATGATCAACAATCACTTTTCTTCATGTCAACAATCACTTCTTTTCATAGTCAACAATCATCTCTTTTCACGATAACAAACAATTTCAAAAATTACTACCCACTTGCTGGGAGGTTAGGCAAAGACTTTTGAGGGAGGAGGGTCGTTGACTGCCAAAGAAGTTAGGAGTTTTTTTTAGGAGGCATCGGAAAATTGTGACATTGAAAATCTGGTTGATGTAAGAGCATTTAATTTTGAGGATTTAGGAAAGGTTGTTCACAAAGATCCTACTGAAATTATTCTAGAAGTTACACCCCTTCTAACTAGGGGTTTCAAAAAGAAATGCCTGAACCAAAATTCGAACCGAATTGAACCAATTCAAATAAAAGATTTAGACCTTTCAGATCAGGTTTCCTTTCATTCAAGTAGTAAGTAAAACAATGGGCTTTTGCAATTAACGTCAACTATGTCACGTAAAACAATCAATATCCACATCAGTAATTTCTCATCAAAATTGGTTAGATGAACTCAATTGATAAAACATGAAAAGTTTCAGAATTCAATTGGCAAAATTGAAAGATTTAAAACTGAATATGTGAAAATGTAATAAGTTAATGACTTTTTAGACAATTTTTCTCATATTTATCTATTTTGCGGTTTATGTTGAGATATTATTTACTTTAGAGGCAAATCACAGGTGACAAAATTCTGATGTGAAGGTTTCATTATGGGGATCGCACTCAACCATGCCATGGCAGATGGCGTGTCGGCCATGAATTTTATAAACACATGGGCTGACATTGCAAGAGGTGAGTCATTATCCCTCGTCCCTTGTCATGATAGAACCATCTTAAAATCAAGTGTGCCTCCGCAAATCATGGTGGTGTAATTATGGTGGGTTAATTGCTTACATTAAGTACAAGACTAAAAGGAACTCAGTTTGACGTCACTCGAAGTCAATGTCGAAGTCGTGTGGAATCACCCGCAATTCGACATCGTGCTTCTACCAAATCAATTTATTTCCATTCGCTAATGGGCATGCAACAGTGTGGTATCATTCATCTTTAATCATTATGGTCAAGTGGCCTATCCTTGATTGAATTCACTAGCCGTACGCGTATCGATTCGTAATTTCATTTCTGAATAGTTAGTTAACTCATGAGAGGCCAACTCAGAGTAAATGTAACTAACAGCACATTGATAAGATAACAATTTCATATATTCCAAAGTGAATTGAAATTCAAGATGTTACAAATGCCTCCTCAAATCATGGGTCCTTACGACAATTTGTTCAAATAAGTGATGTATCAAACCTAATGGCATTATATGAGGAACAACAATTGATATATAAATCTTTCCACTTTGATACTGATAAGATGGCGACCCTAAAAAAAATGGCTACAAAAGGTGAGCAAGTAAATTTATGTCTTATGATAATGGATAAATGGCTATTCATGGACATCTTTAAATGACATACATGTCAACTCATAGTTAGTTCCAAAAACTCCAAGTATACCCAGCAGTTTTCAATTAAGCACACTTCTCTATGACTTAAATAATGACGGCAACTAAAGTATACATTCATGAGCATTTCTTCGTTGTATACAGTTTGGACCAGTAGCATGCACATTCCTTATAATTTGATTGATTACAGCTGTCATGTTACTAGTAAAAATATGAATCCATTAAGGCATTTATATTTACATATATGACTATCAAGTAAGCCTTACATGAATATTTGATCACAAAAGAGAGAATCTATTCATCTTGAGCAACGGGTAACGAGCACATGCACTAGCTTCGAGGCACTGGCAGCCTTTGTGTGGCGGGTTCGCAGTATGGCCATCAAGATGAAGCTTCATTTAGCAGTCAATTTCAGGTCTAGGCTAATAGCACCATTGCCCGAGGGATACTTTGGGAACGCCATGGTCTTTCCCTGTTGTCTCTACACCATGGGAGAGTTGATCGGGGAGCCACTCTTAGCTTCTGTGAAAAGAATAAAGAAAATAATCGAGAGTGTGACTGGCTAAACTATTAATAAGTTCATGGACGAGGCTCGAGTATGGCTTTGGGTGGGGAGAGACGAGGTTTGGGGCCGGTAAACCACCGAGGGAAACCTGCTTGTTTATGAAGGACGGGAGAAAAAAGGGCATTGGGGCGGTGCTGGGTTTGCCACTTTCAGCCATGAACACCTTTGAGAAACTTGTTTGTAATCTTAATGATGCTTAGTACATTAATATTGGCATTCCAAACTATTTTACAAAGTGTGACCAATTATAAGTGAATCAATGTATCCAGCATCCGCCACATCACTTAATAAATAATTTTTAAGAGTTTAGTCTTAATATTTAAGATAATCGATTGGAATTATGAGCATATCTTGTGCCTTTTCATGCTATTTCAGTCATCATCATCTAGGACCAATTTAATAAAACATGATATTTCTACTTGTCATGAAGTTTCAAAATTTCCCTTTCATCCTTCAAAAGTCAATGTCTACCCCCTTCATGGTGGGCTTAGACAATTACTCTTCTTTTCTTCTTCTTTTTAAGAAATAGCAAAAAAAATTCATTCGATAAGATGTTGAGCAAAAGAGAGCTTTTGAATAAGCATCATAGAAAGTTGTCTAACTACTTAATTGACTCTAATTACCGAATGCAAGTTTATTGATATGAAAGAGATTATCTTATTGTTATGCCCTATTTGGGCCACTCGATGTGGTATAGTCCATCACACAAGGGCCAGAAGGATGCGCATTCATGCTCTATATGTATCTTGCCATAACACCAACATAACCTAATAGACAGTTTAGTACACCAAATTCTACATCTCGAGACAGTTGACTAAAGTTATCACCATATTTCTATATCTTTATGGAAGTGGAGGGTATTCTACATCTCGAGACAGTTGACTAAAGTTATCACCATATTTCTATATCTTTATGGAAGTGGAGGGTCTTGATGTGAACCCCCCCGTTAACATTAGGGGGCAAGGTTCTCTGTAATTTTGAGTTACCCCAACTACTCTTTCTTCTTCACATAATTTTTTTCTTTTTTACCATTTATTGTAGGGCAAAGGCCACAAAAAATTTTAAATTATGTTCATTGCGATATATCTACTTTAAATTTTTTTGACATAAAAAATAAACTTATACATATGTGATATAGCTATTAAAAAATAACAGTTAAAGATTTGCCTACATGAATATTGAAAATGTAAATAATAAAGTCCGCATGATTTAAGTGAAATAAAAATAATCTTATTATGACTAAGAAATTTATCCGACAGAATTTTGACGCGTGTTAAATTTGATCACAAAATAACATATCTCCATGGTTCGTTGCATAAGTTATGGACAGGATTCGACAGTTAATCCGTCGTCCCGGTGATCCATCCTTGCTCGGGCTATTGAAAAGGCCTCTCTGACAGTCTCTGCTGTGAATCCATGATGTTTTGAGTCGTTACCGACCGGTCAAATACAAAACGAGGTTGCTTTCCAACGTGTTAATCGCCTTTGACTTCGCCGGAACCGAACACCAATCGGTCTCTCCGATCAAGGATCGAGGTGGGGACAACAACTGAGCGTCCGCTCATTACGTCGGACCCCAACTCGCCCGTGACTGATCTCTCTCTCTCTCTCTCTCTCTCTCTCTCTGTGGCGACAACATCGGCGAAAGATGAAGAAGAAGACGATGACCTCAAGATATGCGAAACCCATTTCTCCAAACGCATTCTTGAGCCTCTTCGCAATATCAATTTGTCTCCTTTCTTGTTCTTCTGTTAGCGATTGCCTCGTCCGATCCGCTGACTCGCCCCAGAAACCTCCACCACTCCCGATTCTGCCCATACCCACCTCGCGGCAGCTCGAATGGCAGTCCGCCTCCATGGCCCTCTTCCTGCACTTCGGGCCCAACACCTTCACCGACTCCGAGTGGGGCTCCGGCCGCGCGGACCCCTCCGTCTTCCACCCCACGCGCCTCGACGCTGCCCAGTGGATCGGCGTCGCGAAGCAGGCCGGATTCTCTCGCGTGATCCTCACCGCCAAGCACCACGACGGCTTCTGCCTGTGGCCGAGCGAGTACACGGACTACTCCGTGCGGTCCAGCCCGTGGCGAGGCGGCCGTGGCGACGTGGTCGCCGAACTCTCGAGCGCTGCGAGGGACGCCGGCATCGGGTTCGGGCTATACCTCTCGCCGTGGGATCGGCACGAGCCGTCGTATGGACGGACGGTGGAGTATAATGAATTCTACATGGGACAGATGACCGAGCTTCTGACCAGGTGAAAAGAACTTGAAATTTCCGTTCCATTTTGCTGGATTCTGCTCATTTTTGTGCTCTGGATAGTCGTTTTGGTCTAGTTCTGCTTGTTCATTTGCCAATGGTGATGTCTTTCTAGTAAATCCGACTTGGGTTTTTTGGGGATCCTGATTGCTTATTGTTGATTTGAATGCTTCTATCAAATGAGAATTCCATTCAAATTTAGAATTGAGTCCTTGTAAAGAGTTATATACACTTGATGTTGTAATCTTAGTAAATGCAGTATTATTGAGTTATTTCCAGTATGTAGCTCTGTGCTTATTTGTGTTAAGACACTTGATTCTTGGGAAAGTGCTTGAAGCTGAATTAGCTTGCAGATTTTTTTACTGGAATGTCTTGTTTTGGTCCAATTATTGAGAATTCATTGTTATATCTGGTGAAGCTTTGAGGCTGACTTGCTGTGGAATTGTGCAGATATGGGGAGATAAAGGAGGTGTTTTTAGACGGTGCCAAAGGGGAAGGAGAGAAGGACATGGAATATTACTTTGAGAGTTGGTTTAGCCTAATCCGCCAGCTCCAGCCCGGGGCCGTCATTTTTTTCTGATGCCGGTCCAGACAACAGGTGGATTGGAGACGAGGCTGGCATCGCCGGGTCGACTTGCTGGTCTCTATTCAATAGGAGTAGCGCCAAGATTGGTGGAACAGATCCTCAGTGAGTTCCATTTCTAGCTTTTTGTTTTATATCTCAGTTTAATGGGCTACCATTCCACAGAAAAGAAACAGAGTGATGCTTACATTCTAGGTTACTAATTCAACACGCTTGCTATTATCTGGTTTAGAAGGCAAGAAGGAAGGTCACGTGACCAGTGAATCAATTCTTTCCTCAAAGAAGAAATCTTTTGCTCATGTGAGAGAATTTCGTCTGTTCAAACATCTCGTCAATTTCACCAGTCTAAGATAGTATAGCAAAGAGTGGCTTGAATCTGTCAATTTTTGGAAAAGTGATCATTTCTAGCTATTTAAAACACGGAAAAAGAACTAGAAAAGGCCATTTCTTTTCATGACAAACTGTGGGAATCTCTTTAACAATTTTCAGATTTTCTTTACCTAGTGACTTCACATCATTAAAGTTAGTTCCTTGACACCTAATTTCTGTTTCTTTGGCAAGTGGTGATTAAATTGTTGTGAGTACGAGGGAGATCCCTTCATCCAATTAGGTCCACCATTCTTGCTTTTCATTGCTTTCCTTCTACAAAAGCCATTAAAAAGTTCCAACTTCTTGTTGCTGAATTGCTAATTACGTAAATCAGATACTTGCAGAGTGGAGACCCTGTCGGGCATGACTGGGTGCCAGGCGAGTGTGATGTCTCCATCAGACCCGGTTGGTTTTGGCATGCCTCAGAAGTTCCTAAGTCTGCGAGAACCCTTCTCAACATCTATTACAAATCCATTGGAAGAAACTGTCACTTGTTACTAAACGTACCTCCAAACTCCTCCGGTCTCATATCTGAAGAAGACGTTCAAGTGCTTCAAGAATTTAATGAGCTTCGGAGGTCGATATTTGATGAAAATCTAGCCAAGAGTGCTCTTCTCAGCGCCAGCAGTACCCGAGGAGGGATGATGAACAATTCCCGTTTTGGCCCGGGGAATGTCCTCAAAGAGGGTATCTACAGCTATTGGGCACCTGAGGAGAGTCAGTCAGATTGGACATTACACCTAAGGTTTCAGGAGAAGGTGAAATTCAATGTTCTGCGAGTGCAAGAGCCGATCCAATTGGGCCAGCGGGTTATACAGTTCCATCTTGAGACCCTTAACAACGGAGAAGAATGGAGACAAGTGATCAACGGCACCACGGTGGGATACCAGAGGCTCCTGCAATTTCCTATGCTCGAAACGCAGGAATTGAGGTTTGTGGTTGACAAATCTCGGGGTGACCCCCTTATCTCTTATTTGGGACTTCATGTAGATACCTTTTCGATTTTGACAGAAATTTCTACTAATACTTCTCAAAAACATGCAAATGGAAGTTGGGTGACTATGAAAACTGCCCGTGACAATCATCTCTCAGCCACACTGTAGAGTTTTTAAATTTAAAGCACGTCTCTTCTGTAACACTCGCTGACATTGCGTTGGATTCCATGATCCATCCACACGGCATCTGCTGAATTCGTGATCAACTGTTGGCTTGGAAGTTTAATCTTCTTTTGTTGAAAAACAATGCGGAACCATATAATGGTCATGTTCTTTGAATTACAAGCATTCTGAAAATATAGTTACCTCTTGGATTCATCATTTTTCAGCCTGATTGGGTTGCCACTGTACGGCGAACTTGAGGTTTTCTTGATCTACAATGATGGCAATTCTAGTTCATAATTCCATTGTCCCTGCTATCCCGAATGGCGGGCGTCTGTTGACGAGCGTTTCAAGGAAAACGGTGCAGAAAAGGTTGGATCATTTCACGATGATCTAATCTAACATACCAACTGTCATTTCGTTCTGCATAATTAATCTTTTGATAAACTGGATATTATATAGGTTCTCTCCAATATAATCATTAGGTCAAATCACTTCTAAGAATTATCTCGCAATATTTTGTATTCTTACCGATAGAAAAAATGATATAAATGATTTCTAAACTTTAATTTAATATGTATCAACCCTGAATTTTTTTTATTTGTTTAATATGATTTTCGAAGTTTAGTTCAATGTACAATGTTATCTCCAAAAAATTTTGAATCTCGTATATGCCTAATTTTGTATTAGAATCAACCGTTGCAAAGGGATACATGGACTACCTCTTTTATCATTATTTTTTTCAAGCTTAATACGAGATAACCTATAAATTAAAATTACCAACTTTGCGAATGATAGCATGTACATAATCTTGTAAAGGTGTCCACTTTGTTGAATAAACCGACTTTTAAAGTTACACGTGAATGATTTTTCTGACAAATTTTTCCATTTATAATCTCAACACTCCTAAATCATGCACGTCGGACTTTCTAATCATATTAGAATGTACATGTGTTCCTGTCCTCGAACATGTTTTTGGATAAGTAACGTCGCGAGTATTCCAAAGGAACCGCTGAAAAATATCCCTCCGAACATTTTCGGACGAGAAAGCTGGATCTTGAAATCCCAGAATGGAAAGACCGAGAGCCGGTCAAGCGAGAAGACCGTTTCCAGTTCTTTGGTTTCGCTTCAACAAACTCGCCCTGCATATGCGGGACGTTTTATAGAACACCCCTCCTTAACCCTCTCTGCGGTCCTCTGTTTTCCAGAGTTTCACGCATTTTCCATCTCTCGCACAGGCTCTGCAAATCCTTATCCCTGCACAGTCTCTGCACATCCTTCGTTAATCCCCACCCAGGTACTTCAGCTGAATTCGCGACGAATTTTTTTCCACTTTCGTTTTTTATGCTATTTTGTCTCTCTGCACTCGAGATTGATGTTGTTCGCGTACTCTGTTTGTGTGCGCGCGCGTTATCCTCGGCTTTGTCTTGCAAACGAAATGGGTTCTCTCGTGCAGATTTTGCCGCTCGAGTCGAAAGGTTGAACGTGGTTGGTTGGTGGAGAGAGCCTGGAATCAAAAGATTCTCGTTGTGATTATCTTTGAGTCATTTCAAGTTCTCGTTCTTGGTTTGTGGCCCTCTTTTTTTTTCCCGTAATGCCGACAGATATGGCTTGGACACTGCAGGTCCAAGCGCGACGTTTTAGACGAACAAAAAGCAACCACCGGTGTAACTATGTCGTGCGTGACTGTCCTATCAATATCATTCACCTTTTCCTTATCTTGTATTGCTCGTGTGCCAAGGGTCGGCTAAATTTTAGCAGCGTAGCTATCCTGAGGTTGATCTTAGGCAGCCAATTTCTTACTAATGTCCTCTGGGTTTTCGATAAAAATCTTGTTCCAGCACCTTGATTCCAATGGAAGAGTTTGGTCGCCAAGCCCCGTTTAATTACCAATCGTTTGTGTATAGATGATTTTTGCATTTGCTGGATCTGCATATCTAGAACGGCTTGTCTTCTCTATGTTCCATTGTGGTTTTTTCCAATACAAGGAAGCATGAGAGATCATATCATGACAAACAAGGTGTAGGTTCATAGCTTTTCATGCCATTGCTTCGCTAATTTTAAGATCACAGGGAGATCAAAACGAAACACGCAATTCAGATACAATGGAGGAACTTTTGCCTGGTATTTTACTGTCGGTACAGGATTGATATAGATATTAGGCTTTGGTATGATGACTTTGTCGGTATAGTAACCATTTTTTCACCATCTCCCTAACTACAGAACTGTCGTCAATATTGGGTTTCACAGTGCAATGGACACTTTTCTCTTCACCTCGGAGTCTGTCAATGAAGGCCACCCAGACAAGATCTGTGACCAAGTCTCAGATGCTATCCTCGATGCTTGTTTGGAGCAGATCCAGAAAGCAAAGTTGCCTGCGAGACATGTACCAAGACAAAAATGGTCATGGTGTTCAGGGAAATCACCACCAAGGCTAAGGTTGATTATGAGAAGATCGTTCGTGACACATGCCGAGGAATTGGGTTCACCTCGGCTGATGTCAGTCTTTATGCCGACAAATGCAAAGTCCTAGTCAATATTGAACAGCAGAGCCCTGATATTGCTCAGGGAGTTCATGGAAATCTGACCAAGAAACCTGAGGAGATCGGTGCTGGAGACCAAGGTCACATGTTCGGTTACGCTACAGATGAAACACAGTGGTCTGTCCCTACTGTCTCTGCACCATGGGAGAGTTGATAAGGGAGCCAATCTCTACTTCTAAGGCAAGAATAAAGAAGGCGATCGAGAGTGTGACTGATAACTGCATACAATCAAGGATCGACTATTATGATATTACTCATTCCGAGGGACTCCCTAAGGGCACGTTACAAATAAGTTCACGGACGAGTTTCGACTATGGCTCCACGGACTTTGGGTGTGGAGAGCAAAGGTTTGGGACCGGTGAACCACCAAGGAAACCTGCTTGTTTATGAAGGATGAGAGAAAAAAAGGGCATTGCGGTGGTGTCGGGTTAGCCACTTTCCCATGAACACCTTTGAGAAACTCGTTTGTAATATTAATGATGCTTAGTACACTAATAATGGCATTACAAACTATTACACAAAGTGTGACCAATTGCAAGTGAATCAATGTATCCAACACCTGAGTAAAATCCATCACATCACTTAATAAATAATTTCTAAGAGTTTAGTCTTAAAATCTAAGATAATTAGCTGGAATTCTGAGCATATCTTGTGCCTTCTCATGTTATTTCAGTTATATTAAATTGGTCTTAATATCTAAGATAATCAGTTGGAATTCTGAGAGCATATATTGTGCCTTCCCATGTTATTTCACTCATTAAATTCAAGTGCTTCAGGAATTTAACGAGCTTTGGAGGTCGATATTCGATTATGAAAATCTAGCCAAGGAGTGCTCTTCAAAGTGCCAGCAGTACCCGAGGAGGTATGATGAATAATCCCGTTTTGGCCCGGAGAATTTCCTCAAAGAGGGTATCTACAGCCATTGGGCACCTGAGGAGAATCAGACAGATTGGACAATACATCTAAGGTTTCAGGAGAAGGTGAAGTTCAATGTTCTGCAAGTGCTAGAGCCGATCCACTTGGGCCAGCGGGTTGTAAAGTTCCATCTCGAGACCTTGAACAACGGAGAAGAATGGAGACAAGTGATCAACGGCACCACGGTGGGATGCCAGAGGCTCCTGCAATTTACTATGCTTGAAACTCAGGAGTTGAGGTTTGTGATCGACAAATCTCGGGGCTGACCCCCTTATCTCTTATTTGGGGCTTCATGGAGACTATAATAGTTCGCGAACAAGGCTTGAGTATGGCTCCACCGACTTTGGGTGGGGAGAGCCAAGGTGCAGGGACTAGTGAACCACCAAGGGAAACGTATGGCTCCAGGGACGAGGTTTGTAATCGACAAATCTCGGGGTGACCCTCTTATCTCTTATTTGGCCATAACGTGTCTCTCAAGAGGGACATTCAGAATCATTCTTAGAAGTTACGCAGGACTGACTGGTCAATATTACACACTTGGAGAGGTTTGTATTGATTTAATGAATTTTGAAATGCAACGCACAAGTGTATTGTCTATAAATTTGTAGTATTGGATGAACTTAAACAAATGAATCTTTTTTATTCTTTGCCTTTCGTTTCCATTTCCTTTGGACTCACAATCTTGTATTTTTGGATATGAACGAGATTCAAATGTTGGGTACTGTTGGCACTCTCTTTTCATTAAGTAGCAATCTCGCTACCTGCACCAGCCACAGCGACTTTGCCTGCCATCCAGCTCTTTAGCATTTGTAGAGCAGCTTTCGGCTGATCCATGGGAACCATGTGCCCGGCATTATAAACCTGCATTACACCACACAGCCAGAATGGAACTTACAATTTGGCTCTCTCATCTTTAAAGTATGTTGTGCGTGCATGTTTGCACATTGCAATTCTCTGTGTGTGCGCTTCTGTTAGAGAGAGAGAGAGAGAGAGAGAGAGAGAGAGAGAGAGAGAGAGACCTTCAAGAAAGTAAGCGGTCCATGACTTTTCACCAGTCCTGCCTTGGCACCAGCAACGACAAATGGAACATTTGGAGAATTCGCAAACTGCTTTTGACCAGACCACCGCATGGCATGAACCCACCTGGAGTTTCCTGCTCAAATTAACATCAGGAAAGACATGTCATTCACCAGGCAATGTTCCGTTTGATTCTGTCTAGTGTCTATTAACTTGAAAGATGGGGGTTTACCAAGCCAATTACAGATGAGATCATATTCACCGGCATAAATGAGCACCTTCAGCCCATCCTCAAGAAGCGCGGGGATACCCACTGCAAGATTCTTCATCCAATCCTGGCTAATCGCATTGTACACAGTGCTGCTGCAGGACACAAACTCTATATCCCCGACCCCTAAAGCATCTCTCACCGTCTTTTGGTTCAGGAGTGTCTCCACGTTTGAGAAGTTGTAGCACAGGGACCCCTCACAGCTCTTTCGTATATCATAGTACTGCAGGCCAATCATCAGATGTCAAATTCACGGTAATTGAACATAAAATTTCAGAAAGCTTCTGTCAAGGGAGAAATAGATACATTTAAGTTCCCTGTAACAATCTTATCGAATATACTTTCGCAAGGGGGACGTGCTGAGTCACAAGCATCTCCGCCCTTGGTAGCTGCACATAATTTGCAAAAATTAAAAGTAAAGTCTCCGCTTTCAGAAAGAAAAAAGAGAGTTTCCAGAATGTTTTAATGAAGCATAAACAGAGATTTAGAGCCAAAGAAGATACCACACTGTTGAATTGCCCGTTTGCAGTTTGGGAACAGTGTGTCAATGCTGGCTTTATCCGACTGCGTGATTAACTTCATGTTTAGAGCATAATCTGTGTATGATCCGTACTGGATCTCAGGATCGGTTAGGCCATTGCCAATTGCAAAACCCTATTTGAGATTCAGAAGTTGACTATGTCAAAAGAAAGAACCAGTTAAAAATGTCATAGCGAAAAGTTACCATACAAACATGAAGTACCTTCAGGTTTATGTGAATTCCTTCCTTTGCCTTGTTCCCTTGTTGAACACGAGCAGCAAAAGCAGGAATGTAGTGCCCAGCATACGATTCTCCGGTTATGTAAAAATCATTCTTGACAAGTTGAGGATGCGCTGCAAAGAACGCCTAAACATCGCAATGAGAGTTTTGTCTATCATATGCTTGAATTCTTAACTTGAAAAGTGTCCAATCAAAATTTGGTTTGTCTGTAAAAACAGAAGTAGTTAATCAGGTGCTCAGCTTACGATCCATGAGCTCATATATACCTGCAAGAAGTCGAACAAGTCATTGCTGACACCCTGCTCATCCTGCCGAATGTCGCGCTCATCAGTGGAGTAACTAAAACCGGTTCCAGTAGGCTGATCGACGAAGATGAGATTCGAAACCTGTGAAGAAAAAACAACATTAACAAAGGCATGAAATGGAACATACTTCAAATTGTAAGTAGTTTATTCATCAATAACATATGTTCTTACGTTGTCTGATTTTCTGTTTAAATTTAATAAGATTCTTATTATTTATTCATTCAATAATTAATTTTATTGACCATGATCACAAATATCGCATACAACTGTCAATTTGCCTAAATAATGTCAAAGTTTTGTTTCATAGGAAGCTATTGAAGGTGAAAGCAACGGAAGAAGTTGGCAACTGCTTTTCAAGAAAGAATACTGAAGCAAACTAGGCCAACATCATATGCGATAATGTCGAGGAAAAACACAACAGAAAAGAGTATGAGGACGATGTCGTCAAACAACGCTAACATTGCATTAAAAAAAAACATAGTAGAACAAAGAGAAAAATCCAAAGAAAGATGCAACGTTCTTGGGAGTATTAAATTATGATTAAGAATGCTGTGATCTGTACAAAATTGTCACTCAACTCACCTTGTCCCAACCATAATCATTCCACACAAGAGTCAAGTTGTTGGCAATATGGAAAGGGCCATTCTCATAGAACAGTGCCAATGAACTGCTACAACCAGGCCCTCCGGTTAACCAAATAACCACCGGGTCATTTGTGCTGTTCCGTGATTCGAAGAAGAAGTAGAACATCCTGAAAAATTGGACATAAAACAGGACAAAGAGTCATGAACAGAACTTGATGAAGTACAGTGAGCAGAATCTCGTTTGGCTCACGCGAATCGAAGAAACAGATTCAAGAAAGACTATTTCTTGGTTACGGACCGAATTATGTTTAACTTCTCATTTTATCATGTTTCATTGATAACCCCATTGATTTTCCTATTATCTAGGCCTAACAAAATAAGTATAACAGGTGAATCTAAACACTTCTAGAACATATTAATTAAGTTCTAGATATTAATCATATTCTACATCAATAAAAAAACAAATATTGGCTATCAAAGTTAATTCCAAGGCTACCAACAACTGTCTCTCTAAGTTAATTCCGAGGCCTCACCTTGCAGCGTGGGAGTGCGGAAGCTTGTAATACCCGGCATGTTGACCGAGGTCCTGAATGGACGACCCTGAGTCACCGAGAACTGGGAGGTCAAGGCGCCACTCAACGATCTTCCCATCAGAAGCCAAAGAAGGAGAATCTCTGTCTCCAGTTCTAATATTGACAGCTGCTTTTGGGTGCAAGTTGAGCCCTTTAATGAGCGTCTCTGCTTGGGTCAGTGGCGACGAGTGGGCGGTTAAAGATGATGTCTTTGATGGTGATGCAATACAAAAGAGGAGGAGGAAACAGAAGAGAAAGCAGTATGGAGAGAGAAAAGTCGATGCCATTGTTAAGACTTCTGAGAAACTCTGAAGTTTGAGGATGATGATGAGAAATCGCTGGGTTTTTTTTAGTGTTTGATGTAAAGGATAGGGGTGAGCATTGGTCCAGGGTTGACCCTGGACTGACCCTGGACCGCCCAACCCCGCCGGTCCCGGTCCGGTTCCCAAGGGGACCGGGTCGGTCCTTGGTCCTAAGATTCTTGACCGATGTGCGGGTTGGTCCCGGCCCTAGGAGTTTTGGGTTGGTCCAACCCGGACCAACCCCGCTTATATATTATATTATATTATATTATATATATTTTTATTTATTCTAAATAGTAAACCCTAATTCAAATAGCATCCTCCTCCATTACTCTTTCTCCATTCTTTCTATTTTATCCTCTTAGTATTTAATTTGCCAAGTAAAATCGAAAGAAACAACTTCACTCATGAGCAATCTTGCCTCACTTGCCACTTGACACTCACCTCGCTCACTTTTGGTCGCTCACCACTTGACACTCACCCCGCTTGCCATGCTCACCCCCCTTGTCACTTGACACTTGTGCTACTCACCTCTATTCGCTAACCTTGCTCGTTCTGAGTAAATCATAAGGAAATAAAGCCTTAATTAGAAATTCTTTTCGCTCGTGAGCAACACTCATCTTGCGGTTCTCTAAGCAATCTTAATTGTTTTTATGGTTTTTTGCTTTTAGCAAGTGTGAAATTTTTATTGTTACCTTATTTTAGATTTGTTGAATATATATTAGTATTTATAGTTTAGTTAAAATCACAGTATCGATAAATATATAATTTGAATTTAATTTTTTAGAAATACAAAAAAATGAAAAAAAATTAACGGTTGGTCCCGGGTTAACCCTGGAACCGGACCGAACCCATTGGGTCGGTCCGGTCTTCGGTCCTAGGCTCAATAGGGTCGGTCCTCGGTCCCAAAATTGAGGACCAACACCGTGCGGCCGGGTCCAGGGTCGAGGGGTGGACCGGCCCAACCCGGACCATGCTCACCCCTAGTAAAGGACGTGCTTTATGAGGCTCCTGGAAAATGTGGCTTGCATAGAGAGAGATTTGTCTGCTTTACGGAGAGAGGTTTGTCTGATTTTTGTTACCATTTGGGACATCTATTTTGATGTTTAATTCCTTTTTGGGAAGAGAGATGCTGTCCATTATCTGTGCATTTCGTCTGGAGATAGATTCCCAAATTTGCTGCATGTCCTTCTATTGTGTAGGTTCTGGTTGCCAATCAATCACCAATGGCAGATTGTGGTAAAAAACGATGCCGTCAGCTTGGCAATACTCTTTAGATTTCCTTCCTTTTGTTGCTTATTAAATGAATCTGGACAGATTGGTGATTATGTCTCTTTCAAATGAATTTTATTTGTACGAAAAAGATTACGTGAAGATTAATTCTAATAGACCATGAAGGCAAGGGCTTGGGTTTTGCAGCTTACAAAGTTGACGCGGAAGCATCAAATTATATGGAAGACAATCAACTCATAAGCTTGACAACCTCATTAATTAACGAAGCCTGATGTTTATACGAGCAACGGAAGATTTCGGCGACAACAATATGATCCAATGGATTCAATGAGGAGCAAGAGATTTAGAGCTCCAAGAAATTGAAATATAAAGGCTCATTTAATTTAGATATAAATTTCGACTATCATGCTCTATAATAAGATAAAAAGTCTAAAAGTGAGTTAAGAATTATAATAGTATAAACAAAAAAACAAAAAAAAGCAAGTTAGAAAGATTTGTTTCCTATTTAAGTAGGTTTTCCTAATTTTGACCAAATTTCTTAATTTAACGTTTCCTAATTGAATGTTTACTAGTTTAACATTTCCTAATTTAATTTTTCCATAATTTAAAGGTTTCCTAGTTTAATGTCTTTGTCTATCTTTAAAAAGGAAGTGCATTCTCAGTTGTAATATGTAAGAATTTTTCACAATGACTCGTCTTTCCATTTCTTAATACAATTCCATAGTGGTCAATCTTAGATTGCATTTGGCAATCAAGGTAAAATTTAGGATAGGATAAAATTAATCTTATCCAACGTTTGGTGATTGCTCAAGATAAGATAAAGTCAAATATAAAAAGAATATAGGCTGGATGATACTATGACAAATTTTCAATAATCAATACCAACTAATAAAGAATCCATGCAAATAGTAACTCACCCATAAAAAAAATAAAGATATAGAGAGTAACTTTTCTTAGTTGGTAGAAACTTATCTTGCTAAAATCTCAATTGAGATTCATCAAATCCATCTGCAGTGTATCAAGTCCAGGCAAATCTTTCCCTTTTTAAGGAAAGAAGTCAGTGACATAATGGCATGGGTCAAGAACATCCACCCTAAATTCATTTGCACTAACTTCTAAGGATTTCTCTAAGACCGAAAGCCCCTTGAGAAAGCCGAATCAAATGCACCCTTAGAAGAGAGAGGTAAGGAGTTTGATTCCCTAGCTTTTCAAGGGAATCGGGTGGGATGCATGAATAAAGGAGCAGGGTTGACAACCTCCACACAACACACAGCATGCATAGTGGTTTGTAAAATAGATATTGGATAAGATAGGACTAGACCAAAAAAAATCCATTTGCACTATTGAATCCGATGGTTCCAATCGGGTGCAAGACTCTAGATGTACAAGGAGGTTTTGTTTATTTCGTAAAAATGATTGACTCGGGAAATTATTTTTATTTTGCGAAAAAATTTTCTTAAAAATGATTGTTTGTATAGCTTGAAATCATTTGCCATTGAAAAATGTTTTCGTGGAATGTTTAAAATATCTTTTGTTTATTTATTTTGTAAGCAATATAAGTGATTATTTTCAAAAAAATAATTTGTCAAATTATTCATTTTTCGTGAATCAAACCTGACCGAAAGTGCATAAACTCAATCTGTGCAAGAATTTAATCACATGTTTATTTGTTTTGCATTTTATGTTGAGATATTATTTACTTTGAAGACATATCACAGGTGACGAAATTCAAATGTGGAGGTTTCACTTTAGGGATCGCATTTAGTCACTACATGGCAAATTGTGTGTTAGCAATGAATTTTATTAATGCATGGGCTAAAATAGCAAGAGGCGAGCCTTTATCCCTCATCCCTTGTCATGATAGAACCATCCTAAAATTAAGGGTGCCTCCTCGAATCACCAATCCTTACAATGAGTTTGTTCACATAAGTGATGTATGTCAACATTATATGAGGCATAATTCGCACAAAAGTCTTTCCACTTTGACGGTGAGAAGCCAGCCATCATAAAAATAACGGCAACAAAAAGATGAACAGGTGAATCTCTATATTTATGATAATAAATAATGGCAATTCATAGACATCTTTGTATAATATACAAGTCCATTCTCAATTAGTTCCAAAAGACTTCTAAATAAATTCAACACTATATCAAAATACATTTCCAATTGATATATATCTGACTTACATTTATAGCCATATAGTATGCATTACATGAATATTTGGTCGCAAAAAGTGGAATCTACTCATCTTGAATCACAAGTAACATGCAGTTGCACCAACTTCATAGCACTTGCAACCTTCGTGTGGCGGGCTCGTAGCATGGCCCTCGAGATGAAACTTCACCAACAATCAAAGCTTCTTCTAGCAGTTAATTTCAGGTCTAGGCTAACAACACCATTGCCTGACAGATACTTTGGGAATACCGTGGCCTTGCCTTGCTGTCTCCGCACTGTCGGAGAACCTGCTTGTTTATGACAGAAGGGAAAGAGAAAGGCATTACGATGGTGTTGGGTTTGTCCCTTTCAGCCATGAATACCTTTGAGAAGCTTTTTTGTGATCTGAACGATGCTTAGTACGCTAATATTGATATTCGAAATTTGTTTACAAAGTGTGACCAACTACAAGTGGACCGTGATATCCAACACCTAATTGAAATCTGTCATATCATTTAATGAATCAATTTTTAAGGGTGTAGTCTCGCATGTCCAGATAATCAATTGCAATTCTGAGTATATCTTGTGACTTCTCATGTTTGTTTTTCATTACCATTGTCCAAGACCAATTTAATAAAACATTCTCTCCACCATCCCCACTTTCCATGATCATTAATCACTTTTCTTTATGTCAATAATCACTTCTTTTCATGTCCAATAATCACTTCTTTTCCTGATAACTAACAATTTCAACAACTACTACCCACTTGCAGGGAGGTTAGCCAAAGACTCTCGAGGGAGGATGGTGGTTGATTGCCAAAGAAGTTAGGAGTTCCCTTTGTGGAGGCAACAGAAAATTGTAACAATGAAAATCTGGTTGATATACGAGCATTTAATTTTGAGGATTTAGGAGAGGTTGTTCACAGAGATCCTACCAAAAATATACCCCTTTTTAGGAGAAGTTGATATACGAGCATTTAATTTTGAGCATTTAATTTTGAGGATTTAATTTTGAGGATTTAGGAGAAGTTACACCCCTTTCTACTAAGTGTGTCAAAAAGGAACGTGTAAACTGAAATCTGAACCAATCAAAAGAAAAATATTTAGATATTTTCAGATCGGGTTTCCTTTCAATTTGGGTAGTAACTAAAACAACGGACTTGGTTCGGTTCAATTTCGACTTCTAACTATAGAGCCAAGTTTTTGGACAGGGCTGGGTAATGATTCGACGCACATTGGATGGGCACAGCCAGAGGCAGTTCGGCACCAGTCACCTGCGGAGAGTTGGTTGTGTTTTTAGGGCTGATGGGAAAGACTAACAGGACATTGCGATGGCGTTGAGTTTGCCAGTTTGGGGTCATTAACAACTTTGTTTATAGTTCTCAGTGCAATTTTTTTTCTCAAGAAAGAGAGCAGGTCATAAATTTCCAATCATCTCCTATGGAGGCATCCACGAAGAACAACAGCCTAATAATAGAAAGATCCAGCCCCACCGTGGTCCTACCAGAACAGGAAACACCGGAGGATTCCATTTTCTTCAGTAGCCTTGAAAAAATCTCTCCCTTGATGGTGCGATCTGTTTATTCTTTCGACAAGAGTGATGCAAATGTGGTAGACGTGATTAAGCAAGCTTTGGCCAAAGTTCCGGTTCATTACTATCCACTTGCAGGGAGATTAGCTAAAAACTCTCAAGGGAAGTTATTTGTTCATTGCCAAAAGAAGTTAGGAGTACGATTTGTGGAGGCAATGACTAATAGTGAAATCGAGAGTCTGGGTGATAGCAGACTTGTCGATTCTGATGTTTTAGACAAGCTTGTTTACAAAGATCCTATGGAAGATATACTTGAAGCTGCCCCTCTTTTAACTGCACAGGTAAGCAACAATGTTCCCCTTTTCTATGTAAAGATCTTAAGTACTTTTTTCTGCCGTTTTACTTGGTTTTCTCTTGATTAAATACGATAATGAATTTGTTTTGGCAGATTAATTCTCGATTGAACTTCTTGATGTTAGGTTCCAGATTTTTTAACTTTGCTTACGATTCAAGAGATGATAATTTTCTACTTATAAGTAGCTATTTACTTTACCTTCGTTTGATTCATAATTTCCATATTATAAAACTAGATAGTAAGTACCACGTTGTTATATTGTTAATTAAAACTTTTATTTATGATAAATAGGAACTTTCTACTTACTTATGCAATAAGTATTTCCTCCGGTGTATTTTGTAACTTTTCATCTAGTATTGTAATAATCTACCTAAGGTAACTAATATTTTCTCCATACAATTCATGGATAGCTTCATTTTTTTTGGGCAAAGGAACAATTATCAATATATTTGTACTCATTAATAAGCTATTTCTTTAGTGTGATTAGTAACTTTTCACATTAAAAATAATGCATATAAATTTTTAAAGTTCACTTATTGCTCTAGTTAATTAGTATCCCTCTCCATGACAAGTATTTCGACATTGCCTCTTCACATGCCCAAAAATAATGAATATTTAGCATCTTCTTCGTTAGTAACTTTTTTGATGCCTTAAATTAAAAAGTAACTTTCCTAATGCTATGACAAATTATCAAATCCAATACCAACTTATTAATATACATACAGATATTAACTTACCATAAAGATTAGATACAGTTGTCGCGACCTATTTTTCCGTCCCAATGAGGGAAATGGATATTTGAATAAATAAATAGGTTTAGGGGTATTGTCCAAAGGGTGGGTTCAAGACCCTCATTAGACATAGGCTCTCCCAAGCCCATACCCTACGTGACATTGGATGTTCATGAAAATCTTCAAATGAGGAGTCGCCACTAGCCTATTGGGTTCGGCTAGAAACCAAGCAAGGCATGGGAGTGGGCCTCACTTTCTACGCAATTAGAGATTCTAGGGTCGGGGACTTGATTACACTAATTAACTAATTAGTGCTCTTTCGGTACCTAATCTTGTTCATTTAAAAAAGATTTTAACTAGGCAGTTTGGATTGATTTTAGACTTAACCACTAACATGTGAGGTGATCATGCGGGTGCGCAATCATCAAAATAGCAATCAGCAATTAAAGAAAGCATTAAATAAATTGCACGCAAAAAATAAACACCTAGCATTAAGAGATAAATAAATGACAATCCTAATTAAACTAAGGGGGACACCATAATCATCGCATCCTAAGTGTGCTATCCAAGGGTAATTAAAACCCTAAGATGAAGCCATAAAGGCTTGTTCACTTTTAAGACAATCTTAGACCGATAATTTTCCGACATCTTTTAAAGAGAAAATTGTCCAAGAATTATTTTAGAGCTTCTTAGGGAACTCTAAAACAAACTTGGAATTTTTGGGATTTTTGAAAACTTTTTCTTTCTTTGGAATTTCTAAATATTTTCGATTTTAAAAAAAAAAATTATTTTTTTCGAAAATTTTCATAAATTTTCAAGATTCTGAATTTCCCATGCATTTTCTGAATTTTCTGAAATTTTTTATGATTTTTTTAATATTTTTTTATGTTTTTATGATTTTCTGAATTTTCGATTTTTTTATATTTTTTAAAGGAAATGATTCGGACCGGGTCAGGAAACCCGGCCCTGCTGACCCGATTCAGATGCCGCCGGTCCGGATCGGGCTGAAGGAGCCGGGCTGGCCTTAAGCCCACTAAGAAACAACAAAAAAGGCCCACACGGATTTTTTCTTAAAAAGCCCAATCTTGATTCCTATTTTTTTAGCCCAGCTGAAAAACCCGGCCCGTGACAAATTCAGCCCGACAGAAGTGGGCCCGCGGCGAAGCCCATCCCCTTGCCCCCTATTTTTATTTTCCGCCTTTTCTTTGTCTTTTTTCTGATTTTTCTATTTTTTAGTTCTTTTTTTCCCCTTTTCCCCTTTTTTATGTTTCTTTTTTCTCTCTTTTTTAATCTTTTTTTTTGTCCTTCTCTGCATGCATATCTCTTCCCCATGCACGCCCGACGGTCCCTCATCTTCTCTTTTCTGTCTTTTCTTTTTATTCCTTTTTTTTTTATTTTTTGTTTTTCTCTCTTTCCTTATTTTTTTATTCTTTTTGGTCTCCTTCTTTATTTCTTCTTCTGCGTGCTTTCCCCCATGCACGCCCGACGGAAGCTCCTGCAGCTCCTTCGCCGGCCCGCCTCCACGCACGACGAGCCCGTGCCGGCTTCTGAGGGGTCACCATGTCATCGCCTGGCGTCGGTCGTTCGATCCGACCGACGCCAGCGCCGCCGGCCCTTAGTCGGCCGGTGTTTCCGAAGGTCGCCGGAGAAGACAATAAACCGAGACACTAAGGACACCCTCAGCCAAACTAAGCCGAACTTTCGCTGACCGGACAAAAAAACGCCTCTGGAACACCCTCACGAAGTCAGACCGGTAATGGTGACTCGGTGTCTACCAAACGAATCGAAATCGGCACCTGACCTCACTCGGGCATTTCGTCGAACAGTTAACGGGCACTATCAAATTCGAAGGTTTCCGGCTCAACCGAGCCTCGAACATGCTTAAGGGGTCTTCAAACATGGCATACCAGGAACGTGGGAACAAAATGCAAGGGCTACAAGGGCCGGGGCTTGCGCGAGCCGGACGGCCGCGAGCTCCGGCCCGGTGCGCCTAAAATGGAGCAAGGGTGGAGCCGAACTTACCTGGTCAGCCCGAGGACGTCGCCGGGGAGGTCGTCAAGTGCGCCGCTAAGGGTCCCTCTCTTCGTCGCTCGGGGTTCCCCTCTCGAGCTCCCCCTCCTTCTTGGAACCTTCCTCTCGGCTCTAGGAGCTTCGGCGAAGTGGAAGAAGCTGCGTCGGCGGCTCGTCGGTTGCGTTTGAGATGCGGCGGGCACTCTCTTTTTCACTCGAGCCTCCCCTCTGTCCCACGCTCCAGTTCTCCTCCGTCGTGATTTTTTTTTTCTCTCTGGTTTTTTTTCAGTTTTTTTTTTGGCCCGAGTTCCTGCTTCTCTCCGTTCTCCTCCTCGGTTCTCTCTTGATCTTTCTTCCTTTTTTTCTCCTGCTCTTTTTTTTTTCTCTTTTCTGCTCTTTTCGCCTGCTCTGACTTGCTGCTTTTGCCCTTTCTGCTGTTGCTTCTGCACTTCTGCTGCTTCTGCGCTTCTGCCTTCCTGACTTGCTGCCGCTTCTGCTCTGCTTTCGTTGCTGACTTGCCCCTGCTGCCTTGTTGACTTGCTGCTTTTTATTTTCCTTGCAGGTGCACGCTTCTGCGCGGGGGAAGAAGGAGAGAAGATGGATGGGCCGGGCCGGGAAAAGAAGAAAAAGAAAGGGACCGGGTCGGCGCCAAAAAAAGAGAAGGAAATGGGCCAGCCCATGCGGGGTGAAAAAAAGGAAAAGAAAGGGACCGGGCAACCGAGCCCGGACCCCCTTTTTTTTTTTTTTTTTTTTTTTTTTTTAAATTTCTATTTTTTTTTAATTTCGATTTTTTAATTAATTTTAAAACTAGTGATGCAAATGCTCCTAATGTCTATATGCAATGTAATTTTAATGAAAGAATTTTTTGTTAAGGGATTAGAAACTAATCTCTAATTTTCCAATGCAATTAATAAATATTAAATTAAATCGTTAAAATTTAGGTGTCAACAACAGTGAGTTTTCCTAGTTCATACAAACTTGTCTTGCTAGAGTGTCAATTGAGATTCAGCAAATGCGAGGTATCGAATTTAGGCAAATCTTTCCCTTTTTAAGGGGAGATCATGGCATGCTCAAGAGCATCCACCCCAAATCCATTTGAACCATTAAATCCCGTGATTCCCACCGAATGCAAGACTTCATATGGACATATTTACTTGTTCTACATTTTATGTTGAGATATTATTTACTTTAGAGGCAAATGACAAGTGACAAAATTCAGATGTGAATGTTTCACTTTAAGGGTGGCAATTAGCCATTACATAACATATGGTGAGTCAGCAATGAATTTTATGAACGCATGGGTTGAAATTGTAAGAGGCAAGCCATTATCCTTCGTCCCTTGTCATGATAGAACCATCCTAAAACCAAGGATGCCTCCTCAAATCATGGGTCCTTGCGACGAATTTGTTCAAATAAGTGATGTATCAAACCTGATGGCATTACATGAGGAACAACAATTGATATATAAATCTTTCCACTTTGATGATGAGAAGTTGGCGACCCTAAAAAGAATGGCTACAAAAGGCGAGTAGGTAAATTCCTATCTTATGATAATGGATAAATGGCTATTCATGGACATCTTTGAAAGATATACATGCCAACTCATAGTTAGTTCAAAAAACTCCAAGTATACCCAACAGTTTTCAATTAAGTACACTTCTCTACGACTTAAATAATGACGGCAACTAAAAGTACACATTCATGAGATCATTTCTTTGTTGTATACAGTTTGGACCAGTCGCATGCACATTCCTTATAATTTGATTGATTACAACTGTCATGTTTGATGGAATTGTAGAGTCTGATGGAGAAAAATATTATTGTGGGTAGGCACTTCCCAGCAGGTCACCCATCCTGAGATATTAAAGGAAATAGAGTTTATATTACTGCTAATATCTTACATGTAATTTCCTTTAATATGTATGCCCTAGACTCCTGTTATAAATAGGGGCAATTTCTTTTATAGTTGTAACGCCGAAGCTTTGTAACCCCGAGCTTGTAACACCGATATCGATAGTGAAGAGATTGCCTAGTGCGGCACCGTGGTTTTTCCCTTCTTGATTTTAGAAGGGTTTTCCACGTAAAAATTCCTGCTTGCCCTCTTTTCTTCCCTACTTTATTTTTAAATCGCATATTCGCGTCCCCAACAACTGGTATCGAGCCTGGTTTTGGCGAAATAGTGGGAGCGAATATGGATGAAGGAAAGGTGAAGATTGATCGGTTCGATGGCAAGGATTTTGGTTTTTGAAGATGCGGATCGATGATATGTCTTTATCGAAGAATTTGCATCAACTTCGTCCGGAGAGAAACCAGAATCTATGAAGCAAGCAGAGTGGGAATTGTTAGATCGACAAGCTCTAGGTTTGATTCGTCTTACATTGGCGCAGAACTTTGCTTTCAACATTGCCAATGAGGCGACAACGGTGGATTTGATGGCGGCATTGTCTGACATGTACGAGAAGCCTTCTGCATCAAACAAGGTATATTTGATGCGTCGTCTTTTCAATCTGAAGATGGACGAGGGTGCTTCGTGACGAGATCACATCAACGAATTCAACGTGATCACGACTCGGTTGAGTTCGGTGGATATCAAATTTGATGATGGGGTAAAAGCTTTAATTTTATTATCTTCTCTACCTGAAAGTTGGAGTGCAACCGTGACTGCAAAGTGAGCAATGCAGTAAGAAAAAGTTGAAGCTTCAAGCAATCCGAGATTTGATTCTTAGCAAGGATATTCGTAGAAGAGAATCGGGTGAATTTTTCGGTGCTGCCTTAAATATTGAAGGCGAGGGAGAAGCAATCAACGGGGCGAAACCAGTATCATGGTAGATCAAAGTCCGAGAGAGAGAAGCAAATCGAGACCTCATGGTGAAATTATTTGCTGGAATTGCGAAAAGAAGGGACATCTGAAATGAGATTGTAGAGCCCCAAAGAAGAAAATTCAATATCGAGATCGAAATCAAGATGAAGAAAAATCTGTGAATGTAACTTTTGAAGAGACTCAAAATAGTGATGCCTTAATTTTGAGCATCGATAGTCCAATTGAGTCGTGGATTCTTGACTCGGGTGCGTCGTTTCACTCTACTTCATGCAAAGAATTAATGCACAATTTTGTTGCTGGAAAATTTGGAAAGGTTTATCTTGCTGATGATGAACCTTTGGATATTATGGGAAAGGGTGATATTTATATAAAATCTACTAACGGATATCAATGGAAGTTGCATGATGTCGATATGTTCCAGGACGTAAGAGAAATCTGATCTCTATAAGTCAACTAGACAAAGACACGGTTACAGGACTATTTTTGGGGATGGCTCTTGGAAAATTGTTGAAGGTGCTCTGGTTGTAGCACGTGGAACAAAGTCGAACGCTCTACGTGACTGAAATCAATAGAGAAACTGCAGCAATTGCTGAATCGAAAATTGATTCTAAATTATGGCACCGCAGGCTTGGACATATGAGCGAAAAAGGAATGAAGATATTAGCATCTAAGGGGAAATTGCCTGATTTGAAGTCCATAGATATTGGTCTATGTGAAGATTGTGTTATGGGTAAACATAAACGTGTTAGTTTTTCGAAAATTGGAAAAGAACCAAAGAAAGAAAAATTAGAGTTGGTGCATACAGATGTGTGGGGCCCAGCTCCTGTGCAATCCCTTGGAGGCTCGCGCTATTATGTCACGTTTATTGATGACTCCACCAGAAAGGTATGGGTTTATTTTCTTAAAAATAAATCTGACGTGTTTGCTACTTTTAAAAGATGGAAAGCTAAAGTGGAGAACCAGACTAGCCTGAAAATTAAATGTTTAAGGTCTGATAATGGCGGTGAATATGATAGCAAGGAATTCAAGCAATTTTGTGCAGAGAATGGAATCGAATGACAAGAACTGTTCCAAATAGACCGCAGCAAAACGGAGTTGCTTTGAGAGGATGAACAGAACTCTAAATGAGCGTGCAAGAAGTATGAGGTTGCATGCAGGATTACCCAAGATGTTTTGGGCAGATGCAATTAATACGGCAGCATATTTAATTAATAGAGGACCTTCGGTTCCACTTGATTTTAGGTTACCAGAAGAAGAATGGAGTGGAAAGAAGGTAAATCTCTCGTATTTGAAAGTCTTTGGTTGTGTTTCCTATGTCCACGTAGATTCTGAAAATAGAGATAAACTTGATGTAAAAGCTAAAAAGTGTTTTTCATCGGATATGGTTCTGATTATTTTGGCTATCGGTTCTGGGATGAACAAAATAGAAAAATAATAAGAACTGCTGATGTTACGTTCAATGAGAATATGTTGTACAAGGACAAATTTGGGGCAGAATCTAGTGTGAAGGAAAATTTGGTGGAAAATACAGAGATTGAATTGGAAGAAAATTCTAAAAGTGTTCTGGTTGAAATTCCTAAAACTGTTGCTGAACAAGAATCACGTACACCTGATCCCACTTTGAGAAGATCTAGTAGAACACCTAAACCTGTACAAAGATATTCTCCGTCATTGCATTATTTGCTTTTGATTGACGCTGGCGAACCAGAAAATTTTTCGGAAGCAGTGCAGGTTGAAGATTCTGTTAAGTGGGAGTTAGCAATGCATGATGAGTTGGATTCACTTGAGAAAAATAAAACTTGGGTGTTAACTCAGTTACCAGATGGGAAGAAGGCATTGCAGAACAAGTGGGTGTATTGGGTCAAAGAAGAACCCGATGGCAACAAGAGGTACAAAACAAGGTTAGTAGTAAACGGGTTTCAGCAAAAAGAGGGAATTGACTATACAGAGATTTTTTCTCCAGTTGTGAAATTGACTACTGTTAGGTCAGTATTGAGTATTGTTGCTGCAGAGAATTTACATCTAGAGCAGCTAGATGTTAAGACTGCATTCCTCCATGGTAATTTGGAGGAGGATATTTATATGGTACAACCGGAAGGTTTTCAAGATCCTGGAAAAGAAAATTATGTATGCAAATTGAATAAAAGTCTGTATGGCTTGAAACAGGCTCCTCGACAGTGGTACAAAAAATTTGACACATTTATGTGTGGTAACGGGTTCACTAGAAGTGACATGGATCACTGTTGTTATTTCAAAAAATTTGATGACTGCTATATTATTTTGCTGTTGTATGTGGATGATATGCTCATTGCAGGATCTAGCATAAGAGAGATCAACATACTGAAACAGCAATTGTCAAAAGAGTTTGAGATGAAGGACTTGGGCGCAGCGAATCAGATTCTTGGGATGAGGATTATGCGGGATAGATCTAAAGGAATTCTAAAGTTATCTCAAGAAAAGTACATTGAAAAAGTGCTTGATAGATTCGGAGTTCAGAATGCAAAGCCCAGAAGTACTCCTTTAGGAAGTCACTTCAAGCTCTCAAAGGAGCAGTCACCAAAGACGAATGAAGAGTGGGAGTATATGGCTAAAGTGCCTTATGCATCAGCTGTTGGTAGTTTAATGTACGCAATGGTGTGTACTCGACCAGACATAGCTCATGCAAAGGTGGGAGTTGTGAGCAGATACATGGCAAATCCAGAATAAAACATTGGGAAGCTGTAAAGTGGTTATTAAGATACCCGAAAGGCACTTCGGGTATGTCATTATGTTTTATGAAAAATAGTGCAACTTTACAAGGCTTTGTTGATGCAGATCTTGGTGGTGACTTGGATCATAGGAAGAGCACCTCGGGTTATGTTTTTACCTTAGGTGGCACCGCAATCGTTGGATGTCTAGACTTCGGACTTGTGTATCTCTCTCAACCACCGAAGCAGAGTATGTGGCTATATCTGAAGCTGGTAAAGAGATGATTTGGTTGAAAAATTTTCTGAAGAAGATAGGCAATGAGCAAGATAATAGTGTTCTTTTCAGTGATAGTCAAAGTGTTATTTGTCTTGCAAAGAATCCGGTATTTCACTCAAGGACAAAACACATTGAGTTAAAATATCATCAAATTCGTCAGTTAATAGATGACGGGGCATTATCATTAAAGAAGATTCTTGGTGCAGAAAATCGAATAGATATGTTAACAAAGATTGTCACCACTGAGAAACTGAGGTTATGCATTGCCTTAGTTAGCCTCCATGGTAAGTGATGAGGGGGAGCTGCCGCACTAGGACAATTTGGGTTGAAAAGATGAAGACTATAAAAGATTATTGCTGTTTTTTGAAGATCAGCCTCCAAGTGGGAGATTGATGGAATTGTGGAGTCGATGGAGAAAAATATTATTGTGGGTAGGCAAAGACTTCCCAAAGGTCACCCATCCCGAGATATTAAAGGAAATAGAATTTATATTACTTGCTAATATCTTACATGTAATTTCCTTTAATATGTATGCCCTAGACTTCTGTTATAAATAGGGGCAATTTCTTTTATAGTTGTAACGCCGCTTTGTAACCCCGAGCTTGTAACACGATACTTGATAGTGAAGAGATTGCCTAGTGCAGACCATGGTTTTTCCCTTCTTGATTTTAGAAGGGTTTTCCACGTAAAAATTCCTGCTTGCCCTCTTTTCTTCCCTACTTTATTTTTCGTCGCATATTCGCGTCCCCAACAACGTTACTAGTAAAAATATGAATCTATTAAGGCATTTATATTTACATATATGACTATCAAGTAAGCCTTATATGAATATTTGATCACCAAAAAGAGAATCTATCCATCTTGAGCAATAGGTAACGAACACATGCACCAGCTTTGAGGCATTGGCAGCCTTTGTGTGGCGGGTTCGCAGTATGGCCCTCAAGATGAAGCTTCATTTAGCAGTCAATATCAGGTCTAGGCCAACAGCACCATTGCCCGAGGGATAATTTGGGAACGCCGTGGTCTTTCCCTGTTGTCTCTGCACTATGGGAGAGTTGATCGAGGAGCCACTCTCGGTTTTTGTGACAAGAATAAAGAAGATAATCGAGAGTGTGACTGGCTACTACATACAGTCGAGGATCGATTATTCTGACATTAATACTTTCGAGCAACTCCCTGTGGGCAGACTATTAATAAGTTCATGGACGAGGCTCGAGTATGGCTCCACGGACTTTGGGTGGGGAGAGCCGAGGTTTGGGGCCGGTAAACCACCAAGGGAAACCTAAGGAAAACGGTGCAGAAAAGGTTGGATCATTTCACGATGATCTAATCTAACATACCAACTGTCATTTCGTTCTGCATAATTAATCTTTTGATAAACTGGATATTATATAGGCTCTCTCCAATATAATCATTAGGTCAAATCACTTCTAAGAATTATCTCACAATATTTTTTATCCTTACCAATAGAAAAAATGATATAAATGATTTCTAAACTTTAACTTAATGTGTATCAACTCTGAATTTTTTTTATTCATTTAATATGATCTTTGAAATTTAGCTCAATCTACAATGTATCTCTAAATTTTTTTGAGTCTCGTATATACCTAATTTTGCATTAGAATCAATCATTGCAAAGGTATACATGGACTACTTCTTTTATCATTATTTTTTTTTTAGATTAATACGAGATAACCTATAAATTAAACTTACCAACTTTGCGAATGATAACATGTCCATAATCTTGTAAAGGTGTCCACTTTGTTGAATAAACAGACTTTTAAAGTTACACGTGGATGATTTTTCTGACGAATTTTTCCATTTATAATCTCAACACTCCTAAATCATGCACGTCGGACTTTCTAATCATATTAGTATGTACATGTGTTCCTGTCCTCGAACATGTGTTTGGATAAGTAACGTCGCGAGTATTCCAAAGGAACTGCTGAAAAACATCCCTCCGAACATTCTCGGACGAGAAAGCTGGATCTTGAAATCCCAGAATGGAAAGGCCGAGAGCGGGTCAAGCGAGAAGACCGTTTCCAGTTAGTTGGTTTCGCTTCAACAAACTCGCCCTGCATATGCGGGACGTTTTATAGAACACTCCTCCTTAACCCTCTCTGTGGTCCTCTGTTTTTCACGCATTTTCCATCTCTTGCACAGGCTCTGCAAATCCTTACCCCTGCACAGTCTCTACACATCCTTCGTTAATCCCCGCCCAGGTACTTCAGCTGAATTCGCGACGAATTTTTTTCCACTTTCGCTTTTTCTGCTATTTTGTCTCTCTGCACTCGAGATTTGATGTTGTTCGCGTGCTCTGTTTGTGCGCGCGCGTTATCCTCGGCTTCGTCTTGCGAACGAAATGGGTTCTCTCGTGCAGATTTTGCCGCTCGAGTCGAAAGGTTGAACGTGGTTGGTTGGTGGAGAGAGCCTGGAATTAAAAGATTCTCGCTGTGAATATCTTTTGAGTCATTTCAAGTTCTCGTTCTTGGTTCGTGGCCCTCTTGTTTTTTTCCCGTAATGCCGACAGATATGGCTTGGACACTGTGGGTCCAAGCGCGACGTTTTAGACGAACAAAAAGCAACCACTGGTGTAACTATGTCGTGCGTGACTGTCCTATCAATATCATTCACCTTTTCCTTATCTTGTATTGCTCGTGTGCCAAGGGTCGGCTAAATTTTAGCAGCGAAGCTATCCTGAGGTTGATCTTAGGCAGCCAATTTCTTACTAATGTCCTCTGGGTTTTCGATAAAAATCTTGTTCCAGCGCCTTGATTCCAACGGAAGAGTTTGGTCGCCAAGCCGCGTTTAATTACCAATCGTTTGTATATGGATGATTTTTTGCATTTACTGGATCTGCATATCTAGAACGGCTTGTCTTCTCTATGTTCCATTGTGGTTTTTTCCAATACAAGGAAGCATGAGAGATCATATCATGACAAACAAGGTGTAGGTTCATAGCTTTTCATGCCATTGCTTCGCTAATTTTAAGATCACGGGGAGATCAAAACGAAACACGCAGGTCAGATACAATGGAGGAACTTTTGCCTAGTATTTTACTGTCGGTACAGGATGATATAGATATTAGGCTTTGGTATGATGACTTTGTCAGTATAGTAACCATTTTTTCACCATCTCCCTAACTACAGAATTGTTGTCAATATTGGGTTTCACAGTGCAACGGACACTTTTCTCTTCACCTCGGAGTCTGTCAATGAAGGCCACCCAGTCAAGATCTGTGACCAAGTCTCAGATGCTATCCTCGACGCTTGTTTGGAGCAGATCCAGAAAGCAAAGTTACCTACGAGACATGTACCGAGACAAATATGGTGATGGTGTTCGGGGAAATCAACACCAAGGCTAAGGTTGATTATGAGAAGATCGTTCGTGACACATGCCGAGGAATTGGGTTCACCTTGGCTGAAGTCAGTCTTGATGCCAACAAATGCAAAGTCCTAGTCAATATTGAACAGCAGAGCCCTGATATTGCTCAGGGAGTTCATGGAAATCTGACCAAGAAACCTGAGGAGATTGGTGCTGGAGACCAAGGTCACATGTTCGATTACGCTACAGATGAAACACAGGGGTCCGTCCCTACTGTCTCTGCACCATGGGAGAGTTGATAAGGGAGCCAATCTCTACTTCTGCGGCAAGAATAAAGAAGGCGATCGAGAGTGTGACTGATAACTGCATACAATCAAGGATCGACTATTATGATATTACTCATTCCGAGGGACTCCCTAAGGGCACGTTACTAATAAGTTGATGGACGAGTTTCGACTATGGCTCCACGGACTTTGGGTGTGGAGAGCCAAGGTTTGGGACCGGTGAACCACCAAGGAAACCTGCTTGTTTATGAAGGATGAGAGAAAAAAAAGGGCATTGCGGTGGTGTCGGGTTTGCCACTTTCAGCCATGAACACCTTTGAGAAAGTCGTTTGTAATATTAATGATGCTTAGTACACTAATATTGGCATTACAAACTATTGCACGGTGTGTGACCAATTGTAAGTGAATCAATGTATCCAACACCTGAGTAAAATCCATCACATCACTTAATAAATAATCTCTAAGAGTTTAGTCTTAAAATCTAAGATAATTAGTTGGAATTCTGAGTATATCTTGTGCCTTTCCATGTTATTTCAGTTATATTAAATTGGTCTTAATATCTAAGATAATCGGTTGGAATTATGAGCATATACTATGCCTTCCCATATTATTTCACTCGTTAAATTCAAGTGCTTCAAGAATTTAACGAGCTTCGGAGGTCGATATTCGATGATGAAAATCTCGCCAAGGAGTGCTCTTCGAAACGCCAGCAGTACCCGAGGAGGGATGATGAATAATCCCGTTTCGGGGCCTAGAATTTCCTCAAAGAGGGTATCTACAGCTATTGGGCACCTGAGGAGAATCAGTCCGAGTGGACAATACATCTAAGGTTTCAGGAGAAGGTGAAGTTCAATGTTCTGCAAGTGCTAGAGCCGATCCAATTGGGCCAGCGGGTTGTAAAGTTCCATCTCGAGACCTTGAACAACGGAGAAGAATGGAGACAAGTGATCAATGGCACCACGGTGGGATGCCAGAGGCTCCTGCAATTTCCTATGCTTGAAACTCGGGAGTTGAGGTTTGTGATCGACAAATCTCGGGGTGACCCCCTTATCTCTTATTTGGGGCTTCATGTAGATACCCCTTATCTATTATTTGGGGCTTCATGTAGACTATAATAGTTTGCGAACAAGGCTCGAGTATGGCTCCACGGACTTTGGGTGGGGAGAGCCAAGGTTCGGGAACAGTGAACCACCAAGGGAAACGTATGGCTCCAAGGACGAGGTTTATAATCGACAAATCTCGGGGATACCCTCTTTATCTCTTATTTGGCGCATAACATGTCTCTCAAGAGGGACATTTAGAATTATTCTTAGAAGTTACGCAGGACTGACTGGTCAATATTACACATTTGGAGAGGTTTGTATTGATTTAAGGAATTTTGAAATGCAACGCACAAGTGTATTGTCTATAAATTAGTAGTATTGGATGAACTTAACCAAATGAATCTTTTTATTCATTGCCTTTCGTTTCCTTTTTCTTCGGACTCACAATCTTGTATTTTTGGATATGAACAAGATTCAAATGTTGGGTACTGTTGGCACTCTCTTTTCATTAAGTAGCAATCTCGCTACCTGCACCAGCCACAGCGACTTTGCCTGCCATCCAGCTCTTTAGCATTTGTAGAGCAGCTTTCGGCTGATCCATGGGAACCATGTGCCCGGCATTATGAACCTGCATTACACCACAGCCAGAATGGAACTTACAATTTGGCTCTCTCATCTTTAAAGTATGTTGTGCGTGCATGGTTGCACATTGCAATTCTGTGTGCGCGCGCTTCTGTTAGAGAGAGAGAGAGAGAGAGAGAGAGAGAGAGACCTTCAAGAAAGTAAGCGGTCCATGAGTTTTCACCAGTCCTGCCTTGGCACCAGCAACAACAAATGGAACATTTGGAGATTTCCCAAACTGCTTTTGACCAGACCACCGCAAGGCATGAACCCACCTGGAGTTTCCTGCTCAAATTAACATCAGGAAAGACATGTCATTCGCCAGGTAATGTTCCGTTTGATTCTGTCTAGTGTCTACCAACTTGAAAGATGGGGGTTTACCAAGCCAATTACAGATGAGATCATATTCACCGGCATAAATGAGCACCTTCAGCCCATCCTCAAGAAGCGCGGGGATACCCACTGCAAGATTCTTCATCCAATCCCCGTACATAGCTTCGTACACAGTGCTGCTGCACGACACAAATTCTATATCCCCGACCCCTAAAGCATCTTTCACGGTCTTTTTGTTCAGGAGTGTCTCCAGGTTTGAGAAGTCGTAGCACAGGGACCCCTCACAGCTCTTTCGTATATCATAGTACTGCAGGCCAATCATCAACATGTCAAATTCACGGTAATCGAACATAAAATTTCAGAAAGCTTCTGTCAAGGGAGAAATAGATACATTTATGTTCCCTGTAATATCTAAGATCTCCCCGAAAATATTGGTGCAAGGGACACGTGCTGACTCACAGGCATCTCCGCCCTTGGTAGCTGCACATAATTTGCAAAGACTAACAGTAAAGCCTCCGCTTTCAGAAAGAAAAAAGAGAGCTTCCAGAATGTTTTAATGAAGCATAAACAGAGATTTAGGGCCAAAGAAGATACCACACTGTTGACTTGCCCGTTGGCAATTTGGGAACAGTTTGTCAATGCGGGCTTTATCCGACTGCGTGATTAACTTCGTGTTTAGAGCAAAATCTGTGTAGGCTCCAGACTGGATCTCAGGATCGGTTAGGCCATTGCCAATTGCAAACCCCTATTTGAGATTCAGAAGTTGACTATGTCAAAAGAAAGAACCAGTTAATAATGTCATAGCGAAAAGTTACCATATAAACATGAAGTACCTTTAGGTTTATGTGAATTCCTTCCTTTGCCTTGTTCCCTTGTTGAACACGAGCAGCAAAAGCAGGAATGTAGTGCCCAGCATACGATTCTCCGGTTATGTAAAAATCATTCTTGACAAGTTGAGGATGCGCCGCAAAGAATGCCTAACCATCGCAGTGAGAAGTTAGCCTATCATATGCTTGAATTCTTAACTTGAAAAGTGTCCAATCAAAATTTGGTTTGTCTGTAAAAACAGAAGTAGTTAATCAGGTGCTCAGCTTACGATCCATGAGTTCATATATACCTGCAAGAAGTCGAACAAGTCATTGCTGACACCCTGCTCATCCTGCCGAATGTCGCGCTCATCAGTGGAGTAACTAAAACCGGTTCCAGTAGGCTGGTCGACGAAGATGAGATTCGAAACCTGTGAAGAAAAAAAAACATTAACAAAGGCATGAAATGGAACATACTTCAAATTGTAAGTAGTTTATTCATCAATAACATATGTTCTCACGTTGTCTGATTTTCTGTTTAAATTTAATAAGATTCTTATTATTTATTCATTCAATAATTAATTTTATTGACCATGATCACAAATATCGCATACAACTGTCAATTTGCCTAAATAATGTCAAAGTTTTGCTTCATAGGAAGCTATTGAAGGCGAAAGCAACGGAAGAAGTTGGCAACTGCTTTTCAAGAAAGAATACTGAAGCAAACTAGGCCAACATCATATGCGATAATGTCGAGGAAAAACACAACAGAAAAGAGTATGAGGACGATGTCGTCAAACAACGCTAACATTGCATTAAAAAAAACATAGTAGAACAAAGAGAAAAATCCAAAGAAAGATGCAACGTTCTTGGGAGTATTAAATTATGATTAAGAATGCTGTGATCTGTACAAAATTGTCACTCAACTCACCTTGTCCCAACCATAATCATTCCACACAAGAGTCAAGTTGTTGGCAATATGGAAAGGGCCATTCTCATAGAACAGTGCCAATGAACTGCTACAACCAGGCCCTCCGGTTAACCAAATAACCACCGGGTCATTTGTGCTGTTCCGTGATTCGAAGAAGAAGTAGAACATCCTGAAAAATTGGACATAAAACAGGACAAAGAGTCATGAACAGAACTTGATGAAGTACAGTGAGCAGAATCTCGTTTGGCTCACGCGAATCGAAGAAACAGATTCAAGAAAGACTATTTCTTGGTTACGGACCGAATTATGTTTAACTTCTCATTTTATCATGTTTCATTGATAACCCCATTGATTTTCCTATTATCTAGGCCTAACAAAATAAGTATAACAGGTGAATCTAAACACTTCTAGAACATATTAATTAAGTTCTAGATATTAATCATATTCTACATCAATAAAAAAACAAATATTGGCTATCAAAGTTAATTCCAAGGCTATCAACAACTGGCTATCTAAGTTAATTCCGAGGCCTCACCTTGCAGCGTGGGAGTGCCGAAGCGGGTAATACCCGGCATGTTGACCGAGGTCCTTAATGGACGACCCTGAGTCACCGAGAACTGGGAGGTCAAGGCGCCACTCAACGATCTTCCCATCAGAAGCCAAAGAAGGAGAATCTGTGTCTCCAGTTCTAATATTGACAGCTGCTTTTGGGTGCAAGTTGAGCCCTTTAATGAGCGTCTCGGCTTGGGTCAGTGGCGACGAGTGGGCGGTTAAAGATGATGTCTTTGATGGTGATGCAATACAAAAGAGGAGGAGGAAACAGAAGAGAAAGCAGTATGGAGAGAGAAAAGTCGATGCCATTGTTAAGACTTCCGAGAAACTCTGAAGTTTGAGGATGATGATGAGAAATCACTGGGTTTTTTTCAGTGTTTGATGTAAAGGACGTGCTTTATGAGGCTCCTGGAAAATGTGGCTTGCATAGAGAGAGATTTGTCTGCTTTACGGAGAGAGGTTTGTCTGATTTTTGTTACCATTTGGGACATCTATTTTGATGTTTCATTCCTTTTTTGGAAGAGAGAAAGCTGTCCATTATCTGTGCATTTCGTCTGGAGATAGATTCTCAAATTTGCTGCATGTCCTTCTATTGTGTAGGTTCTGGTTGCCAATCAATCACCAATGGCAGATTGTGGTAAAAACGATGCCGTCAGCTTGGCAATACTCTTTAGATTTCCTTCCTTTTGTTGCTTATTAAATGAATCTGGAGATAGATTCCCAAATTTGCTGCATGTCCTTCTATTGTGTAGGTTCTGGTTGCCAATAAATCACCAATGGTAGATTGTGGTAAAAACGATGCCGTCAGCTTAGCAATACTCTTTAGATTTCCTTCCTTTTGTTGCTTATTAAATGAATCTGGAGATAGATTCCCAAATTTGCTGCATGTCCTTCTATTGGTTGCCAATCAATCACCAATGGCAGATTGTGGTAAAAACGATGCCGTCAGCTTGGCAATACTCTTTAGATTTCCTTCCTTTTGTTGCTTATTAAATGAATCTGGACAGAGTGGTGATTATGTCTTTTACAAATGAATTTTATTTGTACGAAAAAGATTACGTAAAGATTAATTCTAATAGACCATGAAGGCAAGGGTTTGGTTTTTGCAGCTTACAAAGTTGACGCGGAAGAATCAAATTTTATGGAAGACAATCAACTCATAAGCTTGACAACCTCATCAATTAACGAAGCCTCATGTTTATACGAGCAAAGGAAGATTTCAGCGACAACAACATGATCCAATGGATTCAATGAGGAGCAAGAGATTTAGAGCTCCAAGAAATTGAAATATAAAGGCTCATTTAATTTAGATATAGATTTCGACTATCATGCTCTATAATAAGATAAAAAGTCTAAAAGTGAGTTAAGAATTATAATAGTATAAACAAAAACAAAAAAGCAAGTTAGAAAGATTTGTTTCCTATTTAAGTAGGTTTTCCTAATTTTGACCAAATTTCTTAATTTAACGTTTCCTAATTGAATGTTTACTAGTTTAACATTTCCTAATTTAATTTTTCCATAATTTAAAGGTTTTTCCTAGTTTAATGTCTTAGTCTATCTTTAAACAGGAAGTGCATTCTCAGTTGTAAGATTGTTTATTTTGAGTTGTAATATGTAAGAATTTTTCACAATGACTCGTCTTTCCATTTCTTAATACAATTCCATAGTGGTCAATCTTAGATTGCATTTGGCAATCAAGGTAAAATTTAGGATAGGATAAAATTAATCTTATCCAACGTTTGGTGATTGCTCAAGATAAGATAAAGTCAAATATAAAAAGAATATAGGCCGGATGATACTATGACAAATTTTCAATAATCAATACCAACTAATAAAGAATCCATGCAAATAGTAACTCACCCATGAAAAAAAATAAAGATATAGAGAGTAACTTTTCCTAGTTGGTAGAAACTTATCTTGCTAAAATCTCAATTGAGATTCATCAAATCCATCTGCAGTGTATCAAGTCCAGGCAAATCTTTCCCTTTTTTAAGGAAAGAAGTCAGTGACATAATGGCATGGGTCAAGAACATCCACCCTAAATTCATTTGCACTAACTTCTAAGGATTTCTCTAAGACCGAAAGCCCCTTGAGAAAACCGAATCAAATGCACCCTTAGAAGAGAGAGGTAAGGAGTTTGATTCCCTAGCTTTTCAAGGGAATCGGGTGGGATGCATGAATAAAGGAGCAAGGTTGACAACCTCCACACAACACACAGCATGGATAGTGGTTTGTAAAATAGATATCGGATAAGATAGGACTAGACCAAAAAAAATCCATTTGCACTGTTGAATCCGGTGGTTCCGATCGGGTGCAAGACTCTAGATGTACAAGGAGGTTTTGTTTATTTCGTAAAAATGATTGACTTGGAAAAAAAAATTTATTTTGCGAAAAAAATTTCTTAAAAATGATTGTTTGTATAGCTTGAAATCATTTGCCATTGAAAAATGTTTTCGTGGATGTTAAAAATATCTTTTGTTTATTTATTTTGTAAGCAATATAAGTGATTATTTTCAAAAAAATAATTTGTCAAATCATTCATTTTTCGTAAATCAAACTGAGCAAAAGTGCACAAACTCAGTCTGTGCAAGAATTTAATCACATGTTTATTTGTTTTGCATTTTATGTTGAGATATTATTTACTTTGAAGACATATCACAGGTGACGAAATTCAAATGTGGAGGTTTCACTTTAGGGATCGCATTTAGTCACTACATGACAAATGGTGTGTTAGCAATGAATTTTATTAATGCATGGGCTAAAATAGCAAGAGGCAAGCCTTTATCCCTCATCCCTTGTCATGATAGAACCATCCTAAAATTAAGGGTGCCTCCTCGAGTCACCAATCCTTACAATGAGTTTGTTCACATAAGTGATGTATCAAACATGTTGACATTATATGAGGAGCAATAATTCGTACAAAAGTCTTTCCACTTTGATAGTGAGAAGCCGGCCATCGTAAAAATAATGACAACAAAAGATGAACAGGTGAATCTCTATATTTATGATATTAAATAATGGCAATTCATAGACATCTTTGTATAATATACAAGTCCATTGACAATTAGTTCCAAAAGACTTCTAAATAAATTCAACACTATATCAAAATACATTTCCAATTGATATATATCTGACTTACATTTATAGCCATCAAGTATGCATTACATGAATAATTGGTCGCAAAAAGTGGAATCTACTCATCTTGAATCACAAGTAACATGCAATTGCACCAACTTCATAGCACTTGCAGCCTTCGTGTGGCGAGCTCGTAGCATGGCCCTCGAGATGAAACTTCACCAACAATCAAAGCTTCTTCTAGCAGTTAATTTCAGGTCTAGGCTAACAACATCATTGCCTGACGGATACTTTGGGAATATCGTGGCCTTGCCTTACTGTCTCCGCACCGTCAAAGAACCTATTTGTTTATGACAGAAGGGAAAGAGAAAGGCACTACGGTGGTGTTGGGTTTGTCCCTTTCAACCATGAATACCTTTGAGAAGCTTTTTTGTGATCTGAACGATGCTCAGTACTCTAATATTGGTATTCGAAATTTGTTTACAAGTGTGACCAACTACAAGTGGACCATCATATCCAACACCTAATTGAAATCAATCATATCATTTAATGAATCAATTTTAGAGGTGTAGTCTTGCATGTCCAAATAATCAATTGCAATTCTGAGTATATCTTGTGACTTCTCATGTTTGTTTTTCATTACCATTGTCCAAGACCAATTTAATAAAACATTCTCTCCACCATCCCCACTTTCCATGATCATTAATCACTTTTCTTTATGTCAATAATCACTTCTTTTCATGTCCAATAATCATCTCCTGATAACTAACAATTTCAACAACTACTACCCACTTGCAGGGAGGTTAGCCAAAGACTCTCGAGGGAGGATGGTGGTTGATTGCCAAAGAAGTTAGGAGTTCCCTTTGTGGCGGCAACGGAAAATTGTAACAATGAAAATCTGGTTGATATACGAGCATTTAATTTTGAGGATTTAGGAGAGGTTGTTCATAGATATCCTACCAAAATATACTAGAAGTTACACCCCTTTCTACTAAGTGTGTCAAAAAGGAACGTCTAAACTGAAATTCGAACCAATCAAAAGAAAAATATTTAGATATTTTCAGATCGGGTTTCCTTTCAATTTGGGTAGTAACTAAAACAACGGACTTGGTTCGGTTCAATTTCGACTTCTAACTATAGAGCCAAGTTTTTGGACAGGGCTGGGTAATGACTCGACGCACATTGGATGGGCACAGCCAGAGGCAGTTCGGCACCAGTCACCTGCGGAGAGTTGGTTGTGTTTTTAGGGCTGATGGGAAAGACTAACAGGACATTGCGATGGCGTTGAGTTTGCCAGCTTGGGGTCATGAGCACTTTCCAAAGAGTTGGTCCAAATGTAAAATCACAAGCCACGAACAACTCTGAAAAAGAAATGTTGTTTGCCATTTCAATAATTCCCCGTTATACATGCATGTTCATTATCGGAGATTAAATTAATGAAATACGCTTTCTTTTCTTACTTAAAGCTCCAACTCTTTTTTCATGATAAATAGAAAGTTATTCCCACCCTTCGTTGGACTACAATCGCTATACTCCCTTTTGGTAAACTATATATGCTGCTATTTTTATTTTATTTTTTTGGGGTGGGGAGGGCCAGGCGCACATGTTATGTATGTATAAACTTGGAAAATGGCAAATGAAGACCCCTCCAAATAATTGAACCAATAATTCGCCCCCTGATGTAACAATCTCTTATTCAATGCCAGAACTGGAGAAGCCTCGATTATAAATTCTGAATCTGCAAAGAGAAGCCAAATCCAAGTGTTTCATCTCCGATATCTCCAGTTCTTACAGGCATGCTGGTTTTCGTCTTGAGTTTTAGTCGTGTGTCCGCTGTATTTGGCCAACGAGGGAAAAGAAAGAAAAACATTACCATCAGCAAAGCTCATATCTTCGAGCTGTGCACGTACGATTTGTTCTGGCATGTATGGCTGATGTGTTGCGACATGTGTGGTTGAATACGCTTCTTGTGAAACCTGCAACTTATTTAAAAGGTGCCATCTTTATCGTGCAGGAGTAAGCCCTCCGTAGATTGACAACTACGGGTTTATACTCCGCCCAACAATTTAAGCTTTTGAAGTGACATTTTTAAATCATGGAACCAGATTAAAGTTTCATTCTCCATGCTCCATTTTGAGATTCATATCTCGTGGATATATTCCTGTTCCTCAACTCCTCTCGGTTCTTCTTTCATGTGATTTTATATCATTCCAAGCCACAAGATGCACAGCGCTTTCGTTTACCAGTGGCCTCTCTTTATATAACAACTTTGTTTGTAGTTCTCAGTGCAAGTTTTCTTCTTCTTCTTTTTCTCAAGAAAGAGAGCGGGATATAAATTTCCAATCATCAACTATGGAGGCATCCACGAAGAACAACAGCCTAATAATAGAAAGATCCAGCCCCACCGTGGTCCTACCAGAACAGGAAACCCCGGAGGATTCCATTTTCTTAAGTAGCCTTGAAAAAATCTCCCTTGATGGTGCGATCCGTTTATTCTTTCGACAAGAGTGACGCAAATGTGGTAGACGTGATTAATCAAGCTTTGGCCAAAGTTCTGGTTCATTACTATCCACTTGCAGGGAGATTAGCTAAAAACTCTCAAGGGAAGTCATTTGTTCATGGCCAAAAGAAGTTAGGAGTACGATTTGTGGAGGCAATGACTAATAGTGAAATCGAGAGCCTGGGTGATAGCAGACTTGTCGATTCTGATGTTTTAGACAAGCTTGTTTACAAAGATCCTATGGAAGATACACTTGAAGCTGCCCCTCTTTTAACTGCACAGGTAAGCAACAATGTTCCCCTTTTCTATGTAAAGATCTTAAGTACTTCTTTCTGCCGTTTTACTTGGTTTTCTCTTGATTAAATATGATAATGAATTTGTTTTGGTAGACTTAATTCTCGATTGAACTTCTTGATGTTAGGTTCCAGATTTTTTAACTTTGCTTACGACTCAAGAGAGGATAATTTTCTACTTATAAGTAGCTATTTACTTTACCTTCATTTGATCCAGAATTTCCATATTATAAAACTAGATAGTAAGTAGCACGTTGTTATATTGTTAATTAAAATTTTATTTATGATAAATAGGAACTTTCTACTTACTTATGCAATAAGTATTTCCTCCGGTGTATTTTGTAACTTTCCATCTAGTATTGTAATAATCTACCTAAGGTAACTAATATTTTCTCCATACAATTCATGGATAGCTTCATTTTTTTTGGGCAAAGGAACAATTATCAATATATTTGTACTCATTAATAAGCTATTTCTTTGGTGTGATTAGTAACTTTTCACATTAAAAATAATACATATAAATTTTTAAAGTTCAGTTATTGCTCCAGTTAATTAGTATCCCTCTCCATGACAAGTATTTCGACATAGCCTCTTCACATGCCCAAAAATAATGAATTTTTAGAATCTTCTTCATTAGTAACTTTTTTTATGCCCGCCTTACCCAAAAAAAAAACGTTTTTGATGCCTTAAATTAAAAAGTAACTTTCCTAATGCTATGACAAATTATCAAATCCAATACCAACTTATTGATATACAAATAGATATTAACTTACCATAAAGATTAGAGACAGTGAGTTTGCCTAGTGCATACAAACTTGTCTTGCTAGAGTGTCAATTGAGATTCAGCAAATGCGAGGTATCGAGTTTAGGCAAATATTTCCCTTTTTAAGGGGAGATCATGACATGCTCAAGAGCATCCACCCCAAATCCATTTGAACCATTAAATCCCGTGATTCCCACCGAATGCAAGACTTCATATGGACATATTTACTTGTTCTACATTTTATGTTGAGATATTATTTATTTTAGAGGCAAATGATAGGTGACCAAATTTTAATATTTCACTTTAGGGGTGGCAATTAGCCGTTACATAACAAATGGTGAGTCGGCAATGAATTTTATGAATGCATGGGCTGAAATTGCAAGAGGCAAGCCGTTATCCCTTGTCCCTTGTCATGATAGAACCATCCTAAAACCAAGGATGCCTCCTCAAATCATGGGTCCTTACGACGAATTTGTTCAAATAAGTGATGTATCAAACCCGATGGCATTATACGAGGAACAACAATTGATATATAAATCTTTCCACTTTGATGCTAAGAAGTTGGCGACCCTAAAAAGAATGGCTACAAAAGGGGAGCAGGTAAATTTTTGTCTTATGATAATGGATAAATGGCTATTCATGGACATCTTTGAATGATATACATGCCAACTCATAGTTAGTTCCAAAAACTCCAAGTATACCTAACAGTTTTCAATTAAGCACACTGCTCTACAACTTAAATAATGACGACAACTAAAAGTACATATTCATGAGATCATTTCTTTGTTGTATACAGTTTGGACCAGTAGCATGCACATTCCTTATAATTTGATTGATTACAACTGTCATGTTACTAGTAAAAATATGAATCCATTAAGGCATTTATATTTACATATATGACTATCAAGGAAGCCTTACATGAACATTTGATCACCAAAAAGAGAATCTATCCATCTTGAGCAACAGGTAACGAGTACATGCACCAGCTTCGAGGCACTGGCAGCCTTTGTGTGGTAGTTTCGCAGTATGGCCCTCGAGATGAAGCTTCACCAACTATTAAAGCTTCATTTAGCAGTCAATTTCAGGTCTAGGCTAACAGCACCATTGCCCGAGGGATACTTTGGGAACGCCATGGTCTTTCCCTGTTGTTTCTGGCACCATGGGAGAGTTGATCGAGGAGCCACTCTCGGCTTTTGTGACAAGAATAAAGAAGATAATCGAGAGTGTGATTGGCTACTACGTACAGTCGAGGATCGATTATTATGACATTAATACTTTCGAGCAACACCCTGTGGGCAGACTATTAATAAGTTCATGGACGAGGCTCGAGTATGGCTCCACGGACTTTGGGTGGGGAGAGCCGAGTTTTGGGGCCGGTCAACCACCAAGGGAAACCTGCTTGTTTATGAAGGACGGGAGAAAAAAGGGGCATTGTGGCAATGCTGGGTTTGCCACTTTCAACCATGAACACCTTTTAGAAACTTGTTTGTAATCTTAATGATGCTTAGTACACTAATATTGGCATTCAAAACTATTTTACAAAGTGTGACGATTATAAGTGAATCAATGTATCCAGCATTCATCACATCACTTAATAAATAATTTGTAAGAATTTAGTTTTAGTATTTAAGATAATCGGTTGGAATTATGAGCATATCTTGTACCTTTTCATGCTATTTAAGTTATCATCGTCCGGGACCAATTGAATAAAATGTGATCTTTCTACTTTTCGTGAAGTTTCAAAATTTCCCTTTCATCCTTCAAAAGTCGTGTCTACCCCCTTCGTGGTCGGCTTAGACAATTACTCTTCTTTTCTTCTTCTTTTTAAGAAATGACAAAAAAAAATTCATTTGATATGATGTTGAGCACAAGAGAGCTTTTGAATAAGCATCATAGAAATTTATCTAACTACTTAATTGACTCTAATTACTGAATACAAGTTTATTGATATGAATGAGACTATCTTATTGTTATGCCATATTTGGGCTACTCGATGTGGTATAGTCCATCACACAGGGGCTAGAAGGATGTGCATTCTTCTTTATGTGTATCTCGCCATAATATCAACGTAACTTGATGGATAGTATAGTAAACCAAATTTTATATGCTCAAGGCAAATGACTAAAGTTATCACCATATTTCTCTATCTTTATGGAAGTGGAGGCTCTTGATGTGACCCCCTATTAACATTAGGGGCAAGGTTCTGTTAGTTTTGAGTTACCCAACTACTCTTTCTTCTTCACATTTTTTTTTTTTTTTTTGCCATTTATTGTAGGGCAAAGGCCACAAAAAACTTTAAATTATGTTTATTACTACATATCTACTTTAATTTTTTTATGACACAAAAAATAAATTTATACTTATGTGATATACCGTGTGATATAGCTATTATTAATAATAGTTAAAGATTTACCTACATGGATACTAAAAAAATAAATCATAAAGCTCGCATGACTTAAGTGAAATAAAATTAATCTTATTATGACTAAAAAATTCATCTTTATTAAATTTGATCACAAAATAACGTATCTTAATGGTTGGTTGCATAAGTTATGGACAGGATTCGACAGTTAATCTGTCATCCCGGCGATCGATCCTTGCTCGGGCTATCTCATTGAAGAGGCCTCTGTGACAGAGTCTCTGCTGTGAATCCATGATGTTTTGAGTCGTTACCGAACGTCAAATACAAAACGAGGTTGCTTTCCAACGTGTTAATCGGCTTTGACTTCGCCGGAACCGAACACCAATTGGTCTCTCCGATCAAGGATCGAGGTGGGGACAACGACTGAGCGTCCGCTCATTACGTCGGACCCCAACTCGCCCGTGACTGACCGCCTCCTCTGTCTCTCTCTCTCTCTCTCTGTGGCGACAACATCGGCGAACGATGAAGAAGAAGACGACGACCTCAAGGTATGCGAAACCCATTTCTCCAACGCATTCTTGAGCCTCTTCGCACTATCAATTTGTCTCATTTCTTGTTCTTCTGTTAGCGATTGCCTCGTCCGATCCGCTGACTCGCCCCAGAAACCTCCACCACTCCCGATTCTGCCCATACCCACCTCGCGGCAGCTCGAATGGCAGTCCGCCTCCATGGCCCTCTTCCTGCACTTCGGGCCCAACACCTTCACCGACTCCGAGTGGGGCTCCGGCCGCGCGGACCCCTCCGTCTTCAACCCCACGCACCTCGACGCTGCCCAGTGGGTCGGCGTCGCGAAGCAGGCCGGATTCTCGTGCGTGATCCTCACCGCCAAGCACCACGACGGCTTCTGCCTGTGGCCGAGCGAGTACACGGACTACTCCGTGCGGTCCAGCCCGTGGCGAGGCGGCCGTGGCGACGTGGTCGCCGAACTCTCGAGCGCTGCGACGGACGCCGGCATCGGGTTCGGGCTATACCTCTCGCCGTGGGATCGGCACGAGCCATCGTATGGACGGACGGTGGAGTATAATGAATTCTACATGGGACAGATGACCGAGCTGCTGACCAGGTGAAAAGAACTTGAAATTTCCGTTCCATTTTGCTGGATTTTGCTCATTTTTGTGCTCTGGATAGTCGTTTTGGTCTAGTTCTGCTTGTTCATTTGCTAATGGTGATGTCTTTCTAGTAAATCCGACTCGGGTTTTTTGGGGATCCTGATTGCTTATTGTTGATTTGAATGTTTCTATCAAATGAGTATTCCATTCAAATTTAGAATTGAGTCCTTCTGAAGAGTTATATACACTTGATGTTGTGATCTTAGTAAATGCAGTATTATTGAGTTCTTTCCAGTAAGTAGCTCTGTGCTTATTTGTGTTAAGACACTTGATTCTTTGGAAAGTGCTTGAAGCTGATTAGCTAGCAGATTTTTCTTTTACTTGAATGTCTTGTTTTGGTCCGATTATTGAGAGTTTGTTGTTATATCTGGTGAAACTTCAAGGTTGACGTTCTGTGGAATTGTGCAGATATGGGGAGATAAAGGAGGTATTTTTAGATGGTGCCAAAGGGGAGGGAGAGAAGGACATGGAATATTACTTTGAGAGTTGGTTTAGCCTAATCCGCCAGCTCCAGCCCGGGGCCGTCATTTTTTCTGATGCCGGTCCAGACAACAGGTGGATCGGAAACGAGGATGGCAAAGCCGGGTCGACTTGCTGGTCTCTATTCGATAGGAGTAGCGCCAAGATTGGTGGAACAGATCCTCAGTGAGTTCCATTTCTAGCTTTTTGTTTTATATCTCAGTTTAATGGGCTACCATTCCACAGAAAAGAAACAGAGTGATGCTTACATTCTAGGTTACTAATTCAACATGCTTGCTATTATCTGGTTTAGAAGGCAAGAAGGAAGGTCAGATGACCAGTGAATCAATTCTTTCCTCAAAGAAGAAATCTTTTGCTCATGTGAGAGAATTTCGTCTGTTCAAACATCTCGTCAATTTTCACCAGTTTAAGATAGTATAGCAAAGAGTGGCTTGAATTTGTCAATTTTCGGAAAAGTGATCATTTCTAGCTATTTAAAACACGAAAAAAGAACTAGAAGAGGCCATTTCTTTTCATGACAAACTGTGGGAATATTGTCTTTACCTAGTGACTTCGCATCATGGGGGTTAGTTCCTTGACACCTAATTTCTGTTTCCTTGGCAAGTGGTGGTTAAATTGTTGTTAATATGAGAGAGACCCCTTCATCCAATTAGTTCCACCATTCTTGCTTTCCATTGCTTTGCTTCTACAAAAGCCATTAAAAAGTTCCAACTTCTTGTTGCTGAATTGCTAATTACGTAAATCAGATACTTGCGGACTGGAGACCCTGTCGGGCATGACTGGGTGCCAGGCGAGTGTGATGTCTCCATCAGACCCGGTTGGTTTTGGCATGCCTCAGAAGTTCCTAAGTCTGCGAGAACCCTTCTCGACATCTATTACAAATCCATTGGAAGAAACCGTCACTTGTTACTAAATGTACCTCCAAACTCCTCCGGTCTCATATCCGAAGAAGACATTCAAGTGCTTCAAGAATTTAATGAGCTTCGGAGGTCCATATTCGATGAAAATCTAGCCAAGAGTGCTCTTCTCAGCGTCAGCAGTACCCGGGGAGGGATGATGAATAATTCCCGTTTTGGCCCGGAGAATGTCCTCAAAGAGGCTATCTACAGCTATTGGGCACCTGAGAAGAATCAGTCAGATTGGACATTACATCTAAGGTTTCAGGAGAAGGTGAAATTCAATGTTCTGCAAGTGCAAGAGCCGATCCAATTGGGCCAGCGGGTCATACAGTTCCATCTCGAGACCCTGAAACACGGAGAAGGATGGAGACAAGTGATTGACGGCACCACGGTGGGATACCAAAGGCTCCTGCGATTTCCTATGCTCGAAACGCAGGAGTTGAGGTTTGTGGTCGACAAATCTCGGGGTGACCCCCTTATCTCTTATTTGGGGCTCTATGTAGATACCTTTTCGATTTGACAGAAATTTCTACTAACACTTCTCAAACACATGCAAATGGAAGTTGGGCAGTTATGAAAACCACCCGCGAGCATCGTCTCTCAGCCACACTGTAGAGTATATAAACGTAAAGCACGTCTCTTCTGTAACACTCGCTGGCATTGCATTGGATTCCTTATTCGAAGATCGTCCACATGGCATCTGCTCAATTCGTGATCGACTGTTGGCTTGGAATTTAATCTTCTTTTGTTGAAAAACTATGCGGAACTATATACAGATGGCCATGTTCTTTGAACCACAGGCATTCTGAAAATGTAGTTACCTCTTGGATTCATCATTTTACAGCCCTGATTGGTTTGCCACTGTACGGCGAACTCGAGGTTTTTTTTATCTACAATGATGGCGATTCCAGTTCATATAACTCATCTTCTCTGCTATCACGAATAGCGGGCGCCTGTCGATGAGGGATTCAAGGAAAACGGTGTAAAAAAGGTTGAATCGTTTCACGATCATCTAATCTAATATATTGACTGTCATTACGATATGCACAACTAATATTTTGATGAACTATATATTAGATAGTCTTTTTCTCCAATATAATCATTAGGATAAATTGCTTCTCTAAAATTGTCTCACAATATTTTTGTGTTCTTATTGATGTGTAAGAGAAAATGATACAAATAGCCCTTAAATTTTGGTCTAATATGCAATGATATCCTTAAACTTTTAATTTTTATGATATGGTCCTTGAATATTGACTCAATTTACAATGTCATTCTTGAATTTTTAATTTGTTTGATGTGATCCTTAAATTTTTGGTACATACTCGATTTAGTCCCTAAACTATACTAAAATTTTCAATATTGTCCTCCAATTAATTTAAAACTAGAGATAACATTGAACAATTTCATATAGTCTATAGACTAAATTGAACATGTACTAAAAATTAAAAGGATCATATTGAACAAATTAAAAGTTCAAGAACAACATTACATCTTGAAATAAAATCCAAAGATCACATTAAACGAATTAAAAGTTCAGAAACAACATTACATCTTGGAAAATTTCAGAGACCACATTAAACAAATTAAAAATTTAGGGATAACGTTGCACATTTGATTGAAATTTGAAGACCATTTGTATAATTATCCTTATGCGTAAATTATATGTTGAAATGACCAGCTTTATGAATGAAAGCATTTCTATAATCTTGTAAAGGTATATACTTTGTTGAATGAACTGACTTCTAAAATTACATGTTACTGATTTTTCTGACGAATTTTTTCTATATATAATCTCAACACGCCTAAATCATACGCGTCAGACTTTCCGATTATATTACAATGTACGTGTGTTCCTGTCCTTGAACATATTTTTGGATAAGTACTGTCGCGAGTGTTCCAAAGGAACTGCTGAAAAAATATCCCTCCGTACATTCTCGGACGAGAAAGCTGGATCTTGAAATCCCAGAATGGAAAGGCCGAGAGCGGGTCAAGCGAGAAGACCATTTCAAGTTCTTTGGTTTCGCTTCAACAAACTAGCCCTGCATATGCGGGACGTTTTATAAAACACCCCTCCTTAACCCTCTCTGCGGTCCTCTGTTTTCTAGAGTTCCACGCATTTTCCATCTCTTGCACAGGCTCTGCAAATCCTTACCCCTGCACAGTCTCTGCACATCCTTCGTTAATCCCCGCCCAGGTACTTCAGCTGAATTCGTGACGAATTCTTTTCCGCTTTCGCTTTTTCTGCTATTTTGTCTCTCTGCACTCGAGATTTGATGTTGTTCGCGTGCTCTGTTTGTGTGCGCGCGCGTTGATCCTCAGCTTCGTCTTGCGAACGAAATGGGTTCTCTCGTGCAGATTTTGCCGCTCGAGTGGAGAGGTTGAACGTGGTTGGTTGGTGGAGAGGACCTGGAATCAAAAGATTCTCGTTGTGATTATGTTTGAGTCATTTCAAGTTCTCGTTCTTGGTTTGTGGCCATCTTTTTTTTTCCCGTAATGCCGACGGATATGGCTTGGACACTGCGGGTTCAAGCGCGACGTTTTAGACGAACAAAAAGCAACAGCTGGTGTAACTATGTCGGCGTGACTGTGTCCTATCAATATCATTCACCTTTTCCTTCTCTTGTATTGCTTGTGTGCCAAGGGTCGGCTAAATTTTAGCAGCATAGTTATCCTAAGGTTGATCTTAGGCAGCCAATTTCTTACTAATGTCCTCTAGGTCTTCGATAAAAATCTTGTTCCAGCGCCTTGATTCCAACGGAAGAATTTTGGTCGTCAAGCCGCGTTTAATTACCAATCGTTCGTATATAGATTATTTTTGCATTTGCTGGATCTGCATATCTGGAACGGCTTGTCTTCTGTGTTCCATTTTGGTTTTTTCCAATACAAGGAAGTATGAGAGATCATATCATGACAAACAAGGTGTAGGTTCATAGCTTTTCATGCCATTGCTTTGCTAATTTTAAGTGCCTCGTTTGCCATCACGTGGAAATCAAAATGAAACACGCAGTTCAGATACAATGGAGGAACTTTTACCTGGTATTTTACTGTCGATACGGGATTGATATAGATATTAGTCTTTGGTATGATGACTTTGTCGGTATAGTAACCATTTTTTCACCTTCTCCCTGACTACAGAATTGTTGTCAATATTGGGTTTCACGGTGCAATGGACACTTTTCTCTTCACCTCGGAGTCTGTCAATGAAGGCCACCCAGACAAGATCTGTGACCAAGTCTCAGATGCTATCCTCGATGCTTGTTTGGAGCAAGATCCAGAAAGCAAAGTTGCCTGCGAGACATGTACCAAGACAAATATGGTCATGGTGTTCGGGGAAATCACCACCAAGGCTAAGGTTGATTATGAGAAGATCGTTCGCGACACATGCCGAGGAATTGGGTTCACGTCGGCTGATGTAGGTCTTGATGCCGACAAATGCAAAGTCCTGGTCAATATCGAACAGCAGAGCCCTGACATTGCTCAGGGAGTTCACGGAAATCTGACCAAGAAACCTGAGGAGATTGGTGCTGGAGACCAAGGTCACATGTTCGGTTATGCAACAGATGAAACTCCCGAGCTTATGCCATTGACTCACGTCCTAGCCACCAAACTCGGAGCCAAGCTGACCGAAGTGAGGAAGAACAAAACATGCCCGTGGCTGAGACCTGATGGGAAGACCCAAGTGACGGTGGAATACCGTAATGATGGGGGAGCCATGGTCCCTCTGAGGGTCCATACTGTGCTAATCTCGACTCAGCATGATGAGACCGTTACCAATGAGCAGATTGCAAAGGATTTGAAAGAACATGTGATCAAGCCCGTCATTCCTCCTCAGTATCTTGACGACGAGACTATTTTCCACCTCAACCCCTCAGGGCGTTTTGTGATCGGTGGGCCCCATGGTGATGCAGGCCTCACAGGGAGGAAGATAATCATCGACACTTACGGTGGTTGGGGTGCTCATGGTGGCGGTGCTTTTTCAGGGAAGGACCCGACCAAGGTTGACCGTAGTGGTGCCTACATTGTTAGGCAAGCTGCAAAGAGTGTGGTGGCTTCTGGGCTTGCTCGACGCTGCATTGTGCAGGTTTCTTATGCCATCGGTGTTCCTGACCCGTTGTCTGTGTTTGTAGACACTTATAAAACTGGGAAGATTCCAGACAAGGATATTCTGGCATTGATCAAGGAGAACTTCGATTTCAGGCCAGGAATGATCTCTATCAATCTTGATCTGATGAGAGGAGGTAAATTCAGGTATCAGAAAACAGCGGCATATGGGCATTTTGGACGTGACGACCCAGATTTCACCTGGGAGAAAGTGAAGCTTCTCAAACCTCGCAAAGCATAGAGCTTTGCCTTTACCTGGTCACACTGTCACATTTGAATGATTTCTGCTTTCACTTGGATTTTGTGTTTGTGTTCTATTCTTGGTACTAATGAAGGACCAAAGATAAAGAATCTTGAATTGAAGTCAGTAGAGGAGTTGAGATTATCCATAAAAAGAAGCGTCAGATGACATCATTTTTTTCATTTGTTTATGTCAGTGTTCTTTTTCCTTCCCCCCTTGATAAATAATAACCTGCACATCGCTCTGGATTTGTATACCAGGTCGAATTTCACAAATTAAGTTTTTTTGCTTATCTATCTGAGTATGATGCGTGCCCCATCCAGTCTTTCAACTCTTCCTTTGTAGCTGGATAAGGCATGTTATGCGCCACATTCAGAATCATTCTTACAAGTTATGCGGGGCTAACTGGTCAATGCTGCGCACTTGGAGAAGTTTGAATTGATCTGATGAAGTTTGAACTGTAACCAAAAGTGAATTGTCTATGAATCTGTGGTATTGGATGAACTTAAACAAATGAATCTTCTTTATTCTTTGCCTTTCGTTCCACTTTCCTCAGACTCCCAATCTTGTCTTTTCGGATATGAACAAGATTCAAATGTTGGGTACTGTTGGCACTCTCTTTCATTAAGTAGCAATCTCGCTATCTGCACCAGCCACAGCGACTTTGCCTGCCATCCAGCTCTTTAGCATTTGTAGAGCAGCTTTCGGCTGATCCATGGGAACCATGTGCCCAGCATTATGAACCTGCATTACACCACAAAGCCAGAATGAAACTTACAATTTGGCTCTCTCATCTTTAAAGTATGTTGTGCGTGCATGCTTGCACATTGCAATTCTGTGTGTGCGCGCTTCTGTTAGGGAGAGACCTTCAAGAAAGTAAGCGGTCCATGACTTTTCACCAGTCCTGCCTTGGCACCAGCAACAACAAATGGAACATTTGGAGATTTCCCAAACTGCTGTCGACCAGACCACCGCAAGGCATGAAGCCACCTGGAGTTTCCTGCTCAAATTGACATCAGGAAAGACATGTCATTCACCAGGTAATGTTCCGTTTGATTCTTTCTAGTGTCTACCAACTTGAAAGATGGGGGTTTACCAAGCCAATTACAGATGAGATCATATTCACCGGCATAAATGAGCACCTTCAACCCATCCTCAAGAAGCGCGGGGATACCCACTGCAAGATTCTTCATCCAATCCCCAGACATCGCATTGTACACAGTGCTGCTGCATGACACAAACTCTATATCCCCAACCCCTAAAGCATCTCTCACCGTCTTTTGGTTCAGGAGTGTCTCCACGTTTGAGAAGTCGTAGCACAGGGACCCATCACAGCTCTTTCGTATATCATAGTACTGCAGGCCAATCATCAACATGTCAAATTCACGGTAATCGAACATAAAATTTCAGAAAGCTTCTGTCAAGGGAGAAATAGATACATTTATGTTCCCTGTAAGGTCTAAGATCTCCCTGAAAATTTCTGTGCAAGGGAGACGTGCTGACTCACAGGCATCTCCGCCCTCGGTAGCTGCACATAATTTGCAAAGACTAACAGTAAAGCCTCCGCCTTCAGAAAGAAAAAAGAGAGCTTCCAGAATGTTTTAATGAAGCATAAACAGAGATTTAGGGCCAAAGAAGATACCACACTGTTGAATTGCCTGTTGGCAACCTGGGAACAGTGCGTCAATGGCGGCTTTATCCGACTGCAAGATTAACTTCATGTTTAGAGCATAATCTGTGTAGGCTCCATACTGGATCTCAGGATCGGTTAGGCCATTGCCAATTGCAAACCCCTATTTGAGATTCAGAAGTTGACTATGTCAAAAGAAAGAACCAGTTAATAATGTCATGGCAAAAAGTTACCATACAAACATGAAGTACCTTCAGGTTTATGTGAATTCCTTTCTTTGCCTTGTTCCCTTGTTGAACACGAGCAGCAAAAGCAGGAATGTAGTGCCCAGCATACGATTCTCCAGTTATGTAAAAATCATTCTTGACAAGTTGAGGATGCGCCTCAAAGAATGCCTGACCATCGCAGTGAGAAGTTAGTCTATCATATGCTTGAATTCTTAACTCGAAAAGTGTCCAATCAAAAATTGGTTTGTCTGTAAAAACAGAAGTATTTAATCAGGTGCTCAGCTTACGATCCATGAGCTCATATATACCTGCAAGAAGTCGTACAAGTCATTGCTGACACCCTGCTCATCCTGCCGAATGTCACGCTCATCAGTGGAGTAACTGAAACCGGTTCCGGTAGGCTGGTCGACAAAGATGAGATTCGACACCTGTGAAGAAAAAAAAAACATTAACAAAAGCATGAAATGGAACATACTTCAAACTGTAAGTAGTTTATTCATCAATAACATATGTTCTCACGTTGTCTGATTTTCTGTTTAAATTTAATAAAATGCATATTGTTTATTCGTTCAATAATTAATTTTAGTGACCATGATCATAAATATCGCGCACAACTGTCAGTTTGCCCAAATAATGTCAAAGTTTTGTTTCATAGGAAGCTATTGAAGGCGAAAGCAACGGAAGAAGTTGGCAACTACTTTTCAAGAAAGAATACTAAAGCAAACTAGGCCAACATCATATGCGATAATGTCAAAGAAAAACACAACAGAAAAGAGGAGGAAGATGTCGTCAAACGACGCTAACCTTGCATAATACAAATAAATAAATAAATAAATAATAGAACAAAGAGAAAAATCCAAAGAATGATGCAACGTTCCTGGGAGTATTAAATTATGATTAATAATGCTATGATCTGTACAAGACTGTCACTCAACTCACCTTGTCCCAACCATAGTCATTCCACACAAGAGTCAAGTTGTCGGCAATATGGAAAGGACCATTCTCATAGAACAGTGCCAATGAACCGCTACAACCAGGCCCCCCGGTTAACCAGATAACCACCGGGTCTTCTGCGCGGTTCCGGGATTCGAAGAAGAAGTAGAACATCCTGAAAAAATGGACAAAAAAGCAAGACAAAGAGTCGTGACCAGAACTAGATGAACCACAACAAGCTGAATCTTGTTTGATCCCGCGAATTGAAGAAGCAGATTTGAGAAAGAAAATTTATTGGCGGGCTTTACGGACCGATTTCTTTTTTACTTCTCTTCATTGATAATCCTATCGTCTAGGCCTCACAAAATCAGTATAACCACCGAATCTCAACACTTCAAGAACATATTAAATACTAGATATTAATCGTATTATATCTATTCCATTTGAATTCTAATACATTAAAACTCAAAGGTATTTTCTTGTGGGTGGGAAAGATAAATAAACACCTAGGAACTTAAGAGGACCTTAGGTGGAGAAGGTACACTCCATGTCACATCTTCGGATTAAATAGACCGATCCTATTAGGTCGACAGGCCTAGAGGTGTCAATATAGTTATAAATCCATATTATGATTCACTTTTAGTTAAATGGGTCAAATATAAATATGGGTTAAGTGAGTTATTAAGTAGACTCATCATATCTCTCCTTCTATCCCCCTCTATGCGTTCTCGACCTCTATTGCCAATCCCGCCATCATGTCACCAATCCCGAGCTTGCCCTCACTGGCTAGAGGCAGCCTGGATCTAGGCAAGCGAGCCGCGACAGAGCTTGGGCTGACGAGCCCTAAACTCACCGGCCGGAGCTCGGCCTAGATTTGGACAAGCGAGCCATGAGGTCGCTAGTCTTGGCCGAGTTACGGCTCGCCCAGATCTGAGTAGGCGAGCCTCAAACTCACTGGCCATAATAGAGTTTGCGACTCACCAGATCCGGATGAGCCCGAGCTTAATCACTGCCAGCAACCTCAACGGAGCCTAGATCAATCAAGCCTCAAGTTCATTGGCCTTGGTTGGGCTCATTGGCCTACATCTTGGCCAGTCATCGTCAGGCGGCACCAGTAGAGGAAAAGGGGAAGAAGAAGGAAGAAGAAAGAAAAGAGAAAATAAAGGGAAAATAAAAAGAAAGAAAGAAAGAAAATTAATAATAATTTCAATTTAAAAAAATTTTTTTTTAAAAAATTATATTTTTAAAAAAAATTATTTTCCAAAACTATTTCAATTTAGAGATATCCACAATTTTTATTATTTAATTTACTTTATAAATTTGATGTGAAATTTTTATTCAAATAATTTATATGTGAAAAGTTTAAAGTAGACTAAAAAAATGAGAGTAGATTTTCTTAAATTAAGTTAAATATTAATATGTGTTGGTAATATGAGTCGGGTATGGTCGAATCCGATATGAGTCATCAAATTTATATTGTATGAAAATGGGTCAAAACGGGTTAAATGGGTCGATGTGGGTTGGACTATTTTCGACCCGACCCAAACCCAACTTGACATACCCATTGGACACCCCTAGACATGCCTAAAGAAATAAAGTGAAACTCAAAAGAGTTCCTATTAGGTCAACCTATTTACACAATGCCATGCCATGTAACTAACAACCGACTTGTCGACCTAGTATCCCGGTTATATGGAACAGAACAGATTTAAAAAATAATATTTCTTGGCAGGTTTTATGGAGCGAATTCTGTGTAACTTCTCGTTTTATCATTTTTCGTTGATAACCTATCATCTAGGCCTAACAAAAATAAGTACAACAAGTGAATCCAAACACTTCTAGAACATATTAATTAAGTACTAGATATTAATCGTATTCTGCATCAATAAAAAAATTGGCTATCAAAATTAATTCCGAGGCCTCACCTTGCAGCGTGGGAGTGCCGAAGCGGGTAATACCCGGCATGTTGACCGAGGTCCTTAATGGACGACCCGGAATCACCGAGAACTGGGAGGTCAAGACGCCACTCGACGATCTTCCCATCAGAAGGCCAAGAAGGAGAATTTCTGTCTCCAGTTCTAATATTGACAGCTTCTTTTGGGTGCAAGTTGAGCCCTCTAATGAGCGCCTCTGCTTCGGTCAGTGGCGACGAGTCGGCGGTTAAGGACGATGTCTTTGATGGTGATGCAATAGAAAAGAGGAGGAGGAGACAGAAGAGAAAGCAGTATGGAGAGAGGAAAGTCGATGCCATCGTCGAGACTTTTGAGAGAGACTCTGAACTACGAGGACGATGATTGACAAATCACGGGGGCTCTTTCAGTGTTTTATGTAAGGGACTGGCTTGATGAGGCTGCCGGAAAATGTGGCTGGTATAGAGGAAGAGATTTGTCTGCCATTAAAGAGAGATCTGTCTGATTTTCGTTACCATTCGGGACGTCTATTTTATGTTTTATTCCCTTTTTTAGGAAGGGAGAAATGGGGTCCAACATGCGTGCATCTCTTGTCTGAGATACATTCCCATATTTGCTGCATGTCCTTTTATTGTGTAGGTTCTGGTTGCCAATTAATGATCAATGGCAGAATGGGGTAAATACGGTGCACTTAGCTTAGCAATACTCTTTAGATTTCCCTCCCTTTGTTGCTTATAGAATGAATCGGGGCAGATCAGTGATTATTGCTTATCGAATGAATCGGGACAGAGCAGTGATTGTGTATTTTTACAAATGAATTTTATTTGTTCGAAAAAGATTGCGTAAAGATTTACTCTAATAGACCATGAAGGCGAGGGTTTGGTTTTTGCGGCTTATGAAGTTGTGGATGCGGGAGCATCAAAATTATACGGAAGACAGTCAACTCATAAGCTCAACTCCAACCTCACTCAATCAACAAGCCTGGTGTTTATACAAGCAAGGGAGATTTTGGCAACGACAACATGATCCAATGGATTCGATGAGGAGCAAGAGAGATAGAGTTCCTAGAAATTGAAATATAAAGGCTCATTCAATTAAGTCAAAAACCATTGAAAGTTGTCTCAATGGCCAAAACATTTTCATATAGGAAGAAGGAGGTGGGGAGTTTCGGCAACAACAATATGATCCAATGGATTCAATGAGGAGCAAGAGAGATAGAGTTCCTAGAAATTGAACTATAAGGGTTCATTCAATTGAGTCAAAAATCATTAGAAGTTACCTCAATGGCCAGCGGTTCCATATAGGAAGGAGGAGATGGGAAGTTTGTTACCCATCTTCTTGGAGGACTAATGGTGAGGATACTTAGATTATTTTATAAATTTCAACTCTCACATTTTACAATGAGGTAATGTAAAAGTGGGTTAAGAGTTAGAATAATACAAACAAAAAAAAATCAAGTCAAAAGGATTCGTTTCCTATTTAAGTAGGTTTCTAATTTTATCAAATTTCTTAATATAACATTTTCTAATTGAACATTTACTAGTTTAATATTTGCTAATTTAAATTTCCACAATTGAATGTTTCCTAGTTTAATGTCTTAGTCTATCTATAAATGGGAAGTGCATTATCAGTTGTAATATTGTATATTTTGAGTTGTAATATGTAATGGCATAAATGATAATCATTATGCAAAATTTGATTTTTCTATTTTTATTCCTTAAATGAGTTTTTTGAGGCAAAATAGGCATTTAATAACGATACAAAATTTATATTATCAAAATAAAAATTTGTTTGATAACGACACAAAAATTTCCCCTTCCCAAGTGGCGGTGGAAGGCGGCTAGCAATAGTCGACCAACGACAATGGGAGGCAAGAGGCTAGTGGCAACAATGGCAAGAGACCGGCAACCAATGGTGGCAATGGTGATGGCAGTGATTGGCGGCGACAATCGTTGACGAGGGACAGTGGTAGCAAGAGGCTAGCAATGGGGGCAATCGGCGGCCGGTGACCAATGACCGGCGGTTGGTGGCGATCAATGACGGGCAATGACGAGAACTAGTGAGCGATATGAATAATTTTTATTTCTAATTTTTGTTAATTTTAACTTCTGAATTTTGTTCGAAAAATAAATAAATAAAAACAAAAATTGTGTTATCAAACAAAATTATGTTCCCAACCCGTACCGGAGAATAAAAAATATAATTATTATCATGGGCGCTCTTAAATATTATTCACAAGTGAGCCATTCCTTCATTTCTCAATGCAATTCAATGGTGATCAACCTTAGAATTTCTTTATCACAGTCTAGCGGAACATTCCTTCATGCCTAGGAGGTGAATTCATCCGAAAATTATTTTCCATCAAACGCATCCAGCATTCTCACCAACCAACCATAAATTAGGAAACATAAATTAAGAACCTTTTTGCTAAGGATACTGGCAAACTCCTTTGTCAAACAAGCTTAAAGGGATTGTAAAGACACTCCTAAAGTATTTGCCAAGATGGGATTTGTAAGAAAGAAGTCTCCCACATTACTGAAATTCATGGGGATCTCAAGTCCATCAAAGAGGAGGGATAAACGTGCCATGCATATATAGATGGATAGCCTACTTAGCATTTGCTCTTGCAAAATATGAAGAAAATTATGAACTGAAAAGCACCTTAATTTTATCTTGCAAGGAGGGTGCACATTTGGGTGCACATTATGTTTGATGTGATTGAAATTAAGTTCAAAATTAAATAGAAGCTTCAGGATACTAATGTGGATCAGCCCAAGGAACACACACATGGGGAAGGTCCAGTGAGCCCCAAGCTCAAACAATCTCTTTGTGGAAAATGAATAATTTTTAAAAATAATCGTTTGTTTTGCTTACGAAAATAAATGAATAAAATATATCTTCATCATCTACAAATATTTTTAGAGATAAATTATTATTGATAATGACAAATGACTAATTATTTCAATGGATGACAAGGTCAATTTTAGGAGATGCCTTGCAATTTTTCTTATACATCAAATTATTATAATATGAAAGTTCGAACAAGAACCGACCTTAGCTCAGTTGGTAGAGCGGAGGACTGTAGTGGGACCCATCCAACAGCATATCCTTAGGTCGCTGGTTCGAATCCGGCAGGTCGGATTTCTCTTTTGCTTCTTTTATCTTATAATATTTTGTAATGCATGCCGATCTCGGAGTTATCTTTTTTTTAACTAGCTTTTTTTTTTCCATCAAACACGAACCTAAGTCCTTTAACCTGAGTCCTTTACTTATAAATACTATGAAATTATGAAATCGCCCGAACAAAAACTTTACCAAATAGACAACTAAGGATATTTAACCAATACTACCAATTTTGTGGTGTGCTTTAACCTGAGTCCTTTACTTATAAATACTATGAAATTATGAAATCGCCCGAACAAAAACTTTACCAAATAGACAACTAAGGATATTTAACCAATACTACCAATTTTGTGGTGTGTTTGTTCCGTGGAAGTACCTTATAGTGGATTCCTTCCTTTGCCCTGTCCCCTTGTTGAACACGATTAGCTAAAGCGGGAATAAAGTGCCCAGCGTATGACTCTCTGGCCATGTAAAAATCATTCTCGACAAGTTGAGGATACCTTGCAAAGGACCCCTGAACATCGCAGCTGAGAGATTAGTCCATCATATGCTTGAATTCTTAACTTGAAAGGTACCTGATAAAAAATTGGGTTGTTCGTAAAAACAAAAATTAGCTAATGAGGTGCTCAAATGATGATGAATGAGCTCATGTATACCTGCAAGAAGTTGTACAAGTCGTTGCTAACACCCTGCTCATCGTGCCAAGTGTCACATTTCAATTCCAGTAGACTGATCGACAAAGATGATATTCGATGCCTGTGAGGTAAACAAGACATTAACAAGAGCATGAAATGTAATGTACTTAAAATTGTAGATATTTTATTCATCAGTAACATGTATTTCTAAATTGTCTAATTTTCCATTTAATTTAATAAGATACTTGCTGTTTATTCATCAGTAATTAATTTTATCAACCATGATCACGATTATCACACACAACTATCAATTTGCCAAAACGATGTCGAAGGTTTGCTTCATAGGAAGTTATCGAAGGCAAAAGCAACAGAAGCTGGCAATTGCTTTTCAAGAAAGAATTTTGAGAGAGACTTTGAAGCTTGAGGGTGATAAAGATGACAAATCGTTGGGTTTTCATAGCATTTGGCTTTGATGTCAAGGATAGTAGTTCGGTTCGGTTTGGTTTTTTAGAAAAACCAAACCGAACCGAACCGATAAGGGATGATATCAAACCAAACCGAAATCGTCCCGAACCAAATACAAACCGAACCAAAAATGCGGTTTGGTTCAATTCGATTTGGGATGATTTTTCAGTTTTCCTATTTTTATTTTACTTATTGAAATTGAAGTAAAGAAGAGATGATAAAAAAAAGAAATTATTTAATTTTTATTAAGAATTCCGATTTGGTTTGGTTAATCGAATGGAACCGAAAACCGAACCGAATCGAAAAGGTTAACGGTTATTTATCAATTAACCGAATCGAAAACACACGAAATTTCTATTCGGTTTTGGTTAGATTTTCAGTTCGGTTCAGTTCTTAACACCCCTAAAGAACAGGCACACGGAGAGAATAGTGAAGCCATGCAGCTGCCGTGGAGGCACGGATGAATAGTGAGAAAAGGGAATAATATCGTGTCGGTGATTGGATAAAGCTGCCTATAGGAATGAATGGCATTCCTTGGACAACATGCTTCATTTGAGCAGGCTATAATTCTTGCAGCCATGTGCATATGCCTTTAAAAAGGTGCTGATGATCAATGTGACAAATATAAGAATCAAAACCAAAACCCAAAGCGGAATAGACTGATTCTTTCTCTTTTAAGGCAAATTATCATGTACATGTTTCTGTTTTGATGCTTTATCTTTTATCTTTTTTCATAAAGATAATGAGTATTCACACCTAACATATGCATTAACCATAGTTCCAGTTCGATTTTCAACCTTTTCTTGCTCCATTAACATAGACAATCCCATGACCAACTGATAAGGCAACTTTCATGTACTAATACAAGTCTATTTTCAATTCCTTCGTGCTCATCCAATAAACGAGGTTGCAACACTGCAAAACAAGATCCCTTTTGATTCTCATGAGGATTATCCCAAAAACCTTGACGACCATCATCCAAACTTGAAATCTTTTTTTTTTTTTTGGAACACTAGAGGTTTCTCTTATAAATTGAAACATTTTTTTTTTTTGCAAGAAACATTTCCACATGCATAGCTACCACAGGTACAATATTACTCTCGTTCTCTATGCCCATATTACAACAACCACATTGGAAGCATATGAAGTGCAGGCCTTCAAACTTGATCCTGCATCTTCGACCACTAATAATGATCATGGGTGCAAGGGGTTCACAGAGATTAACTTGAGCACACATTTCCGCATGTTTCCTCTTTCAGCGGCTAAGTGTTGTAGCGTCCGCCTCCAAGGGAAGGCCAACCTAATTGCCTTAACCCCATTAGAAATTCCCCATCTAAATACTCCATCGATTGAGTTGCCAAATAGTGGTTGAAAATCATCCATGGACAATTGCTCAAAACAAAGTCTGCAGAATCCGCTTCAAATTCCATGGAAATTTCAGGCCACGAGGGATTCACGATATGAGGGACAATCTGTTGCTCCCAGAGCACCAACGGCAAACTCCGAGCCTACCTTTGCCTTTCTTTTTCTCCATTCAAGTTGATCTTTCTCTTGCTGCTAAAGCTCAGAAGAACAGTGAGAGGGGGAGGGAAAATTGGCCATGTCAAGAGACCAATCATTGAGCTTCTATGCCCTAGCAAATCTTTCAATTCCCTTCGTGAAGATGTCCTATTCTCCTCATGAAAGTTGTCTTATGCTGAATGAGCCTTTACTCTTCAATTTTTAGAAAATCTATCTTCGACGCTAGCTCCTCATTGGACACATTGGATCATATCGTGACCGAAATTTCCCTTTGCATGCATAATATAAAAATGCATAGTTGATTTATGAACCTTGAGTAGAGTTTATAAGTTGCTTGTCTCCCATGAAATTTGATGCTCCCATATTAGATATGATATGATATCGTTATGATCCCAGCACGTCATGAAATTGGAAAGGCAATTTTCCCTAGTTTTTGCTTGGATTTTTATCATGGATAGTATCCTATTTACCCAAGCCCAAGAAGGAGAAGGAGAAGGAGAAGGAGAAGGAGAAGAAGCAGGAGAAGGAGGAGAAGCAAAAGGAGAAGGAGGAGAAGCAGAAGCAGAAGGAGAAGGAGAAGAAGCAGAAGGAGAAGGAGAAGCAGAAGGAGAAGAAGGAGAAGCAGAAGGAGAAGGAGAAGGAGAATGTGACATATGAACCCATCCATGTAAAGCACGATTCAATGAATTTTCATGTTTGATGAAATATTTAGGGGTATGTGAACATACTCCGAGAATGAATAGTTGAAGAAGAAGAAGAAGAAGAATGTGACATATGAACCCATCCATGTAAAGCACGATTCAATGAATTTTCATGTTTGATGAAATATTTAGGGGTATGTGAACATACTCCGAGAATGAATAGTTGAGTTACCAGTTCATTAATATCCATGGAAATGAAATTATGGGAAGTAGAAGAAGAAGAAGAAAAAAAAGGAACCATGTCTATCAAATTGTAGATGTATTAATCAATTAAATAAGTACATGTCAATTTCTCCTTTGTGACATATAAAGCCATCCATGTAAAGCACGATTCAATGAATTTTCATGTTTGATGCAATATTTAGGGGTATGTGAACATGCTCCGAGAATGAATACTTGAGTTAATTAGGATGATAAGCCAGTTCATTAATATCCAAAATGGAAATGAAATTATGGGAAGTTGAATCAAGTTATTCATGCATGTAATATTGATTACCTGGAATTTAAAAAAGGTCTCACAGAGTATGGCATCCATTCACTAAAAACGTGAAAAATTGAAAAAGTAAATTTGGGACAATTGATACGTTTATAATTTCTTTAATCAAATCACAAAATTTTTAATTTATCTGACAAATTTTTCAATTAAAGTCTTCCGACACCAGATGTCCTCGGACACCACATCCATCTGACGTGACGGTCGGGCAATGTCCTAACGTGACGTGGATAAAACTTTCCCAAAACAGACGTGCAAGTGGGCATCCTCGTCGGCAAAATTTTACCCACTCTATACTTTGAAATTATATATATTAGCTGGATTTGGCGTTGGAAGATGGTAAATGTATAAAATTTGATTAGATAAATTAAAAAATAAGAATTTTACTTATATTTTATTATTATGATTTTGGAGTCTGGGACAAATCAAGTCAAGCATTTCCATAAATCCTATTAAAATAGCAGAAAAAGGGAGAAAAAAAAAAAAAAGTTAAAAAAATAAAAATAAAAAATTTCTCCCGACCAACTCAGAACAAACTGAACATGCCTTGAACGATTGGCGTAACTGGTGCTCGATTCCTTCTATGTTTTCCCGTCTTTAAAGGCAGCAAATTGTGTTCTGTAACAGATGCGTAGCTTGGACACTCCACGCAAGATTCCAAGGAACGGTTTTTGAAACCTCACATGTTTCTGACCAAGAAACCTGAGGAGATTGGTGCTGGGGATGAAACTCCCGAGCTTATGCCATTGACTCACGTACACTCTAAGTCACCAAACTCAGAGCCAACCTGACTGAAGTGAGGAAGAACAAGACATGCCCGTGGCTAAGATCCGATGGGAAGACCCAAGTGGCGGAGTTATACCGTAACGATGGGATGCCATGGTTCCTCTTGAGGGTCCATACAGTCCTAATCTCGGCTCAGCATGACGAGACCGTTGTCAAATGAGCAGATTGCAAAGGATTCGAAAGACCATGGTGATGCGGGCCTCACCAGGAGGGAGATAATTATCGACTCTTATGGTGGTTGGGGTGCTCATGGTGGTGGTGCTTTTTCAGGTGAGGACCCCGACCAAAGTTGACCATAGCGGCACCTGCATTGTTGGGCAAGCTGCACTTTGCAGGTTTCTTATGCCGTCGGTGCTCCCGAGCCGTCATTCATGGTTGTGGACACTCAATAAGACTAGGAAGATTCCAGACAAGGACGATAATCTGGCATTGATCAACGAGAATTTTTATTTCAGGCCAGGAGTGATCTCTATCGATCTTGATCTGATGAGAAGACGCAACTTCAGGTATCAGGAAACAGCAGCACGGGGATGATGACCCAGGTTTCGCCTGGGAGAGAGTGAAGCTTCTCAAACCTCACAAAACAAAGAGCTTTGCCTTCCTCGCTAATATTCCTGAATGATTTCTGATTTTGTGTTTATGTTCTAATCGTGGTACTTGGTAGCGAATTCTCAAATGGTTTTTCGCCGACTTCAGTGAGATTAAATGAAAGACGAAAGGGAGGGAATCCTGAATTGTGTTTATGTTCTATTTGATTAAGATGTTTGCCTCGTACAGTCAACTCTTCTTCCGAAGCTAGATAAGACCCGTCGAGAACCACATTGAGAATCGTGCATTCGAGTTATGCAGGGTCAACTGATCAGCGTGTTTGGAACTAGGAGAAGTTTCTGTCGATTTGATGAATTTTGAAACGTAACATACAAGCGTACTGTCTGTAAATCTGTAGTATTGAATTAAGTTAAAAATTATCTCTATTCTATTGTTTGCCCATCGTTTCTTTTTTCCTGGAACTTTTCTTGTATATTGTACTTATGGTGATGTACTAGGTCATGTCCAATGTATATGAACAAGATATAAATGTCGGGTATTGTTGACGCTCTCCGTTCATGAAGGAGCGTTTTCGCTATCTGCACCAGCAATGGCAACTTTGCCCGCCATCCAGCTCTTCAGCATCTGTAGTGAAGCTTTCGGCTGATCCATCGGAACCATGTGCCCCGCATTATGAACCTGCGATTCATCACATGGCCAGAATTGAAATTATAATTTGCCCCTCAAGTTTTCGTGTGTTCGCTTCTGTTAGAGAGAGAGAGAGAGAGAGAGAGAGAGAGAGAGAGAGAGAGACCTTCAAGAAAGAAAGTGGTCCATAGCTTTTCATCAATCCTGCCTCAGCACCATCGACGACAAACGGAACAGCGGTGGATGTTCCAAACTGCTTTTGACCAGACCACTCCATGGCATGAACCCATTTGGAGTTACCTGCTCAAATTAACATCAGGAAACACATGTCATTCACCAGGTCATGTTCCGTTTGATTCCATCCAGTGTCTACCAACTTGAAAGATCAGCGTTGTTCTTACCGAGCCAGTTACAGATTAGATCATATTCACCAGCGTAAATGAGCACCCTTAGCCCGTCCTCAAGAAGTGCAGGGATACCTGCTTCAAGATTCTGCATCCAATCCGTAAGCATGGCATCATAAACAGTGCTGCTACATGACACGAACTCTATATTCCCGACCCCTAAAGCATCTCTGACACTCTTTTGGTTCAGGAATGTCTCCAGGTTTGAGAAGTCATAGCACAGGTAGCCCTCACAGCTCTTTCGAATGTCATAGTACTGCAGGCCAATCATCAACATGTCAAAATCACATTAATCCAATGTTAAATTCGTAAAGTTTCTCTGAAGGAAAACATATTCTGTCACCATCTTACATTGATGTCCCCGGCAATGTCCATGATCCTATTGAAAATACTGGTGCAATCTTCATAAGAATTCACACAAGCATCTCCGCCCTCGGTACCTGCACATAATATGAAAGTATTAATCATAAAATCTCTGCTTTCAGAGAGAGAAGAGAGACCTCCTTTGATGTTTATATGAAGCATAAACAGAGATTTAGGACCAAAAAAGATACCACACTGTTTAATCGCCTGTTTGCATTGTGGGAGCATTGTGTTTATGCTGTCGTGATCGGACGGTGTGATTAACTTCATGTTCAGAGCATAATCTGTGTATGCTTCATACTGGATCTCGGGATTGGTTAGGCCATTGCCAATTGCAAACCCCTTTTCGAGATTCAGAAGTTAACTATGTCAGAAGAAAGAACCATGTCATAGCAAAAGAATACCACACAAACATGAAGTACCTTCAGGTTTATGTGAATTCCTTCCTTTGCCTTGTTCCCTTGGTGAACACGAGCAGCAAAAGCGGGAATGTAGTGCCCAGCATACGATTCTCCGGTTATGAAAAAATCGTTCTTGACAAGTTGAGGATGCGCTGCAAAGAACGCCTGACCATCATAGTGAAAGATTAGTCTATCATACGCTTGAATTCTTATCTTGAAAATTACCAAACTGAAAATTGGCAGAAAATTGGCAACACAAAATTAGTCGATTTTCGTGTAATCAGGCACTCGGGTTATGATCAATGAGTGCATGCATACCTGCAAGAAGTCGTACAAGTCATTGCTGATACCCTGTTCATCATGCCGAACGTCGCGGTCATCGGAGGAGTAACTAAAACCGGTTCCAGTAGGCTGATCAACGAAGATGAGATTCGACGCCTGTTGGCAGAAAAAACATTACAAATGCATCAAACATAACGCTCACGATCATCACACGCAACTGTTAGTTTGTCAACACAAGCTTGGAAGTTAGTTTGCTAGCTGGCCATCGAAAGCTGACAGCGACAGGCGAAATTAGCAACTGCTTTTCAAGAAAGAATACTCGAACCAACTCGACCAACATCATATGTCATTATGTCAAGGAAGAAACCAACAGAAAAGAGTTGGGAGGACGACTGGGCGGACACGCTAAGGTCGAACTATTAAAAAAAGAGAACAGAACAAAGAGGAAAATCCAAAGGATGATGCAGCGTTCTTTGGAATATTAATCACGAGCGATAATGCTATGATCTGTCGCTCACTCACCTTGTCCCAACCGTAATCATTCCACACAAGGGACAAGTTGTTGGCAATGTGAAAGGGGCCATTCTCATAGAACAGCGCCAATTCACTGCTACAGCCAGGCCCACCGGTCAACCATATCACCACCGGATCACCTGCGCTGCCCCGTGATTCGAAGAAGAAGTAGAACATCCTGGAAAACCAGATGAAAAGAACAGGACGAAGAATTATGACCAGAACTTGATAAATTATAAGTTGCCGAACCTCGTTTGGCTCGCATGAATCGAAGAAACAGATTAAGAAAGGAAGTTTCTTGGTGGGTTTTCCTGAGTGAATTCTGCTGACTTCTCATTTTCTGAGGTTTAACTGATAACCCCATTAATTTTTTCACCATCTAGGCCAAGTCAAAATAAGTATAACAGGAGAATCTAAATGCTCCTAGGGCATCATAATTAAGTACCAGATATAGGAAAATCGTATTCTACATCAAGAACATTAATAATTGGCTATCCTAGTGAGCTCCAAGGCCTCACCTTGCTGCATGGGAGTGCGGAAGCCGGTAATACCCAGCGTGGTGACCCAGGTCCTGAATGGACGACCCGGAATCGCCGAGGAGCGGGAGCTCGAAGCGCCTCTCGACGATCTTCCCGCCGGAAGCCAAAGAAGCAGAATCGACATCGCCGGTTTCGATGTTGACAGTTTCTCTTGGGAACAAGTTGAGCCCTCTAATGAGCTTCTCCGCTTGCGTCCTCGGCGATATGTTGGCGGCGACTGAAGACGATATCTTTGACGGGGATGCGGTTGAGAAGGACGGAGCTGAGAAGAAAGGAGGAGGGAGAAGAGAAAGGTGTGCTTTGGGAGAAAAGTTGATGCCATGGTCGAGACCTTTTTTCTGATAGAGAGAGAGAGAGAGGCGTTTGATGATTGGAATCGTGGGGGCTTTTTATATTGTTTGATGTCACGGACGTGTTTGATAAGGCTCCCGGAAAATGTGGCTTACAGAGAGAGAGAGAGAGAGAGAGAGTGGCATATTTGTCTGCTTTTCATCATCGTTTGGTATGTCGTTTTTCGTGCTCTTGTTTCCCTGTATTTGTTGCTTTATTACGACAGATTGAACCGAGACAGAAGGTGGAGGTGGTTACGTCCTTTTTGCAAAAATGAACTGTATTTTGCACGAAAAGGAATTTTACGCAAAGATCAGTGGGAACAGGCGACGAATGACGACGGTGCGCATCTTGCATCGCTCCGTGAAGCTGTGGTATGACATCGATACGGTCCCACCTCATCATGAAATTCAAAAAGGGCAATTATCCCTTTAGTTTTTGCCCGGTTCTTTTGTATGGATCGTCTCTCTTCAAGAGCAAAGTATCTATTTCGTCCACACACACACACACAAAATCCAAAAGAGAAATGTTGTTTTTCGATTAGTTATAAATTTATCCTACCGATAACAATTTGATTTTATACTTTTTAAATTTTTGCAATTGAGTTTTGAACATTTGCGTGAAATTCAAATGTAATCTTTCCGACTAATTTTCGTCACTGTCACAGCAATGATAACTAGTAAAAATTAACCCGGATAATTACATTGAAATTTCACGCAAAAGTTCAAGACTCAATTTAAAAAAAAATGGAAAGTGTACAAGTAAATTGACAACTGTAAAATTGGTTTAGATTTGATTGGACAATTTTTCCTATACAATCCCTATTAATCAATTTCATTAGGTCATTTGTACATTCATTATTCAGATACTTTCTCGTTTTTAACTAAAATGATTTTTTATAGAGCCATCAAGGTGAAGCACGATTCAACGAATTTTCACGCTAGATGCAATATTTAGGGGGGTCGCATGAACATGCTCGGGATATGAATATTCGAGATGCCCCATGTTATTAATTAGCATGATTCTAGGATCATAAACTTAGTGCATGCATGTTTTTGAAAAAAGTATAATCATTCGGAATCTTGCTGAATAAATATTAATATCCAATGAAATGAAATTAAGGGAAGTTGAAGCAGGTCATTCATGCATGTGGCAGTGCTTACGTGGAAATATTAATAAATAAATAAAAGGGTTCTATGTAGCTAGCCAATAACGAGAAAAGAAAAAACAAAGGAATCTTGGAGACGATTGATTTTTAGCATCATAGTTTAGACTTTATGGCAAAAAAAACTCTAATTAATGTTTTTGTACTTTCGCGTTTTTCATAGACACTTCTTTGAAATTTTAATTTATCTAATTAAATCAATTATTTTATGTTATCTAATCAAATCCCTCTCCTACATAATGACACCTTAATATGACTTAAATAAATAAATAAATAAATTCAAACATGGACATTCATATGGTTATACCCAATAGCTTTATTTAACCTACACATTCATTTGGTATCTCATCTGCATGATATTTTAGCGTCACTTGGCAATCACGTTAATTAAATTTGATTGAATTTTGCATTTAAAAAAAAAATACAAAGTCCAAGAAAATAGAAGGACAGAAAATAAAAATCCCCAAATTATTACGTTTTTGGAGTATGGGACAAGTCAAATCGAGTCAAGCACTTCCGGAGATCCATCAAAAAGAGTAAGAAAAAGGGAGGAACGTAGGGAAAAAGAGAAAAAGAAAATAGAAAAAGACAGAAAGAAAGGAGGAATTTCCTCCCGACCAACTATGGAAGAGAAAACGTAGTGGATGAACATGCCTTGAACAATCGGCATAGTCGATGCACGATTGCTTCTATTTTTTCCCTTCTTTAAAGGTAGGATATTCAATTTTTTTTCCTTTAACGGATGCATACTCATACACTCCACGCAAAACTTTTTTTTTCTCGAAGAATTTAATACTACACTATATCTATAATTTACAAGATTAATTAATTACAAAGATGCACTGTCCGGTGATACACGGAATCTTATCTAGGAAATGGTGAAGAAAGAATCAATCCCGTGATTTTTCTATATGTTCTAAGTGTTCGTATAATTCTCCGTCACGATGTTACACCTTTTTTAGCAAATGCATATTTGTACACTCCACGCAAAACTTTTTTTCCCAAAGAATATTAGTACCATATTATATTCATATTTTACGAAATTAATTGTAAAGATACACTATTTAGTGATATACGGAATCTTAGCTGGAAAATAGCAAAGAAAGAGTAAGTCTCGTGATTTTCCATACGTTATAAGTGTTCATGTAATTTTCTGTCTAGATCATATGCGTTTTATAATATATAGAGGATAATTTCCATGCTCTTATTGAGGAAATATATGAATCCTGGAATTAAAAATAATTTTTAATTTATACTCGAGAGGAGAGTGTTGTTGATGGGACGTATCATCATTGCCATGGAAGTCGGTGCACCTTTGACACTTCGTGGATCGATGTGGAATGCTAAACATTCTAGAGACTTGCTTAATAAAAGAAAATTAAAAATAAATAAAATAAAGGGATCAGAGAATCATAATTTTCAATTTAGCGTATAGAACGAAGGTCCCCGAATTTGTAGGCGGATTCGCAGGTTGATCCTTTAAAGTTAACTCTTGATCTTAATTTACCAATAAGATGTCTCTTTTTTTTTATATAAGAAGACATCGTCACATGCTGTTGACACGAAAGCGTACAAGGAAGAACCCTCGCAAGGGAGACATGTAGTTCTAATTAATTACAAAGAGGGCATTAGACATATATAAATTCATTAAGTAAATTCGCACGAAGAAATAACATATTATAGTAGTTTTTTCTCCTTTTTATGATGAAGAAGTCTACCTAAGTTTAGATAGAGAAATATTTTGTAGTAGACTTAATTATCACAGCTACGAATTATTTAATGTAGGATACTAAAATTCTAAATATTCTAGGCGAAAGTACCGTTTGGCTCACTTTTTATTTCTCATTTAACCTTTACAAACTCCTTTTTTTGCAGATGCAAAGCAAAGAGGGAAAAAAAGGTAAAATTGATGAAAAAGAATTACAAAAAGGAAAAAGAAAGAAATCAATCTCATCCTTGCACCCTATGGAAGAAATTTAGAATGCATCTCTGAATTTTAAGTAAATGCTTGTTTACATTTTGTTGAACAACTAGCGAAATGTCCATTCAATGATTTATTTATAGATTAGAATTACAAAATAAAATTAACGTGAAGATTTTAATCTCTCCTTAAAATTATACTATAAATTTTGTTAATAATTGGCGGTTATCATTAATGACATTATCCACGTACAAACTTAATTAGATAAGAACGTGGGTGAAGTCCATTATAACCCCCCCAATCGGTTGTCGAAAGAAATTTTCTTCGATTCCTCTTTTATATTTATAGCATCAATTTCGAGTACATCTAACACAAGAAAAATACAATAATATCTATCTAAGGTTATCCATGAAAAATTTTAATCGGTAGGGTCTGCTCGTCCCCACGTTATTTTTTTTTTAAATAGATTTTCCTTTTCCTCTAGACTTTGAAGACGTAAAACAGTAATACAAAATTTAAGAGACTATGAAAAAATCTTGATTGCTTAACATGTCACTATTACTACCTTTTAAAATATTCAGTATAATAAATATTAAATAAAAAGTCAATTCCAAATCTGACAAGAGAGAAAAAAAAAATCGAAATAACTCCAAATAATGACGGAAAATGCCTTCACTTTAGTGGTAGCTGAGCTAATGAAGAAATTGTGGATGCCAAGAACGATTTTGCTTGCAAGACATCAAATGCTCGATGACTTAAAGTCTAAATGGATTAAATTTTGCGGCTGGCTTTGTCCATTTAGTAGCCAACAAAAAATCACTTCTTTATAGATATAAAAGGAAAAAAGATGCAATTCGAATAGACTAAATGAAATAAAAAAAGATTTGATTTTACTTTACGCCTCAAAGTGGTGGGACTTGAAAGACTGATGAGACCTTCCATATCAACTCTTTATCCCACTAAACTAAAAAAATCCAAGTAGTTCATAATCTCTATTGGATCAAAGGTCAAAAGGTAGGTTTGTGATACATAACTAAAACCATACGAGTAGCTCAGAATCTCTTTAGGATCAAAGGTCAAAGGTAGGTCGTGCCCAAATTCAATGACAAATGATGTATCATATGTTGATCCTAAGTATGACTTTAAACTATTTTGTCAGAAATCCATACTCGTACCAAAGCCGACAGCAAGATTCTTACCTGTTCCCGGAGTTTTAGTGACTGCCATGTATATGATCATCACGGCTCATGGTGACCTAGCAATATCGGCTAATGTCAAAGAAAGCGGGGCCGTGATTTTGCATCCACTCATGGTAAGAGTGCTTGTATCTTTGCTTTGATGGGACATGTCTTGTACCTCTTGTGCCTCAGTTTTAGTGGTAGCTGGTTGCGATCATGGAAAACCATAAACGGAGCCAAACTGAAACGATGAGTTCATTTTATCAGTTTATTTGGTTCTTTATTTCTCTCGATAGAAAAAGTTAAATGTTGATTATGTAATTTTCCTAGAATAGGGGCAAAAACATAAAATAAAGAACAAGATGCTGTTGATCTTTAGATATATTTCTAATTTTGCATCGTTTAAATACGAACTATCGCCTTGATTGATAAGTCGTGCACAACCTCAAATTAGTGCAACGACTTCTAAAGCTGTGTAAGTATAGATAAATAGTGAGCAAAGGGACTAATATCGTACTAGTATTGAAACAGAACTCCCTGAACTCCCTATAGGGATGAATGACAATTTTATTTGAGTTGGCTGTGATTGTTGGAACTATGTGTGCACATGCCATTTGAAAAGGTGCTGACGATCAATGTCAAGCAAACGTAAGAGCTAGAACCAAAACCTAATCCGAAATCCTCTCTCTCTCTCTCTCTCTCTCTCTCTCTCATTATTTTCATGTTTCTGTTTTGATGCCTTCTTTTGTGTCTTTCCCCTAAAGATAATGATGATCACACCTAACATATGCATTATTTGGAGCCTAATTAGATTCCTCTCTTGCGTGGTGGAGATGGCACGACACGGTTTTAATTATTTGAGTTCCCAACAAGATTTGGATTGATGTTCTTATGATGGGCCCTAATGTCGAGAACCCCATGTACATGTGAACATATTTATGCAAATTGATTGATGTCGGGGAAGCCATCCCAACCCGATCCGTCTAACATAGTAAGAGATTATGCCGATGAAAATCCACTCGATCAAGTCGGGGCGTTTCATTATTTGGAGCCTAATTAGATTCCTCTCTTGCGTGGTGGAGATGGCACGACATGGTTTTAATTATTTGAGTTCCCAACAATATTTGGATTGGATGTTCTTATGATGGACTCTAATGTCGAGAACCCCATGTACAAGCAAACATATTTACTCAAATTGACTGATGTCAGGGAAGAGATCCCAACCCAATCTATCTAACGTAGTAAGAGATTACACCGATGAAAATCCGCTCGATCAAGTCGGGGCCGTTTCACAGTCACATTTGATACGACTAGGTTGTGTGTTTGGGAAAGGTGTTTTGGAGCTGCAAACTCTCAAATTGATGGGCTACTTCCTAAAGGTGCCGCCAAATACTGCATGTGACTACCGACTATGGAGTTGTGGTAACCATAAAATACTTGATACTAGTGTGGCCCAAGTCGGACCAGCTCGGCTCACGTGCTTTCGTGCCGGCACTTAAGAGCGTCATTGCAAACCCGAATCACCCCTTATTCCAGTACGTCTGTGCCTTGCCGACTCATGCCTCAAGCCCTGAAAATCAATGGATAATGCGAAATTCACTGCAAAAACAAGGTTTTTCCAAGTAATTTTCTCGACAAGATCAAAAAAATACTTTGTCTTCCGTTGAATCAAAGGCCGATTAAAACGATGTGAACTTTTCGGCCCACGAAATCGCTGCAAATTGAGATTGTCTCAATTCTCAAAGAGCCCGGCCCATTTAAGAAATACCCAGATTAAGCCACTATCAAGCAAGTGGAATTCGATTCTTATTCAAATGGTGGGAAACCAACCAACATATGTCCTGACAATTGCTGTTTGTGGTTTTGAGTTTTAAGAGCTGCAATCCTTCCATTGAAAGATTCAAAGTTGATTTCAAGATTGCATGCGTAGAAAACTTGTTATCACAACGATGTTTTGCATATAAATTCTCCGAGTACTTCCAACTCCCAAATGCGAATGGAAATCTATCGAAAACACTGATGAGACATGGAGGAGTCCATCTGATTCAATGGCAGATTGTCTTTTTTCTTTTTCTTTTTAAGATGTATTCATCCTAGACTCAATAGTTTCTGTGATTAATATCCAATCAGAATCAATCGACAACCAATTACAGTATCAAATCTGGCTTCATATGAAAAGCTAATGGATTCTAATATGCATTGAAACATTAAAGTTTTTGTAAGATCCAAATTACGAGATCAAGCGAAAAAATGCAATGGACTTTTATTGAATCATAAAAAATGGCTTACAATCTTAGATGACATGCTTGATGACTGAATTTGAACTCAAACTTTAAATGAAAATTAATAAAGTGCGAAGGGAAGGTAGAACTCTTTCAAAGTAGGGCTACAGTGCTTTTACAATTGAAGACGGCTATTGGAATTAGGAAATCTAGTCTAATTTGAATTTGAAATTCCAACCTTAAACAAAATCTAATCCGAACGTTCTTCTTCAAAATTTTATAGGACTCTTTGATTGATGTTCCACAGTTCTTCAAAGTGCAGTGTCTATGTTGAACGTCTTGAGAGATATGTACATGTAGACGGGTGTAGATGGGTGTAAATGGATTTTTCATTCCTCCTGTATCTTTAACATATCATTCTCTCGAGCAACCTAATCTTCCTCAACGAGAATTTCTATCGACTTGCACCCAATGATGACTTGTAACCAGACATTAAATCAAGCGGGCCTTGTGTAAGTGTGCTATTGTGGCTTGTTTTAGACCATTAACTTCTTTATGTTTAGACCCAGATTATTAGCCTAACGTCAACACATATGCATATGCATCAAGATTTATTCATGCCTATTGTTGGATATGGGACCAAGGCCTTATGCAACATATTTAGACCACTTCAAAGGATCACCCACTTGAGCTCTCCGTTTGGACTTCACTAGAAAATCAGTGCCAGCACACTCCGCATTTAAAGGATTTTCAATCTCTATGACTTGCTATCACCATTCACATATCAATATCAAAGATTGAACACTTCATTTTCGAATCTTGTATAATCTGCTCTAGTTGTTTTCGTGGATAACATATTATAGAATTTTAAAATAACTAATTTCCGCGCGGAGATTTGCATATCTATGAATCATGTCCCACAACATGAATGTGCATCCTCTCCCTAACGAAGTTCATTTGCTCCAATCATCTTCATTTTTTTATTTTATGACAATTCTTCTACATAGTACTATTTTTCATAGTTTTTACGCTAAAATCTATTGGAAATGTACTACTCTTTATATTAGACTCTTTGCTTAATTGAGATATGTTGCCTACGATGAGTTTAATGAAATCATAAGAAATATGTGCTAAGACCTAAGGAAAAGGATGCTAATATATTATCTAAAAAATTTGTATTATTGTTTATGCAAGAAAGCTCAACAAATCCCGTCTTTAATGTAAACTACAAAAGCTGTGACAGGTCCAGAACAATAATTTTAATGATAAATAAATAATAGTGGGTACTAATGCAATATATTTAAGATGGAAAATGGAGGGACCTCATCCTTCACATGTAAGACTTTAGCATCTTAGTGTCGGTGGGGTATTAGTTTATGTGCCTTTTGTTATATTGCCTCTCAGAAGTGATTGTGAGGCCAAATACCGGATTTTCTTGATGTTTAGTGCTCGTATGTACCAATTTCAAGAATAGCATAATGTTGAGATCATCTAGTCCTGTTTCTGCTCGCCTCTTATTAGGTGCATAAGACTTGTATGGGTATTTAGAAAGGATTATATTTTTCTTCATCTTTCATCGGAAATAATATCTTCCGACCTAAATTTTTACCAATGGCTCACACATCTTTGTATGGCTACGCACGAAAAACCACCAAAATGAAAATCAAAACTAACTCTAATCTTACACCAATTAGTTCACATCCACCCCCTCTTTCTATTATCTATAATATCGAATATTATAGATAATCTAAATATATCTAACAGAACACTACCTCCACCACTATCATGTAGATGTGACAACATCCAACAGATGTGACAACATGCGCGTGCATGCACACGCACATTCAGAGAGCAAGAAAGAAGGGGGGGTGATGGTGGTTCAAGCATTCCAAACGTTGGTGATTTTGATGACCCAATTGAGGTGTCTTTATGAAGTAGGCGAGAGAGATAAAGAGAATAATTTTCGACGAGTTACCTAGATGTAACATATGTTGAAGGAACTCCTCAATCATAAATTGGTAAAGAAAGTATTTTCCCTACTAGAGATGGAAGAAAATAAAACTTTTTTTTTCACAAAAAGAGGAAATATTTTATGTTCAAATTACACCCCTGCTTCTATGCATTTGGTGGGTTTCCTTCGCTCTCATCAAAAGAATTTAATAAGAGCAAACTGCAGTTCAATCCGGTGACAAATTCCAAAAGCATGGACAATTATAAGAAAGAAATACAATGATGAGGATTTGTACTACCGACAAGTATGATAAGTCATATGTCATAGAGGAGGTTAGCACGTAATCTTCGGGCATTTTGGCTCGGATTCGGACGTCATGTCCGCTGAAAATGGTAGCCTTGATAGATCTTGCTTAAAAGATGTCCCAAAAGCTATGTCTTCTGTAAATTGCAATTAGAAGCGTGCAAGCATGGACTAACTTCTGTCTTTTTCTTTGACATCCAAGCATCTTTTCGACCCGTTTTACGGTAATCAATCAATCAATGGATTAAAAGGGGACACAAAAAGAAAGGAAAATTAGAGCATACATACACTGTCAGAGTAAAGAAGATTTTACACGAACTGTATCATCCATCCCTAATCTAAAGGATAATTTCCTGATTAAAGTAACGGTTTATACAACTTATATTTATATGATTTACAATAATGCGCTCTAATCAAGCGTGCATACACGTGCACGGTCTATACGAACCTGTGCGTGACCGGCAACATCGCTCCGGTATTCAAGGACGGATTTTGAGCACAACTTGCTTTGCAATTACCTCCACATCCTTGTCATTGCATCAGATGTACCCTTTGTTCAATTTTGTCAAAGCAGATATCTTTTTTCGGTTATGTGCAGCTAACGAATCGCTGTATCTAGACATTCCTAAGTTTAAGGTTAAAGCAACGTGGTAAAGTTAGTGGGTGATCAAGCGAGGCCAATGAGACGGTTCCAACTTTTGCATGTGTTTTGGAGCAAGTAGAAATGGTGGTTGATCAAGTTGCGACTTTGTACACATGCAATTATGCATGGTCAAAAGCAAATCTTATGATTTGAAAGTGTTTTCTCTTGACATTCTAAACGTTTCACACTCAATAATTGATAAAAATTAGTTTATAAAATGTTGTAGTGAAATTTAATTGGATGTACGATTGGAACCATTTGGCATGTCAATATTGTAAATATGTCTTAATCTGTTGAAAGAGTTCAATAACACAAATGAATTTGGAATTCATTGTTCTTATATCATTGCTTAGTGAATTCTTATTTTCTTTGTTTTTTCTAATTTATTTTTTTTATATTCCAAGGGCACGAGGTATGGAGACTCAATTACCTATAAAACTATTAAACCTCACGTGTCCCATAAACTGGTTAAGTTCAAACTTTTGATCTATATAGATCACCCTCATCCAGAGTAGAAATGTGTGACATTTAATTCCTGACCTTGAAATCTTTGAAAACCCTACCAATTGCGACAACCCTAGATATCTAGCTAATCCTTGGAGCTAATCGCGTTTACACTTCCCCATACTTTAGTTTGGACAAGAGCTTTAATTGCTTATTCCTTCAATCGATTGGGGCAGAATTGACAACTTCTTGAACCATCGATTGACGTGAAGTTGTTCCGAGCACGTTTACTATTAATAATTGAAGGACTCGTATTATTGATGAACCAAGTTAATTCACAATTTAGAATTTTCTTCTTCTTTTTAAGATTTCTCTTAATGAAGTTCAAATTTCGACTTGGATTATTTGAAAGATAGAACTCTAACAAAGATCGCTATGTTGATGTTACATGTTTCTCGATTTCATGACAACACACAAGATTTCATGAACTGTCACCATGTATTGTTCAAATTCAATCGACTCTAAATCAAGTTTTCTGGTCCTATTGAATAGTATCGTTTCTTAAAAGTTTGCATTCTCTTCAATTCGAGTCACTTCAAGTTCAGCTTGAATCATATTCAAGTGTGAATTTGTTGGGTTCGGCTCTTCATATTATTTGGCCATTCGGATCTCATAATTGACATCAGATTCATCAATTGCTTCTACAATTGCTATCAGAGTACATATCGCCGTGTCTGCAATCCTGTATTTAGGACATTACATTAACCTCGTTATTATGAGAACAAACCAATCCACCAGCAGCATCATCATGAAGCCAATCTGAGGCATTGAGGACAAAAAGCGGTATAACAAAAAGGCGAGGGTTTATATGGAGAAAACGACGTGAAAATCTCGCATGTCGGCATAATAATTTTGCCATGCCCCTTCTTGTTCTTCCTTGAGTGAAAAGATTGTCCATGTTCTATCGACATTATTAATTATTGAATCTCTTTAATCAAAAATATGAGGATGATACCAAAGAAGATGATGCAAGATTATCCATTCCAAGATTGCTCGCCCTAATATTATATTGGTTGAGCACGTATTCATGTTGAAAGAGAGATAAGGGCCAAGTATCTTACCGGGCTCTGACGTTAGCATGACGATTAAAGATGTCTTCTCTTCAGAATATACTCATCTACAGCAACATCGTTGCGCATCTTAATTATGGCTAAACGAAAGTTTTGAAGGGTTATTCTATTAGCATCAGAACTTGATTGCTCACAAACAATACACAACATCTGATATATTATCATTAGTCATCATCCGGATGTACACATACGGTGCGCCATTTGCGCATGTCGAACAGCAGGCTCGGAAAAGTATAAGTATCAGCTTTGGAATTTTCCCACAGCATAACCCTAAAAGCCGGACATAATGTACGTTTCGTAGCATTGTGCGTCTATTCTACGACTAATGCATTGCCTCTTTTCACCTTGCAATGCCAATGTAGGAAAAATCCACCGTCGATGGTATTTTCTTGTTATTTTTCTAAATTTCGTCAGCTTTTTTGTCCCAATCTCAACAATATATTAAGGGTTACCCACCATGGTACCGTTTTGAGTTTTATATGTCCATAATAATTATAGCTTGCTTATGGGGCCATTTATAGGTACATACGGGACCCGAAAAAATCTTTACGTTATACACTTTTCCACCTTCAGCGGATTGCATGTAGGGTTACAAAATCACGACCCATGATCCCTGGCCGTTTGCCTCTGTCTGACTCATGTATACTTGCTAAGCTTAAGCCTAAGAAGCTTGATTTGTATGTATATATTTGCATATCGTGATCTTAAGCAATACAGCATCATCTTCGTATTCTAAAACAACTTGAGAATAATGCCTCCCATGCATGACTCATCGATTCGACATCTTGTACGGTAATACGTGTGTCGATATTGGGCGAGAAAAGTCAACGAGGGCCTCGGGTACAGAGCTTTTGAGTTCGTGCAACTGTTGGAGCGTTGACCTAACTACTTTCATTTGAACAATAGATAAATTGCTCTTTAGTTTACCTCCGTGGAAGGAAACATTTATATTTCTCCACGTCAGTCATTAGAGAGAAAAAGTGGCAGAGATGCGTGTGTGATTTTATTGGATGGAGTTGTCAACCGAATCTAGGATGATACGAAAGGACATGTCGTTTCTAGGATCTTGTGTGTGTGTACTCATGCACTTTTTTCTTCTTTGGGACTCTAGGTGGGAGCGACCCTTGTTCAATGGCACAAAACATGCTCGGATAAATACTAGATGTACAGAGAAATCTTATTAAAACTACCCTCTAAGTTGATATATTAGAACAAGTGAGATGCAAAGATGGAATGGTCAACTTACCTAAGTACTCAAAAGGAAATTGTCGGGTCACTTGGTAAAACTATTTCGGTGAGAAACCTAAATGTATTTTTACTTTTGGCTCAATGTATTGTTATCCTAATATAATATTTGACGGTGGGGAAAGAGAACAAGGAACACGCCACATAAAAGGAAACACCTTTAGTCCATAACATATCAACACCCCACCTTTTTTGTCCCCATCTATAACTCCCGTTAACCACCTCATCACCCTATGATAATTGAGGTCCATTTGCACCTCTCTTTCTCTCTATATATATACCCACTACACATTGCTGCCATACACCTCTCCACATTGCTCAATCTAATACCCTCTCACTCTCTCATCTTTGAACCCAATCCAAGGATAATGTCTCTGCATTCTTCTTTCCTATTCAAGTCACTCCATTTCTCTCTCCTAATCATTCTCATTATAATTGGTATTACTAGTCCTTCCATAAGTGCACAGGGTCCGCCTTCACCTGGCTACTATCCAAGCTCAAGGTTTGGATCCATAGGGTTTGATCAAGGGTTTAGAAACCTGTGGGGCCCTCAGCACCAAAGGCTAGACCAGGGCTCGTTGACACTTTGGCTTGACAAGAGTTCAGGTCTCCTCATCTTCATTTCTTTGCTAGTGTTTTACAGCGGTGTTGTGGCATGAATTAGTCATCACAAAGTTTTTGATTTATTATATCTACGTCTTTTTTTTTACTGTTTAAACTTTTAGAATTGCATGCCATACTCCCACAAAATTTTATATGATAAAATTTTATATAATATCAAAGTATGAAATACTAACTTGAATTCATTTTAGACCTCTAATTATCTTCCTTATTATATGTTTCCATGCTTTAGTCATAAATAAAAGTCCTCTACACTAGAGGGGGAGTGATAGAGTATTTGAATATTAAGAGACGCCTTGTTTTAACAGCATAAGTATTAAGAGTAGTTGGTTGTGTTTAAAAGTGTCAGAACCGGACCAAATTATTGACAACCCTAGTTGTGCCTCCCACAATAATTTATGAAAAATTAGCCCTAGCATGATTGCATGTTTGGATAGTGCACCTTATTTGATGGACTTTCATTTATTTATACACGATGATTTAGAAACAGGTTCTTAACTTCAGTCCATTGCTTTTTTTTTCAGAATTTCTTTGAGCTTATAATGGACTAACTTCAGCTCCTTTTTTTGTCTTTCTTGAAAGCAGGAAGTGGGTTCAAGTCTCTTCACCCATATCAATCTGGTTATTTCAGTGCATCCGTCAAGCTACAGCCTGGTTATACTGCTGGAGTTGATACCTCTTTCTATGTAAGAGCTAGCATAACACATCCTTCCTGGTTTTTTTAATTTTTTTCCTCAAATTTTTCTCCTTAAGAAAAAATATGAAAATGCATGAGACAGCTTAAGTGCAACTCCCCTTTAATCCGATTAAAAGAAACATGAAATATCAACCTGGTTATACTGCTGAAGCTTGTGAGTAGCTTCTAAATCTTCTTCTTCATCATCAAGATGTTATTATGAGGAAAGAGTATTGGGAAATGTACCTTAAAAAGTGATTATGAGAGATTAACGTAATTTTGGATATCATCAGCTCTCCAACAATCAAGCCCGCCCAGGCGACCATGACGAGATCGACATCGAGTTCCTGGGAACAACACCAGGCAAGCCTTACACTCTTCAGACCAACGTCTTTGTCAGAGGAAGCGGCGATCGAAACGTCATCGGAAGAGAGATGAAGTTCAACCTTTGGTTTGATCCGACCAAGGATTTCCACAACTATGCCATTTTGTGGACACCCAGTGAGATCATGTGGGTCTTTTTCTTTCCCTCTCCTTAACTAATTAGATTACTGATTTGGTTCAATCTGAATTAAGAAATGCCTCAATTAATCTCTTGAAGTCTCTTGAAAACAGGTCCCGTAACTTTGGGCATGGTAACATAATATGTAAAAACTAGTATAGATTCCAATACCGCTCTTTGAAACTTGATTAGCATGATTTATATGCATAGGGACAGGTCTAAGTAAAATTCCCCATATGATCTCATTCGTTGTAATTGGAGCATTGGCAGATTTCTGGTGGACGATGTACCTATCAGGAGGTATCCGAGAAAGAGCGATGCGACATTTCCCTTGCGGCCGATGTGGGTGTACGGATCCATATGGGACGCGTCGCCTTGGGCCACCGAGAACGGCAAGTACAAGGTGGATTACCGGTACGCACCGTTCGTGGGCAGATACACCAACTTCAGGCTGAGCGGGTGCGCCGCCGACAGGTCCAGCGGCGGCTCCTGCAATCCGCCCTCCGTCTCGCCGTCGGGAGCCGGCGGCCTGAGCCGGCAGCAGTACTCGGCGATGCAGTGGGCGCAGAGGAACCACATGGTCTACGACTACTGTTCGGACCCCAAAAGAGACCACACGCACACGCCGGAGTGCTGAAAAAGAGCCTTCAAAATTCGGACTCGGAGTGAGCTACAACGATTTCTCTTTTTTTTTCAGTGATTTTTAGAAATGGGTTGCTTTTGATTTATCAAACAGTTTGAGCTTGGAGGTTCGTGAGATGGGTCCAAACTTGCCCCGACAAAGAAAAAAAAAGGTAGGTGCAAGAGTGGGGATGAGCGTCCATTGCCTTCAAGAATAAAGGGTCGTCTTGCGTGTTCGAATAATTTAATGATTGAATTGTTCGTTTGCTGCCTGAGGAAAAACCTCAACTGTCCGTACATGAGACATGTTTGATTCCATCAGGATGAATATAGTATTCCGTAGTTGTTAATTTGATCCTATTGGAGAAATTATGTCCATCAAGTGCCATAAAAAACAATGAGCATGTATGATTATCATATTTAAATGGAATTGGTTTATCGAATGTTATCAACAATCTATCATACCGTAAACTTTTCTTACTCTTTTCGATATTTCCTCATCTAGAGGCCGGAAACTTTGATGGAATTGCTAAGTAAAATTGTGCATTAAGGGAAAGAGGAATGAAGGGAGATGAAAGGAGAGGAAACTTTTGGTGGGGGGAGGATGTTTGGCATCTTCTCTTGCGAAATATGAAGAAAGTTCTGAACTGAAGCACCTCACGCTTTGGACCTGGGGAAAAGAACTCCGCCCTCATCCAAGGCTTCGGAATTTAATGTGGATAAGCCCAAGGCCCATAAACGGAGCCCACGCAAACAGTTTCATCTACTTTAATAAATAAATTTAATATGAAGACAAAATCGAAAGCCGACCTTAGCTCAGTTGGTAGAGCAGAAGACTGTAGTGGGGAACATCCAATAGCACATCCTTACATTGCCAGTTCGTCCAGTGAGTTTCTTAACTAAATCTCCATTTGTTTCACAAAAAATGAATGATTTGAAGAACATTATCCTGAATGATCACTCGTATAATTTGAAATAGTTAGCTAATAATGAAGAATTTTTATTATCGCAATAATTTATGTATGATAAAAAAAATTTCATTCATTTTTATAAGAAATATTACAAGCGATGATATTTAAAAAAATGTTTTTCAAATTTGTTATTTCACCCTAAGATGCTAATCTTGTTTTCATTTGATGGGCCCATGTAGTAATATGCAAGATCATAATGCATGGCCAAAAGCAAATCTTATAATTTGAAAGTGATTTCTTTCAAGATTATAATTATTCCACACTTCATAGTTGACAAAAATCGCGTGGGACAATCGAGCTCCGACGTAACGAACTAGTGGTTTGGATTGACCTTGAATAGATCAAGTTGAAACAAGCACACAGGAATAGGACTTTTGTTAAACTTTTCCAATTGTTGAAAGAAGATCGGGAGGCTTAAAAGGCTAAGACAACTAAAGTCGGAGCATATACACTACAAAAGTATGTCGGGAAATAGGGAAAAGCAACATAAATGGTCTCAAAAAATTGAAGAAAATTATCTAAAAAATCCTTAAAAAGTGTTTCTGAGATATTAATGAAGTTTTGGATATCATCAACTTTCCAACAATGAAGCCCGCCCTAGCAATCATGACGAGTTCGACATTGAGGGGAATAACACCGGGCAAGCCTTACATCTTCAGACCAACATCTTCGTCAAAGGAAGTGGCGATGGAAATGTTATCAAAAGAGAGATGAAGTTCCACCTCTGTTTCGACTCGACCAAAGATTTCCACAACTATGCCATTGCGGACACCAAATGAGATCATGTGGGTCTTCTTCTTCTTACCCTCTCCTTAAATAATTAGACTACTAATTTGATTCAATCCGACATAAAAAAAAAGTCTCAACTTGAAGTCTCTTGAAAACTGGTTCCGCAACTTTTGGCATGGTAATGCAACGTGTAAAGACTCGTATAGATTCCAATGCTATTCTTTGAAACGTGATTAGCATGACTTATATGCATAAGGACAAGCCTAAATGAAATATTCCATATGATCTCGTTCATCGTAACTGGAGCATTGGCAAATTTCTGATGGACAATGTACCTATCAGGAGGTACCCGAGAAAGAGCGACGCGACATTTCCCTTAAGGCCGATGTGGGTGTATGAATCAATATGGGACATGTCATCTTTGGCTAAGGAGAAATGCAAGTACAAGGGAGATTACTGATGCGCACCATTCATGGGCATGTACACCAACCCAAACTATCCGTACATGGGACATGATTGATTCAAAGGAACATTTTTCATACTTGAATGGGATCGGTTCATCGGATGTTATCAACAATCTGCCTTATCATAAACCTTTCCTGTTCTCTTCGATATTTCCTCTTCTAGAGGCCGAAAAATTTGATGGAATTGCTAAGTTAAATTGTACATTGAGCGAAAGAGGAATGAAGAGAGACGAAAGGAGAGGAAACTTTGGTGGGGGCATGCTTGGCCTCTCCTCTTGCGAGATATGAAGAAAGTTATGAACCGAAGCACCTCAGGCTTTGGGCCTGGGGAAAAGGACTCTGTCCTCAGCCCAAGGCTCCGGGTTTTAATGCAGATAGGCCCATATATGTAGCCCACGCAAATAGTCTCACATTTTAATAAATAGTTTAATACGAAGACGTAATCAAAACCGACCTTAGCTCAGTTGGTAGAGCGGAGGACTGTAGTGGGACCATCCAACAGCATATCCTTAGGTCGCTGGTTCGAATCCGGCAGGTCGGATTTTTATCTCTTTTTCTTTTTTCTTTTTTTTTCCCCTTCTTTTTTCCTATAATGTCTTGTAATGAATACCGATCTCACAGTTTTAGCTGCCGCAATTTGCACCGTTACGGTCATAGGAAACTTTTCTTTTTCTCCTTGTTGCCTAATTTTTTTTTAAAAAGAGGCATATTGAGTTTCTTTTTTTTTCAGTAAAACGATTAAGTGAAGTCTTTTACTCATGGATACTATGAAATTACCTGGAAAAAATTTTGTCGAATAGAAGAATAAGGGTTCTTGACTCCGTTTATTTAGTAGAAAATGAATAATTTGAAAAATATTTTCCTATATAATCACTTGTATCGGTTGAAATAATTGGTCAATGAAATTTTTTTCCGTGTACTATTCTTTCTTTTGTTTTTGTGACCGATATTACAAGCGATCATATTTAGAAAAATGGTTTCCAAATTATTTATTTTATCCTGAGATGCTAGTTTGATGTACCCATCGTATGTAGTGCAAAACCAATGGAGCTTTCTATATGGGCCTCCATGTCCAAACCCCAATTTAGAATAATGCTCTTAAAACACCTTATATAACCCCCGGACTAAGACCACGTGATATCTCAAATCCGAATTAGGTTTGAAAACAAGAAAATTCGAAACCCCATCTCAATCCCACTTGAAATTGACCCCTCTTAACACATACGGTAAACGATAAATTGTCAAACACGTGTACCAAAGAGAAGAATTTAAGACCACTTCTAGATGCCACGAAAATATACATAAAAAAATCATATTTTGAATGAAAACAAAAATAAGGGTTTTTGACTAGTATTGTAAATCTTTTTACAGGTTTCGGACCGTCCGGAACCCCTATACGTAGGAATCCATCAAAATCTACGGATGATGGAGCACGAGCAGATCGGTCACCTGATTGATCCCGACTCGTTTCCATCTCTAATTTGATCCGATACCTATTAAAACCATGCCGAAGCACAAATAATTTCCTTGTCACGGGTCACAAAAACCAAACAAAATCCACCATGGATAAGGGAAGGGACTGTCGGAATGGCCCAACTGACCCACTGTTACCAACTCCCGCCGAAAAAATCCCGTGCAAGGTAGTTACGTACCATTGTCCAGGTCAATTCCGGTCCCTAAGAATCCAAGGACCGAGTTGCAGATGGACCGACCCGTCACCCCGAGTTGCTAGGCTACAACATGACCAAAACTACAGATCGCCCCGGTAGAGCTCCGGTCATTTCCTGAAGCTTTTACTCGTTCCACGGTAAACCAGAGAAGGCTGACTTGATAAACGAGCTTAAACGAGCTCTGAATTCAAATGCCAGGACCGTCGAAGCATGGGATAGACAAGGGACAGGAGACAAGGGACGAGGTAAAAAGCCTGGTAATGGGGAAATGGTGGGGAAAGAGGTCGTGGGGAAAGAGGTCGTCGGTGACCCGTGACCATATTCTGACAGCTCTCTCCATTTAAGGTTCTGACACGCTCCAACCTGTCACGTTGCCTCCCGTCCCTTTTGGTCCGTCTTGTATTTTCTTTTTGACAGGAAGAAAAAAGAACGACTTTTCATGATGACCACCTCATAAAAAAGCAGGAGCTCCCCTTCCCAAACCCCACTTTTCAAACAAAATAATTCATTCCTTCACGGGCTTCTTCCCATTCCCAATAAATAAGCAGAGGTCCCAATCGAATCACACACTACTTATACCCTCCTCCCTCAAGGATTTAGCTTTTCCTGGACCTTCATTGATCCGGTTGATCCAGTGCATTCACGGTTTTACTCTTGTTTGGAGACTTGATTTCATACTCTAAAAAGAAAACATGACTTGAAAAATGTGGCCTAAAAAGGACATCAAGAGGTCAAAATGACCCCCAAAACATCTGCATTTGTTTTCTTGTCTGCCCTGCCCCTTGCTCCCTCCTCTTTCCGAAAAATAATGTTATCCAAGCAGAGCATTGTAAGGAGCTCAATTCCCATCTTTACAAGTGGCATTACTTTTATCTTCCCAAAGATGCTCACAGCCTGTACACTAGTAGTGTCTAAGTCTCTAATGATATATATACGGACATTTTTATTATATACCATTATTGCTTCTTTTGTTTTTACCTCAAAGAACCCAAAAATTCCCCTTTTTTTTACACGAAAAAATTCAAAATATCTCTCCAAAATCTCGTGCCCCGCCGATTTTAAAACCGAGTGGACCCCTTCGCTCCGCCCATTCCTTCGTACTAAATTTTGCCTCCGGGGGGCCCCACTTGCCCTGCCTGCAGAACGCAAGAGCGCTGTCTAGCTGTCTCGCATTAGAAGATCGTCCACGTCGGACAAAAAGCCGATTGCCCGGCTGGCCAATCCGGGCCCACCATTTAAGCGCCTCGCTCTCATTGGCCATAAACCCTGCTCCTCCTGCGCGAGCGGTCCAGCTTCCCGGCCAGGGACCACAGCACGTGCCACGTGGCGTCGCCGCGCTCTACCCGGTCGTGGTACAGCAGGGCCCGCCGGACCTCCGGCTGCCACAGGTTCCGCTGGATGGCGCTCAGGTTGGTCGCCGCCACGCGGTCCAGGATGGGGCCGAGCCTCCCCGCGTCCCGTTCCGCCACCGTGAGCGATATCTCCGGCCACGGCACTGACCCCGGGAAGGGGAGGCGGATGCCGTCGGCGATGACGACGGGGACGCAGCCCAGGGCCACCGACTCCACCAGCCTCGGGCTCCACGGGGCCCACCCGAGCGGGCAGAGGCAGAACACGGACCGCACGATCTCCGACTGGTAGCCGGCGAACCTATGCCGCCGGAGGTAGAACCGCCGGTCGCCACTGTACTTGTGCCAGATCACGGATCGCACCGCCCTGGTGGAAAAGCAAAAAGAAAAATCAACACGACAGGCCGATAAAACACACCAAAATGCTAAAACGATCGCTTCGGTCAAACGAAAATCTAAACATTCACATGGACAGATCTTGAGAATCTACGCCAGGTAATGACACGTGGGATTCATACAATGTTTGAGGAAATCATTACAGCTCAAAACAGGTTAGGGTTCTTAGCATACATTAAGCTAGAGGGCAATATAGTAAGTCGAAAAGGGTGGTACAATGATTAGGAGTTTGATTAGAAGCCGAAATGAAGTGAGGAGACGGGAATCATTTACTTGCTGTAAAAGCGACCGCTGATGTTCTTGGGGTGGACTTCCATCTTGCCCCGGAAGAAGGCCCAGATGTCGCGGCCGCCGTCCGCCGGCGACGCCTCCAGCGTCCTCCGCACGCTCTCCGGCGGGATGTAGGGCGGTATCACCACGTGCTCGACGTCCTGACACGGGTGGTCGTAGTTGACCCCGAACGTCTGCAGTATGATGGACTTCTTCAAGAACTCCGGCACCCCATCGGCGATAGCTCGATCCTCCTGCAACAAATTCAAGAAATAACCCGCAGTTAATCATCAGCTAAACGAAATCGATAACCCATCTAATAACAATGAGGGAAAAATGAACTTCAATACAAAGTTTCCAACATTTGAGACGAGATTGATTGTCAAATGCGACGATTTGCGTACATTTGTGAGTCTAATAGCTCAGGATGCGTTCGTGTTCAAAGGAAAGGACGAAATCATTTTGGTTTTTATTGGGGGGTCACTTACCATGGCGTGGAAGCAAGCTCCGTAATCGTGAGAGGCGACGAAGACGTGGTCGGACCCAGAGCTCCGGTTCCAAAAAGGGTGCTCCGACGAAATCAGCTGTACGGCGGAGAGCAGCAGCGACCTCGCGTGGCCAATGGCCGGGAAGCCATTGGTGGTGCTGAAGTTGCAGGACACGTACACAGGGACGAAGAAGAAGTCGGCTTCGTGAGGGTCGAGCGTCCGGACGTCGCTGGTCAACAGAGCCCTGTGGATGGCCACCTCCGACGCGAACAAGTGAGTCCTGCATCGCTCGTTCGATAACCATTCGGAGTTGTACTTGGGCGGCAAATCGTAGACGTATATCTTCAAGCCCTTCAACTCTGCAAGAAACACAAAAACAGAAAGTTTGCGCCGACGTTAACGACTCCTGAGACAGAAACGAGGAGAAAGGAAAGGAAAAAAAATCGAAACTTTAGCGGTCACCAACCGTTGTCAATCTCGGGTCCTTGCGAGCGTGCGGAGCTACTATTACTGAGGGACAACGATGACTCGAAGAGCGCACGAGAGGAGTGAGCCGACCCGGAGCCGCCGGTGTGGAGAGGGTTGAGCCTCTGCTTGGGGCTGTGGCTGAGGAGGTAAGGGCAGAAGAAGTAGAAGGAGAGGGAGAGCCACAGGACCCATTTGTAGTATCTATGGAAGAAGCCCTTCTTGTCCTGGGCTTGCCTCTGGTGGTGCTTGCCGCAGCCGTGCAAGAGCCTCATCCTCACGTAAAAGCCCCTGCTTTTGGAGGTGGGTGGCGGTGGTCTCTTCAGCTCCCCCATATCTCATTTAATACCCTGAAACGCCAGAGAAGAAATCGGAAGACCTTGATGAAGAAGGAGACGGAGAAGAAGGTGGTAGTGATGGTGATCGCGATGGCGATGGCGGTGGTGGTGGTGGTGATGATGATGATGCAAGGTAAGGGGCAAAGCGTTGAAAGCTGGTGAGATGGGGCTATCGGGTTCTGGTGTCTCTGTTGCTGGCGTAGAGAGTAAGGCACAGTGATGGGGAGGAAGGGGGTTTGTTGGTGGTTCGTTTTTCGATCTGTGGGGGGGAATAAACAAAGCAGATGCTAATAATAACTGCTGCCTTGCTTATCTTTTTGCCCGGTGTTCTGCCCGTTTGGTGTTTTAATAATTCGCGGGGGGGTTTGGTTTGTTCGAGCTCTGGTCCTGTCGTGGTACTGAGACAACCCAGGACGTGGAGAAGATGAATGAAGAAGGAGATTTGCAAATTTTTATTGAATGACAGAGAGAGAAAGAGGGAGAGAAAGAGCAAGAGAGAGAGTGTTCAGAGGGTTCACATGGTGATGATGGAACAGGGTGAAAACCTTTTGACAGAGAGCTACAGAGGCCCTCGGTTTCTATGCCATCTTTCCGTCCTCATTGCTCGTGGGATTTCACGATCCAATGGGAATTAATTGTCGCGGAATACGATTATCTTTTGTTAATGGAAAAAGAAATTACATATCAATATATGTTTAGGAAATTTTTTTTTGGTAAAGAATATATGTTTAGGAAATTACTAATACAAAATTCGAAAGTTATTGGAAGATACTATTATGAAATAAATCACACAGGAAAAATTTATGACAATAATCCACGACGAATTACCATCTCTGATGGAAAAAACAAAAAAGATATTTGAAAATTGTCGAAGTACTTGAAGATTGGTGGCTACTTATGGCATTTGGAAGTTATTAATGAAAAACGAATATTTTGAAAAATTTGTCATTGCTTGTGAAAAATTATCGACCGCAAATTAAAAGATATATTTTAGTCAATTTACTTAAAAGGATAATGATAAGGAAAAGAGAATTTTCAAAAGAAAAGGTAACGTGAACTTTCAAACACGTTTCAAAAAAACATTATCATCACTAACAAAACATTATCATCATATTTTGAAAAATTATCATTGCTGATTAATATTTATCAATAGATTTATTGATGAAAAAGAATCATGAATCATGAAAGAAAAGTTTGTAGATTAGCATACTACTCTACAAAATTTGGCTATCTTAGATAGGATCTTTGCAAGGTTATATTTGAAGTTGCTTCCTCGTGGGTATCATTAGCAAGAAATTCAACTTATATAGAGATTTCATACATTTAGATTTTAAATTAAATATTATCCAGTTGTTTCATATATTGTTTCACACACGCACAAATATGCTAAAGGCACTCGCCAAACATATTAAATAAGGAAATTCTCAATTTACAGAAGATTGATTACACTGATAAATATGTTAGAGTTAATTTTCTAGGATAAAACATGTAACTTTTTTGGAAAGTAACAAGTTCTAACTCAATGGATCTCCTCATTAAAAAACTTCCATTGAATACATCGCCATAGGAATTTCCCTACATTTTAGAGCATATACCAAGGGCCACCAAGGATACCTTTCTAGACTTATTTAGTTTAGTCAATGGTGTGTTGAGTTAATCAAACTAGTTTAGTTTAATTCAAGGCTATGTGACCGGTTGTCATCATTCATGAGCTTAGCAGAATGATACTAATGCTCCGATATGATGATAAGCAAAATCATGATGAAACCCTTGGAAAAAAGTACGTCCCTGAAATCACTACATGAAATTATAAGATGGGTCATTATTACATGCACAAAGTGTATTGCTTCCCAGAGAATTTTTCAATCCTCAAAAGTGTGTTGTGATCTAAGCAATCTAGACGCGTTCAAGGCACTACTCAAGTCATGCGAAATATTTATTGCGTTTCAAAACCTCATGCTATGTTTAAGAGAAAATATCAAAAATAAATCTCACTTTTGATCCATACGAGCCCTCACGTATTCCTATTTTTGCCAACACCACTCGCATACCTCTTAATAAAATATCACTTTGAAAAGATTGAACCGCTCCTCCTTGGGATCCCATCTTAGCATCTTAATTAGGGTTTATATGGTTTGTTCTTTGGTCAATTTTCAAAAGTAGAGATATGTAAGTGATCATCAAGTGAAAGATGAAGTATATTTCTAGTATTATTTCTTTCTATGTTCTAATGGTGAGTTTAGTGTTAGGGATTGATGATTAATGAGTTGCAACTTGCAAGTTGAAGTTGGGTCATAAGGAAGGAAGATATTCCCAATTTTAATAAATTGTAGATTGTGAAGAAGATAATTAAGAGATTAGACACAAGCTAAAAACCGAATAAAAGAGTGAAAGGATTATGTTTATTATAGATAGAAAGGAAAAAAATGAGTCGTGTAATGTTAAATCTAGAGAAAATAGAAAACAAAACGGTCGAAAATATTGAGAAAAAAATTACTTACGTAAATTCTTTGTCAAATTGAAACTAACATATATTGAACTTCAAATTACAAAATATCCCTACTTGAAAATACTTGAATGATATGTCTAAAGAAACATATTGCATGACATCATAGCAGTTCTAATGTTATTTTTAACCTATTTTGCTCCACTTAACTTTTTTCTCCCATAATTAAACAAAAGAAAAATGCCATTGCTCTTTCCCTCTACTTCTATAATTTCCTCCCATTTCAATCCCTTCAAATTTCTTTCATTTTTTCCAGTAAAATTTTCAAAATTAAATGCATAGTTACTCTTTAGTTCAAAATCTCAAACAAATTCAAATTCCAGATGCAAATGAAATAAATAAAAAATTGTATACGTATGAAATATGCAGAGTGATTCACGTGATAAGAATCGGGTGGAAGAATTCCGTTCGGACAAAATTCCGAAAATGCATGTGATTATATTTATGGCTTAACATCATCTTCCTCCTCGCATGATTCGATTTCTCGGCAAAATAGGAAGGAAAAAAAAAAGGCAAAGGGTAAAATTATAATTTCTTTATTTTTTTCTTCTGTTTTGCCTCCCATTAATAATACCCTTTTGGTGGGGGCAATCACGTGATGGCGTGTAAATGCGAAATTTAATGAAAAAAGGGGGTAGGCGAAGGGATCAAAACCGTTGACCGGATGAATCGGTCAACGCCAACCGAAATTGAGTTTTTCTTTTCCGTGGGGAGAGGTCAGCCTTGGAATAGCATGCGTGAGAAATTATCAAATGCTCCAAAAATAAGAATGTCTATCAATTTCTAGGACGTCTCTCTTTCTCAACCCGACAACGATCAATTAACCAAAGAAAAAAAGAAAGAAAAAAAGGTTTATTTCAGTCGTAAGAAGAAGGTTGTGAATCATTACGAATTGTCAAATGGGTAATTGTTCTTTTCTGGATTCACAAAGTTTTTGGTCATGTGTTTTCGATTGAAAGAAGAAGGTTGTGAATCGTTAAAAATTGACAAATGGGTAATCGTTCTTTTTTGTCTTTGGAAAGTTTTCGAGATATTTTACCATCACGGTATTCACAGCGTATCCCATGCTCGATCAACAAGAAAATGGTGAAAATGTTTACCTGTCAAGTGTTTCCATGCCGCCCAGCTCAAGAAATCCGAACACAATGCATACCAAACATGTTGGAATTCCTATAGAAATTTCTGTTTTTTCACAAGTAGTCATTCGAAAAGTCGTGAGAGGACAAAAACATTTTTTTTTCCCTAATTGCAATCGCGAAGGTATGGATTCAAAGAGGTGAACGAACTGACCTGATTTTTACTCGAATCCGACCGCATGGGAGAACCTTCAAGTCTGAAATGCATGGCTTGCCTTCGTGTGTGTTTTTATGAACGGAAGGGAGGGAGGGAGTCGTCCAAATCCAGCCATGCAAAAATCTTCCCACCACTTTCGCCGGTCTTCTCTGTCGGTTTTGCCCTCTTTGGGAATGGAAGATAAAACAACCTCTGGCGAAAGCCAACTCATCTCATTACTCCTCGGCAAAGTCCTCGTCATCCTCACAAATTATGCCTCAAAAACTGCAAATGCTATCCTCACAAATAACTCGGCTTCGTCAAAATCCAATATCCATTTATAGTTTGTGAATTTTAATCCAATATATAATATGAATCATGAATTTTTAATATATATTTAATGTGATTCCTGAACCGTAACCTAATGCGCATTATCCCTAGACTTATATTAATAAAAGACAATATTGAACATTTTCATATAATTTAATAACTAAGTTGAATAACAAAAATCTGGATTACATTAAATAAATTAAAAATTTAGAGACTATATTGCATATCGAATCAAAATTCATGAACTATTTATATAATTATCATCTAAGAAAAGTATTTAGATTCCCAGTTATTGATTGGATACATATATATAAATATCACTCGGAAACAAAATTAAGGCCAGATATAAATAATAACATGAGTCCATCAAATATCTCAATATTTGTTTATATTCAAGAATAACTCTTCCCCTTCTATAGCACGAAGTATCTTAATATTTGGGCTCCGATTAATATCCATAAATACACGCAAATCCTTTCGTCCTCGTTCATCGAATGAAATCACGCCCGCCTACAGGTCTGCTGGTGGCGGATGCGTCTCTCGAGGTTAATATGATATCGATATCCGTTCGAATAAAATATCTATAGTAATTGGGATAAGAGAGAGAGAGAGAGAAGTATGAAGGTGGGGGATTGAATGTGTGTTGGGGAGTGAGTCTCGTGCACGGCAAGATGTGGCAAATGGCTATCCTTTATTCATGACGGCGACGCCTCCATATATGGTCCGGACAAGGCGCGAGATGGAGTAGTCCGCCTTTGTCGGAGCGTCGTCCTGAAACCGGCGCCAACATCACGGCCCCCGTTCAAGTGACGGCCACGACAACCTGGTCTGGTCTTTGTATCGTTCCCAACAAACAGTCTGGAAAGCACAAATACCGGATTTTTGACGGGAATTATGCGATTGGAATTATGTTGATGTCTCGATGATATGAAAAATATTTCCCTAAATTATCACTTTTTAGACTTGGTTAATTGAATAGAAGAAACATGGTTATTGTTATTTTTAATGGTTAATGTCTAAACTTTTTTTCTTTTGTTAAGAACGAAAACTTTTTCTATTAATTCATTTTTCTTTCTGAATTGTTGAATTTTTGCAAAGTAAATGGAACCAATTCTAGTTAGGATGTAAATTGCGTTTCATCTCTTGGATTTGCCATTTCTTTCCAAATCCAATCAAGATATATAAATTAAAAAAACTATTTTCAACTAATTAGAACTCTTCGGAAATTATTGAAAGTTGCTATCTATTTGTTTTGATTTTTTGGTATTCTCGACGAAAACTTTCTTTCCAATAAATTCTATTGGGATTAAGATGACTCGGCAACCCATGATGGAAAAATTTGCAAATTACATATTTCACTTGTATAAATAAGTCACGAGCATGATGAATCCTAAGTCTTTATAGCAAATTCCATCGTACCTAACATGAACTTTTTCAAAATCAACGATCTTCGCAACATGAGTCAAACCCTAAAACTCACTTTCTTCATACATTTTCCAATGATAAATAGTTGATATGTTCATCCATCTTATTCCCTCAACCGCCATCGCGTCTCGACCATAGTTCTTTTCAAAATGTTTGAAACCACGATTCCGACTGTCTAACTCCTGACCTCAAACGTCCAATTCTAAATATTTTCTAGGCTAGTGTTATAGCCTCGTTTTCAAATCGCAATCGGAATAACTTACCCGAGTTGCCAACCTTTAGGTAAAGATCTTTTAGTGGGTTTGGCAATGCTGCCGTCGATCACTTTGTGATCAAGGGAATGGCACACGTGTGCGTCCGAGGTTTGAATGATTTGCTCTTTCTTGCTTTATCTTCCTCATCTTTAGCAGTTCTCATCACATTAGATTAAATTAAATTAGAATAAGTGGTGGGTAAGCCACGACCAATCGATGAGGAGATTCAAGTGGAATTGGCTTTCGTGTCCAATGGAGTCAGTGGAACAGTAACGAATGGAATTTAGACCACTTCATCGTGGAGGCCATTGGTGGACTTCTTCTATGGAAGACTTTTTTTTTTTTTTTTTGGTAATAATATATGTAATTGTGCAAAAATAAAGATTTTTATTATGCCTGTTACTAGTGGGAAGAAAAAGAAAAGGAAAAAGACAACTTATATCATGACAGCTGGATAAAAGATTGTGGGGCCACATCGACTCTCTTGAGTACATGTGTCGCCCTTTTAACGATACTAACGTATGAAAGGAAAAATTATACAGACGGCAAAGTTGATAATAATTCAATAAATGATTAAGAAAATGTTGTTAAATTCTAATTGATGATGGGGCCAGTTGATGTGGACTCGATGAAAAAGATGGGATCCAAAGTCCAAAGGGTTGTCATGGTGGGGGAGAGATCCCTTTCAAAGCGCACATCAACCCAATTTCCAACTATTTTCCCCTAAAAAATGAACAAAAATTGTGGACTTGCTTCAAGCTCCGCCTCTTATTTTCCCCTTCATTAGCAGTTCACTTATACGTAATTACGACTTAGATTTGTGCAATTCGTCGCATAAAAGTGGGAACGAAGATAGTTTTCTGCTATATCCATGATTATCACCCAACAAAGCGAATATATCTTCTTGATATATAAGAAATCATTGTCTATAGAATTCACTGGAATTAGATCAAGTGGAAAGTATCAATCTAGGTCAAGAAAATCATCCAAAAATCACAAACATATTATGTATGGCCAATTTAGTTATAAATTTTTTTATTTGACCAATTTTTTTGGTCGAACAATTTGGCCAATTTATTCATAAACATTTTTATGATTTTTCAATATAATTTTAATTTTTTTAAGTTATGAATTTATATATTTTTATTTTTCTTATTTTATTATATTATTATTTCCCTCTGCCAATAGCCAAGGCCTCTATAATGATATACTTGCCGGCCATAGCCAAGGCCCAGTGGAGGGAAATAGGAAAATAAATCTTGCAACAAAACATATAACATGAAATATGCTTTCCTAGTTTGATTCCTCTTATTTTCTAGAAGCTTCATTTTTACCATGAGATTTCGTTCAAAAAGTTTTGCAGAATCGAAATAACGATTGCACACAAAAAAATGTTAGAGCGATGAGATACACGCTCCCAAAATTCAGCCATTGCAAAAAAAAAAAAAAAAAAACAAATGTAGGAGCAATGGCACATACACTCTTGAAATTTGGCCCTCTCAAATTTCTTGCAACAGTTTTAAGAAAATTACAAAAATCATCCATGTCAACAATGGTAACGTTACATGAGATAGTCGTTGTCCATATCAATGATTTTTAGCAAAAATTAACCTGATTTTGGCCGAGAGGACTATATTAGAAAAACATCAAAAAAAAACTTATGATTAAATTAGCTAGTTCAAAAAAATTAAAACTAAATAAGCTGACTTTTTGAATAATTATCCAATTTAGATCCGACTCGCCACTAATAATTTAACAAAAGCACGATGACCTTAAAGTCCAAGAAAAGCAAAACAAATGGTCGGCTTGATCTATTTAGGACGTGAGGGCTGTATTATTGCTCTGGTAAATTAGATGATGGAACATGGAGGACCCACGTCGAGCCCATCAACCGTTAGACATTAGATGGCACCATCTGTGGTCCGGTGTCGTCGATGATCTCATCATGGGAGGCAATAATGCAGCTTTGATTGGACCTGGACCTGGACTTGGAGTGGCGCTCAAGATTCGAGATTTTAATCATTTTTTTTTAGCTTTGTAAACTAAATCCAAAGCACCGAAATCAAGCGCAATAGAGAATGTTTTGCTTTTCACTCCACGCACGACATAAAGCTTTGTCCGGATTAGACTCTTAATCGAGCCGATGCGGCTGTAGTTCTTCATCGAGTACGACCCGTTAGGGCTGGAAACGCCTCTAAAAAGTGGGGAAAAAGAGAGAGCGATGATCGTCCATTGTGAATGTGATGAGGCCATGTTCTCGCTCGTCCATCTTTAGTATGCATGAACTGCGGTAACTAAGATCGTACCCACTTTCTAGAGTTTTAATTATGCACAAAACTAACTCGATAGGGAGTAGATGGATGGATGGTGCTTCAACTGAGAGTTACTCTAGTCTATATACTAAACGGGTGGCGTGAAAATCATGCATCCGAGGATGAAGTCTTAGACGGACCATATTACAATTATTGATAAGAACTTATTAGGCATGGATAGTTGGTTGGTTGGTTGGTTTTTCGACCGTACAAAGGAAGAGGGCGGGAGCAAAACCGGGCCCCCTAATTATTTAATGGGCGATTGAAATGATGATCGATGGGCCTTTAATGTACGTTTGATCGGACTATAGTGGGATAGATTGAAGTACTGGCCCCATAAAAAGCAAGGAATCTAAGGGTCTGGTTGCCGATTACTATTTTCTCTGTTGTCCGTCCACTCTTGATCTTTTTCTCATTGTTTTTCAACTTTTCTCCTATTACAGAAGAAAAAACACCACATCATGCACATGAACAAGAGAGATACCTTCTTGGAGAAAGCACTCGCATAAGAAAACAAATTAGAGGGACAAAACTTTTGGATCGTGTCAAATGTCCTTGATTGAATCTAACAACACGGTCTAATTACATAAATCTCACGTTTCCACAGGATGCTCATGCAATTACCAATGTCCATGTCAACCGAGTTACAAATTCAAGCGTCATTGCAAAGATTGTGGTGGAGGAAACCCTGAAAAGGGAAGGAGCTGCTGCTTTTTCCTTTTGAGTTTGAAGAAAGGTTGGGGCATTTTCCGGATGGGGTACATTGACCCTATTCAAAGCTTTTGAAAGATGGATCGAGCTGTCGATGCACATGCGAATGTGGCCCTTGCATCTTCTTCAATCGGGAACCAAATCCAAAGGCACATGGCCTTGGGTTTGCCCTTCGCTTTGCCCCCATGTGCCCGTTTTTGGAAGTGGGGCAGCGTTGGGACAACATCGAATTTGGCCAGTGTTCTTGGGAAACAGTAAGGAAAGGTGTCCTTTTCCCACGTGACAAACAACCGTACATGTTTTTTGGGTCGGATTCATTCGATCCTTGCTTAGAAGTCAGGCTTGCCCGTAATTAGAAATTCTTTTTAAAATTGTCTAAATGAGTACGATCTTGCCTTGGTGGGCATTTGACGGGTCGAGCCGAAGAAGGAAATAGCTTTGCTTAGACGGGCCGAATACATCTCCAAGCGCGGAATCAAATCCTAATTACTATTTTAGTCACATAGGACAAATGTGTGTCCTGCAAAGAAGAACATGATATCCAGCGATCTCTTCAGGCCAATATAGAGGTAGCCTCTGCTAATTCTAGATTAGTCTGCATATCAAGATGAATGGTAAAATACTTAAACCCGTCATCATCATTCGATCCCAATACTACGTTTTTTTAATTTCTAAAATGCCATCTTGCATCATCATTTTTCATGTTATGCACCAAAT